>OZ007556.1:138510653-141326170 GCA_963931855.1 Philhelius festivus | reverse complement strand
CCAGTGTTGTAATTAAAACTTACGGTGAGTATTCTATAGAATATTAAAACAAGTAGTAATAGTTTTGCAAGTCATGGACATGCAGCAAGCATTTAATATGGCACAAGCGTTTATTAATTTTTGGCCACTGAAATTTCAGTTATAACTTTGAGATATGTACCAAGTACCCAAGTACCAACTGAAGGATGTTTTTGTATACCCAAAAAAAAAAGGATAAATAATTTTAATGGTTTAATATCCGTTTATAGAATTATCAAGATGCAAAGTTTTGCAATGTGTTGTGCTTCCCGCATTTCACGGAAGGACGAAGTAGAAAGTTTGGTGTAAATCTTGAGATTTTCTTTTTGTTCTCCAAGGAAAAGTTTGCGTGCATATCGAAGAAGCAAAGGCTTTGGCAAAAATAATTCAAAAGAAATTGTTTCGAGAGTTATTTTGAAAGTATCCATCGCTTCAGGGCTTCGCTTGGACTTAGAGAAGATTTTCGGCCTTAAATTTAGGAAAAGCATTTTGAAACATATTTTCGAGCAAACATTGCCTTGGGTATTTAAATTAAAGCTTCTTTGTAGAAATATTTTTTAATAAGAATATTATAGAATTATTTCGAACTAAACTTTAATCTTCAAAGGAATAGTATGTGTATATGTATGTGGTTTATACAAATTGGAGAATAGGTATTATTTTTTTTAAATATTTTTCAGAAATAAGAAAAAGCAACGAGAAAAGGATTCTTAGATCTATCCTGTCGTAACATATTCAATAATCTTATAAAAGGAGAAGTGTGAGAATACAAGATGTTTTAAAACTGGGTTTAATTCTGAAGTTGCTATATACATGTATGGCGTATTTTTTATTTTTATTATATCTTTCAATGAATTACATAATTAATTAAGCAGTCATTTGAGGAAAGATTGCCCAACTGGTAGGACATTCACAGTCGGGTCTTTAAAAGAATCAACAGAAATATTAAAATGCGAAAGCTAGTGTAATTTCTATGGTGAACAAAGTATAAAATTTCTAAAGTATTTTTTTGAGCTTGCAGGCGAACCAAAATTTATAGACATGTGACACTGTAATTTTTACAGTATTTTAAATTATTTTTTTTGTCAAATTCAAGATATGGTAATGTGGTACTTGAACGAGAACCAAGATTGATAGATAGGTAACACTGTAACTTTAATTAAATATACCTTTGTAATTAACATTACCCTTTGTAAGAATAAGTCCATGATAATATAATACAAGCATGCCAATATGAAATCAACTTACTGACCCCCAGTTTCACAGTGGAAGTTTAAACCCCACTTTTGGTTTAAACTTCAGTTCAACAATAAATTTGGTTTCACAGTCCTTGAACAGAGTTCATTCTGTAGTTTAAGTTAAACGACACTATTCTGCCGTTTAAATCTCAGTTCAACAAGCCCTTCAAACATTTGAAAATATAATTTATTTTCATTTTTATGTTTTGTTTCCTGTCACAGGTCACAACTGAAACAAAGCAAACTTTCCTTGATTGTTTTTTCTTTGATTCAGATAGAAAGAGAAAACAATTTACTTAAACTACGTTTAATGAACTGAAGTTCAGATAAGACTGTGAAACCGGACGAGTTGAACTTCAAATTTAAACTCCAGTTCAGGTTCAGCAGAACTTAAGTTTAAACTCTCACTGTGAAACTGGGGGTGAGAGTTTTTTCGTGTTCAATGTATCACAATTTGACTCCCTAATAAAACGAAACTTTAGCTCAAATCGAAGAATTATTATTTATTAAATCTACATATTCTAGTACAAGTTGTTTTATGAACTCTTCAAAATCCATGATTTTTCACTTAATATTTTTTGTTTTAAATAGAATATTGTAACTTGGATGTTTTTACTTTCTTAAACTTAATGATTCGATTGATTTTCATATTTTGTATTGTGTAACTCAATCGATGGAACAATGTACTATTGTGAATAAACCCACAGAATATTGCGAATATTTCAAATTTGACAGTTCTATGATGTGTTAGCTTTTGAAATCATTATTTGTGTTTTCTGGTTTTATTTTCTTAACATAAATTAAAATAGTTTATTTACATTTTAAAATGAGTGGCATTGAGTTATGAAAAAGTTAGAAAAAGAAGATATATCAGAGACACCTCTAAAATTGAAATGAGTGGAATTGAGTTATGGTTTAGCGATAGTAACACAGAAACTGTGCCCAAGAAAATTTTGAAATTACCAGAAAAAGAAGACATATCAGAGACACCTCTAATCCTAGGGAACTGTAAGAAACGATGTAAAATTTATGGAATAAAGGTTCTTATTTGGTATTCATGAGATGCTGAGCTCATGGATATTACCAAGTTATTGTTGGTAATTAATTTTGTATTGGCCTTGCACAATCCACAGTGTTTTTAGTGCTTAATTAAGTGCTCGCAGTTCTAGAAACGCATATTTGTTCAAATGGATTACTTTTAATTACTCTGAAGCAAAAAAACTTCGGGCTAGAATGCATATTTGTGAAAAAGTGGAAGATGGTACACATTTATATATCAAGATAGCGTCTCCAAAAAAAATTCAGCACGCATATTACACTCGTTAGCGAATTTCTCTCATCTTTGCTTTGCTTGGCTCTTAGCACAAACCATCTTCGCGATGTTCACATTTTTCTCCATCAATCTGACCAAAATTTTTATTTGTCTTTTGTTCGTTATCACTTTTGACCTTCATAAAATAAATATTTGAATGTTTTGTCCTTAAAATAATTTATTAGTTGAAAGAAACTTACATTTTGTTCACAAGAAAAACTTCTGGACTTCACCTTTCTTACGCGTCGTTCAGAAAATGACAATCGAAAAGAAACGACTGTGAAATCGAAAAGTTTCGATCACAATCGACATTCGAAGTATAAAATAGAGTAATCGACGATCTATGATCGAAAAAGGTCGATAATCGATTAGACAACCACAATCTGGGCCAATATCTTATTATTTCAGTCTTTAAACATTTTTAAATATCTGCTTTTGTTGAATTTAAATTTTTTTTGTATTCCCTGTACTTTCATCCTCAGTCTCGACTCATACTTTTGACTGCACTTGATTTAGGTAAAAGATTTAACAAAAAACAATTGCAAATATAGGTAGACGTAGATGAAAATCAACACTGTGACCTAAATAAGACAAAATTAGAAATCCATAATACACCAACAAGATTGTATGGTTTCTAAAGTTTTAATGAACAGACATAGCCCTAGATTACCAAACGAGCAGGATAACTTCATGATTAAATTGTAGAAATAAATACATGAAGCGTTGTATGAAAGAGATATGTAGGTCAAATGAAATTTACTAGGTAAATCCAAAATAAATTTGGGGTTCCACAGGGTACTCTCCGAGGAATCTTATGAGATATAATATTCAAATAATACAAACTTGCTATAAATTAGCACTGTGGTCATATCGACAGGGCCGTAATCAGGATTTTTGTTTTTTGGGAGGAGCTTGCTTCAAAGTCTTATGAGGAATTCTGTAAATTAATTTTTTTTCGATTTAATTCTTTTTTAAAGGAGAAGTTATTATCTTCTTTGTTTTCTGAACATAAGATCAATGTTCTTATATGAATCCACATCCATATCCAAATTAACAGATACCATAGCAAGTACACGAATGTCCTGTAACAGTATTAAACAACAAACAATGTTGTTTGCCCTTTTATCCTGCAGATACAGGTTCTGCCAAACGGATTACAGGGTGTCCAGAAGACGAGGACCAGTTCAGCCATGCTTGCATTTTCGCTTAGCTCGTCGGATGTGGGGTGGGTTCTTCGGCCTGTCTAACTGGACTACCGTACCTATAAATCACGCCTTGGTTAAACCAAAATTATTTTAAAAGAATAAAAAGAAAATACAAAACTGAAGTATACTTAGGATAGAAATCATAAATAAGCAAACAGACAAAACGGACAAGTAAAATTAAACTACGTTATAAACACAAATAAATTTAAAAAATGTTTGAAAGCAAATAAAGAATTTTCTTTAACTTATTCGCCTCCTAATCCTTTCAATGCTCGGGAACCTTTGGTGTTGACGGTACCCTTGAGCATGCCTCCCCATTGCTAATCTCATTGCTGAGATGAGACCTTGGCTGTCGCGTGCTCAGGTACATGCGACAGCCCCTAAAATATAGGCTCTCAGCCTCACCTACGGAACTTAAATTAACAAGGAACTCTCATGTCCGATCCGTCATCAGTCAACTGGAAAATTTAACCTTTCATATCTCAAGAAGTAATAACAACAAATTTAAGCCATCTTTTATCCGTTTGGCAGAACCTGTATCTGCAGTATAAAAGGGCAAAAAAGATTGTTCGTTGTTTAATACCATTACAGCCCATTTGTTGTAACGAAACTTGAATACTTAAGTTCAGCATAAGCCCAATGACTTTTTATGGAGAGGAAATAGTAGCACATGAAGCTTTTAAGTTAAATTTGAATATTATTGTTTCCTCCATAACGATTCGGGACAGTGTGTCAATCATTTTCATCATCGAAAAGTTTCTTTTAATATAACTGAAAGTATCGCCAAAACAGTTAGCAAGAATTTTATACTTCTGAAGTAAGAATTACCACACACGATAGATTAAAGAATACAAATCAATAAATTTGGTGACTCACAAACTTCAACCATACCTGTGTGCGTGTTACAAAGAATGAAATATACTCAGCATACTCAGCTTTGATAGCATTTTGTTCATTTGCTTAACAGAAGCAAAACCTGAGAGAAGAGTTTGAAATGTTTGTAGAACGTCTTTCTTGTCCATTAATCTGTCCGCAAAATTTTGAATAAACGAATTTATGAAAAGAATAAGTATTTACACTCTTTAATACGCTTCACTACTTGATATCTCCGGATTAGAATATGTTGTTTGATTCGATCAAATTCCTTGGATTCTTATTTTGATTTCAAATAAATCCTAGTTAAGCTACCATGCGGACTAAAAAGCCTTTTTTAAAAAATAGTCCATATTTCTTAACACAATTTAGGACTTTCTTTGTCCAATCTGTTGCCGAGATATAAAATTTAAGGATTTGCTCTGAAAGAAAACTAATAAGGGCAGAGGCAACTGAATAGTTTTTCGTTTAATACGAGTCTTAAAAGGAAATCATCACTTTTAAGTTACCTGCCATATTTACTACTCCATTATTATAGCCTTTAATAACACATTTGTTCATACCAAGATGTAATTCCTCAATCACAGCGTTACAGTATTAATTTTGTAAAGTTTTAAACTTTTAAGTTTTTAAGTTTAAAATTTCATTTTGTAAAGTTTTCAATAGTTTCCTCATTGACAGGAACAAAACCTGAGCAATTATCCAGTTTTTCATTTTGACTTAACAAATTCTTATGATAAGATTCTCTAAATTGTGGTCCCAGGATTTAATTTTGAATGCAGAAGAGCTCCCCAACAGGTCTTAACACAAAACAGAATAGTCTGAATAAATCGGTCTTATTGCAGCTCTATTTTCTGCTATTTTTTCAGATGTTGAAGGTGATCATTAGAAAACGCATTCACTTTTTTCCAGTCACGGAAGGCAATAGAAATAAGTTTACTAGGATCCTGATATTCCCCTTTCCGCACACAGTTACGAAAAACCAGACAGCATGCTTTACAAAAAAATAGAATCTGTACATCTTGAGTAAGCTAAGCCGGGGAAATTTCAAAAACACACTTGTATTGGAATCATGCACTGTGAAGAAAAACTTAGAAGGCTGTTGTGTTTGGTTCTGTCGTCTAAAGTTTTTATTTACCATAGCCGAATCGAAATTTGACTATTGCTAAATTTTTGGTTCGGCGAGTGCAATTTTATCTGATTCACTTGAACTTGAAGCCTCAGTTCGTATCTATTAAAAAAACAGTGTCTCAAATCAAGTTTTAACACTTACTAAATTAGGGTTAGAATTTGTATTCTATATTCAAAGTTCTAGTTAGAAAAGCTTAGCTTAATTCGTGACTCTATGATTATTACAGAAAAATGTAATTATTTTTTTAAGACTGGAATATCAGAATATTTAAAAATTACATACATACTCGTAGCTTTCTCAAATCGATTGTTGCAACGAAATTCAAGTAATACATTTTTATAATCTATTTGTATTATATTTCCAAAATCCAAAATCTTGGAACAGAATTTTTTCCCATACTAAAATAAAAATAATGAGTATGGAACTTAACAATGATTGTTACGTTTTGGGATTTTTTTTAAAGAACCAATGGACATTTAGCTCTTAATTTTTCTTAGCGGTTCTTAATTTTCTCTGCACTTAATTCCCCCATATAAAGTCACTGATATTGATACTGAAACACCTCTTTTAGACTCGTCGGTGATACTGACAGAGATTCAAATAATTTTGAAATATTTTTTTCAAGAAATAGCAAAAATTAAATATTGTGATATTGAAATAAGCCAAGACGAGGTCCATTCCTACAAGTTGAAAATTACATATATTGAACTATAATTGGAAAACGAAAACGTACCTTCTTGAAATATTTTGGTTTAAATTAATATTTTTCAAGTCCTTAACTAAATCTTAATCGAATGTACTATACAACAACGTTACTTAAGTGTGATCCTAAGTCTTAGTTGTTACATTGTTATAAAATATAATTTCCTAATAGTCGCCTTAATACAATCATATTGTAATCTTTTAACTAGGTTCGTTAAATAAAACTTATTACTCTTTCTAGTATCTCTTCTTTATTTTTACTTTTCAAATCACAACAATAAATCTCAATTTATAATCAACTCAAATACTTTATTCAATTTAAAATCACACTTGTTTTACACTTTCCACAATCCAATAAGCAGAGTTTTGCACACTTCCGTAATCAAAAATCAACTGTGTCTCGCTCACCGTGAACACTCCCTTATATACTCAAATTAGGTTTTCTCGAAAGTTCTTGTCTTGGAATGTTCTAGATGGTTGGAATAAGGGGAAATACATTTGACATTGGAAAAGAGCTTTTTTTTTTCTTCCATAAATTAGATATGCTATTTTCCAACAGATGGCGCTGTAGTAACGGGTGATTTTTTAAGAGCTTGAGAACTTTTTTTAAAAAAAAAACGCATAAAATTTGCAAAATCTCATCGATTCTTTATTTGAAACGTTAGATTGGTCCATGACATTTACTTTTTAAAGATAATTTCATTTAAATGTTGACCGCGGCTGCGTCTTAGGTGGTCCATTCGGAAAGTCCAATTTTGGGTAACTTTTTCGAGCATTTCGGCCGGAATAGCCCGAATTTCTTCGGAAATGTTGTCTTCCAAAGCTGGAATAGTTGCTGGCTTATTTGTGTAGACTTTAGACTTGACGTAGCCCCACAAAAAATAGTCTAAAGGCGTCAAATCGCATGATCTTGGTGGCCAACTTACCGGTCCATTCCTTGAGATGAATTGTTCTCCGAAGTTTTCCCTCAAAATGGCCATAGAATCGCGAGCTGTGTGGCATGTAGCGCCATCTTGTTGAAACCACATGTCAACCAAGTTCAGTTCTTCCATTTTTGGCAACAAAAAGTTTGTTAGCATTGAACGATAGCGATCGCCATTCACCGTAACGTTGCGTCCAACAGCATCTTTGAAAAAATACGGTCCAATGATTCCACCAGCGTACAAACCACACCAAACAGTGCATTTTTCGGGATGCATGGGCAGTTCTTGAACGGCTTCTGGTTGCTCTTCACTCCAAATGCGGCAATTTTGCTTATTTACGTAGCCATTCAACCAGAAATGAGCCTCACCGCTGAACAAAATTTGTCGATAAAAAAGCGGATTTTCTGCCAACTTTTCTAGGGCCCATTCACTGAAAATTCGACGTTGTGGCAGATCGTTCGGCTTCAGTTCTTGCACGAGCTGTATTTTATACGGTTTTACACCAAGATCTTTGCGTAAAATCTTCCATGTGGTCGAATAACACAAACCCAATTGCTGCGAACGGCGACGAATCGACATTTCACGGTCTTCAGCAACACTCTCAGAAACAGACGCAATATTCTCTTCTGTACGCACTGTACGCATTCGTGTGGTTGGTTTAATGTCCAATAAAGTAAACTGAGTGCGAAACTTGGTCACAATCGCATTAATTGTTTGCTCACTTGGTCGATTATGTAGACCATAAATCGGACGTAAAGCGCGAAACACATTTCGAACCGAACACTGATTTTGGTAATAAAATTCAATGATTTGCAAGCGTTGCTCGTTAGTAAGTCTATTCATGATGAAATGTCAAAGCATGCTGAGCATCTTTCTCTTTGACACCATGTCTGAAATCCCGCGTGATCTGTCAAATACTAATGCATGAAAATCCTAACCTCAAAAAAATCACCCGTTAGTATAAAGCTCTATTCACAACAATATTTAATATTAGATACCTAGTATACATATATCAAGAGTCTCTTGTTCCTTAACGAAGTTTTTCAAACTTAATTCAAATAAAGTTTACCTTACTAGTCTAATTTTTTTTTATATTTAAAAGCTTGAGCTCGTACTAAATTTGGTTAGATACAAATCATTTGGAGAGGAGCTTAAGCCCATCAAGCCCCCGCCCTGCGCATGGTACGGAGCTTTATGGAGAGGTCCGTAAAATTGTGTTACTTACAAGAATTTCGTTAATCAACATTAATATTTTCAAAGATGCCATCAAGTTACACCTTATAAATAAATACTTGTTAAGTTTTAAACTGATAGATTTCTTTCACTAACCTACTGTACCAATCGAAAGCCTAAAAATTGACGTTTAAACATATGTTCAATTGTTTTGTAAAATAACAAATTTTATTTCAAACTGTTAAGGATTTGAAAACTCTAGGATACCAGATAGTACCTTTAGTCCTATAGTGCTAAGCTCTCTTACACTGACTATGGATTATAGAAACCACTGTTTTGTATCAATAATCCTCTGTCCTAAATTAACCTTTTATCTAACTGCATATTAATTTTGCAATTCCTTTGATTTTTTTTTAATTAATGGTTTTCATTTTAAAGTTATATTTACACTTGTTCTTCAGGCCGTGAAAAAGAATGTTTTCAGCATTTTTTTTTTGATTTCATAAAATGAAATAAGTATAAACAAAATTCTAATTAAACCATCGTCGATATGCCAGTGAAAACTTTCAGTAATTTCTATCTCCAATATTTTTATAAAATTCCTTTTCAAACAACACATTTCTCTTCGCTACAAAAAAAATACAACCCCAACACACAAATCCTGTCGTCAAATTAAATCCCCAAAAAGAAAAAAAAACATTTCAAACTTTCCCTTATCCCTAGAAATTACAAATATCATCACATACCAGAGTAAGAGGAATTGAAAATCGAAAAGCTCCAACGTTATTAGTTTTCTGTTTTCGAGTTATTGGCAAAGTTTTATTTTCTCCAGTTGTAGAGGACCAACTTCTTTTCGTTACTCATCTGCGGTCACACATATGTGAACAACCCGAGGATTATACGTGCCAATCGCAACTAAAAGCCCCTTATGGACGACATTGTAAAATTAAATTCTCTCTTGTGTCTTTTGCAGTGTCTATTACATGGACGGATGCACCAGAAAACCAATACCCAACTCTGGGCTCTGATTATATAGTCAAGTGCGAAGTCAGAGCAGATCCGAATCCAACCGTTGACTGGATGCGAAACGGGGATCAGGTAAGTTCTTTGATTCTTTTTCAAAAGTTGTGTTCTGAAAAATACTTTAAAATTTCTTCTAGATCCGGACAAATGACAAATATGTAGTGCAAACGGATGGTTTGCTAATCCGAAATGTACAGGAGTCCGACGATGGTATTTACACTTGTCGAGCAGCTGTTATTGAAACTGGGGAGCTTGTGGAACGTGTTATACGTGTCGAGGTTTATATTAAGCCTGTGATAACTTTCCTTCCCACTTCGTTGGAGGCAGTTGAAGGGAAACCTTTTGCAACAAATTGCACAGCGACGGGAAAACCTGTACCAGAAATTTCATGGATCAAAGATTCAACCCAACAAAATGTTGCTACTGCGGATCGTTTCAAGGTCAATCCCCAGACTGGTCTTATGACAATCAACAGAGTTTCCCAGGATGATTACGGCACATACACCTGCATAGCGAGAAATGACGCTGGAGTTACCGATTCTAAGACCAAGCTAAACG
The DNA here is from genome assembly GCA_963931855.1 of Philhelius festivus. NCBI lineage: Eukaryota > Metazoa > Arthropoda > Insecta > Diptera > Syrphidae > Philhelius > Philhelius festivus. The sequence continues at coordinate 141,316,013 of OZ007556.1, read as the reverse complement.
TTCTTGTCAGACCGACAATTTTTGAACTTTACAACGTTACTGGAGTGGCCATGAAAGAAGTAGCTCTTACATGTCGGTCGAGAGGACGGCCCGCACCTGCTATCACTTTTAGGCGGTGGGGTTCAGAAGAAGAATTTGTACCTGGATCACAACCCGATGATGATCGTATTGTGCTTGAACAGCACTTTGACGAGGAGAAGGGTGAGTCGTCGGGAACTCTGAGAATACGCTCAGTTCGTTCCGATGACGGCCTGTATCAATGCATCGCCCGTAATAAGGGAGATACAGCATTCAAGACTGGACACATTACAATGGAATTTCCACCCGATTTTAGCCATATGAAAGATCTTCCACCAACATTCAGCTGGGAGCAGAGACCAGCTAATTTGAGTTGTCTGGCCATGAGCATCCCCAATGCCACCATTGAATGGCGTTGGAATGGAAAACAATTGAAAAATGGATTTGATCAGTATCTTAAGATTGAGGGAACAGGTCCACGCAGTGATCTAATTGTCACTCCCGTCGCCAGACAATATTATTCCATTTATAAATGCATTGCAACAAACATCCATGGCAGTGTCGAACATGACATGCAACTGAAAGAAGCAACTGTACCTGGAAATGTGCAAGCTGCTATGCCTCGGGGACTTACTGCCACAACTATCACATTCGAAATAACGGGTCCTGCAACGGAATTAGGTCTCCCAGTGACTGCATATTCGGTACAATATAAAGAAGAAATCAATCCTGATTGGTCGACGGCGCAGAATCGTAGTTGGTCACCGGATAGCCCGTATATTGTCGAAGGACTGAAGCCCCAAACTGCGTATACATTTAGGTTTGCAGCAAGAAATCAAAGAGGAATTGGTCAATGGAGTGCTGTACGTACTCAATCAACTCCCAAACGATCGGCTCCAGAGGAGCCACGACCATTGCATTCGCCTGTGCAAAATGACAAAGAAGAACCTGTTGTCGTGTCACCGTATTCCGATCACTTTGAGCTAAGATGGAGCGTTCCTGCTGACAATGGCGAGCCAATTGATTTCTATCAAGTTAAATACTGCCCCGTAAGTACATTTCCGTTTAAATTTGTAGGTCTTTCGCTTAAATTTAATGGATATCTTTATGGAATACTGAGGGGAGGGGTTCACAAGTCATTTAACCAGAAAAACTACTAGCACTAAGTTTTTTCTTGAATTACAGGTTACTAGGACTCAAAACTGTTTCAAGTTTTAAAAGAAAAAAAAACAACCCACTCTCTTTTGTTTGAGCCTCATAGCCCATTCGGAATTTAAAAAACAATTGCTGATATTTCAAAAAAATTAAAGATTTATTTTTACTTTTAATAGTAAGAATTTTTATTTAAAGAATTTTGTTGGCCTTACTGCGTTAGCCGCCATCTTGAATTTAGGTAAAATTGGTTTTGTTCAGTAACTCGTTTATTTTTAACTAATACTGGCTGCCATTTTGATTTTAAAGTTAGTGAGTTCTTGTTATAAAAATGCACAAATCATTATCAACTTTAATTTAATAACATTAAACAAAAAATAGAGTAACCGCTCTTAGAGTATTACCCCTTGGCATAATGGTTAGTGCGTTGGACTGTCATGCGGAAGGTCTCGAGTTCGATTCTCAGCCGCTGCAAGAAAGTTTTTTTTTCAGGGGTGTACTTAAATTCTCCAAGAGTATCTCTGGTCATGGAAAGTGCTGCTCATTAGCCGTACGGAATCGACAGAAAATTGTAGGAACCCTCCGTTCCTGGTAATACGCACACAGGAATGGTTGAGAGTTGTAAGTCACTAGGTCCTGGTTCACTCCGAGCTGTTGCGCCACCAAATTTATTTATTCCTGCTCTTAGAGAACCTTAACCCAGTGACCTTGAAATTCCTGCCGAGTCCGATAGGGCAAGAAGAGAAGCACTTTTTATGACAAAATATATTCTTGGAAGGCCGTGGCGCGATGGATGTGTGCTCGCCTGTGAACCTCATGATCACAGGTTCGATCCCTGCCGTCGTCTATGTCGTTTTAATTCCATTAAAAACCTTCTAAAATTGTCATCAATGGGTTGCTGGTTTACTCATTGCATGTTGTTCAGGCATAACACTAACAACATGTAATTGAGTTAAACTAGTATGCCCAACAAAGATGAACACGAATAAAATAATGTGAATTATAAGCGACATAGAAATAAGACACGGTATTTCTCCGCTTTAGCTCAGCCGCCATCCCTGGAGATAAAAATATCTGAGACAACAACCTTCAGTCTCAGAACATTGTGCCACACATCTTTCCTATCCTTCTTTCTCTTCCGTAACTTCACGCCCGCGCTGTGTTGAAACATTTAAAGGGTAATCATAATCCCTTGAGCGCGGGTAGATTATAAAAAAAAAAAAAAAAAAAAAAAAAAAGCAGGATCCTTGAAAAAATGGGGAGCGCATAGGAATCCCGCTTTTCAAAAGGTTTTAATATCCCGTCTGCTAAAATACTGCTTTTTAAAATCCCGTCTTCTGAAATCCCGCTTGTTCAAAATCCCGATCTATTATAATCCCGTCTTTTAAAATCCCGCAAAATCCCGCTAATCCCGTTTTTTTAGAAAACGTAGCTAAAACTTATTGATTTTATGTTGGTTATTTTCCAGATTCTTTAAATGCTAAAGAAACTTTGCATACACCCAACCTCGCAACCACCCCACATCCTATAGTTAGCCCAAGCAGGGGGGTTGCAGGGGGCAACATGCCCCCCTTACATAACTCACTGCTTACACGTCGTAATATGAAATGGGATTATAAAAAACGGGATTATAAAAACGAGATTTAAAAAAACGGGATTATAAAAAGAGGGATATCGTACCCAACCCGAAAAAATGTTGTTTTTATTTCCATTTAAGGCGGCTAGGGAGCTAGCCCAAACCTCCTCTTATGCCTTTCGATCCTAAAACACAGTCTAACAAACTAATCATTATACCAAGGGGTTCTACTAAAATTAACGTTGTCAATTTTGAATTAGATTGCTAATTTTTTACTTCAGCTCAGCAGTAAAAAATTAACAAAAGTTTAGATTACTGATTGGTCTCCAAAACGACTTCGCATACGACACATCGCAAGCTTTTGACTACCCTTACCACAGTGCTTTACAATATTTTTAACCAATTAGAGCATGCCTTGCTTTGAATACATACAAATGATACATTTGTTTAACAAAATGAATTTCAAGATGATGGCCAACGACTTAGGATGTCAAAAAGTTCAGGGCGACTTTCCTTTCAGGTAGCACGCGTATTATATTGATTTTTCTTACAGTTAGCTAGTGGTCTCAATAGAACATATTTAAAATATTAAAGTGAGGAAACACCTATAAATCATAAAAAAAATGTTTTATTTTCCAAAACTTTTTTTAAGACTTCTTATGAACCCTTCTAACAATCAAATGAAATAAGAAACCTTATTTGTTATGTAATTGTTATTCATTTCTAAATTCCCACTAACATGTCAATAGTATTACCGCATGTTTACTTTATATTGAGTCTTCAGAAACGAGTCCTTTTGGTCATCATTGTCATCCTTAGATAGCTCCGAACTTATTGCGATAAATTATTTTGCAGAGCTCGACCTCGACGTATGTACTGTACATACTATTTGAGCTATGGCTTTTTTTTAGTTTTCTAATAACAAATCTAAAGAACAGTTCATTTGAATACTTATTCATAATTTACCGTATCCTTTTTCATCCATACTCTATAGCAAAATTGTTAAACAAAAACAAAACCTGAAGTAATGTTAATAAAAAACTTTCAAATCTCGAACCCATTTTTGGAAATTTTATCACGCACAAAAAGGCGCCTCTATACGTGAATCAAATAAATAGTTATATTTCCTTGAGTGTTCCAAGTGAATGCGTTCAGCAAAGGAAAGAGAAACGTAGTTCAATATTACGATATCTTTATTAAAACAGTTTTTTGGCAAAATAAAACGAGTGAAATATATTATTCAAAGGGGTTAAATATTGAAACCTAAAACTGCTTCGAACATTATCTGGTCGATGTCACTTTACATAATTCTAACTCCATATTATTTGTTTTCCTTAACATAGGGTGTCAAAGTATCCGGGACATGGGAAGAACTTGCGAAAGAATGCCGCTCATCAGATGTCATCGAATCAACAAGTTTCGAAATGTCAAGCCTAAGTGGCAACACATATTATCGGATTGAATTGAGAGCGCATAATGCAATCGGTTTTTCATCACCGGCCAGTATCATCATGAAAACCACCCGAGGTGAGTTCGATTCATCTAATAATAATCTTGGAACATTATTGTATTCGGCTGGTTATGCCGCTTCGTCTGGCAATAGACACTTCAGTCACAGTCTATTAGCGACACCAACGCCAACAATATCTATCACTACCTCCACAAAAACATGTTTACTATCGATGTTAATATTAATAACTAGCAGTTGTTATGTTGCGCTATTTCATCATTAATCATTAATATTTTTTAAATATTTTTTTTTTTTTGAGTATTCTTTTCACTGCAATAAAAAAGATACCTTTTGCGAATTTTCTTTTTTTATTTATATATTTTTTATTTTTCTCTACTTAATAGGTGAAAAAAAAATTTAAATATTTTAATATAAAATGAAATAATTTTGTTCGTGAAATAATCTTACGAAAATTCCATTTTTTTTTCTTACAAATATTAATAATTTATTTTGAATTAAATTTTAGTAAAAGATTTGAAATCTAATTGTTTTCATTGTATTGTTTGCTTTGAAAAATGTCTGTCCTTTTTTAAACAAAATATTGATTAAAATAAAAATTAATATATTTTAAAAATAAAATCATATATTCACACATACATTCTCGTACAAAGAAACACATCATTCACAATACGTACATTGTTTTTTCTTAAACCAGTTTCATAGCGTTATTGTTTCGTCTTATGAATTTTTATTTAATAAATTTATTATAGTTGTTAATTAAAAAGCCTTTTGCATTTTTAATGCTTAAAAAAGAAACAAATACTTTTTATAAGAAAAAATATATATATTTATAGTTTTTTTTTTATTAAATGTTATTTTGTTTCCTCTGTATATGTATGTGTAGAACAAACTTTTATCTCGCTTGTGTTGTTGTGTTTCCTTTATTCGTCCTTTTAAAATAATGCTTTCTTTCTTTGAATACCGTAAAGGCCTCAACGCCAATGTCTAGCTTTAAAAATTATAAACGAAAACGATGCTAAAATAATGATTGTGGGGATGACATGGTTAAGGCAGCCTTTAAAAATAAAGGATATCTTCATAATATGTCAGTACAATTTATCTCAAGGACATACAAAATCATAAAAACTTCTGCATAATGCATTTATGTCCAGACTCAAGAGCTGTGCAAGTAAACTTGCATACAAATGTAATTCGTTAAGAAAATTTAACGAAATGTCTGCTCCTTTTGCTTGGTCTTATTACACAAAGATTCTTGTCTCCACAGCTTTACAAATATTCTAGGACATTTGCTTTTCTGTTTTAGTCGACAGCTCTTAACAAACCTAAACAAACAAACCTGCTTTGCTGAAAACTCAAATTCTAAAATCTTATTGTCGAAAGTAAGGGCAAATTTAAGATATGTATTTTTTTAAATTAACTGCAACCAAGGCGCTGTTTTAGTCATTTAAGAAAATGAATTTAATTTTTATAAACATTTTTCCCTAATAATATTGATTTCTTTAAATTCTAAGTCTCTTATGCATAAGATCAAGTTCTTTGAAATACAGTCGTGCATTTAATTTGTATATTAATCCGGCTCGAAGGACCATAATGACAATATTCCAATTGAAAATAAAAGAAGTCAAATTTTACTACGGAAAAAATCATACCAAAAAACATACTTTTACTCTTTTGTAAAATTGATTAAAGCAAATCCAGCATTTTCTTACATAAAGCCGATGAGGTCCCAATAAAACTTAAAACTCACTTCTAGATGATATAATATGTAACTCATTAAGAAATATATGATAATATATTTTTTAATGCAATTTCACCAAATTTCATAAACATCCTTAAAAACATATCTTGATCACTCTAATTGGCGTCCATATACCAGATGACCCTGATTCAAAAATGCCAAAAACACTGATTTTCCCCTTAAGAGGCAGTATTCGTTTAAAGATGGCAGCGGCTGGGAGTCAAGAAATAATGTTGTAACCAAAAATTAAGTCACTTTGATTTTTGTTACAAGAAGCTAAACGCTCGTCAGACGCTTTGAAAGTCTAAAAATTCTAATTAAAATTAGAACAGTTTATGACTTGGTTCAATTAAAACCCGTTTGAATCTCATAGTTTTGTAATAAAGATATTAAAAAAAAGTTGAAAAACAAAAGGTACTGTATTGAATTCTGTACTTAATAATTTTTTCCAAAACGCTGGTACCAATGTTCATTTTGAAGTATTATAAAAATAATTAAATTTGATTTACAATTTCGTATTAGGTTATACAATTTACACTTTGCTAAAAATATCTTTCCGTGAATGTACTGAATACAGCTAAGTGCTCATTCCCTTGGTTATTCTGAATCCATCACTTAACTGTGAAGATTGATTTGAATTCGATAAAATGCATTTTCGTTCAATTTGTTTGTCTTACTATAGCGCTGTAGCTGGTAAGAACTTTAAACCTTTGAAGAATATTTTAATACTTTGTTCATAATGCACACAGTGTAACTATCACGTAAGGTACTTTTATTATTTACTTAAAATGCTTTTAAAATTTAGCTATTTAAGTGTTAGTGCTTAGTGGATACAACTTGACGTATCTAAGAGCGATTGGAAAAAGCTCAGCATTATTTGCCCTTTCTAAGTGCTTTTAATTTTAAGTACTTATTCAGTACTTTCGAAAACGTTGATTTTCCGCACTGGCACAAGATGCAAATATTAAATTTTTAGGTCATTGTATGGTTATTATGCTCGAAAAAACGTAATTTCAAGTTTCAGCAAAATGAAAGCAAAATCATTTTAAAAATAATGTTTCCTTCAAAGCCATTTTCGAAATTCACTATACAAATTTTTTTTAACAAGTTTAAAAAATAGTAAAACAAACTGAAACAAGAACCAATACCGATAATTATATATGTCTCCCCCACAATTCTTTTCAAATTAAGCAATTTCGGTTTCTTACACAACAAAATTTTATAAAATATGAAATAAAGCAAAAAGAGCTAAACAATATTTTGCCAAAACAACGTCTATCGTATAAAACATAAACACATAGATAATATTTAAAAAAATAAAACTACAATTAAGACGAACAAACAAAAAATAGGCGCAACATTAGTCACAAAATTACATCTTAATAATATATAATATATTTTTTAAAACTTAAAAAAAAAAACACATCGATTTAAATGTAAAACTAGTAGTAACGTAAATATTAGTTAAAAAATTATAAAATAAAGACAAGTACTTTAATATATTTAAAAGAAGAGATATTGTATAATTTAAAAACTTATAAAATGCGATTAAAATATATATACCTACTTCAAAAAAATGCAAAACAGATTTTGTTTTTTATTGAAGGTTAGTTTGTTTTTTTTTTTTTTGTCAGTATGTGGGTGTTCTCACCTATTTATACACTTTTTTTATTTAATATTAATTTATTTGATTTTATTTAATTATTTTTTTTTTCTACACAAACCAAAAACCAGCCACACCAATAAAAACAAACACTTCAAATCCTTTGATTCCTAAATTTAAAAAAAAAAATATTTTAATATTTTTGTGTGTGTATTGAAGTAATTTTTTCATAGTTTATTTAATTAAATTTATCACCTTTATTTTGTAGTTGATTTTTTTAATCTGTGAAAGAAAAAAAAAACATTTTTTAGAATAAAATTATATATTTATTTAACATGATTTATTTTTTTAGTTATTTAATCAAAGTTTGTAGCAGTGATATTTTTTTTCGTAATTGCATCCTGAGAACTCAAGCTGTATCCTTTGTGTTGTGTGTTAAATATTTTTCGTAATTAATAGCAAGTTTTTTGTGTGTGTGTGTGGAGACAAGTTAATAGTTTAACTTAAATGCCAAATGTTTTTCCAACTGAATTCGTTTTATATTTATATATTTACTTGTTTGATAGCCGGAATAAATTAGGTTTTTTTGTGAACTTTATTTGGGTTTGTATCATTTGTTTGTAATTAGGATACAGTACATAGTTGATGAGACGATAAGGTTATTGGTATTGCCTTTTTTCAAATGGCTCAAGTTTTGATTAGTTTGTGCCATAAGAAAGCAATTTCTTTGAAGTAAAGAGACGAAGTGATATATAATTATTTAGAACTAATATCGCCGTAAACTTAATACTTTTGTTTAAGTTCTTGTTTTAAAGTATAAAACAAAATTACTTTTATTTTTTATTTACACATATTTAAATTTTAAAGTTTTTTTTATTTTAACGCGGTGTATTTTCGAGTGTAGCCCATAATTAGGTGTAATCCTTAGATAAATTGAGTATGCTTCTCGTAAAAACAAACAATTTAACATATATATTTAATTTGCAAAAAATAAAGAGAAACATATATTTTTTTACCTGCATATATTTTTAAACTATTTTTTTTTTATATATGTATATTATAGAATTAGACTTAGTAACGCTTGACGTTCGTTCGTTGGACTGTACATAAGTCTGGAGGTTTGGTATCCAATTCCAGCCAAAAAACTCAAAGACATTTTGTATTATCAATTGCGAACAAAAACTATAAGGAACTTTTTGTCCAGCGGTATATACTGCGTCCGAAATTGGAGCAAACAATTTTCAAAACCAAACCAAAAACAGTTAGAACATTTTTTGTGGCAACATTTTTCACATAACCAACCTAAGACTGTCACCTGGATTTCTAAACATCCCTGCACAAAACGATACACTATTTTATTCAAGTCAATGACTGATGTGAAGCAATAGGACACTAGGGCGTATACGTTCTTTTATAACTTTATTGATTTTTTAAAGCTTTTCTTCAAATTTCGTTTGTGCACTACCTTACCCATTAATGAAGTTTTATTATTTTTTTTTAATTACTTAATGGTCCATTAAACGAGATGTAATGTTTGTTTTCCTAATATCATCCTTTGGTTTTGGGTCCAATTTATCAACAATTTTTCCGAAGCTTGCATTTTCGTTAACTCTCCAGTATGGAGCGAAATTTTAGATTCCAGGGTGTCAATCGCAGCTTTTTCTTTAGTATAGGCGAGTGATATTTTTTTAAATTATTTTTTTATTTTTAGTTCAACTTATATCTATTTTAAAGCTAGACAAAAAATTCATGAAAAACTAGCCTAGTTATCCAATAACTTAAAACTAACTTACTGGCCTTATGTGGGCGCTCTAAGAGGCTAGTGATATTCCCGCTACGATGTGGTCTTACGAATTATAAAGAAATGATTACTATTGTTTTAATGTTATTTAAGGATATAATTTTTTAACAAAAACAATTTTGTATTGGCAACTCATTTACAAAGGAAGCGCTTTGGAAGGAAAATAAAATTCTAGAAAATTTAGTACAGACAGTCATTTTTGACAAACCACAATTTAAAAAAAAACTGTGGAAAATTTTAGAATATTTTACTTAATCTTTTTTAGCAACGGTTTATGTTAGTTTTATATGGCTGTACCTGTAAGATGACTAAAATTCAAAAAATAATAATTTAATAAGTTGACATAATTTTGTTCATATTAAAATGTTAAAAGAAATCTACATGTAAAACTAAATTTCCTAGAAATTTTTTTATTTTTGAATTTTAAGTTCAATTTTCTATATTGGATTGCATAAAAAATATTTCATAAAAATGTTCAAATTTGTTTTTTTGTTCTTATAAATGATCGTTAATGTTTGCATTAGAAAAAATAATAATCCCCTGCCGAACACAAATATATTTTATTTATTGTTACTAGCCTTTTTCTTTTTTCAAAGTTTTTCACTAAAAACATTGAAGAAAATAGAATACCTGGCTCAATGGGGAAGAAATATTTAATATCTTACATACAGGGTGGGCCATCTAGTGGTATCTTATTAAGTCATAGGTTATTTTGACACTGACAGATGTTACCCGCTCGAAATCTTGACAGGAAGTCGGATTCATACCTCCGTGGAACGAAATGAGCCGCTTTACACTTGAACAACGTTGGGATATATTGAAAACTTATTTCCAAAGTGAGTGCGTTTTTTTAAAAGAAGTTTAAAAGTTCCTGAGACTGGTATGATAGTGGACAACACTCATGAGGAGAATTCTGCACTAAGATCTCGGATTATTCGCTTATAAGGTCCAATTGACTCAGAAATTGAAGGCGCACGACCATCCACTTGAACGACGTTGTGTTCCATAATTATTGGGAATTTTTGCTCTTACTAATAAAGCCCCAATACATGGTAAAAATTTAATTTTGTTCATTTTCTTGCATTTTTAAAAGAAACTTGTATTTGGCCCACCCCTTATATATGTATATTTATCTGGTAGTTCGTATCGAAAAAAATGAAATGCTAAAAAGATCGATATGTCTTACGAAACCTAATATTTATTATGCTCTTACCAAAATGTTAACAATAAGAAGTTGACTAATGTTCGAACAAAGTTTTTTTACTGAACGATTTTTCAAAAAAAAAATCTCGATAATCTTGCATTTCTTAATCTTCTTGTCTTAAGATTCTTCAGTCAAATGTTGCAAATATACTCGTACAATAGTATTTTTTCTTTTTTTAAATAAAATTTCTAATTTATTTAATAAAGTTCTTTTTTATAAATAATTTTAAATTCTTGGTTTAAGTTCTTTATTGTTTCAAATTATGTTTGATAGAAGCCTATCAGGGCAAATCTATATGTACTAATAGAAATCGTTTTTAGTTAGAAGATAAAATATGAAGCATTTTGAATGTAATATGAATGTTTCATTCAATAACTCCCCTACACTCTTCACTCAAATATTCGTTGGTAAAAAAATAAATAGATAAATGTTATACATGTGCAACTTGTCTAGTTTTGTGTTTTAATTCTAAATGTGTTCTTTGTTTTAACACCTTATTGTATGCTAATATTAATTTGTGTTTAGATAAAAACCTAACCACTATTTTACAAAAAAATATATAAAACACCTCGTGCCCCATATAGTTCAAACACACATTATAAAGCAAATCAATTTTTTTAGTGACAAAAATTAATTGGATTATCTCTTTAAATTGAAGAATGATCGATTTCTCTCTTCGCTCATAAATTGTTTTTCCATTTTTGGACTGCTATACCAAAATTAATTGTGAATTTATTCTCAGTTTTTTTTTAATTTATTAACAAGCACATCTCAATATTTCCATTGGATCTCGTTCATTCTGTCAATCAATCAAGATCAATAACATACAAACACACATTTATCACTCAAAATTCTCTCTAACAACACATCAAAAAAATGCTACATTGTGTTTGCCATATTTATTGTGTTTGAAATTACAAAAAAAAACGTTTGTTTTGTTTGAACTGAAGCAAAAGATCTCGAACGAAAAAACTTCCTCCTCTTACCCACTTATTCGTAGATAATCCATACACTGCAGCTTCATCAACAATTAGTCCGACCTCATGGTCCAGATGTTGCTTATTAATACTACTTGCTGGAATGACAATAATCATAACAACACCGACAACACTAGGCAGCACAATTGGATCTGATGGAAACTCGGAAGTGATGCCATCGCCATCTTTATCACCGTTGTCGACTTCGTCAACTACGCTTAATAGCTTGCAGGCTTATAGCAATGGAGAAAAATGCTTTTCCGAAAGCAATATCGAGCACCGAACAAAAACGATAGCAACATTGCTTACCGTTAATGATGGTTAATGCTACGAATTTAATTCCATCATTCCCATCAATAAAACTATTAGTTTACATTTTGTACAAAATATTACCAAAAATTAAAGTCAGCCAAATTTAAAAAATACCAAGTTAAATTCTTGCATTCATTCTTTCATACATAGTATACAGAGAATGCATGATGTCATTATGTAAAATAAAATTTGTTAACCACATTTAATAATAAACTTTAAAACTAAGTAAAACAATAAACACATAATATTATCGGATAGTAAACAAAAATTAAAAACAAAAATAAATTGGTTTGAAAAGAACTGATAAGCGATTTTAAATTGTTTTAGATGTTCGCAAATTTTTTTAACTATGTAATAGAAAAATTTACAGGGATTTGTTTTGATTTTTCTTGCAGGTAGAGAATAAGCGAGTGGTGATTTTTTACACATTGGGGGATTTTTAAATTTAATACATAATGTACTTTTAAAATACTTTTTCCCCTAAATCAGGATTTTCATTAGGCAACAGTATCTTCTTACGTTTCTACATTTTCTATGTTTTTATTCCTCGAAATATAATTAAAGGGTCCTTTTTGTCATTAATGTTTGGTTATGATTTTGGGAATGTGTCTGGCGCCTTCATGGCAAAATTTGGAGGTCCAATTTTTACATGCACTCTTGGCAGTAGATCGGGGTGTATTTCGGCAATAACGCATCGAATGTCGTCTTCCAAGTGCTCAATTGTTTTGTTTGTTCCTTGCGCACTGTACGATATCTTATGGGATGTGTATTGTCGTTTAGAAAAAGTGAACGTGCAACGAAAATGATTCATCGCTCTGATGGACGATTATGAGTACCATAAAACGCACGTAACGCCTGATGTGTTTCTCGAGTTGAGCCATTTTTTTTTTTCAAAATAAATTTAAACAATTGCCAATCTTTGCTGCGGCGTTAGTTAGTCTTTTCAAAATGATGAATTGCTGAACCAAACTATTCTTAAAACAACTTTCATCTTTGAACTAAAAACAGTGTTGCCAATTTAAAGTTCTCGCCTCTAAAAAGAACACCCTTTGCTTGCTCGGTCGTGTGAATATTCTAGTATCCGTTCAATAAGATAAAATTACATTCTTATATATATTATGTTAAATTCCAAATAGTATGCATATATTTTCAACATACATACATGCACTTTTATATATACATATGTACATTAGAAGTGTTCCTTTATAGGTGTTAAAATATTAGAAGATATAAACCATAATTAAGTAGTTTATACCTTGTGATTTACTTTTTTTTACTTCACTACCTGCCAAGGAACACTTTTATTACCGCACACATTTCCCCAGAATATCGGTTTCAAAATCTAACCATGATATTTATTTCTGAACACACCCCTAATTCCATTCAAAGTATTTGACGTTTTTGATAAATTTTTATTGAAATAATTAAAACGAGACTATTGCCTAACGACGCTGTTGGCGTTACTGTTGCTGTTCTTATGTTTGTTGAACAATTGAAATACATTGGCTCCAAATTAATGGCGGCCGCTGTTGCTGTTTACGGTGCTGTTGCTGGTTCAATCTGTTCCGCGCTTTAGGAACTTTTTTGCAAAAAGTTGGAAGCACTGTGCACGCTATGGCATTTGTCAACTGTATTGAGACTAGCATCAACCAGCATCCAAAAACGTCACTTTTGACATTTCTGAACAAATTTTCGATAACATATGTATAGATAATTAGGCCTATTCTGTCACATCTGTTATTCTGCTATAGATTTTGTGTTATGAATCATAAAAGATTTCCACCTTAAAAGATCTTTTATGATTGGTATTCAGAGGTTCGAACTTTTATAAAAGTCTGTTATGCTAATTCGAAAACGAGATCTGTTATGAAACTGAACTAAATCTGTTATCATAATCAGCTGTGATTATGTAAAATATTTCATCTGACATAATTAAAATGCATGACGAACAAAAAAGTAAACTCTTAGGCTAGGCGCGCACATTCAATTTTTAGTTTCGAAACTGCTTGGTTCAAACAACTAAAAGTTTGTGTTTTGATACAAACTAAGCGATTGCCTAAAATGAGTTCGCTATTTTGTGTAACATATAATTATATGCACCTGCGCGTACATTCAACCAAATAGTTCATCTGTTTTCTATAAGCAACCAAACAGTTGTGCAACTAAAATGTGCACGCCTAGCCTTACACACTATTGGTATCCATACAATGGAACACGATTTTATCTCATATGTTTCAGGGAATACCATGGCCATACTCTACTTATATGTTTATATGATATGTGTTTTAATATATTTTCTTTCATTTGTCTCCTTAAAAGAACATTTCATTGACGATATAAAAGATAAATATTCATTTTTACTTGATGCACCTGTGTACTTATTGAAATCTTTTATGATAAAAGTCACAGAAGTTTGTCTTTTATTCTTTTATGGTTTTTAACAGATTTCATAACAGATTTTGGCATGCTGAATACCAAAAATGCTATTCGTAAAAAATTTTTTCTATGTTCGAACGTTTGACAGTTCATAAAAGTTTTCTTAGCAGATTTTATAACAGATTTTAACGTGCTGAATACCAAAATTAAAATTCATAAAAGATTTGTTGACAGCCCAAACATTTGTATGGAAATTCATAGCACAATAACAGAATAGAAGAATAAAAGATCTCGCCGAATAGGCCTAAATATCATTTTGGCATCACCGCTTTTTATCAAGACTTAGGTTAAGACTTGAAAATTATCTGGACTTAGCTAAGTCCGTATAGACTTAAGTAGTTATTGTATTTACAAGTAAAGTGCCTAATCCCGATGTCGTTTTTTTTCTACAATTATTATGGACTTGCAAAAAAACATGCCTTATGTTGGACCTTATTTATAAATATACATAAAAGTAAACCACGGGTATTTTCACGAAAAGGATTAACACTTGACTATAATGACTAAAGTCAAAAATCCACGTTAGCAGTTAATTCTTCGGTGACTCTTCTTGACTCTGTCGTGATTGCTTATGTGTTCAGAATTTCCAAGTGATTTCTTATATTTTAGATTTTTTAAAAACTTGGTTCCTTTTGCTACAAAGTCCTTCTTTTTTTGTAATCCAACTTATCTGGTCTTTCTTTCATTACATTCCGAACTTGTCAACATAGGCAAATTGGAATTATTAACTCCGTATGGGTATTACTATCAATCTTCTATAGACTAACGACTTGACGTTGCCAAAAATCTCGTAAAATGTTTAGGTTTTCTAAATTTATACATTAGTTCAAGGATTGAGTGTTGAGTGTCAAATATAAAATAGACACAACAATAGAGCTTGGAAGCTAATCGATGATACATGGATAACAGAAATATCGTCAGAATGTTTTATGCCTCCATTTATTTTTTCGATAATTTTACGTATAATTCCTCTGCATTTCTGCGTAGCACCCGCCCCAACACAGTTTCTCTTGAGTTTTTGTAACTTCGAACGTACTGAGATTTCTTCATTATGTACACTTTTCAACGCAACGTGGTATACCTTATCCAGCGTTACTTTTTACTCCCATTACGATATACAGACAATTTGCATCAGTATCTTCTTCTTTTAACTTCTCTCCAATTTTCCTGAAACTTTGCACATTTTAAGGTTAATCATGACTGCTTAAGTGCTCGAAACTGTAGAAAAATCAGCTGAATAAGAACTTGGGAATGTATCCGATTTCAGATTTCATTTTTTATTTTTTTCAAAATATAAAAGTTTTTTTCTTGCTCTTGACGGCAAATATCGTTTTAAGTTTTAATCAATCCATTGCAATAATAGGGAAGACTGAACGTGCGTTTATATGTAAGTCCACTGTACATCATCGAGGTGGACCATTATCGGGTTAACTTCAAATCAATCGGAGAATTCTTCACTGCACGGACAAATGACTTCAATGACATAATCAGGTCTATTCTACAAAGCGAGGGAACGAACATTCGATTCCACGTTCTCTCGTCGTAGTATGTATTCTGTTAAAAGTCGATTCGAATCTTTCGAATATATTAGTTTTCAATACAATATCACATTCATAATGCAAACATTTTGTAACAGTCACAGTTTTGTATAGAGCTGATCGAAAGCTTATTAGAATTATAATTGTTGATTTTCGAAAAATAATTCCTCACGGCCTATAGCAGAATAAAGCTGAATATTTCGGCTTCGAGTGGACAGAATATTACATGTTTTAGAGGTAGGACCACATTTTGTAACATTCTGTTGTTTTTGAAAAACTCTGGATTGCCTTTTACCTCTTTTTCAATACCCTTTTGTAACATCCACTTCTTGTTTTGAAAATTTAGTTTTTATTTTGAAGGCTTACAATGCCTTCCAAAATATTCTTTCACAACAGGTAACGTCATCACAGCTCACTTCCCACCAAACCGTTAAAATTTGCAGACGGTTCCTCTTACAACCATCTTCGATTTGAATTTTTGTGTGAAAACAAAATAATCAAAGAGGAATGTGTTTGCTTAGTACTTGTTAAAGGTATTTCGTAGTTTTATTAATAAACACATATCTTATACATACCACAATGGCAGACCACGTTATAGCCTTGAAGCAACAACAAGCAAGCTCGTGCTATCCAGTCGTATATTTCATTCGCAAAAATATCAACAACCAAATCTTTGAGCAGGGATACCTACCTACTTTGGGTGCTTCCATTTCCATGTTGTAAGCTAAATACATAGCGAGAGGTACCTTAATGACAAATACGAAGGACGTTAAATCAGGGACTTGAGGGTAATTGAAAATGTCAGATGATGGCAGCTGCGGGGCAGATTTTCTCATCGAAAATTTGTATAAGAAGAAAATGTAGAAATTGATACTTCAACTAATGTACAAACTTATGTGTTGTATACAAGTATGTATAGCTACCCACATAAGATAAAATTTTACCTTATTCAAAAGCATCTTCTAAACATTTTATTTAGATATTCTGCAAATATTGCCTTCATATTTCAACAAAGTATGTATATTTGTGATACATTTTTGGTTTCATTCAGCTGGAGGATATTTTTGAAAAGAAAAAAACTAATTAAACCAATGCAAATATCTCAGGATCCTGAAACTCATTGTATTTTCATTTATTTCCCACCATCAGTATTCCCAGACAAAATAAAAATCATTTTACCTTACCTTCAAAAGTCAAAACTTCTAACGTTTTTTTTTAATTAATTTTAACGAAACTCTAAACAAAGTTAGAAAAACATTACACAGCCCTAAGGGATGTTTTAAAACTCAACTCAACCAAAAAACAAAAATTTAGAATTCCATCACTGAAGTAACTTCAGTAGATATATGACAACAACATTTTCACAGCCATCTTCTTCTATGGCCAAGTTAATTACAAAGGTCTTTTGCAAGAAGTCCACATTCACTGGTTCTACAATCCTGCAAAGATATTTAAAACAAAAATCCATCGAGTGACGCTGCAAGAGTTTTTTCGTTTTTTTTTAGCATTATAGGAGAGACTGTGGTGCTACCAAACCAAAAATAAATAAAACAATTCCACCAGATTTTAAGGCATTATACATACGTACATAAATCGACACAAAAAAAAAATCAATGATCAAAACCAATTTGCAGTCTCAATTATATTGTAAAAATACGAAGTTACATACATACATAAATTATACAAAAAAAAACTAAATTCAAGTAAAAATGAAACAAAACTGCCAAATTTTATATGTAAATTTATTTAAAAAAATAGAGTTTTTATAAAACAAAAAAAAAAATAAATAAAAATAGAATGAAAACCAAACAGAAAAATGGTAGTATACAATATTTAAATTTATAATCCATAATCTGTACATGTACAACCTTAAACAAAGTTTAATCTGATAAAAATCTTCATCTACTGTAAGTGTACCAGCAGCTGTTATTTAAAAATGAGTTATTACTTTATCAAAATGTGTATATTGACCAATGTCGAATTATTATAAATAACTATTTTTAGCTGATTTTTTTTTAAACGTGCGCGCGTATGGTTTTAGAAATTTTTAAATAACAAGTATTCCAAACTGTGTATAGTTAAAATTAATGGTAAGAATGAATGTATTAGTCAATTTTTAAAAAAACACAAAAACTATTGTTATCCACCAAAAATTCATAAGCAATTTAGAAAAATCAAATAAATAGTGAAAAAGTAGTATGAACACTAGAACTACATCGTAGATAGTATACCTTTAAGACAATAAAAATTTGAAAAATTATTTTTTTTATTTAAAAAAAAATTTTTTTTTTTCATGAGAGTTCTATGTATATGTTGTTGAAAACCATGTTTTAAATAAATATAATGTATCTTATATAAGTTGGACAAGATGGTAGATAATCAAAATGATTATGATTCGGAATAAATGTTTATTTACGAGTATTCGGAGATTTTAAATAAAAAACTTCAATATTTCGACAGAACCCCAATTCACTGAATCTCAAAAAAATTAAAAAAAATGTTTATTTGTTAAATGAAATGAATTTATACGCTTTTACTCATTTTTGATATTCGTTCCTATTGCTGGTAAATGCGGCAAGCTGTCATTTGTCTACATTTTCAATTCTGGGTACTTTTGGTAGAAGTCACAATTTAGGCAATACCGGTTTGAAGTAGAAAAATATTTCTACAAACGATAAAAGACAGAATACTTTATTGTTTTTTAGTTTGAATGAAAATTAAAAATAACGGATTTCTTATTTTGCTGCATTTAAACCGAAATTTTTGATAAAAATAAAATAAAATTGTAACACATTGAAAATTGGATTGTATTGTTTATAAAAAATATAAATATAAAATATCTCATTGGGGAATGATTCTCTGACATGTTCTTCGAAAAATGGATGTCTTCATTTCTCATTTATGCAAGAAGGTAGATTAATAAGACAAAAGTCATGAATATACATTTATAAAAATGCAACCGATATATTAACAACATTATGTTATACCTTTTTTTTAAATTGAAAAACATATTCTTTGATTTGGTTAATTACTTATTAAAAACAAAAATAAAACGATTTTTATTTATTTATTTATATACGGATATAAATCTTACAAAACTTATAAGTTTTCCATAAATTTAAATCTAAACTTTTTTTTAACTTAAATCTAAGAAATATTTTTTTTTGTAATTTGCCCTTAAATTTCAATCTGTTTATTGAAAGATCAAGTTCATTACATATCAAATTGAAAAGTTTTATGCATCTCGACAATGATTTATTGCTACCGTAATTGGTTATTCAAAAATAAATGACGTGGACGTAAATCTCTTTCTGGAATATGGAATTCAAAGTAGGCAACAATTTGTGGAAATTTTATACGATACGAAAATACATCATAAACGAACAATGGACACTGAATTGAACGCCTTTTTTGTAAGGAATCAAGTCCAATCAAGGCTCATCTTGAGGCATATGAAGGAGTATCTATTCTCCACTTAAGTTGCCTGACTGCAAATCTTGTCGAAGCCTTTTGTACTCTTTTAATACGAGTCATCCCAATTGGTGAAAATGGACACCATACAATTGAGCAATATGCAAGAATAGGACGAATCAAGGACAAGAGCATAATGTTTTGAGAACTTACTTCAGTTTCGCTTGACAAAATCAAGCATAGAGTTTTCCCTTTGGGATCAAGAATCTTATCGTATACCATTGATACTAAAGTTCGATGTGCTGTAAAAACATAACATTTTTTGATATTCAAGGGTAGAATATTTCTCTCGCACCAAGCAGCTAAATTATTTAAATCATTTTGAAGATTTTCATTATCAATTCGATACTCGTACACGAAAAATTTGAACGTCGTCAGCATGCATCAAACACGGATTAGTCTTAAGAAGAAATGGGATATCACTGACTGAAATGTTAAAAAGAAGTGGTCCAAGGTGACTACCTTGAGGAACTCGATAAGACGTATTTTTTATAATATAAGGAACGAAATTGCCTAATTTCATACATTGAGTTTGATATCTATTTCAGAAGTAATCCATGAATACCAAAAAGCTGAGGTTTAGCTACGAGAATTTTGTGACATATAGTATCAAATGCTTTGACGAAATGTGTGTAAATAGTTTCAACCTGGGATCCGATTCCAAAGAATCGGTGATATATCTAGAATAAAGCATGAGATTTGTTGAAAGTTAATAAATATTTAACTCCTAAAATAAGAAACACGTTTTAAGGAACAAAGCAGAATGAATATATTATAAAATTTTCAGTAATAAAGAAAATCAATAGGTACTAAATTTTTTAACAGGTAATAAATATAAACAAGTTGGTTATGCGTTCTTTTAACTCCAACAGGATTTCCCTGACATATATCCATTCTGCTCAGCAAATAATGTTCTTTTATATTAAAATACAAATGATCTAATAATTTATGGATTGCAGATGTTTAGAGATCGCAGGATAATGTACTACCAAATTTTTTGTTGATGCTTTGTGAATTGGACTTACATATGAAAACTTCCAATAATTGAAAAAGAGCCCAGTAGAAAGAGATTTATTAAAAATAATAAGAAGCGGTGACGCTATCGACAACTGACATTGCTTTAAAACAAAAGATGGAATTTTTTAACAAAAATCTTTATGCTTTAGACTTTAAGGAACAAAAACAGATCAAAAATGACTGTTTTGTACTGCATGTACTCAACATCTAAAAGAATATTTTTCGAAAATAGAAGTATCAATAATTTTCATTGTTGTTAGAAACAAAAATCATTTATAGAGTCTAGGACTAACCGTTGGAATCAAAGTTTGAAAAGTAAACAAAAACGTAAATTTTTTACTTTGTCTAAATTTCGAATTTGTTTTTTGTTTCAAATGTAAAAGTTGCCCTATGATACTTACGAGTATGTACTTAAGGGCAAGTTTTTCATTGCAAAGTTGACATTATCCAACTGTCTATACATATGTCTGTACCTCGACCTGCCGCTGAAGCGATTTTCTTCAAAATTGATACCTACTTGAGGGTCAGTTCCAAACCTAGCTGTATCTGCCAGTCATTATTAAAAATCGTTTTTATCCCAAAAACGCCTGCAACGATTTTGATAAAAAAAATTAGGTGTACTATTGTATATACATATGGTATACATTTTGTTCAAAAAAAAATTAGTATAGCAAATGTTTTTTTTTTAATTTTTAAAGAAATTTCGTATATCTCCTAATGATACCATTATAATGATTTTTTTAAATTTTTCTTGCATAAATTTATATTTTCTTCAGAAATCCGACCTATTTTTGCAACCTCATACTATTTTAAAAGATAATTATTCCAAAAAAATAACGAATCTTATGGATTTTTTTATCTAATTACATCCAATTTTTATGTATAAAATTTTAAATTCTGAGAGCAAGTACGTGCGATTCAATCAGATACTTTATTTCATATCAGTTAAACATTTTTATTTCTTCAACATTTTAATTTTTTCAAAAACATAACATGGTAAAGTAATAAAATTAAAGAATATGTTCTTAAAAAAGGCGTTACCTATTATTGTAAGTGTTACACTTTTTTTTATATTGTTTACGATTGTCAATTGACAATTTATAATTGATAAACATTGAAATTCGTTTTTTTTTTTACAACTTAATTGAATTTGATCATTTGGAATGATATAGACTCCAGTAAATAGAAAGAAAATTCTTATATCATCAATGGATATTCAGTTTTAAATAAATTAACATCTTATATATCAAATTTCAATATTTATCAATTGATAATTGACAATTACAATAGGGGTGAATGTCTTACAAAATTACCTCTCCCGTAAAAACCACTTCTATTTTCCTTAGTTTTCTGTTTGTTCCTTTTTTCTCAAATCCAGAGTCTTTTATCAATTTTCATAAAAAATATACTTTTCTTAAATGCTGAATGAAGCAAAATAATTTAAAATTCTTTAACTAGTTTTTATTCAATATGAATTAATTTTTTTTAATGAAGTATTTACAAAAATGTTTTAATTTCCTCATAATATGTATATTTAAAACGTTTATTGGGGGAATAGAATTGTATTTGTATTGCAACACAATATTTATACATTTTTGGAAAGAATCAGATTAATTTCTAATCTTTTTTGTAAACTTTATGTGAAACTAATTTTAAGAATCATTTAATTCATATTTGTATAGTTAGACTTATAACAAAAAATCCATGCGTTAAATTTTATAAAAATGAGTAAATTGTAAAATGATATTTTTGTGTTTATATTTCATCTAAATGTAAGTGACTCGTTTTGTATATAATGAACAACTTAACAAAAAAATAATTAGCTTCAAAAACTAAATCAAATAGAAAAAAAAAAGAAAAATAATAAATTCGGGGTGTCTATAGAGTAATGGTAAAAAAAGCAAATTATTATAGATAAATAAAACAATTTAAGCGAAATCGTATTTTGTTTTGTTTTTAAGGATATTTTAAATGTCCTACAAGCATGTTGTATTAAACCATAAAACAATTCCACTCAAGAGTAAATAACCCAACAGAAAACTATATTTAAATGTTTCACCGAGGGAATGATGTTGCAACGTTGCGTTTTGGTAGCAACTTGTATTAGGTTGGAAATAATCATGTGTGCAAATAAAAAAAAATATTAATAAAAAATTAAATAACGACCAGCTGTGTTTTTTTCAACAAGGTAAATACAAAAACAATAAACTATATTGTAAACTTCCCATAATATAGATGTACACCTACCAGCCTTTATAGTTTAAATGAAAAATGTATGTTTAACACTTTTGTTTTATTTTCTCGAATACTAACCATTGATTGTTTTAACAGTTATGTTCAGTTTTTTTTTATAGGAAAACCGCAAAATTTCTTGAATTTACTATAAATAATCTAAAAACTAAAATAAACTTAAAAAAAATTAGGGAACTTATAAAAACTACATTTTTAACAAAAACATCTGGTTCACTTATATGTTATAATTATTATAATTATATTTCATTTCTGAATTATTTTAATATTTTTTTGTAAATAAAATTTAACAAAATTTCATTGAAATAAATAAAAACCAATAATATTATTTTTTGCGTTTCTTGCATTGGCTATACGAATTTGCTTCAATTTGTGTTTTTCTGTTTGGTTTGTTTTAAAAATATTTTTTTTAATGTATAATATTATATTTTTAAAACAAAATGTGCATGGTGCTGGAATTTGATTTTGAGTTGCTTTATTTATTGAGTTTTAATTAATTTGTTTAATTTTTTGTTTGTATTTATTTATTTATTTATTTAAAATCATACACACACAAAAATGTAAATTAAGATAATGCTTTTGTACGTACTCCTGCGCAATTTACATTTAATTAGTTTTAATAATAAATCAAAAAATTAACTTGAGATAATTTTGTATAAAATAAAATACATTTCTCACAACGAAGAATTTTGTATGGTAAATCATTTTAATAAATGAAAGAATGAATTATTTATAACATTAACTTTATAAAATTTTGGAACTTACTTTCTGAATGATATGTTCTTAAGTTTTGGGAATGTCGTTTTTTATGTTCAATCATAAAACTTTGTCTTACATTTAATCACGATAAATTATTATTGAAAAGGATTAATAGAATGACACTATTAAAAGAATGATTATTATGAATTTGACATTCTGAGTTTCAGAACTATTCCTTCCGAAAGTTTCGCAAAATTTTTCCCATAAATTGATGAATTATTTTATTAAATGGTGAGCAGTCAATACGAGTATAATATTATCCAGTTTTAAACCATTTTGATTCCATGGCTACACAAAGTAAATATTCGATATTAATAAATTTAAAAAATTCACAATTTTAAAATTAAAACAAACAAAATAAACAAATTATCTCAAGCTAGTTAAGTATCCAACTTGTACAATGTCTTTAAGAAACAAATATTTATATCGACTTTAACACTAAGATCTTAATTCATACGTCGAAATTCCCAAAACAAAAGCAAATGAAGTATTGGAAAAAGTATTTATTCAATCCTTCGTTTACTGATGTTAAAGGACGACTTTCCTAAATATTATTTTACTCTAAGCACATTTCAAAAGTAGCTGTAAATATTTTTGTATTTTATTTTACTAATATATTATTTATTATTTTTTTAATTTTTGCAATCATAAATAGGTGTTGATGTCGTTCAAATAGCAGAACGTCAAGCGCTGTCTTCTGCTTCAATTGTTGGCATTGCAGTTGGTGGAGTCCTAATACTTTTAATCATCGTTGATGTTCTTTGCTGTGTGACTGTTCGAATGGGTGTCATTGCAGCTATGTGTCGAAAAACAAAACGATCTCCATCTGAAATCGACGAAGAGACTAAACTAGGAAGGTAAGTTTTCGAAAACAATAAAATCTTTCGAATAAATTTTAATATTATATTCTATTAAGTACACATTTTGGTAGTTTAATAATCCACCCAATTTAATTCCTTTGTAATATTGCACTGAAATTTAATGTTTTTTTCCTCTTTCTACACAATTAAAAATAAAATTATTCACACCAATTAGGTCTAAACATAGCGATTACAGATGGGTATTTGCCAGACCACGATCATTTTACTCCATCCGAAATTCAATTTATATTTAATTAAATTTTTAGTTAATTTATTTTTAATTCTTAGTGCAATATTATACAATGAATGTTTTAGTTTTTTTTGTTTTATTAATTTAGTAGTTAAATAATAGAACTCATTTAAAATCCATTTAAAAAGAAAAGAAAAAAACAACATATCCATCTTCACCAATCCATTATTTGTATTTAATTTTTGAAATCATAACACATCCCCATACAAATTAACAAATGCAGTCTTTACGGTTGGCGTTTCCCGCTACCTTATTGCAGTGGGCAGTTGGTTAAGGAGCCTCCACCATCACCGTTACCATTACCGCCACCAGTTAAACTTGGTGGATCACCATTGGCATCACCATTGTAAGATAACTTTACGATAATCAATGTTATTTTTTTTAAACAATCACTTATTTTTATTTTATAAGGCAGTTTAAAATTTTTGATTAATATTAAAAGTTAAATAACTATTATATGGTGCCTAACAAGGGTTTTTTTACAAAGTCTATCGAAAACATAATTTATTCTAATATAAAAATTGTTTATACACAAAAGTTTATCTATGACCAAAAATCTTTTTATCAATTTATCATTTTGACGTTTAAAAAAATAATTTCATAAAGGCATTTTTTTTTAAATTAAAATATTATTTAAATATTTTGCCAATCAATATTAAAAAAAACGGGTTAGTGAAATATTTTGAAACTTAATTTGTAAATATTTAAATAATTTAAATTTAAATTTTTTTAATTGCCTTGAACATAAATGAAAAAAGCCATATAAAAGATGTTTAGGGTGATATTGTGTAAATCGGAAAACACAGATTCTAGGGTCAATAAAAAATTTATTCATAAAATTTTTATCTAAAACATTATTTCCAAAGTTCAAAAAAATCCGTTTCTTGGTTTTATGGATAGTTGGTTTAAAAGAGGAGGAGAGTTGGAAGATGAAAGTCTATCAAACTGTATAATTTATTTTGTTACAATCTGAGAATATGACACATGAGCATTGGGCACTTGTTAATCAGGGATCTATCCAAAGATACTCAATCAAAAATCTTGTTGCACTTTTTCTTTTCGTTGGGAAATAATATTCGAAACTTTGATTATTATTATTATATTTGATATTTTTATAAAGCTGCACCACAACTGCTCAACTTACCGCTATTTTCATAAAAAGTGCTATAGTAAAATAGCCAGTTGCATTCTTCCCCTCAAACAATTCAACCGTAATACCTGTACTACTAGGAATGCTTACCCTTGATCCCAATTTCGGACGTAATGTCAAGTACAGAGTTTCTTTTTCTAGTGTCACTATACGAATGTGGAATGCTTTACTCGGCTCAATGTTTCCCACTCATTGCAATGTGCAGACATTCAAAACTAATGTGTAGTTCAGTATACCTTACGTTCACATTTAAATATTGCTCCTTGTGGTTGGCTTCCATCCAGAGTACTGAAAAACTGTTATTTCTGCTGTTATTTCTTCACATTAACTGACCCTGTTTGAGAACTTTTTCCTGAACGAATTGGAACAGATGGAGCCATGGAGCTGGTTTCAGCAGGAGAGAGCCCACACAGCCACAGTTTGCATGGACCATGGAATTGTTTTTGAGACAGATTTTCCGGGTGGCTTTCTAACAGGCGATTTGATTTTAATTCTCTTGTTTATAATAATCGTTCAGGATTCTGGAAGCCCTCAAACGAAACATTTGAGCCCGCATACTGCGAATTTCTGTAGCAATGCTTTAAAAAGTGCATGAAAACTTAAGAAAAGAGCTAGAACAATGTTTGGAGTGTGAGGGTCGCCATTTGGATGAGATTATTTATTTAATTATTTAAAACCACCGTCGTTTTCGAAATCTATTATTAAACAACAGAACGTACCCCTTATGAATGTAGAATATCCATGCGGATAACTTCTGGTTCTCTCATTCACTAATGAGAGCCTCAACGTGTCCCATATTTCGAACAATCTTCTTCCGTTACCATGAAGTTTTATATCCATTGACGCTTTAATGACATTAACTTCTCCAAGTGTAAACTCTGGTTCCATTTCTAACAGTTTAGAATTTCCAACCCTACCATTGCAGTCGCCGATTACCAATACATTTTCTTTTTGCGTCTACAAAAGAAAGTCATAAAGATCTGAGAATTCATCCATCCATTTGCTCTTCCTTGTGCATGATTTCTTGTTGCAGGAATCCATTGTAATTTAAATTGTTCAAAATAAGTTTCATAATGTTCTTTCTCATATCGCATTCATTGATAGTTTCAAAAAAGATTCTAAAAATCAACTTTTTTCCTAAACCTTAAATATTGTATGCAATATCTTTAAATTAAATGTTGACAAAAGTGTTAAATAGAACTACTAGTGTGAACGTGGCTGACGGCAACTTTATTAAATAAAATAATTTGGCAGCACCTCGGTTCTACTAGTTTGAGAGCCACTGGTTTGGATTTTATAATCTGACATTTCATCGAAGCTCCTGAAAAAACGTCATTCTTCTTTGTTCATCACGTCACATGTTAGTACATTACTTCCATTGAAATTAAATTTTTTCATCAATTTTAATCATGTCTCGTCTAACAAATATTTTAGTATTATTGTTTTTCGGCATTACTTGATGTTTAATTTTCATTAGCTTTCGTCTCGTTTCTCTTGCCGTGGCGGTATAATCTCTATGTAGTGAAATACCAGTGTTTTTAAGAACCTTCGCAGATTGAATTATTCGCCCGAATGGAGTTCCACAATAATGTTCTCTGTGTTTGTATTTCTGGACTGGATTGCTCGCTTTGCTGTTATGATCCCTTGGTTATTCGTTATAAATAAGTTCATACATAGTGCTTTCTCCTTGTCCTCGGTATAGACACCCGGCTTGGCTGCGAAATGGAAAGACAACGTTCTTTTCATTTGCCTTTCTTGACAGAAACTTTTGGCTGAACAGGAGAACATTGGGACTCCATTTATGCAAGCTAGTTTTGGAGTGAGAGATTGTACTGTTGGAGAGTATTTATCTCTGACCCGATCCTTTCCACATCTGCCTTGTTCGAAAGGTCCTTTAATTTCTCGTCTAGCAACGAAGCCATGGTTTCATTGACAAGCATTTTTCAATCCTTGGCTGGTACTGAACCTACAGACTGGGACATATTGTTTTTACTTCTGTCGGTGGCTATTTTATGTGGCGGAAAATTACTATCGGGTAAGGAACATGGATATTTGTACCTATCTCTTTTTATCTTTGTTGATTATCTGTCAGATTTTTTGCTGTTGATTTTTAATTGTTATAAAATCTTTATAAAAATCTAATGATGCTCGCTTAGGAGCTATTATCTTGAGTTTTATTAATCAAATCGTCAGGATTAAAAGCTAACGCTAAGAAAAAATGACCATTATAATTTTTTTTTTCGAAAAATATATATAAGTTGTTATATCCCTAACACAAAACTCGGAAAATCACTATTTTTTAACCCTCACCAACCCTAAAGGCTGAGATATTATGACGCATGCTTTTATAAATTTGGTTAGGGGTCAGTTATAGCTCATCAGAAAAGTCCATCAGAAAAAAATTTAGCAACAAAATGTTGTAATTCTTTTTGTAAAAATTAGTCCAAGCAAGTATTCGTCTAATTGCATTCAAATTTTACTCAAAATCGAGTTGTAATATGGTCAAATTTGGAAGACAAAATTTTTTCTGATGAGTTATAACTGGCCCCTAACATGTATATCCACTCCTAAAATTTTGTTTACCAGTTAGGTACCTATAGTTAAAAAAAATCATAACATAAAATCGAATATAAATATTTTTTAAGTATATTCGTATAGTTTTCATTTTGGTCCTATAAGATCTAGATTTAAAAAGTGGTCTGTGTCTTCATAGTCATGTATTATTATACTCAGATTGTACCAGTATTTAAAAGAACTTTTTAAATGAGGTGAAGCTTCCGAAAACCCAATTAAAATCGATATTACGAAAATTCACACAAAATTAATATTTTTCGAAAAGTCGGATTACAAAATTAAAACACTCGTGGTTGCTTGATAGAGTCTTCCTCACCTCTTAATACCCATTTTTGTGCTAATAAGCGGGATTAGTTCACATTATGTTACCATATGCTTTTTTGTAAAAAAAAACAGATTTTGAAAAGAAGTAAAATTAATACACTCGTATGCAAATATTTTTACTGATAGGCAAATTTGTTTTTACTTTCAATTGTCTTAACTTCCTACCGTTTGGTTTAATAGTTTGTACAATACGAGTATATTTACATACATATGTATACCATATTTTTTTTTTTAATAATTATTGATCATTTTACATTAAAAGAAATCCATATCAATAGTCGCTTGAACGAGTTTTTTTTTAAATACGAAACTAATATTTTTCGAAACAAACTTTAAACTGCCTTTTAAAAAACAAACCTGAGTGCTTTTTTATCTTTTCAATATTATTTATCTATAGTTAAAGAAATGTTAGAGTTATCTTCTTTTTTTGCTTTTTTTTTTAATATTTCTGTTCAGAGTTTATTATTCTTCGTTAGCACAACCCTATGCTGTTTATAATTTGCATTTAAGTTATCGTTAAAAGGTTTTAGAAAATAAATTAAATGATCTTAAGAATATGGTTGTAGTAGCTTTAAAATTATAGTTATTTTCAAATCTTGCACAATTGCTTTTTTCCTAAAATTATTATAAGCTTTCAACTAAAATTATTCAATTTTATTTCCAATTAAAATATTTTCTAGTGTTTTTCAGAATATTATACAATTTGTTGGTCCGGAAGAAAACCAATAAAACTCAATAAACCTCAGTTTTCAATATCAAAGAAAATGTTGAATATTAATGTTAAACCATATCTTTTTTTTAACTTGAAAGATGCATATATTAAAGAACATTTTGTTTCAAAAATTATGATTAAATTTAAATTTCTTTAAAAGTTTTTTTTGTTAGTTGGAAAATGGTACCTTCTAATGGAGTATCTGTCAAAATATCAAAACGATACAATAGTTCAGTAAATTCCAAAAGTTCAACTAGGGCCTTGTGCATAAAATTTTGTTGTAAAATCAAACATTTGATTTGTTCAGTTGCGACAGTTTTCTTCCGGATGAACAATTTATTCAATAAAAACTAGAATCATGTTCATATGGATAAGGATTAATACGTTCAGTACTGTATCTTACAACAGTTCTGAATCCTTGAGTGCTATTAAAATTTGTTGTATTGTTGATTGTATGAACATATTATACGCTTAGTAATATGTGCACATTGTTTTTATTAAATAGTAATACGCAATTTATTCAGAATGTTCTAAAAAACAAACTTAGACCATATTTACGTTTTAATCTTACCAGCTTTCAATATTAAATATAGAGTTTTCCAACTCACACTTGACAAACTGAATTTTTGTTTTGTTGTTGGATAAATCTATATATTTTTTTCCTTTTTCTGTAAAATGAATTAAATTAAAAAAAATAGGATAACAAAATATTTTTCTAAATATGAAATTTATTTTTTAAAAGAAAACTTAAAAAAAAATACTATTAACCCAGTTAAAGTTTTTTTTTGGTTCGATTGCGACTTATCTTAAAAAGCTAAGATAATTCTAACAATTTTTTTTTCCAGCACCGATTTTTGTAAGAAGTATTATTGTGCTATACGTATATCACAGTGAAAACTAAGAATGCCAATTGTCTTTGATAATTTTCGCTGTCGTTTTGATTTTTTTGTTTAAACAAAACTGCAGACTGTAGTTAGTTAAAATATTTGTTTTTCATTGTTTTCGGTTTTTTCGTTATTATTATAGAGGAAACAATTCTAAGGTATTAACCCTTGGTTGTCCACAATTTAAGAAAATTGATCTTGTCGTGACCTACAAGATATCTCTCGATTTTTTTTTTGCATCCTTTTTGGATGGCGTGGATATCCCTTTATCATACACTCAGAAATCGCGGCACCAACTCTTAATTTCAATACAATATAACATCTTGTGAGCAAAATTATCGTTTCTATCTAACCGTTATTAATGTTTGGCTTTTATTTTTTTTCATGAACGGTTTAAAAAGATATCTACGATTATATACATACATAAGTGATAAAATTACATAAAACAAGCTGTGTGTGAGGTATTGACAAAATTCATTTATTACTTGAAATGCCTATCTATGGAATATGACATCGTTCAAATGTCCGCCTCGACTTCTTACTCTGGCACGGATTCGAGTGGCCGAATTTTCAATGCATCTTCCGCATGAATTTGAGCGATGGGCGTTGTTATGTTCACCTTAACAACATCGGTCGATTGTGGTTTATTTGCATAGACCTGTGACTTCAGGAACCCCCACAAGAAAAAGTTTAGCGGCGTAGCCTGAAATCATTCATTCAGAATGTCAATCATGGTGTTGCTGTGTGACACGTAGCACCATCCCGCTGGAAGCTGGAACCACATATCGTCTAGATCTGTATGGTTCAACTTGAACCATAAGAAATTGTTTATCATCGTTCTGTAGTTCTCGCCATTGAAGGTGACCGGCTCACCAACGTCGTTGTGACGCAGTGCCGCGCCGACTCAAAACCCACACCCAACAGTAACTTTTTGAGGATGCTCTTTGTGAAGATCGTGTGGTTTGGTATCGTCCGATACAAGCGGCAATTTTGCTTGTAAACCCAGTCATGCGACTAAAGATGATTTTTCGGCCAAAATTGAGCTCCTCTTCTAAAGGCTCTGAAGCTTGGTCAGCAAACAAAAGTTGTTGTCTTGTACACATTACGTGTTTGCTTTTTTATAGAACTGTTTATCAGACATTTTTTTTTTCTTTCAAAAAGCAAGGAATTGATAACTGACTACATATTTTCTTTGAAAAAATAAATATTTGTTTGCATTGTCAAATTTATTTATACTCACCTTAACGGAAATAAGTATATGAGTTAACATTCATTTACAATTTAATTTTTTATTAAAAGGGGCGTGTATTCAAAATACGAGTACATACATATAAAGGGTATTCATGTAAACGCGAAAAACCCTGATAAACCTTATCTCTGCAGAAACGAGCTGTCAAAATTTTTATGGGAAAAACTTTCTGCAAATCTGATAAAATTATTTCACTAATTTGATGCGGAAAGTGAAGAAATAAACCTGATAAACTAAAGAAATATGGATTCTGACTTAATTTGACATTTCACAAAATATTTCCACATTTACGCAAGTATTTTTTAGGGGATGTTAATGAAAAGATGTTGCGGAAAGTTATATCTTTCTACAAAGCGGGAAATTATCTTGTTTTATGAATACCCTTATAGTGTTTTAATGAGTCAATACAAAAAACTCTTCTGGTGTAAGAAATCTTATAATTTTACATAGAATTTTATTTTTCAAACAAAATCCAACAAAATTAGAAACCTTTTGTGTCAAAATTAATTATGGAACACGACGTCGTTGAAGTGGCTGCCGCAGCTGGGTTCGCAGTAGCGTATTTTGTCACTCCAATTTTACAAGACCTTGTTGATGGTTTCGGGTGTAGGTCATTTTCGGAATGTTGGCATAACATCGGTCCTTCACGGTACCCCAAAAAAAAGTCCGTCGCCAAGACGGCTGATAGCACGATTTGGGAATTTGGTGCGCAAAAGATCGATTGTGGCCTGAGCTGTGTGGCTTGGCGGCTTATCCTGCATGAACCAGAGGCTGTCCACATCCATGTCTTTAATTACAGTGAACACAACTCTGTAAACATAGCTCTATAACGTCCTTCGTTGACCGATACGTGGTTCCCAGTCTCATTTTCAAAGAAAAATTGTCCAATGATGCCACCACTCCACAATCCGTAAAAAACTGTCGCTCCCTGTGAATGCATTGTCTTCTGGACAATAACGTGGGGGTTTTCCGAGCCCCAATTCCAATTATTATCCAATTCAAGCTGCTCTAAAGCCCAAATTGCGAAGCTATAACGAAGCAAGTGGTCGTGCCTCTTCAATTGCTGAGTCAATTGGACCTTGTGAGCGAATAATCCGAGATCTTTGTGCAGAATTCTCCTCAGGCTAGTTGGGGGAATGTTGAGCTGTTGGGATCGATGGTGAGTTGATGTTCGTGAATTGAGTCTCTCACTCTCGGCTACAGCAGTCACATTCTCATCTGTGCGTACCGCACGACGACGGGGACCATGAGTGTTATCCACTAGCATGCCAGTCTCACGAACTTTTTGCACAAACTTGCACACAGCAGGCGTGGTGTGTGCTGCAAAACTTCTTTTCAAAAAACGCACTGTTTGAGCTACACATCTCTTTGAAAATAAATTTTCAATATTTCCCAACGTTGTTCAAGTGTAAGGCGAAATCATTTCGTTCAGAGGAGGTAGATACTGACTTTCTGTCGAGATTTCGAGCGGGAAACAGTTTAAAAATTAGTTAATGAACTGGGATGCTTCGATCCATTATTCTTTTTTTAATAAAAAGATTTTAAAATAAGCACTCACTTACTCTTCGGAAATTTAAGTGCATGCATGGAAAAAATTGCGAAACAAAACTTTTAACTTCAATTAAAAAGCAAGTGAAATCTAAAAAAATTGCACAATGTATTACAATACCTAATCAAACACAAAACAAACACAAATGTATCGAATGGAAACTTTCCAAGTTTGCCTCAACTTTCAGGACACAAAAGTATGTTAAAGCACTGGTCGTAGATCTAATCCTGCATCGTAAAAAAAAAAATATTTAAATAAAAACCACATGACAGTCAGCAGCAATTTTGTATTAAATATTTTCTTTTCATTTATAATAGTCCACATTTAGCGCACATTATGTTGTTATTATTTTTCAAAAAAAAACAAAAACGAATATTTTTAACGTATTTTATTTTATTCTACTATCCATAGGGATGAAAAGCAACCACTTCACTCGCCACCTGGAAGCATAAAGAAAGATTCATCACTGGAATTCGATGGTAAATTTGTTCATTCACGAAGCGGTGAAATAATTGGTAAAAATTCCGCTGTGTGAGCAATTTAAACGAGCCAGAAGAACACATAAAATGCCAATACAAACAAATACTCCAAAAATAAATAAATAAATATTCGCGCAATCGGAAAACCTGCAAACTATAATTTTGCATTAATTTGCACATCATGGTCAAAATTCAACTGCCGTCAGTCAACTGCAAACAAACAAATGAATACAAAAAAGCCACTCATCCTTCATCACATTCTTTATTTTTTTTTATTTTTGTTTATTTAAAAAAATATTTATCCAAGGTAAAAAAATATATAAATAACAATAAAAATATTCCTGTAAAATACAAAACACAAAAATATTCGAATGACCTTAATTAAGTCTTCTACATTTATATGGTTAATTATTAAAATCCATTTCTCTCTTTTTTTTCATATAACGAAACGTACTGCATTTCAACTGAATATGTCATATGAACAAAAACAAACGTTCTACCGTTAACCAATCGGAATTCCGTTGAGAATGGTAATGGGAAATGTCTTCCAAATGTCAATCAATGCGTCTTTACCGAAGTAATGGTTCAAGACGCAGACAAAACCCACAGAATCCAATCGTAATGGAAAATTTCATACACTTATGGATAGGTATATGTAAATTTGCATAACGAATGGATTTTCATTAAACAATTCGTATATTCGAATTAAAAAAAAAATAATCTGATCCGCACTTTCATAATCTTTTCAATAAAAGGAAGTCGTTCAGTTGATAAGCAGTATGCAACCGTGTCACTAGGTATAAAATGTTTACTTTTCATGTTGTAATGAAAAAGTCACTTATAGCGTGTATATGTATGTAATGTATTATTTTAGATATGTAAACAAAATACCTTTAGTTATAATATTCTTTGTCTTAAGTATGCGCCTTAATCATTCGATTTTATTTACAATTAATTATACTTATATTTGAAATGTTGCATAAAGTGAAAATGAATAGTTTGAATAGGTTTCGAGCTTATGTTCCAAAAAAACAAAATGTAATTGTAAATCTCGAAAATTAATAAGAGTCTTGCAGAATAGTTTTCTTCACTTCCCGTCACCTTATTGAGGTCGCTTGATTCAACAAAAATATCTGTCATTGACTGTAAATATTTGATGACTTAAAACTTATTTCAGAAATGAAAATATGCTCCAGACAAATATCCCAGAACTTTTTAAGTCTTTCAAAAAAACTGAATAAATATATAAAAGGATGTTGTAAGCTTTATGACGATGCTCATCAAGCTCCACAAATATAAAACCTTGGTCTCGATGTCGCGAATCTATTTCACGACTTCACGGGTCTGTTTATTTAAAATACCTTTCTATTTGAGAAAGTTTTTACCAACAGTGAGATATCGCAAAATAGTTTTCTTATAGACGCCATCTTAATAAAGTGACACTCCGTAGGTACCTACCTATACTTACTAGCAAACTTCGACACACATTTTTCATTTAATAATTTTCATTTATAATTGTATCAAGTGCCGTACTATACCTAATGCATTTTTTCCTATCATAAGACTTATACCAAAACAAGTTTTCCCTTTTAACAAAAATTATGGACTGTTTAGAATTAAATCGATTGTACTTAAATGTGCAGACAAATTAATGACAAATTTATTTAAAAATGTGTAAGATGTCGTAAAACTTAGTTGCTTGAAAAAAAAAATTGTTAGTGTTACTTAATAATTTTTAATAAATGGAAATAAATATTATATGCTTTTTTTTATTTTTTTATGAAGAAAATAAATTGTGTGGTTTATTTTCTAGAAGATACCTACATATGTTTATAATAACCAAAGCTCTCTCCATTTCATGTTTAATTATAAATTAATTATTTCTTTTAATTTGTGTTGTAGGTATATTTTAAATATTTTCTTTTCCTTAATCATTCATCACTGCTTACATAAATGTTAAATTGAAAATATTATTAAGGAGAGAAGTTAACATCTATTGAATATACCTATTTATTTAATCGTCCGCTATTGCAAATCTTCACATTATCGCCTTGTGCTTTTTTAAATTAAAATAAAAAGAATTAAATTTTAAAAATAAAATAAATATATTATATATAAAAACATTAAATAATTAAATTAAATATTCTGTAAAAAGTTAAGAAATGATAAAAAGAAAAGAAAACGGTATCTAGGAATTAAAATTAAATATAAAATATATTATGATTGTATTATTGTAAAAAGTTTTCAAAATAAATACAAACCAAATTATAAAAAAGTTAAATATAAATTGATGAATGTAGCTTTTTTATAAGAAAATAAAAAAAAATAAAAAAATGCTTCGTGTTTTTGATGACTTGTAGATTTAGTAAAACTCAAAAGGTTTAGGTGAAAAATAATTTAAGAAAAAAAAAAAAAAAACGAAACTATAATAAAAATTTACTTTTTTGTTTTTGTTTTCTTGGACTATATTGAATAAATCATTTGAAAGCTTTTTAAGACCTCTAGTTTAAATGCCTTTCGCCCAGCCACGACAGTTAGGCTCATCAGTTCGATGCTGTCGAACATTTCAAAGCGGCAATATATTCATGCTTATTTTGACATTCTCATGAATAGTCTATTCGTTAGAATGATTCTATTCCTTCGAATGAACTTTCTTAATTTTGAGATTCGAACAAATAACATTGGGCGCGTTCGGGCACGTATCCAAAGGTATCCGGATTTGTTGGTGTTGTTGTAATCCCATAGGAAAAAACAACTGATTAACGAAACAGCTGATGTCAAGCAGAAATCTAAAGCTATCCAAAAATTTTTGGTATACTAAACTATCCAAGGGGAATTTTGAAGAACAGCTGACATTTCAGCTGATCTATTTTCTTTTGTGTCGAGTACAGGGTTGGCCGAACTGTAACTTTTTAACATTTGTTAGGTCTAGTACTAATTTACTAGTTTAGAAAAGTAAATTGTGTTGCATTAAAGATCTCATTCGGATCCTACTGCAAAGCTTTTATTCTTTGAACTTCAGATTGTTTCTTGATATAGGAGGTATTAAACTCAAATTCTTTTAGGGTTTTCATAGAAATATGAAATGATCTTAACTCTTAAACATGACATAATTATTGAGCTGAAGGTGGATTTACTCCAATTAAAATGGAAAATGATCATACTGGAGCTCTCTTCGACAAGTGTGCTGCGCTCCTTAAAAATAAACAGTTTCAATATAATTACCAGTTCTTGGTTTTTATTATTTTTAAAAAGTTTGTTGGTAATATTTATATGAACGTACCTTGAAACGACAGCGTCTGCTCACCAAATGCGAACAAGCACTAAAAGAAATCTTAGCTTAACTCTGTCCGCTTAAAGCTCACCGCTGATTAAAATCACAAAAAAAAAGAAACCTCTTTGGCGTGAGATAATTTGTGATTAAAAAATCTGCCCTTTTCAATTTACCTTTCCTCATTGCAGGATTAAATTATCAAAAATTTGAACTAAAAACTTATAGGGACATTGTCAGTTGTATATATTTATAAGGGCTATACCATATTATATTCTTAAATATTTAATGAATTATTATAATAAAAAAAATTCATGATTTGTAATCCAGTATACAAACATACATATTTTCGGATTAGCAAATGGTCTCTTGCTGCAACTAAATCGTCGCAACATACCTTGTACAATAAATTCAGCATTAAAAAATATCTTTAAATCATGTGTTCATAATCCAAATCCTTTGATTATGCCAAAGAAAATTGTTTGTCTCCAAAAATAAACTTCCCATCTATCATGTATAATTCCTACAATTCCTCATCCTTATGGTAAATGAAACATTTTCAGTTTTTGTACAAACCTTCATAAGATCATAAATGTGCAAAATTGTTTGGTTTCCATTATTCTATTTTTTTTATGAATAAACTACGTATGTAGCAGACGTAACAAATTGTAGTAAATTAGGCATGTAGTTGAATCGGCCAACCCTGGACGATTCACGTCTTTTTTTTGACTTTGACAGTAAATGTTACCTATCCGGTTTTGGTCGTTCGCCAACATATCGGATACTAAAGTATCTTAGATACCCTATCGGACTACGAGGTGAACGCGACCATTCATTTGCGAAAGATAGCATAAAATGAACTTCAAAAAAGATTCATTTTCATTATCAGCTGTTTGACATTTACTAATTTCTATTTGAATTAGTATGACCGTTTTACATTTTTTTTGTTTCTAAACATTTTATAGATGTTGGATAAAGAATCAAGAAACAAAATAAATAATACACTTTTTCATTATAAAGTAAAGTTTAACCATAAAGAATTACACATTCATTACATTTTTTGTGTCAACTCAGCTGTTTTGAAACTATTCTTAAAAAAAATAAGTTGTTCATGACGCGTTCTAAATTTTTATTTTTTTTTTTCGTATACACTTGGTCACACTAAAATATCTAAAACAAAAGAGAAGTGTTTGTGAAATGTCAAAACCAAAAAGTGAAATCTTTGTTTATTTGTAATTGTTTTGTTTCTTGTTTAATAATTTAAATTTCTTTGATAAAAACATAAAATATTAAATAAAAAATAAAAATATGGCATTTGTGTTATTTATAAATGAAGATGGTGTTGAAGAAGTGCAGAGGAGAAGGATAGTAGATGCTTTCCGTATCAACGCGGGTGGTAAAAAAAACCCTTTGCTACCTCCGGGTTTCCTTCCATTATTTTGATTAACTTTTCCTTTTGTTCGCGGTTTGTCCAGTTGGAATGCGACTTTTAAACATAAAACAACAAAAAATTATTATTAATAAAAGTAATTTATTTTCCATGAAATAATTAAAAACTTACATGTTTTGTTACTTACTCGACAGAAAAATTCAAACGACACAAAAATGACATTTAATTCTTTTCTTTCGAATGTCAAAATTGAACTAGCTTTCGCAAGTGAATGAACTTTCTATGGATTGGGTGAACTTTCGATTTGTTCGATTAACATTCTAATCGCCGAGTCTCAAAATTAAGCTTCAACGAATTCGACTCACTTTCGATCGAAAGAGAATGTCAAAATAAGCACCATTAGGTTATGAACACAAATAAAATGTATAGCATAAATGCATTTATATACTCGTAAGTGTTGTTTATAAAAAAAAAATTAATTCAGCCGACCATGTCTTAATCCTAGGAGATTTCATTCTAAGACACATAAGCTGGAAACTTAGTTCCGAAGGTCAATTTGATCTTGTTCAAATCTTAAGTTATCAAAATAGTCTTCGCATGCTTTTAGACTTGATTTTTATTGATAAATAATATTAAGTTTATTCGGAAAATATTGAATTTCCAGTTGTACAAAACTCAATTCGTCATAGCTATACGTCTTATCATCAATTACAGATTTATATCATTCATAAAACAGTTCTTATGTTTCACATGAAGTTCATTTTGATTATATTTAATGGTGCGGATATTGTGGGCTTGAACAATTTCTTGTTTCAATACCGGGGAACGATATGCTGGATAATGTGAACTTAATCGTTCAATTGTTCGAATTGTTTTTAATCTTTTGAAAAGTCCAATCTACGAATTTATTCCTAAAAAATAGTAAAATCCTTTTCTAAGCCTGCCTGGTTTATTAAAAGGCTAATTTATTCGTAAAATAAAAAAAAAAAATCTTATAAAAGACGTAAGCTCAATAAAGATAATTTATCCCTGCTACAAAGATATTTAAAATATCATGATTTGAGTATCCTCAATTATTTCTTATCCAAGAACTATATCTTATTTGTTGAAGCAGAAATAATAAAATGCACGACTGGGTCGCACGAACTTGCTCCTATGTAAAAGACTAGGAATTTTAAAAACGAATGTTATTAGAAAAAACTGTTCATAAGGATAAAATTAATTTTTTAAATTCTTTTAGAGACAAAAACAGAATGCTATGCAAATATGAATTTATGCAAGAACAAAAATTATAAGTTCTTTTAGTGGTTTCTTAAAAAAAAAAAGCTTTTATATACAAAATTTTGGTATGCTAACTCTAAGTTTTTATTACTGTTCGAATGAAAATTAAATTTCAAAAAAAAATATTGCACCGTTTTTGAAATATTGAATTTTCCAAAAAAAAAAATGATTTTTTTTCAAAAATTCAAAAAATCTTTTTTTTTAAGTTTTGAAATGCAATGGATTTTAGACTTTGTAGAAGCATCTCTACAAAAAATTTCATTAAAATCCGTCATGTCGATAATGAGTAATTCAAAATTTAAAAAAATAGTTCTATGGTAGGTACAAGCTGTAATATCTTAATTTTCAATTTTTTTGTATTAAATTAAAGATCGTTAAAATTAATTGAAACAAAAAAATTTTTATCAAAATTCTAGTCTCCGTTTTCGAGAAAAATACGATTTTTAAAAGTCATTTTTTGACATTTGTATGGTGGGTACCTTTATTTCAAGGTAAAATAAACCTTTTTTTTCATACATCTTGTAGACTATGTTGATAAACTTTTATTTATCAAGTTTGAAAAAAATCTAATATAAGGTTTTCGAAATATTGAGTTTTGAAAAAAAAAAATTTGAAATATTTTTTAAAAATCAAAAACAATTTTTTTTGAAAATTTTAATACATAAATTTATTTAAATTTTTGGAGAGCTTTAGCACAAAAAAAATGATCAAAATCCGTTTTATCGTTTTTGAGAAAATCAAAAACTAAAAAAATAGTTCTTTTGGGGGGTATCCTCAATAACCATTTTTCGGAAAAATTTTTTCATTCAGTATCTAACTTTAACTAAATAAAATTTTTTTGTATCTTTTTTTCAAATCTGTCGTACAGTTTTTGAGAAAAAAAAATATTTACAAAATTTCGTAAAAAATTCGTATGGCAGGTACCGTTATTTTTGGTCTTAAAAAAAAAGAAAAAAACGTGTGGGGGGAAAAAAATAAAAATTATATCTACCAAGTTTGAAGAAAATCGAACCGACAGACAGACAGAGAATTGCGAGACCCACTTTTTTAGTCTTCGCTATCATCGTAATGTCAACTTTGATCAAAATCTCGAGTTCGATTTTTTTTACGAATGCATAACTTGCCTTATAGTACCTATAAGTCGCAAGTAAAAAAGAACACTAAAAAAGTTATGAAATTCCGTGACTCGAAACGAAGATCTATTGGTTTTTCAAATAGGTAGCATGTGATATTCTCGAAATAGGTACATCTGCTGAAATTGATGTGATTACTTCAGTTATGTTTATTCATCTCATTCAAGGTGTGAACCAGAGTGTTCTCATGAAGTTTTAGGCTAGCCGCGCACTAGCAATTTTTAGTTGCGAAACTGCTTGGTTCGAGCAACTAACCATGGATTCGAGTCAAATGCGTGCGTGGCACACGCACAAGCGAACAAACTTTCGAAGAGAGCGCTCGTAAGTAAGGACTGGTCGGGACTACTCCTAACTTTTAAGAGCGCTCGTAGATCTTCACTAATATTGCTTGGTGAATAGGTTTATGACCTTCTTAAGTTATGAGCGCTCGGTGAATACCGGCCTTAGTCATTATAAACAAGAGATATTTGCACTTTTACATAGAATTTTTCGATTGGCAAAATAAATTAATTAATTTTAGATTTAGATTTTTTTATTTTGACAATTTTTTGCATTGCATTGGGGTAAAAACTGATATATTTTTCGATTTAAAATCAATTTTCTGAATTTAGTGGGGTCTCCGTAGATTTATAATTTCAATGAGAGTTTTTTACGCGACAGAGATAGAAAGCTATTTCAAACCGACTTATTTGCCTACATTTCTCCGAAGCCATACGTGCAAGTAACTAGCATGCAAGTCGCATTAGGCTAGCCGCGCACTAGCAATTTTTAGTTGCGAAACTGTTTGGTTACTTATAGAAAACAGTTGAACTGTTTGGTTGAATGTCGGTGAATTTGCAGATAATTATATGTTCAATAAAACGGCGAACTTATTTTAGGCAATCGTTTAGTTTGTGTCAAAACACAAACTTTTTAGTTGCTCGAACCAAGCAGTTTCGCAACTAAAAATTGCTAGTGCGCGGCTAGCCTTACACACGCATTTGTTTACTTAACCCAAACAAACCTAAGCAACTTGCTCGTCAACTGGCATGGGCATTCCGAAACTAGTAGCCACACAAGGGGATCAATTATTGAAGTATTTGATTAATCGTGCGACGTTCATATACAAACATAAATACCAATATTTTTTTTCAAGCGAAATCAAATAAATACAATTAAAATGTTAAATTCTAAAATACCCGGGCAATGTGGTCGTCAAGATCATGGTGTCCTGCTTACGTTCCAACAAATCCACATTATAGGAATTTGAATACCAGTGTGTACATCCAACTTGCCTGCCAGTACTTACTTCTGTGGCCTCGGGGTTAATGCAATTTCGTGACTGCCTGTGACTATAGCTGTCTCCATCATATCAATAAAGAAATATAGAGAGAGCGATTATCAAAATGACAATCACAATCACCTATCACCTTAGCCGATTCATCCCCTTTATTTTCATTCAGTAGGGATATTATAATAAGCTTGATGAATTTACCGAATCATTTCTTACTAGACATAATAATTTCCTTCTTGTTTTGGATATAACTTTCACAATTGAAGTAAACTAAGCAAATCCAAAACCACATTTGCAGACTGACACCTGAAAATTGTTTTGGCATTAGTACAGAAAGAGGTAAATCTTCCTTTACACACTAGGGATTTCGATTCCGGATCGATTTTTTTTTGTTTAGTGTGCGTATTTCATATGTACATGTAAGTCCCTCTTCAAATATGGATTTGAAGAATTTGATCCCTGTCAAAGAAAAATCGATTTTTTTGGTGTGAAGGAACACCAAATCTGGTGAGGGATCAAACTCTTCACACAGAAATTGATTTCTTATGTGTAATGGAATTCGACATTAGATTTGCATGATTTGTTTTTATGTTGAAATATAAATCGATTTTCTGCCCAATGGAATGCAGAAATAATGAAAGCGATACAAAATAACACGAATACAAAAACAAAAACTAATCAGTTTCAAATCGCATTCCATTCACCGTGAAAAATAAAATAAATTTTTGATTGAAATCTAAATTTGTCAATGGAAAGACCCGTCCTCGTTTTATTTGTCCAATTCCCTTCATTCATTCCTTTTGTTCACCTATTTTGTTTATAAAACAAAAGAATCAGTTGCCCAAGACAATAGCCGTGTTTTTTTGGTAAAGTTATCCGTAGTACAGTAGGATTTTATATGAAAAACAAATACAACATCCGCAGTAGGATCACTACCGATACTCGAATAAACTTCAAGTCTCTATCCGCAGCACGATTTCATTTCTCCTTTTATCGGCAGTGATCCTACTGCGGATGTTGTAATTGTTATTCATATGAAATCCTACTGTACTACGGATAACTTTTCCAAAAAAACACGGCTATTGTGAAGTTTACAAGCTATTGATAACAAAGCTTAAAAAATTATTATAATTCCGTATATGTATCTATCATTAGTTATTATTGTATGTTCATGTTTCTTCGCCCCGATATTGTTTAGTTTGTGCAGTTTTATTCGGAAATTGTAAAAACGCCTTATGATGTCGACGATGCGTGTTGTTTGATTTGTTGTAAACTAAAATCCAACTTAACGCCACCAAAAAAGTTTCACTTAAAAGCTTTTTTAGCATACTTTCGCATGATAGAAAAATCTTAACTAGTTAATAAACATGTTAAGATTTATTCGAACTTAGCTTAGACACAGACAATTTTCACGTCTTAAGGCTAGGCGCGCACATTCAATTTTTAGTTTCGCAACTGCTTGGTTCGAGCAACAAAAAAGGCTGTGTTTTGGAACAAACTAAACGATTGCCTAATGAGTTCGCTATTTTGTGTAACATATTATTATATGCACCTGCGCGGACATTCAACCAAATAATTCATCTATTTTCTATAAGCAACCAAACAGTTGTGCAACTAAAAATTGAATATACCCAAAATTATCTGGGCTTAGCGAAGTCCGTATAGATTTAAGTAGTTGTTGTATTTAAATGTAGAGCGCTAAGTGCCGATGTCGTTTTTTTCTACAATTCCTTATGGACTTCCAAAAAGAAACTCCTAATAGGTGCGTTTTATTATTCACAAATCTATCCGGATCTGGATCTTCCCTTGAAATGAAAACGATACGGATCTTAGTGACAGCAGTCCCAACTAACATTTCAGCTTCGATTCGGTCTAACTAAATATATTTTCGAAGTTCTTTAATACATTTGTAAAGGTTGTTTAAGAACAAAAAGGAGAATATTACACAAGCTCACAAAACCTTTTATGTACTTCTATAAGTGATTCTGAAAATCCTCTTAGAAGTACCATGCACAGATCTTTTAAAGGTGCCAGCTTCGTGTATGAACTATTAGAAGTTTAACAGAGTCCTATTCGAAATTGAACTGAAGTTCAAGTTTTGACAGATGGCTTCAATAAAGCTTCGCAAAAATTACAAACGCACGGCTTTTTATGTCTATTACAAGCTTACACTACAACTTTTACCGAGCCTGAAAAGTACGAAAATAAGAGTAAATTTATATTTCTTTAAAGATGTTTTTCCGACATTTAATCAATTTTAAACCTGAAACAATGTATCACATTGAAATTGTTATTAATTAATGTATTTGGAATAATTTTAAAACATGAATGACATTATACATTATTTGGGGATCGAACTCGGCATCTCTTGTGTAATAGTCTTGGAAGATGCAAAAACTTAATCAGCCTATTTCTTTCTCAAACTTCAAAATTAACACAAGACTGCGATATACAATTTTGCCAAGGCCACGTTCATACAAAAAAAACAAAACCTAAGCAAATGTCTTAAGTTTCCTTTGTTGGGTTTACCTAAAAAATGTTTATTTAATTTTCAGTATTGAGTCCTAATCTTCATTCCTAATGGGAGCGCACAAAATATCTTTAAATTGCTGACCCTAGTGATTTGTTTTATGTTTTACTTGACTCTTTCTTTGTTTTGATTTGTGTCCTTAAAAACGATTCATTCATTCATATATGTAAAATGTTTGTATTCCGTTTAGTTTGACATTTGTTATGTTAAGTATACATTAGGTGCGTTTTATTATTCACAAATCTATCTGGATCCGGATCTGGATCTTCCCTTGAAAATAAAACGATACGGATCTTAGTGACAGCAGTGTTATAAGCCCGTCTCTTTTTATCATTGAATTTGTAAATTTTAAATTATTTCTTGTCTCTTTTCTTTACACTGTAGTTTGCACTACCTTACCATAAAAAGCCATCTACTCGCCACTGTAATAACTAATTTTTGGATCTTTGAAATAGATCC
Source organism: Philhelius festivus (assembly GCA_963931855.1). Classification (NCBI taxonomy): domain Eukaryota; kingdom Metazoa; phylum Arthropoda; class Insecta; order Diptera; family Syrphidae; genus Philhelius; species Philhelius festivus. The sequence continues at coordinate 141,271,322 of OZ007556.1, read as the reverse complement.
CGATAGAAAACAGGATCCCAAATTGTTTTTGTAATACATGTTAAAACTTAATCCAGATCCGGATCCAGATAGATTTGTGGATAATAAAACGCACCTATTATACCTTTCTTCAATATCGTGAATTATTTTCATGTAATATTTATTTGTATTATTTGTAATAAAACCATCAAACATTTTGGTCAGTTAACCCATCTATAGTTTTATGCATTTCCACTTTGAGGGATATATAGAGATATCATGCTGGATTTACATATATGCCTCTTCCAAAGAAATTCACATTTATATCTAATATATGGGCACAGAAGATCAAAATGAAGATAATCACATAAATGCAGCTACATTATATGTTTGAAAACAAAAAAGTTCTCGGATATTCAGGTTATAACTTCGCACCTGTTTCGAAACGCTCGTTTATAATTGCAATTCAACTTTTAAGAGCCGAATGGTTGATCTGAAATTCAGCTGCCTGCTTTCGAAGGTATTTTTTCTTAAATTTTGGTTATTCGTCAATTCAACTTCATCTTCGCTAGACTCTTAGGGTAGGCGCGCACATTCAATTTTTAGTTTCGCAACTGCTTGGTTCGAGCAACTAAAAAGTTTGTGTTTTGACATTAACTAAACGATTGCCTAAAATGAGTTCGCTATTTTGTGTAACATATAATTATATGCACCTGCGCGGACATTTGTTTTCTATAAGCAACCAAACAGTTGTGCAACTAAAAATTGAATGTGCGCGCCTAGCCTTAAGGTTCACAAGGCAAACAATCAAACTAATTGTCTATTGTATATATCATAGGGATCTCGATTTATACTCTTATACTTGCCTGAGTAATATCTAAAAAGTACATAGATGGATTACAATAAATGTGTACAAATAATTAGTTAACATGCATCAATTTAATATTCCTAACTTTAACTAAGATTAAATGTATTAGTTTCTGTTAAGATTCATTTGCAGAGTTTTTAGAAGTTTGAACATTGACATTTTCTTTAAAGACTTTTTCTTAAAGTCTGCTAGGCTTAAGAGACGTATTCTATATAGCTCTTAGGAAATTGTTATAGAAACTTTTTGAAAACTCACTGATGTAAACTTCTATATCATATCACATTGCAATATTTATACAAGTTCCAGCTTCTCTATTTTCATTTATAAAACCATATCCGAAAAATTGGTTCTAGTCTCTGAAAAACTTTGTGTCTTACTTGCAAAAGGTTTAAAAGAAGATGATATTGAAACCGTGACTTCTATAGGAAAATTATTTTTGAAGAAGGCTCTTTAGAAGCATTATATAAATTGAAATTTCCAGCATGTCCATATTTCTAAGCTAATAGAAACTGAAATGTTAGTTGGGAGTGTTATAAGTCCGTCTCTTTTTATCCTTGGGTTTGTAACTTACACTACCTTACCATAAAAAGCCAGCTACTTGCCAGTATAATAACTGATTTTTGGATCTTTGAAATAGATCCCGATAGAAAACAGGATCCCAAATTGTTTTTGTAATACATGTAACTTAATCCAGATCCGGATCCAGATAGATTTGAGAATAATAAAACGCACCTAATATACTCATTTTAAAAATGTGTAGCATGCTTAAGAAACAAAATGTCCCATCACTACACATTCACCGATTGGGGTCGGGTTGATATGATAGTAGCAAATTATCTATTTCCCACCAGATAGCGCTGTTGCTTCAAAAAGTAATTCAACCATTTTGCAAATATAAAAATAAATGTCGGCGTCATTCTTTTCTTATCTTTCTTTTCTTATCGCATTTTTATATTTCGTGGAGTAAAAGGCGTGGACGTGGAACAATTTTTAAATTCGCATATTTTACGAAATAATCAAAAAATATGTTGACCGAAATAAGAATACGACCACGCCAGGTACTTTTACTGATTATAATCTTTTTTGGGGCCCTGATTATCGTGCATCGCAATGCGAAGCGATGTCTTCTATGACAATAGGTGCGTTTTATTATTGACAAATCTATCTGGATCCCAATCTGGATTAAGTTTTAACATGTATGTATTACAAAAACAATTTGGGATCCTGTTTTCTATCGGGATCTATTTCAAAGATCCAAAAATTAGTTATAACACTGGCGAGTAGATGACTTTTTATGGTAAGGTAGTGTAAGCTATAGTGTAAAGAAAAAAGACAAGACATAATTTAAAATTTCCAAACCCAAGGATAAAAAGAGACGGGCTTATAACACTGCTGTCAGTAAGATCCGTATCGTTTTATTTTCAAGGGAAGATCCCGATCCGGATCCAGATAGATTTGTGGATAATAAAACGAACCTATTATTGTATGTTCATGTTTCTTCGCCCCGACATTGTTTAGTTTGTGCAGTTTTATTCGGAAATTGTAAAAACGCCTTATGATGTCGACGATGCGTGTTGTTTGATTTGTTGTAAACTAAAATTAAACTTAACGCCACCAAAAAAGTTTCACTTAAAAGCTTTTTTAGCATTCTTTCGCGTGATAGAAAAATCTTAACTAGTTAATGAACATGTTAAGATTTATTCGAACTTAGCTAGACACAGACAATTTTCAGGTCTTAAGGCTAGGCGCGCACATTCAATTTTTAGTTTCGCAACTGCTTGGTTCGAGCAACAAAAAAGGCTGTGTTTTGACACAAACTAAACGATTGCCTAATGAGTTCGCTATTTTGTGTAACATATTATTATATGCACCTGCGCGGACATTCAAATAATTCATCTGTTTTCTATAAGCAACAGTTGTGCAACTAAGAATTGAATATGCGCGCCTAGCCTAAGTCTCGAAAATTATCTGGGCCTAGCTAAGTCCGTATAGATTTAAGTAGTTGTTGTATTTAAATGTAGAGCGCTAAGTTCCGATGTCGTTTTTTTCTACAATTCCTTATGGACTTCCAAAAAGACACTCCTAATAGGTGCGTTTTATTATTTACAAATCTATCCGGATCTGGATCTTCCCTTGAAAATAAAACGATACGGATCTTAGTGACAGCAGACGTCGGCTCAGAATTACAAGGTTCTAACAGCCATTTTTACGAAAAATGAGTTATGGATGTCGTTGGATTCGTATTTTCAAGCGCTTTCGAATGAATTTATAAACATGCACCTTAATTCACCCTATAAAGCGTAAAACGCAAAAAACAAAGGTTCTAAAAACCAAAATGAAGTTAATTTAAGAATTACAACGTTCTATGTAGCAAAATTGGCGGATAGAACTTTATAATTCTCTCTTTGACCAATAAAAAAATTACACATCTTCTTATTGACATAGAACCTTGTATTCCTTAATTTTGTACATAGAACCTTATAATTCTTATCGGATTGCCGAAAACGCAACAAAGTTCTATGTTGATCAATTTACCTTTGGTTTTTTCTTCGTGTTTTTGATATTGTTTACAAAAAGCTTGTGAAAAACTAGCAACAAGCAGTATCTCAAACCAAGTCTAACAATTTCAGAAATGTTTCATATGTATTAAGAGAACACAGGATCTGACGAAACTGTTAAATTTAATGCATATCGACAAGTTTTCAACACTCAATTTAACTTGGCTTTTAATAATCCAAAGAAAGATAGATGTGATTTTTTTTATATTTTAAATGATTGATCACAGTGCGAGCGTTTAGGAAAGTGGGAGGGGATTTAAAAGGAGATACCGATGCACATTGGTTTTGAATGTCTGAATATCACAATGGGAAGGAAATATAGAGTCGGGTAAGGCATTCCACATTCGTGTAGTGCGGCTAAAGAATGAATCTCTGAATTTAACAGTAGGTCCGAAGTTGGGCTCAAGGGTAAACTGATGAGCATTCCCCGAAGCGCGAGTGTTACGGTTAAATTGTTTAAGGGGAGGAATGCAACTGGCTATTTCACTAGAACAATGTTTGTAAAAATAACGGTAATATAATGAAAGACAAGAAACATTGCGACGGTGCTCGAGAGATTCAATTGTTTCTGTTTTAGTCCTATCACCTATCAATTATTGTAAAGCTCTTTTTTGGATTCTATCCAAAAGACTCAAGTGGGTTATTGGAGCACCTGCCCAAATATGGGAATTATACTCGAGTTTAGGACGAATATAGGCTTTATAGATTACAGCCAGATCAGAAAGGGTAAAAAATTTCTTGCATCGTCGAAGGAAACCTAAACACTTAGCAGCGTTTTTGGCAACGTCGAATATGTGGTCATTCCACACAAGGTCGCCTGTGATGCACATACCGAGAACTGAGATCTGTTCGGTTTCCTCAATGCAAGGGTCACTTATGGATAGCGGCATGGGGGTGGATTCCGCTTTAGCGACAGGAGACAGCATTGAGTTTTTGAAGCATTAAATCTATGCGAGGAGCATAAAATAGCTGTTGAAAACACTACTGTATCTGATGAGCTGGTTTTGAAATATAATGCGCATTTTCAGGAAAAGGAAGAGGCATACAAGCAAAGACAAGTTGACAGAGAAAATACAGTTCCAGTTTTGTGCTTTGACATGCAAAATGTACTTACCTGTCCAAAAGCTGATGTAAGCTCATTTTTTTACCACTCAAAGTTAAATGTGCATAACTTTACAGGACATTTTTCGCTTAATAATAACGTCTATTGCTGCTTGTGTGATGAAAGCACAATGGGAAGAACAGGAAATGATATTGCTAGTGCTTTGCTGAAGATTCTAAACCGTGTTATGTCAAAACCGGCACTTGTTGGTAAACTTCATATTAATTGATTTTCATAAGCATCAGCCAGACATCCAACATTATATACATTTTAAATTATCTACTCCAGGACATTCTACAATTTAGGAAATAGGTAATACCCATAGCTGCATTCAACGCGTCTTACGAATCGCGATTTTCATTCACCCTTGTCATTCAAAAAACAAAATCTTACAGTTTTGCAAATGCAACCGTTAGATTTTAAAAATGTTTACGAGTGTTGTAAGATTTTAAATATTAAATTAATACCATTTTCGAAAGTTGTCCAACTTCAACTTACACAGAACCTTACCGAGGTGTTTTTTAAGACTTCCCATCTTGAAAAATCTCTTAAAAGTGTAGACTTAGTGTTCAAAAACCTTAAGAAATAAGAATATGTGGTCTTTTCAATGGCCAAATTTAAAAGAGGTACAATTAAAAAATGACCTTGCAACAAGAAAAATCAAACCATTTAAAGCAATGCTTAAATACATGCCTGCAATTTATTGATAAAGAAATTTCGAAAATATAATGAAAACAAGAACAAATATCCAATATGATTAATTAAAATTCTTGTTTGTTTAATTAATTTATAATATTCTATAATTTTCTTAAGTGTATTCACATATTTACTTGAACTGTAAGATATATATAAAATATACTATGAAAATTAAAATTTTAGTTTGTTTAATCAAATTACTATTTATTTTCTTATTTATTTAAATGTTGTACCTTTAATTCATTCAATCAATAATTAAAATATTAGTTTTATTATATTTATTATTTATTCTCATTATTTTCTTATTTACGTAAACGAACTGTTAAATATATGAAGTTAATTATATAGTGTACTAGGTGCTACATGCATTAAAAATACTATATAATATTTTCCTATAATAAAAATGTAAAAATCAGATTATTGTTTTATATTTAGTTGGAGAATAATTTCAGATACTCTATTTTGCTGCTTTTATACTATGAATACCATAGTTTTTTTCAACGACTAAACTAAATGTTAGAAATCTTCATATGATTAAATAACAATTACAAGGTTCTATGTGGTACATAGAACCTTCACCGAAATTTGAACTACATGGAATTGGCTTATAGAACTTTGTGCAAAAAATTTAATTTGCAATTAAAAGGAAATTCCTCAACACATAAACAAATAAATTATATTTTTATTAGTTATTATCAATAATCTATCGTTTGTTATCATTCGAATGTAAATCAATAGCCATTTAATACGAAATCTGAGCATCAAAAACTTAAAAGTTGAATAACTCGAAATGGGGGTCGGTCGACATAGAACCCTGTAATTCTCAGCCGACGCAGTGTTATAAGTCCGTCTCTTTTTATCCTTGGGTTTGTAACTTACACTACCTTACCATAAAAAGCCATCTACTCGCCAGTATAATAACTGATTTTTGGATCTTTGAAATAGATCCCGATAGAAAACAGGATCCCAAATTGTTTTTGTAATACTACGTTTTCACCAAGAGTAAATCCGGGATTTAAGTGGATTTACCATAAATCTCGAAGATTTACCATACAAAATTTATTTCGTAAATCTAGTAGATTAGAAATAAATCTCTACTAAATCTTCATAGGATCGATCGTTCGAAGTTCGAATTGACCTAACATCCATACCGTGCTAAGCTATCTCGATGATTTTTCATCGTTTGTCACAAATTAAATTTTCTTTCTCTCGCTTCTACTTTATAAGAAAAATTGAAACAACATTAGCATTTTGATAGATGCTGCCAAAGTTAATCTTCTTATAAATCTTTCAGTGCGGTGAAAACACCTAATAAATCTCTTGCCTTAAATCTCAGATTATCTTTTGGTGAAAACGTAGTATAATACATGTAACTTAATCCAGATCCGGATCCAGATAGATTTGCGAATAATAAAACGCACCTAATATACTCATTTTAAAAATGTGTAGCATGCTTAAGAAATAAAACGTCCCATCACTACACATTAGTAGCAAATTATCTATTCCCCACCAGATAGCGCTGTTGCTTCAAAATTAATTCAACCATTTTGCAAATGTAAAAATAAATGTCGGCGTCATTCTTTTCTTATCTTTCTTTTCTTGTCGCATTTTTATATTTCGTGGAGTAAAAGGCGTGGAACAATTTTTAAATTCGCATATTTTAAGTAATAATTAAAAAATATGTTGACCGAAATAAGAATACGACCACGCCAGGTACTTTTACTGATTATAATCTTTTTTGGGGCCCTGATTATCGTGCATCGCAATGCGAAGCGATGTTCGTTGCCTGAAAGTCTACAAAGGTTCTATGACAATGATCACCTTCCGACAATCTATGCAATCACACCAACTTATTCACGTCCAGCACAGAAAGCCGAGCTCACCAGGTATTTATTGAAGATGCAATTGTTCCCAGTGAACAAATGAAACAAATTTTTTTTTTCATAGATTATCGCACGTCTTCATGCTTGTCCCAAATCTTCACTGGATTTTAGTCGAAGATGCCAACGCAACGAGCACTCTTGTTCGGAGACTTCTGAGTCGAAGTGGTTTGGAAAAGAGATCAACTCATTTGAATATAAAAACACCTGCACCTTTTAAACTACAAGGCAAAGACCCGAATTGGATAAAGCCGCGTGGAGTGGAGCAGCGAAATTTAGCTCTGCAATGGATTCGAGCAAATGTCAAGCCCAATGACGGCCATAGTATTGTATTTTTCATGGATGACGACAACACATACACCGTAGAGCTGTTCGAAGAAATGTGTAAAATCGAACGGATGAGAGTTGGGGTCTGGCCTGTTGGCCTGGTCGGTGGTCTGATGGTAGAGAAACCAATTTTAAACAGTGATAATCAGGTGGTTGGCTTCAACTCGGCTTGGCGACCCGAAAGACCGTTTCCAATCGACATGGCTGGGTTCGCTGCTAGTGTGGACTTGTTATTCAAATTTCCCGAAGCAAACTTCTCATATGAAGTTCAGAGAGGCTATCAAGAGAGTGAGCTTCTCAGACATCTCACAGTAGTTTCTGATTTACAACCACTCGCAAACTTTTGCACGGATGTACTTATTTGGCATACACGAACAGAGAAAACCAAATTATCAGCCGAAGAAGCTCTCATAAAGAAAGGACAACGTTCAGACGACGGAATGGAGGTATAGACATAAGTATTGCTGCTATATGCTCATCTTTAACCCAGGCGGCTGTGAATTGGCGGGCTTATTCATCTGTTTTGCTTGTAAGTTGCACTGTTTACGATAAGTAAAGTAAGAATATTTAAGTTTATTTCTATTCTTAAAAAATTTATTTCTAAGGAACTTTCTTTTAAATTATTAAACTAATGCTAAGCAAATCTGTGAAGAGTTAAATCAGAAAGTACCTACAAAGAAAGTTTCGCTTATTTTAACAAAACGAAGTAATTAATTGGTTAATTGTATTTATATTTATTTATTTGTAGAAATAGCAATTATTGTCTTTTATATGAATTGCAATTGAAATTTGTATCATCTTTTCAAAGCTTTTGCGCCATCTCTAAATAATAGGTCTAATGTTCGAAAAAGACGAACTCAATTTATTTAAAATACTCGTATATATATAGTTTTTGCGACGAAAAGTATTGAGAGAGCGAATGTAATCAAAAATCTGGTTTATCTACATATACGTAATAGACCAAGAGCAGGTAGCTAATTTTGGTAGTTGTGCTATAAAGAAAATTCATATCGTTGTATGTATACGCATTGCTATACTGAATCCAACCGTCTGTCAGGTGGGCATTCGAAGATGGTATTTTTTTTCAGATTTTTATATTTTATACATTAATTTATATACAAACAATAGAGGATTGTTGACTGATTCAAAATATAAAGGTCTCAGATGACCTGTTAAGTTTCCAGGAAAATCAACCTTTTTTTTTTTTTTGGAGGTACGTACATTCATTACTCAGAAACATTCTCATGATTATCAAAATATCGGTCTCAGCCTGAAGCCTCAGACGCTATTTAAGTATTTTCAAATTCATTTTTCGACTAAAACCCTTAAAACTTTTTTCTTTTCAAATTTATAACCATAGGGTCACATGATATTTATAAAATATATAAAATATTAAATTATACTTTTCAGTGTTCAAATTAAATTTTTATCTAATATTAAAACATAATGCAAAAGTAAATTTACTAAATATTTTATAAAAAACTACATTTTTATGGTAAAAAAGTTATTCCTCTTCAGACTCGTCTGTTGAATAATAATTCTGTGTTTCTTGTAGCAAAACTGCGAATTTCCACGAATCATAATTTTCTCGTCCTTTGAGGTTTTCAATGGAAACAGGATATGAATGGTTAGCAAAAGCCATTTTATAACCTCGTGGAACCAAACAAAATTAATGACTTTTTAATTATCAGACATTATCTAATTAATCCGTGGTGATTATTAATTTATTAATATCTTTTTCGGTTCCCGACTTTCCCTACAGTTACTTGTGCATAACTTTATGCAAATTCTGGGCCTATAACCTATAGCAAATCAGAGTTGAGCGGAGCAGAAGAAATAAAAAGAATCGAACTTGTTGAGTGAAAAAAAAAGAATAGTAGATATGTATAGATTTAATAAAAAGTTGATTCACAAGTACAAGATTGAGCAGTGTTGCCAGATTAATAAAAAGGAATTTTAAGTTATATTCAGAATACTTCTTCGCTATCGAATGAATCATTTTCATTGTTCATTATGTTTTCTAATTTTTTGGGGGCCGCAACCCCGTTGAACCATTTGAGCTTCACAGCATTGTCTTCCTCCATTACCTTTACTTGCTATAGCATTTTTGCAAATATGGCATATATAGTTACAGCGATTTATTTGCTGTAATAGAACGCTTCTGTTCGGAGGCAATAGATTTCCCTTAGTTTGAAGCATAAGATTCTTAATTTTTAACTTACTATTAATATCTTTGAAAATTTCTTAAGATGTGGGCTTACAAGGGCCTCATTCACATTAAGGGCCGTTGTTTGATACAGTTTACAAACAAATTCTTCTATTTTCATTATATCCTGTTCCATTATATATGAAAACTTTCCGAGATTGGGAAAAAGCGGATTGATATTCCACTTAAACCTTAAGGATTTTCAATGGTTTGATATATTGTCAGGTTCGGTTATATCTGCTTATTTTTGTTTTTAATATTATAGGTGTGTATTTAAGAGATTATTTGTCTTACGTGAAGTTAGATTCGTTATTTGATAAGCTATTCCAACTGTGTCGTGAAGTGTGTTTTTTCCAGTTATTGCTTCGACGTATCGGTCATAGTTATCGAAGACAACACCGGTACAAACTTCTTCTACATTTAGCACTCCCTGACGAAGAATCAATGAGTCCAAGTGATCATTTGAAAATGCAAGCTCAGTTTCCAACTCCTCAATAAAGTGATAGTTAACACAATGTCTGAACCTATTCAAAATCTCAATAACTTTCCTGCTGCTGATAAGACTTTTCATGGCTAGGCCTACGAGGAAAAGTTCATATATTAAATTTATATTTGTACATATATAATTATGTAAATTTCTTTCTGTAACGAATTTCTTTTTACTAACGAATTACATACATCAATTTTATTAATCTACAAACTCTCAATTCTGTTGAGTAAAATCTAACTACTAGTACAAACCTGATTGGATGTGCTTTCCTGGCTTAACAAAATTTCTTATCACAGAATAAATTGTGTCATTGTAGAGGAATTTTAATTTTCTACTAAAATCATCAGTCTTTCCACAACGAGGGTCTTGACCTGTAAGAAGATATCAGAAAAAAACTCTTCAAGCGTCTGAGGGATCTTAACTTCATTATCAAAAACAGCCTACAGTGATACTTGATCAGGCGAGACTGTATTTTCTAGTTTGATAATTTCTTCTTTTATTTTGTAGGCAACATTTCTGTGTAAAACATCATACATAAAGGCAAAGTTTAATCGATGTAAATGTCTCGCTGAGTTTATTTTCTTGAAAGTCGTTTATGACTGCATCTAAAACTAGTATTTGGTTTTGAATTTTTTCTTATTACTATTTTGCCTTGGTAATAGGAAAGTATCTTTTTCTTCAACCAGTTTTTTGAATAAGTCAATGACTTTCCTTTTTTGCAAAGTTTTCATTTGTATAAATCCGCGACGCCTTTTAGATTCAATAAATGATCTTCAAGAAAGGCGCAAACACTAGAAAATGCTATTTTATGTGCTTCATAGAATCCTGATGTTTTTGAAGCTTTTTCCAGATTCTTAATTTCTTGTATAAATCTGGCAAGATATGTTTTGTGGTATTTCAAGGCATCTGTTTATCAATTTTTTGTAAACAGAATCGTTCTCATGTAAAATAGCTTTACAAACAACATCGTCCAAAGTAGATTTTTGTCCGCGTAAAAGATTTTCTCTTTTATTTTGTTTTTAAATATCTCCTAACACGACCACAAAAAATACAATTTTTTTGTCAGTTGATGTCTCTGTTATTCGGTCTGGTACTAAAGTAATTTTTACAGAGCTTACTTGAAGGGAATCTAATGAAACATCGTCGACTGCTGCAAACGGTAATTATAATGAAAATATATATAAAACTAACTTGTACATGCCCGCTTTACTATATCCCTATCCTTGGAGCTTTACAGCCTATAAACTTTGGAATTCTGCACAGTTTTTGTTTGTTTCTTTTTCTTTCTTCAGTTGTGCAATGTTTTCCTCTTTTTTTCTGCAGCAGTTCGGCTATCATTGTTAAGGACTTCGAGTAACGTCGTATGCGTGATGTCCCAGCTAAGAAAATAAAATAAAATGAAACAAAATAAAATAAAATGAAATGACATGTGTGTCAAGTCATACCACTGTCAATTGTAGACAAAACTTCATCTGCTTCCTTTAGAAGTTCAGTTATAGAATTCTCTTCCTCGTTTCTTATATTCTGATAAACTGGTGATGGAGTTGGTATTGTAACTATAGCAGACATTTTTTTTAGCTCTTCTGTATCATCTATAATGTAAGTTCCAGTTAATGTCTCATCAAGGAGTTTAACTGCGTGAATTTCATCTTCCATGCTGGCCAGAACTTTTTTTTTCTCATAGAAACTTGAAGCTGTTACTGTTTCTGGTGGAGTATCGTGGAGTTTCTCAAGTGTATTCTGAACACATTTAGTATTGTCGACAGCGTCTGCATTGAATGAAAATATTCCACACTTTCAAAAAGTGTTTTTAATACTTTCCGTCCTGTCTGAGCTTTCTAGCACTTTTTAAGAAGTTCACAGAAATTGCTCTTCGTAACCGCTATACTTGCATCTTTAAATGGTGTTAATCTTTTTTTCCTCTAAAACAATTTTTTATAGGTACATACATATGTGTGTATATATTCGTATATGGCGCTATTTCATTGGCACCCCGTTTACTTATACTTTCGTTGCACGTAAAACAATAAGGTCTATCATCGTATCGATCGGAGAGAAGTTACGATCGTAACGTTTATTTCCTTCATGGTATCTGTTTCGTAACGGAAAAACCGCCTTTTACGAACGCGTGTATTTGACGTGAATGTCAATAAATAAATTAAGTGTTGATTCGTATTGACGCATGTATTTTATATTTGCATTTGCCAAAATGTATTCAAATAAGCAAAAAATAAGTTGAGTGGAATTGATTTGAAATCTTTCCTTTGGCTTTTTTGGTCACTGTAATGTTGGCAATGAAACAACTATGTTACATTGACTTTCCAATGTAACATAGTTGTTTCATTGCCAACATTACAGTGACCAAAAAAGCCAAAGGAAAGATTTCAAATCAATTCCACTCAACTTATAAATCCAAATTGGTCAATAAATTATCTTAAATAAGCAAAAAAGAAACATGGATAGTGAAGCAGTGTTTTTGCCTTGCCTTGTTTTTCTGTGCCTGATGGAGTAATTTTTTCTGGCTCGGTGTTCCTGGTGGATTCATTGGTTGGAGTGTGCGGTGTAGCGGTATTAGGAACAGAAGTGCCAGGGCCAGAAGAATTAGGATCAATTTGATTTATTAAGTTCTAACTGAATATACATAATTCAAAGGGTTCTGTTTTGCATTTTGTTATCTTGAAATTATATGTTGACCTCGAAGTTGTTTGGTTTCGTGGGCACAGATATCTTTGGAATGTCCGGTCTTGGCTTGATAAGTCATTCCGTTGTTCTCATGACTGTACTTCTATTGTCGGTTAAATATGATATCATGTTGGTTTTGCTTGGTTGGTTTTATATGAGTCAATGGGATATGCTCTGAAGCATATAACAAATAGTTTCTGTCAGGTTGGTTTGAGGTTTGAGCTACGACTTGCATAGACTGGGTGCCCATCCGGTGTAAGTACAACCGTGATGGCAAATTTACTTGCATCGCTTCTAAATTGAAACTATTTCTTGAAATCTGGATATCTTATAACTGATGAAGCCGTTAAATTCATTTTGATTATAAAATTGAAGACGGTTATAGTTATTATTGTTAAAATTTCTGTTATTTGTATTTTGTATAATAATTTTATTTTTATTCTCTTGAATCAGTCCTGTTTCTTCTTGTATGTAAAAAGCATCTTTTAAATTATTAGTTTGCCTACTTATAACAACACTGCCAGATTTGGATTTAACCATCATTGATTCATTCACTGAAGTCGAAAACTCAAGCGGTTTTTCGACATCGAATTCAAACCTTGTGTTCAATTTATCTAATATTTCTTTTAAATTTTCAAAATATTCACTTTTAGATGATTCAGATGATCAGAATATTCACCCACCTGGTTTCGCTAAGTGCTAAAACTGCTGGTCTGTTTTTCACAGTATGGACATATACAGTACAAACATTTTTTCTAAGCCCCTGACTGTTGCTACAGTCAACTCTAAATTCACCCAACATTACAAAAAACAAACATGAAAAAACCAAATGAGACAATTAACTATACTGATATCAAGTTTAGACCCCAAAATAACTTCGCAATACAATTTACTATTAGTGTTATGCCTTAATAGTAAATGTATTTATCCGCTCCTGGACTCCGAAATAAATAACAGCAATCTATCTGATGTTCATTTAGCTCAATCAGTTACAATTGTGGCGTGACCCAAAATGTATGTGCAATGACGAAACCGCTAACTGTGGTAGTCAATTATTGTTTTTCCGTGGGTGCACATTTTGTTTCTTGTTTATCGCACTTCACTGATACCTCTTAGATCAGTCAGTTCCAATCTCAGCGATTTTAAATTGCTTGGAAACTTTAATGCGAATAATCGATGGGCAAATGAACTCTATTATTCGTATCCATCGTTTTATTTGATTCAACTAGAAATGCCACCATGGGTATTTCCGTTGTTGCTTTTTGGGTTGCTGACTTCGACATAACCCGCGCGCAGCTTGACATCCTTTGGTCAAAACAAATCTTAATTAGTTGTTTTTGTTTTTTAATAATAAAAAACATAAATTCGGTGTAGATATGGGTGATGATGCTGTAAGGGCTGGTAGCTGGGGAATTCGATAGGTAGGTTCCTATATTTCAGAAAGGGTGGATCTGTTGTAGGTAGATGGGGCAGGTTAAATTTGTTTCGATATTCCATTGATTTTACAGGATGTGCTTATCACCTCGGTCACAAGAATAAATGCAGTAAAGTTTCACGTGGATGGTTTCGTTGAAATTACGAGCGATTATAGCTTGATTTGTTTTTTCTAACTCAATTACATTGACTGAGTACGTGTTCTATGACTTCGCCTTGATGTTTCATTTTGATCTTATCAAAAATACCACTAAACAGTTTATTAACATAATTTTTTTCTTATTGTGGACTCGCTGGCGAGCAATATTATCACCGCATTGGTTCCCATAGTAAATCGCTGACCTGTTATACAGGGTGATTGGCATAAGGTGTGACAAAAAGCTAGGGCGTGTAGGTTGGACTTAGACAAGAAAAAAATCGTATGGGAGGGGGGGGTCTATTTCCCCCCGTTTAGGCGGGAGGGGCAATTTAAGAAAAAAATCACTTAAAACAGAAAAAAAATTATTAAAAAATAACGGTGATACCTACAGAGTAATGCTATAGCATTTTGAAAAGCCAGAAATACATTCTTTAATTTTGTTTTTAAATAAAGTTGTTCGAGTGAATAGTTTTTGAAAAATTAATTTTCAAAATCAAAATTTTGAAAAAAAAAATGAAAAAATTTTTTTTAAACAATTTTTTTTCAAAATTTTACGTAATTAAGTACTATTTTTGTATTCAATATTCAATGCTCTCATTAATTTTTGATCAAACACAAAAAACTGGATGTCAAAATGTTTTGTAGTTTTTGCGAAAATCAAAAATAACAAAAACTACTTTTGTTCTAAGAAAAGCCTTTTATTTTAGTTTTTATACGTCTTTGGATTCTTACGTGAATTTACGATTGAAAGGATTAACTTTCTTTTTACTATTCTTTTAATTATCGTCTTATAAGCATACAATAATGTGACAAAGTACTGGATTAACCATATTTCACACATTTTTTCATTGAGAACACCTGCGTGAGAGCATTGGTTTAAAATTGACCTGCCACTTTTTTATTATGGTGGGGTCGGCTTGGCTTAGGTGCATTTACGAAAGAAAGGATTAACTTTAAATAAACAGTAATTATGTATTTTATCTAAATATGCATGTATTTATTATTTAAATTGATTTCAAGATTCAGGAACATTTTTGTTCTTATTTCGCAATTGCATTTTTCTGTCACTAGTTAGGGCGTGTAACGCTGCATTATTTAAAAAACATTCGCAGATCAATATTAATCCAATGCTCTCACGCAGGTGTTCTCAATGAAAAAATGTGTTATTGTATGCTTATAAGACTGATAATAAAAAAATTTTACAAAAAAAGTTAATCCTTTCTTTCGTAAATTGCCCCTCCCGCCTAAACGGGGGGAAATAGACCCCCCCCTCCCATACGATTTTTTTCTTGTCTAAGTCCAACCTACACGCCCTAGCTTTTTGTCACACCTTATGCCAATCACCCTGTATAACTGCAATGGAGGATCATATATCCAGCACATTCTATATGTTTGTGATCGCATAAGATCACAATCAACAACAATTAAATAAAACGCATTTATGTATTTTGAATTTAATATTATTTATTAAATATCTAAGCTTCAGATCCCTTACCACTGGTGGGGGGAAATCTTCAGCTATACGTAGAATGACTAAGTTGTGAACTGAACTGATCATCATCGATGAAACCCTTTTTATACTTATAAAATGTTTATTCAGAAAATCTATCTTCGACTGAAGATAGAGTCGCGAGCTTCTTTTCAATTGTTGAAAAACTAGCCGCACTTTTTTTGTTTGCTAACTCCAGAATATTGTTCAATTCTTCAATTGATTTTACAAATTTATCATTTTTTTTAAAGGGTGGTCCAACGAAAACGCACGATGTTAATTGTAAATAAAACAAAAAGTTTTGAGAGAATTATCTTAATATTTTTTACTATGATAGAAAGATCGATGACAATTATGTGTGAATTAAAATATCGGCCAAATGCTCGCCATAAATTCGGTGGCATACCTCTATCCGATGGTCCATATTTTCAATGACTCTGAGACATAATTGAGGTTCAATGTCGTTAATGTGCCGAATTATCTCATCCTTTAGCACTTGAATTGTTCTTGGCTTATTGACGTACACTTTTTTTTTCAAATATCCTCAAAGAAAGAAGTCCAACGGTGTCAAATCACATGATCGTGGCGGCCAATTAATATCGCCACGATGTGAGATAACACGGCCATTGAATTTCTCGCGCAAAAGAGCTATTGTTTCATTGGCTGTGTGGTAAGTGGCCCCATCCTGTTGGAAGCGTTAAATATTTTTTTTGAAAAGATTTGTTGTCAGACACAATGCCATTAATTAAATGACTTTGGCATTTTATTACAAGCAAAATGTGTGAGAGCCAAATTTCTCTTCTTTCATCACATTAAAATAAAAAATGGGTTAAATAATCTTTTAAATATACAATTTATCTTTTTGAAAACCCTATGCATGCAAGTTGATAAGATTTCACACATAAATCGTTGCACTTTAAATGATCTTCATTTTGGACACATTGTGGGCACAAATGTTATTGAAGAAGGGCAGGTTACAACAAAATTAAATTAATTTAGACACTTATTATATTGGCTGCTACAGCGGTGGTGGTAGTCCGAATGGATAAATAATTAACATAATTGGGTCAAAGAGTTGATAGATTATCCGAAGTCAGGTTGCCAACGTCAGTAGGAAGACCTTTATGCTGGATGGAGACCCTTACACTCGTGTTCGTTTTAGCTTCGTAACGGACAGAATATAATTTGTCGTGGAGATAAGCTAGGAAAATGCTTATGTTCTCATAAGTTTTCTTATCTCTTAACCTAGAGAGAGTATAGTGAAATTCAGTGGAATCAAGTGTTTTCTGTGTCATTTTGACGTTGGGGGCAGAAAGGGATCGATAAAAGATTGAGTAGATATTGGCGGAGAAGAAACGATGTTTGATAGAGTTGACCTTGGAGAGAAGAAGAAGAAGGAGAGGCTATGTGGCTAGCTGCAGCATTAGGATTTGAATTAGAGGGAGATGCTCGAGAGGGGTTGAGAATATGGGAGCGCCAAAAATTTGGAAATGAATTTGTTGGGGGTGATTAAATTGGTAGTGGAAAATAGTAGGAGTAAGATTAAAAAAAAAAACTAGTAGGCCTTTAAGTTTGGAAGAAGTAAGGACATTAGGGAATTTTTGTGAAGTGGAGGGGTGATTCAAACTTGGGAAAAGGTTTGTCTTGTAGCTCCAGTTTGTATCACGTCTGGAAAAATTAAAGGGTTTGTTTGTTGTTATAGAAATTGGTTCATTTAGGTTAGAAGACAAGGGGATGAAATTGTTGAAGTTTGGGTAGTCTGGTACGAAGAAGTAAAGAAAAACACTAAGCAGGGGGCTTATCAGGAAGCAGAGAGAACTTTCGCTTGAGGGTTGGAGTGGACTTGCATCGAAAAGAGGGGATGTTAGTGATATTATACTTAAATTTAAATAGATTTCTCTTCCATTTGAACAGCGTCATGTTGTCGAGTTGAAATGGTCCACAAGGTTGATGAAATAACCAGTCGTACCTTGAAAGAAACTGGATTCGACATTTAGTTTGAAGGATGGAGAATCTACGCCCAAAATAGGACTTTACCCAGGATTCATTGGCGAAGTAGGGAGTGTTCTTCAGGCAAAAGTAGGCATCATTGGAATATTCGAGCTTCTTTAAACAATAGTTTGTGAAAGGGGGCTTTTAGGAGGTTCCTGACTATGTTTGAAGGTGTAGAAGGCACACTGAATGTTGGTTGAACATGCGGTGCCACACGACTAAAAGTAGAAGAGCTTCCAACAGCATTTCGGGTGAGTATAGGAGGCACGCTATTCGTTTCAGTGTTTAGGATTTCCTCCAAAACAGATAAATTGTTCAACACCGTTACGTCAAGATGTCATTAATCTTCAGCCGTAATTCTCGCACTCATGTTCAAGCGGCCCATGTCTCGTTGAATTTGCATCGTCCGTTGACCATTACTGCTAACGTTGTACCCGATAGATATCAGCTCTACAGAGGCTCTAGGTAGCATACACTTAGCACTTTGAAGTTCATCACAAATCCCGATGAGCAAGGGTTGGTCCGGTGAAGAAAAAGAAGATACAGTTCTAGAGGAGTTACTTTGGAATGGGACCTCTAAGATTGATTGAAGGGATTTCAATTTAGTGGATGTGTTATTATTTAGCTGTACAAACGAATCATTTAGTAAAAAGTAAATGTGTGGGGGGTTAGCACAGTTTGGAAATGAGAAACGGGGATGAAAAATTATGTCGGTAACACGCGCTATAGGTGTAGATTTTATTATTTTAAAGTTAAAAAATGAACACAGTTAATTGGGTCACAGAGTTCGCCATTGGATAATGTGCAGCGTTAGGCGAAATTGTAAAAAAAATTATCTACAGAAATAGACGAATGGAGAGATAAATTGAAAACACGTCTGTATTAGGCGACAGTTTGGAAATGAATGTAGTATTGTTGTCTTTTTTTATAGACTTACAAGTTTCGCAGCTTTGTTTCAAGGTATTTGATCTGGTTGCAGGTAACATAGTCACAGTTTGGATCTCGTAACCTATCAGTTTTAATGCTCTTTTCCAATTTGTTTGAAGCGTTGGTTTGCCGATACGATTTTGTATATGCCTGTCCGCAAGCTCTAAGGTTAGTTCTTTTAAAAACCCTTTTCGCTTATCAGTTCGTTCTTGTACAGCAGATTATAGAATACCGTTACCGGCCAACGATTAGTTTTTTGCTTACAGGTGGTTTTCTTGTTGCTTTATCGATTTTGTCCTCATGATGAGTAGTGGAAAGCATTAGTATATTTTATTTTGTGTTGCTTACTTAGCTACATAATTGTATGCACTGGGCGTAGCAAAAAATAGAGGAACATTTGTCCCTGGACCTTTTTAAATCTTGATCAGTTGATGTACAAATTTTAGGTAGTTGCGACTTATTGCAATTAATTGTGCCGACTAATGTTGTTTTTATTGAGATCAAGTTCAGGGCTAATCGTACAGAGGTGAAATGATTGTCCATCGTAATGTTATAACACTTGTTCAGATAGTCCACTTGTCCACTAGTCGCATAACGAGTTGGTGAGATGTACCCTCAGATCGGTTGTTGGTCAACATATATTTCTGCTTGAAGGGGGTAGTTGGTTTTAGCATCCACAATTCAAAATATTTGTACACCATATTTCCCTTATACATTTTGAAAGGGCATCTTCTCCTTGTGCCAACGCGAGTTGCTCATCGATATTAAGTTCTTTCGAAGGCTGATAAAAACTAACCAGGTTGCTTTGAAAAAAGTTCCATAAATGCCTAAACGCAGCTAGCTTATCAGTTCGGAGTGGAAAAGCTCGAGTTCTTCCATTATCGAATCGAATATTTCTGCTTTTTGTCCAAACCTATCTAAAGATAGATATTACAGCTCGATAAAAGGCCATGTTTCTCTCATGGAAAAAATCTGTTGCCTCTACACCGTAAGCTTTTTGTGACTTGTGACTGTCTAAAATGAATCAAAGTATTTTTAGCAAAGGCAAAATTCAATAATAAGAGAAAAGGGAAATGAGTTGGTGTGTCAAACATACACCATGAACTGCGGTTGATTTCCGAGACGCTAACTTTGTACATGTTAGGTACGAGGAATACGCTCATACCGAAGGTTGACTCTTTCTCTTTAACTAGTGAGTCCGGTCGGATTTCTCCTTGAACGCAAAGTTGCGCTGCAATGGGTTCGTTAGTTGCAATCACTTGTTAAACTTAGTTCACGGAGAAATATACAACGGATGAAATTGATAAAAAAAATTTCATTTTCTTTTAAACGAATATTTTAGCTGTATCAGTAAGTTTAATGTTTCACTATAGAATATTACATCCGTAAATTTTATCTCCAACCATCCGGATTCACAGATACAGAATGTTTCTCCCTCTTGTAATTTTTAACACCAAAACATATTTTCCTTTTAATGATTCACCTCAACCTAAAGCAGGTCTAAATGCTATTGTGCATCATCCGCGCCCCCGACATTTGTCTTTTTCTTAATCACAGTAGTCATATCGTGTGCCCTGCTATTTGGCGCTTTTAATTATTTTTTAATTAAAAGAAAAACGTTTTTATGTTTTTATTTAATGACTTTAAGTAAATACTTTATTTTATTTTCTAAATATTAATAATTTATTATAACAGCGATTGAGAAAGCGCACGTCTGGCCACTACTACTACTTGATATGAAGAGAAAGAGCGTGTCATGGCGCTCGTTGGAATGTACTTTTTTGTACAGTCCGAACTTTAAAATTATTAGTTAGTACAGTTTGAAGTGAAAGTTGTGATGATATAGGATGTTTACACGAGGGCATTTCCTCAAACAAGGCTCGCTACATATCGTCTGCCAAAAGAGAGGAACAAAATGGATCTTAATTATATATTCTGTCTTCTGCCCAAAAGTATTCTGAAGATTGGCATCCAATAACATACACCGAGCCATTTCAATCTATAAGTGCGGTTTTTTCGTTCTGCAACTCCGTTTTGCTGAGATGAATATGCAACAGTGTGTTGAATCGGTTTGGACTAAAACATTGACTGTTTTCTGATTCCAGTATTTAGTCTTTATTTTGTTAATCATCAAAGATAATTGATGAAATGCTATGAAAAAATCACATCGCCAAGTGTTTCTAACTCATCATGCCGAGAAAATAATTTCTTGATATTGTCCAAATGATGCCCCTAGATCATCGTCGGTAATCCATCCCTTGTCATGTTCATCATCTACAAAAATGATTTCCATCGCATTTACGTCGAATAGATTTTCAAAGTTTACTTCGTGATTTTCTGGTACTTTGCCACAACTTTCAGATTCGATATCCGATGAAATTCATTCAAAAATTCCTGGAATTCTTCCGAACCCATCACCTCTAAAAAAAACTTATTTTTCTATGCAAGAAATCCTATTTAAAATCAGGGATAATTGACTGTTCGATAAAAAACGGAAACAGTGCTGTTTCCTTGGACAGGTGTCGACATCAGGTATTCTAGGGTACTAAAAACTCGCTTGTCCGCGTAATGCATGGCAGGACATCTAGACATGCCTTCCCAATTGAATGGGGTATTGTACGCCTATAATGTTGCATCAGCATTCCCAATAACCAAAATATAACCAAGGAGTCATAACAGCAACGCGAGTAATCCGGTCCAGAAATACAAAAACACAGAGAACGTTATTGTGGAACTCCATAGCAAAGATGACGTCGGGCCAATTTTTCAAAATACGACGACTCTTAAAAACACTGGTATTTCACTACAGAGAGATTATACCGCTACGGCAAGAGTAAGGAGATGAAAGCTTATGAAAATTAAACATCAAGTAATGGCGAAAAACAATAAAATACTTAAATATTTATCAGAGAAAAATGACGTTTCTTCAGGAGCTGATCAAAAAAATTAAAATTAGTCCTAGATGGATTTTTTTTTAAACTTGTTTAATCTGAAAACGGGTTTTAGAATCACGTAGAGGACTTAAATTAAAACTCCGAAACGTCTCAATCTTTGAAAAGATGCAATTAGTTTTGTAATTATTATTACATTGTTTTTCAACAACTTCAAGAAATATCTACCAATTTAAAGAAATTTCTTGAAATTAGCAGATGTTCTAAATTTGCTTCATTACTTTTATGATGGAGTATAAAAATCCCACAAAATCACTCTTAAGGTTACAAGAGATTGCCTAGAGTTTGAGTGGTACTCCTACGCTGACGTTTGGCTTTCGTCTCAACCACTTCCTTCCAATCATCCAAATAGACCAAGCCTTCAGTTTCAACTTCAGTACCCAAGTCCACTTGTTGATGTCCTGTTACAGCCTCTTCCAATTCATAGCTTGGTTCGAACTTGGAACAACCTGCCACAGCAACATTTGTATGGCCATCCACCACAACGCGTCCCCAGCAGGCCATCGCCCTCTCCTCCAACTTATCTATTTCTTTTATAATTTTTGGGGAACCACCACCGATTTTCTTAAATTCTGCTTTCTGAAGTCGGAGCTTGTGCGAGTTATGTTTGTTTATATTTTAAATAAAACGAAACGAGGTTGGTCTTAAGACTGAAACTTTATTTTTCATTGTACTTTTTCTTAACAATTTAATAATTTATAGGAAAAATGCTTAAATTAATGGCTCAGCAATCTTATTTCTACGAGGGAGTAAAGTCATTATCTTATTTTTCAAAGAATTAATTTGGTTTATCAAAATTGATTTATTAGTTATATTAAGGTTCTTAATATTATTCTCGAGATCTATTATAATATTTGTAATTTCTTGGGATATACATATTACATGAACAACTGTATCGAATTTGTTAGCAATTTCTTCTTCATTTACCTTTATTTCTGCGTATCCTAGGTCTGAATTAATTTTTTCAATTATTAGAGTTTGCTTCGCTGACGTGAAAAACATGAAGATTATCATCCATAAAAAGGGCATCTTTACTTGTCGACCATAGTTAAAAAGTTCTGAGTAGTTTTTTTCGGTCTGTATTGTTGAATGAGTTTTTCTTTCATCTTGATCCACGTTAGCTTCTCTCTAATTCTTCTAATACATCTGGCGGCATCTCCAAGTAACTTCTCGTTGCTCATTCCATACTCATAAAGATATTTGTTGTCACCCCAAATCGATCCAGTTGACTCCACTGACTTGATAAAAGATGACAGTTTGTAATCTTCTTTTTCTTCAAAAGCCTTTATGCATCGGAATTGTCGAATCACCTTATCAGGTGTTAACGAAAGTGATGAGAACTGCTGTTGTTCAGATTGATGATAAAGCTATTGTTGTTGTTGTTTCTGAGCAATATGTTCATCTTGAATTGCAATTGTTTCTTGCATAACTTCTATTTTTTGACGTTATTCTTCTTGGAGCCTCCTCACTAGATCTAGATTCAAGTGAGATAACACCACCACAGTTTTATCTCACTGTCACCCAGAACCAAAATCGTGGCTAACCTAAATTGAATTTTTAACCCCACTTTTTAATTTTATTTACTTTCCACTAACACTTCAGTTGCCACTTTGATTACTTTCAACCTAAACACCTCGAAACGCTTGAATTAGGTATAATCCTAAAATGAACTTAATTCACATTTTTCACTAAATCGGAGCTCGGTACTCGCACCCAAAGTATAAGTTTATAATAAGTTATTTATCAAACCAAAATTTTAGTACAAAATCTTTCTGTGATAACTTAAAGTATGTAAACTATCCTTGTCAGTATAAATTGACACTATCTGTGTTAAACAGCATACCGCCAATTGTCGAAAACCTAAAAAAAATCAAGCCTAATTCGGAATAATACTTACTTACTTTTTATACTTACTTTTTTCCACTCTTCAACTTTGTGAGTGGCACCGCTCGTGCTGTTCAGGAGAACTACCAGTGTTCGGGAAAATCTTCCGTAACGTCAAGGGGAGTCCGACTTAACCTGAAAAGTCCGGAGAAAATTAGGCACTCTGTCAACACAATTTAGTTTTCTTTAGTCTTAGCAGATGCATTAAACACCACACGGAACTTAGTGATCACCGCATGGTGTGGGATGTAGTACGAATGTGGTAGGTCGCCATGTTGACCTACCTGCTCCATGTGTCCCATGTCTTCATATTCTCGCATGATGTACTTCTCGCGCAATTCAGTGTTGCCACAGAGTCGTCTCTCTAAGGCGTAGAATTGGCGTATAGTTGATCGATAGGATGCGCCTAGCCTTGGGGCATCATGTTGAAATGGTATCTGTACCATGTATCGCCTGTCTGATGTGCGCGAGTGAGTCGAATCAAAGTGCCGACTGCATTCATCTTCTCGTGAATCATTATAGGGGACTTCTTCAAGCTTCCAGAAGTTCTTGACTAGTTCATCTAAGGCAACGTCTGATGACTCCGCTGTCATCTGAGCATTATGATATAGTGCGATAGGCTGCGATCCTGGATCGCAGAGGGCACGCACCAAGTGCTGTTCCGCTGATTGACTGTACGCATAGGCCAGCGCCGTTGCGAGGAGTACAGTCGAGTTGGGATCAAGGAGTCAATGCGTCTCCTCCTCGAAGATATCTGGAGGTCCATGTCTCCTATCCTGATGTGCCACCCAGCTGGATGGCTCTAGAAGTCTTTGTCTGCTATCTGCAGCTTGTCCTGCATATTCTAATGGCTTGTTCGCCGATTGCAATGGGTCCTTGCATAGACTCGAATGGTGTCGTTTATTACAATGTCGACAGTTCGTTGCTGATGGACACTGTCCTGCCCGATGTCCTTTCTTCAGGCAGTTGAAGCACAAGTCCTCCGCTCGGAGGAAGTTGAACTGAGTGTTGGAATCCCACCTTCCAAACTCCTTGCACTGCATGATGTGATGAGTGTCATTACAGCATGAACACTGACCGCGCTTTTTACCTGCTGCAACCACGGCATGCGTCCTTGCGACTGGTTGGCGACGTGCGGCTTTGCGCGACGACGAGTGTGCGGTTATCTCCGAGCTATCAGCAAACGGACGCCGCATGATTTCCGCTCCTAGACTATGCCCTCGAAGTTCCACAAACTGTAGGAGGGAGGCCAAGGACGCGATCTCTCGTGGGGGGCAGTGCATGCTCCACGCCTGCTGGGTCCTCTTTGGCAGCTTCGCGATGACAATATGTAGTGTCAATGCGTCCCATTCATCCACTGATTGTCCCATGACCAGTAGTGCTCGCAAGGACTCGCCTACTGCATCTCGAATGCGCATCAGCTCTCGTGGCGTTTCCTCAGTTGCTGGTGTTATTCCCAGAAAGCGGGACACGTGGGCTTCTGCAAGGAGCCTTGGATTGTCAAAGCGCTCCTTGAGAGTTGTCCAAAGCTCCTCATAACCTCCAGAGTAGACACTGCCTACTAACCCTACGTTTGACGACTGCACAGAATCACGCAACTTCTGCAGCTTGTAGGCCACCGGGAGATCGGCGTTGTGGACGAGCGTTTCGAACGCGTCCTTGAACTGCAACCATGTGTGCAGCTCTCCTGAGAAACTTGGGATGTGAATGGACTCCAGCTTCATCTCCAGCTTAGCCATAGCTGAGACGGGAGCCGGTCCTGTTGGCGAGGCAACTCTCCTTGATGAGTCCAGGGTAGACCCTCGGCGCTTCAGAGCAGCTGATGCTTCGTTGTATTGGGTTGCGACCATCTGCTGTAAGCAGTCATGGTCTCCAATGTCTGCCTCTCCCGCTTCCGTCAGTGACCCTTCGTGAGCCACTTGAAATCGCTCGTAGTGGACATCTAGCGACCGTTGCTCCAGGTCGATCCTGATGAGGTCCCATGTGTTGGGATCTGCGGTCATGATATCTGTATGGATCCGCTATATGGCCGTGCAGGCGTCATGGGCCGCAATGTCGGCGTCCTCCGCCTCATCGACCTCAGTGAGCGCGACCTCATGCGCTTTCTGGAAGCGCTCGTATTGTTGGTCCAATGCCCGCTGTTCCAGCTCTAAACGGACCGCGTCCCAACTACCCAGGTCACCGGTTGTGATGCTCAGGTGCATCCGCTTAATTGCAGTGCACGCTGCTGATCGTTTCGTCAGGTGGGCCATGCTAAATTACCTTAAATGATCGGAGGGGGCACAAGGTACACACTAATTTATATTTTAATTGTCGCCAGGGACACGCGAAACAAATGCACAAGAATTGTCACGGGGACACAACACTGTACGCTATTAATTAACTGTCGCAAGGGACACGAAAATGCACAATAATTGACACAATAGTTATTCCTCACAGGAGGCACCAAAATGTTCGGGAAAATCTTCCGTAACGTCAAGGGGAGTCCGACTTAACCCGAAAAGTCCGGTGAATACTGGGCACTCTGCCAACACAATTTAGTTTTCTTAAAATATATTTATTTTCTTATCCAACAAGGATGACTAAGAACTGGGACTCGACAAACTCAACTTTTTATTACGTTATAATGTTCAAATTTTAATTGCACCTCTACGAACCGGACCAGAATGAATATTCTTTTCAAGGTGAATATTCTTGTTTTGTGCAGTTCCTTTTATACTTAATTTGAACTCAATGCGCAAATGCGTTAAGCTTTACAATTGAGTAATATATTCTGCACAGTGCACAGATGCATAAGGCTTTCAAGATAGAGTGTTTTTTTGAAGTAAAACTTCTTTTCCGGCGTTGGGGGTAAAAAATGTCTTATGGAATTGTCAATGACATGTCAAAACGATACGTTATCCGTAAAAGACATGTCGCTTTTTTTATATTTATTGTTTGCACTTTGTTCGAGGTTATTTAAAACACTTTAAAACATCTTTTATCGCCGAATGAGAATGTTCTTTTAATGAAAAAACCACAACTAACCAGAAAAACAATTAAAAACATAATTTCATTATGTGGCCGAACAATTTCTCGATCGAAAACCACTTCCCATTGTACAAAAAACACAAACAAATATATATTTTTTATAGTTTTATTTATTTAAAACATTAAACACTTTATCCTACACAACACTGAATACTTATATACTATTTAACTTTAAAACTAAGCACTAAAATTTACAAAATAATTAATGCGAAATATAAAAAAACACTTGTAAATAAACTATCTGCTTTCTGTTGTCAAATATAAACTAGCATTGCCATAATAAATCCATTATAAATCCTTGCTTTCTATCATATAATAATAATAATAATAATTCTGTTGTGGTGCTGTTTGTTTCTTTTTTTGGACATTATTTTGGCTTAATTAAATAAAAAAAAAAATAAAACATGAAGTTTCAGATTGAACAAGCAAAACAATTCAATTTAATTCAATTCGCCTTTTAAGTTTGGCAAGTTTACAATAAGTCTTTCAAATACATTATTTTAATTTATATAACATGGAATTACAAAGACAAAATAATAAGAAAATCGAGTGATGAACATTCTCCGCCCCGGTGAACGATGTTCGCAATCTAGTACCGGATCCGCCCCTGGTAAAGTGCCTTCATTGTAATTTCTGCACTATGGTAACTCCAATTGTTTTTAGATTATAATTATTACTGGTGTTACCATTCATTGTCGATGTGGAATTTAATAATCGTTCAATTTCACTATGAATTTTAGTACCATTTGTTAGAACGATATGAAAATACTCCGTTTTTACGTTGTTAAACGCTCCTTCGATGTCCAAAAATGCTGCCAGAGTATGTTCTTTGTGCTCGAAACTTCTCAACGCAGACGACCTCGTGCAACGCAGTCTCCACTGACTTACCTTTAAGGTAAGCGTGTTAGTAGTTGCACAGATTGCTTGGATTGAGAAGGTCCCTAACATGTAGATTGATGCGTTATTAGTTTCTATAAAGTTTATTTATTTATATATTAAAATTCATTCTTATAAATAACTTAGTCTTTTCACATCATTTAGATTTTAGTTTTAATGTAATTGTAATGTAGAACCACGACCACGAGCCAGAACCGCCATCAAACAACTAACTCAGATGGTACAGAGCTGCAGGAAGAGAATAATTATGCAGATATGTTTTGTGTGTGTCAGGTGTACGAGTATTGAGTATGTATGTAGTTGCGGTTTTATATAAAGCAGTGACGCAGTCACTACAAGATCAATAATTCTCTCCAGTGTCTTGAGAAGGAACGAAGAGAGACTTATCGGTCTGTAACCTTTTGCAGTCGAGTGTGTCGGTTTTTCAGCTTTTGGAATAAAGACCACCAAGACAACCAGGTGTTTGGTTGTGTAAAACCTGATCCTTCATGACACTTACAGTTCGGCTCTATATGAATTCCAGTCTTCCTCTGGTGGGTTAGTGGGTTTCATGTTACAAGATATGGGGCAGCGTTTTTCAAAGGCGGCCGTTTCATTTTACTAGTAAGGCTTTGAAAAGCAGTGTCAATGATTGAGATTGTCGAAAGCGTTTTCTCCTCTGGAGGATTGATACGTTCGTTCAACCATTTTGTGCACTCTGTCCAATTTGTTCTAGTTGGGTTCCTAAAAGGCTTTATATGATTTAGTTTTCTATCTAAGGTAAAGAGCATCCTAAAGTGATCCGAAAAGGATTTCTCAGGAGACACTCCAATTCCCTGCAGAGATTTTATCATTGTTACTTTATCATTGTTTCTTTATCTGCTGGAAATTAACTATCAGCAGTATTAAAAGAATAATTACTAACAGGCTAGTATTCAATGAACTGGATGTGCCAAGTTCAAGATCAGCAGTTGTGCAATTATATTCTTTTGAAAATAGAGAATAGTACTCTTTACAGTGAATTATCATTTAATCGGGCTAACCACGAATGATGAAATAAGAGCAAATTATTTTAGTTATTCAAACTTTTTAAAATTTTGGGATAACCACAAAATTGAATGAATAAATTAGACACGTCTTTTTAAAAGCGGGATTCTCCTTTAATGTCAGTTTTATTTAAAAACGACGAAATGTTGGGTGATTGGCCCTATTACATAGCATAAGATTAGAACAGAGAATGTGTTCAAAAAATGACTCACCCCTTTTGTTGATATCTTTGCCACCCCATTGTGTGTGATGGGCGTTACCGAGATCATATCTCAACACGTCTGCTTTCTCTTTCAGGAGGAGGTCAGATCTCTTTTCAATTACGAACCAGAGGTCTTTAAATTCCCCCTTAAGACACTTCCTGGAATTCAGGAGCTTCCATTCTAATATGGGGAACACATTATTCTGTTTTGCCATCAGTTTAGTAATGGATTAGTCCTCGTGCGTGGCAGGAGAGGGAATCCATATCTTAACCTGCTAACGAAG
The DNA here is from genome assembly GCA_963931855.1 of Philhelius festivus. Taxonomy (NCBI): domain Eukaryota; kingdom Metazoa; phylum Arthropoda; class Insecta; order Diptera; family Syrphidae; genus Philhelius; species Philhelius festivus. Next base: position 141,242,300 of record OZ007556.1, on the reverse strand, counting down.
TGGTAGAGCCATGACAGGAAGAACCCCAAGAGATGCACCCTCCCACAGTTCACCAACATTGGCGATTGGTGATGAGATCCAGGGATTTCTGGCCTCCACAGCAAACCACTTTTACAAATCCTTTCCGCCAACCAGCTCCGTCGAAGGTGTAGTCCTCAGAACTATCATCTTCAGATGTCTTTAAGAATTTCATTCTCAAACAGTAACCAATTCTTGGCCTAATTCTAAACCTCTTTAATTAAAAACAAGACAAAATAATTTGATACGTCCATCACTTAGACCCAATTTGTTTTTTCAAAGTGTGATTTGGCAGCATAATATTTCTTAGACATTGGCCGGTAAACGTATGACTTCCACTTGTCAATGAATTTTTTGTGAGTATCTGAATATATTATTGATTTGGTTGTACTGGTGTTGTATACTGATGACATCTTGATAACGCAAGTCGTATATTTTCAAGTTCCTATGCAGAGTTGTGCTATGGACTCGGATGCCGCGGTAATCAGATAGGTAATGTCTAAACACGAATTCACCACTTCTCTTCATAACTTTTAAGATGTAGTTATAAGTTTATTACAGGTATATAATGCCGTATGTAAATCATGACCAAAAATTATGATTTGGTCATTAACAATAAACATATTATTACCCCATTCAGCATTCGAATCAATTAACTGCACCAATTTTATTTTGATCAGACATTGTACGTATGAATTGTCATGGTACAGGTATACATAATTGTATGTGTCAAATAATTTTAACGAATCAGAATAATTGCTAAGGGCATCATGTGTATGAATAATATAACGAAAAAAACGTTTGGTAATGCGGTTGCTGATTAATGGCAAACTAATGCAAAATTTATAGTTGTTGTTACGGCGCACAGTATTCAATGAAAGAATAGTTTCAGATTTTATGTCCACATCTATAAATATATTTTTACAGTATTCATAAGATTGTATCTTTTCGTGTATGCACGGTTCAGATTTAAGCGTCTCCAGAAACACACTATCAAAATAATTTGATTAGAGTCGAGACCTCTTTTGATTTCGACTTATATTGAATATTACTCCTTACCTCGGGTGGGGGGTAGTAATAACAAATGAAACAAGTATTTTGACTTCTAAATTGAAAGTGATTTTATTCTTAATTTGTAAGACTATTTATACTAAAATAAATGCAATTCGACAATAATAATTCTATGGGAAGAAAAATGTAATTGGATAGGAAGCACTTGCAAAGAGCGTGCATAATTCTATGGGAAGAAAAATGTAATGGGATAGGCGAGCAGGCACCTGTAGAGAGTGCTGATCTTGCAGTATGGATTTGTGGGAAATAAGTTGTGTGAATATAAAGTGTGCTGATATTGCAGTATGGATTTGTGGGATAATAAATTGTGTGATAGGGTGTTCGAAATTTGGATAGGGTGTTTTTCATATGCAGGTACATGGTACATAGTAATTAATTTAATTTAAAGTTGATAGTTTAAACATTCTCCCCGGCGTTGAGATCTTTGAGCTCAAATTCTATGTTGTTTGGAGCTCGAGTTGTTTTCAATTTCCTTCGGTTGAGTAATAATAGGATGCCTAGGACCAAACCAATTCCAAGTGAAAGATACCCAATAGAATATTGATGGATATCGTGATGAGAAACTTTGGAGGGTAATGCCTGTTGTGTTTTTTGATACGAGATCTTCTTCGCCAGAAGTGTTAAGTCGTCTTCCCCTCGAATGATGATTTCCTTCTTCTTATGAATTTCGTTTTGGAGTGGTTCAATGTGAAACATATCGATGAAAAGACTTAAGTTCAGTGTAGGTAAGAATGGTGCTGTTGACTTTGATGTGTAGAAATTATGAGCATTAATAGTCATGGTTGGTTGTTTAATGACACAGTCAGTTGCCAGTTTCATAAGTCCTACGCCTTGGAGTTTTGTAGTTAAAATATCTGATCCGCACACTACAGACAATACTTCATCGTGATGAAAGGCAAAAATCCAGTGATTAGGATTATGAAGTTGAATCCACATTTTGTCAACAGTGGTAGATTTTAGTTCGCAATATGATGAAAGTTTCTTATTATGATTTAACATGTGAATTTCGCATTGGTTTTCAACTGAGTGAGTATTGAAGATAGGATGTCGCTGTTTACATAGATATTTTTGGTCATCAATATGTATACACCCCTGGTATTCAGTTTGTGATAGCGCGAAATGCTGATCCCTGAATGGAGTTATTGCTAAGAATGCTGTTGATGGTTGTATGAAGACGAAGGATGTGTTATGTTGAACTGGTAATGGTACTAGTTTGAATATCTGGAACATTTGCGTATTTAGTAAAGGCAATTTTACAAGGAATACAATTGCTGATGATGTAACTCGTCCCTTGACTCGAAGGAGCTCGTATAGTTTTGGAAGATTATGTTCGTCATATCCAGGAAGTGTTAATGAACTTGGTATCATCTTACGAATTCTATCCAGTTCGCTCAAAAGTTGTCTGGGGGAAAGAAGTAAAGCGTTTATTCTTCCTTGATGGGTATCTGAAATAGCTTCCAGAATTGCTATTTGAGTTCGTTGAAAACTGTCCATTATTTGAGTAACATAGATTGTAATATAGTTGAGGATTTCTCTTCTCTGTATAGTTTTATTCAGATTGTCTATTGAATCGTAAGCTATGGTCAGCTGCTGTTTAACTTCACTAAATTGTTCTTTGATTGAAGATAATGATTTGTTGAGAATGTTTGTTGTCGATTCGATTATTGATGTTTGATTTTTGCTCAATTCAAGTAGATGCCTCTCATTACTATGGGCCATTTGGATGTTATCTTCAATGTATTGTGCGTATTCTTGGTCAAGGACCCCGAAAAGCTTGTTTGCGACAGTGCCTATAATGTCAAATGGGGATCTTCTCTTTCTTATTGCCATGCCATTTCTGTAGTTTAAAATTTCATTTAGGTTCTCAGATTCCATGAGACGCATTTCTAAATGATTGACGATGGCCTTGCAAAGGTTATTTTGAAATTGTTGTTCCTCACATCTGGTCTTTAGTAGGGTGAGGCCTTTCCGTATTCCTTGCAATTCCTGCCAATAACTGGTCATATTGAAGTAAATGAACAGGTTCCATTCATCAGTTATTAGTCTTGCTTCCCCAATTTCATCGAAATATAGCCCAGGGCTACTGTCAAAATGCTGAATGTCTACTGGAATTGGTTTAGTGCCTTGTCCGGATACGGTGCCTAGTAGAAATAAGCAAACCAATAGTGTTGTGATTGTACTTATTTTCATCTTTTGAGTTGGCACTGGCGATGGTTCTGGGTTACTTCGTTTTTTCTTGGAGCATTCTCTTATCGGGAGGAAGCGACCTTGAAGTGGGTGTTTAACTTTAGTTTTGGTTCTTGACAGCAGAGACCGATCATTAGTATCAGCCGATGTTGTTGGTTTGTCTTTAGTAGATAGCGGTTGAACTTCAGTTGGAAGTGGACAAACTTTAGCAATTGATCGTCTTAATTCTCCTGAATGGGTTTGGATATCAACCACTCTTGCAAATTTGTCCGGTCCGCATATTGTTCTTAGAACTCTTCCCATTAACCATTTAAGGGGAGGTAAATTGTCTTCTTTAATGAGGACTAATGTACCTGGTTGGATATCAGCTTGAGGATTTTTCCATTTATATCTCTGCTGAATCTCTTGTAAGTACTCGTTCGTCCATCGGCGCCAGAATTCCCGATGAATAGATGTTACTAGATTCCATCGAGCGATATGTGTAAGTGTAGGTGCTTTCGCGGATTCTGGATCCACCATTGCTGTTAAGGGTGCTCCAATCAAAAAATGTCCAGGAGTTATAGCTTCAAGATCATTAGGGTCATTGGACATTTGCGTTAATGGTCTAGAGTTCAGGACAGCTTCGATTTGTGCAAGAGCTGTTGTTAGTTCTTCTTGAGTTAATGATGCACTTGCAAATATCCGCTTCATATGGTGTTTGGCCGATTTTACCGCTGCCTCCCATAAGCCTCCAAAGTGAGGAGAACGTGGGGGGATTGGTTTCCAGTCGATGGTTCTTCCAGCACAATAATTCTTGATGGATTCTTGACCTTCTTTTGTAAAAACCTTGGAGTTGAGCTCATTTAGTTCATTTCGAGCTCCAATGAAGTTTGTTGCATTGTCGGAAAAGATTTTTGCTGGACATCCTCGCCTGGCTACGAATCTTTTCAAGGCTCCAAGAAACGCCTGAGTAGTTAAATCAGTGACTAGTTCTAGATGCACTGCCTTTGTTGAGAAGCATACGAAAACTGAAACATAAGCCTTTGCTGATTGCTTACCACGTATTCTGTAGTGAATATATACTGGACCAAAGAAATCCACGCCTACATTCATAAATGGTCTTGAAGGTTGGACACGTTCCGGTGGTAAATTTCCCATTAATTGCTCAATACCTTTTGGTTTAGCCTTAAAGCATTTGATGCAATTGTTTACGATGGACTGGGCTAGTCGCTTTCCTCCTAGTATCCAGTAAGTTTGTCTTGCAATGGAGAGTAGAGCTTGAGGTCCCGCGTGCTTATTTTCTTTGTGTAGTTCAGACATCAATAATTTTGTGAAGTCATGCGAGCTTGGGAGAATCATTTGATGTTTTGCTTCATATGGTAGATGAGAAGCATCTAGTCGTCCTCCCACTCTTATAACGTTCCTATTGTCAAGAAAAGGTGCGAGCGAGTTAAGATGGCTTGTTTGAGATACACAACCATACTTCATAAGTGCCTTTAAATCTTCTGGAAATGCCGATGATTGAATATGCTTTACGATAGTGTACGTTGCTGATTTCAGTTCTTGTGGAGAAAGAACGGTGTCCACCAGTCTGTAATTTTTGGCTCGTTTTAGGTTACTAATGAAACGTATGCCGTATGCTGTAACCCTTTGTAGAATTTTGAACGAGTTTTTGTGGTTAATTCTTTCAACAAAATGGTAGTTGGTTTTTGGTGTTGCTAATAGAACAGTTTTCATAACTTTCATCTCTAAAATTTGTCCTTCTTCTTTCCTTAATGGTTGTTGGGGCCATTCTGACTTAGGCTTCTTCAAGAATGTTGGACCTGGGAACCAAATAGTTGACTTCAAAAGTTGTTCAGGCAATAACCCTCGAGATAGAAGATCAGCTGGATTTAGTTCCGAGTTTATAAACTTCCATTGAGATTTTATGGTTTCATCCTGGATTATAGCTATACGATTAGCTACAAAGGTCTTCAGTGGTGATGTTGTGTTTATCCAAGACAGAACAATTTGTGAATCAGTCCAGTATGTTGTTTGTTTAAATTGTATTGGAAGGCTTTCCTTTACGAACTTAACTAGCTGAACCAATAGTTTAGCGGCACAGAGTTCTAGGCGAGGAATGGTTTGTTGTTTGAGTGGTGCCACTCGAGTTTTGGCACACACCAATTGTACATGGACTTCTCCTTTGAGGTTTGTGGATTTGATATAGACCACAGCCCCATAAGCTCGTTGGGAGGCATCTGAGAACGCATGAAGTTCAACCCAAGTTGGGTTGTCCACTATGATGTGTCGTGGAATTTTTAGGTTGTTCAGCTTGAGAAGGTCTTTTCTAAATGTTTTCCATTTAGTATTCATCTCCATCGGTAACGCGGCATCCCAGTCGAGTTTTAAGGCCCAAATTTCCTGCATGTAGATTTTTGCCAGTACAACCACTGGACTCACTATTCCCAATGGATCGAAAATGTGAGCAGTGTCGGATAATATAGATCGTTTGGTAACCTTTGTTATTTCGTTCCAATTTGTTTTGATGAGAAATTGGTCTGATGCTGGTAGCCAGGTTAGTCCCAAAGTTTTTATAGAACCTTCCTCTTGGTCGTGAAGGATCGTTTCAGTTTCGCAATCTTCTGGTGGGATTCCTTTCAAGAGTGAAGGTGTGTTAGAGCACCATTTTCGGAGATGGAACTCTCCTTGAGCCAGAAGTTGTATTAGTTCTGACTGCTTTTGAGTAACGGTTTTTAGATTGTCGCTTCCGGTTAATATGTCATCCATGTATATATCTTGTCGGATGATATTTGCGCCTAGCAAATGCTGGTGGTCTGCTCCTTCTGCCAAATCGTGAAGGCATCTTATAGCGAGATAGGGGGCAGATTTAGTACCAAAAGTGACAGTGTTTAGTTGATACGTCTTCAGAGGTTGATTAGTTGATTCTCGCCAAACTATACGCTGAAATCGTTTGCTGTAGTCGTTTACTAGTATTTGGCGATACATCTTGGAGATATCTGCAGTAAACACATACTTGTGAATCCGGAATCGCAAGAGAATTGAGCAGAGATCATTTTGTAACGCTGGTCCTGTGTGCAGGATCTGATTGAGTGATATGTTTGTGGATGTCTTTGATGATCCATCAAACACCACTCGCAATTTAGTTGAACTGCTTTCAGGGCGTAAAACGCAATGATGTGGAAGGAAATATTGTGGCATTTCACGAGAGATTTCATTGGTTTCTATCTCTTCCATATGCCTCAATGCAATATAGTCTCTCATAAACTCAATATATTGCTTCTGAATTTCTGGGTTCTTTTGAAACCTTTTTTCCAGGCTAAAGAATCGTCGAACAGCTATTTCTCTTGAGTCACCGAGAACTTCTGGGTTATTTGCAAAAGGGAGATTTACGATGTAACGTCCAGATTCTGACCTGGTGGTAGTTTTCAGGAAAATTTCCTCACATTGACGTTCTTCTTTGGTAAGTCGTTTTGTTTGTGAGGGAGTAGTTAGATTTTCTTCTAGGTTCCAGAAACGTTCAACCAGACTGTCCAGGTTAGGAGATGTAGTGTCTACTCCTATGCCGCAAAATAGTGTTGACGGACTGTTAGTGACTATCTTTCCCATAACTATCCATCCCAGTAAGGTGTTTTGTAGAGTTGGGCCACTGTTGGTTAGTTTTATCTGGCCCACTGAAAGAAGTTCCGGGTAGAGCTCAGCTCCGCTGAGAATATCAATGTCAAGTGGTTTATTGAAGTCGTTATCTGCCAATTTGATGTTCTGAGGCATTTCCCAATGACTTGTGTCGATAAAATCACTGGGTTGTTGTGTAGTTATCGTATTGAGCACAAATACTTGAATTTGTGTCTGATAGCCAGTAACACGGGATTGAAGACATATATCGACCTTTTTGCTCAGGGTGATTGGTCTGTTTCCCATTCCTGACACCTCCAGGGGTTCGTATTTTGTTAAGAGGTGCAATTTTGAAGCGAGCTTCTCAGTTATGAAGCTCATTTGAGAACCGGAATCGAGCAACGCTCTTGCTTTGACAGTATTATTTGTCCGATTAAGTATGTTAACCACGGCTGTCCCCAACAGTACATAATTGGATAATTTTGCTTTGCTGGATGTAGCTGACAGGCTGGTTCTGTTGTCTATAGTCGGAGCTTGATGTCTTTGGTCCTCTGTTGTCACGTGAAGCAAGGTGTGGTGGTATTGATTGCATTTAGTGCAGTGAATTGATCTACATGTTGGAGCTTGGTGTCCCAAGCGTAAGCAATTTGTGCAGCGATTAAGTGATTTAACATTTCTTAGTCTCTCTTGTGGTGAGAGCTGGAGAAACTTTGGGCATAGATATATGGCATGTTTTTGCTGTCCACAAACTAGGCATCTATTGGTTTTGGTTGTTGAAGCAAGAGCTACTTTTGTCCTTTTGTTCAGGTCTTCTGAGCTCGTTTTTGCTACTTTTGGTCCAAGGGCTTCCAATGATTGGAACCTTAACTCTAGAAATGACATGAATTCGTTTAGGGCTGGCAGTGCTTTTGGTTGCTTTAGCGACTGCTCCCAAAGCGTGAGCGTGTTTCTGTCTAGTTTCTTGATTAAAATGCACATCAGTATAGGGTCCCAATTGTGAGTGTCTATGCTTAAACCCTTTAAACTGAGCATGCACTCTTGTGTGGTGTCATGCAAGACCTTTATTGCCTTCGAGCCTTCACTCTGGATGGCAGGTTGCATCAGCAATCTCTGAACATGCGCTGTTACCAGTAGTCTAGGATTGTCATATCGATCTTTGACGACTTGCCATGCTGCACTGTAGTTGTCATCGGATGTCGAGAAGTGCCTTATCAGTTTCTCTGCTTCACCTGCTAAAGTCGTCTTTAGGTAGAACAGCTTTTGACAGTTGGCTATGTCTTGCTTGTGCACAAGTTCAGTGAATAGATCACTGTACTGCTTCCATTTAGTATAGTCCCCATCAAATTTGGGCAAGGTTACCTTGGGTAATTTTAGGGATTGCTTGGGTGTGTTTGCTGTGGAAAGATTCATAGCTCCATTGGATTGTAATGAGTTCTGTGTGGTGAACTGCTCCAATTTGTCGGTCAGAGAAATCAGGAATTCTTGGACATCGTTTTCCAACTTGTAGAATTCATCTATGTTATATCCATCTCGTTTTGGATCTTCTGAGAGCTCGTGAATCAAACGATGAGTTTCTTCCAGTTCCATCCAGTATTTCTGCAGCGCGCTTAGTTTTACGCTACAAAAGGTTGAACTCCAAGCGTCTTTTGCAGTGGCTCTGATACTAGCTAACAATCGCTGTAAAGACTGTATGGTTGTGCCTTGTCTTCTCACAACTCTTGTTAACTCAGATGTTGGGGCTACTACGGGCGTTAACTTTTGCTTCTCATCTGTGGTTGTGTTGCTTGATATGCCATCAGCACCAGCTGACTTCATGGATGGGTCGATGTCGGCATCTACAGGCACAATTGACTCTAAGATATGCTTAAGTTCAATATAAGCCTTTTTCACCTTCTCGTATGTGTTAGCTTGAACATACGGAGTGTCCGCCTTGACATGAGCCTTTATCTGGTCATGATTATTAGAGAACTCCAACCAGAGAGCTTCTAATGACCTTAATTTCTTGGTCTTATAATCGACCGTTTTTCGGTCGGGACCGTCTTTGCCAACATTGGTCTTGAGTCGTACCAAGTCGTCCGTTATGGCCTTCTGCCTGGCCACGATGGTAAACACCTTCATTTCCTCCATCTGGATTAGTTATGTCTATGAACTTGCTGGTAGAAACAGGAACTCTGGAACCTTGTCAATATCCACTTGCTGGTGGACTCAGGAACACCGCGATCGCTGGAACTCTGGAACTTGCAATACCCACTTGCTGATCACGTCGGGGTCACCAATGATTAGAGTCGAGACCTCTTTTGATTTCGACTTATATTGAATATTACTCCTTACCTCGGGTGGGGGGTAGTAATAACAAATGAAACAAGTATTTTGACTTCTAAATTGAAAGTGATTTTATTCTTAATTTGTAAGACTATTTATACTAAAATAAATGCAATTCGACAATAATAATTCTATGGGAAGAAAAATGTAATTGGATAGGAAGCACTTGCAAAGAGCGTGCATAATTCTATGGGAAGAAAAATGTAATGGGATAGGCGAGCAGGCACCTGTAGAGAGTGCTGATCTTGCAGTATGGATTTGTGGGAAATAAGTTGTGTGAATATAAAGTGTGCTGATATTGCAGTATGGATTTGTGGGATAATAAATTGTGTGATAGGGTGTTCGAAATTTGGATAGGGTGTTTTTCATATGCAGGTACATGGTACATAGTAATTAATTTAATTTAAAGTTGATAGTTTAAACATAATTCTAAATTAAATTTGTCTATGGTGAGTTGTTTTTGTGCATCATTTTGCTTTGTGTCCACATACTTTGAAAGTGTTATGTCCGCTAGGATGTCTTGATGGAATCTAACAATTTTCATACTTGTGTTGCTGTGGCTGTATCGGCTGAGTATTTATTATTGTTTGGCTCTTCTTGTATTCCTCTATGGTAAGAGGTCTTGGTCCCGCTGTTTTTGGAGTTGCGCTATATTTCGGTGCTTCCTCTGTAGGCTGGCCCGGTTGATATGGGCTGTCTAACTGCTGCAATAGGTCGTCCAACTCTTCTTTGTTATACGGTATTGAATGTTAATGCTGGCAAGATCGCCATATTCAGATTCGTTATATGAGAATATTCTACCTCAACTACTCAGCTAGGGGGTATATTATGAAGGCTTGCCCAAGCCGAATATAAATGCTGGCTAAAGAGCCGATCTGATTAATTATCCTGAAACAAAAAAAGAAAGAAGGCTAAAGAGCCGATATTTTGTTTTAACTCTCTAATCGAAAATGAATTTATTCAATCAAACTTATGCTATTTATGCAAAATATTTTACTTACACACTAAGAACTTATTATGCATGCCCCTTTCACAATGCACAAATGTATCCAAATACATCCAGTCATAGTTGTTTTTCTCAAACTTCCTTTACATATGAGATATGACTGGTGAATTTGTCGACGAGGGAATTTTTTTTTTTGAGGCTTGACTGTGTTTGACTGTATACAGCATACATTATGTAGTTATACACAACTTACTTATGTTGCAGGAATTTACGTTCTGAAGCACTGATCAGTGCTCGGAACAACTGAAGGTAATTTTGTATATGATTTTGTTTTAGGTTATTTTTTGTTGTTGCTTGCTTAGTTTCTTTTTAGGTTTTCATGTTTTTGTATTTGTAGTTTTTTTTCTCCCAGGTTTTCTTTTTAGGATTTGAGCGAATTTTATATTTGATCCTCCGGGATCACTTTTTAAATAATATTAAATGAAACTCACAATTTTTATTTATACTTTTAAATCTTTTATTTATTAATTGTTAAGGCCTCAGATCCCTTACCACTGGTGGGGGGAAATCGTTGGCTGAACGTTGAGATGAGAACTGAAAAATTGAACTGAACTTGAGTATCTTCATGCAAGCCCTTTTTGTATGTTATAATTTGTCTATGCAGTAATACTGCATATATGGATTGACATGATTCAAATATACATCGGTGCGAACACTTTCTTTTTCTTGGTACAATTTTTTTTGTAGAATCGGAGGCAGCTTGTGGTGGTGGCATTTTCTCATCACTTAATACTTTGACAGCATCTTTCACCGGCTTGGGAGGTATTCTCCTCATGCTTGCTCCAGATGTGCCAGAAGTGTCATCTGTAACTCGCCTGGGTGGCATTTTCCCCTGACTCATTGCAGATGATTCTCCTTGAGCTGCCCGGTTTTGCACTTGTCCATGAGGTTTTCTCTTTAGGAAGTGACTAATGTTCGGTTTCGAATCGTCTCCACGGAGGTTAGTAGTAAAGTAACATACGACCCACAATCCTACCGACTGCGCCAGTAAAGTAAAACACTTATTTATTTTAAGTAAAGTATCGTAATATTTATTTTAAAACGTACTGGAACCGTCAGACACTCAACCAAGACTTACTCTTATTCTATATTAATTTCATTGACACAAAGTATGCAGAGTGCATACTTTGCAATATTAGTTATTTCTTGAAATTGTACACAATATGATAAGTTCATATTTGTATTGGCACAAAGTATGCAGAGTGCACACTTTGCAATTTGTAATTTATACTTTCGATTATGACACAAAATATGCGGAGTTCATATTTTGTGTTATTGTTTTAAAATAAACAAAGATCCAAAAAAAAATAAATAATTTTAGCTGAGCTATAACTGTTAGTCTCCATACGATCCGCATATTCATTCGCGGTGACATCCCGCGGAATGTTGAAATTTTTGTGGTTTGTGTTATTTTTTTGTTTTTTGGCATTTTTTAAATTTTGTTCCCACGAGTAGCTAGAGAAGGGTATATCATAGCTCCGCATGATATGGTAAGGTCTTGATTACTCTTCGATTCGACCTGGTGTCGAAGAGGTTCCGTTAGAATACAGCCGGTATGCCCTTGGCTGCAAACCATCCAATAGGCACGGATCACGTAACACCCTGGATTAGGGGGGCAGTTCTTAGTTCGTTACTCCTCAACATCACTACCGGATTGGGTTTTTCCAAACCTGCAGGTCAGACGAATCTTTGAAACTTAAGCCTCCGCACCGCGGCAAGGTGACTGCCGTGCGAGAGGTTTTTATGATGATTCAAAGGGGTTGAATCATTGACAATCTTTGTTTGGATTAGTTTTCGATCGTTGACGATCTTTGTTTACATTAATTTAATGGAGATACTTTATTGGAAAAATTTTATTATACTCAAGCGAATATGCTTAGTATGCTTTTATTAATATTTATGTTTGGAAGTAATTCTATAAATCGCGTATACTAACTCTGAATTTTATTAGGTAGGTACGTGTTCTATACTTTTATTATTTGGAATCAATTATTTTTCATTTTTTTTTTGGTCTGGCCGTGGTAAGTTTTTTTCTTGATTTCGTCGACCTGTAGAGATAATAAAAAAAATGACTTTAGTTTGGGAAAAAAAGTACCTCGATACCTAAATGGGTTTTCCTTTGATTGACTTTACACTTCGTTTGTTAAAGTTGTGGGTGTTGATAGCCAGATGTTTTCCTACAATTTTCGTACGGCACGCAAATGTCGGTATTTCCTACGGTAATTAGACGAACCTGATGTTGCACAGTTTAATTTATTCTCGGAATCATGTGTTCCGTATCTATCACAAAAATAATGTATGCCACAGAACGTCGCAAATTGTTGTGGTCCGATGTCTTTCCATTTTTATTAGATTTAGACATTTTTATTAACAGCTAGTGTACCAGGTATTGCGAACCAAACTAATTGTTAAAATATCTTCAACTTGCTATTTATTCTATCTGTTTTTTAATTAAACTCTTAAGGTGATAGCCCTCCCAAATCATCTACTACTCAATGTAATTGCGAGACAACTTCTCCAGGAGAAGTCACAGTTCTTCGAAGAATAGTCACTTTGAAGCTGCTACATAACGTCCACGTAAAACACAACATGACTCTTAATTTTTATTGTTGACAGCAGCGATGAAGGTTAGAAAAAAGTAGTACAAAAACAATTAGGTATTTGACATCTGAATGACAACCCATGTATCCATTAGGTGGGTTCTGTTTAGTCGCGTTCTTCAGGTTGTTGTCTGTTGATGGTGGTTGCGTTCAACATTGATGATCTGGTGTTCTAGCGGTGCGAATAGCTCTGTTTTGAAGCTACCGTTTCTTCATATAAAGTATAAAGTCTTCTATTTCATCATAAATCAAAGGGGAATTCAGGGAGTAATCTGTCCAATTCAACAGAGTCATGGATGGTACTGATACATCTTGCTCCAGCTCATATTCATAATCTACATCATTGTCGTCCTGATAACTTGTATCTTCAAAAGGATCAATAGGATCGTCATCTAAATGTGCCATTTGAATTTTTGTATATATGTTTGTTCGGGTTCTCGGATTGAGGGGAATTTAAGATATTTGTTAATTTTTTTCAAGTAAAATCAATTCCAATGACGGACTATTCTCGGGCTGTGACTTTTCCTATGAGTTATATGGTCTACGGACTCCAGTTCCATTCCGACTTCTGATCGAGTTGCGGATCTATTTCGTAGATAACCTGAAATGTATTTAACTAGGATCACAATGAGTACAATTATTATCAAGTATTTTAATAATGTGGTTCCAATATCAAAGGAAAAAATACCTGATATCTGATTTGATATTGAAGACGATATAGATTCCAACATTCTGATGTGCGAAGAGTTGTAAGGAGGGTTGTATTCATAAATGTTACTTAGATTCATAATGGAGGCAGCTGACAAGACAATAGGATGGTGATAGTAACCTATGTCCTGATTACCATGTAGGATCTCTAATAGTTCTGTCCCGTCATATGACTCTGTTGGGAAAAAAATTTTACCTGCTATAGTAGTTATCCCATTAATTCCAACAGACATATTGTTTTTTACTTCCCAATCATAATTGAATATGGGCTTATTATGACCATCATACCCTATAATATTTGTCTGCATCTGACCATCTTTGTCTACAGATATGTATTCATAAGTCCCAGTTGTCATATATAATGTCTGGTTGCGGATCTTGAAAACTCCTCCGAGTCCTGGTGTGTGTCTATGCAGGAAGGATAAATCAAAGTTAGACAATTTGTGCGACAATTCCCACTTTGAAATAATATTTTGACATTGAACATAATGAATATGAGCCATTAATTTTTCAACAGAATTGTCAATGAGGTGATATGCAGTAGGGATCCTTACCTCCATATTACTAGGACATACAGGAATCTCTTTAATCAAAGATTGTAAATCGCCACCACGGACATTATTGGTCATCAACTGTGCCCATTCTCCGTTGAAAAATCTTATCCCATTTAAATTACAAAACCTGAGCTGACAGGAGCCCTTAAATGAGTGAGATGATAGGTGAGTGTCCCATATTTTTCCATTTGGGATTAATTTATCACCTGGGATATATTCATTGAAAAACACTGTTCCGGTGGATTCTCCTAGTAAAGAACAAGTGTCATCTTCTGAACGAGATCGAGCAACCCATAAAACAGAATCGAATATCGTGTCTGATTCATCGGAGGAGATTGATCCGTTATGAAATATTCGATCAACTAGATCCCCCGAGTATGGATCTCGGATCACATCATGTGGATTGACTATGACTATCGTCTTTGATTGAACTCTGGTAGATCTCCATTCGCATATAGATGGAGGATGAGACATAGATGGCCTGTCTGCTCTCAAATAACTGTTAACCGCTGTGTGACAATTCAAAGTATTTATCGGAATGTTCCTTAGTTGATGGGTGATATCTGTTGCGAACCATGTATCCTCTACCATATTGTGTCCAAACTGAGTTTGTGACATGTATAACCTGCTACCCGAGTTACATCTTTTGGTCTGAATTGTCTAATCCGCACTGAAATCTCATAGGGAGGGTTTTCAGGGACTATATTGATCTGATCCATCGGACACTTTATAGCATCTTTAGTTGCAATAGTCCAGCTATTCTGTATAGAGAATGGATATGCCATAAACTTGGTCTCGCACAAACACGAAATGACTTGGAGGCTTAGGATAAGTAAAGTTTCCATAGCTTCTGATATATTTCGTCGTCCTACTTGTTTGTCCTTTTTTTTCACCACTACGCGATCGGATCACGGGGAGTATATGGGCGGCACTTAGATTTTTGAACGCACTACTTGAGGGCCTTGTTATTTTTTTAAGAAATTTGCGTGGCTATACGAAGGTTTGCGCGGCACTTATATTTTATGAACGCAATACTTGAGGGCTTTTTTCTTTTATAAGAAATGTACGCAGCTTCAAAAACGCACTAAAGACTTTTGGAGATTTAATTATTTTCGAAACTTTCCCGTGGTCCTTGCTCGGGCGTCAGTTAAAAATTTACTTTATTATTAAAAAAAAAAATATATATATTTATTTTAATAAGTATTTTCGGATTAGCCGCGTTATTTGAATATTAATAAGAGTTCAATTTAGACTCACCTCTGTCATTTATATCTGTACTGCCCAATACAGTATGATGGGCGTTTGCATCACACCCAATTAGGAGGCTGATATTCTGCCGTTTTGGTTCAGCGATAATCCTATTGAAGGTTTCGCCAGGAGGGCTAGGGTTGTCGTGGCCAAGATATGCCGACACTATCCAGTAAGTCCCATTTTTGGTGTGTAGTCTGGCGGCGGTTATATCTCGATCGCTGAAATCAGGGAGTAAATATACATTAGAACTACTTTTAACTAATATGCAGGATCTGGATTCACCTTTATCCGACGCGTACAGCAAGTAGTAACCAGGAGTCCCGAGTCCCTGAATTATAGATTTGGCAATCCATGGTTCCTGGATCATGGTTTTTAGTTCATCCACTTCAACTTTCCAGTTATGAGTGGGCAGGTCTGGATTACTACTTTGAATTATTTTTAGGATTACATCCAGGCGAACGGGTTCCTCTGGAATCCAGGCACGAGTCCTAGGCCAGGTAGGGATTTGCTCTCTAGCAACGACCTCGAGCTTCGCGCCTGCCCAGATTTCTCCTAACTTGCTGACAGCAAGCTTATAAAGATTGCAAGGTCTCAGATCTCCACGAGAGATTAGCTTTACTTAGCTTCGGTGCCAGCCGTTATCTAATAATTGGGGGTGGTCCTGGATTTGCCTTCATGATGTCTAGGTAGCGAACCGAGAGAGATCTTGCATCGATATCGCTTCTGTCGATGACTGCAACAATAATGTTTGATTTTAATTTTAGCGCATCGCTAAAATAAAGATCATCCCTTCTTAACGCATCTGATGCAGTGCATGTCTTCTGCACTTTGGGGCGCTTGGGTTCCGAAGTGATTCCCTCAATAGACCTTTGTCGCTTTGACATGAAGTCGCCGCCGCGCCGGTCTCAGCATCTTGCTGTTTAGCAATGACGCTTTTGGCCCATGCTAAAGATGCTTCCTGCTTTGAGTCACCATTAGTTTCTAGTTTATCACCTAGTCTTTTGATGATTCTCCTAGCATTCCCCAATTCGCGAGCGCGTTTCCATTTTTTGGGAGATAAAGGATGTCTCGTAGTAGTTGCAGCAGACCCTTTTTTCAAGGGCGCGTTACAGTTGAAGTGGAGTTTACTGGTAGTACTACCAATGGCGCGTAGCTTAGTAGTGTTGCTACAGTCCGCGAACCTTGTCTTAACAGTTGTTCCGCAGACTGTGCCAGGCTTAAGAGCAGTTTCGTCACATAAAGCTATTTTAGTCGCTGGCGACTTATCCTCGTAAGAGGCCAAGCCCGTGCCGGCAGTCGCGACTCCTGCCGACATTTGAACGTATATCCCGTTAGAATTTTATCTTTTTTAGTAGCTTTTTTCATGGTTTGTTAAGGGTTTTGAATTTTGTTTGTTGTCTCTTCTACCGCAGCTTATCGAAAATATGGTCTGAACTTGCTCGAGTGACGACCGGTGATAAGCTCAATGACTGACTACTGTTGCTCGGCTGAGCAACGGCGAGTGCATAAATATCATTCGGTATCTGTGTTGGTTTGACATTCGGCGATTTCTGACGTCCAATCGACATTCGGCACTAAGTCGGGCTCGTCTCTAATGGGCTGTGGTACATCCGGCTCTAAGTCGGATTCCTTGCAAATAGGCAGCGGTACACATGTTTTTTTTGTGTTTGTTCCTTTTTATATTAAATGAAATGTCATTATTCTTTAAATTCTGCACACTTAATGATGAGTTAACGCAATAGTTTTATAGTTTGTCACTTCAATGAGTGACACGTGGTTTAATCCTGATATTCCTGATCATATGCGCAACCTGCGCAGTTATATTTTTATTTGGAATGCTGGGTATTCAACTACAACTGGTAGAGGAGTTTCGATTTTGTGTATCATGAAGTCAAAGTTCTGACAGTTTGAATAGTAGTCCTTTTATCCAATTGCTGACAAAAGATTTTTCGATATCCAGCAAGCACACAATAATCGTTTCCTTTTTGTTGAGTCCGAATAGTTTAACGTCACTTTGAAGTCCCAGTTGTGGATGTATCGAAGAGTCATTATTTCGAAAGCCGTATTAAAAGCCACGAAATCTTTGATAATTAGAAAGTGCAAGTTCCGACAGTTTGAATAGTAACCCCTTTATCCAAATGCTTTCGAAAACTATTTCGATGTCCGGCAAGTCCCCCCTGTGCATGTATAATAGAGAATTTATTCCGAAACTCGTACTGGAACTCCGGTATATTATCTCTGTATATTATAATTATATTTGATGAATTTTATCTGAGACAAGAGTTATGTCTAGTACTTCCTGTCTGGTTTTGGTAATAAATGTGGGTCCATTGTCAATGTTACTTATTATTAGGTTAGTGTTTAATATAAAATCGAAAAGAGACTCACCTCTGTCGTTTATATCTGTCCTTCAAATATCTTCCAAATCTAATTTGGAACATTTAAGTCAAAAATATAACATTGTAAAAACTGCCATACATATTGGCACTGTTTTTGACATTCAAGATCAAACACCCAATGAATTTTTAATGCGCACGATAACGCTTTTCTTAAATTGTCAAACTTATATATGATACTATCGTAAGTAGCTTGAATGCTTTCCAAATTTGAAAAGTCTTCATTAGCAACAATTAATAAAAAAGGTTGCAGGCGTAGATTAAATTTTTTGTAGTGAGTTAAACGTTTTAGAATTGCTTCGTTAAACAAATGTACACAGTCAATTCTTAAAATGAAAGAGGTTTGGCTATCCGCGATAATAAAGATGACCTCCTGGTGGGAGAAGAGCATGTAATAAAAGTGAAAAATTTATATCCCTGTTATATTAAGAAATATAACCATGAAATTGTTCCTGATCATTAATCTTCCCTAATGTTGGGATTAATAGGATTTGGACAATGGATGGGAAATTTCATCAAATTTAAGGCCTGATGATGGCCAGAAAGGGTGACCCGGCAGCGAGGCCGAAAAGGTATTTTATTTAATGTAGATATACTTGTATTTATTCTATTGGTCCTTCTTCACGCCAAAGAAAACTAACTTGTTAATATTTATTATTATTTATTTTAGAGTTTCTCCTTCTGAAGTTTGTTTACAATTCTTCTCTTTGGTTAAACTTACCAACTATTTATACCTATTCACATCTTACATTCTTAACTTAAAACTATGACGGTATGTAGCGTAAATGTGGGTATCTTTTCAGTTCGTTGAATAGAGTTGTCCTAAATTTCTCTATTGCATACGACTATCCCGTTATCAAACCCCATTAGATTTCTCGGAATCTTCACATTTTTGATTTTGTGCCTCTGTTTGTCCATTTCTTGCTTTCCATTCTCTTTTCATGTATTGTTCCACCTTTGAGAGTGCTTCGCTTCCTGATGCTCCCAATGTATTGTAGTGTTTTATTGTTTTTTGTTCGTTATTTACAACGATTAGGATCCAGTGTAACCCTACTACTTCGATTGGTAACAGAAGTAGTTTATACTCAAATACGTTGTTGTGTTGTTAAAACTGCTTTATTTTTTCGTCTTCTTCCCCTTTTAAAATGCTATTTGAGATGGACTGTAGGTTCAACAAGGAGATCGATTCGGTGTACTTGTTTCCTGATTTTGCTAGGTTGTAGAGGTAATGGTGCATTTGAGTGGAGTTCACTTCCTACTTGTAGGAGTAGGAGTTAAAACACAACAGCTGGTTAATGCTTAATTTATCTTTTATCCTTTTCTTCATAACTGGGACTGCTTCTTTTAGAACATTTTCCCATTTCTCTAGCAACATTAGGTCTTTACATGGATGTTTATGATCGACCTTCGGGAATCTCAAACGATGACCACCCTTAAATTATGGTTGAGATGTCGTTGAGTTTCGCTGCAATTATCTTTGAGCGTTCTACCTTCCACTTGGCTTTTAAATTGGAGAATGGAGTTGTGTGACTTTTGAGCCAATTTAATAAACCTTACTAATCAGGGACCTTCGGGAATTTCAAACGATGGCCACCCTTCAATTATGGTTGAGATGTCGTTGAGTTTCGCTGCAATTATCTTTAAGCGTTCTACCACAGTTGCCTTCCAATTGGCTTCTAAAGTGGAGAATGGAGTTGTGTGGCTTTTGAGCCAATTAAATAAACCTCACTAATAGGGGACCTTCGGGAATTTCAAACGATGGCCACCGTTCAATTATGGTTGAGATGTCGTTGAGTTTCGCTGCAATTATCTTTAAGCGTTCTACCACAGTTGCCTTCCAATTGGCTTCTAAAGTGGAGAATGGAGTTGTGTGGCTTTTGAGCCAATTTAATAAACCTCACTAATAGGGGACCTTCGGGAATTTCAAATGATGGCCACCCTTCAATTATGGTTGAGATGTCGTTGAGTTTCGCTGCAATTATTTTTGAGCGTTCTACCACAGTTGCCTTGCACTTGGCTTCTAAGGTAGAGAATGGAGTTGTGTGGCTTTTGAGCCAATTTAATAAACCTTACTAATCGGGGACCTTCGGGAATTTCAAACGATGGCCACCCTTTAATTATGGTTGAGATGTCGTTGAGTTTCGCTGCAATTATCTTTAAGCGTTCTACCACAGTTGCCTTCCACTTGGCTTCTAAAGTAGAGAATGGAGTTGTGTGGCTTTTGAGCCAATTTAATAAACCTTACTAATCGGGAACCTTCAATAATGGTTGAGATATCGTTGAGTTTCGCTGCAATTATTTTTGAGCGTTCTACCACAGTTGCCTTCCACTTGGCTTCTAAAGTGGAGAATGGAGTTGTGTGGCTTTTGAGCCAATTTAATAAACCTTACTAATCGGGGACTTTCGGGAATTTCAAACGATGGCCACCCTTTAATTATGGTTGAGAAGTCGTTGATTTTCGCTGCAATTATCTTTAAGCGTTCTACCACAGTTACCTCCCACTTGGCTTTTGAAGTGAAGAATGGAGTTGTGTGGCTTTTGAGCCAATTCTGATCATCAGAACGTATTTATGGATCTGAAAATAAAGACAAAAACATTAAATGAATTAATGAAACACAAAAAACAAAAATTTGATTTGGTGTCCCAGTAGGGTACTTTTTCAATTTAATCTTACAAAGCTCTGTAATCTCTTAATCTCATGTTCAAAAACTTCAACTTACAAGTAGATACTGCATTCTTAAACATCACACTCATGTTGTTAGAGAATCGCTAGGTTGAACTAAGATAATCGTCTGTAGAAGAACTTTACAATTATAATTTAATTTGATTAAACGATTAATTTAGCTGACTCTAAATCTCCGATGTACTGCAATCTCTTTAATAATCCAGCCTTCTGGAAGATTTCTAACGCTTTACGATTAGCAGTGTCAGATGATTCTATTATGTTCTCGTATTTATCATAGGGGAAAGTCATTCTCTGTGGATCTCCGGTTGTCAAATGCCGGAATGTGACCGTAACAGGTGGTCGATTCGACTCAGGTTTCTTTGCAAATTTCATCGGCTGATTCGATGCTGTCGGTAACGGAGGAGGTGCCTTTTTCTTGATCAGTGAAGGATGAGAATCAGTGCTAGATGCTTTGTTGGCTTTGGCTTCGGTAGGAGGAGCAAGTACCCTATTTCTCTCGAGACTCAATGGTTCCCCATAATTGTTTAATTCCAATATCCCTCTTTGCAAAGAGAATTGGACTCTTGGCGCTCCGACGCATATCAGATATTGCTCTTGCATTAGATTAATATGTCGCAAAGGATCTTGAATATTGCCTTCCTCATGGGGTAACGTATTGATTTCTTGGGAATTAATTACCTGTTTAGAGATCTGGTAATTGCATCTCTCTGGAAGTCCCAATTCTTTTAAATCACCGTCTAAGACAGATTTCATTCCCTTATCATTTTCCAAATTCGGAAAAGACTTTTGGCTTGCTGGACCATGTCTATCTTCCTCTGGGGATGCAGAGTGATCTTTAGATCCACTATCATCAGACGATTGATGTTCTAACTGATGTTCTTCTGGTGTGGTCGGCAATTCAAATGTAGGATTACGGGCTTTGTATGCAGCACTAGGTCTGTCCTTAGAACTTCCTACAGGTTGTTCATCTGAGTTATACATCACACTTCCTGATCCAAAATTGGGATCCTGCTCTAAGGGGCTGGTTCCGTATTGAGGATTATGGACCAAGTCCACGACTATATTGTTCAAATCAGCTACAGTAATAGATTCACTAGGTCCTACGGTTTGATGGTAGCCCGATGCGGATTTTGCGTACCCTTCGGTGGGCGGTTTCTTCTTGCTTGACCCACTCGAGGAAGGATTGTCAGAATAATTTTTTGAGATATGGGCCATTTGACTTTTCCCTGTTTGCGGAGGAGTCCTGGGTAATTTAGACATGTTTTAATGGAATATTGATTAGATTTAATGATCAAATTATGGAAATGCGAATTGAGTTGTTGTATGGTTTCTATGAGTTGCATTATTAATTTCTCTAGGCGTTCTTGTGTCGTTTCTTTTTCATCGGTTGCTTCTCTTCTCTTTCTTTTTGAGCGATGACTCTTTCCACTTCTGTTATCATATTCGCTACCAGTCGCTCCGTCGTCTGAATAATTACAGGCTGAGACAGATTCTGCCCATAAAACTTCATCCTCGTCGCTGCATGTTTCCACATGTCCTTGGTTCCCGCTTTGTCCTCTGGAACGCCCTTCATATTGTAAATTTTCAAATCTACTAAATAATACGCATCATCCGCATAAAAGTATGCAAGTAGAATATAATTCTGCTCTTTGCTTTTGATATGTTCCAACATCTGCACAATTTTTAATTTTTACTTACTTGAAAATCTTTGAAGATGCATAGCATCCTTTTCCCATATTTGGTATTTACCACTTTAATATGATCAATATCATATAAGTGTCTCTTTACTAGGTTATTAACCTTTACAGTTGTTTTATACTTTTGTTCTTCTATATTTTCTAGTTCCTTTTCTATTTCCATGATGGTACTTATAAAAACAAATTAATGATTGTACTGTCCACTAGGAATATGAATTCACCCTATTTATATTATTTCAAAACTGTAATTAATTAGTAATGTTATTTTATCATAAACCACAACCCACATATTATCAGCTTTGATTTTTTAATAATAATTCTGTATATCAAACTCAACATTTATTATGTGTATGCTATTCATGCAATTAGTGATTGGCTTAAAAAAGTGTATTCTGAAAATTCTGCTGATTTTTTAAATATCATATCAGCTTTTAAATATCAGACCAGATTAACAGATTTATCTAGTTTTAGGTTATTGTGAAAGCTTGAGATTGCGTGGTGTCACCTACTGAGTTTTTTTCTTTATAAATAAAATAAAAAACAAAATTTAATTTTCAAAATAAACTCGTTTTCTTTATTGCATTTTTTTAAATATAATTTTTTCATTAAACATTTATTGTGTGTATGATCTTCATAAAAGTTCACAAAACCATACCTTACAGAATTATTATTAACCGATGATAATTAAAAGTTGCCTACTTTTGGCCAATCTCTGTTCCTTTGATTGACCCACTTTATGTTTGGAAACACAAGTTTTAATGATCTTTTCGTCTTGCGTATCCATGCATTGTTTCTAAAAGTCGGTGATTGGTACATGCTTTCTTTCCAGCAGCGATCAATATCCTCTGATGACGATTTGTCATATTTTAATGTCCGATAAGTATGCTCTGCATCTACTTCTGAAGCTAAAGAAGATCAGGTTTCTTATCAATGAAAATTAAAGCCTTTCATAAAGATACATTTTAGCGGAATAAAAATAATTATGGTTGTAGGCATACAAAACTCGATTTTTGCAATATTGCCATAGGCAGCTGAAAAACAACAGAACGATTGTGTGACTTCAAGTTATTAAATAATTCGTACTTACAAATACAGTAGAAGCTGAAAGTCATATCATTTGCAAAACTAGGTGGACGGTCAATTGTATACTAGTAAATTTACTCTAAAAAAAACTGATACGGATATTACTATTTAGGATTAGTTTTGAATAGGTATATCAACATACGAGTACATACATACTTATATATTATATTATTATATTGCTTTTTTTTAAGTGATCTTCACTATTTCACTAAATGGGTGTTGAGCCCCCACTAAAATTAGCATCATATAATATATATTTTTTGTGGTGTACTTTTCGCGTCCCACAAAAACCGAAGGGACATAAATTACATATTAAAGGAAAGCATTTTTTGCATAGATGTGCAGAATGCCAAAATTATTTAAATATACTACACAGAAATTGTTTCAAACAATAAATAAAAATTGCAAAAAAAATGACCGGAAAACAAAAACAATTAAATTGCTACACTGAGCCGATCGGTGTAGTTGCACACACTGCAGTCTATTTGTGGCCGTAACATGGGCTCTTGTTACCTGTGGCTGCTGGCGATTGCGTTTACTTGCTGGACGGCTATCTGTATGCCAAAAGTGGACGGGGTAGTCTTCTCATCTTCTAGCCTGTGGGCTCGAGAGCGCAGAAAGGACAGAAACGTTGCCAAAGTCGCAGTCTCCTTGGGTTTGCGGTGCAATCGCCAAGCTCGTTTGGTTTTGGGTGACAAGCAACGCTTTACATCAGGACTACCCAGGCGTCCCAATGTTCCACTGGTAGGTTCATCACTCTAAGCGCCCTTACGGTGTCTTGCACAGTGTTCACTATGCCTAGGATCACCTTAGCGGACTATTATGACTCAACCCGTAGGTCCAACAATCGGTTCATATGTGCATCGGATAGGAGACTCGGGTCATCGAATCTGTCTCTAACTCGTTCCACAACTCTTGATAGCCACCGCTGTAGATGTAGATGGCTCCCACCATCCCCACATCACTCGTTTGAACTGCGCTCCGCATTGTTTTCCTTGAAAAACTATTTTTATCGTATAGTTTTAAAACAAACCCAGTGTTTTGTCTCGCATACTTGCGAGTTTTCCTCAAAACTATCAAATACATCATTCTTTTCGAAAAAATTGTTCTGTTTCATATCTCCTTTAAGAGCTACTAGTTGTGTTGAGCACTGTACGTGTTTTCTAGTATAAGGTTAAATAAATAAAAAAAAAAAAAAACAAAAAAAAATATAAAATTAAATTAAAGAAAATAAGAAAAAAATGCGTGAACAAAAATTATATTTCATCTTTATTAGCTGAAGTGGCAACTCCGTTTGATAACTCTCCTGAAAAGAAATAAATGAGAGCCCATGATTATAATCATCAACATAGGCAACTATTTAATTCTATCTCTCTTTAAATTGCATTCTACATGAACTCAAATTACTCATACTACCACTACAACAGGTGGCCGTCATACAACGGACTTAAACCATTTAAATCTATACCGTCGCCAGGCGACCACCTCACAAACCGTTGATCCTCTCGCTCGAACTGGGGAACTGGTGGATGTTAAACCCATGCTAGATATAGAGTATAGAAACTAAAGCCAGGCGACCATCTCACACACCATTGAGTATCACTCTCGCAGGGAAACTGATGGATTTTATGCCAATGCTCATATACATTATGATTTATGAACCAGGAGACCACCACACACACGATCGAATTTCTTACTCGAGCGTTGTATGTTATACCAATGTTCAGTAAGAAACGATTTTCTACAAAATATAAATCTAGATTCTACTTAAAATAATCAATAAGACGATTATTCAGCGAGATAAACTCACCTCTCTTTCAATTTTTCTTCCTGTAGATATTATATTTATTAATTCTTATCAACTTCAACAACTCACAACTTATCACACCACTTTGCCAGTCAACAATTCACAACTGAATGAGAAGATTGTGCATTTCGCACAATTTTTATTTATATTTTTTGTACAATTTTTAGTTTGGATGACCTTCCCATTGGACCTTAATAGGTAAGGGTATAAGGTGAATTGTTGATTGTTTTGATCGCATCATCCGACAAGCTTTTGTAGCGATCCGGAAGAAAAATCTATTAAAAAAAAAGTTATTATATTACTTTTTATTTTTGTTTGATGTTTTTTTACTTACTTGAAAATCTTTGAAGATGCATAGCATCCTTTTCCCATATTTATTACAATAAGATTCTCTTAATAAATATTCTATTCTACTGGATAAAATATTAAAAACATTAATATGAATTAATGGAAGATAATACATTTTATATTTTTTTAAATACCAATGTAAAAAATATTTATTATTAAATATATGATAATTTTCACATTCTTTTGCTAATATTCTAGAACATTTCAAACTAGTTTGACATGGATTATGATCACATATTAAATTTTTTTTATTTCTAATTAAAAAAGATTTTTTTGGATTTATATAATCATTTATAATTGCATATTTTTCTAATATTTTATTTTTGTTTTTATTTTTATTTTTATTTAAAAAAAAAATAAATGTATTTTTATTAAAATAAATAAAACAGATATAATTTTTGACATTATTAAATAATTTAATATTTAATTTATATTAAATTTAAATTTATTTATTTTTAGTTCACTTTGAAAAATTACTTAAAAACTGAATTAAAAAAACAAGAACGTACAGCTTTTATAGTCTAAAATTTATCATAATAATTGATAACTTTTAGAAACATAAACAAATATTTTATCTCAAAACTGAAAAATTAAATTTTGCATTCTTAATCTTTAATTTTACTGTTTGAAATCGGATATTAAGTTTAACATTTTTATTTTAAAAATTGTTTCTTTCTTAAAAATGTAGGATTACGGGCTTTGTATGCAGCACTAGGTCTGTCCTTAGAACTTCCTACAGGTTGTTCATCTGAGTTATACATCACACTTCCTGATCCAAAATTGGGATCCTGCTCTAAGGGGCTGGTTCCGTATTGAGGATTATGGACCAAGTCCACGACTATATTGTTCAAATCAGCTACAGTAATAGATTCACTAGGTCCTACGGTTTGATGGTAGCCCGATGCGGATTTTGCGTACCCTTCGGTGGGCGGTTTCTTCTTACTTGACCCACTCGAGGAAGGTTTGTCAGAATAATTTTTTGAGATATGGGCCATTTGACTTTTCCCTGTTTGCGGAGGAGTCCTGGGTAATTTAGACATGTTTTAATGGAATATTGATTAGATTTAATGATCAAATTATGGAAATGCGAATTGAGTTGTTGTATGGTTTCTATGAGTTGCATTATTAATTTCTCTAGGCGTTCTTGTGTCGTTTCTTTTTCATCGGTTGCTTCTCTTCTCTTTCTTTTTGAGCGATGACTCTTTCCACTTCTGTTATCATATTCGCTACCAGTCGCTCCGTCGTCTGAATAATTACAGGCTGAGACAGATTCTGCCCATAAAACTTCATCCTCGTCGCTGCATATTTCCACATGTCCTTGGTTCCCGCTTTGTCCTCTGGAACGCCCTTCATATTGTAAATTTTCAAATCTACTAAATAATACGCATCATCC
This sequence comes from Philhelius festivus, assembly GCA_963931855.1. Taxonomy (NCBI): domain Eukaryota; kingdom Metazoa; phylum Arthropoda; class Insecta; order Diptera; family Syrphidae; genus Philhelius; species Philhelius festivus. Next base: position 141,215,579 of record OZ007556.1, on the reverse strand, counting down.
GCATAAAAGTATGCGAGTAGAATATAATTCTGCTCTTTGCTTTTGATATGTTCCAACATCTGCACAATTTTTAATTTTTACTTACTTGAAAATCTTTGAAGATGCATAGCATCCTTTTCCCATATTTGGTATTTACCACTTTAATATGATCAATATCATATAAGTGTCTCTTTACTAGGTTATTAACCTTTACAGTTGTTTTATAGTTTTGTTCTTCTATATTTTCTAGTTCCTTTTCTATTTCCATGATGGTACTTATAAAAATAAATTAATGATTGTACTGTCCACTAGGAATATGAATTCACCCTATTTATATTATTTCAAAACTGTAATTAATTAGTAATGTTATTTTATCATAAACCACAACCCACATATTATCAGCTTTGATTTTTTAATAATAATTCTGTATATCAAACTCAACATTTATTATGTGTATGCTATTCATGCAATTAGTGATTGGCTTAAAAAAGTGTATTCTGAAAATTCTGCTGATTTTTTAAATATCATATCAGCTTTTAAATATCAGGCCAGATTAACAGATTTATCTAGTTTTAGGTTATTGTGAAAGCTTGAGATTGCGTGGTGTCACCTACTGAGTTTTTTTCTTTATAAATAAAATAAAAAACAAAATTTAATTTTCAAAATAAACTCGTTTTCTTTATTGCATTTTTTTAAATATAATTTTTTCATTAAACATTTATTGTGTGTATGATCTTCATAAAAGTTCACAAAACCATACCTTACAGAATTATTATTAACCGATGATAATTAAAAGTTGCCTACTTTTGGCCAATCTCTGTTCCTTTGATTGACCCACTTTATGTTTGGAAACACAAGTTTTAATGATCTTTTCGTCTTGCGTATCCATGCATTGTTTCTAAAAGTCGGTGATTGGTACATGCTTTCTTTCCAGCAGCGATCAATATCCTCTGATGACGATTTGTCATATTTTAATGTCCGATAAGTATGCTCTGCATCTACTTCTGAAGCTAAAGAAGATCAGGTTTCTTATCAATGAAAATTAAAGCCTTTCATAAAGATACATTTTAGCGGAATAAAAATAATTATGGTTGTAGGCATACAAAACTCGATTTTTGCAATATTGCCATAGGCAGCTGAAAAACAACAGAACGATTGTGTGACTTCAAGTTATTAAATAATTCGTACTTACAAATACAGTAGAAGCTGAAAGTCATATCATTTGCAAAACTAGGTGGACGGTCAATTGTATACTAGTAAATTTACTCTAAAAAAAAACTGATACGGATATTACTATTTAGGATTAGTTTTGAATAGGTATATCAACATACGAGTACATACATACTTATATATTATATTATTATATTGCTTTTTTTTAAGTGATCTTCACTATTTCACTAAATGGGTGTTGAGCCCCCACTAAAATTAGCATCATATAATATATATTTTTTGTGGTGTACTTTTCGCGTCCCACAAAAACCGAAGGGACATAAATTACATATTAAAGGAAAGCATTTTTTGCATAGATGTGCAGAATGCCAAAATTATTTAAATATACTACACAGAAATTATTAAAAACAATAAATAAAAATTGCAAAAAAATGCCCGGATTGTGGCCATAACATGGGCTCTTGTTACCTGTGGCTGCTGGCGATTGCGTTTACTTGCTGGACGGCTATCTGTATGCCAAAAGTGGACGGGGTAGTCTTATCATCTTCTAGGCTGTGGGAACGAGAGCGCAGAAAGGACAGAAACGTTGCCAAAGTCGCAGTCTCCTTGGGTTTGCGGTGCAATCGCCAAGCTCGTTTGGTTTTGGGTGACAAGCAACGCTTTACATCAGGACTACCCAGGCGTCCCAATGTTCCACTGGTAGGTTCATCACTCTAAGCGCCCTTACGGTGTCTTGCACAGTGTTCACTATGCCTAGGATCACCTTAGCGGACTCTTATGACTCAACCCGTAGGTCCAACGATCGGTTCATATGTGCATCGGATAGGAGACTCGGGTCATCGAATCTGTCTCTAACTCGTTCCACAACTCTTGATAGCCACCGCTGTAGATGTAGATGGCTCCCACCATCCCCACATCACTCGTTTGAACTGCGCTCCGCATGGACTACAATTGTTTTCCTTGAAAAAGTATTATTATCGTGTAGTTTTAAAACAAACCCAGTGGCAGAGGTAAAGATTTCATTAAGACTGTCTTCAACATTGAACTTCTTAATTTCCGGAATATTAGTCTCGCATGCTTGCGAGTTTTCCTCAAAACTATCAAATACATCATTCTTTTCGAAAAAATTGTTCTGTTTCATATCTCCTTTAAGAGCTACTAGTTGTGTTGAGCACTGACGTGTTTTCTAGTATAAGGTTAAATAAATAAAAAAAAAAAAAAAATATAAAATTATATTAAAGAAAATAAGAAAAAAATGCGGGAACAAAAATTATATTTCATCTTTATTAGCTGAAGTGGCAACTCCGTTTGATAATTCTCCTGAAAAGAAATAAATGAGAGCCCATGAATATAATCATCAACATAGCCAACTATTTAATTCTATCTCTCTTTAAATTGCATTCTACATGAACTCAAATTACTCATACTACCACTACAACAAGTGGCCGTCATACAACGGACTTAAACCATTTGAATCTATACCGTCGCCAGGCGACCACCTCACACACCGTTGATCCTCTCGCTCGAACTGGGGAACTGGTGGATGTTAAACCCATGCTAGATATAGAGTATAGAAACTAAAGCCAGGCGACCATCTCACACACCATTGAGTATCACTCTCGCAGGGGAACTGATGGATTTTATGCCAATGCTCATATACATTATGAACCAGGAGACCACCACACACACGATCGAATTTCTTACTCGAGCGTTGTATGTTATACCAATGTTCAGTAAGAAATGATTTTCTACAAAATATAAATCTAGATTCTACTTAAAATAATCAATAAGACGATTATTCAGCGAGATAAACTCACCTCTCTTTCAATTTTTCTTCCTGTAGATATTATATTTATTAATTCTTATCAACTTCAACAACTCACAACTTATCACACCACTTTGCCAGTCAACAATTCACAACTGAATGAGAAGATTGTGCATTTCGCACAATTTTTATTTATATTTTTTGTACAATTTTTAGTTTGGATGACCTTCCCATTGGACCTTAATAGGTAAGGGTATAAGGTGAATTGTTGATTATTTTGATCGCATCATCCGACAAGCTTTTGTAGCGATCCGGAAGAAAAATCTATTAAAAAAAAGTTTATATATTATTTTTTATTTTTTTGTTTTTATGTTGTTTTACTTACTTGAAAATCTTTGAAGATGCATAGCAACTTTTTCCCATATTTGGTATTCACCACTTTAATATGATCAATATCATATAAGTGTCCCTTTACTAGGTTATTAACCGTTATAGTTGTTTTAAATTTTGTTCTTCTATATTTTCTAGTTCTTTTTCCATGATGGTAGTACTTATAAAAAACAAATTAATGATTGTACTGTCTACTAGGAATATGTATTCAACCTATTTTATATTATTTCAAAACTGTAATTAATTAGAAATGTTATCATATCATGAACCACAACCCACATATTATCAGCTTTGATTTTTTAATAATAATTCTGTATATCCAACTAAACATTTATTATGTGTATGCTATTCATGCAATTAGTGATTGGCTTAAAAAAGTGTCTTCTGAAAATTCTCCTTAGTTTTTAAATATCATATCAGCTTTTAAATATCAAACCAGATTAACAGATTTATCTAGTTTTAGGTTATTGTAAAAGCTTGAGATTACGTGGTGTCACCTATTGAGTTTTTTCTTTATAAATAAAATAATAAACAACATTCAATTTTCAAAATAAACTCGTTTTCTTTATTGCATTTTTTTTTAATATAATTTTTTTTATGAAACATTTATTATGTGTGTATGAATTATTAACCGATGATAATGAAAAGTTGCCTACTTTTAGCCAATCTCTGTTCCTTTAATTGACCCACTTTATGTTTGGAAACACAAGTTTTAATGATCTTTTAATCTTGCGTATCCATGCATTGTTTCTAAAAGTCGGTGATTGGTACATGCTTTCCAGCAGCGATCAATATCCTCTGATGACAATTTGTTATATTTTAATGTCCGATAAATATGCTCTGCATCTACTTCTGGAACTAAAAAAGATCAGGTTTCTTATTAATGAAAATTAAAGCCTTTCATGAAGATACATTTTAGCGGAATAAAAATAATTATGGTTGTAGGCATAAAAAACTCGATTTTTGCAATATTGCCATAGGCAGCTGAAAAACAGCAGAACGATTGTGTGACTTTAAGTTATTAAATAAATCGTACTTACAAATACAGTAGAAGCTGAAAGTCATATCATTTGCAAAACTAGGTGGACGGTCAATTGTATATTAGTAAATTTACTCTAAAAAAAACTGATACGGATATTACTATTTAGGATTAGTTTTGGATAGGTATATCAACATACGAGTACTTATATATTATATTGCTTTTTTTTTAAGTGATCTTCACTATTTCACTAAATGGAGGTTAAGCCCCCACTAAAATTAACATCATATAATAAAACAGCGAACATATTTCTTGTGGTGTACTTTTCGCGGCCCACAAAAACCGAAGGGGCATAAATTACATATTAAAGGAAAGCATTTTTTGCATAGATGTGCAGAATGCCAAAATTATTTAAATATACTACACAGAAATTGTTTCAAACAATAAATAAAAATTGCAAAAAAAATGACCGGAAAACAAAAACAATTAAATTGCTACACTGAGCCGATCGGTGTAGTTGCACACACTGCAGTCTATTTGTGGCCGTAACATGGGCTCTTGTTACCTGTGGCTGCTGGCGATTGCGTTTACTTGCTGGACGGCTATCTGTATGCCAAAAGTGGACGGGGTAGTCTTCTCATCTTCTAGGCTGTGGGCACGAGAGCGCAGAAAGGACAGGAACCTTGCCAACGTCGCAGTCTCCTTGGGTTTGCGGTGCAATCGCCAAGCTCGTTTGGTTTTGGGTGACAAGCAACGCTTTACATCAGGACTACCCAGGCGTCCCAATGTTCCACTGGTAGGTTCATCACTCTAAGCGCCCTTACGGTGTCTTGCACAGTGTTCACTATGCATAGGATCACCTTAGCGGACTATTATGACTCAACCCGTAGGTCCAACAATCGGTTCATATGTGCATCGGATAGGAGACTCGGGTCATCGAATCTGTCCCTTAACTCGTTCCACAACTCTTGATAGCCACCGCTGTAGATGTAGATGGCTCCCACCATCCCCACATCACTCGTTTGAACTGCGCTCCGCATGGACTACAATTGTTTTCCTTGAAAAACTATTATTATCGTATAGTATAAAACAAGCCCAGTGGCAGAGGTAAAGATTTCATTAAGACTGTCTTCAACATTGAATTTCTTAATTTCCGGAATATTAGTCTCGCATGCTTGCGAGTTTTCCTCAAAACTATCAAATACATCATTCTTTTCGAAAAAATTGTTCTGTTTCATATCTCCTTGATTAGAGCTACCAGTGGCACTTACATGTTGTGTTGAGCACTGTACTTGTTTTCTGGTTAAATGTTTTTTTAAAAATTCCTAAATTTTAAAACCATTGTATGCAATTATTTTCCATACACCTAAAACTATTATATGTACTTAGATCATGAATTTGTTTTTAAATGCTTTATAAACGCATTCACAGACCAAATCTTCTATTTACAGATGAAACAAATCATTTTTTTTTATTCACAAGTAACTTATATAATCTAAACTTTGATTAAGATGGAACTAAGGAACTTCTTAATGTTTTTAATATCTACTTAATGGAGAACCTCCCTCGAAAAGCTAAACTGATACCTTCTTCTTTCATACCACCCTAGTGGTTTGAAAAGTTCTGTTTTGTAACGAAATTTTTTTTATGTATGACAGCAGCAACGAACAGCAGAAGTTTCAATTATTTCTATTTTTTTTTTCTTTTAAAAACTTCAACACAATTACTTTATTAACTTAAAATATTATCGACGCTCTACTCAAACTCAAGGACTATGCACCAACTGTTCGATTCAGAATGGCGTGCTTTTATAGACGCCGCACAGTGATCGATAAAGGGGAAAAAAAGTCAAAAAGTTTTGCGCCACTCGGATTCGCATCGAAAATCCATTCTACAAGTTTTTTTCGGGTACATATATGTTGTAGAATAGAGATCCAATTCTCCCCCCTATGGTCAGAAAATGTTTTCAATAATTTTGCTCTTCATTAATTTCTAAATCATCATTAACTTCATCATTTTCATCCCTATCTTCAAGCATAAGTAAATTTTTTATCTCTTCTGAATAATGTTTATGTTTTTTTTCGTAGGGGGGGGGGGGGGGGGGAATTGGATCTCTATTCTACAACATATACATATGAACCCGCTGCGTTGTTGTTCTTCCTTCTCATGGAAATCCAGAATGAACGTTTGATTGTATGGCCGCACAACTTCCAAAATTAGTTTTGGAAGCTCTCTTACAGCTTCTTCATCGAAAGTTTCTGCGCACCTCTTTGGCAGGAATACCGAACATTCCTCCAATTCCAGCAGAATTTGTTCACTGAATTTGGTGTTGCACCTCCTGGCGTTAAGAATAGGGTACCTTTCCTTAAGGTTCTTAATTGTACTTAATTGTTTATTTTTTTTTTTGATTATATTTGAATTGACCTTAATTTTCTTGAGGATGGCAGACATTTTAATTTTGTTTTACAAATTTTTTGTGTATATTTTTAAAGAAACGTTTAACTACTTTTGTCAAGAGAAACTGTATTTAAAAGATAGAAATACCATAGGGCCCTAGCACGTAACTTGATACGATCGAGAACAGGCAGTTCTTTCTTATGATCAGCCGATTGTTTTCGATTCGATTGAATCAAATACGGAACTCCCTATACTCGATAACATCGATTAGACTCGATTGTATCAAGTTACTCTGCCTGCTCCTGTCGGAATTTAGATTGCCGTTGTTTCTGTTCTCCATCAGTTGGCGGCTGGTCGGGGATTAGCGAAAATCCGCCAGCACATCAGCTGGTACATCTTCTGTTCTACTTTTCCTTGATCTTAAATAGTCTTGTCGTTTAGATCCACTCTGCACCTCGTACAATTCATACTCACCTATTATTATTTCGGCATAGGTGTGAGCCGTGTGTTTACAGAAGAACCTTCTAGGCAGCTTAATAGCTATGTGGTCATAGTCAGTGAGCTGCACCAGTTGATTCCATCAATTGGGACTCCTGAAGATCAATTAAATCTAACATATTATTAGTAAAATTATCCATAACGATTGCAAAAATATACTTGACCGCGAGTCTGTCAATATTAAAATGACAAGTTTATCTTGATCGAACAACTTAGGACCGAGTTTTATTGTACCGATATACGCATAAACAGCATACAGTGCATCACAAAAGTCATGGGACAAGAGCAATTACATTATGTATCTAGCAATCTAATTAAAAATTAAGACAAAAGTAAACACTATAGGCAATAGATTTACTGCTAAGTAGTAGCGAAGATAATCAAACAAAGAAAATTGTCAATTTATTAACTAACGGGAAAGTTACAGTACATAATATAAGCAAATACAAAATTCTATCTCACAAAAGTCAAGGGACAAGATTAGAAATAGCGGCATTGTTTGTTTGTCTTTGATTTTTCATTATGATTATTGCTTTTAGTTAATACTTCGTGGGGTTTCCCTTCGCTTCGATAACCTTTTGGAGTCTTCTTGGGACCGATTTTACTAAATTGGTTGTCTCTTCGGTGGTAATAAGAGACCATTCCTCCATTAAAATTCTCTTTAACTCGGCCTTAGAATTAATGGTGTGTTTCCTTACTTTTCGCTCAAGAATATCCCAGAGATGTTCAATGGGGTTAAGGTCTGGGGATTGAGGTGGTGTTTCGATGACCTTAGGACAATTGTATAGTAGCCAGGACCGCACAGTAAACGATTTGTGTTTGGGATCGTTATCCTGGTAATAACTAAATGTGTTGCGAAGTCCCATTTTTTCAGCGCTTTGGTGCAAATGGTTTTTCATTATGTTTAAATACACCCACTGAGTCATTGTCTCTTCAATAAAAACCAAATCGCCAACACCACCAGCCGACATACACCCCCAGACCATAACTCCACCTCCTCCATGTTTGACTGTTGGAACTAGGTTCTTCTTCTTAAACTCTTCATTTGGCTTTCGCCATACTGTAATACGCCCATCACTCCCGAAAATATTGAATTTACTTTCGTCCGCGTATATGACATTTTGCCAATAGGTAAAATCGAAATTTTTATGCGTTTGAGCGAATTGCAATCTTTTCTTCCTATTTATTTCGCTGACATAAAATTTCCTCCTTGCTGCTCTTCCGTTGTAACCTGCCTTTCGTATAGTTCTCCTTATTGTTTCCGGATTCACTATTTTTCCCGTTGTTTCCTCTAAGTTTGCTGCCAGTTTTGGTGCACTAATCCTTGGGTTTTGCCTTATTTCTCTTAGGATCTTCCTCTCATCTCGAACATCTAACAGTTTTGGTCGGCCACTACGCGGTTTGTTTTCTAATCTCTTTTCTTCTCTATATCTTTTTATTATATTGAAAACTGTCGAATGACTTCTTTTCACTATACTTGCTATTTCTCTTACAGTTTTATGTTCCTCGTAATTTAAAACAATTATTTTTCGAATTTCTTCCGATGTTTCTTTTCGCGACATGTTGTTTATTAAAAACTGCACTATTACATTGACTTTTAAGCACCGGATTATTTTTTTACGACTAGCTTGCCAATATGGGAGTAGCGAAATGCACTAATCATAATGAAAAATCAAAGACAATAAAAAAATGCCGCTATTTCTAATCTTGTCCCATGACTTTTGTGAGATAGAATTTTGTATTTGCTTATATTATGTACTGTAACTTTCCCGTTAGTTAATAAATTGACAATTTTCTTTGTTTGATTATCTTCGCTACTACTTAGCAGTAAATCTATTGCCTATAGTGTTTGTTGTTGTCTTAATTTTTGATTAGATGGCAGAAACATAATGTAATTGCTCTTGTCCCATGACTTTTGTGATGCACTGTATAAAAAATCTACACTACAAGAGCCCCAAAATACCAAACTTTAGCCTAAACATATTTTACTATATTGAAACACATCACAACCAACAACACAAAAACGAACCTTATCCACTGAACGAGAACTTTAATACTGACTGGTGTGAAGTAGTGATGTGTATCTGATTTTCACCGAACAAAAGCTTATAGCCCGTGGTGGCTATTCTTATAAAAAATGAAAAGCACAACTCGTAGATTTTTAAACACAAATAATTAAAGTTTTATTATTAATTTAAAGTTTTGATTACAACTTATATTTAGGTAGGGAGCAATTTGCTCCAGCACACTTGAGAAAATATATTTGACTGACTGAAATGCAATTTATATTTTGACATTTATAGATGTCGTTTTCTGCGCAATTTAGGAACGTTCAGAGACACGAAAATGTAAGGGCGCGTGCCAAGTTTACTGGGTCGCGTTCGTGAAAACAATTATTCTCGCGACTTTTACTTGATGTGATTTTATTAAGCGATACTTTGTTTTTTTTAATATTGTTCTTTATTTATTGATGGTGAAATGAATATCCACCACATCACCCTTCCCCAATCGAGTTCCCCTTATTTTAAGATGTAAAATGTTTTAAATTTTTAACTCTGATTTATTCAAATTGAAACACTAGATGCAATGCGCTGGCTTAAGTCGATCGATGGAAATCGATACATTTTTGTCTTTCATTTTGACTACGAAGTGTTTTCTCATACGTCGAATTACATGATATGGCCCTTCATATGAAGGCGTAAGACCTGTTTTTACCTTGTCAATTCTAACGAAAACTTGTTTACATTCGTTTAAGTGTTTTGGAATGAAAATTTCTTGCCTTGTTTGTCTAGTTTCTGTTGGGATAATATTTTTCATTGTGTTACGGAGTTTTTCGATTAGTATGTCTGGAGAGCTTTGCTTGTTATCGTTACCGATAAAAATTTCTCCAGGAAGTCTCAGATTCTGCCCATAAACCATTTCTGCTGCCGAAGAGTTTAAGTCTTCTTTGACTGCGCAGCGAATGCCTAACAGTATAATTGGGAGTTCTGAGCTCCAATTGATTGTATTGCATCTAGCTTTTAAAGAGCATTTAAGCTGTCTATGGAACCGCTCGACCATACCATTAGCTTGCGGGTGATAAGGCGTAGTGTGCATCTTGTGTATGCCTAAAAGTCTAGACAGTTCGGTGAAAAGCTTTGACTCGAATTGGCTTCCTTGATCCGTGGTGATTTTTAAAGGAGTACCAAAACGGGCAATGAAGTTTTCGACAAAAGCCTTTGCTACTGAACTAGCAGTTATATCAACAAGAGGATAGGCTTCTGGCCAACGCGTGAACCTGTCTACGGCAGTGAGAATGTAAGAAAAACCATTTGACGAAGGAAGAGGACCTACCAAGTCTATGTGTATGTGGTCGAATCGACCTGCTGGCACTTCGAATCTACCGTATTCGGACTTGGTATGCCTTTGGACCTTGGATTTTTGACATCCTATGCATGACCTCGCCCAATCGTTGATACTCTTATTCATATTTGGCCAGAAGTATCGTTCTGATATGAGTTTTCGAGTTGCTCTTATGCTGGGATGAGAAATTCCATGAAGGATGGTAAAAACTTTTAAGCGTAGAGCGGAAGGTATAAAAGGTCTGTTTTTGTTGGTAGACGTTTCACAAAAGATGTTGACACTAGGAAATTTAAATTCTTTTAGTACAAAACTAGAAGTTTTCTTTGAGGTTTTGGTTTTTAAAAGGTTTTGTAACTCTTCATCAGTAGACTGAAGCTTGGCAATGGTTTCTAGGTCAAGATCAAGACTTTTGTTAGTGGCGATTTCATCAATGCGGGAAAGGGCATCAGCGACGACATTGTCTTTGCCCTTTATGTGCTGGATATCAGAAGTGAATTGGGAAATGAAGTCTAAATGACGTGTCTGCCGTGGACTTCGTTCGGTTTTGCTCATTAATGCGAATGAAAGTGGCTTGTGGTCTGAAAAGACTGTGAATTCTCGTCCTTCAACGAAAAATCGGAAATGCTTAATTGCCAAATATACAGATAACAATTCGCGGTCGAAAGCTGAATACTTTCTTTCTGAATCCTTGAGCTTTTTTGAGAAAAATGCTAAAGGTTGCCAAGATGCAGAAATTTTTTGCTGAAGAACTGCACCAACGGCTATGTCGGATGCATCGGTGGCGATACTGAAAGTGCCGTCGTGTATGGGATGAGCGAGGAGGGTCACTTTTGATAGAGCTTCTTTTGCGTTGTTGAAAACGCAGTCGAGTTCTTCGGGCCATGAACAAACTTTTTTTGTTTTCTTGATTTTTGTTAGAAAGGCTAAGTGTTCGTGAAGAGGAGCGATAAGTTGAGCTAGTTTAGGAATAAAGCGATGATAATAATTTATCATTCCTATAAAACGTTGAATCTGTTTGATTGAGGACGGTTTTGGAAAATTTAAGATTGCTTCAATGCGATCCTTTGAAGGGAAGATTCCCTCAGCATTTATTGTGTGACTTAAAAATTCCAAGGTGGAAACACCAAAAACGCATTTTGAAAGGTTGATGTTTACACCGTACTCTTCTAGCCTTTTGAAAAGAAGCTCGAGGTGCTCTCTGTGTTGTTCCTCAGTTTTACTGGCGACGAGAAGATCATCGATATATGTGTAAACAAAATCGAATCCGAAACAGACTTCGTTCATAAAGCGTTGAAACGTTTGTGCGGCATTTCGAAGCCCGAATGGCATGCGAAGCCATTCGAAAAGACCGAAAGGAGTTGTTATAGCCGTTTTATGAACGTCTTCGGATGCAACTGGTATCAAATGGTATGCTCTCACGATGTCAAGCTTCGAAAAAATTTTGCAGCCATGAATGTTCATGGAAAAATCTTGAATGTGGTGGATCGGATGGCAATCCGGTACCGTGGCAGCGTTTAGTCTGCGGTAATCACCACACGGTCTCCAATCTTGATTGTTCTTCTTTTTTACCATATGTAAAGGTGAGCATGTGCTCGAAGACGAAGGTTGACAAATACCTAGTTGCATCATATGCTGGAACTCTGTTTTAGCTGCTTTATGCCTAGAAGCGTCAAGCCGTCTAGGCCTAAAGACCGGGAGTTGACCTTTCGTAACGATATGATGAACAGTTGTGTGTTTTATTGGTGCAAAATAGTCTGGCTCTTGTGTTAAACTTGGAAATTTTTTTAGTATCTCATTGTATTCGCTTGAAACTTGGAAATGTTTAGGGGTAGGATCGTCAGATCTTATTGTTGTTGCGTACGAATGGAGCTTAGTGAGAGGGTCAATTAACCTTTTGTTTTTTGTATCTACTAGTAAATTGAACTTTGCTAAGAAATCGGCTCCTAATATTGGTTTATTCACTGAGGCTAATATAAAAGAGTGAACAAAATTACGCCTTAAACCAATATCAAGATTCAATAATTTTGAACCGAATGTTGGAATTGATGTTCCATTCGCAGCTGATAACAAAAACAAAGGATTTTTAGGTATTCCCTTTTTGGAGCCATAGGGAAGAACTGACAGATCCGCCCCTGTGTCGACAAGAAAAGTAAAGTTGGAATTTTTATCTCTTATAAATAAGCGGCGACTTAAAGGGTACTGCATGTTTGCCGCTGCAACAGCAGGTTTAATCAGTTTGGGTTGTTCGTGCGATTTTGAAATTTATTTTCCTTAAAGTTGCAAGGTTTGTCGCATTTCTTTGCATTTCTTTTGTACCGCCTGTGATACCAGCAGATACCCGTTCCTGGATTTGAATTAGTACGACTGCGTGAACGACTGTTTCTATTTCTTGTATTTTGGAACGGTCTATCTTTGCAACGTGAACGAGAATCAAGAGAAAAAGCTTCAATCATTGACTCAATTCTATCGAGTCTCTTTTCGAGTTCACTTTTGAAGTTACTATTTTGCTGAGAAGTGGCAACACTGCAGATGCTTGTACCTTGAGATGCCTCGTAAATCCTATCTGCGAGACTAGCTAACTCTTCGAGTGTTTTTGTGCCAACCGATAACAACGCGATGTTGATAGGTTGTGGTAATCTACGCATCCACAAGTTTCTAATGATATCATCATTGAAAGAAGAACCCGAAAGCATTTTCATTGATCGCAAGACTTCCGAAGGTTTTCGGTCACCGATGTCCGCTTTATCAATGAGTGTTTCCAAACGTTTTATTTCGGACACCGAATGTCGTTCAATTAATGCTGCTTTTAAACTGGCGTATTTATCGGTAGCAGGTGGATTTGACAAAATGTCAATAACCGAATCGCAAGTGTCTGGTTGTAGAGAGCCGACTGTGAGACAGTATTTTGTCTCAGAACTACTTATCCTATGTACTGAAAATTGCGCTTCCGCTTGAATAAACCAGGTCACTGGGTTGGAATTCCAAAATGTTGGAAGACGAACCCTTACTGACTCTAAATTCCCTTGAGGGAAACCGAATTGTGATTGTGTCCCTTGAGGGAGACTCGACTGTAGTGGAGGCGATGTGGTTTGATCTCCATTTCCTATATTTGAACCGCTTGGACTATTGTTAGTCCCATTTTCTACGTTACTCTTAGTTTCCGGCATTTATTTAAAGTTTTGAGATTCAAAATAAATTTCGAGACCAAAAGAGAAAAAGAATCGCGATGAAATTACCTTCACGAACCTTCCACGTGAAAAAAAATTTTGATCTTAGAAGAATAATTTCGATTTCGATGAAGATAAACACGAGGATTAAAATCACGAAAAATGAAAATCAAATTTTATTTGTTTTAAAATGTGCTGAAGGAACAAAAAACTCTCACCTGTACATTCTATTTTAAAGAAATTATTAATAACTGGAACCAGGAACCAGGATCCTTTCTTTAAGTTGATAAATTTTTGGCAGGTATTCAAGATGAGGCTGCTTTTGTAGAGCTGGTCTTCTGGTTGGGCGCTGATGATTTTGCTGGTGTTTGCGCTGATGGCGTTGATGCAGCTTGTAGTTGTTGAGATGAAATTTTGTTGGACCGATGTGTCGGAATAATTGCTGATTACTGTTTTTGTCGGATGAGACACGTTTCACGTCGAAATGCTTAGCGACTATGAATGTAAGCAGAGCACATGAACACACGAGCACCCTTTATTTGTGTGGGCACGTAAGCCGTTGTCGAATGTGTCGAATTGCTTATTCCTTTTTTTTGATGTGGTTTGGTAGTAGCAACGATCGGTGGTGGTTGCATATGTCTCTGGTGGCAACAACGATCGATGGCGGTGGTAACTACGATGGCGATAATTAGTAGACAGCAACAACGATGAGTGGCGGTAGCAACAACAGGCGGCAGCAACAACAGGTGGTAGAATGAACCATCAATTGCAATTGCAATATGCTATGCAGTAACAGCAGCGAGCAATAGCAATGACGAGCAGTGGACGTAGGAAATATGCTATTCTGTCTCCAATGGTCACAGTGATGGTTGGCAAATAATGTGACGATATTGTCTTGAGAATTTCTAGACGATGATGGTTTTTCGTTGCGCAGCCCTGTCGAAAAAATTTTCTGGACGATGGTGTCGGCAATATTATTTTATGAGGGTGTGCTGGTTGTAGCACTATTATACTCTGATGATTTTCGGTGTTGCAAGCGTCGTTATATTGGATTTTTTTAATCGCCGTTAGATGTGGCGTGCCGAAATTCTAACCGCACAAATTAACGTGATGTAGCCCAAAAAAAAATCTAACAGGGCGTCTAACCGTGCTAACGGTAAAAAATGATGGCGTTGTCTTGTTTAATGCAGCCCAAAAAAATCAAACGGGACGTCTAACCGTGCTTACGGTGAAAAATGGTGGCGTCGTCTTGTTTAACCGCAAGATAAATGTTCTTTTTTAATCGGGGTCACCAATATAGCCCGTGGTGGCTATTCTTATAAAAAATGAAAAGCACAACTCGTAGATTTTTAAACACAAATAATTAAAGTTTTATTATTAATTTAAAGTTTTGATTACAACTTATATTTAGGTAGGGAGCAATTTGCTCCAGCACACTTGAGAAAATATATTTGACTGACTGAAATGCAATTTATATTTTGACATTTATAGATGTCGTTTTCTGCGCAATTTAGGAACGTTCAGAGACACGAAAATGTAAGGGCGCGTGCCAAGTTTACTGGGTCGCGTTCGTGAAAACAATTATTCTCGCGACTTTTACTTGATGTGATTTTATTAAGCGATACTTTGTTTTTTTTAATATTGTTCTTTATTTATTGATGGTGAAATGAATATCCACCACAAGCTCAAGTACAAACACAACATATTCACCCATACACCATAAATGCATTTGTTCGTTATCAATTTAGCAATGGGGTTATCAGCGTGAAATTCTAATGGTGTAAGATCACATGTACATAAATATTAATCGTATAAGAACTGAGTATTGTACTGAACACCCACAGTGGCATTATCAAATCAAATCCAGCTCCAGTGCATTTATGCAAACTATCACACGGGTCGGTGCCTCGATCTAAATATTCAATAACTGCTGGAGATAAGCTGTACACTATTGAGATTTTCCCTGCTCCTTTCGGAACATTAAACTTAAGAGCTGTTTTTGGGAATTCATCAGTGGGTACTTCACTGTCAGTAAATATTAGCAAAGGTCTGGCACTTTCTTCTTCATGTACGTGCAAAACTAGTCTACTATTATATGCATAGGGATTTAATTTAATTGCTAACCTATGATCAAAGGCGTAATGTGTCTGTTTGCCCACGATCAATGCATTATGTGTACCAGTTTGTATACCAATAGAATAGTAGATATATATATTGTTTTATTAGTTCGGAAGTTGTTAGAAGCGTTATGAATTTGAAAACTGCCTGCTATAACCGTACGGTAGAGAACTATGGTCTTCCAAAAATCGACGTTTTTCTGCTCTTGCCTTGTATGTTTTTGTTTCTGGTATGGTGATAACTTCATGCTCTTGAGTTCTCTGAATGTTATTTGTTCTTATAATTATGCTGTTTTCATTATCAAACGAAGAAGAATTCAATACAGCATTCTTAATTTATCAAAATTAACTTTTTGTGATGATTCATGATTCAGACAAATGCCTTTTACCTTGCAGACAACGTGTTCAGTATTATTATCAGTACTAAATACTTTAAAATCATAATTTTTAGTTCCTCCACTTACAAACTCTGTTATATAACTTCCAAGGCCATAACTTTGTAGTTCATCGGTCATATCTCCGATAAATTTACCAGTAGGTGGTAGGAATTCTCCTGGGCGGCTTACATATATAACAGAATCTGTGTCATAGTAGAGAACTCTTTCCTCTAAGCTCTCTAGATAACTGTAGAGTTTAAGACGTGCTAAGGTAGTCGTGAAAGCAGCAATACATACGTTAACTGTCAATAAAGAGTCAGCTGCTTCTTCTTTCATTTCAAAGTTAACAACGATGTTTTCTTCATTTACGGGGAGAATGTGTGACACCTCCACCGATGGATGTGTAAGTAGGTGAAACAATGTTGAAGAGAATGGCCGTTTGAACTTGATTTTCATGTTGTCCAAATTTTCCCCAAAATGAATTTAATATTAACTTAGCCAGTGACCTCTTACCAGGATTGTTGCTAATTTCAGAATATTCCAACTGAATATTTTCTTTAACAAGAAAAGTTTTCCTGATGACCCAGACATTTTATGGTTGTCATAGCAAGTAGTTCCTTTAAAACGGCGGTTGCAGTCTATACACTCAATTTGATTTTTTGTCTCTGAACAAATTGGAGATTGTTGACATTGAGAACACAGTTTGTTGCATACGCGATGGTCACTTTTAGTGTTGTAGGGTATGTGACAACTTTTACAATAGTATACGCAGCAAAATGCAGCGGTTAATGATGTTATAACATTGAAATGGTTATTGAAATAAAGTAAATGTATCTTCTTCTCATTGGAACTAGAAACTCCTTCATAAATAATTTTTCTGCCCTTGGTTCCGTATTCATACACCGTTATTTTGTAGTCTTTAAAATAATTTTGAAACAATTTCAGTTCCTCTATTCCACAACCATTTAGCGGTATGTCAATTTGTGTTTCATTTAAGAGTGAAATTGTTCGACTTGTTTGCACTTTTCCAATGTCTCTTCTTACTTTAGCGAAATTTACTTCATTGTCTGCATATGCTTTTGCTACAATCAAAGCACGCGGTAAACATAGATTATCATAATTTTGTATGCAAACTATTCCTTTTCGCTTAATGCACTCTTCATCAAAGTTATTGTACATCGTGGAAGATTTTTTACCTTTTCCGAGTGGTATCTTAACCGAAGTTACTGATAAGCATCTGTTTTGTTTTCATTAGTATTTCTTGATATAAAATATTAAGATTAAAAATAATTATTTTGAAGGAACAAGTGGACTGTATGAACTTTTATTTAAGAAAAACCCAAATAAAAACACTTAGGTACACTGATACAGATTTAGGAAATTACAAAACCAACTTAATTGACACCAATGCACATTAGTTTTTGAAATTTTATTTTTCCAAGTGTTATTGTACATTTTATATTACCATGAGCAGTAACTTGTTGATTTACTTCGTTTATAATTTTATTTTCTATATTTGTAACATTTGTTTGAATACTAGCAGCAGTACCCATTTTAAATAATATTTATTAATTATAAAAAACATATTTTTAAAATATTTAAAAAAAAATTAAATAAAATGATTAATATTTATTAATAATCCCACACCATTAATATAATTATTTATATTTTTAGACGAAGAATTATTTTTATTTATAAAATTTTTATTACAAATTAAATTATAATTATCATTATTACAAATTAAATTATAACCAATTTGTTGCGAGGCAAGAGGAGCGGAGGAGTGTCGGTATTGGGGTTAGGTAGGAAAAAGGAAAGGTTAGGAAACTGGAATAGGAAGAGGTTAGAAAAAGGTAGGAATGCTAAGTTTCGGAGGACGCGGCCTGCTTGCGGTGCACGGCATCAGCTCGTCGGACGGGGGGGATCTTGCCCCCCGAAACTTAACCTCGCCTGCAAACAAATACATAAATCAGGCCAGGTAAACAACACAGGAAAATTTCGGACTAGAAAAAGACGGACGGACTATCGACACACCAAGGGCACTGCGGATGTTGTTGCAGTGAGGCCATTACCCACCCTACCATAGGAATCTTCGGCCATTTTTAGATTCCCCCAATAGGCTCACATGTTCAGATGTGTATTTAGATAAGCTATCTTTAAACCTTTTCAATTTGGAGCTAGGTACATTACATGATGCGTGGCAGCTTGAGACCTTGCAATCAACATTATGCTCATTAAAACCATATGTTTTTTCATCTAAGCTAATTTGATAATCTCCTATTATTTCAGTTTCAGGCATGTTCCTACTTGAAACAGTTGATTGGTATCCCTTTCCATTTATTATTAATAGACCATTTTTTGAATAAGGTATTTCAGATGTAAATCCAGTAACATACAGTGGTATATTTTCAAGCAAACCATTTAAGTTGATTTTAGGATTATTAACATTAACCTTATGTTTTAATATCATATTTTTGTATTCCATAGTTACAACTGTCTCCCATATTTCAGAACTTTTTGTGTAAACTGGATATTGCTCACCAACCTGTGTAACATACCATTTGTACCATGTGCATGATACTTCATGCCAGCAATACGTGTCACAACCAAGAGAGTCTGAACCACATCCATAACCTGTGGCAGTACCATTACTACGAGTATATATTAATTCACCACTTTTATCATCTGGTTTACAGCCACCATTCCAGCAATTTCCAGAACCTTTGCATCTAGAATTAGAATATACATTTAACTTATAATCAGATGTGTAATACTGCAAGTGGTACCTGGCCCTATAATATGATTCAGTAACCTTCATCTTGAATATTTCACCATTGTAGTCTTTGAAACAAGTTACTGATCCAGTTAACAGTGGTAACTCATACATATCTGAGTCAACACACTTAATATCATCACAAATCTTTCCATTAGAAAATACAAATAATGTATTGTCACAACAATTACTAGTATTAATAACAGATTGGAGGGCCAACATGGACAAACCTATGTTAGTTAATGATGGATATTTCTTAATCTGGTCTGTGGTTGTCTTTTTAGTCCTTTCACTATTTTGCTCCTTTTTATTATTTCCATCCACAAAAGATTTAGTTTCAATAACATTATTTGTCTTTTCATTGCTCACTATAGTTTCGTAAACAGGTGCACTACTAATACATGGTCTAATATTATTAAATTCTTCACGCTTACTACATATCTTATCCCTATACTGTTTTTTGTAATTTAAAGGATTTTTATATATTGGTCTGGCTATAGAGTTCAATCTATTAGATAATGTAATACTTTTATTCATTTCTTTCCTGTCTCTATGTGAATCGTACTTATACACTATCCTTTCTATAATAAGTGTAATTATTTTATTAACATGTCGTCTAACCAACACTAATAAAGTTAATATTGGAAGCAATCCGAGTATTAATCCTAAGAAAAAAGGCATCCAATACTGTGAACATCCTTCTATCATCTCATTATAATTACAGAAGAGTCCACAATCCTTACACTTTAATTTTGAAATTAAAGTACCAGAATAATTGCCACATTGATATCTAATCAACCCAAAATGTAAACCAGGTACATCAGTCAGGTTAGAACTGAATTCTAAACCATTATTTTTAAATGTACAGGTTTCCTTGTCATTGTTAATAATAGCTCCTTCCTCTACATGTATATTGTATGCACAAGCGTCATACAATATAGTGATGAATAGAACATATTTAAACATTGTGATTTTACAATAAATTTTTATGTGTTTTGTTTAGTTATTAATTATGATATACCTCTGCGTGCTGCTGAGAATATGAACAAATTACAAATTTAAAAAACAATATAAAATTAATTTTTTTACATTTTCATCAAAACTAATAAGATCATCATAAACAATTAATTTTTTTTTTAAAAAGTTATTCCAATATAAATGATTTTTATCCATTTTTATATTATATTTATTACAATAAGATTCTCTTAATAAATATTCTATTCTACTGGATAAAATATTAAAAACATTAATATGAATTAATGGAAAATAATACATTTTATATTTTTTTTTAATACCAATGTAAAAAATATTTATTATTAAATATATGATAATTTTCACATTCTTTTGCTAATATTCTAGAACATTTCAAACTAGTTTGACATGGATTATGATCACATATTAAAATTTTTTTTTTATTTCTAATTAAAAAAGATTTTTTTGGATTTATATAATCATTTATAATTGCATATTTTTCTAATATTTTATTTTTGTTTTTATTTCTATTTAAAAAAAAAAAATGTATTTTTAGTAAAATAAATAAAACAGATATAATTTTTGACATTATTAAATAATTTAATATTTAATTTATATTAAATTTAAATTTATTTATTTTTAGTTCACTTTGAAAAATTACTTAAAAACTGAATTAAAAAAACAAGAACGTACAGCTTTTATAGTCTAAAATTTATCATAGTAATTGATAACTTTTAGAAACATGAACAAATATTTTATCTCAAAACTGAAAAATTTAATTTTGCATTCTTAATCTTTTATTTACTGTATGAAATCGGATATTGCGGTTTAACATTTTTATTTTAAAATTGTTTCTTTCTTAAAATTTAATAAAAATTTAAAAAGTAACGGATGTGGTATTTTCTTACTAAGACATATCCATTATCCATGCAAATTTTTTTATTTAATTGAGGTGATTGATTTAATTTAGTTGTTTCTCCATTACGATCATAATAATGTTGTCGAATTTTTTCTGTTTTTTTAATTATTTCTGCTTCACTGAATGAACACAGAATTGGATACTCTCTCATTCCGATTAATAACACTTGAATTAGGATAAATTGATCCTAATATAGTTATCTCTCCTCCCTTAACTCTCAAGCGCACATGTTGAAAGTGTTGAAATTGTAAACGAAAATTTAAAATTGAGGAATTGTCTCCCCATTCCTTAATTCTCCTCCATGTTCAGGTGTTGCACCAAGTTGAAAGGTATCTGAATAAAATAATATATCCGCAAATCGTAGCTCTTCCCATGCTGCTTCACTTATACAAATCGTTTCGTCCTGTTTCAATCTCTCGCCTAAAACATTTTGGTTTTTCCCGTTATTACAATGTAATAGGTAAATGTAAACTAATTACTCATAACTGCTTGAACTCCTAAAAGTTTCCTCAATATTTTAAATTTGCAATTTCAAAACTACGTTCGCCAAAGCAACCCAACGGTTTCCTCTTTAATCTTTTTTAAATTCAATGCACAACGGCTAACCGACTCATTCATTACCAACATACTATGTTGAAATTCTTATCTTCTAATCATTTCTGAAATTTCGAACTACAACCGCCTTTGAATTCTCAATTTATACAAGTGCCGCTCGCTGTTGACAGTTTTGATGTTCGAGTACAACTAATTGAATTTCTCACTCTGATATTATAGATATACATTATTATATGATATTATGATATTATAGATTAACATTATTTCGATTTGGGGCTAAATGCACTGTTATTCTTTCTCCTCTAAAATTTACTAAGTCTTGGTCTACAAGTTTTAATGTTATAGTACTTATTAGTTTGACATTCATGGGTAAATAGATGACATTTTTAGGAACTTCTATGATTTTATACCCTGATACTGTTTCTGGCGAAAATTCATGTATTGTATGCATGGGTATTATTAAAATAAGACCCAGTTATGATATTAAGTAGGAATGGGGACGGTTGAGGATGGGAATTCGGTGCGAGAAAGAGATAGCACTATCTGGTTTGTGTCGTATAGTTTTAAGTGATACGATTGTTTGTATTTTTTAAATTGTTGTGATGAGTAATTTTTTATTTTATTTAAGCTGAAGACTCGTATGTTAGAAAAAAAGACATTAAATTTAATCTATGTTCTAGGCGAAGTTAGATGCTTATCACATAGCATATGCTGTGCTCATCAAACGCTTTCTTGTTAAATAAGTATTTTAATCTGGAAAAAAAAAATTAACTGAAGTTTTGCTTTATTTATTTATTTTTTCTATTATTCACTGATTACCAGCGAAATTTCTGAAGTTGTCTTTACATTCCAAATGGAAATAAGTAAATTTCCATTTGCACATGAAAGTATTTCTAGGCACATGATCAGCAAAATCCATGGATCCATTTCTGCAAAATGTGAAGTTTTGTTTTTGTGTAATGTGTTTTGAAGAAATATGATTTTTTTTCTTTTTATTTGTTCAAACATTTCTCTTTTTCTTTTATATATGTACGTAAAGTATTATTATTTGATAAGAAAAATTTTTTTTTTTATTTTCATATTCTTCAAATGAATTCAGGAAACAATCTCTTAGTGCTAAAGGGTTTTCCGCTATTTCAGGTTCTATATCACCGATTAGCGTATGCCATGTTTCGAAGAATGTTCGGGGAGTAAAATCTAATCTTTCGTATAACGCTCTTAGTTCGATGGGGTGGTAAAGGTCTTCCACATTGATTGGTGGGTTAGGATTTATTTCGTTATTGGTGTCGGGGACTGTGTTACAATTCACTACCGTGCTTCCGTATGAACGGGAAGAGTGGAATCGGAGAGTTAAAGATTTATTTATTTCTTTTTTAATTTTTTTATTTTATTTCGTTTAAAGATTAAGGCCCGCTGTCTTATTGCTAGGCTGCGACCTTGTTTGTTTGACTATACTATTAACTCTGACTCTTCAACCATTCTTTAAAACACGAAGAGTCTTCACCCATAATGGTTCTCCCCGCCACAAAAAACATATTTCTGCCCTGCGGTGCAGGTCATTCGTATTTTAACACACACCGCATTTCCAATGACAATTACTATTTCGTCACTTCCATACCTCGTAAGTCTGCCCTCAATATAGTGCAGTATACCTCCGTCTTTCATTCATTCATTCATTCATTCATTCGGTTCGTGATATTTGACACTTCATTCTGTGTAGTGCTCTGCTGACCCATATTTGCGGTGTTTGCCCTTGGTAGTGGATAGAATCTTCTGGTTCGTTGAGGATGTCTAATAATAATAACAGAGTCTAGTGTTCTAGGGTTTCGGACTGAATTTCCTAGTGTGGTGTTCTTTAACGCATAGAATGGGCATGTTCGTAGCTCAAAGTTGTGCTTGTCGATCCCAAAGCTAATTGAATCGCCGAATTCTAGCCTTTTCTTACTGGGACCCATTAACCTCCCGTTTACATAAGTGCCTCTAGAACCAGTAGCATTCTTTATATACACACGCTGTCCGCAGGGTTTAATGAGTATTGCAGCATGTTTAAACGACACCAGCACGCTAGGAATGATCAAATGGTTATTTGAATGATCAGTTCCTATATCTATTTGGCCAATTCGTAGATGGATCACATTTTGGCTGACTATATTTACTAGTATCCACTCTGAGTTAGGTTCATAGTTGATAATTTACATTCTTAAAAAATA
Source organism: Philhelius festivus (assembly GCA_963931855.1). NCBI lineage: Eukaryota > Metazoa > Arthropoda > Insecta > Diptera > Syrphidae > Philhelius > Philhelius festivus. The sequence goes on along the minus strand of OZ007556.1, from coordinate 141,191,969 downwards.
TTATTATATATATATATTTTCAAGCTGAGTTGTTGCTATTATATATATATATATTATGTATATGTATATATACAAAATTATATAATACGAATATAATAAAGCAACCATTTTGTATATTTTATTTTTTAATTATATTATAATAAATCTACAGAAAATCTCATGATTCCATCTGGTGGTTGTTAGATATTGGAAGGTGTAGGTTTTCATCTAGAGTATCCGTAGCTGTACCAAAGGCGGTGAGCATAACGCTATATAATTGGGCCGCTTTAGTATGGATTATATCCCTATATATCATACATAGGTGTCCGAGCTAACTGTCCTAAAAATAGTCCAGGTGTATTATTATGGGTTATATAGAGGTTTTCCGCGAGCTGGATTCTTTTTGAACGGAGATAATAATAATAACAAAGAAGAATAATAACGCATCCTATCAATATAGCTACCATCATCCATAGTCAGGGGAGGTTGTCTTGCCAGTAATATAAAATTTGGTTAATCCGATATTCAAAATCCCGGTATCTACATCCTGCTAAGCTCTCATCTATAAATGTCTCTGCTTTAACATTAATTCTAGTTGGGAAAGAATCCAAACTTACAGAAATTTCTGACGTCACTGCGACATTCTTATATGTCCGTCCATTATGTCGGTAGAACGTTCCTGTACAACTGTCATGACCAGAGAAAGAGCCAAAAATGACACCAGTAGATGTGACTGTATTATTCATTCTTTTGAATGGAAGCTGATAGTAGTCACTGATAAGCTCATCTTCAGTATTGTGTAATGTAATGCACTGTGGATAAGAGTTGTAGTCCATGACAAAATTTTCTAACAAACGCGGAGGGAAGGCCACGCAGTCATAGACTCTTTCTATGATAGTAAACTTGCAAGATTTCATCAAAATGTAAGATTCGGTAGGCTTTGAACAAGAGTCATATGGAAAGAGGATTAAAACTAAGAATAGAATGAGATAAGATGTGGGGTATGCCATCTCTATCAAAATAATTATGACCAAGATAAGAAAAGAAGAATGAAGAGATAAGATCAGATAATCGACTTTTCTCACGGTTTTTTTTATGAGTTTCTATATTTTCAAAATAACCTAAATGGTCGTAAGTGTAAGGTTTGGTGTTGAATTTACTCTCTGTGCCGGAAGGTATCATGAAGTTTCCGAAGCCAGACAAGTAAAGGGCGAAGCTCTTAGGGAGCACATAGTTACCTTGTTGATACACCATATCAACAAACTCTATCTCATCGGTAGTTAAACGGTACCTATTCATCCGTTTAACGTACAGAACTCTTGCCCACGCAAGAACCGTTAGATAGTAATTATAGGTCGATAAACTTATGGACCTTTTGAAATTGAGGTTATGAGCACAAAAATTTTCGTAGCTCTCTTTTACTAAAGTAGAAAAACCACTGAATCCGTGAAGTGGTTTAACTCTTCAGCTACAGGACGTAGCTCTTCCGAAGGAGTCGGGAAAAAGGCCTCAAGATATAGAGGATCATTTTTAAGATCCGAACTGGTCTTGGAAAGGTGCTGACCAGTAGGTAATGAGTCAACGGCAACAACTGGTGACCTGATGTTTTCTCTAGGCCTCGAAATTCCGCCTCTGCGTGCTTGGTTGAACGGTCTTCGCTGCATTGGACGTTCAAAATTGGCAGCCGGCTGCTGATACTGTTGCTGTTGTTGAAATTGGGGAGGTGGTTGTTGCTGCCTCCAATTATTATAGCCATCTTGGTTGGCATTACCATTACTTCCTCTGAAATTGTTATTTCTATTGTATCTGGACATTGTAGCTCCAGATCTTTACCTATCTCTTTTGACACAACAAGATTGACGAATACCTTCGTAATAGATAGTTAGTTTGCTATACCACTCCGTGGATTTACTGTTATACACTGATAGATGTGTTTTTTTGCGATAAATCGCGTAACTCGTAGATTGTTCCTTTCGTTAAAAAGGCCTAAATAGCTGATGCAGTGCTGAGTGTTTCTGCACTTGTTTTGTCTAAGAGGATCCTATTTGGTTCGTCTGATATTGGGGATGTACACGCTGGGAGGGGCCAAGGGTGGAGGTTGAGTACGTGTAAGTGTACCAGCGGGCTCTGGGATAGTTATCCTATGCTCAACGGTGACTGTATTGATGCCCTTCCTGGTGAGCTCTGCATAGCTTGTGATAAAGCAGTTCGCCGTTTCCTGCAGAGTGACTAATAACTCACTCATTTGTTTCATAGAGTCAGTATCTATGGTTAAATTCTTGATCCTGAATCGCTGAAAAATCAAAGAAGAAAAAGAAAGCATCAAATCAAATCCTTAAGGAAAAACATTTTTTTTTTATTTTTATTATTTTTATTTTTATTTTTTTATCCATTTTTTCTTGTTTTATATATATCTTTGAGAATTCAAAAGATTATTCTCGTCATCGAAAAATAAAGTGGGAGTGGGGTTGATGTTGTGGTTGCGGTTGTTGTTGATTTTCATTTAAAAACTCCGGTTTTAAATGGAAATCAATGTTGTACGAAAACTCCCCGTAAGGCTCTAATACCTCGAAGCAGCATTTTTCCAGATTGTTGTCGTTACGTTGCGTGTTGTAACGTTTTGGAAGAAAGACCAGGCAATCTTCCAGCTCCAGGAGAATCTGTTCTCCAAATCTCCCCTTGACCCACTTTGAGCCAACAATGGGAAGATGTTGCTTCTGGATTATCTTAGATAATCCTAAAATAGGCTTGTTTGATTTTTTGTTTATGTTAACCGACGCTTTTATTTTATTGATGAAAGACATTTTTTTTGATTTTTTTTGTTTTTACTTATAGTTCACTTTTCACAAGAATTGCTAAAACTGAATTAAAAAAAGCAAAAACGTACAGCTTTTTTTAGTCTAAAATTTATCATAGTAATTGATAACTTTTAGAAACAACAAATATTTTATCTCAAAACTGAAAAATTTAATTTTGCATTCTTAATCTTTTATTTTACTGTATGAAATCGGATATTGCGGTTTAACATTTTTATTTTAAAATTGTTTCTTTTTTAAAATTTAATAAAAATTTAAAAAGTAACGGACATTGCGGTTTTACATTCTTTATTTGAAATTGTTTTTCTTTTTAAAATAAAAATAAAAACGGACATTGAGGTTTTACATTTCAAATTTTTATATTTTTGCCTTAAAAATTGATAAACAAAACTAAATTCCAATTTCATTATATATTATAAAACACCCTTATTTTCATATTCTTCAAATGAATTCAGGAAAAAATCTCTTAGTGCTAAAGGGTTTTCCGCTATTTCAGGTTCTATATCACCGATTAGCGTATGCCATGTTTGGAAGAATGTTCGGGGAGTAAAATCTAATCTTTCGTATAACGCTCTTAGTTCGATGGGGTAGTAAAGGTCTTCCACATTGATTGGTGGGTTAGGATTTATTTCGTTATTGGTGTCGGTGACTGCAATAGAATCTTCTGGTTTGTTGAAGTTGTCTAATAATAATAACAGAGAGTCTAGTGTTCTAGGGTTTCGGACTGAATTTCCTAGTGTGGTGTTCTTTAACACATAGGATGGGCATGTTCGCAGCTCAAAGTTGTCCTTGTCGATCCCAAAGCTAATTGAATCGCCGAATTCTAGCCTTTTCTTACTGAGACCCATTAACCTCCCGTTTACATAAGTGCCTCTAGAACCAGTAGCATTCTTTATATACACACGCTGTTCGCAGGGTTTAATGAGTATTGCAGCATGTTTCAACGACACCAGCACGCTAGGAATGATCAAATGGTTATTTGAATGATCAGTTCCTTTATCTATTTGGCCAATTCATAGATGGATCACATTTTGGCTGACTATATTTACTAGTATCCACTCCGAGTTAGGTTTATGGTCGATAATTTCCATTCTTAAAAAATATTATTGTATGTATATATTTTTTTAAGCTGTTGAGTTTACCCTGGTCTTTTTACACTGCTCAATGTTGGCCAAATACCTTCGCCCTAACGCTGGCAAGGACTTATGGTTTTGGGACTTCTAAAAACTTTAACTTCACTTTTTTTTTTTAACTGTTATGCTCAATTTTTCTATTACTATTTCTCGGTGTATAGCCCGAGAGAATACGTTAGAAGATCGGTCTTCTATATTGGCAGAATTTGTTTTTATTTGGTAGGGGGATCTCTATCTGATGTATCCCACCACTGCCACCAAAATGTTGTAACGCCTAGTGTCAATGTACTCTCCCCAAGCTGCAGAAGCAATGAAGTTGATATTCATCAAATCATCACGACAGCCTTAAAACCTACAAATTAATGATGATGATGATGATGATGAAATAAAAAATCACATAGTATATGATGCTTTAATTTCCGACCTCCATGTATGAAACAGCAATCTCTGAAATTGTCAATAAAGAATTCAACAAAATAACAACACAATATTTTAAAAGAATTTTTGTGCTTTTATTAAATTATTTTAAGTATTATCTTTTATAATATGATAATGACCCCATGGTAATGTACAATATGAATTTTCTATTGTATACTCTTATAATCTTTTGAACTTAAGGCTAATTTTGTCTGTACAATACTGCTTACTGTATGGTTTGAAAACCATTTGATTCGATCTATAATGAATCACATATTGATTTTAACATTCAGAGTTGCTAATAGTTTCTTTTGTTTAGATTCAGGAGGGCACATTAATTCTGGGGAAAAATGGTATATCACGATGTAGTTCATGTAACTCTACAGAGAACTTGCTTCCCATGCTTCACACCTTGTTTCCCCAGAGAACTTGCTCCCCATGCTACACACTGCCTAAATATCATCAACTCATACATTTCTCACAAATAGCTTTAGTATATTTTCAGTTCAAAATATATTTGTTATTATCAGTCACAACAGAGGAAATCCAAAAAACATTGCATAGAAATTTACATTAATCTTTACCCTAGACAAATTGAAGTATTCTGATAAGGCAATGTACTTTAAATTAATAACACATTTTTTATTTCTTTTTTTCTGAAGTTGTTTATCCCAAACTTATCAAACTTGTTTTCACCAGAATGTAGTTCAATATGATTTGATGATCGTAAGCCTGACCATTATGTGACTATGACTTTCTTAAAATCTTTTCGTGCTTTAAGTATTGGAAAAATGAAGGCACGATGTTTTCACTTATAACTTGTTGTCTGAACTTGCAAACATTACAAAAATATAAGTTTTCAACTTCGATGCATGCACTACAATGCTTTTGAAAAACTCACAAGTTTGGTTGGTGTATTTTTAACCAGCTTTCACCGTGTTCACTGCGTTCAAGATCTTCCTGTCTGCTCTCGAAGTCATAGAATATGTAGAGGCATTTTTTAGTGTTCGGTGTACCTGTATTTGGCAGCATAAAGCATTGATGGAACAAATTTTTCGCATTGCTTACAAAAGTATTCATTGCAAAAGTGTTCTCTGTTGCTTTTAATGGTTTTTAAGCAATCCTCACACCGTTTTATCGTTCCACAGATCGATTGATTACTCGTACTCGATGATCTGTGATTGTCAAAACATAATTGGCCTCTGAACTTCCGATTACACACTCCACCCGAAATTTCTAAGGGTGTCTTTTTACAGGCCGGTGCTTTTTGACATTGTGGACACGTTGCCTGGCATTTTTGACTAGATTTTAAGTTGAACAGTACATGGCATGTTTCACAATAGTAAGAACAACAAAAAGCTGATGTTAACGATGTTATTATATTAAAATGCTTTTTGCTGTGTAGGAGATTATTTTTTTCCCTGTCGTATTGTCCTCAGGTAAGCCTTCGTATATTATAGACGGCCCTTTGGTTCTATATTCATTTACAGTAATCTTGTATTCCCTTAAGTGAGTTTGGAAAAGCTGCAACTCTGAAATATCACAGCCTTCTAGAGGAATATTCACTTGAGCGTCACTAATAAGTTGTTGCGCCTCTATTGTTTGTTTTTTTCCTCTGTACTTTCGAATGTTTTTGTATTCATCAGTCTTATCTGCAAATGTTTTTCCAACTACCTAAGGTCTTGGTAGACAAAGATTATCTTTGTTTTTTATCAAAACAATCCCCCGAAACTCTTCCTCAAACGTATTATAAAATGTGGTACATGATCTTCCTTTTCCTGTGGGAAGTTTTATAGTGGTAACATTTAAATAAAAGGAATCGGTGCTTAAACCCTCAGAATTGCTTTGGAAAATCTTCGATGTCATCTCCCAAACATCTGCTGATCGAAATTCACTCGCACTCTTAAAATTTATCCATCCATTACCTCTCTCCTCTGAAAACCCCCTACCACAAAAAGTCATTCCCACCTTATCTATCTTATCGGTTAAAGTTCTTCAAAGGAATATTCCACGATGTCATATATGGCGCCTTTAATCCAACTAGTTGGTTCTCCATTTTCCGGAACTGCCTTAATCCGAAAATGTATTCTCCTCCAGATGATGTTAAAACATTTAATGTTTGTTAAGTCTTCCGTAATAATCTCATAGCGCTAAAAAATTAAATTTAACTACTGGAACTCAGGTTTCAAAAAATTAAAAAAAAAAAAAAAAAAAACTTTTCAGCCCCTAAATCGTTAACTTTTTTTTAAATATTTAGAGAGTTCATCGTTCTTTATTCAGCAAAAGTCTAACTTTAAGTAACGAGGTTATTAAATATGAATTCAATTTGTAACCTTATATAATATCTGTTAAAAAGTAAAGTAAAAAAATTAAACGCCACGAATACAAAAAAAAAACAACCAAAGCGTTATCAACAGAAAAACAATAAAAAGTGAATGCTAAAAAAAAAAACCAATAACCATTTTAAAAATAAAAAGCATATTATTCAATTTGTTACTATTTTTATTTTAATAATTTTTTAATAATGTATAGCATTTTGCTTGTACATATATGCGGATATATTAGCGTAATACGTTATCGTGAAAACTAAGATATCATTCTTGTCCTCTTCCTCTTCTTTTATTGAGTCTTCTTCGCATTCGTTGTTGCGGCTGAATTCTAAATATAGAAAAAAAACGCAAAAAAAAAAAAAACAGAAAACAAAAAGTGAATGCAGAAAGACAAATAACCGTTTAAAAAAAAAAGCATATAATTTTAATTTTATAATAGACATTTTTTATTATGTTTTTAATAACATATTACATTTATATTAAATAATTTAGCTAAATGCCAAACGTTTCTGGGAATAGATGAAGATATCATCTTCTCCCTCTTCTCGAGCCATCTTTCTTTTTGTTGTTCTGTGGACTTCCAGTGGTGTCTCCTCAAACTGTATGGCTACAGTACCATACTTCCCGGGGGATTTGTCACCAATTTTTATTTGGTACTCACGCAGTTTTTCGATTTCCTCCTCTGTCAGTTGATAATCAGTCAAAGGCAACTTAAGATACGCGTCAGTCATTCCAGCTGAAGCTATCTGAACAGCACGAACATAGGCAGCAGAAATCAAAGCTTGATGCGCAGATTGAAGTTTCATCTGCTGTTGGTCTACCTGGTCAAGGGGTGAGGCATTGGTGGCCATGACAAATTCAATGTAATTGTGATAAAAAGATAGATTTGAGTCGTCGGCGTCCTCTTGACTACAGGTAGTTTTAAAACCTTCGGGAGAGGTTAATTGCATCATAAGGTATCTGCGATGATTTCTGGTGTATAGGAACGATTCCAGTTCGTCGATATGGTGGTCTGATTTTTCCATAATTGGGATTATTCTTAGATTTTTAAAAAAATCGGTAAGTTTTAAAGAATGGCTTCTTGACGATGTCGGATATCCAACGTGTCTAAAAACGTTAGTACCCCTTGGCATAATGGTTAGTGCGTTGGACTGTCATGCGGAAGGTCTCGAGTTCGATTCTCAGCCGCTGCAAAGTTTTTTTCAGGGGTGTACTGCATCTTGCGAGAAATTGACAAATTCTCCAAGAGTATCTCTTGTCATGGAAAGTGCTGCTCATTAGCCGTTCGGAATCGGCAGAAAATTGTAGGTCCTCTCCGTTCCTGGTAACACGCACACAGGAAAGGTTGAGAGTTGTAAGTCACTAGGTCCTGGTTCACTCCGAGCTGTTGCACCACCAAATTTATTTTTATTTATTTTTTTTCCTCTGTCAGTTGGTCGCTGAACCGCTGCGGTAGGAAAGTCTTATAAGTCTCCAACTCCAACAAAATTTTGTCTCCAAATTTTGTATGGCATAATTTTGCCCGCTGAATCCTGTGAGGTCCATGGCCTATGTCACCTATGGCAGCCAGAGGTTTCTCTTGGTCTCCTAAGATGTTTATTTTATTTAAAAATTTGTTGTCCATTGTTTGATAATTAAATTTGAACTGTAATTGTAAGAACATTATGAGCTCATTTTATACAATTTTTCCATATTCATATCGTACATAGTAACCATATTAGAGTAGAGCGGTCCAATGTCTCACTCTAAGTAGGTCAGCCACGTCCCTCAATCGTGGCAATTGGCCACCTTATCATTTGAAACAAGAGTTGTGAACTAAATTCTAAAACTAGTAATCATATTAAATAAAGTTTTTGTTTTTATATTTTCCTTTATGTGATAATGATAAAGACATCTAAATATAAAATTTTAATACCACAAATGTATTGTTATCATATTCAATTTATACAGGACCATTTTTTCTGGTTATTAGAAATAAATTTCTATATCACATAGGCTGTGGTCGACTTACTTAAAATTATTTTAACCACACATTGCTTGATAGCAAAAATATTTTTTTTTTGGACAATTCTTGAAGATTATGTTGATCTCCATTCAATTGTCCTCCACATGCCCCACCCACTTGCATTTGACTCGGGGCTTTTGTCCTGTTGTCTGGGTAACTCGTATTTGTGAGCGGGGACAATTGTTTTGACTATGTCCATAGCCCTCGCAAGTGTCGCAGTATGGTGTCTTTTTTCGAATAGTGCAGTCAACATACGTGTGGTTTTGCTTTCCACAGAATCCACATGTTATTGCAAGGGAATTTGCGGACCTTGTTGGCTGTCTATTGCTGGAGTGGGGGAGTCTTGAAGTTGACTGGTGAATTGTGGTGTAGGTGTTTGACAATATGACTGAATTTGTGGATTATAATTTTGAATGTTGTGTTTGTAATGGCAAACTAGTTATCGTCGCTTGAGGTTGTTGTTGCTGGGTTAGTGAATGTGGGTATGTGGTAGTGTACATACTAGAAGGTTGAGTCTGAGATAGAGCATATAAAGATGGATATACGTTATTCAGGCTATTGTTCAGTGTGGCTTGATTAGTGGCAGGACTTTGGTACATAGAACTGGTATGGTCCAATGGAAATGGTACGTTTGATGTCGTTCCAAATCCCATGTAACCCATCGCGTTTGGCTGGATAAGCATTTAAGTGTACAGAGCTCCGCTATTTCGTTGAGGTTGCTGCTTTTGCTGCCCCGCATAAACTGGCGAAAAGCTGGATCGACCAGTCCTATTTTAAATGTAGTTAAAACCATGTTGGCAACTTCCTTTTTCAGACCAACCGACGACTCATCTGCCTTATGCCCAGAGTAAATTATTTCATGCGACGTAGTCTGTAATTTCGCTAGACGCCTGGCGAAAGCTTTAAAGTCTTCCCCTAGCTGTTGACGGCATTGCTTCAACTCGTTCAGCCTGTTGTCCAGTGTTTTTGGCACTAAATAACTGTTTTAAACCGTTTTGCCAAATCCGCTATTGTTTTCACAGTGTTTGAACAACTTAGTTCAAATGCATCACCCACTAACCGCGTTGAAATAAGTGACACTAAAATCTCTTCCTCCTCTGCCTTAACCATTCTTAATGTCAAATCGCAAGCATTTCAGAACTTTTGAACTCTACGCGAGATTTCATGATTCCTTTCCCCGGAGAAAATGGGAACCAACCTTGAAACTACGAGTATCTTACTTATATTTTCAAGCGGCATTTTGAGTGAACGTTTTTGTTTTGTTTGATCCGTTTGAGTAGATTTTGATTTTTTGGTGGATCTAATTATACGTTTAAAAATGATCGCACCTATCTCAAGAGCTTGAGTTTTAGCTATTACTTGTACAGAGTATGTCTTAAGGGTACTGCATTTTAAATTTTATTCTTTCCTTAAAAATTTTCACCGCAATCGTCCGAAGATTTTCCCATTTTGTAAAATCAAATCCATTAGTGGGTTTAAGAAACTTGAAATCAATGTTTATCTGTTAAAAGACAGAAAAAAAGATTTTTATTATACTATTTTTTATTTGCTTTAATTTTTTTTTTTCTTTTCTAAAATTATTTTTTTCGTTTTTTAACACAAATCAATGGCTAATAATAATTCACAACTACAAAAATACTATTGAATAAATAAAATTTTACCAATTCTGGGGCACGAGAATATTTGAAAAGAGGCCATTGAAGAAGGATTGTCTCTCAACCCCGGCTCTAGACATCATAGTTAAACACAAAAGATACAAACGAATGTTTATTCCACCAAATGTTTTTAAATTATTATCATAATTCATTTTTTCAATCATCATAGCATATATTGATTGACCAAAACTAAAAAACTTATACCTACTTTTAAAAGTTAAAAAGCTCTTTAACTTTATATCTAAAGAGAACGGAAACATCAAAAAATCATTTATTCTCGAGAAAGTAGAATTTATATCTGTCCCTTCTAACACATATTTAGGAAGAAAACGTGAATGCATTTCTTCAACACACCTAATATCATGTAAAGACATACAAACAATATGTTTCTTAAACATATGGTTATGCATATTCCATTCTCTTCGCGCAAAAGCAAACGAAGCATCACTCTTGGTACTTAACTTTACACTGAACTTCGTTAAGTCCAGTAACCCATCATTCATTAAAATTATTGTAGTCGAACGTGGACGTAAGGTATTTATTGTATCTCTCTGAATCTCTCCCAGCTCCGAATTATCGGTTTTAGAACTAGCTACACAACCACTCGAAGTCGTTACAGTACGATACTTCACTCGCAGGGATAAAACGAAGAAACCGAAATCGCTTTCTTCGGAATATTCTTCATAAGCATACACATCTCTTTGTCTGTTCATTAATGCCGCGCATTTCTTAAAATCGGTCGCTGGAGGAAGTACTCCTGGAAACGAGATATTTCCCGAATTCAGATAAGCCTGGTTCCACCCATATCCACCAATATGGAAACCGGAAAACATCATGCCAAATATTATCTTTAGCTTAGAGTAAAAGAAGAAAAAATTTACTATCTGGATGTCAGTATCACTGTTTGAGTCGATCATATATCTTCTGAATGCTATAGTATGAGTCCAGTGTTTTATTACAGTATCCCAGTTTTATTTTGCTTTAATTCATCGCAGATATTCTTCAACTTTTCTTCGCCTAATGATTCTATGAAAAATATGAAAAACAAAAAAGGCATATAATATGAGTTATAATTTTTGTTTCCTTGGTAAATAACAAAAAAAAAGGAATTTTATTTAATTTTATTATTTGAAATAGAATAGTTAATTTCATAATGGAACAGTTATTTTCGTTGAAGCATTTAGTGAATCCCTCTTTAGTTTCCCTGTAAGGTTCTCATTGAAGTAGTTGAAGCTTGAGAGAGCTGTTTGAAGCCTAATTTAATAATATCATCATAAACATCTATTAAGTTAGAAGGGTTGAATTCTGATGGTATACCACCAGTTGCATACTTACAATATATTTTGAATCTATCCATATTGAAGTTCTTACCAGCACTTAAATATTGTTTAAGAGTCTTTCTAATGATAGAGTCCCGTAACTTAGTATCTTTCATATTTGTTGTTGCACAAATGGCTGCAACAACTGCTATGTGACATTTGCTCTCACTTAGATATTGTCCACCACTTTGACAGCTAGTCAATATAGATATAATAATAGATGCTATATCATTGGTACTAGGGTCATTAGCACTATAAATTTCACAGGTTATCTTCTTTATATCATTTTTAGAGAAGACTGTACCTGCTAAAGGTGTCAATATGATGTTCTCTGAATCAAGCAAATTTCAAAATATTTAAAGCTATTAAACTAGCTTGTTTCATTGTCAAACAGAGCTGTTTATTATCATATTTAGGTTGGGATGTTGGTGGCTCAGAGTTTTTATAAGTACAGACAAAAACTACACTAACATTGACATGTTTACCATCAGGTCTAGAAATGAACCTGAACTTCCAACTTTTGTCAGTTCCAGGTTTCTTAACTGTTCATGAAAACCGATGCCCCAGCAGCAGTCCTTCTTCTTGTCTGAATTTTTGGAACTCCTAAGCGCACTTCATCCAATGCAAGTTTGAACGATGTCAACATATGCATTAATGGTGTCGCAACTAAATAATTAAATGCACTGCCCTCCATATCCTCTCCGTCGTACATTTCCACAAGAGTAGCGATAGTTGTGGTCACAGTGTTATAATTTACTGTATACGCCATGTACCTTGCTGCGTTAGCAACACTTATCTCACGTTTTCTCATTGCGGAGAAAATGTATGCATTGTACATTTTATTCTTTCCTTAAAAATATCCACCGCAATCGTCCGAAGATTTTCCCATTTTGTAAAATCAAATCCATTAGTGGGTTTAAGAAACTTGTAATCAATGTTTATCTGTTAAAAGACAGAAAAAAAGATTTTTATTATACTATTTTTTATTTGCTTTAATTTTTTTTTTCTTTTCTAAAATTTTTTTTTTTCGTTTTTTAACACAAATCAATGGCTAATAATAATTCACAACTACAAAAATACTATTGAATAAATAAAATTTTACCAATTCTGGGGCACGAGAATATTTGAAAAGAGGCCATTGAAGAAGGATTGTCTCTCAACCCCGGCTCTAGACATCATAGTTAAACACAAAAGATACAAACGAATGTTTATTCCACCAAATGTTTTTAAATTATTATCATAATTCATTTTTTCAATCATCATAGCATATATTGATTGACCAAAACTAAAAAACTTATACCTACTTTTAAAAGTTAAAAAGCTCTTTAACTTTATATCTAAAGAGAACGGAAACATCAAAAAATCATTTATTCTCGAGAAAGTAGAATTTATATCTGTCCCTTCTAACACATATTTAGGAAGAAAACGTGAATGCATTTCTTCAACACACCTAATATCATGTAAAGACATACAAACAATATGTTTCTTAAACATATGGTTATGCATATTCCATTCTCTTCGCGCAAAAGCAAACGAAGCATCACTCTTGGTACTTAACTTTACACTGAACTTCGTTAAGTCCAGTAACCCATCATTCATTAAAATTATTGTAGTCGAACGTGGACGTAAGGTATTTATTGTATCTCTCTGAATCTCTCCCAGCTCCGAATTATCGGTTTTAGAACTAGCTACACAACCACTCGAAGTCGTTACAGTACGATACTTCACTCGCAGGGATAAAACGAAGAAACCGAAATCGCTTTCTTCGGAATATTCTTCATAAGCATACACATCTCTTTGTCTGTTCATTAATGCCGCGCATTTCTTAAAATCGGTCGCTGGAGGAAGTACTCCTGGAAACGAGATATTTCCCGAATTCAGATAAGCCTGGTTCCACCCATATCCACCAATATGGAAACCGGAAAACATCATGCCAAATATTATCTTTAGCTTAGAGTAAAAGAAGAAAAAATTTACTATCTGGATGTCAGTATCACTGTTTGAGTCGATCATATTTCTTCTGAATGCTATAGTATGAGTCCAGTGTTTTATTACAGTATCCCAGTTTTATTTTGCTTTAATTCATCGCAGATATTCTTCAACTTTTCTTCGCCTAATGATTCTATGAAAAATATGAAAAACAAAAAAGGCATATAATATGAGTTATAATTTTTGTTTCCTTGGTAAATAACAAAAAAAAAAGGAATTTATTTAATTTTATTATTTGAAATAGAATAGTTAATTTCATAATGGAACAGTTATTTTCGTTGAAGCATTTAGTGAATCCCTCTTTAGTTTCCCTGTAAGGTTCTCATTGAAGTAGTTGAAGCTTGAGAGAGCTGTTTGAAGCCTAATTTAATAATATCATCATAAACATCTATTAAGTTAGAAGGGTTGAATTCTGATGGTATACCACCAGTTGCATACTTACAATATATTTTGAATCTATCCATATTGAAGTTCTTACCAGCACTTAAATATTGTTTAAGAGTCTTTCTAATGATAGAGTCCCGTAACTTAGTATCTTTCATATTTGTTGTTGCACAAATGGCTGCAACAACTGCTATGTGACATTTGCTCTCACTTAGATATTGTCCACCACTTTGACAGCTAGTCAATATAGATATAATAATAGATGCTATATCATTGGTACTAGGGTCATTAGCACTATAAATTTCACAGGTTATCTTCTTTATATCATTTTTAGAGAAGATTGTACCTGCTAAAGGTGTCAATATGATGTTCTCTGAATCAAGCAAATTTCAAAATATTTAAAGCTATTAAACTAGCTTGTTTCATTGTCAAACAGAGCTGTTTATTATCATATTTAGGTTGGGATGTTGGTGGCTCAGAGTTTTTATAAGTACAGACAAAAACTACACTAACATTGACATGTTTACCATCAGGTCTAGAAATGAACCTGAACTTCCAACTTTTGTCAGTTCCAGGTTTCTTAACTGTTCATGAAAACCGATGCCCCAGCAGCAGTCCTTCTTCTTGTCTGAATTTTTGGAACTCCTAAGCGCACTTCATCCAATGCAAGTTTGAACGATGTCAACATATTCATTAATGGTGTCGCAATTAAATAATTAAATGCACTGCCCTCCCTATCCTCTCCGTCGTACATTTCCACAAGAGTAGCAATAGTTGTGGTCACAGTGTTATAATTTACTGTATACGCCATGTACCTTGCTGCGTTAGCAACACTTATCTCACGTTTTCTCATTGCGGAGAAAATGTATGCATTGTACATTTTATTCTTTCCTTAAAAATATCCACCGCAATCGTCCGAAGATTTTCCCATTTTGTAAAATCAAATCCATTAGTGGGTTTAAGAAACTTGTAATCAATGTTTATCTGTTAAAAGACAGAAAAAAAGATTTTTATTATACTATTTTTTATTTGCTTTAATTTTTTTTTTCTTTTCTAAAATTGTTTTTTTTTCGTTTTTTAACACAAATCAATGGCTAATAATAATTCACAACTACAAAAATACTATTGAATAAATAAAATTTTACCAATTCTGGGGCACGAGAATATTTGAAAAGAGGCCATTGAAGAAGGATTGTCTCTCAACCCCGGCTCTAGACATCATAGTTAAACACAAAAGATACAAACGAATGTTTATTCCACCAAATGTTTTTAAATTATTATCATAATTCATTTTTTCAATCATCATAGCATATATTGATTGACCAAAACTAAAAAACTTATACCTACTTTTAAAAGTTAAAAAGCTCTTTAACTTTATATCTAAAGAGAACGGAAACATCAAAAAATCATTTATTCTCGAGAAAGTAGAATTTATATCTGTCCCTTCTAACACATATTTAGGAAGAAAACGTGAATGCATTTCTTCAACACACCTAATATCATGTAAAGACATACAAACAATATGTTTCTTAAACATATGGTTATGCATATTCCATTCTCTTCGCGCAAAAGCAAACGAAGCATCACTCTTGGTACTTAACTTTACACTGAACTTCGTTAAGTCCAGTAACCCATCATTCATTAAAATTATTGTAGTCGAACGTGGACATAAGGTATTTATTGTATCTCTCTGAATCTCTCCCAGCTCCGAATTATCGGTTTTAGAACTAGCTACACAACCACTCGAAGTCGTTACAGTACGATACTTCACTCGCAGGGATAAAACGAAGAAACCGAAATCGCTTTCTTCGGAATATTCTTCATAAGCATACACATCTCTTTGTCTGTTCATTAATGCCGCGCATTTCTTAAAATCGGTCGCTGGAGGAAGTACTCCTGGAAACGAGATATTTCCCGAATTCAGATAAGCCTGGTTCCACCCATATCCACCAATATGGAAACCGGAAAACATCATGCCAAATATTATCTTTAGCTTAGAGTAAAAGAAGAAAAAATTTACTATCTGGATGTCAGTATCACTGTTTGAGTCGATCATATATCTTCTGAATGCTATAGTATGAGTCCAGTGTTTTATTACAGTATCCCAGTTTTATTTTGCTTTAATTCATCGCAGATATTCTTCAACTTTTCTTCGCCTAATGATTCTATGAAAAATATGAAAAACAAAAAAGGCATATAATATGAGTTATAATTTTTGTTTCCTTGGTAAATAACAAAAAAAAAGGAATTTTATTTAATTTTATTATTTGAAATAGAATAGTTAATTTCATAATGGAACAGTTATTTTCGTTGAAGCATTTAGTGAATCCCTCTTTAGTTTCCCTGTAAGGTTCTCATTGAAGTAGTTGAAGCTTGAGAGAGCTGTTTGAAGCCTAATTTAATAATATCATCATAAACATCTATTAAGTTAGAAGGGTTGAATTCTGATGGTATACCACCAGTTGCATACTTACAATATATTTTGAATCTATCCATATTGAAGTTCTTACCAGCACTTAAATATTGTTTAAGAGTCTTTCTAATGATAGAGTCCCGTAACTTAGTATCTTTCATATTTGTTGTTGCACAAATGGCTGCAACAACTGCTATGTGACATTTGCTCTCACTTAGATATTGTCCACCACTTTGACAGCTAGTCAATATAGATATAATAATAGATGCTATATCATTGGTACTAGGGTCATTAGCACTATAAATTTCACAGGTTATCTTCTTTATATCATTTTTAGAGAAGATTGTACCTGCTAAAGGTGTCAATATGATGTTCTCTGAATCAAGCAAATTTCAAAATATTTAAAGCTATTAAACTAGCTTGTTTCATTGTCAAACAGAGCTGTTTATTATCATATTTAGGTTGGGATGTTGGTGGCTCAGAGTTTTTATAAGTACAGACAAAAACTACACTAACATTGACATGTTTACCATCAGGTCTAGAAATGAACCTGAACTTCCAACTTTTGTCAGTTCCAGGTTTCTTAACTGTTCATGAAAACCGATGCCCCAGCAGCAGTCCTTCTTCTTGTCTGAATTTTTGGAACTCCTAAGCGCACTTCATCCAATGCAAGTTTGAACGATGTCAACATATGCATTAATGGTGTCGCAACTAAATAATTAAATGCACTGCCCTCCATATCCTCTCCGTCGTACATTTCCACAAGAGTAGCGATAGTTGTGGTCACAGTGTTATAATTTACTGTATACGCCATGTACCTTGCTGCGTTAGCAACACTTATCTCACGTTTTCTCATTGCGGAGAAAATGTATGCATTGTACAGTTTATTCTTTCCTTAAAAATATCCACCGCAATCGTCCGAAGATTTTCCCATTTTGTAAAATCAAATCCATTAGTGGGTTTAAGAAACTTGTAATCAATGTTTATCTGTTAAAAGACAGAAAAAAAGATTTTTATTATACTATTTTTTATTTGCTTTAATTTTTTTTTTCTTTTCTAAAATTGTTTTTTTTTCGTTTTTTAACACAAATCAATGGCTAATAATAATTCACAACTACAAAAATACTATTGAATAAATAAAATTTTACCAATTCTGGGGCACGAGAATATTTGAAAAGAGGCCATTGAAGAAGGATTGTCTCTCAACCCCGGCTCTAGACATCATAGTTAAACACAAAAGATACAAACGAATTTTTATTCCACCAAATGTTTTTAAATTATTATCATAATTCATTTTTTCAATCATCATAGCATATATTGATTGACCAAAACTAAAAAACTTATACCTACTTTTAAAAGTTAAAAAGCTCTTTAACTTTATATCTAAAGAGAACGGAAACATCAAAAAATCATTTATTCTCGAGAAAGTAGAATTTATATCTGTCCCTTCTAACACATATTTAGGAAGAAAACGTGAATGCATTTCTTCAACACACCTAATATCATGTAAAGACATACAAACAATATGTTTCTTAAACATATGGTTATGCATATTCCATTCTCTTCGCGCAAAAGCAAACGAAGCATCACTCTTGGTACTTAACTTTACACTGAACTTCGTTAAGTCCAGTAACCCATCATTCATTAAAATTATTGTAGTCGAACGTGGACGTAAGGTATTTATTGTATCTCTCTGAATCTCTCCCAGCTCCGAATTATCGGTTTTAGAACTAGCTACACAACCACTCGAAGTCGTTACAGTACGATACTTCACTCGCAGGGATAAAACGAAGAAACCGAAATCGCTTTCTTCGGAATATTCTTCATAAGCATACACATCTCTTTGTCTGTTCATTAATGCCGCGCATTTCTTAAAATCGGTCGCTGGAGGAAGTACTCCTGGAAACGAGATATTTCCCGAATTCAGATAAGCCTGGTTCCACCCATATCCACCAATATGGAAACCGGAAAACATCATGCCAAATATTATCTTTAGCTTAGAGTAAAAGAAGAAAAAATTTACTATCTGGATGTCAGTATCACTGTTTGAGTCGATCATATATCTTCTGAATGCTATAGTATGAGTCCAGTGTTTTATTACAGTATCCCAGTTTTATTTTGCTTTAATTCATCGCAGATATTCTTCAACTTTTCTTCGCCTAATGATTCTATGAAAAATATGAAAAACAAAAAAGGCATATAATATGAGTTATAATTTTTGTTTCCTTGGTAAATAACAAAAAAAAAGGAATTTTATTTAATTTTATTATTTGAAATAGAATAGTTAATTTCATAATGGAACAGTTATTTTCGTTGAAGCATTTAGTGAATCCCTCTTTAGTTTCCCTGTAAGGTTCTCATTGAAGTAGTTGAAGCTTGAGAGAGCTGTTTGAAGCCTAATTTAATAATATCATCATAAACATCTATTAAGTTAGAAGGGTTGAATTCTGATGGTATACCACCAGTTGCATACTTACAATATATTTTGAATCTATCCATATTGAAGTTCTTACCAGCACTTAAATATTGTTTAAGAGTCTTTCTAATGATAGAGTCCCGTAACTTAGTATCTTTCATATTTGTTGTTGCACAAATGGCTGCAACAACTGCTATGTGACATTTGCTCTCACTTAGATATTGTCCACCACTTTGACAGCTAGTCAATATAGATATAATAATAGATGCTATATCATTGGTACTAGGGTCATTAGCACTATAAATTTCACAGGTTATCTTCTTTATATCATTTTTAGAGAAGATTGTACCTGCTAAAGGTGTCAATATGATGTTCTCTGAATCAAGCAAATTTCAAAATATTTAAAGCTATTAAACTAGCTTGTTTCATTGTCAAACAGAGCTGTTTATTATCATATTTAGGTTGGGATGTTGGTGGCTCAGAGTTTTTATAAGTACAGACAAAAACTACACTAACATTGACATGTTTACCATCAGGTCTAGAAATGAACCTGAACTTCCAACTTTTGTCAGTTCCAGGTTTCTTAACTGTTCATGAAAACCGATGCCCCAGCAGCAGTCCTTCTTCTTGTCTGAATTTTTGGAACTCCTAAGCGCACTTCATCCAATGCAAGTTTGAACGATGTCAACATATGCATTAATGGTGTCGCAACTAAATAATTAAATGCACTGCCCTCCATATCCTCTCCGTCGTACATTTCCACAAGAGTAGCGATAGTTGTGGTCACAGTGTTATAATTTACTGTATACGCCATGTACCTTGCTGCGTTAGCAACACTTATCTCACGTTTTCTCATTGCGGAGAAAATGTATGCATTGTACAGTTTATTCTTTCCTTAAAAATATCCACCGCAATCGTCCGAAGATTTTCCCATTTTGTAAAATCAAATCCATTAGTGGGTTTAAGAAACTTGTAATCAATGTTTATCTGTTAAAAGACAGAAAAAAAGATTTTTATTATACTATTTTTTATTTGCTTTAATTTTTTTTTTCTTTTCTAAAATTTTTTTTTTTTTCCTTTTTTAACACAAATCAATGGCTAATAATAATTCACAACTACAAAAATACTATTGAATAAATAAAATTTTACCAATTCTGGGGCACGAGAATATTTGAAAAGAGGCCATTGAAGAAGGATTGTCTCTCAACCCCGGCTCTAGACATCATAGTTAAACACAAAAGATACAAACGAATGTTTATTCCACCAAATGTTTTTAAATTATTATCATAATTCATTTTTTCAATCATCATAGCATATATTGATTGACCAAAACTAAAAAACTTATACCTACTTTTAAAAGTTAAAAAGCTCTTTAACTTTATATCTAAAGAGAACGGAAACATCAAAAAATCATTTATTCTCGAGAAAGTAGAATTTATATCTGTCCCTTCTAACACATATTTAGGAAGAAAACGTGAATGCATTTCTTCAACACACCTAATATCATGTAAAGACATACAAACAATATGTTTCTTAAACATATGGTTATGCATATTCCATTCTCTTCGCGCAAAAGCAAACGAAGCATCACTCTTGGTACTTAACTTTACACTGAACTTCGTTAAGTCCAGTAACCCATCATTCATTAAAATTATTGTAGTCGAACGTGGACGTAAGGTATTTATTGTATCTCTCTGAATCTCTCCCAGCTCCGAATTATCGGTTTTAGAACTAGCTACACAACCACTCGAAGTCGTTACAGTACGATACTTCACTCGCAGGGATAAAACGAAGAAACCGAAATCGCTTTCTTCGGAATATTCTTCATAAGCATACACATCTCTTTGTCTGTTCATTAATGCCGCGCATTTCTTAAAATCGGTCGCTGGAGGAAGTACTCCTGGAAACGAGATATTTCCCGAATTCAGATAAGCCTGGTTCCACCCATATCCACCAATATGGAAACCGGAAAACATCATGCCAAATATTATCTTTAGCTTAGAGT
Source organism: Philhelius festivus (assembly GCA_963931855.1). NCBI lineage: Eukaryota > Metazoa > Arthropoda > Insecta > Diptera > Syrphidae > Philhelius > Philhelius festivus. The sequence continues at coordinate 141,171,108 of OZ007556.1, read as the reverse complement.
AAAAGAAGAAAAAATTTACTATCTGGATGTCAGTATCACTGTTTGAGTCGATCATATATCTTCTGAATGCTATAGTATGAGTCCAGTGTTTTATTACAGTATCCCAGTTTTATTTTGCTTTAATTCATCGCAGATATTCTTCAACTTTTCTTCGCCTAATGATTCTATGAAAAATATGAAAAACAAAAAAGGCATATAATATGAGTTATAATTTTTGTTTCCTTGGTAATAATAATAGAATATTATTTGAAATAGAATAGTTAATTTCATAATGGAACAGTTATTTTCGTTGAAGCAGTAAAATTAGTTTATCTGCCAACGTAAATTTGTTTGTCACTGATTTATCTGTTAGGCCAATGAGCTTATTTCATTAATGTAACGTTATAGTTATTCGTTGAGTCAATTTTTAATCCAACGAATTAACTTCATAACCGTAAAACATGCTTATATAATTAAGATTAAGAATAATTGTCACTAACATCTCTTAAAAAAAGTTCCCCGTTTGGTCAACCCACGTAGTTCCATATTGACCTAATGCCTTATACCATTTATAGAGGATATACTGTCATTACTGCCGTATTCACCAAGGTTAGATAAATTATATATAACCTCGTTCTTGATTATTAATGCTTCTTCTTTATTAAAATAAATTTTACAATGACTTCTTAAACTTAAGGAGTTCTATACCAAATGCTACAATATTCGTTATAAGAGCCTCCATATCAGGTGTTGAAAACCTCTTTCAACATAGCTCAAGAACAAACTTCTTTCCACCGTGGACGATTGACACAACCTCTTTTTTTTACAAAATCCTTTATCAGGTAGTATAGTGGATGGAATGGAATAGTGGAATGGTTTGTTCTCTAAGATAAATAATACAATAATTTAACAAGTTAGGTTTTTTTCTCTATAAAAACTTACTATCTTTTTCGCTGCTGGACTAGTTTTGTCGGCAAAAATCAAAATGGCTTCCAAAGCCGACAATTACAAAAATTTCTTTTAACTTTACAAAAAAAAAGGCGCAGGTTCAATTGAGAACAAATGACAAAGACAAATATACATTTTTTAAGTCGGTTCTTTCATCAAAGTTAAAACAAATGCAGCATACAGTAGACAACATAAAAGGTTGCGTTCAATTATCAACATCAGGTATAGGGCGTGATATTTATACAAGTCTTAATTCTATGTGAAAAGCGGAAGATATTGCGTACTTTGTGTATGTAAAGAATTCCTTACCACGATTGGGGGGAATTTCTTGACTGATTTTTAAATAAAAGGAAGAAGTGTTTCCTGTTCAAAATCTTTATTGATTATTGAATTTCTTGAAACTATTCTATGCTACGAGTATTTATACCAATTTTACATACAGAAAAAAAAAAGATAAAGAAAATGTATGCACATTTTATTACTTATTTTATTACATTACTTATCTCTTGCATGCTTATCGTACATACACACAAGTGATAGACAAACAGAATCGTGATTGCATGGTACATGGTGTTTAATCTTTAAGCAGTGTACGTGATCAAATGCATGTCCGTTTCCTTAATGGATTATTTTCGTATGTAGGAGTTGGCACATCTGGCAGAGAATAATCTCTGACATACGTTGCACTAGAATTTACAGCCAAATTTATCGTAGCTAAATTTGGGCTGCAAGGTAGAGTATTTAATTGATTACATCTTACTTATGTACCAGATAAAGTGCCACCTGGATAGAGTTAGAAAGAGTTCTAGGGATGCTGATTCGGATGATGAATTATATAATACCTCTTAATTCAATTACATCTTCTTCTTATTTTTGTGTTGCCTACGGAGCATTACAAAATCCATCATCCGGTCCCACCAAACAAACATCAGATCACTGATAGGACGGTCCTCATAACGGAGATTCATTATATTTAGAATTATATTAAAGATAGTCAGAGCTACCCGCAAACTCAAAAATAGGCCAAAGATGGCTGAACTAAATTGGCCTAGCCATGTATAAATTCGTTCGAAGAAGCCTCCAATTTTTGTTTTTAAGGTCGTTATTTCTTCTTCTGAAAAAGTATCTACGAGACTGACCCTAGCATGGTTGTTATCCCACTTAATCGCCTCATGGATGATGTTGCCTAGAATGACTTTCCCATCGTCAGGTACAAGAAGTGCCTTTTGATAGCAAGCCAGCTCATCGATTGAATAAATGCCTGTTGTGCTAGATTATCTAATTGTTGAAACTCCCAAGCATGTCTACTTAAAGGACATATAATTTAGGTGTCGCTAAATTGGTGAAAAACAGGAAGAATGGGGTTACACTCTACATATGTGAGTGATCAACCAGAATTCGTATTCGAGGTCTGAGGTACCTTTTTATTCCATTATGGATCACAGAAAGCTCTTAGCTACATGATTGGTTAGCAACATTTGCTGTGACGGAAACAGGTGTGCACTGTATTAGGATGCTGATTCGGATGCTGAATTATATAATACCTCTTATTTCAATTACATCTTCTTATTTTTGTGTTGTCTACGGAGCATTACAAAATCCATCATCCGGTCCCACCAAACAAACATCAGATCACTTATAGGACGGTCCTCATAACGGAGTTTCATTATATTTAGAATTATATTAAAGATAGTCAGAGCTACCCGCAAACTCAAAAATAGGCCAAAGATGGCTGAACTAAATTGGCCTAGCCATGTATAAATTCGTTGGAAGAAGCCTCCAATTTTTGTTTTTAAGGTCGTTATTTCTTCTTCTGAAAAAGTATCTACGAGACTGACCCTAGCATGGTTGTTATCCCACTTAATCGCCTCATGGATGATGTTGCCTAGAATGACTTTCCCATCGTCAGGTACAAGTAGTGCCTTTTGATAGCGAGCCAGCTCATCGATTGAATAAATGCCTGTTGTGCTAGATTATCTAATTGTTGAAACTCCCAAGCATGTCTACTTAAAGGACATATAATTTAGGTGTCGCTAAATTGGTGAAAAACAGGAAGAATGGGGTTACACTCTACATATGCGAGTGATCAACCAGAATTCGTGTTCGAGGTCTGAGGTACCTTTTTATTCCATTATGGATCACAGAAAGCTCTTAGCTACATGATTGGTTAGCAACATTTGCTGTGACGGAAACAGGTGTGCACTGTATTAGATGTGCTACCTCACCTCTGATTACAGCTGTGTATCCAGGCCCTCTAAAGTAGTCGTATGCAAAATCTTCAGGGGAAAGTAAGGCTAGGGTGAGATGATCACGCAAAAGGGTTTGTTCAAGCTCACAACGTTCGTGGGTCATCACTTGATATAAGCTATCAACCTGTGTTTTGGTATGTCGCATTATATATACTAGTTTAGAATTAGTGTAGGTCATTAGGTCGACATCTTGACTTGACAGTGCCGTATGCTTTCTCTGAAATTGCATCACAGAGTCCTCTTCAAGGATCAATAGTTTTGTTTCTCGAAGAGATATGTAGTTATATCTGATGAAGCCTTTGCTGGTACTCTATATAACAATACAAATGGTTTTACATCTTCACACATAGTCCCATCTATGAATGTTTCCCAATAACTCCAGTCTAAGGTAGGAGTAAAGCATTCCCTATTTAAAAACGTGCAGACCTGTCCATCAATGAGCTTGATTTCTCCTGTGGAGATATCGACTAACGCTTTGTTGTTTCTCTGACAGCTTTATGGTAGGTCAAAGATCCTACATGTAACGTTCCTCCGGCTGTACAGGAACCATCATCCCGTGAACCAAAAGTCACAAATGATTGAGAGGATGGATAGCTTAAAGGTATTTTCTCTATAAATATTGAGGGATAAGGATTATATCGCCTTGATCGATGGTGCAGCTTCTTATTTGCCGTTTGAGCACTGATCTCTTTTTCTGGTGCAGCTAAATGATCATTAGTTAAAGTAAAATTCTTTTCAAGTTGAACGATATTGTTGTTTATGATAACACAATTTAGCTTTTAGATTAGAGATGACAATTGTTCACGATCGAGAATTAAATTTTGTATGATGATGTTGTTTGATTAAGTTTGATGATAGATGTCGTTGCTAGGTTAGTTTTGATTTATCTGGGATTATATGTGGTATTGGTAATGTTGGTTTGAAGTTCTTTTCGGGAAGATGGTGTTGGTTATTTGAACCACTTGAATGAAGAACCACCTGTCTTCCGGGAGCTGGATAGCTTGATTTAAGTTTTCAACGTTTTAGGTTTAATTTAATGATATGTTGTATATGAACAAAGCAATTATCCTTTATTGCAATTAAAAATGAAGCTTTGGTTTCGGTGCAATCCCTACTAATTTGTATGGCTCTAACCTTATTGAAGTTATGTCACATGTTAGGCAAGTCTGTGGAGTTTGTACGACTCTTTGTTCCTGGCTAGGACTACTCGTATGGAGATTTTTGAAGAATTGAAGAACTGTTGGGAAGTGCGAAGGCTAGTAGTTCTGATCCTAATTGTAAGTAAATATGTTGAACAAAATGATTTCAATAATCTAAAAAAAGATAGAAAATACCTAATTGAGGTCACTTTCCGCTATATTTGAGGGATTTTGTGGTATTGTGGACCAACTGTACCACATTTAATGTAGGACAAAACTCTGACTTTCTTATAAAAATTCTCGTTGTTTTAGCGTTCAGCGATGATGTTTCTAAGCGAATTACTGTTATTTTTTATTAAAGGTTTATTCGGTTGTCTTAAAAATCACAATCACTTAAAATTCACAAAAAAAAAAGAAAATTATTCGAGATTAGCACGCTTTACTTCTGATAGCAAATTACTTGTTGGTGTGTCACAATTGAGAGTCGGGAATTGAAAGATTGATTTAGGGTAATGATTCGTGCTTTCCACACGAAAATTAAGTTCTATAAGAAGCAACGAATTCAGTGCACTTGCAAGGTTTAGTTGAAAAGGAAATTGGAAAGTGTGATCGTTAAGATCACACGTACTAAATTATGGTCGAATTCAACCCAGTAAATGGCGATACGATAAGTCTTTTGTTTCTCAGTCATCGCAAAAATCTGATGATGTTTTGGTAATCGACAAGAACTCTTCGATATTTGTGAATGTTTCTGGGTTGTGAAATTAAATGTCAACAATCTTCGATTTTGTTTTCGCTTTCTCAATTACTTTTTGTCAAAAAAATTATATATAAATAAGAAATCTTGTTTTTTGGGTTTTTCTCGCAACTTTGACAACTTGAATAAAATAAATAATCACCAAAATGTATTCATATATATCTTTTTACAGATTTTTTTATAATTTTTAAATTATTTAAAAAAAGACCTTTATAAGGTTCTATTAAACAAAACTTTCATTATATTACTAGTAAACTATTACTATAGTGTGAATCGAATAATTCGATTTAAACAGATAGCAGAACACTATCTTATTTAGAGTAAAAATAATCATAAATCAGAAATAAGAATTAATTTTTCAAAACTATTGTTAAAATTATATAATTTATTTATTGTTTATAAATAATTTCTTGTTGAAGATTATTTCATGGTTTTTGGACAATAATTTTAAATAAAAAAATATGAATCAAATATTCGAATCTAAATTGAAAACAACAGAATTGTATACCTACATTATGTAAGTGGTTTTTCTAAATAAATTACATTAATTCTTGGTTGTTTATAAAATATTTTTAATTTGTGATTTATTGAACAATAATTTAAAAATAAAATAAGTTACTTCCTCAAATAATGATTATATTTGGAGTTAAAATAGTCATAAATCAGAAATAAGAATTAATTTTTCAAAACTATTGTTAAAATTATATAATTTATTTATTGTTTATAAATAATTTCCTATTGAAGATTATTTCATGGGTCTTGACAATAATTTTAAATAAAAAAATATGAATCAAATATTTCAATCTAAATTGAAAACACCAGAATTGTATACCTACATTGTAATGTAAGTGATTCTTCTAAATGAATTACATAAATTATTGATTGTTTATAAAATATTTTTAATTTGTGATTTATTGAACAATTTTACAAGAGTATAAATAAAATAAGTAGCTTCCTCAAATAATACTCATTTGTTTCAAGTTTAAAAATTAAGCTGAAACAATATTTATATATACATTTATATTTATATAGTTTTATACTATTTATATTAAGCAAAATTAATAAAAAATTATTATAAACAAAATATTTAAATACAATTGTAGTTTTTAATGTCTATTTCATTGATTTTTCAGCAAAAAAATTATATAGCTTTTGGTCAATGAGGCTTTTCTTGATTAAAGTTACATCTTAATTAATTTCATCATTGAAGATAAGATGGCTAGAAAATCTTGAAATTGTATCGCTGGCATAGAATAGAGGCAGATGTAGTTTTTTTCTTTTGATAGTAATATCAGTACGGTCCATGTATAGTGGCTTTGTTAGTAAGAACAAACATTCCCGTTAATTATGGAACACAACGTCGTTCAAGTGGCTGCATCGGCTGGAGTCAATTTTACCTTTTAAGCGAATAATCCGAGATCTTTGTGCAGAATTCTTCTCAGGTAAGTGCGTGAAATGTTGAGCTGTTGAGATCGATGGTGAGTTGATGTTCTTAAATTGAGTTTCAAATTCTCAGACACATTCTTGTACTACGACAGGGACCATGAGTGCTGTCTAGTGAACGACATACCAGTCTCACGAACTTTTGGCACAAAATTGCGTACAGCAGGCGCGGTGAGTGCTTCATTTCGGCCTAAACTTAATTTTCAAAAACGCACTGTTTGGGATACACGCACTCACTTTAGAAATAAGTAAGTATTGAATATTTCCTAGATTTCGAGCGGGAAACAGATGTCAGTGTCAAAATAACCTATGATTTAAAAAGAAACCACTAGACGGCCCACCCTGTACAATTAAGTTAAATCAATTTGTAAGTTTTGTGTACTCTTGACGCAAGTATTCATTATTTAAAAAAAATTATGTTATTACCTAATAAAATTTCCGAGAAAAAAATTCCCAAAAATCGTGCGTTTTTTTGGCGTTCTAGACCGTACTAGTAACTTAAACAGTTTTGTTATTGCAGAACACAAATATCTATACTATTATATAAAAGCGAAACCATTTTAAAGTTTGATACGCACGATCTCAGAAAGTAGTCAACCGATTCATTTGAAATAAATTTTATTATTTTTTATATTGTTATAAGAGTGTTTATGGCTATTATTTTTTTTCATTAATAATTTGTCAAACTTAAATATTATGAATTTTACATTTTTTGTCCATTTCTTTTCATTAGTTGACTTATACAACCACTCATATCTTAAAACCTATACAATAATCGACAAAGATTAGCATTGCTTCATTAAGTCAATATTGTTGCGCAAATTTTAAGCCCAAAATCATTTCTTAGTTACACATACAACCTGAGAAATAAATAAAAACAAATTATAAAATTATAAACTTTTTGTATTTATTTTATCCAGGAATTAGATTTCATCACAATCGAAAGGTCGCTGCTTTGTTTCATTTCATTATCATTCCAAAATTTTTAGTTTTCTTTTCTTCCCATGCTCTTTCTCTCTTAATATCTGTTCCATTCAATAGTTACGTTTTTTCTCTTACCTACCTACCTACCTACGTATTCAATTTTTCTGTATTGTATTTGTATAGTTTATCTAACTAACCGACACACACATATTTTTTTGTTTCTCTAATTCTATCGTCACATCGCTGAGCAATGTGGGGTTGGCTCTTTTTACTTGCGATATAGGTTATAGAGTACCTATTAGTAATAGGTACTAAGACTAACTATAGGGCAAGTTCTGCATCTGGAACTCGAGATTTTGATCAAAGTTGACATTTACGATGATAGCGAAGACGAATAAAGTGGGTCCGACGATTCCGGCTGTTTGTCTGTATGCCTGTATGTCCGTATGTCTGTACCTCGATCTAGAGCTTAAGCCACTGGAGCTATTTTCTTCAAACTCGGTACTTAAGGGTCTTCGGTGATTCCGTAGAGGAGAAATTGAAATTTTTTTTTTAGCTCTAAAACTAACAGTACCCCCATACACCAGTAATGCATAATCTCACTTATTATGATACGAGTATTATGGACACGGACTACATTTTGGTAAAAAAAATGTTTGGGGGGAAATGTTATTAACGGTACCTGTCATAGAACGGTTTTTTTGATTTACGAATTTCTCATCAACAGCTCTAACGATTTTAAACAAAATTTGTATGCGTGAGCTTCTATACACTCGAAAAAATATAATCTAAAATTTTTTTCGAAAAAATAGTTTTTTGATTTTTAAAAAAATAATATATTTTTTTTTTGAAAATTCAATATCTAGAAAACGGATACACAAATAAATTTTTAAATTGCGTTATAAAATGTATTTTATTGAATACTAATAACTTGCATATCATTTTTGTTTATAAAAATTTTAAGGACGATTTAGTACACAAAAAACAAGTTTCAGTGCGTCTGTATGTCTGTACCTCTCTCTACAGCCTTACCCACTAGACCTATGTTCTTCAATCTCGGTAGTGAAGGGTCTTCGGTGAATCCCTAGAGGAGAACTTGAAATTTTTTTTTAGCTCCAAAACTAACGGTTCCCCCCATACACCCATAATGCATAATCTTATTTATCTCGAAACGGTTCTAACGATTTTGATAAAAAAAATTAGGTGTGATATTATGGACATTGGACATAGACTACATTTTGGTCAAAAAAATTTTTCTGGCAAAATGCTATTAACGGTACCTCTGTCATAGAACCGTTTTTTGATTTCTTGACTTTCTCATCAACAGCTCTAACGATTTTAACCGAAAATTCTCAACAGGAGCCCCCTTAAGTTTAAAATAATATTGTATATAAAGATATTGGAAAGAAAAAACTATTTCTAAAATCTATACTACCTAATACTTAAAATTTGGCATCCCAAATTTTGTTCTCGAAAAATTTTAAGGGAATTTGTCATACAAAAAATTACTTAAATATTAAAAAGATTAATCAGACATCAGACGGCAATTCCATACATTTGGACATTTTTATCTCATTAAATCCATGTTTTATATTTATAAAATGGGGGTATTTTAAATTCCAAAGTACTTTTACATAAGAGCCAGTCGTGCATTTTATTTTTTAAGTTACTTGAATACACTCAATAGCATTTTGGGTGACGAAAAAGGACATCCAATTGACTACAGTGCCGTGCACATGAACTTATTCTATAAAAGCGAAAGATTTTAAAGTTTGGGTTGAATGATCTCAGAAAGTAGTCAACCCGTTTATTTGAAATAAATTTTATTATTTTCTATATTGCTATATTTATAATATGCACAAACATGAAAAAGCTCTTTTTTTCAAGTTTTAAAGAGAATCTAATTCGATACGGTATGTTATACATATAAACTAAAATTAATATTATTGTAGCAAATATGCTCAGTCTCATTGAGAAATGTTTTCATATGCTAATATTAATACTAAGAAAATATTCGTAGTTACAATTTGCGAAGCAACGCGAGTACGGGTCGGCTAGTATACAATATAACAGAATATTCAAAAATCTTGTATTGACATCTTGTTTTTTAGATTTTTATAAAAAAAAAGACAGCCAGCAAAAGAATCGGTCGCAATAAATAAGGAGAAATTTAAAAACCAATCTGAAGATTAGAATAATGAAAAATAAAACAGGTGTTATGAAAAACTTAAAAGAAGGACTCATTTTTTCGGGCTCTGGGAAATAAACCTGCAGTAATACTGATACGGATTGAATAATTGAGCAAAATATTCAAAACTTGGTCTTTAAGCTTAAAAAATTATTTCTCTATAATTTTGAAACACAGCAACAGAGCACAGCCTAAACGTTGCTAATTTGGTGATATCTTGTAGAGTTCCACTTTTAGTAGAGATAACACATCCAGGATCGTAGAATAGATAAAGAAGTTCCAAGGATCATTTACATACCTTTTTTGGGGTAATTATCCATGACCCTTTTTTGCCGGTCGTCACCGAAGTCCAGTTTGAATTATTATGATCAACCAAGTTTTGATAAGATCAAAACAAAGAGATCGATAGCTGAACTCTACTTTTTTTTTTGTTTGTTTCGAGTGAGTTACCGAAATGATCATAAATTCGTTGGAGGCCGATTTTTGTTATGATCTTGAAAACTGCAAATTTCTCATCACTTTTGGCAATGCATAGAAAGAATTCCTTGTCCTTGACTTTTTTTCAATTTTTTTCGGATAAGCTCTCCCCTACCTCTTTCAATGACTGAGTGCAGTAACGATATTTTGGGTGCTATTCTTTACGGTGCTATTTGAATAGCCGTGACGTCAAATTCTACCAAATCCTTGGTCTTCGATAATGATTTCAAGAAATTTGTTAACGCAGACTATTTCATTTTTATCTTCATCCGAAATTACGAGAGGAACGTCCGAATCCTTTCCGGGTGATAATTGCAGCTATAAGATCCTTCCAAATTATATAAAAATGCTCCTCCTAATCGCAGCGGATGTTGCAAATAGGTGCAACATCCGCTGCGATTCTATCTCTAGTCAATTCGTTGTCACGTTGAACACATTGACTTCATATAAAACCTCATTCCTCTGTGTAGCTGGATTAAGTGGGATGCTAGGTGTATCCGTGAATCAATACTTGCTCAAGAGAAGGGCCTAAAAACTATATAGACATTGTGATTGGTATAAGAGTACGTAAGTATAATAGTCGATCGGTCATACGTCTCGATTGCATCGCTTACCAAGGGGTGGAATGAATATTTTTGCGGCAGAGTGGATTGACCTACAAGCTACATGGTGTAAAAAATCCAAAGCTGAATAGGGACAAATTTGGAGGGAGCTGAAACATATCTCAAGAATGCGTAGAGAAACCCCATTGACATAACAAGTCCAAAAATGTAAGTACATAAGTAAGTATGTTTCTTTTAATCATTACACATTTATAATTGCATTGGTGTATCTATCTAAGGGATATAATACGAAAACAGTACTTCTTTATGCAGATAAAATCAATTCAATCCAATATAGATAGACATCTTATCTAAATATATTTAGTTGTATATTCTGTATTGAAAATTGATCCAATCAGCCGCCACAAGAAAATCAAATAAAAAGACAGACGCTGACATCAACGTACTAGCGCCAATAAAGGTATAATACATTTCTACGTAATAAGATATCAGGTTAATTGAACAAATGTGTGGAATACCTTTACTTCTCAATTATATCTCCGATTGTAAATGTTCTTTTGTCTAACGATCCAACTTGAAGTTTCAAAAAGATTTATATATAAATAATTGTTTATTTATGATTTTACAAGCTTTTGGAAAAGATTGAATAATAAAAATGAAATTAATCCTATGCATGCAAAAAGATTTTTACCTAGAAATGATTATGTACATAATGTATAGCTGAATTTTATTTAGAATAAACAATTACAATACATGTACATATGTAAGTACCTATTTATCTTTTATAAAATGTTCTCTATTCAAAACTTATTTTGTTGAAGTTGTGTTTGAGTTATTTATCTGTCAAATTTAGTGCTCAACTTAATTTTGCTTAAGTTACATTATCTAAAAAACCCACATTAGTTAGAAGAGTACTTGTTTGTACTATGCTCCCACCAAATTGAAATTCAAGATTTCGGCTGAAAACTTTTGATATTTTAAATTGATGATGAAATTTTTCTACTCTACTATGAATTCTCAACTAATCTGAAATTTCAGATTTCGGTTTTTTGGGAACATAGTACTCGTATTAACCTGTTTAAAATTTTGAAAAAAGGCCGCAACTACAGAATGTTTTATTCCTTGAAACCTACTACGCAGATCGGGCCAGATTTTAACTACCAAAATTTCCTCCAAAAATCAGATAAGTTCCTAGTTTAATTTTGACATAAGATCTTTGTGGAGAATATGTCACATTAAACAGCTGTCATTAAAAAGAAATATTTAACTCCAGAATAACGTACCGAACAATTATTTCCTGCGCTAAATATTGACATATACAGCCCTTATAGCTATCAACTATCAAACAGATACTTCATACACATCAACAAATTGAATGAGTTGGTATTATGACTATCAACTATCAAAATTTTTTATCGACTACTGTGAATTTTATTAAATTTTATCATTACTGTGAATGATTTTTTTGATAGACTTGGTATTACGGATATCAACAAAATAGATACACATCAATTTTCTTATCAACCACAAATTCTTGATTGAAACGTAAACATACAAATTTATTCGGGATTTTTAAAAGCGAACAAAGTTTAAAAGAATGTTGACTTCGATAGAATTATTTTTTGAGGAGTTATGATGAATTTTTTATAAGAACAACTTATAGACTAAGAGCCCACAGCAATTTTTGGGTGTGATTGATAACAAAAAATAATTAGCATAATTAGATAGGCCTTTTATAGTTATTTAGAAATGTGAAAGCCTTGCATACTCTAGTGGGCGCAATAGTGCATTATAGTGCATTAAGTATGCAGTTCCTTCCAAATCCAAATAATTGTGATAACAACTTTGCCAAAATGTAGAGTTAAGCCCCCTGATTGAAAATATCGAGGTCCAAGACGTTTTACAGACAGCCTTCTGCCTGCCAGACGCGATAAGAATAGGCAACTTCTTGCACCAAGAAGGCCACCTTCAAAACGTCATGGACCTCGATATTTGCAATCAGGGCACTTAGCTGTTCATTTTGAAGTTATGGCAAATTTGTTTTCTCAATTGTTTAATAAGGAAAGAACTGTATACTTGATGAACTATAATGCACTATGGCGCCCACTAGAGTATGCAAAACGTTCACATTTGTGAATAACTACTAAAGGCCTAACTAATTATGCTAATTATTTTTTGTTATCAATCACACCCAAAAATTGCTGTGGGCTCTCGGTCTATTACATTTTCGCACAAATAATTTACCTTTTCGTGGCCGACAGAAAACAAATAAATATTTCAAACGCGAAGCGTCGAACAAAACTCATTCACAATGAAGTTTTTGATAAGTAGATATTCACGATCGGTCTAAAATTACCAGTTGATACCCATAATACGAAATTATCAACTAATTGATAGAAATTATCGACTATCAAATTGATACTCATAATAGGGCTGATAATTTCTGTACATTTGGGAACAAAAATTTGAATATTGGGAGCTACATGTGGACTTAAATGTGCGCTAAACCTTGGAGAGAATTTCTTATGGGAGCTAAAGTTCAGCGCGATTTGCGTCCTAGGCCTTTTAAACGGGCATTGTTTAAAATTTTGCGCCTTTTTTTTATATGGACAGTCATAAGATCTAAAGTTTGACAGTAATATAAATGTTTTGCGTAACGTAACTGGATCTCATTTGTAAAGATCAATAACTGGATAGATTGAAAAACATACGTCAGTTATATAGTTCATAAACATCTGACATCTGAGAGAGATCATTCAACGGCTGAAGCTTTTAAGTGCAATTTAATAATCTTAGTCTAAAATGGAGCGTTGGGCAGGTAAAATAGCGGTAGTAACTGGAGCAAGTTCTGGCATAGGTTTAGCTATAGTGAAGGATCTTGTTAAAGCTGGTGTTATAGTTATTGGTTTAGCAAGGCGAGTTAATAAAATGAAAGAGTTAGAAGACGAACTACAATTCAGAAGAGGATCATTTCATGGCTGTGAGTGTGACATTTCGGATGTGGAATCTATCAAATCTGCATTTAAATGGATAGCGGATACGTTTTCAAAAGTCAACATTCTTATTAACAACGCAGGAATATTGAAATTTTCCGGAATATTAACCGAAGGCAATGAAGATGATTTGAAGGAATTGATCGAAGTGAATTTGTTAGGCAATGTGTATTGCACAAAGGAAGCTCATCGACTGATGAAGGCCAGTTGGGGTGAAGAGTGTCACATTATTAACGTTAATAGTATTCTTGGTCATACCATTCCGGCTAGTCTGGCATCACTGACTTATAATCTGTATCCGACTTCAAAACATGCTTTAAAAGCTACAACCGAAGTTTTGCGGCAAGAGCTTGTTAACGAAAAGAACATAAGAATTTCCGTGAGTAATTGAGTACTTAAACTTTATAATTTCATTATTATTTTCAAGGTTTGTATTTATTCATAAGAGTATCAGCCCTGGATTGGTAAAAACTGGAATAGCACACTCAGCGAAGCATCCGGGCGCAGATAGAATAATGTCATCTGAGGCTATACTCCAAGTGGAGGATATTTCCAGAGCAATTTTGTTTATAATTGCTTCTCCGAGACATGTTACAATCAGCGAGCTGATAATTACACCAACCGGACAGAAATATTAGAACTGAAACTTCACGGTCCGTAGGGTGTTTGCAGATTTATATTGAATTTCAAGTATCAGAATAAATATAATGTGTCAAAGAATTGTGTGTAGGGTTAAAAAGGAATTAATATCTCACAAGAAATAAAATGGAATGGAGTAAGTAAGTAAGTAAATGGCGTATTTATTTTTTTTTTTTCTTGATTGAATTTTGGATGTTATCTCAATTTAAGTTCTGATTTTCTTAAAAAGTAAATGTTAGTGAAAGGTGTTTTGAGTTATAGATACCTTTGTATATAACCTATGGTATTATCATAGAGCGTGATTTTTTGTTACCAACACTATCTTTTACGGTAGAGAGTAGGATAAGATACAAAACAAGTAGTAAAAAAGAGAATATTTTATTATTAAATCTAACAAGTACTATCGCTATGCCTAAGATGTCGTCCCAAAATCGTTGGCCTTAATAACATTTAAGCTATTTTTAAAAATGTCTTGAACGCAGAAAATGCAATTAACGATGATGACCTGTATGTATGTATGTATGTGCACATATAAACACTTACATACAAGGGTGGCCCCTAATTCTTCAAGAATATGATTCTAGGAATACGGGTCTATGTCCAAGGTCGACATTATTTTTTGGGTATTTAAGAAAAGGACTACTTTAGTCTACCGCGACGAAACGAACGAGAATTGCTCTGTTAATACGGTTGGCAGAATCTTCTGTTAGGACTTTGTTTTCAGAAGATATACAAACCTTCATAAATGCGTTAAAATAAATTTTATATCTTTTTGAGGTCTTCGGAAACCCAATTTCTAATACTGTAAATTTTTCCGTACCGAAGCAAATTTTTAATTGAGGTAAACTTTCTCCAGAAATTATTAAAAAAATATATTTTTAATGAAAGTAACAATAAAAAAATATAAAATTCAAAAACAATTTCGCCGAAAAATTTATTTTATGATACTTGGACCTAAAGCAGGTAAAATAAAAAAAAAGTGTATTTTCTTTAATCTTTAGAAGCAATGAATAAATAATTATTTTGTGAGGTTTTAGATAATTAGGATTGTATGTGTGTATTAAAACCAGCAGCGGATACAGGATTTTACCATGGGGGCGCTCCAACTGCATGTTTTGGAAAAATTAGGTAGATAAAAGAAAAGACCTTTTTGGAGTTCTGCTCTGGAATGCTCTCGAGGCTTTATTAAGCTAAGTGTACACAGAGTACTTAAATGCCCCATATCCAAAAAAAAATGATTCCCCAGAAAACGAATTTTAAGGTTTGAAAAATAATTTCTTTACTTTTTCTTCAGAAATATGATGTTTGAATTTTTATATACATTTTTTGAAAATATCTTTGTTGTAGTTTGAAGACAAGAAGTCAAAAACTGTAACGGTTATTTTTTCAAAAATAAAAGTATGAAAAAAAGTCTAAAATGGATATATGTAGGACCCTCTCCCATACGAATGCTAAATCGATGAAAACCAAATTGAAAATTTCCTATGGATATAGGACTTTTGTGCACTGGACATTCGAAAATCAACGAAAGCAAAAATTGTAAAAAAATCAAAATTTCTAGCATTAAGCCCCTTTTAGACGATCAGTTGTTCCTTCAGTTATCAGTTCAGTTAAAAAAGGCAGTGTATTCAGACGTCAGTCCAGTGTTCGGTTGAGCTTTCATTTTACAGTCGAAAATCAAAGAAAATACGTTGCGTAATGGACAATGAAAGCCTTATTGCAATAGCTATAGTTTTGTCGCTTAATAAATCACCGCAAACTAAAATTGAAATGACGACTGAACTGACAACTGAACTGAAAAGTATTTACACATCAGTTTAACTGATAACTGAACTGTAAACTTATGGGAATTTCATCAGTTTCAGTCTCAGTTAAACGCTTCAGTTTTTGTATTTAGACATCAGTTTAACTGAAAGCTTAACTGATAGCTCAACTGAAACTGAAATGATCGTCTAAAAGGGGCTTTATCAATTTTTATAATTTTACTTTGAGTGATAAAAACATAAAACAAAAAGCAATATTAAGATAGTGGCTATGCCTTCCTCTACACCACATTGGATTATTTTCAAGTCTATAAGAAACGTATGAAAATGATAAAGTGTTTAAATACTTAATTATGAAAAATACTGAACATGAATTTTGGTCCATAAAATTTCCTAGAAAAATACATTCAATTTTATTCGGAATTGGTTTTAAAAATACTTCAACATTCGTAAGAGTAAGTTTTGGTATTTTTTTCACACTTTTTTATTAATTTGTTTTTTTTTTTTGAATTTTTTGTTTTATCCATTTTAGTAAAAAAAAGAAATAAAAATGCAATGGGGCATTTAAGCACTAAGCGTTTTTTTTTCAAACTTGTATACAAAAATTGCCCCACCTAATACCCATTTTGGATATACGGCAAATATACATGAAAAGAAACTAAAATTTTGTGGTCTATAGAACAAAAATGCTTTCTGTAACTTCATTAATAATGAAGAGCAACGGGGATAGCGCCAAACGATAGAGAATATTCGAATAAGTATAACTGCATCTTTAATTCAGTTTCCCGAAAAAGTGTTCTGTGGGGCATTTAAGTACTCAGGCGGCGATTTGTAGATTCGTTGAGCCCTGAAGTCACCTCAAATGTTTTTTTGAAAAACCTGAACTCACCCTGTTGAGTAAATTCTGTGTTTTTTTTAACCTGGAGTCGCCCTAAAGTAGATCTAGGTATTTTGCTGTGGCGAGTTCAGGTAACAACAGAACTGTCAGAAGTGACATGAGATTTCACATCTATTTCTTTTGTTGTCGTTTGTCGATGCGCGTGTTGCATGTTATTGTTCATGTTTGTAATTGAATGATTGTTGTACTCGTTATACTTATAAGGAGAAATATTAAGTAAGTATCAATACAAAATTGTTTTTGTTCTTTTTGAAAACTGAATTGAGTTATTTGTGTCTTGCTTTTAGCTGTCAAAAAAACAATTGACAGCTCTTGCGTGTTTTTAGAATACCAAAAACCCCACCCCAGTTTTTCTTTACAACTCTCAGGGTTGCCAAGAAAACTTGGGTCAACCCTGAACGAACGACAATTACATACATATGTACCAATTTAGTTCTGTGCTTACAAGGTTGGTAGAAAATCTATTAATCTCTTACAATTTATTATCAGAGATTGGCTGACAATTTATTGTCAGAAAACTGGCTGAATACCTACCAATTTATTGTACGAGATTGGTAGATTTTCTACCAACCGTGTAAACAAACAACTAATTTGTCAGTTTTTGTTAGTTATGGAAACTGCTTCATTTACACCTTGGCCTGACTTTTTTTCATCAGTAACTTCTTTCCATACAATTTCTTTTGGCAATTTATAGTTAACCTTCCGAAGGCAAGTGGGGTTACCCATCACCCCACTACATGAGAAAAACCATAATATCTGACAGAAAGTTATTGTCTCTTTCTCTCGATTATTATGTACTTAGATTTTAAAAAATCAAAAAAAAAAGACTTCTTAGTTTCCTATTAATGTAAACATTCGATCTCATAATAAATAAGAATTATTTTTCAGTTTAAATATTGTTTTATCTAAAATAAAAAGTGATGGGGTGGGGAACAACCCCAGTTGCTGTTCACGTAGGAAAAAAAAGCCTTGCCTTCGGAAGGTTAAGCATCCAACAGACGGCGGCGTTGCACATCAATCTCTTGAATTAATTTCAAAGTTGTGTCGAGTGACCATTCACTTTCACCCTTCTCTTCATATAGGATTTTTTATTTTTTTTTGCAGAATAGACCGAAATGTTGTATATTCTTCAAACACACAAAGAAAACTTAAATACAGATAAGACTTACGTGGTTTTTACTGCTTTATAGTATTATTTGATATATTTTGCTTTGGAAAGGTAAGATAAATTGTAAATTTTAAAATATTTAGCCAACTTTGAACTAAATTTCCTTCATAAAACTATTGTTAGATCTAAAGTTACATACCGAACCCCCCTCCCCCCAGGATCCCTCACTAATTAAAACAGTTATAACACATGTTCTTAGCGTCTTCTTTGGTTTTGTATGTATGTTAGTCAGTTTTTGGATTTTTCTGCGATTGTTTATTGATGCTAAATGCTGCCTTATTTTTAATGACGCTTCGAGAATATGTTCTCCTAATTCTCTAAAAGTTGCTATTTCTGAAATATTCTTAACCTCGAGAATTATCGATAAGCAATTCTTGAAGAGGTAGGTGTATGGTGGTATGGATAAAGATTTTCTACATGCAGTTCGTTAGAAACCATATGTCTGAAAACATTGAATTGTAAAGCTAAGCGTTTGATGCTGATTGATCAGTTGTAACATTCTGTGGTATTATTTGACTCATACCCCTATCCTAACTTTTTCTGAGAACTTTTAGGGATCAAATAAATGAAGGAAATAAGAAAGGAAGGATCTATTAAAGATCAGAACAAATATTCCAACATTTTAAATGCTTGCACGCAACTACTCTTATTAACAACACTGATGTTGGAAAATTAATTCCCTCTTTTACATGCTGCAAGTTTTCCAAGTATCATAAAATCTATGGTTTTTTCGGCAAACTTACTGTAGGTTTTTATTTTTGTTAGTGCTACTTTTATTAAAAAAAAATAGTAAAACAATATGTTTATTAAACATTTTCTGGAGAAAACTGACTCAAAGTCAAAAATTTGCGCGGATAAGAAAAAATGTACAGGCTTAGAAATTGGATACTTGAAGACCCCAACAAGATAACTTTATTTTTACGCATTTAAAAAGATTCCTGTATCTTCTAAAAAAGATTTCTAAGCTAGGTTTCTCCACTTCGATTTTCGTTGACATTGGTAGACTAACGTAGATAGAGCCATACTCTAGAACGTTTTTGTTCTTAGAATATACAGAGTAATAATATCCTTGACGAATTAAGGGCACACCCTGAATATACAATTTTTAAAACATTTTTAAGAAAACGTCAAATCTACGTCAATTTGATATCAAATTATCGTAAGCACGACACTAAAAAAATAAAATAGGTATTCGATGATATTAACTTAAATAAAAGGGTAGAGAAAGCATGATGCTATATTCGATTCAAATTTGCAAAATCGTAATTTTAACCTAGTTTCATGCTAAAACAGCTTTAACATCGTACAAATTTAACTAAAATTTTGCGCCATTGCGTTTTAATAAATTGCTTCTGAGCACACATAAAACAATTACAGTTCGAACTAAAAGCTAAGAAAAAGATATTTTTTGACGTTTGTATATGTCAAAGGATTAGATGAAGATAGCCTTCCAAGCCTTCGTTTTAATATACTGAAATCATTTTCTTTAATACCGAAATAAAATTGTATGGTAGGTACAGCTATTTTGGAATTAAAAAAAGCTCGTCTATGAAATAATAAAAACACTATCTAACAAATTTTAGAAAAATCAGCTCAGTCACTTGGGCTGTAGATAAACATAAATGCACACAGCGAGACATAATTTCAATACCCACTTTTTCGTCTTCCCTATAATCGTAATAAGAATCGATCAAAATCTGGAGTTCGTACGATTTAACACCAATGGCAACACTTACAACAATATTTTTTTTCTAAGTCAGAAATCTTAACTTTAATTCATTTATATGAAGGTGTTTAATGAAGAGTTATTTATAAAATAATTTACTCAAAATTTTGGAAACAAAAATTAAATCTGTTATCTCGATGGAAGTTAAAAATTAAAACAATCCACAAATGGTAACTCTTTTTGACATAAAATTTTGACAACTATCAGTCTTGTCAAAATGTTTTGGTTTTCAAAATATTTTGGTTAGACATTAATTCTTAAAATTCATTGGTAGTCTCCGACGCGAATTTCCCACAATGGACTTTGAATTGATAACATACAGACAGCAATTGGAAACATAATTCTACTCGTATTATATTCGCTATATTTCCAGAAGACAGGCCAGACAAGAAGTTTTCTCTTTATTTTTACAGTTAAGCCTAGTACGCAGATCGGGCAAAATTTTGTATCCCATACATTATTTTTCCTGGGACAAATTTTGTCTCGGATATTTTTCCGAGCAGTACGCAGTTCACGAGCAAAATTCATTCTATTGTGAATTGCTCTACAAAATGTCTCCACTAAATTTTGCCAGGAAAAAGAATGATACAAGCATTATTTTGCGGGACAAATTTTGACAGCCAAAAGTGATTTTTGTCAAAACTGGTTTTATGTAAAAGGTGCTGATGCTTTTCTTGAAAGCATCGAGAGAAGATTCCAAAAAGGTATGCACGATTTTTGTAAGACAACCCGTTCCAGATATATACAACAAAACACATTAAATTATTTTTTAATTCTCAAACTTCAAACTTTTGCGCGAGATTTGGAAAAGTTTTGTAGAGATTAAAATTGCAGAGATAAAATTTGTCTTGTCTCGATCTGCGTACTACAGATCGAGGCTTTACACAAGAAAATTATAGGAACTTGTGAACACATCCAAAAGCAGAAATGCATTTCTATGCGAAATTTTGATAATGCTCTTTCTTATTCCTTCAAAAATTCTGCTCTTAATTCAATACTTACAGATAAACGGTTTAAAACCATTTTGGTGTGAAAGTATACCAAACATATTCAAGTATCATCTGATGTATAAAATTATGAGCCTTCCTTGTTACGCTCATTATGTTTGTTATTCCGTTTCATGCAGAGGCGTATTTGAGGATTAGGCGCCCCGTTCTGATAAATTTTGCCGCCCTTTAGAACAATGAAAATAAAATAATAAAAAATAATAATAAAAGAAAAACACAAAATGCATAATATTTGATGTTTTCAAATTTTTTGTGTGTGTATATTGATTCCAAAATTCATTAACAATAGATTCGTTATCTAAATTTTTTGTCAGTTCAGCTTCTATATTTAATAAAGCTAAACTATTAAGACGTTCTTCGTTTCATTTTATTATTTTCGTTTTTATTCGTTTCAATACGGAAAACGATCTTTCTGCACTACAATTTGTCACTGCAGTGCACAAGTATATTCTTCAAATGTTTTCTT
The DNA here is from genome assembly GCA_963931855.1 of Philhelius festivus. Taxonomy (NCBI): domain Eukaryota; kingdom Metazoa; phylum Arthropoda; class Insecta; order Diptera; family Syrphidae; genus Philhelius; species Philhelius festivus. Next base: position 141,149,781 of record OZ007556.1, on the reverse strand, counting down.
CAATTCTTTTTCTCTTATATTTTTTTTTTATAATCAACGCGCACTCAAGGGATTATGACTAACCTTTAAATGTTGGTTTAACACAGTGCGAGCATTTAGGAAACAGTGGGAGGATTGAGTATTAATGAGCATTTCTAGCGGTACGGGTATTACGGTGAAATTTTTTCAGGAGGGGATACAACTCGCTATTTCAATAAAACATCGTTTAAAGAAATAACGATAAAAGAGTGACAGACATAATTGTTTCGGAAATTGCTGTCACCTATCAGCCTTAAAGCCTAGTACGCAGATCAGGAAAAATTTTGTCTCCCATATATTTTTTTTCCTGGGACAAATTTTGTCTCGGATATTTTTCCGAGCAGTACGCAGTTCGCGCGCAAAATTCATACTATTGTGAATTACTCTTCAAAATGTCTCCACTAAATTTTGCCAGGAAAAAGAATGATACAAGCATTATTTTGCGGGACAAATTTTGATAGCCAAAAGTGATTTTTGCCAAAACTGGTTTTATGTAAAAAGTGCTGATGCTTCTCTTCAAAGCATCGAGAGGAGATTCCAAAAAGGTATGAACGATTTTTGTAAGACAACCCGTTCCAGAGATATACAACAAAACACATTTAATTATTTTTTAGTTCTCCAACTTCAAACTTTTGCGCGAGATTTGGAAAAGTTTTGTAGAGATTAAAATTGTAGAGATAAAATTTGTCTTGTCTCGTTCTGCGTACTAGGCTTTAAGCTCTATTCTGGATTGTGTCTAGTAAGTGCAAATATGTTTTTGATGCACCGGACCAGATATGAGAATTGTATTCTAGTTTAGGACGAATTTAGCCTTATAAATTGTAGCCAGATCAGAGGGGGAGAAAGAGTTTTTACATCGTCTTAGAAAACCTAAGCATTTGGCCGCATTTTTATCAATATCCAATATGTGGTCATTCCACAAAAGGTGGTCAGTAATACACATACAAAGAATTGATAGCTTTTCATTTTCTACGACCATTAAAAACTGAATTAAGAAGCTTTGCTCGCTATGTTGATGCCGTAAAAAAAAACATATATGTTTTGTAATAAGCCAAAAAATTTGGCAGATTCTGGGCAAGAATCAGCTGCCGATGATACGATCAAATTTAAAGAATGTGCAGCTCATGGTACGTATGTTGCATACTTACATTTTTCTTTAAGTTTTGCTTGTAAGCCGTTATATTGCCCTGACCTGTTACTTGCATTATCATAAGATTGACCTATGCAATTTTCTATGTCAATGTTTAGTGACTTAAAAGTATCTTGAATTGGTGGTAACAAGTCTTCTGCTTTTTGGCCTGAAAGCAGAGAAATCGTTCAACGGGTTCTGCGTTCTCTTGAATATACCTTAAAATTAATGAAAGCTGGTCTACGTTGCTTATGTAAGGAGTAGAATCAACGCTCAATGGGAAATTTAAACATCTGGAAGTATGCAAGACGCATATGAAGTTAGCACGATACTAAAAAGATAAAATAGGTATTCGACGGGTATTTAACTTTAATAATGTTAGAGATAGCATGATGCTAAATTTGATTGAAATTAGCAAAATCATCTTTTTAACCTAGTATTATACTAAAATAGTTTTAACATCGTACTAATTCGACTAAAATTTTGCGCCAATAGTTTTTAAAATAATACCTATCCTTTTATTTATCCATCATTATAAACTATTGTACAAAAAACAATCAGTATTGTTTCTTAAGTCGTTCAAAACTATTGACGAAGGGAAGGGTATTTGTATATAGGGATACGAGTCAGCCAAAACTGAAAAAAAAATTGAGGCATGATTTGCTAGGTATATAAAAAGAATAAAATTTTTTGTGTAACCTTATATCTAGAATCCGGCTTGATATATTTTTTTTAATAAAAAAGGGACTCTTTGTAGATGGTTTAGAAACAAAAAATTAACATTCGTCCAGCCAATGTTTTTCTAGCCCATTTTTTTAGAGCTACATAGCAACAAGTGTTTTTTTTATAATGTTTTTGTTTCATTGGAACTTGTCCCAAATAATAGATACATATCTTATTTTTACTATGAATTTTCATTATAAAAAATCGTTTATAAAAAATAAGAATAGATAGTAAATGGTGGAAAAAGTGAGTGACAGTGTTACAGTGAACTCTCTCACAGCACAGCCTAACACTCACTCTCACGGCATTGAAAAAATGTTCATACTTGAAAAACTAAAAAAATCGCATTTTTTTAAATCTTTGTATTTTTTGTTTATCCTTCAAAAATATTGTAAATTAGACAATTGTTAGGGGCCTCTTTTGCTTGTATGTTTTGAAAGTTCAATCGCTTCAAAAAAATATTATTAATTGGCCAATTACGCCGCCCCTAGCAGCCTTGCCGCCCCGGGTTATAGCCCTTTTAGCCCTAGGGTAAATACGCCCATGGTTTCATGTGACCATTCATATACACAAATAAAAACTATCAGCCTTATTTATTAGAATTCGCTGAACGCGTGAATAGTTATGCACTGCATAAGGACTTATTCATCCACTATGCAAATTCATATTTATAAAACATTTGCCTACCCTGCATAGTTATAATGAGCTTGTGTCAAATAAAGTACCAAAAAGTAGGAATCTATTACATTTAGCCTTCATAACACTCAGCTGTTTATCAAAAAACAAAGAAAAAACATCTTGTCTATCGAATTTAATAAACAAAGACAAACTAGGTACCAAAAGCTAAAAGAATTCCAACAATTAACTTTGATTCATCAGATAAAGTATGTTATTATCTCTAGCTCAATACTGGAAATCAAATTGTTATTCGTTTCATTATAGCTGGAATACTCCTCAGACAAGTTCTTAAGGATAAAATTCAATAATGCAAAATAATAATCACAACACTAACACACCGGATGAAGAAGGATGCGTGGAGACACATCACCAACAAGTATATTTATCTATTTAATTCTAAACAATTTTCCATTGAATTTGTTTTTAATATATTAGAATAACATTTTTGTTTCAATAAATAAAAATAACAAAGTTTTAGTTTCAATATCAAGTCAAAGGCATTTTTTTTTGTTGATAATCTTTATAATTCAATGTGATGTCAAAGTGAATGTGACAGTTCAATACTAAAATGTCCTTATGTAGGCACTATTCAACCTCCAAACGCGTTTAGCTTATAATGCCTCTATTCAACGTCACATAAGTTTTATAAATAACGATTTTGCGTTTAGAGGCATTATAAGGGTTGCATAGCCTTATGTACTCACTATAATGAGTTTATAAATATGGCTGTATAGATACAAAAATGCTATCAAATGAGTATTTGAAATTGGAACTTTTGAATGATTGGCACTTTCATGTTTCCTTGATATAAGCAATTAAACGTTTCTCGTCGTGTCATCATTATTAGAAAAATGACACGACGAAGGTACGCATTTCATTTTTTGCCAAATAATTTTTCAAAATTAAACAATACACTTAAAATTGATCTTAATAAGTAATTTTAAAAATGCCTATTACTTTGTTTGAAATACATTTATTAATTTTCTGTTTTTAATGTGGAGCGATTAAAGGAAAAAATTAATACAGAATCTCGCCACGCTCTCGTCTCGTTTTTTTCTTAGCATTGTGAATTGGGCATTATTTTCGCTGACTTTCTCAATTTCACATGTGTTTCAAGCATAAATATATAAAATAATCTCCGAACGCGCCCGTTGAAATCAAAAAACAAAACAAAAATGACATTTGAGATTTTGACAACCACAGCATTTCTCTGGAGATGCACGCACGTGTGTTTTTAAAAGTTTCTTGCAAGTTTATTTAGATTTTCAGTTAAAAACCTCGAAATGAAGTGGACAACTGCGAATATTAAAAATCCCAATTACAGTGAAGACCATGAGATATATGTTGGAACTCATACTGGTTCCTTTAAAAGTAAGTTTCCCTAAAAATGCTATAAGTTAAACGAATTTAAAAGCTACATATATTATAGAAATCGCTGTATCCAACAATGATAAGCCCTTCCTGCAGCAGAACCTTCAAGATATTGGTAAACTTGACAAAGATTCCCGAATAACAGCTTTAGGATTTGGAAATGAGGACAAATCCGACGTGCTCATTGGTCGAGGGAGTAAATTTGTGCAAGCTTACTCCTTAGAAACTCAAATGGCCACAACCAACCTTGAAATGTTGGACGCCCCAGTTGTGGGTCTTTGCCGATATGGCACTCAATTGATTGCCGGCTTCGGCACGGGAAAGATTCAGAAGCTACAAGAAAGCGAGGACATGATATTATCAGCGGGCGATAACATTTCCCATCTTCGACAGTGTGAAGTTGAAAGGAAACTTGTCGCCACTGGAGGCAAGGGCCGCCAGAACAATTTGAAAATCTTCGATATGGACGCTGGCAAACAGGTTTTCTCATCAAAAAATCTTCCAAATGACTTTTTGCAGCTGGAAGTTCCAGTTTGGGATTCGGATGTGGGTTTTATTGACGCCAACACCGTTGCCACCTGTTCAAGATACGGTTATGTGAGACTGTACGATTGCCGCGCTCAGAGAAGGCCAGTTCAGAAGTACGCCACCGAAGAACAGATGAGTTTCGCCACTTTAGTGGCCAGAGATCATTATATTTACACTGGAACGACGATGGGGGCACTTAAGGCCTTCGACACACGCCGCATGAAGAACTTTGTTCATACCTACAAAGGATTCACGGGAAGTATAAGCGATGTCCATTTGGATGAAAGTGGAAAGTACTTGGTGTCGTCTTGCTTAGACCGATATGTACGGGTGCATCATACAGACTCCTGCGTCATGATGTACCAATGTTATGTAAAATCAAAGGCAACCCGAGTGCTGATTCGGAAAGGCGAAGGTAAAGAGAAGAACGAAGATGATGATGGCGTTTTAGTTGGAGCTGAAAACGATGAAGATGACGAGAAAAAAGATGATGATGCTGAAGAACCACAAGAAAAAGATGACGAGTACGATGAGATCTTCAATAATATGCCAACAGTTGGGTGAGTTTTTTTAAGGTTTTGTTGTTTCTAATTTACGGTTTTTAAAAATGCATTGTTTTTGATTGTACGAGTATATGATTTCTATTGATAAATATTCAATGGTGATCCGATAGGGTTGTAGATAACATGTTTTTCTGAGTACAGTTACCGTCATCTCTAAGAAAACATGACTTACAAATACATAAATTCCAACATCTTTCCGCCTTCTATTTGTTGGTTTCATAAGCCGGACTCTCCCTGTGCCTGTGATTAGTGTCGGAATGGTAAAGTGTAGCAAAGCTTCCAAACATCATTTTGTTCATGTTTTGACCTATTTTCATTTTTGGAAACTCTGCCGCTCTCCATCTTTTTATCCACTGAATTCAAAGAGTCAAATGTGTAAGAATGAATTTCTACCAAAAATGTTTAATAGTTTTTGCCTTTGGGTTTTCTCTCCGATCAATAGGAATGATCAGGGCCTCAACCAGTAAGTTTCTTCCATCTAGTTGTCTCCAGATTCACACGCCAAGTTGGTTAAGGTCCTTTGACCCTTACCTTCAGTGGCAACAAGTTTCCTTCACAATGTCGAAGATGGGAAATGCTATTGTCGCTGATAATATCATGTCCTCGCTTTCTTATAGCTTCTGAATCTTTCCTGTGGTCTCAGTATTCCTCTAGTATTTCCGGGCTAAAGCATTGAAATGCAATTTCTTTAAATAACCCATCCATCTCAATCGTTGACTGTATACTTGTATGTCTAAGCCTGTGTCGCTGTCTATGCGGACGAAGACAAAAATCTCAAGCTTAAGGGCTTTTATACACCTCTCACGAACTAATGCATTTTTTCATTTAAAGCACTTCAGTTAGGAGAGAGGGCTTTGCTACTGAATTACCTTCTTAGTTCAAACAAGCAGCAAGTACCGCAAACTCCAATTATTAGACAGATTTGTTGAAACTCTGAAACCCAATGCTTGTTTTGCCATATGAGCTCCTAACGATGAATACTATCATAATGCGGCTTTGAAATTGATGGCAATTTTGTTAGCTATTTATTTATTGTAGGTAATTCAATTAAAAAAAAATTAATAAAATATAATGAAAACTACTCGTAAAAAAAGGTCTGCTCGATCTCGATCGTCTCGTCTCAAATTGAATGCCCCGTTGCTTATCGCCCTTCTTCTTTCTCTTCTCTTTTTGTGTGCATTTTATGTGTATGTGTGTTACGTGTAATTTTGGGTTTGAATATATAGTTTTGTCTTTCAATTTGATGAGTGCTTATTTGATTTATTCGCTGATCTTTTCCAAGCATTATCTTAGTGTGAATATTTTGTATATGGTCGATTTGCCGGGCCAGAAGCCATAATGCCATACTGACTGGCGCTTGCCGATTATAGTTATAGAAGCTCACACAGTCATTCGGATATGCAACTTCTTCTTCTTCCTTTGTTTCGGCGCTGTTATGATCTCGATGTCGAGGGGATCATAACTCTCCCACGTATCTGCTTCACACTAGTGATCCGCCTGTGGGGTTCGCCGGGTTGACCTCAGAAATCGGCGGCAAGCCTCCCGGTTTTGTATTGTTCCATTTCTGAGGCCAACTGAATGCTGGTGTTTTTGCATTTGTTTGTACCAGGAGTGTTTAGGCCTACCTTTCTTTTTATTCCGAATTGGAACGTTGTATGATATTGCCTTTTTGACGGGGTTCTCAGGATCTCTCCTTTGAACATGGCAATACCAACTGAGTCGGTCGTGTTCAATTTTTTGGGAAATGGTATTCTTAACATGAAGGCTTCCTCGGATCTTCGTACTTCTAATTCGATCAAGCTTTGTAACTCCTGCTGTCATACGAAGCATCTTCATCTCAGCTGCCGTTAGCTTACTCTCATACCTTTTGTACATTGTCCAACATTGTGAACCGTATGTGAGTGCTGGACGCACAACTGAAGTGTAGAGCTTTCCTTTCAGCTTAGGGGGCATTTTTCGGTCACAGAAGATAGCAGAATTTTCCCGCCACTTCATCCACCCTACGCTTACGCGATGATTGATATCGTCATCACAAGTAGCTTCGTTATTTATCATAGACCCCAGATATTTAAACTTTTCACACTTGGGAAGCACTACTCCATTCAAATAAATGTCTGGAATAGGCCTGTGTGGATCAGAAAATGGGCAGCATAGGTATTCTGTCTTTTTCGCGCTTATGCGGTACCCACTTCCTTCTAGAACATCCACCCATACGTCAAGTGCTCGTTGTAGGGATATCGGGTCTTCACTTATGATGGCTCCATCGTCAGCAAAGAATAACTGATGCACTTTTGGATCCGTCACTTTGCCTTCAAGCAGGTAATCAAGAACTGTAATAAAGAGCAGGGGACTCAAGACACTTCCCTGGTGTACACCTACTGTGATTTCGAATTCTTCGGTGACTCGAGCTGCGCATCTTACTTTAGTAACTGCTCCATCATACATGTCCATAATTATCCGCACATAGGTTTCTGGAACTCCTCGTTGCCTGAGGGCCACCCATATTAGATCTCGTGGTTGCCGATCGAATGCTTTTTCAAAATCAACCAATACGACATGCAAATCCTCCATTTGGATATGCAACATTTAGTAAATATATGATTCAATAGATCTTCTACGACATATGATCGCCTTTCTTGTAAATGAGGCATATGGAGCTGATAGTCCAGTCATCAGGCATGCCTCCTTCCACCCATACTTGGTTGATGATTTTATGCATGCATCTTAATAAAACCTCGCCTTCTTAAACATTCTTATGGCTAACGCTGTACTTTTTATACTAGGTGCTTCGTCATTGATTGAAGGTGGGGTATCGTGATGCCCATTTAGCAGCTGTTGTGTATGATTACTGCTGAAATTTGTTTACTATTCTCTGTGATTCGGTGACTAGGTTACCTTTGCTGTTTCGAATCTGCGAACAGGTCATAATTCAGTTGCTTGTGTTTTTTATCAAAATTTCAGTCGTGAGACTTCTCTGTCATCTTGAGGTAGGAGCCTGCCTATGCCCTCTTTTTTCTACGTAGGATCTTCTTTTCGCCTTTTTTCCTTGATCGAAAAACTTCTATTGCTGCTCTTGTTTTGCGCTACAGTATATTCGGTTCCACATATATACTATTACTTTTTTGAGTTGAACACATTCATCTGGAAGGCTTTGATGATATCGTCATACTGCGATTACTGATATTAGCCACTGCGGTAGTTAATTGCATAGCGGAGTGCTACTCGCTCATGTGCTCTTTTTAGCTCTCGCAACTTCAGGTAAGCTAAGGCGTCGCAACGTCGAATTTCTTCTTATTGAGTCCCAATAAATTAAGAATCGAACTCTGAATTTCACCGCAACAAAGAAATGTTCAGAATCGACATTTGTCAATTACGCATGTTTAAGATATTGGATACGTGGTCGATTTGTTGGTGGTTTGACTGTCTGGACAGCACCAGGTTTCTGTGTGGATCGTACGCCTTGGAATCCTATTGCATCATACCACCGTAATTCTTAGTTCTACAAAGTCCATTAATCAGAAGTCGTTATATGATGGAGCAGAATCATTCCAACGAAAATCTTCGTTGGCACACATACAGAGTACTGAGAGCTTTTTTCGGCATGTTTGATGCAAGTGTCATTCAAGGACAATGACATAAAAGATACATTTTGCTTTAACGACAATAGACACCATAGAATTCTCGAAGCATTAAACTCCACACGATTTTTTATATCCCATCTAACAATGCTGTAAAATCATACGATACCGTTGCAATTCCACTTCCGAAGGATATAGATGTGAATTTGAGAACGAGTATAAGAAACTGACAGTAGAGTCGTCGGCAAAACAATAAAGTGGATTCGAAGTTTCAGACAAGAGATCATTTATAAAAATGAGGAAGAGAGTTGGAGTAAAAAAGGAACCTCGGGTAACACCAGCATTTCTTTTGTGAAGACCAGGCTTGAAATCTTTTAATACAACATGTATTGAACGATCCAGAAGGTAATTTTTAATCTAACGAATAAGGGTTTAACTGATACCAAACGCTCTATTAAATGCCTTAGAAATATTAAGCGCAATAATCTTACTTTCTCCAAAACAATGTAAAGATCTGTTCCACTTTTCGGTGATATTGCCATCAGATCACCAGATGAACGGCCGTATTGCCGGTCATTTAGGAGCTTCCAATCTTCGAGATATTTTTTGAGTTGATGATTGATCAGCGATCACATGACCTTTGAAGGAAATGAAGGAAGGGACGTAATTGCATTTGGTCGGTAGGGAAAGGGGGATGATGGTTCGTCGTTTTTAGGAACAGGCTAGACAAATGCTGTTTTACATCTTCTAGAGAAGATTCCAAGTACGGGAGGTAACGAAGAGCTAGCAGCGAAATGAGCTGCAAGTGTGTGGCAAATTGAATACACTGGAAGAACGAAGAGCAATAAGCGACATTCTCTTCATTCATCGATTACTTTCAGGTTCTGTTGACTGCACAACTCTCTACAATTCCATCTCTTTTAACACTAATTCCCGTTATATAAGAAATCCTCGTCTCTTCTATCTGCCAATCCACCGTATCTCTTACGGCTCCAACGAATCTATTACTCGCATGCTTCGGAGGATTAATTGTAACATTAACTGTTTCGACTTTAACCTCAGTTTATTCTGCCTGAAATTCCGTCTTAATCATCCTTCCAATTCCCAACCTCATACTTAAGAGCTATACTTAAGTTAGATTAAGAATTAGCTCGTTTTAAGCCTAATAAATGGGGCTATTGCCTCCACCAAAAATTAAATTGCCTTATCTAGGAAGCTAGTTTTCGGGTTGTCATTGTAGACGAGCGTTGGAACTGAAGATGAAGTTGAGTTTTGTACGTTCTTGACAAAAATGACCAGACATTTCTGCTACCCTTGGGATTTCGGATTATGCTCAGTTCGGTTGGCTTTTTAAGAGTCTGGACTTACTTCTTTCAACCTGATATTTTCTTTACAGACTTTTTAAAGATTATTATGTATTTGTAATTCGAAAATACGCAAATTTACTAAAATTTGTTCTCATTATTATTCTTCTCTGTTGTATCATTTCAGTGACAAGGATTCAGACAATGAAGACCAGAATGAAAAATCCACAGTCAAGAGAAAAGCTGACGGCAAAAATAAAAAAAATAATAAAAAGAAAAAGAATGTTTGAGTATAGAAAAGTACTTGTGCTATAGAAATAATTATTAAATTTTATTTTTTTTTTTCAATACCCATTAATTTTTTATTTATTTTATATTTCAGTTTTTCATTAAAATTCCATGTAGTCTATAGTTCTTATAGAAAACATAAGTAAAAAAGTAAAGAAATTCAATGAGCGAAATAATGCTAAGTCCGAGGCACAGATTAAAAACACCTCCCAAATCAGCTGAAAATTTTGTAGTTGTATTTGAGTATAACATAGACCTGAGTGAGTTGTGATAGAAGCTTACATAAGAGACTAATCCAGGACATCACGGTAACCTTACGAACCGATGGTACAGCTTGCTTAGCCATGTAGACCCGTCCGATAAAACTGCCTTCACTCACTTCTTCATTGCGGCTAAACACAATATAAACAGATATTATAATTCTGTTGATGAATTAATTGATAATAGTTGCTCACTAAAGACTGCTTATAGAGAAATTATGCTGCCTAAGGTCGGTGTTGTAGGAGAGGGTCTTGTAAGTGACATCGAAACAGTTTGGCAGGCAGTGCTCACATTTGAGGCTTTTGAAATTATCTAAATAATGAAAAATTAATCATAAGTGCCCAATTACGGAAATAAGTAAGTTTAGTAAAATGAAAAAACATTGTATGTGAGCGGAAAAATCAAAAAAAAAAAAAAAAAAATCGGTAACAAAGTTATTTTTGGATCACTTTATGTCATTTGGGTCAAATCTTAAATTTGCTCCCTGACGTCTCGGTATGATATCTACATTCGATATTTCCTTCTTTATGCCAATCCATGACTTGTCGGTACGGTATCTGCAATATATCAAAGAGCAAAGGGAACACACCCTTTTTACAGGAACAAACTCAGGCGATTATTGACCCCTCCCTATCTTAAGTACCAATGAAGTCAGAAACTTAAAATATATAAGAGCGTCAGGCACAGGCGCCTCACCAAATTTCAATTTTCTAGCATAAGCGGTTTCTGAGATATAAGGCCTCAAAAATCACAAAAACCATAACTGACTGACTGACAGATCATCAAAATTATGGAGCATTTCCCGACATCGTAGAATCTTGTAATTTTGCACAACGGTAGGTCTCGTCATGCAAGTAGAGGAAAAAATCGAAAATTTGAGGTTTTCCATTCAGGGGATCCGCCCACTTTTTTTTATGCCCAATTCGAAGGGTTTAAAAACTTGACCTGTGCACTCATCAAATTTTAGTCAATAATCATTAAATAATAAAATTTCTCTATTACGTTGTAGCTGTTTCAATATTATTCTACTTTAAATATTCGGAATTTAAACTTCATGAAGTAAGAACTTGGCGTACTTTTAGATCTCAATACTTTTCACGGCTGACTTGTTACGAGTACACAAAGGTTTTTGTAAAGAAGAACTTGGCTCTTTTTTTAACATTTACATATGTTTTTGGTCTGATATTTTATTAACCTTACTCATTACGCCTTTGTCTCCTCACTTGTTGGTATATTTTCAGTCTTTAATCTTCTTTTTTACTTTAGAGAATCGTTTGTCATTGCAGACGATATTTTTCACACTACACGTGTGCGTACTGAGACTCGGTTAACCGTTACTGTACGGTGATACTCAGGGGGAACACATTGAAATACAAGTCTGCGATAGAGACTGGATACCCTATGTGTACCGGGTGAAACGATACCATACCGAAAATTCAGAAAGCGTCCTAAGGCATTTGAATCTCGTGCCCTTAACTAAAGTAACCTTATTTTGATATCTATTTCTCACAAAGTCTACCAGCAAAAAAAATGATTTTACGAACCGAAATTAACCGCATAGCAAGCGGCATCCTTAAGCTTGCATTCATTATTAGCTTCGTTATTTGCCGTAGGTAAATGATACGGATAGCATCCACACGTTTTAAAAATCTCTTCAACTTGACATGCAACTAGACAAGCTGCCTGACGATATGTTTTAAGAGAAACGTCAGAGGGTGTCAGACAGTCTCGTTTAGTTTTGGCCAATTCTAGAACTTCAAGCGAAGAACTCTGATAGGTTGGCATAATCTCTACAAAAGACTCGAACTTCGAAGTAATGGTTACCGAAGCTGCTGTTTCTGTTGTGTAATCCATTGGATGATGAACAAGAACAATTAATCCTGTTGATAGATTTGTTTCTGAGCCTTCCTTTCCGATAAAACTCAATCCTCCATCCATGCCGAAAATATTCGCCGCAAAAGGGACATATGACTCATTTCTTGGATTATAGTTGAATGAACAGCATGGGCCAAGGTACGAAGTAGAGGGAACAAAAGAAAGATAGTCGTGTTCTTGTTTGCATGGAAATTCTTTGCTTCCCCAATAGCAGTGTTGAAAAAAATCTTCACATCCAGCACTCACTTCTAGGACAGCTTCATAAATCGAAATGTTGTTGAAAGACAGGACACTTTCTGTAGCTTCAAAGCTGGCATTGTTAGATACCCAGTTTTGGTCGGTAAATGCATTAAGAAAATCGAATCCTGCTAATACATCTTGATATTCAACCCCATCGGGAAAAATTCTTCACGAGTTAAAAAAATGAAATAAATAAAAAGGTTAGTTAGAAATAAATTTATGTTTTTGATTATATGTATTTACAATTTCCTAACATATTGTTGAACTTTTTCGAAGTTAACAACCTTAGGGCTACAAACAGTTATGCCTGGAAATGCAACATCGGTGATAGATAGATCTGTTCCAATTGTATTTAAAATGGGATAAGAGTAGAATTTCAGCCATAACTGGAAGGACAAATAAGCGCCAAGACAAAGCAGCCCCAAGAGCAAGTTAGACCACATGAATCTAAATAAAAAACTTTATTTGTCGGACAAGCTTACAAACCGATTGGACATAGCTCACCTCATAAAACCCTTCGTACGTTTTTTTCTTAACATCCAGATACCATTCACTCTGGTCACTTTTGTGTACTCAAAAAAAGTGTCTTGGAGGGCTAGAATCATTTTTTTCGTCCAAGGGCTTTCCTTCACAACTTTAAATTTTCTTAAAGCTGCTCTATGATTCGGCTTGCGGGAAGTTGTCATTTTTGGTGAATAAAACTGAGTGACTAAGCTTGAAAATATAAAAATCCTTTTTATACTTCACAGTGAGTTGGTAAATTAGTTCATATGAAAATAATAGGTTGTAATTATAAATTGATTAAGGATCGTTAATGAAAGTCGTAAAACATAATTAAAACAACCTTGAATGTGATTCTCATTAACAATTAATTTAATCACGCACCTCAAGTGTAGTTGTGGGCGGAAAAAAACTTCGCTTTAGTTTCCAAGGAGCGAAAATAGCGATTGGAATTTGAAAGGATTTTAACATGAATACTCGAACTCAAGAAATGTTTGAACACTATGCCTTATTTTTGTTTTCGTATCTTTTGTTAGATAATTTTTATAATTTTCTATTTGTGTCTCCAATTGTCCTGGAACCAGCAACCTGGACCAAAACCAAATAAGCTGGTATGGCATTGGTGCTTTAATTTGTATCTTAGTTATGTTAAACGACCATCAGCTCGCCCTCCTCACTAGCAGTCAGTGTTACCGTGAAAGGAAGTAAAAAATGATATAAGAAAGTGATTTTAGATATCCTGAGAACTTGCAACATGTGTTTATTATTTTATAAACAATTTGTTGTATATGTTGCAATGCAAGCAAAAAAATAGGATCTTAATAATTTTTACTTGCGATATATACAGTGCGGTTCACATGATTAGACGCACCATTGTTCTCTTAATAAATTGCAGTTTTCTTTTTGTTTTTCTTCATGAACTGCGAAAGAATTGCATTCATTTGAAAGGTTATTAAATTCTCTGGGAAAAAAACCTAAATTCAAGATTAGTGAGAGACACTTAACGATTATTTTGATCTCTTTCTTCGCATTAGTGCTAAAAAAGCTCAAATAAATCGGTTCATTTGAATAGACGCACGAATTAATTCAGTTAGTTTCTTAATGCTGGGTAATACAAATTAAATTTGGTTAATGAGTGTACGTTATTAATGTTTTCCCGAGTGTTTAAAGTGAAAATGGGTAAAAAGAAAATGTTAACGGCAGCGGAAATAGCAAAAATTGAGGCCTACCACTCAGAAGGGTATTCTATGCCGAAAATTGCAAAGAAAATATGACGAAATGATAAAGCTGTTCGAAATGTTTTATCAAATCCTGCCACCTACGGAAAAAACAACAAAAGAAGGACAAAAACACACTTTACACCACACGAGAAGCGAAAAATTATAAGAATTGCCTCAAATTTAACTAACTCCACGATGAAAATCAAACAATTAGCGGGGGTAAGTGCAAGCAAATCAACTGTTCTTCGAGATTTTTTAGGTATTCAACACTTGAAATTCAAAAAGCTAAAAAAAAAAAAAACTTAACGCTGCAAGAAAAGAACAGCGGTTGGATTTCGCGCGTCTTCACATGACATGGTATGCGCAGGTTTTAAGTGTTTTAAATTGAAGAAATGTGGTGTTTTCTGATGAGAAAAAGTTCAACCTAGATGGTCCTGATGGGTATAAGTTTTATTTTTATATGACATCCGAATGCTTTTTGAACCGAAATCATTCCAAGAAAGGAGAAGTGTCTCACAAAATGACAGAAATTTCTTATAAGGCTCTTTTTCAAACAGCTTTTCCAGCCATAAGAGAGCTTTTTGGACCTATCCAGTAGATCTGACAACTTGACACTGCTCCGATCCACAACGCGCACGTTGTAAAAGCATTTATCCCCAGTGAAAATGTGGAATTTTTGCAGTAGCCACCATACTCACTTGATCTAAATATCATTGAAAACCCTTCTGGATGGCTGACCCATCAAATTTATGAAAAAGGTAAGCAGTATGAAAGCTGTGAGGAGATTATTGCCGCAATTAAAGAAGCCTTGTCTAAGATTTAATTAGATTATTTAGAAAATTGTATGAATCTCTTAGAAGTAGAATTTTTGATGTAATTTCAAATCGTAGAGTTTGTACAAAGTATTGAAACTGTGAAAAATAACTTCAATAACAATAAAAAAGTAAAAAGAAAATGTTAAAAATTGACCAACCTCTTTTTTTTTAACTTTTAACAGGTGCGTCTATTCAAATGAACCGATTTATTTGAGATTTTTTAGCACTAATGCGAAAAAAGAGATCAAAATAACCGTTAAGTGTCTCTCACTAATCTTGAATTTAGGTTTTTTTCCCAGAGAATTTAATAACCTTTCAAATGAATGCAATTCTTTCGTAGTTCATGAAGAAAAACAAAAAGAAAACTGCAATTTATTGAGAGAACAATGGTGCGTCTAATCATGTGAACTGCACTGTATTATAGATACTATAAGGCAAGTTATGCATTCGTAAAAAAAATCGAACTCGAGATTTTGATCAAAGTTGACATTACGATGATAGCGAAGCAATTCTGTCTGTCTGTCGGTTCGACTATAGCCTAAACGGCTTGGCCGATTTTCTTCAAACTTGGTAGATATGGGTTTTAATTTTTTCCCCCCGGACGTTTTTTTCTTTTTTGTTATGACCAAAAATAACGGTACCTGCCATACAATTTTTTGTCGAAATTTTATAAATATTTTTTTTTCTCAAAAACTGTCCCACAGATTTTCTTAAAAAAAGTTAAGAAAATTTCATTGAATTAAAGCTAGGTAATGGTTGAAAAAAAAATCCAAAAAATTGTTATTTTTGGTACCCCCTTGGAACCATTTTTTTGGTTTTTGATTTTATTAAAAACGTTGCGACGGATTTCGATCATTTTTTTTCTGCTAAAGGTCCCCAATAGTTTGAATATTATTGTGAATTAAAATTTTCCAAAAATATTTATTTATTTATATTTGGACTTTTAAAAAATATTTCAATTTTTTTTTTGAAAACTCAATATTTCGAAAACCCCATGATCTATTTTTTTAAAACTTGATAAATAAAAGTTTTTTAATATAATCTACAAGATATGAGAAAAAGAAATTTATTTTATCTAAAAATAACGGTACCCTCCATACAAATGTTAAAAAATGGTTTTCGAAAATTGTATTTTTCTCGAAAACGGATCCGAGAATTTTGCATAGATACATAGATGCATAGAACTACAATTTAATAAAAAAAAAATTGAAAACAAGATATTACTGACTACCATAGAACGATTTTTTCAAATTTTGAATTTATCATTATCAGCATAACGGATTTTAATGAAATTTTTTTGAGAGAAGCTTCTAAAAAGTTTAAAAAAACATTGTATTTCAAAACTTTGAGAAAAATATTTTTTTTTTGAATTTTGAAAAAAAAAAATCTATTTTTTGTTGGAAATTTCAATATCTCGGAAACAGCTCAATATTTTTTTTTTTTGTAAATTTAATTTTTATTCGAACAATAATTAAACCTTTAAATTGGCGTACCTACCAAATTTTTTTCTTAAAAATGTTTTAAAATTTTCTTACATAAAAGCTTATTTTTTTAAGAAACCACTACAAAGACTTATAATTTTTGTTCTTGCACAAACATATATTTGCTTGAATCACATGGCATACCACTTTTACCTCCAATTACTAAAGAAGTTGTTTTAGTCATTTAATAAATTAATTTCATGCTTGTGAACAGTCTTTCTCTAATAACATTCATTTTTGAAATTCGTAGACTATTACATAGGAGCAAGTTCGTGCGACCCAGTCGTGCATTTTATTTAACACGTATTACAAAAACAATTTGAAATCCTGCTCTCCATATAGAGCTATTTCAAATTATCATTCCGGCGGGTAGATTGGTTTTTATGGTAAGTTTAATTTTGGTGGGGCACTAACCCCATTTATTGGGCTATAATACAATCTTCTTAATCTAACTTAAATTAAGCTTTTATAATATAAATCTCGGATTGGAGTGAATTTGAAGGATGATTAAGAAGACCGAGTTTTATGCAGGGTACGCCTTCCTTATGTCAAATATACTGGGAAAAAAAGTCACCAATCTAAAACTCTGGTTATTATACACGTAAAGCAAACCCCAGCTGATTTCCATTATTATTCATTTTATTATCATTGTATGCATATTGGAAATTGGATACATTTAAAAATGGATTGTATAAAGTTCACACATTGCGTTCCCAATACCGTATAACTGTTAGAGCGTTTGGAAAATATAAATAATTTATTAATGCAAAATATCCATCCTTTTTGTCTTAGTAAGAAACGAAAAAAAAATTGCTTACACTACTTTTTGTAAATTTCACAAGATGTCATTTCAAAATGACATTTAGTATCATTCAGTTTTAGCTTATTCCACAACTATTCCTCGTGCATTTTCATTATAAATAAGGTTTTCAGGATAAGAGCCGTTGTAAAGTCGAAGTAACTTTACTCCGTCGCTAAAACGAGTTAGTAAATAAGGCTTTTAATGTTACAATAAATCCCAGCGTACTTTAGGATTTTATGTCACTAGCAGATATAAAAATATAGTTCATTAAAATAGTTGTTATTGGTGTAATTTTGTAAATAGGACTGAAATAGAAAGATGATCTATATGTATATTTCAACAGAATGTTTTAATTTTGAATATACAGCTATTTTATTACGTGAAAACAACGAAATTTAATAATTTAATTTGTCCCTTTCAATGTTTTTTTATCTCAAAACTTTGTAACTTTTTGATGCAATGTTTGATCCACCTGAAAATTGAAATAATTACACTACTTTACAACATTTTTTACCCATACAAAAAAACGATGTGCATTGGTAGATTAATTAACCCTTAAAAAGAAACTGAAGTTACAAAAAAATAAGGACGTCAAGTTTTTTTTTAAATTCATTTTCTGTATTTCTCAATTTTTGCTTAAATAAATCAAAAAAAAAAATTAAAAATGACACAAAATACTCTTTTTTTTTATACTGGTTAGTGTCAGTTTCTCTTAATGTAGACCAGCAGTAATCAGCTAACATATTTTTATCCCAAAAACCTTGGTACCTCTCTTCATAGGACTTCAAATCCTGATGAAAACGTTCACCATGTTCATCGCTTACGCTTCCCAGGTTTTCAGGAAAAAAATCCAAGTGCGAATGTAAAAAATGAATTTTAAGTGACATGTTGACTCCCATTCTGTAGTAATTCTTCAATAAATTGGAAACAATTTCTTCATAGTCGTCGGTTTTATTGTTGCCCAAAAAATTGTTCACCACCGCTTTGAAAGAATACCAAGCATCTCTTTCGATATTTGACAAATGTCCATCAAAATGTTCATCCCTCAATATCTTTCTTATTTGGGGGCCAATGAAGATTCCTTCTTTAAGTTTAGCATCAGATAAATTGGGGAAAACTTTTTTTAAATACTTAAAAGCTGATCCATCTTTGTCAAGCGCTTTTACAAAATTTTTTATTAGTCCTAATTTGATATGAAGCGGTGGTAAAATAACATTTTTTGAATCGATTAGAGGATTGTGTTTAACATTCTTTTCACTAGGTATATATTCTACACGTAAGGGCCATTCTTTCTTTATATAGTGCTCCTTCCTAGCTCTACTATCCCATAAACATAAGAAACAGCAATATTTTGTATATCCGCCCTGTAAGCCAAGAAGAAGTCCCACAACTTTGAGATCTCCACACACTTTCCAATTGTGTTCTTCATATTTTATGAGCTTAATTAATGTTTTCATTGTCTCATACGATTCCTTTGTATTTACTGCGTGTCCTATGGGAATAGATGGATTTTTGTTCCCATTATGAAGTAATACCGCTTTCAGACTTACTTTTGAGGAATCTATGAACAAACGCCATTCGTCAGGATCGTAGGATTGGCCCATTGACTTAAAAAGACCACGAACATTATGACAATACTCATATCCGTCATTTGATTCAAAGTACCCAGCAAATTGATCACTACGTTTGCGGTAAACAGTCACTCGGGTTTCAGGAGCTAACAAATTCCATTGCTGAAGCCGTGAAGCAAGCAGTTCAGACTTACTTTTTGGAAGCTGGAGGTCTCTCACAAGGTCATTTAATTCACTCTGTGAAATCAAGTGTGGCCCAATATCCATAAGTTCATCACTAAAGTCACCATCATCAAGATCATCGAACTGGCTCGTGAAAGATTCTTCCGATTCTATTTCCATATGTTCCGGTTGATGTGTTCTACTCGAGGTGCTGGGTAATGATGGGTAAGGAACTCCTTGGGAACGCAAAACAGGTTTTGTGACCGATGCAACATCAGGGTATTGAATATGTTTTTTGTTTTTGTTGTTATATCCTAAGGTTTTTGTGAGGCAAAAGTAACAGTCCGTTTCATGATTTGATTGCTCCCTCCATAATATGGGGACTCCAAATTGCAAATATTTTTGGTTTCCTGCAGCCCAGTTCGTTAATATACTTCTGCAATTTTCACACACTACTCCAGGAACCCACTTTTTATCAAGGTTTGTCACAGAAATTTTAAAATACTGAAGGTATGCCCGTTTTACCACTTCTGTGATTGGTCTCTTCGTTTTTGTTAAAATAATTTTGCCACAAACATAACAAAAGTTATCTGGGCTTAATTTGCACTGTCGTGGAGACATTTAAAACAAAAAAAATTGAAAAAATTAATTCAACACACAAATAATGACCGACAAACTACAACGCAATATTGTTAGTACATGTTTACTTCTTAACGGTATATTAAAAAAACCTTACGTCATAAAAACATGTGACATATATTTTAGTAATAAGGGGGGAAAGAGAAAATAAATCTAGTACAAATAACCGTTGGGTAAAAGAAAAAAGAATATTTTGTAAAGTAGTGTTATTGTAGTTACTTCACTAAGTATAATCTATGTTGATATTTGGGTGTGTCACTAATAATATGGAAATGGTGAACTAAGAAAAACACGTCCCTCGCTCTTTTTGAAAATTAGATCGTTACACTTTTCTTTTCATAACTTTTTGATGCATTTATATATCGTAATACATTTTTTTGTGCATAGGTATTCTATATAAAAAACAAAGAAATTCAGCCCAGAAAAGTTCATGTGCCTCAAAAATTTACAAACTTATCGAGGAATTAAAAAAATGTTCGACAGTGTAATTTTTATTTTAGATGTAGAAAATTAAAGAGCACACTCAAAAAAAGCTTAGAAATGCCTAGAAACCTGAAGTTATCCAGAGAGTGAGTCCTGAAAAAGTAACTGTATTAAGTATCATTTTTTATTCCACTAAATAGATTATTTAAAATGAATTTTTATTTTAAACGACAAATTTTTAACTTATTTCATGTACGTTTCTCGGACTTTTATTTTATTATTTTATAATTTTAAACACTAAATTGATGTATAAGTTATGAAATAAGGGCATATTTATAACAAAAAGTAAGTGATACTTTACTCTCTGACATACATGCATAAGGAAAAAAAATGGTCGATGAACTTATCGTAAGTTGTTTACGATTTGAAAAAAAACTGGAGAATGGTGGTGGACCAATTCTAACTTGAAATTCAAATTCAGCGCGTCAAAATACGTAAGGATATGTAGGTTCGGTTTTTGAAATTAACTGCTTTTTTATTTTTGTGTGCACCTGTGTAGAAACTCGACATATTTTTATCAATTAATTTTTAATGCATTGATGAATTTTAGTAATGCGACTTGATTTAAATTTCTGACGTTACTTTGATTATAAAAACATCAACTGTTTTGGTGTGCTAATGCTTTGAATTTTTTTTTTTAAACGAAAATCTTAAGGTACGCTGGATTTCCTCATATATGTATGTATGTACTTAAAGCTGACTTCGGCATACAAAAATCCATCAAATCGCTTAACAAACTTCTAAAATCAAGCTTTTACGGAATGTACCGTTGTGTGAATCATATTATTGACTTTGAACAAAATGTATGAATACAAAATACTATGTCCCAAGTTTGAAGAAAGTCTACTTATCCGTTTAGGCTCCTTTTGGACATACCGCTGCTGTACATAATTGTGGGAATCGATTTTGTCTTTTGCATCGTCAACGCCGCAACATAAGTGTTGATCAAAACGAATCCATAACTTGTCATATAAAACAAAAAGATCTATTGCAAGAAATAAATGCATTTATTAAAAAAAAACAGTTTATTTTAGTTATATTTATTTTATTTCGTTTAATTTTTGCGTCATATTTCTTCAAACATTCACATTTTGTTTTCATTGTTTGATTTTTTTAAATTTTTTTAAATTCTCCTTCTTACATTGATTTATTCGAAAATTAATGTCTACAAATAAAATTATTTCGTTTTATTTTGTCTCATTTTCAACTTTCAGAGTGAATTTTTATTTATCATATTCTATATTTATTTTGAAAGTAATAAAAATACTTGTGAATCATATGTATATATACTTATATAAGTGTGTCTTTACATCTATTGAACTGTATATATATCCTTTTTTTATAAAAAAAATTAAAATCTCTAAAGATGCAAGAACACAATACAAAATTTATATATTTTAATAGCTAAAGCATAAATATTTAAAAAAATTTAATCATTTATCTACACAATCCCTACATTTTAAACAAAACAAATATTAATTATTAGGAAAATAAAACGAACAAAATGTACAATTTTAAACATAGAACATTTCAAACTTAAAATATAATAACGACAAATATTTTATTATTGTAAGTTTTTATATGTACAAATTTCGTAAGTTAATTTTGATTTTGATTTTTTTCTTTGTTAAATATACGATTATATTTATGATAAAATACAAAAATGGAGTGTTTTACAACGTATATCATGAATGTGTTTCGTATAACATAAGTGCCTGTGATATTTTTTTTAATTAAAGAAGGGTATTAAATTTTCTATAATGTTTAATTTTCCTAAATGTAAACATTGAGTTTTTCTATTTGTGTTTCTTTTTTTTTCATTTTGCTAAAACAAAACTAAATTTTACTGTTTAATAAAAAAGATTTTGAATGTGCTCTATGATGTTTGAAATCTATCAAAAACAATTAAATTACATTTCATAAAATCTTCCCGTTTATAGTTTTATTGACTTTTTTTTATGTTATGAGTTTCATAAGATTCTACACGAATGTATATTGTATAAGTATTTTCTTTTAATTAATTTGCTTAGAATGAATCTATTTATTTATTTGTTTTTCGTATAGGAAATAGGTCTGGAATATTTTGTGTGGATAGAGTTTTGTTTAGAGTAACTTGAAGAGAAATATACATATAGGAAGGAATCAATAAAAAAATTTGTATTTATTTTAAAAATCCAGTCTTTTGATAAATAATAACCTTGATTGCTTGAATGATTTTCATAGTGGTGTTTTAATTTTAATAATAATCAAATGGTATTATTCTAACATCAAACATTCGATCGAATTTATGATTATAGATAATATGAAAAAAATCTCATTGGATTCGGAAATAAAGAACCGTCATGTGCACAGGTCCAACAACTGAGCCGATATGGGTGATAACTTAGTGTAATTCAGTTCAGCCTCCGATAATAAAAAAGAAGTTTTAGTAAGAATTCATTCTTATAGTTTTGTTAGGCAAAAACCCTTGCACGGGCTTACCACGCGAACTTTAGCAAAAACAAAAATAAACCTATGGATGGATATGGAATATGAATTTCATAATATGACCAAGATCAAGGGACGGGCAAATAGAGATAGGTTAAGATAGGATAGTCAAATGAACTAATCTTTGACTTAGTAAGTAAGTGCCCCAAAATTAAACCTACTTCTAGCAACCCGAAAGTTATGTTGAATTCCTTTACCGGTGTACGTGTTTCATATACATGTAAATCACTCTTCAAATATGGATTTCAAGATTTTGATCCATGTAATAAAAAAAATCAATTTTTTTGGTGTGAGGGAACGCAAAAGGAAAGGAAAATCGACATTAGTTTCCGAACCTTTTAGTGCACCGGTGTTCCGGGCGTACTAAAAGGAGGACAATATTTAAAAAGAAGTCCAAGATTTGTAACTTCTCGTTTAAACACGACGCAAAATGTAGTTCGTATGTTATTTTTAAAATCATTGCCTGTCATTTATTTGAGTTAAGAAACATCAGGTTTGTTCGTGGAGCCCCGAAGTCACCCTGGGGTCGCCCTAAATCGTTTTTTGAAAAACTTGAACTCGAACTGGTGAGTAAATTCTGTGCTTTTTTGAGATCTGGAGTCACCCTGAAGTAGATCTAGGTATTTGTTGTGGCGAGTTCAGGTAACGCTCAAACTGTCAAAAGTCACATGAGATTTCATATCTATTTCTTTTGTTGTCGTTTGTCGATTTGCATGGTGCATGTTATTGTTTATGTTGCAATTCAATGGTTTTTGTACTCATCATATATAAAACAACAACCTAAAATTGTGTTTGTTCATTTTTAAAACTAATTTATGTATAACAAATTTAAAGTTTTATCAGAACACAGAATTATTTGTTTCTTGCTTTTAGTTGTCAACAGAACGATTGACAGCCCTTGGGTGTTTTTTGAAAACCGAAACCCCCAATTTTGAAATTTCTCAGAGTTGTCAAGAAAACCTGGGTCACCCCTGGGTAAAGTTGAATGAACGAACTTATCACATCAAATGTCAAAAAATGTTTACATCAACTTGTAGACAGAAGTAAACAATCAGTGTCAGATTAAGAGCTTCAAAAATAAATAACTTAAATCAAAATCTCTGATGGCATACGAGTATGTACAAGTACATATATAAATAAAAATAAAAAAAAAAATAAAAGTTCGGTAACGAAAGCTTTTAATAAAGAGTATCTATCTGAATTTATGTAAGATCTAATAAAATACTTTCCGAACCTTTTATTTGAACGAATTTTTGTAATGACAAGTATCTAATGTAAAATAGAGAGAGACAAAATCACAAACCAAGATGGTTGGGGTTAGATAAAATTTAAAAGAGAACAAAAGCAAGGCCTTTATTATGATACTATTTAACAATCTGCTATTCTATAAGGGGTTTACAAATTTTTTCATGATGCTAAACATGATTTCTATTGTGAAATTCAGATTTCAATCAAAAATTAAGTTTTTGTTTTGAGGCGAATGGAATACGATTTCAAATTGATTTATTTAAGTCGTTGCATAAATGTGTTGGTGTTTAACCATATCAAACCAAATCTTCATCCTTAAATTACTTTTAGTAGAGAAATATCAACTTGATTAATTTACACAATCATTTAAAACTGCTTCCGTTTTTTATTAGAAATAATTTCCTTAGTGTTTTGGATATAATTTTTACAATAGAAATAAATCAACCAAACCTAAAACCACATTTGCAAACTGACAGGTAACAATTGTTTTGATACGGAACAGGGAGGTACATATCTAATGGAATGCAGAAATTGCCAAAATTGATATTTTGACAGTTATAAATCGAAAATAAACTGATTTATTTTACTATTCGAAAACCACATAGCTAGCTACTCGTATGTACATATGTAAGTAAACAGACATTTTTTGATATCCGAAAGTATCGAAGAGTCATACAAGGTTAGCACCATATTATAGATAGAAAATAGGTATTCGGGGGTTTTAATTTCAATAATATATGTAAGAGATACGATGATGCTAAACTCGATTAAAATTTGCATCGTACTAATTTCAATTAAATTTAGCACCAACACTTTTTTCGGAACCTCGAAGCAAGTAAACAAAATCAATGCCGTCGGCTGACTTTTATACAAGCACTTTTTTTGCGAGCGTTCATAAAATGTTTTGTCGTAAACTTTACGATTTTACATCTACACACTTCGTAAATTTTGAAATTTTTTCCTCAGTAATGTACACGTTTACCGATCAGTTTTTCTTTCACTGTTTATAGTTTAGATTCTTCTATAGTTAATTTTAAATTTAACAATTAATATAAAAATTGTCATAAATGTTTTTGGCTTCGGAAGACGCACAATCATATTTCTATGGGTTTCTATGTTTGAATGATTTATTTCAGATTTTTTAAAATTGTGTCTTGTTTTAACACTTGCGATTCTCAATAGAATTTTATTTGATTTGGCAACACTTGTAGACATAAAAATATTTGAATTTAATTTTTTTTCTATCGGCAGATTTTTGACACCAACTTTACCAATCCGTCTTTAGCATTCAGAAAACTTATGGATACTAACCTATCCTAGATATCCTATCCAAGTGAGCCCTGAACGCTAACCCGAATAACAGGGAAATTTATTGTTCATCAATTTAATAACAAACCAATCGATAAACCAAATTGTATTCTATTTTACATGAGGTAAACAATTGTTTTAGAACTTGATCTAAAAATATAAATTAAAGGCCATGGCGACTTATAGAGACCCTAAATCTAGTGATCGATATAAAACTTAGTTTTCTGCCGAATCCGAACTCTTAATGAACAGCATTTTTCATGAAAAGAGATCTGAGAACTTTTTTGCAGGGGCTGAGAAACAAACCCAAGACCCTCTGCATAACAGTCCAACGCACTAACCATTATGCTAAGGGCTACTTGACCTAATATACTTGAATAATTTTTTTTTTGTTTTTATGAATTATTTTATAATTTTCTACTGTCCGGAAGTTATTTAATCTATATAAATAAAAATGAATCGCAAAATGTGTTGCGTAAAACTCGAGAACGGCTCGACCAATTCGGCTAATTTTTGTTTTAACTTTTTTGTTAAGGCACAAGGAAGGTTCTTATGGAGAGAAAAAACGTAAAAATTACAAGGAAAATAATAAAAACAACACTTTTAGTAGTACGTACGTCTGCCAACGATTACTCTTAGTCAATGTTCGAGGCCCAATATCATTCCAACATTTAGGAACTTTTAATGGTGAATTATGTGGCTCTTACAGAGAAGCCTGTCAGCGTTTGCAACTGTTAGAAAATGATGCTCATCGGGCTCAAACTTAAAATGATGCTATAATTTCTTAAAAGCTCAAATGCGCAATAGAACAGGAAATCAACATTTACAACTAGGCGTTGATATCTATTGAAGACATGTGCTTGATGATGTCGAACAAAGTATTATTTCAATTAGGCATGGTCGCGCCTAATCGCCCAATGAACGACGGTTTTAATCAAGAGTTGTAACGTGAAAAACTGTTCGATCTCGATTCTTTAAGGGAATCGGTTCGACAATACGTAATACGTATGTTCCGCTGTTGAACCTATAACAAAAGTATGTCTTTGATACACTTATGAAAGTTGTAAATGATGGATTTCATTGTTTTTAGCAACAATTTCCTTACAGAATGGAATTGCACTCGCACTTGCTTCCTCTGGTATTTCAGCTACATTGTTGGAAGGCTGTCGAACGAACAGCCCATTCAGCGCTGAAATTACCATTGAATATTCAAAGCAACGAAACTCCGAGTTGCAACATTTCGAAGAACTCTGCAATGGCAAAGGTTTAGCAGCAATGCAAGTTCATAGTATGGGATGAATGCACGATGGCACATAAAAAGTCCTTGGAGGCATTAGACAGAACTCTGAAGGATCTGCGAAACAATCAAAACCGATTCGGTGGAGCGATGATTTTGTTACATTTCCTGTAAATTTTTGTCAGTTTACAGAATCAAAAACTGAGCTTATAGAAAAGGTGTTCCCAAACGTCGCTCAAAATTGCAGAGATCATTGTTGGTTGAGTGAATGAGCTATACTAGCTGCCGAAAAGAAGGATGTAAATGAAATAAATTTCAAAAACCAAAATGAAATGACCGGCAATTTCAATTAAGGACATACAAATCAGTTGATTGCGCAACTAACCAAGATGATGGGTGCTTTCATAAATGCATGGTTGCGAAAGTCTGACGAATGCATAACTTTCATAAATGCAAATGATAAATGTCAGATTTTCATAAAAGCAAAACGCAAATATTTGCAGCGCAAATGTGCAACTATAAAAACTCACATGCAATCTGAATTTCTTTCTTAATGAGAGAGACAGGTATATAATATAAATGATTTCCTTTCCTTTATTGTTCCATCTGTCTATTTCTTTCCCTTGAAAATTCAAAGTTCAATTGAAAACAGTAACAAACGGCACCACAACATTGTTCTGGCTCAAAATAAAGGTAAATGCATTGTATATATAAATATATATATATATTTATATACAAAGGTAAATGTTTGCAAAAAACTAAAATATTGTTCTAAAAAATTGACATATGACGAAAATCAAGAAAAAGTGTTCATAAATGCAGCGTAAAACAAATGCGCAAATATTTTGTATGACTTTAATATGATTGCAATTGATCGCATGTAAACAAAGCAACCATGCATTTATGAAAACACCCGATGTCATCAATATTATCCACCAGAATTTGTGAACTCACTGGATTTTTCAGGATTATCTCCCAATAATCTTCAATTAAAAGCAGGATAGATGGTCATAATGTTACGAAATATCAAACAACCGCCACTTTGTAACGGCACACGGCTGGCAGTGAAAAAATTACTGAAAAATGTGATCGAAGCAATCATTCTAAAGGGAAAATATAAGGGAGATGATGTGTTGACACCCCGCATCCCAATGGTACTAACTGACGTACTGTTTGAATTTAAACGACTGTAATTTCCATAAATAAATCACAGGATGAGTCGTTGAGTGTTTGCGGCGTCAATCTGGAAAACCCATGCTTCTCTTATGGACAGTTGTATGTTGCCTGCTCTCGCGTCGGAAAACCGACAGCTTCATTTTTTTTCGCGCCAGGTAATCAAACCAAAAATATCTTGTAAGATAAGGCATTACAATGAAAATACCACATTATTACTACTAGTACTACTAAAGTCTTGCAATGTACAAAATAGAAAACTTGTATTTGTAAGTAATCGTTGTTTATTATGGAGATATACTCGTAAATCTATAAATAAAGTGATCACTCTGAAATATGTTTTATTACTGCGGATGGACAATATTAACATAAAAAATCAATGTTGTGTTGTTTTAGAGAAAATAGGGCAGAACAACGTCTGCCAGGGGAGCTAGTTCAAAATAAATTAATAATATTTTTTTTATTTTTTTGTTTAACTTTGATTTTCAGTTATATGCCGCAACTTGTTTCCGAGCATACCCAGTTAATCGAATGTTCTAAAAACAAGCATAAATAAGCTTTAAAGTCTATTAGGCCCCTGAAGCAAAACCAAAAACTTGTCAGTTGTAACGAAATGCTTTTAAAAAGAAGCGGACAAATATTCACAGAACATTACTTCTGACGTACCGTCAAATATAGATGTTCTTTCTTTAGCCACACTATACTCGAATGTGGAATACTTTCCCTTTCTCAATTTTTCCACCTCATTGTGATATACAAGTTTTTAAGATCAATGTGGATCAAAATCTCTTATTGAATCCTCTTCACGTTACATACTTATTTTGGTAGTCATAATACTTATATACCGGACGATTCCGGAGACGGTACAATCATGAATTGTACGCAATCTACCTAGAAGCAGATATCGTGACAAAAATTAAGCTCGGTAGACTCCGGTGGGCAGGGCACCTAGCTCGCATGAGCGAAGAGGAACCTGCTCGGAAAGTTCTTTGTGGTACATTCTATGGTAGACGACAGCGTGGTAGACCATGCTTGCGCTGTAGAGATGGCGTAGACCAGGACGCCCGAAGCCTTGGGGTGCGCAACTGGATGGCGTCGGCCGGGACCGGGACCGGTGGAGAGACTTGTTGAAAGAGGCCAGGACCGGAACCCGGTTGTCGAGCCGATGATGATGATGAAATACTTTGAGTGTTTGCAAGCTATAAAAAAAATGGAAAGATTAACCAGTTCCAAAAACGCAAAAACAAACTAGCGTTTAATCAAATATACAACAAGACCCAACTCAGATGTTCTTTTTCCGCAGATAATAATTAATGGTCCGGACTCCGGACAATTATTTTTGTGCAAAGAAACAGTGGAGACTTCTCTAAATGCTGTGCTAAAATTAACCATTTTGTTGGTTGAACAGATCACTTCAAAACGATTTTTGTATGGGAAAGTTTGCAAAGTATTCGCTTTCGCAATATTAATCAATATTGAAAATTTTGAATGAAAGAACTTGACTGTGCTTCCATCAAGTTGCATTGGATTGGAATGGAACTGACCATGTGGGTTCGTTAACTCGATGGGGAAGGGTTATGGTAAGGTTTTTTAACGGGTGTTATTCGCATTCCTCTTTACTTGGTCCATGATGGCTGAAGTAAGAACACGGTGCACAATATGACCACCATAATCTAAAACCACGCTAGTTACGAAAAGTTACCAAAGCTGGTATACGCAATAAAATGGGAAGCTGGTGCACTAAGTTCGTCACCTTAAGCATCACCTCGCCAGTTTCTGACGCACATAGTTCTTTGTTCTTTCTTCTAGGAGTAGTGTACCTACATAATATGTATGTATATTAATTAGGGTACCGACCGATACGTTGTCCCACTGGCCTCAAACCCGCAAAGTTTATAGGTTTGTTCGTTGAGCCCTGAAGTCACCCTGGGGTCGCCCCAAATCGTTTTTTGAAAAAACTGGCAGGTACTCGTAAATTCTGTGTTTTTTGAGACCTGGGGGTCGCCCTGAACTCGCCCTGAAGTAGATCTAGGTATTTTGCTGGGGTGAGTTCAGGTAACGATCAAACTGTCAAAAGTCATATGAGATTTCATATGTATTTCTTTTGTTGTCGTTTGGAGACTCGCATGTTGCATGTTATTGCTTGTGTTTGCAATTGAATGTTTGTTGTAATGATCAGATATTAAACATTCAGCAACAACGCAAAATTGTTTTCGTTCATTTTTAAAACTAATTTATAAAAAATTTAAAGTTTTATCAGAACACAGAATTATTTTGTCTTGCTTTTAGTTGTCAACAACACAGTTGGCAGCCCTTGGGTGTTTTTTGAAAACCGAAAACCCCAGTTTTTGTTGACAACTCTGAGGGTTGTTAAGAAAACCTAGGTCTACCCTGGGTAAAGTTGAACTAACGAACCTTATGTTAGGTAAGTAAGAAAAAACTCTTAATTTCTAGTACTATCTCTGAAGATATGTGCTTGGGTGCAAAGTGGCAGGAATAAGGGGAAGGAGTAAATTGTATTGTATTAAATTAATTCTGAATTCCCAGTTCAAATAGGGTGGGTGTTTTTTTTTTGCACGTTGTAATTGAGTTCTAGAAAATATAAAATATACATAAATACATACAGAATGCAATAAGGCGTTGAAATTATTTTTTTTTCTATTCTTGTCAACAAATTTTTTTATCATGCAGCGATTTCTGATTTGGCCAAACTTCTAGTAGGTACACTAAAGTACTTCTTGTTTTATTCAAAATATTCAAAAACTTAATGCACTTCGATTGGTCAATTTTGAAATAGAATTGGTGATTGCAGTGCGAGGTTTGAAAAACTCTTTTTGGTGAAGTTTTACTTGTAAATTTATTGATATTAAAGATTGAAATTTATCAAACTGTGAATTCTTCTTCTCTAAAAAAATGCAGAACAAGAATTTAGAAATTTCCTCAAAAGGACTGAAATATTATATTACTTCGATTCTTCCTATAGTCTTCAAGCTTCGGAAATTACAAACTAGCTCCAAACTCTCTTTAACAAAAAAAAATCTTTTTAAATTGTTCTATAGCTATGATGTAAATACATCTGTGTTAATCATTTTGACATTGTGTAAGTAGGTACATAATATCTAAATCCTGTCTAGATCCTTTATACATTTACACTTACTGTTTCTAGATACGGTTTTTTTTGATAATACATATATTTTTATTAGGGAATAACGATTTATGCTCTGTATAGAATAAACACTAAATTTTCGAGTTATTGCATCTTCTGGTGCGCTTGTGTGCTTTGGTTAGCCTCCATTTTTTTTAGACTTAAATGCTTATGAGTGCGTCCTTGTGTTAAAAAAATTATGAAACTGTATGCCTAAGCATCGATTTCAGTTTCGTTCCATGCCGTCTTGACCTTTTGTTATAGTATATCTGTTTCATAGACTTTGCTTGTAGTCGTGTTCTGAGATTTTTTTGAATGTGCACCTCCAGCGGCACCATTGCCTAACTGTTCGTTTGGTTCACCTTTGTTTGCGAGATTTTTTTCGTTCTTTTCAGAGACATTGAGCTCTGTATTAAGATTTTTCATAGAACCTGTGACGGCCATGTTGAGGCCCATTTTTTGAGGCAAATTGGACTCACTTCCGGTCTTCTTGAGTTGCATTATATCCGATGGAGGCATGGTTACTGAGTTCTTACTCATTTGTTGTAAACGAGCATATTGTTCTTGCAATAGCTTTTGTTTTTTGAGCAATTCTTGATGGCGCATTTCTAGTGCCATCTGTCGCTGAGCATGGTCGTTACCTGATTCATTGCCGCTTGAGTTACCACTGCCATCACCATTGCCCATCGAGATGTCAACCGTAGATTCGCTTAAAGATGGAAGCCTTATTGGTATATTTGGACTGGTCGGGCTGGCCAGGGGACTACGTGAGCTTGTACGTGGAGGAGGTGGTGGGGGAACCCGTTTGTTTCCGACCTTCGAAAGGAGCTCAGCGTTGCGCTCAGGAACTGGTGGTTTGCCACTAGGGCGGATTGGTTGCGGAGGACTGGTGTCAGTATCGGATCCACTCGGATACGAATGCAGACGACGAAGGCTGCCAATGTTTGAGTTGACGTGCAGAGTATTGTTATTGCTAGCCACAACGGCAGCAGCAGCATTTGCCAATTGTGACTGAAGATCACCAGGGGTATACAGGCTAGCTTGAGATAGCTGAGTGGTAACAGTGCTGTGAATAGCCTGGGAGCTGTCATCGGATGTTGAATCATCAGGGCGTAACTAAAGCGAATATTATATAATATTTGTTTATTAATATTTTGTTTTAATTAATGATAGAATTAACTTACATCGTTATTCTGATTGAGTGGCTTTGCGAAAGTTTGAAGTTCATCTAACAGAGCATCGAGTGCGTTTTCGGGTGGGACTCCCCCGCCGACAGAGACCGTCCCCAGCCTGGGACTTGGGATTGGCTGTCAATTATTAGAATTGCAAATCGGAGTTAGCTATTTTTTAAGTTAGTTTCGAGCACAATTTTGAACAACTAACGAATATAAAATAGTTAAACACTAAACATTATGTAGACCATTGAATAAAGTTGTTTGTTTTTACATTTATTTTGAAGTTTATGTGGTATTGAATCGCATATAGAGTTCCGAAAAGTTGTTTAAATCGATCACTAAACAGCTTTCAAAACACTATTCAATACCTTTTGTTGTGTGTTTTGTTGTAACAAAAGTAATGATGGCTCTAAAATTGATATGCAATTAATGTTATGTAGGGTGCTTATTGCTTAAGCCTAATTTGCCACAAAACAATGGTCTAAAAAAAAGGGGCTCTGTAGTTACTGGTTTTCATTCGAAGTCTTTATTGACAAGAGATATCAACCCGGTCTTACAGCAATTGGCTTAGAATTTTTCGAAAACGGTTTCAATTTTTAAAAGACTGAGTGATTATTTAGCTCATACCTATTAACAGGTGAAAAAATAGCTCTGAATAATGGGAAGTGATAGCTACTTGAAAAAAATGTAAAATTCCAATTGCTGTATTTAAAAAAATCGTCCCAAGTGAGTAGTAGAAGTGATTCCTTGGAATGATATTACCACGGATTTAAAATGCATGCTAAGTAATCAAATGCATTATTTCTTAAATTGCAATGGATTTTAGATTCATTATTCACATTTATTTTTGATCGTTTATTTAAAGTATTTTTTGGGAAATTCGAAATTTTATTGAATTCTGATATCTGACAATTTTTTTTTTGGATCCATTGATAAGCTTCACATCACCATTTTTGTCACAACAACACTTTACATACATTTTATTTATTTTTTTTTTTAAGAAAAGTTTTGAATATTATATATAAAAATCCCATTACAGAAAAAAACATGCACACTTAATATAAATATAAAAAGTATTTCAAAGTAAAAAAAAAATACCATACTAAATTAATATTAAATTTAATAAAATATAAAAAAATAATAACAATATCAATAATAATGAAAAAGAAGCCTTCTACAAATGTGCAAGCAAGGAGCAAATATTTTACATACAGATAATCTAATTTTTTTAATAAAACTTAAGAAAAATAAATAAAATGTTAAAATATATTAAGTACAAAAATTAAATCCTCACTATAGTAAGGTAGAATTGATTTGATTTTGATTCATAATAATTGATTTTTTTTAACAACTTATGTTTTATTATTAATTTTACTTAGGTATAATGGAAATATATTTATTGTATAATTATTTTTTCAAAACTCAACTTTCAATTCTATAAAAATAACAATATAGGTAGATAACACAAACTGTTTCTCTTAAAAATGAAATTCAATCATTTCCAATGACGTTCGTACCTTACTATAAGAGAGGAATGTGTCCAATGTTAAATTTTAAAAGAAGGCGGGGTCAAATTATTTTTTTTTAATATATCAGGGGTCTTGTATCTTACTTTTTTAATTTGATTTTATACTATTTGAGGCAATCGTTTTTAAATATATAATTTCCTTTCATTTGAAGGAGGCTCAAAATTTAAATTTATTTATATAACTGAATTTGTTGAACTCGAACAGAACACGTTTTGTAGGTAGTTTAATTTCAATATCGTTTATTTAATGACCGGTTTTTTGTTTTTTTTTCCAAATAATCGCTTAAACTAAACAAAATTAAAACCTTTTAATAAACCCATTTTAAGGAAACTGATAATTTTCGAATTTTAACACAATTCAACTATTTAGTATTTCTGGTTGGTGAGCTCTTAACGTTATTTAAGAACCTTGTACCTTTCCTTCAAGTTTTGTTTGCTTGATTTGACAAAGTGGGACATTACGAGTATAAGGACCGTCAAGTTTATAAAAAAACACTTCAAAAATCGTTTGTTTTAAAACCGTGGTTTTTGAGAAATTAAACTGGAGGTAAGAAATGGAAAACCAAAAAACTGTATGAATATTTGTCGCTTCTGTTTACAACAAAAACAGATATTTAACAATCCTTGGTATCTTGGCTATTAGCTGATACCAAGCAGATTTTGGATACCTAAAGGGATTCTTTAATAATTATTAAGAGTTGGAAAATGGAATAAGACGAGTCATTGATTAGCTTAGGGTACAGTTAGGTAAGCGGCAATGAAATTATGAATATCTTCATATATTAAAAAAAATCGTATCAAATTGAAATACATAGAAAAATCATTCTACATTCGGGGTGTACGGCTAAAGAAGATTCTCTATATACATATATTTGTCAGGGAAAGAATTAAGTCGTTTCAAAGAACAAAAGTTTCAAGCCTAGTATGTACGCAGATCGGGAAAAATTTTGTCTCCCATACAATTTTTTTCCTGAGAAAAAATCTTATCTCGGATTTTTTCCGAGCAGTACGCAGTTCGCGTGTAAAATTCATACTTTTGTGCATTGCTGTACAAATGTCTCCACTAAATTTTGCCAGGAAAAAGAATGATACAAGCATTATTTTGCGGGACAAATTTTGACAGCCACCGTATTCCGAAAGTAATTTTTGTCAAAACTGGTTTTACGAAAAGGTGCTGGTGCTTCTCTTGAAAGCATCAAGAGGAGATTCCAAAAAGGTATGAACGACTTTTGTAAGACAACCCGTTCCATAGATACACTCCAAAACACATTAAATTATTTTTTATCTCTCAAAATTTAAACTTTTGCGCGACATTTGGAAAAGTTTTGTAGAAATTAAAATTGTAGAGATAAAATGTGTCTTTGCTCGATCTGCGTACTAGGCTTCAGAGAAGAACTTGATGATGAAGATAAGGAACAGAATCGGAGACTTAAACATACTCGTACTATTTTTTGTTCTAATTAGTACAATAATGCATTGTATTCCACAACACATTACATTAGAACACATAAAAAAAACTTTATGAAAATTGTTTTTTCTAGACTAATTTGAACTTTTTGAACAAGAAAATGATAACTATTTTTTTAAAGAAGCGTTTTCGAGCTACATTAATTATAATTTTTCTGAAATTTAGAAACTACTCGTAAATTACTGTTAATTTTGCAAACTTAAACTGTACGTATTTTGAAACGTGTATTTTTTCTCTTTCGAACGATATAGATTTTGTTCACAAATTCGTAAGCGAGCAAACCTAGAAAAAAAATTTTGACGTTTTCAAAAAAAAAATCGACTTTAGTTGCAGTGATGAAGCAAAAACACTTTTAACATCTAAAAGAATTTTTTTGAAAATTAAAAACAAAACGTTTAAAATATGCTTTTAACTTTCACTATAGTAAAAATTATTAATTTAATACTTAATACAAATTTAAATACTTTAATACTTTCTAAAAAAGATTAAACAAAAGGAAGAAAAAGAGACCTTTGCATATCCCTCGAAAATGCTTCCTTGAGAAAAAAACTATAGTTATCATTTTTGTGTTCAGCGAGATCAAATTAGTTCAGAAAAAAATATTTCTTCGAATGTTCTTGCCAAAACCAAACATTTTTAAAAAGAACATTATGTAATAGGCAAATCCTTAACATGTTGCAATGGCCTTCACATGATTCATCGTATCATCGTTTCTCTTTTTGCATTTGTTTTCCTTTAATCCCCATTTCCATTCTTTTGGTATATTTACGCAATAAAACTCGAGATTTTAATCAAACCTGGCATTATGATGATAGATAACTTGAAAAAATTTGGTCGTGCAGATCTGTCCGTTCAAATAAATAAAGCGAATTTCTTCACACTTGGAAAATAAACTCTTTTGGAAAAAAAACGGCAATTGGCATACAACACTTAAGAGAAAAAGCTTATCCATCTCGAAAATTACTGTTTTGATTTTAATAAAATTTTCTCTGTGTTCACAGTTAGCTAGAGTAAGCCAACTAATTTTATTTTCTGTGCGCTCAATTTCTTAAAATTATAAGTTCTGAAAGACTTATATTAAGTTTGTGCAAATTTTCGTGTACAGCTTCTTTAAGCCTTTTAAGAGTTAAAATTTGAGGTTAAATTCAAGCCTAAATGTGTAAAGTTTTATTGAGTTTTCAATGGGTTGGGGACGATTAACCGATTTTTAAAATGTCGATTTAAAAAAATCGATCTTCAAAATGTCGATTTTCAAAAAGTCGATTGATAAAAATGTCGACTGATCAAAATGTCGGCTATCAAAAATTCGTAAGGCCCCCCTGCAACCCGCCTGCTTGGGCACACTATAGGATTTGGGGTGGGTGCGAGGTTGGGTGTATGCAAAGTTTATATAATTGAATTAATAATAAAATTTAGTTAACATATTAAAAGAGAGCATTCTTGTTTATTTAACTCAATTTTGGATAAAAGTCGACATTTTCACCGACAAGTTTTCAGTCGACATTTTAATAGTCGAGATTTTAAATTGTCGACTTTTTTTTTGTCGATCAAACTTCAGTCGACATTTTAACAGTCGATGAAATTTATATTTGTCCAGTCGACATTTCGTACCCTTCCCGTTTTCAATAAGAAATTCGAATCCACAAATACGATGAGTCTTGTGGAGTAGAGGTTGACCCAAATTATAATTGTCAAGCACAAGAATCATTTAATTCAATTTATTTTTCTCAGCTTAGTGGTGTCAACTAATTTTTTTATAAAGCCTTCTTTGGTATACAATTTTGTTTTTTGTTTTTGACCTTCTCTCTAATGGCTTTTTTGATTTCGATAAAAAATTTTATAAAGAAGCTATTTAAAAATTTTCTAATTTCGATTATTATTTTTGTATTCAATATAATATATGTAAATCTCAAAAACGGACACTCATTTATTTGTATGTGAAACAAGATTTTCAATTGTTTAATGTTAATATTACTTGCATTCAATTCTTTTACAAAATTTTTTGTACAAAACTTAATAATTTCTTTGCAAAAATTCATTTTTATTTGAAGAAAACTTTCGAGCTATATTAGGAGTTGTTCTAGCAAAGTTTTTTGAATTGTCTTCTAAGTACAATCATCTCGTACTTATGTTTTAATACCTACATAAAATCTGTAAAACTCCAACCTCCACTTAGAGGAAAGTTTTCTGAGATATGTGAACTCTTATTAGCAGGTATTTATATTTTAAATAAGACATTTATTATTCTGAAAGTTAAAAAATAAGAGGCACATATCCATTTCGACTTAAAACTGAATGAAATTCACATTTGAGTGTTTGGGCTCTTATAGGACACAGAATAGAAACTGTGAGTTTTCGTTTTTTTTTACATTTTTTACCCAAAATAAGTATTTTATAGATTTTCAACAATATCGTCTATTTTCACCAACCTTGTTGTTTTTAAAAACGGCAATTTTTTGTCTACAAAAAATAGAAATATGCTAATTTTTTTCAAAATATTTCATTGAAAATATTATACTTTTGTATATGTTTAAATAAAATCTATATGGGTCAGACCACGGTGATCGAGGCTATAGCATTATGGATTCCTAAAAGTATTCTATAAAGGCATCAAAACATTTTAAATAAAGTATATTTTCTCATTTTTGTTACATCAATAAACCTGTTTTTGTAAAATAATACAAAATAAAACAAATAATTTATCGAAGAAAACTTACTGAATTTAGAAAATTAATCCAATAAATTCCAAAAATTGTGTGCCATATTTTAACGAATATTTATATAAAATTACTTTTGATGGTGCGTACAATAGTCAATTTTACAATAACAATTCAATTCCAAATAATTATTATTTAAATTAAAATGTTTTTGTTTCCATTGTAGAAATTTACAGAGGTAAGTTAAAAAATAATAAATAGGGGTAAGTACATCATTCTTAAGGTACGAATAAGAAGAGGGTGGATAGACATCACATTTAGGGGGCTTAAGTGAGCGAAATATGGGGGTAAATATATAATATGCTTAATATTTGAGCAAAATAATATAGAGGTTTTTGTTTGAAAAGTGTAATTTTTGCTTCTGTTTTATTTTTTTTAGAAAAATTCCATTTTAAATAAAAATAACAAACAAATATTATTTTTTTTTTGTGAATTTTTTCAATTTTTTTCGGTGTAGATACAATTCAGATTGTGAAATTTTGTCAAATACAAATTAATGTACAAACAATAAATGCAAAATATGGAACATTAACCATTGATCATAAAATAAATATTTATAGCCTTAAAAAAAAAAAAAAAAAAAGAAATAAAAAAATTAAATTGAATAAAGAAAAAATCTTAAAGACAACTAAACAATAGATTAAAAAGCAAACAGGTTTTCTTTATCACATTTGTAAAACTTATTTAACTTTTTATTTATTTATAATCTTAAAGTTCTTAATTTTTTTTGCAAAAAGGATTTGCTTTAGAGAGTGGATTTATATAGAATATATACTGAAGTTGAATGCATTTAAAAAAAAACATATAATATTTGAAAGAAAATTAAAACAGTCCGATTGTGTTTTTTGTTTTTAAGAATAAAGATAAAGTTCAGAAACATAACATTTAAGTAAATTATTACTCGGTAATTGCTTCTTTGAAGTTAGAACTCCATCGCCAGTTGAACTATAAAAAAGAAAATCATACCAAAAATGGGTTCTGGTTTTAGACTGTTTGTGATTCTATTTTACATTTTGTTTAATATTTTCTCTCAGATTAACTGGTTTAATTTTCAAGATTTAACGTAACCTTGAATATATAAATGGTTTGATATTTAACATAAATATATAAATTACTTAAGATTAAGATGATTCATAAATAAACCGAATTTATTGTTTGGGATACCTAAGTGTCTGTCAGCAACTAAACCTAAAAAATAATCCTTTATAAATACATAGATTTGTATTTCCTTACTCAGCATGCACGTATAAT
The DNA here is from genome assembly GCA_963931855.1 of Philhelius festivus. Lineage (NCBI taxonomy): Eukaryota > Metazoa > Arthropoda > Insecta > Diptera > Syrphidae > Philhelius > Philhelius festivus. The sequence goes on along the minus strand of OZ007556.1, from coordinate 141,110,814 downwards.
TGCATTCTTCATAGTTTTAAAATACTAAGCAAACTTGGGAAAGAATTAGCATTGATTTTGAAGAAGCATTACACAAAATCAATGCCAAATAAGTTTTTCTTACACCTGCCTTGGAAATTTGTATTCAAGTTAAATTCACCGCTGTTTACAAAAATATTTACTAATTTTAACATTATGCATAGTCAATTTTTGTATTTAAGTATTTTAAAATTAAATGCTAATACGTTTAAATTTTAATTCTAATTGAATTTCACATTATCAATGCACTTTTCCCAAGAATGAAGATCCCTAAGCTATTTCATAGAATAATAATAGGTTTTGGCTTATACGATATTAACTAACTCTTTCCAAAAAATCTTTATTTTTATGAAAATTGAAAACTAATTTTTATTTGATGACTAACAATATTTTATGTATGTATTTCAATTATTATATATACATATAGTTAATTGGACATTTTATGAAATTGATTATTTTCTCTGGACGGTGTTCTGGTAAAAAAGGTTTGTCATAAAAATTAACTTAAACAAATTTAACGAAATTAAACAAAACCTTAAATAAAATTAAAATTTCGTTTATCATTTAGTCTCAAATATGCATTTATGAAATAAACATGTTATATTCAAAGACCATTATTACACTTTTTCTGTCAGCCTCTAAATAAAATTCATTGGAAATGTTTGATTTTCGATTTTACATATTACATTTATCAATTTTTGTATAAAACAATATTTTGGTTTATGAGTTAATATTTTGTCAGTTGATTGTGTGTATTTTATTTGGTAACATAACAAAAAAAGAAGAGAAAAGTAATACATGAAATGATATAAATGCTTTGAATATCTGATTGATGGAATTCTAATTCTAATCTTATGAAAGAGGGAATGAACGTTTGAGCTGGTATATTTTTTATTTTTAATCGCAATGCACTTCCACATGAAACATATTAGTTATTTGTAATTTAATTATTTATTTTTGATTACTGATTAGAATGAAAAATCTCTTCCAAGAACTATGAGGAGGTTTCAATATTAAATCAACCATAATTTTTAAATCGATTTTAACCAATAAAGTTTAAAAAATATTTATTTAGTTTTTTTTTGTTTTAGTTTTATCGGAAACTGTTACAAGAATTTTTGTTCCGGCTGTCTTGAGCAATTTCTACCTCCCTTGAGCCTGTTTTACACTTGTTCCTTATTAATTCTAAAAGTTTTTAATAATAACTTAGATTCGAGTTTTCAAACTCAAATATCAATATTGCGGTAAATTTTATTATTGAAAATGTTCTAAAAAAAAATCGTATGGGTCTCAAAATGGATTAGCAATTTGATTAGCAAGAATTTGATTTAAGTATTTTTAAGCCAAAAACCTATTCTTTCCTTTTTTATTAACTCAAATTTAAAAAAAGTTATCATTTGTTTTAAAATTGTATCTAGTTAAGTACTAACTTTTCTTATTTTATTTAATGAAACGATTAGTTCTGGTATATAATATATAAACTTGCAATATGCAACTGTATATGTATATGTTCCTTTACATACAAGGTGGTGCAAAATGAATCACCCTATCGGAAGATGTTACAATTTTTGCCAATGGCGTCGTACGTCAATCGTATTTGACATTTGTGAACTAGATAGTTGCAGTAATACAAAAAAACAAGCAATGGAGCGCTCAGCAATAGCGTGGAACATTTGTGTCGATTTTTTTGATCAATAATCGGTCGGGGGTTTTAACGCAGCTTGAATTTTGACTTAGATTTCCTAATCGTGTCGCACCAACATTCCGGTGCTAAGATAAACGACTTGAACAGACTGGAACCACAAGAGACACAAGGCTTCGCCGCCACCGGACTGGCCGTTCGGCCGAGTATATCACAGCTGTGACCGCTGATGTTGCTGAGAACGAAGAAACATCAACCAGACGACGAGTCAGGCAATTGGACATCAGGGGCCAAATTACCGCTTCAGTGACCGAGTGAGTGAGTCCGATCAGTGATCGAATAAAAATGTCAAATTAGTGTAATCGATTACTCGATGACGATAGCGGTAATGTCAAACTCACATAATTCAGTCACGTATTATTCGAAAACTGATGCGGTAATTTGGCCCCAGCAGTTCAGCAGACGGTTGTCTGTGAAAGACTTACACATGTTCCCGTACAAAGTTCAAATAGTGCATCAGTTAATGCTTGCTGACCGCCTGTCACGTGTGAATTACTGTCAAGCCATCCTCAATCTCAACAACGAACAGGACGATTTTGTACCGAAAATCATGAGCTATGAGGCGCATTTCCACTTAGGCGGTTACGTCAATAAGCCAAATTTTTATTTCTGAGGCACTGAAAATCCGCTGAATTGAAACTGAAATTGTCGGCCTGTGGCTACCATGTTATTTTGGTGAAATATGTCAAATCTGTTGTTTATTATTCAGTTATTGATGCGAAAACACCATATCAAGTTATACGATTGAGCAACAGCACGTCCAAGTGATAAAACTTTATTATCAAAATGAGTGTTCCATAGTGCAAGTGTTATCAATCAGCTAACATTTGTACGTCAAGATAAGCCCAAGATTGGCCAAGATCCGCGGTTCATGAACAACACCGTTTTTTCGCTAACTGGGCTTGGGAGCGTTTAGAAGAGTAGAAATTTATAAACCTTGGTTTGGGCTTGAAATGTATTGCGTGAAAATTGTTTCAGGGGAAGTATGCAACTCCTACTTCACAAGGACATTGTTTGTAAAAAAACGATAAAAGAAGGATATGCAGGAAACATATCAACTATGTTCGGGCTTCGTGGGGCTTATGGTTTTTCTAATAGCTTTTACCTAACATTATTAATACTTTGTTTTGTATCCGATTAAGAAGATGTAAGCAATTTTATTAAGTTCCAGCCAAGATGTCAAAATTGTACTTGAACTTAGGTCGGATATATGACTTATACATATACTGTAGCCAAATCGGAAGGGGTACAAATTTCTCACAACAACTGAGGAAACCCAAACATCTTATAAAAGTTACATTTCACAGAAAGTGGTAAGACAAACACATACCGAGAACTGAAAGATTTTGGGCTTCTGTCAGTGCAAGTCGCCTCATAAATAGGGACAACTTTGGGTAAGTTTCGCTTTAGTGACAGAAGGCAGCATTGGGTTTGGAGGCATTAAAAAAATAAATGCGGTGAAGATAAGAAATTAGCCAGTTTATCATATGTTGACGTTTAATTTCCACATCCTAAGAAAGTGGATGTATGTCTGAAAATAAATATGAGAAACTAAGAGAGAGACGTTTAAGGTATAAAAATAAGGAAAAGAGTTGGAGATCATACACAACCTTTTGGCACACCGGCATTTATTTTGTGGATGTTAGACTTATATCCATCCAATAGTTCAATAATTTTAGGAAATCCATACTAACAATAATTAAGGAAATGCTCACTACAACTCTTGAGGCAGTGGTGAATAACTTCTTGATAAAATACATCACATTTGTTACAGAGATTGCCTTGATTAATTCAGTTATTTTTTAAAATCGATACAAAAAAACTAAATAAAAAACTAAAACAAAAAAGATTTGCAGAGTAACCTACTTAATCACTGATAATTATTTCGATAAGGAATGAACTGTTGCTTAAATAATCTGAGTTATTTCTTAGTATACACAAAATAAATAAATCAATTTTATGGCACTTAAGTGATCTGTTTAAATGCCACAAAAAGAGTTCATTTTTGTTTTCGTTTCACTGTATTGGAAGTTTTTCACGAAAATTAACGCGTGCACTTCCAAATTCACAGAAAAAAGTAAAAGAACAGAGCGTTGAAAAAGGATGTATTGTATATCAAAATTTAACTAGATACAATTTAAAATTTTTATAGCATAATATTGTAAGTGTTCATTTTTTTGTTTTACCCGCTTGAATGCTATTTGCACGATCATTGATTCGACTATTAAAATAAAAATATAGTTTAAGTTCGGAAACAGATCTTTTTAAACCAGTTTCATAGACATACATTCCACTTCTTTGGAAGTTCATTATATAAAGCATTTCAATTTCAATAGAGTATATAGAATTGTTTGTATTGCGATTGTATCTCAATTAAAATTAATGGGGATTTTTTGATGAATTATTTAAATTTTATATTTTTTTAAATTTACTGCTAATGTAATTTATATATTTAAGCAATGATTTCGGAAAAACATGATGGCAAAATAAGTTAAACAAAAAATAAAAAAACATAAAGATGAATGAATTAAAAACATAACAAAATTATGTGATTTAAAATAAAAATGTATCATGCAGTCAAACAAAAAAATAACTAAATGTATGAAGGCATCTCTTTTATTTGAATAATATGTACAACAATTAAAAATATAACATGAAAACGATGATGACTCTTGGATGGAAGAATATGAATTATATAATGGCAGTTTCGGATTTTTTTAAATGTTTAAAAATAAATAAGAATAGTTAGAAAACTGAAATAGTTTTTGCTTAGTAAGTGCTGCCAATTGCAAATAAAAAGAAATACCAATTTAAAAATTAAATTATATTTGATTTTGGTTAAGAATTTAATTTTAAGTCTTATAACTTTTACTGAAAATTATGAAAACAAAATATTAATATTGTTAACAACAAAATAGTTTGAATTTATCTACAGAATGTCCAAACAAAAAAACCAAAGAACATTTTTTTTTTGCAAAAATAGGTTAATTGTAATTTTCATTTTATATTTTTATATTCAAAGAAGAAAAATTTAAAACTATAAATTGACACAATTTAGAATATCATACTGGGGGATTATTTAAGTATACGAGTTGTTCAAGAAGTTTTTTTTTTTTTTTTAATTTTTATTTTCAAAGTAATGAAAAATTTAATTAAGAAAAAAAATATAAGGAAACACGACTAACACATTTAAAGGGAATTAAAATGACTCACCTTATTTGCAGAGGATATTTCGGCAGAACGAGGAGGATCCTCTGTTGGTTCGTTAGCTGGTAATCGTTGTTCTTGAACACTGGCCAATCTTAAAACAAGTCAAAATGTGCTGGATAATATGTTAGGAGTTTCGATGTTGGAACTTACCTTTTTAATGTTACTAATGTTCCTGTTAACTTTTTACATCTTCGCAGTGCTGATTCTAGTCGATCGGGCTCTTCTTTGAGGAACTTTTCTTCACGTACGACTTTTTCCATTTCATTGGCTAGAATGTTTCTGAGGCCGTTTTGAAGGCTCGGGAAACGCATTTTTAATTCAGCAACAGTTTTGCTTTAAAGAAAGTGGTTTTTTGTATTGTCTTAAATATGTTGTGGGCTAGTTAATGTTTTGTTCTGATTTGAATTTGCAAATGCGAAATCATTTTGTATTCAATTCTTGTTCCTTATTTCGAAAAACAGATTTAAGGCATTTCAAAAAAAAAAAATCTTTAAGGTATTGTTTTTCGAATTGAATTTCTAAAAATGTAGATATACTTATTTCTTAGGAAACGTGGATAAGCTGAATCTTCAAGTATGAACATATAAAGGGGTGGAACGCGGAACGAAATGAGTCGCTTTACGCCTGAACAACGTTGGGAAATATTGAAAACTAATTTTTAAAGTGAGTGCTGTGTAGCCCAAATTTGAAAAGAAATTTTGGCTGAAATGCAGCACCTACCACTCCTGCTATACGCCAGTTTGTACAAAAAGTTCGTTAGACTGGTATGCTAGTGGACAATACTCATGGTCCCCGTCGTCGTACGGTGCGCCTAGACGAGATTGAGGCTGCTGTAACCGAGAGTGTGAGACTCAACTCACGAACATCAACTCGCCATCGATCTCAACAGATTGCCACATCTGGGACTCGGAAAGCCCGCACATTATTGTCCATAAGACAATGCATCCACAGAGGCTGCCAGTTTGGTGCGGATTATGAAGTGGTGGCATCATTAGGAATGAGGCTGTGGAACAACGTTTCAGTCAACGGTGGGCTTTACAGAGCCCACTTTTTTTTTATTGAAATTGAAGACATGGATTCGGACGACCTCTGGTTCATGCAGGATGGCGCGCCATGACATATAGCCCATGCCACAATCGACCGTTTGCGCACCAAATTCCCGAAACGTATTATCAGCCGTCTTGGCGATGTCAATTGGCCGCCTTGGAGCAGCGATTCAACCCCTTTGGACCTTTTGTGGGGAACCATGAAGGATCGATGTTAAACCAACAATCCGGAAAATATTCAAGCACTTAAGGCCAATATCATCCAAATAATCCGTGGGCTACACCCCGAAACCATCAACTACATAGGTCTTGGAAAATTGGAGTAACAGGAAGCGCTACTGCGAAGCTAGCCAAAGGAGCCACTTGCATGACGTTGTGTTACAAAACTAATATTGAGTCATTCATACGTTTAATAAGCAGAAAACTTTTCTTTGCTTTAATGAAATATTTCATTAATCTTACCCATTAACAATATTGTTGGCTAATCAATGTAAATTTGTATTCATTTGGTAACTAACTAACAATTTCTGAATAAATGATGTACATATTCGTTGATTTAATGAATGTTTGCGTTCATATTATTATTATTTTATTATTAATTTTAAAATGCTTTTAATTTAATTTTCAGTAAGGATAGTTAATTAAAATGTTAATTATATGTTAATTTGACAAAAAAGTGTCAACAATTTATTTCTTACCTCGCACGGCTTAACACCAGGGCCATGTCCTCAACAGCTGCCATATTGACTCGAGTTCTTCGATTTATGACCTCACCACGTAATCCCTCAACTGATGACTCCAAATCACTTAGATCCTTCTCCAGCCTTATAACCTCCTGCTTGTATAATTCTTCTTCGCGTGACATTCTTGTCTTTTCTTGATCTCCCTGACCCCAATAGTTGACACTGCTGGCGAGCAAAGTAGCTCGAATTCTCATAAATGCATCCTTAATATCTTCCCTCACGGCAACAGCTTGAGCTTGTGAAAGTCTACGCAACGTTCTCACCTCCATGCGCAGATCCTTTGCTTTCTTTTGTAAGCCTCTCAAATGGTTGTAGACTTCGGGCGCTAAGGCTATATCAGCCCGGTATGTAGGATGATTCGAGGAGGTCAAGGCGAGTGGTTTTGGAGGTGGTGGCGGTTTGAGTCTGTCTCGTTCAGCTTTGGTTTTGAAAAGTATTTAATGAAAAATTAGTCATATTGAATTTAATAATACAAAATTCATTAGCTAAAGCTGTTAGTAAAGCTTATATAAATATTGCGTGCATTATATAATAAATTTATACAATTTTATTTTTACAAACTTAAATTTTCGATTACCTTGAGACGAAGTACGAGGAAGTGTTGATGACTTAATTGCTGGCTTTGGTGGTTTTGAATCGGCTGTGTTATAATTTTGTGTCATAAAAATTTGTGAGACATTTATAAAAGTTTCGTGTGAAAATTCACCAAAAAAAAAAAAAAAAATGAAACGAAAGATACATAGTTAAAAGAAGAAAGAGAAATGAAAGAAGGCAGAAAGACATGTACATATGTATTAAAAAATCCAAATATATATGATTGTGATTTATGCATCTTTTCATTTTGAAGCGAAACACAAAATTTTTAATTAAAAAAATAATAAGCTTTATTTAAATTTCCAGAAAAAAAAATAAAAAAAAAAAACAAAACAAAAAAGTATCAAAAATTGAAAATAAAACACAACAGATTTGTTTTTCTTTAAATAATTTAGCTTATAAACTATTAAACTTAAACGCTCATGCATTCAATGCATTTTTTATTTGTTGACTTAATTTTAAGTTAGAAATATTATTTTTAAAATGCCGCGTTGAGTGTATAAATTTTCCAGACTGGAAAAGTTATATATTTTTTTTAAATGAAGCTAATCAAAAAGACATTGTGAAAATAATAGAAATGCGGAAATTGCCCGGGACAGGAAAGCTAGTCTTGACTGGAGGGAAATAAAAATCTGCCTCTTTCTATATGCGTATGTTTTTGTATGTATTCCATTCACAAATGTATTTAACCAAAAATTAAACCTAAACGAAAATTGATTTAACCCGAACTCACATAGGTTTAACCTGAAGACAAATAGATTTAACTTAAACGCTAATCGTTTTAAACCATTACAACCCTATTAATAGAAGACGCTTATTCCACCTCTATTCCATGATTCTACTGAACCATGGAATCCGTGTTATGTTAAGTCCCGACTTGACATAAATATTTGCCAATAGGCAAATTGATTTTCTAAAAGTTTAGAGCGATTTGAATCTGGGTAAAATCTATTTGCGTTTGAGTTAAACATATTGTGTGTTGGGATAAATCTTTTAACAATTTCGTTTAATAAATTTATTAATTTGGTTTTGATATATATTCTGTGGATAACTTCTTGTGAATCCATATTGAGATCTCAAACAACGAAAGTGGAACTGAAAAAAAAAAAAAACGAAAAAAGGTGACTCTGTGAAAGGTTATCCATTTTGGGTTGTCTATGATGGCAACACTGTAGAGCTGTCAACGAACTCGCGAGCTTGAAATGACAAATAATGACGTTTTGAACAATCCTTTTACGATATTGGAATGAATGATTGAATATAGAATATGAATAATTTGCAATGCGACCTAAAGATCGATTGTGCCCCCGTCCAGAGCTAGATGAGTTGCTAAACTTACAGCTCTTCCTTCAACTTTATCCATTTGATGAATTTATTATTTTGGGGTACCTTCAGAGAGGATAAATAACTCTTTTCTACTCAAATGCACATTTCTTTGATGCATGAGCGCTTCACATCTTCCTAATATGTGTTCCGGTGTTTCGTCATGAGTATTGCAGAATCTGCATGGGCTGTAACCAGGCCAAGAATACTCAATACTCTTAGTTTACAGTGACCCGCGAGCAGTCCTGTTACTATTCGTAGATTGTTCCTACTTAAGAAGTAGTTCCTACTAAGAAGTAGGATGGCCTGCCTCAGTTTTGGGAGTTCTTTCCAATTTTTGGATCTTATAGCCTTTTGTTCTATTTTTATTTCGTTTTAATCCTATTTTCTCCTTTTCTGCAGTAGGGCTCTGGCCCATTAAAGGAGTTCTTGGCGCTTTTTTTGCTATGGAGTCTGCCTTTTCATTTTTCTGGACACCTACATGTCCAGGTACCCAATGAAGTAAGACATTATTGTGCTTGTCAAGTTCGCTTAGCCTGCCTATACATTCCAACACTAAATTTTGGATTTTGGGATTCGAGATTTGTCCCGAGAATATACATATATTTGCCGATCTTGCCGAGCTTTTTCAGTTTTGTGAGGGGTCCCGAAAATTGCTCGAAAAGTTTATTTTTGTTTGTTATATATATTTTAAAAAAATTATAGCTATGTATGTATATAAAAATAATATTATTTTTGCGGATATAACCTGTAAATCGATTTTGCTAAGTACCTGCACTGATTTCAATTGAATAAAACTCAACAATTTATGGTCTTGTTTTTGTATGATCTTGAAAATATTTTAAAGTGCTTTGTCCTATTGAATAGAAATAAAAAAAAATGACAATAACTTTCTTTGTTCTAAGGCTAGGCGCACACATTCAATTTTTAGTTTCGAAACTGTTTGGTTGCTAAAATGAAACATATGGGCTTGTATGGGACACCGCGCACTTAGAGCAACTCGATTCTCGAAACTAAAAAGTTTGTGTTTTGACACAAACTAAACGATTGCCTCGCAACAGTTGAGCTGTTTTGTATAAGTGCAAGAGAGAAAAGAGTGCGAGCGTGAGTAAAGAGTTGCCAGTGTGCGGTTCTCTTTCAACTGGTGATTAAACTATTATTTGATTTCGATCACAGTTGCCAGTGCGCGACTAGCCTAAGCTCATAAGTAGGCAAGGATTTCTATGTTAAAACATATTTTTTCCATAAACATAGTAGAAAACAAATAATCTAGTATTTGGAATCAGTTGTAGTTCTTTAAAAAAACGCATTCAATCGTTGGAGCATATTTTTACATATTTTACTATAAATGTATATAAATGCATTTTTCGGTTTATTGGACATATTTTTAAAATAAATGCATATTTTAAGTGAACATTTTCGAAAGAAACTTAATAATTTAAATATTTACTTTTACAAAATTACGTGCACGCCTTAATACTATAAATTCGAACTACCATAGAAGTGCCAACTTGGTAGCACTGGTATGCTCAGAGCATACTCGATATGCTTAAGCTCTACTAAGTGCTCTGCTCAGAGTTAACAAAAAATTAAAAATGTTTTGAATAAAAACGAAAAAGAGAACTTGGAGTTTTCTTTTTGAAAGTTTCAAAAAAAAAAATCTGTAAAAAGAAAATGACATATTCAAAGAATCTGGACAATTGGTCCCTTTTTAAGGTTTATTTTATATCTATTTTTGTTAAATATACGACTATATCTTTTTTAAATTTTCAATGTTTTTTCAGTATCTAACAACTTGTTCAGAGCAAGTTTTTAATTACTAAGCGCATTTTTTCCCATTTTACGTGCTTATTTTATGCTTATATTTTTTTTTACGCATAAAAATCATTGTCCTGCTTATAAATAATGATTGGATTCTGTTTTATAAATATATTTTTTTATCAACCTTGACGGTTAGATTAACCTTTTAAAAAAGTGGACTTGTCGTAGGCGCAATTTGATCACGGTCAATTCTTGGACATTGTTTTAAAAATTGGTTGAGAGTTTCATATTTCTTTTGAACTTAAGCTACTTTAAAAAAAAAATCAAAACAGATAAAAAGAACCCAAAAGGTAGGCCTGGGAAAAACTTTATATGATCGAATAGCTTAAAAAAAATACTACCTAAAAATTTAATAAGAACGCAGCCCATATTTGACGATAATATTAAGTGGAAATGAGCAGAGATTGATATAGATTATGAATATAAGTTGATTTAAAACCGGTTAAGTGGTTCACTTTCTATAGATTATTTTCCGATCTCACAAATACAATGCACTGGCTGTTCACACCAGAATATTTGTTTGGTAAGTCGTTTATTTAGTGTAAACACTTGAAAAGTGGTACTGTTGCATTTTAATATACAACTTGCCACACATCTCTTACTTCATTTTGCATTAAATTAGATATAAACGTTGGAACACCTTATACACTTAGAACGTATCGCTTTTACAAAAATAAAAATAAGAAAGTGCATCCTATCATTCTTTCTTTTCCTTAACTTCACGCCCGCGCTGTGTTCAAACATTTAAAGGGTAATCATAATCCCTTGAGCGCGGGTAGATTATAAAAAAAAAAAAAAAAAAAAAGAAACCGAAAGAAGAGGTTGTTACAGAAATACCAGACCCAGCCGTCGGATTGACATCATTTTCCAACAAAAAATGAATTACATACATACACAAGAGTTCAATTTAATAATAAAACAAATTCGAAGACGTGAAAAGAATGAATTGATGAATTGTGTCCTGAAGTCGATAAGACTTGAATAAATTATCAATGTTTGAAATCGTATAATGTTTTAAAAACAAACTTTCAAATAATTATAATGTTTTTTTTTCGATTAATTAATTTTTATGGAAACGTAAAAAATGAATTCTAGAATTATTCTCACAATGACTTTTAGCTTGTTAATAATTTTGAAAAATACAAACATAAATAAATTACAATAATTTAAAACAAAAACTTATACAAAAAATGAATATACATCAGCATTGCTACTTTATGCAAAACGAAGCTTAGCCTTATTAAAACTTTTATACACATAAATAAATAAAATATACAAAATATGACATTTTTTTTGTATTGCAAAACATTTTGTTTCTTCATATTAAACTGCAGTAATTTTTAGTGAAAGCGATTTACCAGCATGTTGAGGACTATGTGACTTCGGTACACCTTGAATATCATCACTAAACGAAACGGACTTTTCAAATGACACTGATTTATCTGAAAAGTGATTTTTTAAAGGAAAATTTTGTTTAGTATACAAATTTGAATTTAGATAAACAAATGAAATAAAAAAGAAATTGCTTGGATCACCATTGGAAGTTTTAAATTTAACATAAAATATTTAGATTCCCGTTGTTTTAAATAAATAAGCAAGTTAAAATAAATTATTTTATTTTGTTTTAATATTTAATATTACGGTGCATGGTGAGTTGTCTACCATTTTGTTTTATATAAATTTTCTATTTTAACACATCTAAGGACATTGATTTTAAAACAAACACAAAACATATAATAACTAATTGCATATTTATATTTTAATGAAATTTTTCTAAAGTTAAAACAAAATATAATTTTATTTTTATATTGATTAAAACTTACGACACGAGCTTTTGCCGAGCTTAGGAGCCTTTTCTCTTATGTACATTTCGTCGCCAGATCCGTTTGCTAATATATATTTATATTTTTGTATATAGTGTATATTTAATATGATTTTTCGAATAAATATATAATGAGTTTTTTTTAAGTCATGATTTAGTATAATTAAAAGAAAATATATTGCGCCACCGAAAGAGGAATTAAATATGAGCAAGATGATGTGAAGTGAAAATTGATGACTGTATGGATATTTTTTAGTTTTCACAAGGGGTAAGATAAATTTACAAAAAATACACAATTCATATGAAAATTAATTTTTGATAGAGAAAACAATTTAATAATGTTGAATGAATGTTTAAGAATTGAGTGTGTCACACAAATTTAGCATGTATGCATATAAATCCGTTTTCCAAAATTTACATAAACGTTTCATCTATACTTTTAAATTTAGTCAGGAAATATTTTTGTTTTCAGCTCTGTATTTATTTTTTCGTATTTAAATGAAAACAGATTTCAGACAAGAATTTTGGAACTTTCAGAAACTAAATTTGGACATCTATGTACTGTTAAACTTAAACTTTATTCAATCGCATTATTTTTAATATAACAGACACGTTGTTTTAAATAAATAGACTTAAATTATATCTTGTACAATGTGCTATTTCTTTTGAACTATTAATCATATTGAAAACTTAGAGCTATTGGCGCAAAATTTTGAAAATCCTAATTTTAAGGTATTTACATGATAATACTTTTCAATCATCATGCAGTTTTTGAATTTCAAAGCAGTTTACTAAAATGTTTTTAATTCTTATGGCCAATTTCATAAAGAAACACTAAGAGCACTTTTATCAAAAATCCCCTTAAATTTTATCAGACCCTTAAGTCTTTTTAGTTGCGCCAATCTATAAAAGGAAAATGTCAGTAAAATTTTTGTTAAAATTGAGTTCTCTTCACATCCCTGGAAATAAATTGTTTTTTTTCTTTTGTAATAAACGAAATGAATGAGAAAGCAAGTATTCAAACAAATGCCACAATGAATGCAGATATCAAAAAAAGAGGAATGCCGTCCAAGCTAATGCTGTGAAAAGTCGGAACCTCATTTTCAAGTCAATAGGGGTGTAAAAAAGAAAAACACTTATTATCGTCATAATCGGAGAATGGTTTCCTGTCAATCCCGAATACTCTTGCATTGCGAAATACTATGTATTGTTCTTCATTGTCGGATGAAGACGACCAATATTTTATTCTATATAAAAAGCAAATTATTAAAATATTATTATTAACATGTAAGGTCGAAATTTCTTAACTTATCCATTTTGTTTCTTCAAAAATTGAAAATTCAAATGTTAGAAAACAAAAATGTCGGCTGCTATATTCACTAGCTGCATCTGATGACATTTCAATGACACTTTTATAGTTTATTGATTCAAAAATGGGTATTTATTATAACAGGGTTTAAAAGCTTGTTTATTTAAAAAGTGATTTGTGAAACCAAAAAGGTTTTAAGGTTTAGAAGACTGTTAAATGTTTAAAAGTCCTTCGTAAAATCGGCCATTAATTCTTTATATTAAATATCTTAATAAAACTATTTTATTTTGTGTAGACTCTAGCTGAACACAGCTAAAATGGTGACAGTTCGGGCAAGCAACTAAGCAAACATACCTTTGTTTGACATTTTTGAATGTGAAAGATTTTTATAGAGTTAGTACGTTATTTAAAAAAAAAGAATAGATGATGATTAATTTGATTAAAATTCGTAAATCATCTTCTTAACTTATACTACGTTTTAACCAAAAGATAATCTGAGATTTACGGCAAGAGATGTACATGTACATATGTGATATTTCCACCACAGTAAAAGATTAAGAGGATTAACTTTGACGGCACCTATCAAAATGCATTTTTTTTATAAAGTGGGAAAAAGAAAGTTTCATTTGTGCCAAACGATAAAAAAATCATCGAGATACTTTAGCTCGATATGGATATAGGTCAGTTCGAACTGATCCAATGAAGATTTATACCTATTACGTTTTCCCCAAAAGATAATCCGAAATTTAAGGCAAGACATTAATGTGGTGTTTCCATCGCGCTAAAATATTAAAAAGATGATTAACCTTGGCGGCACCTATCAAAATATTGATGGTGTTTCAATTTTCCTTATAAAGTAGAAGCGAGATAAAAAAGTTCCATTTGTTCCAAACGATGAAAAATCATCGAGATAAGTTAGCACGATTTGGATATAGATCAGTTAGAACTGTAGAACAATTGCTTCAATGAAGATTAAATTTATTTCCAATTTCCTATATTTATGAAATAAATATGTACGGGAATTTCGATATTTAAAAAGATTTAATGCAAATCCACTTTAATTCAGAATTATCTCTTGGTGAAAACGAAGTACTAGTGCTATACTTAAATTGTTTTTACTAAAAAGACTAATATTTTGCGCCATTATTTCTAAGAATACTTATAAGAAATGAATTAAATAAGATTCATAAATTACACGTGAAGAGAATAAATGAATTTTTGAAATTATTATTTAAATATTAAAATTTATCACTGCCACATCAAACCTACGCATATTTTTCTTTTTATTGACATTTCTAAAATTGGATTTAAAATATTTTTTATTATCAAACAAGATGAAGTATTTTTAAATTTATTTAAATCACTAGACACAAAATATCTCTGCTACCCATCAGGGCTTAGAAATCTACAAAATATTGGAAGAACTCACCTTGAATTGAAGTTGAGCTACCACTTGAGTGGCCGTCGATATCATCTAAACCTGCGATGGTTATAACAAGCAATGGAATTGATTCGGATAAAAGTTTTTTTTTGTATTGCCCTGAACTTTGCAAATTGAAAAGGAAACTTTGAACCGATTTCGATAAGATGAACGAACATTTTTTTCAGTTTAGCCAAAAAGTCTTAAATTAAAATTTAAAAAATGTATTTTAACGACGCGCGGAATCAGGATCTAGTTCTAAATGTATTGTTTGAATAAATAAAACTAAGAATCTAACTTTTAAGAGTGTTCATTTAATTTTAAAATGGCGTATCTTTCGCAGTTTCCTTTTCAAATTTTCTGTAAAGTTCATACAAATTTTTTTTAACAACAAAAGATCTGATTAAATTATATTATACAAACTAAAATAATTTTGTTTACTAAATGCCTAAATTCACTTACACCGTGTGACGATTATTTGATCTAAATTATGTAAATTTAACACACCTAGAATATTTTATAAGATCGTCAAAACTCTCTATTACTACTATACTAAAAACTTGAAACGGAGTTCTGTAATTATCACATCACAGGTTTAGTAAAAATCATTAAAGCCCAAAGCGTAAACATATTTAGCTTAAAATTTAGAAAGTAAGAATTGAAGGTCTGAAGTCGGTTGCCAGCCGCTGCTACCTAGAAACAAACAAAGTTTCTTTTAAGTGGTACCCCATCTTAAGAGAAAGTGAAAAGTCCTCCAAGAGTATCTCTTTTAGTGGAATGTGCTTTTGATCTTAGCCGTTCATACTTGTTTGTCGGAAAATTGAAGATCCTTTCAATTCCTGCCGAGAATAAGCACACAAGAATAGTTGAATGTTGTTGCGCCTCAAGTTTTTTTTTTTTAATTTTGATTTCGTCTCATAAGTCTGAGTGAAGTTATTGCCCAAAAAGATAGATTATATAGCTTCTATTCCTATTTGGGCAGTTTTTTTCTTGAAAGAGGAGGATAAAGATACCAAATTTCGGTCTTTGTTTTAGACTTTAAAGTTTAAAATTATAGGCAGCACGTGGAGAACATATGTAAAGGGTGATTTTGTTTGCTATTTTCTTTTTGGCAAAACTGGTTTTGACAGCTCACGCACGTTTCGTGTTTTGTGTCACTGTCAAACATCTTCGATTTGGTGTATAATTTAACCATGAATCGTCTTACAAACAAACAACGCTTGCATTTTTGAATTTTATTATCAAAATGCGTGCTCTGTTAAGAAAGTTCGCGCGCTTCTTCCATTTTATGGTCAGTTTACTCGACCTACTGAGGCAGCTATTCGGGTTATTGTGACTAAATTTCGCACTAAGTTTACCTTGTTGGACATTAAACCTCCAACACGCTTACGTAGAGTGCGAACTGCGGAAAATATCGCCATTGTATCGGCCAGTGTTAGTGATGACCGTGAATTTGGAACACAGATAATCAAGTCTGTTAGTTTTTTTTGACTGTATATCGATGGAATATGTGGACTAACAATCAGAGCTGTCTTCTTTAGAATATAATTTCTTGTATTCCTTTATCATTTTAATTGATTTGATTATATACATATGTACATATATAAAAACAACATTTTATACAACCCAAACATCTGACATAAAGAACAACGAAAAATAAATAATTACCCTTAAAAAAGTGAGAATCAATAAGAACGAATGCATTCTTTGAAAACGCAGAATGCTGATTTTGAGTGCATTTTGGTGGAGTGATTTGGAATTTCATACATGCAAATCCACACCCTGCACATATTGTATCCCACGATGAATGAATTATTGCACAAGAGTAGTAAAACGTTGTAATTTAATTAAGCTATAAAGTCTAACCAATACCTACGAGTTTCTTGACCTCATGGCACAAAGGCATCTGTTTGTTTTTGTTTTATGACTGCACTAAAGACTTGACTCTTTAATGATGAAGTTTATTATAAGCCAAATGCAAAATTAACTTCAAACTATGCATGTAAACAAAACAAATATTATATTATATCATTGGCATAAGTGGGCATGGAATTTCATTAAAATTTCCTTTTCGTTTTGCATTCTCTGCAAAACCCTACCTTAATTACCTAGTATGTGCCGTTACAGTAAGAGTTATGTAAATGATTCAACATGAAGCTTCAAAGATAACACATATAATTATTCAATTAAACAAGATGACAATTATTATTATTAACAAAACATTACATTTAAAAATTTAAGCCAAAGACATACATACACACAAATGAACGAGTGATCTAAACAATTATAATTAATTTATCATAGAAAGGAGAACAGAAACTACTTTCGAAAATATGCGTTGCATATATGTATATGACACATGAAATGTATGTTGGATGACATTTTTGTGTTTTATGGTGTCAATGTTTTTTGTGAAATTAAAATAATTATGATTGCTATTTTGATATTGAGTAAGAAATCACATAGGTACCAACATAGAATATGGGATTATGGAGCGAAATGTTAATATGAATTATTTTCCACCCAGAGAGAATTTAACGATAGGTTTGTTTTATAATTTTTTAATTGCTGCAATTGGGCTCTCTTTGATATAGAGTTTACTTGTGGTTAAACTTTATAGTATGATATATTCCCGACAAAATTTAAATTGTGAGTAATTGAGTAGGGGCTTCATGTAAAAAACGAGGCTTTAATCAATATTACGATTGTAGACATTGTCGTATTATACAGGGTGTGCCAAATACAAGTTTCTTTTTAAAAATTAACAAAATTAAATTTTTCTTATGTATTATGGCTTTATTAATAAGAGTAAACATTCGCATTCATTATGGACACGAAGTGCGTCGTTCAAGTGGCTTCCTCGGCTGGCTTCGCAGTAGCTCATTCTGTCACTTCAATTTTCCAAGACATTTTTGATGGTTTCGGGCTGTAGCTCACTGATTGCTTGAATGATATTTGCCTTAAGTTCTTAAATCATTTCCGGTTTCTTTGCATAACACCGGTACTTTACGGTTCCCCACAAGGTCAAATCGCTGCTCTGAGGCGGCCAATTGACAGCGCCTGCTGATAACACAATTGGGAAGTTTTTGCGCAAAAGATCGATTTTGGCATGGAATGTGTTGCATGGCGCATCATCCTGCATGAACCAGAGGTCGTCTCAATCCATGTCTTCAATTTTAGTAAGAAAAAAAGTCGGTTAACATGGCTCTGTAACGCCCACCGTTGACCGAAACGTTGTTCCCAGCCTCATTTTTCAAGAAAAAATGGCCCAATAATGCCACCACTCCACAATCTCTGTGGATGCATTGGCTTCTGGACAATAACGTGCGGGTTTTCCGAGCCAGAAATTCTTCAATTTTGTTTGTTGACGTAGCCGGGCGGTATGAAAATGCGCCTCGTCAGAACAGATGATTTTTCGCCCAAAATCGTTGTCCAATACAAGCTGGTCAAGGCCTAAACTGCGAAGCGGTAACGCATCGGATAGTCGTTTGCCTTCAATTGCTGACTCAATTGGACCTTACAAGCGAATAATCCGAGATCTTTGTGCAGAATACTCCTCAGGCTAGTGCGTGAAGTGTTCAGCTGTTGATGGCGATGTAGAGTTGATGTTTGTTTGACCAAGAGTGTTGTCCACTAGCATACAAGTTTCACGAACTTTTTGCACAGCTCGTGTATTGCAGGCGCGGTACGTGCTTCATTTTGGCCAAAACTTCTTTTCAAAAAACGCATTGTTTGGGCTACGCAGCGCTCACTTTAGCAATAAGTTTTCAATATTTCCAAACGTTGTTGAAGCATAAAGCGACTGACTCATTTCGTTCAGCGGAGGTATGATACTGACTTTCTGTCAAGATTTCGAGCGGGAAACAGCTGTCAAAATAACCTATGATTTCAAAAGAAATCACTGGATGGCCCACCCTTTATATGGACTGCTAGTCTTATGTTATTTTTATACAAACGCTGCAATGAATATGCTTCGACTTTTCACTACCAACATTCGTGCTATTGGTGCAAAGTGATAAAAATAAATATAAATTGCAGGGGTCACTACTAGGGACATCTATTATTATAACTTATTGAAAACAGAGCCATTTTTTGTTTCAACTCATATTTACAATTCAACGTTACTCAAGATAAAATAATAATAAGGAAGTAAAGGGTGTTCATCTGTTCATACTAAATTAAAAACAACTACCGCTATTTGCATATTTTATTTAAACAAAATGGTGTTTTACATGGCGGATTTTATGTTATAAAAACTACATCGTCTAAATGCCGTCTATTCCTATCAACATAATTTGTGAACTCGCAAGAACAAAGCATTTCGTTCAATGAAATCTACTTTAAGGCCGATTGGGAATGTTGGTAAAAGGCCTCGACTTAAGGTAACCTTAGTAAAAAGTCAAAGAGTGTAGGATCCTTTGACCGGTCATTGGTAAATTCATATTTCAATCTTAAAATTTGAATACGTTTAAAATCGCTTTTTTGCCATTTTATTTATCTAATTACGTGACTTTTCTATTTAAAAAAAAAAATCTTTTATTTATTTTTAAGTAAAGTAATATAAGCTTTATAATTTACCTATGTTGAAACGCTTCCATTTTTTACAAGAGCTAGTTTTCACAATTGAAATAAATTAAATAATAGCAGTGAGCCTGCTTCTGAAGACGCTATGTCTGGGTTAAAATCTCAGTCAAGGCCGAAACGTTTTTCGACTTAACTTAAAAGTATGAAGGCTAAGCAAATCTAAAACGGAGTCTGATGATCGGCTTGGCACTCTCGAAATAGCTATAGCTCCAGCTAAAACTACACACTTGGTGGTAGTTCATTCAAGTTGTTGTTGTTATATTTAAGACTTTAATAAATCAATAAATCTAGTTTCTTTTTGAATAATAAACCTACAAAAATTCTTTACAAACTCAAGTGTCAATAATTGATAAATCAAGTACCAAAACCAAAAGTTAGATCATGGTTTCCGCCTTTGGACCCAATAGCAGTTCATATCTAATAAGTTAATGATTATAGACAAGTCAAGAGAATTGGAATTGTCTATCATTAATTTGTGCATATCAGAGTATCAATCTACAGCTTAAAGAGAGATCAGCTCTTATTCAAGTGAGCAAAGTGAGCAGTCCTATATTCAGTGACTTAAATAAAGCCAATTTTATTGTTATAAAAACAATTGTCTGCGTTTTATTGCCATTAAAATTTCTCCTCTTCTAAGAAACACCCTTAAAATACATCCCTACACATAAGAGTTATTTGCCATCGCAAGCATTTAAAAAAAAAACAAATCGCGGTTTCGATAATCCTTAGATATTCGGACGACGAAAGGTGTTTATTGTTTTTTGATTATACCACTCGCACATATTTTTCATTTTTAGGGCCAAAAATAATGGTGCCTAGGATGCAAGGTTTCTATACTCTGTCCAACAAAAATTGTCAGTACAGGCCTTATGGGAGAGCTTTTTCTAAAGCAGTGGCGCCTGATGCACCCTCCCTGCAATGCGTTGGGAAAAATGCCACTAAAAAAAGAGCAAGCCACTGACTTTTCTTAAGGAATTGTTGTTGTAATTCTTTGCAAAAAGTTGTACACCCCATCACGACCGTCGCATCCCACTGCTGATGAGATACTGTCGAGTGTCAAGTCTCAAGTGTCACTCAATACGATCGTGCGGCGTACGCTCTTTATCTACATCAAAACTGAGTTACCATTATCATTCTCAATTGCAAGCAAGGAGCTTTTTCAGTGGTTTTTATTGAGGAGCTTTTGAGATTTGAACCTTTTGAGAACACATTTTAACAAGATGAGTATGTTGAGTGTTGTCGTATTGCTTTTCAACTTAAAAAAAAAAACGCGCTTATTATCTTACCGCTTGGTGTTGTGGGAAAAGGTAAATTGAACATTGTTTTCAGTCGTTTTGAATCGGCAGACGGTAGCCCTACGCGTTTTTTTTTTTACTCTCTTTTGCGGCGATTTATAATGTAAACTACGGAATCCCTGTGAGAGCTTTAAAAGGCGACAAACTTATGCATAACAATGCAACCAGAATGAGAGACAAACGTCCTATCTTCCCTGTACTGACAATTTTTGTTGGACAGAGTATAGCCGTTAAATTTTGTTTTGTTTTTAATTCTACTATGTACAGGCTCGTAAGCTCATCCCGGAAATGCTGGACCAGTTTGGAGGATGATGGAGCTAAACCAATTTCCTGGTTGTCTGTAAAAATTGTAGTATTCTAGTTCTGATTTGGATCTAGTTTGAGTATTTTGCATGTTTTCCTTACTGCCAGTAAGTCAACTTAAGAGACTGTGGCAAAATCAGGTAGGCGAAAAGACTTGGACACAGTTAAAGGCTTTTCACACCAAACCCAAAACATGGTTTTCACTAAAATAGAGGTTTGGGAGAGAAATCTACATCAAAAACACAAGTTTTCGAAAACCACAACTCTTATATAAAACCTGGGGAAAATTGGTTGAAATTCAAAAATGGACTAAATCAAGACACCTTTCTAAAAATGCAACACTTATCAAACGTCAAAAAAGAAATTTATAGGATGCTTTCAAAAGAAATTAAAAATAGCTGTCGCCATAAATACCAATTTGAATTTTTAGTAATTGATATTTAGTTCACATTGGATTTGTAAACATATTTATCGGTGATAAGTCATATTCTTGAAATATTATCTAGATCTTTGTAAAATAAATAAAAATAAATATTTAAAAAAATAATCCCGCAACATAGTAGAGAACGAGAAGAAAATAAAATGCACGACTGGGTCGCACAACTTGTTCCTATGTAAAAGACTAAGAATTTCAAAAATGATTGGCGCAAAATTTTAAACAGCCTATAATATTGGTATTAGTATGATACTACTTAACAATTTGCTAACTTTATAGTAGTTTGCTAACTCAGTCTTAATTCTAAACATTTTCTTAATAGTATCGAATAGTAATCGAAAAAGAATTTTCTTAATAAATTGCTTCTGAACACACCTAAAACGATGACATTTCGTGTAAAAAAGTAAGTACCTAATAAAGTAGGTATTCGATGATTTCAACTTTAATAAAAGGGTAGAGAAAGTATGATGCTATAGTCGATTAAAATTTGCAAATTCGTTGTTAATGACTAAAACAACTCCTTTAGTAGTGGGAGCTAAAAACAGGATGCCATGTGATTTAAACAAACATTAGTTTATGCAAGAACAAAAATTATAAGTCGTTGTAGTGGTTTCTTAAAAAATAAGCTCTTATATACAAAATTCTTAAAACATTTTTAAGAAAAAATTTTTGAATGCCCATTGAAAGTTTTTATTACTGTTCGAATACAAAATAAATTTCCAAGAAAAATATTGAGCCGTTTTTGAGGTATCGAAATTTCCAAGAAAAAAATAGATTTTTTTCAAAAATTTAAAAAATATTTTTCTTAAAATCTTGAAATGCAATGTTTTTAAACGTTTTAGAAGCGTCTCTATGAAAAATTTCTTTAAAATCCGATGATGATAAATTCAAAATTCGAAAGTGGTTCTTTGGTAGGTACAGTGAGTAATATCGTATTTTCAATTTTTTTATTAAATTATATATCGTGAAAATTAATTAAAAGAAAAAAAATTTATCAAAATTCTCGGAGCCGTTTTCGAGAAAAATACGATTTTCGAAAACCATTTTTTAACATTTGTATGGTGGGTACCGTTGATTTTAGGTAAAATAATTTTTTTTCTTACTTCTTGTAGATAACATTGAGAAACTTTTATTTATCAAGTTTTTAAAAATCGAGTAAAGAACCCCATTCTTTAAATATTAAGTTTTGAAAAAAAAAAAAAATTAAAAACCAAAAATTTGAATACACAATAATATTCAAAATTTTGGGGAGCTTTAGCATAAAAAAAATGATCAGAATCGGTTGCACGGTTTTTGAGAAAATCAAAAACAAAAAAAATGGTTCCAAGGGGGTACCAAAAATAACCTCCTTTTTTTCAACCATTACCTATGTAGCTTTAACTAAATGAAATTTTTTGGATTTTTTTTTCCACTCTGTGGGACAGTTTTTAAGAAAAAAAATATTTATAAAATTTCGAAAAAAATTCGCATGGCAGGTACCGTTATTTTTGGTCTTAAAAAAAAGAAAACAAGAACCTGTGGCGAAAAAACTTAAAAACGAAATATGTATACCAAGTTTGACAAAAATCGGCCGAGCCGTTTAGGCTGTAGTCGAACAGACAGACAGAATTGCGAGACCCACTTTTTTCGTCTTCGCTTTATCGTAATGTCAACTTTGATCAAAATCTTGAGTTCGATTTTTTTTACGAATGCATAACTTGCCTTATATTTAGTATAAGTCGCAAGTAAAAAAGGCAAGAAAACATACATAGTTATGGGCAGCCGAAATATTGCAATATTCTATCAATATGTATATAATTTTAGAATTTATTTAAAAACAAATTAAATATTTATGCATACAAAATATATTTAAATAGTTTTATAAAAAAATAAAGCTTTTGATATTAATAGAGCATTCTTATGTGAAACGGAGAAATTTTCAGATTGGCTGGAACGGGTTCTATTTATACATGGGTAATTAGTTTTTCATTTTTTTCCAAAACAGCTTTAACAAAAATTTAAAGTGATCATTTAAAAATTATGATGTTGATGTTTTTCGTTAAAGTTTCATCTGAAAACTTGTTATTCTAAGTTACCAAAGTAAAAATTCATAGGTAACCAAGTACCTACTTAAATACATATGCCAATATTTTGTATTCTCGATACTAAGAACCTTTAATAACCGTGAAACATGAAAGCAAGTATTTGAAATTCTAGACTTTATTTGAAAATGCTGCAGAGTAATATTTACATCCCTATTCTGCTATTCACGTGAATCGTACATTCGATTCCCTTTCACTGTAAATCTGTATTTTGCTATTCTCCGCGTGAACTGCACTATTTAAAACTTATTTACGTAAGCAGAAAATTGTAGGTCCAATCCACTCCTAGTAAGACGCACACGTTATGGCTTTCTATTTTTTTTTATTGTTGTGGACTTTTTTATTGTCAGAGGAATAAGAGATTAGGTACGGAGAAAAATAAGGAAATTGAAAAAGATGTTATAGACTTGGCGATTTACCAGTAATGTAAAGGACCTGCAATTTATTGCCGAACCCGAAGGGCTAGGATGAGCACTTTCCACGATAAGATATACTCTGGGAGGATTTGTCACTTTTTCGCCAGAGGAAGTATACATCTGAAAAACATTTCTGCAGTTGCTGAGAATCGAACCCTCAACATGACAGTAAAATGCACAAACCATTATGCCAAGGGTTCTCCTATTATACAAACAAATATTCCAAATTCTCTAAATTCTAAATTCAATTTCATTTGTACACCTATAAGTGAAAAATAAAATCCTCAAAAAAAATAAAAATAACAAATAATTTAACCAATTTTTTTTACTCCTATGAATTTTTAATGCTAATCTAAAATTAATGCAAATGCTTTTAAGACCTTTGCCTTTTCAAATTAAGAATTATTAACTATGTAGACATCAACTAGAAAGCAAACACCATAAATGCCTCTTAACCTATTTTCGATATCAATCTTCCAGCAATGAATAGAAGACAGTTACATATAGTATATACATAAGTACCACTATTACATTACATAAATCTAATTAGCGTTTTATTTGGTCATAATAAAAGCTTTGTTGCTACGGTATGCAAAAGTCGAAATACGAGTAGTCTCCGATAACAATCACATTAGGGTTTTTTTTTGCTTAAAGTGAGAGTGTTCAAGTGTACATAATTATTATTATGGATGTGAATGAGGTAAGCTTTTTGATAAAAATCGTGTAGGTAAGTGAGTTTATTATAATGACAGTGAAAGACATGAATGAAAGTGAATGTTAGTACAATTTAGTTTACAAAAAAAAATTAACTGGAACAAACCAAAGCAATCAAATCAAACCCAGTGAAAAAAAATAATGATAATTTCATTCGATGTAGAAAAATGTAATTTTTTGACACACTTACCTCGACATTGAGTGGGCACACCCAAGTAGTTTGGATTCATCCCACCGACAGCCGGACCTATTTGTGGATTTTGATTAACCAAAGCCTTTTGAACCAAGCCGGTTAGGTTAGCTAGCTGCCGCTCCATGTGTTCCACACGAATGCGATGCAAGTCTTCGGGTCTGAAAGAATATTATGTTAAATCTTTGCTCCTTTAATTGTTAAGTTCTTGAGTACGAGAATTCATTTTAGGAAAGTTTTTGAATCGTTGAATGATGAAGTTGTATATGGTAAGGTAGTATTGAATGCATTTTAAACTACTTTAACTGTAAATTAAATAGAACTATACATTTGGTGCCTTACGACGCTTTTTAATGGCCAGAGATACTTTTGAAGTCATTACCCTTGACAGAAACATTTTGTTTTTAGGTGACATAGGCTGGCATTTGATTCCCAAACCTTCGGCGTGACAGGCAATAACTATTACGCCAAGTGGTTCTACTTAAATAAATTAAATACTTAATAATAGTAAAATAAGTCTTTTTCAAATTTGAAATTGCATTTACAATTATTATAATATGGGTGTTTCCTTAAACTCGTAAGCCCATCTTTAATTAATCAAAACTAATAACGTTCATTAGAAAAAGTTTCGGTGTTTCACTTCAAAGCGAAAATATCATTAATTCGATTTTGTTCTATCTACTTACAGCTTTTTTACACCAAACGTAAACTTCGCGAAAATTATTTAAGATATAGAGATGAATTTAACAGACACTTCTTTTGGAAAATTTAGCGCTAATCAAAATACATACGAGTAAAGAAACTGATGAAATGCTTTCAAAATTAATTCAACCGCTGACGGCATGCTGTCAACAGAAATTCTAATTTGAATTTGTGGAGATTTCAATTTTTGGATTTTCTTTTTCTTAACAATTGAAAACATATTTACCAGTAGTAAGTCATATTGTTTATAAATATTCTTGAAAATTAAATAATATTCTTTTTTATTCACAGAATATCAGAGAGAACGAGAAGAAAATGGCTAAAGAAAGAAGGTTGTTGGCAAAAGAGATATTGCATCAACTTCTGACGGTATGTGTCAAAAAATAAAAATGACAATTGAAAGTGCGTAAATGTTCGAAGTTAATGCTTTACGAGTTTTTGAAAATTTGTACCGAAAACCTCATTTTAAGATTGGTGTGAAAAGGCTTTAATTTTATTTTTCGTATCACTTGGAAGTTTATTTTTCCAGGAGTGGCGCACGCACTGTGGGTAGCGCGCTTCAGGTGTCACGCGAAATCTTAAAAAGAATATTTATAGGCCAATCGGCTGGGTCGTACTAGCTTGCACTTATGTAAAAGACTAAGAAATTTAAAAACGAATGTTATAAGAGAAAAAATTTTCATAAGCATGAAATTCATTTTTTTTATGACTAAAACATCTCCTGTAGTAGTTGGATTCAAGCTAATATTATTTTATGCAAGAACAAAAATTATGAGTTATAGTGGTTTCTTAAAAAAAATAAACCTTTATATAAAAAATTTTAAACCACCATGTTTTTATTAACTTTAACAAATAAAAATTGAATTCCCAACGAAAAAACTGGAACTTTCATAAAATATCGAATTTTCTAAAAACAAAATTGATTTCTTTTTTCAAAATTCAAAAAATATTTTTTTCTTAAGTTTTGAAATGCAATGTTTTTCAAACTATTAAGCAACTTGTATATAAAAAATTTCAATGAAATCCGTGATGCCGATAATGAGAAATTCAAAATTTGAAAAAAATAAAATGCATCACTGGGTCGCGCGCAATTGCTCCTATGTAATAGGCTAGGAATAATTTTAAAAACGAATTTGTTTAGAGAAAACTGTTCATAAGGACAAAATTAATTTCTTAAATTCATCTAGTAGTAAAGAGATAAAAGCAGAATGCTATGCAAAACGAATTTGTGCAAGAACAAAAATTATAAGTCGTTGTCGTGGTTTCTTAAAAAAATGAGCTTTTATATACAAAATTTTTAAAAGATTTGTAAGAAAAAAAATTTGGTACGCCAACCTTGAGTTTTTATTATGGTTCGAATAAAAATTAAATTTCCAAAAATAATATTGAGCCGTTTTTAAAATATCGAATTTTCAAAAAAAAAAAAAAAAATAATAATTTGTTTTTTCAAAAATTCATAAAATACTTTGTTTTAAGTTTGCAATGTTTTTTAAACTTTTTAGAAGCATCTCTATAAGAAATTGGTTTAAAATTCGTTATGTCGATAATGAGTAATTCAAAATTTGAAAAAATGGTTCTATGGTAGGTACAAGCTGTAATATCTTAATTTCAAAATTTTTTTACTAAATTAAAGATCGTAAGAATTTATTGAAAGAAAACAATTTTTATCAAAATTAAAGGCTCCGTTTTCGAGAAATTTTTGAAAACCATTTTTTAACATTTGTATGGTGGGTACCTTAATTTTTAGGTAAAATATTTTTTTTTCTCACATCTTGTGGATTATATTGAGAAACTATTTCTTATCAAGTTGGAACAAAATCTAGCATAAGGTATTGAGTTTGTTTTGAAAATTTGAATACACAATTCCATTCAAGTTTTTGGGGAGCTTTAGCAAAAAAAAAAAAAAAATGATCAAAATCGGTTGTACCGTTTTTGAGAAAATCGAAAACAAAAAAAAAGGTTCCTTGGGGGGTACGCTCAATAACCATTTTTCGGAAAATTTTTTTCAACCATTACCTAGTGTTAACTAAATTAATTTTTGTTGTATTTTTATTTTTTTAAATCTGTCGAACAGTTTTTGAGAAAAAAAAATATTTATAAAATTTCGAAAAAAAATCGTATGGTAGGTACCGTTATTTTGGGTCTTAAAAAAAAACAAAAAAAACGTGTGGGGGAAAAAATTAAAAATGATATCTACCAAGTTTAAAGAAAATCGGCGGAGTCGTTTAGGCTCTAGTCGGACCGACAGACAGATCGACTGACAGACAGAATTACGAGACCCACTTTTTTCGTCTTCGCAATCATCGTAATGTCAACTTTGATCAAAATCTCGAGTTCGATTTTTTTTCCAAATGCAAAACTTGCGCTATAGGACTTTTATCGCAAGTAAAAAGACAGCTGAAAATATAATTGAAAAACTAATGCTGTTGGGGTTTCAGTCATTTTGGAATCCTATAGCCACAAAAATCTCATATTCTACTCTCGTCAAATAGCTTAAAAAATAAAAGCTTAATCTAAAAAGGCAGTTTAGATTTCGCATCTCATGATCTTTGCGCTAAAAAAAAGAACATAACAATGAAAAAAGGATCTTTATCAAACTTCTGCAGAGAAAATATTTTTGATTAAAGACTCTCAAAATTATATAGGGTTTTTATAGGCGCGGGTAAATTTTGGAGGCCAAGTTTCTATAGTAAAATCTCTCAAAACTGTTCTTTACAGATACCAAATCACCACAGCAAGTTACAAGTTTGATCAGCACGTCCAAATGATTCGTTAACGTAAACTTTGCGAGCATTGCCCATTTTACAATTGACAATTTAAAACGAACGGTTCGGTAATCAATCAGTCAACATCCCTACATCAAGGAAACGCATGATCGCCCAAGAACATCGCCGCGGTTCGTGAAAGTGTACAGCAGAACCCGAAGGAGTGGATTCATCGCCGTGCACACTT
Source organism: Philhelius festivus (assembly GCA_963931855.1). Classification (NCBI taxonomy): domain Eukaryota; kingdom Metazoa; phylum Arthropoda; class Insecta; order Diptera; family Syrphidae; genus Philhelius; species Philhelius festivus. The sequence goes on along the minus strand of OZ007556.1, from coordinate 141,082,133 downwards.
AAACTTGGATAATTTTGTATCGGGCCTTCACACTACCACCTTCAACTGACCCAGGAGCTCAAAGTTTATGACCATAGAAAACTCCGTTTGTTAGCTGACTGGGCTTCGAAGTATTTGGTAAAGGACCCTAGTCCTAGTTTTGTCCGAAAAATCATCTTTCGGGACGAGGCGTTTTTAGATGAATTGCCATATTATATGGGACGACACCGACCCACAAGAGGTTCACTAGATGATGATGCATCCTCAAAAAGTTACCATGTGTTTCTGTATTTTGGGGGGGCAGTGTAATTGGTCCGTATTTTTTTTCAAAAATGCCGTTGGTGAGCCGGTCAGTGTCATTGGCGAGCACTACATAACGATGATAACCAATTTGTCATGGCCCAAATTGAACCATAAGGACCTAGACGACATGTGATTCCAGCAAGACGACACTACGTACCAGACAGTGGGCACCATGACTGACATTCTGCATGAACAATTTGAGGGTAAGGTTATCTCTCGCAAAGGTGGCGTGAATTGGTCACCAAGATCATGCGATTTGACCCCACTAGACTTTTTTTGTGGGATTTCCTGAATCTAATAAACCACAACTTACAGATGCCTTTAAAGAGAAAATAAAACAGCCCATCGCTAAAAGTAAGCAGGATCTATGCAGAAGGGGCCATAAAAAATGGACCACCCGGATCCGTGCCACCGTAAGTAACATAGGTGGGCATTTGAATGATGTCATATTACATACATACATAATCGCATACGACATGACGCTTTCAATTAAGTTTTTTTTTAATACTTGATACACAGCTTATTTTATTCTATTTCAACATCTACCCGCTCTAATCGATAAACCCTTTAAAATATATTCGTTATTTGAACATTTTCTTAGTTTGCATATTTTTTTTTTTTGGTCAGCAAAAGACGACCCTACGTCACTGCTCTAGGTAACAAGAAGGTATGATCCGAGTTCACTTTCTGTAGCTCAATTTTGATTTACAAACAAATGTAATTGAACAAAAAGTTGTACTATTTATAGAAATTTAATTAACAGCTTTAACACTTACTCGTACTTCTAAATAAGAAGAAGAACAACTTTTTATAACTGAATATATTTGGCTCAAGAAATGGAACGTTCATTATTTAGTGTTGCTTAGCTTTGGAATTAATGAACTCAACCATGTTTACAATATAGTTCATTAAAGAAATAACAACAGTTTTCCCATGTAATTTTTGATGAACTAAAAAATTTGCTTTAAGAAACAGTATATTTAAGGCCCATGCTTAGAAATGTATCATCTCTATTTTAATTTACTGTGCGTTCTAGTCTAATAAAGAATGTTAATCAAATTTTACGCTTCATGGCGACCAAACCATTGTCAACTATGTGAATTGTGCATGTGAAGTCGTTGTCAGTTGCTGCGCCACATTCGAAACGTTAAGAACACAATGCATCTTGGCTTTCATTTAATTCTCAGTTTTATGCTTAAAGAATCTTTTTCAATCCAAGAGATAAATTGTTTGAATAATTTTAAAATATCAGAACTGCTTCGTTTCAAACACTCGGTGGACCTTTTATCCTGCTCAAGCGATGACAGACCTGCACTGCCGATCCCCAAACAGGAAATAATCAACAGTGCGAGTTCAACAAATAGCAGCCTCATCATTGACAGTCCATCAGCATTGCCATTAACCAATGCCAGGTATGTACATAACCACTATCTACACAGAAATTAATCCATTTAACCATTCACTCGATCTTGAATACGAGTAGATCATATCCCGAGCCGTGGCAGGAAAAGCCCAGCAAGCTTCAAACACTCTTCCAAGTCAGTATCACGGCTTTGGCTTTCCTTTCCTTCGGTGGATATCTATTGTGTCTGATCGTTCAAGCAATCAAAAGCAAAGGTGAGCAAATCCAATGAAACTAATCGATTTGCGGATAATTTTCTCGTATTTATTATGAAATTTATCTACATGATTGTTAAAAGGCACAACTTACTTTCATCCTGTTGCAACGGCCACGACTACCACCACCAATGGGCAACTTAAGAGAATAAAAATCTTCAGACGCAGCCGGAGAATGGCGAATCGAACGGAGGAAGTGAGTAACATTGATGATTTAACATTAGGGGGCCCGAATCCGGAAGACTTATACAAGATGCTGTTGTATTTCGCTGAAGGCTACGCTGGAGCTGTGACTGTCAGCCGTTATGAGTGATATAGTGTCAGGATGTCAGTGAGAAAATCCTAATAGGTCTTAATAACGCTAGCTATAATAAGTTCGAATAAATTGACTACTCAAGAAAAGTGTTTTGATTATTCCTTTTAAACAACTATAATTTATGTAAATAATACGACCTCGATATTATAATGGTGCTCGTAACATAGTGATGCGAGAGAAAATAGTAGATTTCACAATATCAAGTGTTTTTTTTTTCAAGCCCGATAAAATTGCACAAAAATCGAGATTGGGGCTAAGCAATAAAATACGGCCTAGGTAAATATCAGAGTTTTTTTGGAGCTAAACTCCTAGCCCGGACAAAAGCTCTTGTCGATATAAATTATTACTTTGTTAATCGATAGAAAATTTTTTAAATTACAAAAATAACAGATTAGTTTCTTGTAAACGAATTTTATAGTTTTACTATTGATTGCTTTCCTTGCTGGGTGTTTTCTATATAGGATTTCTCTTTGTTTTAATGGTTGAAGTAGAGCTCTACTAGAACAAGGCCTCTTTTAAAATGTGCCCTTATTTTCATTAATTATGGAAAGAGCACTTTAATGTTGGAAGTAAGATCACACTCAAGTATGGAAACACGCCCAGATTTATGAATAAAATTAAAGAAAGGAAAAACACATACTATTAATAAAAGAAACCTTTAAACAAATTGGAAAGCACTTACAGATATTTTAATAATACAAAAAAAAAATAGTAATTTGAGTATCAGTTGAATTTTAAAAAGTAATATTCATTACAAAAATAAAGATTTACAAGCTGAATTTTGAAAAGTTGAATAAAAATACTACAAAAACTTAAAGTCCTTTTTTTCAACAATCTTTTTTTTAATTAAAGTTTTGAAAATGCAGCTCTGCACAAATTTAATAAAATTTCCAAAAAGTAAATTTTCAAAAACTAATTAATTGATAAAAACAGCAGCTGAGAATTTGAATATGGAACAAATATTTTTTTCAAAAAATATTTGTATTGAAAAATCTTTTCTTTGGCCGTTTAATATAAGTAGTGTTTTATTAGTAAATATATAGGTACTCGTAGCTCAGCAAAACAACAACAAATGAATAATGCGGATAAATTAGCCGGTAAGAATAGTGCATATAATAGTGCGGATAAATTTTTGGAATGTCTGGAATAATATGAAGTGAGGATGTGTTCAGTGATATTTTTTCATTTTACGATTTGTTTTCAATAGAGCCAAAAATTATGTAGTTTGAAATATTTCATTGAAATCCTGATAAATTATCAGCTCAAGAAATATCTTGAAGAACGAAAGCTTCTCAATGACCTGCAGTATGGCTTTTGTAGCAATAGTTCCACTGGTGATCTGGTGATATATCTCACCGAAGAGAGGAACAAATCTTTACATCGTTTTGGAGAAAGTAAGATTATTTGACTTGATATTCACAAAGCATTTGATAGAGTTTGGCATCAAGCTCTCTTATCGAAAATGCGTGCATTTGGTATTGATAAATTTCTTCTTCGTTGGATTAGAAATTACCTTTCGGACCGTTCACTACAAGTAGTTTTGGACGGTTTCAAATCTGATATCCACAAAATAAATGCTGGTGTGCCCCAGGGCTCCGTTTTGTCTCCGACACTCTTCCTTATATTCATAAATGATTTTTAATCTGAAACTTCTAATCCACTTAATTGTTTCGCTGACGACAGTACCTTCAGCTTTTCATATTTGTTTTTAGATTCACATCCCAGTCCTTCTAATGTGGACTTCCAACGGCAGCGTATGATAAGCTCATTAAATTCTGATCTTGACAGCATTGTCCAATGGGGAATCAAAAACCGTCTAGAATTTAATGCTTCGAAAACTCAATGCTGTTTACTGTCGCTAAAGCATAACCCTCCCTCAATGCTACTATTCATCGATGGCACTTGCATCGAGGAAACTGAACAGCTTTCAGTACTCGGTATGTGTATCACAGACCATCTTTTGTGGAACGATCACATACTTATATGATGTCGCCAAAAACGCTGCTAAGTTTTTAGGTTTTCTCCGCCGATGCAAGAAGTTCTTTACCCCTTCTGATCTGGCTGTAATCTACAAGACCTATATTCGTCCAAAGCTCGAGTACAATTCCCATATCTGGGCAGGCGCTCCAAAAACCTACTTTAGTCTCTTGGAAAAATTCAAAACAGAGCTTTTAAAATGATAGGCAACCTTTGTCTAACTCAAACATTTGAGTCTCTCGAGCACCACCACAATGTCTCATGCCTATCATTATTTTAACGATATTTTCATAACTTACGCTGAAATCTGCAAGGAAATCTATAAAATTCATGATTTCTATGTCTTATTTCCATTAACTGAAAAGATGAAAAGATTTCCATAAAAATAACCGAAATGTCATTTCTCTTTCTGGCGAAAACACTTGTGCCGGATTAGGGTGACTTACAAGTTTTTTTTTTCATTTATTTAAGACTTGTGACTTTATGGTGGAAATACTTTTGGATCTGTCATTATTTTCAACCTAAAAACTGGCATCGTTTTAAAATAAAGCAACTTAAATTTTCATCAAGTTTAGTTAAGCTGGTTTTTGCGTACGGGGATTGACAGCAAATTGTGAAAATTTGTGAGAAATTCAGGTTATCAAACATAAATGTAATATTGTATGATCACCATATTGCAAATCATTCATTGTTAGCTCAAAATGGTTTAACGAGTAAGGGTGATTTTTGAAATCCTTGTGGTATCACAACGGACCAAATATTGGTCTATGTGTGTTGACCTTTTCCGGTCAGCAGCCACTTTAACCTAACCTAACCTAAAATATATTGCAAATCATGATATAATGTAAGGAAGAATGATCTTGCTGATTTTTTCTGACACCGAGCATTTATTTGACCTTGTGTCATTAAGATTTGATTTTATTAATAATTTTGACATTTGTTTGACAGAAAATTTTTCAGCGGTCCAAGTCCAGCACAAATCACATCTTTACGTTTAGAGTAAATTAATGATTTTGATATTTTTTATCAAAGATTATCTAAAACGAATATATGTATGTATGTATATGTAGCTTAAGCGATGTTTTTAAGAATTTTGTTTTTCACCTTCTACATACATATAACCATCAATTTCAACTTGACATTCAATAACGTATACTTTTCCAACGCATCCTTAAGCTTATTTAAAAGCGGATTGCTTATTTCTAAACATTCATCTTTCGTTTTTCTTTTGCTCTTACTTGGTTCACTTAAAGAGTGAAATATTTACTAAATAAATATGATTTGTTGAAAAATATTCAGAAATTATCTGTTTTAGTTCTTTATTCATTTAAATAGGCATTTTTGTTAAGATATTACATTTTTATTTTAGTTCTTTTCCAAATCAGCTGCTTTTGACAGGGGTATAAATGCCTAACATACCAACTTTAAAATCTTAAGTGAAAGTTTGTTTGAAGTCAATAAGTATAGAATACCAATAAAATACGCCTATAATAAGTCAAAATTACCTGCAACATTTATTATTCCATTTTTTTTCAGTTAGAATAGCTAATAGGAATTTTAAATCCCAGTTTTCGACACATTGCGGTTATCATAATACTGCCCGTCAGTGAGAGTGTGCAGGAGAATCCGAGGCAGTGAATTCTGTGCTAAGTAGGCTCTCGAATAGTTGGAAGTTCACCATAATTTCGGTCGAAAAAGCATATTCAGAGACGAGGCCTTTTTCTTGATGAATGGGTTTGTCAATAAACAAAATTGTGAAATTCGGAATTGCGACAGTCACAATCCAAACGAGATCTACCTAATTGAAATGTATCCAGAGAAAGTAAATGTTTGGTATGGATTTTGGGCTGGCGGCATCAACGGTCTATACTCCTTTGAGAACGACGTTGGCCACACAGCCTGTACCGTAATGGACATTTTGCAAGAGCGATTTCTGAACATGGTTATCTCACGTAGAGGCGATGATAATTGGTCATCGAGATCGTGTGATTTGACCACCTTAGACTTCTTTTTGTGCGGTGTTCTTAAGTCATTATGTCTTTGGCTTTGTTGGTTGGTTTTCGTATGAAAATTATAAATCCATATACATATTTATTTTTTATATTTTATATTTTAATTTAAAGTGTTCCACATACTTTGAACGCAGAAAACTCAAAATTAAAAATTTTCAGCTATCGACTAATAAGCTTAGTACGTGCATACATTGATTGGATTAGTTTTACAGAGGTAGTAAGTACCAAATACTTTACGCTTTGTACTGTTGTTACTATCTTGAAAATATTATATTTTCAACAAAAAATGCGGTTCAACAATTTTGTATATGTAAGTACATACGAGTTTAAAATATTTTCGTACATTGAAAATATTCAAACAAACATTTTATTGACATTTTTTCTAATCAAATATTGTTTTTCTTTTTTTTCGAAAAAAACTGAAATTTGTCAAGAATGAGTAGAAACATATTTGCGATAAAACGATAAAGGGCAAGAGTACGATAACTTAGGCGCCAAGAAATTATAACGATTTTTTGTAGAACAGTTCAATACAAGCATTTTTTACTACAGGAGGGGGGTCTATCTCCCCCTGTTTAGGAAGGAGGGGCAATTTTATAAAAAAGGTACTAAAATGGAAACAAAAATATTAAAAAATTACGGTAATACTTACAATTAAGTATTATACCTTTTTTTAAAGCCAATACTCTGTTCTATTAGAAAAATTTTAAATCAAGTGAAATCTGTGCACAGTTTTTTAAAAAAAACGAGTTTTAAACTAAAATTTTCGGAAAAAAAAAAAACATTAAAAAAAAGTTTAAAGTTGAATTTTTCAAAACTTTGAATTTAACCTATGGCCTACATACATTATATCCAATGTCAACTAAATATATATATGTACGTAGCCCAAAGTTGCACATTTAAAATGTTCAGACATGAAAATTTAATACATTATGGAAAATTTACATTACTTAGGTACTACTATTAGAATGCAGCAAGTTTATATAATTCCTTAATTAATATGTATGTTTATTGTTTGTGCCTAACATTTTTAATGCTAATGTGGTACAGGTTATTGTTTACCAAGGTCATTCGTTATTCAACCTTTGTATGAGTGAAGTATTTTTGTCTTTGATTAAAGAATGGACACTAAGCATCTACTACTTCATCCTAAATTAAATAACTTTTCAGTATTTCAAAAAAAATATTTCAAAAGCATCGCGTTCTTCGAAGAAATTGGTCTGATTCCAACTAAAACGTCAACTCCCCTACTGTGTCGCAACTTACCGATAAGGTAGAAAAATATAAAAATTTCAAGTTCGGTTGGATGTGGCGGTGCTCCGAAAAAGCTCTAAAAAAAGGTGACAAAAATTGTAAGAATACAGTAAACCCATCTATCGGCACATTTTTCCTTGGGCCTCAATATTGGCTAGAGATTCAGGAGGTGCTTGCTGTAATTATCTCTTTTGTGATTAAAATGCATGTAAACACGGTTTTAATACATTGAACATTGAAAAATTGGCTTGACTTTTTTTAATTAACACCTGACTTACTCACAAACTGACTGACTGAGACGCGGAATGCCATGCAATTCTACCTCCTCGTGATGCATTCTTGGTAACGCTAAATGATTTGCTGTACTTTACTTACAAATGAATCACATTAACATTAATCCTCAAAATGAAATCACCGTAGGTAAATACCAAAAATCAAAAATTTCATAAAAAGTAGTTCTAGTAATTTTCAATTTTCTCAAAACCTAGAGGGCATAAAACCATTCGGTTTTTTTTGTGTTCGATTTAGAATTAATAGTAGCATTGACCACTAGCATTGACCACAGAAAGCCAATTAAGCACTTCATTTCACAATTTTGAAAAAAAATTGGTCTAAACTTTTTTTTTTTATTTTTTTAGCAACATTTTGAGTTTGCATGCGAATTTTTCAAAAACTATTGACATAAATAATTTATTTAAAATTTAAAATTATAGAACAGACTTCTGGCTTTCAAAACTGGTGTAGTACTTTATTGTAAGTGTTGCCGTTGTTTTTTAATATTTTTTTTTTCAATTTAAGTATTTTTTCTAAAATCGCCCCTACCTCCTAAACCGGCCAAGATAGACCCCCCCTCTCATAGTAAAAAACGCTTGTATTTGATCCATCTACAAAAATCCGTTATCAATTTTTGGCGCCTACGTTATCGTACTCTCCCCCGATAAAGGGATTCAGATATGGTACTCTAGCTTAGGTAAAGTAGAAGTGGAGAACCGACATACTTAGACCAAAATTTAGTACGTTGTAATACTACACGGATACAGGAAGAATTTCTATTGTACTGTTTACCAGATCACTCGGATCGTTGTAGCAAAATTTTTCCAAAAGGTGTCTACGTCTTTGAGATAGAGCACGACCGACATGCACATAGAAGGAGTTGCAGTTGGCACCTAGTACGTATCTTTTTGACTGTGTACGGTTATGGTACCTATTACGGAGCTAATGAAATTTACTTCATATCTAGCTTTGGCCAGATCTGGGGTTTTGTCGTTCTGTTTTCCACTTAATGTTTATTATTATACCATCTTGCTTCAGCATAAGCTTACGTGTAGATACGATGTGTACACCAATAGCAATCCTATCTGTTAAAATAGGTACTGTTGTTTCACTTTTAGCGAGTTTATCAGTTTTTCAGTCTCTCTCAATTAGAGATGATCGAAAGTTTAGGGCTGTTATAGAGTTAGTATAGATCTAGTCCAGATATTTAATAGACGCTTCACTATTCGAGAAGATGCGGATACACTAGTTGATAACACGTTTTTTTTTGAGCCAAGACAGAACTTTGTAGTGACAGCGATTGGATAGCAGCTAGCCTGTATGAGAAGATGCGATATCTGTTGTTTATATCACGTTTTCTTAAAGCCAAGATAAAGCTTCTTTAATCCCAAAATATTCCACTTAGAACACGCTACAAACATAAGAAAGGCGAAATAAGAGATCTTAGTTTAGTCTATCTAAGTACAAGTCGCGACAAACCCATTAATTTTTTGAATAAAAGTTTACCAATCATCTTAAAAAGATTTCCCATCCTCCCAAGTAGATCTGGAGGCTGGATGGGATAGTTTTTTTTGCTTCTGAGAGTTTTATTGCTATAATGTTAATTTTAATTTTCAAAATAATCAGTTATTATTTTAACACGAAAAAGATGAAATCCTATAAAAGATTCAAACATGTACATATTTCAGAAAATGCTAAACTATGTAAGAACTACCTAATTGTTAATAGCTTTCTTCCATGATCCCTTCCCTCTGCATCCGAGCTTGGGCATCAAAAATATTTGAAATTTGTATGCGTACATATTTGAATAAATTTTCTTTGGTTGCTTATTTCGCTATTTTGCAAGAATTTATTTTGCTAATTTTGAGTCGACGTTTCGCTAATAAGCCGTGATGAAAAGGATACAATTTTCTTTAATCTCAATCCATGAATCTTTACCACAAGCAGAAGAAAATGTCTGCGGCACAGCCAGCGTGATATGGCGCAGTAGAAAGAGGAGCGATTTTGATACCACATCACATCACAGGAATATTTTTCAAAACATAAAAAATAAATTGGAAATATTTCGACACACCACACGAAAAATGTGTGATTCCAACTTAATTGATTTAATATTATTGAGAGACTCAATGACACCAGGTAACTGCTACTGCAGTGTGAAGTATAATCTTGAAAAATACAATTTATTGAAAAGCCATAAACATTCAACATTTATGAGCTTGTTAAACTTTACTATAAAACCAAGATGATAGCAGAAGCCACTTATGAAAATTAAATTCAGCATTTAAATTATTGTTTTTCAACATAATGTACTCTCATATTCACTCACCGGGTTGGATCATACGCTTGATTAGCACTTCTTGGTATTCTCCCAGAACCTATCTTCATGCCATATAAGGCATATTGCTCTTCGCTTAACGCCACTTCACTGAAATACATTTAAAGAAAACACGTTTTTATGATAAAATAAGAAAAGTCACCGAGAAATATCTGATATTTCTGTTCAGAACCACTTACCCGTGTTCTTCATCTATTATTGGCGCTACAGCTGCACCTCTTGTCCCATACTGACTATAATATGGCTCTTCATAGCTGCCCCGTGTTCCTCTTTCCGGTGAACTGGTATACCCATCTAAAGGAAGAAAAATTTACAAAAAGGAAAGATATAAAATTTGATAGTCAAATGAAAAAAGGACTAGATTATTCAGTTGTCATCAGTACAATGAAAACATTATATTTTTTAATTTTATCAGATCAAAATAAAAAGGGGACAACATTCTATCAGGATGATAACAACAAATTGTTCAACAAAAAACAAACGAAATTTCGAAACAAAGTCAAACAAACATTAATATAATGCTCCAATAGAGTCAGTTATTATAGCAAACATTAAATGTAGTAAATTTTACTTGGTATGTACTAAGTTTAAACTTGTCAGTGACTGATAAAAACAAAATTCTAGATAGGCATTTGTGAACACTTTATTAAATTTATCAAGCTTCGGGTCTGTTTGGAGGACTTAAAACGGACAATGAAACGCATCTTGGGAGTGCAAAAGCAGTAAAAAGGAAGTGCTAGGAGTAGGTGTGTAACATTTGAAGTAATTACCTGTACCACAGTACCAGAGCTTGTTATTTTAGTTCAGTATACTAGGATGAAAAAAATAAGTAAATAGAAGGCCATAAACCTAGTGTGCATGTTACCAGGAATGGAGGGACCCTACAATTTTCTGCCGATTTCGAACGGCTAATGAGCAGCACTTCTCAACTCTCAAGCCAACAGATATACTCTTAGAGGATTTGTCAATTCCTCGCATCGGTAATCGGATATTGGTTATTTTTCAAGTGCTTTGTCACAGGAATCAAGTATTATGTACTAAGGCACAAAACTACTTTAGCAGTACTTGACTAGCACTTTCAAGTACTTGACCAGTATTTGATCAGTACGTTCAAGCACTTTAGCAGCGATTTCAAGGATTTCATCAGTTCTTTGTTTCAAGAGGTAAAAAGTTCTTGCAACTACTAGTTTAGTACTTGAAAGTACTGTGGTACATAAATACTTTCTTGTCGGTTTGCTACTTGTACGCAAATATTTGTATTTTGAACTTTATTATAAACACCAGTACCTAGTACTGGAACTTGAGTGGACTGAAGTCTTGAAATACATAACTGCTTTACAAGCCTGGCAAGGAGTTACCACATACAAAAAAATAACTTTAAAATGGTTTCAAAATTATGATTCATTCATCACAGAAAATAACGTTCTCATATTAAGGCCAAAATAAGAATATTTTTTTAAGTTTCAAATACTGCAGCCGCTAAATCCAGAATTTTCGGTTGTTTTGAACAACTTCAATATTGAAATTTTAATTTAATGGAGATTTTTAACACTTTTGTTTTAAGATGCTTGCGTACCAAACCTGTGCTGATATGAAAATATTTATATGCTTCCACGATCGATGGTCGGAGGGTTCATTGAAAATTAGAGCTGAAAAACTCACAGAGGTTGCACAGACCCTTATCGGATTTCGGATTATTCGCTTACAAGGTCTAATTTACTCAGCAATTGAAGAGGTACGACCACTAGTTTCGTTATCGCTTCGCAGTTTGGTCCTTAGAGCAGCTTATATTGGACAACGATTTTGGGCGAAAAATCATCTTTTCTGATGAGGCGCATTTTCATCTCGGTGGCTTCGTTAGCAAACAAAATTGCCGCATCTGAGGGTTCGGAAAACCTGCACGTTATTGTTCAGAAGCCATTACATCCACAAAGAGTGACAGTTTGGTGCGGATTGTGGAGTGGTGGCATTATTGGGCCATTTTTCTTCAAAAATGAGGCTGGGAACAGCGTTTGGGTCAACGGTGGGCGTCACAGAGCCATTTTAATCGACTTTTTTTTTTTTACTGAAATTGAAGACATGGATTTGGACGACCTCTGGTTCATGCAGGATGGAGCGCCATCCATGCCACTTAACCCATGCAACAATCGATCTTTTCCCAAATCGTGTTATCAGCCTTCTTTGCGATTTCAATTAGCTACCTCGGAGCTGCGATTTGACCCCTTTGCACTTTTTTTTTTTGTGGGGAACGGTGAAGGACCGATGTTATGCCAACAATCCGGAAACGATTCAAGCTCTTAAGACCAATATCATCCAAACAATCCGTGAGCTACAGCCCGAAACCATCAAAAAGGTCTTGGAAAATTGGAGTGACAGATTGCGCTACTGAGAAGCCAGCCGTGGAAGCCACTAGAACGACGTTGTGTTCCATAAATAATGGGAATGTTTGCTCTTTCTGATAAAGACTTAATACATAGAACTAATTTAATTTTTTTCATTTTATTGCATTTTTAAAAAGAAACTTGTATTTGGCTCACTCTTTGTAAAAAGAAACTTTGTAATAAAAACTAGACTGTGAAGAAAAAATACTACCGTCCAAAATTGACTTAGCTTCGGCAACAATTAGATATTTCAAATCTAAGACTTCGGAAATAATAAAAATACAAATTTAATGTGCTTAACAAAGTATTTAATCTACTTAATGTTTGCTAGACTTTTTTTTTTAAATAATAAATAAAGATGCGTTTTGTGTATAATGCCAATAAAAAGAGGCAAGAGAAATTTTTAACTCATTTTTGAATTCCTTGTGTACATTTATAACATTGCAGACTTTAAAAATAAAGTGATGTTTGGAGCTTCAATTAGAATTATACCTGGGATGCTGTAAAGCTGATCCGGGGGATAGGAAAATGGGGGCCCCATACTACCCCTAGAGCCATATGATCTCAATGGTTTTGCTGGAGCTCCTATTAACAATATATACACACAAACAACATCGAAAATAGTAATAATAATGATAAAAAATGGTAGATTGTTTTTATGAATTATTGAAAGAACATAAAATAGGGCAGAAATCATTAAATGATATTTATAGTGAAAAGCATTAAAATTCGAAAAAAAATATAAAAAAGTACTCAAAGTGCAATACCTAATATTAGATTTCAAATAAGCCATTCACTAACAATGTTCAAAAATAAAATATTATAAGAATAGCTAGGTAGCCTTGATCCTCGAATAGGCAAATAGTCAATTTTTATTCTTATAACAGAATCACTGCAGTACATCAAAATTCCAAAGGCAAATTCCATTTTTATTAAAGAGATAACCTATTGGCCCCTTTGGAAAAAATCTGTAATCAATTCATGGTATTTTTTTTTCTTCATTTCGTTTGTCGTTCTACGAAAGGAATAAAAAACCGAGTTCAATATTTGTTGCCAAAAAAAAGAAGCAAACAAGTCAAATAAATAACGTTTTTTCTTCATTGATATTGATTTGAAATGAAGCTTCATATTTTTTTCATATTTACAGGATGTTTCTATTTTTACCTAAAATTGTTCTTCAAAGTGTATTTTGAATCTAAAAATAAACGTTGCCAAGCACTAAAGGCTTCGAGTATAAAGGTTGTTTATACTATCGCAGTGTTAGGAGAGTGTAAAAAGTAATTTTTTAGAAAAAGTTCCATAATTAATTTGTTAAAAATTTAAACAAAATAGGTCGAGGAAAATACAATAACCATGAACGACTAGATCGCACGAACTTGCTCTTAAGCTGTATTTACACTTTTGGTTTTGTGCTCTGTGTACGTTGTTCGTTGTTGCTCGTACGCGGAACAACGAGAATGTAAATGATAAAAACGAATAACGAACTTACAACGATTGAAGAACGTACAAATTCAAAGGAGCTCGGAAATTTCGGTGTTCGTTGTTACTCGAACAACGTGTGTTTAAATGCGAAAATCTGATTAAATAAACATTGTTTTGCAGTGCCGTGCAGCTTGTAGGGACATTTTTTTTAACTTTTTTGTATTAGAGAATTGAGCATCAGAAGGTTTCATTATAATTTGGGGTACCTATAGGTAGGTAGGTAGGTAGGTAGAGATGGTAGTCGCCAGCCCTGGGCCCGCGACTCAATTAGCGCTGGGGTGCGCCGTTTTGATACCATTAACTCGTGTCAACCTAATAAGGATTTAGTACGGAAGAAAATGGCTTTTTATATACTTTAGCGGAGCATTGCTAAAGCCATTTTGTCGCATTCAGAAAGATAATCAGATCTTTGATTTTCTTCTCCGAAAGTTCGCTGGGGTCATCGAGGAAGGCTTTCCCAAAGGAAGTCATCCTGTAATTTGCTAAGGCGGGGCAATCGCAAAGAAAATGAACCACAGTTTCTTTTTCTTGTGGATCTCCACAACTACGGCAGTGTGGGTTGTAGGGGATGCCTAGCTTTCTTGCATGTTCTCCTATGGGCCAGTGCCCGGTGCATATTGCTGTGATCCTGGCTATGTCGCGCATATTAGATCGTTAGAACGTGGGTTGTTGTAAGTAGGCTATATCTTTCTTGATATGACACAGTTTGTGAGACTGCTCCACCTACGGTTGGATTCATTGAGAAAAATCGAGAAGATTTTTCTCTTCATAGCACCAAGAGGAATATTTACGTTTTCCGCTAGTGAGCTATGTAAGGCCGAGCCTTGCCGAGCTAAAGCGTCAGCCTATTCATTACCCTCTATGTCACTGTGACCTGGAACCCAAATGAGAGTGACCTGGAGGTCAATGTTCAGACTCGCCAGTTCGTCCCGACATTGCTGGACAAGTACTGAGGTAGATGTAGATGATTTAACGGCCTTAATGGCCGCCTGGCTATCTGGCAGATAGCTATATTTCTGAATTGGTTTTGGTTAGATTGGAGAAACTTGCATGCCTCCTTGATTGCTAGTATTTCAGCTTGAAATACACTCGCAAAGTCTGGTAGTCTGAAGGACTTGGAGATGTTAAAGGACTCGGAAAAAATTCCTGAACCACCGCCGCACTCCATCTTAGATCCATCAGTGAAGATTATCGAATCGAAATCTTTTGTGACAACATCATTTTTCTATGGCTTTTAGTCATGGACAAAATTCTCGTCAAGCTCAGAGGTAGTGGTGTGAAAGCTGTAGCGTATGCTGACGATCTGGTTTTATTGGTATCAGGTAAGTTTACCACTGTGATTAGTGAAATCACTGAGTTGGCTCTGAAAAGAGTTAGCAACTGGGCCACTAGTAGTGGACTAGGAGTTAATCAGAGTAAGACGGAACTGATGCTCTTTACTACCAGGACTAAAATACCTACATTCACCCTACCTTGACTTAACGGTCAAACTCTTTCCTTATCTTCCAAAGCTAAATACCTTGGAGTTATTCTCGACCCCAAATTGAATTGGAAGGTATTAAATATTGAAGAACGGGTTAAGAAAGCCTGTATAGCTTTCTATGCCTGCAGAAAGACCTTCGGTAAGAAGTGGGGCCTTCAGTCGAAGATGATTTTGTGGACGTACACTGCAGTGGTACGGCCAATTTTGTCTTACGGATCGATTGTTTGGTGGCCTGCACTTAGCAAGCAATATAACGTCTGAAAACTTAAAAGGGTTCAAAGAACGGCTAGCGTCGGCACTACAGGGGCTCTCAGATCATGCCCAACAGATGCCCTGAGCGTTATCCTGAACCTTTTACCACTCGACCTTCATATAAAATACCTAGCGGCATGCAGTGCTGTAAGACTTAAAGAATCTAACTGTTGGTTCTCCAAAGCCTATGGTCATGGAAACATAACAAAATTGATTCCTCCGGATATCTTCTTATCGAACACCGACTACTGCGTACCTCCTCTTGTCCCAAGCGGGGATTTCAAAAACTATAGGTCAATAAATAAAATATTTTGTCTATAGTTTTTATCTTTCTTGTACGAATAATAATACTTTAGATATAATAATCAGAGGAACATGCAAAAAAGCACGATATTATTGCGCTAGTTTAGAAAACAAAACAAGATTTGTATGCTATAAATGTTTCCTTTTCAGCAACCAAGAACCAACCATTCGTCCAACAGGATCTTCTTTTTTTTCTTTTTTCTCAACTTTTAATAGTGCCGCTACTGCCAACAATGTGTTTGTTGTTAAGAACAAACTGAAAAACATAACCGAATTAATGTAAATGCTTCTTCGCTGTATGTTGTTGAGAGAAGAACGAACAACGAAAAACGGGCATATAATGTATTAGTGAAAAATGTTCAAAAGCACTAATTTAGTTTTTTAAAACGCAAAATCAACTTTCTTAATAATTGGAGCTTTTTTTTTTATTTTATAATTCACTCGCGCTCAAGGGTATTTGAAGAGACCCTTATAATGTTAAACACAGCACGGCCGATGGGAAAATTAGGGAGGGAGAGAAAGGAGGTGACGATGAACATTGGTTTTGAATGTTTGCAAATTGAAACGGCTTAAAACAGAATGCTATTAGCTTATATGAATTTATGTAAAAATAATAATTTTACATTATAAAATATATTACATAGGTACATATACGTATATGTATAAGATTTTTAAGAAAAAATGTTGGTACACCAATTTAAGTTTTTATCACAGTGTAAATATAAATATATATATGTAAATATATATATAAATATCAAAATTTAAAAAGAAAATCATTAATCCGTTTTTGAGAAATTGATTTTTTTTAAAATAAATGACTTTTTTTAAAAGAATCCAAAAAATATATTTATTTTGAAAATTTGAATACACAATTCTATTCAAAATTTAAAGGAGCTTTAGCATAAAACAATTGATCAAAATGGAAAACAAAAAACTGGTTCAATAGGCCCCTACATTTAAAACCATTTTTTGATTTTTTTTTCTTAAAAATCCTTATAACAGTTTTTGCGAAAAAAACAGAAGATTTTTTCTAGGATCTAATGTTTGGCGAATATCTATATTTTTTGTCTTAACGAACAAACCAAAATCGCAAAACCCAGGTAGTCCTCTGTACGAACAAGAGGAAACTACCGACTTTTAAAATCTTTTGGCGTGATCCTGGATAAGAAATTGAATTGAATAAATTCATGTTTGCTTTCTACTCCTGCAACAGAATATTTAGTAAAGCCGGGGGTCCAAGCACAAAAATTATCAAGTCTATGTACACGACCATAATTAGACCTGTACTGACACACATTAACGTAGTCTGGTTGATGCATTGCAAAAAGTTGAAAACCTTAAAATCATGACCAAGGTACAAAGAATGGCATATAATTGGAATCACTGGGATAGTGAGGTCCACCCCCATAGTAGGTCTGGGAGGTTCTTAACTCCCTTAAATCTATTTATATAAGAATCGGTAGCTAATAGCGCACTTAGGTCTAGACAAACTGGTAGCTGGAGGCACAATGCCATAGCTCATGCGCAGATTCTACAGAAATACACGGGAAATAGGGTACGCATACGCACTGACTACACAACACCTCGCTTAGACTTTTACAAGCCGTTCACAACCGACTTTTTCAGTAGAGAGGACTGGCAAATCAACGAGCCATCAAACTGCGAATCGATGATAACAATTATACCGATGGTTCCAAAATGGAACCTTGGACTTCCTGATTACAACAGTATCTTCTAAGCTGAGGTCCTGGCAGTGACGAAAGCTGCTAGACAAGTCTCAATAATGGCGATACAACAAGCTCATACCACATTTTTCATTGATGACCAAGCGGCAATGAAAGCGATTTCTGCCAAATGAGTCAAATCGAAGCTTGTAACTTGTGAGCTAAGGATTCTTGGTACACAGCACAACATAAGGCTCTGTTGGGTTCCTGATCACAGTGGTGTCCCATGTAATGAAAGCGCTAATGAACTGGCAAAAATAGTATCAAGACTTAATCTTAAACAGGCCGACACAACGTTCAGGTATGAATGAATGTTATCTTAAACAGGTTATCCAGAGAAAAGTTGTAGCTTAAACAAACAAAAGAAGCTCGCTAGATACCCGTGTTATAACCAGATAACTATGGCCGACATTATCATCCAACTAAGTAAAAAGTCTCTACCTCTTGTAGTAAGCATCACCACCGGATACAACCAACCTATGCTCTATTAGGCCGCCGACCATGAGATTGGAGATCGCTTCCAACCATAGTCGAAAGACATAAAAAGGGTCCAGGATGACAAAGATAGACCCAACGTAGAAGCAGCAACAAACGGAGAATGGGCACCCCGCCTATACACCGTCGATTGCCACTTCTACGGTGAACACGAGTGTCAGTGAGTTGAGGGGGCCACTTCATCCTGCGACTAACAATCCTGACCAAACAAACGAAAACGTAAGAGTACACCAACCATTGACCTATCAAATTCACCTACCAAAAAGTTTAAGGTGCCACACACTTCTACGGGTCTTGTGGTGGGATAATTTCTGGGTGGGGGTAAAGGAAAGAATCGCACCCTTAAAAGGTGTCTCCATCTCCTTAACCAGGTGATTGTATGACGATTGACATTTCTTCAATGACTTAGAAGGACCCTTCAGGCTATAGCTCGCTGAAACTCATTAACACCCTTAACAAGCTTGAATGACAAATGATATATCTTAGGTTTCACTACATGGGAGTCATAAGCCCTAACGGGTATAACAACGCATCTACATTGATCTAAATGTGACGGTAACAAGATTAACTGTCAGCCCATAAACCTAACCTCACATATCCTATGTATCGCAAGTAAAAATACTCGTATACGGGAATAATCTAAAATTGTACAATTCTCTCCAAGAAACGTCAAAATCTAATTTCTATTGTGTGGATTTTTAGACAAAAACAAAAAATCAATTTTTATCGAAACCATCAAATATATCATAAGTAATCAAAATCTTCGACAAAAATACGTTCGTTCCAGGTGAGGTAAAACAAAAAAAATTGTGTCTCATACTGGGAAATTGAAGCAGTACAGTAAACGACCAGTTCACTGTTCACTGACTCGTGTAGATGCTCAACTCATAGGATTTAGAATGATTATGATGACAGTCCATGGATTGAAATAGAAATTGAAATAAAACGAAGTTTACAACATTTGAAATGCATCTGAGGTAAACTCCATATTTTACCGATCAATCCTACGATGTCGACCAATTGCAAAATGAATCACCCTATGGGAAGATTTTATAATATTTGCAAATGGCGTTGTACGCCCATCATATTTGACATTTGTGAATTAGACAGTTGCAGTACACAAGCAGACAACGCAACGGGGCAAACATTCCGGCGCCTAGTTACCATGCAGGGCATGACCGCCACCGGACTGGTCGGTCGAGAATATCGCGGATGTGACTGCCGATGTCGCTGAGAACGAATAAACATCAATCAAACGACGCGACGGGCAACACAATTGGACTTCACCAGACTTACACATACACATGTTCCCGTACAAAGTGCAAACAGTGCATTATTTAAAGGCTTCTGACCGCCTCCTGTCGAGTGTGAGTTACTGTCAAGCCATCCTCAATCTCAACAACTAAGAGCACGAAATTGTGTTGAAAATCATCATGAGCGACGAGGCGCATTTACACTTAAGCGGTTACGTCAATAAGCCAAACCTTCTTTTCTGGGGCACTGAAAATCAGCGTGTGATGCGCCATTAGATCTTCTGAAAGCCACTGTGTGGTGCGGCGGCGGCGGCGTTCACGCGGGAGGAGTGATTGGGCCGTTTTTTTAGGACGCCATTGGCCATACGGTCACTGTTAACGGCGAATGCTACAGAGCCATGATAACCAATTACTTACTGCCGGAATTGGATGAGCGGGGCTTGGTGAACATGTGGTTTCAACAAAACGGTGCAACCACACAAAAAACACGAGCTACAATGGATATTGTGAAGGAAGCGTTGTCTGGTCGCGTAATCTCCTGTTTTGGCGATTTGGCATAGCCAGCCAAAAAGCCTCAGACCATCTTAGTTTTTAAGGATAATATTCGACAGAAATTCAAACAGTTATCCCGGAAAATGCGATAAAACGGACACAAATGTGTATCAATCTGGCGGCAGGCACTTGACGAATATCATCTTTTCCACTTAACAGAAAAAATTGTAAATGTCCAACTAAAGATTTAATTTTTTAAATTCAGCAAAAAAATTAAATTAAAAAGAAAATTTTATGCTTAATTTTGCGACACTTTGTATACATAAGTGCGCAACATATAAAAACACAAAGTCAATAAATTGTAAGGTTTGATTTAAAATTGACAATTTTAAAAAATTCTTTTTTTATTCCCTGCCAAGCTATAACCTTCGAGTTGATGGAATAAACACGGAACACATCTAGATAACTTTTATTTTTCGTTTACATCAATAAGAAGTTATTTTAGAGATCAACATTGCTATAGATTCTTTATACCTTTATTAACCGCAAATCCTTAATAAGCTTCTGATATTTAAAGTAGTTTTCGAGCAATAATATTTTATAAGTCACCAACTTGTGGAATGTTCAAAATTTCTCAATAAAGTTCTGAAAAAGACTCTTGAGCTTCCGTGGTTCTTTTCAACAACTGAACTTCGCACTGTTAAATATATGAACCAATATGAGATAGCAGTTCCAAGGCATTGAAGGTGTATTGCATCCAGCCTTTCGTCTGATAGCATGTTGATTTCAAACTTAGGTTCTTAGTTTTTATTGTTTAATCGATTTTAGTTTCTATTTACTGAGACTGATTTTGTAATATTTCATAACTCATTTATTTTTATTTTTCTAATTGATTTATTTATTTAAGTTCACTTTGAATTGAAAAGTGTCACTTAAGGGATTCCAGTGGATTCCCAAGTTTTGATTGTTTCTTCCTTCATGACGTCTATTTTCTCTTGGTTTCGTAACTTGATTGGTATATATCTCTCGAGATGGAAAACCAGACTGGGAAGGATTAGCTGATCACTGGTCGCAGGAGCTGCTTGTAGATTAATGTCTTTGTCGGTTGGCTATGACCTGATCTTTTCAGCAATGGGTGCAAACGGCTTAATGCCCAGCTGGTCTTTTTCAGAATATTTCTTGAGGACAGGTTAAACCTTAGCAACTCGTTGAAGTGCACTCCCAGGAACTTAACGCTATGTTGAATACATCAGGGAATCTCAGGACCTGATTTCTGCAAATTGTTGCGGTGCGAATGCCTTTACCAGTTGAAGGTCTTCTGAAGCAGACAAGTTCGGATGCCCCATTTCTGATAGAATTGGAATAAGCAAAGCAGGCAGGTTCGTAGCCGTGTGTAATGGGGCTGGGCACTAGAACAGCAGAGGCAATAGCAGGACCGCATATACAGAGAATCTTTTCAACAAGAGGCTGTCCGCAGGGTGGGGTACTATAAATTCTTGCTGTTGTTTTTTGTTGTTAGCAGTCCATTTTCGGAGGTGAAATCCTGCGCCACTTCACATCTCACTAAGTTCCTTCTTCCTGTCGCCTCCCGACATAAAAGTCATGTTTGACTATTTCTGCAGCGACTGGATACTTTTGTTGTTCGTCTTCAGCTAGTTGTTGAAGAGTTTTAATAGCCAGGTTTGGTGCAGATGCTGTACCATAAGTAAAAGTAGAACTTCGCCACAAAATTCTTAGGTAATCTTGATGGTCATCGTGCAGTTCGATTTGCGGTATATTTTTTCTATATCTGAAAAAAAAACGTATTTTGTGTTCCCGATTTTTGGATTCACCTACATATATGGAGTTGAATAGTTTTTATCGCATCTTACTTAGATGGGATTTTGACAATGTAGCCCTATTTTCTTGTCAGTAGTATGTTTCCTTGTAGAATTATTCGCACTGTTTATCTTCTTATTTTTGAAATATTGTCTGAGAAGCTTCTTCTAGCTCCCAGAATTTTTCTAGTTGTTGATCGACTGAAATCTGTGCCACCAGTTCAGTGACACTGTAATTATCAGTTTCATCGTTTGATGTTCGCCCAGATATTAACCACCCCAAATTTCCAATTATAAGGCAATTTGAAGTTTTGGATGGTAGTTGTCTTGTGAGTTTGTTTAGTACAAGAACTTCTAATCGGAGATTATTGCTTTAATGTGACGTCTACCATTTTAAGCAGTTCCTGCTTTGGTGCACCCAAACCACTTACTTAAACATAAACATTTTGTCTTTTGAGTTTTAATGTTTGAGCCATATATTCAGTAATCAAAGATTCTTGCGATCCAAGGTCGATGAGTGTTTGTAGTGTTACACTGCAGCCAATTCCGTCTTTATTGCTTGTCTTCAATATGGCAATGACATTTTGATTCTGTTCGCTATGATTAACTTGTTTGATTGCTTTTGGTGAGTCTTTTTGAACTGAATCTGATTGTTTATTTTGGGGAAATCTCTCAGCCTATTCCATGTTTAGAAACGATAAACGAATGATGCTTTTTGTTACAATGATGACAGTTGAAACATTAAGAATGCTTGTCATGTGGTAAGCAGTTCAAGCAGAGTTTAGCTTGTTTGCAAAGTTGCCACTTTTTTATTGGTGTAGAATTCAGGAATTTTTGACATGAGTAGATAACATGTTCACCCTTGCCAGGTGGGCATTGGAGGTTCTTCGTATCAATGTGAAAGCTGCATAGTGAAAATAAAAACATTTCACCGCCAAACCTTCTTCCCTCTTACACTCAAATGGAATCTTTTTAATGAAGGTTTTTACATAGCTTTTCCTTCAATTTATTGCATACCTTTTCTTTGTTATAATAAATAAATTATAATTATTGTCTGAAGTAAGCTAGCTGTATGCCTTAACCATAAGAAAAAATGTATAAATATTCTGCTACAATAAAATACAAATACAAAATTTGTATATCCTCGATACATTACAATTTTTTTTAAAATAATGTCCCCATTGACTAATATTTTTATTTTCAAATACATATCTGGTCCATTATACTCTCAAAAGCGTATTCGGTTAAACTCGAATCACCCTGTCGACATCTCCATCAAAAGGATATACTGCCAGGACAAATTTTGTCATCGTCATCCTTTGTGAATTGTGATAATCTCTGAGAAATATTGTTCGGATCTATCCTGATATCCTTTTCAGACAAAATAATATAAAAAAACACTCAGTCAACAAAAAAGTTTCAAAGTTTAAAAGTGAAAGGATATACTAAAGCACAGACGGTTATTATAGCCTTGCCACACTATGCAAACATCATTATCAGATTTTTTTTTTCTGCAGGTTGGAAAATATATTGTTTTTAGAATTTGTTTTCAGATTTCGTGCAAGGTGATAAAATATTATGAACTTAAATGTTTACCTTTGGTTGAAATATGACAATTTAAGTTTATGACTGTTGTAGATATACAAAAGAAAATAGTCACAGTTTTTGCATTATGTGCTGAACCATTCTTGGGGAATACAACTTTTTTTTGTTTTTTATTAGAAAACCATTTCATATGATGTCATTTATCATTATGGTTTTCAAGTTATTATGACAGTGGGTAACAATTGTAACGAGAATACATTTAAAGCAGATACTCGTAGCACTCTGTTCAATTTTTAATATTAAAAAGAACTGCATGAAAAATGAATAACCTCTAAATACCGAATGTCGCATTGCAGTAAGGACTTATTGGATAAGTTGATTCATGGAATTTAAATTGTTTTATATTTCAGTACATGAATATTCATAAACATTTCCATAAACTGGGAAACGCTTTGCTTTTTCAATACTTAATTGCTTTTAAATGATTCCTAGAGATAGTCAAATTTTCAGAATAATCCGCAACGAAAAGAGAATTTACACGCTTATTTAAGATGTCACTTATTGAAACACATTAGAAATTTTCATTAAGCATAGCTATCGCATTAGCGAAATAAATCGTTTTATTCAACCAACTTTGGCTATGGTGAGCTTTTACACATATAATTTGCAAATTAATTCAAGCCAAACACAAGCAGAATCAAAGGGCACGGTAGTGCCCAACCAAGTTCTGGCACTACACCCTTTTTACAGGAACAAACTCAGGCGATTTTTGACCCCTTAACCTAAACGGAAATAGATTTAAGCTAAACATGAACTCATTTAGACTATTAAGAAATCAATTTAAACTTTTTGTAAATCAATTTAAATTTTTAGCAAATCATTTAAGCTTTTAACAATTCGATGGTATATTGAAGTATGTGATATCTTGCAATAGAGAAAAAACAATCTTTATTGATGGGTTTAGATTTAATTTATATCTTCGAAGATCTCAAGCACTATTGTTCCAGCTGTGTGTGGAAGAAAGGTAATACTCATAACCGCAGTTAGTAACCTTGGAATAGTTCAAGAGTTTGGCAAACTTCACTTGTAGTTCGTATAAGTTTTGTTCTTATCTCTAAGAACTTACAGAAAAGCTAAATGATTGTTCAAGTGATGGTTTTTTCATAATGGTTAACACCATATTCCATAAGACTGGAGATGCACAGTAAATGCTATCTGCTACCAACCAGAGAACAAAATTTGTACCTCCTTTACTTAACAATGATCAACACTATAGAAAAATCTTATTCAAACATATGAGGGCATGCATACGATGCTACTTAAGATGAGACAGGTCATGAAATGATCTTGGTTAAAGTTGCCAAGAACTAGTTTGGCCTTCATCAGTTTTGGGAGTTCTTTCTAGTTTTTGGATCTTTTAGCCTTCTGCTCTATTTTGATTTCGTTTTTAATCCAATTTTCTCTTTTTCCGCAGTTGGGCTCTGGCACCATTAAAGTAGTCCTTGCGCCTATTTTTGCTAGGGAATCTATCTCCTCATTTCCCTGGATGCCTACATATTCAGGTACCCAATGAAGTGAGACATTATTGTTCTTGTCAAGTTCGTTTAGCTTGCCTACACATTCCCACACCAACATAGACGTAATGACGTATGAGCTTAGTGCTTTGAGTGTGGATTGGCTATATGACATAATGGCAATGTTTTTGTTCAGTATTTCCTTTCGAGATTTCGACCTGCAATATCGGTTTGTCAATGCCTTCCGCCTGGAAAATGTTAATAGATTGTCCCATTGGTATGGAAAGTTTGGTACTAGGCCCAACAATTCCATCAGCAGTTCCTTCTGTAGTTCTTGAACCTTCCGTGTACCTCTTAATGGCGTTGGCTTTAAGTGTGTAGTTTTCTGTTTCGCCTAGCTACTCTTTTTGCCAACTTAACTTCGTTTTTTAAATTTTTTCACGAAGTTTAATTTTGTAATGATTCCATCCGATAAGTTCGATAAGGTTAGCTACTGCTGACTTAAAAAGGCAGTTCCTTTGCCTGTGACTTATAAATTTACCTGACCCAGTCCCTTCTTGGAAAATATCTTAATGGCTCCCTTCGCAGCACTTCCAACTACTACATGTATTGGGGATACATGAAAAATACCCCCATTGGTACTGTAGGGCAAGTTTTCATTGTTATAGTAATACATAAATAAACAAGCGAGTTTTGGACTTCTCCTAGTTGTTTGCAACTGGGTTTTTTTTTTTGTAACATGTAACCGCACCATATGTAATTATGTAGGGGCCTTACTATTATATATATATCAGGATATATGATTTGCACCCTCATGATTTATCTGCAAATCTCTTGCATATCATAAGGGCTTTTGTGGCTTTCCCGACGGTATATTTTTTCGCCAGCTAATCCGACTAGGTTGCATGCATGGCAGAAGTCTTTTCTTGGCAAATTGTATTATAGTCATCTTTGTAGGGTTAATTAATAATCCTACCATTTACTAGTGATAGTTAGTCCTCTCTAGATGATATCACAGAGAGTTTTTTTCAAACTGATTCTTGGGAGGTGAAATTTTCTTGCAGTTCATCAACTACTAGATTCCACAGCAAGAATGATAGTACCCCACCCTGTGGACAGCCTCTTGTTGAGAAGATTCTCTGTATATACAGTCCTGCTATTGCCTCTGTGTTCTAGTGCTCAGCGTGCCACTGATCCATTTAGTTGTGATAATGAGTACACACTAAAATATACACACTAAAAAATATAACACACGGTTACGAACCTGCCTGCTTTGCTCATTCCAATTCTACCAGAAATGGGGCATCCAAATCAACACGTCCAAATCGGAACTTGTCGGCTTCAGAAGACCTTCAACTGGTGAAGGCATTCGAACTGCAACAATTTGCAGAAATCAGGTCCTGAGACTCCCTGACGTATTCACCATAGCGGCAAAGCCAAACGTCAAGTACCTGGGAGTGCACTTCAACGAGTTGCTAAGGTTTAACCTGTACTCAAGATATGTTCTGAAAAAGGCCAGCTGGGCCTTCAGCCGTTTGCACCCATTGCTGAAAAGAAGATCAGGTCTTAGCCAACCGACAAAGATATCAATCTGCAGGCATCTCCTGCGACCAGTGATCAGCTATTTCTTCCCAGTCTAGTTTTCCATCTCGAAGACAGCTATGAAGGAACTTTAACTATTCGAAAGGAAGATATTGAGGATCTGCACTGGACTCTACTTCGACAGTCAACGACAGAAACACTTAAGAATGAGCATCTCTACACAGAAGCGAATTTAGTTCAACTGGACAAATATCTAGTTCATTCAACGAAGAAACTAATGCGGAACATCATAGACCACCCGAATCAGCTTATGAGAATGACCACAGAACAACGACATCCCGAACTGAGGTATCTACGAGTAAGTGCGGTGGAAACTCTGGATGACAACCTAATCATGGACAACGAGGAAGTAGTCTCGTTCTACACTGACATTGGGTCAGCCAAAAACGGCGGCTAAGCGCCATCCCTGCCCACAACCCAACAAAAATCACTATTGACAACCGGGAATGAACACCCTGAAGACGATGCAGTCAACTGACCTTTTAATTTTTTTTTCGTCATGTAAAAATAATTAAACTTAAGTCACTGTATATGGGCAATTCTACAGAACTTTTAAACTCTGTGTTATGAGCATATAGCTATGAATATCTTAGCTCCAAGTTAAAATATACTTGAATTTCTTTTTTATTCCAGTGAATTACTTTATTAACAATATGTATTTTCCAAATTGAGTCATCTAAGTATTTATCTGCGCTTTTATAGTTTCTTAAACAAGCTAAATTTAAAAAATCTCAATTGTAATAATCTCGTTTATTTTTAAATTATGCTCTGATGTACTCGCGGCCCGCAACTTGAGTCATTACTTTTACAAGCAAAATGTTGTCTTTACCTATAAGAAATATTATCGTAAGTTTCGTAAGTGTGCGCCAGTTTTGTGATACCTTATAGATCTTTCTATAAGTGTAATAACTTTTTAATAAAAATATGTTTTTTCGATGTTTCGTTGTTTTTTGAAGACGGCCCAAGGAATATCACTATAATTTTCAATTATCTTTATTCCTCAAGTAAAAACGAAGAAATCAAGCCATGAATCAAGTATGTGCGCAATAAATTTTCGAGACTAGAAATGTTTTCAATCAGAGATCGAATTTCTGCATGAATGGAAATTTGCACTTAAATGTATAGCACATCTTTCGCAAGGCTTAAAATCGATTTTTTCTGCTTCTGATCTTACTGTATGCTTATAGATTTCTAGAAAAACAATGGGCCACAAAAGTAATTATTGTAGTTTTAAAATTATCAACCTTAATTAGAGTATTTATTCAAATAAATGAAATTTCGGGTCCTGCTCTTATAATACTGTATATATACCCTACCTCAACGGCCCGCGATAAAATCGATGCACGACTATTTATTCAACATACTGATAGGTTCAATAAAAAGTGCGCAAAGTCTCAGTGGTGTGCGAAGTATTTGAAAAAATAAAGTTTCAAAATCACAAGTTTAAAAGTTCTGTAGATATGCCCATATAGCTAGGCCCCCTATGAGCCAACGAATGTAAATTTTCAGTTTTCACACATATGTAGTATCTTATTAGTTGTAAGCCAAATTGTAAATAGTATGTTCAATAAAACAAAATTGAAATTGAATTGAATTGAATACCTTATCATATCCCATTAAAACCACAGGTGAAACGAGTTTATGATATCAAAACGACGCACTCCAGCACAAAGTGGGTCATTAATTTAAGCACTTTAAAATTTTTTTTTTAAAAAACCGTAGAAGCCATTTTCAAGAAAAATAAGATTTTATTTTTCGTTAAAATAATTAGCAATTTTTTTAATCTTCTAAATAGAATTGAAAAACTGAAGAATTTGAAATCCATAAAGGAATTTTCAAAGTATGTATGTATAATTTTTCAAAAAAAAAAAAAAGTTTTTGTTCAACGGCTAGAAATTGTGCATCTGAGACACCGTTATTTTTGGTCCTTAAAAAGTAAAAAAAAGTTTAGGCTCTAGCTGAATCGATATACAAGAGGGATACCCGCCTTTTTGTCGTCCCTATAACAAGGTTAATCGGAACCACGAGTTGGATTTTTCTTAGAATGCATAACATGACATACATATACAACTTTGTAAGAATGTAAGTTTGACATATGTATGTAAGTTAGGGGCGTTTAGTAGAGGTAAACAAATTTTAATTGAAACAAAACACAAAGCAATTTTTCGAATTTCCACAATCTTCGCAGTAAATCAGGCTGTATTTCGGTACTCACTTGATTCTGGCTTATCGGCGAAGACATGTGACTTTACACAGGGCCGCCGCTACCATATGTGCGAAATGTGCGGCGCACAAGGGCGCCAACGTCTAGGGGCGGAAAATTAAGAGATAGATCTAACTCAACCTATACGACATACTCCAAAAGTTTTCCTTAAGCTTTCGGAATTTGTTTACATTTGACCGTTCACTACGTAGTTCCCGCACACAATCTACCACAAATCTTTATTCATATTCTGTTTGTGACTGTCGCCTCTCACACCAAATAACCTCTTCGATTGCAGTCATAGTCTAAACTTCTTAACGCCATGTCGCCATAGATTGACACTTTTGAAATAGCTTTCCACGCAACCTTCATCTCAGACTTATAAACTCGAAAAGGATTTTGATTTTTTTTAGATTTACAGCCCATGTATTTCCCATAAAATAAAACGAAAACAGTGTCTCGAAAACATTAATTTTACTAATTACTCGTATTTTTCTATGAATGGGTATCAATATTCTGATTGCAATGATATATCTAAATATCTTAAATCTAAGTTGGTTACAAGAACAAAATTATCAAAAGGTGATTTAAAACATTCCTTATTTTACCGATGCAAAATGTAAACAAACCATCTTTACAACGGAAACCAAAAAAAAAAAAAAAAAAAAAAAAAAAACGGTAAAAAAAAATGTTTTGTGTCTCTAAATACTTATTTATGTTTCTTTTTAAATAAGAATTTACGAATAGTTTTTAATTAATTTTGGAACTGAATTGATAAATAACTTAAACGTCAACGGATTGAACAAAATCAGAATAACCCAGAAATTTAACGTTTCAATATAGTTCCCACACAAGCCACAAAATGTCAAATTTCATCAAAGCATACCTAAGATGTCAAGGAATTATATACATATAATACTTCCAGATCCGGAAGTAAATGATGAAGTGTTTCAAAAAGAAAGTGAAAATAAAAACTTTTAAAAATATCAAAAACTACTTTGTCTTCTTTCTGTCAAGCTATAAACTATTGGTTTTTACCAATTGACATACATAAATTATAAACTGTGCTAGGAACTCGAATATTTGCATTTTATATGAAAATGGTTTTGTTGAAGAAAATTATTCGCAATTGCCATATAAACATAAATATATAACAAAGTTATAAGTTATAAGTCAAATAATCTTTTATATACAAATTAAGAAAAAAAAAATATATTACTTTACGAATAAAAAATAAATTTCCAAAAAAAAAAATATTTAGCCCTTTTTTGAGATATCGGATTTTCCAAAAAAAAAATTCATTAAAATCCGTTCAGCCGGTAATGAGAAATTCAAAAATCGTCAAAATGGTTCTATGTTCGGTACAGTTAGTAATATATTGATTTCAATTTTTTTTGTTTAATTAATAGAACGTAAAAATTTATCAAAATTCTCGGAGACGTTTTCGAGAAAAACACGATTTTCGAAAACTTTTCTTTGTCAAGTTTAAAAAAAATCAAGCATGGGGTTCTCGAAATATTGAGATTCAAAAAAAAAATTGAAATCCAAAAAAAAAGTTTTGAAAATTTTAATTCACAGGAATATATTTTAAATTTTGGGGCGCTTTAGCATAAAACAAATTATCAAAATCGGTTGTACCGATTCTTTAAATTTTTTGATTTTTGTTTAAATATGTTCAACATTGTTTTAATTTTTTTTTTTTATATTTCGAAAAATATCTTACTTCATATACAGTAATTGTTGGTCTTAAAAAAAAGAAGAAAAATAAAAGTGTGGGGACAAAATTTCGAGACCCAGTTTTTTCGTCTTCGCTATCATCGTAATGTCAACTGTGATCAAAATCTCGAGCTCGATTTTTTTACGAATGTATGTATGTATAACTTGCCTCATAGCACCTATGAGTCTCAAGTAAAAAGAGTAAATACTCTTAAAAGGATGCAAAAACTGTACATATGTATATGCTATAATGACTACGTTCATTGTATAAGAATTTGGAGTAGCTCGGAACGCGACAACAACAATGCACGTTTGCTTAAATTTTTCAACTGCGAAATGGATAATAAATAAAACTTTCACTTATACAACGTAAATACCCCCGTGTACCCGAGACATGGGGCGGCAATTAAAGGTTCCTGCACAAGGGCGCACGAACACCCAGCGGCGGCACTGACTTTACATACCCCCAGAAAAAACAATCAAATGGCCGCAAATCGCATGAACTAAGTGTCCAGTTATAAGGTCCATTGTGTGAAATTAGTCGTTCGTCGGTTTCTGTTTCGTCTAGATATCCGGGTGAAATCACATGCCTGCACATTTAGTGCCTTCCAAATGATGCACGAGAAAGTAAGTAATATTTTCTATCTATCACTGAATATTGAGATGTTAGTTTTCATTTCAACTTTGTGATGAATTTTATTTGATATGCTTACTAAGAACACTTAGAGAAAACAATTTGTCAAGTCACAAGTAGTTACCTACCCTTATATCGTATTTGTCTAACTACCTTACCATATTCGAAATTCATTGAGCGCAATTCGACAATTCGAACTACACGACGGGCTATCCAGTGAGAAGATCATTTCCGTCAAGCAAATCGTTCTTTTGGAAACTAACCTTTTACTGAGACGGTCATAAGATAAGCGTGGTTTAAAACTTAAAGCCAATCTCTTAGAAGCTTTAAGTATTACCTTTTCTGGTATAAGTTTAAAGTCTGAATAATTTTACTTTTAATCGTTAAAATATCGAGGTAATGTTGTTATTTCCTACGAAAAATATAAAAAAAATGCAAGAAATCGAAATTTTTAGCTTCACATCCAGTTAAGTTGTCGTCTTTTGTCAGATCGTCGTTTCTCAGAGTAGAAGAAAATTAAAATTTACTAAACGCAAGTCCATGTAAGTCTCATTTTTTTTTTTATATAAATGTGAGTTTCTGAAAATACCCTATCTTAATATATATAATTCTTCTGTGAGTGTGTATGTCACTGAACTTCTCTTAAACGACTGGACCGATTTTTATGAAATTTTTTGTGTGTGTTCAAGGGGATCTGAGAATGGTTTAGATTCACAATTAAAAAAAAAAATATTCGTAGTTAGCAACGCGAGCACGGGCGGCTAGTTTTGTATATAGAGTGACATTGTTGGAGGTACAAGCGAAAAAAAAAACGCTTGCCAAACTCATTCGCTTCCACGTGCCCGAGAACGCTTGCCTACAGCTCTTTAATCAGGAGCCAAATTTAATTGATGTGCCACATGTCTCATAGACCCATCCCTTTGGTTCCAAATCGAGAACCACACGACTAACTCGATCTCTTGTGGAGCGACCGATTGAATACCTCTCACTCAGGAACTCTCCAACCCAGGTTTTTATAGAGAACCCAATGGGAAGGCGAGAGTATTAATCCGACGGACGTATCGTCAACTCTGCTGATAAAGCGCAAAACCACAACAAGTGACACAATTAGTGTTTATTTCAAAGTCATAGCATCTACCTAACTTCTCTGACTCGACAAAAGCTTAAAGATTTTTTTTTTTTTTATGGAAACAAAATATAGTGAAAGTATCGTATAGAATAAAGTTATAATAAGAACAAAAAGGAAGAAAACCAAGTGTAAAACAAAAAAAAAAAAACTTAGCTAATTTTTCTAAATTATAAACAAGTACCAATTCTGCAAAATAACATACAAAAATATTTGAGTAATAACATACAATTAAATATTATAAATATATGTGCGCACATCGTGGATGGACCATCAAGTGTTGTCATGTAAGTAGTCGAACGAAAATTATATTTATTAAATTTATTTAACATAAACATATACTTTTTCTTAAATGTTTCCTTGGTTCTTTTCAAAAAAAAAATTCTTTTCTAATCTCTCAATTTCGAGTTATTGTTTTAAACCTTATTAGAACTACATATTTATTATATTAGTTTGTAACCAGCTACTTAGCTTGAATCAGATCAATGCTACATATAAAATTCTTGTTTTCTCATACGTCATAATATACTTCTATAAACTTATCAATACGTAAGATTCATATTTTGTTGTTTTTAAAGGTGACACACACACACATGTTTTGTTCAAAGTCAACAGTAAATTTTCTCTTATTGCTCTAATAAATTTTAACTCTAACAGCTGATGATCAGTGTTAACAGCGTTGAGTTAACATACTCTGTTAATTATCTTTAAAGCTATTCACATTACTAAAATAACTCAGAGAGCACATAATGAATTTGCAGAAATCTGCACACCATATGATTGAGGTTAATGAACTCAGTTAAGATAGGTCAGGTACATGGTATTAATTTTTATAACGATTTGAAAAGAAATAAATGAATTTAAAACTAATGAAATTTAAAACTACGAATTATGATTTAAACTAAATATGAAGATGGACTAAAGTAATATTTAAAGGGAAAGGTGGAACGGAAAGATGAAATAGGAGAAATGGTATAAATTTGTATTTGATAAATTCTTCAAGGGACTGCATATAAACATAGGCTCATGCAGTATGGAGGTAGCTAAGGCTACTATTGGATAAGGGTCGCCCTATAGCCGTGCGGCTAGCACATATTTACATCCGTGTGTTAAAGAGAAGTGAGATGTTGGACAACAGATATTCTTTTATGTGTTTGTGTTTAGTTTATATATTGGCACGAAAATTTTATTAATGTATGGTCTTAAAGCAGCAAGATCCCCCCCCCCCCCCATCCGGCGAGCCTTAGCCGTGCGTCGACCAGCGTGCCACCCGCTGCTTAGAAGAGATTGCCCACCATTACTCCCAACCATTACAACTTGAGATCAAGCCAAACTTATATTTGGTTTGTTTGGTCAGTCACAGTAATTTTCGTCTTAAGAAATGTGCCGGGAAAACTTTTGAAAAATGCCATCCAATGGCTATCCGTTTAGACTAAAATCGAATAGGTAAACAGACAAAATTGCGAGAATCACTATTATCGTCTTTGCTATCATCGTAATATCAAATGAAAATAGAGATTTGTAAATCTTTTAGCTGTTTCCCCTTTCGGATAGGAGTTTACTTAAAACATTTGAATGATAAATGGATTGTTTTATCTGATGTACAAGATGGCGCACGACAGTCATACAGATTTAAAAAACAAAATGCAAACTTTTTGAAAATGACCAATCTTTTAATTTTTTTTTTTAAATAATTTATCGGCTAAATAGTGCTCGAATGTTTAGTTTGAGGGCTTCCAGATTCCTGGGACGATCTTTATAAACGAGACATTTTTAGTATCCCCATAAAATCGACAAATCAGGAGAGCGCTTAATTTGTCTGTTAGATAGATGAGGCTCCCGAAGAATATATTTCGCAAAAATTTTATGCACACTGTGGCTATGTGGGCTATGGCTCCGTTTTGCGGAAACTAGACATCTTCCTGTTTCAATTTCGTCAAGAAAAAACTCTGAATCATGGTTAGCCAACGTAAAGAAGTCACAGTAGCCGTTTGATCATTTTCTGATTCCGAAGTAAATGCCTGGGAGACTACTCCATGTTGGCGATTGGCTATAAGTTCTAAAACAATTTCCCGTCCCGCTCTCCCCACATCCTTTATTTAAAAATCTACGACTCTGAGAGAGGAAGTTATGATCGTTTGCCATTCACCAGCCTGTAAAATTATGAGTGAATAATTTAAAAAAAATCGAAGCTTGTTCCGCAATCCTTTGATATTTCTATTAAAGATGAAAATCCTGTGGAATAGATTTAATTTATACGGCTAAGAATCGATTTCCGAGAATGTGGACACCCAAAGACAGGACATTGAGCAAAATCCATTAATTTAAAATATTGCAGTGTTGTATCTGAATCTCAAATAAGTTCGACATGGAGACACATACACATATATGTAACATATGTACCTATGGGTGTATATATGAAAATCAATTTATATTTCACTTTCTAACCAAATTTCCGGTTGAGTGTTTTAATTTTTTTTTCGATTATAAGAAAAGGCTCCCCTCTTTGAACATTTGAATTTGATGATTTCATAATGAAATACCAAACCACGTCCGAATGAACAATCTCTAGATAAATCAAAGGCAGGTACCTAACCTGCCTAGTAATACTTCTTTTTTCAAATTAAAATGCGTTTCCGATAATTATCAGTCTGGAATGACATATGGTGCACGAAAAGGAATTTAAACTAGTTACTGTGGTTATTTCCACACTTGACCGCAATAAGGCAAAGAATTGTATGTCGGAATTTTTGTCGTCATTGAAATTGCTTAGAGGTACCTACCTATTATTGCATACATTATTAAGGTTATATGTCTAGTTAGTAAATTTATTTATTATTAGGTTAGTTGGTTTTTAATTTTTGTTATCGAACTTTTGGAAAAAACTTACATACTGCAGCTCAGAATGGATATGATAAAGGAAAGATTTGTATAGCCTAGCCGATGGTATGATGAAAAGCAATGCCATTATTTTTTAAAACGTTTCAAAGCATACCTAAATTGTTGTATATTTTATTTTTTTTTTTAAATCATGAACAGATTGTGCAACATGCCAAAACGATAACTTAAGTCTACATGAAATTGAATCCCCAATGAAAAAAAATGTACTGACGAAAATATAAAAACTAAAATTAAAAAAAAAAAAAATAATTTGCAAAGGTTTTAACAAAAATATATAAATTAAACAAAAACAGCTACAGAACTATTTTTCTTAAATAATTAAAACAATCAGGACATTTAAAGTCATGATGGATGTTTTCGATCTACTCACCAACAGCAGCCTTGTTTCGATCTGAATACATGCCCCGAGGAAGTGTCTGAGATGCTCCGACATAGTATGGTGCTTGTTTGCCGCCCTAAAAATTAAAAAAAAAAAGAAAAAATTATACACTGTTGAATTGAATTTTCAAAAATTTAATTAATTGATTTTATAGTAAAATTTTTATTTTAGTAATCTAGACGAGAAACTTATTATGTAGGTACAATTATACACATATAATCTCCATGTTTCAGTTCAGGGTGTACCAAATACAAGTTTCTTTTTAAAAACGCAATAAAATGAAAAAAAAAAAATGTTTCTATATATTATGGCTTTATTTAGTAGTAAGAACAAACATTCCCATTAATTATGGAACACAACATCGTTCAAATGGCTGCCCCATCTAGCTTCGCAGTAGCGCATTCCGTCATTGCAATTTTCCAAGACCTTGTTGATGGTTTCGGTGTGTAGCCCACGGATTATTTGGATGATATTGGCCTTAAGTGCATCAATCCTTCGCGGTTCCCCACAAAAAAAGTCCGAAAGGGTCAATTCACATCTCCAAGGCGGCCAATTGACATCGTCAAAATGGCTGATAACACGATTTGGCGCAAAAGATCGATGGTGGCATGGGCTATTTGGCATGACCTGCCATCCTGCATGAATCTGAGAAAAAAACTCGGTTAACATGGCTCGAAACGCCCACCTTTGACCGAAACGTTGTTCCCAGCCTCATTTTCGAAGCAACAAATGGTCTAATCGACAGTCTGCACTAAACTGTCACTCTCTGTAGTTGCATTGGCTTCTGGACAATAACATGCGGGTTTTCCGAGCCCCAGATGGCAACTTTGTTTGTTAACATAGCCGCCGAGATGAAAATGCGCCTCGTCAGAAAAGATGATTTTTCGTCCAAAATCGTTGTCCAATTCGAGCTTCTCTAATGTTCAAACTGCGAAATGACAAGGAAGCGGATGGTCATGCGCCTTCAATTGCTGAGTCAATTGGACCTTTTAAGAGTTCTCTTCAAACTAGTGCGTGAAATGTTGAGCTATTGAGATCGATGGCGAGTTGATGTTCGTGTTCGTGAATTGAGTCTCACACTCTCGGCTACAGCAGCCACATTCTCGTCTGTGCGCACCGTACGACGACGGGGAGTATGAGTGTTGCCCACTAGCATACCAGTCTCACGAACTTTTTGCATAGACTTGCTTACAACAGGCGCGGTAGATGCTTCATTTCGGCCAAAACTTCTTTTCAAAAAACGCACTGCATGGGCTACACAGCACGTACCTACTTTGAAAATAAGTTTTGATGAATTCCCAACATGATCAAACTTAAAGCGACTCATTGCGTTCCGCGGAGGTATGATACTGACTTTCTCTCAAGACTTCGAACGGGAAACAGCTCAAAATATGGAAATGAGGAATGAGTGGCCGTCTCTGCAAAAAGGCGAGTTCTTTTAAACACATTTTGCATAACAATTTCGTGAACTTCTGTGTAATTTCAGCAATTTCGGTTTTAATATTGTCCTTAAGCATCGAGGTTGCAGTTGGTTTGCTGATGTACACCTTTTCGGGAGGCGTCAAATCAGAGGATCGTTGGATAGTAGCACGATGTGATGTCTTGAAACCATATGTTCTGTAGGACTATTTGATCCAACTCGGGCACAAGAAAGTTTTTCAGCGGCCACCATTGCCATTGGCGTGTTCAAGGTAGCTTGGTTCAATTATTATCAAAAAAACATTATCGAGTTACATTCTACCACAATAGTTGAACCTTTCCAGTAGCTTGAGAATTTAGTAGAAACCTGGCATCAATCAACCAGAGTCTTGCCTTAAACGTATTTTGCAATAACAAGAATAAAGGTGACTCCAACTATTCACTATCCTATTAATTATGAAGGCACATGGTCTCATTTTGGTGTACCAGTAGATGAGCTAACGAAGTAGTCGATTCAGACGAACTATTACTTGTTACTTAACATCCTAACTTGTAAATAATTTTTTTTCTTTTTGTTGTATATTTAACGATCCTTGATTCTTAAAATTTTAATTTCCTTAGAAAATAAATGCAAAATAAGTTCTAAATCAATTAGTAGATAATATTTTAAAACGCTATTAAATAAATAAAAAAAAATATATTTTATTTCCATCTATATTTCCATCTATCATGGAGCGTGATTTTGTATTGCCAACGCTATCCTGGTGGTGGCGCTGAAATTAGCGCACGATTTTACAGTGGAGAGTAGGATAAGATAAAAAACAGGTTTACTACAAGTTCGAGCAAGTTCGTCCGACCCAGTCGTGCATTTTATTTCTTCTTGCATTCATTGTATTGGAGCCAAGGGATTCTTCTAATTGTAGGCAATGCTAATTTAATTTTGCCAGAAAATTTAAAATTCTTTGCATTATGGCAATGCTAGTTTATATTTGACAACACAAAGCAGAAAGTTTATTTACAAGTGTTTTTTTTTTATATTTCGCATCAATTATTTTGTAAATTTTAGTGCTTAGTTTTCAAGTTAAATAGCATATAAGTATTCAGTATTGTGTAGGATAAAGTGTTTAATGTTTGAAATAAATAAAAGCATAAAAAGATTTATTTGTTCGTGTTCTTTTTACAAATGGAAGTGGTTTTCAATTGAGAAATTGTTCGGCCACGTTATTAATTAAAAAAAGCTTTTGTTGTGTGTTTTTTTCAATGAAATTATGTTTTTACTTGTTTTGTTGGTTAGTTGTTGTGGTTTTTTTCATTAAAAGAACATTCTCTTTCGGCGATAAAAAGTGTTTTCAAAGTGTTTTAATTAACCTCTAACAAAGTTAGAACAATAATTTATTGTAAGAAACATGTCGCTGTCTTTGAAGGATAACGTGTCGTTTTGACATGTCACTGATTACTCCATAGACATTTTTTTACCCCCAATGCCAGAAAATAGGTTTTACTTCAAAAAACAACATAATTAAGTGAATTACCAAGATTTAAGCATTTAGTGAATAAATTGAAAAATTTTAAATTTTTAAAATAACGTTTAACACTATTAGAAGAATTTTTTGAAGAAGCAAAAAATGAAGTAGAATATTACGTAGTTACTGGTTGGTTGTTATTGGGTAGTTTGACACCATGAGATATTGATTCTTTAAAAACATTGAACTTTAGATTTTGATTAAACTTGATACTATATTAAAGCTGTATGGGATGGATCAGTTTATTCCGAATGGTTTGAAACGAACAGTAGTGTAAAACAAGGATGCCTTCTTAGTGCCCTTTTGTTTTCACTCTTTATTAACGATGTTGTTGCTTATCTTCCTGGAGGAATTCGAGCTGTTGATTTAAACATCAATGTACTGTTGTATGCCGATGATCCGGTGGTGCTTTCAGAATCAGCAGAAAACATTCAACTGATGATAAATCGTTAAGCAGAGTACTGTCATAAATGGAGTCTTATCATTAATTTAGAAAAATCGAAAGTCATGGTGTTTTCAAGGTTATCTAGAAATCAGAGCACTCACAATTGGTCATTCAATGGTTCTAGTTTAGAGATAACGAATGAATATAAGTATTTGGGAGTGAAATTGAGTAGTTCTCTCGATTTTAACAAACATCTTTTAGATAAATCGAAAAGTGCGCAAAGCCTGATCAATATTTCATGGACAAAGGTATTTTCAAATGAACACGTCAATATTTCAGCGAAACATAAAATATTTGATGCTGTCGTAAAATCTACACTTTGCTACGCTGCTCAAGTACGGGGAATCGATGAATATGAGGTTATTGAGAACTTTCAAAGGAATTTCATAAAAAAGCTTTTAAACCTATCACCTTAACTATTTACCTACACGTTAAAGGTACAGGCAGATTACATCATAGAGATGCTCCCTCACCAGGATGACAGACTTCCTAAAAAAATGATACTATACGAGTTAAGAAATGAGGATTGGTGGATGTCAAAATGGAAAAGCTTGGGAGATGTCCATGGAGTAATCCTTTCGATGAATCCAGTCGAATCTTACGTCCTTAAAGAACAGCTATACCGCATTATTCAGCGCCATGAAAGCTCTGTCCATGATACGCTTATAGTTAAAGCTCGTGAATCCGAAAGTAGAATACTGCATTCCCAGCTTAACACAAGTTTATTGGAAAAAAAACTACTTTCACGATCTGCTTAATTATAGAGAAATATCACTTATCTTCAAAGTGAGATGTGAGGTCCTCGGTCTAAACGGAAGCTCTTACAATGGAAGTTTCTACCAATTTTGTTCCCTACGTAACTAACGATCCAAAGAAGACTGTTTCCACTTTGTCAGCATATGCCTTATATTTTCTCCACAGAACAGTTACGATGCAGGAAACGATCTCAATTTTGAATGGATTCGATTGGAAAACACTTTACAAGTTTTTGAAAGAACTTTATAAATATAGAACGTTATTAGTAACAGAATTCATGTAATTATTTTTCTACTATTTTATTAATATTCTTAATATATATAAATCTCGTGTGACAATGTTTGTCCTCAATGGACTCCTAAACCACTTAACCGATTATAATAAAATTCGCACACCATGTGCAGTTCGATCCAACTTGAGAGATAGGATAGTTTAAATCTCAAATTATAGTCGCTATTTTTAATTTATTGCTAATTATTTGTCTGTTATTATTTGACAGTCACAATTATCTGTTAACTCCAAATGATTCTAACAGATGTCGATACCTTTCGACTGGGTTGAGTAAGTAATCAATAGATGGCGCTGCTATGGTAAATCTACGAACGTGTCATATAAGCTACACTAGCTGACCCGGCCACGCGTTGCTGTGGCTAAAGTTTTTGTTATATTACATTATAGTAAACAATCTAAGAGGAACAATAAGAGAACATCAGTCACGGAGTCCACTATGCTTTTTCACACAGATGGTATTTGTAAAAAAATATGGTGATCTCCTTATTTGACTTTCTACTACTATAACCCTTTAGTAAAATGAAATTATTTACGAACAAAGACGAAAATGTTGATGTTGGTATACATATTCACTGGATTGAGATTTGAAGGGGAAGTACGTTGAACACAATTAATTAAAATGTTCTTAGACTTGATATTAAGCATAAATCAGTAGGTACAAAATAAAAATTTATCAGATTTATTATTTCCATTTAATTTTATAACAAATATAAGTATATTACAGTATAATACAGTAAATAACATGTGACGCTTAAACTCATGAATGAGGTAGGCAAGGCAGACAGTCTTAAACTTTTAAACATTATATCTATTTTTTTGAATTATAAATACTTTCAATTTAATTTAACACCAATCGGTGCACAATGTTTTTGGTTAACCTGTCTTTAGCTAACACAAATAGATTCGACGGTTTCCCAACACGTGAACACGCAACATATAGTTGCCCATGAGAAAAACATTAGCCACAGCAACGCGTGGCCGGGTCAGCTAGTATCTTTATATAATTTGCTAACTGAGTTGACGGCAAGGCCATAGCTTTTAAATTCATTATTTTTTGTTAAACTGTGAAGGAAGTAGAAATAAATGAATAACTTACTTTTTTACTTACTTACTATATTAAATAAGAGGAAAAACAAGTCTTTGTGTGAGTGATCGGCCACAGCAAAAACGTGTTGATCAAACATTGTATCCCGTGTTTTTTGGTCTTTTCTCCGACACGTTTGCTTCCATTTGCTTAAAATTAACTTTAAGCAGAATAAAGTTGTTTCCTACAAATGTTTTAAAAATTTTCATGCATATACATTTTTTTAAGAGCC
This sequence comes from Philhelius festivus, assembly GCA_963931855.1. Lineage (NCBI taxonomy): Eukaryota > Metazoa > Arthropoda > Insecta > Diptera > Syrphidae > Philhelius > Philhelius festivus. The sequence continues at coordinate 141,041,012 of OZ007556.1, read as the reverse complement.
TCTTCTACGCATTTTTAGTTAATTTTATTAAATTATTTAAATTTTTTATTTAAAAAATGAATTTCGCAAATAAGAGAATTATCAAGTGCGATGATTCAAATTGCACTTTTGGAACACATTTAGAAGTAGTATTTAACATAGTTCACCAAATTTTAAGAAAAATATTCGTCCACCAGTAACTTAGTTCAGGTGGTTTAGGAAGCCATCGGATAAGAAACCGTGAACAGCACTCAAAATAAAAATTCTAAAAATATTACCAAAACCATTAATTTTAAAAATATATTAAAAGTTACGCAGTAAACAGAGACCATAAAAACTCAGAAGAAGAATTTCTGCATTAAGTCCTTAAACCGGATGGAAATGGAGTTAAAATGATTCATAAGTAGGTATACGTACCCACCCGCCTTAACCTCCCCTAAGCAGCAGTAATTTTCAAACCGACACGACAGTTCATTGCCCTGGAACATTATGTGAAGAACACGAATAAAACATAAAATAAAAACTTTTCTTTTGACTGAAATTAAAAACATTTAGCACCAGCATTAGCATACAATAAACTGAATGCAAGAAACAGTTGCCTTTGAGTGCCAAGTTGTAGCCATTTTCATTTTTTGGGGACATGCATCATCGTAGCTCTAAAAAGCCCTTCTGTGGCAAATGCAAAACGGTTTATGTACCACTTTTGTATTTATAGAGGGTTCGTCGTTCGTATGTAGTGTAAGTGCGAGTATATTGTGTTAGTGGCATCATCGTTGAAACGACAAGATGTGATATGCAATTTGCTCAAGCAAATTTCAGACAATGTGGTTTAATTTTTATGCATTACATACCGTTATACACCGTAACTAAACATGGAGAGCATCCAAATTTGCATGGCGCGCGAATGGGAGTTGGTATAATTAATACGGAAATGCAGTCACTCTTGTCCCAAAAAGACAAAAGATGAAAAGATGTGCTGTTGTGTTGCATAAAACACAGAAGTGTTGGCAAAGGAAACTTAACTTGGTGGTTGAGTGCACTGTAATTGCTGTTTGTTATGGATTGCAAATTGCATACAAAATGTGTACCGTAAATCCATACTGAATAAACTGTCGCTTTGTGGGTAGACACCAAAATACTAATACCTACGCAAACAACGAAATCTGCTAACCAACTTTACTGTGGGTAAAGTGTGAAGATTAATTCTTGTCTGTTCCTGGGTGAAACTGGGACGGCATTTCATTAATTTGAAAGTTATATAAGAATTAATGTCCGGGTCGGGTGTTGCCATTTGAAGCGACTTATCGCTTAAGTCCGACCAAATAATATGTGTCTTCTGGTAATGCGTCTCACTATACTTGTTACATTGCAAATCAGACCACCTTGGGGGTAGATATTCATGTTTGTGAAAGCGGTCTTTGACTAAAGATTGATTTTAAATTTTACTATTTTATTACATCTTATCTTACTAAAATTTTTAAGTTAAGAGCAGTCAGCTGGAAAAAATGTCTTGGCACTCGATATTTACAATTATGAGAGTGATTTCAGTCTTAGGTTGCGCGTACAGTAGTGCGACAATGCGATGCGATACGAGAATCGATGCGACAAGCGATTTGAGATGCGAGAATTAGATGCGAGATAGTGCGCGCAGTAGAAGCGATTTTTTGCGTTTGTGTTGTTAATTCCTTACAATTATTGCCACTAAAATTGTAAAAAGTTGCACCACACAACACAAGCACTGAAATAACAAAATTTTACTCTTTTGATTTTTTTTTTTTGAAACCTCAAAACAAACAATATGAGAATATGAGAAAAAGTGGTCAGAACAGTTTGTGTGCGAGATGCTTGCGATAGGCATGCGAGTAACTCGCAATACTCGCACCAAATATGGCTTCACTGTGCGCACGTATATACCTAAGAATCAATGTAAATATTTTTCTCGCACGCAAACGCTTCTCGCATCGCATCGCTTTGTCGCACTACTGTACGCGCAACCTTACTCTTACTTTCATCCTGCTTTTATGTGGAGAAAAAGAAAATTAATCTTATTTTAGTCCAGGGATTAAACATGGCTGCATAAAAATTTTTAAACGCAAGTGATTCGTCTTAGATATATCCTACTTACAACGCTCGTATCTTTTTTTGGACTAAAATAATATAATTACGTCCGTTACGTCTCGCATTGAGCCTAAGCCTAGTGACTTCCAACTTTCAATCATTTTCTCTGTATGTGTGTTAGAAGGAATGGAGCCGACCAACAATTTTGTGCCGTACGGTTAATTAGGGAAAGAGATACTCTTGGAAGATTTGTCAATTCCTCGAAAGAGGCAGTATACCCCTACAAACTTGTAGGTGTTAAGGAAAAATAAAATGCGCGACTGAAACAAACTGGAACTATCGAATTTAAAATACATTTTATAAATATAAAACATGGATTTAATATGATAAAAATATTCAAATGCATGAAATTGCCGTCTGATTTCCTGAAAAGTATGAATTTATGCAAAGGAAGCTCAAACATCGTTTTATTATTAAAGTAATTTTTTATATAAGAAATTTCTTTAAAATTATTCATGAAGAAAATTTGGGATGTCAATCTTTAGTATTTAGTAGTATAGATTTTAAAAAATAATGTCAAAAAATAATCGTTCACACGTTTTGAAGATATTGGCTTTTCAAAAATAAATTAAATTTTTTTTTTTTAAAAAACCCAAAAAAATATTTTTTTTTTTCGAATATTTTTATATACAATATTATTTTAAATTTAGGGGGGCTTAAACGGTTCTACGACAGGTACTGTTAATAAGATTTTTCCTAAGATTTTGTTTGAGCAAAATGTAGTCCATGTTCACATGTCAATAGCACACTTATTTTTTTTAATCAAAATCGTTCTCCTCTAGGGAATGATCGAAGACCCTTAATTACCGAGATTGAATAAAATAGCTCCAGTGGCTTAGAATGTAGATAGAGGTACAGACGTGCAGACATACAGACATACAAATGGAAGTGCCGGACCCACTTTTTCGTCTTCGCTATCTTCGTAATGTTAACTTTGATCAAAATCTCGAGTTCGATGTTTTTCCAAATGCAGGACTTGCCCTTTAATACTTACATAATACATATAGCGGAAGTAATAAATAAAGAGATTTTGGTCTCAAACGAGTTAATTTTTTTCATATTTTGAGAACCCAAAAAGAGGTTTCAGTTTTAGCTCCAATCCTAACTGTACCTGTCATGCTGCAGTTATGAAAAGTTTTATGTATCTCAGAAATAGCTCTAACGACTTTTATAAAAATAATTCAGTGTACCTACAATTGTAGGCCGGGTCTTCTAATAGCAAAACAAAATTTTGATAAGAAATGACGCATTTGCTTAAATTTTCGACTATTAATTAAACTAAAACTATGAATGTTGTATCTTAAAATTAAACAAAATAATGAATGAAATTTTCAGAAAATGTCTGTCCAATCATCTAGTTAATGAGTATTGAGTCAGAAAACTTCAGAAAACTACATTTTCTGACTCAATACTCAATACAAACATTTTCTGAAAATTTCACGATAAAATCATGGAGACATTTTTACTTGCGACTTATAGGTACTATAAGGCAAGTTATGCATTCGTAAAAAAAATCGAACTCGAGATTTCGATCAAAGACATTACGATGATAGCGAAGACCGAAAAAGTGGGTCTGGCAATTCTGTCTGTCTGTCTGTCTTTCTGTCGGTTCGACTGCAGCCTAAACTAGGCTAGGCCGATTTTCTTCAAACTTGGGTTTTAATTTTTCCCCCCACACGTTTTTTTCTTTTTTTTTAAGACCAAAAATAACGGTACCTGCCATACGATTTTTTTCGAAATTTTATAAATATTTTTTTTTTCTCAAAAACTCCCACAGAATTTTTTAAAAAACATTTGAAAAATTTTATTTAGTTGATACTAGGTAATGGTTGAAAAAAATTTTCCAAAAAATTGTTATTTTTGGTAGCCCCCCTCGGTCCATTTTTTTTTGTTTTTTGATTTTCTCGAAAACTGTACAGCCCATTTAAATTATTTTTTGGCCTTGGCTCCTCCAAAGTTTGAATATTTTTACAAACTCAATATTTCGAAAACCCCATGCTCGATTTTTTTCAAACTTGTCAAATAAAAGTTTCTTAACATAATCTACAAGATTTGAAAAAAAAATTTGTTTCATTTAAAACTATCGGTACCTTCCATATAAAAGTTTAAAAATGGTTTTCGAAAATCGTATTTTTCTCGATAATGGTTCCGAGAATTTTGCTAAAATATTTTTTCTTTTGATTAATTTTTACGATCTATAATTTAATAAAAAAAATTTAAATCTAGATATTACTGACTGTACCTACCATACAACGATTTTTTCCAATTTTGAATTTCTCATTATCGGCATAACGGATTTTAATGAAATTTTTTTATAAAGAAGCTCCTAAAAAGTTTAAAAAACATTGCATTTCAAAACTTAAAAGAAAAAATATTCTTTCAATTTTTGGAAAAAAAGTCATTTTTTTTTTGGAAAATTCGATATCTCAAGAACGGCTTAGTATTTTTCTTGGAAATTTAACTCTCATTCGTACAATAACACAAATTTAAGGTTGGCGTACCAATTTTTTTTTAATGTTTTAAAAATTTTGTGCATAAAAGCTTATTTTTTTAAGGAAGCACTACAATGACTTATAATTTTTGTTCTTGCATAAATTCATATTTGCATAGCATTCTGTCATTATCTCTTATGTACTACTAAAAGAATTTAAAAAATTTATTTTATGCTTATGAACAGTTTTCTTTAATAACATTCGTTTTTAAAATTCCTAGTCTATTACATAGGAGCAAGTTCGTGCGACCCAGGCGTGCATTTTATTTTTGCTAGTTAGGCTTTGACTGCCTAAATTCGACAGTGTTTTCAAATGTTTTATTGAATCATCCAAATATAATGAAAATAAGCATTTAGTTTTTTTTTAGGCCTAGTACTCACCTAGCGTGAAATGAAAAACAAATACGTTCCAAATTACACGCGAAGAATAAAAATGAAAATAGAATAAACTTTTCCACGTGAATTTTTGATACTTACTTTCAATGAAAAAAAATGACAGTTATTTTTAAACTGATTCGTTCTTTCTGTTTATAAATTTTCAATTTTTTGTTTTGAAACAAAATATTGAAATCAACTGACAAATGTCACGGTTTTCCAAGTTGCTTTAAACTTTTTCCTGATGGTTGTACACTGAGAAATGAAAATCATAGCGTGGAAAAAGTTGTGGAACATATTTGTTTTTCCAATCCACATTTTAGTACTCACCTCTCGTTGCGGATTTCATGCCAGTGAACCAGCAGTCACTTTTATATGAAATTTTCATTTTCACTTGAACTGAGTACTAGGCTTAAGAAATTAAAAAAAAATTATTATTAATAAAACTAATATTTTTTTTTAAATGTGCACACATTTTTGTAAGTCCATTACAAACAAAACTGTATAATAGCTGTTTAATTATATATACTTAAATGGGCTTCAGGTTTCAATAATCAATGGAGCTACGACGTTTCGGTTGTGTTTTTGAAATATTTCTATTCAATTGAATTTAAACGATACAAAGTCCTCAGACAGAAATATTTCTTCAATCAAGATTCGTAAGTCATTTTAGTTTTTCTGAATAGAAAATTGACATTGGACTCCTCGCAATTTTTTTTTAGATTTTTCAAAAAATCATGGTCTACAAAATCACCATTTTACTTGCGATATAGGTACTATAGGGCAAGTTCTGCATTTGGAAAAAAAATCGAACTCGAGATTTTGATCAAAGTTGACATTACGATGATAGCGAAGACGACAAAAGTGGGTCCGGCGATTCCGTCTGTCTGTCTGTATGTCTGTATGTCTGTATGTCTGTACCTCGAACTACAGCCTAAACTACCGGAGGTATTTTCTTCAAACTCGGTAGTTAAGGGTCTTCGGTGATTCCCTAGAGGAGAAATTGAAATTTTTTTTTTAGCTCCAAAACTAAGGGTACCCCCCATACACCCGTAATACAAAATCTTATTTATCTCAAAAACGGCTCTAACGATTTAGATAAAAAAAATTAAGTGTGATATTATGGACATGGACTATATTTTGGTGAAAAAAAATTTGGGGGGAAATGTTATTAGGGGTACCTGTCATAGAATGGTTTTTTTGATTTTCGAATTTCTCACCAACGGCTCTAACGATTTTAACCAACATTTTTATGCAGGAGCTGCTTTGCATTTGAAAAAATATAAACTAAAAATTTTTTGGATTTTTAAAAAAATAATACATATTTTTTTTTGAAAATTCAATATCTTGAAAACCGATACAGGATTAAATTTTTAAATTACGTTTTAAAATGTATTTAATTAAATACTAACAATTTGCATATCAATTTTTTTTATACAAATTTTAAGGAAAATTTAGTACACAAGAAACATGTTTCAGTGTGTCTGTATGTCTGCACCTCTCACTACAGCCTAAGCCACTGAACCTATTTCTTTCAATCTCGGTAGTTAAGAGTCTTCGGTGATTCCCTAGAGGAAAAATTGAATTTTTTTTTTTAGCTCCGAAACTAAGGGTACCCTCCATACACCCGTAATGCAAAATTTTATTTATCTCGAAAACGGCTCTAACGATTTTGATAAAAAAAATTAATTGTGATATTATGGACATGGACTACATTTTGGTCCAAAAAATTTTGGGGCAAAATGTATATTAGGGGTACCTGCCATAGACTGGTTTTTTTGATTTTCGACTTTCTCATTAACGGCTCTAAGGATTTTAACCCCAAATTTTTAGCAGGAGTCCCCCTAAGTTTAAAATAATATTGTATATAAAAATATTCGAAAAAATATTTATTGGGTTAAAAAAAAAAAAAAAAATTTAAATCAATATCTTCAAAACCTATGAACGATTAATTTTTGAAATTATTTCCTAAAACTAATATTATTAAATACTTAAAATTCGCATCCCACATTTTTTTCTTGAAAAATTTTAGAGAAATTTCTTATATAAAAATTTTATTTAATAATAAAACGATTTTTTAAAGTTTATTTGCATAAATTCATACTTTTCCGGAAACCAGACGACAATTTTATGCATTTGAACATTACTATCTCATTAAATCCATGTTTTATATTTATAAAATGTATCTTAAATTCCAAAGTACTTTTACATAAGAGCAAGTTCGTGCGATCCAGTCGTGCATTTTATTTTCGAATGTTTCTCAACACAGCGAGACATAAATCAAAAGATAAGTCTATTCAAATCCTACGAGTGTATACACAATACACACACAAACCAAAAGCTTCTGTTCATTCTCGAAATAGTGTAATCGAAAGTGATTCGTTTGATTTTCAACATGCCACTACATAACAATGTCTTTGGGAAGCTATATCTTGGACACCAAGCCTTGTCAAAGGTTGCGGTAAACAAAATTAGACCAAAAACATAAATGTTAAAAAAAGAGCCAAGTTCTTCTATACAAAAACCTTTGTGTAACAAGTCAGCCGTGAAAAGTAATGAGATCTAAAAGTGCGCCAAGTTCTTACTTCATGAAGATTTAATACCGAATATTTAAAGTAGAATAATATTGAAACAGCTACAATGTAATAGAGAAATTTTATTATTTAATGATTACTGAGTAAAATTTGATGGGCTTACTGGTCAAGTTTTTAAAACCGTTTGAATTGGGCATAAAAAAAAAAACTTGCCAAGTAAGCCCATCAAATTTTACTTAGTAATCATTAAATAATAAAATTTCTCTATTACATTGTAGCTGTTTCAATATTATTCTACTTTAAATATTCGGTATTAAATCTTCATGAAGTAAGAACTTGGCGCACTTTTAGATCTCATTACTTTTCACGGCTGACTTGTTACACAAAGGTTTTTGTATAGAAGAACTTGGCTCTTTTTTTAACATTTATGTTTTTGGTCTGATCTCACTCCTTTTTGCAAAGATTTAAATATTTTGCCATGTCAAAATCTCGAAAGATAAGGAAAGATAGAAGGGTGGACTCTTCCTACTAAAATCAACTTAGTTTATAGCTTCCTATTTCTTTTGGTATATTTTTTTTTTGTTATTGGTTGTTTTAATTTGCGCTTCAATTATTTCTTCTTATCCTGGCAAGATACATAACACTAACATACCTACCTTAATTACAGCAATCGGAAGTGCTCCATATAAATTAAACATACCACGCCCCCTGAATGGAAAACCTCAATTTTTATTGTTGGTCCTTTATATGCGACTTGAGCCCTACCGTTCTACCAAATTTAATTGTTCTACTGCAATTGGAAGTGCGCCATATATAATTAACATCAGTTCTGAGGAAGTGGGCGGATACCACGCCCCTGAATGGAAAACCTCGATTTTTATTTTTGGTCCTTTATATGCGATTTGAGCCCTACCGTTCTACCAAATTTCATTGTTCTACTGCAATTGGAAGTGCGCCATATATGATTTACATCAGTTCTGAGGAAGTGGGCGGATACCACGCCCCTGAATAAAAAACTGCTAATTTTATATTTTTTTCTTCGAATGCAATTTGAGCCCTACCACTTTACCAAATTTTATCGTTTTACAGTAGTTGGAAGTGCTCCATTCAACCAACACCAATTCGGAGAAAGTGGGCGGATACCACGCCCCCCGAAAGGAAAATCTTGGTGTTTATTTTTGGTTTTTTATATGCAATATAAGCCCTACCGGTTCACCAAATTTCATCGTTTTACAGCAGCAGGAAGTGCTCCATTCAACCAACACCAATTCGGAGACAATTCGGAGAAAGTGGGCGGATACCACGCCCCCTGAATGGAAAATTTCAATTTTTCGATTTTTTCCTCTGCTTACATGACAAGACCTACCGTTGTGCAAAATTACAAGATTCTACGATGTCGGGAAGTGCTCCATAATTTTGATGATCTGTCAGTCAGTCAGTCAGTCAGTCAGTCAGTCAGTCAGTCAGTCAGTCAGTCAGTCAGTCAGTCAGTCAGTCAGTTACGGTTTTTGTGATTTTTGAGGCCTTATATCTCAGGAACCGCTTATGCTAGAAAATTGAAATTTGGTCAGGCGCATGTGCCTGACTAGCTTAGCAAATATTCGGAATTTCAAGTTTCTGACTTGATTGGTACTGAAGATAGGGAGGGGTCAAAAGTCGCCTGAGTTTGTTCCTGTAAAAAGGGTGTAGTGCCAGAACTTGGCTGGGCACTACCGTGCCCTTTGATCAAGTGCTAACTTTTTAACTGGTGAAAACCAGAAGCGTCTGTGAACCCTGGTTGGCGAAATATTTCTATCCAAAGTGATTCTACTTAATGTCAACACAACGCTAAATCTGATTCTGATGGCGATATTTCCGCAAACGAGTCTTGAAAATCGATGTAGTTTTCAGAATTATTTAAATCTAAAAAAGAGCTTTCCTAACTGAAAACCAGAAGATTTTAGAAATCTAGTGTATTTTAATATATAATAACACATACAATCGATTAAAAACAGTCACGAATGTTTCTTATACATTTGTAAAAATTTCAGTTCTTCGATTATTTCTTTTTTTTTTTTAATAATAATTGAAGTGCGCTTTATTATGCTTTATTTTTTTTCATCAAAGGATACATATTTTTGAAATGTATTTTGGACCAAAATATTGTTCTTCTTGAATTCATTCATTCCAGCAGTAGAAACCTAAAACATACTTAAAATTTAACTATAAAAAAAATGCACAATTTTACATAAAATTTAATTTATTTAAATTTACTTTAAAAGAATACGAAATTTCTGAAAATGTATCGTTTTATTTTTATTTAGTTTTTTTTTTTGCAATGCTCGATAATTGCGTCATCCTTAAGAGGCAGGGATTTTCCCAGACATATTCTTTTCAATTAATTCTAATACCTTGCAAGAATTTAAGTAAAATTCAAATTTAATATTTGAAAATTTAATATTTTTAATAATTATTAATATGTTGTTTAATACAAATTAAGCAAACAATTATTCTGGTTTCATTTTTAACTTGATCAACATTGATATTACAATTATAGAGAACACGGACAAAGTGGGTCCCGCAATTCTGTTTGTCTGTCTGTTTGTCTATATGTCTGTACCTCGATCTGCAGCCTAAGCCGCTAAAGCGATTTTCTTCAAACTTGATATTTAAGGTTCATCGATGATTCCCTAGAGGAGAAATTAAATTTTTTGCAGCTCCGAAACTGACGGTACCTGCCATACAGCTGTTATGCAAAATCTTATTTATTTCGAAAACAGCTCTAATGATTTTGATGAGAAATAAGGTGTGCTATTACAGACATGGACGACATTTTGGTCAAAGAAAAAATGTTATTATTGGTATCTGTCAAAGATCTGTTCTTTGACTTTGGTTTTTCTGATTAACGGTCCTAACGATTTTAACCAAAATATACCGAAGCTCTTTTGAAAAAATATTGTATAAAGTGGGTACTTTTCGAACAAATATTTGTCGCAATACATTTTTTTTGAAAAATCAATATCTTGAAAACGAGTGAAAGATTACATTTTGAAACTATTTTCTTAAATGTATAAGAAATTGATTTAATAATAAAATAAATTTTTAATCTTTTTTTTCATAAATTCTTTTATAGAAATTAGACAGCGATTTTATTTAGTTTATGCATTTAAACATTTTGCTATAATGAAATCCATGTTTTAATATTTTTAAACAATTTTTAAATTTCAAAGTACTTTTAGATAAGAGCAAGTACGTCCGATCCAATCGTGTATTTTATTTTTTAATATTGTAGACTCCCCTAAAGGTTTTTTAAAACAACTTTCAACAAATCTCTTAAAAATTTATATGTATAATCACTATCACTATCAGTTAATTTGATTTTCTGAAAAAGCACTCAAATTAAATCCTTTGAAAAAGTGACTACTCAAAAAGCCCAATTAGGGATATTTAAAATTTTTTTTGGAATATTTTAAATATTTTTGTAAGCCAAAAACTTTGTGTCTAAGAAATTAGACTCCAAAAATTATACGAGAAATCAGCTCACTTACTTCTTTGGTTGAATAAGTCCTTGCAAATTTAACTTTGTAAGCTCCATGGTATTTTTATATCAATTAACCCTACTCGTAACCACTAAGATGCGCAAAATCAGCGAAAGTAAAAAACTCCACTGCTCCATCCAAGCTATACAAAAAAGTTGAACACGAAATTGTCATTATCTCATTATATCGTAAAAAATTGAGTGGTTTACACACTTAAGTTTGAAAAAGTTGAGTTCTTAATGTATGGTCATATATTAATTTATTTATTTATAAACATTTTTTTTAACATACTATTAATATCATGATAAATGTAAAGTTAATTATCTGATCAGTAATCTAGATATTCAACTTGAACATTTATTGTGCCTCCCGTATACCAACAGACATTCACATGTACTTCAAAGCCTTTCAATAAAATCATACCATCCCCTTCCTGATATGGAGTACTAAGAAGAAAACCCTATGAAAGTCCTTAATTTTTCACTTCAAAAGTTATAATCTTACCTTCACCTGTGTAATTTCTGGATTCCTTTTTTACACAAACATAAAAATTAATTTAGATTTTCTTTAAAAAAAACGTATAAAACTCACATACCTATACCTTATGATGCTCTTTCTTAGTGGTTGGAGCTTTTCGTACCCTTAAGACTTCAGACGATGGGATATCGAAAGTTCCCAACTGCGCCCTCAACACAAGTCCGTAAATGTACATGAGTATTAAGTATGCAGATTTAGATGATCCCTCAATGTCGCAGCAGTGCTGTCGTTTTTCAACTTAAAGGAATTTTTCAACTTAAAGGAATTTAATCAACCCAGTGATTGGCACCTCATCCAATGATTGGCATGTGCCAATAAATGGAAATTTGATGGATTTACATTCCTATAATTGACACCCCTTATAAATGCTATATTTTTAATAAATTATTAAAATAAAAAGAACTAACCTCTTTGTTATAGTTAATTCTTTTATAATAACTGCACTTGACAATGGTTTTCCTCTTAAATTTATTATTAAATTACACTACAATGTCACCACTTTCCTTAGGGTTTTCACAAGTTTCACATAAAATTTGGCGCGAACTTGATTCTAAATTTTAACAGCGTTTTTTTAATTGCTACTAACTTCAGAGGCCAAAAGAAATGATGCCAAATCATCAGAAATAGACCAAGGCTAATATTTTTAAAAAGATTTTATTAGAAAACTTTTAAATGTTATTAATACGAGTAATTTAAACTGTAAGTGCCAATCATTGGGGGGGTGCCAACAATTGGGCAGTTTACCCTATGTCTGTCCGGAACTTCCAGTGATAAAAAAGGGCAACCAAAAATATTTTTATTAATAAGAAAAGTTTTCAAGCGGGCATGTTCTGTATCAGATAGCTAGTATTTGTTTTCTTTGTGATAATACGAATATGAAAACCGAAAACACATGATCATACATATACGGACGATATTAAGTTATTTAGTCCCAAAAGTTAAATTAAAAATAATTTCTTTGAAATGTTTTCGATATTCAAAGATAATAAAATCCACAACTGGATCGCACGTACTTGTTATTACTTAGAGGAAAAAATCCAAAAAACATTTACTTCGAAAATTTCTATAGATCTAGGTACAGATCCACTTTTTCGTGCTCTCTATCATTGTCATGTTAACTTTGTAAAAAAAAACGGGACGGTCAAGTTATAATATTCTATAGATTACTTGTTTTGACTGAAAAGTTCGATGTTGATATCCGGGTGGTAAAGAGTAAACTTACTTTATACTTCCAGCTGCTTTGTGACTGCAAAACTGACTATTGAAAATCGAATTTAATTGAAATACTGACACTATTATAATTTTGCCCTTTGTCTCATAAGAAATTGGCAAAGCTAAATTCCCTAAAAAAATTTCTTGGTAATTTATTATACAAAACTTCATTTTGTCAAATATTTTCCAGTTTGTGTTTAAAATGTTCATAAAATTTTACAATTGTACTTATATCTTATCGCAAAAGAATGAGTTTAATGAAATGTAAGAATATATAAGTATACATAAAAATATTAAGCAATATTTATGATTTTGGGATGTGATACATAAATGAAGCACTAATATTGTCGAAACAAATTACAGTGCTAAGTATACATGAAACGTACTTTCGACAGCACTGAAATGGATGCTTATATGCTTGCGAACAATCAAGGACTTGTTGTTAAACTTTCATTTGTTTCATGGTTACGAAAGGGAAAAACGACTTGGAGCTTGGGTTTCAGAATTTCGTATTTGAAAGTTTTCTTTTACATACTTCCATTTTTTGATATTTAAACTTGTCCCTATTTTTTTTGGGGTCAACCTCAAGTGATTAGAGGGTAGTTTGTAGAAAGTTATAAACTTTCGATGTGTTTGAGATTAGTTAACATATCTTTGTTCCATAAAGTGACATGTATGTGAGAATACTAATGTTGCCATAAAGTAGAACAAGGTCTGTTTTAGTGTTTTTGATCCCTTTGTAGTAATTTGGCTGTAGGATATACAAGAATCGTTTTAAATTTTCCAATTAACTTATGTACATACATACATACATATGTATATGGATTTTGTTTCACCGCTATTACGCAAGATTACAAAGTAAAATGTGTTGGTTGTAGAAGAAAAATAATATGCCAATGGGTTAATTTTTTAACTTTCAGTATTACTAACTGCAGTACATATCATATCGCAAATCGCGTATATTAATTTCACAGATCCCGTAGTCTATTTTTTGCTGTCTTAAATATCGCTTTTAAAAATTTGCGATGTTCAAAAAAAAAATCAAAGTGTATCTTCTGTAAAGGGTTCCAAGTCTTGTGTTACAAAATTTAAACATTTTAAAATTCAAATTCCCTAGCGCTGAAGTGTTCCATTTTGATTCTATAACTTGTGTGAACCTTTGGATGGAATTAAAATGTGGAATTGTGGACAATTTCAATGATTCATTCAGTTTGTACTGACTTCAAGAGGAAGAAAGGAAGGATCCAGTAGGTTTGACGAGTCTTCATAAGTGTTTGCTTTTGCACTCGATCACCCACTCAACGGGACCACAACACTCATCCAACACCTTCTAAACTGTGCCAAACTAGACAGCTTTCTGAATGGTGATGGAATAGTAGCCAATCCGATTGAATGATCATCTGATCGGCAGAATCTTCCTAGATATTATGCAGTTAGTTAAACTTACTCCACTTACGGTTTGATTCGTTCAGAAAAATTGAGAAAATATTGGCCTTCATATCTCCGAGCAGAATGTTGACTCCTTCAGCAAGGGAGCTGATCTTTGTTTGCCCAGCTCGTCCGTCCGTTTCTCGCTTCTATCTTTTCCTTCGACTAAATCCTAAAAGGCTCAACCAATTTTCTTCAAACTAGGTAGATAACATTAATTTTTTTTTTATCTTTACCTGTCATAAAAATTTTTCGAAATTTTAGAAAAATGCTTTTTTTTTCTCTACAGGTTTTTCGTTTTTCTCAAATCAACCTTAAAGGTTTTATCTAGTTTTTTTTTGGTTTAAGAAAATCTCAATTTTTGGTTGAAAACTCAATATTTCGTAAACCAATTGCTCTGTTTTTGATACTTGATAACTAGCAGTTTTTTAAAACTATATAAAAGATCTAATGTAAGCAAAAGTTATTATTTTATGCTTATTTTTGGATATAAATAATTGTGTTAAGATTTACAAAATCTTTTAGAAAGCTAAGAAAACACTAAAAACTTAAAAAATAAAATGCGCGACTGGGTCGCACGAACTTGCTCCTATGTAATAGACCACGAATTTTAAAACGGAAAAGTATTAGAGAAAACTGTTAATAAGGATAAATTTAATTTTTTAAATTCATTTAGTAATAAGAGTAGAAACAGAATGCTATGCAAATATCAATTTATGCAAGAACAAAAATTATAAGTCGTTGTAGTGGTCTCTTAAGAAAATAGCTTTTATATACAAAATTTTTAAATGATTGTTAAGAACAAAATTTGGTACGTCAACTTTAAGTTTTTTTTATTGAACGAATGAAAAATAAATTTCCAAAAAACTATTAAGCCGTTTTTGAAATATCGAATTTTCCAAAAAAAAAAATGATTTTTTTTTTCAAAAATTCAAAAACTATTTTTTTTTTAAGTTTTGAAATGCAATGTTTTTTTTTAAACTTTTTACAAGCATCTATATAAAGAAAATTCAATAAAATTCCTTATGTCGATAAAGAGTAATTCAAAATTTAAAACAAATGGCTGTAATATCTTAATTTCAAAATTTTTTTATTAAATCAAATATCGTTAAAATTAATTAAAATATCAAAATCCTAAGCACCGTTTTCGAGAAAAATTACATTTTTGAAAACCATTTCTTAACATTTGTATGGTGGGTACCTTTAGTTTTAGGTAAAATTAATTTTTTTTTTCTCACATCTTATAGATTATATTTAGAAACTTTCATTTATCAAGTTTAAAAAAAATCTAGAATGGGGTTTTCGAAATATTGAGTTTGGAAAAAAAAATTTGAAATTCTTTTTAAAAATCCAAAATTTTTTTTTTGAAAATTTGAATACACAAATCTACTCGTATTCAAGTTTTTGGGGAGCTTAAGCAAAAAAAATATGATCAAAATTAGTTGTTACGTTTTTGAGAAAATCAAAAACAAAAAAATGGTTCTTTGGGGGGTACCCTCAATAACCATTTTTCGCAAACATTTTTTCCACCATCATCTAGCTTTAACTAAAAGAAATTTTCTTGTATTTTTATTTTTTACATCTTCGGAACAGTTTTTGAGCAAAAAAAAAATATTTATAAAATTTCAAAAAAAAAAATTCGTATGGCAGGTACCGTTATTTTTGGTCTTAAAAAAAATAAAAAAAAACGTGTGGGGGAAAAATTTAAGAATGATATCTATCAAGTTTACAGAAAATCAGCCGAGCCGTTTACGATGTAGTCGAACCAACAGACAGACAGAATTGCGAGAGCCACATTTTTAGTCCTCGTTTTCATCGTAATGTCAACTTTGATCAAAATCTCGAGTTCGGTTTTTTTTACGAATGCTTAACCTTCCTTATAGTACCTATAAGTCGCAAGTAAAAATATATATATTTTGGATAAAAAAAATTACATTTTAATATATTTCTGACTCCGGAACTTATCTACTTTATATGCCTACATGTATGTATATAAACATATGCACGTGCAATATAGACAGTCATTTATATGAGAAAATCAGAATACTATAAAATCTAGTATTTTAATCCATAGTTATCTATTTTATTTTCAAGAAATATAATATCGTCAAAGTAAATGTTTCCTTTCTTCATGAACTTTCTTAAAAAAATAATACTTGTCCTTATTGAGCCCTCATAAGGACAAACATAATTTTAAACAGGCGAACGTTCGCGATGCCCTATAGAATGAACATTTTATTTTTGCCTCTTAGTCTACTTTGAATGCAGCTGAGATTGATTTCAGAAATCTCTTTTGTCATCTGCTTTTAAACGCTTTACCATAATTATATTGCAAAAGTTGATAACTTCCGAATCCATCTCGTGACATAATATCTTGAGACATTATAATTGAAAACTCCTGTCAATCTACACCCACCTAATTGCATGACTCAGCAGTAATCAGATTTCCTTTCATTTCCCTATTATTTATTAAGTCTCATTGATTTATTTTTCATTTTAAGTTCCTCAGCACTCTATCACCACCAATTATTTTCAATCATTTATTATTTATTATCCAACATTTAACTATGAGTTTCGAACCATCATTCCCTTAAGATACTCGATGCCAAGAGGTTTACAAAAAGAGCTAACAATCTATCGGTATTATAATCCATTTTCACCGATTCCAACGCTCAATGCTCTTAAATTCCATGGCTAAAATTTTCCCATCGAAATTTGATAGCTTCAGCTGTACCGCACAAATTTGCATCTATTACATTTGACAGATTGTTAAAGCGCCTAGAAAAGCCTTAGCCTTATAGACGCAAAGCGATTGCATAAGACCTCGCGCAATGAAACTAAAGTGCTCTCCAATTTCATCCGATTGACTTAAGAAACGGTGACCATCTGAGTTTTAACTCAAACAATAGTAATTAGATTAAGATTGTTAGTCTAAAAGGGTATAAGGAAACAAACTTATTGTTCTTTAAACCGAGAATTCTATGCCTTTTTCTGAATATATGTACATGCATAAACATATCTAAATAAGATTTTTTCCGAATGGATGGATGTCCTTTCCTGTACGTAGTACCCTTTGGTATAATGGTCACTGCGTTGGGCTGTCATTCAAAAGGTCTTGGATTCGATTCTAAGCCGCTGCGAAACAGGTGTTAAAGGGTGTACTGGCTTATTCGAGGAATTGACAAATCCTCCAGGAGTATCCCTTGAAAGTATGTTAATAATAAAGGAAAATCTGATGGTTACCCAGTTAGTATGGACTATCAAAATTCTTTAAGTCATGATCCAGAAACGATATCTAATATGTTTGCTGATTATTTTAAGAGTGCTTTTGAAGACTTTTCTTCGAATACTCGTACTTCTTCTTCCAGTCCTTCTTATACTCAACAATACACACATATTAATTTTATAAATTTTTCGATTACAGAAACTTCTATTGACCACAATATTTTGAAACTTGATGAATGTTTTAGTCTTGGCGCGGATGGTATTCCATCATTTATATTGAGAAAATGTGTGTCTTACCTGTCTTATTCGTTATATGTTCTTTTCAACGAGTCGCTGAGATGTTCGAAATTTCCTGCGCTTTTGGAAAAATTCATACTAAACGCCAATTCATAAAAAGGCCAAAAGAATTTAATGACAAACTATCGTCGTATTGCGAAATTATCTGCTATCCCCAAACTGTTCGAATCACTGGTCTGTGACATATTTGCTTTTAATTATTCATCTGTTATATGTGAAAATCAAAATGTGTTTGTAAAGCAAAAATCCACATTCACAAATTTATTACAATTCTTTACCTTTTGTTTAGATGCCTTTAAAAAACACTCACAAGTAGATTGCATCTTTACAGACTTCAGTAAAGCCTTTGACAAATTAAGTCACAAAATACTATTAGATAAATTAAAGAAAATTGGATTTAACCATTGTTTTGTTTTGTGGATATCTTCATACCTTAAAGATAGATTTTATAGTGTTATATTCAGAAATAACCGTTCGTGTCAATTTAAAATTAATTCTGGTGTACTTCAAGGGAGTCATCGTGGCCCTTTACTATTTGATTTATTTATAAATGATAGTCCCTCTATATTAAAACATTCCATGGCTTTAATCTATGCTGATGACGTGCAAATTAAAAACAAACAAAATTCTGAGCTTTAAAAAAATGCTACCAATAAACAATTTAATCCTTTCACTAACTAGTCTCCAGACTTTTTATTAAATCTATTACAAAATCAACAACAAAAGAGAAAAAAAATGTAATGAACTGTCAGAATTTGCACCAAGGTCTGCCAAAGTTCAGGAGCTGTCATAATTTGCTCTATACCTTCAAAGTTAAGTATTGCCGTACTCGTTTTTAACAGAAGGCATTGAATTACTTTTAGTACGTTGATTGATTTGAAATGTTGGAGCAAATTTTCAATTGTTTTTTAGTCTAGAACACCATATTTTTTAACAAGGAAACATATTGCTTTATTTATTATATATTATATTACTATTTTGAGAATATTGTTTTTTTTTAGGTTTTCTATTGATAAATAGTTTTTTTTCACAGTGTGTCTCTTAAATCCATGATTATTTCAACTCGTAACAAAAAATTCAAAGTTTGAGCTTAGTTTTAAATCATGGATTTAGCTCATCAGTCGATTTCAGTTAATTGATTAATACCATTTAACCAGCACCTCTGTGTATCAAATCAAAAACTTATCCTAATTTGAAAAAACGTAAGCGTCGCAAAAGTCGTAATATGAGTAAATCTATCAAAATTATAATTATTCTTTTCAAAAATAAACAAACAAATGCAATTTTAATTTTGTTGCTCGGTTTTGAAAATTGTATTCGACGCATATATTTCTGTATTGTTATAATGTTTTTTTTGTACTAAAGAAAGATCATCCCGCTATAAATTTGTAAGATAAGTTTTTCAAGCTCATCTAAGTCTACTGAATGTGGGTCAAATGTAATTTTGGTTTTTGTTTTCAAAATAAATACACTTGGATACACACAATTTTACCAATACAACAACAGACAAAAATAATGTTAAATCAATTCCCTTTCAACACAAGAATTACTTTTTTAGATATACATACGTTATTATGTAAATACATAAAATGGAATAAGAAAATTAACTATGTACGTATTTTAAGTAAAATCCAGACGTACTAAATATTTATGAAAAAAAATAAATACTCTATTCCTGTTGCACATAAACATACAAACAAACAAATAAAGTACTTCGTTTTCACTTTAAACAAAACTCTGAAAAATCGACCTGATAGCATGGGAGTAGATTTAAGTGTTAAATACAAATTAAGGTACCATAAAACAGCACTAAGGCAATACTTTTTATTTGGTGTTCGACTTTAATCATGGATTTCCGTGCATTAAATTTTGACATATAACAAACGACTAAACTGGAGATTAAATAAGTTATTGGTATGGGGATTTTCTAAAATCTCGAGATTTTGTTTTGACCTTAACACTAAATTTGATTCTTAGTAAGGCCCTATGTGTTTTACACGCAAACGTAATTTATTTATATTTGACTACATGTTGAATTCGTCACATTTATGTAGAGTGTCTAGTTTCTCTGATCTTGGAATCTTATTAGATTCAAAATCATCATTCACTGATTATTTTTATTACTAAGTTATAAAGAAAGCAAACAAAATATGTACATGGTTTTGTCAAAAGATTTTCCCGTGAGTTCCGTGATCCTTATGTAATAAAAGTTCATTATGTTTATTTTATTAGACAAATCCTTGAATATTTAGTATACTACTCTATTCAAGTAATTAGAATAGAAATTATTCAAAGACGATTTTTAAAATTTGCTCTACATTTTTTTCCCTTGGTCAAATACAGTTCTATTACAATCAGATACTTCAGTTGATAAGCCCTCCATATTTTCTATTCACAGAGAATATTTGCAGTTCTGTTTCATAACTGGAGTAATGACTGGATCTGTTCCATCTTCATCGGTTCCTTCTCGATTAAATTTCAATATAAGTCGTTCTAGTTTAAGAAGAAATTTACCAATTTGTACTACTTTTAGCAAATCAAACTATGGAGATAACAGTCCTCTTAACCAGTTGATAAATAGTTTTAATAAATTCTATTTTCTTATTTAGTCCACAAATGTCAATTAATTTTAATAATAAATATGTATAAAAAGAATATTATGGAATTGTTTAAAATATAAACGCAAATAAAAAATATTGCACCATTTTTGTTTTGCAGTCAAAAAAAAACTATGGTCACCATAGCCTTAATACTATGCAGTATTATTTTCCCCAATCGTCCGAAATCTAGTAACACCTGGAACCGAGAGATAAAGATACTTTTCTTAAGTAGTTATTCTGTTTGATTAAAGCGCTGGAAGACGTTACATAATATTTTGCGGGCAACACACTCTTGAAAACCAAAAGCATCGTAATGCGGTCTTAATGGTACTGAGAGTGCGAACGCTTGTTTGGTTTGTTGGTTGGTCCACGAAAATGGGAAATTATATTCGGATGGATGCATTCGTGTGTTGAAATACATTTTGCTCTTGGATGCATTTGACTCAAATGTGTCATCGTTCGTTGTTGGCTTTTGGAGAAAATGATGGTGATGTAGTTAATATTTATTAGAGCAGAATAGAGAGTGATTATAATGAAGGTTCAGTAGTACTTTGACACTTTATAAATACATATGAGGCTGTGCGATGTACGATCCGAAGTTTTGTAACCTTTGCAGTTATTATTTTGTCTAGAGTCACGCAGAAGTGATTTAAGACAACATTTTAGTTTCTTGATTATCTACGAGTATGTTTTTCAAAATTCCAATAAAACACTTTAGTGTATCGTATGTATGTCTCCAATTTTGACAACATTTTTCGGGGATTTAAGAAAAGCCTTCTTTGGTCTACCCTGACCCATGTTAACGAAAATTGCTGTGTTAATAGGAACAAAAGAAACTTCTTTTTAGAAAATAGTCACGCCTTTATTACTGGGTTCATATAAAATTAATATCTCATTGTGGTCTACAGATATCCAATTTCCAAGCTCGTTAATTTTTTCTTGCCCATGATAATTTTTGACTTTTAGGTAAATTTTCTCCAGAACATTTATATTAAACATAAAGTTTTAGTATTTTGTTTTTAAATGAGCGTTCAAATATTAGAAATAAAAATTAAAAACAAGTTTGCGAAAAAGACCAAAGATCTTATGATGCATCAGGTAAATATAGGAAATCCATATTTTCTTCAGTTTCTAAGAATATTAGGGTGTGTCCAGACCAAAGAAACATTTTTTAAACATTTCAGAAACATTTAAGAAACATTTCAGAAACATTTAAAAAACATTTCAGAAACAGAGAAACATTTCTGAAATGTTTTTAAATGTTTCTGAAATGTTTTCTTTGGTCCGGACGCTCGGATCCATTCTTGGCGAAAATTTTAAAAATAAAATCAAAAAAGCCAATGATATATCTGAAATTTGCGAAAATATAAATTGTGATAAAGATAAAGTAGAAAAAAAAAAATTCAAACAACAACAGGAATAAATTTACAGACAACTCAATCTGGAAACAATGGGACACAAAGAAACATTTTAGAAATGTTTCTCAAAGCGTCCACACCAAAAAAAAATCAGAAAAATGTCTTAAATGTTTCTGAAATGTTTTTTAAACAAATGGGAAACATTTCAGAAACGTTTTTTAAACAATGTTTCCTGAAATGTTTCTTTGGTGTGGACACACCTTTATAGAAAAATTGTTCAGCTAACAGATCGCCAGATGCAGGCAGAAAAAAACTGTTTTCTAACCATATTTAGACCAAATTTGACTTCCATATTAAAAATGACGAGTTCGATAAATCTTAAAAGCTAAAGCGCTGTGTAAGAAAAGGCTCGCGAAGCCACCCTTACGTGCAGATCAAAAGCAGCAACAATGAATTTTGATGAAAGTCATGAAATGACGAAAAAAATCAAATTAAATGGCTCGCTTGGATTTCAGCCATACTGGCATGACAAACAACTTGAAGAAGGAGGATCAGTCGTGGTCCACCTTATGTGACTTCCAGCGGAATTCAGTCCTGCTGTTTTTTTATAATTCACTCACGCTCAATGGTTTATTGAGATCCTTATAATAAAACACAGCACGAACGATGGCGAAAACTAGAGAGGAAGGGAGAACATTGGTTTTGAAAGATTGCAAATTTAAATTGCAAGCGAAAACGTTGTCGGGTAAATTAATCCAGAATCGTGTTGTGCGACTTAAAAACGATCCTCTGTATTTAACGACACCTCCAATTTAGCTCGAGGGTGAAATGATGAGCATTCCTAGCGAAACAGGTATCACAGGTGCACTGATATAATGAAACTGGGTACTTCAAGGGAGCATTACTTTTGAAAAAGTGATAAAACAAAGAAGACATGAAACATTCCGAAGATGTTCAAGAGATGGGAATGATTCCATGATACTCGTAGTTCTGTTTCCTATCAGATTTAACACTCTTTTCTGAATTCTATCCAGTAGATAAAGAGAAAATTGGGCAGGACCTGCCCAAAGATGTGAGTTATATTCAAGTTTTGGACGTATAAGCGTGTAATAATTGTAGCCAGATCGTACACCGATATGGTTTTTGGCGGTCTCGAAAATGTGGTCATTCCAACGAAGACATATACCGAGCACTAACAGCTTTTTGGTTTCTTTGATGAAGGTGGCATTCAAGGACAATAGATTAAGTTGTAAAATGTACATGTAAAATGTAGACTCCACACAATTTCTTACACCCCAATCAGCAGTGCTGTAAAGATTAGAGCTTAATGAGCAGTTCCACTTTCGAAGAAGATGTTCGCCACTTTGAGAACGAGCATGAGAAACTGAGGGTAGAGTCTTCGGCAAAACAATGAAGTGGATTAGAAGTTTGAAACCAAAAATAAATCAATTATGAAAATGAGGAATAGAGTCGGTGCTCCCCCCAGCCTCTACTTTATGAAGATCATACTTGAAACCGTCTAATACAAGATGAATTCAACAATCCAGGAGGTAGTTTCTTATTTAAAGACTAAGGGATTGGTACCAAACGCCACGCATTTTTTGATAAGATACGAGTAGCTTGAGACCAAACTTTATCAAATGTCTTAAAACCATTAGGCCTAATAATCTTACTTTCTCCAAAACAATATTAAGTTCTGTTCAACTCTTCGGTAAGACATGCCATCAGATCAACAGTGGAACGATTGCTGCGAAAGCTGTATTACTGGTCTTTAAGAAGATTTCTGTTTGAAAGGTATTTCTTAAGCTGATACAGTTGATTGATGAGCGATTCCATCACCAAGGAAAGAAGAGACGTAAGTGAAATTGGTAGAAAATGGGAGGGGGTGGAAGTATTGCCTTTTTTAGGGAACATAATGTTGATGATGACATAACGATTTACATATATATCACAATATCATAAGTGAAATATAAATAGTTGATGAAATGAAGAATTTATATAAATTAAAAAGAGAATGGGACAGGGGAGTGAACCTTACGGAATTTACAGTGTAAACTTACCTCAATATACATCAATATACATCAATGGGTCTTGTGAATAAACAGTTCTAGCTTAAGCTATGTGTCATGTGAATAAAAAAAATAATAACGCTAAATAGCTTATGCTAAAAAATTTTAGCTTAAGCTTCATAATTAAGGCTGTTCGTTTTTTATTCACATGTTTCGACCAGGTAACTTTGGCTAGAACTGTACAAGTATGACCAAAAGGAAGGTTGTTTTGCCACAAGTTGTTATCTGTTCTATAGGGCAAGTATTGGTTTCGTTTAAAAAATGTTGTCATCATATCGTCCGTCAGCCTGTGCGTCTATACGTTTACTGTCTTATTTTTAATTAACAACTCGCACAAGTTTTTAGTACCTGCTTCATAGAATACTGAAAATAAGACTGAAAAAGCTTTCTAGCTACTTTTATTCACACAAATTGAAGCTAAGGCTTGGAAAACAAGCTTAAACTCAATGAGTTTAGCGTTGGTTATTTTAAAATAGATATTACTAGAAAACATCTTTAACTAGCTAGCTTAAGCTTATTTTTATTCACTAAAAATCCAACTTTTACTTAAAAATCTAAGTTTTAGCCTTAGCTTTTTTTTTTATTCACGAGATCCAATTAGAACGTACAAAAGTACCTTAAACTATTTGACTTCGATTATTCTAATAAGATATAAAGCAGCTGGAAATTTACATGCAAGGCATATTTTTACAGCTTGTTTGAGAGAATTCAGTAAATAAACACATAAAAGAAAATAAAAGTCCAACAGAGGAAAATCCCAATCTGAAACTGAATTGCAGATCCATACAAAAAATTCGCAGGTAAAACTTTTCTGTTATGTTTTTTGTGAATCGTTTCTTTAAATACTAATTTAAGGTACTAGAATGCCAAAAAAACGCACGATTTTTGGGAATTTTTTTCTCGGAAACCTTATTAGGTAATTACATAATTTTTTTTTAAATAATGAATACATGCGTCAAGAGTACAAAAAAAAATTATTTTTTTTTAATTTTCGAATTTTGGTCGAATTATAGGGGGCGCAAACGTCGACTCATCAAAAAATACATGGTTCCATGGCGGACAGTTAATCTCCGGATCTACTACACCGATTTTCAAAAAACTTGTTGCAACTTGGTCGTTTTTATGTTTTCTAGAACAATCTACCACAGTTTGACCAAAAAATTATGAACAAAAAAATGGCGACTCAAAAATGGCCAAAAAAATTAAAAAAAAAAAACAATTTTTTTTTCAAAGCTCGATATTTTTTTTTTTAACTTTTTAAACAAATTGTGGTAAATTGTCTCGTAGGATACCTTCCTTTAAATAACCCATTTTGTTTTTTTTGTTTCAGTTCAGCCAATTCTGAGATTAACTGTCCGCCATGGGACCATGTATTTTTTGATGAGTCGACGTTTGCACCCCCTATAATTCGACCAAAATTCGAAAATTAAAAAAAAAAAATTATTTTTTTTTATACTCTTGACGCATGTATTCATTATTTTAAAAAAAATTATGTAATTACCTAATAAGGTTTCAGAGAAAAATTTCCAAAAATCATGCGTTTTTTTGGCATTCTAGACCGTACTAGTACCTTATGGTCTTCAAAGAAAATACCTTACAAAAACTTAAATTTAAACCATCAATTAGAACATCTACTAAATTAAACGCCGCATAGTGTTTCCAATACCTTCAACACAAACTGTAGCGTGAACCTCTTTTAACTACAGGTTTCGTGGGTTGAAGATCCTTAGTTTAAACTTTAGATAGTTTGTAATTGTCAATTTCAAATAAAATTACGTTTGTATTTTTTTAATATAAATTAGTTTTGACAGTTTTATTTAAAAGTAAAGAAAAAAATTAATATTAAAAAAAAATTTAAATTTCAAAGTCAAGTAATTAAATAATTAAATAAGGTGGCACGATTTAATGTGCGAGTTTTAAAGACGGAGGAGAACCCGTCCGTTAAATAAACTCTCAAATTAAACTTAACACCGATGTGCAAAACAAAAGCACTAAATTATTTAAGAAAGTATTATAGATCAAGGTTTATGTTATTAAAAGCGGAGGAGGAAACCCGTCCGTTGAATAATAATCATCAACACAAGAAATATTCTCAAACTTCAAGTATGATATTTTTCTATCTGGACAATGGATTACCCGACTGTCCTAAGTGAAATATCAGACGAGAATGAAATTAAATCGACTGAAACTCTCCTTTTATACTTTTTTGTTTACTCTATTGTCAACTTTTGTTATTTTATTTTTTATTACTTAGAAGTGAGTTTCTTTGTTATTTTTAATTTTTAATATATAAAAGCTTTAATTTTTATTCTTGCCACCTTAATTTTACAAAAATAATAGGTACCTTTATAAGAATAAAATAAAAGAATAGTTAAATAATATATGAAGTGCTACAAAACTGAATTGGAATTTTTGAATATTCGTAACCTAAGCAAAAACTCAAAAACTTCGCATGTTAGGTACTCCGTTCAAATATCTAATGCTACTGCAGTTTTGAACTGGAATGACTTCAAAGTTTTCTATTAGAAATTATGATAATTGATTTTAACTCATAACTAAGGGGTTTTTTACTAAGGGTGGGTAAATCTTGAAATATAATAAAACGAGCTTTGTGAGAGGTGTTGACATTTTTTTTTTAAGCCCATGTATGCCATTTTGCATGAAGTATGTACGTCAATCAAATACCCACTTCGACTTCTAACGGTGGAATGAATCCGAGTGATCCAATTTTTAATGGGCCTTACCAATAATCAAATTTAGAGACGACTTTAATGTTTGCGCAAAATTAACCATTATTTAATGGACTCTATATAACTGACCATACATGTTACATTTTAATTTTTAAGTTCCGCACAATAAATGGTTCATAACTTAGAGTCCACTTCAATATTAAGTTCGTAACATGTATGGCTAACTATATAGAGCTCATTACATATTGGTTCATTTCACTCAAATATTAAAGTCGTCTCTAAATTTGATTATTGGTAAGGACCATTGACTCTTCCGCATAGATCTGGCTGAATTTGAGCGATGGCCTGTGTTCTGTCCACCTTAAGGGCATCGTTTGACTATGGTATATTCGTTAAGATCTGCGGCTTTAGAAAATCCCACAAGAAAAAGTCTAGCGTGGTAAGATCGAATGACCTTGGTGGCGAATTCACTTCACCTCCGTAAGAGATAACCTTACCCTCAAATCGTTCATGCAGAATGATTCCCTGGGCGTCCGCTGTGGCAAGTACCACCGCCACCGTCCTACTGGAATCACATCACGTCTAGCTCCATATGGTTCAATTAAGGCCATACAAAATTGGTTACCATAGTTGTGTAGCTCGTCACTGATGGTGACCGTCTCACCAAAGTTATTTTCGAAAAGAAAAAGTACGGAACAATGACGTCGTCGGGTTAAAATCCACACCAAACGTTAATTTTTTGAGGATGTGATATGTCCCATATACGGCCATTTTGCATTGCTTCCTAACACAGATATACATACATACATAAAAAACGCAGGTCGTAGATAAAAATGATTTTTCGGTCAAAAAATAGGGGTCGTCTTTCAAACTTTCTTTCGTCTGAAAAGTCGACCACATCTACCATAAAATGGGCGTAACGTTTTTCACTATTTTAATGATAAAATTTTATCATTTAGACGTGCTGTTGAATTGTGTAGCTTGCCATGGTGACTAAGCATCAGTAATTAAATAATATACAACAGATTTGACAGATGTCACCAAAAACATGGCCGCCACAGACCACCAAAATGTACCCACGCCAAATAAAAAAAACCCTTTAGTGTTTCGTTTTTAATTCGGTTTTGACAGTTATTACGAAACGTTTATTTAAATTTATGACTGTAGTAAAAAATTATTTTGTCCAAGATCCAAGTTAGTCTGTTTTAACTGTTTGAACTCTAAAGGGAATTTGAGAAATAAGCTATAAGCATTGGGAGGTTATTCTTCCGCTAATACATTTGCCTAAAGGTATCGTTATTTATTTTTGTTGAAGTCAATTTTAGTCAACTCAATGTTCAGCAGCCGATTTATTTTCTTTTTCAATTTTTAAATCACATAATTTCTACCATTGCTCTAAAAGTTTAGGGTAAAACAAAATTTCAACGTTGATGCATATGTTTGGACGGATCGTCATCATACATTTACTATAAAGAGGACATCGCAATTAAAAATAAAGACTTCGAAGTAGTTCTAAAATGGGAACTTATATTCCTACCAACTTTGAACAGCAAAAACTTTTCATCTTTCCCAAAAATTTAACTATAATTTAACTAAATTAAGACATACATTTGTATGTTTGGACTATTTTTGCCTAAAAAGCTTATGACACTTTAGTACATTTTGTAACCATGTGGTTTTTGTTGCATAATATTTTTTTTATATAAAAAGTTTTCAAGTAAAATTATCAATTTTAAATTCGCTACAGGCATTTAATGTCAAATTAAACTTTAACAGATGCGTAGGGTTATGATTTCCTTGCATAAGGTTTCATTTAAAGTCTAAACGTATCTGAAAATATGGTATAAACGTTAACACACAAAACATCACTTACAGAAAGAACCAAAAAAACACCCTGATTGCGCCCATGATAAATGCAGTGATTGACAGTTGACTGCACATTTGGGGCAAAATGAACTCGAAAAGTCAGAGAGACCACAGAATTAAGCAGCAAAGTAGCTTCGTAAACCAAAATACCTAAAACCCATGAACTCTGCTGAACACATGCACTTGAAAAACAACAACTTTGTGATGCGATATCTGCAGAAAACACAGGTCCAAAAAAAGAACCGAATAATTGCTCTCCTGCAACAACCATGATGGAGCCTGCTCTTAACCTCTCTGACATTTTTAGAGGACATGACTTTTACCCACTCATTGGAGTAAATTTTGAAATATTTATGCATGCAGGACGCATCCAATATCTTTCACCTAAGTGCATACATATAGATACCCGTGCTGCATTGTCCCGACCCATTTCTTTGCTTTGCATTAAATTAAGTTTGCTGCTCCCGATCTCGTCGTGTACTGGTTAGATTCTCCTGTGTGCGCTACTGGAAAGGGATACTCTCTTTTCGATAATTAATGGACGCGCTGCACTTTTGCTCTAGCATCATTGATTATTAATTCATTGCAGCGAAACAGCTTAATGATTTAATGGAACACCAAGGAAGAGCACAGAATAATATTGGAAGCAATATTTTGCCGCAGTGGATTTCCGTTTTACATTTTTTTTGTTGGTTTATCTTATTCGTTTTTGATTTATGATTTATGACCCAAAAGTGCCTGCACTTTTCATATTCAATTAATTTTGTGCCTCGAATTGTTGCTGGTAATAAAAACTGCAGGAGAGTGGAATACTCACCATTTGATTGCAATCAAATTTCAAGGTGTTACCCTGTAGGTTGGTGAGCTGGGTATAAATGGATGTTGTGTGTGTGAATGGATTGTACTCATTCGGGGGCCTTGCGGACATTCAATACCGGAGTATCAGACAGTTCATATTTTATTTAACAGTAAGAGAACAAAGATTAATGGTAGCCAATATTTTATGATGGATTTTGGCATTAGATTGAAAGTTGGAATTCTAATACTTATACATTGAGTTAATGGAGAAGGAATTTTAAATATTTAAATCAAACAATGATAGAGAATTTACATTTTAGCACTTAAAAGTTCAGGTCAGTCAATATTTTACTTCTCAGGGCACCAGGTATTTTAAAATAGATACATATACGATATACATAAGTATGACCTAAGCAATGATTTATATATAGATACGAGTACTATAAGAAAACCTTTAGTTTCAAGAATTTAATTATGTTACGTATACGCCCTGGTGTACAATTTAGGAATTAAATTTTTTTAAATATAATTTCTATGAAAAGTAAAAGTTTCGGCGCAATACACGACTCATAGAGAAGATTTTGAAAAAAAAAATACCATAAAAAATACACTACTGAATCGTACGTACTCAATCACCTTGGAATTTGAAAAAAGTCACAGAGTTTTCAATTCATCGTTTTCTATCTTTAAATTTTAATCGACTTAGTACAAAATTCGTCGAATGAGCTAAAGTGACAGTTTCAATTAATTTACAAACTTTTGCTATTACTGAATCCGACGAAAGAAAGTTGAACGAATGTCTGTAACATGCCCTGCACCACCGATATTTTGTTCAACTTATCTGGTATTACTTAATTCACAATCCATTCCCACTCCATACAATTTCTATCATTTTCCATTCGTGCCACAATTTCGAGAATTTTTTAATTAAACGAAAAAAAAGAATAAATAATGGGAAGCACAAAAATGTAAGTCAAACATTTGAGTGTTTATTTAACAAATTTTAATAGAAAACGGACAACTAAACAATTTAGAGAAATGATGAAAATGATGAAGACGCAACCGGACACAGCCAGAAATCTAATAAAAAAGTCTCCTGAGAAGCAACAAGAGTTTCGGGTGTGACTGCAAAATGCGGCATGGGTTCACAATTAAAGGAGATTTCCTAATGGAGAAAAGTAAATTAAAAAAATGTATGATATATATGTTGTAAGTTTTCGTAAGTGTGTCAATGTTTTTCTTGAATTACACTACTCCGTAGATAAATCAACGAAGTAGACATTGCAACAGAGAGAGACAAACAGAAAGAAAGAACAACAGAAGAAACACATGCCAACAGCACACGGTTGGTATTGAAAGGTCCTCCATTCAAGTACTAACTACGCACGATGATGCTTGATTTCGCTGATCGATCGATGGGAAGCGATGCTTTCATCAAAGTTCAGGCCGTGACTAAATGCCTTTAACTAACAGTGTCGATAGGAAAGTTCATAAATGATAAGGTAATTTTAGGAATCGACAATGTAGTTCATCCGGCGAATTTCATAATTAAGTTTTACAGGGGATTCGAAAGGTCAATGGATCGAGTTGACTCACCGGGAATAAAATTCTTCGAATTCTGTATTCGACATGAATAATACAAACTGTGAGTGATATATTATTGAAATTTTGTATTCATTTAGAATGCCCGTTTAAATATAACATAATTCAAACATCTGCAGCGGCATTTCTGGGTGGCGTGGATCCAATAAGTCCAATTTTCCATAACTTAAGCGCATAAATCAGGCTGAATTTGACCAATGGCATTGATTATGTTAGCTTTCAGGGCAGCTTTGGTTTATAGTTTATTGACATAGACGTGTGACTTAAAAAAACTTACAAGAAGATGTCTAATGGGGTCAAGTTACACGATCACATCTCGTTCGCCTGAGATAACCTGGTCCAATGTGGCACGGGCTGTGTGGCACGTAGCGCAGTTCTGTTGAAACCAAATGTCGTTGGTATCCATATCATCCGATTCGGAGGAAAAGAATTGTTTTTTATCACCGACCGATAGCCCTCACCGTAGACGGGGATGTCCTGCCCAAACCTAGTTCTCAAAAAAGTTTAGATATGTGCCACATCATTGGAAAATTGCAGAGGTCATTGTTATACTTAAGCAATGCACAAACAAAAGTAACAACTTACAGACCTATATCGCTTATAACAGTCATGGCAAAAGTTTTCGACAAATTGATCCTGAAAAGGATTTTTTTGAAAAAAAAAAGAAAACTTCAAAGTTTATTTAAAGAAACCAATGATAGGCTCCAGTTACTTGAATAGAATATAAACTTTTCTGCTCACCTTTTTTGGAATGAAAAAACTTTGCTAATTCTTTTTCTAATACAAAAGATGATTTTGCAAAAACCCAAACAATTTTTTTAATTTTTCTTTTACTTTCTAAACAGACTCATTAAAGGCAGTTCATAGTTTAATTAACAACACTTCATAACATCAATCAATGCAAAAAATATAAGTGAAGGTTAATTTTATACTGCTCCATGAACCGTTTTATTTAAACGAAAAAAAAACTATTGTTCAAATGATGTAATTCAAATGCGTAACATATGTATTTCACTTAACAAAAAATTGCTATTAATTTGAGTACTTAATCATTACCACACAAATTGGGAACGACACGAAAGCTACATATAAATCTGACCCCAAAGGCATTCCTCTTCTACATGTTGTTTTTATTTTCGTTAGCATTCAATATTGGAAACAAAATGATTACAGGCAATTCAATCATTTATTGAAAGTTTTCTAACTATTCAAGTTTGTGATTTAATTTTATTATGCAACGAGGTAAGCAATTAAATAAAATACTTAAATTGGTCTATTTTTCATCATTTCTTTCGATCTATCTGAAGTGAATCTGATGTGGGGTTCGTAGACATGCTGAACAATTGCTTGATGAAATTACCTACCCGAAATAAACATTTTAAGACATTCAATATTTAACTTGAAGAGGATAGGTTTTGTGACCACATCTAACATTCTCGCGATTCTTGATTTAGTTATATATATACTATATATACTTCCAACTAAAAATTGGCAAATTCATTATTTGATAGCGTAAATCAATCAGTTCCAAAAAGTAAAACAAAGAGATAATCGTAACTTCTTGTGTGATGGAAGTCGTTGGAGAACGAAATGGATACAGAACCTTGTAGATAAGGACCAGGGCCATATTTCATAAGAATAATAAATTTGGATGATTACAACAGTTATTTATCGTTATATGAAGAATTCCAATCATTATGCAGAATCCTCTATGATTGTTATATATTAAAAATGCGGTCTTCACTTCTTGTTGACCCCAAACTTTTTTGGAAATTTGTTAATAGCAAGAACAAATCTGACGGATATCCATCTACTATGAAGTACTTGGATGAAACCAACAACAACCCTCTTGTTATTTGCAATATGTTTTCTTCCTTCTTTAAACTTTCGTTTTATTTTATACCTATTCACAAAAAAGAAAATTGCGGTGATATTTCTAATTATAGACCAATAGCCAAACTTTCTTGCTTACCGAAACTATTCGAAGCTATCATATTTAAGAGTTTTTATTTCAGCTGCAAGTCTTTCCTTGCGAGCGAGCAAAATGGGTTTATGAAAAAGAAATCTACTGTTACTAATCTCGTTGAATTCACGTCGTTTACAAATAAAACTATCGAGGATGGTCATCAAGTTGACTGTATTTATACAGATTTCAGTAAGAGCTTCGACAAGTTGTCTCATAGTCTAATTTTATTTAAGCTTTCATCTCTTGGGTTCCCTTCTGCATTCGTTCAATGGATCAGGTCTCATTTGAAGGGAAGGACATACTAAGTTCTTTTTAGAGGAATCGTTTCTTATCCAATTAATGCTGACTCTGGTTTTCCACAAGGTAGTCACCTTGGTCCACTTCTATTCATAGTATCAATCAATGATGTTGTTTCAATTGTAAAATCATGTAGGGTTCTTATCTACGCAGATGATATTAAATTATTTAAAATCCTCAGAAGCCAATCCGATTGCTTTTCTCTTCAAAATGACATAAATATGTTTTCTGAATGGTGCTCATATAACAATCTTTTCGTTTCAAAGTGTCAATCAATGTCCTTCTTTAGAAGAAAAAACCCAATATGTTACAATTACAGCATAAATCAAACCATTCTAAGTAAGGTAGAAACAACATGCGACCTGGGCGTTCATTTCTCGCAAAATCTAGACTTTTCACTCCACATTGAGAAAATTGTCAGTAAAGCAAACTGAATGCTTGGATTTATTAAGCGTTGGAGTAAGGAATTTTCTTGTAGTCTTATAACATCTTCGTTGTACAACACCTTTGTTCGTCCCCAATTAGAATATGCTAGTTCTGTATGGTCGTCACTTTACTCAATACACATTGATCGAATCGAATCTGTCCAACGTAAATATGTACGCTTCGCATTAAGTCATCTTAATTGGAGTGACCCAAATCATCTTCCTCCATACAACAGTCGTCTTCTTCTTTTAAACATGAATTCTCTAGAAAAACGGCGGAAAGTCAGCGATGTTATGTTTTTACACCAGCTCTTGTTTGGTTCCATAGATTCACCGGTTCTTCTAGAACAAATTCATTTTAAAGCTAGAAGCCACAGTTCTCGGAACTCTGAAATTTTTCATATAGACTTCCACCGTACCAATTATGGTCTCAATGAGTCTTTGACACGTATGAAACATGAGGCTAATATAAACCATGATGTTTTCGATTTAAGTTACTCAAAGCTTACACTTAAGCACAGGTTGTATGGGCGTTCTCATTAAGTATTTGAAACTACTCGTAACGTTATTGTTTTTATAGAAAGTAGTATTTGACTTGTAGTTATTTTTGTAACTACAGATAGTAGATTAATATTTATTATTTCTTTGTTTGTCATATTTTGTTCGTTTTTTAGTAGTGTTAGGCTATATGTATGTATATTTATTTAATAACAACTAACACCACGCTAAATGATAACTGTGACAAGCTGATGTTTCCCAGTATCTAAAGGTGAAAAAACCCGAAGAGAAAAGAAATATTGTTTCAAATGCTTGCATTAAAGCAGTACTGATGGCGTTTAAAAGAATTGAAAGGCGATAGTTCTACAAATTTGTCGCCCTTGTCTGACAATCACCCTTACTGCGAAGTTCAAAATTGATTGATAAATGTCAATCATTAATTGATATTTACACAAATCAAATTTGTCGTGACAATTTTTTCTTTGTCAGATTATAACAAATTTGTCTTAAAAAGTACAAATCACTTGCGAATTCGATATTTTGATCAGAAGTAGGTCTAGTAATTTTGTCAAAGTAAACGGCTCGGCCGTTAAAGAAAATCGATCAAGCCGTTTAGGCTGTAGTCGAACAGACAGTTTTAATTTTTTCTCCACAGAATTTTTCTTTTTTTTTTTTTAATACGTTTTCTTTTAGAAATTTTAGAAATTTATACATTTTTATTCAAAAATTTTTCCACAGATTAAAAAAAATGTAGGAAAAATTGTTATTCAGGTACCCTTCCTATAACTATTGTTTTTTTATTTTCATTAAAACGTTTAAATGTTTGAATAGTACTCGTATTGCGGATACAAATTCTTAAACGAATTTTTTTTGGATTTTCCAAAAAAAAAGATTAATTTTGTGTGCAAGCAAACTATGATGAACACGGTCTAAGGCTTTTACAAAGCCTGTGTGTATAACATCGAGTTGATAACCTTATTTTATTTAATTAAAGCAATAGTTTGTAAAAAGACAAAGATTTGTAGCTGTTGAGCGACTCTTAAAAACTCCGCGTTGACTTCGTGGTAATGACTCTCTTACAGAAAATTATAACTTTTTAGTTATAATCTTTTCCAGAAGCCTTAGTATAGCCGAAAGCTTTGAAATGAGCCTTTAACTATTAATTGAATAATTCTTGGATCCACTTTTTTACTTGCGACTTATAGGTACTATGAGGCAAGTAATGCATTCGTAAAAAAATTGAACTCGAGATTTTGATCAAAGTTGACATTACGATAATAGCGAAGACTAAAAAAGTGGGTCTCGCAATTCTGTCTGTCTGTCGGTTCGACTACAGCCTAAACGACTCGGCCGATTTTCTTTAAACTTGGTAGATATCATTTTTAATGTTCGCCCCCACAAGTTTTTTTCTTTTTTTTATGACCAAAAACAACAGTACCTACTATACAATTTTTTTTCGAAAATTTATAAATATTTTTTTTTATCAAAAACTGTTCTACAGATTTCAAAAATTAAAATACAAAAAAAATTTTATTTAGTTTAAACTAGGTAATGGTTAAAAAAAAATTTCCGAAAAATGGTTATTGAGGGTATCCCGCAAGGAAACTTTTTTTTTGTTTTCGATTTTCTTAAAAGCTCCCCAAAAACTTGAATAGAGTTGTGTATTCAAATTTTTAAATAAACTTTTTTTTGGATTATTAAAAAAAATCAAAATTTCTTTTTCAAAACTCAGTATTTCGAAAACCCAATGCTAGATTTTTTTAAACTTGATAAAAAAATAGTTTCTCAATATAGTCTACAAGATGTGAGAAAAAAAATATTATTTTATCTAAAAATTAAGGTACAAATACAAATGTTAAAAAATGGTTTTAAAAAATCGTATTTTTCTCCAAAACGGCGCGCGCCTAGAATTTTGATAAACATTTTTTTCTTTCAATTAACTTTTAACGATCTTTAATTTAATAAAAAAAAAATTGAAATTAAGATATTATAGCTTGTACCTACCATAGAACCATTTTTTCTAGAGATGCTTCTAAAAAGTTTAAAAAACATTCAAAACTTAAAAAAGTATTTTATGAATTTTTGAAAAAAAAAAAATCTTTTTTTTTTTTGGAAAATTCGATATATCAAAAACGCCTCAATATTTTTTTGGAAATTTAATTTTTATTCGAACCATAATAAAAACTTAAGGTTGGCGTACCAAATTTTTTTCTTAAAAATCTTTTAAAAATTTTGTGTATAAAAGCTTATTTTTTTAAGAAAGCACTACAACGACTTATAATTCTTGTTCTAGCATAAATTCATGTTTACATAGCATACTCTTTTTGTCTCTTATTAATAAAAGAATTTTATCCTTATGAACCGTTTTCTCTAATAATATTCGTTTTCAAAATTCCTAGTATATATTACATAAATATGACCAAGTTCGTGCGACCCAGTCGTGCATTTTATTTAGATCGGATTAATGAATGATGTTTTCCATTCTCCAAAAAACTCACCCACTGAGAGAGATTTGTTAAAAAGGAGAGTTAGTGCAAGACAAATTTATTGTTTAAGAGCATTTTGATAGAAGTAGAGGGGTATTTTGACATATTTGCATGTCTCAAACTCCGCCGCAGTGAAATAGTAAGTTGCATTCCTCCTTTTGAACAATTTAACAGTAATTTTCGCGCTTTTGGGAGTGCTTATTATTTTTTTACTCTTGAGCGTAACTTCCGATGCACTGTGAAGTACAGAGATTGTTTTCCACGAATGTGGAATGTTCTAACTAGCTTAATTTTTCCTTGCCATTGTAAAATTTAAAAACTAATGTTCATCAGTACCTCCTTTGAAAACTTTCCTTGTTTTCATAACGCTCGCACTGTGACACTCATTTTCAGGGTAGTAATAACCCCCTAATTGCATGTTATAAAAAAAGAAAGCAATTAAAATTTGGTACGAAAAAGGAACAATATTCCTTTCTGATAAAAGCAGTCTTTTTTATATTGCCAAACAGAGTTTGTCGTGGAATTTTGAATGGTTGAGAACTAAATGTCATTCTCTTATACACTAATTCAATTTGTTGGTGTTTGTTTTTCTTACACTGTTTTACATTTAGATGCGTTTTACATGTACCCTTACATTTCCGATGTTGTTGTTGATTTTTTTCGTGTTTGAAAAATAGAAGAAAAATTCTGCCCCAACAAATTAAATTATAAGCAAACATTTCACACCCAATTCACAATAAACCACCGAAACGAAAATGGCTTTACGTTCGTTGCGCCCGCAAGTGTCTTAACCTCTTAATTAAGACCAAGTAATTGACTTAAATTCATGCATGCGTGCTGTCTGCCAATTGCCTAATTGATTGCCAACTGAAGCATTTCCATTGCGCCGCGCCGGTCGTTTTATGCTGCAACAGCAATATTGTGAGTTCGATTTGTAGTCAAATTAACCCATATTATGCGAAATATGTTATGTTGTATCCTTTCTCTTGGTATAACGTCCGTCGGTATTGCATAGGTTCGATTCCTCGATTTATATCATTATGTTGAAAACAGCTTAAGACTGAAGGCATTTGAAGGCCTACAATCTCCGCAAATTGTAAAACCTCAACATGTAACATCGTATGCTCTTTCAAAGTGACAGGATAATTAGGTTCAATCAGACAAAACACGACACATATTGTTGTCATTAATTGTGATGGGATACGAGCAATGTAATTGTCAAATTGGAATCCAACATAGACAGTCTATTAATCCAGAGTAATATTGGTGGCAGTTGAAAAAAAAAAACAAACAAATCAAAACTCTGGTCAAGTGCAACCACCAGCGCAATGCTTCCGTTTCGTAACAGCCACAAAGAAAAATGTCCAATGTAACGGAAAATAAAATGCACGACTGGTTCGCAGGAACTTGGTCTTGTGGTTCAAGGCTTCAAAGTGGCTTTGAAGAAGTATGGTAATGTGTTATGAATACAATGACATTGTTTGGGAGAAAGTGTGGAAAAGTTAAAAACGAATGAAGCACTAACACCCATATTGATAAAGATGGTTTAGTGGAGCTTTACCGTTAGGTAAGTTCTGGACTAGGTCCGATTTCATTGATAAGAGAAATTGTCTGCTAAGTGACGTTTACTAACTATGATGAAGCTAAGCCACGGAAGAAGGTGGTTTAAAGAAGGAATAAGAAATAGAATTGTCAAACTTGTTTTTTTTTTTATCAAAATATTAAACAAAAGTAAGAAGTTTCCAAATTAATTTTGAAAAGAAATAATAATATTAACGGCTCATAGATTTAACGATTTTATAAACCGTCTGGATTTGCTAAATAGTCGGAATTTTTCAACAAGAATACCAACAATTTATATGATTCAATGAAAGAGCTAAGTGAGGAGGAATTTCGCAAGAAATAAAAGTTTTCCAAGAAAACATGGAAAAATTGGCCTCAAGACAGACCTACATAAATGCAGATCGAAGGAGTGGAAATATTTCTGTGGACTTACATGTTATGGCTTCTATTAGATAATGAGCTATAATTATTGACTGATGTATATAAATATAATCTTAAATAACATTACTGATTCAAATAATGTTCAAGACGATTGTGATCCATGGCTTTATCGTCAGCCTATATTGAGCATCGTGTCTTGACGAGTTACCAAAGCATTCGCTCTTAAAGCAAGCCAGTTTATTAAAATGCCCCAAACAGTTTCCGAGCAAGCAAGAACAAGGGAAGAATTTAAGGTGGATTTCGACAAGTCAAAAGTACAATTGACTGCACCCATATTAGGATAAGAAACAGGCAGTAGCAAATGGTCAATGCAATGTGAATAGGAAAGGGTACTACTCTGGATCGCTTACTTGTTGTAATAGATTTTTCAAAAAGTTTTTTAATAAACGTCACTGAACTATTCCGTTTAATTTTTTTTTAATTCGAAAATTTAAGCCGGGAACCCTATACCATGGTTTAGACCAGCCGTCGGCAACCTTTTCAATTAGTCGGGCACAATTTTGATATCCCAAAGTTCAGCGGGCACCACCCAATGAAAAATCAATTTTTTATTATGGCAATAATATCAATTCAAATAAAATTTATTTCATTTATTTTTTGAATTCAATGTAAAATTTGACATTGCAAGTTTTTGTCAGCTAATTCATTATAATTTGGCACATAATTCGAATTGGCAGTTTTTAGGCATTGGTCCAAATGAGCATCTATAAGGGTCGTTCGGTACTTCGATTTTATGAAC
This sequence comes from Philhelius festivus, assembly GCA_963931855.1. Lineage (NCBI taxonomy): Eukaryota > Metazoa > Arthropoda > Insecta > Diptera > Syrphidae > Philhelius > Philhelius festivus. The sequence goes on along the minus strand of OZ007556.1, from coordinate 141,001,900 downwards.
TTCATATTTGATGACACACATTCGTAAAAATATGTGGATGCGCGAAGAGAGCTCAATTTTATAGCACAATTTCTTAATATTGGATAGCTACATTTGCTAAACAAACTTCAGAATTTTTCATCGTGATGATATTACTTTAATTCGATTTCATTTGTCATTTATAATTTATACAATTTATTTATAATTTATATATTTATAATATTTATAACTTCCAATTCTAGCTTCTCTTTATTTGAAATATCGAAATAGCTTGCAATTTTAATAGCATTATCGTCATCCAGTTGGGTAAAAAGGTTAATGAAGAATATTACAATTTTTTCTAAATTATTGAAATCTTCACATCGGTTATTAAATCATTTAAAATGTCATTTTGCATAAATTATAAAGTATTAAAAAATTAGTCTTTTGGAATGATAATACAATGAGTTGAACTGAAAAATAATTAATTATTTTGTTCTAACAAATTATCTGAAACTTAAAATGGGTTGAAGCTATCTCTTAGACTTCTTCTCAGTTTTAACGGAATTATTTGTACAGCTTTGAATTTTCCAGATTTTTGTCATACTTAAAAAATATGTTTTTATTATACTGCTGCGAAGATATTTTTAGCGAATTAACATTATTCCCTTAAGAATCAACCTTAAGATTTTTAATCCTTACGACAGTGTAATATCCAACGAGGTCAAATATAATTTTTTTATGAACATCGTTTAATATGGGCATGAACGGAATCGCATTTCATCATAGTATCCAAGTTCAAAATGGTTACGTTTCGATTCTGCCCTCCACAAGTATCACTCATCAGGACAAATGGTTTACCGTCGCAATGTTGCCTAAAATACATAATTATAAAGACACTAGCCGCCCGTGCTCGCGTTGCTAACTACGAATATTTTTTTTTTTTTAATTGTGAATCTAAACCATTCTCAGATCCCCTTGAACACACACAAAAAATTTCATCAAAATCGGTCCAGTCGTTTAAGAGAAGTTCAGTGACATACACACTCACAGAAGAATTATATATATTAAGATGATGCCACTTCGTTCGGCCCTCTTCTAGCCATTCCCTCATGCCACATAAAACAGGTAGCTTCTTTGGTTCCAACTTGTATACGGTCAGCTTGTAAACTGCGAAACGTATTTTATTAAATATGACTTTCGAATTTACACTAGGCCAGTGCAAATGCGACAACGTTACAATCTAATTTATTTCTTACTATATTTCTCAAAAATTTTTCAGAAACGTTGAATGTAACGTTGAAAAACCTTTGAATTTGTAGACCATTTTTAATTACGAAAAACAACTTTGTGTTCGAACGTCGTCGTCGTGAGTGTTGAGCTGGAATTCTAACTGACTTTTTTGTATTTCTTCGATCAACGAAGTACGAGTACATATGAAATGTGTTTTAATGCGGGCATCTCAAGATTATCTCGCGGGCATCTTGGTGCCCGCGGGCACTTCGTTGCCGACTCCTGGTTTAGACCATGGAATTGAGATGGAGTAAGTATTTTTTATTAATATGTGATAGGTTTAAGTTGATGCCGCGGCCGATCCGATCACATGAATGATCTTTATTTGTATTTGTGTTTAGTGTAGCAGAATATTCTTACATTTTTTCTTAAACTATATTGCACAATTTACAGAGTTATGGTATAAATCTACATTAGTACTGACAAATAATAAAATTTTTAATACAAGTAATGAAAAGCAAATAACAATATATTGAAGGAAAAGCTACAAGAAAACCTTCATTAAAAAGTGTTTTGTGGATTTAGAGAGGAGAAGGGTGGGCGGTGTGGTATTTAAATCAAACCCAGCCTTAAGTTTTACATATACATATACATATATATTATATGATAAATAAATAGACAAATAAATAAATGAACAAATAAATTAATAAACAATTAAATAAATAATAATTAAACAAATAAATAAATAAACAAACAATGAAATGAATAAATAACAAAAAAATATATGAAAAGTAAAAAAAAAAAAAAATAACAAGTAAATAAATTAATGAACAAACAATAATAAACAAATAAATAAAATAAATAAATCAATAAATAAATTAATTATTAAATAAAAAATAAATAAATAAATAAATAATAAAAAAATAAATAAATAAATAATATCAAAAAATCAGTCTTAAAAAAAGGAAAATAAAGAAAAAGAACAGAAATGTATTTTCAATAATATATATAACTAAGAAGCTGGGTTTGAAGTCAATATGTTATCTGAAGATGTACAAGATAATTTAAAGCGTACATTGAGTTTGTCAATTCTTTGCAATACCGGTTCTATATTTGCGATGGCGTGAAGTTCAGCTGTTGAAAATGACCATGGAAGCTTGAGAATCATTTTTACGACTTTATTTTGAGCTATTTGAAGTCTTCGAATATGGATTTTCGCACATATCTCCCAACATGGTGAACCATAAAACATAATTGCTTGAAAAACTGCTTTAAATATCAAGAGCTTATTATCATTACTCAGTTAAGATTTGCGGTTTATAAAAGGATAAAGAGTTTTGATAGTTATATTAAACTTTTTGATTATTTCTTGTACGTGTACGCCAAAAGTTAAAGTTTTATCTAAATGATACTCCAAGATACTTAGCACTTGAACACCATTCTGTGCTTATTCCACCGACTTGAAGATTATTGCTTGGCAAGAAACAGGCTTTTCTTTTTCGTGAGAAAAAGATAGCCTGAGTTTTTGAGGCATTTATTTTTATCTTCCAATCAAAAAAAGAATCTTGAACTACATTAAGTGCAGATTGCAGATTTGTTTCAATAATGAAACCAACTGAATCTGATGAAAAGATACACGTATTGTCAGCGAAAATAGCTTTATCACAGTTTGTTAAACATGGAAAGTCGTAGGTAAATATAGTGTATAAGATTGGACCTAGCACCGAACCTTGAGGTACACCTGCTTTAATATTATAAGATTCAGAGAAAAAGTTATTTATTGAAACCTTAAATTTCCTTTTAGACAGAAAGGATTGAATGGTCTTTATAAGATACTCGTATATTGGGAACTTGAGTCTTAAAAGCTTGTGTAATAATGCATTATGCCAAACAGTATCAAATGCTTTCTCAATATCAAGAAGTACCATGCCCGTACTTTTACCCATCCTAAAATTATTTTTTATGTGATTGGTAATTCAATGAACTTGATGCACTGTGCTGTGGTGTGCCCTAAAACCAAATTGTTCAAGCGGTAAAATATTATTTCTAGTCACTTGAGACACAAGTTTACTTTTAAGAATTTGTTCAAAACATTTGCTTAGTGAGCTTATTAAACTTATTGGCCTATAATTGCTTGGTATCATGTTGATCTTATTGTTGACCAATTGCATTGTACCAACTACCGATTTTATAAGCCCAAATCCACAGAAGGTTTGTTTGTTGGTAAATAAGCTTGAGCTTACCTATATTTTTACAACGCGATCAACGAAATGAAAAGAAAACAAAAGAGAAGAAGGAAAAGAAGAGAAGAAGAGATAAAATAAAAAAAGGAGTTAAAATGATAGAGGAAAGAGGATACAATTTTCAAGATACTGAGAATAATTGTCGCAATTGGGGTTTGAAATGTATAGCTTAGTTAGAAAACTGGCATTCAGATATCAAGGGAACATATCGATGTTGAATCAACTGATCATATCTGAATGAAGAATCCTTTGTAAATCGATCAAAAAAGTATGGTGGTTGATGTGTGAGCCAAAAAGTTGCGAAACTTAAGGAAGTTCTTGAGTATCATGTTAAGTAAACTATTTAAAAAATTAGATACTCTATTGTATCTACATATGTATATGTACAGACCATATATGTACAGACCATATATGTATCTTATCGTATTTTTGAAGACACTAAGATTCCTAGCTAAATCTAAAGTAATCTTTTTAGGTATAACTTGATTCAGTTTGGTTTAAGGACCATGAACAAAGCATCTTTTTTTCATATGCTATAACATTAAGTTTGAGTTTGGAAAACTTGTGACGGGAGAGAAATTGTTCTGTAAGACATCATTGGAAAAAAAATATTTAAAATCAAGTTTTTTTTTAGGTCTTATATTTTGTTTCGATCAGTAGCTTTTAAAGAAATAATTTTTAAATTAAATATAGAAAAGACTTTCCGTCATTTTTACTTGTGTTTCAAATAAAAAAGGGTATACATATATGAAACAAAAACCTAACTCGATATTTTGATCAAAGTTGACATTACGATGATAGAGAACAAGAAAATAGTGGGCCTATTTGTATGACATACAAACTAAGCCTCTGAAAAAAATTTCCTCTAACTAGATATTTAAAAGTTTTCCGGGATTCCCTTACTTACATTTGCGGGCCACGTCAATCGCTGTCTACGAGTACCTCTAGTGCTCCTCCGTCGTTCGGGGATTGATTCCAAGATTTTGCGGGCCTAAGTATTTGGGTCCATTCGCTCTACATGACCTAACCATCTCAGTCGTTGGACTTTAACTCCTTTGACTAGGTCGGTTTCGCTCTTCAGTCCGTATACTTTATGATTACATCTTCTGCGTTCTCCATCCTGCATAATTAGACAAGTTTGCCAGGGATGCCAAAACAGAACATTGCTCTAGTGATTCCCTAGAGGAAAAATTAAAATTTGTTTAGCTCAAAACCTAACGGTTTCAGCCATTCAGACGTTATGAAAAAATTTATTTATCGAAATAGCGGCTTTAACAATTTCGGTTAAATCATTATGAGCATGAGATATGGAATGGCGCACTTCAGCTCTGATTGGAACGGAGTGTTAGACTACAAGTGGTCGCCATTTCTACCTATGAGGTATGGTCTATATTTTGGTGAACAACATTTTAAGAACAAATGATGATGCCTTTGATAAACCCGCCTATTTTTATTTTCGATCTTCTCATTAACATATTTTGAAAATATTTATAAATTGTTTCTTAAGATAATTTTCTTAAATGTAATATTAAAAATTGGAATACCAAATTTAATATATTTTCTCTGTTTCCTTTATATTTTATATAAAACTTTCGATCCCTTCGATAAAGTCTGTTATGAACATAATTTATTTCTTAAATTTATTGTAATTTAAGAAATAAAGCATACATAGTTATGAGGCCCTTCCAGAGCGTTGGTAAAATTTAATCTTCGTCGCATGAGGTAGTCGCCCTTTTTTACTTGCGACTTATATAGGTACTATAGTTTTTTTTTTTTTTTAAGTTTCATTTTTTTATTTTTTTCAAAACTCAAATGATTGATCTTTTAAACTTGATAAATAAAAGTTTGTCATTATAATCTACAAGATGTGAGAAGAAAAAAATTATTTTATATAAATAACGGTCGTATTTTTCTTTTTCTTTCTTTCGATTATTTTTTACGATCTATAAATAAAACAAATTTTGAAATTTGACTGAAAATTTTTCAAATTTTGAATTTCTCATTATCGACATAACGGATTTTAATGAAATTTTGTATAAAAAAGCTTCTAAAAAGTTTGAAAAATATTGCATTTCAAAACTTAAAAATAAATATTTTTTGAAAAAAAAAAAACATTTTTTTGAAAAATTCGATATCTCAAAAACGACTCAATATTTTTTTTTGATAATTTAATTTTTATTCGTACAATAATAAAAACTTTAAGTTGGTGTACCATTTTTTTTCTTAAAAATGTTTTAAAAGTTTTGTATATAAAAGCTTATTTTTTTAAGAAACCACTACAACGAATTATAATTTTTGTTCTTGCATAGCATTCTGTTTTTAAGAAGTTTAAAAAATGACTTTTGTCCTTATGAACAGTTTTTCCCTAATAACATTCATTTTCAAAATTCCTAGTCTACATATTACATAAGAGCAAGTTAGTGCGACCCAGTCGTGCATTTTATTTAGTTCGGAGTTGCTGGGTATCGAATACAGATCTCCTGCATGACAGCTCAACGCACAAAAATTATCATAAGCGATACGACCAACTCCTTAAACAGTTTGAGCTAGACATAAGAACACCATCTTCTTTTTGGAGTAAATGGGATCTATGGCACAGAAGTATTTTAAGATCTTTGTATGTATAACAATACATAAACAAGGTGTCAAATTTTTTTGTGAAATACTTATAGATGTTTTTGTACTACGTAGTGTCTGCTGATGGTCAAACTAGGTAAATTTACACCCATGTTCTTAATAAACTAAGTATCCAAAGATAATCCAGATGTTAAAAGAGTATTTTTAAGTAAGCTTCTGATTGGTTCCATCAGGATGGAGCAACCGCTCACACAACCCGAGAAACTATGGAGATTTTAAGATTGATGTTGTGCGAGCAACATTTCGAACCGTCGTAAAATTAATATACATATGTAACTTAATATAATTTTTCGACTAAATGTTATCAATTTTTCATCTTCAAATAAACATTTCGTGAAAACAGAGCTTGTTTTTTTTTCATTTCTAATAAAACGGTAGCCAATTTACATTTTGACATAACTTTTGCGCAATCCTGTATACCTATACAAATTTATAAAATAAACGTCATTTACGAGTACATATGTACAATTGTACATTCTCTTTTCCTATTTCGAATTTTCAATAAGTTTCTAAATTTCGTAATTAATTTTTTTTAATTGGATGGTAGGTTGTACACTTTAAAGTTTATACAGACAATTGTATCAAAGTTCTGGGAACTGGTTTCAAGAAGGTTTTTGGACATTTTGTATGGTAGGTTTTTTTTCGACAGTGGAACAATTTTTTCTAACTATATTAGATAGCTTAAAAAAAACTAAAACAAAATTTAGTTTTCCAAAAAAAAAGCACTTTTTTTTCAAAATTTAAAACTCAACACCATTTATACTTTCTAGAAACTGTTTCATAAAAAACTAATCATCGTTTTTGAGAAAATCGAAAATAGAAAAAATGGGAATTTTTTACCTTCAGCTAGTTTTTCTTAAGAGATATTTCTTTTGTACGAAAACTGTTGGTACAGTTTCTTTGATTTGGAAAAGTAGTTATCGTTTAAGCTTTACTCAACTAAGTTTAACTCAACCACTTTTCCTTAATCTACAAAACTGCATCGTAGAGGATGGATTAAGGCAAGAAAAAAAAAAAACGTTTGGAAGAGGAGTTAATTTCCACTCGTTTAGCCGGGGAGGTCAGGTTTAAGACAATTATTTAAAATTAGTCATTGAATAACTCATTGAATTTATTGGGAAAAAATATAAAATTCAGCAAATTTTTTAAACATTTGATTATATTTTTTTTTTTAATTTTCTGTTTGAAAATTAATTTTTCGAAAACTATCAATTAAAACGAAAATAAAAAAATATATTTTTGACTTCAAAATATTTGCCATTATTACTTGCGATATAGGTACTATAGAGCAAGTTCTGCATTTGGAAAAAAAAATCGAACTCGAGATTTTGATCAAAGTTGACATTACGATGATGGCGAAGACGACAAATCCGTCTGCTTGTCTGTATGTCTGTTTGTTTGTATGTATGTCTGTACCTCGATCTACAGCCTGAGCAACTGGAGCTATTTTCTTCAAACTCAGTACTTAAAGGTCTTCGGTGATTCTCTAGAGGGAAAATTGAAATTTTTTTAGCTCTAAGACTAACGGTACCCCCCATTAACACGTAGTGCATATTCTTATTTATCTCAAAAAAGGCTCTAATGATTTTGATAAGGTGTGATTAGGTGTGAATTGGTGAAAAAAAATTGGGGCAAAATGTTATTAATGGTATCTGTCATAGAACCTTTTTTTTTTGATTTTGGAATTTCTCATCAACGGCTTTAACGATTTTAACCAAAACTTTTTGTAACGAAGCGTCACACTCCTACGACCGACCGACACCAATCAACCTCCATCTGCATACCCACCAAGTGAAATAACCAACGCCAACACGCAGCCGAAATACAAAAACAAAATATATGCGATATTGTGGTTCATCGTTATAGAGTTCACAGTTGGTTCCTGCAGGAGAATTGCCTTATGGACCCAAGAAATCCAAAGAAATTCGAAGCTTGCTCGCCGAAGTTGATTAAGGTTTTTACCTTATAATACAGAAGCACAAGTTTCCCCCGATATTCCCCTTCTCTACTAAGAGTCGATGGGCCGTTGCTCCATAGCGTGCTGTGTGGTAACAACAAAACACCGTATTATTCCCCTTCATCCTTCTGATGTCGACGGGCACTTGCCGTATTATTAAAGCTATTCCCCTTCATCCTTCTGATGTCGACGGACACTTTCCGTATTATTAAGTTATTCCCCTTCACTCTTCCGGTGTCGACGGGCACTTGCCGTATTATTAAGCTATTCCCCTTCACCCTTCCGGTGTCGACGGGCACTTGCCGTATTATTAAGTTATTCCCCTTCACCCTTTCGGTGTCGACGGGCTCTTGCCGTATTCTTAAGTTATTCCCCTTCACCCTTCCGGTGTCGATGGGCTCTTGACCGTATGATTAAGTTCGTATATACTAGGTAGTATTATGTCTAGGTATTATTGTCTATAGGTATCATATTGTTTAGTCTTAAGCCGCTTTATTGGATTAATAAAATAAAATCTGAAAAAGGAAAATCTATTTTTCATTTGGAGAGAACAGTTTGGTCGACTATCTATACTCGAGTTTCGTGCTTTCTCGAGGCGACCCTGGAGTCCGGCGAGCTTACCTCAGCTTAAGGAAAAGAAGCATCACATTTTATACAGGAGCTCCTTTGCATTCGAAAAAATATAATATAAAAAAAAATTCGAAAAAATAGTTTCTGGATTTTTAAAAAAATAATACAATTTGTTTTTTGAAAAATCAATATCTTGAAAACGGATACACGATTAAATATTTAAATTACGTTTTAAAATGTATTTTATTAAATACTAACAATTTCCATTTCAGATTCTTACAAACATTTTAAGGAAAATTTAGTGCACAAAAATCATGTTTCAGTGTGTCTGTATGTCTGTACCTCTCCCTTCGTCTTCGGTGATTCTCTAGAGTGAATTTGAAATTTTTTTTTAAGCTCCAAAATTAACGGTATCCCGCATGTGAACAATATTATCCCATTAAATCCATGTTTTATATTTATAAAATGTATTTTAAATTCAAAAGTACTTTTACATAAGAGCAAGTTCGTGCGATCTAGTCGTGCATTTTATTTTTCCTTCCGCCTAAGTGGAGGGAATTCGACTCTGCTCTGATACGATATTTTTTCGTATTTCAACCCAACGCTCTAGTTTCGTAGCATCTTATGTATATTGTACTATATGGTTATTTCGTAAGGTCAAGAACACAATACACACACTTCAAATTACTAGGAGATTAGTTCAGACACTAAACTATTTTTAAGTATATTACTCTACTCAAAATCACTGCTATTTTTAATGTCCTGTTCAAGCCCAGAGCTAAATTTTTTCAAAAGTCGACTTACACTAATTTTAAGATAAACTGTGACTCTTTCTTTTTATAAATAAAACTATTATGCATGTCCACATCTTTAGTACGCCTCACAAGTACGGACTCTTTTCTACCCATGACATTTCAATGATATAAGATAAATTCATTCGCTTTGCTCTAACGGGTCTTCTATGGACTGATCCACACAATTTCGTACCATATGAACATCGGATTCAGCTTCTGCAAGTTCAAACCTTATTATCAAAGACGGGTTAGTAATGATATATAATATTTATTCATCAACTTTTAAAAAGTCACATTAATGTTTTTGATTTGTAAGCCTCACTCAGACTAAGATCTCACTCTCTTGGAAGTACTGAACTTCTACATTTTTTATAGAACCAAGAACCAACTACGGCGTTCATGAGCCTCTCAACTATATGTGTAAGCTCTTCAATTTTCACTGTTTTTCTGTTGCCTTTAACATTAGCAAAATGGGATTTAAAAAAATTGTTTCCAACTAGTGCTTTACGGTAATGATTGTTAAGCTTTTTCTTATTATATATTTTAACAGCCGTATTAATAAAAACACACAATTTGCTCGTTAACACACGTATTTTCCAACACACGGATAATGAAATTATCCCTTTGATAAATTAAAATATTAATAAAACTATCGTTTCTTTATTTTATCTATTCACTGAATAACAAGGAAAAATTGGCAGCACTTCCTTCAATTCTACTAAATATTCTAGTACTTTTTTCATTATTGAAAGCCGGCATGTCATCTCAGACATACAAAATAATTTTTGTTGTCAAACAAATTCTAAACGGTTATTTAATTTTTGTGTGAAATTTCAAATTAGTTTGTAAAAAAAATAGATATGCGAGAAAAGAAAAAAAATTATTGAAAATTGGAGTTCTGGCGACAAGGTTAAGGTGCGTGTCCATTTGAGAGCAAAAACACTGAGAGTAGCTCTCAGGCCACTCTCGAGAGCGAACTCTCAAGTGGACACAGCCTTGAGAGAAGCTAGCGGAGAGTTGACTTTTCACTCTCGACATACGAATTTTTTGAGAGTTACTCGCAAGTGGACACACTTTTTTATTACTATCGGAGATGAGCTCGCTGAATTCCAACATAGTTCGTATTTTGCGATTAGCTGTCCGAGAGTTAACATGGCAAAACAATGGACAGAAGGGGACACAAATGAACTAATAGAAAAATATGAGTCTTTCGAAGTTTTGTGGAAAACTACAGAAAGGTCATTTCGGGACAGAAACAAAAAAAATGAAATATATAAGCAACTTTGAGTACAGTTTTCATGCACTGAAAATGAAATCAAAAGAAAGCTTCATAATTTGCGAAACCAGGTAAAGAAAATAATTTTTGTCAATAATATTGAATCTATTATGTACATTTAATAAATAATCATGAAAACATTTACAGATGTCACAAGAATTGAAAAAAATTAAAAAAAGGAAAAGTGGAGCCGGAACTGATGAAGTTTATAGTACTAGGTGGCCATATTTTCGGGGCTTACAGTTTTTGATTCCATTTTTAACGGCTGCTTCAACTAAGTCAAATCTGGTACGTATTCGATTTCTTAATTATTTTCTGTGATGTGCCTGTACTGCCAAGGAACTTCACCTTGTGGGCTCATAAAGTAATTTTTGAATTCATCCCTGACATCCTTTTGGGAAGTATTATAATTGTGCCTTATTCCATTTTGAAGATCCAAAAATGAGTTTTCCAAATTGTTTTCTAAACGCCAGCTTCCATTCAGTACATCGTGAGTTTCTATTTGTTCGGAGTCAACCATTCTTAAGTTTATGTAGTAAGGATCATTTTTTGATAACAAAAAATTGTGAAGGGTGCAGATAGCCATAACCACATCCTTTGCTCTATCCGGATTGAGATGCATTGGTTTTCGGAGAACCCTAAAACGGTTGGCAATGATACCAAACGCATTTTCAACAATTCTTCTCGCTCTACTCAACCGATAGTTGAAAATACGGTTTGGAGCTGGCTGATTACGAAACGGATATGGTTTTAGTATAAAGCTTGTCATTGCAAAGGCATCATCAGCCACAAAACAATATGGGACAGGCTTATTTCTACCGGAAAGTGGTTTTGGATCAGGCAAAATTATAGTTTTTTCCATTAATCCGCGGTGTAAAGAAGTATTAAAAAACACGCCTCCATCAGATATACGACCATTACATCCAACATCGATATATATAAAGCCCCTTTTAGACGATCAGTTGTTCCTTCAGTTATCAGTTCAGTTTTCAGTTCAGTTAAAAAAGGCAGTGTATTTAGACAATCAGTTGTTCCTTCAGTTATCAGTTCAGTTGTCAGTTCATTTAAAAAAGGCAGTGTATTTAGATGCCAGTCCAGTGTTCAGTTGAGCTTTCATTTTACTTGTGAGCATTCGAAAATCAGAGGAAATACATTGTGTAATGGAAGATGAAAGCCTTATTGCATTATCTATAGTTTTGTCGCTTAATAAATCACCGCAAACTAAAATTGAAATGACGACTGAACTGACAACTGAACTGAAAAGTATTTACACATCAGTTTAACTGATAACTGAACTGAAAACTTATGGGAATTTCATCAGTTTCAGTTTCAGTCTCAGTTAAACGCTTCAGTTTTTGTATTTAGACATCAGTTTAACTGAAAGCTTAACTGATAGCTCAACTGAAACTGAAACTGAAATGATCGTCTAAAAGGGGCTTAAAGTTGTAGTTGGCATCGACAACTGCCATCAAAACGATGCTATGAGAGCCTTTATAATTATAATAATGGCTTCCCATGTTGTTTGGTGCTTGTATTACTACATGTTTTCCGTCTAAACTTCCTATGCAATGAGGAAAATTCCATCTATCTTCGTATATTTTTGCAATATCCAACCAATCTCTCTCATTTTTTGGAAACTAAACAAAAAAAATGTATTTCATAAATTTTATAAGTAAAAATTATGTTATGTGTAGGTATAAGGATGTCCCTTATTTCCCAAATGTATTTTCTGTAATTTAAACGTCAAAATTCAATCAAAAGTTTGATAAAAAGCCATTGTTGAAGATAATTTAATCGTGTTTTGAAGAACCTTTTGTTTCGTTAATATACGTAAGTGCAGGTTTAAATTTAAAAAAATGTACTTTGGGAAATAAAAGACACCTTATTTCGGTAGGTAAATCTTATTAAGTTTATATGAATATTTTTCAGACCGAACAAAGGGATTGTCAAGAAAAAACTGATATTCCGAGTACCAGCACAACTGGAACTACATCTGAATTATTGCAACCCGTGGAAGTCATAGAAAATAGTAAATGGAAAGGAAGGGCAAAAAAAAGAAGAGCTGAGTCTGAGGAAGATGCTCTCGAAACAGCTTTAAAAATTTTAAAAAAAGAACCTGATGAATATGACACTTTTGGAGAATATGTTGCTCAAGAATTGCGCAGCTTGCGGTTTGATTTCAACAAACGAAAGCTCAAGAGTGAGATTCGCAAGGCTATAGTACGTATAGCTGATGATGATGACTCACTTTCGCAATCATCTACAAGCATTCATCAATCCACACAAAATGACAATTCTAACTTTTCAATAATTGATTTATCACAAACGCAATCAACTGTTTCTCAAATTCCAGAAGAATGTTCAAGAAACATTGAGTTTGATAAGTATTAAAAATGTATGTATACATAATTTGAATTAAATGAATTTTGTTAACCTTAAGTTAAGTAAATAATAAAATTTTTGTTTTACCTTTAAATATTTATTATTTAAACTGTTATAAATCGCTGGACAGACTTCTTTCACAATTCTTCCTATTGTGCAAACTGGAATACGGAAAAGGTACCGAAGGCTACCATAAGAATCACCTGCACAGATTATAAAATTTTTAATAATAATCTTGATTTTTTTTTGCATTCGAAAAGGATATACATGTACGAGTATACATATATTCAATCAAACAATTTTTAATATTATTATACACATTAAATAAACGGACTTACCAGATGCCAGAAATCTTAGTGTTACTAATACACGCTCACGTACTGGAATGGCTCTTAATTTTGTGTCAGTTTTGAAAATTTTTGGTCCAACGTTTTGTATCAAATATTCTATTTCACTAGATGTTAAACGGCAAAAATCTCGGAATTGTTGAGCATCTTCAATTTGAAGCTCTAAAGTAAGAGTAGACCCCGCACCAAATTGGCGACGACGGTCTATCCATTGTTTGACCCAACATTTTTTTTTTACTTTTTCTTCTTTTTTAAGAATAGTGCCAACAATTAAAGAAGCTGCAACTTTGCGCTTGTAAGAATACATGATGCTTTCACCACTTTCAACTTCCAACTAGCAGGCAAAAATATACCAAGTGGACACGGTTATGAAAGTACTCTCAGAAAATCATCTCCCAAAACTTAACTAGTGAACTCGCGATAGTAAAATCTCAAAAAATTTACTCTCAAATGGACAGGCACTCGAGAGCAACTCTCGAGAGTTTACTAGCGAAAGAACTCTCAAATGGACACGCACCTTTAGTTAACACAATAACCTATGGCAGGCATTACTTGGATACTTAGTGGAATTTGTATTAAAACAAAATATATCTGTGAAATTTGACGAGCAAGTTGAAGATATCCGTCCGTAATCACCAAAATCGGTGAGATAAATTATCCTCTCATTGTCAAACGTCATTTAAGACTAACACACATTCATTATTAAGAATCATAAGTTAAAATACGTGTTAAAGTTGTTTCGCCTGTATTTTGTGCTTATTAATAGGGCTGTAAGGGTTTTGTAAATTGTTAACTGTTTATTTGTAAATTGTTTTATTTTGTATTCTATTTAATGTGTATGCATGTGTTAGTTTGTATTAATTTACTAGCACTTGCAATTATGATGACCCTCCGTTTGTAGGTTTATAGCTTGCCTCCAAATAATCTTAAGTCTTAGAAAAATTAAAAAGAGTTTTCGGGGTCGAAATAAATACATAAATAAACATAAAAAGGAAATTGAAATCCTAGATTCATCGGATATCGTAGGCAATATTTTGCCTTCTTTCACTTAAACAACTTATGGCCGGTGCGTTATTATATTTCACAAAGAACCTCTTACTTATATTGACCTTCAGTTATTTATCTCTTAAGAGTTTAGCCTAGGGAAAATTAATGGGATGGCTTTCGGTAATTATAGACTCTATTCAAAGCCTTTATTTTCACCATTACCGTCATTAATTTTCTTCGATTGCTGCCATAGATTTCAAGTCATGCGTGAACAAATTTGCCAATAAAACACTCAAAACATTCTTCAACGATTATTATAACTATATCTGGCTGTATCTGTGTCGACTGATTGATTCATCTAAATGCATTTGCATTCCATCAACATAAATCACAGATATATCAGTGATTAATCGTGCCGCGCGCCACACTACAGCCGCACCACACCTATTTTTCCATGTTTCCCATAATAGCCAACACCGATTTTTCCTCATAAATTCAATTCACGGGTCGATAATGAAAAACTTATAGAATTGTACGCACAGCTATGATAACATTTCTATCCAACGCCATCACTGTCGATTGTGCCAAACTTTCATTTTCATTGAGGAATCCCAGAGTTTTTCTCACTAAGCTGGCGATCTGTTGATTATGCCGATCTATCAGATACGTTTGTTTTTTTCTTCTTCTATTTATAATTCTATGCCCACTTATTTTCATCTGAAGCAGCTGAAGCTGTAAAAAACGGCCTGAACATGTGTCTAAGTCAAGCTTAGGGAGTAAGTCTGTTGCAGTCCCCTCTAATGGCGAAGATTTTTGTGAATTTCTTTTGTATCTAAAAACCTCGAACACCTGACCTGACAGCTTAAATCTCCCTTCCATATCTTTGGAGTATCTACTTCTACCTCCACTGAAGCTCCAAGAGTACGTGCAGATTTTCGTTGGCCAGAGAGCGTCGCGAAATTTTAGTTAATCGTTGAAACTGCTAGAGTTCGGTCGCGTGTATTGCAAAGGTCTTAATTTAAGTCGGTTGTATCTTTCATCTACATACTCGTACATCGGTTTAGTTTTTTTTGTCATTGGAATATGCATTTATCGTGGGATTCTGTGATGGTTTCTCTGGTGTTGCTCTTGGTGTGTTTAGCTCCAACAATTGATTGCTGGAAGCCAATTGTTGGCCATGCAACCACATACAGTCTACACCAATCGCATCCAGGATTCGGTTCGCAATCACACTCAATAAATACCCTCGGGGGTAGTGATATTCCCTTAGAGTTTACAGGGCCCGAGGCTAAATTAGCACCAATTGTTCCAACGGATCCGAGTGGCTTGGAGGATATATTCGGCTATAACTATCAAGAGCAGAGGCATGTGACAAGTTCCGTTTTCGGTGAGGTGCGTGTGTTCGTTAGACCAACATACGGTGGTGGTCTTTTTGATTGTGAAAATGATTGTTAATTCGATGGCTTTTGGTTTTGATTTTGGTTTTTTTTTTGTTTTGTTTGCGTTTAGGATCCGTGTAGTGTGAAAAAGTATGCATTTGACCATGAGGGAACGGTATCGTTTCGTAACAAAATTCCAGAACTCGAACAGTTCACAGTCTGTTATTGGATGCGATTTACAAACCACAGTGGCGATCACACTTTGTTGACTTATTCAGGTGAGTTTTGTAAAAGGAAGATGGAAGGTTATTAGAGTTTTTTGTCGTGGGAATAAAATAAAATGATTTTCCATTACCAAATAGGTATCCGATTATAATTTGAAATATTTAATAGAAGTCAACTAGGATGCCATAGATATAAAATATATTCGAAACGATAATATCGATGTAAGCAAAGAGCCTTGTCAATTAATTTTCTGTAAATATAATCGTTCTATAAGGAATTAGAAAATATGAATGATTTTTGACGTTTATGTTTTGAAAAGAAATATAACAAACTTTTTGAAATTATAATAAAATCGTTAAAATGCAGTGCAATGGAATTATCTTCTTATTTGTATTTCAAACTTAAGGAAATAAGAAGTTCTTAGTTTATATAAGAAAATGTGCGATGCAAAAAAAAAAAAACATTTCGTCTTTGTAATCAAATATACGAAGATTAAATGTTATAGTTAAAAGAATTATTATTGAATTTTAGTGTAGTGCTCTTCGTTTCGAAAAAGTTTTTTAATCTAATTTTTCACTTAAGTTCCGAGTTTCAATAAAGTTTCTGAAAACTAATACTTTTTTCAATTTTATAAAATTTTTAATAAATTGGCTTAAAATGTTGAGTAACATTTTGGGAGGGGTATCCATACAAATATTTTTGCAAAATTGATTCTTCTTTTCAATTCAATGCAGTATTAGTGAATTTTGCATTTTAAGTTTCATAATTTACGGGAAATCATATTAAGAAAATCAATGAAATTTTCTTTAATATCTTCTTACGAATAAAAAGATTAAATTTTTAAACAAAAATTACCTAAATACGTAAAATATACTTTCATATTTCAAGTCAAAAACCTGGTTCTGTTTTTTGATAATGAAACAACAGCTTTTGGCAGAGTGACAGCTCATGGAGAATCACGGCCCAGTAACTTACATACTTTAAAACGTTCCTGTGTGGGAGAACGGAGGGTGCCTACCAGGGTTGCGAATTTTTGAATTAAAAAAATCATAAGTCATAAGTCTGTAGATGATTTGTGAATTAAAAAAATTTAATTCATAAGTTAGTTAGTGACTTATGATTTAAAAAAAAATTAATTCAGAAGCTTCTAAGTGACTTATGAATTAAAACAAAAATAATTCACTACCTATAAGTGACTTATGAATTAAAAAAAATTTAAGTCATGAGCAAGTTAGTGACTTATGAATTAAAAAAAAAATTAATTCACAAGTTACTAAGTGACTTATGAATTAAAAAAAAATAATTCATAAGCTAGTTGGTAAATTGTAAATGTTTAAGCTTGTTTTGACTACATAATTATTTAATTATTAACGAAGGTAGATTTCAAGCTTTCGTGTGTCATAAAATTATCATGCAAGCTTATAAATTTTCCAAATAATAATTTTTTAATCCATTAGCTTATGAATTAAATTTTTTTAATTCATAAGTCACTAGGTAACTTCTGAATTAATTTTTTTTTAATTCTTAAGTCACTTACTTGCTCATGACTTAAATTTTTTTAATTCATAAGTCACTTGGTAGGTTGTGAATTATTTTTTTTTAATTCATAAGTCACTTACTGGCTCATGACTTAAATTTTTTTTAATTCATAAGTCACTTAGTAGGTTCTGAATTAATTTTTTTTAATTCATAGGTCACTAAGAAGCTTATGATTTAAATTTTTTTAATTCACAAGTCACCAACTGACTTATGAATTAATTTTTTTTAATTCATAAGTCAGTAACTAGCTGCTGAATTACATTTTTCTTAATTCATAAGTCACCCACTAGCTTGTGAATAAAAGCCAAGCTTAAGCTAAAAAGTGACTTAAGCTTTTGCAACCCTGGTGCCTACAACATTTGTTTGCCGATTTCGAACGCCAAAGATAGATTTCCCATTTTAACCTCATAGTTACTCTTCAATGATGTCTTGTTTATTAACAATTGTTTTAGTTACTTTGAGTTCAAATAAGATGATGGTTTAATTGTTCAGTACACTTTGATACATAATGCTTCATAAGTTAGACAGGTTTACTCGGTTTTTGATACTAGACGGTAAACCTTGTTTTAAACGTAACGTTTGGTGCTGACTCAAATACGTGATCGTGGTGGAAACCACCAGGGGTTCAATTCTCGAGCTATGAAGCTGTGAAGTGATACATTTTATCATAGTTTCACTCATAATTCGATTCTCGACGAGTAAAAATGCAATTTTCTTTTCATATGATACATTTTTTATCAAAGTCAAATAATTTAGTGAAGTGCTCAATTGATTAATGGATGACAGCGAAATCTTAACGTGGACCAAAGGCTTCAGAGATCCAAACGATTTATTTAATAATTTTCTTGAAAAAAGATCATATATGGCCACCGACAAGTACATAAGTAAAGATAATAAAAAAAACTATATTAGGTCTCGTTTAGACGATCATTTCCGTTGAGCTATCAGTTAAGCTTTCAGTTAAACTGATGTTTAAATGCAAAAACTGAAGCGTTTAACTGAAACTGAAACTGAAAGTGAAACTGATGGAATTCCCATAAGTTGTCAGTTCAGTTATAAGTTAAACTGATGTGTAAATACGTTTCAGTTCAGTTGTCAGTTCATCTTTTTAAGTACCAATCTTTTCTCGATTTCTTTCTTCTTCTTTTCGATTTATTAAGCTAAGCGACAAAACTATAGATATTGTAATAAGGCCTTCATCGTCCATTACGCAATGTATTTCTTCTGACTTTCGACTGCTCACAAGTAAAATGAAAGCGCAAAAAGTTGCTTTACTTGTATGTTGCGTTCTGATTGTGTTGCGTTGAACCGGTTCTCTGCTTCAGAGTTAGCTGGTAGAACCGGAGTCATCAGTGACAGTTACAATGGATAACCGTTGTCCCCAAGTAGCGAAAAGGTTTGTTCTTCTGCGATTTATGTATATATTTTCTAAGTGGGACTTGACTCTTGAACGTTGCCAAACTTAGGCTGTTCCTCCGAGCTAACAATTTGATGTGGGTGCCATCAATTATTACCTACTGTTTCGCCGAGAAAGCCAAGTTGTTCACAAAATTTCGCTTTTATCCCTAAAAATTCATGCCTCATGGGAAACTGTGTGCTATTCTATTGAAAACTACTACTGTTGAAAACTACCCGTAAAAAGAAATGGCAGGACTCTTAACAATTGTACAACATGACGAAATGCGTATTTATACGTTGTGTATTATTTAGAAATGACTTTAATTCGTTGATTGAATCCATGCATAAATGTTTAGAGAATCAATTCGCATATAAAGAGAAAACCAATAAAAGTGAAATATGTATGAATTTTTACTTTTCAGAAAAATAACAGATTTCAAAAATGACAGAGAGCTTGCAGGATTTATCATTTAGTACGCTTTAATACTTTTTTAGTAGATACTTTGAAAGCTGTTTATCATTTCGAGAATTGCCTAAAACGTGTTCATTAAATGATCAAATGTAAAAACTCGGTGAAGTCTGAAAAGACAGCTTCACAGATCGGGAATTGACCCCCAGCTCATATTTTCGAAATATACCATTTAAAAATAGGAAAAAGTTTTACAAATGATTTTTAAGGTTATCACAAAATTTGAAACAATGAAACTTGTAAAAATATTAAATAAATAGACAAATCAACAAGCGATGGACAAAATTGATTTTGACTTTTCAAATTACAAAGTTTGTTACAAATTTGTGACAATCATCATCACAAAGTTATTGCAACAACCTTCATTTTAAAAAAAAATCAGTGGTTTTATATTAGTCTTTGCAACAGGAGAAGCGGCTTCGGAAATTTAGTCGATTCAGCTACAAAATCGATTTTAAGTAAAGACATACATATCAAAATATTAAAAACCGCATTTTTTTTTGCTGAGAAGCGAAGTGCTTTGGTCTTAAATATCAGCTTTTTAGATTTCATTCCATTTTGTACATACGAATAGCAACCCTTTGGCATAAAGGTAAGTGCATTAAGCTCTCATACAGAAGTTCAAGGTTCGATTACCAGTCGCTACAAAAAAATGTGGCTAATGCGAAAACAAATCACAGATTCTCTACAGATTTTGAAAATCATTCAACAAAAAAGATAATCACCTTTATCACATGCTCTCTCGTAGGCGAGTTCCGAACGTTTTGTTCCGCAACGAATACGAGTAAATTCGTATAATGGGCATTACCACACAAAATTGTTCTAACTTTCTGAATCAGCTGGTAAACGTCAAAATGTGAAAATGAAAACAGAAATTTCATCTTACTCGTTTTTTCCATTGGTTTTTATTTCTTTAAAAATTGATTCATTTGCAATCACAATTTGTTCAACGAAAACGCAGCTTAAAAATGCAAAGAAAAATTTTGAGGGATGCATTTAATCCATTTGACTATGATGACAAAATATGAATTGCACTACGAACTGCTGCCCCATCCAAAGTATTCTTCAGATTTGGCCCCGTGCCAAAGGTCATCGCTGCCACCTACTTTTCGGATTGGTTAAAGAAGTTGGAGTATCACTGGAACAAGTGTACCAAGCTAAAAGGAGACTATATTGAAAAATAAATCGCCACTTTGCCAACATTTTTGTTTTCTTTTGTAGGCTAAGTACTTATCGGACCACCGTCGTATTTTTATGAAAATGTAAGCAACTGGCACTTTTTTGCATCTCTTTTGTGAGAAGAAAAAGACCAGAATAGGTTAGGTTAGGTTGTTGGGCGGACAATTGTTGTCGTTATCGTCACACTTGGATCAATGTAGATCCATTGTGCTACCCGTGAGTGTAATCGCTCTTTTCTGATAAAAACTTATGTATTCTATTAATCAGTGAAGCCATTTTGAGGCACTGACGAAGTTCAATATGTGAATTCCTGAAATATTGGAAAGATCTTCTAGATTATCAAAGAAGTAACTACCAAGCCATTTCCTTCTCTGGTGGCATAGTGAAGGGCAATGACAGAGAAAGTGTGATGCGTCTTCATGTACCTCTTCATCACCATATCCTCTACATAGGTCATCTGTTTTTAGTTTCATTTTAAATTTATGTTATTTCAGTAAATTATGTCCGGTGATTATGCTCGTAAGAGAGCGAAGGGACTTCTTACTAAGTTGCGTAATTTTGTCAGTCCTCTGCTTGTTAAAGCTAGGCCATACTTTCCTAGTAGTGTCACAGGTGTCAAGTAGACTCCACCTTTTATTGGATTTCTTGAGGAATGTTGCAGAGTGGGATACTTACCATCTCTACTTGACAAGCGTCAAACGCTGATCCCTGACTTGCTAACTCATCGGCATTTTCATTACCTAGTATCCCGCTGTGTCGCAGTACCCAGCAGAGTCTAATATTGTGCTGCGTGCCAAGAACCTTAAGCTCTTCGCGCAAGCAAGAAACAAGCTTCGATTTTATCACAGTGGCAGAAATCGCTTTTATTGCCGCTTGGCTATCAATGTAAAAGGTGATATCAGCCCGTGGTATCGCCGTCATTGATACATTTCTAGCAGCTGTTGTCACTGTCAGAACCTCCGCTTGGAAGACACTACTATAATCTGGGACCCTGCAGTTGGAGTGGATTCATGATGCTCGTAATCCCAACGCACGCAAGTCTCTGGACTTTTATCAGAGTTTTGAGGTTCGTGCTTTTTTCATTTGCATTCCACAAGACCAAATTACCATAAGTTAGTATTGGCCTGATTATTGCCAAATACACCCACCTGATAATTTTTGGGCTCTGTCCCTAGGATTTCCCAAAGATTCAGGAGTAGAATGCAATCATTCCTTTTTTAGCTCTTTCCTTGGTGTTAAGACTTCAGTTTAATTTCCTATCTAGAATCACACCTAGATACTTTGTCTGATCTCAAATCTTCAGCGGGGTACCTTCATTTGAAGGTAAAGAAGACCAGAATAGTAGAGCAAAAGTTGCAAGCTTCAATAGCTTCCAATTAACAATTGAAGTAGATAAGTCGGCAGCTATAGAAAAGATCCTCTCAATTCTATGTCACAAGAATTTCCCAGGGAGGAACCTTTTTTAGCTTTTACTTCTTATCCCTGCTACTTCTGGACACACTCCACCCTTCTCTTGTCAACTATCCGTTCTTGGAACTATCCGTTCCAGCTGTAGTTTGCTGTAAATAAAGATTTATTAATAAATCGAAAATAGTTCCTCGCAAATTCACCTTCGAGCATTTTTCAAGCAGGAGTCTTTTAAGTTTTTTTTTTATTATTTTGGTAATAGTCAAATTTAAGGCAAATTAAAAGTGTTTAGAAAGTGAAGCATTTTTCTCTAAAAAAAAAACAAACTTCCAAAGCATCAACTTCATACTTATACAACAGACTAAACCTGACGACTCAGAACGGATATGATGGTGCGAATTCATTCACTGTAAAAGTGAGCACGCTGTAATTAATGAATCACTACACCGAAACCATGTTTGTCTTCTTTTTGTGTTTGACTTTATTCTGAATTTGTTAAGCCGTTCGGAGCGTTGCAAATCAGTTTTTCTTTCCTCCTCTAGGTGTAACGACTTTTACACCCTATTAAATGCTTGATGATTATGACTAAAACCCACATAATATGTATTACATAAAAAGTGGTTATGATAATTCACGTGCAAGCAAATAAACTTATACACAAGTAAACCTATTATATGCGGCTAACTTACGAGAAGTGTATCTACTCATATTCGGATGTAGAAAGAATCTTTAGTATGAGTTTGTGCGATGAATTGTATAGTTTGTCGTCCTCTGTCTCAATTCTTTGAAGAATATTAATTGTTAAGCAAAATATGTATTTTTGGATTTACCCAAATATTGAAGGAAAACGCCCACCCTTAATCCTAAAGAAGCTTTCAGCTCTTATGTTTATGTAACAAATTGGAATCGTATATGTGGTGTGAGGATTATGCTAATATGCGATTTTTCTGTGCGATTAACCGAGCTTTATTTTGACCTTTTGAGGGTTTTTTGATATCATTAATGAAACCCTGGTGAATTTCAAGGAGAACGTGTACTTTTTAATGTCGTAAACATGTTTTATAATTTTTTTTTAAATAATGCAAATATTGACAAAATTTTAAAATGTCTTGAATTGGGAGTCTTTTTCATATTTCTCAAATAAAGGCGTAACGGACGGATGGTAATTAAAAATTAATCTTCCTATCCTCAAACAATATCATAGCAGAATCCTTTATCTTTTTCAAAAAAATATAAAAATCAATCAAAAAGACATAAAAGAAAACAGTCATCCATCCGTCAAAGTGTTTTCCCAAGTTTTAGCAAAATAGATGTGTACATATTATAGGAACTCAAACTGGAAAACCTCTGCGGTGGTTAAATATCATAAAATATCCTCAGGTTATTGATTCTCGAGCAGATTTTTGCTCCTCAAAGAAAAGCTCATATTCTTCACCAAAACACAAACTGACAGAGCAGATAAAATGAGGAAGAAATCTGCTAAAACCAACTTTCCCCATTTCAGGCAATAATCTTCAGACTTTGTAAATAGGTTTTTTTTAAAAAAAAAAAAAACCTTTTCAAGAAAACAAAAACAGATTGGAAAAACTTGAAGTTCTCTTCTATGCCAGCATAAGCTATAATCTTTTTCTCAACTTAAAGGAGGCTTTTCATATCAGTTTAATTCAGTGCATAAAATGCAAACCATCAGGTAGGTATTCGAAAAGTATCCTTTATTTTCATCCCCATACTTTTCAACACCCATAATGCCATAATATACAAACAGAAAAAGAATCCGATATCATTATGGAATGTCCCTTGAAGACATTTATTAGTTCTTCCTATATCTCAAAAGATTTAGTTCCTTATAGGTTCCCTTCTGTAAGGTGGGTTACTTAATGGCTGCAAAGGAGAAAATTGAATTTTCCATGGAATCACCACGACAAAGTGCACAGTGTGACTAGAAATATTAAAGTTAGCGTGTTTTCATTCCTTTAACAACACTGAAGTTGATGAACATAGCATCTAAAAGAAAAGTTAAAGGTATTTTTTTTAAGTTACGGTTTTTACCCAAACAAAAAATATTAAAAATTAGTTTTCGCAATTTTAACGTTTCTTTCATTAAGCATCCCAAAGGGATAGGTTTCTGGCTTTTTAAAGAGCTATCCCATTTATTTTAATAATAATTTTGTATTCATGTTTAGTCAGTGTTTAAGGAAATTAATCTTCTGCGATTTATTCTTACAATATCCATGTCCCAAAGTATTGGTCACACTGCCTTTCAAAAATGTCTACATACTCTTACTTTTAAAGGAAAAATACCATTTTTATTTTATTATTAAATGCTCACATTAATTTTAAGTCAAACACTAAAAACTAGATGCCTAAAAATGAGGTCTAATTTTTGATAAAATTGAAAGTAGCAAAATCTACTTCAAAAGATGTGTGAAATTGATTTGAAATCTTTACGGCGGTTTTTTGGTCACTGTAATTTTGGTAATAAAACGATAAGGTGACATTAACTTTCTTGACGTTTCAGAAGGTGGAGCTCCAGCCCACCTTCAACTCATTAAAGAAAAAGAAGTCAGTAGGAGTCGATGGTTGTGTTAGGAGTAGGACATCTACCTTGGGAGACAGTGGACATTTATACCATACTTTTGAAAAACGCATTGAATAATGCACATTATCTAGTGCGATCGAAGACAGCTGTGGTACTACCTCTCCCGAAAAAGGTTTCAGACAACTTTAATCCGGCGATTCTCCGGTTGATAAGTCTTCTTCCGAGTATAACTAAGGTAATCGAAAACGTTATTTAATAGACATTTGTCCAAATGGATGGAGGACAACAATGTCATACTGGATACTCAGTTATAAGCAGGGTTGCGAATTTTTGAATTAAAAAATCCTTAAGTCATAAGTCTATAGATGACTTGTGAATTAAAAAAATTTAATTCATAAGATATTTGGTGACTTATGAATGAAAAAAAATTAATTCACAACCCCCAAAGTGACTTATGAATTAAAAAAAATTTAAATCCTAAGCTACTAAGTGACTTATGAATTAAAAATAATTTTATTCACCACCTACCAAGTGACTTATGAATTAAAAAAAATTAAATCATTAGGGAGTAAGTGACTTATGAATTAAAAAAAATTTAAGTCATGAGCAACAAAGTGACTTATGAATTAAAAAAATTTAATTCACCACCTACTAAGTGACTTGTGAATTAAAAAAAATCAAGTCATCAGGGAGTAAGTGACTTATGAATTAAAAAAAATTTAATTCACAAGTCAGTTGGTGACTTGTGAATTAAAAAAAATTTAATTCATAAGTTAGTTGGTAGATTGGAAATTTCTAAGCTTGTTTTGAATACATAATTATTTTTTTTTTTTTTTTTTTTTTATAATTTACTCACGCTCAAGGGAATATGAATACCCTTTAAATGTTTCAACACAGCGTGGGCGTGAAGTTACGGAAGAGAAAGAAGGATAGGAAAGATGTGTGGCACGATGTTCTGAGACTAAGGTGGTTGTCTCAGATTTTTTATCTCCAGGGATGGCGGCTCAACTAAAGCGGAGAATTGCCGTGTCTTATTTCTATGTCCCTTATAATTCGCATTATTTTATTCGTTTTTCATCCTTGTTGGGCATACTAGTTTAACTCAATCACATTTTGTTAGTGTTATGCCTAAACAACATGTAATGAGTAAACCAGCATCCCATTGATGACAATTTATAGAAGGTTTTAATGGAATTAAAGAAAACATAGACGACGGCAGGAATCGAACCTGTTATATTGAGGTTGACAGGCGAGCACACAACCATCGTGCCACGGCCACCCCAATTATTGACAATTATTTAATTATTACCGAAAGCTTTCAAATCTAGTTTTTAAATCATAAGATTATCACGCTAGCTTATAAATTATCCATCTCATAATTTTTCTAATCAGCATTTATCCATTAACTTATGAATTAAATTTTTTTTAATTCATAAGTCACTAAGTTGGTTTTGAATTAAATTTTTTTAATTCATAAGTACTTACTTGCCCATGACTTCAATTTTTTTAATTCATAAGTCACTTAGTAGGTTCTGAATTAATTTTTTTTAATTCATAAGTCACTAAGAAGCTTATGATTTAATTTTTTTTAATTCACAAGTCACCAACTGACTTGTGAATTAAATTTTTTTTAATTCATAAGTCAGTTCGTAGCTGCTGAATTATATTTTTTTTAATTCATAAGTCACTCACTAGCTTGTGAATTAAAGCCAAGCTTAAGCTAACAAGTGACTTAAGCTTTTGCAACCCTGGTTATAAGCAGGAAATAATACAATTCATGCTGGGTCTGAGCTAGTTTCTTTTATCCAATGGAACAAAACTAAAAAGCAATGTATTGGTGCTAGTCTGGTTGATCTGGGGACGGCTTTCGACACAGTATGGTTAGAGGGTTTCTATCTAAAGCTGACCAGATTCGGCATAAGCAAACCACTATTATATATGCTTTACAACATGGTCAATTGTACAGTTTGTTGTCAAAATTGGCAATGTAGCTTCTTCCGCAATCTTCGATATTAAGAATGGTCTTCAGCAGGGAGCGGTCAACTCGCCGATTCTATTCAGCATTTATACCAGCGATCTGATAGGTAGTCTAACTCAGGCATTTGCGTATGTCAACTATCGATTTAACAAGATTCAGCGATATTGTGATGACTGGAAGTTGAAAATCAACTTTCAGAAATCTGAAATGATTCCACTGCATGGAGCCTCAAGGGATACGAGAGAGAACTGGGGCAAGCTGGTGATTGTAGGGCCACATGGACAGCCATTGGCTAATAAAAGTGGAGTAAAGTACCTTGGCATCTGGTTGGATCACTATTTGTATTTCGACATACTTATAAACGCCGCCCTGACCAGGGCTGGGGGAGTCTTTGCCCTGACGAAACGGTTGTTTTACAGCAGCCGGCTTGACAGCATGGTGAAGGTGATTTGCGACATGGCCCTCATTCGGCTGATGATTTTGTATGGGTGCCCGGTGTGGTTCAACGTTGCCCCATCTTAAGTAGAAAAGATTCTGGTGTTTCTTAGACGTTGCTAGGGTTACATAGAACACCAGAGTAGGAGTACAAACGTTATTATTCCAACCAGGTTCTATACAACGGAGCCAACATAAACAGAATTGATTCTAAGTCACATTGCAAGAGCTTTGTATGTCCTCGAATAACATGCTAATTTTTGGGCCTTACTACCCAAACTACGATTATTATGAGAGTGTACGTCCAAGCGGCTCTATCCCACCCGGTGGATTTCTCTCCTTAGACAGTAGAGTCCTGGTCCTGGATAGAATGGCGATTCCGCTGATCTACTACGTCGGCCGAGGCTGCTCCTTTATGGTAGAGACATCTTCGCACAAGACGGAGCAGGAGACCTTCGTTCAGTAGGACTGTGTCCGATCAGGATGACCAGGATGACCAGGAGAACCAGTTTTGGTGGTTGCCTGATGATAGGGAAAGTTAACGAGGGCTTGTATGTCTTGGCCGACAGTCAGAGACAGTCAGGGTGGCAGAAAAGAAAAAACTTGTATACTATATACATATATAGAAGAAATATACAAAAAAAAAAAGAAAACAAAAACCTAGTAACCTAGTGGTTTCACTGTCGAAATTACAGTGACCACAAAAGCTGACGGAAATATTTGAAATCAATTCCACTCATCTATTTAATTTCAAATTGGTCAATTAATCATTTCAAGTGAAATCTACTTCATTACTTTAGAACAATTTCAGCAACGGATTGAAGCCAAATTGAAGGAAACTTATTTTTGTTATTTTCAACAATCTCAAAAACTAGAAGCATTAAGCTCTTAAAACTGAATACCACATTGAATATTAAAAACAATAACAGAATTTAATAACGTTCTATTTTGTAACAAAAAATCTATTTATTTTTATTATTTAAGGTACTAGTACGGTCTAGAAATTGCAAAAAACGCATGATTTTTGGGAATTTTTTTCTCGGAAACTTTATAAGATAATAACATAATTTTTTTTTAAAATAATGAATACATGTGTCAAAAGTACAAACAAAATTTGTTTGTCGAATTTTGGCCGAATTATAGAGGGCGGACAGTTAATCTCCGGATCTACTGAACCGATTTTCAAAAAATTTGTTGCAACTAGATAGTTTTTATGTTTTCTAAGATAATTTACCACAATTTGACCAAAAAGTTATGAATAAAAAAAATGGCTATGGCGACCCAAAAATGGCCAAAAAAATTACCAAAAAAAAATTTTTTTTTTCAAAGCTCGAGACAATGTATGTATGGGACAATGTATTTTTTGATGAGTCCACGTTGAGCCTTCTATAATTCGGCCAAAATTCTCAAATTAAAAAAAAAAATTTTTTTGTACTCTTGACGCATGTATTCATTACTTAAAAAAAAATTATGTTATTACCTAATAAGGTTTTTGAAAAAAAAATCACAAAAATCGTGCGTTTTTTGGCGTTTTAGACCGTACTAGTACCTTAAAAATGTTGAGTTTGAAATATAGTTTTTCAAAAAATTGATTTCTGGCCTTAAAAAAGCTATAGCATGATATTGTTAGTATGGTCGTTGTTTTTTTATTAGTTTTTTTTTTTTTTAAGAAACTTGCATCTCCCTCCTAAACGGGGGGATACAGACCAGCCTCCTATCACACGATTTTTTTCGTCTCAGCCCAACCGAAACCCCTCTGTTTTTATCGGAAGTTATTTTATACATTTTTGGTTAGAACGAGAGTTGTAAACGTATACGGTCACGTTGACTCTTTGGCGTCAAAGCAATCGAACATATCAGGTTGAAGATCAGTTCCAAAATGAATTATGTAAAAATAAAATTTTTCCACAGCTTATACGACTTATCCAGATGCGAGCAAGTCCCACTGAACCCTGGGTTTTTATTTACATCACACATCACACCGAACCCAGACACCATTTAATTACCGCCATCAATATAAAGAATACTGGCAACCAGATGTTGGCTAAAATGAGCATGTATGCCGTTGCTGTTAGTTTGTTTACTTCTTTCAGTTCACACTGTTTTTTGATTTTCTCAAAAACGGTACAACCGATTTTGATCATTTTTTTTTATGCTCAAGCTTCTTAAAAGTTTAAATATTATTGTGTTTTTAAATTTTCCAAAAGTCTTTTTTTTGGGATTCATTTTTTTGAAGTAAAACTTCTTTTCCGGCGTTGGGGGTAAAAAATTTCTATGCAGCTGTCAGTGACATGTCAAAACGTCACGTTATCCGTCAAAGACAGCGACATGTTTTTAGAATACAAAATGTTTGTTCGTAGGTTATAATCTTACAGAAGCTTTGCTTGAGGAAAAAGAAGTTTTACTTCAACCGCGCGTACTTCAGTACACACAATCTTTTTTTTTTAACTAAAAATCAAAGTTTCGTACAAATATTAAAAAATTGTTTTCGAAAATCGTATTTTTTTTTCTTTCTATTAAATTATACGATCTTTAATTTAATAAAAAAATGGAGTTTCTCATTATCCGCATAACGGATTAGAGAAGCTTCTAAAAGGTTTAAAACACATTTCATTTCAAAACTTAAAAAAAAAATTGTTTTAATTTTTGAAAAAAAAAATATTTTTTTTTTGAAAATTCGATATCTTAAAAATGGACCAATATTTTTTTGTAAATTTAATTTTTATTCGTACCATAATAAGAACTTTATGTTGGTGTGATAAATTTTTTTCTTAATAATGTTTTAAAAATTTTGTATATAAAAGTTTATTTTTTAAAGGAGCCACTACAACGACAGATAATATTTATGCTTGAATCACTTGGCATCCTGTTTAAGCTATAACTATACTATCGGAGTTGTTTCAGTCATAGTCTAGTCTAGTCGAGTCTTTTACATAAGAGCAAGTACGTGTGATCCAGTCGTGCATTTTATTTAATATTATATTGGAAATATAACTACTATGGAAAAAATGTTATTATGTAGACTGAAAATCAATTCAATATATTTCCCATGTGCCGTATAGTTTGTCCCACTGTCAAGAAGGAAATTTGTCCTTGTTATATACAATGTTTAGAGTTTTATTTCCTTTTTTGTCACCTGAATGATTTATGGAGGTTTGTATTTTAAAATGGCCTAAAAACAGATAGAATATGTTCATATGTAAGCATTATCCTTAATATTATAAAAATAAACACAGAAAATTAAATTAATTTCATTTTTTTCCAGGAAAATCCCTTTCGGTAGTTCAGAGGTAATAATTAAAAAAAATGCTGCCTGACTTGTTTTCGATATCAGAACGCATGTACCTATAAACGCTTATACTCATATTTTGGTTATACCTCTAAGCCATAAATTTTCTGTTGGCTTTTGGACTATAGTACTCGTACCATTTAATCCAAATTTTATACAAAGTTAAAGGTCTCTACCAGCTTTGACTAAATCTTTAAAACCATTTTCTTGTGCCCCTTCAAAACTTGTTTAGGTTCACCTTACATGAATACAAAAATATATATTCCTCAATTAAATTTCTTTTATTAATAGATTGACAGAAGACTTCTAGCCATATTAAAATTCCATGCAGAAACGATGGTTCACAATGAAGTTTAATACCATCAATGCTGGCCCATCCATACAATTTACATCTCAGTATAAATCAATTAAAATTTACAATTTTAAGAAATCGTTTCCATTTTGTTTTCCCCCTTGAAATGCATTTTCTTCAACAGTGCTTCACAATAAATTCGAAAACACAAAAGAGATAAAATGGAGAAGTGAAATAAAAAGTCAAATAAAGTCCACACCTCGGTGGAATAAAATTATTTCTTCTTCTACGTCTCTACCTGAAGACAATGTACTTACATACATGTGTACAAGTATATACAGGTATTTGAAAAGGATTTTAGTCGTTGAGTAAAGACTTGAAGAAGAGAAGCTTTTCAAAATCGATTTTGAATGCACTTACCGTCTGGAGATCTTTCTATCTCTAGAAAGACTTAACTTTCTTGTAAAAGCTATTGGATGGTAAAATGTAAATTGCTTACCTGGAATGAGAAAAGAAGAAAAGAGAAATTTTAAAATTTTCTTGCACGATTTATATAATAAAACTTAGTGTGGGAAAAATCAAAAATGTCAACAACAAAAAACAAAAAAAAAAATACAGAATTTCAAGATTTTTCGTGAGAGAAATATTTTGAGTGGAATAGGTGTATCACTGTTGATTTGCGTAGTAATTTGTCGGATGACTTAAGAACTTAATTTTAAAGCAAGATAGCACAGAAGATGCGTCGAAGTGATAGGAAGAAAAGGTCAAGCTCGGTGAAAATATTTCATTTCTTTTAAAAAATGATTTATAACCAGACAAAAATGATTATTCTCAGGAAAATATTATCTATTGTGAAGACCATTCCCGAAAAAAATATGGCCTTGAGAGCAATTCCTAACAGCTCAAGAAAAAACATTTCATTTGCGCATTTTTTTTTTATTTTTTTTTTTACACTTGAGGGATTATGACTACCCTTAAATTGTTTGGGCACAGTGCGAGCGTTTAAGGAGAGTTGGAGAGGATTTAAAAGTAGATACCGATGACCTTGATTTTGAATGCCTGAACATCACAAGGTAAGGAAAACTTTGGGCTGCGTAAAGTATTCCGCAATCGTGTAGTGCGGCTAGGTAAAGACTCTCTGAAATTTAACAGTACTTCCGAAGTAGGGCTCAATAGTAAGCTTGTGCGCATTCCCTGAAGCGCGAATGTTACAGTTGAATACAGTTAAAAACATCAAAATCAAAAGAGGTGGAAAATCTCTCGCAACGTCAAAGAAAACTTAAATACTAAGCAGAATTCTTGGCGAGGTCGAATATGTGGTCAATCAACACAAGGTTCCAGATCCACAGTCAAAGAACGAGCACGTGAATCTGGAAATGAATATGAGAAGCTAAAAGAACTGTCGGCAGCAAAACAATTTTATAGATTAGAGAAACAGAGTCGGAGACAAAACGGAGCCCTGGGGTACTTCAGCATTTATTTTATGAATATATACGACTTGAAACCTTCAAATATAACTTGTATCGAAAGTGCGTATCTCCATGTTTGTAGCTTTGAGGTCAATGCCGTT
This sequence comes from Philhelius festivus, assembly GCA_963931855.1. Lineage (NCBI taxonomy): Eukaryota > Metazoa > Arthropoda > Insecta > Diptera > Syrphidae > Philhelius > Philhelius festivus. The sequence continues at coordinate 140,969,817 of OZ007556.1, read as the reverse complement.
TTGTTTATTGCACCTTCAAATTAAATGTTTATGAAAACTTTAAAAAAGGTTTGTTATGAAATGAAACTTTGTTTTTTTAAGTTATTTTGGATTCTTCTTAGAGAAAATGAACTTGCACCATTTTTGCTTAGTGGAGACAAAAAATTGCTTAAAATGAGTTTCAATAAGTTGAAAAAGGTCCATAGCATAAGCAAAACAAAAAACCAATCATACTTAGCCAAAAAATAGCAAAACAAAAAACCAATCATACTTAGCCAAAAAATAGCAAATAAACTAATGAAATGGCAAGACACTAAGCGAAAGAGTCACATAAGCAGACAATTTTGGGATATGAGCCATTTTTATTTAGAAAATGGCTTCTAAGTTTTATTTGCTTAGGAAAAGAGTAGAAAATGGATATGTATCCATTCACAGTAGTGGATTTTGAGGTATTTGCAGTTGGGAATATGATTTTTGTTTCTAGACATATGATTCAAATTCAATTCAGTATGTTTGAAGAAGTTTGTGGCAAGACCGATTTATAAGTGTTCTATCTATTACATTCTTTTGTTTTTTTTTTTTTGAGTATATAGAACACTTCAGGTTTTCTGCCTGTCTCTAAAATTAATCGACCAGTTGCACTAACATCCACTAAAGGTCTTGAAAACCGATCATCTACTTAATAATTGTGTTTACAGGTTTCTTTCTCAAAGAAAGATTAAATCAATATTTGTGTCCGTTTAGTAGAAGCAAAATTATTGTGCCTGGTAATTCTTAAGCATTTTATATAGTTTGGCATCAACTCTAACATCGAAAACGAGTGCATTTGGTTTCGACTATCATCTTTTGAAACGTCTAATTTAGTATTTGATGGGGCCACGTTTAACCTCGATAAATTAACACAAATATTCGTTTCCAGCTTGGCTCTGTTTTATATGCAAATCTGCCTTAGTTTTTCACACTTGTTTCAAGACTCATCTCCACACTCTTATCATTCAAAACTACAACATAAGCTCATTTAATTATGACTTTATTAGCGTTGTTGAATAGGGATTCATTGCCTACATTAAAGAAGCTCATAAACTTGCAGGTCTATCTGACCTCTTAATACCTACGCAAAACCTCCAAAAATTCTGCAGTATTTGATTTTTTTGTCGTTGAAATAAATTTTGTCCTTCTTTTATTATGAGAATTGTACAGTTCGACGACATTTTTGGCAAAAAACATTATGAGCACATTTCGACTTGGCTGGCTTTGTTAATAAACAGAGTAGGCGCTATTTTGGCACTGAAAACCCTTGATTGATACACCAAAGACCACAGCAACCTTGGTCGGTGCAGCCATCGGGCCATATTTATTTGAGGATGTTGCAGGTAATGCTGTAACTGTATTAGTGACTATTGGTTAACATTGGAAAACTTTCTTGTGTCTGAATTATGCCTTCAGCACATGTGATTCCAACAAGACAGTGTCACACCACAAACAGCTCGTGTTATCATACGAATCTTACGAGTAATTTTTCCCGGCAGTATGATGTCAAGTATAGACTGGCTCCAACGATAGGGTTACTTGAAGGATAAGATGCACATCAACAAACCAACCAGAACGTCGACGCTTAAGAAATGAAATTGCTGAAATTACAACAGAAGTCTGCGAAATTATTATTATGCCAAATGTGTTTAAAAGATCTGGCCTTTACGTCACGGCCAAAAGACCCCACATGACCGACATCATATTTCATACATCGATACCTTCCCGTAAGAATGTATTAAGCGACATTTTAAAAATTATTCAGGAAACGAAAGAAAACGTCTCGTTTAGTTATTTTTTTGTGTATTTTATTGGAAGAAACAGATTTGGAGAGGGATTTTTACAATACAAAACTTGACATCATTGCAAAACCGAAATTTTAATCAGATAAGAAGTTTTTGTCGCTTAGTACATTTTCGTAGTCAAAACATTGGCGCTTGATACAATGTTAAATGGCGCTTAAAACACTGTAATGGTCACAAAAAATAAAGGTATGAAATAAACTGTGTCGTTTAATTCATTTTTTATTTTTTATTTTTTTTTTCATTAACAATAAAATAAATAAAAATCTATATAAAAAGTAACATAACATTGATTTCAAAACGAAAATTCAAAAAAAACACTTCAGGACTATGATGACAACAACAAAAAAACACAAAAAAAATGGGAAAAAAGTAGTAGTCTACTTGATAGAAAAATATTTAAAAGCACAGACAACCATATCTGGAGTATTATAAGCGACAAAAATTTGGATGAGTGTGCTAAGCGGTTAAACTATGCGACATCTAACAAATTTTTTTTTTTGTGGACGTTTGGTTGCTTAAGACAATAATATTTTTAAAAATGTCGCTTAACATAATTTTACTGGCGGATAATACAAATTTCAGGGAGCAACATTATTCCAGTGAGAAAACTTGGCGGTTGCTACTATTTTATTTTCTCTCTAGTTTCTTTTGCATACATGATAGGGCAGTGAAACCCCGGCCAAAATGTGGCGCTTAACTTCTAGTATAGTTCAACATCAAAAAGTCATTTTCGAAAAAGTGTCGCTTAATACCTACATTCTAACGGGAAGGTATCGACAGAATGTTAAATATTATGGTCTTTCCGTCAATAAAATATTAATTGTAAAATTGTATTTCACTTAAAAGTTATTGAGAAAAAAAAACATCGACCTCGAACATAAAATACACCCTCCACAAGAAATTGAGGAAACTCAAAAATTTCAGTTCTCGATATGTAGTTATCTGACCACTCAATGAACACATACTCAAAAACGGCTTTTCTCGGCCGTTGCGAGAAATTTGTTGCTTCTTTTGACATGGAGTACATACATATTTCTACTCAAAGCCCTAGTGCCTACAATTCTCAGATAAAGCAGGTGCTCCGTGCTCCCCAAAAATCCTCGAATCTATTTCACGGTATTAAGGAAACGTTTAAACTGAGAAGGAATACTCTTAAACATCGAAAACAAAATTTCCTGCTCTTTCCCACTTTTGTATGGTTATTTTTACAATAATGTTTTTTCTCCAATGAAACAATTTTAACAAAATACTCACCAAGTTAGGAATGCTCATAAACCTAAATTCTGACGCCCGTTAATTTAAAGAGAAATACACATACTCGTATACTTTGACAAATTCATGAGTGACTTGTGTCAAATCGGACATTGCTGACCGTCAAAATATTTGTCTGATATGTATGTATGTTATACAAATATGTATCACTAAGTCGGAAGTGAAACCAATTACCGCCCAAAAGCTTCCAATGGCATCTGGAAAATAATTAGCTCAGTCTGTTCACAGCTGACTACATATTTACTTCAAACAAAATCATAAATCTTTTTCTGTATTAACGCAAAGCTGGGTGTAAATACAGGACCCGTAATTGATTGTCGTTTTGATAATCGCTCCCTCTAAATTTCTTTATTGATATGATAGAGACAGCTATAGTCAAAATAACAATCAAAAAATTCATAATCAACTATCACCTTAGCCGATTCCACCACAGGTATGTGTCTAGAAAAGGAGCGGCAGATGTATTTAGAAGTAACACGGCAGACCCTAATTTTACCGGAAGAAGCAGAACTCTTCTGAAGCGAAAATTTTTTTATTAAACGCTTAAATGTTCTTTTAAAACATTTGCTGCTACTATTTAGAGCTTCGTTATAGTACTGGGTAGAGATGGTGATCGATGCTAAAATATGGATGCTTTTGACGAGATCGAGTCCAACAATACGCTTCATTCATTTTCAGTTATTACTTACTTATAAAATAAGCTCTAGATTAGCCCATATTCTTTCTCCTTAACAACTATGGCGCAAAATTTTAGTTGAATTACATAGTACGATTTTAAAGATGTTTTAGTATGAAACTTGGATAAAACGAAGATTTTGCAAATGTTATTCGAATACAGCATCAGTTAAGATCATCGAATATTATTTTATTATTTTTGTATCGTGCCAACTTCATATGAATCTGACATATCCAAACATCAAAAAAGATCTGTTTAATTACTTTTTGCATGAGCTGTCATTACTTTTGGTGTGTTCAGAAGCAATTTTTTATAAAAATTGTCATGATACTATGTAGTTAGAAAATGTCAGTTAGTAATCTACTTAAAAGTTGGCAAATTATTAAGTAGTATCATACTTATAACGGGTGATTTTTTTGAGGTTAAGATTTTCATGCATTAGTATTTGACAGATCACGCGGGATTTCAGACATGGTGTCAAAGAGAAAGATGCTCAGTATGCTTTGACATTTCATCATGAATAGACTTACTAACGAGCAACGCTTGCAAATCATTGAATTTTATTACCAAAATCAGTGTTCGGTTCGAAATGTGTTTCGCGCTTTACGTCCGATTTATGGTCTACATAATCGACCAAGTGAGCAAACAATTAATGCGATTGTGACCAAGTTTCGCACTCAGTTTACTTTATTGGACATTAAACCAACCACACGAATGCGTACAGTGCGTACAGAAGAGAATATTGCGTCTGTTTCTGAGAGTGTTGCTGAAGACCGTGAAATGTCGATTCGTCGCCGTTCGCAGCAATTGGGTTTGTGTTATTCGACCACATGGAAGATTTTACGCAAAGATCTTGGTGTAAAACCGTATAAAATACAGCTCGTGCAAGAACTGAAGCCGAACGATCTGCCACAACGTCGAATTTTCAGTGAATGGGCCCTAGGGCGCTACATGCCACACAGCTCGCGATTCTATGGCCATTTTGAGGGAAAACTTCGGAGAACAATTCATCTCAAGGAATGGACCGGTAAGTTGGCCACCAAGATCATGCGATTTGACGCCTTTAGACTATTTTTTGTGGGGCTACGTCAAGTCTAAAGTCTACACAAATAAGCCAGCAACTATTCCAGCTTTGGAAGACAACATTTCCGAAGAAATTCGGGCTATTCCGGCCGAAATGCTCGAAAAAGTTACCCAAAATTGGACTTTCCGAATGGACCACCTAAGACGCAGCCGCGGTCAACATTTAAATGAAATTATCTTCAAAAAGTAAATGTCATGGACCAATCTAACGTTTCAAATAAAGAATCGATGAGATTTTGCAAATTTTATGCGTTTTTTTTTTTTAAAAAGTTCTCAAGCTCTTAAAAAATCACCCGTTACGTTGATACTAAGCTGTTTTGCGCCTAAGATATTCAAAAATTGTATGTGATCTATTTACACTAGTTTTTGACACATGACAGAGACATGTTATCTATCTACGCCGCTAGAGTACACCTCAGATTGTGTCTTTTACAATTCATTACAAGATATTTCTTAATAATTGTGTAAAGCCTTAAAAGTGTTGGATATTTTTTGAGGTGAAAACCTTCATTAACTCACTATTCATTTTTAATTAAAATTACAATACACTTGGAGTATTATTTTTAAATAAAAATTGTTTCAGAAATCATATTAATCAATGCCCTGCAGGGCCGGATCTACCTAAGGGCTGTATGGGCTGCAGCCCAGGGCCCCGAGGTCACAAGGGGCCCCCAGACCCCACTGAAAACAATAGGCGATAATTTGAATTAAACAAAAATCTAAAATTAAAAACCCTACCATAAGGTTGGCAATGGCAACCCTAGGATCAATCAACTAATGTATAGTCCCCGGCAAGCTAAATGGCACTATTTTAGAGAGAGAGAGTAAATTCGCGCGTCGCTTTTACCTTGAAAAATCTGGAATGAAATTGCACTGAAATGATGTCAATTGTACCGAAAACGAATTTTGTATGAAAAAAAAGCAAAATCAATACTTCAACTTAAAAGTTTTCGAAAGTATTTTATTTAAAAAAACCGAAGCAGAAATTATCAGTTTGTCTTCTTATAAAAAATATAAATATATGTATATAAATAGCTGCACAGACAAAAATAATACTCGTATCTTTATTTTAAAAGTATATGCATAACTATTGTATTGTATTGTAATGACGAAACTAAATCTTTTACTTGTCAATTTTTGCGGCACCAGCTTATACAAAAACAAATTAAATATAAAACTAAAATTCAGAAATTAAATATCTTAAAAATGCACAGACGAAAAACTGCAATCACAAATCACATCCACAAGTTTACAGTTTAGTGTTTAGTAAACAAAACGATGCGCTGTATGAAAAAAAAAGCTGATCGATAAGCAGACAGAAAAGCAAGACGCCATCAAGAAGTGAAAAGAAAACTTTAATTAAGGCTTCGGCCGCGCACTGAGCGACGAGCGATTGAGCGATAGAGCGACGAGTCTGAGCGATGGGTGGCCATTTACAGAGCTTCATCGCTGAGCGATAAGTCATTGTCAAGTGCAGGTGCACTTCGTCGTAGTATTTAGTGGGAAAGTCGCGTTCATGTTTATAGAGCTTATGTAAGAGCGAGAAAACGAAGATTTTATATGCACCCCATTAATGGTGAAAGGGAAAATTATGTTGAATCTTTGCAGACATTTATACTGATTTTGGCAATAATGTCGTGTGTCAATAGAATCTTTTGATTTTCTGTTGGAAAACGTTCGGCCAATATTAACAAAACAAAGAAAACGAATTCGTGCAGAAAAGCGGCTAATTTTATTACTAATGTTAGTTTTTTATTTTTTTGCTCTTAATTTTTATTTTTAGTTTTGCCAAAATAACATTCTGAAAGTCACTTTTTATATCTAGTTTTTCGAACCCGTTAAATTTTGCCCTAAATGGCAAGACTTTTTAAAAATTTGAAAACAATCAAATGTAGAGCGACTTAAAAAATCGCTAGTCGCTTAGGGCTTATGTGGCCACCTCCACACTATTTCATGTGTTTTAATTTTTTTGCGTCGCTTAATCGCTCAGTACGTGGCCGAAGCATAAGAGTTATAAGGGCTAACAGCTGAGAGTTATTGTTCTGGTATGAAAATGAATACATTCAGGCCGGGATGAAGTATTTAACTTTCAATTTCCTTTTATCAGGTTGCCTGGAAGAGATTGCTACCACAGCAATAATGTCGCCGTTTGCACAACTAATGCTTGTGTAGATTTAAGTTACATTTATGTTTTTTTTGTGCTATAAAGAATATAATAATAATAATATATCATTATAGGCACAGTTTTTTTGACATGGCTATTAGTTGAATACTTAGGTAGGCCACTAAATAGTTTCAGCCCAGGGCCCACAAATTCACGATCCGCCTCTGATGCCCTGCATATGTATGTTTCCCTTTTTCATTGAAAAAGATATCAGCAATAAATTACAAAATTAAAACAAAAAAAAAAGAAAACAAAACAAAACAAAAACATGCATATCAAATCGATTTCAATCAAAATGCTAATTCAAAACTTGTTTAATTGTTTTAGCTTCTGGAAAAAATGCTAATTTTATGATGAATGCGCGTCTAACGATGCTATTTGTCATTAAAATGCTTTCGATCGAGATACACTATTTTAACACCTAAATGAATGGAAAAAATTCAAAATGAATTACTTAATTTCAAACATTAATACAACTAAAATCGAATTTATTCACATACTCGTATCACATAATACATATGTACATAATTATATTACTTTTATAAACTTCTATTCGAAATTCCATTATTTATATTTGTATCAAAAGACTCAGCAGAAGACTGGTAACTAGGTACCTTTTTCCTCTAAAAACACATTGTCGATTAAACCAACACAAGTCCCAAAATATATTTACATAAACGAGGTTTTTGGGATATCAAAGCGCAAATTTGTAGAATTCCATTACTCAAGGACCTACATGTAATTGGAAAATTTATCATAGAGATGAATTATGCTCCATTGAAAAGTTGAGCTTTTAAGGGATTAATTTGCAACTCTGACTGAAACAGAAAAATAAAAAAAATACCAAAGTATTGTGGAAATGCTGTGTAAATGAACAAACATTAATTGCCAAAGTTTTGAATAGATGATTAGAATGAAAATCTCAAAAAAGTTTTCAAAACACACGAAACTGTTATAAAATACGAATACGAACCAAAAATAAAGGTTCATCTAGAAATTGAAATTAAATTCATTACTGAATCATACAGTTGTGCTGGGTTATGAGGGGGGTAAGCATTGATGATAAAAAATATTGCAACTCACAAAAGAAAAACGATTTAGAATTTGTTGAAATATTGGTACGCTTTATAACTTGAAGTGCTAAGAAATTTTAACACAATCTGTTTAGTTTTGTGGAAAATAGTTTACAGTCTAAAAGGGTGAACCAAAGTAAGCATTTCTGTAATCCCCGATATATGATATAAAAATTGGAGATAGAACCTTACTGTAAAACAATTTTTTTCTTACAATATACATACACAAGAATCACGCCCTAAAATATTAAGGACTAATTAAAGGACACCCTGTATAGTGCATTATTTGTTATATCGAATGGTCATTTATGTACATTTTTCCTCAAACCTGTTTCACAGAATTCTGAAAAAAACTAATTTTAAAAAAGAGAATTGTATTTTTTTGTGCAGACTTGGAGAAGGCATTATCAACTGGTTGAGGTTTGTTTTTTAAAGACTCGGGCCTTCTTGTTGTTTTGATGAGAGGTTTGATTTTGATAAAATTGAGCAGGCAAGAAAAGTGACATGGTTCTTTTGACATTTTGAAATGGCATAAAACAAGCTATGTTTGAGGTACTCGTATAAGTAAACATATTTTTGTATGTGAAAGGTCCATGTATGCCATTATGTATGAAATATGACATCGTTCAAATACCCACCTTGGCTTCTTACAGTGGCACGGATCGGAGTGGTTCTAATTTTCAATGACTCTTCCGTAAAGACCCGGTTGCATTGTAATGTGCATTTTATGGGCATCGGTCGATTGTTGTCGATTTCGCATAGACCTGTGAGTTCTGGAACCCTCACAAGGAAAAGTCAAGCGGGGCCAAATCACATAACGTTGGTGGTCAATTCATTTCACCTCTGCGAGAGATAACTTTATCCTCAAATCATTCATGCAGAATGTCAATCGTGGCCTAAGCTGTGTATCACGTAGCACCGTTCTGCTGGAACCATATGTCGTCTAGGTCAATTGACGGTTACCGCCTCATCAATTTCGTTTTCGAAAAAATATGAGGCGGCTGGCCCAAGATTCACACCAAGCGGTAACTTTGTGAGGATATATTGTCACCAAGCAACTTTCATCACCCGTTCAGCCAAGAGAAATTTCTTTGCCTCGAAACTCAACACAAGTCTTTCTCCTAAGCAACTTTGGAAAAATCTTCGTGAGATTGGTGTTAGAAAAAGGACAATTTCTAAATGTGACCTTGATCCTAATGACCTTAAAAACCAGCTAACACATACAACTCAATTACCAACAAACTTTGAACCGAAAGCTCCCTTAATTTATGATCAAGCAGATGGTGTTTTTTTTAGACTGTAACTGAAGGCGCATTTTCAAAGCTTTGAGCTCTGAAGCTAGAGGTAAAGACGGTATTTCCTTTAGATTTGTAAAACTTGTCTTACACAACTTGTCTTAACAATCACTGTGTTGTCTCTTCAACATTTCCCACTGCTTGGAAAGCAGCAAGGATAACGCCAGTTCTAAAAAGTCTATACCTACGGCCCAATAAGCATTTTACCGTGCATGTCAAAAGTCTTCGAAAAATATGAAAAATATCCTTAGAAGGCAAATGATTGACCATCTCACGTCCAAAAAATTGTTATCAATCTGGATTTAGAGCTAACCATTCCCGCTCTACAGCAATGATTAAGATCTTAGAGGACATTAGACTCCAATACGATAAAGACAACGTCACGTTAGTGTGTCTATTGGATTTTTCTAAAGCTTTTGACAAAATCAATCATCGAGTCCTTTTTCAAAAACTAAAGCACTATTTTGGCTTTTCGATTTCTGCTAGTCGTTTGTGTAACAGAACTCAGCGTGTAGCTGTTGGAAACAAATTTTCCATGCATACGTATTTGAAGATGGGCGTGCCTCAAGGTTCTGTTCTGGGTCCAATTCTGTTTAGTGCTTATATCAACGATCTGCCTTATGTTTGTGAGCATGTTTCTTTTCATTTGTATGCGGATGATATACAAATCTATTTCTCGCGTAGAATTGGATTAGTAGAAATTTTGTCTTTCGTGTTAATGAAGATCTTCTAAAAATCTAAAATTGGGCTAAGGAAAACGGTTTAATGCTCAATCCTGGGAAAAGTCAAGAGCTATTAGTTTCTAAGAAGACATATAGGTATAACCATGAAGATCTACCTCCGATTGTGTTAAATAATGCTAATGTTAGTTTTATAAACTCTGTGACTAGTCTTGGTTTTAAAATCTCTAGTAATCAGCAAGCATGAAGAGGATAGCAGATGCAGTAAAATTTTAGTCCGAAGTTTTCAAACATTTTTCAAACAATTAGGATATACTCGTAAAATAGGAAAATAGGAAGAAATCAGGAGAGAAGAAAAGTCAAAAAAAATATATATATATATAATAAAAAAATTTATAAGAATAAGAAGAAGAATTATGAAAACTATAAAAGATATGGGGTGGTATGCAGAAGCCATTTGCTCAGTCTCATGAGACTGAGCTCTGAGAATGAGCTCCAGATAGTGAGCTTTTGCAATGAGATAAATCTCAATTTGGTATGCAACAGACTTGTCTCATTTTATGTCACAGTCTCAAAAACAAAACATTCATATGTTTTCATCAAGTTAAAGTGACGGTAATAGCCCCTTAAAAAAAAACTAAGGATACCAATAGTTTTTTTTTTGAACTTTTTAAAGAAAAATATTATGCTCATAACAAAAAGTCAAATTCCGGAAGTAAACAAAAAAAAAAGAATAATAATGCTTTATTAGCTTTTAAATCTAAGTGCGCAAAGAATTGGAAAAACAATAGACGTGCAGCAAATTGCTAAGAAAATACCTAATATTAAAAACAGATTCAAAGAAAGTGTGCCAAAAATAAAACAGGTAACAGAATAATGAAACTAAAATTATAGGAAAAAGTGCAATGGGATTTGTTTAATAGAGATGGAGGCTCATAAAATCCAAATCCTCTACTTAATAGACTTGTAGGTCAGAAAATATTTTTAGAGCACATTTATTATTACTTCATTACAACAATTTGTAAACGTATAGTTAGTGTAGCCATTAGTCCAGACGAATCATCTAATTCCGTTGCAAGCGCAACGCAAATTTTGAATGCTACGAGTAACACTCGAAAAAGTAAACATGAAAATGTTGAATGAGAAGTTTAATCGAGATAGATGAAACAGGTAAACTTTGCTTAAGCAAAATCTAGGTTTGACAAAGAAATTAAAACTCTTGGGAGAAAAACTTGCATCACGTGAAATTGAAGTTCCTCTTCATAATTTTTACTTGCGATATAGGTACTAAGTATAGGGCAAGTTCTGCATTTGGGAAAAAAATCGAACTCGAGATTTTGATCAAAGTTGACATTACGATGATAGCGAATACGAAAAAAGTGGGTCCGGCAATTCCGTCTGTCTGTCTGCATGTCTGTACCTCAAACTACAGCCTAAGCTACTGGAGGTAGTTTCTTCAAACTCGGTACTTAAGGGTCTTCGGTGATTCCCTAGAGGGGAAATTGAAATTTGTTTCTTAGCTCTAAAACAAACGGTACCCCCCATACACCCGTAATGCTTAATGTTATTTATCTCGAAAACGGCTCTAACGATTTTGAACGATAGAGATAGAAATTTGACGTTTATTCGAGTATCGGCAGTAATCCTACTGCGGATTTTGTATTTGTTTTTCATATAAAATCCTACTGTACTACGGATAACTTTACCAAAAAAACACGGCTATTATGGACATGGAGTACATTTTGGTAAAACAAAATATTCGAAAAAATATTTGTTTAAAAAAAAAAAAAAAAAATCCAAGTTTTTTTTTTGAAAAATCAATATCTTTAAAACGTGTGAACGTTTATTTTTTGAAATTTGTTTAATTAATATTTTAATTATAAAATGTATCTTAAATTCCAAAGTACTCGTACTTTTATATAATAGCAAGTTCATGCGATCCAGTCGTGCATTTTATTTTTTTACTAGGTTTTTTGTGTACAAAATATATTGAACATTTCTCTTTCTCTGAAATTTAATCAAATCCTCTTTTTTATTTACTATTTTGTCTGCAACTTCTACCATTACTCTTGATGCTTAAATCTTCGACAGTTCCACTTTGGAAACCAATATCTACGAAGCGTAAGCAAACCATCATTTAATTACTCGTCGACTTTCCCGAATTTCCTCATTATTTGTAGAAAAATTATTTTTTAAGGCTTCAACAATTCAACAAGGGATGGGGTAAGCCTATAAGGAGTTTTATAGTTCCTTGTTAGTTTAAAGGGATCAAAAATATTAATGTATCCCAGCTATTGTACTTCCTGATATAACTAATATCCGGGCTTTTTTTTTTTTATAATCTATACGCGCTCAGGGGATTATGATTACCCTTTAAATGTTTGAACACAGCGCGGGCGTGAAATTAAGGAAGAGAAAGAAAGATAGGAAAGATGTGTGGCACGATGTTCTGAGACTGAAGGTTGTTGTCTCAGAGATTTTATCTCCAGTAGCTTTATCTCATTAGAAGGAGATTTTAGTTTTTTTCTGCATACGGAAATCTCTAAAATGAGATAGATCTTTTAAATGAGATCGATCTCCTTTTTGACAGATTTGTCTCAGAATTATTCTGCATACGAAAGCTAGCAATTGCTCAAAAAAGTGAGATTTGAGACTGAGATAAAGCTTTTTGCATACTACCCATGGTCTTTCTGTTTACAGTAAAGAATTGCATTGAATTGAAATCTTCCAATTTCATATATGTATGTATATAAATAGATATTAACACATTTATGGTCAAGAATTTCTTTTAATTTATTTTCTCCAGTAGTAGTAGTAGTAGTGGTAGTAATGTATTCATTCATTAAAAAACTATTAGAAAATTTTTGTACAAACAATTAATTTAAGGGCTATATATTTTAGCCGTCGGCCTGATTGACAAAATAGTTTATATTTAAAAAATGAAATTAAATAAATTTTCAATAAATGAGGATTTCATAATAATGTTAAACATATTTTGAAATTAACAACATTCTGTATTTGTTTAATAATTGGTTAGGGTTTTCCATTCAAACTCGTTTAAAAGTTTATTTGTATCTTGCATTGAAAGGGCAGGTTTTCCGAAGTAATTAAGCCTTTACGACCTAAAGATGGGGCATATAATTACTAAGAATATAAGCAATCATCTTTTGAGTTTAGGTTGCAAAGCGAGCAAAATTGGTTGAAGCTTCTCTATTTATTTTCTCTATTTCTGTAAGTTAATTGGTTGGTATATACCATATGAACTTGAAAAAAAGAGTTCGTAATATTAATGATTTCTCATATCGGCATTGGTTATACTTATACAAATCTTTGTGAATAAAAAAATAAACGTAAAGACGAGCATTTGAAAACTACTTTTTTGGACTTCTTCATGTCCATTAACAATATTTATTATTTATTTTAAACCAAAACGAAAATATATTATGGTGGGTAATGTAATGTAATGTAATGTCTGAAAAAATGGAAATAATATGTCTCCCCCGCCTTAAATTTACTATCTGTACCCTCAGAAATGACCCCAAATGCATGAAAAATTTTTTGGAGCGATTGTTGTCTGGAGCCCCAATTCTAAATAATTACCTAATAAAAATTTAAAAGAAACCTTCTTTAAATTTGCGTGACATATTTGAAATAAAATTAAATATAAGTAGATCGGACTTACTTAAATGTTAACACTTTGTCAACAAAGTATAATTTAATTTGTTTTTTCATACTGCAGAATTCTTTATAGATTCACATTCGCATTAATTGTCACTTCCAAGGCTCTAATTGAACCGCCAAAAATGGTTAAAACCAATTTTAAATTCAAAGCATTCTTTTGGACAAAATCCAAATATAGAAAACCCGTGGCACTTGAAAAAAGCTTTAACTACAATCCTATAACAACTACATTTTTCTGATCACGTGTCCTATTGACTTTAGAAAAATAAATCAAATTTTCATTACAAATCGCTATGCCAAGCGATTATTTGTTTAAAAACTTTTTATGGTAAGAACTAGAAAATTTCTATATAAGTAAGCAATTCGTCAGTCAAATGAAAATCAGGACCCATTTTATAGAAAAGCATAGAGATCACCTGATTAAGGCGACATTAAATTCTTTTCATAATAAGACTTGGAATATCCCTATTTTGAAACTTTTACGCACAAAAAAGGCAGAGAAAAAAACCATCGAGACTTTTGCATTAGATATTATGACGCATGCTCCAATAAACCCTCATACATATATTTTGCTTAAAAAGGATTTTCCATTTGGCACTTCTTATCTTTAAATTTAAATTAAAGAAATTGTAAGTAAGATAATATTCAATTTTTTTATTAATTTGCAAGGAACCATGTACATATGCCATTATGTATGAAAAATAATATTATTCAATATTATTGATATTATATATTGGCGCAGCTTTGCTGGGTGGTGCTCAGCCGAAACGTTCAATTTTACATAACTCCGGCGCATAAATCAGGCTGAATTTAACCAATGGCATCGATTTGTTAATTGACATAGACTTAAAAATCCCTAGAAGAAATAGTCTAACGGGATCAAATCACATGATCTTGGTGACCGGTTTATATCGCCTCCGCGTGAGATAAGAATGTTCGGAATTCACTCGCTCAAAATGTCCATTGTGCAACGGGTTGTATGGCACGAAGTGCCGTCCTGTTTAAACCATATGTCATGTCGTTGGTGTCCATTACACCCAATTCAGGCCGAAAGAAATAGACCGATAGCAGTAGACGTGTAGTTTGTGATTCTCCCAATCCCAAATTTAACAATTTTCTCATTCCCATTCATTCAGAAATGATACTCGTCACTGAATACGATTTTTCAACCGAAGAACAGAAAATAATTTTAGCATTTACATAATATTATGAATTGATTTGACAACACAGATTTAATAAATGGCAACCAATTTGGCACATCACCTGTCAAAAAATATTTTTAAAACCATTTTTTTTTTTAAGGAACAAGATTAAAATGAAAATATTTAAAATATTTAATTTTCTCTCCAGTGAAAGCTTTATGCGCTCAAAAAAGACTCTGCTGTTCTTACTAAATATAGGGTATATTGCGATGAAATTAGTGATGTGTACCTCATACATGAGGCAATACAAAATGTCCCATACACCAATCTGAAATGTCCCATCACCTCAAAACGAAAAAATGTATAACCTCACACCTCACCACAAAAGCAACGAAAAATATTTCTCTTTACACTTTCATGGAAAAAAACACTATTCGTATCGTGCATCTCACTCATCGGCCTGATACTCGACTGAGAGTCTGAGTCTGAGACTGATGCAGAATGAAGTTGTATTGTACTCGTAGTTGAAAGGAGGAAATATGCCTCAAACTCTCTCACCACCAAAGACCAATCCAATGGAAATAGAATGAGGTATGTGGAAGATGAGGATTTCAAATGAAATGAATGAATGTGTTGTGAGTTGAGTTGTTGAGTACTTTTTACTCAAACGTCCCATTCAAACAAAATTCGTGATATTGTCGCAGGCTGGATTCTTGTATCAGACTGGGACTTTGTACCAGGATGGGACTTTGTACCAGGCTAGGACTTTGTACCAGGCTGGGACTTTGTACCAGACTAGGACATTTGTCATTTGAGGATTGAGGTTCTTTTGTATTTGTTTGAGGAGACAAAATGAGGAGAGATAATGAGTGGGACTTATGAATGATTGAATGTTGCACTGACTACAATGTAACAAACAATGAAGATAGGTATGTAGCATTATCGAAAATTATACAGTCAAAGGGTTAAAAAATTAAGCAGGTGTTTTACTGTTTGGAGTAGGAGGTTTTGTTAATTTTTGAAGGATTAGGATTTTTTTTTTGATATGCAAATGCAAGTGCATTCCTTTAATTTGTATTTGTTTTGTTTTTAGTGTTAGAAAATAGAGATTAGGGTTTAGAGATCAAGATCAAATATGAGAATTGAAAAAAAATCAATCAAACAATTGTCCTGAGTTTGCGTACGTGAAAATTCATTAGTGTTTTATTTAGTCCAGTGTCCTGTAATCAAATTTGTTTGTAAAAAAAGTGATCAGAACAGGTCTTAACATAAAGAAGAAACAGATTGAGTGGGAAGAAAGTAGGGCAAATATTATTTTTAAATGCAAACATGTAATGATGTATTTTTTTAAACTCGCATTAGATTCAATTTATTTTGAACGTGTTAAAAGACTTGTTATAAAAACTGTTTTTGAAAAAATATATACTATTAAAAAAAATACGCATTGTTTAATTAAAATTTCAAAATATCCATTTAAATAGGAATGTACCATGGGACATTTGAGGTGGGACAAAGTACCACCTCATTTCAAAAAATGAGTACCTCATACAAACTCATTTCAAATTCGTGTCCTACCCATCACTAGATGAAATGAAATATATCCTCCCGAACTCCAAGTTTGCACGAAGAGCTTGAAATGTAGCTTGAAATTCAAATTCAGCATTTCGCCTTCGGCTTTCAAGATGGTTGATAACACGAAGGTGCTGTTTTTATCCGGGAAATAGCTGCTAAGTATTATTTATTGTAAATTATTATTATTTATTGTAAGGAGATCGCTTCGCTTGCTCTTTAAGCCTCTGTCTTGGTTTCTCATCCAACCTTCTTATAAATCTGTGGTGTTTCGCAGTGGCGTAGCGTACCATCTCGGCGGCCGGGCCGGGAGACCCATTTTGCCGCCCCCATTCAATACTAAATTAAAATTAAATTTCGGGACATAATTTTACAGGCAATGAAGTATCTTTTATTGAAAGTAAAATAGAATTAGCGGTTTCATAAACGGATTGTACGGGCCTTACGAATGAGGCTCGTGAGACAAAGCTGCATCTGCGGATTCATCTCCATGCATGCGTTTTTTCTTGCGAATTCCTCTTCCAACAAGTCTTAGAAAAGTCGATTGCGACTTAGACGAAATGGTCTCTGCTCTCCACTAGGAGAGCTTTTAAAACGCAGAGTTTCTGAGCACACTTATCCACACTCAGTCCACATTGCTGCAGGTAAATCTGTGCGTCATCTTCTTCAGGTAGCTCTGCAGCTAAAAGGCCAAGAAAAGTGAGGAGGTTGAATGACTGCATGACTGTCAGAAGAAGACTGGCTATCGATCCGTCAATTCTTCCAGTACCTCAAGAACTTCCACAAACTTATTTTTAAGCGTCTTTACAGCTTCACGAGGTTCACTTTTTCTGCAGGCTTGTGACTAGATGCTTGAGGTACTTCTGGTGAGTCGACTTCGTCTTGACCCTGCTCTGTGGTGGGACCAGAACGACTTCCAACTTCGACGGCAGGCACGTCTTCTTCTTCTGCCTGTAAAATAAGTTATGCATTCCCATGAATATTGGCCGGAGAACAATTCTAGGCCACTCACGTAGATGGAGGAATCTTACTTACATTGGAATCACTTCCGCTGCTGCTGGATGCCGCCGAAGACGTTAACGTAGCTTTTGAACCAGATCTAGAACTGAAATATTTCGCCTTGTTCTTGCGGTATTCCGGGCCGCTTCCTTTAATTCTTTTCATTTTCAAAAACTAGTTCAAAGTTTGAGTGAAGTACTAAGTGTTTAGTTTTAGAAGATTCAACAGTATTTAAACTATAAACAACACAATCAAAATAACTTTCTGTGATGCGGGAGGGTGCAAAAACATTGAGCTGGCTGAGACTAGAATAATGTTTCCGTCGAATCCTAGTTATCTTATCATATCTCGCATATGCATATCATATGTTTCGGAACACTTCCTTTCAGTTTCGCGAGAGTTTCGGAACGTTTAGTTTTAGTTTCGCGATCAGCGCGACAATACATAATGCACTCTTACGGCCCTACTCACCGTCTACTAATTCACGAAAATCAGCCGAGAGCGGTCAACGACGAACCACAGATAGGGTGGCAAATTTCAAATTTACATCATTGTTGTTTGTTGACTTGTCAAACGATCTGTCATGAAATATATGATTTCTACTCTACCCGCATCACCGGCGACATTTTGCCGCCCCCCTAGGCCTGCCGCCCGGGGCGGACCGCCCCCACCGCCCCCCCTACACTACGCCACTGGTGTTTGGTACAAACATGATAAGTCCATAAAATAATTTGCGTTCTTACTTTCACTTTACGTGGCGCTAGGGCTTAAACGGGTTGACTGATTTACTTCAAATTTGGAGAACTTTTAAAAATATTCTTTGAAAACTTACGTTCCAAATTTAAAGAAAATCGGCTTAGTCGCTTAGTTTTCAGCTCGATGTAGAGAAATGTAAACAAAAATCTTCCCACTTAAATTATCAATCGAAACCGAAAAATTGAATCCCCTTGCCGAAAGCTGCCACAAATATTTTGCGTGCCCAACAATAACCCATGTGAGATGGTTCGCACCCTGTGATATTGTTCTTATATCGAAATCGAAGTCAGGCTTCAGGGTTGCAATAAATAGTGGAGGTATTCCTGTTACTAATAAAAGCATGTAGTTTCGATTGTTAGACGGCAGTTTTAACAATCTGTTGAGAAAAAATCTTAGCATTTTTTAACTTCCTCAAATTCTTCGCATCCCCACACTCAGGCACCATAAAACAAGAATGACTTAGAAGTTGCCTCCAATAGTGTATGTTTCGCACAGAAACTGAGTTCAATCCAATTGATGCAGGATTTGTGTGTGGTATTAAACGCAGTTTTTCTAATTGAAGATTTTTAGTATGATCACTGTTTCAATTTCAATTTCAATTCAATTTATTATTACTATAAATAACATGGTACATTAAGATTAATATCTTTTATAGTACTTAGAATTAAAAAATTAAGCAACGAATTTTTATAATATATACATTGAGATATAGAAGAACTTAGAAACTAATTTATAAAATTTATTTCAGTAAATATGGTATGAAGAAAAGAAAAATAAGTATAGGAAAAATAAGAAGAATGAAAATAGTATGAAAAGTTAGTATTTACATCGAGATTGAGAAATAGAGTAATACTGCTTTTTTAAAATGAGTGGCACTTGATATTGCCCTTATATTTATCGGCAAGGAGTTCCATAGTTTAATTGCATGTATAAAAAACAGACGGGATGAGTTAAGGTAACGATATCGAGGTGCAATTAGGGAAAATGTCCTAGGGGAACGTGAGAAAATAAGTTTGTCATATAAATAAAACGGAGTCTTGTTGACAATAATATTATGTAATAATATGCAATTTCTAGCGTTGATATATTGCTTAAGAGAAGATCCTAGCAAGCAATTTGCATAAGGTGATATGTGGTCATATCTTCGCAAACAGTAGATATAACGCACTGCATCATTAAAAGCTACTTGTAATTTTCGCTGTGATAAGGAATCTAAGCTGCTATAAACACATTCAGCATATGTTATTAGGGGCAGAATGAGGCTTGTCACAAGTTTTCGTCTTGTGTCTAAGGGAGTGAAACTAGCAGTTATCCACAGTTTTCGTAAGCATCCATACACTCGACCTATAACATAATTAGTATGGTCATAACCTGATAGGTTATGATTTATAACAAAACCTAGGTTTGTTGCAGTTTTTACAATTTTTAGCTTACTACTTGAAAGAAAAATGTCAGGAAAATTGCTAAGAGGTGGTACTTTGAAGCATATTGGGATAACTTGTGACTTGGATGGGTTAAGGAGCAAGCCATTTTCTCTTGACCAAGATTGAATGCTAGAAAGATCCTCGTTTATGTTGTGTGTTAGCTCAGTTAATTCAGAAATTGGACTGGACGAGTACAACTGCACATCGTCAGCGTAAAGGTGTATTGTCGAGTGACGACAAACAGATGGCATATCATTAACGAAAATACAAAACAGAATTGGGCCAAGAATTGATCCTTGTGGTACACCCTGCTTAATAGGCAGAAATGCTGAGGAAGAATTAGAAGTTACAACTCGTTGAAATCTTTCAGTTAAAAAGCTCCTCACAAGCGTAACTGCACTGTTACCAAAACCAAACAAGTTTTTTAACTTCCAACAAAGAATATCATGGTTAACTTTGTCAAAGGCTTTCGAGAAATCAAGTAAGCAGAGAAGTGTAACATATCCTTTATCAAAACTTTGTCTTATATCTTCGAATATATTCACCATAGCAGTGGAACAGCCAGATTGACCAGCATAAAGTAAATTATGATTAGATAAATGAAAAAGGATTTGTTTTGCTATAAGCTTCTCGAAAATCTTTGACAAGCATGGCAAGATACTAATTGGTCTAAAGTCACCAGGAGTAATAGCATTTGCTTTTTTAGCAACAGGTACAACTCGAGCAGTTTTCCATAGTTTAGGAAAAGTTGAAGTAGTAATGCAGTGGTTTATAATGTGGGTTAAATGAGATGCAATAAACGGCTGAATCATTTTTATAAAACGCATAGGTATGCCATCTTCACCAGGTGAACAGGATTTTAATATGGCGATACAATTAACAACTTCAATTTCAGTTACTGCAACTATTTCAAAATCATTCATTATTCATTCAAGGTTCTTGAGGTGAGTCCGACTATATCACCCGCATACATAAGCACTCTGATTCCCCTTCCAGCCTACACAATTCTACCACACATAATTTGACTCAGGTCCTCGAGAAATAGATGAACATACGATTTGGCCAAGATCCAGCTTGAAAATCATTAAGCTGGTCCGCATTATCAAGTCTAGTGTATAGCACGGATGAGAATAGCAGGATGAGCAGTTCAGGAAGGAAATAACTCTATAGTTCTCGAATGAATTTATGTCACCTATCTTAAGGAGAAATAGAATAACTTTTTGGAAGTCTTGTGGAAAAATAGTTAAGATTAAAATTTAATTGAACTAATAAGTTGACATGATTTAGTCATCTTCTGTTGAATTTCTATTTCTATAGAACTTTAAGCAATTTAGTAAAATACTAAAGCAATTTCTGTCAGTAACTATGATTTAGATTTTGCTAATTTTAAACGATTTTAACATCTTACTATCTCTTAACATTTAACTAAAATTAAAATCACAAAACGGCTACTTTAACTGATGGAAGCTTGCTAAATCCATATGACATCTGCATTTTTCTCGAAATTTTTTTTTTCAAAGATTTAAATTGTGTTTTTTACAATTCGTGAGCTCATTGTTTTTACAAAGTTAATAAAATAATATAAAATGTTTTTGGAAGACGAAAATATTTCGATATGTTTGAAGACCCAGCTTTGTGTCTTAAAGTGCGATGATTTAAGTTCCAAGAAAATCTTTTTGAAGAGCGATGGAGAATTTTACTCCTGGTAAAAATTTGACAACAGTTGGGTTCTAGGTTGAACATCCAAGACCGAATTACAAACCGTGGGCTTACGATCTCACCCGAATTTCAAGTACCCTTTTTTGGGAGAAATATCCATCAGGCTGATGTTGGTAAGTTACATTTTCAATGGGCTACAAAAGATAAACCTATGTATAACGATTAATCTTAGCGGAGCTTTACATGCAGTGGTTCAGTCCAGTCACAAATAAACAAATAACAAACTGACTTCTGAGTTTCTGACATTTCAAATTATAAGGTCCGTTCAACAGATTTTGTTTTGTTTTATTCACGGACTGTCATTCCTTAGAAGTGTTCAGATGCACCGTTTTAATAAAAGAGAATTATTATCTAACTGGTTAGTAAAACTAAAAAAAGCTATGCCCTAAACAATAGGTTGCATAAAATTTTTCCCCATTCTTTGTTTAATTTTGTTCTTGCAATAGCTTATTTGAGTTCCAGAAATCTAGATAGTGATTTTCTAAAAAGGACTGGCGTGTTGCAATACTGAACAATTGTTTACAGAGTTAAAAAGTTTCCAGGATGCTTCCTAAGGATATCGAGGATAAGGATACTTTTTTTTGGAGCGGCCTTTCCAATAATTGCATCAATGAGATCCAGTTTAATGGGTTCTTCAATATTGAGTTGAACTCGGGTTAACTCCATGGATGAGTTTTGCTGACAAAACCGAATTTTTGTAAATAATCTATATAAATCAAAATGTAAATCTATGTTTGTTCCTAATCGCTAATTTCAGAAAGTTCTTAACCGATTGCTTTGAAATTTTGACACAACATTGCATTCGAATACGTGAGTGTTTATATGTATTGTATATACTTAAAACAAAAATAAAACGGTGGACTTAAAAGCAACACTAGCTTTACTGAGATATAAAGGATTATAGTACCTTTATTTATCAAAAAAAAAAAAAATATTTTTTTTTGTCCAAAAATATATGTACATAAATAAAAAAATAGAGAAAATAAAATTTAATTCAATTTTGGATGATAGGTTTCATATTACCACATTTACGCCTCAGACTAGGCTCTATGAATAGAAAATATGTCATCAATGGGTCACATCTCAAAATATTGTTACAAAAACTTCGGAATGAAGCAAGAAGTGTTTCGAAAAATTTGACGAAAATAGCAAGTTTTTTTCCCATAACAAAACAGGAATATTCAAGGTTTATGTACTTTTTGTAACAGTCTGCTTCAAGATAGTTGCTGCAGGCATGTTAACAGAAGGGACTTACTTCTGTTTTTGTGCAAAATGCGTCAGGGATTTTTTAATGAATTTGTATGTGTCATGTTCCCAGGGTTGCAAAAGCTTAAGTCACTTGTTAGCTTAAGCTTGGCTTTAATTCACAAGCTAGTGAGTGACTTATGAATTAAAAAAAATATAATTCAGCAGCTAGGTACTGACTTATGAATTAAAAATAATTTAATTCATAAGTTAATGGATAAATGCTGATTAGAAAAATTATGAAATGGCGTGATAATCTTATGATTTAAAAACTAAATTTGAAAGCTAAAAAGATATTCAAAATTAAAAAATTTATTAAAAAAAATAAAAAATAAAATTAAATGTTTTACTTGCTGAGGGTACCAAAAGTTTCGAAGTGCTTAATTAAGAAAACGGAATGTTTTTTTTTCAATTTTATTGAAAATACATATTGAATTAGTTTCAGGTACTTGAAACAATTTTACAAAAAAATATCAAATAATCAACTCATGTATAATATGAAAACCAAAAAATTTAAAGGCATATGCATAAAAATATGCACTCACGAAATTTATATAATGATAACCCATCATTTGCTCAACACAAAGATTTTACCAATATTGCTTTTAATTTAATTGGATTATAGGGACTGCATAAACGGCAACTCCCAAAAAATTCTCCCAAAGCTTTCGTTCATAATTAAATAATTATGTAGTCAAAACAACCTTAAAAATTTCCAATCTACCAACTGACTTATGAATTAAATTTTTTTTAATTCACAAGTCACCAACTGACTTTGAATTAATTTTTTTTTAATTCATAAGTCACTTACTCCTTGATGACTTTATTTTTTTTTAATTCATAAGTCACTTAGTAGGTGGTGAATTAAATTTTTTTTAATTCATAAGTCACTTAGTAGCTTAGGATTTAATTTTTTTTTTAATTCATAAGGCACTTTGGGGGTTGTGAATTAATTTTTTTTCAATTCATAAGTCACCAAATATCTTATGAATTAAATTTTTTTAATTCACAAGTCGTCTATAGACTTATGACTTAAAGATTTTTTAATTCAAAAATTCGCAACCCTGCATGTTCCAACATTAAATTCGGCAGCAAACAATCTTAGGTTTAAGTACTGTTAGACAGTCCTTGATCCAACGATTCGTTTCAGCTAATATTGGATTTGATGCAAAAGATAAAGAAACGTATCTTGAAAGACATGTTACGGAATTTGAAAATCAATTATATAACCAAGAGCCTGAAGTTCTTCGAGTGAATGCCTGAATTAATGGAACATACAGCTTCATCCACAAAAATATAGCAACTTCGAAAATCATATTCGATTCATAAATGGCGTCACTTGATAAATCCTGTTCATATAGTTGATCCTGATGGTTACATTCTTGATATCCATGGTCCTTATTTCTCCTATTACTTTGACAATGATGCTGCTATACTAGAAGCTGAATATCATTGATATTCTGAAATAATTCGAAGGTGATTTCAAGAAAATGATATTTTCATATATAGATAGATAAATGCCTAAATTCCAGTTTTTAAATTTTTATTATATCATTTTTATATTTTAACTGTTTTCCTTTAACAAATATTTCAAAAACAGATAATATAAATAATGAATGCATATGAAATAAAAAAAAGACAATGCGAGTCATAAAAAAATTTGAAGATTCCATCCAGGATTTTTCTGAAGTCCAACAAATTACATAAGAATTTATGTTTTTAAAAAAATTATATCTTGCCACAAAAATTGAAATCGCTGAAGGTAAAACTGATTGCGCAGACTTTTATAGAATGAAGATGTCGAGGAACTAGCACAAAAATCAAATAACATTGCTATTTCCAATAGTAAAAATAAAACTACGGATGACTCTTTAGAAGAAGAATAACAATTAATAAAAACAAAACGATAAGAATTCTTAAAAAATAGTTTTAAAATTGTAAAAAAAATTATTGCTAGAAATTATGAACCTCTCGCAATTTTGTATTAATTTAAATAGCGCCCAGAGAAGCGGGCTGGTAATAGCTAGTACTCGATAAAATTCGTTGGGTCATATTCCTTCCCTGACTTGCATTCGAAAATAATGCCTTCCACTGCCATTACGCTCGGAGTTCGGAACACACCATTCTTCACCTCTTCATTATAATAAAAAAATACCCATTTTTTGTTAATAAGTTGATATGTTTTGCCCCGTTTTATTAATGATTATGAATGAGCTTTGGGAATCCATCGCTCACATCATAGAAAAACCCCATGACCCTAGAAGAAGAGTATGTTATGGCAAGTTAACTTCGCACGAAAACAATTCATTTCTGCCTCTTTATGCTCCCACTTTGCACTCATGCAAATTATATTCACGGATAGTAAACATCAGTAAAATTAAAAGAGTTTTTGTCTTATTAACCTCAAGGAAAATTTAAAGTTGTTTGCACTCGGGGAGTTTATAGACCGCACTACATGGCTTATATTATGATATATGTATGCTCAAAGTTGTACTTGAGTTGAGGAGTGTACCCCTCCAATTACCAAGAGGAACGCGCTTTAGTCACTACAATTTTGCGGTCACATTTTATCCGTTCACGAACATAAACAAGAATTGTTTATACATAATCGCCAGTATAGTGCCCACTTTCTCTAGAAAACAGCAGGGGTACGCATTTTTGCCTACAAACGACGGACGCATAGCCATGAAGCATTCCCCTTCTGCCAATGGTTGTGCCGATGGAAAATGATGCATTAAAAACATTTTTATTTTAAATTTTAATATTTACACTCAATGACAAGCCCAAAAGAGTGACAAGTCCTTATTAATACCCGTTTATGGAAAAGAAACTACGAGTACAATATCTCAGTTCAACTTAAACCTTTATGTGCTACTATTTCCTCGGGATAAGGTGTGTCATAAGAGATTTCGTGCAATCAAATTATTTTATTTTCGTTTCATAAAATAGGCCCAATTTGTTTTAATCCGCTTCTGATCAAATAATTAATTTCTTGATGATGTATACTACTTAAATTGGGTTAGTCATCAAACTATTGGAATAAACAAAACACACAAAATACTATTAAGTCGTAAATGGCAAGTTGTCCTTAACCCAAAACCTAATTTTAAGCAAAGATTTTGGACCGTGTTACCTACAAAATAAACAAAAACACTTCCTGGAAAAACTAATCATTCCTTAATAAAATAAACTAAAACAGCATTGAAGATTAATTTGTATCTTATGTCATTTTCAGACCAAAAGGAGAAACGTCAAATACAATTTTGGGTAGCTAATTCGAAAAATTCCAGTTTTGTTTCGATGGCTATTAGGGGACAACAAGTCTACAGGTAAACCATTTGGAAACACAGATTTTCCTTCTAAACGTGTTTTTGGATGAAAATTGTTTTTTTTTTTTTTATTTTTATTTTTTTTTTAAAGACTCAATTATCCGCTGAGAACTAGACAGTGGCATCATATCTGCACGTCATGGAATGGTAAAAGCGGTGAATGGCAAGTCTGGCTAAGAGCGGAACGGATCGGACGCGGCTTCCATAATGCGGTAAGTGTGTTGAATTATTATTTTTGCTAGATATTATGTTTTGATGTCATATGAGAGTTGGATGTCATTAATCTCCAGCTGAAGAGCAGTATGCACTGAGCATAGCTACATGTTGGGTAATACTGGGTAATTGCGTGAACGTTAACGCATTTCTTCCATATCGGTGCAGTAATGTGGAGGTACATACTACATGCATGAATACATGTTAATTTCCATTCGCAGAGCTATGTTACGGTGACTCAGTTGTGAAATGGGCAAGTGAAGTCGAAAGTGAGACATATGCAAATCGAGGAAACTCTCAATCGCACGCCAGGTGTTAGGAATCAATAGCTGTCTAAAGTAAGCTGATTGAAAATAAATATCAACCACTTGGAAAATGGCCAGAAATACTCATAAGATTCATTGGAGATTTTTTTTTTGCCAACGGATATGATAGTTCTGTCTTTGAAGTTAGTTTGAAGTGTGGAAAAAATTTACTTGTGATAGAATTTAATTAACTTTTATTGAAATAGGAAATGATGGAAAAGTTACATCAGGAAGGAAACCTGCGAAACATATTCACTTATGAAATATTTTCAAATTCAAATCGGGTATTTTTGTAAAGCCTTAAGTTTAATTAAGTCAAGAATCGTACACAAGTGAAACTAATAATATTAAAAAAAATAAAATGCACGACTGGGTCGCACGAACTTGCTCCTATGTAATAGACTAGGAATTTTAAAAACGAATGTTATTAGAGAAAACTGTTCATAAGGATAAAATTAATTTTTTAAATTCTTTTAGTAGAAAGAGACAAGAACAGAATGCTATGCAAATATGAATTTATGCAAGAACAAAAATTATAAGTCGTTGTAGTGGTTTCTTAAAAAAATAGGTTTTATGTACAAAATTTTTAAAAGATATTTAAGAAACAAATTTGGTATGCTTACTTTAAGTTTTTATTACTGTACGAATGAAAATTAAATTTCCAAAAAAAATATTGAGACGTTTTTGAAATATCGAATTTTCCCAAAAGAAAACTAATTTTTTTTTTTTTAAAATTCAAAAAATATTTTTTTTTAAAGTTTCTAGACTTTTTAGAGGCATCTCTACAAAAAATTTCAATAAAATCCGATGTGTCGATAATGAGCAATTCAAAATTTAAAAAATGGTTCTATGGTAGGTACAAGCTGTAATATCTTAATTTAAATTTTTTTTTATTGAATGAAAGATCGTTAAAATTAGTTGAAATAGAAAAATTTTTATCAAAATTCTAGACACCGTTTTCGAGGAAAAAACGATTTTCGAAAGTCATTTTTTAACATTTGTATGGTGGGTACCTTTATTTTTAGGTAAAATAAGACTTTTTTCATACATCTTATAGATTACGTTGAGAAACTTTTATTTATCAAGTTTGGAAAAAATCTAGTATAGGGTTTTCGAAATATTGAGTTTTGAAAAAAAAATTTAATTTAAAAATCCAAAAAATATTTTGAAAATTTGAATACACAATTCTATTTAAATTTTTGGGGAGCTTTAGCAGAAAAAAAAATGATTAAAATCCGTTGTACCGTTTTTGAGAAAATCAAAAACTAAATAAAATGCACGACTGGGTCGCACGAACTTGCTCCTATGTAACAGACTAGGAATTTTAAAAACGAATGTTACTAGAGAAAACTGTTCATAAGGGTAAAATTAATTTTTTTAATTCTTTTAATAGTAAGAAAAAAAAACAAACAGAATGCTATCCAACTATGAATTTATGCAAGAACAAAAATTATAAGTCGTTGTAGTGGTTTCTTAAAAAAAAAGGTTTTACATACAAATTTTTTAAAAGATTTTTAAGAAAAAATTTTGGTACGCCAGTTTTATTATTGTTCGAATAAAAATTAAATTAAAAAAAAATAATCCGACGTTTCTAAGATATCGAATTTTCAAAAAAAGAAAAAAATATATTTTTTTTTTCAAAAATTCAAAAAATATTTATTTTAAAGTCTTAAAATGCAATGTGTTTTAGACTTTTTAGAAGCTTCTCTATAAAAAATTTCATTAAGAACCGTTATGTGGATAATGAGAAATTCAAAATTCGAAAAAATGGTTCTATGGTAGGAACAAGCTGTAATATCTTAATTTCAATTTTTTTTTTAATAAATTAAAGATCATAAAAATTAATTGAAGGAAAAAAAATTTTATCAAAATTCTAGCTTCCGTTCTCGAGAAAAATACGATTTTTGAAAACCATTTTTTTAAATTTTTTAACATTTGTATGGTGGGTACCTTTATTTTAAGGTAAAATGAATTTTTTTTCTCATATCTTGTAAATTATATTAAGAAACTTTTATTTATCAAGTTTAAAAAAAAATCTAGCATGGGGTTTTCGAAATATTGAGTTTTCAAAAAAAAATTTTGAATTTTTTTTAAAAATCCAAAAAATTTTTTTTTGAAAATTTTAATACACAATTCTATTTATATTTTTGAAGAGCCTTCGCAAAAAAAAATGATCAAAATCGGTGGTACCGTTTTTGAGCAAATCAAAAACAAAAAAAATGGTTCCATGGGGGGTACCCTCAATAACCATTTTTCGGAAATTTTTTTTCAAACATTACCTAGCTTTAACTAAATTAAATTTTTTTGTGTTTTTATTTTTTAAATCTGTAAAACAGTTTTTGAGAAAAAAAATATTTATAAAATTTCGAAAAAAAATCGTATGGTAGGTACCGTTATTTTTGGTCTTAAAAAAAAGAAAAACACGTGTGGGGGGAAAAATCAAAACCCATATCTACCAAGGTTAAAGAAAATCGGCCGAGCCGTTTAGGCTGTAGTCGAACCGACAGACAGACAGACAGACAGACATGCAGACAGACAGACAGACAGACAGACAGAATTGCAAGACCCACTTTTTTGGTCTTCGTTAGCATCGTAATGTCAACTTTGATCAAAATCTCGAGTTCGATTTTTTTTTACGAATGCATAACTTGCCTTATAGTACCTATAAGTCGCAAGTACAAAAAAATATATGTCTCCATACTCTGTTCAATTTATATTTTCAGTACAGGGAAGATTTTAATAAGCTATTTTTATTTTAAAGCTCTTATAGGATTGCCACAAACCTCTCAAAATAATTGATAGAGTTACCAACACTATATTAATAAACGCACATTTTGTAATCAAAAGCCATTCTTTTATTTCGTTCTTTTTGGCAGAAACTTCAAGGAGCCTTTTTTTCGAGAGTGATTCAGCATTGTCCAAAATTATGACGGATTTGGTTTCCCTGCGCGTTAAAATTAACTTTACTTAGCCCCAGTTTCACAGTGGGAGTTTAAACTCCACTTTTGGTTGAAACTTCAGTTCAACAACAAATTTGGCTTCACGGTTTAATTGAAACCTTGAACAGAGTTCATTCTGTAGTTTAAGTTAAACGTCCTTTTCTGACGTTTAAACCTCAGTTCGACAACCCCTTCAAACATTTGAAAATAGAATTTATTTTCATTTTTTATTTTTTTCCTGTCACAAGTCACAACTAAAACAGAGCAAACTTTCCTTGATTGGTTTTTCTTGGATTCAGATAGAAAGAGAAAACAATTTAGTTAATCTACGTTCAACAGAACTGAAGCTCAGATTAGACTGTGAAACCGGACGAGTTGAACTTCAAATTTAAACTCCAGTTCAGGTTCAGCTAAACTCTCACTGTGAAACTGGGGGTTAGACAATTTTTTACGCAACACTATTTTCGTAATTTGGTTGTAGTTCGTATTATGGCTGCAAGGCGACTCTACTACGAAAACTTCCTTAATCCTAAAGCACAGTCTGGGAAAATTCTCTGGCAAAAGCAACGCAAATCAAGATCAGCAAGTGTTTACTTACCAGTCTATTGAATATAATGACAATGCATTGAACTCCGACTTGCTTTACTGTCGGTTAAATCGAACGCAATAGGCTTCGATGAAATAAATCCTAAATTTTTACTCCTTCCTGTGCTTCTCAAATACAAAAGGCTAAAATAATTCCAGTTTAAAAATCAGAGTAATCCTAAGTTCAGACCAAATGTAATCCTACCGTTTCTATCGAAAGTATTCGAAAAGAGGATTTTAAAGCAGATGCAAATGTATTTGATTATAGTACTGATCTTTAAAGCCCCGTTTAATACGGTTTTCGTGATGGAAGAAGTTGTAAAACTGCCCTCTTGTTGTCGACGATATTCCCCAAGGATTCGATGATAACCAACCTACATTCTTAACGTTGTTAGACTTCTTAAAAGCGTTTGACACAGTAAACCATACCATTCTCTGCAAGAAGTTGACACTTTTGGATTTTCATCTTTAGCCGTCCAACTCTTGGCTTCGTACTTAGATGGTCGTCAGCAATGTGTAGCTGTGGGAAATGATATGTCACCATTCCTTAGAGTTCCTGCGGATGTCCACAGGGCTCCATTCTCGGTCCTTTACTGTTTTCACTCTATTTAAACGAAATTCCTAAAATAATACGACATTGTGCTAGACATATATGTTTGCTGATGGGACGTTCAATTAACTTCAGTTCTCAACTGGATATGATTAACAGTACTATTGGTAAGGTATACGAAGATTTAAAAATAATTCAATAGTGGGCACTCAAGCACAATTTATCACTTAATCCAGGGAAATCAAAGACTATTTGCATTTACAAGAGTAAGTTAGAAACTTCCTCTTTTCCACCAACAAAATTAGGTCAAACATCTATCGACTACGTTGCTAAGGTTCGAAATTTAGTGATAGTCTTCAACAATACTTTCACTTGGTCAGATAACGCTGCAGTTATAATTGGTAATGTTTAAAATGGTCTACGATTACTATGGTCCACTCAAAGTTCATTGCCTACAAAAACTAAAATGCTACTTATTAAATCCCTTTTATTACCTGTTTTCGTATATGGTTGTGAAGTTTCTTGCTATGTTGATTACAACACCAGGCATAAACTAAATGTCATTAACAATAACTTTAAAAAACGCCGTTTTGATCACATTTCAAGTTACTCTCTGCAAATTACGAGCCCAAGCATCTATAACCTCATTAAGTTCAGAGGATTAATCCTCTTCCATGATAGTATTCAGAACCAACAACGAGAGTAGGTAGACTAAATTTCGTTAGCTCATAACGAACTTTTACTTTAATTCAGGCTAGATTCCTTTGCATGCAATCTGAGCGCACATGCTTTGTTCATGCCACCCTTTTATGGAACTCACTAGCACTACCCGTCACACAAGGAGGATCAAAAACGCAAGCGAATTCAAAACCCTTTTTTTCAGTTACGTGGCCAGTGATATATAAATATTTAATACATAAATTGAATTTTGTTTATATAAATTGTCTTAATTTGATTAGTAAAGTTTTTTTTTGCATTTTCAAAGCTTATATTGGAAAATTGTCACTTATCTTTCTTAACTCTCATCGTGTTTGTAAATTAATTACTTTGTAAGGCCTTCACCAACTATGAGATTAAATCTCATTGTAAAACTATTATTCGTTTATTAATAAATAAAAAAAAACTTTCTATTGACAGTAAATTTGATAGCCGGCAGATGCTTTTACAATTTAACCATAAATTGTGTTAAGCCAGACCAACAACGTTTGCGAATTCCAATTGTCTTTCAGATTGCGCTACATTCCACCACAGTGGTCATATACCACTAAAGGCAGAAAATTATGCTTTCAATAAACCCAAAACCATGGCCATTACCATTATTTGTATGTGTGTTATTTACTTTTAAAGTTGTAAACCCTTACAAATAAGACCCTTCAGGTTAAGTTAAATATTCAGATTCACTTTAGCAAACCCATTTATGTAAGTAGTTTACGTTTAGTTTTTAATAATGCATTTTTGTTGGCTTCGCACAACACAAAAATCACCAACAAATCTATTTAATTATACCAAACAGCATGCTGGTCCACATTCATCTACTTAGATCCTCCAAAACCTTTTTGCATGCTTCTTAATTTGCTCTGCAAAAAGCTTTAATTTAAATAATTTCATTTCACATACAAAAGTTCTCATTAAATTCAATTACCCTCTTTTCAGTATCACAGTCACAGTCACAGTCGTCCCGGCAGAGACACAAACACATAATTCGCTTTCTCTTTTCTAAATTAATGGCGCTTGTATACCTGTCCAAGGCTCCAAGGGTACACTACTCGTGCACACAATTATTATTGTACTTTAGTACAACCATCGTTTTGCAGCAAATTAACATTTCTGTGTTTGACAGAGCATTAAATGTATTTTGCTGCAAAATAATATAAAATCATTAATATTCAACACAATAGAAAGAGGTGCAACATAAAATGGGGAAAGACAAATTAATTAATGCAACTGCTGCATTCTCGGCTGATTCCCGTCACATCGACTGGGCTTTTTTTGTGTGTTCTGTACAATGCATTGGGCCTGGACACAGGGCTCTACTATTCAAAGGGCCCCTCAAAGTTTGAGATAGTCCATCAACATATTCTCTAAATTCGGTACATGACACGACAAATTAAAGTTCTGTAAGAAAATATGGTTCCCAGTATTTCGTTTCTTTTTAGTTTTACTGAGCAGTATTTCAGAAGTTTAAAAAAATGTCTGACTTTTATTGTTTTGTATTTAGGATTCCGAGATATTCTACCCTTTTTTGCAATACTTCTAAAAATGAAGCAGTTTTTAACATTACCAAAACGTTGGCCAATTTTTTTTTTATTATTTAAAAAGTTTGAATAGCAAAATACGTTAGACAAATAGGCGTGATTTCAAAATAGTAACTTTAACAATTGCCAAAATGCTTTTCCATTTGTTCGAAGAAAATCTGTTCCGTCTGCTCAGCGGAATTTTATTTTATGCATTTCGGAACTGTTTGCTAAGTACTCGTAAATTTATTGAAAATTTGCGTTTAAGACTTAAGTAATTTGTAAGAAATTCACTTCACTAAATAGCACGAAATTGCTCTTATGGTTCCAGCCCACCAGGCAGTGAAGACATGGAAAAATCATATTTTCTCGAAATCATATTTGCGAAAAGTCATCGGACAAAAAGCACAGTTCTCCACAAAATACTCAGGACAGAAAAGGAAGCTTTACTTTAATGAAAATCGTTAAAGCCTTTTTGGATTAGATTTCAAGAAAACAAAATATAAATCGTTGTCGCACAGCTACCCGATCTAGTTGGAAATCCTATAAAAACAGAAATTTAGAAAGCAGAATTAATAAAATCGACATGATTACAAACAGAATAAGCTTCTCCTAAACATCTTGTAAGAGGCTCTTTAAGCCTATAATTCATTCTACGAAACGGTTCACAAAATAAACTTCTTATTCGCAAATATCTTAAAGGAGCATAGATTTCAATGAAAGATAACAAAAGGGGGCAATTTATGTGATAAAATGATAAGTCGCTAACAAACATAATGGAAAAATATTTACGGCGAACAGTAAGCTTAAGTAAATCAATAAGTAGGCATCTACTAGTAGACGCAGGCATTCAGATATTCCAATGTATACGCTCGACTACCATTCTTGTAAAACGTTTTTGAGTGTTTTCAATCTTTAGAGAACTTGTTTTGTAGAAAGGACTCCATATAACAGAACAATATTCTAAAATATAACGAACAAAGGCAATGAATAGACCCAATAGAGATCTAAGAGTGTAAGGATCAGTAAACTCCTAAGGCTCTGGCCACGTAATGAGCGGTAAAGCGGCAGAGTGGTAGAGACAAATTTAAGCGGCAGCTGGCCATTTAATGAGCGGCAATTCCTGGGCGGCTAAGCGGTTAGTGTTTTACGTGAAAGTCGCCTTAAATTTTGGAAAATTATTTTACGTTTAAAAAACATACTTGGTGTTCATCCAATTAACCAAAAAAGAGGAAGTTATGGCGTACTTCATTGTTTATACGGAGTGTCCCTTAATTCGTGCATAATATTTTAGGTTCTTAGGTACTGTGCTCTGACTCTGGTAATTGCGCTGTTAGTCCTAATGATAGAAACGTCATTTAGGCCTTTATTTTTAGAAAAAAAAACAGCCTTTTTAATTACTTTTAAACAAATATGATATCTTATCTCGGTTTGAGATATCCAGTTTCTAGCATGTTGCATTTTTCCTGCCCATGCCAATTTTTGACTTTGGGCTCAATTTTCTCCAGAAAATGCGTAAAAACGTATCGTTTTACTATTTTTTTAATGAACGTAAGAATAATAAAAATAAAACTCGATGAGAAGTTTGCTGAAAAACCAATACATTAGGACGAACAGCGCAATTACCGTTAACATGGGTCAGGTCAGATATAAAAATTGAGGGAGTCCCTCACTGTAAAAAGACTTATTTCTTAGAATATACCCAAGAATCACGCCCTAAAATAAAATCACGAATTAAGGGACACCCTGTATAATAACCTGCGAAAATATGAGGATCGCTTCAGACAATACTCGTACCTATACAAATGTCAATAAAACCATGTGATTTTCTGCTGGAAAAAGTTTCCACAAAAACTACAAAACAAAGAAAACAAAATTCTGCAGAACAGAGGCTTGTTTTAACACTAAGGTAATGTTAAACAAAACACATGTTTTTATTTGAATAAGTATTAGTCCTTTAATTGTTATTTATTTTAAATAATTTTCTGAAACTCTCCTCTGATTTCAAGTTTTCTATTTCATTAAATTGATTAAATAATTTTAAGTTAAGCCTTGCCGCTCAGCACTACACTAAAATAATAGAACAGATTTGAAATGACGTTTGCCGCTCAACGACTGCGTGGTATGGTAACCACCATATAACTTCATGTGTTTTATTTTTTTTTTGCCGCTCAGCAATTTGCCGATTATTACGTGCCCAGGGTTACTACTACTAAGATTTTTCTTTTCTTCTATGCTGCAAAGCTGCAAAGAGCTCTGTCATCAATTTTATAAGAAGGAAGACTTGTTACGAAAACATTACATAATTTGGCATTTTGAGATGTTCAAAAATAAGTGATTTTTCTTACACCACTCTCCAAGTCTATTAAGATCTTCTAGGAGGAAAATACACTCAGAAATAGATTTTGTGCTACAGAATATTTTCAAGTCATCAGCAAACAACTATTTCTCTTAAAGTCGGATATGAAGTTGGAATATCATTTATTAAAATTAAAACTAAAAGGAGTCCAATGTGGCTTCCTTGAGTAACACCAGAGGTAATATTAATTTGATGAGATTTGAAACTATTTATATGAACGTATTGAATACGATCGCATAAATAAGATTGAAGCCAATTTAAAAGATTAGAATGACAAGCTTAATTTACCAATTTTTGCATCAAGATCGAAGGCTTTGGCGAAATAGGTATAAATGACATCACATTGAGATCCACTTTCGAAACAACTAACAACATAATTACTGAAAATCATAAGATTTGTTGAGGTGGCGACATAATTTCTTTGAAAAGAAAGCACGTTTTTTTGTAAATGAATTTTTCAAATAATTTTGTAATGATCGAGAGCCTCTAAATCGGACGGCAGTTTGAGACATCTTGTTTAGGACCTGCTTTAGGAATAGGAATTATGAAAGAAATTTTCCAATCTATAACAGGTCTTCTTATATTGAAATAAAGGTTTAAATCAATCTCCATAAATATATTTTGTGTTCTTTATCAAACAATATTATATTTAGAATAATAAAATAACAAGCTTTAAAAAGTATACTTAGAGCTAGCAGCTAGGTATATAGTATATTATATTGTAAGGTATATATAAAGCTTAGAGTAGGTATTGTTAAGTAGTTATGAAGGACAATATGCCTTACAAATCCTTTAAAAATTCGACCTTGTTGAGTGAAGCGTTAAATAAAAGCGTTAAAGGTACATATACAGACAACTTGCGCACACATTAAGAACATAAGGTGATATTCTGTCAGGACGAGGTTGTTTATCAAGACTAAGACTACGCAAAGTATCAGATACAACTAAAACACTTATATTTAATGTTCCAATTTTTAAGACTCTATTCATGCACTCATATACGAAGCAGCATTGACGCATGGCGTATGTACCGATTGAGTAAAGTCAGCAAAGTAATTGCAGATCGCACGAGTGTCCGTGGAACTTTCTTGCTTCTGTATGCTTAAACAGGATCATGTGAATAGTTTTCTGATTCATCTTAACTTCATTCACAAAAAAGTTAAATTTACAATGAAAAGAAAAAAATAAAACTCATTAGCATTCCTGGACGTTAAAATAATAAGGAAGTAAGATGGTTCCAACGGCCACAAAGTGTTCAGAAAAGACAACTACGAGTTTATAGATAGATATCTGCATGCTACATCACATCACCACCCAGATAATTTCACATCTGTAATGTCGGCTCTTGTTAACCGAGCTCACAGAATTTGTGATTCTGAAAACCTTTAGTAGCAGTTAAAGCATGTAGATATGACACTTCAGAATAATGGCTATAGATCTAGGCAAAGATCCTGGAAGCCAAAATCCGACACTGTACAAAATTCTTCATCTAAAGGATTACGGATGGAATTAGAAGAATTTTGAAAAAATTTGGTGTAAAAACCGTTTTCAAACCACCAACAAATGTTCATCAACTTCAAAGATCACCGAAAGACAGAATTCCATTCCAAAATCCTACAACAAAGAAATAAAACCGACACAACCGACGTTGTAAGCGCGGGTACCCAAAAATACATTGACTCAATGCATAAACAACCAAGTATAAGTACACTATCCACAAACAATCAAAGTCCCACAACAACTACGCACCGTTATTGCTTGAGAACAAGAGCGAGTACCAATAAACCACAACTATAACATCTATTAAAAATCAGTCTTATCCCGTGCCCACGAATAATGAAACTTGTTCGAAATTCGGGTCAAAGAAATTATAATTATTTCTAAGGATACTAAACGCGGCAAGTTCCGAAAAACTTCCACGAAAAGATAAACTTAAAATCTCATTATGGTGACCAATTCACGTCACCTCTGTGAGAGATAACCTCACCGTAAAATCGTTCATGCGGAATGTCAATCTTGGCGTTCTGCTGCATTACATGTCGTGACGGTTCATATGGTTCAATTTTGGGCCATAGAAATTGGTTATCATCGTTCTGAAGCGCTCGCTGTGAGTGAGGTGGGACTGTGACCACCTCATCAACCCCGGCCAAACATTCAAACCAAACGGTTACTTTTTGAGGATGCATTCTTATCTGGTGAACTTCGTGTTCGATGTAGTCGTCCCATATACACCCATTTTGCTTGGTTACACAACCATTCATCTAAAAATGTGTCTCGTCGCTAATTTCAAAGGATCCGCTTCAAAATGACCCGAAGCCAATGTCTATAGTCAAGAAGTTCGAGCTCCTGGGTCAGTTAGATCTTGTTCGCGTATACGCTCAAGTCCAGAAGCAAAATTCGCCAAGTTGAAGTCTGCTAAAGTCAGAGTTCTTGTGCGCGGCGCGGAATCGACTGCCTCGGGTTCTGCGGTACACTTTCACGGATCTCTTTCTCGATCTATCTTAAGTTCCTTTGACATACGAATGTTGGCTGATTGATTATTATTACCGAATCCGTCATATAAAATTTGGCCAACAAGCGTTGAAAAGTCGACTGTGAAGTACCACCAAGTACACCGTAAAATTGACGCACCGTTTGCCCTAACGAACGCTCATTTTGACGCACCGTTTACACTAACGAACGCTCATTTTGATAATAAAGTTTTATCGTTTGGACGTGCTGTTCAATCGTGCGAATTGCCATGGTGATTTGGCATCAGCAACTGAACAAAACAACATGGCCTTCAAAATCTACCTGCCTCAATTGAAAAACCAAGAACCCTTAAATATTTATGAAGATTCAGATTGCTAGAGAATTTTGGTATCCAGTTTAGAATTGCAAAATACAAAATAGAAAGCAAATATTCTTCTGAAAAATAATCAAAACATTTACACAATTATATTTCTTGCGTTAGCGCCCTTGTTCCTGTACTTGATTAAATACGCCCTGGAATCTAAACGGTCTTCAGATGCTGCATAACGCACACAAGGGATGAGGAGAATTATAAAAATGTCACTTGAGCTTCGTTGCAAGTTGTGAAAATATTTCTGCTCCAAGTAACTTTTGCAATTTTTGCAAGAAAAACATCGTAAAATTACTTAAAATATTTGTCTTTCTTATCTACATAAATTGTATCTCGTTTAGGGTGATTGTGAACCAGAATAACACTCGGGCAGACAGGGAACAGACACATAGGTATACAAAGTTAGTGGCATGTGCTCTTTAATTTTATTTCCAAGTTTAATTTCATCCTGAACTCCGTGAGATACACACATGCACATAGTCATGCTGTAGACAATACCTGAGACGTGACCATCTCACACTGAAATGGTATTTGAATTTTAATTCGTGATAGTCAACAAAAGGATTTCAGAGAGGATTTTACCCCTTTTCATGGCAGCTTGGCGACATATTATGCATTTGGATTTATAGATGGCGACGGTTCTGATATTTGCAATAAATTTTGAGTGCTGCTGCATCCGGTATCGAGAGAATTACCGTGCAATAGGATGTACAAATAGACAGACATTTGCTTTGTCAGTTGTAATTTCCGGCTTTGTCAGTCCATACGCGGACGTTTACTTTCTTTTATCTAGTGAAATAAAAGTTTGAGAGAATAATAGATATACGAGTATTGTGAGACAAACACCTCAAAGAAAGTTTCGTGAAGTTTTCCAAAAGTTGTAAAAAGTTCAGGTCTTTTGTACTTGCCATGTTATGGGTTGGGTATATTGTATGGCAAGCCTTGCTTTTATCTAAAATGGAACTCGAGACTTTGATCAAACATTTGGATAAAAGAGAAGACAAAAAAGTTGGTCTCGCAATTCTGTCAATATCCGTATGTCTGTTAAGCTACAGCCTAAGCGCCAAGCGGATGGCTCAATTTTCTTTGAACCTGTTACTTATCGTTTTTTTGTATATCAAGGTTTTTATAATACAAACTCTGTATACTATTGAATTTAATCACCTAAGTAGAAGACTTAGCACTATTATTGGACATGTTAATAGTGCTAAGTTAATTAAGTAGTATATAGAATTTGTATTATAAAAACCTTAATATAAAAAAATGTTAATGATTAAGAATTCTAATCTTTTCACTAAAAGCAAAGTATGTATACCTACCGAAATTTAAAAAAAAAATGTACATATTTCTGTAAATTCGATATTAAAAAAAGGTTGAGTTTTCTGAAATTTATCTTTTGAAACAACAATTTTTCTTAGAATACTTCCGATATATAAAGGTACCCAATTAGCACTGAAGTGCGCCATTTTGATACCATAACTCCGGTGAAACTGTGGGTGGAATTGGTATGGAAAATTGTGAACATTTTCACGAAGTCGTCCCAGCTTGGATTGAGTTCAAAATAAGAAATTATCTAGTAGGTTTTGATGTCTCTTCTTGTGTGTTTGCTTTCGCACAATCATCCGGAATTTGGAACACTCAATCAACCGGACCACCACACTCATCCGACACTATCTACACTGTGCCAAGCTAGGCAGCTTGTTGACTGGTGCTGAAACAGTAGATATCCGATTGAGTGATCATATGACACCCGCTGGCTCCGGATCTAAAGAATCAAACGGAGGGCATGGCATATATGTAAGTAACCGAAGTTCATCCTAGACCCATTTCGTCGCGTTGAGAAAAAAGATCAAGTCTTTTATCTTAATTTCCGAAACTTAGTCAATTTCGTTCATCGCAGAGGAACTATATATAGGCCAAGTTTTTCATTGGAAAAAGCAAATACAGATTGTATTTTAATTCTCATATTGAGAATTGCCATTCACCAAGCATTGATCAAACATGACATTGCGATAGTAATTTTGATTTTGAAGATTGAATATCTCGAAAACGAGTGGCCATTTTTTTTTGATTATTTTTAAGTTTTGTTTGAATACTAATATTTGTTGTAGAACTCATTCAGAGGGTGTTATATTTGTTAACTTCAAACTATTTTCAGAGTTCTTTCATTTCTGTTTGTTTAAAGAATGAGTTGGGAATGACTTAGGATTTATATTCTGTTATAAAATCCATTTTTATACACAATATTTTTAAATTTAAAGGTACTTTTACATGAGAGCAAATGCTTGTGATCCAGCTATGGATTTAATTTTAGATGAATTGTTAAGCGAAATGTTTAAAAAATAAAAATGTGAATTTTATGCTGTTGGAGATTTTTTACTAATAGAATCCAATAGAGCTTGCTTAGTTCTAAATCCCTTGAAAATAAGATTATGTTCCTGCTACCAAGCTCCTTATTTTATTTTCTAAACATTCGGAGTTGATTTATTTTATTCTGACTGATAGCGACTACAGATGGCAAAAATTTTCATGAATTAATTTATTTTTAATCTCCCTTAATTTAATTTAAATAAATTATTTATCATTTGTAAAATCTTTCGTGTCTCAATTTTCTCAGTTAAAACCGAAAACGAAGAATGGCCAAAAATGAAAAACACGAACAAATAAAGGTAACTTATTCTGAATTGGTATGGTCTTTGTATATAAAACTTATAGTACTCTCAAGAAGACGAACGATTAGGGCGACATCTTAAGCATAGCGATAGTACTTGTTAGATTTGTCTCTGCTAAATTTAATAATAAAATATTCTCTTTTTTCTTACTTGTTTTGTATCTTATCCCAATGTAAAATCGTGCACTAATCTTAGCACCACCACCAGGATAGAATTGGTACCACAACATCGCGCTCCATGATAATACCTTTGTATAGTTTATATTATATATATAATATATTTTGTATTGCGAACGCTAGCCTGGTAGTGGCGCAGAAATTAGCGCACGCTTTTACAGTGGAAAGTAGGATAACATACAAAACAAGTAGTAAAAAAGAGCATATTTTATTATTAAATTTAGCAAAGACAAATCTAGCAATTGCAGTCCCTAGCCTTAAGATGTCGCCACAATCTTTCGTCTTCTTGAGAGTACTATAAGTTTTATATAAAAAGATAATACTATAGGTTATATATACAAAGGTATCTATGATATTTTATATTTTTGAGTCTTTTAATTTCGATATATGATATATTAAAGTAATATAGACCAAGCTTTAAATTTGGAAAAATTTATCGAACTTGAAATTTTGATCAAACTTGACATTACGATTATAGAGAACACAAAAACTTGGGTCCCGCAATATCTTCCGTCTGTCTATATATCTATTCATATCTCGACCTGCAGCCTAGGCCGCCGATGCTAATTTCTTCAAACTTGGTATGTACTCAGAAGTCTTCGATAATTCCCTAGAGGAGAAATAGATTTCTTTTAAAACTAACTGTACCTACAGCGGTTATGAAAAATCTTATTATCTACTATTGTAACCATGGTAACAAAATTAACGGAACCAATAATACAACCTTTGTTTTTGATTTCGATTTTCTCATTACGGGTCTAACAATTGTGATTTTACAAGGATGAAATAATATTGTATATAAAAATCTTCTCTAATTTTGTACTTAGTGAGTTTTACCTTGGAACCGACGAACTACAACACAGTTTTCATTTGGGCCAATTTTCATGTCGGCGAGAAATTGTTCTGTAGTTGGTTTTAAACGCAGATTTAAAATACCGTACTTATTTTTAAGACTGCGTTTAAATGCTAAATGCTATTCTAAATTTTGTAGTCCAGTGCAGTTGGGGCTTAGGGACAGATGTTTTACTGAGGATTTCTTTTATGTTTTTGCTCTTTTATTAACAAAGCTTTTTTTGGATAATAGTATATAAGTGGTTCTTATTTAAAAAAAAACGTAAACCAAGAGATTTCGTAAGTAACCCCCAGGTGCTAAGTTTAGGTGTCCCCCAAGGGTGAGTCTGAGGACCTGTTCTGTTTTTGATATTCATAAACTCTTTGTTTTCCATACCTTCTGTTACGGAGAGTTACGGCTTTTGCAGATGAT
This sequence comes from Philhelius festivus, assembly GCA_963931855.1. Taxonomy (NCBI): domain Eukaryota; kingdom Metazoa; phylum Arthropoda; class Insecta; order Diptera; family Syrphidae; genus Philhelius; species Philhelius festivus. The sequence continues at coordinate 140,927,757 of OZ007556.1, read as the reverse complement.
CTTGGAATCGAACATGGCGCAAACAGCCATCTAAATCTGATAGCGGATCTAAGCCATGATATTTACTTATTGAGAATATGGTTTGCATCATATAGGTTAATTGTGAGTGGAAAAACCAAATTAATGTGCATCAGATTAGGTTCGCTTCAGCCACTATATGTTGAAGTCAACTTCCACTTGTTTGACTGACAGCGCTTTAGCTTAATTGACTGTGTTCTTACATCTATGTCTGAAGCAAAAATTAGTGAAAATGAGGCCTTCAACTCAAACTGTTTTCAAATTGAAGTACTCAGGAACTTAATACCTTGGTATTGATTGATTGATCAAAATATGAGTCGGATGCAACACATTTCTGGTTTGAAACAGTACTTGCGCCCTTCTATTAGATGCTTCTAGTTACTGAGAAAGTGTTGTTCTAATAGAACACTTAAAACTGTTTAGCATGAAACCTTCCACTCAAAACTGCAATATGGGATAAGTGTTTGGGGATGTGCCTACATGTCCACTCTAAGGCCAAAAATCATCCTGCAGAAGTGCGCCATAAGAAAAATTAGAAGGGCACATCGCTTTGCTCATTCTATGCTTAGATCTTTGAAAATCCTTAAAATTAGACATTTTTTCTTATATTATACGCGCATTCAAGGGGTTATGAATACCCTTATAATGTTAAACACTGTGCGAGGAAACTAGGAAAGTAGGATAGGATTAGAAAGCAGATACCGATGCACATTGCTTTTGAATGTATGCACATTGTAATGAGTGGGAAATATTGAGCCGGGTAAAACATTCCACATTCGTGTAGTGCGGCTAAAAAAGAATTTCTTAACTTGACACTGCTTCCGAAATTGTACTCAAAAGTAAATGGATGAGTATTCCAATAAGTACGGGTATTACGGTTGTATTGTTTGAGGGGAGGAATGCCACTGGCTAATTTACTAGATCACTGTTTATGAAAACAGCGGTCAAATTATTTTAAAGTCTCTAAAATATTTTATGTGAGAGGGGGCTATGCAAAGCCCAATATTTGTTACACGTAAATTACGTAGCACTACCAGTGATTGAAAATCCAGCTTTCCGCACTGCTCATTATAGAAACTCCTACTGAGTTGTATCCTGTAAACTTTTTAGTCATCTTCCTCTTGATTTAAGAGTTATAAGAACTCAAATTTAATTTTTAAGAAATGTTTAATCATAGCTTCTTGATTTTGATTACGATGGGATAGAACATTTGCTCATCTACATGGCATAACTGTTAAAGTAAATTCAATATAATTATGACTATATTATGTTACGTTGATTAATTTTGTGTTTTTTTTTAAAGTGACATCTAGCGCTATACATAGCTTTTAAAAGCAGAATGCAAAATTTCACTTGCTATGCTCAGTTCTAAATAATAAGACTGTGTAACTATATATACATATGGGTCATTTTTTAAAAATTGACATTTTTTATTGATCGTTTGAAAAAAAATTTTTTTCAGTTTTTCTTGGGTTTTAGTTTCTAAATCTATAGTAAACAAGTAGAAAAGGAATTCTCCGAGTTGCGCAAAAATAATTTCAAATATTTTTCATTTTACGAGTATTTTTCGATAAAAATTAAAATTGAAAATTTCGAATGTATTAAAAATGTTCTTTTCTTGCATGAAATAAATAGTAACAATAAATAGTTAAAATTTTGTGGAAAGCAACTAAATTTAATAGGATAATTAATAAAAAAAGTTGTTTGTTTACGAAATGATTTTGTTTAAAAGCATGAAAGAGTCAAACAAATATTTTTAAATAACGGCACATAACTTTCTTGGAACGTTTACTGTACCAATACTGTAATGAATGATGAAACTCAGTATATTTATCTAGAATATAAAAAAATTAATAATAATATAAGCCATTATAAACTAAAAGAAAATTTATTAAAAAACAAATACGAAAATGGCCACGGAGATTACAAAATCGACTATTTCTTAATTTTAATAAAGTCAATGTAATTCAATGTCATCCAAGTTATATTAGGTTCAAGTATGAGTAAATACCTTTCTTTTGGCGGTGGTTAGACTAAAAAATATTTATACGGTACAAAGATAACAAGACCACGGAGATTACACTGAATTTTTACTCGGATGAAAAAATTATTTTGTATGCAAATTTTAAAGGAATTAACTGCAATAATTAAATTATGATAAAACAAGAAATTAAAGGTTTTTTGACGTACTATAAGATAATGCATCGTAAAAAATTATTAAAAATTGTTTAGTTGTGTGAAAAAGCAAAAATGTTTAATGATGTTTTTTTTTCAAAATCTTGTCACACTCACTCAACTAAGTATTGGGACAACAAAAAAAATTTTCTTTTTTTTTTGCATATCATAAAATTGAAGTTTGAGAGAAGGCCTTTCAAACGACAAGGCCCAAAATTAAATAAAAAATCATTTTCATCATTAAAAATATTAATAAAACTAATTAAGCATGAAAATCACATCCCAAAAATGCCACGGAGATTACACATTATTAATTACCATGGCTATTCGTTACCATCAATCGATCTGCAAATTTTTTCTTATAATGCTGACATATAAACACAGTTCCATGCCAAATTTCAAGTATTTAAATTGAAATGCAAACAAAAAAATAGAAGCTATAACGCTAAAAATGTAATTTTTTTAAAACGACCCATATGTATAATTATGTAGAAGAGAATAATGAATAATGAATAATGAAGGAATAATGTTTAAGCTTAAATTATAAGAGCAAGTACACGCGACGCAACTTTTTTATGAAGAACACTATTATTTTGCGAGATATTGTTAAATAATTGAAGACTGTTTTTCCCTAGCCGTTTGGCAAAGAAAAAAGTAAAACGTAATTTATTTTCAGCTCAAGAAATAAAATTAACATACGCCATTTACCGTAGTTAAAAGGCTTTCGAATGTAATATGCAAAACGAGTACTTAATTGTTCGTTCTTGTGAACTTTTTAATACGAAAGTGTACTTAAATGTTATACCTACTCGTAGTTCAAAAACTAGTAATCGTCATAATTATTTTTCCAATGTTTTCGAAATCTCTATATTTAAGCTTAAGTAAAAGAAAAAGTTGTGTTTCCTTCCTCAACATCGACCGGGCACATAAAATACACCCTGTGCCTGAAGGTACTTAAATTTTAGCTATTTATTGCTTTTGAGCTTTTAGCATTAACGTCATAAAGTGCATGAACTTTTGCGCTCTCAACGCTAAAACCCTTTACCACCAATTAAAAAATATTCAATTAAAAATCAATTAAAACTTTATAACCTAAAAGATGAATCTAAGTAACTCATTCTCCGTTAGAGTCAAATCTGACACAGGCCAGATACAAAGCAACCCCCCTCATCAAACGAAGGTCTAAGTTAAAATCGCAAAATCTCATTTTGAATTCGATTCAATTGAGTATCAAGGGAATGTCACATTCTAATATTTGTTTTTGTAAGAATTTATTCACTCGTCGCTCACTAAATCAACAAAAGGATTAGAATCTTAATTAGATTTTCTCACATAAATTGCCATTGCCAACCGCCATTCAAAGATTATTGAGATAGAGACCGAGATGGAAGATGGGAAATGGTAGAATCAAGAACTGAAAGGCCAAGAGTTTTCATTTAAAGAACGTTGTAGACGTTTTGAAGAATTAAGTGGCACACTGTACAGAAATAAAAAGTTGAGACATTTCACTTCGTAACAATTAATAAGCGCAGAGATAAAATAGGAAAGAAAGTTGACAGAGAAGGAGTAAAGTTAGCGGGATGGCAATATTAGGGTCGACGGAAGTAGCTATGTATATCATAGGTTTTGGTTTTTCTTCATCTTAGCGAGCTCAGACAATAGCAGATATTATTTATTGTGAATTCACAAGATAATTAATTTCTCCGGAAAATTTAATTAATTTTGAACATTTCGAAATTAATTGTTTTATAAAGGTGTTAAAGTTTAAGTATTTTGAAAAGACGGTGACGACAGTTATTTCCGTGATCTTCTTATCAAATAAGCGCATTATGGCAAAAATATAATTGGTGGGGGCAAAAATATAGTTATTGTTGTGTTATATAACTGTTTGAATTCTTAATGGAGGCTACGAGTATAAATACAAGTCATGATTCCATTCGTGATAAATATTAAATGTACGACTTTGATCCGGTAGTTGTAGTAAGTAGTAAAAATATGAAATTTTAAAGACCCTACAGACAAGTGACTCTAGAGGGGCTACATAATACATTGCTTGATCATCAAGTAAAGTCAATCTTTTATTTTACATTTCAAACAAATTAAATGTAATATTAATGACAGGAATATTTTACCAACAATATTACCAATCCAAATATTCGCAATGCTAATGTCCTATTTCTGTGCTTCATTAACGTGTTTGTAAAAAGTAAAACAACTCAGAACACAAAATATTCTTTCAATATGGATTTCACCAACATATCAGTTGTACTACCGAAATAATCAACGTTGAAGAAGATATCACTGGCCTTGGATGAGGACCTTGTAACTTTCTAAGAACTTCTTGACTCTTCTAAGGTTTTTGATGCAGTTTATGTTTTAATCTCTGTAATAGCAAATCATTAAGTTCTGTTCCAACTTACTGAAAAATACCGCAGGGTTCGATACTGGAATCTATTCTTTTCTCGGAGAGAAAAGCTTAAAATCTAATTTACTTTAAATTAAAAGAAAGTACGACTTGATTAAACCACATTTTATTAAAGCATACCTAACAATTTATGTCAACTCATCCTTGATTGACATTTAGCTTTTAATGTTTTCATAATATTTGTAGATTGGAAGGGTGGTCACTGATTATTTCTGATTGAGTACCTATCAATGTATGAGTACCATTCAAATGTATGCGGATGGCGTTTAGTTTTCTGCCTAATATAGGATTATATTTATAGTTTAAACAGGGACCTTGAGGAGATATATCATTGTTCAGATCGTAACGGATGGTTCCACAATCTTCTAAAGACTAAATACATCTTCATTAGTAAAATCTATGGAACTAGATTCTCTTGCGGAACTGTATTAATATTCTCCACCTCTGTAACAGGAAACATATGCCACAGCGGCAATAGGTAGGGTTTATGGTGTGCTTCGAATGGTTCTCGCAAAAAACGTCAATTCAACGTAAATTTGATCGTTATGCGATTTTATAGCATATTTGGTTTTCAAAACCTGACTTTTCCGTTGTGTGCTCTTTTGAACTAAAACAAAAATTCCAAATTCTCATCTAGGAAATTAAATACAAATAATTTGTTCCGCATTTGAAGCATATTGGAACTACCATTTAAGCCATAGCTCGGAGATCTGGATTTACAAGTAACAAGTCCTATTCCGCTGGTGGAGTTACGGTATTCTATCGAAGTGATATGGTTTGCAAAGTAAATAATATTAATTTAAAAAGTGCAGATTTAATATGTGTTGATTTGGAAATTCATGGTTCACCTTTCACTTTTGTTGGTGTTTATAGGTTGCATATAAAGAGCGTCTCAATATTTTTGTCTAAGTTTTTCGAATATTTAAATAGCACTAGGTCTAAAAATATGGCTCTTTTAGGTGATTTTAATATAGACACTTTATCTGAATCTTTTTATGCTGATAATTATATTTCAATCATGTCTTCGTTTGGGTTTAGTTCTCTCGTTAATGAACCAACGCGAGTAACTGCAACTTATAGTTCATGTTTAGACCATATTTTCATACGCTTGCATAGAAAAATCAAAATAGATTTTAAATCATCTGTGCATGATTTGAAATTAACTGATCATTTTCTGACTAATCTTCAATTCGATTATAAAACACAAAAGCAAAATAGTGTGTTTTTTTCTGAATTTTAAAATATAAATTATCCGACATTGCGATCGTCCTTAACTTTTGAGTTTTGGGATGTCGTTTATGGTTCAAGTGATCCGTCTATAGCGTTTGATCTATTTCTGAATAAGTTGCAGACACATATTTAAAATTACCCTGTAACTACCGCTTGCAAATTTAACAAATTTAAACGTCTTAAGCCTTGGATATCATTGCCGTTATTAAATAAAATATGTTCTCTTAAATCTTCAAACTCAGCTTCTTATGACATGATTTCCAGTCGTATCTTAAAAAATATTTCATTCCAAATTGCCGATCTTCTTTGTTTCATATTTAATAATAAAGGAGATTTAAATAACTACAGACCCATTTCTCTCCTTTCCGTATTTTCCAAAGTTTTTGAAAAGGTAATGAAGAACAGAATATTTATGTCCTTTCTTTCTAGAGCTGAGTTTTTCAGTGATAAGTTTTCAAAAAGGTAAGTCAACAGATGATGCTCTGTTAAAGTTCTGTGGTGAAGTATATACAGTAGACTCTCGTTTACTTGAACATACGATAACTTGAACATTCCAATAACTTGAACAAATATTTTTTCCCTTTACGCATTCTATACCTTGAACGGACTATTTTTAAGACTCAATACCTTGAATACCTTGAATTTTTCCCCTAAGTACTCTATAAGTTGAACAAGTAAAATTTATGCGAACTCTGTAACTTGAACAAAGTTTAATATTGAATTTCTTAAATTTTTGAATTTATGCAAGGTACCTGGGATGTTGGTACAGAATGCAAACGGTTTTTGTAAAGGGGAATCCCAGGAAATTTCTTTAGTATTTCCGTATAAGGTTTTATTCTTCATATTTTGAATTTCATTTGAACACGTGCGTATTAAGAAATCGAAAAACGTTTCAATTAAAATTATTTATTAATAATATAATTATTTATGTTTTAAAATCATTAAAATGAATCATTATTAAATAAAAACAACAATTTTTTAACTTGATCCAGTAACTTGCACAATCGTATAGCTTGAACACCCCTGGTTTCGTCCGTATTTAAGTTAACGAGCGTCCACTGTAACTCAGTTAATGATTCTAAGGTCACGACGGCATTATTCATTGATATTACAAATGCCTTTGATACGGTTGACCATAACTTATTACTAAAAAAAAACTATATGGCTGGTTTCAGAGGCTTTGTTTATGATTAGTTTTGTTCGTACCTAACAAATCGTAACCAATTGACCAGGATAAAAAATTCTCTAAGTTCGGTATCATATCTTGGGATGGGTATACCCGAAAGTCTGTTTAAGTCCCATCTTGTTTCTAATATTTGTTGACTCCTTCTTACAGACTTTTAAGGGAAAATTATCTGCCTTTGCTGGTGATACTGCTCTTTCGTACTCAAATAATAATAACTTTGAAACTTTTGTCAGTATGAACCACGACTTAGAGTTGCTACGCCACTGGTTTGGGTCTCATAAATTAGTCATTAGCAGCAAGACGAAATTCATGTTCCCATAAGTTTTTCCTTTACTTATTTTGCACCCAAATGTTCTAGTTTTCAAGTATGTTCACCAATGAATTGTCCAGCTTTTCGGTGTTGTGATGGTTGCTTCGATATTGAATGTGATGATCACTTTAAATACTTTGGAGTTTTACTCGATAAGAAGCTTAGTTGGGTTGAACATACAACTATAATTTAAAACTTTATCTCAATAAAGTAGTGAGACAGATCTACCACCTTAGTCTGTATTGCCCTAAAAAAATCTTAAAACTTGCGTATTATGGCCTAGTGCAATCAAAAATTCGATTCGGTATTTCTGGTTGGGGTGGAACACATTCCTGTAAAATTAAACCGTTGCTCATTAGTCATTAGTCAAAAACACTCTATAAGATGTCTCGTTTGACACCTCGTTTCGAATTCTTCTCTGACCTCGGTATTTTTCCTATAAAACATTTGTACTTAAAAAATATTTGTTGTACATTGTTGTTTATCATTCTATTATTCTCTTCTTATACTTTGTACTCTTATACTCTAATTACTTGCTTTTAGTACAAGATAACATTTGCAATTTGTATCATAATTTATCATTTCTTTTTTCTATGAATAATAAACTATGTGTTAGTTCACACTGAAATCTCGAACCAATCGGGTGTTTTACTCAACAGGTTATGGGCCCAGTCACCCACAGACCATATTTAAATTTTTTTCTCTGGTTCTATGAGCTTTCTTTTAAGGTACTAGTACGGTCTAGAATGCCAAAAAAACTCACGATTTTTGGGAATTATTTTCTCGGAAACCTTATTAGGTATTAACATAATTTTTTTTTTAATCTCCGAATCTACTGAACCGATTTTCAAAAAACTTGTTGCAACTTGATTGTTTTTATGTTTTCTAGAACAATTTACCACAATTTGACCAAAAAATTATGAACAAAAAAATTGGCGACCCAAAAATGGCCAAAAAAAAAATTCCAAAAAAAAATTTTTTTTTCAAAGCTCGATATTTTTGTTTTGTTTTGACTTTTTAAGCAAATTGTGTAAATTGTCTCGTAAGAAACCTTCCTTTAAATAACCCACTTTGTTTTTTTTGTTTCAGTCCAGCCAATTCTGAGATTAACTGTCCGCCATGGGACCATGTATTTTTTGATGAGTTGACGTTTGCGTCCTCTGTAATTCGGCCAAAATTCAAAAATTTAAAAAAAGAAATTTTTGTTGTACTCTTGACGCATGTATTAATTATTTTTAAAAAAAATTATGTTAATACCTAATAAGGTTTCCGAGAAAAAAATTCCAAAAATCGTGCGTTTCTTTGGCATTCTAGACCGTACTAGTACCTTAAAATTGTACAGTCGTTTCGTACACTCGATAACTTAGAACCCTAATAAAGTAAACTTGTACAGTCGTTTTGTACACTCGATAGCTGATAAGCATAGCACAGTTTACAAGCGTTCAACTTAATAATTGATAGTGAGCTTGTCAAAATCGATAAACTTGCAAATAGTGAAAATTGGACATTATGGAAATTCCAAATGAAAGCGATTTCCAGATGAAAGCGTGCCAAATATGGGATATTGTGACTGGTGTCAAAGTGAAACCAGAATCTGTAAATGCTGTGTCGGAATGGATTCAGCTTGATAATAGAGCTCAAAGAATGATTGTGACGACAATCGGTCAAGAGCCTATGCTGCACATAATGAACTACGAGACATCGGCTGACATGTGGGCAAAGTTAGAGAGCGTCTGTGAGCAAAAATCCGAGACGAGCATTCACTTGTTACAACAGCAATTTTTCAACTACTCGATGGCATCAGACGATAGCATTGCAGTTCATATTTCGAAGCTGCAAAAGCTTGCACAGCAGCTAAAGGATCTTGGTAAAGAAATCTCGGAAAGTATGCTTATCATGAAAATCCCCATGACTCTGCCCGAGAACTTTGGTCATTTCTTTACTTCTTGGGAATCAACTGAGAAGGCAGAGCGCAATTTGAGAAATCTCACTGCTAGGCTATGCATGGAAGAGTCCAGAATTGGTGTGCAAAGCAGCGTTACCACTTCCGGAAAAAAGTCGAAGTAGATTTGAAGAAAAAAGTGAAGTAAATTGAGAAAAATCGAAGTAGATTTCAAAATGACTTTTTACTTGCTTTTAGAAAAAATATTGCATGCAAACATTTTTTTCCTTAAATGAATATTAATAAACATTTAAAATTGTCAATATATTTCTTTTAATTTTTAAGAAGTTTCGTAGAAAATTACTCATTTCTGTATTTGTATTGTGTTGACGTTCTTTTATTTTATGGTAATTATGAGGTTATTACTACTTAGAGTGCAATGGAGAAAAAGAAGTAGATTTAGGCTTTATTTTGTAAAATTGAAGTAGATTGAAACAGAGATTTTTAAAATGAAGTAAATTTCAGTATTTTGCTGATGGTGCGAAGTAGGAAGTAGATTTTAAAATATTTTGAAAAAAAGAAGTAGATCTACTTCAATTGAAGTAAAGTGGTACCACTGGTGCAAAGTGGGGTATCTGGCGCTTTTTTGGCTAAAAAGCAAAAGTTTAAAAGTGATACCGGTGGTATAGTATCCGAAAATAAGAAACGTGGCAAGTGCTTTATTTGCAAGAAGGAGGGTCACTGGAAAAATGAGTGTCCGAGGAAGAGAAGAAAGTTCAGTACCAACAGAATCGGCGATGCTTTCGTTGGTGATATAAATTCTTGTGCGACTGCTGAAAAAGATAGCTGGTTTTTAGACTCAGGGGCTAGTGATCATATGTGCTTTAGGAAGGATTGGTTTGGAGATTTGGAAAATTTTGACAGGCCAATGTTTATCAGAGTCGGAAATGGTGACGTCATAAAAGCAGAGGCAAAGGGAATGGTTAAAATTTCTGCATTTAACGGTGAATGTTGGGAAGAGAGATACTTATCTAACGTTCTGTTTGTTCCAGATATAAAACTGAATTTGTTTTCATCGAATTCCACTTTGGACAAAGGTTTTAATCTGGTGGCGGATAACAATCGCTGTGAAATTCGCAAGGACACCAAGGTTGCAGCAGTTGCTCTTCGAAAGTCACATAAACTCTTCAAGATGGTATTTAAGGTAATTTTACCAGAGAAAGAAGGCAAAGCGAATGCTGCCATAGCATGGAATCATGGCATTAGAGATTTTGTCATCTAAACATTGGTCATGTGAAACATGTATTAGTTGGTCGAAACATACCCTTTGAAGATGAAAAAGCTATTTTTTGCGAAGCATGCATTTTTGGTAAGCATCATCGACTTCCATTTAGCGCAAGTAGAAACAGAGCGAAAGCAGTAGGTGAACTCATCCACACCGATCTCTGTGGTCCGATGCAAGAGACTTCATATGGAGGTGCCCGATATATGTTATTGTTTCGAGATGATTTTTCCAACTTTTGTAGGGTGTATTGCATAAAATCAAAATCGGATGTTAAAAATTATATTTCTCTCTTTTTGAAACAAGTTCATATTGATACCGGCTTATACGTCAAAACCTTGCGCTCAGATAATGGGCTCGAATTTGCCAATGAGGAAGTGGATGCTGTTTTACACAGACTTGGCATTCGTCACCAGAGAAGTACACCTTACACCTCCGAACATAATGGCAGAGCTGAGAGAGATATGCGAACCATTATCGAATCTGCTAGCTCGATGTTACACGCACGAGCCATGAGCTATAAATTTTGGGGAGAAGCAGTAACAACGGCAGTATATACCCTTAACCGGACTGGGTGTAGCCCAGAAAAAGGTAAGAGCCCTTTTGAATTATGGTTTAACAAAACTCTAGACATAACAAATCTAAAAATTTTCGCTGCGGATGTATATGCACATGTGCCTAGGAAAAAAAGGCGCAAGTTTCACCCAAAGGCAAAAAGAGGTATATTTATCGGCCACGGAGAAGATACGAAAGGCTTTCGAATATGGTTACCAGAAAGCCAAAAAGTTACAATTTCCAGGGATGTAATTTTCAAAGAACCAAAATCGTCGGCTATAGTAACAGTCAACAACGAAAAAGCTTTGGGTGAAGGTGGTATCGAAACGGCAATGCAAAGGTATCAACAAAGGAATGCAGATTTCAATCCAGTGGAAGAACAGGTAATTAAATCGGAAGAAATTAATAAGGAATCTGTTCCAAATCAATTGAGTTCACAAAGTACTCAAGATGTAATTGTTTCTGAAGAAACTAGTAGTGAATCCATTTTAAGCCATGAAGTGCCTAACCTGTTTTAAATCAGCGAAAATTACGTTCGCGAACTATAAATACCTGTGCTCTTAGTGAAGGCTTTGCTTACTTGGCTGACTGCCAAGAGCCACAATGCTTCGAGGACGTTGAAAAACCCGATTTTGTGCAAACAGTGGAAGATTGCTATGGACGAAGAAATTGCTTCACTAATGAAAAATCACACCTGGGATCTTGTGAAACTACCTCGAGGAAAAGTAGCCATATCAAACAAGTGGGTTTTTAAGCTTAAGCTCAACGCAGATGGCACAGTTGAACGACATAAAGCAATGCTTGTGGCAAGAGGATTTGCACAACAGTACGAAATAGACTATGAAGAAACTTTCAGCCCCGTAGTAAAATTCACTTCAATCAGGATGATAATAGCCCTGTGTGCAACAGAACATTTAAAACTCAGACAGTTTGACGTAAAAACAGCTTTTTTGCATGGAAACTTATGTGAGGATGTGTACATGACACAACCTAAGGGATATTGCGACGGGACCGACGAGGTTTGCAAGCTACGGAAAAGCCTATACGGGCTTAAACAGGCATCTAGAAGCTGGCACGTCAAATTCACCGAATTTTTGAAGAAATCTTGTTTGAAGGTAAGCACGGCTGATTCGTGCGTTTTTGTAAGCAATAAAAATGAGAGGAAAATCATACTAGCTATCTATATTGACGATGGATTGGTTGCAGCGAATGATGAACGTGATATTGAGTCTCGGATAGCGTATTTGAGCGAAGAATTTGAAATTAAAATGTCAAATGCCAACTATTATTTGGGTTTAGAAATTAAAGTTCTGGATAATGGCAACATCCAACTGAAGCAGACATCATACGCAAAAAGAGTTCTCTCCAGATTTGGTATGTCAGATGCAAAATCTGTTTCAACACCGGCTGAAAACAGAAATGTATCACTTGAATGCAATATGAATTTTGAAGTCAAATATCCATATCGCGAAGCTGTTGGCTGTCTCATGTATCTGGCTATTGGTACAAGGCCGGATATTGCATACGCGGTAAGCCTGGTCAGTCGTCATTTAGACGATCCAAACAGTTATTACGTTGCTGCGGTAAAAAGCATTTTTAAATATGTTAAAGGAACTATATACCATGGTCTCCTTTTCAGAAAAAAACTAATTTGAAAATTAATTGTTTCACAGATGCTGATTTTGCTGGGGACATAGAAAAACGAAACTCAGCCAATGGTTACGCTCTTATCATGGCTAGTGCAGCAGCCTCACGGTCCTCGCAGCGTCAGAAGTGCATCGCTCGATCTACTACCGAGTCAGAATACGTCGCAGCCTGTGAAGGTTTTAAGGAGCTGATTTGGGTGCATCGCTTATTTTCGGAACTTGTTTTCAAAGGTGCGGAAGTTCAAACTCTAAACATGGATAATCAAAGCGCTGTTAAGCTGATAAAAAATCCTGAGTTTCACAACCGAACAAAACATATTGAGGTTAAATACCATTTTATTCGCCAAAAATTCGAAATAGTGACGTCATGTGTGATCTTTTTTCTCTCATCTGGACTTTAACAGCCTCTTAAAGCGGGTCAATAGTCAAAATTCTGCATGAAATAGTGCTGTGCTCATTTCGAATATTGTGTGATTGGCAAGCATTTGGGTGTTATTTGACTGTATGAAAAACTGATTTTTTTGGAAAAAATTATAAATTCTTAGTGTAAAATAATATAATATAATAATATGGCCGACAAACCAAATAAACAGACCTAAGTTCGTAAAATTATTTTTTCCGAGACATGTGCACACTAAATTGGTTTTTCGTTCAAAATGAGTATCTTTTCTGCAAACAAAATATGGAAACAAGTTATGAGAACCCATCTGCCTCCCAGATGAAATGTGAAAAGGCTTACATAGGCTGGAAGGAAGTAAAAACTTATATGTAAAATTATGATAGATGCCATCTGCGTGGGATTCTTTAAACATCATTCAAATATATCCATTTAGTCTTCCGCCAGATGGCTTAAGCACAAATTCCCCCAAAACACCTACGACATATCTCATTAAATAAAGTTTATTCCCAAAGAAATTATCTTCCTTCCCATATGCCAAGCTTAAATCATTACAACTTTTCGCAGATTCGGAAATCATCTTCGCGGAAAACGAAAGTTTATTTAAATTTATTTTTGCTGTCAATTTCGCCGGTTTGTACCAAATGTGTGCCCGATGCTGCCTGCTGTCACCAGCATCATAATCTTTACGTAAAGTGCGGTGTCATTGTCAGCGTCGTCGTCGCAACGACGGCATCCATCGTGCTGCGTGTGGCGTGGAAGGTGAAAACATGAACTTCCGTCTTCTAGTCTGTGAGAAAAAGCATTAAATTCAACAGCCAAACACGACTGACTGACTATCTAACCCAATGTTCAGATAAAAGATGGATCTTGCACTTTTTAAACTTGTTCCTTAGCTACCAGTATTTTTCTGCTAAATCATTGCAGATTCAATGCCGAACACATGTCACTGCGACGACGACCGACCTACGACAGTGATTACTCGGGAAAAACCAGTCGGCAAGCTTTTCCTGAAACCACTTCGATTAGCTCTTGTACGAGTAGTTCAATAGATTTCCGCCTTCGAGGGGAGAAGTGACTACTTGTGACGTTATGTAACATGAAAATGAGTAACTTATGGTGTTCCCACTTTGATTTATTTTTATTGCTAGATTATTGTTCAAAGGATTAAAAAAAAAAGATATAAAGTATGTGTATATGCCTATCTTTATCAAATTTCACGAAACAAAAAAGGATCCCATGTATTTATTGTTATTGATAGATAGATAGTTAAAAAAGCTATTGTGGTAGGTATTGACATTGTAAGAAAATATTTTTAAATACAAATAAAGATGCAAAAATCTTTGTTCCCAAGTATTTTTTTTTTTGCTTGCAAAATTGAAGAATACATTTTAATAATACTTTTATATTTTTCCGTAACATTTATTAAAAATAATTATTATATTCCAAAATAATTTATATTTCAATTAAAAAATTGCTATACATTTTCTAAACTACATTCATATACCTAGTCCTGTGCAAATCAATTGGAACAAGCTGATGTTTGAACATTTTGTTCATTTAAGTACAAAAATATAAAATTAATAATTGTATGCCCCCCTTTACCACCTGTGAGTTTTTTAACGGTCTTTGGTATTGATAAAATTAACTTCAAGCATATATTGCTAATTTCTTGGTCGTGGAACCATTCCTCAGTAAATGCTGAATTTAGTCTGGTTTTCGTCTTACAGTTTTTTTCTGAGCCTCGCTTTAACAATAGTCCATAGATTCTCAATCGGATAGAAATCAGGTGAGTTGACAGGACATTCCAGAACCTTAATATTTTTACTCTTTGAAGAATTATTTCATTTTTTTGGAATTGAGACACGGAGGTAGATCTTGCAGAATCATGGTTTCCTGCATCGAAGTTCTTCTTTGGATGGAAGGATAGAGCATATGCATTAGGTCATCCGCGCTGCTTATCATGCTTCTATGGGCTTAACACTTTTAGGGCTTCTCAGATGTGAAATAGCTCGCGTCCGAGAAAATTACTTTTTCCCAGTCCTCCGGAGTCGAATCTTTATGTATTTTGGCCCATCTTAATCTTTTTTTGGGCATATTGTCTGTCAAAATCTGTTTCTTTAATCGTCTTGGGGGCTTTCGGCCCACTTCAGGAAGACGCTTTCGATCTGTAGATATATCCTCTTGTGCTCTAGCAGTCTCCATGTCCCTCTAAAGCTCAACACTTCATTTTCCAGGATTCATGACGCTGTTTTGGAACAATATTTGGTTGTCATTAGACGATGTTTTCATAATCCATTTAGTGCGTGGAAATTATAAGAACAAATCATGGAGCACTAACCCAAATATTCAAAAAATTAGAGCAAAAATAGAAGCCTACTACCAAATTCATTTGAGATTTCGTCTGTCCCAATAAATTTGCACAAGATGTAACACATGTAGTATGTACAGGTTGAACCAAATAAGAAAAAAATATATTAGAGTCCATGACAGCTATTAGAGAGCCTTAACCAGGTGACTTGCAACTCTCAACCATTCCTGTATGCGTGTTACCAGGGAACCCACAATTTTCTACCGATTCCGAACGGATAATTGAGCAGCACTTCTCATGACAAGAGATACTCTTGCAGGATTTGTACATTCCTCGCAAGAGGTAGTATACCCCTAAAAACTTTTTCACTGCCCTTGAAAATTTAACCCAAGACCCTCTGCATGACATTTCAATGCACTAACCATTATGCCAAGGCGTACTACGACCCAAAAAAGAACTGGTGTGACAAATAATAATTTGCCGCATCATTGATCGTTGACAAGAATAGAAAAACTCCGGGCAACAAAATTATATTAAAAAATATATATCTTATTCCCGTTTAACATTGGTTGGTCTAATAAGTTTTGTTGTTCACTTCGATATTTTGTGAAGTGAAAAGAGAGGCAAAAACAACTTTATCTATTATTTAAAATCACCTACATTAATATTTAAAAACTATACATAATTTATAATTTTTATGACTAAATTTTAAACATTTTCTTTCTATAAAAGTGGTAACACTTAATAAAACATATATTATTTTATTACCTTATAGTTGGTATCGCATAAGATTCCCGCCAATGGAATGTTGTTCGCTGGCGGACCATCTGAGACAGGAGCCGTTGCTCACGGACTTCACTTCGAACTGACCCTGATACAAATCTATCGCGTGGCATTGAGCGCTGGTAAGGCGCATCGCGATCACAAACATCACCACGTGCATCACTTCGATCATGAGGGACTTGAAGTCACTACAACCAAAGCTCCCCCACCAGCCGTGAGTATATAAATTTGATATCTGAATGTCATTAATAACACTCATAGATACTTGTTCATTTTTATAATTATTTATTTTGTAGATCAATCAACCTCTCATTATGAACAATCTTTTGGCGAATGGACAGATTCGTACTAGGGTGAGAATCAACTACGCCCAACCAACTCAAATCTTGAACAACATTATTGGGTCGCATTCAGATGTCAGTGGAATTCAGGCAGGTCCAGCTTCGCAAACAATCAATACAAACTTCATCAATGGACAATACCACACAAACAGCCGTCTAGTAGCTCAACAACTCGGAGGATTGGGTGGTCCGACAGGAGTGACAGGCCCAACGGGACTTCCCTCACGAGTAGTTTTCGATAGCCGTATTCCAAATTCTATAAACTCTCGAATTATAGACGATCCCGGTAGCAGGGTAATTTTCAAACGCAGCCTTGATAGCAACATGAAACGCCAGAAAAAGGTCTTGAACAAGCGTGGATTGGTATTCCTGGAAGACGGCTCCATTGTCGACGATGAAGAATTCAAATTCGAAGGGTTAGCTGAATTCGGAGGCAAGGATTTCAAACATGACTTAAGGGTAAAAATGAGCCTCGACCATGAGGATATTGAAGATGAGATCAAAGAGCATGATCGTGAGCCTGCTGAAGAGGAAGTCAAAGCAGTAATGGAGTTTTGTGGAAACTGCGATATTGAGCCCTTCCAGGGAGCGATAGTATTTGCATGGAAGAATGCTATGGCTAGCATGGATCGTGCATTAGATGGACAAAGTGTGGGTAGATGTGGTAATTTTTAGGCTTATAGTTTTTTTAGGAACTTAGTTTCACTAGTCAGCGAACACGAGAAAAAGAAAGAAAGCTAAATCTATTAAACCACCATACACATTTATTTTGTATTTAAATTTATAAACTGTTATAAAGTTGTAAAAATCGTTCATATAGTTATAAGTCATATGTTAATTTTTAATAAATTAAAATTAAAATAAATTAATAAACGAATATATTGTAGAGTTAAATAAAATAAGGAAATAAACAAGGAATAGATTCCTAGACATACCTTTGATTTGTGGATATGTTGGTGTTGATATTCTGAATCGAATTCTGGTTCGCTGAAGTAACTCTGAAAAAGAAATTAATTAATAAATTAATTTTATTAAAATTGCTTTATTTTTTAAACTTTTGGTTAAGGGTCTAAAGGACTAAACTAGGGGTTTCTTGCAATTGTATTTATGAACTTGGAGTGAATCAATCACAATCGAGGTCAGCCTTACACTATCGAACTTAGGTAGTTCCTAACTTCGTTCAATCGAATCAAAAAAGCGACTGAGCTAAATTAGTAAATTACCTTTACATACGCTCGATTGTATCGACTAGAATCAAGTTATACTTGCTAGATCCCTTGATTAATTGTAAGTTGTTATTTTTAAGACTTTATTACCTGATCTTGATCCCAGTGGGCTGGTTGAGCTTGTGGCAATGGCTGGGGTATCCCCGGTCCTCCGGGCAACACTTGCGGCGGGGCAGCAACTTCATTCGACTCGAACAACCGCAACACTGATCTATCCCGTATCTCCCTCAGATGCGACCGCACGTCCTCCAACTCATAGAACATATCTTTGCTTGCGTCGTGAATGTATATCTTGACATTGGGACCTTCCAAATAAGCCATGGTCAACTGGCGTGGAAATGAGCGTACAAACAGTGCTCGAACTGTGTCGATCGATGTAATCTCGTTTGGAAGAAGAGCCCTCTTTGTTTCGGAACGGTATTGAAGGAATACTAATCCTACAAGGAATCTCAATTAAAAAATCTTTTCACATTGACATATTAATATTAAAGGATTGTTTCAATCACTACCCACCCAGAGGCCTTTCCAAAGTTTTCGATGGTGTACGAACTACTGGCAGCGACGAACGTTGCTTGCCGCCTCTACGAAATCCTGTACTGGCTGTTTCCACTTCTGACATAATTCCAGGGTCCTCATCGAATAGAGGTCCTTGATTAATGGGCGCATAACCACGCATTGGTTGACCCTAATTTGGCATGGAAGGGTTGAAGGTATTTTCAAAAGCTTTCGATACAACTTTCTTACAGGATTAGAATTAAATTGATCTTTTCTGATTTTATGACTAATTAAGTGTTGCAGATAAGATATGGTAACAGTGAAGAGACTACATGGAAAACTTTGAGGAAAATCATTTTTACTTCAAAAGAAAAGCAAACCAAAATATAAAAACAAATTACAAAGAAAAACCACATACATTTTTAAATCAAACAAGAAAAGAGCTAAAGTTGCAAAAAAAAAATTCAAAATATGCACGCACAAATGATAGGGGTCTCAAAATTTATAAAGTATGTATAATGTTTTTTTTTCTCAAGAATGGGGAAGAACTTACAAAATTGTTGCTGTTGGTATATAATTACCAGAATAACCATGCGTCAAATTTCAACCGATAAGCTTTTTTAATCTATCAAACATGTCTTTTTGAATTACAAACAATACCTACGTAGTAACTATGGGTTGAGTAACCATTGGGATTGATGGCTACAAAGTTTCAAAATTGAGAATAGTAAACATCTTTAATCTTCTAACCAGAAAAAAAAATTGAAAAAAAGTTTCAAAAACCTGAAAAATTTGGAATCTATTTCTTAAAATTTCATGTTCTCCAGAATTTTTGGTGGCTACCAGTTTCAGAAAAGCTTAAAATATGAAATTTCATATTGTTTCTGTTTTCGGATCTGAAAAAATGCGGAAAACCGTATATAGAAATCAATGTTGCACTTCATAATACTCATAGAAAGATGTTTACTTATAAGGTTCTTCAAATGATATTTTGTTAGCATTTTTTTTAATAAATAGAGGCCACGAAGCCACGACTTTTTGTAGAATTCTTATACTTTGGGATATTTCAGTTGAATTTGTGTACTTATTTCACTATGAAATAACCACAGAATTTTAAATACGAGTATGAAACAAATCTGAAGAGCCCCATATATTCAGAATTATTCTGCTTTTGATGAACTTTTTCTTGTCAACAGCACAGGTATAGAAATGTTGTCAGATGTATTTTAAAATATAATTTAAGCCATTCTATTTTGTAGTTAAAATAATTAACTACAATGCAAATGCTCAAAAGATCAAAAGCGAAGGCCTCAAGAAATTCAATATTTTTGATGTTCAAAACCCTTAGAAACTTGAACATAGAATTTTATAAAAAATCAGTAGCCGATTTGAAAATTATATAAAATCTCAGAATCAATATTGATGATCAGTTAAGTTCCAGGCATCAAAACTTAAGACTTTGACTTTTCGCAACGTAAGGCGGAAATGCTTCGGTATACCTGTTTCCGAGCTCATAACGAATAATTGAAAACATTTGGTAATAATTTTTTCTATGCAAAGCTGATTAGCCAAAAGACGATAAAATCCTTTTAACGTTTAAGTGAATAATTTAAGAGTGGAAGTCGCTTAGTAGAATTATGGAAATGAAAGGAATTGATCCCAATTTATTAAATTTTTTTTTTAAAGAATCCCAGATAACTGAAGAATAGTAACGATTCTCTTTACTAATATACCTATGTATGTACATTAGGCAGATGCTGTGTACTTTTACATAACTGACAAATTTACCTGAAGAGCTACCAGGTTTATCAAAGCTATAAATCTGAAGACACTCAAAATGCTAAAATTTATTAAAACGATCAAAGGGCACGGTAGTGCCCAGGCAAGTTCTGGCACTACACCCTTTTTACAGGAACAAACTCAGGCGTCTTTTGACCCCTCCCTATCTTCAGTACCAATGATGTCAGAAACTTAAAATTCCGAATATTTCAATTGTCTAGTACTCGTATAAGCGGTTTCTGAGATATAAGGCCTCAAAAATGACAAAAACCGTAACTGACTGACAGACTGACTGACAGATCATCAAAATTATGGAGCACTTCCCGGCATCGTAGTATCTTGAAATTTTGCACAACGGTAGGTCTTGTCATGACAACAGAGGAAAAATTCGAAAATTTGAGGTGGTATCCGCCCACTTCCTCAGAACTGATGTAAATTATATGGCACACTTCCGCAGTAGAACAATGAAATTTGGGTAGAACGGTAGGGCTCAAACTGCATATAAAGGACCAAAAATAAAAATTGAGGTTTTCCATTCAGGGGCGTGGTATCCGCCCACTTTCTGAGAAAATGTTTAATTTATATGGAGCACTTCCTATTGCTGTAGAATAATGAAATTTTGGTAGAGCGGTATAGCTTAATGTACATTGAAAGCGAAAAATAGAAAATCTAAGATTTTTCATTCGAAGTGTCTTTTTATTGTCATTTTGAAACTATGCTTACTTGGCAAGTTTTTTTTATGCCCAATTACGAGTAGAAAGTCCTTAAAAACTTGACCAGTGAACCCATCAAATTTTAGTCAGTAATCATTTAATAATAAAATTTCTCTATACATTGTAGCTGTTTTAATATTATTCTACTTTAAATATTCGGTATTAAACCTTTATGAATTAAGAACTTGGCGTACTTTTAGATCTCAGTACTTTTCACGGCTGATTTGTTACACGAAGGTTTTTGTATAGAAGAACTTGGCTCTTTTTGTAACATTTATGTTTTTGTTCTGATACATTTTAATGTAGACCTGTAGGATGAATAATCTTATCTAGCTTTAGATGGGAGTACAATAGATCTTTTGGTCATAGTGCAGTTAGCAATATGAGCTTTTGAGCAATATTGTTTAACGCATTTAATAGTGCTCCAAAATTTGTTTCAAATTTGCAGAAATAACTTATTTGTTTGTGTCATGACAATTCACAAATGAAAGTTTAAAATTCCTTATTTTTGTTTAATAACAAATCTATAAGGCCAAAAAGGCTTAAACAGACGGACCATTGTAACATTTTATTCTATCTTACCTTTTGCGGTGGGTTGTGTATGAAAGTTTTTTTTATAATAGATTTTTATATACATATGCAGCTAGTCGAGTTTTGCTGTGAAATTGTTTGAGGAAAAAATGCATTGATAGAAAAAGTGATAAAACAATGAAAGACAGAAAACGTTACAACGATTTCCAGGAGCTACAAAAGTTTCTGTAATGGATGTGTCTCCTATATGTACGCTTTAAGACTTCGTTCTGAATTCTATCCAACAGATTCAAATGAGTAATGGAGGCACCAGCCTATAGATATGAGAGAAATACTCAAGTTTTGGGCGAATGTATGCCTTAAAGATGGTAGCCAGATCAGATGGGAACAAATGTCTTGCATCTTTTTAGACATTTCGCTGAGATTTTGGCTGCGTCGAATATACGAGTATGATCATTTCATAAAAGATGGTCTTAAATACTGAAAAGCTTTTTAGTTTCTTCGATGCAAATACTATTAATGAATAATGACAGGGATAGTATATTACGCTTGGTCGACTGAAAGCAGAAGGAGATCGGAATCTAATGATCTAAGCATATCCTGTCATTTCAGTTCCACAACCGAAAACCTGGGTTGCGAGTCTGCAAACGAATATGAACAGCTGAGCTCAGTGAAGCAATGAAGTGTGTATTAAATGTTTCAGACAAGTGATGATTTACGAAGATATAGCCAGGTTCTACATTTCACTTTCACTCGAAATTTAACTGAATTCGATACAAAATAAAATTTGGTGTTCAACAATTCATTTTTACTGATGTCGATTTCATTTTTGTCGAAGTGAAATTAATGCGCATTTCCGTGTTCCAGATTTCGATTTTCAAGTGATTTAAATTCGATCAGATCTAATTCTGTGAACTAAATATTTATTGCGAATATTTATCGGAAAAAAATATAAAAAAAGAAAAAGAAAAATAGCTTGATTTGCATCCCATCGATACATCCTATCCCTATGTCTCCAGGAAAAAAAAATAGTTTAGATTTTCATGCCTATTCATTGGTCATTTCACGTTGAATTCAACTTGGAAAAAATTTACTCTCCAAATCAAAATCTTTGACACAGTACTTCGACCAGGACCAATATCAAAATTTTTTTCAATCATCAATTCCTAATGGGTTTCGATTATCTCTCAACATTTTTCTTCCTTCTACATATTCACGTTTGGTACGTTGCAATGCCGCTTCAAGCAGTAAAGCACTCTGTACAATATTTTATAGAATAACTTTTATCAAAATGCACAGACGAAATTTGAACAGCAGTCAAAAAACTTCACAAACAAAATTGTTTTGTATTTGCAAACTGAAAAGTGACAGATGACAGCTGTTTTCAATTTCACTTAAAGTGATTTTGAAATTATGAAATCGAGTGAAATGTAGAACACTGTAAACAAATTCACTCGATTTGGAAACTCGTTTTCATTTCGATTTCACTCGATTTTTGGAACCTGTCTGTTAGAAGATTATATTGGAGACAAAGCGGAGACTTGGGAAACACCAGTATTTATTTTATGCATATCAGGATTAAAACCGTCCGAAACATCTTGAATTAACGGTTAGAAAGGTAATTACTAATTAAACGAAGAAGTGACTCTTCTTCGATAAGAAAGCTTCGTGCCGATTTCTATAAAATGCTTTAGAAATATCAAATGCATTTACCTTTGTTTCACAAAAATGATGTAAGGATTAGTTCCACTTTCCGCATGCCATCAGAACACCAATGGAACTATTGCTACAAAACAGTACTGCCGGTCATTTAAGAACTCTCGTACTTGGAGATATAATAAAGGAGCGGCTTACCAAATGCCAAAGTATGACAGAGTGAAAAGCTTACGCAATTGTTTTGTCAGAGTACACTTCTTCATACCTAAAGGTTATACAACACAATCTGAGATAGAACTACATATATACGCTCTCAAGGACAAGAAGAGTCATAACACAAAGTCGAATTCGCAGCTAACTACGCCGATATCAAATTAGCTTTTTCTTGCGAGCTGACAACAGGATTGTTGTTGGGACTGAGTGTTGGAACAGATGCTTTATAAGACATTTTTATATTTTTACAAATGACCTAACGTTGGTACTACGTTTGGGACATTGTTATATTTTTGGCCTTTGCCGATTTTGTTCATGCAAGATCTAAGTATTTCGAATATGAGCAGCGCAGATATTTCTCGCTCTTGTGTATACTCTTTCCTGTTTTCATCAGTGGGGTTTGATTTGTAGAACCGGAAGCTTAATTCTCTCAACCATATAACCTCTTGACATGAAGTCGTACCATTAATTTTCTTTGGAATTAATTCCTTTGAGAATAATGCTGTTCAGTACTATGTCACTATCGAGGTAGCATAGTGACCAGTAAAAGTTTCGAATAAAGTTTCTTAAACTGTCCCAATTAGCTTTCTCATATCAACAAATGGTTCTTTTTGGAATTTTTTCTTTAACTGTGTTGGTGGAGCATAAGAAATTTGCTGATATGATTCAGTGGCCCGACGTGTGTATTGGTACTAATAGACTTATAGTGTGATTACCAGAATTATATTTGAGGGAAAGATCGAGCGTAGTTGTAGAATGACTTTCAACCTCAAGTCTTAGTGTTAACTTGCTCACAAGTTGAGATATATGATTTAACAGAGTTGAGATCTCTACATACCTTCCTTCGGATGTTATCTGACCAGAATGTCGAAGTCATGATGAATTATGAACATTAAAATCGGCCTTAATGAATATTTCACTGCGTGGGGCATGGAAAATGGGTAACAATTTTTAATGTGGAATAAGATAGCGCATCAAATTCGGTAGAAATCAAATTGCTATCAAACCTCAGATTCCTATAAATGAAACAAGAGTGAATGATGTGCTTACTGACAATAATTTTTAGCCACAAAAAAATTGAGTTCGTATTGGAATGGGGGCCATACTGAGGGTGAAACTAGTAAACAACATCGTCTCAGTTTTATAAGGACTGTGTAACACTATAGCCCCAATTCTGAGGTATCAGTATTTTCATGTAATTTGGTTTCATTCAGTGCCAAACTGGCTGACTTGTAGTTTACAGAGTGGACATACGCTCAAGAAAATTTTTTCTTAAGCCAATAATATTATTAAATGTAACGCATTTTGTATTCCTTGTGTAAGGGAAATTGTAAAATCTATTTGTAAGATATTCGGAATCAATTATAATTGCACTTAAAGCTACAGAAAACTACAGAATATGTATTGAAAATAACATTAATTTAAAGGACTTTAAAGTCGTTTAGAAATTCGCTACTTAAGTGCACTATTTCGTTTTTTCATAGAAACATACTTTTTCGAAGATTGTCATTAAAAATGTCCTTAAAAGCTTGCGATATTCTCAAAAATCGACATATTTGAGGATTTGTGTACAATTTTTGTTTCCACCTCTGAAGAAATAGGGTGTATTCATAAACGCAGAAAATCTGCGCTAGTACAATCGCAGTTCTTTTCTAATGCATTTGTGAACGCACTCACAATGCAGAATGTCTGCAGTAAACAAAAAGGCCTGACTTTATTGCCAAAAAATACATTCTTAATGAAGGTGGTTTTAAAGTATCCTGGCGATATATTCCGTAGTTATTTTAGGATGTTGAGGTCCACATTTAATGTAAGCTTCTTTCTGATTATAATACAGTGCCTCTTCGTCCTTCTTGATGACTGTAAAATTAATTTTATAAATTTCCGCTCTTCTGCTGCCAAAAAAATTCAGCTGCACAATCTGCCCGACGCTGACGACAGTTTGACGTTTATGAACGGTATGTACTGCAGTTGGGCTAGGTTAGTTCGATCGAAAATCTGACTTTATGAACGCAGATAATGCAGTTCTTAGTTAGGCTGACGATTATGAACTCACCCATACTCTTTGAGCAGAAAGACTTATTCCTACCGTAAACAATTTTTTGAATCCTCCATGTTGCGATTTGGGTTATTTTGAAATTGACGATTTTGTATTTGATATTTTGAATTCGTCATGTATTGAAAGTTAAATGAACTAGAATATTTTTTTTATTATTATTTATTTGGCAAAATTTTCCATATTTTTGTGGCAATGTCATATCAGCTTTAGTACACCTCGTGGTTTATTGTTCATTTTGAGTTTTCATTGTCCTTCATCCAAATAATAGTTCCACTATATTTTTTGTCAAGAAAAGCCATTCACAAATCGTTCTTTTTCTTTGAAATGTTTCAAGCTACCACTCGCATTCAAACTTATCAGTTCTATGAAAATTGAAATAAGAACAAAAACTGGCAAACATAAATCGCAGGCTTTCCGGTCAGAAAAATTGAACATAATCGATAAATTGCTTTTGACTCGTAACAACTGTTAAATAAATCAAATCGGCAAATCGGCTCCTAAAAGCCTGCGTTCGATTTATGTGCCTTGGCACAAAAATAATTGAATGAAAAAATACGCACTAAAGTTCCATTCTGCCTAGTAACATTTTGTCTGGATTTTTCTATAATTTTAAAGAATTGCACGCACGGGTTTTTGTCGCAGACACAAAATGTGGACAAAGGTAATTTTTCTAAAAAAATGACTTAATGGCCAAAACAGATCTATGATAAGTTATGCATTCACAAGTTTGATCACAGTTGTCATACCGATGATAGTCTCTGTGTGTTGGGCTACATCGTAATGCGTTGCGGCGATTTTCTTTGAACATGGTATTAACACGTTGACAGGTTTTAATTCTTCATTTGTTGAGAGCAAACCTAAAGGTACCCGGCATGCGATTAAAAGAAGTATTATTTGTTGCTCAGGTACATTAATAGGTAAAAATTGCGACCACTGCCAGTCTTGCCATGTGGTTCAATTACTGCTGAAATACGCTGATTTGATACCGCATAACTCGTTGGAACCTGTGATTGGAATTAATATAGTGATTATGAATATAGTCTCAAGGTGTCGTTAAGTTGGGATTAATCTGGGAATAGGATATAATAGGTTTTTATATGGCTTTGGTTTCCGTGGCAGCGATTTTTATTCGTGCGAGTAAACGATGGAGTGCCCCTTGGTATAATTGTTAGTGCATTCGACTGTCATGCAGAAGGTCTTGGGTTCGAGTCTCAGCCGGTGAAGGGTGTACTACCCCTTTTGAAGTATTCACAAATCCTCTAAGAGTATCTCTTAGAAATTGCTGTTACACTATTAAATTTATTTATTTGAGTAAACGATTATCGTTTAAGTTTTGAAATACACGCATTTCCTATGTTGTGGTTTCGGTGACGCCGTTTTTTTCCCGCGCCAGTAAGTAAATAATGCCATTGAAATTTCGAGTTATCTTCGAATTGAGCGATTCAAGTTTTTTGTATGTTATTTGAGATATACATATATGTAGGCACTAGTATACACTAGAACTTGTAAAGCATCAGTTTTGACATATACACACCGTTCTGATACATTGGGATTATTGTGAAAAGAAAATAAAAGTTTCACAAAAAATACAATTTGTCGCGAAAGGAAATGTGCATACTGGTGTTTCAATGAGTCCTATTTTACGGGATTGAGTGTATATGTACCTACATTAAAATTTCTCTACTGATCTTTTTGTTGTTCTCGTTTTTGTACAAATTTCGTTTTGCTACTGCACTTGGGTTAATTTAGGAACTTTAAAAAATGTCAATTAAAAACAATTCTTCATGAAATATTTTCGGAGGACGCTTTAAAAACCAAAACCAGCTTAAAACAGCCTCAAATCGGCAGGCGTTATATCTATCCTGTTTTGGAACTTGGTAGTAAATTAACTACAAAAGTGCCTAATGAAGGAGAGCTACAGAGTGATTTCCTATGCGGACCATGTTCCTAAAGAAGTATCTCAAAAGCATTCTAACACCTGGAAAGTACTCCTAGAAAATGCTCTTAAAAGTAAAGACACTTTGTATATCATTTAAGGCTCGGTCTTGTCCTCTTTAAGGAAATATGTATAAGATTCCGCACAAAGATAATTCAGGTCTATCATGGTAACAGATCGGGGAAAAAATCTGCCCGATTTGTACGAAATGTACGAAATTTGTATCATGGTAAACGTTCCGATTCACAAATCGGGGAGAATTACGAAAAATAAATGATGTGCGTTGGTGTTTTAGAATTTAAGCGATGAATTACGATAAGCTGTCAAAATAATAAGCAACGAGTCGCGTTCTTATGCGTTGCACGACGATTTTTTTCTTTCCGATTTGCCCGCCAAGAAATCATAAGTGAAAAGTTTCCCGAAGCCTAAAGAAGCAAAATTAAATTAGCAAAAATGATAAAAGTGTAAAAAGATGAGTAAGTGAACATTTTTATTTAAAATAAATTGTTGTTATTATTGTTATTCATACAGAAATTATGTTTTACTCTTTTAGCAAAAAAAAAATAAAAAACAAATACAATTCGACCGTCTGCTTATTTTGGATTTAAAGTTTTGATAGATATACCTACGTAAATGTCAACAACCTGCGTTGGTATGCATCAATATTTCTTCTACGATTCTGTTACCATGAACACAATATATTCCCCGATCGTAGAATTCCCCGATCTGTTACCATGATAGACCTGAATACTTTTCTCCGCAACAAGCCACAGGGAAATTTTAAGAAAGCTGATGAACTCTCTAAAATTGGAAATAAGTACCTTTTTTAACTTTTTTGTAGGAGCAAGATGCTATAAAGTGAACAAATCTTAGGTGGAACAACACTTACATTATACATTGACTTGGCAACAAAAGAGATCTGGCTTGGTATATGTAGGTTTTCTAAGCGACTTCGAGTCTAATACAAAAATTATTGCAGAAGTTGTATGAGGAAACAATTTTTCACTTTCTATGTTCATATCCGTCCTGCTCTATCCCTAATGCGTAGGCTCCATTTAGGGAACTTCTACTATAACTATCTGAGTGCTCTGCTACACACCTAATGAGGAGCTGGGAAAAGCTTTCCATATGGTATCGAAAAAAATCAACATTTGGTCTACGAGTGTCGGGCTTACGTCTAAGCAAATTCTATCTAATCTAGGCTAACCTAGAACAGCACACATAAAAGGTTGAACCATAGCCTTTTTTTTTGTATTGGCTTTGGCACAATCAACTGAAATCGGATCACTCAACCGAGTGGATCAATCCCCGCATCCGACACCTTCTACACTTTGCCAAACTAGGCAGCTTGTTGACTGTTGCTGAAGTACCAGTTATCATCCGACCACTGTGACCAATTTCGTTGCGCTTAGAAAAGAGATGAAGTCTTCAATTTTCATTTCGGAAAATTCGTCAATGTCGTCAAAACATGGTTTTCCCAATGATTGTGCTTCAAATTTTGGCCAGAGCGATGGCAGAGGAAATGAATGTCTGCTTCCATTTTCCTGCTAGTTCCCAGTAAGTTTTATGGGAATTACCTAGCTTTTCTGCATACTCTCCTTGCTATGCCTTGCCTGGGTCTACACATCAGATCAAGTGTTGGGTATTTCTTACAAGTGGACAAAATCTTCCCAGATATAATACAGAATATTGCCTTTATAACTCCGGGCGGAGTGTTGATCCATTTCTCAAGTTAGCCTTGGAGTGCTGATCCATGCAGATCGTCTGCCCGTTCATTCCTATTAATGAGCGACACACTGAGGTTAGTAATAGGGTTAGCACGGTAATTCCGGCATTGCTGGACCAATTTGGAGGATGATATACTAGAACTAATGGCTTCAACCGCCGCCTGAACGTATTCCGATAATAGTTGGGATCTTTCTAGAATTACTTCCATGCTTCCCCCATTACCAGTAATTCAACTTGAAAAACAACTTGATTAAACTGGGTTTCGGGTTTTTGCCAAACAGTTCTCTTAACGGGAATAGACGATGCGGCAGCATAAGTTTCTTTTTTGAAAGGAAATCATTCAGGCTTTGTGGTTCGTTGCGGTCGGCAGTGGTTTGACCCCGTTCCCGTTCTAATTTGCGTGGTTCTACAGTTTTGTTACCTTCCAGATCGGAGGCAATCATACGATTGTAATCGAGGTCTATCATAAAAAGAAATTAATTTTGAAGAAAAGTTTCCGCACCCTGTGTGTTTTTTAGATTTTGAGATAACTGACTTGCTTTTAGGATATTTCCGTTTACTTTTTTAACGATTTGAAGCATTTTGTTCAAGTTAAGCATTCTAGTCATCTGCGGTTGTTCAAGCAATACTGCAGGTACAAAATTTACGAATAATTTTAAATAAACATCCTCCTAAATATCTAGCCATTTTACATCTTTGAAAAAATGAGCAGGTTCGTGCGATTCAATCGTGCAGTTTAATTCTTCTCGGATCCATAGGGAAATTGTTTTATTTTGTAGGGGTTAAAAAGGGGTTTGTATGCCTTAGGGAACAACAAATTAATAACCTAGAATTTTACATCAAAAATATGTTTAATATTTTTTTACTTGTTTTCTGAAATCTTTAATTTAAAAATATTTGTTTGTAAAAATATTTATTCAAATATTTATAATTTAAAAAAAAAATTCTAAGGACTTCTAGTTTAACATACTATTACTTAAAATTGTATTGGTCATTAAAAATGAATTGCTTCTGTTTGGACTCAAACTACACACCCTCTAGCGTTTTGTTTCATTTTGTTGCAAATCAAGACTCTTAATAGCCAATTTAAATTATATTGTAATTTGGATTGTTTGTTAAGTTATTTCTAATCTTTTACAATTTGTTGCTAAACAGAATTTCAATCTAAACATAAAATAAAGTACGATAAGTGTGAAATAATTTGCTATTAAAAAACCGTCCTTATATTCAAAAAGTCGTTATAATACGAATGGGCCATAGTGTAACCGACACGATACACTTATACAAATTCTCTGAAAACCAACCAAATGATGAAAAACGTTTCGCTAAAAACAACTGGGCCTAATAAGCCATGTTGGATTACTTGACGTAGACTGTATTTTAACTTTATTAATTAATTTTTGAGAATACATTTGTTATTCTATTTGGAATATGTATTTTATTTTTCGGTTGGAAATTAATTGAAATGAGCAAATACAAAAAAAAGAATGAATATTCTACGGCTTGTAGAATAAAACTATTTTTTTTTATTTTATCTGAAAAATAATATAAATAATAAATAAACTTAAACAAAAAAGTAAATGAATTAACAAATTTCAAATCATATATCAAAATTTATAAACAAAATAAACCTAAAAACTACAAAACACCCCATCACAAAGGGTGCAGTTGCTCTCATACCACCCAGCAACAAGCAAACACAATTCTACCACGCACATTCTCGTACTCTGTAAAAACGAACTCTAAACGAAAAATAGTTGAAACCAAAATACTAACACATAACCATTCCACTCAAAATCGATTCAATACAGGAGAAAAACATACTACAATGAAAAACCTAGATCCCTTATAAAAACAGGAATTAATATTTAAAAACTATATATGGGGTATAGTTCGAGTTAAGACAGTTGGTCAATTTACAATGCTGAGCTTTTACTATAAATTTCTATTAAATAATAGTTTTTTGTGTTCCATACGGAAGAGGGTTGTCGTTTTGGCGCAGTACAAATATTTTTGATTTAATGTTTGTGTGTTCCTTAAACTAAAAATGACATTAAATGGTCATGGAAAACCGCTTTAATCACCTTGAACCTTGAACGCACCCTTAAACCAAAGACCAAACTTTCAATGTCAAAACATTGAGTAAATCCAACATTTTCATCATTGTTCACGATCGAAGAACGTTTACAAATATTTGAATTTTGTTACCAAAACTGCTAGTCGGTGACAAAAGCAAACTTTAAGACCGTTAATGCCTATTTTCGATCGTGATTCTCGTCCAAGTAGATAAGCAATTCATAGTCTATTGAAAAAGTTTGAGTCTTCATTTTCGCTGCGATGTATACGTTCTCGGATTAAGCTCTAGAAATGTTGGATGACCAATTTCAGCGCATTTTTTTTGAAACGCCATTTCATCCAAAAAATTACCGTATGGTATGGTTTTCTTGCCGGTGCTATAATTTTAACGGTTTTATTTGTTGTTTTAACAGGCAATGGCGAGCGCTACCGAGGCATTTTGCAACGTTATTTCTTAGTTCCATTGCATAGACTAAACATTTATGACATGTGGTTTCAACAAGAGGTGCCACATGCTAAACAGCAAGTATAACAATCGACTTATTGAAAACTCAATTCGATGAACATATTTAATCGAAAAATAATTGATAGTTGTGTGTGTTTCTACACCTCAAGAGTTATTTTATGGGGCTACGTTATATCATTGGTCTATGCCAACAAGCTGGGATCATAAGAGGAGTTCAGAGCCAATATTGAACAAGGAGATACTGGCTGTCATCGAGTCACCGAGTTTAACGAAACGTGCCTGTGGTGGACAAATCAATGACATTGCGATTCACAAATAAATGCATTGATTCAAGTTCATACCAATAATTAAATTTTTGAGATACTTCTATCTCAAATAGTTGGTGTAATATTTTAAAATCATTATTGGAAAAACTCATATTTCTGTGGGACACTGTGTCGTATGCGTGCTTTTTCTACCTTTAGTACCCGTATTATTTTAAACGTAGTAGAAGTCGTGCAATTTTTAAAATGCCTCCAGTCTTCTGCACAGAGGTGTTTTTTTTTTAAATAAATTCAAGTAACGTTGACGATAGGTTATTCTGACACTGACAGATGTTTTCAGCTTGAAATCTTGACAGAAAGTCACTATCATACCGTCGCTTTACGCTTCAAAAACGTTTGGAAATATTCACCCATATTCTGAAACTCGTATTTATGACTCGTATTCGACTACAGTCGTAGGAACAGCCGTATGCGATGTTTTGAGTTTCCCAATATTAGTAAAAATGAAGTCGGATGTCCGACTTCTGGAATAACAACATACGACTGTAGTCGAATACAAGTCATAAATACGAGTTTCAGGATATAGGTGATTGAAAACTTATTTCGAAAGTGAGTGGCGAAAAATCATCTATTCTGACGAAGTGCAATTTCATCTCGGCGGCTATGTTAAAGAAAAACATTGCCGCACGTGGGACTTCGGAAAACCTTCACGTTATTGTCCAAAAGCAAATGCATCCACAGAGAGTGACAGTTTGGTACGGATTGTGTAGTGGTGGCATCATTGGACCATTTTTCTTCGAAAATGAGGCTGGGGACAACGTTTCGGTCAACGGTGGACGTTAGAGAGCCATGTGAACGGACTTTTTTTTACTGAAATTGAAGACATGGATATTGACAACCTTGGTTTAATAAAGAATGGCGCGCCAATGCCACACAAATCCATGTCACAATCGATCTTTTGTGCAACAAATTCCCAAAACGTGTTTTCAGCCGTCTTGGCAATGTCGATGGTTCATCTCGGAGCTGCGATTTGACCTTTTTGGACTTTTTTGTGAGGAACCGTGAAAGACTGATCTTATGTCATCAATCCAGAAACGATTCAAGCATTTAGGGCCAATATCATCAAAGCTACAGCCCGAAACCATCAACAAGGTCTTGGAAAATTGGAGTGATAGAATGCGCTACTAAGAAGACAACCGAGGCAGCCAATTGAACGACTTTGTGTTCCATAATTATTGGGAATGTTTGCTCTCACTAATAAAGTCATAATACATGGAACAAATTAAATTTTGTTCATGTTATTCTATTTTTAAAAAGAAACTTGTATTTGGCCCACATTTTATAATAAATAAATAATTAATAAACTTTTTATTTCAGAAGTTTTAATAACTCTGGGCAATAACTATCATCTTGTACTGTACTCATATAATAAAGGTTTTTCCAATAGGTTTTTCCGATCTTTGAAAGTTGATTGCAGTCATATTGTTAAAGCTACTCGTACACGTACATCTATCAATTATTCAGTCTGTCTTTCCAACCCAATATGGATAGTGAAAGCGTTCAACAACATGTGTAAATGATTAAATTTTTCTTATGAAAGTGGGTCTTCTGTTCGAACAAAATTTCGGGTTCAAATTGCCAATTTAACGGTCACCGTAAGCTTCCCTCCCAGAGGACGATCACAATCCATACGAGATTCGCCAAATTACAATTGCAATGTATTTTTTTGGATGATTATCAGTCCATACTTCTTTAAGAACGACGTTTGACAGGTCATCATCATCAACGAAGAGCGCTATTGATCGATGATGATCAATTTCTTTTGGTCTGAAATGGATATGGACACCAAAGAAATTTGGTTTGAACAAGACGGCCATAATAATCATTTCGCACGAGCAATTTGGATCATGGTTATCTCACGCGGAGGCGATTTGAGATGCTTTGAGAACGAAATGCTGCGATTTGACCCCCATAAGCCACAACTGCCTTTGGTTTGAAATTTCACTTTATGTCAAAAAAAATTTACTTTTTAGCTCAAAACTTTGCTAGTTAGAGCTTACCTCTATTGCTATTGGTATTATAATTATTTTTATAATTATAATTTATCTACTTATCAATAAAGTTACATATAATAATAATAATAATATAAATAATAATAATTAAAATTATTTTCCATTAACTTTAAAATGACAAAAAAATAATAACTACAGAATTACAAAAATTCAAATGACAAGCGAAACATTTGTATGTTTTACTTTATGTTTATAAACAATATTTTTAATTTTTTTATTTATTTAGATCTGTGTTTCTGTTTAGCAGTTTTG
This sequence comes from Philhelius festivus, assembly GCA_963931855.1. Taxonomy (NCBI): domain Eukaryota; kingdom Metazoa; phylum Arthropoda; class Insecta; order Diptera; family Syrphidae; genus Philhelius; species Philhelius festivus. Next base: position 140,893,751 of record OZ007556.1, on the reverse strand, counting down.
AAACCTAATCGTAATAGATTTCCTTTTTTTTTGGTACTAAAATTCAACACAAGCCAAGTAAAGGTTTGACTTAACGCCAAAACAAGAGCGACAACCCTTAAACTAATTCTCTGAAAACTTTTTGGGATTTATTATAAAAACTCTGCTGTCACAATTCACTACTCAATGACATTCTATTTCCATGAAAGCATGAAAGTGACCATTGACCAACTCAGCTTACTCAAACTATACCTTCCAACTTGTCTCATTCAAAACCATCCGACGGATGCAGGGACGGATTTAATGTAAATGTTTATTTTTAATGCTTCTACAGTGATATATTGTTTTTTTTTTTTATTTTTTTAATAAAATGTTGGTTGTCTAGTTATGGAACAAATTTAGTTTACCTTTTTATTCTTTTGAGCTCGCGTACCCATCTACAAAAATAAACAAGAGATGAAATTCAAAAATATGCCAACAATTATGGGAGAGTTGTGTGTGTGTTTCAGTGTGAATTAGTTTTTTTATTTTTTTCTTAACTATTTATTTTGTGATTTGTTTTATATTTAAGTTTTTGTTTGTAATAGTAATTTTTTGGTGGTACAAATCAATATTATCTGCTTTCGAATCAGAAATCTGTTATTTTTCTATCAAATTGTATGTACGTTTGAGGAATGCTCTCAAATCAACTGGAACGGATGGAATTCAATTTGATTGCTTATGAATATGTTAATATGTACAAATGTACATTTGTTGTTCAATAATTGATAATGTTAATGTATCAATGTACATATAACGAACATGCCTTTAGGATCCATTTTTTTCGGAGTAGAAAATCCCCATTTTCGAACATAATGCTTACGTTCACAGATTTTGATTTTTCCGATTGAATAGCATGTATATGTATAAATTTCCTAATAAATTAAACATGCGCTAAACAAATATAACTATCCCTTATTTTTTATGATTTTTTATTTAAATTTTATGAAATACTACGAATACCCAAAAATATGTTAAAGAAGGAATTTCAATTTAGGGGGCATTTCTTTAATTACAAAGCATTGATTGGAGGTGTTTGAAGATGAATACCTACATTTTTGTACCAGAAGCTCAGTGTTTTGCATTGGAAGCTATGTTAAGGACATACCTAAATATTCTTTCCCTTATCCGAATATTTGTTGTTCCTAGAACTAGAACTATTATTTGAGGCCAAAGTAAAGAATAATTAAAATGTCACTGAAACTTAGAAAAGAAAATTTCACATAAAAATTGAAGATTTTTTTACTTCTGGAAAAATCAAAAGTTTAAAAAAGGATATGGTAAGTTGTTAATATTGAAATTCTAAATGACGAATGCTTGGTATTACATTTGATGGGTAAGATTTATTCTAAAATACTTTTAGAATTGGCATTGTTAAAAGCACTGTATTCGAATGTGTACTGTGATCTTTGAATCTAGATGGTTCAAATGGAGAATTGATCAATCAAATGCTGGTCAGCAGGATTATTAACTTAAAACTGAGCAGACTTTCAGCAAGAATATCTTTCAGTAGAGGGACGCTGCAAGGCGATTTCATTTTGAACTTGGAAACAAATGACCTGTTGAGATATCCGGAGAGTTACAAAGAAACACACTCATGTTCCTAAAATACCTCTTACAATAAGCTTGAAACAATCTAACAAACTGAGCCAATCGTAGTTGAATGCGTTTTAACCCTCAAAAACAGATCTTGTCACCTTTTACACGATATATAAAATTCCCTTACATCAAAGGTATACCACTTATATTCTTTGAGCCTTGTCAAAAACGAGATTTTGCCTGATTTCTCATCAACTTTCAAGCGATTTAACTCGAAAAATGCCTTTAAAATTGGACGACAGGCCCTGTTTCAGTGTTTTCAGTTGTCATTGAAAGTTAATTTTAAACAAAATGTAATAAAAACTTCGTATGTATAATTGGAAAACTTCTAGGGATTGATTAACCAAAATACACTCCTTTTCAACAGATTAGGTACACTGTTTTTCGAATTCAAAATACGATTTTTTTTTCAAGTTCCTATAGCAAGCCAAGATAAAATTTTTAACCGAATTATCAGAATGTTGTAAAGGATTTTTTGAAATATACGGAATAGGTACACATATATTATTTTCAGAAAAAGTGTGTGTTCTGAGGTGAAACATTTAAAGGCAAAAGATTTTAGCGTGTTCGATCAAATTTACGCTTTTTTCTAAATATCAAAAAACTATAGGCCATGTAACATCCCTTAACACTGTTGTAAAACAAAAATCGAGATTTTTAAGGACCATGTGTGGGCGTGCCAAAGAAACGAAATTTGGCAAAAATATTAAAGTGGTTCTGCCAACCGTATCTGATTTTCTGGTGGAAATGGTGTAGCAGATTACCATTCACCTCTGCTGGATGCCGATCCATAGGGACATTTCAGCCCATAGCTACGTGTAAGCATATGCTAAAGCAACTATACAGAGAACAAATCTTGGGTGACCAAACAGATTTGACCAATACTGGATCTGAAGCGCTCAAAAAGTTTAATATCTTCAAGCAGATCGCACAAAGGCTCCTTGATAGGTCTTATAATAAGACACTGTTTGATAAGCATCACGCATCGCGGTATGGAATTTATTCCAACGATTTCTGTAGAAGCTGCATGGACGAAGAAGAGGAGGAATCGATCCCCCACTTTCTATGTAAAATGTTGGCCAACTACAAGTTTCTTTTTAAGAATGCAATAAAATGAACGAAATTCAATTTTTTCCATGTATTATGGCTTTGTTAAGAGTCAGAGTGAATTGAGTCTCATACTCTCGGCTACAGCAGCCATAGTCTTGTCGGTGCACACCGTACGACGACGGTGACCTTCAGTGTTGTCCCCTAGCATACTACTTTCAAGAAGATTTTGCACAAAATTGCGTACAGCAGGCGCGGGGGATGCTGCATTTCGGCCAAGACTTCTTTTCAAAAACACACTATTTGGGCTACATAGCACTCACTTTGGAAATAAGTTTTCAATATTTTAAAACGTAAAGCTTCTCATTTCGTTCTGCGGAGGTATGATACTGACTTTCTGTCAAGATTTCGAGCGGGAAACAACTGCCAGTCTCAAAATTACCTACGGTTTAAAAAGAAACCACTAGATAGCCCACCCTATAAATGTCCTGCTTTATCCCAAAGACATAGACTTCATATGGGAGATTTCAACTACAATAATCTTAGTGATCTGGCAAATGTAGATATAGACGATATTGCTCGCTTTATAAGGAGCTCCAATCGGTTAAACGATTAGGGAGAAAGTCTCTGAGATTCAATGTGGTACCACAATGGACCAACTCATAGTCTAAGTGTATTGGCTCTCCTGCTGACAGCCACGTCAACCTATACTAATCGAACGAATGTGGTTTGTTCTTACTTCAGGAATAACAGTTCTTATGAAAAGAAAAAAGAAAGGAGCAAGTACAGAAGTTGAAAGAAGATCAATGCAAATTGTCAAGTTGAAGTGCAAGCACTTCAATAGTTCGAAGAGTGGTAAAAAGTTCCAATAAACGTAAACGTCTCAAACTTAAAAAGAAACTACCATTAAACTAACAACGGAAGTGTATGCGCCTAAAGTTTTTAAGACCCCAAATGACTTGGAAGGAGCATTGGCGCTAAGTAGTGTTTTCCGGTGAAAAGAAATTTAGTTTAGATGGATGTAGGAAAAAGTTAGCGTTTTAAGCAGTGGCATCATAGTCGAGAACTTGATGTTATGGTATGGAGAGCGATAATCTACTCGTACTATGGAAGTATTGATCTCGAGTTCCAATCATCAAGAATGACGGCCAATACATACTCGTATAAGGGAATATTGGACAGACATTTGCAAAAATTCTCCAATATTTTCGAAGCCCATAAGCTGGACTTTTCAAAAATATTACGACCTATGGATGGCAGCCAAGTCAAGAATTGGATTGAGCAACAGAGTGTAAATTTCCTTCAATGGCCACCTTATTCCCCAGACCTAAATTTTATCCAAAATATTTGGGGCTGGCAAGTCCTTCTGGTTATCAGTATAAGCTTTAATTGCAACGATTAAAATTGCTTGGCAGGAAATGTCGTTATTCTTTTAAGCATTTTTACGATCTCTAAGAACCCAATACTTAGAATGATAAATCAAATAAATTTTATATGAGAAAGTTTTTTTACAGCATATTTTGTAGTTTTCTAATGTGGACTTATTCACTTGAACAAAAAAATATATTTCTATGTCGAACACTTTGTAATTAATCAGATAGATTCATAGTTTTCCAATTATTTTTTTTCCAAATCTACTTCTTTAAATTCCAATCAATCGATTACCGTTAGACCAAATTATAAGTCCGCCCCCTAGTTTGGCAAAAATGGTATTTTGAATTTGAAAAACAGTGTAATACCTATTCTGTTGAAAACGAGTGTACTAAGTACTAGTGAACTTCTTTAGTTGGCCCATAAAAGAAAGTTATAGAAGTTTGTTAAATAAATAAATTATTTTGTCTCCAAACTAAGAGTTTTTGATGTTTTTCAAAATTTTCTAATAGGCAAGTTTTATGGCTTTCCACGATTTTTTATTTTATCTTAGTATTTCGGGTTGTTTTGTTTTCCTGAATTTCGGAGTCTGCTAAATTTTTGGCATGTTATGATCGTAACCCGATTTATTTATAGCTACGAGTAAGTAGTCTTCTAATAATGTGAAACTAGAGTTGGTATGATCTATTTTGGGCCTTACCAACAATCAGATTAAGCGACGACTTTAATATTTGAGTGAAATGGACCATTATGTAAAGCGAGCTCTAGAAAGTTAGCCATACATGTTATGAACTTAATATTTATGTGAACTCTAAATTATGAACCATTTTTTGTACGGAACATAAAATGTAGCATAAATGGTTAATTATATAGAGACCATTAAATAATGCTTCATTTCGCTCAAATATTAAAGACGTCTCTAAATTTGATTATTGGTACCGCCCTTTTTTTTATGAAAATGGTGGTCCGTTTCACCGTCAAACTCAACCGTATAAAAGTGTTACCATTTCTATTTCTATGGTCACGAACTGCAAGAGTGTTAAATAGGAATTGACAATTTCTTTTACTTTTTCGATGTTTTCATTTGATTAAGATCCAGAATGGGATATGCCTTAGCAGATCTATCGGTACTCCTTAAATGCTTTGGGCAACTTGTAAGTCTGAGTATTTTTGATGAAACTGGTTCATTATAAACCTTTTCTTGCATTTTCAGTGAGTATATCTATGCCATAAAGGACCTAACTAATGTGCTTGAAACTTACAGAAGAAAACGTTTAAGAAAAACATTGAAGTGGACCTTTTAATCACCCCCAACTATTTACCTAGTTCCTATTGCTGAACGCAAGAAAATGTCTTGCTTTAATCAACTTCAAAAACCTCCAAACAGAGTCGAAAACTCAAAACAGAAAGCCCAGCAAAGTATGAAAATAATTATTCTTTGACAGCAATAGTTCAATATATTGATTTGCACTTCGATTTAATGGATACCACTCATCGAATGAGGTATTAGTAAAGAGTGAGTTATAACTTTGTTTAAATGAGTTTCAATATGACGGCACTGCCACTAATTCGGTGGTGTAAAATGTGGAATGTTTTATTAATAATTTATGTGTGTGGGTTTTTGATAGTTAAGTGTTAATAAAAAAATATACGTATATATGTAAACAAATTGCAAATATGTAAATAATGTAATGTGTCTCAACTATGATTCCATATAACCCCGCAATAAAATAGAAAATAAGAACAATACCAAAAATTGAAATCAAACAAAAAATCAAACAAAATTTAATATTTAAGAACATTTCACCGAAGCGTCATATTTATTGCAACGAAAATTGTTTATTTATTTTGTTTTTAAAACTTTTTTTTTATATTTTTTAAAATATATAAATTCAAAACTTATTTTACAATTCCTATCTCATTTATATTATGACCGCATTTTTTAATAAATTCGTCCAAAAATGTGAAGGAAAGAGGAGAGAAGCAAGAAATACAAGATATGTTTAAACTTAACTAAATCAAACAAAAAAAGTTCTTCGAAGCATTGCAAAATATACTTTTTACATTTCTTGCAAATTATTTAAGAATACAAAATCAAGAAATAAAAGTTACAAATCATAAATACTTAATTATAGCTTGTATAATATTAGTATATAAGAATTTAACAAAATCAAAAATATGTTTTTTTGTATAAAGTGTTTAAATATAATTTTAATAAACAAAATAAAAAGATTTCGCCTTTTAACACAATAATTAAGGGTTAGTATACAAAAAAAAAAATCACAACGAATAATTTATCTTTTTTAGCTATTTAATATAAATTTATATTAACAATTAGTTGTTAGTTAAAATAACATTTACGAAATATGTTTTTAACTTAAGACTTAAATGGTTTTTTGCTTTAATAAAAAATAACAGAAGAAAATTAAGAAAAAAAAATTACAACATTTTTATGTGGGACTTGCTTGATTGCCAGTCATGTGGTGTTGTGTGCAAATAGCTTATGACATTTTTGTCCTAAACTTGATTGAATACCCAAAGTCAAAACAGACACACTTAAAAACACCACACACCTAGCCGCAATTTTACTTTTTTTTTTAATATTGTCTTTTGTCTTCAAAAGCTTACATGAAGTTAGTGGTTTATATTTTTTTTATTGAAATAGCAAACTTTATCATGAAATTTCTATAAGTTTAGAATATTTGATGTTTTGTTTTATATTTTCAAACATTTGTAATTTGTGAAACATAAAGAAGTTGGGTGTTAGGTATGTAACGTCGATTTACCTCCAGATCCATGGCTCGCTGTTGGGGTTGTCCTTGGCCACCCATGCCACCACCGGCATTTCCCATACCAATGGCAACACCTCCGCCACCTCCACCCCCGCCATATTGTAACATATCACCACCCAAAGTGTGTCGCCTGGGATCTTCCCGGCGGGCGTTACGTCTTCTATCGTCGGATACTGAAACAAAAAAGTGAATTACATAAGTATTTTTATAAACAAAATATGTGATACAAAGTGGTTTAAATATAGATTTGATTTATTACTAGAAATTTTAATGGGTTTCCTAAAAAAGTTCAGTTTGAGATACTGATAGAACGTGGTTAACATGAGATTATTACAGGGGTACTGCCTATTGCGAGGAAGCGACAAATCTCGTTAAATAAAGTATGTCTCATCTAAGTTTGAGTATTGTACATTTATTTACTTGTCAGAGTTTCTTTTACAGAAAAGAAAGAATATAAAACATGAAAAATTAATTAAAGATTTGATAATATAATGAAAAGCTTATTTTAAAAAGTTTCTCTAGAACAAAAAAATATGGACGAAAATATGGACTCACAAATTTAGTTGTTTACTTTTAACAGAGAATTAATTTTAATTTAAAGCTGTATTGAATAAATTTTTATTTTACTTAAATCGTATATTTATGATTTTTATATAATTTATATAAGAACAACGAAATCAATATGAGAAGTTTTCACCATGAAACCCCGATCTTTTTGAATATGTTGATTCGTATTTTAAAGATTAAAGAAAAATAATGGCGCAACATTTTAAACAGTTCTCGTTTAAGCAATAATATCGACTCAAGGTAAAGCAGTTCTTTAGTTAAGAACCCTTGTTAAAAGTTTTCTTAATTTTAAGCACTTTAAGAAACTCTTCTAACTAAGGACATTGTTTAATAAAACGTCTGCAAACTTTTGCCAAACACGCCTACTTTTTAATCAAAAACAAAGAAAATATAAAAAAATGACTGGATCGCACGAACTTGCTCTTATGTAATTATGTAATAAGCTTGGGAATTTAAAATACATTTTATAAATAAAAAAATGGATTTATTGAGCTAAAAATGTTTCCGTTAAAAAAATTTCTAGTTCCCAGAAATTCATGCAAATAAAGCTCAAAAATCGTTTTATTATAAAAGTAATTTTTTAAGAACGAAATTTTAGATGCCAATTTTAAGTATTTAGTAGTAAAGATTTCAGGAAATAGTTTCAAAAAATAATCGTTCACACGTTTTGAAGATACATATTGATTTTCCAAACAAAAAAAAAAAATTAAATTAAATTAAATTTTTTTTTTCAGAAAACCCAAAATATATTTTTGCGAATATTTGTATATACAATATTATTTTAAACTTAAGGGGGCTGCTGCTTAAAAATGTTGGTCAAAATCGTAAGAGCAGTTACTGAGATAGTCAAAAGTAAAAATAAAACGGTACCGTTAATAACATTTTTTTGTAAATTCTTTTTGATGAAAATGTAGTCCATGCCCATAACAGCACACTTATTTTTTTTTTATTAAAATCGTTAGAGTAGTTTTCGAGATAAATATGATTATGCATTATGTTTGAGATTATTTTTATTTTTGAGTACACCTCGATTTTATTTGAAACATTTTCAATTTTTTCAAAATAATGAACGTTCGACTAAATCATTTTTTTGCAAATGTACCTTTTATCAGAAATTCATAGTTGAACTCATAAAAATTAAATGATTTTTTTTAACAATCACAGGTTAACCCCCAGTTTCACAGTGGAAATTTAAACCCCACTTTTAGTTTAAACTTCAGTTCAACAATAAATTTGGTTTTACAGTGCCATTTAAACCTTGAGCAGAGTTCATTCTGTAGTTTAAGTTAAACGACACAAAGTTGAATATTTAATAAAATTGAAATGTTATCAAAATCTTAATTGATTTATAAAGAACTTTTTCATTATATTGAATGTTGAAATTACTTATTACATGCTGAAAATAAAGAATACACAAATTGTAACGTTCAATGCTACTCCACTTTATGTTTGTATTACTACCGAGAATTGTACTTCACCCAATTCGATTCACACGCACGATGGACACATGACGTCACATGACATAGTTCACAATTCAGTCTTTACTGAAAAGGCATCATTTTAGCTTTCCTTGCTTTCGCGGAGCTTCCCCCCACCAGTGGTAAGGGGTGTTAGTTCGAAGTTTAACGCCCTAATTGCCACCAGGGGCTTTGGTAACTGCTGATGTACCAGAGCGTTTAGCCTGCTGTTTTAGTGCCACCAGGAGCGTAGTACCGTCTGATCCCGTCATAAGCCCGACGTCAGAATATTAGTATCAGTTTTAAATCCGAATTACCAGAAGCCAGATTACCCGAATCATCAGCAACCAGTACAACCGATACGAGACAGCAAGATTAGGATCCAGAAGAGTTGATACCCGTGAATCATTTGATTGCCAGAATTAATTGAAATACTAGTAGCAAAATTTTGTGGATTATAGATATAAGAGTTAATTTCAATAAAGATTTTAAAATAAGGTTTGAAGACCTTTTACTCCGAAGTTTCATGTTTTCTTCAGGTTGATTTTGGTGGGAGCAATACCCCCATTTATTTAGCTTAATACAAGCTTCATAACTTAATCGAACTTAAAACTATGAAACTTACAGTTAGGGTTAGGCTAACTTAAAATTATAATTGGAATGTGTTTCGGAGGAGGTTTTTTAGGCAGGGAGTGCTAAGGTTGAAGTCGAAATCGTTTTCATTCGAATTAACCCTCCGCAGCATACGCGTAATAGGTTCGTTGGAGCCATAGGAGGTACGGTGGGTGGGGAGATAGAAGAGGCGAGGATTTCTAAGGTTGCGAGGGTTTGTGCTGAAAAAGATAGAGTTGTAAAGAGTTTGACAGTCAACGGAGCCTGAGAGAAGCCGATGAATGAAGAGAATCTCTGCTATATCTCTCCGTTCTTGCAGTGTATTTAAGTTAATTAGTTGAAGGCGGTTTTGGTAGGGGGGCAGGATCAAGGGATTATTCCAAGAATGCTCTCGATTCTAGAGATGTGGATTTTTTGATATGGGGACCAAACTTGACTGGCGTACTCAAGTAGAGGACGAACAAACGTTATGTAAAGGGATCGGGTGACGTAGGGGTCGGAGAATTCTTTGGACCACCTTTTAACAAAACCAAGTGATGAGTTGGCTTTTAAAATAATATTATCGATATGTACCAAGAAGTTGAGCTCTCGGTCGCATAATATTCCTAGGTCGCGCATCGATTCAACAGTTGATATGGGTTGGTTATGTAGAAGGTAGAGACGTGGAGGAGATTTTATGTGTTTACGTGAAAAAGTGATTGATTGGCATTTGGCAATATTTAGCTCTAAGCAGTTTTTAAGACACCAGACTGAGAAACTGTCGAGATCTTGTTGGATAAGGGAAGAATCGTGTTTTGAAGAAGTTGTTTTGAAGATCTTAGTATCGTCAGCGTAGAGTGAGATATGGGAATGTTTGATGACATTTTCAATATCGTTAATAGTAAGAATGAAAAGGAGAGGACCTAAGTGGCTGCCTTGTGGGACTCCGGAGGTAGCTAAGAAAGGACTAGAGAGGGAAGATCTGAAACGAACACAGTGATAACGGATTTCTAGATAAGAAGAAATCCATTTCAAGAAATTAGGTTCAAAGCCAAGGGAGGATAATTTGAAAAGTATTAGTTTATGCGAAATTTTGTCAAAAGCTTTGCTAAAGTCAGTAAATATACCGTCAACTTCCTTTCCGTTCTCTAAGGCAGATAGGGAATACGATACAAATTCGAAAAGGTTAGTGGTTGTAGACCTACATTTAAGAAAGCCGTGTTGTCTTGGAGAGATCAGAGACTTACAGCGGAAACTTTCGTACAAGATACTTTCAAATATTTTAGGGATATGTGAAAGTTTGGCAATAGGACGATAGTTTTTAACATCGCTCTTAGGACCCTTTTTGTGTATTGGGGTTATGAAAGAGGTTTTCCATACCTGAGGAAATTCTCCTTAAGATAGCGATAAGCTGAAAATTTTAAAGAGGGGAAAAGAGAGGGCTGAAGAGCATTTTTTCAGGAATATTGCCTGGAGAGATCGGCGAGCGGAACCCCGGCTGGAAAGCAAAACGCACATCACAAAGTACAAATAAATAAATAAAAGGAGGATTATGATTAGAAAACAAGTTTGCAAGAGGTTTCTGAACCCAAACTGGGTCACACGAATGTCCTCTGATTAGTCTTTGAATTTTTAAAATTATTCTAATATCATTCATAAAAATGTTCAGAAGCATAAAATTTATTTTTTGAATTGCTAAAGCAAAGCAAATATGCATTTATGCAAAACCAAGATTCATAGATCGTTGTTACCTTTTATTAAAAATATATTTGTGTGTGTAGGTAGATGAATTGAAGTATCTGAGATATATAATGACCAGGGGAAGGATTTCTATGTAAAAGCAGATTTTTTTGGATAAACATATTTTACTATAAATGCATAAACATAGGTGCATGTTTCGGTTTATTTTACATATTTTTAAAATAAATGGATATTTTAAGTGAATATTTTCGAAATATTCAAAAGATTTAAAAATTTAAATATTCACTTTTACAAAATTACGTGCGCATCTTAACACTATCAATTCCAGCTTCCATAAAAGTGCCAACTTGGCAGCGCTAAACACAATTCCAGTTGTCATGTTTTGCATTCCCGAGCTCTTTACTCTAATTCTATCTTATCAAAACGAATTACTTGGAAAAGCGGTCAAAAAGTTGGATGATTCTCAAGCTCTTTCTATTAAAACAAAAAGAATACTAACTCCCAGTTTCACAGTGGGAGTTTAAACTTAAGTTCAGCTGAGCCTGATTTGGAGTTTAAATTTGAAGTTCAGCTTGTCCGGTTTCACAGTCTAATCTGACCTTCAGCTCATTGAACGTAGTTTAAGTAAATTGTTTTCTCTTTCTATCTGAATCAAAGAAAAAACAACCAAGGAAAGTTTGTTTGTGAACTGTGGCATGAAAAAATTTAAATTAAATAATATTTTGAAATGTGTGAAGGGTTGTTGAACTGAGGTTTAAAGTGAAATTTCAGACCAGAATCTGGAACCTGCACAAATATTGAATTGTAGCGAGGTATTGTTTTATTTCAACCTCTCTTCTTCTTCATGGAATGTTTTCACTCACTAGTTCCTCATTCATCCGAGTCTTTTCGAATGTAGTCACTAAAATTGATAAATGAATCTGTATTGCATTGGCACAGCTGTAAACGAACAGATGGAAACTGCATTACCGAGATAGATGTTCAAACAGAACCTGATCGTAGTCCACAATACCACGAACTTTCCTACTTGAAATTCCCCCACAAAAATTTTCTTGTTCCGGCGAAGCTCAACTATTTTGAAAAATTATGCAAACTTGTTCGTTTTATGCACAAAATATATTAAAAAATGATACAGTCCAGTAAAGTCACTCTCAAAACGTTTTGATTTATTTGAATTAATTTTTCTAAAACAAAACTCTCGAGATCAAGTGTTTCTTCTATGAAATCATCCCCATAAACAGCTTTATTTCCATTCAATTTGTTGTTCTCATACGCACGATATACCCCCATTAATATCTTTTCGACCACGTTTTCGAAGTAGTCTTCTGGACTTGTGCCAGGAAAATTTCAATTTGAAAACAAAAGATATGACCAAAACTTCCGCATGGTGTCTGTCATTACGTAAAATTCCCAACGCCACGGCAAATGCAGGGGGCGCCACCAATGTATTTCCAAAGCACATGCAATTTCTGTTCTTGAAATATCACGATCTACCTCAAAACCCAAAGCAAAATCCGAAAAACTAAAGTGCTCTTGAAATGATTTTTCAAATCTTGCCCCTCACGACACACAATTTTCAATTTCAAATGGTAGATAATTTAGAAACATGCCTGTCAAATTCTCAGAATTTCCAGTATGTGGTTGTTATTTATAGTTTTCATTTTCATTTGCGACACATATTTTATTTTAAATATTTGAAGGGTAATTTTAGCACACGATGATGTGACGTAAGACGAATCAAGTCAAGATCAAGTTGACGCCACCTATACACTTTGGTATGACTTTGGCAGGAATTGCAAGTAAATATCAAATGCAATAATTGTGTATTAAAAAGCTATTCTGTCAAGTGTGACAGTTCAAACATCAAATGTCACAGTAAAACTGACCATACAAATTTTACATCCCCACAAAGATCTGATGGGACTACAAAAACATAATAAACATTAAAAGCAATTTCTTTGTGTCTTCACAGAAAGGCGGCTAATTAATGTGTCGACAGGGCAATGTACGGAGCAATTAAAATTTGGGTCACCCTGAGATACTTGCGTTGTGTCACATTGTCTGATTCTGTGTTTAGATATTCGACGCGAAAGAAAATTATGTGCTTTATCTATTGTATGAGCCTTCGTGATGTTTGATATGGAAAGCTATAAATTTGTCAGGCATTGCTGTCATTTTTAATTCTATTTACAATGGACTGAAATGCCTAAATAAAGTATTTTTAAAGAGCAAGTTGATTTTGAGGGCGAGGTATATTACCTTAGCTACATAGGAAAAGCTGGAGAAACATAGTAGGTGAGTCTTATGTTCGTTGGTTTTAGACGGGAAAGTATTATTTATTGGTGATATTTTTTCGGTGAAAGTATTCTCATCTTGATAGTGGATTTGTTGTTATCCTAGAAGGGACAATTATTGTCAGTTGTGATTTAATTTTTTTATTTTATTTTTACCTAAATTTAATACAAGCTGCATATGATAAAATCTCAACAAATTGAGATCTTCAAACTAAGTTAAAGATATGAAAGATATGTAAATAAGTTTTAATGATCGCTTCTTTAATTTACATTAAGAAGACAGTTGCCAAAAGTTTTCAGAAGTTTTTGTTTAGTTTTTATAGTTTTCGCAGGCCTTAACCTACACATGTAACTCACGGTGAGATATTTTTACTTGCGGCTTATACATATGTAGGTACTATAAGGCAAGTTATGCATTCGTAAAATAATCGAACTCGAGATTTTTATCAAAGTTGACATAACGATGATAGCGAAGATGAAAAAAGTGGATGTCGAAATTCTGTCTTTTTTTTTATAATTAGCGCGCACTCAAGGGGTTATGAATACCCTTATAATGATTTAAATACCACAGCGCAAGCAGTTAGGAAATAAGTAGGGGATTTAAAAGGAGATGCCTATGCACATTGGTCTTAAATGCTTGTACATCACAATGAGGGGGAAAAATCGAGTGGGGTATAGTATTCCACATTCGAGTTGTACGGCTAAAGAAAGAATCTCTGTATTTTACAGTACGCCCGAAATTAGGCTCAAGGGTAAACTGATGAGCATTCTTAGCAAGACGAGTATTACGGCGAAATTGTTTCAAGGGCGGAATGCAACTGGCTATATCATTAGAGCATTGCTTATAGAAAAAGCGATAAAACAAAGTGAGACTAGAGACCGTAATAGAACTGTCTCCAATTAGTATAAGGGCTCTGCTTTGGATTCTGTCTAAGAGGTGCAGGTGAGTTCTAGAAGCACCAGCCCAGATATGGGAGTTGTAATCAAGCTTAGGCCGAATGTATGCCTTATAAATTGTAGCCAGATCAGAAGGGGAAAAAACTGCTTACATCTTCTGAGGAAACCTAAGCATTTCGCAGCATTTTTGCCAACATCAAATATGTGATCATGCCACATAAGATGGTCGGTAATACACATACCAAGTCGGTTCGACTACAGTCTAAACGGGTCGGCCGATTTTCGTTAAGCTTGGTAGATATCGTTTTTAAATTTTCCCCCCACACGTTTTTTTCTTTTTTTTAACACCAAAAATACGATTTTTTTTTTTTTAATTTTATTTAAAAAATCCCACAGATTTTTTTAAACAAAGTTCAAATAATATAATTTAGTTTAAGCTAGGTAATGGCTGAAAAAAAATTTCTAAAAAATATTTATTGTTGGTCCTAAAAACTGGTACAACTAATTTGGTTTTTTTTGTTTTATACTAAAGCTCCCCAAAAATTTGAATATTATTGTGTTTTCAAATTTTCCAAAAAAAAAATTTTTTTTTTGGATTTAAAAAAAATATTTTGCCTTGAAATACCGGTACTAACCATACAAATATTAAAAAATGGATTTCGAAAATCGTATTTTTCTCCAAAACGGCTCCGAGAATTTGGATACAATTTTTTTGTTTTCTTTCGATTAATTTTTACGATCTATAATTTAATTTAAAAAAAATTTGAAATTAAGATATTACTGGCTGTACCTACCATAGAACCATTTTTCTGAATTTTTAATTTCTCATTATCCACATAACGGATTTTAACGAAAGTTTTTTATAGAGAAAATAAAATATTTTTTGAGTTTTTGAAAAAAAAAATAAATAATTTTTTCTTTTGAAAATTCTATAAGTCAAAAACGGCTAAATATTTTTTTTTGGGAATTTAGTTTTTATTCGTACAATAATAAAAACTTTAAGTTGGCGTACCAGAATTTAGATACTAGGAAATGTTAGCTTTTGACACTCATCATTTATCCAGTTGGTAGTTGTTAGTAAATGAAAATATAAAGTTGAACCTAACATACTACTACTGACTTAATGCAAAACGTACATATTTACTATGGACGGATTCGATGTGATTAATGTGTATATCGACCATAAAGTGCTCATATATTCTATTTGGAAACAAACATTCCTTACTCCCAGCATTGTGTTGGCCATATTTACAATGTTTTCAATGTGGAGTATAAAGCCAAGGCTTTATGAAAAGTTTTCGCCACAAGTAGGTCAATAGTTGAATTTCCTCGTATAATTGCAGATTGATTTATGATGTATTTACAGAATATTGGATTTTTTTTCTAGAAAAGGGCATTGATTGGCATTTTGAAATATTCAAAAACCGATTATTTCAAGAATACCAATCGAAAAAAATTGTTTAGGTCATTTAGAAGGGTCTGGTCTTTGATTATTTTAAGTAATTTAATATTATTAGCGTAGATAAGTACCCTTCAGGAATTTGCTGTTCAATAATCATTGATAGTAATTAGGAAGAGCAGTGAACCAAAGTGACTACCTTGAGGTACACCCGAAGATACCTTTATCGAATCAGAAGTGATTCCTTTAGGGGCCAGTTATAGCTATCATTGAAATGCATCATTGGAACAAATCAGTGGAATGTTGACTTCATTCTTTTGACAAGCCAGTTATAGCCATCATTGAAAAATTGGTTTCAGAAAAAGATCCTGTCAGTGGCTGATTACAACCAATTCTATGCATTTGAGGTTAGAGTTGATCATTGAAAGGAAAACTGACATTTGAGAACAGAAAGAAAATCGAACACATTCAGTGGAATGATTGTGTTCCATATTAAAGAAACGAAAATCAGCTGTTCATTGAAATTGATTTCTATCAGTGAAATAATAAAAGTGGATTTAAAAGAAAGTTTGAATCAGAATTTTGTATTTTATAGAGTAAAAAAATTCTACTACTCATTACCTTCATTTTGGTACCAATTAAAGCAATTGCATTTTGTTTATTCGTCTTAAAAATGGGAATGAAAATTTTCAATGATGCATTTCAATGATAGCTATAACTGGCCCCTTAAAAAGAATTTTATAAGTCCTTCTCTTCTAAACACGATCTGATCTTTTGAAGAAAAAAAAATAAAAGAAAACTAAGAAATGAAAACTTGAATAAAAGATGACCGATTGTCAAAGGCCTTACTGAAAAAGAATTTAAATTCTTGATGGCCGTTCTATGTTTTGTAAACGACGTAAGTTCCATTAGTTACAGTAGATTTCTTTTTCACAAAGCCATTTTGCTTAATCGAAGGAAGATAAATGAAAGTTTGGCCCATAATTAGGAACATCTCCACGATTGCTTTTTTTGTGAATAGGAATAATGAATGAGTTATTTCCAATATTGGGGAAAGCGATTTGCTTAACTGATGACTGAAATAAAAATGATATTGGAGCCACCAGAGTTATACTACAATTTTTTAAAAGAAAAGCAGGAATTCCGATAGTTCCACAGGAAGTGTCATTGTCTAAATCCTCCAGATGTTCTTTAATGTTCTTTTCTGTGATTACAATACTACTCATTGAGCTTTGAGAAAACCTATTCAGATGAGTAAAGTTTTTTCATATTTCATATTTATTGTATGCATATTGAATTAATACGATGCTAAAACTATTCTAGTATGTTAAAAAGACGATTTTGAAAATTTTAATCGAATTATGCATTGTAGATACTATCTCTAAGATTTTATTAAAGTTAAAATGGTGAAATACCTATTTTATCTTTTTAGTGTTGAACTGACTGTTCCAGATGTCAGAAAAGGTCTGCTTACTTAGATTTTTGCATGAACTGTCATTGTACTAGAAGTGCTCAGAAGCAATTTATTATAAAAACTGGTAAGGCGCGATAATTAAGGGGAGGTTCTCCTTTTTCAGCGACCAAAAATGCGTTTTTTCCATTTTTTTTCTATTAAAATATGTGTAGAATAAATATTTTTGAATTCGGCGCCTATTTATCCATACCTTGGTAAGCAGAGGTACCATATGGCCCACCAAGTATCGACACTTAGACAAATGAGACATGAACCACCAGGTGTCGACACATGAGCCATGAATCGAAAAAAACTTTAAACGCGTTTTTCTCGAAACCACGTTTTCCCAACTATTGGCCACGATTACTTTAAAACAACTTGACGGATCGTCATAATTTTCTTTTTGTTTTAAAGCTTATTAAATTTATTGGAGTCTGAGCCAAAATCAGGCTGATATATCAAAAACTCTTTTTTGTAAAGCGCTCAGAAGAGCGAAAAAAGTGGGAAAAACGAACACTAAAATTCAAGCGTCCGCCATTTTTTTAATTTTTGGCTTTGGGAAATTATTTTGGTCCAGACTCAAACTACACTCTTCTATTTTATAAACAAAGTTTGATTTTTTAATTTTCGATCATTTTTGCAGGAGCTAAAGTGGCCAACAGCGAACAACTTCTTTTGGAGGTGGTCTCGTTCCGAGGCGCAATGTTCATTAACGGTCCGGTATTTTTTGATAAAAAATTATTTTTTTTGTACTTAATATGATAATAAACAAGTAAAACAAAATTTGAATTGATTATATCACTCCTTCCATAAAAAAAAAAAAATTCATGAAAAAGTGTCATTTTTGACACTGAAAAAGAAGAACCTCCCCTTAAAAGTTTTTCCATTGGAGCGGGTAGATTTTGGCGGTATATAGCGGCCATGTTGTTTTGGTAGAATCTGTAAAATCTGCTGATTGTTATTCAGTTACTGATGCCAAGTCACTATGGTAAGCTACACGACTGAACAGAACGTCTAAGACTTTATTATTAAAGTTTTACGGTACACCTTGTAGCCCTTCACATTTGAATTTTTGGTGAATTTGAGACAACACGGGTTCGGTAATCAATCTGCCAACATTAGTAAATCAAAGGATCGCAGGATTGGCCGGTAACAGCGGTCAGTGAAAGTGTATTGCAGAACTCGAGGCATTCGATTCCTCGCCGTGCATAAGAACTCGGCATTTCGCAGACTTCAACTTGGCGAATTTAGATCCGGACTTGGGAGCTCAAAGTTCACGACAATAGACAGCGCCATTTTTTCGCTGACTGTGTTGTTTGGAAGAGCACCCCCTTTTAGACAAAAATCACCTTTAACAACGAGGCGAATTTTTGGACAACACCAACCCACACGAGGTTCACCCGCTAACAATGCATCTTCCAAAAGTTACTTTTAAGTGTGAGGCCATCCAAAAAAGGCGACGAAAATGAAACGTTGGAGAGGTGATCACCGTAAATGGCCAACGCTACAGAACAATGATAACCAATTTCTTCTGGCTCAAATTTAACCATATACACCTAGACGGCATTACATACCACATAGCGGGCGCTACGATTGACATTCTGCATGAACGATTTGAGGGTAAGCTTATCTCTCGCAGAGTTGAAACAAATTGTCATGCGATTTGACCCCGCTAGACTTTTTTTTGCGCTGTTTTCTAAAGTCGCAGGTCTATGCACTTAAGGTGAACATAACACAGGCTATCGTTCAAATTCAGGCGGATTTGTGCGAAAGCGTCATTGGAAAATAGACCACTCGGATCCGTGCCACCGTAAAAAGCGGAGGCGCCAAACCGGCCAAACTATTTGCCATCTTAATGGAATTGTTGTTTCGATATCATACGAGTACGTTTCACTATATAACCAGTCTGCCACTATGACTATTGACTATTTCCAATTGAAAGTAAATTGTTAGGAATTTATCAAAGAGCTGTCGGTTTGGGGTTTTGAGTAAAATTTTATGAATTTGAATATGGTAAGAGTTAATGCAAACCAAGAAAATCTTGGGATAGCTTTACAGAGAGATTGGGCTTCTAAGGCATTAGCATCTAGACTTAGGCTAGGACCGCACTTGCGATTTCAATCGCACGATTTTTTAGTCGCAAACATAGAACATATAAATTTAAATGAGAATGTACGCACTTGCTACCAACAAATCATGACGATTTAAAAGTCGCAATTTGTTTCATTTTTCTTGCGATGCGTTGTCGTAAACTTAAATGAAACACATATACTCAAATGGATATGCCCACACTTGCGATTTGAATTACTACAACTTAAAAATCGTAGTCGCAAAGAGAAATTGGCATGCACGCACTTGCGATTTTTAATCCACGATTTTTTAGTCGCAAAAAGTAACACACATGGCCTTAAATGTGAATGCACGCACATGCGACTTAAAAATCGTAGCGATTATAAAAATGAAACAAGTTCTATTTTTTCAAGCGATTTTTTTGTCGCTACTTATTTGTAGCAAATGCGTATACTCACATAAAAAGTAGTGTGTTTTATTTTTCGCGATTAAATAATCGCGCGGCAAAAAATCGCAAGTGCGTGAATGACAATAATTTGTAGCGACTACGACTTTTTAATCGCCTCGACGAAAAATCGCAAGTGCGGTCCTAGCATAAGAGGTAAAAGTCTTATCATCCCTGTACTTAGAAATTTGTGAAACAGACTATAGAAATAATATATTTTCGTCAAAGTTTTTCAAAATCAAAAAGTTGTAACCGTAGCCTAAGAATCGTGAAACAAGGACCATCAAATCAAAATCAGTTTGACAAGCAATTCATTTGCTTCATTCAAGAAAAAGGTAACTGCGAGAGAATTTAAAAGAAAATGTCAAAAAACTCTTGTGAAAAGAGTTCTCGTTTGAATAATTAAATCTGAATTTGGCTGAGAGCTGATGGGATCACAACCCTTACATCCTCCGAGTTCTTCAATGTAGAACTGAAATGACATTCTAAATTAGAGATTTGAGGCACTACCTGTGACAAAAACGTAGTGAACAAATTATTTTAACTTTTTTGACATGACAATTTGACAGGTGGCTGTCTCATGGTTGCCCATTCTCAGTATAAGCAGCAGCTGTACAAATTAAATTTACCTATTTTGGAATGTGGGCCATATCCACAGTTATCTTAGCAGTGTCTGTATTAAATAATTATTAGCTCCGATTCGGCACAACCCGTCAGACTAATCCACAATAAATAAACAAATAATAAACTCAATCTCCGTCTCATACCCCCCCCCCCCCCGGGACTGCGACCGCAAGAATGCGACACCTAATCATCTACGATAAGCCCACGTCTCTTAACAAAGTTGTAAGTGTAACCTGTAACCTTATCAATGTCACCAAGCTGTGTAAGTAGTCGCCATCGTGTTGTTGTGGTTTGTGGAAACTTTAATCGATGAATTTACAACAAAGAAAGTTCGCTCTTAAAGAAATTTGAATTAAAGAGTATTATTTCCGAATTAATGACAATTCGTATCAAATTGAAGTAAAAACATATCTTTCCATGAATAAAACATTAGCCATGGCAAAGGTGAAGCCGGGCCATACTCCAGCTGCTGCACAACAGTTATTCGGCAAAAATCAATAGCTTTTAATGGAATAATGCATATATGCGAAGAAAACAACATCCCGTCAGCTCAGCTACTCCATAGCAGCCTCCACTGGGTAGCGAGCGGAAACCCAGACCGAATAAATTATCCGAAAATGAAAACAATCACGTAATTTATTCCAAAACACAAGTTTATATGGATGAGCATGTTTTATTATTTTTCGTTGGGTTTCTTCTTACCTCTCTCCCAGGACTCCTTTACCCTCTGTTCTAGTTGTTTGTTTATCCCGTTCGCATACAAATAAAAAAAATTCCACTCCGACATTAAACAAAAAAAAATAAACAAAATTCCCTAAATGGTTTTAATCGTGTGTTGTATACGTGTCAGAAATGCACTTAAAACTCTGAGCTTTTCCGATGAATTTCTCAGTTAAAAAACAAAACTTAAACCCGCTTAAAAAAGTGGTGTGGTGTTGCACTTTTCAATAAGATTTATTTTCATTACGAGGAACGACCAGACGAAATACGTAAAAAGGGAAAAATTCAAAATTCTTAGAAACGGTTTTACGTTCAAAACGCACTATAAACAATTTTCGGGGCAGAAATGTTTGTTGTGGAAGAAGCGGCCACGAATTTACGTCGGCAACGGCAATTATTGGAAGCTTAATTCCTGTGTTTGTAATAAGTAGATAAAGACTCTGTAACTATAAGATTAACCTCACGGATAAATTGTTTCGAACGAAAAGTAGAACGCGGCAGAAATAGAGCGACCAATACGATCCGAACGCGTAAGCGAAACTGAAATTTCCGACTTTTCAATACAAATTAGGAGCACAGTTCTTGGGGAAGCACTGAAAGTATCTAGTCTACCCAACAAGAGAGGGCTGTTTTGTGGCGTGCGGGTGGTTCTGAGCTACTTGAGCAGTGTTGTCACTTTCATTTCAAAACTCGAGGTAGATTGAGATGAAAAACAGTGGTAGATTTAGATTTTGTGTGGTAGATTTGTAATTTCCCAAATGATAATAATTCAAAAGCACTTAAAGTCATTTATAAAGACAAAGTTTTATACATTGATTTAAGTACCTAAATATATTTGTTGTGATATTTTGTTCTATATGCATACGCATTATATATCTTAAAACTTACCATCAACAAATTAAAATTTTAAATAAAAGTGGATCAATTCTGCTCAAGGAATAAAAATATCAGATTTATTTGTCATTTCTTTAGCAAAAATAAGACTGTTTATAGTTTTGACATCAAGCTTGTTTTTTTATTTATTATTTCATTCATTTCTGAAAAGGCTCTTTCTGCTGCAGCGCTGCTATGTGGTAAAGCAGCTAAATTGAACATATATTTACTAAAATTCGAAAACATGGACTCTTCACATACATTTATCTTTTTGCTTAAATTAATTCATCCTTTTTTATGTCATTAATTTTTTCACTATCATAGAGCAAGAGTGGAGATCGCACTCATTATTGATAACTTCCTGCAGAATATCGTTAAAAGGGAATACCCTTTTTAACGGTAATAGTTTGCTGCCGACCTTTTTGAAATTCTTTTGGACTTAAGGTACTAACTAGTACGGTCTAGAATGCCAAAAAAACGCACGATTTTTGGGAATTTTTTTCTCGGAAACCTTATTAGGTAATTACAAGAGTACAAAAAAAATTTATTTTTTTTAATTTTCGAATTTTTACCGAATTATAGGGGCGCAAACGTCGACTCATAAAAAAATACATGGTGCCATGGCGGACAGTTAATCTCCGGATCTACTACAGCGATTTTCAAAAATCTTGTTGCAACTTCATTGTTTTTATGTTTTCAAGAACAATTTACCACAATTTGACCAAAAAATTATGAACAAAAAAAATGGCGACCCAAAAATGGCCAACAAAATTTCCAAAAAAAATTTTTTTTTTTCAAAGCTCGATATTTTTTTTTTGTTTCGACTTTTTAAACAAATTGTGGTAAATTGTCTCGTAAGATACCTTCCTTTAAATAACCCCTTTTTGGTTTTTTTGTTTCAGTTCACCCAATTCTGAGATTAACTGTCCGCCATGGGACCATATATTTTTTGATGAGTCGACGTTTGCGCCCTCTATAATTCGCCCAAAATTCGAAAATTAAAAAAAATAATTTTTTTTTGTACTCTTGACGCATGTATTCATTATTTAAAAAAATTATGTAATTACCTAATAAGGTTTCCGAGAAAAACATTCCCAAAAATCGTGCGTTTTTTTGGCTTGTATGTGTTTTTTAATTAAATGGTTGCATGTCATACAAATAACGCTGGAATTGTGTTTTCGGGAGCTGCTGTTGTAGATTCTTACAAGAAAAAATTCTCTGAAAATGACTTCAACAACTCAGAGTTATAGAAATGGTATAAAATGTTGAGGATGATTAAATACAACAATGGGAGTAAGAAACCGAAATGTTTGACAGGTGTGCATCTTTGAATCCTAATTTGAATCGTCTATACAGTACATATTACAAAAAAAAAATTGGATTAGTTAGCGCTGTTTCAAGCATTTTGAGTTTAAGTAAAACTTGTAAAATTTGAAGTAGATGGGGAATTTTGCAAGCAGGCTTTTTGAAGTACGTACATAGATATAGAGCATTTTCTTGATGAATCTCAAAAAGTACTTTTTTCGCTTTCATTTTGTTTAGAAGTCGATAGTCACTCGAAAGATTCCTGGTTAAGAAATCATTAAAATAAGTCTGATTGGAGATGGAAAACAATTATCTAGACTTACGTTGATTTTCTCATTCAAAATTTCCTCATTTTTGATATAATTAACGAGCCTTCGTTTAAAATCAATTCACTTCAAGATTTAGCTATACCACAAAAATTAACCATTTTTTATCGATAATAAAAACAATAGAAATGTGCTTCTAAAGAAAAATTCCTTGGAGTGTGTGTTAGCTATACTTTTTATAGGCAAACAAAATTGTAACATAAAATGTCTTGTAGAGTAAAATATATGTACTTAAAATGAAAATGAACCCATCTTCATAGGCCTGTCATAAAAAGAAATTACAAATCATGCAAAACAAAATACTTAAAATAATCTTAAAGTTACCTAAAAGATTTTCAACATTAAATTTACATGAAAAAGCTAATGTCAACCTTGTGTCGACCCTATCTATAAAATATGTATCAGATTTTATGTATAAATGCCAATTCTCGGACAACAGTCTAATTAATGACCTATGTGCAATTTAGATTATAAGTATTACATAAGGGTTTTATTTTGTAGAATTTTCCCTTTATTTAATTTTATGTAACCTCATGTATTTTCTCGATTATTAAAATATGAATTAAAGCTGAAAAGAACAAAATGTTAAGTTCTAAAACTCTTAAGAATATAAAAGTTAAATGTAAGACATTTTGTATCTTAATCTACAATAAATAAACCCATCTTCATGAGTAAAGAAGTCTGTCCAGAAAATGTAGTAGAAGTCTCACTGCTGCATTCAGAAAAATTAAGACAAACAAATTGTGTTGTTATAGCAGATTTTTGTTTGTAATTTTTATTTTTGGAGGGAATATAAAAAATAGTGGTAGAATTTTGAACTACCGTGGTAGATGTGGTAGATTTTGTAAATCTTAAAAAGTTGTGGTAGATCTACCACAATTGTGGTAAAGTGACAACACTGTACTTGAGATCTTTTCAGATCGACCAGATGTGTGCAGGGATTCTTTAGTTGTTGAATATATTTTTTTTTGAACGCAATGGTTAATGAATGGAAAAATAAAAAAAGAAACAGAAAGATAGAATCATCTACACTATAGGTTTTAATTTGCACAATTGAAGCTTTTATTCGGATGAGAATCTGGTGGTTGCTGTTGGCTGTGAGAAATCTGCAGTTGCTGCAATTAAGATGATAATTATTATTATCATCTTACTTAAGAGTAGTGCAGTAGGAGAATGATTGAAGCACAGAGAACCTTAATTGTGGCGGAGGGCTTCTGGCTGGATTGAAGTATTTTCGATTATTCCGACCACAAAATGTAGTCGACGATGGTGTTGACAATCCGATAATTTCCAATTAAAAAGAAGGAGTGCCGTCATATATCAAATGAAGTGATAAATTCAGATTAATTTATTTTCTGTGTTTCTAATGTTTTGAGTTTCATCTTCAAAGTAAATGTTGAAAATACATTTGGACATTATGGCAAGATTGTTTCCCTTTCTTATAGTGAAAGTGGTGACATTCATTTTTTCAATGAAGGTTTAGAACGCTGCCTTAGTGATTGTCAAAAGTAAAAAATTACGTTTCTTTTTGATTTTTGACGAATTGAGTATAAATTATTTTTTGACGACTTTGGCTATTAAAAGAAGAATCAGAAAACAAAAAGAAAAAGAAAGCCAAACAAAGACATAACGAATAACACAAACACCAACGATAATAAGAACATATCAATAAAACATAGGTTAGGGTAGGTTAATTGGCTGACAGTTGATCTTGTTCCCGTCACACTTAGATCAATTTATATCCACTGGGATCCTTCGCGATTGTGACTCTCATGTATTGAGACTTATGATAAACCGTAAAGGGTGTTAATAAGTTTCAGCAGATATAGCCTGAAATTTCGGAGGGTACTTCTAAGTCATTGAAGAAATGTCTGTCGTCAAAAATCACCTGGTTAAGGAGAGGTAGACATCTTTTAAGGATGCGATCCCTTCCTTTACCCCCACTTTAAATCATCTCTCCACCAGATCCATTCGAGCATGTGGCTCCTTGCAACTTCTGGTAGTTGAGTCTTATAAGTCAGTGGATGTTTTATACGTCCATTTGTTTGGTCAGGATTGCTAAATAAGTCGAAGGGGCAGTTCCCTTCCTTAAGAAGATTTTACCAATCATCGTAGTTTATTACTGTTCCTACAAAATACACGTGTATCGTTCAGTTGTTTTCATTTCTTCTATTATTTTTGACCTGGACCCTTTTTATGTCTTTTGACTGTGGCTGGAGGCGATTTCCAATATCGTTTTCGGCTGGTTGAAAGAGCTAAGGAATTTTCAAACGATTTGGTAGCGTTAAAATATTTCAATATGTTTCTGCTTGGAATGTCCGAGGGTTCCTCCAAGACGTTGAAGTAGTGTCTTCCTCGGAGATTATTCCTCAGACGATAATATAGCACAAGGCAGTGACACAGGTAGTGAGGAGTATTTTTTTAAGACCACAAATAACGGTACCTGCCATGCGATTTTTTTTTTCAAAAACCGTTCCACAGATTAAAATAAAAAAATTCTAAAAATTTAGTTAAAGCTTGAATAAAAATTCAAAAAAAAAAAATGGGAGACATTTCTTTTTTCTTGAATTGTTTTTATTTTTTTTTATTTAAATATGACGGTTTAGGTTAGATTTTTTTTATGGGAGGTGAGTGAGAGGAAATGAAGCATAGTTCCTAAATTTATCTTAAGGGGGAGTTTATCGCCCCCTTCTTCATTAAGGTCTATTATAATAACTTTTTGTTTTGGTGAGCAGGCTATAATAGCATAGCAACGTTTACTGGACGTAAGTAAGGGAATGTTTTATAGGAAGGGTAATGAAACTGCTCTAAGGACACGGCCATCTATGTCCTCCTTTACGTGTGTGTGTGTTGAAATCGGTTATAGAAATTCGGGTTCCACTTCTTTTAGAGAGGGAAAAATTACACGATCGAATACCATTTTAGATCTAGGCCTTGAATAAAAGTAACAAGTCCATTAGCGGATAACAAGATCCCATCCCACCCTTGACGAGCTAAGCATGGTATCTAATAGGCCTAACTAGTTATCGACGCTTTTAGGACAACTCTTCCGACCACTGCCTTTATTGAGCGATGGATCTGTAATAGTCGTTTAATTGGAGTAGTAGAGTCTGGGGAGCAATATTTAAACTCAAGGTGCGGTTTTGAAATACACTGTGCTAAAATAAAAACGTTACATGGTTCTATGGAAGGTACAGTCAGTAATATCTTAATTTTAAAACGGGAAGGGTACGAAATGTCGACAAAAAAATGTCGACTGGACAAATATAAATTTCATCGACTGTTAAAATGTCGACTGAAGTTTGATCGACAAAAAAAAAGTCGACAGTTTAAAATCTCGACTATTAAAATGTCGACTGAAAACTTGTCGGTGATAATGTCGACTTTTATCCCAAATTGAGTTAAATAAAACAAGAATGCTCTCTTTTAATGTTAACTAAATTTTATTATTAATTCAATTATATAAACTTTGCATACACCCAACCTCGCACCCACCCCAAATCCTATAGTGTGCCCAAGCAGGGGGGTTGCAGGGGGGCAGCATGCCTCCCCTTACGTAGCTCACTGTTTACGCGTCGACATTTTTTGAGTCGACATTTTTAAAATCGAATTTTTGATAGTCGACATTTTGATCAGTCGACATTTTTATCAATCGACTTTTTGAAAATCGACATTTTGAAGATCGATTTTTTTAAATCGACATTTTAAAAATCGGTTAATCGTCCCCAACCCTTTTAAAACGTTTTATATTGCATTTTAAAGACTATAAGAATTAATCGAAATAAAAAAAAAAATTATCGAAATTTTAGATGCAATTTTCGAAAATCAATTTTTAATATTTGGACTGTGAGTACCGTTATCGATAAAATGAATTTTTTCTCACACCTTGTAGATTGCATTAAAAAAGTTTAAAAAAATCGAGCATGAATTTTTCGAAATATTTTTTCCAAAAACAGAATTTTGTAAAATTTAAATAAACAATAATATCTAAGATTTTGGGGTTGTACAGTTTTTCAGAAAATCAAACACAAACAAAAATAATTCTAAGGGATTAACCATTAATAATTATTTTTCAAGCATTTTGTGTTTTTTTTAATGTGTTGAATATTTTTGAAAAATATTATATATTATTTTAAAATCAAATATTTTTATACATAGTGTATACTTTTTCAAAAGATTTTGAAGTGCTTGATTTTATTGCGAATTCAGGAAAGCTCAAATCTAACAAGTTTTCAAGATATTCCAATATTAATGTGTTTAAATGTTTTTCTTTATAAGTACTAATTTTAAAAATGAACTAATCTTTCTCTTTCATGGTTTGGCACTTAGCTACTTATCCTAAAATATTTTTAGTTGAAAATTTTTTTTTAAATTTACGAAATGCCGGAATAAGACAAACATGAGTAAGAAATTTTTAAATCATGCTATTTTTAATGAATAAGATAATCTTTGTCAAAGTTCATGAC
Organism: Philhelius festivus; assembly: GCA_963931855.1. NCBI lineage: Eukaryota > Metazoa > Arthropoda > Insecta > Diptera > Syrphidae > Philhelius > Philhelius festivus. The sequence continues at coordinate 140,865,736 of OZ007556.1, read as the reverse complement.
AAAAATTTTGAACAAATTTATTTTTCCTTGATGTAAGATCGTCGCTTCCGAATAGGCCTTTAACGTATCTAAATTTAAATTCTTAATTCAAAGTAACTAATTTACACGAAATTCCGTGATGCTAATTGTCGAACGTACTCGTATGTTTCGATTTTGGGAATGGTTTATAAAGAAGAATTAAGTAGATAATTTGCATTTTTTTTATTTTTATTGATTGGAATAACAAGAAGATAATCTAATAAATACTTAATTCTAAGACACAAGTTGAGACCATCCGCAAATACTTAATTAAATTCAAATTATCGGAATGTCATTAATGAATAATAATAGAAATAATACTGGAATCAAATGACTACATTGAAGATCACCAGTTTTTTGTTCGTAGCATTTCATAGCACATTTTAAAATATTAACTTTTAGGAATGCATCTTTTGTTTGAGTTGGCAACGTCAGACACGTTAAAATTGTAGGTCAATTTTGATGCACTTTGACGTGCTGTTTTCCCAGGATCAACTCAAAAATTATTTATCGACATGACTATATATGACTATATCATTGTGCTACCCTCTACAAAGCTTTCATATGTACCATTATTTATTAATGTTACTTTTGTATTCAACAAATATGTACAATTCAACCCACATATTTCACAAGCATGCCAGTCAAACAGAAATATATTTTGTTAGATATTGCTTTCACAAAAACACACGAGTCCACATTTTCAAAAGAAAAACTTTTTTAAATTCAAACATCTATTTTTCTACGAATTTTTTTCTAAAACCCGTCAAAACCTGAGTGCATAACCTAGTTATATTCGCAAAGGATGCATCCTATAAATATTGACTCGCAATGAACTGTAATCCAAGCAATATAGTATGCACATACATAAAAACTTTATTTTACAAAATAAAAAGGAAAAGCTAAACTTTAACATTTGTAGGAATACCTTATGCTTTTATCGATTGGAAAGTAAATGGCAAAAGACTTACGTTTTTTTTTATTTTTAAATGGCTAAAATTTGTTTGGATCCTTTCGCAGCGGACTTCAATAAGGAATAATGAGATACGAGTTGGGTTTTCAAATTTCAATCCATTTTACTCAAACTTTTCATTTACTTAGTATGGGTTTTCAAGCACCGCCGGGTACGCTCATTCATTTGTTTTGTTGAAGTTCTGTTGAAATCTAAGCACAAAGATTGCGCTGATAGAGGTGGAAAAATCCCCTTTTTTCAACAAGAGTTTGTTTAACTTTACTTTCTTTATACAATCAATCACCTTGAACTATAGGTACAACTTTAAGAAAAGAATAATGTATAATGGTGTTTCTTTTGTTATTTCTAATTAAGTTGATCTTCAAAAATAATTTTTTTTGGTGAACTTTAATTCTCCCAAGTTAACTTAAATAAAAAAAGAAAGCGTTAGATTATACTCGTTTATGAATGCGAAGGCAATTAGAACCCAGGTGTCGAATTATTTTAAGACAAAATTAAAAAAATAATTTAAAAATATTTACATAAGTTTTTAATAATTTTAAAAACAGTTGCGAGTGTGCTACAAAAAAACTGTTGAAATATTGTAATTTACAAATTCAATGCTGAACAAAAATGGACAAGCGAAGTTAAGTTTCACTAACAAATTATTTTCTACATTTTATTTTAAACTTCAAATGAAGCAGCGGTATCCTAGTGTAATTCTTTGTCGGGTCTCCACTAATGTGTCGTGAGTGAAGTTAGTGTTAACTCTGAGGTAGATGAATTCCTCCAAGTTTTTGCTATCAATAGTGACATTTTGCACTAATCGGTGGACAGAGAGGGGTAAAATTTCAAAACTCTTCTTTTCCACTTTTTCCAAAAAAATAGTTAAATATGAGGAAGTGTTCCTTAAACTATTTAACTAAAACATATCAGAACTCATTATAAATTTTGATTCTCAAAAGTTTTACTCAAAATTCATCAAAGTTTAAAGAAGAGTTTTGAAAATATACCCCTCAGATGTTTGTTTGCTGAAAACATTTATCCTCACTTACTTCAAGACCAACAAGTTTTGCTTGATTTTCAACAGCCGCGAAGGACTTTATTACAGAATGTTGTGAACGGCCGATTATGTTGATATCATCCGCATACCCCAACAGTTGGACAGATTTATTGAATATACTGCCCTCCATGTTTGCGCCTGCCCTGAGCACAATCTGCTCTAAAACAAGATTCAAAAATTCATATAATTGCGCTTCCTCTTGCTGAAACCCTGTACATTTTTGGAATTGTTCAGAAGAGTTGCTCCCTAGTTGCACATTTCGCAAATTATTTTCGAATGTCACCTGACACAGTTGGATCAGTTTTCCCGGGATGCCGAGTTCGGTCACAGCAATAAAGAGCTTTTGACGATGAATGCTATCATATGCCTCAATGTGAGTATTTGATCTATGGTCGATCTTCCTGGCCGGAAGCCACGCTGGTACTTTCCGACCAAAATATTACAGAACGATTCAAGACGTTCAAATAGCACGTTTGGCAGGTTCTTCTATGCAACATTAAGCGGGGATATGCCTCGATAGTTCTTGCAAGGCATAGGATCGCCTCTTTTCTAGATGGGTCATAGGGAGCTGATGGTCGAAAACGGGTATGCTCTTTTCCAGCTACATTTGGTTCATGGTTCGATGCATGCACCGTATCAAACCATCACCTCCGTGTTTGAAGAGCACTGCCGGTAAGCCATCAACACATAATATTAGTCCAGTCAAAGCGTCATTTGACTTTGCGCGCAGAGGCATGGTCTATTTTTTTTTCATGGATCGATAGGTGCTTATGAGAAAAGCTTAAAACCAAACTTGCACCACATGACAACTTTTTTTACCAAAGTTATTGGTAAAAATGTGTTTTGTGTCATTTTTTGGTCATTTGCGAATATCTCGGCTCTACTATCTCCTACAAACAAAAATTAAACATGTTTTTATTCCTAATAACATTATCTATAATTATGTTATTAAAAAAAACATTTGTTTAAACAAATGAAAAAAAAGTTATAGTAAGTCAAAATAATAATTTTTTGTTGTTTAAAAATCACTTTTTCGTGATTATTAAGAAAAAAGCCCATTTAACGATGAAATTTTTATTTTTTATTATTAAAGTTCTTGTAATTCCCTACAGTTTAAAAAAAATCAACATTCTACGATGAACGAAAGTCGAGGAATAAATTATTGAACATAGGTAAGTCAGCGCACCCACGCATTTTATGATGATTTTATGTTTTAACTAATATATCAGCCCCAGTATGTCGAAAAGTGAAAATAAAAAAACTGTATTGCTAATAACAATATTTTCTATCAACTTGCATTTGATTTAGTATGTTTGAGCAAAAACATAAAAAGTTACCGTTGGTTTCAACGTTTTTTTTCTTGCTTTTAATACCTTTTTTCATAGTTATTGAGAAAAAAAAACTGTATTTCACGGTAAATAGTTTTCAGTTTTGGATTTTTGTTTTATAGTCCTGCTAATTTTCTTTAAATTAAAAAAAAAAAATTAGTCCATTACGACAAACGGGAGCTAAGATATTCATGATTTAAAAACTTAGGAAAGCTTACAATTTAGTATCTTAACCTTGTAGCTTGTAGTTTTGGTGTCGCCAGTTCTGTGTTGTTTGAAAATTCGATATCTCAGAAACGAGTCACTGACTTTTATTCCTGAAAGTCGATTTTTTGTTTTCCGCAGCCCCTTACATTCAGATGACCATCATTTTTTGGTTATCTATTTCTTCGATGTGTCATCTGAGGGTGTTTTTAGAGGTTGAAGATGGTATAATTTGGGTAGAGCTTCTAGCGAAACTTACGAAAATTGTTTTTCTTATGTTTCTGTTGGAACTGTGATAAACGACTGAATTTTGGGGATCAAGAAATGGACATCATCGTTTCTATAGATTGAAAGTTCTTATTCAGCAACAGCAGTAACAGAAGATAGCATAGAGTTTTTGAATCATAAAATGCGGTCATAGTTTTCCATATGAAAATGCTATCGAGATCAGAATTTAATGAGCTGCTGCTTTAGGTCAACATCCGAAGGATAAGAACATTAATATGGAAAATGAGAACCTGACAGAACTATCGTCAGCAAAATAGTGAATAAGAAGTTTCCGATAAAAGATCATTGATTAATATGAGAAAGAGAGTCGGAGACAAACGGCAGCTCTGAGGCATACCAGCATTTATTTTATGAATACAAGACTTGAAATCTTCCAATATAAATTATATACCTACGGCTTTTCGACAGTTAATTTCTAATTCAACGAATAAGAGGTTCACCATCACTAAATGCACCTTTTTTGTATCATAGAACTTGATACCTAACTCTATCAAATGCTCTTGACATTTCAAGTGCAATAAGCCTACTTTCTGCAAAAGAATGTTTGTGCCGCTGTATGGTGAGATACATCACTGGCTGTTTGGTGGTTCTTTTGCTATAGCTGGTCATTGAGAAATCTTAGTTCTTCGAGATATGTTTTGAACTGAAGATTGGTCAGCGTTTGCATGATTTTGGAAAGAAGGGACTTAATTTCAATCGGTTGAGAGTTAGGGAGGGAGAAAGATTCGCCTTTTTTTAAGAACTGGCTGGACAAAAGTCCACTCAGTGGTGGTTTTTCAGCGGGAAATAATACAGCTTCGAGAAAATTGCGGTGGTACTATCCGGGCCACCGGAGCTATTTGTGTACATGAAGATCTTTCAGAAATCTAACTAGTTCGTGCAGCAGTACTTTTTCATAGAGCATAAAGTTTGTAGCAAACTGCTTCGCTAGAAGATTAGCTTTAGCGAGAGAGCTAACAAAGAAAATGGGATTGTAGTACAGCGTTCCAACCGTCCTTGGTTGCTGGTATTTTGTACAAATGACTCCTTTGGGACGTTGCAGAAATGTTGCCTTAATTTTTGGTCATAAAAAAATTTGATATTGCGAGCAATGTCCTTACCAATTTTTCTAGCTTCTTGAACTTATTCCAGTATTACTCAGTTGGGTTTGGTTTATAACTTATTTTTCTGACCAAATAACCTCTTCAAAGCTCGAATCAAACCATGAATTCTCTTCTGTTTGATAGATTATAATTCGCATCCCGAAAAGAATTCAATTGGTAAGCCTTCAGCTGCATTTGAATAACAGAGACTAGACTAGTCAATAGTATAAAATTGAGCCCTCAGTCCTCATTCCTATTTCTGTTTCTGTACTGATTTCTTAATTTGTCAAACTTTGGCTATAATTATTTTATTTATTTAAGTTTAAAGAATGATTAAACTTTCTTAAAATAAACGATAGCTTCGTAGACAACTTTCATGGAAACGATAATCTTTCTGCGCTATGCACTTGCGCACATTTTGATATTAATTTCTATTTTCAAGAGTAAGCCTAAGATGCTTCATTGTCCGTTGGAGCCAATCTTTAAATGGTTATAAACTTGTTCGAAAAGCATATCCTTGACAACTCGAATGTGTCTATTTCAAACCACAAAAACTAGCCCTTGTCCAAGCGGTGATACAAATATCAGAAAAATTGTGACACTGCAGCTGCTTCAATCACATTGTTGCTTTCATCACTGCAAATATCGTTTATTGCAGTTTCGACATAAACACTCCCTAGTTGACAGGATATCTTTTCAATTTCAAGAAATTATGCTGTGTACAAAGTTTTTGAAATGTCGTTATTTTTCTTAATTTTAATAAGCATCAATTTGACCCACTAATGTCGGCTGAAACTGAGAATATTTAGGTATATATAAAATGCAGACAAAGTTATATAGGTTTTCCGTTTTCCGGATTTTGGCATGAACTCGTTTCCTGTTGAGGCTCGTTGGATAGGACGTCCAGCTGTTGGTTATGGACACACAAAACCACAAGCTCTACACGAATATAAGAAAATCAACTGCAATGGCAAATTTTTATTTTTATTTATAATAAATATAAAATTCGAAAAACCGTTTCACAGAAATCCTTTTTTGCAGAAAAGGACAACAAAATAAATAAACATAAACATTCGGTTTTTCGTATCTTCCCCTATTTATGGCATTTTAGAGATTTCGGCTTATTGCTGTTTTGTTGACTTGTCGTAGACAGATGACACTTTTGTAATTTCCTACAGCCTTCCGAAAAGGACGAACGACCCATACAATGGCACAAAAGAAAGGAAAAACTGTCTAGCAAAATTGTCGTCGTCTGCCAACTGAAAGAGGACATCGTGGCGAGTGGTATTTTGTATTTGAAAGTTTTTCTTACAGTTCCTACGTAACACGATATAAAAGAACGACGTGTGTGACTACCTACACACACGAGAATAGAACTTGAAAGTACCAATTTATTGAATGGCATGCTATAGTGACAATAAGACGACGTGAAATTTCTTGCGACTGTGTTAGTATTAATGTACTCTACTCTACGGAAAATAAGACAGATTGCTTATTAAAAATGTAGGTGGTTTAAGAAAGGCTTTGAACTTTGAAGTAAATTTTGTTGTATAGGGATAACAACATGTCGACCATTTTTCTGCAAATAATAAAAGAACCACCGCAATGAAGAAATGTGGATTTTTCAGTCTTATTCCCGATAAAAGGCTTTTTGTCCTTATTAACACTAATATCACTAGTAACTCTTAAAATGCATATTAATCGAAAGGTCTGTCCACACATTTAACACAATTGTCTAAGTAAAGGAACAACATTGATCATGCTCCATGAGAACGGAGACTTGTTCAGTGACCTATGACAGAGGTGGTCGTCGGTGTTTTAGCGTCGTTTAGAACTTCTGTCATATTTATAATTCCAATCATGGAGTTATTATGTGATTTTGTAGGAGGTAACTCAAAAGATTAGAAAAGGAACCTTAAAATTAAAATTCCAGAGAATTAGAAAACATAAATACAAAGGCGCAAAATTTTAAACAGCCTATTATTAAGGTATTAGTATGATACTACTTAACAATTTGCTAACTTTATAGTAGTTTACTAACTCGTTCTTAATTTTAAACATTTTCTCGCTAGTATCGTACTAAAAGAATTTCCCTAATAAATTGCTTCTGAACACACCTAAAACAATGACATTTCGTGTAAAAAAGTAAGTACACGAACCTTTTTTGATGTTTGCAAATGTCAAAGAGTCATATAAAGCTAGCACGATACTAAAAAAATAAAGTAGGTATTCGATGATTTTAACTTTAATAAAAGGGTAGAGAAAGTATGATGCTATATTCGATTAAAATTTGCAAATTCGTTGTTTTAACCTAGCATCATACTAAAACAGCTTTAGCATCGTACTAATTCAATTAAAATTTTGCGCCAAAGTATTTATTGGTTCTTCTGAATAAGAAAAAAGATAAAGCTTAAACTTGGATTTTAAAGTAAAAGCTAGTTTTTGCGTGACTAAAAACAATCTTTAGATAGAAAGTAAAAGTAAACACTATTTTATGATAGCCAAATTTATGTAGCTTTACCTTGCTTTTTCAGTTTAAGATCCAATTTGTGTGATTAAAAAAAGCTTAAGCTAGAATATTATAGTAAAAGCTGTACAAATATTATGATTTCTGAAGCGCTGACTAACTTTATTAATGCAAATATCATACAAAATAGCGCTTTTATCACAGAGAAGAAATTAAAAAAAATGATTTTGTTTGCTTTTATATACATTATATATAATTTAAAATAACACAAAACCCATTTAAAACTACTTAAATAAACTAAAATTACTAATAACTAGAACAGCTTCAGCATGAATTCGTGTTTTGATTATTTTTGTTTGGTGCCACCCTAATTTTACACTCAAATCTATGTACATAAGACGACCACGACATACAATCTTCGTCCCTATCGGAAAAGTAACAGAACTGGCTCTCCTATCTTAACCTGCCCCTCCGATCCCGATAGTCCTGTTTATCCGAATGCGCTTTGCTCCTCCTTGTGCGAGGACGTCTCGACTTCAAAGGACCCGCCTATCCACAGGTCTACCGCTTATGTGATAGTGACCAAAATTGCCATTCCATCTTTAACCAGCCTTCAACTGTTTTAGTAAAGGAATGCATCGAGTAGTATGAAGCTGTTTAGACGCACACTCTCATAAGTCATAACACTCCTGGTTAGGGTGGTAAGCCCAAAAAATTAGGCTGATGGCTGTTTATGTTGGCTTCTTTTTATAGAACCTGGTTCTATTCCGACTCTGGTGCAACGTTGAAAAACACCAGGCACCCATATGCAATCATCGGCCGGATGAGGGCAATGCAGCAAATCACCTTCACGGGGCTATCAAGCCGGCTGCTGTTACCGTTTCATCAGTACAAAAGCTCCCCCAGCCCTGGTCTGTCGAAACAAAAATACTTATCAAACGAGATGCCAAAGTACTTTACAAAACTTAAATTCGCAAGTAGCCCCACGATTACAAGATTACGTCAGTTCTTTTTCGTATGCCTTGAGATTCCATGCAACAGAATCCTAAAAAGAATAGTTTCAGATTTCTGAATGTAGATTTTCAATTTCTAGTCATCGCAATATCGCTGAATATTGTCGAAGTCGCTCTGCAAAAGAGTTATGATGACCTCAAAGTTTGGAGCTGTTCTGTACGCTATTAGATCGTGAAGACCCGTAATTGCCTGAGTTAGGTTACCTATCAGATCGCTGGTGCTAATGCTGAATAAATTCGGCCGGTTGACCGCTCCCTGCTGAAGACCATTTTTAATATCAAAGATTGCGGTAGAAGCATCTTGTAGTGCGTTAAGAATTTAAAAATCAGATTGTTAGCTTTCCAAACCTTTTCAAAGCGCCAAAAGGGGTAGTACATGAAATGCTTCTACACAACCATCTTGACTGATCGCTCAAAGATGAAGTGTGGTGTCGGTATGGGAATTTTGGTTATCAGATTTTGAAGCATGAAGAATACTTTATATGGACACAATTCAAAGGTCCAGTAATGCCGGGATGAGCTCGAGAGCATGAACATTAACCCCAATATCACTCCTATCACAGTGAGAAATGAACGAGCTAGCCAAGGAAGGGCCCACACTTCATAGAACACTTTCGGAAAGAGTTAACATAGCTCTAGGTACGAGTATTATGAAGGGCAAAATGTTCTCAATTTTTCTTAGACAATCGAACCGTAGGTTGAGCAGCCTTTAGAACTTCATTATATCTAGAAAAATGTGGCCCACCTATAAAAAGCCTCGAAGAAATGATCCAATACTTATCCATAGCCAAGGTAGTTACAAGATGCACTGGCCAATAGGAGAACACTGCTGGGTATTCCTTGCAATACTCACTATCGCAGTTCTGAACTGATAATCCTCTGGAAATGTTCTGCTCTAGTCAAAGAGAGCCGAATTATTCGGAAAGTTAATCCTCGACGACCTTAACGAACTATCTGTACTGAAAAGCAAAGACTTGATATCTTATCTTAACTCGAACTTAAGACAGCAAGCTATCGACCTTCAGGTAGAGGGGAATCTATAGTTCAAACGGCGCACTGCATGAAGTTTTTGCCTATAGCTTACAGATTTTGGGCTCCACTCTAGACACCATGTTTTATGCTATAAGCTTCAACTATGTATATGAACAGCAGCGACGACCAATCGTTTTTAGAACTTTATGAGATAATAGTCACTTTATTTCACTGTTCCGTGTAATCCAGGTAATCGCAAGAACATGTCTAGAAAAATGTTATGCAATAATGTTTGAAATACTTTCGCAAAATATATTAATGCTGTGGGTATTTCATATTTGCGTTGTATGTACTTACCTATTGTTCCCAATTAACAACTGCAATAATGTATTACTGAGAAAGAACTATTTAAAAGCGAGAGAAAAATTTTTAGAAATTAAATTGGTAGTCAAAATAAAGCTGAACAGCCAAGTAACTACTCGGACTCGTATTACAATATTAGCATTAACCCTCAAAAACTTTTCTCTTTGTATTGACCGACTTACTCATACAAATATTTTAAATCAAAATCCTTCTTTGTAATGTTCAACGTAGAACAAATCTTTTCAATAGACAGAATTATAAGATACAAAACTATAGGAATAAACTAACATACTCATATATACCCATTAGTTAGTGTAAGGACAATATCTCATCTTGATGGAAACTCGAGTGAAGAGTTTATTCACTGATGATGATGATTAAAAATAATCGATTTGATGAATTATATAAAAACGGTTTGTTCACCAGCTCACAACATGTGGTAAGGGTTATTGATGGTGTTTCATATATAGCAGTAGTTATACTGAAATAGTTAATGTTACCAGGATGCTCTGATTATTTTGTGTTATGTTTTTTCATAGACTATATTTGAGTAGTGACTTTTTAAAACAGATAAAAAATACCGAAGCCCGTGAATTTCCATAAAATAAAAAAAAGTCTGTTTTGGAAGTTCGAAAATTATTTTAATTCAACTTTAAAATGCAAAATTAAGCTTCAGAATATGAAGAACAAAACTTTGATAAAGTCTGCTGCAAATTAAGACCGATTTTGTATTAAATTTAAATTAAATTGAATATTGTAAAAATAAATTACGAAATTATAATAAAATAAAAAAAAAAACATTCTTAAAATGGTCTGACTTAATTATTGTTTTAATATTTATTATAAAATAATATGCTCTAGGACGAGCTTAACGGACGAAGACCGTTATATATGTGAACAATATCGCTATGGATACCCAGTTATAACTTAACTTCTAGTTTTGGTGTCTTTAGTGGTAAGATGTTTTGATGTGAAGATAAAATGTCATTCATTTTGTTTTATTTTGTCTCCGAGTTGTGTTTAAATTAAAATAGAATTAAATATACAAATAGATACACAAAATTTTGAACTAGTGTTTATTTAAAAAAATTTTATTTCCAAAAATTTTCACAACTTTTATTTAATATTTAATTGTTTTTGCGACGCGTTTCGGAGTGTACCTCCATCTTCGGACAATAATTAACTTAATATGACGTTGGTGTTATGTGTCATAGCCAATATTTGTTGTAAGGTTTTAATATTTGTTGTTGTTTAATATGTTTTAGTTTTGTCTTCTTTCTAGAGTTTTAATTTTAATAGCTGTGTCATATAGTGGATTTGTTTTAAGTGTTAATTTGTCGTGTAGTAGTTTGTCTTGTTCTAATTTGTTTGCCTTGTATATCTCGTACTCTTCTGTTGCGTCTAATATTCTTCCTTTTCTAACTATATGCATAGGTATCAAGTTGGTGTCGAAGTCTGTATACCTATGATTATTTTCGATCAGATGTTGGGCGAATGTGGATTTCGTGTTTATTTTAGGTTTATGTTCCAGAAATCGATCATAAAAAGTTCTGCCAGTCTGTCCAATGTAAAACTTGTCGCAATCGTCGCATTTTACGAGGGCGGGTCAATAAGTCCGTGACTTTTGGAATAAAACACAGATTTTTTGATAAAAAAATAATTTTATTTTTCAACGTAGTCTCCCTTGAGCTCTATACACTTTGTCCAACGCTTCTCCAATTTTTGTATCCCTTCCAAAAAAAATGATTTGTCAAGGTCCTCAAAATAGGCCTTTGTTTGCGAGATGACTTCATCATTGGAGTCAAATCTTTTTCCACCAAGCCATTTCTTCAGGTTTGGAAACAAGAAGTAGTCGCTCGGAGCCAAATCTGGAGAATTGGGTGGATGAGGGAGCAATTCATAGCCCAATTCATGGATTTTTGCCATGGCAACTGCACATGTGTGCACCCTTGCATTGTCTTGGTGGAAAAGAACTTTTTTCTTGGCCAAATGAGGTCGGTTTTTTTTCAAATCGTCATTGAATCGGTCCAATAAGTTGGCATAATATTCCCCATTGATTGTTCTTCCCTTTTGAAGGTAGTCAATGTGGATTATCCCGCGTGCATCCCAAAAAACAGTCGCCATAACTTTATTGGCTGACAAACCCACCTTGGCCTTCTTTGGCGCCGATTCACCCTTAGAAACCCACTGTTTTGACTGTTGTTTGGTCTCTGGTGTGTTGTGATGGATCCATGTTTCGTCCACGGTTACAAAACGGCGCAAAAACTCCTCCATATTGCGATTAAACAACGCCAAACCTTCCTGTGAAGTTGTTACACGATTGTGTTTGTGGTCGACTGTGAGCAAACGCGGCACCCATCTTGCGGAAAGCTTTCTCATGCCCAAGTGATCATTCAAAATTGAAACCACTGAGCCATGCGAGATCCCTACGGCTTCCACAATTTCTCGCACTTTCAATCTTCGGTCGGCCAACACCATATCGTGAATTTTTTCGATTGTTTCGGGTGTAGAGACGTCCAGGACGTTCGGCATCTTCAGTGCTTGTACGGCCACAACGAAATTCAGTAAACCACTTTTTTACCATTGAAATCGATGGTGCAGAGTCCCCATAGTATTTATCAAGCTTAGCCTTGGTCTCGGTAATGGTTTTTTTTCGCAATAAATAATGCTTAATAAGCACACGAAATTCACTTTTTTCCATTTTCTCCTCAAATTAGTGAGTAGTCTGATAAAAATAGCTGTCAAACACAAACTAACTGACGCAGCAAGTTAAAATTTTGACAGGAGTCAACTGACAGATGCCTGTTGACAGGAGGAGTGTTGCTGTTTCAGTAAAGATGTCAGAAATTCAAAAAGTCACGGACTTATTGACCCGCCCTTAATTTATATACACCAGAACATGTTTTGATTTCATTTTGAACTTTTGGTTTTAGGATATTTTGTGTATTGTTGTTTGTTTTAAAAGAAATGGGGAGAGTACGATAACTTGGCCGCCAAGATTTGATAACGGGTTTTTGTAGGGGGGTCAAAAACAAGCACTTTTTACTATGGGAGGGGGGGGTCTATCTCCCCCCGTTTAGGAGGTAGGGGCACTTTTAGAAAAAATGGTTTAAATTGAAAAAAAAAATATTAAAAAACAACGGCAACACCTACAATAAAGTGCTATACTGCGTTTGAAAGCCAGAAGATTGTTCTATAATCCTGCATTTAAATTAAATTACTCATGTCAATGGTTTTTGAGAAATTCGCATTTAAAGTCAAAATTTTGATAAAATAACGTGAAAAAAAAAGTTTAGACCGATTGTTTTCAAAATTTTGAAATGAAATTGTAAATTAACTTATATGTGATCTATGTATCTATCAGTTCTTAATCGAATACAAAAAACCGCATGGTTCTATGTGTTCTAGTTTTTGAGAAAATCGAAAATTACCAAAACTACTTTTTTTGATTTTTGGTGGTGACTGTGATTCCATTTTAAGGATTAATGTTAATAAACATAATGAATCTTTGTTAGTTCAGTACCGCAATTCATTTAGCGTTACCCAGAATGCACCATGAGGAGGTAGAATTGCATCTGGGTCAGTTATTTTGTCAGTTAGTCAGGAGTTAGTCAGTCATAGTTAGTTAAAAATGGTCAAAATGTATTAAGAAGGTGTGTAAGTCTCGTCAATAAAGCCATCGTCCGTACTACGAGTATAACTGTCGAGTTCGTTGAGTTACTCTTTTATGGTGGGAAGCCGAGGATGTTTTGGCGGTAAAACACTTTCTAAATTTTCGCTCTGAAGGGTGGGAGGATCGATGTCTTTTAACTGTAAACCCTCGCATATATCACCATCGGTATAACAAGGGTAAACTTTTTTTACATCTGATAAAAACTCTATTATTTGCGAACATGGTGAACAGGGTCGGAAGTTTGTTTTGGTTTTCAAGATCGTTTATTGTATTTTATATGTATTTAGTGGACATTGGATAAATAGAATAAATTTGAATTTTTTTTAAATACAGATTCTGTGAATGCAAAAGAAACTTTGCATGCACCCAACCTCGCACCTACCCCAAATCCTATAGTGTGCCCAAGCAGGGGGGTTGCAGGGGGACAGCATGCCCCCCCATACATACTTTACTGTTTATATATTGTAATGTTGGAAGCTAGCACTGATTTATTTATGTAAGGAAGCAAAAAATATCAAACATTTTGTAGAAAAGTAGTTTTAGTTATTTTCGATTTTCTCAAAAACCAGAAGACATAGAACCATGCGGTTTTTTGTGTTCGATTAAGAACTGATAGATACATGAAACACATGTAAGCTAATTTACAATTTCATTTCACAATTTTGAAAACAATTGGTCTAAACTTTTTTTTTCACGTTATTTTATCAAAATTTGGACTTTAAATGCGAATTTCTCAAAAACCATTGACATGAGTAATTTAACTTAAATGCAGGATTATAGAACTATCTTCTGGCTTTCAAACGCAGTATAGCACTTTATTGTAGGTGTTGCCGTTGTTTTTTAATATTTTTTTTTTTCAATTTAAACCATTTTTTCTAAAAGTGCCCCTACCTCCTAAACGGGGGGAGATAGACCCCCCCTCCCATAGTAAAAAGTGCTTGTTTTTGACCCCCCTACAAAAACCCGTTATCAAATCTTGGCGGCCAAGTTATCGTACTCGTGCCAAAGAAATATTAATGTTAAGTTTTTTAAATTCATATTGTAACGTTTGGGGTAGTATGTTAGTGTATGTAACTGAAGTGTATTTGTTTTCTGTTGGTGTACTTTTGTCTATTTTATTGTTGTTTATTTTCTTTTTCTTTTATGTAATTAATTTGTCTATTATTACAGGGTTGTAGCCATTTGCATATGCAATGCATTTTATTGTGTTTAGTTCGTTGTTATACTCGTTTTTATCCATTGGTATATTGAATAATCTGTTTATAAAAGCATTATAAGCTGCCATTTTTTGTTGGTATGGATGATGGGAGTCCTTATGTATGGTTATATGTCTGTTGTTGTTGGTTTTCTGTATACTTTATATTTGAATTTGTTGTTGTTTTTAGTAATGTTTAAATCAAGAAAGTTTATTGTGTTATTATTTTCGATGTCTGTGGTGACTTTGATTTTGGTGTTAATGTTGTTGATGTATTTAGTTAAAATGTCTATTTGTCTATGCGTTCCGTCAAATGTGAAAAATGTGTCATCAACATATCTTGAATAAGAGATAATTTTATGTTTTTGTGGATTTGTTGTAGACAAAATGTATTTATTTTCGAAGAAATTAAGGTAAATATCAGCTATAAGACCACTTAGAGGTGATCCCATAGCTAATCCTTCGGTCTGGATATAGTATTTGTTGTTGAAAGTGAAGTAATTTTGTTTTAGCATGATTTTTATTAAATATATTAGTTCGTCGATTTGAATTTTATTCATAGTTGCTGTGGTAGTAAGGTTTTCTTTCAATATGTTGATGCTTTCGTCTATTGGTATATTTGTGTACATGTTTGTTATGTCGAAAGAAATCATGTGGTTTGGGGAAAGAAAAAAAAAAAAAAAAAAAAAAAAAAAAAAAAATAAACAACAATAAAATAGACAAATGTACACCAACAGAAAACAAATACACTTCAGTTACATACACTAACATACTACCCCAAACGTTACAATATGAATTTAAAAAACTTAACATTAATATTTCTTTTAAAACAAACAACAATACACAAAATATCCTAAAACCAAAAGTTCAAAAAAAACTCTAGAAAGAAGACAAAACTAAAACATATTAAACAACAACAAATATTAAAACCTTACAACAAATATTGGCTATGACACATAACACCAACGTCATATTAAGTTAATTATTGTCCGAAGATGGAGGTACACTCCGAAACGCGTCGCAAAAACAATTAAATATTAAATAAAAGTTGTAAACATTTTTGGAAATAAAAATTTTTTAAATAAACACTAGTTCAAAATAATGTGTATCTATTTGTATATTTAATTCTATTTTAAAATGTCATGTTTATTTATATATCCAAATTATTGGGATATCTCGAAAACTGTCATACTAATCTGGAAATTGAAGCCACCATCGATTTGATTTTTACAAAATACAAAATGCAAAACTTTATGAAAAACTTTAGAAGATTCTATAAAAAAATATTAACCAAACTTATTTGTAATGGTATTTGAACATTTAATGTGACGTATGTTGTGTAGACAATCGGGCTTAATGATCTATTTAGAATAATGCAATTAATTTAAAAAACTAATTCATTCTTTAGGGAAATTAATTGCATTATTCTAAAAAGATCATTAAGTCCGATTGTCTACACAACATATTAACCAAACTTTTTTCTACAAAATTGTTAGTAATCGAAAATGCAGTATAATGAGTACTATATTTAAAATTTCACTCAAAATACTTTGATTAAAATAACAAAAAATGGCGCAAAATTTTAGTTCAATTAGTGCGATGTTAAAGCAGTTTTAGTATGAAACTAGGTTAAAACAACGATTTTGCAAATTTTAATCGAATATAGCATCATTCTTTCTCTACCCTTTATTATTAATGTTAAAATCATCAAATACCTGTTTTATTTTTTTAGTATCGTGTTAACTTCATATATGTAAATCGCTGGCATTTAGAAACATCAAAAAAGGTCTGTTAACTTAGTTTTTTGGATGAATTGTCATTATTTAGGTGTGTTAAGAAGCAATTTATTAAAAAAGAAAAATAGCCCCCAGCACGATACTATACTCTGTCCAACAAAAATTGTCAGTACAGGGAAGATAGGACGTTTGTCTCTCATTCTGGTTGCATTGCCATTCATAAGTGTGTCGCCTTTTAAAGCTCTCACAGGGATTCCGTAGTTTACATTATAAATAGCTGCAAATGATAGTAAAAAACGCGTAGGGCTACCGTCTGCCGATTCAAAACGACTGAAAACAATATTCAATTTACCTTTTCCCACAACGCCAAGCGGTAAGATATAAGGCGCGTTTTTTTTAAGTTGAAAAGCAATACGACCACACTCAACATACTCATCTTCTTAAAATGTGTTCTCAAAAGCTTCAAATCCCAAAAGCTCCTTAATAAAAACCACTAAAAAAGCTCCTTGCTTGCAATTGAGAATGATAATGGTAACTCTGATTTGATGTAGATAAAGAGCGCACGATCGTATTGAGTGACACTTGACACTCTTGTCTTGATCTTGACAGTATCTCATCAGCAGTGGGATACGACGGTCGTGTTGGGGCGTACAACTTTTTGCAAAGAATTACAACAACAATTCCTTAAGAAAAGTCAGTGACTTGCTCGTTTTTTAGTGGCATTTTTCCTAACGTATTGTAGTGAGGGTGCATCAGGCGCCACTGCCTTAGAAAAAGCTCTCCCATAAGGCCTGTACTGACAATTTTTGTTGGACAGAGTATAGTTAGAAAATGTTTCAAATTAAGAAAGAGTTAGTAAAATACTAAAAAGTTAGCAAATTGTTAAGTAGTATCATACAAACTCCTTAATACTAAGATGTTTAAAATTTTGCGCCAATATTTTTAAAAACTTCGATCGGTCAAGATGAATGTTTGCATTCAATGGTCAAAAAGTTCATATTAGAAGAACTTTGGAATGCTAATAAATTTGATACTTGGTATTCTACATTCACATTTATTCTAAATTATATTGCTGCAATCCACACTTTGAACATTATCAATAGGTGTTTGGGGACATAATCAACAGGAGAGATATTACGGTTGAAAAATCGATTTGAATTTCAAAAATTAATCGAATCTTCAGGGGTCTTCAAGATAATGTTGTTTAGACATTCTCATTTAAAGACAGGCCTTAAGATTTTCAAAAAAGACTACTATCGCCATTATTTAATTAAGGAAAGTTATTGCTCTGCGACCTGAAGGAAATATCTGAACTGAAAATCAAAGACTTGACTGAGACAACTTCGACGACTTTTGTAACGGGTTCTCCTGGATCTTAAGAAAATAAAAAAAAACAGTTCTATGACAAATACCGTTAGAAACATTTTTCCCCAATTTTTGTTTTGACAATTTAATCCATGCCCATAATAGCCCACCCACTTATTTTTATCAGAATCGTTAGAGCCGTTTTCGAGATAAATTATATTTATCATAAAGACTGTTCATAACAAGAAAAAAGCTCCAGTGGTTTAGGCTATAAGGAGACGTACAGCCATACAGACAGACAGACAGACAGACAGAATTGCCGGACCTACTTTTTCGTCTTCTCTATCATCGTTATATCAACTTTGATCAAAATCTCCAGTTTGATTTTTTCCAAATGCAGTAGCTATATCGCAAGTAAAAAACTGTTAATTGTAAGGTTTCAAAAAAAATCGAGGATGTGATTTTAAAAATATTGATTTAAGAAAAAAATAGTTTTTTTTTTAAATAAAAAAAAATAAAACTAAAACTTGAATGCGCAATACTATTTAAATTTTAAGGAGCTTAAGCTCAAAAAAAATTATCAAAATTAGCCCTTTTTGAGAAAATCAAACACAAAAAATGGTTCTATGGAAGGTTCCAATAATGACCACTTTTTGAAAAATTTTCTCAACCATTAGCTAGCTGTTACTTAATAATGTCGAACAGTTCTTGAGAAAATAAATATTTTCTTAAATAAAAAAAAATACATTCCAGATACCGTTACTTTTTGGACCTTAATTTTTTTATAAATGTGGGAAAAAATTGTAATTGCTGTCAACCAAGTTTAAAGAAAATAGGTCGAACCTTATTGGCTTTAGACGAACAGACAGACAGATTTGCTAGAAAGACTTTCGTCTTTTTCGCTATAATCGTATTATCAAGTCTGATCAATATGTCGAGTTCAGTTGCTATATCGTAAGTAAAAATCTTATTGTGTTTGATAGGTCAAATTTGATGACTAAACGTTTTTTGAAAAATAAGCTTTTTAGAATATGAAATTAGAGAAAACTAGCAAAATTTAAGAAAGCTTATAATTACAATTTTGAGGACTTCTATTCAAGGATGGCTTTAGCGTTAAGTATTTATAAAATTACTAACAACTTAGAACTAAGAAATAAGTGGCTTGAGTTTTATTAAAATTTTAAAGGCAGTAACGTGCGTTTGTACCTAGGCAGCAGACATTTACTTTTATTTCGGAATTGTACTGGAAAAACGCAGAAAATCGAGTTGTGCTTGGAGAAGGGATCACAAAGTTTAATTCCATGAAGAAATGCACCTGGGGTTGTATAATTTTCATCACCAAAAAATCGTAGAAAAATGAGGAAAAAGTCTTTAGATAGGTATGCTTTTTTTATTTAAATTAATAATTTTTTGCGTAGTTGCTTACACCTTTCCCTCAAATTTCTAACTAAATCAATATCTGATATCTTCAATGTTCAAAAGAGCGAGTTTATGCGATCTAGTCGCGTACTTTATTTTACGTAAAAAATTAAAATCTGTTAAAATATCTCAAGTTGTGAAATAAGTTTCTGACAAAAAGCCTTGAAAATAATGCATTACTCGTACACACCTTGAAGTGCCCAGAGCTCTTTTCAGTATAAAAGGAAGAACATAATTTAACGAATTCTCTTCAAGGATATTCTTGCAGAGTGCTTCGCTTCTGCAATTACGCAAGCAATATTGTATTTGATATTATTATGTCCTCAAATAATACATACTTACAATACATATATAAACGTTTCCATTGCGCAAAGTTGACCAAAGAGAAAAGTAATACTTTTCAAATTATACTTAAAGATATCTCTTTGTGCCCTTCCATTTAGTTTTCTTTTTTGCTAATACTTATGCATAATTTGTAGTTGAATGGAAGTCGTCCTTTTTTAAGCCGCATAATTTGAACCAAGAAAAAAGGACGAACTGCGAATAGCCGAGAAAAATAAAGAAACGGAAATAGATCGAAAAGAAAAGCTTAGGCATCTTTTTTTTTTTGATTCTTTAAAGAACTTTTTGGGAACAATGGAAGACTTAAGTTACTACATAGATGAGAAGGACAATGATGATCCGTTAGTAGTCCTTTCCTTTTGCACTATTCAACGCAATAATGGCCATCTTCCACTTCAAAGGTTACTCTTCTGGAATAAGAGTCAACACACTTCGACACACTTAAATATGAGACAGAAAGGAAGGATAGCTCTCAATGAGAGATATGCAAATTTGTTTTTTTTTTTGTCATAAAGACGCTGACCGAGGTAAAGATATCCGCGTCATTGTCTTCGGCTTCCCGCAAGAGATATTATACATTAACCTTGCATAGTTTTTTTTTGGATTTCATTTTTAACTTAAGAACAAAGGGTCGAGTCAAAATGAATTTATATTTAAATTAAGACGGAAAAGGGAGTTTTTTTCCAAAATTCACGACATCCTCTGGCGTCGTCGTCGGTCGGCTGGGTCAGACTGTGAAATAAGGTGCCCCCGTTTATCTAGAATATTTTATGATTTTTTGTTGGAAAAATCAAGGAATGTAAACCAGAACAGCGTGAGCAATTCGAAGGATAAACTAAATGCCAACGGCCTATAGTACTGCTTGGATATAAAATATAACTTAAAAACTCTGGGGGCAACATTAAGTTTAAAAACTTTGATAATGTTTATGTAAATGATTTTAAAGATATTTAACTTTAGGATGTATTTTTTTGGAGTGTCATTATTTAAAAAAAAACACTGATTAAATATTTAGAAATAAAAATAAACCATGGCAATGAGTTCAGTGTAGTAAGGACCTGTTTTAAGAGCGATTTTAATTATTTTATAACAAGGACATCTTACTTGCAATACATACACAAAATAGTCAGATGAAATAGTTAAGGGTGTAGCGCAAACATAATTTTACTGATTTCGGTTTAAATTAACACGAGTCACCGAGCAAATGAAATTGTTCAATTGAGCAATTTTTTGTAAGCTATATTTACCCGATTATAATTTTTAAAAAATACGCAAAAATAGTTATGTTATTTACTGTTGATTTTAACTAGGTAAATACGAGTATTGCTTAACAAAATTGGATGCAATTAGTTTTTGTAATTCTCATTGTACCAACTTAACGTATGTGGCCAGTTTATTGTGAATACTATACTTGTATTTGTCTGAACAATTTCATATTTTTGATGGCATGTGTTGGTGTTAAACGATATCAATACAATTTTACACAGAATTTTATTCAACATAAAAATATATACTTGAAGCAAACGTTAAATTTTAACATCCAATAGCTTTTAGCTTGCACGTCAGGGAGTGATCGAATGAATAAAGCAAATATTAAAAGTCATATTAAATTAACTTTAAGAAAAGTTCACATCCTGGCCTTCTTCTTCCTTCCCCTACACGTCTCTCACTATATTCCCAATCGATTTCGTTAAAATCTATGTGTATGCTCAATAGAAAAACTTCACTGTTTACGAACTTCACTCACTTGAGAGCAAAACTCTGAAAGCAAGGACAATGTTAAAAGCATTCCAATGATGATTCTTGTTTTTTTTTTATTTATTGGAATTTAATTTAATTTGGGTTCATTATGTCCTTAAAAAAAAAGTCAGGGAATGAATAGAATTTTTCATCGGTCGTTAGACTTTTGCTAAAAGATGAAGTGCCACTGGTAGAACTCAGAAATTAGACAATTTTTTTCTTGACCACTTCAAGTTTACTAGAATTGAAAGCTGCAGTCCACCTCCTTTGCAAACTCTGATAATCATGTTTTTCGTTATCTGCTATTTTGTTTTTACAAATATTTGCTTGAAAAATAATTCTGAAAATGATTTCTCATATAATTTTGAAAAATGTTTTTTTCTATTGATTTATGAAATCTTTTCAATATAATTAAATGGCTGTCTGTTTTGAACGAAAATTAATTGGAGGATATTTATTGCGTATCAAACTTTTGACTTTATTTTTAACACCTCAAAGGGTTCGAGATTCGATAGTGTATCCAAATTTAAAAAAAATGTGACCCAAACGTGACGAGAAACGAAATTTTGATTGAATATAAATATTGAATATCAATCTGGCTTTCGGAAAGGATATTCCACCATATCAATATCACAGTTTTCTTGAGATAAAAAAGAAAATTTTACGTGTTTTTGTAGGTTTCAAATGAAGAGAACCAGAACCAAGTTACAACTCTCAAACATTCCAGAGTGCATGTTGCCAGGAATGGAGGAGATCTTTTCATGAAAAGATATACTCTTAGACGATTTGTCAATTCCTTGCAAAAAGCAGTACGCCCCTGACAAAATGTTTTACAGTGGCTGAGAATCGAACCCAAGTCTTTCTGCATGACAGTCCAATGCACTAACCATTTTGATAAAGGCTACTACCCTATGTCATTTACAAATGACAAAAAAGGATGTTTGATAATTTTTTTGCACGAAATGTCATTGTTTAAAGAAGTTTGTTAAACAAAAGTTAAACAAAAAAAGTTTAAAAAGTTTTTTTTTTTATTTTTTAACTAAAAACCAATAACTAAATTGTTTTAAAATTAGAAAATTGTTAAGTAGTATCATCCTCATAGCTTAACTCTAGGGGCTTTAGTTATGACGGTATATTCTTCTACTCAACACATATTATCGATTACAGAAGGTGATCGATTTTTAAAACAAATTTCTTTAGATGAAGAATGAGATCACAATTTAAACAAAATAGCCAATGTTTTTCGAGATTTATTAGTAAGGTGAAACGAATCAATGGAGTTTTATTTTTTTTAGGAAAACATCTTGAGATCCCTAAAAGACCTGTAACCGCATTAATGGAAATATGGTATAAGCAAACGTTAGTTTCATCAAATGTTTTGAAATAATTCGCTAATAGCTGTAAAAATGCAACCTGTAACAAAACTTATTTTTTATGAAACGGCAACTGTTTTTGTTATAAAAAATCAATCGCAATTCTCCCAAAATGGACTGTTCTTAGTTTCAGGTGAAACTCTGTTTACAGGAGATCGACTTTTAAGGTTGCCAAGGGATGCTACTAACGAATACTTCTTATGGAAAGTAGTCAAGGGCGTAAAAAGAAACAAAATTTTTTGGCGGGTTTCGGGCCAAAAAATTTTGTTTCTTCAAAATTGGACCAGATTCTCGACACACAAGGCTAACACCTTCGCTGACATCTTGCAAATGTATCAGCAAATGCAGCCACAGATGACTTACAGTTTGTTAATAGAAACGACGAATGTGAGATTTCCATTGCTACACTCAAAGAAGTAAGGCGCATTCGCCAACACAAGTTATCTAACACGAAATCACCAGGGTACGATATTATCACTACTTAGGTTGTGAAATAAATTCAAAAGAATAAAAAACGTCCAAAAAGTGGGTGTGGAAAATTTTAATGGCCAACTTTCTTCAAAAAAGCACCATCTTTAATCTTAACTTGGAACAAAACCTGGATTGTTATCAAATTTGATGATTTTTTGTATTGGTGGGCGTGGCTGTGAGTACTTTTTTCCGCTCTCCCATATAATTGGCCCCACTGTGCGCTGTCCTAGGAAGAAAGAACGTATCTCAATTTTCAAAATTTTGAAATGAATGTATTTTACTGTCCGACTGGGTCGCACGAACTAAGAGCAAGTTCGTGCGACCCAGTCGGAAAAGACTAAGAATTTCGAAAATGATCGCTATTAGAGAAAAACTGCTCATAAGCATAAAATTCATTTTTTTGAATGACTAAAACAACTCTTTTAGTAGTTGGACCTAAAAACAGGATGCCAAGTGATTCAAGCAAATATTAGTTTTTGCAAAAACAAAAAGCCGTTGTAGTGGTTTCTTAAAAAAATAAGCTTTTACATGCAAAATTTCTAAAACATTTTTAAGAAAAAATGTTGGTACGCCAATTTAAAGTTTTTATTATTGTTCTAATAAAAATTAAATTTACAAAAAAAAATATTGAGTCGTTTTTGAGATATTGAATTTCCCAAAAAAAAATAGATTTTTCTTTTTCAAAATTAAAAAAAAATATTTTTTTTTTTAAGTTTTGAAATGCAATATTTTTTAAACTTTTAAGAAGCTTTTCTATTAAAAAATTTTATTAAAATCCGTTTAATTTTTAAAGAAAATGGACTTGCGCCTTTTTACCCTAGTAAAAACACCTAAGATATGAAGATGCGCCTTGTTCGATGTTGAAGTCATCCAAACTTTGTTAGTTCAGTAAAAAATGTAAAAAAAAAACAGAAATAAAGATAGAAGAAAAAATGTGCATACAATTAATAAGCAAAACATAAAACGAAATATGCTAAGCATAAAATGTTCATGAAATATAAAATCGTTAAGCCCTAAGCAAAAACGGGACTTAGGAAAATATAAATATGTCTCCAACTTAATTTTTAGCGCTTTACCCTTTTTCTTAGAACGGCAGTAGCATTGAAGGGAATTATAACTTCAGCTTTCAAAAGCAAATTCTTTGTTTAAATGGAGAAAAAATGGGATTTGGATTCCAGAAACCTGCTTACTATTTTATTAAAATTATTCATTTATTTTAGTTGTGTAAAATATCCAAGTCTACAAACCTTGTTCATTTGACTGATTGCGTCCAGATTTTTCATTCTGCCAGTCTTCTTCTGGAACGAAATTAAAAATAAAAAAAAGAAGAAAACTCCGTTAGATTGTAATATTAAGTTAAAGAAATTTAAATAATGGGAAAACAGTTCAAATATTCGTTAAAATATAATAGAATTTGAAAATTAAAACAAAGTACAGGTTTTCGAAACCTTCTAGTGCTGAAAACATATTTCTTTGTATTTCGAAGCTTAAATAGTAGATACCCATGAGAGTTAATATTCTGTAATTCGTCGGAAAGATACGATTGTTTAAAAGGCATATAAATTGACATCAAAGTAAAATTTAAACAATTAAATTCTCTTGAGAACTCGAAAAATAATTTTTCGAATTTTTTAAACATATAAAGTGAATTAAATCCAAAGGTTATCTTTGTTTTTTATTTGTATGCTTATTACATGGAAAATGAACACTAAAATAACTCAAATGATGTACAGAGGTTCTGTCCCCATAGTACATTTACCTTTTGGGTCATGAAAAATTCTCATTAACTGGGCGTAATAGTATCTATACTTTTGAATTGGACATACAAGAAGTACGCCCTCAAACAGTTCATTATAGCTAGAGCTTATCCTAAAGGGAAACTCATTAGATTTTCCCTCAGTAAATGACGAAAAAAATCTAATTATCCTTGAAGCTTATATTTTCACTGCAATACAAAATTGTAAACATGTACATTTGAACATATCTAACAGTCATGTGCAAAAATAAAATTATGAAAGATTATTTTATGCCAATAGGTTTTTGGTGGATATACTCGTACTTGATAACATTGATTTATTTTAATCTTCCTATATATTAATACAATATACTTAGGGAAACATTATAATTCGGAAAAAATATCGTTGCTCGATACTTCATTAGCAGTAATATTGACACGTTTAAAAA
Source organism: Philhelius festivus (assembly GCA_963931855.1). Classification (NCBI taxonomy): domain Eukaryota; kingdom Metazoa; phylum Arthropoda; class Insecta; order Diptera; family Syrphidae; genus Philhelius; species Philhelius festivus. The sequence continues at coordinate 140,840,548 of OZ007556.1, read as the reverse complement.
GTAATTTTATCGCAATGCCAATTTCACAGAAGTTCCGCATTTTTAATTTTGAACAACTCGGTATTGTTCAAGAAATTTTTGATATCTAAAGATCGAAACATTGAAAATAGTTTAAACTAGATACATATATCCAAGCCACCACTAAATTCACCCTTTTTTAACAAAAGTTTCATGGTCTAAAAACTAGAAATTTGCCTAGCAGCCTAAAATATTTTTGCCTCAAACAGTACATTACAAAATCATTTATTGTTACCTTGGTCAGTTCTTTTTAACTTTTCAATGTTTTGTTTTTTGTGAATTTAGCATAAAAGTAGGCAAAAAAGACAAGGCTAGCAATTTTGGACGTTTATCGGTAATCTCAAAAATGTTTGAGACTATAATTTTTCAAATTATATCCTTCTACGTTAAATCATTTAACATTCCAAATTAACATGAATTTACAAAAGGGCGTTCTTAGGTCACTCTTTTTATGGAGTTATTCATTCAAAAGGAGAAATCTAGTGGATTGTGTCTTCACTGACTTAAGTAGGGCATGCGATAATCTCTCGCATCGACTATTGCTATTAAAAACAAAAAAAAATTAAGAAATCTAATTTATGCAATAGATAATACTCGGTAATTTTCAATGACCACTACCCAAAAACTTTTGAAGTTAACTCTGAAATACCACTGGGCAGTCAATCCTTTTAATTTTATTCATAAATGACTTATCATCTTATATTGCAGTGTCTCATTGACGCAGACGATCTTACAATCTACAAAACTATTTAAAATTCTCGAGATTGTAAAGAATTCAATGTGGTCTTAGCTCGTTTTTAATGGTCTGTTCGTAATGTAATCTGTGAGTTTTAGGAGGAAGATTTCATTAACTTCTGTTTACTTGTTTGATATGATGTTGTTTGCAAGAAACTTTCCCAATACCGCTATTGTTCTAAAATGAGCTTCTTCTTCATTTGGCTTAAATTCACTGTCCGCAAACACATAACCCATTAATGTTTTATTTATAGGAGTCAAAATCTTGACAACAATTCAACTCTTAACAAGTTTGATGCGCGGTCTGACTTTATTTCCTAAAATAATTCTCTATAACCTCAAACTAAGTCGTTTTTGCGAGAGAATTCAATATACACAATTCAAGTTGGCTCCGCTACTCAGAACTGAGATGCACCATCTTACTTAGCTTGTAGGTGAATCCACTCGAATACCAGATGTTTCTGAGAAAAACGCCCAAAATTTCGACTTGATTCTTACTTCTAACCCTTATGAATATATTATAACGGTAAAATATCCATTCAGCACTTCAGACCATTCAACTCTAAAAGAGAAGCATCATACTAGGAGCGTTTGGAAATACGAGAAAACCAACTGGGACGGTCTGAATAACTTCATCGCTGGGAATACCTTTGCGTAGGCGTTTCCATCGCTCCTTCTGTTCTGGAATACTCGTATTTCATGGTGGAATAGAACTTAACATTGTTTCGGAGAAAGTAAGATAACTGCGCTTGATATTTCTAAGGCATCTGATAGAGTTTGACATCAAGAACTCTAATCGAAAAAGAGTGAGTTTTTTACCAATGAGACCCTCATTCTTAAAAATTACATTCTGGATCGTTCAATACATGTGTTATTGGAAGGATTCAAGTTTGATCTTCACAAAATAAATCATGGTGTTCCTCAGGGTTCCGTTTTATTCCCGACTTTTTTCCTCATTTTTATAAATGATCTATTGTTTGAAACTACTAATTCACTTCATTTTTTTGCCAACGACTTTACACTCAGCGTATCTTACTCGTTCCCAAATTCACGTCGGAAGTGAAATTGCAACGGTACCGTTTAAATATCTTTTCAGCATTGCTAAATGAGGTACTCGTATAAGAAATTGTATGGAGTTTAATGCTTCAGAACCTCAATGCTGTTTAATATCGTTGAGGCAAAATTTGTCCCCTATGACATTTTTCCGGAGTAGCACTTTCATCCTAGAAACAGAAAAGGTTTCAGTGTACTCCGTATGTGTGTCAACGAAGATCTTCGTTGAAATTAACAAATTCGCGAGACCGCCAAAAATCCTGCGAAATGGTTCGGATTTCTATATCAGTGTAAGAAATTTTTCACCCTTTCTGACAATTTATAAAGCGTTTATACGTCCTAAATTCGACTCGTCCTGAAGCACCTTCTCGGGCGGCAATAGTGAACCTGGTGAAAAAATTTGAGCTGATTTGAAGAATTGAAACCGTGTGCGTCGCTCAAGAACAACTGACAATATTGCTGTTGTAGCCCGTAGTGTTGAAGAAAACCCAAGTTTGTCGATTCCTCGTCGATCTTTGGAATTAGGTATTCCACAAACGACATTAGACCGTATTTTGCAAACAGACTTAGGTCTTGAGGCTTTTAAAGTTCAGTTAAAACAAGAACTAAAGCCGGTCGATCACCAGCAACACCGTATCTTCGCTGATTGGGTCCTTTAAATGAATGAAAATGATCCGAATTTACATCGAAAAATCGTCTTCAGTGGTGAGGCCCATTTGTACCTCAGAGGCTACGTTAATGAGCAGAATTGTGTCATTTGGGACTCGGAAAATCTAAGAATGATTGTTGAAAAGCCTCTTGGTTCTCAACGTGTCACTGTTTGGTGTGGTTTTTGGGCTGGCCGTATGATTGGACCTTACTTATTAGAAAATGAGGCTGGTGCAACTGTTATGATGAATGGATTGCGCACTGATAATTTGAAGCTATTGATGTGGTCGATGTTTGTTTTCAACAAGACGGCGCGCTACGTGCCACATAATCGTAATTTTGAAAGAAAAGTTTCGTGACCATCTTATCTCTCGAGAGGTAATCACAATTGGCCACGAGATCTTGTTATATAACACCTTTACACTTTTTCCTTTGGGACCAAGTGAAAGATGGTCTATGCCAATGCTCCACAATCGATTCAAGACCTTAAAGATGGAATTCGTGAAGTTATCGAGAATATACAGGCGCAAAGGTGCGAATTGGTCTTGGGAAATTTCATGAAAAGAATATGTTGATGCAATTGTAGCCGTGGCGGCCATTTGGCTGATATCGTTTTCCATTGCTAATAGGATATTTTCCTTCTTACAATAAAATATACGTCCATTAATTTCTCCTAAAAAATACTCGTTTTTTTAATATCAAAATGAAACCTCTTATTGGAAAACCCTATAGCTTCTTTCACAAATATTCTCACTCAAAGTACCCAGATGCTTTCCTCCCTTTAATCAGTGATACACGGCATACTGGTTTCGCTAGGAATGCTCATCAGCTAATCTTCGAGCCAAATTTTTGTACCGACAAGTGCAGAAGTTCGTGTTTTAGTCGCACAACACGATTATGGAATAATTTCCTCGACACGGATTTTCCTTAGGATTTGAATTTGCAAACTTTCAAGATCGATGTTAATAAACACCCCTTTCCCCTCGATCCCTAATTTCCCTACGCACTATTTCAAACTATCGTACCAATTATGAAAAATTTTCTTAAATAAAAAATAAAATGTTTAAACTATTTAATTTTTACAATCTTAAATATAAATATGTAAATAAATAAATAAATTATGTTTAACACTATAAGCGTCTCAATAAACCCTCAATAAACACAAAGTAGTTGTGCTTTCTAAAAAATCCACCATATAAAGTGTGGGCCAAATACAAGTTTCTTCTTAAAAATGCACAAAATTAAATTTCTTCCATGTGTTATGGCTTTATTAGTAAGAGCAACCATTCCCATTAATTATGGAACACAACGTTCAAATGGCTGCCTCGGCAGGAGTCAATTGGACCTTGTAGCGAATAATCTAAGATCTTTGTGCAGATTTCTCCTCAGGCTAGTGCGTGAAATGTTGAGCTGTTGGGATCGATGGCGAGTTGATGTTCATGAGTTGAGTCTCAAGCTCTCGTGCCACAGCAGTCACATTCTCGTCGGTGCGGACCGTATGACGACGGGGACCATGAGTGTTGTCCACTAGCATACAAGTCTCAAGAATTTTTAGCACAAACTTTCGTACAGCAGGCGCGGTGGGTGCTTCATTTCGGCCAAAACTTCTTTTCAAAAACGCTCTGTTTGGGCTATACAGCACTGACTTTGGAAATAAGTTTTCAATAATTCCCAATGTGTTGTTCAAGCTTAAGGCAACTCATTTCGTTTTGCGGAGGAAAGATACTGACTTTCTGGCCCACTTTTTACTCTTTTTTATTTTGTTCTTGATTTTATCAGATTTGAAAATACATAGATATAGTTTAAAAAAGAATAAACATATTTTTCAAAAAGGTACAGAAAGAATTATTCGAACAGCACTGTCTGTATATCAAAGCATTATTATACCTTCAGCATTTTTCTATCAAAGCAAAATGCAGCTCTCACTCACCTCGAAAATCAACACAACTCCGTATCACAAACATTTTAACGACACTTAAGCGTGTTAAAGACTCTCGTAATTATTTATTTTATTTTATACTTTTGGTTTTGCCGGCAAAGGAGTCGAATTCGGTGGAGATGCCGCCATTGCAATCCTTTTTTATCAACAAACAAAACTATGCCAAGTGTGTGTATGATCTCTGCTGTAACTTAGACCATAATATTCTGTACACCATAACCATCCCCTGGGGTAAATTATATTTTTTAATTTCACTCAAATGAAAATACACTCTTTTTCAAAATTCGCCGGAAGGATACTTAGATTGCTAGATCTTGCCAGGGATTAAAATTCATTGAAGTTGCATTTTTATTGCGAATTTACACGAGAACGAAGAAACGAAGGTACGGATAACTATGGATAAAAATGTGTTTGCGACTTACAATTACCGCCCATTTGGCACGAAATTCAGACATTAACTGGCAATATGAGAGAGTCTCGTTGGTCCCATCTCCCATGTCCTAGAAGCTCAGAAGAGGGAAGCACAGTGTGGGCCACCAGCATTGTATAGAAGTGTAATATTTTCTCAATGAGTGGAAAAACCAATATCACAGTTGAATAGGTTCTTCTTTTCAAGGAGTGCAAATACATATAGACTAGCATCATCGTTGCTATTGTCATTCGATCGCCCGCAAAATTATGATTGCCAGATTGTTTTTTTTCTCGTATATTGCCTTAGAAATTAGGGATGGTGTACGATGGATAGATAATAATCAAAAGTTTTTAAGTAAACTTCGGTTATGCTAGTGTATTTCGTTTTCTAAAATGGTAATAATTCACGCTTTCGCTTAAAATTCACACAACGAGAATATGGTATTTAAATTGTTACTTTTAAAAAATAAACACATTTTGCTATTATAATTTTATTTATCATTTTATTAAAAAAGAGTATTATCAACAACTCAAGAAAAACTTTGTCAATAAATGCCTAAAATTGAAATTAAAATTAAAATAAATATGACTAAATCTATCTCATAGTTAAACAAGATATGGCAACATTGTTTTTAAACTTAGTTGAACCTTAAGTTTTATCAGGTATTTTTATCGTGAGAGTAGCTTTCCGTTGGTGGTTTTGTAGCATTTGCGATGGAAAAATTAAGTTAACCCTCCAGCCTCCACGTGCATTATTGAGTACACACACACGCATGCAAGAAGATAATGTTATTGTTTCAAATAACTGACGAGGACAGCTAGGGATAGCTAAAACGCAACGGGAGGAATCGTTTGAAATAGAAACAATTTTAAAAATTTAAATTGTCGGTAATTAAAGTTGTGCAGGTCTTCGGTAGTTCATTGCATTCATTGACAAAACGGACTTTGTTTGCGTATAAAAAGCATTAATTGACATTTTTGTTTTATTTGACTTCTTGAAGTCTTTAAAAATAAAATCCAAGAATGGATCTTGTAGTTCACAGATATAAAGTTGCTAAGCATAGAAAACTTATCGGTTTGATAAATAAATGATAATTGTAAAAGGTTAAGGAGAAATTTCCAAACAAGTAAAATGTCTTCAATGGCCGTCATTAAGAGGTTTACAGAAAGGGTTCTTCTGGTGATCTGTTGGCATTATGTAACGCCCCGAAAATCGAATCACTATTTACCATCATTTTGAAGAAACAAAAAGAGTTGTTCTTTATATGTGTTAGAGTTTGGCACAACCAAGGTGGCGTAAAATTAATCACCCTATCGGAAAATGTTATAACTTTTGCAAATGCCGTCGTAAATCATATTTAGCATTTGTCAACTAGACAGCTGCAGAATACAAACAGACAAGCAATAGAGCGCTATTCTCCGCAAGAGCGTGGGATACTTGTGTTGATTTTGTTGACCAATAATCTGTCGGTGGAGTTAGCGCAGCGTGAATTTCGACGTTGATTTCCTAATATTGTCGCACCACTGGGCAAACATTCCGGCGCTTCTCTACTCGACTTGAGCAGACTGGAACCACAAGAGTACATGCAGGGCGTGGCTGCCACCGGACGGCCGAGAATATCGCGGCTGTTGCTGCCGATGTCGCTGAGAACGAAGAAACATCAACCAGACGACGGGCCACGCAATTGGACATCATCAGACGGAACCTACAGTGAATTTTAGTGAAAGATTTACACATGTGCCCATACCAAGTGCAAACAGTGCACTTGGCGATCCGTCGCGTTTGAATTACTGTCAAGCCATCTTCAATCTCAACAACGAATAGGACGATTTTGTGTCGAAAATTATTATAAGCGTTGTATCGCATTTCCACTTAAAGCCTAGTACTCACCTAGCGTGAAATGAAAAATAAATACGTTCCAAATTACACGCGAAGAATAAAAATGAAAATAGAATATACTTTTCCACGTGAATTTTTGATACTCACTTTGAATGAAAAAAAAATGACAATTATTTTTAAACTGATTCGTTCTTTCTGTTTATAAATTTTCAATTTTTTGTTTTGAAACAAAATATTCAAATCAACTGACAAATGTCACAGTTTTCCTCGTTGCCTTTAACTTTTTCCTGATGGTTGTACATTGAGAAATGAAAATCATAGCGTGGAAAAAGTTGTGGAACATATTTGTTTTTCCAATCCACATTTTAGTACTCACCTCTCGTTGCGGATTTCATACCAGTGAACCAGCCGTCAGTTTTATATGAAATTTTCATTTTCACTTGAACTGAGTACTAGGCTTAAGCAGTTATGTCAATTAGCAAAATCATCGTTTCTGGGTACTGAAAATCCGCGTGTAATACACGAAGAACCATTTCACCCACTCCACTGCCACTGTGTGATGCGGCATTCACGCGGGAGGAGTGATTGGGTCGTACCTTTTTGAGGACGCCATCGGCAATACGGTTACTGTTAATGGCGAACGCTTTAGGCCCATTTTAAACGACTTCTAACTGCCGGAATTGGATAAGCGGGCAAAAAAAATTCTAGTACACCTCAAAACACCGTTGTGTCTATGACACTCTTCTTCATATTTATAAATGATCTCAAAAAAAAAACTGAGAAGCTTACCCTGGTTGGTATGTATGTAAACGCAGCGAAATGTAATATGGCTACTATATTAACAAAGAGACTATAGGTCCGACCAAAGCTTGAGTATAACTCTCTTATATGGGTGACTGCCCCCAAATTTTATTTCAATCTCCTGGATAAAATCCAGAACAGAGCTCTAAAACTTCTAAGAGACAGATCCATCTCGGAATCTTTTGTTGATCTTAAAACATCTTCGTCTTTCATCGTATCAGTTATATTCCTCCCCTATAACGATACATCAAACTCTCTCACATCAAACGTAGTCTAAGGAGTGGGGCATCTAGTGGTTTCTTTGTAAATCACAGGGGCGAACGCAGGTAGGGATTTTAGGGGTTCATGATGTGATTCTTGATCATATTCTAAGAAAAAAATTGTTCTACAGTAAAGTCTGATTTTCAACTTTGACATCACTTTTTGACGATGTAAAAAAAGGCTAACTTTGTGTACCCTGACCCATGTTAAGGTTAATTTCTCTGTCATTTTTAGATTTTATTTTGAGAAGAAATACTAGCCTTTAAAACTACGTTTAAATTGAGGTGATATGTTTTAGTGTTGCCAGATATTCAATTTTAAATGGTGTTTAATTGTTTTTGCCCGAGCAAAATTTTTTGAGGTAAAAACATAAAGTTTTCTTATTTTTACCTGATGAAGAAAACAATAATACAACAAAAATATTTAATAAGTGCACCCAAAAACCCAAACATTTTATGATACTTGGGAAGATCTAAAACAGGTAAAAAATCGAATTTTGTGTTTTGTACCTACTTTTATTGCTAATCTTTGCAATTGGTGTGGTTTTTCAAGAATTAATAGTTTTTAGGTAATTTTCAAGACTGTGTACTCATAAAAAGGGTAAAAATGGTACTTATGCCTATTTGACTTGCTGTCAAAACCCTAATCACCTTAACCCTTCACAGGGAAAGTTAAATTTTGGGGATGACTGTTTAATGGGTAAATTAACTAAATAAGTAGTATAAAAGAATAGAAAAACTCAAAACACATTCATCAGATTATCAAGTTTGATAAGAGCGCTTTTTGAAATGCCTTTAATTACGAGAGAAGAATACGCACACATTTTATTCGTTTATGGGTTGTGCAATGGAAATTCAAGAAGAATTCAGAAACTTTATCCTAACAGACGACTTCCTTCTAGAAATGTTTTTGGAAATGACCTTCGAAGGCTTTGAGAAACTGGATCAGTTTTAATTGCAAGACCTAACGCGGGAGCTACAAGCACAAGAAGAGTTTCAGTGATACACTTCATCTGTTCTGGGTTAGTTATTTTCACCCTTAAATAAACAAATAAAATAAAAATTACAAATTACGAAATACTAACATGTAAAACTTACATCTTTATCCAATTTCGACAATGAGTCGTTTGAAAATTTGTATTCGACAAAAAATAGTGTTCTGAGAGTCGTAGAAGGCGAGTAAAACGACAGTTATAATACAGATGAGTGACATTTCTCATACGAAAACTTACGTTCCACTCAGAGTATGGCGTTACGACTCGAAAAATAACGATAAACGACTCTTAAACGCCATTCATAATACAAATTTTTGAAAATGACATTTGTCGTTCAAGCGAAACGCATGCTACAAAAAGAGTGAATATATTTATGAAAATCTCATATTTTTTTGAGAATGTGGCTGCTGTTGCCGAGAGTGTGAGACTCAACTCACGAACATCAACTCGCCATCGATCCCAACAGCTCAACATTTCACGAACTAGTCCGAGGAGAATTCTTCACAAAGATCGGATTATTCACTTGCAAGGTCCAATTGATTCAGCAATTTAAGGCGCACGACTATCAGCTTCGTTATCGCTTTGTTAACGGGTCTTAGAGCAGATTGAATTGGACAACAATGTTGAGCGAAAAATCATCTTTTCCGACTATGCGCATTTTCATCTCGGCGGCTACGTTGATACACAAAATTGCCGCATTTGGGCCTCGGAAAACCCGCACGTTATTTTCCAGAAGCCAATGCATCCACAGAAAGTGACAGTTTGGTACGTATTGTGTAGTGGTGACATCGTTGGACCATTTTTCTTCGAAAATGGGGCTGGGAACAACGTTTGGGTCAACGGTGGGTGTTACAGAGCCATGTTAACCGACTATTTTTTTTTTTAAATTGAAGACAAAAATTTGGACGACCTATGGTTCATGCAGGATGACGCGCCATGCCACACAGTACATGACACAATCGATTTTGTGCGCACCAAATTCCCAAATCGCATTATCAGCTGTCTTGGCGATGCGTCATTTGGCCGCCTCGGAGCTGCAATTTTACCCATCTGGACTTTTTTAGTGAGAACCATGAAGGAAATGGTTTTAAATATTTTGACATGCAGCGTATATAAGACAGTTTGAGTATTTTAATACTGATGGAAGATCATTTCCATGTAAATAATATAAAAAGAACTGGGCTCAAATGGCTGTCCTGACGAACTCCAGGATTAACTTTTAAAGTTTTTGAAATATAGTTCACAGGATAGGATATCTTATATTAAACTAAGCCTGCACAGTTTTGTGCACCAGAACTGTATGTGAAAGTTTGTTGAAAGCCTTTCTAAAATCACCTAGACAATAATCCGTTTATTTTGTTATTTTTAAAAGAATCTTTACAAGACTCTGCTAGCTGCACGAGAAAAGTGACAGTCGAACTTCCTAGGGTCTGGGTAATGTAGAAATGGGAAGGTTCAGGGAAAGAATTTAGCGAAAGTCTTAGGTAAGGGGTGCATTGTTGCACCATCCTGATTTCTGAATGAAGTTAAGAACGCTTTTTAGTGGCAAAAATGAGACGTCACCCAGTTGGTCGAAAAATAATTCTCCGACGGCATCTTTCCTAGTTCTGGATAGGCTGGGACATTCACAAAAGCAGTGCGATGAGCCTTCTTCTACCTCTTTGTTCCAACAACCTCTGAATAATTCAGATGTACTGATACATATTCTGCTCATGTGGGTTCTCCTTAAGTTGTGATCCGTTAGGATTCCAACCAAGAGACACAACTAACGCCTGCTAAGCTTCAGTAGATAATCTGTTTTTTTCTTTGAAATATTACTCAAAACCCGACAGGTGTCAATTGTTGACCATCTGTCTTGAGGTAACTTTTGTGAATTCTTATACTTTTCCTGCCCAAGTGGCTTAAGCACCCAGGGTACAACTTGCATCGACTCAAGTGAAGAAGCGTCTTTTGCCAGTTCATCAGCCATTTCATTTCCATAAATGTCACGGTGTCCCGGGACCCGAGCAATCTTATTTCTCAACGGCAACGAGCAACCAGTTTTGATTTCGTGACAATTTACGAAATGGCTCTGATTGCCGCCTATAGCTTTCTATGAAGATATTAATGTTCTTGTTCTTCACTATGGAAAGATATTTTGCGGCCTCGGAACACTGCAAACATTTGGGAGTTTTAATGATCTACTATTTATAAGTGGGTTATCTGAGAAGATGCCTAACCTTACCCCAGCTTCCGTTTTGGAATCGTCTGTAAAGACTTATACTTGATTTGCGTTTAGAACCTGGTTTTGCATCCATATCTCCCTTGTCGGAATATTTTTTAGTGTGACTGAGTTGAGTTTCTATAGCTCTGGTTATCTCTGAATTTTTGCCATGGCCTAGCGATTGATGCTCTTACCGAAGGCTGGCCACAAAACCAGACAGGCTTACGTCAGGATAAGCCTTATGCACCAATAACTCTAACCATTACCTTAAGCACTAAAGTTTGTTTAATTTTTGGAATACTAGGAATTCGGATAGATAAAATTTATTAAAATATGTACACATACATATATTTTGTTCAAAATTGCTTTTTTATATATCGCCTCAAACTGAAAAACAGTAAACGTTGTTGTTATAAGGCCAACGTGAATCGAAGTTAATTTTTGTTTTCCCTCTTTGTTTTTTACTTCAAGCGTTTAACTATAGTTTATTTTGTGATATTCTACCATCTATACTCTGATGGTTCATAAAAGGACTCTTTAAAAACAACCAGATAATTTAATCAAAAAAGATTCGTATTTTTGTTATTGCTTGTCCACAGCAGCGGAAGCAAGATGGCCACTCCATTAACTTTTCTGAAAATAAAGTTAAACTGATTCATTTAGAAGTTAAATGTTCTGTGTTTTTCTTTTTAGCTACTCGTTCATACATACACACACACATATACAGAGGAACACTAATGGAAAACGAATAATTTATTAAAAATATAAACAAGGACCGTAGAAACTTTGTACTTTCTGACGAGTACCGAAACCATTTTTTTTTGTAAATCGCAGTGCATTGTTGGTAACGTTCAAAGCAATCGAATTTTGAATACTTTTACCCTTTTATTTTATCCTTCGGCTAAGTTTTTAATTTTGTTTTTACGAGTACATTTAATTGGAATGAGTAGTTGCAACTATTGACGTCAGAGAGGTATAGTGTGTTGCTGATTAACTATATCAAAACATAATTTGTATGCAAAAGACAACAACCATAGAATATTCGTTAAGTTAGTGAAAATAAACATCCCTGGTTATGATGAGCTTATTGGATTTGAAACAGAGTGCTTCACGTATAATGGGTATAACAGTAATACCTTAAAAGAGAAACCAATGACTGACTCAATAATCCTCGGCTTATGGTAAGTTGTAGGTAACAATCGTATAAAGAAAAATTTTGTTGAAGGAATTTTGTAATAGGTAAAATATGGGTCAAGACGCAACTTTGCAAATTGGAATTCGGAAAAGGAAGTATGAAAATATACAGTTGGATCTTAAAGTCCTTAATCCATCATTTTGTGTGTCAAAAGCGTCTTTCAAAGGAAAGTATCTAAATTTTCAGACTGATCTGTCAAATAGTTTTGTTGTGGCAGCCATTTTATTCAGACGTCTAAGAGCATTTTCCTTAAATGAAAAAAAAAAAACACACTATTTTTTCCGAGAGATAAACATCATGCAAACAAAACAAATTAAATTTGGTGGTGCAACAGCTCGAAGAGAACCAGGACCTAGTGACTTACAACTCTCAACCATTCAACGGCTAATGAGCAGCACTTTTCATGACAAGAGATACTCTTGGAGGATTTGTCAATTCCTCGCAAGAGGCAGTACACCCCTGAAAAAAAAAAATGAGCGATAAAAGTATTTAAAGAGGCCAGAGGCTTATCACATGGATCAGTAATTATGATTTTAAAAACATATTTGGACATACAAAAAACTTGCCGCAAGCAAGCTCTCACAATCGACAACAAACCCAATGGTTTGACAACTTCTAAGGAGCCTTTGGTGTTGTCCAAGAAAAATTCAACCAAGGTTTTGCCTCGTTTCGTAAACGTAGATGGAACATGGTATTACCAAAGCACACCAGACACCAAGGAACTGTCGAAACAATGTACTTCTCTTGGTGAATCGAAGCCGAAGGAGCCCAAGACCGATTTGTCAGCAAATAGGATCATGAGTCATGACGACAGGTTTTAATGACTTAAAAAAGGGAAAAACGATCGAACGCTTCGAAGTCCATATATGTCAAGCAAAAACGGCTTCATTGTGCAAATAAAATAGATCTTTTCTACGAGGACAGTCGCAATGACAAAATTACATGAGGAAGATTACGAATTCATCCATCATGCAGCATATTCCCCAAATTATTTCAGACTATTTCTTTTCTCCAAATATGAATGAATGTCTCGGGTGTAAGAGATTTATTTTTAGGGGTTCAAGAAATCTTATTATTTTAAGTGCATAAACAAAATTGGATTCACTTTTGATGAAAAGTATCGAGTTATAAAGATACTATGACAGTGGCGTAGATAGCTTTTCGCTATGGGGGGGGATAGATCTAGTTCTAGCTCATTTTTTTTAAGTTTTAATAATTAAAAAAAAAAACAAATAACAAGAATTGAATTCATTATGTATGCCATAAAAAAATTATATTTTTTAAAGATAATATATTATACGCATTAATTTGAATATGAACTAGAATAAATATTGATATACAGTGCCTTGCATACGTATAACCGCACCTGTAAAAATGCGTTTTGTAGAAAATAAAAATGGGAATGACACTTTACTATTTTTTTTATTGAATGGCATCACTAATCAAGTAAATTGAGTAGAAAAAAAGTTCCGTTATTTTCTCTTCTGGTGGATTTTTATAATATTGCAAAAGTATAACCGCACAATGCAAACCTCTCTGAAGCTTCATTCAGTTATGTGCTTCGAAATGACAAGAAACAATGCCGCGTGGTAAACATTTAAGCGATACGGAAAAAGTCAAAATTCAAGCTTTTCGGTTAACTGGCCTAAGCTTAAGGGCTATTGGTAGGAAAATTTAAAGATCCGATCGTGTCGTCCGAAATTTCTTACAAGATCCAGAATCTTAAATGAGACGAAAATAAGACCCGGGCATCTGCAGAAGCTGACACTACGAGATAAGGGGCGTTTAATAAATGCTGCATCCAATTCGGCGCATTCTTTGCCAGACGTTCGTGACGAATTGGGCTTAGGAATTTCGGTTTCAACGGTTTTTCGTGCCTTAATAAGCAGTAAAGTGATTGTTCGGTGCAAACTGATGCCAGCTCGAAATTTGACAACAGTCTACAAAAAAAAGTAAGAATTTGCCCAGCAAAACATGAAACGGAATTGGAAAACCATAAGTAACATTCCATTAATTTACACTTAACTCTTGTTATTCTAAATGGCATAATTCAATGAATGTTTTTTTTAGATTATTTTAGATTATTTTCAGTGGCGAAAAAAAGTTTAATCTTGATGGGTCAGGTGGTTTTAACGGATATTGGCACGATCTGAGAAAGGAAAAAAGTTTGTTTTCAAGAGGAACTTTGGCGGTGGCAGGTGTAAGGTTTGGGGGGCCTTCTGCGACCGTGGTAAGGTTGCACTTGCCTTCACCTCTGCAAAGATGAACAGGTCAGCTTGCACCCAGGTGCTTCAGGATAATTTGGTACCCTACTTAACACGATTTCGTCGAGTTCGGCATGTCTTCCAGCATGATAATGCCCCAATTCACGTTAGTCGTCAAAGTTTGGGATAGTACGAATAGAATAACATACATTTTATGGTGTTCCATATGGTCTTTGAGAAGGTTATGGTGGAACAAGTTGTTGCTCATCTTGATCGAAATGATTTACTTTATCCCTATCAGTCAGGTTTCAGAAGAAATCATAGCTGTTCCACGGCTATTATAAAAGTTATGGATGATATAAGGGCCAAGTTTGATCAAGGTGAGTTGACTATACTCTGTCTACTAGACTTTTCAAAGGCCTTTGATAGAGTTAACCATCATATTTTGTGCTGTAAGTTGCGTAATTATTTGGTTTCACTCAAAGAGCTGTCAACCTAATTAAGAATTACCTAACAAATAGATCGCAGAGGGTCGTAATTGGACCTGTGCAATCAGGTCTCAAAAATCTTAAATCGGGTGTCCCACAGGGCTCTATTTTGGGCCCTATACTTTTCTGTATGTATTTAAATGATTTGCCAAAAGTATGTAGAAATGTTTCGGTTCATCTATATGCAGATGACGTACAGTTTTATTTATCGAGACCGCTTGGCCTTATTGAGGACTTGGTTTGTAGGATTAATGAGGATCTGAAAGCAATACACCATTGGTCCCTTACAAACCGGCTTGCGCTAAATGGACCCAAAACGCAACTGATGTTAATTTCTAAAGGAAACTTTGATGTTGATACTCTCTCGCCTATTTCTCTTTCACATAGTAGACTATCCTTTGTAAGCAACATAACTACTCTTGGCTTCAAATCAAATTGCAATTTATCCTGTATTAATCATATAAATTATGTTGTTGGTCGAATCTATGGTGGCCTCCGCAAATTATGGCTATCAGCGTCATTTACTCCTCAAGAAACTAGATTGGGACTCATAAAGACACTTATTTTGCCCCTTATATGTTACTCTGAAACAGTGTATTGTAAGTTGGACTCAGTATCGCAACATAAAATCCAGGTTGCATTTAACAATGCAGTTCGCTATGTGTATGGACTTCGTAGATATGACCACATTTCACAACACAATCTACTGGTCTTAGGCTGCTCATTATCACAGTTCTTAGATGCAAGAAAGTTGATTTTTATGCAAAAGTTAATATATATAAAACAACCTTACTATCTTTTTGAAAAACTTGAATTTGTACAATCACGTAGAACTCTTAACCTTATTATCCCAACGTATCATTATCTTAATTCATCACGACTGTTTTATGTCTACACTTCTAGGTTGTGGAATTCTTTGCCAACAAATATTAAACAAATAAATGTTCCCAAACGTTTTAAGAATAAAATACTTGAACACTTATCTGAAAGTGCTTCTTAGATATACTATAAATCCTATCTTAATCCTTTAAACTCCTTTCCTTCTTCAAACTTCTTCTATCTCATTATATCTTATTTATTTCATATTTCTTATTTCATATTTCTTACTACATTCATGAGTTTTATTTTTAACATAATTATTGTATTTTTTCTTAGTTAGTACTATAAAAGACTTAGTCTTACTTGTACATTCATAATAATTAATAAATAAATTGAAATAAATTGAAATTGAAATTCCCGGCACGTTCTCCAGATTGTAACCCTATTGAAAATCTTTGGAGAATTTTGACCCGAAAAATGTATGCCCATAATAGGCAATTATACAGTGTTGCTGAGCTGCGAGAGGCGATTGTGGAAGAATGGAACTCTATAGACGATTCTATATTAAATAACCTTGTCAACAGTATGTCGAAAACAATTTTAAGATTGGTCGAAAATAGGGGCAGCAATATCCTTTACTAATTTAGCCGAAAAAATTTAATTAAAATAAAAAAAAACAGATCAAAATAAAAAAGCGGTTATACTTTTGCAATACAAAAAAAAATCTGTTTTAACGGAACTTTTTTTGTCTCATTTTACTTAAATAGTGATGCCATTCAATAAAAAATAGTAGGGTCTCATTCCCATTTTAATTTTCTACAAAACACATTTTTACAGGTGCGGTCTTACTTATGCAAGGCACTGTAGTAAGTAAAATAATATTAATTTAAAAAATAAATCACAAAATAAAATCCAGTTTTCTGTTCTTTTTAGATAAAACACTTATAATCTCGTCTGCTAGTATAGATATTTCGCGATGAATAGCTAGAGCAGCCAAACCATTCAAACGATCCTGCAAATAAGTAAACATCCAAAGCTTATCACACATTAAATAGACATTATTTTTAATAATCTCACTTCGTTGGTCATGCTTCTTTGTATTGTTTTTATTCTCTTTACTGACTGGAGAAAGTTCTTTCCAGAGTTGACGTTGAAACCGGCAGTGTAGCTAATATCTTTAATAAAATATATATAGCTGGATGGAAGCGCTTTTTCTTCCATGTTTACCTATTATCAATTGGTGAGACGTAAAAAAATTTTCAGAGTGCGTTTCTTTAACGTATTTGGTTCATGACTGGTTATGTTGAACAATTATCGATCCCAATGGGGGGGGATATATCCCCCTGATCCCCCCCTATCTACGCCACTGTACTATGATGAGAAATGAAATGTTCCTCTGTCGAAAAGTGTGTTTTTCTGGTTTTTCATTTCAATTCTTTGAAATAGTTTATTTTGAAGTCTTCGAGTTAAGTGGACCAACACGATAGCAAATCATATCCAAGGGCTCGGAAGTTCCCAGGCAAGTTATGGTACTAAATACTTTTCACAGGATCAAACTCAATCGATTTTCGACCTCCCTCTAACTTCAGTGGCAATAAATTTAAAAACTTAAAATTTACAAAAGGTGGCTGAACTAGATAAGTACAGGTGATGCGCCAAAATTGAACTCCTTAGTATTAGTGGTTTCCGAGATAGAGGACTACAAAAACTGCAAAACTGTAGAGCCTTTTAGTCTCTCCCTACGATAGGTCTTGTTGTGCATATAAAGGAAAAAGTCTATAATTTAAATTTTAACCTTAAGGTGGCATGGGATCCACCCATTATCTTAGAATTAATTTCAATTAGATGCAGCACTTCTTACTTTCTAATGATGAAACTTGGAAGAGTGGTAAATCTTCAATATTGTGATATATACAAGAAAATTCAGCTAAAATTCAAGATTTTCATTCAGGGGTGTAACATTCACCCGCATTTTCCGAATTTTTATCAATCATAATATCGATTAACCATTCATAATGACAAACATTTCGTAGGATGTTAGGTCAGAGTTAAACTACACAAAAAAAGTCTTTTCAAAAAAGGATGAAATCACACCAAAAACGTAAATGTAAAAAAAAACAAGTTCTCTTATAAACAAAACTCATATAAAACAAGTTAGCTGTGAAAATTAATGCAATCTTAGAGTTCGGCAGGTTCTAGGTTTATGTTTATACATTTTAAGCAGAGTACTTCAGATTATGAGAGAAATTTGTAAGTTAACGATTATTGAACCAAATTTGGAAGGTTCATTGGTCAAAACATTTTTAATTGGACTTAACTGAGTAAACAAAAAATGCACGACTGGATTGCGTCAACTTTAACTTTATGTTAAACTTTATTATTTAACTTTATGTTAAAATTTATACGAACGTCTACATCATTTACTCGTGCACATAACTTATTGTTATCTTAATTTGATACTATTCATGAGATTAATCTCGAAGTACAATGTAAATAGTTTAATATGAAATAAATGAAATGAAAATGAAAATGAAACTTCTTGTAATTTTTAAAAGATTATACTAAATGACGTTATTTAAGAACAATTTTTCAAAAGCATAAAATGAATGTTTCAACAGGGTTAAACAACTTCTATAGTAGTTGGAGCTAAAAACAGAATGCCATGTAGTTTCTAAAGCAAATATAAATTTAATAAAGAACACAAAATCTTAAATCGGTGTAAAAGTTTGGGGAGAGTACGATAACTTAGGCGCCAAAAATTGATAACGGATTTTTGTAGAAGGGTCAAATACAAGCGTTTTTTACTATAGGAGGGGGGTCTATCTCGCCACGTTTAGGAAGTAGGGGCGATTTTAGAAAAAATGACTTAAATTGAAAAAAAAAATATTAAAAAACAACGGCAACACTTACAATAAAGTACTATACCGGTTTTGAAAGCCAGAAGTCTGTTCTATAATCGTAAATTTAAATTAAATTATTTATGGCAATAGTTTTTGAAAAATTTGCATGCAAACTCAAAACTTTGTTAAAAAAATGAAAAAAAAGTTTAGACCAATTTTTTTTTTTTCAAAATTGTAAAATGAAGTGCTTAATTGGCTTTTTTTTTTTTTTGTGGTCAATGCTACTATTAATTCTGAATCGGCGCGCGGTTAGTACTTGGATGGGGGACCGTTCAAATACCAACCGTGTGCTGTTGACATGTGTTTCTTCTGTTGTTCTTTCTTTGTGTGTCTCTCTCTGTCGTATTGTCTAAAGCCGATGGCCTCAGTTGCCAGTGCTTTTCTGTGTCTCTACTCCGTAGATTTATCTACGGTGTAGTGTAAAATGTAATGTAATTCTGAATCGAACACAAAAAACCGAATGGTTTTGTCCCTTCTAGTTTTTGAGAAAATCGAAAATTACTAAAACTACTTTTTATGAAATTTTTGATTTTTGGTATTTAACTACGGTGATTTCATTTTGAGGATTAAGTTAATGTGGTTCATTTGTAGGTAAAGTACAGCAAATTATTTAGGATTACCAAGAATGCACCAGAGGAGGTAGAATTGCATGGCATTTCGCGTCTCAGTCAGTCAGTTTGTGAGTAAGTCAGGTGTTACTTAAAAATAGTCAAGTCAATTTTTCAATGTTCAATGTATTAAAACCGTGTTTACAGGCATTTTGATCACAAAAAAAAAATTTTAGCAAGCACCTCCCGAATCTCTAGCCAATATTGAGGCCCATGGAAAAATGTGCCGATAGATGGGTTTATTGCTCTGAGATTAACTTTTATATGGATTGCACCAGAGAAACTTTTAAATCATTAGTTTTAAGCAAAATTTAAGTAACGTTATTTATTAAAATAAAAGATTAACTATGTAAATCATTTAAATGTAATTTGAATTTTATATACCCACCTACAAAATTGTCTGTAAGAGTATAATATGCTCTGGTTGATGAATAAATAATAATAATAATATTGTATTCTTACAATTTTTGTCGCCTTTTTGAGTTGGAGTTGAGGGGAGTTGACGCTTTAGTTGGAATTAGACCAATTTCTTCTAAGAACGCGATGCTTTTGAAATATTTTTTTTGAAATATTGAAAAGTTATTTAATTTAGGATGAAGTAGTGGATGCTTAGTCGCCATTCTTTATTCAAAGAAAAAAATACTTCACTCTTACAAAGGTTGAATAACGAATGACCTTGGTAAACAATAACCTGTACCACATTAGCATTAAAAATGTTAGACACAAACAATACTCGTAAACATACATATTAATTAAGGAATTATATAAATCTGCTGCATTCGTACAGTAGTACCAAGGTATAATGTGAATTTTTCATAATGTATTAAATTTTCATGTCTGAACATTTTAAATGTGCAACTTTGGCCTACGTACATATATTTAGTTGACATTGGATATAGGCCATAGGGTAAATTCAAAGTTTCTTTAAATCCAGATTCTGTAAATGCAAAAGAAACCTTGCATACACCCAATCTCGCACCTACCCCAAATCCTATAGTGTGCCCAAGCGGGGGGGTTGTAGGGGGGCAGCATGCCCCCCCATACATATCTCACTGTTTATACGCCGTAATGCTTAAGCAAGCAAAAAAAGGAAATATTCCATAAAAAGTAGTTTTAGTTATTTTCAATTTTCTCAAAAATTAGACGACATAAAATCATCTAGTTTTCAGTTTTTGAATAAGAATAAATTAGAGCAACGAATCTTAGAAAAAAAAAATAATATATAACTTTGCAGTTTTGAAAAATTAAACTTTAAACTTTTTTTTATGTTTTTTTTCCCCAAAATTTGAGTTTAAAACTCGTTTTTTCAAAAACTGTGCATAGATTCTACTTGATTTAAAAATTATCTAATATATCAGAGTACTGGCTTTAAAAAAAGGTATAAAACTTAATTGTAAGTATTTCCGTTATTTTTAAATATTTTTGTTTCCATTTTAGTACCTTTTTTATGAAATTGCCCCTCCCGCCCAAACGGGGGGAGATAGACCCACCCCCCTCCCGTATTAAAAAATGCTTGTATTGAACTGTTCTACAAAAAACCGATATAATTTCTTGGCGCCTAAGTTATCGTACTCTTGCCAAAAGTTTTTTTTTTTTTTAAATTTCAGTCTTAATTTTATTAAAGGTTTTAAGAAAATATTTTTGTAGACCAATTTTATGTTTTTGTAGTTGTAGAAAAAGAAATCAATAACCCAATTTTGAGATATATATTTTTTAATCATAAAAATACTTTTTTTTAACTTTTGATTTGCCATCGTTTTCAAACTTTTTAGAAACTTCTTAACAAAAATTCATTTAATGCATTCAAAATTAAACAAAAGAGAAAAGCTTCTTTCTAGGTGCCATTTTGGAGAAAAAAATATGAGTTTCGAAAAACATTGTTTGACATATGGTGGGTACTGTTCTTATATACTATAAAAGAACAAATTGTTTTCTATATCTTTAAAAAAGGACTAACAAAAATAGTTGATTATGAAGCCACAAAAAATCGAAATGCTGATTTTCAAAATTGATTGGTTTGATTGATTTTTTCAACTACCATTTACTAAATGAAATTATTTTAATGTTGATTTTTTTTTAATCTGTGCAATAGTTTTTTGAGAAAAAATTATTTTCTTTTATTTTGGAAAAAAAAAAGTTTGGCACTAAGAAAATAAAATGAACGACTGGATCTCACGAACTTGCTGTTACGTAGAAGACTAAAAAAATGAATGACTTAAATGAATAAAATGAACGGTGCAGAATTTTAGTCGAATTAGTACGATGTTAAAACTGTTTTAGTATGAAACTAGGTTAAAAGAAAGATTTTGCAAATTTCAATCTAATATATCATCATACTTTCTCATGCCTTTTATTAAAGTTAAAATCATCGAATACCTATTTTATTTTTCTAACTTCATATGATGCTTTGACATTCCCAAACATCAAAAGAGGTCTGTTTACTTAGTTTTTTACATCAACTGCCATTACATTTAGAAGCAATTTATTAAGAAAATTTCTTTAGTGCGATACAAGTTAGAAAATGTTTAAAATTAAGAATGAGTTAGTAAACTTCTTTAAAGTCAGCAAATTGTTAAATAATATCAACCAAAAGGTTGTTTAAAATTTTGCAACAATGTAACTAGAGAAAAAAGAACTATGTGGTTTCTAAAGCAAATATGAATTTATGCAAAATCAATAATTACAAATTGTTATAGTACTTTAAAAAAATATAAGCTTTTAAACATACAAATTTTTATATCATTTTTCAGAAAAAATTTTGGAACGCCGACTTTAAATATTTATTACTGTGCGAATACAAATTAAATTTCAAATAAAATATTGACCTGTTTTTGAGATACCGAATTTTCCAAAAAAAATCAAAAATTTAAAAAAATATTTTTGTTAAGGTTTGAAATGCAATGTTTTTTTAACCGTTTTAGAAGCTGCTCCATAAAAAATTTCACTAAAATCCGTTATGCCGATAGTAAGAAATTCATAATTCCAAAAAATAGTTCTATGGTAGGTAAAGCCAGTAATATCATAATTTCAATTTTTTTTTATTGAATTATAGATCGTAAAAAGTAATCAAAAAAAATGCTTTTCAAAATTGTAGAAAAATAGATTTTGTTCTCACATCTGACAGGAAGTATTAATAAGCATTTAGTTGTCAAGTTTTAAGAAATCAAGAATGAGGTTTTCGAAATCTTAAAAAAAAAAACAAATTTTTTGAAAACTTGAAAACATAATACTATCCAAACTTTTGGGGAGCTTTAGCATAAGTAAAATGATCAAAATCGATTTTACCGTTTTTGAGAAAATAAAAAAAAAATAAAAAATGGTTCTTTTAATCATCATTTTTCGGAATTTTTTTTCAACTGTTGAATATTTCTTATAACAAATCTGTTGGACAATTTTTGAAAAAAAAAAAAAATTATAAAATTTCAAAACAAATCCGCATGGCAGGTACCGTTATTTTTGGTTTGGGGGAAAAATTTAATAATGGTGTCTATCAAGTTTAAAGAAAATCGGTGGACATGTTTAGGCTGCATTCGAACAGCTATACGGTCAGAATTTCGAAGTCCAATTTGTTCGTCTTCCCCAATATCGTAATATTAAGTGTGACCAAAATCTTCAAATTTTGTTCACTTACAAATTTCTCTCATATTTTGAAGTTGTCACTATATTATTGAACTTAAAATATTAGATATTAAACCTTCATAAACCTAGAACTTCGCGTTCTTTTGTACCACATCCAGATCAATAAAAATGTTGGTTGTGTGCCGTATTCGACGCCAATATTTGTAGAAAAAAAAAAAAATACGTCCGGAGGTGCACAAATTTGTGTACCACATTCAACGCATGCTATTCAGTTCCAATGGATTTTGTAGCACATTACAAAATTTACGGCGAACAGAGGTTTTTTGATGTGGACGTCATACAATAGTGCACGAAACAAAGTTATTCAATAAAATGTATACAAAAATTTAAAAAATGTTTGGTTTAGTCATTTTGTTTCATTTAATATTAAAACAAGCCAAATGAACACAACAAGAAAAAGCTTTGTAGGATGAGTCATTAATACAATTGCAACTCCAAAAGTTGAAGGTGGAGCTAATTCACTAAGTATATTATTCGTTAATGAAAGTACGGGTTATTTAAAAAATGTATGCATGTTACGGATTTTGAGATTTCCGCAAATCTAATCGATCCAGAAATTGAGAAAGAATCCATCATTCAGGTACTTTTGATCAACAAACCAAAAGCACAGCATTGGCGTACGACAGAAATAATTCTGAATTTTTAGCGAAAATCTTTGGGTTGAGTACAAAATTCAAAGCCTACGCAAACGACGTAAATTTGCATTGAACTTTTCACGGCTGACTTTTGTTACATACAGATTTTTGTTTGAACTTGTCTCCTTTTTTTCGTTTTAAGAATTAGGTGTGATATTTCTTAACTCACATAGAAAGAGCGAAGTTAATCAACTGCGACTTATCCCAAAGAAAAGGTGGATTTGTTTTTCCTTATGGAAGATTGTGTAAGAACCTGGGTATTACATTCAACCAAAGCTTACTTTTATGCAATCTTCTTTCCAATGCTTTCGGCAAAACTTTTGGAGCATTAGGGAATTTCAGTCTCACAATGAGCTACTTCCTGATAAAAACAAACAATGTTTTGGCTAAAACAATTCTATTATATGAAATTATAATCTTTTTTCATATTGATGGTAATGTAATAGTCAAGGAAAACTACAAGTGGCTTCCAATACTATAACAAGTTTCATTTACGGCTTTCGTCGATTATATATATCTATAATATCTCGCAGTATCCAAACGGCGGGGCGTCTTTGACATTTCCCTTTGGAGTTTTCTAGACCGTAAAGCCCTCCTGTTTTTATTCAGATTAAAGACAGGGTCACCGGATAAGATACGAGTATTGTTTGCGTTAATCGCAAACTTATTGTGGTGACACATAGGAATACTGTTTCAGCACCACTAACGGCGGAGAAAAATCCTGCTACACTTTTGCATTCGATATCATGATGCATTCGTAATACGTCCACTATCCACTTTCGGATAGAAAGAGTTATTTGTCAAAATGACGAATTTTGAATTTGACAATCATTTTAGTCTTACGCAACATAAATACATAAGTCTGAAAAATTTCACAAATTCCGAAAATGTTGAATTTCGGTTAAGAGTTTTATTTAGATGTAATTTCCTTTAAAGTAGCACAAATTCCGGCCAGGGCTTAACGTTTTCGGAGGGTGAAATTCAGTTTCAAGTCTTCATAGTTATCGCATTGAACGTGGCATAGTCGAACTTTGGTCTTTTGTAACTTAAAGACGAATCAATTTAAAGGGGTCGTTAATACATCATGTTTTAGATAATCTAATTTAAAGCAGGTCATTTTGCTGTAAATGGATATCTTAAGTTAATAAATGAAAACAAAACCACTTAATTTTTCGGAGTGGCAGCTTTTCTTTAAACCTTTACACCTCAAGAAAAATTTTTAACAAGGAAATTTACACAAACACATCATACCAAAAAATTTAGCCAAGGAAAAATTTATATCTTTTTTCTATTTTTTGGACTAAGTGTACTATTCCTAAATGTTTGTGCATGTTTGTCTCAAAATCTATTGATTCTATAAAAAAAAAGTCTTATAATCTTTTTGTGTAGAACTAAATGAGATATAATTTTTATATTCAGTTTCTTTAAAAAACTGAGAAAAATTTCACTCCAATCTAAATTTAGGGTACTTTTTAGGAAATGCTTAAGCCATTCAAATAAAGCTATCCACTCACATTCAGCTTTGTCGAAATTTTTTCGAAGTGAAAGTCTGAGCTAAGTTTGGTAAGCCAATTATTGAAAATTAAAATATTTTGACAAAATTTACATAGGCAATATGAAGTTAAATACAAGTGAAATAAGATACAAAAATTTTTGGTACAAAATTTCCAATTGATGAAACTTAGTAAAAATGTTTCATTTCT
The DNA here is from genome assembly GCA_963931855.1 of Philhelius festivus. Classification (NCBI taxonomy): domain Eukaryota; kingdom Metazoa; phylum Arthropoda; class Insecta; order Diptera; family Syrphidae; genus Philhelius; species Philhelius festivus. The sequence goes on along the minus strand of OZ007556.1, from coordinate 140,815,454 downwards.
CATTAGAATTAGGATTATGTAACATACTAACGTAACTAATTTAATAAGCGAAATAAGCGCAATGTTAACAAGTTAGCCAATTCGAGGTAGGGATGCTACCATATAATTATTTCATTTGAGGAACAGATCAAGGCACTGGAATATCTTAAACAATAAATTGACAAAATAAGGGACAGGAAAAAAAAAATATCGGATGAGTAAACAATTCTGTCACCACAACAAGAAAGGACACCACGTGACACAATGAATATACCCTTTCAACCCTGTGTCAGGTTAAGATATTATTTCAGCGGTGGCCTTTCCTCAGACTAACTTCACATCACGTAAAGAGAAATCGATAATCAATTAATAGACTTATGGATCCTCGTGACATACGTTATAACGAGCTGTACAGTTGGTACGAGTATTTTATAGAGTACAGTGGGGAGCTTGGAATGGAGGTACGGGTTGACACAGAATTTTATCACCCATCGCATAAATAGGTACAATCGAACATCAATTATTGACACTGGGTGTTTGTGTTGCCAATGGACTCCACCACTAAGGAAGTAATAAATTGACAGGAAGTAGGTACATTAAAGCTGGTATTTTTGTATTTCGGAACAATGTGGCGTGGAATACCGATGGGATGGGAACTATGGCTTGTGTCCGCAGAAAGTTGAGACATCTGATGGAATTGAGAAACGTGATATTGGTGTAATTTTCGGAGTAGATACTTACTCCATGTAAACTTGTTATAGATTCTGGCGAAATGGTCGATAGTCTTGTGAAGCTTTATATTATGTAATCTAGTGAATGATAAGTTGGTTTGTGTAAGACTTAAGATGGTGCTTCAGTCCAAACAATTGTTTTATTATAAAAAAAAAGAAAATATGAGACAAAATGATAAAGCTATATTTCTATTACACATAGAAGTATTTGCAGGTAAAACGGTTTCAAGGCTCATTTTCGTTTCTGTTGTCAATAATTTTGTAATTTACAATTAGCATTCATATACTAGTACAATTAATTAAAATTTTAAGTAGGTTGTAATTATATAATTTGAGGGACTTGGGAGATTCTGAGATGGATTTCCAAAATAAGAAACACATTTTTTTATGTGTGCTCCTATGCACATCATTTTTACAAAATACATTTTGCGTAGTATTTATCTCCATAAGACTATCAGTGATGTACTTGTAGACTTGTAGCTACAAGTAAAAAAATAAAGTATGCAGTTGTACTTTTATATTTCATTAATATTTTCCTGCCCTTTTAGCAAGGCGAATTCAAAGTTCATGAAGGGCGATTTGACTTCTACAAAACTACTAAGAAACAGAAACAAAAAATAGTTCTTTGTTTTGTATTAGCAGTGTGATTCCAAAATGTAATTCCATCAAGTGTTCAAAAGAAATAAAAAGATTTTGGACGAAATATGAATGAATAAATTGGGGTATAAAAACACTGCGACCTAAAGATCTGTTGTGTCCCCCATCTAGAACTGGATGAGGTTGGCTCATTATTACAGTTATTCCTCCAAATCTGCTCCTCTGAGGAATCGAAGTAATTGGAGTATTTTAAGGGATGATAATTCACTCTCTTTTATGTGGTGCTTGCCCAGATACCTGTGCCTTTGATGCACGAGTGCATCACATTTCCCCAGTATGTGGTCAGGTGTCTCGTGAATGTTGCAGAATCTGCAAGTCGCGTTGTTCACCAGGCCAAGGATGTTGAGGTGTCTTCTTAACCTACAGTGGCCTGTGAGAAGCCCCGTGATTTTCCTGAGGTTATTCCTACTTAAGCTAATGCAGGTTAGAAAACGCTCTTGGTTGTAGTCACCGAGTAGGAGTTTTGCCTGTCTTAGCTTAGGGAGTTCTTTCCAGATTTTTGATCTTTTTGTCTCCTTTTCTGTTTTGATTTTGTTTTTGATCACGTTTTCTCCTATTCCGCAGTAGGGCTCTGGCCCTGTAAGGGGTGTCGATGCACCTATTTTTGCTAAGGAGTCTGCCACTTCGTTGCCCTGGACACCAACGTGGCCTGGTACCCAATGAAGCGTGACAGTGTTATTTTTGCCCAGTTTATTAAGCTTAATCACGCATTCCCAAACAAGTTTGGAGCTGATGGTGTAGGAGCTTAGTGCTTTTAGTGCAGCCTGACTGTCTGACATGATGGCAATGTTTTGGTTTTTATATTTTCTATCGAGGTTTCTTCCAGCACATATGCCTATGGCATTTACTTCTGCCTGGAATATGCTAGTGGACTGTCCCATTGGTAAGGAGAGTTTAGTTCTAGGCCCAAAAACTCCAGCACCAGTCCCTTCAGCCGTCCTCGATCAATCAGTGTACCATTTGATGGTATTTTCTTTAAGACTGTAGTTTATTGTTGCGCCTAGCCAGTCTTTTTTGCAACTTAACTCCGTTTTGAAATGTTTTTCGAAGTTATATCTTTTCATCATACCATCTCTTGGGATGTCAAGAAGGTTTGTTACTGCGGACCGGATTATCGAGTCTTTTTCCCTGTTTCCAATAATTTTACCCGTCGCAGTACCCTCCTTGGCAAATCTCATTATGGCTCCCTTAGCAGCATTTTCAATGACCACGTGTAGTGGCGTCAGATGAAGGATGGTTTCCATCGCTGCTGTAGGGCAAGTTCTCATTGCTAATGTTATGCATATATATGCAAGCCTTTGCAATTTGTCTAGTGATTTCCTAGTTGTGTTTAGTTCGATTCTTTTACGCCATGCAATCGCCCCATAGGTAATGATGGGTCTTACAATTATGGTGTACATACATCTTATGATGTTTGGTTTGCAGCCCCATGATTTACCTGCAAGTCTCTTGCATATCATAAGGGCCTTTGTAGCTTTCCCGACGGTTATTTCGACATGCTTGTTCCAGAGGAGTTTGCTATCTAGTGTAACTCCTAAATATTTGACCTCCCTCTGGGTGTCGATTACATCTCCCGCCAACCGAATGGGTTTCATGCGAGGTAAAAGTCTTTTACTGGTAAATGGTACTATCGTTGTTTTGGTAGGTCGATGTTAAGTCCCACTGGGAGGTTAGACTTTCTAGTAATTCATCAACTACAAGACTCCACAGCAAGGGTGATAATACCCCTCCCTGCGGACAGCCTCTTGTTGTGATGACTTTCTGGACGTTTAGTCCTGTGTATGCTTCCGCCGTTCTTGTACTAAGCATTTTACTTATCCATTTGACTATAGTGATAGGAACTCTCTTCCTTTCTAGAGCCGAATGAACTGCTTCGTGAGAGGTGTTGTCGAAGGCCCCCTCAATATCAAGGAAGGCGCATAATGCCGTTTCTGGAAAAAAATAAAAAAAATCTATTTTGTTTGGTGCTTTTTCGGATAAAAAAAAATAAAAGTGCTGCTTTGATGGAAATTCATGAAAGCAAAGTCAAACGGATTTTTCTCTGGAAAGTCGTGGACTTATACGTGCGCGATGTTTTTTGTACTACCGTGAATTATCATCATCAAATTAATTAACTTTCTTTGTGTTTACTAAAATCAAGATCGATAAAGATGGGTTCTCCAGGATCCGATGCCAGGACTGAACGAAGTCAACAGCAAAGTGTTGGACATTTTGGAGAAAGATGCTACTGGTATTATCGATCTGCCAGTCTCTTACGAGTCTTATGTTGCAATGCGAGAATCTGAACCCGATTTATTTTTTTCAGTTCAAAATGAAAGCATAAGCTTTCTTTCTAATAAAGCTAGTCGCATAAGGAATAATAAAGCAATTACTCGATCAAGTCATATGCATTTATGTATGTAACAATTTTTTTTAAACTTTTCTTAGAACTCAAAAGAACAACAGAAAATATAATTAGTTTGACGAAAAAATTGAAGAACTAAAGAAAGAAAAGTTATTGTAGGATTTAAATTTAAATTTAAAATTTTTGTTGGGGCAATGCCCCCATTTATTAGGCTTAATACAAGCTTATTTTTAATCAAACTTAAATAAAGCTTTTATCATATAAATCTAGGATCGGAGTGAATTGGAGGGATGATTAAGACTGAGTTTTAGGCAGGGTTAACTGAGGGTGAAGTCGAAACAGCTAATGATACAATTCATTCGCCGAGGCATGCAAGGTTCGTTGGAGCCATAAGAGGTATGGTGGTGGATAGATATAAAATAGACGAGGAATTCTTAGATTACGGATTAGTCATATACAAAAACAAAACTACAAACTTAATTTGAAAATATTAAATACGAATAGAAATTATTACAATATGGTAATACAATATTTTAATTTTTTAAAAAACTATTGCTTAAATGAATTAATTATTTCTCTTCGATATGCTATACCGCCTTGTGTGCTAGGTTCAGAATATTCTGGTAATTGGCCGTATTCATTATAATTTTCATCCTGGACTTCGATCAAAATTGTTTGAAGTTCGATTACAAAAAGGTTTTATTATATTACAGACATAAATGGGATTTACTTCTAGGTATTGCAGACAAGGGAGTTTTTCTTTTTGCTCGGCATGTAGATTTATACCAACCGTTGAACTTCTGCACTTAATCGTCGTTCCAGTTGCTATTTTGTGGTGTAATCAGGCAATCTGTACATACATATCCAGAATCACCTAGAAGAATACATAAGATAATTCTGAGCAAATAAATATTTTAAGCTAAGGTAATTTTCGACCAAAACTGACAACTTACGTAATAGATACAATCGATCATGGATGCGGCCTCCACCCAGAATTCTTCTTAGAGCATAGCACACTGTTTCAAAAAACCCTCGAATTGTGAACTTTACCTTGAATCTTGCACTGGCCTAGTAATATGGCAAGTGGGGCCCACATGTCGATCATCAAAGCGGTCTTCATACTCCATTGGGAAATCTATTGTTATGAAAGTTCTAAGAATGCATCACATTTGCAAAGTATTTGTTGGCCACTTAACTTTCTGCGGCCAAACTGTTTGATTAATGGGATATATGGCTCTTTGATAAACCTTTCATATAATCAACAGCATGGTATTGATCACCATAACTTAACCCATGTGTCAGCTATCAAAAGCTGATGTTTCACTGAGAGAGCATAGTTAGGATGAGTTTAATACTGCAATCATCCAAAACTTTTCAATAAATGTGTGATAAGTTAAAACATTAAAATTTATTCGCTCTTTAAGAACTAGCAGTTCTGATACCTGAAAATATTCCTCGTCTTCAGTTTCATCACTCTGCTCGAGAACATTATTTTAAATATTTTCATGAATATGTCAATTGTACAATTAAATCTTACAGCAAATAAGAAAATCACATGTAATCACAATAATTTTTTGAGTAAATGCTTTTATGAACCAGAAAAATTCGCCTCACTTGCAAATTTACTTGTAGCTAAAAGTCTGGAATACTTGTGGACTAAGATCAATATTTTAATGGAGCAAAGAAATTCGAATTCAATATATTTATCCTTAATATTAATGTCGTTGCATATAGAAACAGCTTATTTTTTTGTTTGTATTCCGTTTAAGAACAAAAATATACTTAGGTGTACTAGGGCGTATACTTAACATTAATAGTATTTTTATTCATTCATGAAAATGGTAATTCTATATGGGTGAATATCTTCAAACTGTAACTAATTTCTTTATTTTTAATTATATACAAAAAATTTTCGTGAAAACGTAAATTTTTGTGGTGAAATTTTTATTTGAAAAATTAACAATTTTTACTTTTTTCATCTTGTAAATATAACACCTGCAGAGATCGTTTCAAAATACGGCAAGGTGCGAGTTATGAATATTGCACAAATGCAAACAACAAATTGATATTATATTTGGTGGAGATTATTGATTAAGTGACTAATTTAAGGAAAACATCAAATCACTATATGGTGTCTTAAAATTTACAATGTTCATAATATTGCTCATTTGTCTTCTTTGAAAAATTGAATGCTGTTGTTACAGTTGAATGACAATATTTCTGTTAATAATTTAAGGCTATTGAACTACATGAAGGTTTCTTGTAATACAATCTGTATATACTACTGAAATAAATCAGACAAGTATAAGACATAGTACAATTTAATTGAACTTGTTGAATTATTCATTCAAAAAAGGTTTTTCGGCCTTAAGGGCCACAAAATTGGCATTTCGTCCCGGATTCCACTACATAATGGTTTATTATTGGAGGTCACAAATATGTAACTGACGTTGATTACCTGCCTTTTAAACAGTGTTTTGTTATGACGCCTACAACAAAACTAATTTACAATCTATTTAAATATATCAAACGCTTCGAACGCTTCAAGTCTAGGACCGGCTAGATTTGCTTTGTCGCCAAACAAGTGGTGATGTTGTTTCATTGAAGGTTTTTTTTTTCTCCGAAGCATCTTTACCAAAAGTACCAATATTAAGCTTGTCATGTAAAATGAGCAGTAATTGTTTTACTTCTAGTAAGTTCATCAGTTTTACAATTTCCTTAATGGCGCGGCAGCCATCCAACAAAGGTGAATGTTAAACTTTTGCCCCATCTCCAATAGAGATACTCGAAAGCTAAGGACTGTTTTAGAGGTTTTCGAGACCGAATCGCCCAGACACGAAAGGCCAGTTAGATGCTGTCGTACCCTTCTAAGATGCAATATATTAATCGAGAGTTATCAATACAAATATCACACAAAAAACAATAGACCCTACAAAAACAAAAACAAATGTTTTTTTAATATTTCTCGTTTTTACTTACGAATTTAGGTTCTAGAAGGCAAGTTACGCATTCGTAAAAAGTGGAACTCGAGATTTTGATCAAAGTTAACAATACGATGACAACAAAGACGAAAAAAGTGGGTCTCGCAATTCTGACTGTCTGTCTGACTGTTCGATTTTCCTTAAAATTTTATAAATATTTTTTTTTTCTCAAAAACTGTTCAACAGATTTAAAAAAAAATTCAAATAATATCATTTAGTTAGAGCTAGGTAATGGTTGAACATTTTTTTCGAAAAATTGATATTAATGGTATACCCCCCTGGGAACCATTTTTTGTTTTTGATTTTCTCAAAAACGGTACAACTGATTTGGGACATTTTTTTTTTGCTACAGCATAAAAGTTTGAATATTATTGTGCATTTTCAAAAAACCATTTTTTGGATTTAAAAAGAAATTAATAATTTATTTATTTATTTAATTTAATTTAAAAAAAAATTAATTTTTTTGTTTTTTTAAAACCCAATATTTCGAAAACCCTGTGCTTGATTTTTTTAAAACTTGACAAATAAGAGTTTCTCAATACAATCTACAAGATGGTAGAAAAAAAATTATTTTACCTTGTATCCGCCATACAAATGTTAAATAAAATGCACGACTGGATCGCACGAACTTGCTCTTATGTAAAAGTACTTTGGAATTTAAAATACATTTTATGAATACAAAACATGGATTTAATGATATAAGAATGTTCAAATGTATGGAATTGCCGTCTGATTAATCTTTTTAATATTAAAGTAATTTTGTATATAACAAATTTCCTTAAAATTTTTCGAGAACAAAATTTGGGATTCCAAATTTTAAGTATTTAGTAGTATAGATTTTAGAACTAGTTTCAAAAAATAATCGTTCACACGTTTTAAGAACATTGTTTTTTTTGAAATTTTTTTTCAAAAATCTCAAAAAAAAAAATACTCGAATATTTTTATGTACAATATTATTTTAAACTTAAGGGGGCTCCTGCCGAAAATTTTTGGTTAAAGTCATGAGAGCCGTTGATGAGAAAGTCAAGAAATCAAAAAACGGTTCTATGACAGGTACCGTTAATAACATTTTGCCCCAAAATTTATTTTGACCAAAATATAGTCATGTTCATAATATCACACTTAATTTTTTTTATCAAAATCGTTATAGCCATTTTCGAGATAAATAAGATTATGTATTATGGGTGTACGGGGGGTACCGTTAGTTTTGGAGATAAAATAAAAGTTTCAATTTATCCTCTAGGGAATCACCGAAGACCCTTAAGTACCGAGTTTGAAGAAAATAGGTACAGTGGCTTAGGGTCTAGATCGAGGTACAGAACAAAAATTTTGAAATTAAGATATAAGTGACTGTGCCTACCTTAGATTTTTTCAAATTTTGATTCTCTCATTATTCGCGTAACGGATTTGAATTAAATGTTGTATAAGGAAACTTATGAAAAGCTTGAAAAACATTGCATTTCAAAAATTTCTAACAACCGTTTTGACCTTGTTTCCAGATAATATTCTCAGATGCTCACATTGCGCAGCCTTATTTTAATAATTTGTCATTTGTACTTTTGCTTTTTGTCCAATTTTAATCTACATCATGGATTAGGTAAAGCTTTTAGTCGCATCATATGCCAATCGTCGTCTAGAATTTTCTGTAAACAAGGGACTTTGCTTTGAAGTCTGGGTCTTCTAGTTCGTCGTACTCTGCGGACTTATGACAATCCATTAAAGTTCAAAGATATTTTAACTATAAATGCAATTATGTACGTACCTGGTGTGCTTTATTTTTCAATAACTCTTCACCTGTCTTTTCCAAAATAAGTTTATGTCATGTTTTTTAAGTTGAACGCGAAAAGTAGGTACAAAAAAAGATGTATAACAGCGATTCCTTAAAGATATGTTTGACAAATGCATCTTTGTACAATTTAACATTATATACATTATACATTCACATTATATGTACGTTGCACGTGTGTATACATGCATATGTGTATGATTGATTTTGCTACTTTCTTTTAACAGATGTCAATCCTATTTAAATGAATATTTTTGTGGCATCCCAAACTATGTCAATACATGCAGAACATCGTGATTAGCAGACAAGCAATTTACAGAGCACACATCCTTTTTAATCAGCCATACTCCCTTTCCTTTCAAGTTAATGAAGTTCAGAAAATCAAATAGATGATATGTGTCAGAACATTCGCGCATCATTTCTTTCCATTTATATATAGATGCATCCATACATATCTACAGTACATAGTTACATTGAGTATCATTCATGTAACACGCTCGAAATGACAATTTTCACTTCTCATTTGAGTCCGTCTTGATTGTGAATTCCAAAGAAAAACAAATAAAATAGAGAGCAGGGACTAGTTTTTTGTATTTTCTTCATAATTAAAACAATCCCGACATTCCCTCGGGTCGGTTAGTTTTCCAGTTGAGGGGAAACTAGGTCATTGCAGGCTAAATGATAAAATATACACAAGTACATCTATGTGTGGCTCTATACAGACCGAATACCGTTAGTGAGTGGAGTATAGTGACAGAGAGTGCAAAACCAAATAACAAAGTCAAACAGAATCACTGCTGTGTGGATGGAAGCTGTGAGCTGTGCGCCGTGACTTTGATGGTGATGGTGAATAAGCAAGCAACACAGTGGCAAAATGTCATATTATCCATTAAAAAAAATCTCTCGTAATTATTATCCCTTGAGTTATGTTAGATTATAGAAAACGACGAGTACACACACACACAGAAATATGTACATGCACTGCAATATCTGTTATTGTATGCTGATACAATGGCATAAATGGCATTGCATTGGGGCGCAGATGCAAGAGGGGTTGCCTAAAGACGAGTAGCATTGTTGGGCCGCTTGTGCTAGCGGCATAAAACGAACGTACAGTGTCAACACTAAAGTAAATATTGAAACACCGTTAGATACATATCTAGGTACGTATTTATTTAAAGTTTTTTTCTGTGTTTTGCTTCATTTTCCTTAAAAACTGCAAAGAGTTTGCCTGAAAGAGCCATCTGTCTATTCAGGACAGCAAAATAAATTATGGTTACCCATTTGTAAAATTTTACATAAATTTAATTTTTACCTACATAAATTCGAAAATTTAAAAAATGAGAGTAGCATATAAGATATTTTCTAGATAAATTAAAAGATTAAATTGTAGATCAAGATAAATATGAAGCCTTGATTTTTTAAATGTCATGGCGTTAGGAAGAGAGTAGGTACAGTGAGTTGACTTATTATTTTTTTTTTTTTTTGATTTTTTTTCTAGAACTCAAAATTACACTAAATTCAATCGACTTTCATGACGATGAACCAGGGTAAAATCTAATATCGATGTAATTATTTTCTTCTCCGATAAATGGTTTATTATTAAATAAGGGTATTTTGAAAGGCATAAACATATTTAAAAATTGAAACTTTTGTGTGTTATTTAAACATTGCAAAAATGCGTTTTTTTAATTTAAAAACACTTTATCCGTTAGAAAATAAACTTTGGAAAAATTGAAAATGAAATTTGAAAACGGGAGGAAGGCAGAGATATTCAAGCCGATTTTTTGTTTAGTTTTCAACTCTCTAGGCGAATTTTCGTGATAAGAAAGTACATCAAAGTAAGAATTTAACAAAGAAAACAAAAACTTACTTTAGCTGTCATTCGAAGCAAAATCGAGTTCCGATGATTAGTTAAGTTTTTCAAACTGATGCCCTCTCAGCTGAAGTGAATTTTTTAATGATGAAAAACTTTTTTTTTTGTTTTATTTGTCAAGTGTCAAAAATTTTGAGTTGACTTCGTTAAAAAATTAAAAAGCAAAAAGATGGGAGCAAAGCAAAATAAGAAATGAAAGTAAGTGAATGATACAACCTACTTTCTATTTATTTTTAAAAATATTTGACTTTTTAATTCAGAATAAAAGATCGTGGTCGAGAAATAAAATGCTGTAGTTTTACAGCGCAAGGGAAGAAGAGTTCCAACACAGCAGGCGCAAGAAATATGCTTATGCACATCTAGTGACTCTAACAACTTGACGTTTCAAGAATTTGTCATCCTTTCTGATCTGGCTTGAAGGGATATATTCGTTAAAAGCTCGAGTATCTTGAGTTTCTTACTTGGATATAATGCTCCGGAGTGTTAACTCAAACACTACGAAATTCAACTTTAACCTCAGTATCTCTTGCCTTAAATTCCTTCTCCTGAATCAAACCTCCCCACTAATCATTAAACGTAGCTATAAGTTTCTTAGTTCTTAAGTTAGGTTAAGCATTAGCTGGTAATTAAGCCAAATAAATGGGAGTAAGATTTAACCGTTAATGATATAAATAGTGTTCTAGAGAAATAGTGATTTGTTTTCCTCCCCTTAAACAATTCAACTGTTATACTCGCATCATCATTTGACTATCATTTGACTATTAAATTCAAAGATTCTTTCTTTAACCGCACTACACGAATGTTGAATGATGTACACGGCTCAATATTTCTCTCCCATTTAGATACTAAGCTATTTTTAAACAATGTGCATCGATATATCCTTTTAAATCCTCTCCAACTATCCTATTCCATAAAAACCGAACTGGAAACTTTGATCAGGCTGGATATGTATAACGATGATAGGGAAGACGACAACAGTGAGTCTCGCAGTTCTGTCTGTCTGTTTAACAACAGCCTAAGCGGCTTGGCCTATTTTCTTTAGAATTAACACGTTGTTTTATCAACAGTTTGTTTTTCTCAAAAACATTTTTCGAAAAAATAAAATTTTTATACAGCAAAAAAACACACTTTTTTTATTTTTGATTTTCTCAAAAACGGTAAAAGTGATTTCTATAAATGTTTGCTTAAGCTTCTTAGAAGTTTGAAGAGTTTTGTATTTGACGTTTTTGGATGCTGGTTGATGCTAATCTCAATACAGCTGACAAATGCTATAGTGTGCAGTGCTTCCAACTTTTTGGAAAAAAGTTGCAAAGTCCCGATGTCGTTTGTTTCTACAATTCTATATGAACTTGCAAAAAAATGCGAATAGTATCTACGATGGAAGTATTTTTTTTTTTTATTTTGGAACTTTCTTACTGTCATAACGGATCTTAATGAAATTTTTTATACAAAAGCTTCTAAAAATTTTAAAAAAGATTGCATAACAAAATTTAAAAAATATTTTTTGGATTTTTGTGTAAATACTCGAACTTTTTTAATTCACACTTGCACAATATTAATTACTTAAAATTGGAGTTGCAAAAATATTTTCTTAATTTTTGTTTTATTTTCTAAAATAATTGTATTATTAATATTAAAAACGTATGTTTTTAAAAATTTACTTCAATGATTTAAAATGTTTATAATTCCTTAGGAAATTACATAGCATTCTGTTTTAAGATCCAACTAATAAAGGAATTGTTAGGCTTTAAAAAATAATTTTATGTTTCTCCAATAACATCCACTTTTAAAATTCTAAAAGTAAAAATAAATTAGAGGCCATGACTGCTCATAGAGAGCCTTAACTGAGTGACTTACAACTCTTAACTATTTCTTTGTGCGTGTTTGGAAAAATGGAGGGAATTAACAATTTTTTGCCGATCCCGAACGGCTAATAAGCAGGGCTTTTTGTCAATTCCTCACAAGAAATTGTATAAATGTATACCCCTGAAAAACTTTTTTGCAGCGGCTGAGAATCAAGCCCTAAGCCATATGCATGACATTCCAAGGCTCTAACCATTATGTCAAATGGCCAATACCTCTTAAACATAAGGGCTAGTTCGTGGAAACCAGCAGTCGTACATCTTATTTGCCTGGAAAATACTCGTAGTTAGTGGCTTTAACAGACAGGTTAATATCAGGAGGGAGAATGTTTATTCTTATACTGTAATTTATTTATTTTAAAAAAAAAATTGGTTTTTCTATCTTCCATTAAATCAACAGTTTGACGAACAATATTCCATACGAAAAAAATTAATATTGTGTATTTAACTGATTATAACAATCAAATGCTGGAGTGCTGACTCAGTTTTAGGGGCAGACTCAGTTATAACAATTGGCATCATATTTATACTTCTTTATAAATTTAAGGGTACGAGAAGTTTAAATCGTTGCTTTTATCACACTAAAAAAATATAAGCTTAGGTGCATTCGATATAAGTGCAACAAGATATGGGGGCTTTTTATTTGCATTACAAGTCTTGATCAATTTTATTGAATCTATTCATCTATTTTTACTCTTTGATGATAATTTTCTTCCTTTTTTATTAAATATTATTTTAAATATTTATTTTTTACAAAAATTCTTTAACGAAGAGTTTATTTTTTTTTCTTATTTTTTAAATCAAAATATGATTTTCATAAACTTTATCTATAAGTTAATTAATTTTTTGTAACTCTTTCCCTTATTGGTTTAAAAAGCACATTTAACTCATAATCATCATCATCGGCTCGACAACCGGGTTCCGGTCCTGGCCTCTTTCAACAAGTCTCTCCACCTATCCCGGTCTCTAGCCGACGCCATCCAGTTGCGCACATCAAGGCTTCGGGCGTCCTGGTCTACGCCATCTCTCCAGCGCAAGCATGGTCTACCACGCTGTCGCCTACCATAGAATGTACCACAAAGAACTTTCCGAGCAGGTTCCTCTTCGCTCATGCGAGCTAGGTGCCCTGCCCACCGGAGTCTACCGAGCTTAATTTTTGTCATGATATCTGCTTCTAGGTAGATTGCGTACAGTTCATGATTGTACCGTCTCCGGAATCGTCCTTCCTCACATATGGGGCCAACAATTCTCCTTAAGACTTTTCTCTCGAACGCAGCTAAGAGGTCGGAGTGCCTTTTGCTAAGCACCCAAGTCTCGGATCCATATGTGAGTACTGGCAGGACCATGGTCCTGTACAGCAGCAGTTTTGAAGTTATGGTGAGATTTCTGGATTTGAAAAGCTTTGACAGACTATAGTAGGCTCTGTTGGATTTGAGAAGCCGCCCGCGTATTTCTTCTTCTATATTGTTATCGGCTGCTACTATTGACCCAAGGTATTTAAAGGATTGCACCACTTCAAATTCGTGCTCCGCAACCTTGATTGTTTGACCAACTGTTCCTCTCGCATTCGACGCCACCATGTACTTTGTTTTACCTTCACTAATGTGCAGCCCCAGATTTTGTGCCGCCTGCTCGATCTGGATGAAGGAATCGTGTACAGCTTGTTCGGTTCTTCCGATGATGTCAATGTCGTCTGCGTAAGCTAGTAACTGGCTGGACCTGTTGACGATGGTCCCTCTTGTTGCCGTGCCAGAGTCACGGATTGCTTTCTCCAACGCCAGGTTGAAGAGGAGGCAGGCCAAACCGTCCCCTTGTCGGAGTCCATTAAAGATTTTGATTGGTCTGGATAGCAATCCGGCTATTTTTACTTGGCTTGTTACGTTGGTCATGGTCAACCTACATAGTCTTGTCAATTTATTTGAGATGCCGAATTCTCTCATGGCTTTGTAAAGTTCTATCCTGGCTTTGCTATCATAGGCGGCCTTAAAGTCTATAAACAGATGGTATGTTGGAATGTTAAATTCTAGACATTTTTCCATCGCCTGCCTAAGGGTTCTTAATTAAACTTAACTTTTATTCAGGCTCCTGATTAAAATTAAATTAAATTTTTTGGCGCATTAGCTCTTGTAGAAACAGGGCCTATTGACTTTAAACTTTGGGTGTAGCATAAAATCCACCAAAATAAAAATGGAACAACCCTCAAAATTAGAGATAATTTCATTGTAATATTACTTCCGGAATTAGTCCCCAAAGAGTATGGAATAACACGGATTCGCTTGCAACTTCGTTGCTCCGCTTAGCATTTATTCAGGCAAACGCCTATGTCGACAGTTTGCTTAGGCAAAAGTAAGTACATACTGATGCTATTGGTCAAATTCAGTATAATTTATGCGACAGAGTTATGGAAAATTGGACGTTTGGATGAAGCAACCACCTAAAACAAAAACCATCATGAAATATTCCCCCTAAACTGAATCTGAAAAAAATACCCAAAATCCATGAAATAAATAAATAAAAACTCCCAGTCCATACAAACTTTTGAGGAGGGATTGGTTTTTTTCCTTTGGTGGTTATTTCCCAAATGCAAACAACTCTTAACCATTCCAGTCTAAGGGTTGTTCGCAGTAATAGGAGCGCTCTACGATTTTTTGTCGAGTCTGAATCGATTCTTAGATGAGAAGCCCTTCTGAGGACAAGATATACTTTTGAGGATTTATTACTTCCTATTAAAAAGAGGAGCACTTCTGTAAAAAAAAAAGGTTTTTTTTAGGTGGCAGCGGATGGAAATCAATCGCCAGTTTGGGGAAGCCTTTAAAACCAAATTTATATAAGATAAAAAAGATGTATCTATGTGTAAAGTAAAAAGAGTTAAAATAAAGGTTTCCCATCCATTAGATAAAAAGAGATAATCTTCTACGAGTGGCAACCGTATCCAGGACAGAAAAGTAGCAAGAAACTAACAGCATGTCAAGGAGAAATAAAGTTCTACTCTTTACATCTGCTATAAGTCACAAAATAAAACGAATGCTTCATAAAAACGAATCCCTTTGATAAAAAAGGAAATACGTTTAATTCGCTTTAGTCTCTTTTGTTGTAACAAAAAGAATAATTAGCTTTAATAAAAGTCTAAGTGTGATTCTTGAAATTCAGATGAGTAGATTATGATAAAATAAAAAATTGGTTCTTTCGTTTCGCTAAAGGAAGGAATTTTATGATATGACCTTTTGGTCTTTTAAAGAAATGTTAATAGTGGATATTGCTCGTACATATAAACTTCTTAGAATTCAGAATACTTTGTTTAGTTTTTCTTAGCCAAGAAGACCAAAGTGCAGTCCGAACTCGGTATACTTAGTAGTTTATATGAAATGGTGACAAGAAAAAATTATAAGATATGATCTCTAGTTTCACTTAAATAAAATACATGGCTGGGTCACAGGAACTTGTACGAGAGAAGCTTACCATTTTAATAATGAATGTTGTTAGCTTAAAAAGTTCACGACCATAAAATTAAATTTTTGAATGGCTAAAATAACTCTTTTAGTAGTTTTTTTTTTTTTTTGTATATTATACGCGCACTCAAGGGGTTATGAATACCCTTATAATGTTAAATACACAGTGCGAGCAATTAGGAAATTAGGATAGGATTAGAAAGGAGATACCGATGCACATTGGTTTTGAATGTCTGCACATTGAAATGAGTGGGAAATACTGAGCCAGGTAAAGCATTCCACATTCGTGTAGTGCGACTAAAAAAAGAATCTCTGTATTTGACAGTACGTCCGAAGTTGGGCTCAAGGGTAAACTGATGGGCATTCCTAGAAGTTCGGGTATTACGGTTGAATTGTTTAAGGGGAGGAATGCAACTGGCTATTTCACTAGAGCACTGTTTATGAAAATAGCGGTAAAATAATGATAGACATGAAACGTTTCACCGGTGCTCGAGAGATACAAGTGTTTCAGTTAGACAACGGTCGCCTATCATTTTTATAGCTCTCTTTTGAATTCTGTCCAAAAGACTCAAGTGGGTTTTTGGAGCACCTGCCCATATATGGGAATTGTACTCGAGCTTCGGAAGAATAAAGGCTTTATATATAACAACCAGATCAGAAGGGGTAAAATACTTCTTGCATCGGCGGAGAAAACCTAAACTTTTTTTACTTAATACAAGTACATATTTATTTTAATAGCATAGCCATCATGATACATTGGTCCATAACACATGAAACCCTGTAGTGCCGTGGTGGTGTATTCACGATGAACATTCACAGATGTGCGCAGCAGTTCTACTCGAAGCTCATCTGGGTTTGGTTCGTGCATAGCTTTAGCAAACGCCATAGATTCATTCGAGCAGGAACGAATTGTTTCTGTACGACCATTAGGGAAAATTCTAAGATGGGAGGACTCATAGGCAGCTCCGGGTAACTTGTGGAGCTTGTAGAAAGCATATTGAAGGGCCATTTGAATGAAGCTATCAGTACCAAGTTTTTGCTGTTTTAGAAAACCTTTGCCATATTCTTTGAAATGCAACACATTTAAGTGAAGATCTTAAGCTAATTTGTCGAGATTTGTCTGAGCAACTTTGATATGCTGATCTACAGCTGGAGAAGATATCAAATCAAGCTTCTGTAATAGTTGCAAGTTCTTTGTCTAAGCAACTTCAAACATTTTCTTGTCATCCAAATCTTTAGAAGATAGTCGACCATTAGAGCAATTGGTTGACCCTCAGCAGGGCAATGCTCATAACAGAATCCTTGAAATCCACTTCTGCTGACCGTGAGTTGAATGGTTTTATCAAACCATCGATTTCCAGCATGATTCTTCGATCCACATCCATGAATTAAATACTCAGCTAGAGCGGTTTTTGTGTTGCCACAAGGATCGTGACATACTTCGCCGTCCAATTAGACAGTGAATAGGGATTTTTGTATCTGTTCAATTGACTCTTTGTTTCCAGGAATTGCGAATTGCGGATTATCTAACTCGTTGGGACCGATTTTATGAACTGGAACCTTTCCCAAATCAATGATTTCCTTATATATTTTTAGACAATATATAAGTTTTGAAGTATAAGCAAGCAGCTCTTCATTAGTATTAAAGGTTACTCTGGGAAATGGCATGCCAGGACTAGAGAAAATAATAAGGGGATCACGATATTGAACGTATGCTGTGCTTAGCCATCGATCAGCCAACCAGTTCTCTTCTTTTGTAGAAGCTGTTTCTAAGAGTTTTTGTAGCTTTGGCGCTTCACAGTTGAGAAATACTTGAGCCTGTTTGCGATTAAGTTCTATCTCCTCGGACGTTAGGAATGGCTCGGCAGTCTTAAGGAATTTCGTTACAGTCTCTTGTTTTTGTTTGATTGGATTGGGTTCGGTGGCATAGTTACGATACGGTTTCGTGATAGCTGATGTGAGATTGTAGTGAACTCCGGATACATAGGGAGAAACTTGAAGTGTATTTCTGGTCAAGATGTTATAAACTATTCTTTTAGGTAGTTGCTGCATTTCGTCGGAGGAGAATTCTTCTCTATGATTCTTGACCATAACTTAACTACCAATCTTAGGTAAAAGATAACGTTTAACCGGAACTATGAAAATCCAACTAAGTTCTAAAAAACATTAATAGGCAGCCACTTCCACGTAGCACTAATTTTAGGAACTGGTATTGTCGTAAGCTTGATTTTTCAAGCCAATATACAGGGTGCGCCAGAGAAACTTACTTATTTGAAAGGTCAATAAAAACAAAAGTACTTCAATTATTGTTTTAATTTTTTTTTTATTTGAGAATACAATATCCCAATTTTTTTTCATGCAGTCTTGAAAATGACATCGGATAAATGGCGACCGCCCATTGCGCATACACTGATGAAGTCGAATTTTGAAATTTTGAATTTTGCAGCATACCAATCGGTATGTTGGCAATGGCAAATGCATTTTGACGGGCAACAAAATCGCGTTCAGTTAATTCTTGCACAACAGCCAATTTATAGGGATGAAATTGAAGGTCTTCATGGAGAATTCGTCGAACAGTGGTGTCAGAAATTCCCATAGCAGCTGCGTGTTTGCGAGCCGAACGCCGGGGAGAACGCACAACTGACTGCCTCACTCTTTCAGTATTTTCCGGGAGTTCTGATGGTCCGTTGAAGTTCATTTCTGGGTTTAGCGACACTTCCACACTTCCGAAATGAGTTAACTCACGACAGAATCGAATTACGGCCAGGAACGAGTCTGTGAGGAGGAATTTCAAAGCGAGCGCGGAAAGCACGTTGCGTAGCAACAAGTGAGCGACCGTTAGAAAAGAAGCTTTCGACTGCGAAGGCCCGCTGCTCTCTAGACCAGAGCATGATGGCAACTGACTGGAGGGAGAAATAAACTTGGGAACTTCCCCCTCCAGATGCGCCCCCTCTCGCCACACTAACCGCCCAAATTACTGCGCAGTAATTTTTTGAAATAAGTAAGTTTCTCTGGCGCACCCTGTACATTTTTTTTTTAAATCAAAAAAAAAAAAAAATAAAATGCACGACTGGGTCGCACGAACTTGCTCCTTTGTAATAGACTAGGAATTTAAACAACGGATGTTATTAAAGAAAACTGTTCATAAGGATAAAATAAATTTTTTAAATTCGTTAAGTAATAGTAAGAGATTTTTTTTTTTTTATAATCTACCCGCGCTCAAGGGATTAGATTACCCTTTAAATGTTTCAACACAGCGCGGGCGTGAAGTTAAGAAGAGAAAGAAGGATAGGAAAGATGTGTGGCACGATGTTCAGAGACTGAAGGTTGGTGTCCCAGATATTTTATCTCCAGGGATGGCGGCTGAACTAAAGCGGAGAATGCCGTGTCTTATTTCTATGTCGCTTATAATTCACATTATTTTATTCGTGTTCATCCTTGTTGGGCATACAGTATAACTCAATTACATGTTGTTAGTGTTATGCCTGAACAACATGTAATGAGTAAACCAGCAACCCATTGATGACAATTTTAGAAGGTTTTTAATGGAATTAAAACGACATAGACGACGGCAGGGATCGAACCTGTGATCATGAGGTTCACAGGCGAGCACACATCCATCGCGCCACGGCCAGAATGCTATACAAATATAAATTTATGCAAGAACAAAAATTATAAGTCTTTGTAGTGGTTCCTTAAAAAAATAAGCGTACAAAATAATGTACAAAATTTTTAAAACATTCTTAAGAAAAAATATTGGTACGTCTCATTTCCAAAAATATTAAGCCGTTCTTGAGATATCGAATTTTCCAAAAAAAAACAAAATGACTTTTTTTCTAAAAATTGAAAAAAATATTTTTTTTTAAGTTTTGAAATGCAATGTTTTTTTAAACTTTTTAAGAGCTTCTTTATAAAAAATTTAATTAAAATCCGTTATGCCGATAATGAGAAATTCAAAATTCGAAAAAATCTTTCTATGGTAGGTACAGTCAGTAATATCTAGATTTTAATTTTTTTTATTAAATTATAGATCGTTAAAATTAATCAAAAGAAAAAAAAATTACCAAAATTATCGGTACCGTTTTCGAGAAAAATACGATTTTCGAAAACCCTTTTTTAAAATTTGAATGGAAGGTACCGTTAGTTTTAAATAAAACTAAATTTTTTTTCTCAAATCTTGTAGATTATGTTAAAAAACTTTTATTTATCAAGTTTGAAAAAAATCGATCTTGGGGTTTTCAAAATATTGGGTTTCCAAAAAAAAAAAATTGATTTTTTTTTAAATCCAAAAAATAAAAAAATTGAAAATTTGAATATGTTATAATATTCAAACTGTGGAGCTTAAGCACAAAAAAATGATTTGAATCGGCTGTACCGTTTTCGAGAAAATCAAAAACAAAAAAAAATTAACCCAGGGGGCTACCAAAAATAACAATTTTTTGGAAATTTTTTTTCAACCATTACCTAGTTTGAACTAAATGAAATTTTTCAAATTTTTTGTTTTTAAATTCTGTGGGACTGTTTTTGAGAAAAAAATATATTTATAAAATTTCGAAAGAAAACCGTATGACAGGTACCGTTATTTTTGGTCTTAAAAAAAATGAAAAAAAAACGTGTGGGGGGAAAAATTAAAACCCATATCTACCAAGTTTGAATAAAATCGGCCGAGCCGTTTAGGCTGTAGTCGAACCGACAGACAGACAGACAGAATTGCGAGACCCATTTTTTTTGGTCTTCGCTATCATCGTAATGTCAATTTTGATCAAAATCTCGAGTTTGATTTTTTTTACGAATGCATAACTTGCCTTATATAGTACCTATAAGTCGCAAGTAAAAAAATAAATCGACAAAAATATTAAGTTTTTAAGAGCTTTGGCATACAAAAATTATCAAAATCAGTGGACCTATTTTTGAGAAAATCGAAAATAAGATTCAAATTCAAGGTACCTACTCTTAAAAACCATTTTTCGGATTTTGTTTTCAAACAAAGTGTGGATTTCACTAAAAGGAGTTTTAGTTTTGATATCTGTCAAACAGTTTTTGAGAAAAAAAAAAATATTTTCTAACTAAATGTTTGGACTTAAAAAACTGATATCCACCAAGCTTGAAGAATATCGGCCGAGCCGTTTAGGCTATAGTTGAACAGACAGACATAATTGCGAGAACCACTTTTTGTACCTTCTCTATTATCGTAAGGTACAGTCTGATCCAAAATTCAAGTTCAATTTTCTGACGAATGTATATATTGCCATATAGTAAAAGGGGCGATTTTGAGGATTTCAAAAACTAGTAACTATCAATAAAATAAGAACAAATTCGATGACAAACTGCGATAAATCTTAACAATATTAAGAAAATGTATCTTCCACGAGTCATCTTTTCTGAAAATTATACGATCCGAACCCATAACTTGTACAAAATTATAGATTTTATTTTTAAACTTTAATGCGTCGTGGATACGAAAACATAGAAAAATATAAGCATACATTAAGGGTATAATTTTAATGACTTGAACTTTATTGAATTATAAATTGGAAGAGTATGGAGTTAAGGGGATGTTAAAAGGAAAAAACCACGTAAAACTATATTGGTAGGTATATGCCTAGACCTCATAGTGGAAACACATCGTTGATTAAAGTCCTCTGGAATTTACTTGGATACACACGAGTGCACGTACATAGATTTCACATAGACTGAATTATTCAAGCTCTACAAAAAAGCCCTCATTTATTCTTAACGACGTTTATTTCCCATGGAGGCAGGGCTTCTACATTTGACTGTTGCTGCCGCCTTCACATGTACACGTCTTCTGAAGAAATATTAAATAACGTAGCACGTCCTTGGGATTCAGTATATACATATTATGTATGTATGTATACCCTACATTAGAAGCCAAAATGTATACGACAATTTTTTATTGTAAGTTCTATTTTTTCGGTTTGAAAAAAGTTTTTCGTTTTTTTTTGCTATTCCAAAAATTCACCTGGGAATAGAAATGGAACGTGCTTTATTTTTTGCTTTTTATATACAGACATACCTTTCTAATTCGAGGGATGACTAGGAAGCCGACAAAATTGTATTTAATCATTTCGACAATTTGAATAATTGTACCTACTCTAAGAGATGACAGTTGAGAGATAAGGAGATAAACTGGAGTTATACGGTTAATTTGGCGAGATATTAAATAACTTAAATACAAAAATGAGGTTCATTTCCTTTGACTTAATGAATAAGAGCATTGATAACTAGGCTAGGTCTCATGAATTTATGTCTTGCTTTAATATATAAGTACTAAGACCCTAAGGAAGAAAACAACAGACAAAATATGGTACGCGCTTTTGAAGAGGTATGTGAATCGAAACCCAGTCTATATAGTCTGGGATTTTGACCCAACATGCATGGGATATTCGCAAGAGAAAATTATGACATCTCATAAGTCAAAAAAGGGCAACAAGCTTTTGAAATTGGTCAACCTTAGACAAGTTTTTCAAGGTCACTTGCGATTTTTGGCTCTTCATGCGTGGGATATTTCCAAAAAATGTTTACCATCTTAGCGATAGACCTAGGATAACAAAAATGAACTTAACTTACGTTGGCTGATAGTTTTCGAGCCTATTTTTCATGAAAACAATAAGAAAAATGAACACTCCTTGGGAAAAAAACTTTTAATTTTCGTTAGAATTCATTAATATAATTTTTAAAAACATGAACATTTGGTATCATTGAGATTATAATGATGTTTTCAAAACATTTGACACCCAAATTCAGCTTTTGTATGTTCTTGCAAAGAAATTGGCCGCACAAGTAACAGAACAACTGAGATTTATTTTCTCTGGTCTTAAATTTTTTTTTCAGTCAAACAAATAGCACGACTTTTTTGCTTAGGGTGGAACAAATATTGGTCTATGGAAAATGGTCTCGATCCAGTTCAATGATCGAAATGTACGAAGTAGAACGGTTAAGTTAGGTTAGGTTAGGTTGTTGGCCTGACTATTGATGTTGCTATCGTCACACTTTGATCAATTGATCAATGTAGATCCATTGTGTTACCCGCGAGTGTAATCACTCTTTCCTTATAAAACCTATGTATTCTATTAATCAGTCAAGCCATTTTGAGGCATTGACGAAGTTCAATATGTGAATTCCTGAAATATTAGACAGATCTTCTAGATTGTCAAAGAAGTAGCTACCAAGCCATTCCCTTCTCTGGTGGCATAGTGACGGGCAACGACAGAGAAAGTGTGATGTGTCTTCATGTACCTCTTCATCACAACATCCTCTGCATACGTCATCTGTACTTAGTTTCATTTTAAATTTATGATATTTCAATAAATTATGTCCGGTGTTTATGCTCGTAAGAGAGCGAAGGGACTTCTTACTAAGTTGCATAATTTTGTCAGTCCTCTGCTTGTTAAAGCAGGGCCATATTTTCCTAGTAGTATCACTGGTGTCAAGTAGACTCCACCTTTCTTTTGGAATAAATCTGAAATTTTCTGTTTAATGTTGCAGAGTGGGATACTGACCATCTTTGCTTGACTAGCGTCAAGCGCTGATCCCTGTCTTGCCAACTCATCGGCATTTTCATTACCTGGGGCCGAATTACCGCTTCAGTGACGAGTGAGTGAGTCCCATCAGTGATCGAATGAAAATGTCAAATTGGAGTAATTTATTGCTCGATAACGTAAGTGGTAATACCAAACTCACATATGTAATTCAGTCACGTATTACTCGATAACTGATGCGGTAATTTGGCCCCTGGTGTGCCGCTGTGTCCCGGTACCCAGCAGAGTCTAATATTGTGCTGCGTGCCAAGAACCTTAAGCTCTTCGCGGCAGCAGGAGACAAGCTTCGATTTTATCACAGTGGCAGAAATCGCTTTTATTGCCGCTTAGCTGTCAATGTAAAAGGTGATATCAGCCCGTGGTATCGCCATCATTGATACCTGTCTAGCAGCTGTTGTCACTGCCAGGACCTCCGCTTGGAAGACACTGCTATGATCTGGGAGCCTAAGTGAGTTGTTTAGCTCAAGAAGTTCTGAGAAAAAGCCTACACCAACACCTGTGTCCATTTTGGAGCCATCAGTATAGATTGCTATTTCTGATTCACTGGTGTAGGGTTGGTTGTTCAGCCATTCTTCTCTGCTTGGAAAGGCAGTTTGGAATGGTTTATAAAAGTCAAGCTCGGGTGTTGTATAATCTGTAATGATGCTATCACCCAAGTATTTCTGAAGAATTTGAGCATGTCCTATTGCGCTGTTTTTCCAGGTATTAGTCTGGATTAGCCTTAAGGAGCTATATGCTGCGGATTCTTGTACGAAAAGGTCTAGGTGTTTCAGGTTGAGTATCGCCTCATGGCACCCGTAATTCCAATGCACGAAAGTAGAACGGTTACAAACTTTGAACTTCAAACTTTGGTTTGGTTTGCTTTACTTGCCAAATACTCTATAGAAACCGAGTGCTTACTCGTCAACTGAACCACATAGGCAGGGATTCTAGAAAACAAGACGCCATTTAACCGATTTGTTTCCAATTGGAGCTATTTATGATTTTGTTGACGACTGGCTGGGTCGTCACAAAACAGAACTGCTTTTATATATTTAATTGTTTATTTAGACACAAAAGCTCGAAACATTGGTCGTCTCTCCTTCGAACTTCGACGACTTTTTTCAAATCCAAATAAAAATTATTTTGAAATATTTAAATTGTAAACACTCACAAGAATCAAGACTTTACTCTGCCAATAAAGTTCGTTTTTTCAATGAATACTCTCTCGATGATGCTTAAAATTTTGGAAACGAAACAACCAAAATTTCGACACAAGCAAAGGCTAACAAGACAGACCTGGCTTGGGTCCATTGTAAAATTTGTTCTTAAATGTTTTTCAATTGGTGCGGGTAGATTTTGACGGCTTGTGGTGGCTGTGTTAAGGCTGCAGCCACTTCTTATCAGTCGATTCCTCACCGTGCACAAGAACTCGGCCTTTCCTAGACGTCAACTTGGCGAATTTTGCTTCGGAACTTGGACCTACCTACACCCATACAAGATCTAACTGACTCACGAGCTCAAAGTTCGTGACCATAGACAACGCCGCTTGTATGCTGACATTGCTGACTGAGCTTCTGATCCGTAAGCCCAATTTTTGCCGAAAAATCATCTTAAACAATGAGGCGCATTTTTGGATGAATTACACATTCGAAATTGCAGTATATGGGACGATACCAACTCAGACGAGGTTCCTCAGGTGGCAATGCAAGTTACAGTTTGGTGTGGATTTTGAGCCGGCAGCATCATTGGTTCGTACTTTTTCGAAAACGAAGTTAGGAAGGTGGTCACCGCCAATGGCGAGCGCTACGGAACAATAATTATAATTGACAATTATAATTGAAACATATGAAATTAGACGGCATGTGGTTCTAGTAAGGATAGCGCGGTAGCATATATACCGCGATTAACATTCTGCCGGAAATATTTCAGGGAAAGGTTATATCTCAGAGGTGATGTGAATTGACCACCATGATCATGCGATTTGACCCTACTACAAATTTTCTTATAGGGTTTCCTGAAATCACAGGTTTATGCGAATAAACCACATTCGATCCATGTCCTCAAGGTGAACCTAACACAGGCCATCGCTCAAATTCATATATTTTAATGAACGAAACCTTCTCATTGACCGGCAGTATGGCTTTCGTAGCAATAGTTCCACCGCTTATCTGATGTTATATCTGACAGAATAGTGGCACAAATCTTTACATCGTTTTCAAGAAAGCAAGATTATTGCACTTGATATTTCAAAAGCATTTGATAGAGTTTGGCATCAAGCGAAAATGCGTGCATTTGGTATTGATACGTTTTCCGTCTTTTTCGATGGATTAGAATCTGCCTTTCGAACCGCTCCATACAAGTTGTATTGGATGGTTTTAACTCTGAATTTCGTAGAATAAATGCTGGTGTGCCACAGGACTCCGTTTTGTCTCCGACTCTCTATTTGATTTTCATCAATGATCTTTCGGCTGAAACTTCTAATCCATTAAATTGTTTTGCTGCCGACAGTACTCTCATTTTCTCATATTCGTTTCCAAATGCATGTTCTTGTTCTTCGGATGTGGATCTGGAACGCCAACGTATGATTAGCTCATTAAATTCTGATCTCGAGAGCATTGTCAAATTGAGAACCATAAGCCGCGTAGAATTTAATGCTTCAAAAACTCAATGCTGTCTTCTGTCGTTAAGCCCCAATCCACCTCCCATGCCGCTATCCATGAGTGGCACTTGCATTGGGGAAACGAAACAGCTCTCACATCTCGGTATGTGCATCACAGACCACCTTGTGTATAATACGACCACATATTCGACGTCGCCAAAAACGCTGCTAAGTGCTTAGATTTACTTCGATGTTATAAGAAATTGTTTACCTCTTCTGATCTGGCTGTAATCTATAAGGCTTATATTCGTCCAAAGCTCGAGTACAATTCCCATATTTGGGCAGGTGCGCCAATAACACACTTGAGTTTCTTGGAGGATAGAATCCAAAAAAGAGCTTTAAAAATGATTGGTGATAGAAATATAACAGAAACATTTGAATCTCTCGAGTACTGTCGCAATGTTTTTGTCTTTCATTATTTTACCGTTGTTTTTATAAATAGTGTTCTTAAGTGAAATAGCCAGTTGCATTTTTCCCCTTAAACAATTTAATCGAAATACTCGCGCTTCAGGAAATGCAGATCAGTTTACCTTTGAGCCCAACTTTGAATATAAATTTAAATTCAGGGGTTCTTTCTTAAGCCGCACTACACGAATGTGGAATGCCTTACCCTACACTATATTTCCCTCCCATTATAATATTCAGACATTCAGAACTAAACTCATTTTAAAATTTTAAAACCTTTCCAAGTTTAATAAAACGCTCGCACTGTGCTCAAATATTTTAAGGGTAGTCATAATCTATTTAGTGCGTTAAGATCCTAAGATAAAACCTATATTTAGCTTACAAAATGCAAAATGAGCTTTTTTAATTTTTTATTCGTTAAATTCTGTTTTTAGTTAAGCTGAAATATTCAAGGGGCACTGCCAAGAAATAAAAACTTACACCAAAAAACACATTTATGCCATTATATACACCTTCACTTTGATCTTTAATTACATACGAGTACCTTTAAAATTAAATTACGGGAAAAAAACTTTCCCAAGTTTCAAAGTGACAAAGTTCTTTCGTCACATATTAATCATCAAGGGCTCAGTAACTTCCATAAGCTTCTTTTCGAAAACTTTTTTAAATTGCTTTTACAAAGTCACTCTCATATCAATCAATCATTTCCTGTCTCAAACTTTTGTTACTATACCAAAACATAAATCAAAAAAGAATGAAACTTTTGCGATTTTAAGTTAATTAAACCAAATGTCAATATCTCTATGGCCGAAAGGAAGGTAATTAATTCTGATACCAACACACATATACAACCAAACAAGAACATATAACTTTTCACCTGCTAATTTCACGACTGAACATCGTTTTTTTGCGCATACTTGTAGAGATACAGGTGTCCTTAATAGCCAATTTGTATCTTTCCTCGTAGTCTTATCAGGTTATCCTTCAACTTGGCACTTTCAACTAATTGCGAGAAGCCTTGTATCTTATTTGTAGCTTCATATTGTACCTATTTGTTTCATATTTCAGATAAGAATCGTGCTCCATTATGTGTGTGCTGTATTAATCACCACCTTTACCGCCCGGCCTATTTCTAAAAAAGCAGTATCGGACTAACCCGAATGAAGAGTAAGTAGAAATTTGGTCTCAGGGCCCCGAAATGAATGTTGCTTATTTTGTAGATGTAAGATATACTTAAATAAACGATGTTACGCACAATCTATTGGACCGATTTTGATGAAACTTTGTTTTGGAACAATGCTCGTAAGATGGTGTTTGACCTTTAGATTGTAATTTTCAAATTCTCAATGGAAATAAATGAGCCGTCGAAGAACTTTTGAGCTCAATCTATGTTTTATGAACTCTTGTGGGTGATTTATTAAGTTACTTATTTCAATAAAAATAATAAATGTCAGTATAGTTATATTCAAACTTCTTCTTATGTTTTTTGATAAAAATGAAACCAAGGGCCACATTATTACTCGGAAATGTGATTTCCTCAATACGGCCCTGAATACACCATTATAAGAAAAACTCAGTATCGAACAACGATCATGACAAATGGAAGTCCGTCTCAAATGTGATTTGTGTGACAAAAGATTATGAGAAATAGTCGTTTCAATAAAAGTATTGTGACCTGATTTTGGCACCGTCTTGTTCGTCATGGACTTTGTCTTCGATATTACCAGTGGGTGGATATATGTAATAGGAACATATAATAAAATAATTGACTGCTCGGTATTGGTTAGGGGATGTTTCGTGATTAATGAACTTGAGATAGTACATACCTTATTTGGGCCATGTGGGATATGGCATTATCTGCGATTTGGAGAAGCACCGAAGTTTGAACTGCCATAAAAAAAAACACTCAAAAAGCAATAATTTGCTTCTGCTGATTGAGTTATTATAAAGTTTTTTTTTTTTTATGTATAATAAATATTTTAAAAGCGAGAATGGAGATTGTATCAATGACAGGATATTTCGTGATAGCTATATGTTAATCATTATGATATAACGAGAAAAGTTTTTTTTTTATCGGAACGTGATATCTATATTCTGTTAAATATAATTTTTTTGACGGACTGGTGTTGTATTAATTGAGTAGCAATTTGGAATTTTAGAAACTTGATTAAGAAAGGAGTAAAATTTGAAGTTGAAATAATATATGTAAGGCGAATGGCTGAAGTAATATACTCTTTAAAGTAAGGCTCCCTCACCTCCTAAAATGATATATGGGCAAATCTCAGAAACTTTTGACTTTCGTGTAACTTTGAAATTAAGTTACTTCATAGTCATATTTTTTTACTCTATCTCTGATAATTTTTTCGAAAATATAGTATAACAGTATAAAAAAAAGTTATTTTCCATATTAAGATTTTTTTTTTACCTATAGAACGAGTAAAAGGCAAAAAGTATAAGAAAAATACAAAATTTTATATGTTACTATTAAAATATTTAAAAAGTTTAATGTTCTTACGATTGAAGCATCTGATTTTAGTTTGTTAAACTCAAATGGGGTTCATAAGAGACTTTGAAAATCAAAATTTTTTATGAAAAAATTATGTGCTTTGCTTAGATTTATGACAGTGTTTGTCAGAAGTTTCGGTACTACAATTTCGAAAAAATTACTAAAATCTGGTACGTCTCTTATCATTTACACAGCATGCTTTGCACCGATTTCTAAAATACATATTCATTTTCTATAGACAAAAATGAATAAATTAAGCTTTGGTAGAGGTGTGTGCTAAAATCGCAACCTGGTTTAAATTAGCTTATACTGAATTAAAAGAGTGCGAAACATTTTTTTTTTTCAATACATTTTCAGTTAGCACTCTAATAAAAAGCAATATTTCCCGTTCTTAACTATTGTTCCTTCTTCTAAATCATACTAAGAAGTGTACGTTTTGTCGCTGACGCTACATATTTTATGGATCTTTAAAATTCAGTAGTTAATTACAAAGAAAAATCCTTGATATTTTTTATACATTACTTTTTAAGCAGAGACAAATTTTATTGATAAGAATTTCGAGTAAAATTACGTGTTATTTTTAATTAAAAGCTTCACTTTAAAATGTACATATTTAGAAAAGTGAACAAACTTTTACTTAAATATAAATCATAAGTTAAATTTTTATCATTTGTTATAAAAAATTAAAAATTTCTATATTAATTTGAAATTTCGCGCTCACATATTTTCTGTAGTTCAAATATTAACGAATGCAAGCTAGGGCAGTGAGAAAAGTGAAAGAAAATGATCCTTATCAATAACAGTCTTATAAACATAGGTATAAACAACTTACGTCGAACGTTATTGTGGTATCAGTAGTCTTTGTGACTCGGCCACGTAAAGTCGTTTCGTGTTACTGTTTCGATAGTATTTGCAATAATTCTTGCTCAAACAAATTTTTCCCATATAAATGAAACAAAATCTACAAATTTGTTATTTTATTCTATTAAAAAAAAAAATAAAATAATTTATTTCTATCTGAAACGTTTTAATGTTTTAAATTCTTGGTTATACAGGTATAAGTGCGCAAAATTTCAAAAAAAAATATTGAGAAACGAAAAAGTTATGGATTTTTGAGATGGTTTGCACCATTTGGTCCCATAGTGCGTCGCCGGAAAATGAGTGAGAATTTTTTAAGCATTCGTTAATAAAAGAGGAACACCATCAATTATATTTTCTGATGTAACAATGGTGCTATACACTTAATTTTAAAGGTGTGCTTAGTTATTTTCTCTTTACGCGTTTTCAAAAGTCTAAAGTCAAAAGTTTCTGAGATTTGCCCATATTTAGACTATTTCTAAGAAAGACAAATTTAGTATCCGGCTAAACTTATATGGTTACTCCAGG
This sequence comes from Philhelius festivus, assembly GCA_963931855.1. Taxonomy (NCBI): domain Eukaryota; kingdom Metazoa; phylum Arthropoda; class Insecta; order Diptera; family Syrphidae; genus Philhelius; species Philhelius festivus. The sequence continues at coordinate 140,785,289 of OZ007556.1, read as the reverse complement.
TCAAAGTTTAATTGAATGTCATCCCCAAATTCTTGGCGGTAGATGGTTCCATTATTAAGGATAACTGAAGGAAAAAAGAAGTAGACGTCCAGTTTATTGGAGATTACAACACTGACTTCGTTGTATGTTTGGATATATTTTATCTATGTTATTATCATGTAACGTGATTTTGTGGTACCAACGCTATCCTGGTGGTGGCGCTGGAATAAGCGCACAATTTTACAGTGGAGAGTAGGATAGGAAATACAAAACAAGTAGTAAGAAAGAGAATATATTATTATTAAATTCAGCAGAGACAAATCTGACAAGTACAAAGATACAACCTTTGTATATATAATTAAAGCTTATAGTACTCTCATGAAGACGAACGATTGGGACGACATCTTAAGTATATATATACGAGTAGTACTTGTTAGATGTGCTAATTTCAGCGCCACCACCAGGATAGCGTTGGTAGCACAAAATCACGCTCTATGATAATACTTTAGTTTATATATACAAAGGGCCGTACCAACAATCAAATTAAGAGACGACTTCAATATTTGAGCGAAATCAACCATTATTTAAAGAGCTCTATAAAGTTAGCCATACGTGTTATGAACTTAATATTTATGTGAACACTAAATTATGAACCATTTATTGTGCGGAACATAAAAAATTAAATGCAGCACATATGGTCAGTTATATAGAGTCCATTAAATAATGCTTCATTTCGCTCAAATATTAAATTCGTCTCTTAATTTGATTGTTGGTAAGGCCCAAAGGTTGTATTAATTAAAAAGAGTTTTTTTTGACCAGCAAGCGATATTTTATAGATATGTATTCATGACACCTACACAATCTTCAATTATCCGAGAGGATGGCTTATTTGAAGCTTAACAGTTCAATATAGGAGTTAGTAATAACAAATTAATGACAATTCGTTGATATAAAAGAAAATATTAAAGGGCCTAAGATAGAACCTTGAGGTACTATCGAAGGTACAGCAATAAGGTAAGATAACAGATTATTAGCAAAGACAGCTTGTGACCAGTTATATAGGAAAACAGAAGTTTAGTGGCAGAGGATGAAAAATTAAAATTATTTAAGAGTTTATTGCAAAGAATCGTATAATGAACAGTATAAATGCCCAAATGAATAAAATGCACGACTATGTAATATACTAAGAATTTTAAAAATGAATGATATTAGAGAAAAACTGTTCATAAGCATAAAATTAATTTTTAAATGACTAAAACAACTTCTTTAGTAGTTGGAGGTAAAAATAGGATGCCATGTGATTCAAGCAAATATAGGTTTATGCAAGAACAAAAATTATAAGTCTTTGTAGTGGTTTCTTAAAAAAATAAGCTTTTATATACAACATTTTTAAGAAAAAATTTTGGCGCGCCAATTTAAAGTTTTTATTATTGTTCGAATAAAAATCAAGTTTACAAAAAAAATACTGAGCCATTTTCGAGATATTGAATTTTCCAAAAAAAAAATATTTTTTTTTTTAATTCTTAAAGTTTTGAAATGCAATGTTTTTTAAACTTTTTAGATGCTTTTCTCTTAAAAATTTCATTAAATTTCGTTATGGCGATAATGAGAAATTCAAAATTTTAAAAAATCGTTCTATGGTAAGTACGTCAGTAATATCTTGTTTTCAATTTTTTTCTATTAAATTAAAGATCTTAAAAATTAATCGAAAGAAAAAAAATTTAAGCGAAATTCTCGGAACCGTTTTCGAGAAAAATACGATTTTCGAAAACCATTTTTTTAACATTTGTATGGAGGGTACTGTTATTTTTATTTAAAATAATTTTTTTTCTCATATCTTGTAGATTATCTTAAGAAACTTTTATTTATCAAGTTTTAAAAAAATCGAAATATTGAGTTTTAAAAAGAAAAGTTTTTGAAAATTTGAATACACAATAATCTATATAAATAAAAATGAATCGCAAAATGTGTTGCTAAGCGTAAAACTCGAGAACCGCTCGACCAATTCGGCTAATTTTTGTTTTAACTTTTTCGTTAAGGCACAAGGAAGGTTCTTATAGAGAGAAAAAACGTAAAAATTACAAGGAAAATAAAAAAAACCACACTTTAAGTAGTACGTACATACGTCTGCCAACGATTACTGTTAGTCAATGTTCGAGGCCCAATATCATTCCAACATTTAAGAACTGTTAATAGTGAATTATGTGGCTCTTACAAGAAGCCTGTCAGCGTTTGCAACTGTTAGAAAATGATGCTCATCGGGCTCAAACTTAAAATGATGCTATAATTTCTTAAAAGCTCAAATGCGCAATAGAACAGGAAATCAACATTTACAACGAGGCGTTGATATCTATTGAAGACATGTGCTTGATGATGTCGAACAAAGTATTATTTCAATTAGGCATGGCCGCGCCTAATCGCCCAATGAACGACGGTTTTAATCAAGAGTTGTAACGTGAAAAACTGTTCGATCTCGATTCTTTAAGGGAATCGGTTCGACAATACGTATGTTCCGCTGTTGAACCTACAACAAAAGTATGTATGTCTTTGATACACTTATGAAAGTTGTAAATGCTGGATTTCATTGATTTTAGCAACAATTCCCGTACAGAATGGAATTGCACTCGCACTTGCTTCCTCTGGTATTGCGGCTACATTGTTGGAAGGCGCTAAAATTACCATTGAATATTCAAAGCAACTCCAACTTGCAACATTTCGAAGAACTCTGCAATGGAAAAGGTCTGGCAGCACTGCAGTTCATAGTATGCGATGAATGCACGATGGCACATAAAAAGTCTTTGGAGGCATTAGATAGAACTCTGAAAGATGTGAAACAATCAAAACCGATTCGGTGGATCGATGACTTTATTAGCAGGAGATTTTCGTCAAACATTACCAGTTATGAATGTATTTTTGAATTCCTTCATTTTGTGGAAAAAATTAAGGTAATAAATTTGAGCAAGAACAACTCATTGACTTTGGTAATTGCAAAATCCCTGTAGATTTTATGACAGGCTGCATTATTTCCTGTAAATTTTTGTCAGCTTACAGAATCGAAAACTGACCTTATAGAAAAGGTGTTCCCAAACGTCGCTCAAAACTACAGTGATCATTGTTGGTTGAGTGAATGAGTTTTATTAGCTGCCAAAAACACGGATGTAAATGAAATAAATTTCAAAATCCAAAATGAAATTGCCGGTGAAGTAGGGACATACAAATCAGTTTTTTGCGCAACTAACCAAGATGATGTCGTCAATTATCCACCAGATTTTTTGAACTCACTGGATTTGCCAGGACTATCTCCCCATAATCTTCAATTAAAAGTAGGATAGATGGTCATTATGTTACGAAATATTAAACAACCGTCACTTTGTAACAGCACACGGCTGGCAGTCAAAAAATTACTGAGCAATCATTCTAAAAGGAATATATAATGGAGAGGATGTGTTGATACCCCGCATCCAATGGTACTAACTGACGTATTGTTTGAATTTAAACCACTGCAATTTCCAGTTCGACTTGCTTTGCTATGACCATAAATAAATCACAGGGTCAGTCGTTGAGTGTTTGCGGCGTTAATCTGGAAAACACACGCTTCTCTCATGGACAGTTGTATGTTGCCTGCTCTCGCGTCAGAAAACCGACAGCTTTATATAAATTTTCGCGCCAGGTAATCAAACAAAAAATATCGTCTAAGATAAGACATTACAATGAAAATACCACATTATTACTACTACTACTAAAGTCTTGAAATTTACAAAATAGAAAACTTATATTTGTAAGTAATCGTTGTTTATCATGGAGACATAAATCTATAAAGTGATCACTCTGAAATATGTTTTATTACTGCGAATGGACAATATTAACAAAAAAATCAATGTTGTGTTGTTATAGAGAAAATAAGGCAGAACAACGTCTGCCGGGGCAGCTAGTATTGACAATAATATTAACATACACAAAAAATTATCAAAATAGGTTGTACCGTTTTTGAGAAAATCAAAAACAAAAAAAAAAGGTTCCAAGGGGTGTACCATAAATAATAATTTTTTGGAATTTTTTTTTCAACCATTACCTAGGTTATTAAATGAAATTTTATGAGTTTAAAAAAAAAATCTGTGGGATAGTTTTTTGAGAAAAAAAAATATTTATAAAATTTCGAGAAAAAAAATCCTATGGCAGGTAACGTTATTTTTGGTCAATAGAGAAATGAAAATTATTTCTGTTTAAGTGGAGTGATTGAATTAAATTCAATTAAAAGCTCAAGTGACCTCAACTCCAACCAAGGTGCGTTTCGCCGAGGTACGACAGTGGGCTCATCAGTTAGATGCTGCCGTGCCCTTCTAAGACGCAAATATTGGTCGATGTTTACCGACTCTTATAAAATTTACAGCTTTAGTAGACGGTGAATTTTATTGTTCTAGGGGAATTTGATTAAATTCAGACACCTAAAATAATAATGTCCGTGGTCAGACTATTATTATTGGTCTTAAAAAAAAAGAAAAAAACATCCGTGGGGTAAAATTAAAACCCACTATACATAGTTCATTACAGCTCTAAATAGAGGTCAATTTTGCGGAAATCCTGGCGTTAGTTTTGGATTTCTTTAAAATGACTTGGTTCGGTACAGCTGTGAGCCCTCCATATTACTTATTAGTGCTTTATAAGAATTCAAGTCGAGTTTTCTTCGTTTTGTAGAAGAAAAACTTCTTCGACTCAGGGGAATATAACCAAGCATTTAAATTCTTGTTACTATTGGAAACACAGTTTTCTTTTACTGTTAATTCGTTATGATTGTATAGTTATAATTTGTAAAAAGTTTTTAAACGTTACTGTCAAAAATGGATAGAAGAGCAATATTCAGAGCTGCTTCCAATTCACACAATTCTGTTGCAAAAATAGGGTATTACAGCTAGGCTTTCCACCGTAAATCGTGTAATGGGCGATTCTATTATAACGGGTGCAACATTTAGACTCATTTGAAGTACATTTAATAATAAAATAAGCAAAATATTTAATGACATTATTACTTGAAGGGATACATTTTCACATATTTATTTTTAATCCATTTAGAATTCTAAAATATAATAAATAATTTGGCAGAAGAATGGTTCCAAAGTGCGATCGCGGGTGCAACAGAATCGGCCCGACTTTTCTAGATCATAGTACAAAAAACACAAATTCTGTTAATTGTGAAACATTTATCATTCTATTCTTACATAATATATTGAACGACGTTGATTCAATTAACTAAATAAATAAAAATAAAGATAGAAAACAAAAGTAAGCAACGAAATATTAACTTTTAAATCAATCGCGGGTGCAACATCAAATTATCGCGGGTGCAACGCGTCTAACTTAAATTAGTAAACTGATTTAAAAAACTGGAAAAAAATATAAAACAAGGCACATATGTAACAAGTCAGTACCCTTCTCTATTAATTATAATTTTGTTTGTTTCAAATACTTCAATATTTTTTCGAAAATACATACATGTATGTTAGAAGTACCCCATCTTTATCGATATCGGTTAAGGATAACCCCACATAATGATATTGTGATATTGCAGCCTACCTGTACAAGAACGTACAAACCTATGGAAATATCTTTTAGAAATACTGCTACTGTTACAACAGAACGGCATTTTAGAGCATGGATCTACTGGTAATATAGGGGGTTCAAAAGACCCTGTTGGAGATTTAGAATTTAATGCTTCGTCTTCTGACTCAATAAAAACATCGAACACTTAACTTCATGAATGCTCATGGTCATTGTGCTCTTCTCGGTTCTTAACTTCCGACTTAATCGATTTCACATCTTTTATACCCGGCACTTGTCTGCTAATATTATCCCTTTCATAGAAAACACCTGTTATCCTTCAGTTTCAACTACGTTAGTGGGACTCCTTGGGCGATTACGTTTCACTTGTGCGTCTTTTTCAGTCTACAGGGACTGATGTAATGAGTGCCTGTCTTTTTTTTGTTTCCTGCATTTCTTCGTTTTGTCTGATTCTGGTCAGAATTTTAAAATTTGTACCTGCCTTAATTTTCTCTTTCAATACATCTCCCCACACTAAATCAAGAGCCCGTTTTCTGCATGAAGCTCAGCGTTTTTGTTAAATTTTTGTCAATTTTCTGTAAAGCAATCTCTTTTTCTTGTTTCATTTCCATTTAACCATATATTTTTATATAAAAAAGAACAAAATATTATATTACATAGTTAAAAAAAAAACGTGAACAGCAGAAATTATTATTCAAAGCATATTTTATCAATAAAATACAATAAATCACGTTATAATGTTAGTAGTCTATAAGTTGCACCCCCGATCTTAATATTGGGATCGCGGGTGCAACCAATTTAAATCAACGTTTTCTGTCGTTCAACGTACAATATATTCTTAATAACGACTGATTTAATTTTAGTTTTGTTTTCTTCTTACTTTTTGAAAGTTTCAAAACGCTAGCACTTTATTTCTGCCAAAAAAGTAAACTTTTATATCTTTTATATCGCGGGTGCAACAAATTTACAATGGCTATTTGCAATCAATAATGCTAAAAATATAATAACAAATTCGTACATGTTTTTATGCAAATGATTAAATGACATGTTGCTTCAAACGTCTGTTGAGTAAAGCATAACTTAAAACTGTCGGAAATAGCTATTTGGAGCTTATGTTACCAGTTATAATAATTGCAGTTCGTACCGACTCTTTGTATGATAATGTTGCCAAACGCAAACAAAAATGTTCTCTATAAGTTAGGTCTCAGTTTTTGTTTTTATTATTAAATATAGTATTTCTACTTTGAATATTTATCAAAAAAAGTAAAAAATATTGTAGTTCAAAAATTGGTGTCAAAAATCGTCTATAGCGGAATCGCCCTTATAAGAAGAGCTGAGCATTTACCCCTAACACCAAATCGCTGAGAGACATGTCTACTTTCTTGTGGCAACCATATGACGTTGGAAAACGAGTAGTAGTACAAAAAAAAATGTAAGCCCCCGATGGCTTCACTTACTATTATCATGAATTTAGAAAGGAAAAGCAATAATTGATTCGTTTCCACAAATGTGAGTGTGAAGTAATGCTTTGTGGAGCAATATTATTCTAGGGGTCCCCAGAAATGCAGTCTTTTCTTCAAAAATAAACACCATTTCGTATGTTTTGGTGCGTTGAAAAAGGCCTTTCCTCATTTATCTATCATTTTTCAAGATTTATCGTGGACATACTAAGAAGATAACGCGCCTATCCGTACCGCTCGGGTAGTGAAAGAGTGGATCAAAGGTCAAAATGTTTCTTTACTTCAGCGGTCCACACAATCTCCTGACCCAAATATCATTGAAAATATTTCGTGTTTAATAGCTCGCAATATCTTTGAGTCAGGAAAATAATATAATACCAAGGAGGAGCTCAGTGATGCTATAAAAAAAAACATGAGTGACATAACATTGGATTATTTGATCAAACTGTACGATTCTATACCGCACAATCTTTTTTATGTTACTCCTAACTAAGTCTACCATTGGCCAAATATTAGCATTACGGCACATCTTAGAACTTCAAATCGACAACTATTAAGTTTTCATAGATTTCAAAATAGCGTATGACGTATTAACTAGAGATATGAAGTTCTGAAGAATAAAGCTGAATATAAGACTTTAAAATGTTGTTAGTTTGAAACAGGGGGCTTTACTATAGCGCTACGAAACCAAGTACGAGTATAATGTAGCATTTTGTCCGTTGTAATACATCAGTTCTGTTTCATAGGAACGTCCGATTTTCACCTGTAGCTCACCAGTGTAGATATGTAGAATCAAATGGAATTATTGGCAAAATGTATGATTTGTTTAACAGCTTTTTATGCTTGAAAGTTGTAAGACAACAACAACAATAGTTAATTCTTGCTTCATTCATACAATAGAAATTTTTGATTTAGAAGCGGATTTAGAGTTTCATAAACTACAGAACATAACGCTATTAAGCCCTTATATCCAAAGTTTACCTTTTTCAATGTAAACATAGAGTTTTTGAGATAGCCTCAAACTACGGAAGTGTGAATTTGCAATTCATTAACTACATCAAGTACATTTTCAACCTACATCATAAACGACTTCTAGATGAATGCGTGAAAAATGTAACGAAATTGGTGATCCTATCATTCGGAGCTCATTCGACTAACATCCAAGTCACATCGATTACGCTATCCCTAAACTACAGTTTGGCAAAAACTTCCAAGCCGCCATTCCTTCATTTCCTCGAGGAACCTATAGTGATCTAATTAATATAGACATTTATAGTCTTCACCGCTTCATAAGGAGCTCCAAATGGTTCAACGAGTAGGAAGAGAATCTTCAGATTTATGTGGTATCACAATGGACCAACTCTGATCTAAGTGTGTCAGCCGCGACCCATGGCAGCTACTTCAACTTTAACTAACCTTACGCACATTTTACAGAATTTTGATAAACCTTTAACAGTTTGTTTTAGGACTTAAGGCAAATAGAAACAGGAAAAATTCTTCTTCTCAAACAGACCATTACTTATATTTTTTTCGAGTTTAAGATTTTATGTGAAACAAAAGAATGATAGACTTTGGCTAAGACAAGTCGTAATGATATTTTTTTTGTTTAATATTTATAAGTTTTCGTTGTAAAAAAGTCACATAAAAGCAACAAGTTTTTTTTTGTAATTTCATCGGATAGCTTCCAAGTAATTTTTACATCCTACCAACTTTAACTACAGCAAAATAAAAAAGAAAAGAAAATGTATTTCTCTAGTAGTAACGATTTTATGCACCCATTCCTACATAAAAATACATTATCCTTTTCACTTAACAAAAAATTACTCGAATTGTCTTCCTTTGCACAATAACCATAAATCTTAGTATACAATGTCAGCGACTGAAACGCAATACAAGTTCTAACCATTATTATCATCATCCAAAATGTATATGTACTCGTATAACTGTACAAAAAAAAAATCCAAGCCAGAAGCAATTTTCTGTTCGTTTTCATCCCCACAGGAGTTGAGGCTTGTTAAATTTGTTTCTTTTCCAACCTCCTTCGAAGCAAATTCAATATAGAAAACTTATTCGGCTGCACACTTTGGGGAACTCAGGCACACACACGGATATCCCAGGGAAGCCTATTCATCCTATACATTAATATAAAGTATCGTAAAATTCAATACGGATAACATCTGGAACGATGGGGGTCACACAAAAACACCGTTTTTCCTATCTTCATCGATTTCAGCACCCGGAATTCAAACGCCAATGCCACACGTCAAAACAGACAACAACAAAAACAATTCTGAGTCCTTTGTATCGTGTCCTTTTTCGAATTAGAATTTCCAGAAGGAGCGCATAATTGTTTTGCTAGTTCATCTCTCGATTCCGACGATACTTTGATCTTTTTTCAGTCCACAAACAAACAGGAAGGAGCTTTACTAAATTCGTTTGAAATATTGACAAGGATTTGGTAGGTATTACCTTCTTCCTTTTTATGTTGTTGAAACGCAAAAGAATGTTGTTTTTTTTATTTCAAAAACAAAACGGATAGGCAGGTTAGCAGAAACGGAATGGGTGTGGGAGTGCCCATCGACTACGAAATCTTGGATTTACAAGTTGATTCACAGTTGGAGATGTCACGGGAGCAAATTTATTGCAAATAAAATGTTAAAACTCGATACTTAGGGGAAGAAAGGATATTTTTCAAAGCTTTTTTCTAAATAAAATTGAAAACTTCAACATTTACAGTTATTTGCTAAGGATTTATTTTTTGTGAAAAATGGAGTTTGTTTTCTTTTTTTGAAATACCCTAACGCCTCGCCGCCCGAATCAAGTTTGGCTTCTCAGTAATTTATCTCGCTCACACTTGATGGTGGGAAAAATTCGTGAAGCATGATTTTTTCTTAGATATTTTAAAAATAAAATTAGGACAAGTTTAAAAAATTGAAACGTCAAATTTAGTCGGCGGCGCGGCGTGAATCCATGCGAGCACCATCAAATTTCTACACTAAGGGGTTGCCCTCTCTTTGTTATATAAAACTAGTGGTACAACTGACTTCGGAATCTACTCGTAATAAATTCAGTTTTATGTTTATCAACTGAATTTTCGAAAGTTAGTTGGTAATTTTGAATTCAGGATTAAACGTAACGAGAATTCATTCTCTAAAATTATTAACCTACCACAGGCACAATTATCCGACCACCTGAATTTTTGTCACCCTGACTCTTTTTATGTTTATGTGACTATGTTTTATCTGCTGATTTGTTTTTTGTTTAATGGATATTTTCGGAAAAAAAAACACTAAAATCCTTATTTCGCTCCATCGAAGCGTTTTTTGCAATTTAAGTGTTTAGTTTAGCTAGATCTTAGGCTACGTTTCTATTTTTACAATCTGCGTCGGACAACCGCTGAAATGCTCTATACGTAACAGAGGAATAGGGCATGAGCTCTATTAGCATTTCAGTTTCTATCGGGAGAACAAAATAATAAAAGTTTAACAGAGTTTCAAGCAAGAACAAACTTCTGTTAATTAACTTTTTAAAGCTAACAGTAGGTGACAGTTCCATTGCAAGCTAAAGGTTTAATATTCGTAAGCGCGATGCCTTTTAAAATATTTTCCAGTTGACAGTCCTTGGAATCCATGTTGGTTTGATGGTGCCTATCAAGTCGTTGGTTTATTATTCAGTCACTGATCACCTTTTATAACTTTGTATTGACTTAATGAACTACGACGGCCCTTAAAATGTTGACCACAGTGCGAGAAGAAACCGATACATTCCACATTCGTGTAGTGTGGTTAAAGAAAGAATCTCTCGATTTAACATTCCGTCAGAAGTTGGGCTCAGAAGTAAACTGATGGGCTTTCCTTGCAACACGAGTATTACGGTTGAATTGTTTTTAGGAGAGGAGTAAGTGGCTATTTCACTAGAACACTGTTTATGAAAATAACAGTAGAATAATGAAGGATGAGAAATATTGCGCTGGCGTGAATGTCAAAACATTCAGTTAAAACAACATTTTTATCATAGTAAAATTCACGAGCGAAGAACGTTTACAAGTCATAAAAATTTACCACCGAAATTCCGAGTCGTTGTCGGCAAGAGCGGTCAGGGCAATCTTTGATCATAGTTTTCGTCCCAGTAGATGAGCAATTCATGGTCTATTGAACAAGTTTGAGTATAGATTTTCACTGCGACGAAGTACGTTCTCTAATCGTTTTTCAGTTACTTAAACTTAACTACATTTCTTGTTCTTTTGTGTCAAAGTAAGAAAATATCGGTAAATTTAGGTTTATGCGGGTAATTTATTATTCGTGACTCTAGAAAAATGCCACTCGATGTACCTGGCATAGCTAGAGCAGTGGCTTTAAATGATGCCTTGTATAGCGAACGTCGCATTGCTCGTACGCTTGGTGTACCTATAACTACGATTGGGGATGCCATCAGACGATTTCGGGAAACAGGCTCATACACCAGGAGGCCAGACCAAGATCGTCGTCGATGCACTTCAGCTCGGGATGATGGCTTTGTCGTGAGCAACATACTGAGAAATCGGTTTTGCAACGTTAGTGAAGCACGTACACGTCTTTTTGAGGTAAGGAATGTGTGAGTGAACGCACCATCAGAAGAAGGTTGGAAGAATTGAATATAGGAGCTTTCCGCGCGCTCCCGAATTGCTCCCACAGGATCGTACAGCAAGACTTCGTTTTGTGCGAGAATATGTTAACTGAACTGCAGAGGAATGAAGGGACGTCCTATTCTCAGATGAAAGCAGAATAGGTCTACGAGGTCTAGATGGACGTCAGCGTGTCTTCAGGCCAAAAAAAGAAAGGTTTGCTCCATGCACGATAACCGAAGCAGTGGGTTACCAAGGAGGGTCTATAAAGGTTTGGGGAGGCATCAGTTATGAAGCTCGCACGGACCTTGTTGTGTTCGATAGAAGCAGTGTTAATGTTCAGATATACGTCGAAAATGTTTTGCAAGACAATGTGATACCTTTCGAAACATTTATTGGTGACAACTTTCGGTTAATACATGACAACGCACGCTTCAATACCGAAAAATATGTAACTAACTATCTAAATGAGATCGGGACACCAGTTTTGCCATGGCCATCACGCAGTCCATATCTCAACTCTATCGAGCATATTTGGTTGTCAGACGTGTCTGAGCGATAACACATGCCCCTACCACTCTAGGAGAGCTTAACATAGCTGCAATAGAGGAGTGGTACAATATCCCTCAGTGGGATATTGAGGACATCATTGATGGATTGTCAAACCGGCTCGACGAAGTAATTAGAGCAAACACCCATTATTAAAACTTCAGGTTTTTTAATAATTTTACCACATTTTTATTTTTTCAAAAACTTGTTTTTTGTGTTAATTCTTTAATAAACGTGGTTTTTATCTCAGAATATTTTTGTTTTTTAAAAGTTTGCTTTCAACATTTCTTACATCCATCCAATGTGTTCTAAGCTTGACAGTTTCTTTGAATTTACAGAAATACGAAGTGGTCGGTTAAATGTGCCTATGAGTGTATAAGAATACAAAATATATAAATTAGAGGCCAATTCGGCTTGCAGAGAACCTAAGCCTAGCAACGAACAACTCTTAACCATCCGTGTGTGTGTGTATTGGCAGGAATGGATGGGACCTACCATTTTCTATACCGATTGTGAACAACTAATGAGCAGCACTTTTTATGGTAAGAGATACTCTTCCTCGCAAGAGACAGTACTCCTTTGAAAAACAAAAAAGAATAAGATTTCTTATATCTTTAAGACATTTGTGACCTACTTTTTTCTCGTCTAGGAGGAGAATCTAAAGAAGCTTACATTTTTAAAATACACGCTGTCTTTCTCTTATCTGTCGAGTACCTTACCTACTATTTTACACAGAAATTTTAGAAGTATTATTTTCTATCACATTTACTTGACTTAACGAACTTAGTTAGGAATTTAGGTGAATATTATGTTTTGACAGATTAAGGCCATCTGTCAAAACATAATATTCACATTTAAAATTCCAATAAATAATTATTATAACGGGTGATCAGATCTGTTAAAGTTATCAATGTCATCCGGAAAATTAGAATTAGCTTCCCGGAAGAGGCCTTTTTTTTATCAGCGGCTATGTCATCAATCAGAATTACAGTTATTGAAGCTAACAAAATCCACAAGTGTTCGAACAAGAATCAATGCATCCACATAGTTTGACTGTTCGGTTCATAACATGGCGTCATAATCTATCCTTATTTTATTCGAAATGAGGAAAAATACACCATTATCGTTAATGACCAGAGCTCGACAACATCGATTTATATATAGGATACATTCGGGAACTGGCGAGCGTTCATCAATTATTGACCGCCGCAATGCGACTTGACACTCCACGATTATTTTCTCTGGGGCTACGTGAAGTCCTTAGTCAACTGTAACAAGCCAACCACTTTGAACGAGTTCGAGGCCTACATTCGAGACGTCACTGCCCGAATCGCCTGTCATTAAAAGCACTGCCAGCAAAGACAGGCAGTTTGACAGTTTGGTGCGGATTGTGGAGTGGTGGCATCATTCGACCATTTTAGACGGCTGATTATGCAGGATGCCACGTCATGCCACACAGTCTATGCCACAATCGATCTTTTGCGCACCAAATTCCCAAATCGTACCATCATCCGTCTTGGTGACGTCAATTGGCCACCTCGGAGCTACGATTTGACTCCTTTGGACTTTTTTTTTGTGAGGAACCGTGAAGAACCGATGTTATGCCAACAATCCAGAAATGATTCAAGCACTTAAGACCAATATCATGCAAGCAATCTGTGAGCTACAACGCGAAACTATCAACAACAAGGTTTTGGAAAATTGGAGTGACAGAATGCGCTATTGCGAAGCCGAGGTAGCCACTTAAACAACGTTGTGTTCCATTATTAATGCTCTTGCTAATAGAAACATAATATATGGAACAAATTTAATTTTGTTCATTTTATTTCATTTTTAAAAAGAAACTTGTATTTGGCCCATTTTATAGGCAACTACTCATTTTATGTTGCTAAGAATGTAGAAGGTTTCCTGAGGCAAAGTTGGAACTTTTTTTCCCTTCTAATCTGGCTACAATATATACGCTCAAGGCCAGACTACAACTCTGATATCTGGTCTAGTGCATTAAAAACATCCTTGCACATGTTGCATAGAATCCAAAATAAAGCCATAAAGCTGATCGGAAAAGGATCAATTCCGAAAACAAATTTTTCATTAGAACATCTTCGTAACGTCTCTTTCCTATCACTGTTTTATCGATTCTTCTATTACATTCTTCTAGTTACATTCTTTCCTCCCTCTAAATTATTGAACCGTAATACTCGATGTGCCAAGAATGCTCATCAGTATACCCTTGAACGTTTTGAATGAGTTTTTTCTTTTTTTAAAGAAAGGCCAATAACTTTTGAGCCGACTGTGCAATTTACTCAACATTTTATCTATGATCACTGTCAATTTTCGAAAGATACCTGAGAAGGTATAATTTATAGATATTTACATACGTATGATACGAGTATACAAGGATATATTTATAAAAAGGAAAAAATCGTTACCCCATCAACTTTAAATTTATACCAACCATCATTCAAATTTCATATCGGTAAACAAAGTCCTTGTAAAGTCAATAGTTTTTCACATAAACGTCGTCTTAAAACACCTAAAATACAGCTTCAGCAACCCCATGTTGTTCTTATGTTCATGTATAGTAGTGGTACTAATTCAACTCCTAATTCAAAAAACAACGATTTACAACCTACCATAGCGTTTTCATCCTTCTTCCACACATGGGATTGAATATTATATGTAGCTGCCATAATACGCAAAACGAAAAAAAATCAACACATTTCCATCTCCCAAGATTCCATTGGAAGCCAAGTCATTAAGTATTAAACTTAATCTTCCTTTATAGTCTTTTCTATTCGCGAACAGACGAAAGAAAGAAAAAGTACAATGGCTGTAGATGTGTATGTGGATACAAAAAGGACAATGGCCGTCTTTGGTGCTTTTGAAAGATTTACGACAAATTCTAAAAACGGAAAGATTGAACAAAACAAAAAAAAAACATAAACAAGGAACTTTCGGGCAGAATGTGAAGAAAGATCCAAACATCGGGCGACATGAACAAACTCCAACTTCCTTGTCAGCTTAAGGACAAGACATCTTTTCAACGAAATAAGGGGCACCAAAATGGCAATGAAAGCTATAGAACGTCACCGAACCAAATGAGAAGCTGTGTTCGTATGAGCAGGGCCGTATTTGGTTTTGTAATTTTAGTAAGGAAACTGTTAAGAGTTAGATAATTTTTGGTATTCAAATTTGGATTTTTCTGGACGTTGGTGTCCAAAAAAATTATTGATGGTTCCACGTTGCTCTGCATCCAGCCAATCAACCGCACATTTTAGTCAAATTAGTACGATGCTTTAACAGCTATAGTCAAAAGGACGATTTTGCTAATTTTAATCGAATTTAGTATCATTCTATCTCTAAAACTTTACTAAAATTAAAATTTTCGAATACCTCTATGTTATGGTTTTAGTATCGTGCTAACTCTTTGACATTTCCAACTGTCAAAAAAGGTCTGTTAACTAAGTTTTTCGGACGAGCTTATTGTTTAAGTCTAAGCACGGTTCTTGTTGGAAAATGATTTAAAATAAGAAAGAGTAAGTAAGCTACTTACATGTAAGATAGCAAATTGTTGAGTAATATCACCATCAATATAAGGTTTACTTCGAGCTGTTGCAACACCAAATTTTTTAAAGTACATTTGTTATTTGGTTTATTTATTTGGACTCAACTTATCAACGCGTTCATATTAAGTAAAATAATAAATCGTTCTCAATTTGAAACATTGGTTTGTGCATTGGAAGAAAATTTGGAAGTAGCAAGGGGCCATAGGAAGAGTGGAAAATTCAAAGCAAATATTTAACAGTTTTGGGCGGACCTTTCGATAAAAATAAATAGCCTTGGGCCACCCATTCGAAATGGTCCAGCTTGTCTTAAAGTAAGAAACATTTAACAAATTGTAATACATGCCTCTTTAGGTTTGCAATGATCACAAGTATTTAGTTAAAACAGAAACTGCATCACAATAAGCAGCAATTTAAAGGCACAGGAGTGTTGAAATTACAACCATATGCAAGAGCAAATTTGAGGAGTGCATTGCTAACATTTTAAATTTAAATTATTAATCCCCAAGGATTAAACATTGGAGTTTTTCACCCTCCTCCTGTAGTCGACACCATAAATGCTGAACATGAAACTGACATAGTCCAAGAATATAACGAGTATTCACAAGCCAGTAACACCACTCGAACAAACAAAAAAGAAAAAGAACAAACAAATAAAATAGAAGAAGAGCTACTTCAAATCAGATCAAAAAATCATTATAAATAAAATAATTTAATTGAAAGAACAACAAATGACTTTTTCAATTCAAATTATTTATTGATTTGGACAATTACCTACGGCCGACAATATACGTTGTTTTTTTTAAGCTTCTCGTACGCAACGTATACGACTTGAAGAATAACGATTTTGATACGAAACGAGTTCGAGTTCGACTACGAGTACGAGACAAAATACGACTTGTGGAATATGGGTGATTGTTTGGCCTACGGGATTGAGAATGATACCTACATTGAAACTCGATTAACCGGGATGGTCTGGACCGAGCTCATCACGAATAATCGAAAATCCCGGATAAAAGAACTTTTTTTTCTCACAAAAAAAAAGAAATTGATATTTATTTCTTTATTTTTATAAAAAAAAAAAACATAAAATTATTCCATGAAACTTAACAATTCAGTACATATTTTTGTTTATACCTATATAGATTTGTTTCTTTTACGGATAATAGAGTTTTGAGCGGATATTCGAATTTTTTATATCAAATATTTTCATCACGGATAATAGAGCGTCCCGGTTAATCGAATCCCGGAAAATCGAGTTTCAACTGTATATAGGAATACTCCAATTATTCTAACACTTTTTTACATAACTAATATTGCAAATTCTACACATGTCAAAATTGATAATCTGAATTTTATGAGAACTTTTACAAAAACGATAAAGTTGATTCTAACTGTTTTTGAATGTTTTTAATTTGTTTTGTGAGACATTCACCCCTGTTCTGATTTTCGTTTACGAAAGTAATACTTTCGTTTTCATTTCGTTTCGATTTTGTCTGGAGAATTTGAATTCGTAAATATAAAAATGTATGTAAGTATTTTTAAAAATATATCTTTAAAAACTATTTGTTTCGCTTTTATGAAGGGGAAGGCCCATGCGTAACAGAAAACCTGTCTGAATGTTGGTAGCACTGCAAGGCAAATTCCTACGAAATTAAGAACATCGTTTTCAAATCCGTACGAAAATCAATTTAGGTAACGAATTCAATTCGGAACGAAAATCAGAACATGGGTGATTATCATTTTTGAGAATATGTATTTTCTTATGTCAATACATTAAGATTTTTTGACCAATCCAAACGTAGGTCGTGAATGAGGAGATTTGTTCATGATAGGAGATGCTCTTGGAGGATTTTTATTTTTTCTTGTAGGTACCTCATTTGTGAATACAAGAATGAAGTGCCGTTTAAACGAAATTTTGAAAAATTGTCTTGTATTTTTTAAATAACAATTTTGTTCATTATTTCATAACTGTTGTTTTTTTTAATTGCGATGTTTCAAAATTTTGATAAAAGTTGACATTACGATGATAGAGAACAAAGTGGGTCCGGCAATTCCGTCTGTAATTAACTGTACCTGTCATATAACTGTTTTTTTTTTTTTTTGTTTTCGGCTTTCTTAACTAACGGTACCTGCCATTAAGCCGTTATGCAAAATCTTGAAAACGGCTCTAACGATTTTAATAAAAAAAAAATGCACGACTGGGTCGCACGAACTTGCTCCAATTTACCTAATAGACTAGAGATTTCAAAATGAATGTTAT
The DNA here is from genome assembly GCA_963931855.1 of Philhelius festivus. NCBI lineage: Eukaryota > Metazoa > Arthropoda > Insecta > Diptera > Syrphidae > Philhelius > Philhelius festivus. Next base: position 140,767,316 of record OZ007556.1, on the reverse strand, counting down.
TACAGAAAACTGTTCATGAGGATAAATTTTAGTAGTAAGTGATAAAAACAGAATGCTATGCAAATATGAATAAATTAATGCAAGAACAAAAATTAAAAGTCGTTGTAGTGGTTTCTTAAAAAAAATAAGCTTTTATGTACAAAATTTTTAAAACATTTTTAAGAAAAAATTTTGGTACGCCAATATAAAGTTGTTATTACTGTTCGAATAAAAATTAAATAAATAAAAAAAATATTGAACCGTTTTTGAGATATTGAATTTTCCAAAAAAAAAATTGTAATTCGAAAACCATTTTTTAACTTTTTTATGGAGGTTACCGTTATTTTTAGGTAAAATGAATTTTTTTTTCTCATATCTTGTGGATTATATTAAGAAAATTTTAATTATCAAGTTTTATCAAGCCTTAACATGAAAAAATGATCAAAATCGGTTATACCGTTTTTGAGAAAATCAAAAATAAAAAAAAATGGTTCCAAGGGGGGTACCAAAAATTACCATTTTTGAAATTTTTTTTTTCAACCATTACCCAGCGGAAACTAAATGATATCTTATGAAGTTTTTTAAAAAAATTTGTGGGACAGTTTTTGAGAAAAAAAAAAATATTTATAAGATCTCGAAAAAATTCGTATGGCAGGTACCGGGAAAAAATTAAAAACCATATCTATCAAGTTTGAAGAAAATCGGCCGAGCCGTGTAGGCTGTAGTCGAACAGAAAGACAGACAGACCGAATTTCGAGACCCGCCTTTTTGGTCTTCGCTATCATATTACTGTCAACTTCGATCAAAATCTGGAGTTCGATTTTTTTCCCAAATGCATAACTTGCCTTTAGTCCTTAAGTCGCAAGTAAAAAAATTAAGTGTGCTATTATTGGCATGGACTAAAGTTTGCTGGAAAAAACGTTTTTTTTTTAATTTCGACTTTCTTATTAACGGCTCTAACGATTTTGACTAGAATTTTAATACAGATGCTACAAAGTTCCATACAATTTTGCATATTTTTCTGAAAGCGTTGAGCTTAGCATTTCTTGTGATATCTTAGAGAGGTATGTACAGGGTGAGTCAAAAGTGAATTTCTAATTTAAATTGATATTAACTTTTATAGATTTAATTCTTTGTTAATAAAGTAAGATTTATGAAGATTTTTTGGGCTAAGTATGGAATATAAGGTCTTTCAAATGAGCAACAGCTTCATGCTCACAGAGACGGACTCTTTCTAGAGCGTTTTCCATAACACTTGGTAGGGAAACATATTCAAGTTAGGAAGAAACTTTTGACCCACCCTTAAAAAAAGATTTTTTTAACTAATTCAGTACTATTCTACTAAACGGGGGAACGAACGTTCTATTCATTTCATCGATTCATATTCGCTCTTCGTATGCATTTTTTTTGAACGTCTATACGAATATATTCAAAAAAAAAAATAATAATTTTTACAAATATAGCAAACATAATAATATGGATTGCGTTGCGATGTTTTTGAAATCCGGAATCTTATTCGGGAGTGTGCCAATCGAGAAGTGGTAAGTGATACACAGGACGAAATGACCATACCGGATAAATCGTAAATATTAACACTGATTTAGCATTAAAATAAATTCTTTAAAAAAGTTTACTTAAAAAATATTAAAGTATTAAGATTTGTACCCATATTTTTGGAATTCTAGCTTGTTCTGTTAATTTTGACTTTGGGTAGTGAGGTATGGGCGGCCACTGACATGTCTTGCTCAGTGACCTTATGGGCGCTCGAATGGCCCGTCCTGATACCATAAACTCGTTTAACTTGTGGATTTAATGAAGAGTGATTCATGAGCTCTCGTCTGCCTGAGAATCACTAGCTCGCGTTCCTAAGCTCGGGGAGTATCCGTTACAGAATTCGTCTCAGAGGCAGTTCGTCGTTTTAAGAAAAGAGATAATATTTTTGATCTTTAGTACAGATAGTTTGTTAATGTCGTAGAGGAATAACTTTTCGAATACTCGCTCTCAATCTGGACAGAGCATGAGATTACAGAGGAAATGAAGACTGTTTCTCCACAACTACAACAATATGAAATGTAAGGAATGCCCAGCTTCGCTGCATGTTCTCCTATTAGCTTGTGCCCAGTGCATGTTGCAATTAGCTTGGCTATGTCTTGCCTGGGTCTGCATATTAGGTCATTTGTTTGGGTCTTGTTATATGGGTCACATCTTTCTTCATATAAAGCAGTTGGTTAAATTGATCCAACGAAGGTTGGATTCTGTGAGAAAAAATTAGAAGATTTTGCCCTTCATAATACTAATAGCAATGTTAACTCTTTCTAATATTTTGCTGGCTAGGTCAACAATCCGTTCATTTCCCTCTATTCTAATGTGACCCGCAATCCAAATAAGAGTGACATCGAGGTTGATGATCAGGCTCGCAAGCTCTCGGCATTGCTGGTCTGAATAAATGGTGTCCTTTATTGACAGTATTTTGCTATGTAACCGAAAATACTTAGAGAAATTTAAAGAACATTCTGGAACCAACACCACACTCTGTTTTTGAGCAATTAGTAAAGATTGTTGTGTCGAAGTCTCTCATTACAACTTTATCGCTCCCAGTTTTTTTTGAATGGAAGAATAACTTTAAGATCCTTACAGATGGCCACAGTGGCAGTGTAGTAATCAGTGTTTATCACAAAAAAGGCCTTCTTTAGTTTACTAACGTTTTATTTGGGGTCAAGTATAACTTGAAATATTTCAAATATTTCGCACTGAAAGGCAAGAAAAGAGTTTGTCATTTCAGTTTTAGCTTGGTTAACCTCTAGTCCACAACTCGTAGCCTTGTTGCTAACTTTCTTCGAAGCCATTTCGGTAGACTTTCCTACACCAATAGTACCCATTTTGGATTCAATCCAACAGCATCAAATGAGTAATGAAGGCACCAGCACAGATATGAGAATTATATCCAAGTTTTGGGCGTATGCATGCTTTATAGACAGATCAGAAGGAGATATAAATTTCTTGCATCTTTTAAGAAAACCTAAGCTGCGTTTTCATATATATGGTCTTTCCATAAGAGATGATTGTTAACACACATACCGACTATGGAAAGCTTTGTGGCAAGTGCCATTGGGTATCTCAGTCTAGTGTGACTTTTAAAAGCGGCATGAATGATTCATGGTTTCAACGCACATGTCCGAAGATGAGTTTGAGTTTTATCTTTAACAAGGAACTTGTAAGATTTCGTTGTGGGACATTAAATCTTTTATTACGTTTCACTCTTTGAAGACAAACTGGGGCTTATATCATTATTGCATAACAAGTCGGTTCAAAGGTAAAAACCGTAAAGAAGTTCCATCCATTTTGCACACTTTCTGTTGGATATGAGCCCCCAAAATATCCACTTTCTTTTGATGATTTTCAAAAATTAGGAACCCGTTGTCTAGAGTGGCATCTTCTATCAAAACATATGCAATACCTAATGTCAGATGAGAAACATTTTTTAAACTTTGGAAATCCATTCGAGAAGGTGGCAGTTACGCTCGACATCCATGGATATTTTTTACGCAATTGAATACCTGGCGGAAAAAAGTTTACCCCTGAAAATGGACAATTCGTAACTTCTTAAAATTAAGTCAATCAAATGTTAAGTGGCGCCCCTATGAATGCAAACATAGATCCCATGGGTTTCTCGAACAGAAAAATTCATGCCAGACGCCTTCAAAACATGTATGCCAAAAACAATACTCTTTTTGGGCCTTAGGCGTTTCAAGCAGACATTAAGCTCTTTGAAAAAACATGCGACTATGTCAAGGATACACGAGCAATTATTTAATAAAGTCGTGGCACCAAGGAAAGTCTCGTATTTATACGTAAATTTTCTAGTCATATCGTTTACACATTTTGAAATATACATATTTCGAAATCTTTGCACAGAAAGCAGACCGTTTTAATTACTGGCCTGGGTACCACAAATTCACTACCAAAATCATGAATTTCATCATACTTCCGACATATATACCTTCAACGTCTCGGACCTTTTAAAAGTCACAAAAGCGTCCCTGTGGATGTTTTTCATTATTCGGTCAAAGAAGCATAAAAAAGGAAAAGAATTAATGTACACAAAATCCGAAAGTGAATTATTAAGAGCGAAATTTTGCGCCCACCTAAACAACCCCATACAACTCTCCGGGAATATAGACTGTGTGTCCTGACACCACATTCCGGGTTAGTAACCTTTCGGAGTGCTTTGCCTTAGCTGAAAGATATGCTAAGCTATGTAAGTATATTTGATGCTTGGGAATGGAAAATGTCAGGGTGGGCCCAGTCAACTATTTAAAATGCAGAATAAGAAGCTTTGGCGTTGGTGTTGGCAACTGGCAACCTATGGAGCATTATGAATAATTTAAATGAAAGCAGTTGACTATCAGCCGTTGTTGGCTGTCACTCGCTGTGTGAGTGTTTTGTGATGGGGAGTGTGAGTGTGGGGTAAAGTGTGAACTATGACAAGCGGATGTGGTGGCCATCATCATAATCATTATCTGCAGCATCATCATCGTTACGATGATTGCCGTTGGGTTTACGCGGCGCACAAATGGCGAGCAAGAAGGACGGAACAAGGATCTTAAGAATGACATCTTAAAATTGTATACAAATTCTATACAGAACAGTGAAATTGGTTGTCGCTTTGTTTATTTTGTATCCTTGTTGTATATTGTTCTGCTTTGGAAAAGGATGATGTTCCCGGAAAGGTCTAACATTTTGAGACAATCGCTTGCGGCGACGGCGGCAGTTTAGGGAAAAGTTTTAATGATGTTAATTGCTTAGTCTATTCTTAATAAAACTTTGACTGCTAGAAAGTGAAGTGAAAGAAGTAGTGGAAAATTTATGCAAGTATCATTTGCATAAGATCTGACAAGAAAACTAAAATATCTAGGTTGGGATGGGACAAGGTAAACATTTTATGGAGGTCTATTTTAAGCCATTTAGGCGGAATAGATAAATTAAAAAAAAAAAACTAAAATGGAAAAACGAGTCAGTACCTAATAAATAATATTATTTTATTATTAAGGAAATAAATATGTATTATTATAAATATTTAATAATAAACAAGTAAAAACATAAGTTGAGAAAATCAATTGATACCCGCTTTTATATTTATGCAAACTTTTTCCGAAAGTCGATTTCCTAAAATGGCAAAGCTCTTGAAGGAACAATTGGCAACTCAGTAAAACGACTATCGTTATGATGATAAAGCATTACTGAAGTACGCAAGGAACACTGATCTTTCTGTTCTAACATCAATTATAGTTTCTGAAGCCCTGTCGTTTAGCTGGATATTTAGAAAACGATTACCGGAAAAAGGTTTATTGAGTTTTCAAAAGTCAAATAGATACTGCTTCGAAAATTTGTATACCCAATATTTACAGGACCTCTGGTAAGAACATCGTGATCAAATTCGGTTTAGTCGTTTAATAGAAAGTTAATTATAAAAAATTTAATCTATGATAGATAACAATAGCTTACAATAAGGTAGAGGCAAAATTCAATCAGAAGGATCAAATCAGAAGGACCGTTTTCAAGATAAACAAGCTTTTGCCGATTTAGGAAATCAAATAAAACTTTCAAGTACCAAGAAGAAAATTGCTTCAGTGGTTAAGACTTTAGGTCGAAATAAAGACGGACAGAAAAACTACCAGACATACAGACAGCTTTGCGGTTCCCACTTTTCACGTTCTCTATACTCGTAATTATTACGTCTGATTGAAATCTCGAGATCGATTTACGAATACAAACCTTGCCCTATATTAGTAGTAGCACATACAATTTTTTTAATTTTATAAATTTTAAGTACCTATTTACATACATACAGTGTCGGACAAAACTAAAGCACGAACAAATATCACATTGGAAACATACGAATAAAAAGTGAAAACACTCGTGATACTTTTATATTTTTTATTTTTTCTTAATCACAACATATTATTCTATATTTTACAGCTTTTAATTTGATTTTAAATCTTAACATATTTCTAAAAAATACAAATAGTTCAAAACTCATTAAAAAGTAGCGCGACAAAACTAAAGCACATGTAGTATATTTCTGTTTACAGTTATCGAATTTTACCGCTTACTTCTTAAATGCCACTACCTTCACTTGTTATTTTGTCAAGCATGTTCTAGGCAAAACAAAAAAAATTAATCGCGGATCGTTGCACCATGCTAACGGTCAAAGCTAATGAAGAATTTAAAATTTAAATGAAAATTGTTAAAATGGCACGGAATAAATATTCCAATAAATTAAAAGAAAAAATAGTGCCCGACTTTCAAAGCGGTGAATCAATTACATTTATTGGCAATAAATATGGTATAAGCCATACGGATATTTCTCGGATAATAGCTCGATTTCATGCTCGGGGTAGTGTCCAAACAGTGCACAATGGTGGTAGACCTCGAAATACCACGTCGCATTGCGATAAAAGAATAATGAGGTTAATCAAAAAGGACCCTTATATTACCCTAAAAAAATAAAAAAATAACTAGACTTATAAATCTCTTGTAGAACGATCTGGCGAAGAGCGGTTGATAGTGGCTGGAAAGCTCGTCGTGCTGTAAAAAGGGCCATTTATTTCCCTTAATAATAAACGTGCAAGACTAAACGCACCTTAGCTGGACTAGGGAAAAATGGAAGACGGTTCTATTCTCTGATGAATGGAAATTTAATTTAAAAGGATCGGACAGATTTCGTACGGTACGTAGCCCGAAAGGTGAACGCCTCAATCCTCGATTTACCAAGGCAACTGTGAAGCACTATGGGGGGAACATTACTGTCTGGGGATGTTTTTCCAGTCAAGGGATCGGGCCACTTCATAAGATAAGTGGTATAATGGATCGTTTCATGTACCAGGAAAGCCTTCAAAACGTCATGCTTCCGTATGCGGAGGAGAATATGCCGTTGCGATGGATCTTCCAACATGACAACGATCCGAAACATACCGCTAAATTGGTGAAAGATTGGCTTAATGAAGGTAATATCATGGTTATAAAGTGGCCAGCGCAAACCCCTGATCTCAACCCAACGAAGAATCTATGGGAAATGGTAGATTAGAGGATTGATCGAACGAAATGTAACAATTTTGACTCGCTACTTGACAACAAGTACAAACTGTCTGGGAAAACATCCCCATACAAATAATTGACAATCTCATTGCATCCATGCCTCGTCGATGTGATGCAATTATCAAAAATAATGTTTACGACACCAAATAGTAACATTAAAACTTTTTTTTAATTTATTTTGTATATGAAATCAAAAATGTGCTTTAGTTTTGTCGCGCTACTTTTTAATGAGTTTTGAACAATTTTTATTTTTTAGAAATATGTTAAGATTTAAAATCAAATTAAAAGCTGTAAAATATAGAATATTATGTTGTGATTAAGAAAAAATAAAAAAATATAAAAGTATCACGAGTGTATCACTTTTTATTCGTATGTTTCCAATGTGATATTTTTTCGTGCTTTAGTTTTGTCCAAGACTGTATGTGCTAGTGCTCAATTTTAAGTTAAATGCTCAAAACCAGATAGTTGATGAGATGAGATGATAAATTTGGAAATTACGAGAAAAATCGTTTTCTTCGAGTAAATCAGATTTTAAATTAAATACTTTAAAACTTAAATTTTTTAACAAAAATAAGACACTCATTGATTATCCTGAAATCTGAAGCAAAGATACCCAATTTCTTTCATATTTTTCAACTTCGATTCAATAAAATACTGTTGGTCGAAGGGTTTGTTTTTGTATCAACTGAGTATCTTTTGAAGTAACATATTTGAAAATTTTAATTTGAATCAAAAAGTGAATAAAGAATAAAATACTTAAAAAAAGTTTCAATTTATAAACATTAGAAACATTTTGCAAAAAATAATAATTATAATTTAATTTCGCAAAAAATATATTTTGTGCGGGGTAAAATATATTTTCAAAATGTACGCACATATTTATTTACTTGTAGGTATTTAAATTTCGGTTTGTTAAAAAATCTAAATTTTGCTCAATGATGATCCATTCCCAGTCCACAGTACTGAAGAGGTTAAGAAAGCCATCCAAAAGCTTAAGAACAACAAATCCACTTGCCCGGATGGAGGAGATGTCCTGATAGAGTGCATGCGACAGCTCATCAACCAAGTTTGGGAGAAGGAAAGTATGCTCCATATGTCCAATCTACAAAAAAAACAGGCGATCCTATGTCCCCTTCTTAATGTTGCCTACAAGATCCTATGCACCGTACTATGTGAGCGTCGAAAACCTTTCTGCACACAATATGATCGGCACGTACCAATGTGGCTTCAGGCCAGGCAGATTAACGATAGACCAAATCTTCACCAACTAATTTCAAGTCGAGACCCACCATCTTTTCATCGACTTAAAAGCCCCATATGATAACATAAGTCGCCAAGAGCTTCTATTGGCGCTGTCGGAACTCGGTATCCTGAAAAAAACTGATCCAAAAAATACAAAAATAGAAAATTACAAAATACGCGGTGCAACATGCAAATGGGTAACAGTTCATCCGAGCTACGAGTATTTCAGACGTGTACAAGGTTCAGACAACGAGATGCGCTATCATGTGATTTCTTCAACCTAGATCTGGAGCAGATAGTGCGCAAGAGTAATGTTAACCTGGATGGCACTATCTTCAACAGGTCTTCCCAATTGCTTGGCTATGCGGACGACATCGGCATGATCGGCAGCTCCAAGCGAGCTGTGCTAGAAGCATTCACAACGAAACGCGTTGGTCTTGAAGTGAATGAGGACAAAACAAAGTATATGCTATCAGCAAACAAAGTCTCAGTTGTCCATCGCCTAAAACAAAACGTCACTGTTGGTAGCAGACATTTCGAGGTAGTCAAGGAGTTCACCTACCTCTGAACAAACATCAATTCCACGAATTACACCTTAGTGGAAATCTGACGAAGAATTACCTTAGAGAACCGCTGCGACTTCGGTTTAGCCAAAAAAATGGGTTCAAAACTCCTTTCTCGAAAGACAAAGTGCACGCTATACAAAATACTAATTTTACCAGTTCTACTCTACGGCGCGCGCACAGTGGAACGTCTAGTACCAAATTCCGGACATTGGGTGATTTTTTGTTCTCATTATTTGATATATTTTTTGTTTGATATGCATAGAAAATTGTTGCCTTTTTTACATAGAAAACAGTTTTTTATGTAAACTCTTTAATTTTCAAATAATAGCGACTCAAAGATGCAGTATTTTTAAAACAAAAAAAAATGGAATTTTAACGCTTTTTTTAATTTGTTTTTCTCAGGCTTTTTTTATGTTTTCTTTTCGAAATAAATTTTGTAGACATGCAATTGGTTCATTTTTTTAGTTTTAGCCTTAAAAAGATGTTTTTGTGAGTATTTTTAAAAAATTATAATTTCAGGTTTGAAGATGATTTTTAAAAAATGTTCAAAAATGCTCGGTTTTTGAGTAGTCTTAAATGAATTGTGCCCTTATTTGGAGTCATATTTTCAAAAAATTGGATCCCACCGCATTCGAACCAGCTTCCTGGAGGGTTTTAAAAATCTCCCTTAAACCTGAGAACTCTTAAATAAAATAATTTTAAAACGGTTTAAAAAGTGGCTTGAAACATAATTTAACAAATTAACCTTTATAAAACCACCCCATCAACCGCTAACAACACTAATGAAGAGTTTGATAACTTCAGTGAGCGACAATAACATGCATAAACATATATTAACTAGAACAATATTCAATATAAATAACATTCAAATTAAAAATGTAAACGATGTCTCGAAATACAAATTTAAGAAAAAGCGCAAAGATGCACATCAAACTTGTAACATGAATTAAGAGCAGTACATATTAATTGTTCTTCCTCCAGAAAATTAATTTTATTTGCATAAAGCTAAAATTTGAAAAGTTTCAGAGGTTATGTTAATTTTTTTTTGGAAAATTACTCATTTTTTCATAGTTTTTGAAATATAGTATGAAACTATACATATTCAAGTACAAAATAGTGAAAACCGTTTCAAAATCCATCCATTATTTCAAAAGTTACAGCCCGATGACCACTTTTTCATATTTTCGTTCCACTGTGCGACGCCGAGTGCTGAACGATAAGTGATAAAATGAACGACTGGGTCGCACCAACTTGCTCCAATGTAATAGACTAGGAGTTTAAAATAAAAAAAGGATAAAATTATTTTTTTATATTTTTTTAGTAGTAAGAAATAAAAACAGAAAGCTATCCAAATATGAATTTATGCAAGAACAAAAATTATAAGTCCTTGAAGTGGTTTCTTTAAAAAAAATAAGCTTTTATATACAAAATTTTTAAAACATTTTCAAGAAAAAAACATGGTGCGCCAGATTTAAGTTTTTATTACTGTACGAATGGAAATTAAATTTCGAAAAAAAATATTCAGTCCTTTTTGAAATATCGAATTTTCCAAAAAAAAAACTGACTTTTTTTCCAAAAATTCAAAAAATATTTTTTTTTAAATTTTGAAATGCAATGTTTTTTAAACTTTTTGGAAGCATCTCTATTAAAAATTTCATTAAGATCCGTTATGTCGATGATGAGAAATTCAAAATTATAAAAAATGATTCTATGGTAGGTACAAGCTGTAATATCTTAATTTCAAAATATTTTGTATTAAATTAAAGATCATAAAAATTAATTGAAAGAAAAAAAAATTTATCAAAATTCTAGGCGCCGTTTTCGAGAAAAATACGAATTTTGAAAACCATATCTTTTAACATATGTATGGTGGGTACCTTTTTATTTTTAGGTAAAATAAAATTTTTTGTAGATCATATTGAAAAACTTTTATTTATCAAGTTTAAAAAAAAATCAAGCATGGGGTTTTTGCAATATTGAGTTTTGAAAAAAAAAATTGAATTTTTTTTAAAAATCAAAAAAAAAAATTTTTGAAAATTTGAATTCACAATACTATACAAATTCTTGGGGAGCTTAAGCGAAAAATAAAGATCAGAATCGATTGTACCGTATTTTGATAAAATCAAAAACAAAAAAAAAATGGTTCCCTCTTGGAAAATTTTCCCAACCGCTACCTAGCTTTAAATAAATGTTTTTTTTTATTTTTATTTTTTAAATCTGTCGAACAGTTTTTGAGAAAAAAAAATATTTATAAAATTTCGAAAAAAAATTCGTATGGCAGGTACCGTTATTTTTGGTCTTAAAAAAATAAAAAAAAATAAAAATGATACCTAGCAAGTTTATAGAAAATCGGCCGAGTCGGTTAGGCCGTAGTCGAAGAGACAGACAGACAGAATTGTGAGACCCAATTTTTAGTCTTCGCTATCATTGTAATGTCAACTTTGATCAAAATCTTGAGTTCCATTTTTTTCCGAATGCATAAACTTGTCTCATAGTACCTATAAGTCGCAAGAAGAAAGGGAGAAAATGAAAGCTTAGAAGTTTTTTTTTTGCTGAGAGGAAACACTTTTTTCGAGCTTAACCCTGGAAAGATAACCTGATGCGTCAATTTGACTCACCCGAAAACGAAATATTGCTCCATCTTTTTAAGTATATCCCGAATAACAGGTTGTCCGTTTAATTTATTCTAGTCAGTGTGTATATCAATCGGTCAGTGGACGGCTTGTTGGAATAGGTGTCACCCTTTTTGAGAAATCCACACGGTGTGAGTCAAATTTACGCATGCTTATCTTTAGTGTGACTTTTAAGATTTCGATATTTTACATAAGTTTATTATATTTATTTATAATGTTAAATATAACTTGCATAAATTTCTAAGTCGTATACTCCCATAATATTCCAAAGAAATGTGAAAGTGTTATGAGCAGTAAAAACTTCATTCAAAGCTTGAGTACGAGTCTGACATCGCCATTTATGAAAAGACTGGATATCCCACGATCCCACCTTTGGTGACATATTGAAGTGATAATATAAGCAATTTAGTATCTGAAAGCGGCTCAAGCTCACAAAAAGAAATTCCAGGTCAGCCCTTGCCAAAAAAACGAACTTATTTTGCATATTGTCCAGACAAGATATGACGGAAGGCACATTCTTTGTGCAGAAAGTGCAAAAAAGGAGAGAACCTACAATTTTTGTGACTGTTTTTTTCTGTTTTGTTTTTAATTATATTTGTTTATTAACTTTTTAATGTAAGCATGTATGTTATTTCAATGGACTTTAAGTATTAATTTTTTTTAAAAAGATTGAAGCTGTACTATTTTTTTTTTTTGACAACTTTCTTACAATAGTTCAGAAAATTAAGCTTTTAAAACTGTATGCGTCAATTATGCGTCAGGGTTAAGTAAATAATTATTTTCTCAAAGTTGCTCAAATATTCCACTGAATGTATACTGCGTTCTTTCAGAAAGAAAAATGTCATCATATTACATTTCCGAAAAAGTTCTAAAAAGCACAATCAATTTTAAAATATTTGTAAAACAATTTCCTGAAATTTCAAACTCTTTAGCGTTAATTTAAATTCCAAATACCTACTGTTAAAAAAGACGAAAGGCGCCCCAAGGGTTCGTAAAATAATCTTGTTTTAGTTTTAATCAGACATGCTTGAGAATGATGGAGAAAATTGTTCACCATTAACACCTTGAGGGGTTTTAAACTCTGAATTAAACATGCTGAGGGAAGGTAAAGATGATATTCAAAAGATTGTGGTAAACATAGTTTAACTTTATGCCCATTTGTGACACGAGCAACCTCGTGTGACCTAGACGTGGACTTTATTTTAATACCTCATAAATATTTTGTCGTTATTTTGGATCGAATTTCAAGTACCCACACCACCAAACTAATACGAGTAAACTGAAATTTCTAAGGAAATGCGGAAAAACAAACATTACCTCCATCACGTCCTTTGCGCTTCTTTTTTGAAGAACTGCTGCTGCTGTTTGTGTTGCTTTGGTTTGATGAACTCTTATCCTTGCTTTTCCATCGAATCAACATTGCGAATGTGTGTGGTTGGTTTCAATCTAGCAGAACAGGACTTTTGATGATGATGATGATGATGATGCTTTCTGGCTATTGCTGATGAAAGTTTCGGTTTTCTTTGCAATATCACACTTGACGCAATTCACTCTTCAAACGTAGACAGCCAGATATAGAGGCATGAGCAACGTAGATGCCATGTTATGTGTCCGACCGGATGTTATTTCCTTTCGGTTTTTTTTTTTTTTTTGGAAATTTCTAATATGAATGTGTTCGGTTCAGTTGCCAGAGATGGGAAAAATATTTTCTTTTTTTTCACGAATGATTACACGCGTCGAACTTTTAATTAACACTCATACCCCTAAGGGTTATGCAATTGAATTGAGTTTAGGGCTAAGGGAGTTGGGTTTAAGATCTCGTTATTTTTGTATAATTAGATTTTTGGTGATGGAAACACATTTAAATGATTATTTCCACTGAAAATGTTTCGATCATCTAAAAAGGGATTTTATATATTTTTGTGGGTTTAGGAAAAGGGTTATGGATGTTATATTTCAAATGGTCAATTGATTGGATGATGGACTTTTATCGTCGTCCTCTTTTTGAGTTTGTATTTGAGTGTAGTTGAAAATCGCCTCAGGTTATTTTTGGTAGAGACAAATTGATTAAAAAGGTATAATTACTTCCACATCATCAAGATAACATTGAAAATGAGGGCCTTTAGGGGTAGATTAAGATGAGGGTTATTTTCAGGGATGATGTCGGATGACATATAAGTGGAAAATTAATTATGGAAGTTAGTGCCTATTAAAATTTGAAGTAATGACAGATGTGATGCAGACTTGCTAAAAAAAATCAAGTTTATGGAAAGGTAAATAGAAATAATAAGAGTCAGGTTGAGGATAAACATTGTATATATGGAGTGATTATTTATGTAGTAGTTGCACTCAAAGAAAGACGTCAAGCAAGCTTTTTAGAAGTCCCATTGTAGTGCACATACAACTCCAATATCACATTAATTTTTATTACTGGTCATTGACTCTAGATTCAGGGTACACTTCACAATGACCAGTCTATTTTTAAATGCACTATACTCGCATTTCATTTATGGCCATGAGTATCAACCTCATGCCCTACATATAATACCTATTAATATTTCCAATGCCATAGACGTTTCAGATTACTTTTATTCTGGACAGATGTATCTTCTATCTTCCTACTTCCTAGGTTTAATGCTCTGCGTAGTGTTTATGTCATAATGTATTTGGATACATTTGTACATTTTGAAAGGGGCATGCATATTGGCTATTAATTTGATGACATAGCAAGTATGCTGCCCGAATTTGGAGCATATAATATTGTATGTATGTTTAAGTAATAATATGTATAGGCTTAAGTTCTTAGTATGTAAGTAAAATATTTTGTATAAATAGCTTAAGTTTGATCAAATAAACACACTTTCGATTTGGAAGTTAAAAGATAAACATCGGCTCTTTAGCCTTCTTTTCATTTTCAGTTTGGAATAAACAGATCGGCTCTTTAGCCATCATTCATTTTGGCTTGGGGAAGCCTTAATAATATCTCCCATAGCTTAGTAGGTGAGGTAGGTTATTCCCCAAGCCGGAATCATTACACCATATTAAATTTCCAAGGCGCAATTTTTGTAAAAATTTGTTTAGAAATTTTAATTTAGTAGTATCATTGACAGTATTATAAAGAGTTTTTAAAAAGGGGGATTTATGAACTTTGACTGTCATTTTTTAAGTCTTTGACTTTGGCTGTCATTTATTAAGTCCGTCTTGCCATATCAAATTGGAGAATTATATTGTTCAACACTAAGTGTAAAAGATTAAATTGTATTATTCAAGTGGATCTGCCATTCATTTTACGTCCTTCGGAGAGGACTATTTGCCAGAGATGTGGAAAATTTAACGTTTCGGATGCGTGCAACGTAGCAAAGCCACGGCATATTTTTGAATATTGTATATCATATACAAGCTGGCGCAGAATTAATGCAATATTAATGTCATATTATTTGACATTTGTGAACTAGACAGTTGCAGTGTACAAACAGACAAGCAATGGAGAGCTATATTCCGCAAGAGCGTGGAATGATTGTGTCGATTTTTTTGACCAATAAATCGGTCGGTGATGGCAAAATCGTCTTTGGGTTTAACGTGGATACCTGCCGATTACGGGCTCTAACCCACGGGTGGCCTAGCACCATCGGGGTCAGATTTAGTCCTGACCACTAACCCCGACATAGCCGAAGCCATATCGGTCGCAAAGCTGTGACATGTTGCAGACATGAACACACCTCTTACTTAGGAGGCGAGGTCTATCTAACACCTCTTGAATCCAGGCGCGTCTGGAAAACATATATCTCCGCATTTGGAATAAACCACGCCACCACGATACTCCCTACCTCATAGATAGCTTGAAGAAAGCGAAAACGCACGCGACAGCTGCACTTCACCATCCGAAGAGGGAATAGGAGAGCCCGAAGACGATACGCTATTGTTCACAGACTTCATGGATCGCTTGCATTGTATGCTACAGCTGCGCCTCTTTATCCGAAGATAGAATAGGAGAGCCCAAAGACATACTGCTTACAAACCTTGGGCAACTATCTCCCGTGGAACCAGAACATAGCATCCGGTGGGCTTCGCAACCTCTAGGGTAACACTTGCAGATGAGTTCCTGCAAAACTCAAGGCCTGCCAGCCTCAGATATACACGTCTCTAGACCTGATCGAAGTAGAAACCACGTCCAGATATGCGTACTCCTCAGGTGAGTTGTAACACACTCCTTAGCGGATTCCTACTTTTAAAGGATACCGTCCCATTTATTTCCATCTAGTTAGTTCAGTTACTTGCATAACCTATCCACAGGCACCACGAGGAGGTCGATAGGAACCGGGAAGACAGCTATGAGCAAGGTAGCAATACCGGCCCACTGATAATCCAGTGGACGAGCCCCTAGAACATCAACTAAAGTTGACCTCTCAGCACCCAGGCACAAGGCCTGTTTTTGCGTATGATTGGAAAACAATAGCGAGTTCGCAGAGCCCCGGCAGCATGAACTTCGACGTCGACTTCCTAACCGTGTCGCTGCCAACGGACTAATGGTTCGGCCGAGAATTTCGCTGCTATCGCTGCCGATGTCGCTGAGAATAAATAAACATCAACCAGACGACCGACGGGCCACGCAACTGGACACCAGCAGACGGACCCTACAGCGAATCTAAGTAAAAGATTTACACATGTTCTCCTACAAAGTGCAAACAGTGCATCAGTTAATGCCTACTGATCGACTTTCGAGTGTGAATTACTGTCAAGCCATCCTCAATTTCGACAACGAAAAGGACGATTTTGTGTCGAATATCACTATGAGCGACGAGACGCATTCACTTAAGCGGTTACGTCAATAAGCAAAATCTTCGTTTCTGGGGCACTGAAAATCTGCCTGTGATGCAAGAAGAGCCATTACATCCACTCAAAGCTACCGTGTGGTGCGGCGTTCACGCGGGAGAAGTGATTGGGCCGTATTTTTTTGAAGACGCCATCCCATCGGAAATATGGTCACTATTACTGGAAAACGCTACAGGGCTATGATAAACGACTTCTTACTGCCGGAGTTGGATGAAAATAGCTTGGTGAACATGTGGTTTCAACAAGACGGTAGAATCGTACACACAGCATGAGCCGCAATGGGTATTGGGGCATTTCACGTGAAGCGGACAACGAAAAAAGTGATGGGTGTGGAAATTCATTCATCTTTGTGTTATTTATACTTCATTTGAATCTAAAAATACATTTAGAAGGATTTTGAATTTTGAGGTCTGGTACTCCAGTTATGAGCTTGTAAACTTTCGACAAGCAATGAGTAATGGTTTTTAAGAAAAATGTTGATAAATTAAAAGAAGTTATATAAAAAAAATTTTAATAGTTGAATATATGGTAAAACAGATGTTCTTTTTATATATGAAATCTAAACCGGAAATGAAATTTTTTCTTATATATAAAACCGGAAGTTAACATTTCAAATAAAATTTTGGTAAACTTGGCCCATTTTTATATTTTTTTTTTATGTCTCAAAATAAAGCCCATATATTAGAGAAAATACATGCCAAGTTTCAGAGTGGGATACCCATACGTTTAGAAGATACATAATTTTTAGTGCGTGGACCTCGTGCAAAAAACAGATTTATTATACCTATAGAAAACCGGATGTTGGCGATTCAATTTTAATTTTAAGTAGCTTAGACCATTTTGATATTTTTTTTCTTTTCTCTAATTGTTCTTTATATAATAAAGATTCCAAATACCAAGTTTGAAGATGGGATCTCCATTCATTTACAAGTTACGTATTTTTTAGTGCTAAGGTGGCAAATTCATGTCATGCGATAAGCTCCTCTTGGTCTAGCTTTCTTGCCTTCTCATAGTATGAAGAGACGCCATCTGTTAGGAGTGTAACTTAAATGCTAGAAAAAGAGAGATATAATATGCGGTCACGTTACAATAATTTGTATTGTATGTTTTTTTTATTTAAGTTCTTGCTTTAAATGAATACAACGTTTAGTTAGTTCGCACTTGAATTTAATTTTAATAATAAATAACACAGACCCACAAAAAAAAAACTTCTCTGACTCTGGGATGTGAACATGTGCCTCATAGGTTTTTCGGGTCGCTGATTTCAAATCCGGGGTCCGTTTGACTCAATCAGGTCAGGTTTAAGGGCATTTGAAGGTCAAATCGCTAAATATTCGTTTACAAATCTGAAAACCTATATATATATGTGTTTGGCATCGCTGAATTCGAATTTGGGCTTTTTTTGACCCCAACATGTAAAGGTCAAGGTCAAACGAAGGTCAAACCTCTGCAATCTAACGATATGATATTTTTGACCACAGATTCTGAAAGAGCGTAAAATTTTACATCTAAATTCATCTAGATCTGTTTTTTGGAATGACCTCTGGAAGATATTCCAAGGTCAAATACTCCTTTTGGATCTCTCGGCTGATGTATCGACAGTAAATCGGGATTTGGGCTCTCGAACCAGTTGATTCTTATGTTTTTGGAGTCACTGAATCCGAATATAAGGTGCGTTTAATACCATTTTGCAGACTCTAGGTCATTTGAAGGTATCCATATAACTTTAGAAGTAAACAATTCACAGCTAATACATAGGCCAAAATCTAAAAAACGAATCTTATTTTGGATGACCGCTACATGACAGAGGTCGGTAAAAAAAAAGTCAACACATATTTGCACGTAAAATTTTACTTCAGAAAAATTTTCTTTCAGAATCTGTGGTCAAAAATATCATATCGTTAGATTGCAGAGGTTTGACCTTCGTTTGACCTTGACCTTTACATGTTGGGGTCAAAAAAAGCCCAAATTCGAATTCAGCGATGCCAAACACATATATATATAGGTTTTCAGATTTGTAAACGAATATTTAGCGATTTGACCTTCAAATGCCCTTAAACCTGACCTGATTGAGTCAAACGGACCCCGGATTTGAAATCAGCGACCCGAAAAACCTATGAGGCACATGTTCACATCCCAGAGTCAGAGAAGTTTTTTTTTTGTGGGTCTGTGTTATTTATTATTAAAATTAAATTCAAGTGCGAACTAACTAAACGTTGTATTCATTTAAAGCAAGAACTTAAATAAAAAAAACATACAATACAAATTATTGTAACGTGACCGCATATTATATCTCTCTTTTTCTAGCATTTAAGTTACACTCCTAACAGATGGCGTCTCTTCATACTATGAGAAGGCAAGAAAGCTAGACCAAGAGGAGCTTATCGCATGACATGAATTTGCCACCTTAGCACTAAAAAATACGTAACTTGTAAATGAATGGAGATCCCATCTTCAAACTTGGTATTTGGAATCTTTATTATATAAAGAACAATTAGAGAAAAGAAAAAAAATATCAAAATGGTCTAAGCTACTTAAAATTAAAATTGAATCGCCAACATCCGGTTTTCTATAGGTATAATAAATCTGTTTTTTGCACGAGGTCCACGCACTAAAAATTATGTATCTTCTAAACGTATGGGTATCCCACTCTGAAACTTGGCATGTATTTTCTCTAATATATGGGCTTTATTTTGAGACATAAAAAAAAAATATAAAAATGGGCCAAGTTTACCAAAATTTTATTTGAAATGTTAACTTCCGGTTTTATATATAAGAAAAAATTTCATTTCCGGTTTAGATTTCATATATAAAAAGAACATCTGTTTTACCATATATTCAACTATTAAAATTTTTTTTATATAACTTCTTTTAATTTATCAACATTTTTCTTAAAAACCATTACTCATTGCTTGTCGAAAGTTTACAAGCTCATAACTGGAGTACCAGACCTCAAAATTCAAAATCCTTCTAAATGTATTTTTAGATTCAAATGAAGTATAAATAACACAAAGATGAATGAATTTCCACACCCATCACTTTTTTCGTTGTCCGCTTCACGTGAAATGCCCCTATTGCAAAGGAAGCATTTCTTGGTCGCGCAATCTTCCGTTTTGGCGATTTTGTAATAGGCTATTTCACTGGAAAACTGTTTCTAAATATAACGGTAATATAATGGCTAGCAAGATCGTCGAATTTAACCATCCCAAACTCCTTTCTTTGGGGCTACTTGAAGTAGCGGGCTTACCTATGTAAACTCAACTCGCAGCCCTGAAGGAGAATATTCGACAGGAATGCGAAGTTATCACCGGAAATCTTGCGGAAAGTGATGGCAAATGCAATACAATCGGTACAAATGTGTATCAATACTGGCGATAGCCACTTGACGGATATCATCTTTTGCACTTAACAGAAATAATTGTAGAAGTTCAAATAAAGAATTCCATTACTCAAAAGCATTTTTTTACATTTTGTAAAGAGGTAATTCAAAAAAGAAATAGATGATTAATTTTGCGCCACCTTACATAATGGCATGCATAGGTCTCTCAAACCAATACAAAATTGTAATAACACCTAACTTACAGTTTGTTTTATTCTAATTAACCCTTTATTTGAATTAAGCAGATGCTATTATATTTCAACATACAATTATTTTCAAATAGTAAATTGGATTATACTTTGACGAAGCCGCAGTACTAATTTTTATCATGTTGATTAAACAGTTCATGTAGTTATTTCTACGTTTTCGTACCTGATAAACTTAACCTGGTCTCGTATTGAACTGGCTGTGATTTTGTTCATTCAAACAATAGTAATCTGATCTTTCAAATAGTGTATGAAATTTACCGTTGATTTTGACCGATCTAAACCTGTTCGCGGTTTTGTTTTCCCCTGTATGACAAACCTTCGTTCTTAAGATCTTTAACATATAACCAGGTACAGTCTTTATCTGGCCCTTTATGAGATAAGATCAAAGAACGGTTAATACAAAATTTTAACAGATTAACAGAGGCAGAGATTTGAAAAGGTTAAAACCAAGTTATGGATTCCATGCATATTGTACCTAACCCATGTATATTTTTCCAAGTCTAGTCTATTAGGTTATATTCAATTATACTCCACAAGTAAGTTGAAATGCATATTCATACTTATTTTCGTGTAAGAGTAACATGGCTATCGGTTTAATTTGACAAGGGATCATGTAAGCCACACAGGTGAGTATTGTTAAATATAAATCAATATGCCTTGATAATTCATCTTGAGTTAGTTAGACATTAAGTGTTTTAGATTTCACAGAAAATGTTGCCAATTTAATTGTAAGCCAAGTTAATTTAACTAGGTTTTAATATATGTCAAACAGAATTACTTATTTTGTGAAGTGTTTGTAAAGCTTCCAAGACTTCATTCAATATCTTACACCCTTTTTAATATTTTATGGATCAATCATGTTTAAAACAATCTGATATCTTGTTAATTTTTATATTATTTTAAAAATGTTGTGTTCGAAGATTGCACACAGTAGTTTATCGAGTCAGCACCTATAGCTATAATTGAATCTCATAAATATTTAAATTAGAACAAAATTTCAAAAAAAAAATCAGTGACTATTTGGACATCTTGTACCGAAAACTACCAATTCTACTTGAAGAACATAAATTAAAATGCAATTGAATATTGCGACCTGAAAAACTCTACATCGTTCTGCAAAAACAGGTCAACTACGTGAACCTTTTTTGAATAAATTTAAATTTAAAATTTTCACCATACACATTTTAAACATAAATTAATTTAATTACCGAAAACCATAGTTGATTCGAAAAATAATAAATATTAATTTCACATCGATATCAATTATTATTGATGAATATTCCATCAGGCACATAATTGTGTTTATTCTTCCATGTCAATTAAATCAACAAATTATGCTCTCCAACGACTACAGATGTAGATACCCATCTCTTTTGTTAATGAGTGTTATTGTTAGTGATAGGGGAAAGGTGTATTAACAGATTCAACATCATAGTTCCTAGAATTTCAAAAAGCGAAACGTTGAAAAACATCTACGAATCAAAAACGTTTTCTTCAACACTGATAGAAAAGGCAGGGAAATGAAAAACTAAGTAAACAGTTTTGATGTTTGGAAATGTCAAAGAGTCATATGAAGTTAGCACGATATTATAAAAAATAAAAACTTTAATAAAAGATTAGAGAAAGCATGATGCTATATTCGACTACAAATTGCAAAATCGTTGCTTTAACCTAGTTTCATACTACAACAGCTTTAACATCGTACTAATTCGACTAACATTTTGCACCGTTATTTTTAGAGAAAATTTTAAAAAATATCTAGTAGTAATTGTTCAAAAATTGTCTAAGTCGGTACACTCTTTATACTTGTAGATTTACTCTACATACAGTACCCTATGCAAAGAATTAAATGCTTTTCTTTAATAGTAATAACTTTTA
Organism: Philhelius festivus; assembly: GCA_963931855.1. Classification (NCBI taxonomy): domain Eukaryota; kingdom Metazoa; phylum Arthropoda; class Insecta; order Diptera; family Syrphidae; genus Philhelius; species Philhelius festivus. The sequence continues at coordinate 140,745,499 of OZ007556.1, read as the reverse complement.
CTTAATTTTTAAATTAAGATAAGGTCATAAAACCAAGAGTCCTCTTAGTCTCCTTTTACCCTACCCTACTACATACCAATACAAATTAAGCGGAAGCTTATTTTAATTATCATAAAACCGTGTTTTAGGTATATAATTAATTTTACAATATTTATCTTAAAAATGCAAAATTAATACCAACAGGCTTAGCACAGTTTTCGCATTAATTATGAATTAAAAGATAAAAAAAATACACGTATCACGCTTCTCTGGGAAATTAATTTATTTTCCAAGGTTTTTTTTTACGCATGATTTGAATTCTGTTTTTCCAACCGAAACCACCCTCATTCGGCATTCAGTTTGTTTACAGAACCCCAATACAGTGATTTACATTTGTCTGCTGCTGGTTAAGTCAACCACAACAATGTCCTTTGCAAAACAGCCCAGGAAAACTTCACAAAAAAATGGCTAAGCCCAAATATCGAGTGGACTGAATAGATAGAGGTTTTTTGAAACAACACCAATGCCAGAGGTACAGCCAAAGCCACAAAACCACAAAATCGAATCAGACAAACTATCTATGTATCTAGAACACCAGAAGCTCAATGAACTAAAGGGACCACCACCACTCTATGCCACCATATCGTATCTATAGAAAAACTGCAATACAAAAAAAAGCAAACACTATCAATTCCTAGAGGTTATTGTCCTTTTTCCCTCGGTGTGTGCATACAGACATCCCTTTCCCTTAGCCCTGCATGCGTCTCTCCATACAAATATGCAAAAAAATACAAACAGAATATCCCCCGCACCACAACACTAGTGATGCACAAAAATGCACTCATGGGGGTGGACAACTACGAATGTTCAGATCTCGTTTTTAGTTGTTTTCCATGTTTTTGATTTATTTCCGTCTCATCGTCTCTCATCATCGGAGAAAAGTCAACAGAAAAAAAAGACGCAAAATAACAACACTTCCAAGTTCCAACCCCAACCCTCGCCAAGAAAAGGTGTTCTGTTTTCTGTTCACAAACCCCCTTTTCCAAAGAGAAAATATCCCTTTTCACTTTAGGCATTATTGTGTTGTTAAGAAAATATCCCTCTCTTCCATTAGAACAGGAAGTTTTTCCATTTTCTTCCATCTCTGTTGACAAGAGAAAACTCTTTCGGGAGAATCATGTGAAAGGAGACTCAATTCTCTATCTCGAATCTTAACGAAAATTCTGAAAATGTTAATATTTTATTAAAAATATTAAATGTTTCCAGATAAATCGGTGCACAATTCGGGACAAAATATGGACACTACGCTCGGTCTGTTTAAAGGAACTTCCAGTTTCGATTTCAATAAATTTTTTCATTTCGTATCCTGCGGCGTTTTCACCTCACCCAAATATCTCAGTACACAGAGGAACCCCGAAAATTAAGAAAAATTACGCCGATCATCCAACCAGTTTGCTAAATCACTTTTTTCACTAAATTTCACTGAAAATTTGAATATCTTTTCACCTTTTTCAAAAAATTTAAATATTGATGCACAGAGTAGTTAGAATTTAAGTTTTTCTTTCGGAGAAGTGGGATAATTTATTTGATTTTCACTTCACTGCTTCAAGGAACGGCCAAGCACTTTCCTGCTTGATTTTCTTTGGATGCAAATTATTTCCTTAAGTGATTAATTAATTATGTCCCTTTTCGATTCGTCGGATTTCAAGAAAGATTAACTTATACAATTTATATGATGAGATTTAATGTGTTCTATATTTTTTTGTCACTTTAACGCGTTGCTGTACACTTTGCTCATAAAAGCCATCCGTTTGTGTTAGCCGCCCGACTCGAATTGTGATGGAGATTTTCGGTGTGGTGCGCTCTGTGAAAATTGAAAATTCGAGTTTCCGCCCAAAAAGAGTGTTTTGGCATTTGGCCCTCGACGAAGAAAATTGAAATTCCCATGTTGGAAAATGCGCCGGCATTCAGTGCGCAGACAAATTTCCTAGAATTTAGCTAGGACAGCAACCACGACGACTGCGCCTTTTGGCGTAGGTAATTTTTTTTTTGTTATTTACAAGATTGCAGGACGGCTATAAGGGTAGCAGATTCATCAAAAATTCACCTTTATGGGAATTATATCTCCTACTCTCATCTCAACTCAAACCCCCTTCACCTAAAAACTTTATATTTCTCTGGGGATAGGACATTTACTTTACAGAAGGGTTTCTTTTAAGGAATTTTGATTACAACGACCTGTGTAAGTACAATAATGGATTCTGGCAATATTTTTTGTCGATATTAATTTTCATCACAACTACTATGACAGCCAGAGCCCGTTCAGGGAAAAGTTCAAAGGTGACGTTTACACGCTGACGACAACCACCCTCCAATTTTCGGGGTTAATGCGTACGTAAGCAAATTTTAGACTACACACACACATCGATACACTCAGATGTGTCGGCATAGTCGCGCGCAGAATCTTTTGTTGGGGTCAGTTTAAAGCTGTTGGTAGACTTTTTAAGCAAGTAGGACATCTGCAAGAAAGTTCCACTCGTTATATAATTTGACGGCGACGTAAAAAGACGACAGGAAATAAGTGCGGGCGATTCTGCCTGTTGCTCCCTGGTTATAACACAAAATGTCTGTGCCAAAATAAAGCTTCGTAGGCTTTTTTTTTAATTTGAATTTGAAAATGTGTGTTTGAAAATCTGTAGGCTCATGATTTTTTTAAATCTGTGAATCTGAAGAGTGTCAAATATTCTTTTCAATACTCAGGTACTGTCAAATTGTGCGTAAAACGCAATTTTAAGAATAATTGTGCCATCAACAAATGTGTTTATTTTAAAATGAGTAAGGTAATCCTACGCCATGTGCAAATGAAGGGTCTACCAAATGGAACTTGACAACTTTGAACTTTCACTGTGAACACGCCTTTGAAACAATGACTAGGCTGTGAATGTCAAAATATTCAGTTAAAACAACATTTTTATCATGGTGAAATTCAAGAGCGAAGAACGTTTACAAGTCATAAAAATTTACCACTGAAATTCCGATTTCCGAGTCGTTGCTGGCAACTTTAAGAGCGGTCAGGGTAATCTTTGATCGTAGTTTTCGTCCCAGTAGACGAGCAATTCATAGTCTATTGAACAAGTTCGAGTCTAGAATTTCACTGCGACGACGTACGTTCTCGGGCTGTGGAAATCTTCATCGCAAAATCATCTTCAACTTTATTTCTTTCGTCAATTGAATGGGCTTGACATTAATGATATGTCGTTCCAACAAGACGGTGCCGCAAGTCATATAGCGGGTATACCAATCGACTTATTCAAAACTCAGTTCGATGAACGAGTGATATCGAGAAATGGTCCTGTCGATTGGCCGCCTAGATCGTGTGATTTAACATTTCTGGAGTTAGTACGTAGTAAGAAGACCTCACAGCCAATAGCTCACGCCCATTTTCTTCGATGTGTGGCCGAGTCATCGAACTCCATACATAAATGTTTTTGACTGTACTTCAAACCAATAATACATTTTTCAAAAAAATTTCAAATGGATTAAGTTTAATTTAAAATAAAATTTGAAAGTCCGTATTTTAATGTCCAATATATTGTTTTTCTAATAAACATAATTCAGGTGGGAAACAATTGAAATAGGTATTCATCGACACTCATGACGGAATCTTTTGAAATATACAAAATTTTGAAAACAAAAGTTCAACCAAACGTTGTTGGAAATCACGCTGAACAATTTTTGTGAAGCACTTAACCACCTAGATCCAGTATTTACGGATATAAATGCTTGCACACTTAAATGTTGATCAATTCAAAATGGTAGTTCTTTTTGAGGAAATAAGCGGGAAAAACTTAATTTGAATTTTCTGGTCATACCAGCCACCTACCTATAATTTTGCACGCACTAAATTATGACTACCCTTAAAACGATACAGCCCCAGACTGTCGATCGTCTCTGATAGAGATGGCCAAACAGTTTAAATTTCACCTATTCTGGGTGCCAGGACACAGGGACAGTCCGGGGAATTGTAAAGCCGATGAACTTACCAGAATTGGAACGGAAATGCCTGTCTTGCCCGATTAGTTAAATATAGGTATGTCTGTAGCTAGAAGTAAGCTTATGCTGAAGGGAATTGCTTTGAAACAATCAAATACAAGATGGCTTAACATTACCACTTGTTTGGCGACCAAACGAATTTGGACCAAACTAGATTTGAAACGGTCAAATTGCTTGTTGTCCTTCAGTAGATCTCAGATCAGCTTCGTAATAGTTGTCATAACTAAAAACTGTCTTAGACACGCCGCACGACTCGGTGTACTGTCAAACGATTTCTGCAGGAGTTGCTTGGCAAGGAGGAAGAGGAAACAATCCCACACCTTCTTTGTACTTGCTCTATATTACAGTGGCAAACTTCATCAAGGAGACTATTTCTATAATGAACCGAGCGATCTCATAAACATCGACATTAAAAGTCTTTTTCGCTTCGAGGCTGTCAGAAGAGTTTGAAATCAAAAGTGGAGTCAGGCAAGGCTGCCTTCTATCACCAATATTGTTTCTGTTTGTGATAAGCGATGTCCTGCGAGCGGCCTTGACTATGCGGACGACGTATATGCTTGCTCTCTCATAGGATCATGGATTTCCACCAATTGACAACAGAGGTGGAGAGAAGCAGAAATCTTGGGGCTGAAAATCAATTCCGGCAAAACAAAGATGATCAGCCTAGGAACCCAGTCATCTCCTTTCATAAATATTTCTCAATAACCGGTAGAGAAAGTACAGAACTTCCAATACCTTGAAAGTATCATCTCTACCGAGGGTGGCACCGACCAGGACATCAGCAGTCGAATCGGGAAGGCATAGGCTGCTTTCGGTAGGCTTAGAAATATATGGAGGAAATATTCTCTACTTCGAATCCGTTTTACTTTACGGTTGCAGCACTTGGAAATTAACAGAAGGTGTCACTAAGAAGCTGCAAACGTTCATAAATAGATTTCTACGAAACATCCTTAGGATTTTCTGGCCCAATCGTATATCAAACGAAGAGCTCCTCAGGAAAGCGGGTCAGGAACCTATTGACTCTATTATACGACGTCGAAAGTGGCAGTGGATCGCTTCGAAAAGGCGACAACTGTATTGCGGCGCATGCAATGCAGTGGAATCCGCACACTCAAGAAGGAAGAAGAGCTGGACGACCGAAAAGCTCACGGAGAGGGACAGTCGAGGAGGAGTCAGTCCAACTAGGCAAGAGTTGGAGGGAAATGCGACTCATATCCAGGAATCGAACACGATGACGAGCTGGCGTTGTGGATACCCTATGCCCCACTAGGGGCCCCCACGGACATAAAAGGTCTGAGGACCTAAGTAAGTAATTAAGTTCGCTTCTACAGAAGCTCCAAATGGTTTTAACTAGTAGAGAAGCTTTTGTTCCCTATTAGATCATTGTATCACAATGGACCTCTACTGATCTAAGTGTGTCAGATGCTTTAAATGACAGCCACTTTAACCTAACCTAACCTAACCTAATCTAACCCTTAAGACCTTTAAGCACAGTGCGAACGTTTTAGGAAAGTTGGAGTGGATTCAAACGCTTTTAAATGCTTCAACGAGAGGAGACAGTATTGAGCTTTTGAAGCATCAAATTCTGGGCGGCAACGACAATGCAATCGAGATAAAAATTTAATTAGCCTATCATACGCTACCGTTCTAGATCAACATTCCAAGAACAAGGACATGCATATCTGGAAACGAATATGAAAAGCTGAGAGTATTGGCGTCAGAAAAACAATTTAATGGATTACAAGTTCCAGAAAAAAGATCATTGATGAATATCAGAAAGAGACGTAGACAAAACGGAGCCATCTACTAATTAACCCAAACTTATTCTTTTTTTCCGATGATTTTACTGCGAAATACACTCTTTAAAAATATTTTCAAAAATTATTAAAGTCCATAAATTCAAATTTAGATAATTTATTAAATTCCCATAGGGAGTTATTTTGATAATCAATAATAACAAAGTTCCAAAAAGAAGATATTGAACTACAGTTTGAGCACTTAGCAATTTAAAATATGTATTTTTTAGCATTTCGCTCACCATCACATCATCGGTCAATTTTGGTTGATTCATTATAGAAATTCCATTTTTGATCCAGACCGACTCACGTTACGAACTCCTAAATAATATCGGCCCTAACGATATTGATAGGACTTCAAAAAATCGCACACACATTATACACACAGTTGTAAGAGAATTCGTAACAAAAGTCAATTTTTGACCAGAACAGTTCCTAGCGGGTATAGTGGATCCCTTTATACCCAAACGTACGAGCGCCACTGACTACCATTCTTCTGTCCCCATCATTCCGATGCACCACACAAGTGCAGGGGCAGGAGGTACATCTGTATGTATGACGTAATGAATTCCATGGGTCGGTTAATATTTGGGAGAATCTGGAAAGGACTCCACCACTCTATGAGTATGTGTGCTCAGCACAGTGCTGAAGTGCATCAAATTCTTCCATCCAAACCCACCTTGACAATTAGATGTCCTCTCATGTAAAACTTCCATACACACAATATTCTGTTAGGTTGTTTTGTTTTGTTTTGTTTGTTTGTGTTTGTTCAGCGACTTGAAGAAGCAGTTTTTGAAGTGGATGATGGCTTAGGGGTTCAGGACATGTGAGACATGTTTTTCTTGTGAATTGAATGAGAAATTTATTTACAATGACAGGACATGCAAATAATGAGTTTGTGTGTATGTTTAATTTTTTTCTTATTTTTTTGAAGAGTTGGGGAGGATTTAAGGGGGATTTGATTTATTGACCTGAATTGTATATTCATGTTTCGATTGGCGGGATATGAGAAGGTTGATTTGTGTATTTTGGGAAATGATTTAGTTGTTGAAGTTCTGTGAACTTTTCAGAAAGTTATAATGGTGATAAGGTTTGTGCATTGACTATATGGATTTATGGGCAAAAGTTGCACTTAACTAGATGATGGGTCTATACACCATTTCTATAGGGACGAAAGGTTTACAGTTTACAGTTCAAGGATGTGATTTTTCGTGAATTTATGATGGTTTAAGTAGGTACATTGAAATCCATCTTAAGCAAGAAAAAAAACTCGCAGCGAATATTCTGGAAAATAATGAGTGATGTTAAATTTATGTTTGCGATTAACGTGTGAGGGATTTATTATTAATTAAAATATTTTTTTAATCATCGAAATATAATTAAAGGCTATAAGAAGTTGCGATACTAAGCCATGATAAACAAGTAATAACTGGTTTTTTTCAAACAGAAGCCGTAAACTTATATTTATCTCAAACACAATTCTGTCTTTTTTGAAACGGTTATATCTGTTGGTAGAAGCATCGTTTTAATAATTATTCTGTAATAAATGTTAGTTTTTGTCTTTTAAAACAAATTTTAAAATTCATTTAAGTCACGCTGCTTCTCACGGCTAAATATAACGATGGCTAATTTTTTGTGTTTGTAATTATTTTTCTTATAAATGGATATGAAGTTTTTACATATATGAAACATATCGTACGCTTATGGACTGTTTTCCGAATACTGTGAAGTACAGAAATTCGTTTTTTAGCCGCACTACGCGAATGTGGAATTCCTTACCACGCTCTGCCTTTTCCAGTCATTGCAATGTTCAAGAGTTCAAAACCAATGTACACCGACACCTCCTTTCTAACCCTTCCCTTTTTTCCTTATGCTCACACTGTTTCTCTGACATACACTGCGCGTCATCAGGTTAGCACATCTCCTTTAAGCTTAATAAAACTGATGTTCGGGTGGTTGTTGTTAATATGCAGCTACTTTCTTGTGCTCTTTTTTTCTCATCCTTGTATACACTCTCACTGGCAAAAAGAGCATGCAAAGAAAAAACCCCGTTTTACGGTGTTTGCTTTTTTGTTAATTTTCGATTGAAAAGTGTGCTTTTTTTTTTCGTCATCAGGTTAGCACATGCAAATTAATTTTAGTTTTTCTTCATAAGTTGAACTCGTATAAGAACCAAATTTTTTTTGCTGCTCAAGTAATCTATTCCAAATAATATGGGTAAAGGTAAATCACTAACTGTTGAAGAGAAATCGAAAATTGAAGCTTATGATTAGTTGAAGCTGTCAATAAGTGCAATAGCCAAAAAGATCGGTAGAAGTCGAAAAGTGATATCCGCATTTCTGTGCAATAAGTCGGGATATGTTAAAAATAACAAAGGTGATAATAATAAAATAATTTCGAATGCTGATAAGAGAGCTATTGTGACAGAAGCATCTAACTCTCATTACTCGGCTTCAAAAATCAGGGCAAATGTTGGTGTTAAAGCGAGTTTATCTACCATTCAAAGAGTGATAAGGAGTGCTCCGCATTTAAAAAGGTTACAGTTGAAGAAAAAACCCCCACTTAACATGGCTCGAAAGGAAATATCCTTGAATTTTGCACGGGCGCACATGACATGGAATTCTGATTGGCACTACGTTGTCTTTTTGGATCAAAAGAAATTTAATTTGGAAGGTCCAGTAGGCTACAATTATTATTTCCATGATCTTCGCAAGGAGGAACACCAGTTGGATCGCCTTCATAGTCGGGTGGGGGGTGTGATGGTTTGGGGAGCCATTTCCTACTATGGAACGTGAGAGTTACAGTTTTTAAAATCAACTATGAAAGCAAAAAATTACAAAAACGTGCTTGAAAATGCTTTTTCCCATTTTGAAAATTTGTTTGGTAGCCTTCCACGGCATTTTCAACATGACAATGCTCCGATCCACACTGCCCGGGTGGTAAAGTCATGGATTCAGGGCCAAAACGTAACTTTATTGCAGTGGCCGCCTTACTCACCCGACATAAATATCGTAGAAAACGTGTGGGGATGGCTGGCTCGGAAGGTTTACGAGTCCGGAAAACAGTATTCAAATAAAGAGGAATTAATTGAAGGCATCAAGCGCGCCTGGTCAGCCATTTCTTTGGACTACATTGGAAAACTGTACGATTCGCTTCCCACTCGATTCTATGAAGTCATTGTCAACAAGGGAGGATCAACACATTATTAAATTTATTAAAAAATGTTTAATTACTTAATGTTTAAGTTTAGAAACAATTTCATGGCTTAAAAGCCTAACTAAAATGAAAAAAAAATAATATGTGCTAACCTGATGACCTTATTTAAATTGTTATTTTTTTGTTATTTTAGATAAAAAAATTATTTAAAAAATGCCCAAACATGGGAAAACAATACATTTTGTCTTATTTCACTGAGAATTGAATCTTCCATAAGAAACAATAATTTTAAAATGGCAGCTCATTTAGTTTGGCCAGAATCACTTACGCGAGGAGGTGTGCTAACCTGATGACGCGCAGTGTATTAAGGGTATACAAAAAACTTTTGAGTGTGTGCTGGATCTGGCTTAAAATAATTTACATATGATGATCTCATTTTTTAAGAAAACGTTTCGAACTCGTAGTTACAAAGTTCGTTTTATTCAGAGACAAGTGTTGATTTTTGTCGAAGAGAGCTTATAGCAAGCTTCAACTAGAGACCAAAATTTGACAACACAATAATTGAGTACACAGGTATCGGTGAACCTTTTCCTTGTTGGATTAGAAATAACCTTTCGAATCACTCTGCACAAGTTATATTGGATGGCTTCAAGTCTGTTTTTCATAAAATAAATCCTGGTGTGGCTCAGGGTTCCGCTTTTATCCCCAACATATTCGTCAATGATCTTCTGTCTGAAACTTCCATTGCATTTAATTGTTTTGCTGATGATAATACCCACAACTTCTTTGCTTTTATAATTTGCGCACATTTAAGGGATTTTGACTACTTTTAAAATGTTGAGCTCAGTTCGAGCGTTTAGGAAATTTTCGTTCAAGATTCACATCTTTGTTCTTCGGATGCAGATTAAGAACGGCAGCGTATGATAAGCTTATCGAATTCTGATCTCGATAGCATTGTCAAATGGGAATCATAATCCGCGTAGAATTTAATGTTTGAAAAACTCAATGCTGTTTCTTGTCGTTCAAGCAGAACTCACCCGCATGCTGCTATCTAAGAGTGGCACTTGCTGCATTTAGGAAACTGAACAGCTTTTAGTGTTCGGTATGTGTATCACAGACCGCCTTGTGTGTAATGACTGCTGCTGGTTTCCTTTGACGATGGCAAGAAATATTCACCCATTCTTATCTGGCTCTCATCTATAAAGCCTATATTCATCTAAGTCTTGAGTACAATTACCATATTTGGAGAGGTGCTCCAATCACAATTAACACATGATGCAATGTAATGATTGAAATGTGTTCATTGTTATTTCTATTTTTTTTTTAAAGCAAAGTAACAAATGATGTTTTAATAGAGTGAATGCATCAAATCATCAACCTTGTATAGGTGTAAGGAAGTATTCTAGACGACTGGAATATCAGATTCAGATGTCCCATTGACCAAAAGTGATCCTATTTTCTGTAAAAACTATCGAGGTATATACTTATTAAACGTTGCACATATAACATCCTATCTAACGTGCTGTGTTTCCTGATTATAGCAGTGTGTTCCAAGCTGAGGTCCTGGCAGTGACGAAAGCTGCTAGACAAGTCTCAATGATGGCAATACCACAAGCTGATATCACCTTTTTCATTGATAGTAAAGCGGCAATAAAAGCGATTACTGCCATTGAAATCAAATCGAAGCTTGTAACTCTCTGTCGCGAAGAGCTTAGGGTTCTCGGTACACAGCACAACATTAGGCTCTGCTGGGTTCCTGGTCACAGTGTCCCAGGAAATGAAAGCACTAACAAGCTGGCAATAATAGGATCTGCACTTGATCCTAATCAAGAAGACACAACAGTCAAGTCCCACCCTGTAATCTTAAACAGGTAATCAAGAGTAAAATTCTAGACTTAACAAACAAGAGATGGAACTCTCTCGATTATGGCCTAGATTCAGTAAACAAAAGACCGATGCTATAATCCAACTGAATAAAAAGTCTCTTTCTCTTCTCATGAGCATCATCACAGGTTACAACCAACTCGGTTACCACAAGAAAAGGATGAAACTCAGTTTGGACGATTTATGCAGAGGATGCGGTGACGAGGAGATACATGACACTCCTCACTACCTGTGTCACTGCCCTGCGCTATATCATCTAAGAAACGGACATCTTCAGCGACTTGGAGCAGCTCTCCGAAATTCCAAGCAAAATCATGTTAAAATTCGTTAACGATACTCGTACCAAATGGCTTGAGAATTCCTGATCTTTGACAACCGCTTTCAACTACAGTACGATAGAGTAGTACGAACGATAGCGACAACATCGCACGTGTTCCTTGTGGGAGCAGCACCAACGGAGAATGGGCACCTAGCCTTTATACCTGCGGCTGCCACTCCTACGATGAACACGAGCATCAGTGGGTTGATGGGGCCACCTCTACCTAAGATTGGTAAAACCTCATTGGTATGGAAACAGCCTCTTCGACTAAACTAAGGACCAAACAAACGAATATATACACCAAAAACTGACCTTTCAAACTCATCTACCAGACGTTGCAAGGAGTCACATGCTCCTACGGGCCTGGTGGGGGGAATGATTGCTCAAGTGGAGGTAAAGGAAAAGAATACCCCCCGAGAAGCCGTATACCTCTCCCTAGTCAGGTTATTATGTGACGATAGAAATTTCAATACTTTAGTAATACCCTCTGACATTTCAGGCTTAAGCTTACTGTAACCCATCTACACCCTTAACGGGCTTGAGCAACATAGGATTATCATAGGTTTCATTCCAAGGGGTCACAAACCCTAGGGTATCACAACGGATCTACATTGATCTAAGTGTGACTGTAACAAGATCAACTGTCAGCCCACTAACCTAACCTAACCTAACGTGCTGTGTGAGCGACGTATGCCGTTTAGCAAACCTATACTCTTAGTCGGAAAGTACCAATGTCGATTTTTGCCCGGCAGATCTACTAAATCTGAAAAAAAAAACAAAGAATTTCAAGTCGAGACTCCATTTTTTTCAACGAATTCAAAGGCTGATTAGGTTACCATTCATCATCAGGAGGCCTACCTATGTGGCGATGGCCGAACTGGGGATCCTAGGAAGACTAGCTATGTCACACAAAACGGATAGCAGATATAGTGTAGGGCAGAAGATACCATAGGCGTCATCGTCCGTTCCCAAAGATTTGTAATAGAGGCCTTAATGGCCAGCGAGTGAAGATCAGAGGAAACTTGCTGACGTAGAGGTAAATGAGGTCAAAACCAAGTAAATACTATCAACAAACAAACAAAATACCTGTGGTCAACTAGGATAAAACGTCACTATTGAAAGCAATGACTTAAAAAGTTAACATTAATTGAGAGTTGATACTTGGATCTTTCGAAAGAAAAATTCTTCGGTGGAAAGAGGCAAATGAAAGAGAAGATACAGCCACCAACTTTATTGACCTAGTCAAGATGTGAATGTTGACCAGAATATCAGAACACATCGTGTTGAGCCTGATTAAATAAGAAGACGATCTTTACTTGACGATGGTTTGTATAAAAAAGGAAAGAGATTTTATTAACAGAAAGTTAAAGTCAATAGTTACAAATAAATTATCTGCATTATGCAGTTGGTACAATTGAGGTATTGTACAGTGATTCTCAAGATTAATATTACAATTTTCACACTCCCTCTTAATATTTATCCATTAAACAAAATTACAAGACAAAAATTTCAATTCATTACCAAATCAATTATTCAATATTACAGAAAATTAATTTCAAATTCATTTAGGCACAATATTTAATTTTTGGCAAAAGTATTCAAATTTCACTTTACTCAATGGCTTCGTAAGAACATCTGCAATCTGGTCTTGCGTTGGCACATAAACCAAGTCAAAAAGGCCTTCTTTAAACTTCTCTCTGATGAAGTGGAACCGGATGTCCACATGCTTGGTCCTCTTGTGAAATTGAGGATTTTTCACCAACTTAAGGGCACTCTGGTTATCCATGAAAAGAACCGCTTTAAGTTCCCTTTAAGGAAGGAGATCCTGGAATAGCGACTTGATCCAAACTAGTTCCTTTACGGCCTCAGATGCAGCGACATATTCGGCCTCCGTTGTCGACAGACTAACACTTTTCTGTCTCTGCGAAGCCCAGCTAATTGGTGTTTCATTTATCAAAAAAACGAAACCACTTGTAGATCGCCGAGTTTGAATATCTCCGGCGTAATCAGCATCGCTATAAGAATCAAGATTAAGTTTTAAATTATTTTTAAAGAGTATACCATAAGTTGTAGTCCCCTTTATGTATTTAAAAATACGTTTAACAGCATTAACATGCTCCCCAGACGGTTTGTCTAAATGTCTTGACACAACTCCTAGAGCATAGGAGATGTCCGGCCTTGTCGCTACTGCTAAGTACATTAGGCTCCCTACAGCCTCTCGAAAAGGAAACTTGCCGACAGGTATGTCTGAAGATGCAAGTTTTGATGTTTCTGCAGGTGAACACACAGGATGACAGTCTGACATATTAAACTTCTGCAGCAATCTTTCAGAATAACTGGATTGGTTAAGATGAATAGACCCATCCCTCTTACGCTCGTTTTGAAGTCACAGATAAAATTCCGCATCAGACACTTTTATCTCAAAAAATGTTTTTAAATACTCGATGAGCTGGACCACAAGTTTTCCATCACTTGCAGCAATGAGTCCATCGTCGATATATAACGCCATTAAGACCTTCTCTTTTCCTGACTGATGGACAAAAACACACGAATCCACTGAACATGGGCGAAAATTGAACTGTTGCAACAACCTTGTGAATTGTAGGTTCCAACATCTGGAAGCCTGTTTCAGCCCATAAAGGCTTTTATTCAATTTACACACACGTCCGCTGTAGTCATCATAACCTTCAGGCTGCGACATATATATATCTTCATCGAGTTTACCATAAAGAAACGCCGTCTTGATGTCAAACTGCTTCAAAATGAGCTTCTCAGCAACAGAAATAGCAAGGATGGCTCTGATTGATGCGAATCGGGCAACTGGGCTGAATGTCTCCGTGTAATCTGTGCCTTCCTTCTGAGTAAATCCTCGTACGACGAGGCGGGCCTTGTATCGGTCGATTTTGGCATCCTTTGACAGCTTTACCTTAAACACCCACTTGTTGTCAATCACTTTTCTGTTATCTGGAAGAAAAACAAGATCCCACGTTTTATTGAAAAGAAGTGCATCAATTTCTTCGTCCATCGCAGCTCTCCACTTTTTGGCATCAACTGATCTTATCGCTTCATCATAACCTTTGGGCTCCAAACATTCATTTACTAACGCGTAACCTTCTAACATATTTGTTAAAGCGTTAGTCGTTGCACAAGTTTGATTTTCTTTGTGGCTGCGAAGCCGCTCTCGATAATGCGCTGTTCTACCCAAATCTGTGACATCTGTTTTGTCTTCTGCATTGTTTGGGGAGCGATTCGATTCAGAGTTTTCTGAATTGAAGCTTCGAAGCTTCTCTCGATAATTTTCTCTGTTTTTCTGCTCATCTTTTTCTAGGCGGTCACATTTATCAGGCTGTTTTAAGGATTCGAGGTTCAATGTTTCATCTTCGTTTGTAGTCTTATTGATAGAGTCTGGAATTATAGAAATATTAGACTCATTTTTGAAAATAATATTTCGTGAAATATCGATCTTATTTGTTTCGGGCAACCAAACACGGTAACCCTTTTGATTGTTAGGATACCCAACAACGTACCCATGTTGCGACTTTTTGTCCCATTTTCGGCGCTTTTCTTTAGGAACATGAACAAATACTTCGGTACCAAAAACCTTAAGGTTTTCAAAAGAGGGCTCTTGAGCAAACCAAAGTTGGTAAGGAGTTTTGCCCTTTTTAGGGCTTGGACCATATCTGTTAATAAGAAAAACTGCAGTGTTTACTGCCTCAGCCCAGAGCTTAATTGGAAGTTTCTTTGCGTGCAACATTGTACGAGCAATTTCAACGATAAATCTCATGTCTCGCTCAGCACGCCCATTTTGTTCGGGATTGTATGGAACACTGGTTTGATGTCTTATATTGTTGTGCCTTAAGATCCCCGCCACATTATTGTTCTTGTATTCTAGCCCGTTATCCGATCGAGGAGTGGCTATGCTTCGATTTACGTCGAGCTTAACCGAATCCAAAAAAATCTGAAGAATAGAAGAAAATTCACCTTTTTCTTTAATAAAATATACATATCTGTAATGGGAGTAATCATCCTTGAACAAAACGAAATATCTTGACCCGCCTATCGATGGCATCTGCATCGGACCACACAAATCCGTATGAAATAATTCACCAGCCGATGTAGCCTTAGATTCACTACTTTTGAAGGGTAACCTCGATTGTTTTCCATAGATACAATCGTCACAGAAAAAACTCTTGTTATCTACAAACTCGATACCCCGTTCCTTAAGCACATTTCTTACTTGATTTGCACACAAATGGCCAAACCTCTGATGCCACAATTCCAGCGTATCACCTTTCTTTACTACATTTGCTACCCCTATCTCACCATCAGCACCTCCAGTACCAACATAATTACCTCCAGCTTCACCTCTAGAACCACCATCATCATATGCAGCACCACCATAAACACCTCCAGAGTCACCATGATCACCTCCAGCACCACCATCGCCATCGTCATCGTCATGCACTAGGACTTGAAACATCATCTTGTAGAGTCTTCGATATCGTACTCCCACGGCCACAATGCGATCATTTTTTAAAATTTCACATTTTTTTTCATCCGACACCATTTTAAATCCTTTTTCCATCACAGTTCCTGAAGAGAATAAATTGATTTTTAGTTTTGGAACAAAATAAACATTATCTAGACGTTTTCGCAACCAATTCTTTTGATCGAATACTAAAACGTGAACAGCACCGACCCCAAGAGCAAATATTTTGTTCCCGTTCCCTATAACCACAGGCATTGGTTCGTCAAGCAATTTGTAGTTGTAAAACCACTCGCGACGAAAACTCATATGATGACTGGCACCTGAGTCAAGTATCCAATCGTCGATTGTTACTGTTTTGTTGTCGGGTACTAAAGTAGTAAAGTGTTTACAACAAAGGCATCAAAATCTTTCGTTTCGGCGAAATTAGCTGTAGATTTTTTTCTCATGGGACAATCCCGTTTCCAATGCCCATTTTCTTTACACACAAAGCACTTGCCCTTTTTGTTGTAATTTTTAGGCTTTCTTCTATCACCGCCCCTTCTTACCTGATGGGCTGCTAAGGCACTCTCGTCTTGTGTATGAGTCACGCTCGAAGATGATGTACAAGTCTTGTTGAATGATTCCAAACGTGTTTCTTCCATTATCAGCCTCGATGTTAAATTCTCCAATGTTTTCTCCTGAGAAGCTGTCGATTCCCAAGCACTGAAAAAATGATTCAAATGTGTTGGTAGAGTCATCAGTATTTTTGTTATGACCATGTTTGGGGATATAACTTCCCCTGCTTCTTTCAGTTGTTGCACAATTGATTCCAACCTTGAATTGTGCGTTGCTATGTCATCGTCCGAACTTCTTCCGAGTGAATAAAATTTCTGGTGTAGCATATGAATACTTGCTTCCGATTTTTGTTCATAAACAGCAGTTAATTTAGCCCACATATCTTTTGAAGTCGTGCAGTTCAGAATATGGACAAGTGGTTGCCGTCCTACAGTTGTAGCTATGATCATTTGCGCTTTTCTGTCCTTTGAAACCCAAGACTGGTATTCTTTGTCAAATTCCTCCGATTTTACCTTGGATGTTTGAACGGGTACACCTTCTTCGCCAGTTACAACCTCCAGAAGATTACTAGCGTTTAGCAAAATTTTAACCTGAAATTTCCAGGTGCTCCATTGCTCACTTGAGACAAATTTATCGATCTTCAATAAATCACCATCCATTTCGAATTAAAGGTTAAATATTTTGCACCTAAATCTTACCAAAGAACCAAATCTCAATCTAAAATTTATTATTTAATGTAAAACCGAAAAATACTTTTCTTTACAAAATCAAATTTAAGATTACCGAGATTAAAACGGATTTGAACTTTTAATTTTTACTATAGTAGCCTGGGCCCATAACCTGTTGAGCCTGATTAAATAAGAAGACGATCTTTACTTGACGATGGTTTGTATAAAAAAGGAAAGAGATTTTATTAACAGAAAGTTAAAGTCAATAGTTACAAATAAATTATCTGCATTATGCAGTTGGTACAATTGAGGTATTGTACAGTGATTCTCAAGATTAATATTACAATTTTCACACATCGACTAGGATTAGGACAACGATAAGGAGGCATCGCATTTCGACAGAATATTCCTATGCCCGACATCAAATCATAGTCCAATCGGAATAAACATTTTAAAGTGAGACAATTTTGTTGTATCTACACTTTTATTTCAATATTCGTTAGAAGAGGTCCTTGGAGCAAATGTATGCAATGATATTCGAGAAAATTGTAAGGGAGCTTGAGACGCCATTTGGATTTAACTAATAGACCGAGAGCCCACAGCAATTTTTGGGTGTGATTGATAACAAAAAATAATTAGCATAACTAGATAGGCCCAAAGTAGTCATTTACAAATGTGAACGTCTTGCATGCTCTATTGGGAGCTATAGTGCATAAAAGTGCATCATATATGCAGTTCTTTCCAAGTCTAAATAACTGTAATAACAGTTTTGCCAAAATGTAGAGTTAAGCCCCCTGATTGAAAGTATTGAGGTCTAAGACGTTTTGCAGACAGCCTTCTGCCTGCAAGACGCGATAAGAGTAGCGTACTTCTTGCATGAAGAAGACCGCCTTCAAAACATCTTGGACCTCGATATTTGCAGTCAGGGAACTTAGCTCTTCATTTTTAAGTTATGGCAAATTTTTTATCACAATTTTTTAGACTTTGAAAAGAACTGCATATCTGATGCACTCTTATGCACTATTGCTCCCAGTAGAGCATGCAAGACGTTCACATTTGTAAATGACTACTATGGTCCTATCTAATTATACTAATTATTTTTTGTTATCAATCACACCCAAAAATTGCTGTGGGCTCTTAGTCTATAAGAATTAGTTTTGTTTAATGAATAACTGTAACATTTTTCACTTTTCTTATAAATGTGGTTAAACCAAGACATAAAATTTGTTTTGGTGCAACCTCCGGGAAAAAATTCAGTCAACGTCTATGAAATTAAGTTTTATAATTTTTACTTGCGATATAATAGGCACAAGCTGGCAAGTTATGCATTCGTAAGACAAATTAAATTCGAGATTTTGGTCTCGCAATTCTGTCTTTTTGTCCGTTGGACTACAGTCTAAGTTACTCGTCCGATTTTCTTTTGTATAACCAAAAAAACGATACCTATCAAAAATGTTTTAGATATAAATATTTTCTCAAAAACTATTCCGCAGATTTTTCTAAAAAACAAATTCAACAATTTCTTATAGTAAAAGCTAAATTATAGTTAAAAAAATCAGAAATTTTTTTGTATGTAGTACCTCCTATAGAATTATTTTTGTTTCGATTTTCAAAAACGGTATACAACTTATTTTTCTATTTATACAATTTTTTGGTCAAATTTTCTGCTTTTTGAATAAAAAATTAGTTTGAAAAATTTGTTTTTAAACTTATCATCTTACAGTTTCTTAAAAGCTACGCAAAAGATTTAGGAGTAAATTGTACTTTTATCAAAAATACCGTTAAGAATTAAAAAAAAAACAGCTTTTTTCGAAAACAGTTTCTAGACTTTTGATTAAACTTTGTCTATATCGCTTGATTTAAAAGATATACATATCATTTTAATGGGATTTTAATGAAATTTCGTACACAGAAATTTCTTAAAAGTTTCAAGAAAACATTGCATACCAAAAAAAAAATTCTATATTTTAAAAATTGTTTAAATTGTGTTTTTTTTAGGCAGGTAATTGTAATTTATATAAACACTGTTTGCTGTGACAGCGGTTTTGAAGTTTTCGGTTGTTTTGAGGTTAGTTTGGTTTGGCAGTTTTCATGAATAGACTCAAGTCAGTGTAAGTTTTCAAATTGTACATCAGCATTTAATTCGAGAGACTATTGAACATTTTCACTATGCATTTACTCTAAATGATAATACAAATCCCTTAAAATGCCGCAGAGTGCGCACAACAAGCGATTGCTAGTGTGCAGCGTAGAATTGATTTTGATCTATTGAGCACTTGGAAGCCAACATTCCACACCTTATTACCGATATACAGCTTTTGTATTTACGCGCCAAGAAATTATCTTTCAAATAAATCCAATTTTATGGATATTAAAACATTATTTGTCTGTGATTTATTTCAAATTAAAATTCTCCGCCTCTAAAAAAATACCCTTTATTTGCACAATATTAAAAACTTAAAATTGGCATGCTAAACTTTTTATTAGAAATGTTTCAAAAATTGGACTTATTACAACTTATTTTATTTTTTTTAGAAAACCCTAAATTAATTCTTCGTTAAATCTATGATGGTGGCTTAAGCTCCTTCACAATTTTTCTAAAACTCAACAGATATGCCCCTAATGACCCCATCTAACGAATAGTGAAAGAAAAGTACACAATAAAATTATTTTCCTTGCAGGACATCTCTTTGTCATGCCTTGACCGATTTTGAACAGTAAATAATGTTTTGAATAATAAATGAACGTGATATTAACTCACCCATTTTTACCCTAATAAATCAAGACCAAAGCAATTTTTTTTCATTTTAGTCGTTTAATTGACCAACATTTTAAAGTCAATTAATAGCCACCCGCCAAAAAAATGCAAAAAAAACAGTTCGACAGTTGTTTCTTTTCTTTTTATAAACAGCAACTACTTTAAACTAATTCAATTTCATGACAGCTTTTTTAAGCACATTTAAACGTACATGGTTTGTGTCTAAAATAAACAATAATAAACTGTTATACTGCTACCAAATTCCAGAACCTATGGTGTTCAGTGTTGTTATAGTTTATTTCTACTACAAATATTACATACTGAGTTGCTATAATTACCGTAAGGCTCTCAAAGCTCAGAATTAGGAGTTATAATTTATAATCCATAACTGTAATAATTTCCCTGAGATTCTTAAAATGTGGTCTAAGGAAATAAAATTCTTCTCAACAAAAAAAAAAAATCCCAGACAGTGCGTAGTTGTTTTGTCATAATTTTCATTACGTTTAAGGGAAATTAAATGGGCAATTATTATGGTTTTAAAACTACTTACGTATTCGATGTCTCTCCATGATTCGCTGCACTTCTCCTGCTTCGGAACCACTTTCACTCTCGTACATCTGAGGGTAGATAGTAGCAGGTGGTGGTTGGTGTGGCGTTATGGGTTGTATAATTGTCGCTGGTGGAGGCATTTTATGCACACGTTGTTGTAGTGGTGGCATTGTGCCAGCCGAACCTGGGCGCATGTTAATCGGTCGATAGATTTGATCTTGCACCTTGACATACACCAAGTTTCCATTGGCCTGTTGTTGCTGTTGTTGGGCTTGGGGTTGAGCCACAAATGCTCCCAATCCTTGTTGTCTACTGAGGTGCTGTTGGGCCTGCGGGGCATACCGCGGACTTAGTTGAACTGGCAGCCGCGGGCTATGCTGAAGAGCTCTTGTTGGACTCCAATAAATCTGAGAACCAACCTGGTTACCGCGTTCAAGAATCAAAGGTGTCGCTCGGCCATCCATGCGAGGACGTCCTTGCTGCTGTGGCTTGACGTGTATGAAACCGTAGGGACTTGGCATTTGGACTTGCCCGTATTGCCCATACTTCATCAGATGCGCAGGAGTCACCTTATCGCTGTCCATAACAACAAATCTCGCAGGTGATGCTGTGTCCGGGCGGCCAAATACACCAGAGTCCGTTTCACTAGATTGAGCAAAGAGCCGCCTGGGCTGGTGGTGGTAATAGTCTGCTGATGACGAAGCTCTCCTTTGCGGACTGTCAAATTGATCTGAGACATTTGATTGAATACTGTTTCGTTTTATCACATGGGCGTATATCGGTGATGTTGTTGGAGTGCCGGCTTGGGGCTGGATAACCATCGGTACTGGTGCTGCTGTGGGTGGGAGGCTCTGCATCCTTTGAGGAACTTTTGGAGCTGCTAGTCTGGAAGATGGACGATTGTGAGTCTCCACTGACACATAGGAAACTGGAGATATATCATTTGGCACCTTTCCGTTCATCTCCTTGTGACTGCTCGTCTGGCTTGAGGAGCTTCCCAGCTTGGTTGGAGTTTTATTTAAGGACTTGCGGCAAAACTCTTTGACCTTTTGAAGAATCTCTTCACGGGTAAGGGTACCACTGCGCTGTGCGCCCTGATCCTTTCTCCGCATCACTACCGGTGTCTCCGAGTCACTTCGGTAGCCCTTATCCCGTTGATTTGGAGCCATCATTTCATCGAGTACACTCTGGCATCGTGGCACCTGATTAGTAGTCACCTCTGGTCTGATACATTGGATTTGCTGATTTTCCGGAATGATAACTGCATTCCCGTCAATTATCTTCGCATTGCGATTTCTATAGGCGCCAGAAAATGTGTTCCTTTGCTGTGATCCTCGCAGAAAATTCTGTAAATTTCCTTCGGGAACAAGCTGCGCATAGATCGGCTGGTAAGGCGGTGACATGGAATTTCCAACCTGGATTTGATAAGCTGGAAGACGTTCGTATATGTTTTCTGGATTGTAAGGCTGTCCGCTCATGGATACTTTCTGTAATCCGCCCTGAGTCTGCTGGATAACTTTGTTATAAAGTTCCCGATCAGTGCGTTCTTTTATCTCGCTGAGTTTCACCCATTCCTGCTGACCGACTTGAAGTGGGGCTACCGATTGCGATGGTGGTGTAGCTTCAATGGGCGAAACGGATGGTTTTGCTACTTGTGGCGATGGTTTTCTCAACTCTGGATCTTCCCTGATTGGAGTCGATGTTGACTTTGGACCTCCGTCTAGTAAATTTTCCTTGGAGTTCTTCGGAGTTAGAATACCTTTCGGAGTCGATGAG
The DNA here is from genome assembly GCA_963931855.1 of Philhelius festivus. Taxonomy (NCBI): domain Eukaryota; kingdom Metazoa; phylum Arthropoda; class Insecta; order Diptera; family Syrphidae; genus Philhelius; species Philhelius festivus. The sequence goes on along the minus strand of OZ007556.1, from coordinate 140,723,517 downwards.
GCACTTTTTGATTTCGGCAGCGAGTTGCTGAGTCGTGAACCACTTCTTTTCGATATCTCGTGACGATCCATGGACGAAGATCGTCCAAAAATAACTCTCTTGTCAGCTGCTTGAGGTGCGGATCGTTTGGGAACAAGGGATTGTCGCTCAGCCACCGTACGTCTAAGCTGAACTTGCTGGGGCTGTTGGATCTGCTGCTGCTGATGTTTATCGGTGGCATTCCGCTCCAGACTCTTTATCGGCATTGGTCTCATAGAGCTAATTGGGATCTGTGCTCTTTGAACACGTGCTCTCACCAATCCGTCTCTAGACTGAGATGTATGAAGCCTCTCCTTGGATGACGATCGGCTTCGGTTGGCTTTAGTGAGTGTTCCCTCACTCGCCGACCGGGAGCGCTCATCTTTCTTGGCTTTGCTGACATTATTCTCATCCTGAAGGGCGAATTCTTCGTTATTTATTAAGGCACTTGAGATCGAGTTAGAGCGATCATCTCCGGCTGCATAGCTCTTCCGCGATCGTTCCATTTGCTTTTTAAGATCGGAGGCATTGCTCATTATTCCATTGCCAGAGCTGCCGTGGAAACTTTGACGTTCCAGAACAACTCGTTTGATTGCCGGAGAGGGCTTCACCACGTTGCCATTTTCACTTGAAGGTATATTCCCGTAGACACTCTGCGGTATAGGAACTTGTTCTTTTGGTGTCGTCTTCCTTTTAGAGGAAAATATCCCGTTCGGTAGAAGGCGCTGGAAAACCGAAGGCTTTTTCGTTTTCTTTGGTGTTTCCATTATTGTATCGGGATCCGAATAAATTTGTTCCACTGGTTGTTTCTCAATAAGAATTTCCACTCGTGTATGTTCCGTGGGAATCACCCCGTTTGTTTTTGTACCGTTTGTCTTTGCTGCTGCACGCTTCGGGGTCAGCGATAGTCCCTTTTTCTTGAGAAACTCTTTGAACTCTTGAGAGTTTACCGTATTTGTAAAGGATTTCACTTCACCATTAAGCGCTACTGTCGCCGGAGCCTTGTCCACTTGGTCTTCACTGCTCGGACCAATTAAATTGGCCAATTTTACTTCTTCACTGGAATCACTTTTCGTCAATGGTTCATCGATGTCTTCCAAATCGTCATCGGAACTTATTTGCAGTTTTTTGACGCGTTCGTCAAATTTTTTGGCATTTTTTGTAACTTCTTCGGGGTTAAAAAGAGAATCTTCAAGATCGGTTCCGGTTTTGACTTTAATGTCCGATAGATCTGGGTAGTTTGGCTTTGAAACCTTTTTAAAGTTTGGAATTTTTGAAGCCTTCACAGGCGGTGAGCATTTCTTTTTCAAATCTTTCAAACGTTCTTGAGTTTGTTGGGAAAGTTTGACCTTTTTCGAGGGTTTCTTCCCACTTAGCTCTTTCAACTCCTCGAACTTTATTCGAGCTAACACAGTTGGATCGTACTCAAAGTACTTGTCTGGATTTTTGATATACGTCTTGACATACTTTGATTGCTTCAGAACTTCTTCAGTTGTCACAAATTCCGAATCTTCTTTCACTACGGGCGTTGGTTTCGCTGTTGGCTTCACTGTGCTCAGAGTGGAGCGTTTAATTGGCACCGGTGGTGGAGTTTTCTTCTGTCTTCCTAGACCGTTAGTCTTCTTAAAAGGATTCTTTTGATCAATTATCACTTCACCCGTGGTGAATTTCTTAATAATCTCATCCTCAGGGTCGAAGGAAACAGATTTTTTAAGGATTGTCTTCGCAGGTGGTCCCGTTCCGTTCGTAAGAATTGATTTCGTGCTAGATGGACTACTTGCTTCGTTAGTTTCTTTATCACAGATTTTTGAATAATTTACATCAAAAGATGGCGCTGCTGCTACTAAGCTCGTCGGAGATTTTATTGGAATAGATTCACGAGGTGCTGGTATTGGCGGTTGCTGAAGTTTTTCGATTTCTAGTGAATGATTGGACTCTGAGGAGGGTTCTTTTGCTTCGGACATTGTCTTTGGAAAATGTTGGTGCTGTGTGTAGTGGTGTTGCTGCTATTAGTTGCATTTAAGTGAAAGAAAGGAATGTTAAGTGTAAAGGAATTTCTTGTGAGTTTCATTGAATCCGAATTCACTTCGATAGCGTTCCGTGAGAAGGCCTGGGGAAGAAAACAGAAAGAGAAAAATGTTAAATCCTTGCAAAACAATCCAACCGGAATATTCTGTCACTTGATACTATTGAACGAATCTGTTCCTAAAGTGGGTTGCAATTTTGTGTGTTGTCGGGAAGTTGCAATACATATAAACGAGTTCTTTGAGCATGGGAAAATACTTGACCTGTTTATTCGCAGTCGCCTAGTGTGTCTGTTCATTTTATCCCTATAAAAGGATATTCTGGTTGTTTTAAGTTGCATGTCTTCAGGGATGATAGGGTGTTTGGTTAGATTTGTGCTTTTGTGTTTTTGTGTACAGGAAAAAGGTTCTCCCTTTTTAGTTATGCTTTACTTGATAGTAAAAATGCTTAGAATGCAAGATTAGCGCGCAGCCATTTGGAAGACCTTACGAGTAGGAGATTGAAATGAACTTTAAATTTTAGTTTTTTTTTTTTTGTGTTTTAACTTTGAGTTAGTTGTAGGGTTTGGAGGTAAGATTAGGATGGTCTTATTGGACACAAATAATTGATGAGAAGGCATGTATACATATTATATGAAATAGTTAGTCATCATATCGTTTCCTTTATGCCAGAAGCTTGAATGTGCTGGAGGTCATTTGACAAATCTTTTGCATGTCATCTCAATATTGTTCATGTGCGGACATCGAAGACATCCTGGTATTGAACATTAGGTAGGTGAAGACTACACGTTATCGTCTGATAGAACATTCAAAAAACTAATTTTTGATGAAATATCCTTTTGTCAAGAAGGAGACGACATGGAGTACGTGGGTCGGTAGTTAATACAATAGTTCCACAATTTTATAACATAATTATAAGGAATTTAGGTTTTTGTGTTTTCAAATTATTTAATATTTGCGATATTCATTTTCAAAATTAAAATTCAAGAAATCATTTTTTTTTACTAATTTAAGCACACAGAAAAAGTCGCACCAGAATTTTTGGAACAAAATTAGGGAGAATAAATCTTTCTAAACATTTGTATTAATTTGTAACATTATTTTCAAATCAAGATAAAATTTTTGGATTGTGTTAAAAATACTTAGTGCAAAAGTAAATAAAATGCACGACTGGATCATACGAACTTGTCCTTATGTAAAAGTACTTTAGAATTTAAAATACATTTTATAAAAATAAAATATGGATTTAATGAGATAAAAATGTTCAAATGTATGGATTTGCCGTCTGATTAATTTTTTAATATTAAAGTAATTTTTTATATAACAAATTTCCTTAAAATTTTTCTAGAACAAAATTTGGGATGCCAAATTTTAAGTAGGTATTAAGTAGTATAGATTTTAGAAATTGTTTCAAAAAATAATCGTTCACACGTTTTAAAGATATTGGTTCTTCAAAAAAACCTTGTAACTTTTTTTTTCAAGGATCTCAAAAAAAAATTTCTAATATTTTTATATACAACATTATTTTAAACTTAAGGAGGCTCCTGTTGAAATTTTTTAATTAAAATCGTTAGAGCCGTAGATGACAAAGTCAAAAAATCAAAATCCTATGGCAGGTACCGTTAATAACATTTTGCCCCAAATTTTTTTTTGATCAAAATGTACTCCATGTTCATAATATCACACATAATTTCTTTTATCAAAATCGTTAGAGCCGTTTTCGAGATAAATAAGATTATGCATTACGGGTGTATGGGGGTACCATTAGTTAGAGCTAAAAAAAATTCAATTTCCTTTCTAGGGAAACACCGAAGACCCTCAAGAAGAAAATAAAATGCACGACTGGGTCGCACCAACTTGCTCTTATGTAATAGACTAGGAATTTAAAAATGAATGTTACTAGAGAAAACTGTTCACAAGGATAAATTTTATTTTTTAAACTCTTTTAGTAGTAAGAGATAGAAACAGAATGTTTTGCAAATATGAATTTATGCAAGAACAAAAATTATAAGTCGTTGTAGTGGTTTATTAAAAAAATAAGATTTTATGTAAAAAAAATTTTAAAACATTTTTAAGAAAAAATTTTGGTACGCCAATTTAAAGTTTTATTATTGTTAGAATAAAAATTAAATTTACAAAAAGAAAAATAGTAAGCCGTTCTTAAAGTTTTGAAATGCAATGTTTTTTAAACTTTTTGGAAGCATCTCTGTAAGAAATTTCGTTAAGATCCGTCATGTCATTAATGAGAAATTCAAAATTCGAGAAAATGGTTCTATGGTAGGTACAAGCTGTAATATTTTAATTTCAAATTTTTTTTTATTAAATTAAAGATCATAAAAATTAATTGAAAGAAAAAAAAATTTACCAAAATTCTAGGTGCCGTTTTCGAGAAAAATACGATTTTTGAAAACCATTTTTTTTTTAATTTTAAACATTTGTATGGTGGGTACCTTTATTTTAAGGTAGATTATGTTAAACAACTTTTATTTATCAAGTTTAAAAAAAAACTACCTTGGGGTTTTCGAAATATTGAGTTTTGAAAAAAAAAATTTGAAGTTTCTTTTTTCAAAATCCAAAAAAAAATTATTTGAAAATTTGAATTCACAATTCTATTTAAATTTTTGGGGAGCTTTAGCAAAAAAAAAATTATCAAAATCGGTCGTACTGTTTTTGAGAAAATCAAAAACGAAAAAAAATGGTTCCATGGGGGGTACCCTCAATAACCTTTTTTCGCAAATTTTTTTTCAACTACTACCTAGATTTAACTAAATGAATTTTTTTTGTATTTTTATTTCTAAAATTTGTCGAGCAGTTTTTGAGAAAAAAAAAATATTTATAAAATTTCGAAAAAAATTCGTATGGCAGGTACCGTTATTTTTGGTCTTAAAAAACAAAAAAGAAAAAAAACGTGTGGGGGGGGAAAATAAAACTGATATCTACCAAGTTTAAAGAAAATCGGCCGAGCCGTTAAGGCTGTAGACGAACAGACAGACAGACAGACAGAATTGCGAGACACATTTTTTTATTCTTCGCTATCATCGTAATGTCAACTTTGATCAAAATCTCAAGTTCGATTTTTTTCCAAATGCAGAACTTGCCCTATAGTACCTACATACATTATCGCAAGTAAAAATAATGTTTGTGTTTTTTAAACAAAAATTTATATTTTTAGTACAGAATACTATTTTAGCGTTCTAGAATCTTCTGCATATGAATTTGATTACAATCCTTTTTATCGTGGTTCTTTGGGAGGTACCATTTTTCACACATTCAGCTTACCTTTACTTTAATAATGGGCCAAATACAAGTTTCTTTTTAAAAATGCAATAAAATGAACAAAATAACATTTTGTCCATGTATTATGGCTTTTTTAGTAAGAGCAAAAATTTCCTTTAATTATGGAACACTACGTCGTTGAAGTGACTACCTCATCTGACTTCACAGTAGCGCATTCTGTCACTCCAATTTTCCAAGACCTTGTTGATGGCTTCCAGCTTTGACTCACGGATTGCTTGGATAATATTGGTCGTAAGTGCTTGTATCGTTTCCAGATTGTTGACCATAACATCGGTCCTTCACGGTTCCCCACCAAAAAAAGTCCAAAGGGGTCAAATCGTAGCTCCGAGGCGGCCAATTGACATCGCCAAGACGGCTGATAACACGATTTGGGAATTTGGAGCTCAAAGTGGCATGGGCTGTGTGGCTTGGCGAGCGCGCCATCCTGCATGAACCAGAGGTCGTCCACATCCATATCTTCAATTTCAGTAAAAATAAAAGTCGGTTAACATGGCTATGTAATGACAGGCCGTTCACCGAAACGGCCTGTGAATAACCCACCACGCCTACTGTACGAAAGTTTGTGCAAGAAATTCATGCGACTGGTATGCTAGTGGACAACACTCATGCTTTCCACCGCCGTCGTACGGTGCGCACAGACGAGAATGTGGCTGCTGTAGCCAGGAGTGCGAGACTCAACTCACAAACATCAACGCGCCATCGATCTCAACAGATCAAAATTTCACTTTTCACAATTTCATTTTGTTTTTGGACCAAGTATGGAATATAATGTCCCTCAAATGAGCACCAGCTCATGCTCACAGGACGGGCTCTAGAGCGTTTTCCATAACATTTATTGCGTAGGACATCATTTTCAAAATAGGAAGTAACTTTTGATTCACCCTGTATTTGAAGAGAAAATTACTGTCATCTAAACTCTCAGTGCAGATTTAAAGTTCAGCGAAATCTCCCTAGAGCGGGCAGCAATGGTGGAAAAATTTTGTTCGCCTAAGGGAATTATCCCTTTAAGGTAAACGAAATAAAAAAAATAATTTTCAAACTAAAAGCATTCATATAATATCAGAATCACTTTCAGACTCTTCAGTCATCGAACTCGAACACGATCTACAACCCATTCTGACATCATATCATCTTCCACATTTACGTTATCATCCATTAGGAAAAAATAATGGGGTTCTCCTTCAAATCTGAAGGTTAAAAATATCCGTTTTTATTTGCGAGGGGAAATTATTTTTCTGGATCGATCAAATTTCTTTCCGATATTATATTTTCTAAGAAACAACACTTTTAATTCATTTAGCAAGTGTTTTTTTTTTTTTTTTTGTTAAAACCTTCCAAGCTTTATTAATAAAATTAATTGCATCTAAAACATTTACCCATAGTTTAATTCACTCGTGAGGGCGGTAGTGAAATTTTAAATTTCTTCAAATACTTAAAATCGATTTGGTGTTTTGAGGAATATCAATTAGTTTTATTTTTTCCACCTTCAAGTCTTTAAAATGGGGAAGAGTGAAATTCTCAATTTCTTCTGAAGCTTTATTTTCTTGTCGAATGAACAAAGCCACTCTATCATAATTTCTATGCAATTTTCAATTAAGAGTTTTGCTAGTGCAACTAAAAAAATCGTTGCTCGGTGAGTTAATTTAAGGTTGGTTTTCATCTAGAACATGCTAACTCTATAGGTTGGTTCGATGCACTGAAATATTGCGCCTAAGGAGTTTTGTTCAGAAGTGGAACAGTTAATTAACATACACAATTTCCATTATAAGAATCGATACATCGCAGCGTTCTACATACATATAAGGCAGGATTTCCATCAGATTGATAAAATCTTTATGTTTCAATGGAAATCCAACAGACGGTTGATGCTATAATGCAAATCAGTTCATTATGTCATCCGCAGCATAATCAGCTTAAAGTGTTAAGTCAATTTAAATCCATTCATTATGCAAATACAAATAACGTCCAGCTGATTTTATGAATTTTAATGAATACTCATGTCCATACCTTTTCTACTTAAAAACAGCAACGAAACTCTCATCTCACCAATTAAACAATTCCCTCATCTAGCCTACTGACTTTTTCGATGCAATGCGATTTCCATTTGCATTGGCAAATAAATGCGAAGTAAGCAAAATTCAACAAAAACAGGCACAAACCGACCTTCGGAGAATGACTGTTGTATTATTCGCCCTCAAAATTGTACCTCCCCAAAGAGGACCGGCTGAGCCTACACCACATATCATTTGATTGAGTTCGCTTTGCTTATAACAATTTTTGTATATTGACTTATCGCTGGAAAATGTGTACCTACTTGGTCGATAAAATAAAATGTTTTTTGAAGTTCGAAAAAATTAATATGAATTGTTTAAAGATTAAACTGAATTTTTGTTATGAACGCATCTTAGACTGGATCATAAAATTTTATACATATGTTATGTACCTCCTCATGTTTTGCAATGTATGTCTTCTAAAAAACATAAATGTAATACATGGCCTGTGAATGAATGAATACTTTTTGGGTATAGGTGCACTGTGACCTTAACGCCTATTGGGCGACCTTTTTAGGCTGAGTGCGATCAACCATGCTACAGCTCTTCCTTCAGACTTGTTTCTTTGAGAAACTTAAGTAGGGATTTTCAATAAGGGCGGGTAGATGTTGAAAGAGAATAAAACAAGCTGCCTGCAAGATATTAACAAAATATTTTTTTTTATTTGAAAGGCCCATCTATGCCATTTTGTAGGGAATAGGACATCATTCAAATGCCCACCTCGGCTTCTTACAGTGGCACAACTTCGAGTTGTCTAATTTTCAACGACTCTTCCGAATATATCCGGCTGAATTTGAGCGATGTTGTGTTCACTTTAAAGGCATCGGTGGATTGTGGTTTATTCATATAGGCCTGCGACTTTAGGAAACCCCTTCATGAAAAATTCTAGCAGAGACAAATCGCGAGAGATAACCTTATTCTCAAATCGTTCATGCAGAATGTCAGTCGTGGCTTCCGCTGTGTGGAATAAAACGCCGCGTCGCCGCGCCCGTCCTGCTGCAACCATTTGTCACCTAGGCCCATATGGTTCGATTTGGCTTATAAGAAATTGGTTATCATTGTTCTGTAAAGCTTGCCATTGACCAACGTTGTTTTCGAAACAGTACGGACCAATAATGTCCACAGCCCAAAATTCATACTAAACGGTAACTTTTTGAGTGGCCTTGTGTGGGTTGGTATGCGTTTCACTGCTAAAGATGATTTTTCGTTAAAAATTGGGATCCTCTTCTAAACGCACCGAATCCCAGTCAGCAAAAAAAGGGGCGGGCGTTGCATATGATCATGAACATTCAGCTCCTGGGTCAGTTGGATCTTGTACCGCAATTGCAGGCCATCTACCTAATATTATGGTCTAGTTTTTCCACGTGAGCATTCTTCTGAGGTTTCTTCTCAGTTGTTCCTGATTAAATGTATGAAAAACGTTTTTGGTTATGGGTTAGGGAAGATGGCACAAGATTACATCCAACTAGTAAGAAATCACATCAGTTTCAAACGATTAATCAGAAGTCATAAAGTGATACTAGGTTCATGAGTTTCAAATACTGTGTTGTGGTAAAATTTACCATATCAAGTTTCACCTATATCCTTAACCATTTGTAGCCTTCCCTTTTTCCGTTGCGGCCCCAAAATACTTGTAGAGTTAGTAGATACCTGGTGGCAACTTACCAGAGACCTGCTCTTAAAGTATTTTGGACAAGTAACAAAAATATGTTTCTGAGCTATATTCAAACAGAGTGGAACATTTGGTTCTAAAACGAGTCAATTTATAAAGAAGAATCAAGTGAGTCAGGCGGACTCTTGCTTGGAACCAAACATGCCGAATCATCAAGATTTCATTAACGAAGTTTATCTTCATGTTAACGTAATTTAATGTTTTCGTCAGCAAAATGGGTTGTTAACGTATTTCAAAATTCTTAAAGCGCAATTTTTTTAAATAGTAGATCTATCGGAACTGACAACAAAAGAAAATAACTGAGCTAAGGATTTAAAGAAATGTATTCCTCTCTCACCTCGAGGTTTTAGTTTTGGAACGATTGCTTCGCGCTTCAAATTACTACATAATATTTAATAGTAAATAGGAAAATGCCTAGTACGAACTTTTTCTCGATTTTAGTTCTTTTAGATTTTTTTGAAAAATTTATTAAAAGGGGTCTGAACATGGCCATTTGGATTCGGCAAGTTTTGGAAAGACCCCCCAACTTGCTGAATCATTGAATGTGTGTGTGAGAGTAAAGTTTCAATGAGATTTGACCACGAAGGAATGGAGGTTTCGACGTCAGCATGTAGCTTTCCAGCAAGCCGTGATCCTGCAACTGAAGGTCTCGAAAACGATTGGCTGGCCGTGTGAATGTGTGAGATAATGCAATGGCCGAGGTAGGCAATAGGTTTAGCTTGGAAAGGAACTCTTTGGAGAACTATTCAAGCGTAAAGTTGATTTTTCAAAAGGATAAGAATCTAAAAGAACAATTACGAAAGTTGAGAAACGGTTTTTGTTTGTCGGAGAAGATATCGATGAAATTTTTAAGAGAACAAATAGTGATTTGACACGGAGAAGAAGTTTTTGACCAAACATAAAAATAATCGAGGGGACAGGGGAAAAGAGGCGGATAGGAGATCGGTAGATATAAAGAAAAAGAAGATAAGTAGAGTGATTTTCGTCATTTGTGTCAATTCTAAAAACAATTTACTTATTAAATTTGCTAGCCAGTTTCGAACGGTATTTATTCGATAACAGCCAACTTGCGTTTTATTTGCTTAGTTTGCTTTTCACCTTAAGCCGCTGTAAATTTGTTTTATCTAATTTGAAAACAAATTTGATTTTAATTCCTGGGTTTGAGCTCAAAGGCTACCCAAATATAAACAATTGAAGTCCCCCTGCTGCTGGGCATATAAATCTTGTGTTTAATTTTCTTGATTCATTTCCTCTCGTCGTTTAAAATCTCAGAAAAATTAGTTTTGGAATTCACTAATTCTTATTTCGTAAAAGAATTCCTGGCACCCACTTTAAGCATAAATACACCCTGTAATTACACTTATAATTTGATACCAGTTTTTATTGTTAATTTTATTAATCGCATTTGATTTATAAAATTCATTCAATTATCAAACCCACCCCATTGCTGAGCTACTGGTTGGCAGCACTCTTTCTGTTGTCAGTTGTGGACGTTTTCAAGGGCCCCCACAATTTGACAGTTCCCATGTTTCTTTCTGCGGCCGGCGTACGGAGATTTCGTGTTAGGTTAATTTAACTAAATTTAGTTAATAATTCGGACGGAGCGAATCAATGATATTTATTTATTGAGTTTGCGGACTGAAGTTCCGCTACCATAAAAGTTAAAATCGCGTCTGTTAACTTTTCATAACAACTGTAAGGCATTTTTTTAAAGTACCAAGGAGGAATATTTGAAAAACTATTCATGAGGAGAGATGGTATATACATACGCACACAGTAAACCTAATTGTAAAGTGTCTAAAAAACATTTCGCTGTTTCAAGCTTCGTAAGGATGTCATATATAGGGTACCTACTGTTATTCATGTATTGATGTGACATGAATTTATCCAAGTCTCCACCGACTCCCTATAAAACCAAAAACTACAAGTATAAGTTCCAAACAAAATTTCCAAAAATATATACGACCCAAATCTATTAACGCAGATTGTTCGTGTTCGTACCTACATAATTTGCCTTTGACATTTAAGTGTTCTAGATTCCGTAACCAGCCGAAATGTTAAATTAACTGCATTTGACACGAGCTGCATGGATGTGCTGGTTTGTTTGTATCTAATTACATCAGAGCTTCAGCTTAGAAAGAGAGACAATGGTCAATGAAAAAAAGCCAACACTCTTATTGTGTTTTATCGCACAGAATACTAGGAGAGTTCATATTGCTGACATTATTTTCTATGAATGGCAGAACAATAAATTGGAAAATGTGTTAAATTGCACAACCGAATGGTGATTTCAATGGACTATGGTGTGCAAAATAGTTTCATATACGGCTATCGATTGGGAACCTGTTTCGGTTGATCATATTTCTTGGAATTCATACATAGCTGGATTTGGATTTGGATTTGGATTTATATCATTTTATCGATGAACGAAGTACAAGGTGTCTCAGAAATTCATGATAAATCTATTGGCGCAAAATATTAAACAGCTTAGTATTAAGGAATTAGTATGATACTTCCTAACAAATTTTCTAACTTTGTCTTAGATTAATAACTCTTCCTTAATTAATTTTAAACATAAATTTTAAAAATAAATTTCTTCTGAACACACCTAAAGTAATGGCAGTTCATGCAAGAAACTAAGTGAACAGACCTATTTTGATGTTTGGAAATGTCATAGTCATACGAAGTTAGCACGATACTAACAAAATGAAATACATAGGTATTTGATGGTTTTAACTTTAATAAAAGGGTAGAGAAAGTTTGATGCTATATTCGATTAAACTTTGCAAAATAATTGTTTTAACCATGTGTCATACTAAAACATCTTTAACATCGTACTAATTCAATTAAAATTTTGCGTCCCAAGTAACATCGTTGGAGCTAAATGTTATTTATATGTTCTTAAATAGCTCTGAAAGAGTTAAATGCACGGCTCTAGCCCTATTTCAAAACAAATTGCAGCTCTTGGTAAGCGAATTTAAAAATCTAGCTCTATAATGGAGTTTCTTAACAATCTTTAGATATGTTACTTTTAAGAGCTTTCTGCTCGATAAATTTGCTCCATAGTAATGTTTTTATCAGCTGTTGGAAAGCATGTTAGCATTTTGATACTGCACCCTTTAAAATAGCTTTTTAACAGCAAAAGAATTTTTTAAAGATTTACTTAAGAGCTACAAGCTATATCTTCATGTGTGTTTAACAAAATGGCGAATATTTAAGAATTTTTATAAAACAGGAAAAGAAAACTATTAACAGTGCTGTGATGACTCCATTTTGAAAAGAATCATGATAAACACAGACGCCTTATCCAAAAAAGTGCACGAGCAAAATAAATATTTTTTTCTCAAGTTAAAAATTGAAATAAAAAAAATTTACCATCCACTTAAAACAAATTATTAAAGAAGGGCGTTGTAATATTTCGAAGTACAATATCAAAATTTCTGATAAAAATGAAATTGCACTTAGAAATCTCTCCCATGTTGAACGTATTATGGCTTTTAATTATTACCTTTACTCATTGTTCTATGAAAATAAATTATGATGCTAAGATGATTAACCAATACAAATATGTAATAATTTCTCTTCATGTTCAATAGTATGATTTGTATTTACTAATACTAATAGAAAATATAGTTTATAACTCCTCGTAAAAGCACGCGGCTCTATGGCAGTTTTAGAGTGTATATTAAAGCTTTCAGCTGACAAAACATACTTACAAGCACTATTAAGGAGCTAAAAAGTGCTCTCAAACTCAATGAATTAGCTGCAAGTGGGCTCCACGCTTGCTCTAAAAGCGCATCTAGAGCGTGTTTTTGAATTAACTAGCTCTAAGATTAGCTCCGAAAGCGCTTTTCAAGCATTAATACAGCTAAAAATGTTTCTTGGGGTCACTGTATCCTGAAATCATTTTAGTAGAATTGTATTCCTTTTATGTGAACTTTGACAGAGCTATGGAGTGAAATTTACAGAAATGCACAGTAAGAAAGTAAAGAAACGAACCTATGATATTTATTTCAAAAGTTATACATTGTTAGAAAAAGAGCACATTACCTGACTCCACAACGTAACATAAAGCGTTTTTCTTTTTTAGTTTAGAGCAGGGACTGAGCTGTCAAAAACTAAATTGTGTTTCTTTTTTAGTTCAGGGTGTTCAGAGCTTGGAATCTATGTTTCTTTTTTCGTTCTGAGAGCATGTTCTGAGCGTGTTCAGAGTGCGCTCTATGAGCTCAGAATAAAATAACTGAACAGAGATAAATACACGTAAACGTATCTTCATTCCGCTACACTTCTACACCTCACAACAAATATGTTTCTATAGACGCTATTCACATTGAACTAAATCCTTCGACTTTTTTGACGTTTTTGTAATTTATCTCACTCCTTCTGTCAGAGATTTATAGGCCGATTGACATCATTTCCATCTTCTAATGGAAATGTTCAAAGTATTGGCATCGTAGTCATCATCCAGTTCAAAACTTGACAGATGACGATCTATGTATATTTCGAATATTTTGATATTATGTGGTTTGACAGGTAAAGGACAGATTAGTTTTTGACGTATTGAGAATATTTCGTTCAAATGTCAATGACTTGCTCTGAAAATGCGTTTTCCGTAGCAGAAAATAAAAAACAAAATTCTTTGGATATTTTAAAATTTCAACTCTGAAAACACACTTTTCCGTAGCAAAAAATATACAGTACGAACTCGATTATCTTCTTGTGCTTATGCATCTCTTCATTAAATTCAAAACATCAAACCAACAAAAACGATTTGTTTGGTTTCAATAATGTTGTTTTATAACATTTTCGTTATCTCTAAAAAAACCATTACAACTATGTATAATTTTGTTTTAAAAAAAATATAACCCAGTAAGTGCAACAGCATCGGTTACTGCAACTGCCTTAATTTCTATTAGTTGCGAAAATCGAGTTTGTACTGTAATGCAATCGTCCATCGCTAATCGAACATTAGTTTAAAACATTGAGTGATCCTGCAATGAAATTTGGCACCAGTTGTTTCGTCTTTCGTTTTTTCGACATGAATTTTTTCGAGGTGAATGAATACTAAAATGGAGATTGTAATCCATTGACACCATATGCGAACTCTTTTTGAGGAGACTCAAAGTTTCCAATGTTAACACGACGTAGTAAGTCCGCAATATTCCCAATGCAATCTTTCGTAATAGACCGAGAGCCCACAGCAATTTTTGGGTGTGATTGATAACAAAAAATAATTAGCATAATTAGATAGGCCTTTTATAGTTATTTATGAATGTGAACGTCTTGCATACTCCAGTGGCCGCAATAGTGCATTATATTGCATCAAGTATGCGAGAACTATGGTAAGTTCTTAGTTGCTAAGGAAAAACAAAAAAAAACACAAGTTAGGGGGCTGCTGCAAAGATAAAAGTGGGACGTGTCACGATAGTTATGCGTGGGGGACAACACCATGTCCTGATGTTCGCATTTCAGGGTTCCAAATGGGGCGAATATATTTTTTTTATTTTGTCTCTATTGTTTTCTCGCTTGGACTTCTGATCTGTGAATGCCCAAATATTCATACTTTTTTTTGTCTCCTTCCAATTGGGACGGATTTCGGGTTCTATTTTTTTTTTGAACCTACACTAAATGAAGTCAAAGTAACGCCAGTTCCAAGCTATGGTAACAAGAACCCATCCCTCCGACGAGCCGAGTCTTGGTTAGAGCAAGCATGCCGAGTTATCATAGCTAGAACACCCTACGCTCCTGCTGTCAGAATCGGACTCTAGTATCCTGTAGGCTAGAGGTCGTAATGGTAGCCTGAGGAGTGGAGGGGTATACACGCACTTGACGATTGGGTTTCTACCTTGAGTGCTTTATAATGATGATATGAGGGTTATAGCACCTCCTAAGATGTTGAGAGATAAGGTGTGATCCTTTTAAGAGCCGTGACCTAACACCAGGTTTGTTACACGTTCTATGTTCTGGGACGTACTGAACATTTTTGTTGAAGGTCTATCGTCTATTTCTACCTTGGAATAATATGCTATAATAGCTATGTACGAAATGAGAGAGGCCCATGGCAATCGTTCGTTTTTTATAACGATTTATACATAACCGTATCTATGAAATACCTACATACTCTTTAAAAAGAAAAATTCAACTATTTGATATGTGAAATTGGTAGGTTGAAGTCTACAGAGAAAAAGTTGTTTTTTTAATAAGGGAACAAGTCGAAAGAAATTTTTCTACAGCATGATTTTACGTTAAAAAGACTACTCTCGGTAACTCTTCTAATTTTCATGTGAACAAGCCAAAAGGATAAGTAAGTAAAATGGTTTCTATCTACAAGTAGGTATTTAAAATATTTCCGGCATTTCTAATGAAAAGTATAAATTCCTCACAGTTAGTAGAAAATATGTCCAATACTAATCGATCAAGTAAAATAATACCGATTCCTAAGCAACGATCGTTTTCAGTGAGTTCGCTAATCGTCAATTACGACCAATACCTTTCGGATTTTCCTTAAAATTGAAAATTCATTTTTTAAGACTCAACATTTTTTATATAATATAGCACTTAGCGATTATATAAACAAATTAGATAATTAGAACTTGATTTAGTCAGTTTCTACCAATATATTTTCTTTAAAATTAAGTCTTGAACAACATATCTTACATTTTACAAAATGGTAAATAAATAAATAAATTTGGTGGTGCAACAGCTCGAAGTGAACCAGGACCTAGTGACTTACAACTCTCAACCATTCCTGTGTGCGTGTTACCAGGAATGGAGGGGACCTACAATTTTCTGCCAATTCCGAACGGCTAATGAGCAGCACTTTTCATGACAAGAGATACAGTCGTTGGCAAAACTATTTGCAAAACGTAAAATGTACACAACTTCTCTTCATTGAAGCCTTATAGCTCTCAAGATAAATAAGGTATTGTTAATATTTATTTTTATTAATAATGAATACATATTCTCAAAACGGTACACAAAATAACAAAATCGAACTTCTAACGGTTTTGCACATCATATTAAACCGGCAAAATTATGTGCACAAGTGCAATGAACTACAATGAACTGCTTAGAGTGTGTAACGGGAAATTAGTATTCAAGGTTAAACAATGCACCTAATTATTGTTTGCAGTTTGGTTTCATCTTTTGTTAAGCCAAGTCGTTCAAATGGCTAGAACCACCGAATTAACCACGGAGAAGCGCGCGGCTATTGTAGCTGAGTTCCAAACAGGTGTTTCGGTAACAGAACTGTCGGCTAAATACAACTGCAGTCGTAGGTAAGTATACTATCAAATAGAAAAACAGAAAACGCGAGGAAGTGTTAAAAATGTTGCTGGAAGAGGAAGAAAAAGGGCTACAACGAAAAGGGAAGATAACCAAATTATTCGTTCCTTTAAACGTAACCCTTGTGAAAAAATTGTAAATGTCCTGACTAATCTCAACAATGATCGTCAAAACTTAATTAGTGAAAGAACTTTACGACGAAGATTACAGGAGAATAAAATTCAAGCCTACGTCATCAAAAAAAAGCCCCACATATCAGAGAAAAACAAGATGGTTAGGCTTAAATTTGCAAAGGAGCATATCAATTAACCACCATCTTTTTGGAGAAGTGTTCTTTGGACGGACGAGACTGCTTGTTCCTTGGATGGTAATTATGGCCGAAAATTTTATTATTCAGATCGAAAAACCAAAACCAAACAACCCGTTACACAACCCACGAGGCATTCCAAAGGAGGGAAAATTATGATCTGGGGATGCATATCATATGGTGGAGTGGGACCACTCGTGAGATGCCCTGACCCTATGCCCAAGTCGCATTATTTGGAAATACTAAATAATGTTGCACTGGTGGCAGGGTCAATATTCATCGGAAGTGACTTTATCCTCAAACAAGATAATGCACCCGTACATAAGGCCCGGATTATAAAAACCTTTTTATCAAAGTAGGTCAAGAAGTATTAAAATGGCCCCCACAGAGCCCCGATTTGAATGTAATTGAAAATGTTTGGCATCTGGTCAAATCCAAAACTTCTCAAAAAATTGGAAGATCTAAGAATGAAACATGGGAAGATTTTATACAAGCTTGGAGTACGATTACGACCGAGCAAATCCAACATTTGATAGATTCAATGCCAAAACGGCTCGCAGAAGTAATAGCTGCAAAAGGAGGAAGCACAAATTATTAGGTAATACTGTGCTGAAGCAACATTTTGTGTTTGATACAAAAAATATTCTTTTTTAACTTTCAGAGATGTTTAAATGAGTTAAAATAAACGTGTGCAAATATTTTGCCGATGTTCAGTGCTGTAACAATAATTTTGAATTGATATTCCATTTTTCTTAAGTTATGCAGTTCTATTAAAGTGATGTCCGGTCCGTATTACATTGTGCAAATAATTTTGCCATCGACTGTACTCTTGGAGGATTTGTCAATTCCTCGCAAGAGGCAGTACACCCCTGAAAAAAACTTGCTTGCAGCGGCTGAGAATCGAACTCGAGACCTTCCGCATGACAGTCCAACGTACTAACCATTATGCCAAGGAGTACTACTTTACAAAATGGTACTTGTTAAAAAATAAAAAGTTTAACATTATCAACGATTTCTGGGACACCCTTTTTAGTTGACTTGGCAGCAAGTAATAGCTTGAAATTTAAGGCTTGCATATACTCGTATGCAAGTATGCAAATAAAGTGCACTATGAGTTATGGGGCAGCAAAAGGCATAAAAATAAAATGTGGCAAGCATTCTTGAGGTTTATGTATAAATTAGAAAAATATTAGCCAACACAACCACAACTAACTGATGGTGACTTTTTTAATTACTAATTTAGGTTAAGTGGTCAACGATAGTATTTCTAGGAAAGAATTATTATCTTTGACATTTAACCAGCATCTAAAAAAAACACACAGCTTTTAGGTTAGTATCTAAAGACGTGAAATGTCTGAGTCATTTTTGTTATGTAGAGACATGCAGTGTTTAGAAAGTTGAACGCAGAATAAGCATCGAATTTAATAGTATTTAAAGGTTTTCGTATTCTAATTCTTATCTGACATAGAATTCTTGGGAAAATTGTAAATTACAGAACTTTTTTTAATTTCATGTTATGTCTCAAGGAACCCTTGAGAATCAATCTTGAATATTCCAGATTTTATAAAACGATAGAAACCAGTTGGTGACTTAATGTTGTTCGGTTGTAGCTGATAATGAGGTCACACAACAGAAGTGACAGCAGCTTTCCTACAGCCAGCAGTAAGTCCGCAAATATTCTCAATTACCTCATGTAGTCGCCAAAGCGATAAAATGCAATATTTAAATTACACCATTAGACTTGGTATTGTCTGCCGTTTATGGCTTTAATCGTGACCAATGTGTATTTTGATTTTCAATTAGTTAGCAACCCATTCAAATCAAGTGATTTAACTGCTTAAACATGAGCAGTACAATTGCTTTTGCTGGCAGGTTTAAGAGACTGTCTTCAAATGGAAAAGTAAAAGGTTCATATGGTTTTAATAAATACACCAACATCTTAAGGAAAATCAATTAACCTCAGTAAATTAATGATTAACGATAAACGTACAAAATCATTTTCCAAGTGAAGTGAGTTTATAATCTGTGAAGCACAGTTGCATAAAATCGCCATTTTGTTATGGCTGATTTTTGTAGGTGTCCCTTCTTAGGATCTAACTTTACTCGTTACAATTCGAGTCGCAATTTTGTTTGTTTTTTTTTGTTAGAAGGAATTGAATAAAAGAAATTAATTGGTCTTTTTTTTATATTTTTCGCGCGCACAAAGGACTATGACTACCCTTAAAATGTTTGAAAACAGTACGAGCGTTTAGGAGAGGATTAAAAACGATGCACATTGGTGTTGAATATCTGAATATCGTAATGGAAGGGAAATATTGAGTCAATATTGAGGGTGGTCCAACCATAATACACGATGTTAATTATGAGTCACACCTTAAGGTCAAGTTTTTTTCCCAACTTAATTTGACATTTCTTTGTTTCAGTGTTTGACAAATTCAACCATGGAAAGGTACCCAATTGAGCAGCGCGTAAAGACTGTTGAAGCCTTTTACGAAAATGGACGTTCAAATCAAAATGCACTTTGTGATTGTCTTGGTCAGCAATCGACCAAATGTGTCCAGATTCGGTAGAGTTGTGCGCGAATTTCAGTAAACCGGGTCTGTAGGAAATGTGTCCAGTTCGTTCTGCGGAAAACATTGCTGTTGTTCGCGATAGTGTGGCAGAAGAGCCGTCAACCTCGACTCGTCATCGTGCCCAACAATTGAACATCTCACGAACATCACTGATGCGAATTTTGAATAGAGATTTTAATTAACACGCTTACAAGGTTCAATTGACTCAAGAGCTGAAGCGTAGTGACCATTTCAAGTGTCGTCAATACGCCGAATTGTTGGTTGAACAGACAGAAGTGAATGGTGACTTTACAAAGAAAATCATCTTCTGCGACGAGGCACACTTTTACCGCAGTCGATTCGTTTACAAGCAGAATTGACGCATTTGGGCAAATGAGAATCCACGAGTGATTGTTGAAAAGCCGATGCATCCACAAAGAGTGACTGTTTGGTGCGGTTTGTGGGCTGGCGGCGTCATCGCGCCGTACTTCTTCGAAAATGAGGTCGGGCAAGCAGTTACCGCGAATGGTGTTCGCTATGGCGAGATGATAACGGACTTCTTGTGGCCAGAAATTGAATTGAGGATATGGACCTGGACGATATGTGCTTACAATAGGATGGTGCCACTTGCCATACAGCCAACAAAACAATGGCTCTTTTGCGCGAGATATTCAACGGTCGTTTTACCTCACGTAGGCGATGTTAATTGGCCGTCACGATCATGTGATTTGACACCGTTGGGGATACTTCAAAATGTACGTCAATAAGCCAAGAATAATTCAAGAGCTAAAGGATGAGATAATTCGGCACATTAACGACTTGAACCTCAATTATGCCTCAGAGTCATTGAAAATATGGACCCTCGGATACAGGTATGCCGCCGAAGCCGTGGCGGGCATTTTGCCGATATTTTGTTTCACACATAATCGTCATACATCCTTCTATTATTATAAAAAAAATATCAAGATAATTTTCTGAAAACTTTTTGTTTTACAGTGGAGACTCGATTTACCGGAATGGTCGGGACCGAGCTCATCACGAATAATCGAAAATCCCGGATGATAAAACTTTTTGTTTTCTCAAAAAAAAATTATTCCATAAAACTTAACAACTCAATCCGTACATATTTTTGCTTGTACATACATTACAAAATCACAAGATTGGTTATTAGGAACTTTAAGAAAAACTTTGTGCAAAAAGTTTAAAAAATTGTTGTGTTGTTGCTTGCCATTGAAATTTTAGTGTTTTTTTCCTTTTAGTAAATTAAAGTTAATTCGGAAAACTTGCATTATATCCTGTTGTGTTATTTCAGGACAATTCGACTCTCTTCTAAAAAACTCAAAAGTGTAGAACTTGCGTAATCGCATCAACCATTGGAATTTTTGTAATTTCCACATCATTGGATTGATCAGAAAGATCTTCCGGCACTTTGTCAAGAGGGTTATTTATCATCTCCATAATTTCGTTCTCTGATAAAACAGCAAATGGTGAAGCATTCGCATCTGAGTCCACCCAATTTCTTATTGCATTGACATCAAAATCCTCTGCGACTTCCACAATTGTTGAAACCTCGTCAACTGCATCTTGTTCTGAGGAAGTTTAAAAATGAATTTCATTTCGGTTTTTTTGAATTTTCCCAGCCATCCTTCAGAGTATTCCAAGTCAGAGGCTATGTTTAGATTGTCATGAAAAAATTTTGCCTTTTCCATTATCATTATTTGCCCTGAAATTAATACTCCCTCGAAATCGTTTCTGTCGAAACAGTTCATACGTTGCTGCGTCTCCTTTGGGATTTTCAGCTTTTTTGAGAGTTTTGCACCTCTTGAATACCTTTATAGTGAAGCTGTCTGCGAAAAATTTGAAAATCTTGTCTTTATTTTTTAACCAAAATTTTCAGATTTTCCAAATAAAACTGAACTGAACTGTTATCCCGTGACTTCTTTTTGTGTGTATTAAATGCAATGCAACAGATACAAAATTCCGTTAGTTTTTAGAAGTGAAAAAATCTCTCTTGTTTTCATGTTACGGATAGAAGCGTTTATGACGGATAAAACAGTTCAAATAAAAACATTCGTCTTTACTGTCGAGACAGAAAACGTTTTTGTTTCTTCGGATAATAGAGTTTTGCACTGATATTTGAGTTTTTTATGTCAAATATTTTTATCACGAAGCGTCCCGGTTAATCGTTTTCGTTGGACCACTTAGTTAACTTATGATATGAAAACAGTTTTCTTTGGCTTTCAAATTACATAAAGTGTAAAGTTGATTGAAACTTCCATTGCACGGACACCCATTGAGAGCTAGGAGTTCCCATTTGGCTTTAAATATGAACGATGTCTCTTTGTAACTCCTTCACTGAGAAAAATATCAAACATATTCATATTTAAATCAAACTCAAACACATACGATTTGGCATGGAATCGATATCTATTTAATTTAAATAGAAACGTATTAAGCCATGTTTGACCCGATTTGAACATGATTTGGTTTAAATTTACCTCGTTTTCTATTTGATTTAAACATGCTTATCTTTGTTTTTATTAACTTTATTTGATGTTGTTTCAAATAGAATCATATTAATTTTTTTTGACTTCAGATTTTTCAGAAATTCAGAAATATAAAAAATTACTCAACACAAATAAAAATTATATAATAAGTACCTACATATGTATTTATATTTTTATTTTAAGTAACATTTTGTGATTACATTTTTCCAAAAAGTATTTAAATTGTTGTGGAGTGCTTTGAGATCTCATCTTTGTCACATCTTGAGAACATCTTCGTCAAATTCTGGTTTATATAATATGTAATTTGTCTTCTGGAACTTGCTTCTTGTTTTGCTTCTTTCGTCATCTTCTGGTCGTCCTTTGGAAAGAATATATAAGTCAAATGATAATTTAATATAATACATACTTATTAATCAGTATTTAAAAAAAAAAACTTTACAAATAATCAGTTTTTGAAACAAATATTTTTTTTTTACACTTACATTCAATAGAGAACAGGGAACAATGATATTAACTTCCACTCCTCGAGTAATCTTAACCTTTATGTTCTTGCGTGAAACAGGTATCTAACATTATATTGGTCGATACATATCAAATATTTCATGATTTTTTTTTATAAATTACTCACTTTAGTAAGATCACAAACACTCGCGGAACATAAACATACTCCATGACTTTCGATGCCAAAAATAAGAAAAGTTATGTATTTAGCTACCTCATTTTAATTCAATTCAAACTTGTTCGGGCTTAAATTTAACATTTATGTTTAATTTCTTACTCTTGTAAATATTTTAACTCCGTTTATATCTAAATTAAACTCGTTCATGTTCATTTTATGTTAAAATTTTCAAGTAAGTAAAATAAATTAAACATGCATTTTAAAAATCAAACTCAAACTAATTTGAATACATACAAAAAATGAAGTGCAGATCTCAATGAAATTTTTAAACATGAATGAGTTTGATTTAAACATATTTTACTGAAAAATAATAGTATTTTCGAATCTAAACAGATTTGAGTTTAGTTATAAACGAATTCTGTTTGTCCTTATTTAAACATATAATTAAACATGTTTCTATTTAAATAACTCATAGTACAGTTTTCTCAGTGTTGTAACTATATTATTCTACTTTCTGAACTGCGAGCCTCTACTAAAACTGCTCCTTTGTACTAGTTAAGTTGTCATTATCTAACCTAACCAGTTCTCAAAAGGCTTGTTCTGAGTTTTTCCACTTAAGCACCCACCAGTCTTTGTTCCTCATTTCATAAAGAACCACTTTTTTTTTTTTTGGTAAACGGTCGTTCTGAAGAGACAGCACCATAACGATGTAATCCGCCTGCGACTTAATGGTATTTGTGTAAAGTTTGGAAAGACGAAAGACCCGTTTCCAAATGTAATGCATATTTTGATGTGTTTAGTGGAAGGTTAAACAGCTTTTTCAAGAAATTTAGATGGAACTTTTCTATCACATTGTGCTCATAAGCTCCCCATACTTGCGATGCGTATAATGAAAGACAATAAACATTGCGGCGAGGCTTGAGAGATTCAAATGTTTTTGCTGTACTTCTATCGCTCTTTTTGGTTTCTATTCAAGAGACTCAAGTTGGTCCAACATTTCTTGCATCGATGAAGGAACCCTAAGCACAAGGTGTTGTGATGCTCATACCTGCAACTGAAAGCTGTTCTGTGCGCATGAAGACGAGGTTCGCTTTAATGACAGTACACAGCATTGAGTTTTTTAAGCATTGAATTCTACTCGATTTATGGTTCTCCCCAAGACAATGCTATCGAGATCAGAATTTAACAAGGACGTGCATCTGGAAACAAATATGAGAAGCTGAGAGTACTGTTATCAGAAAAAACAATTTAATGGATTAGAAGTTTCAGACAAAAGTTCATTGACGAATATGAGAGAGAGAGAGAGTCGGAGACAAAACTGAGCCCTGTGGGACACCAGCATTTATTTAATTAATTTTAGATTAACATCCGTTCAACACAGCTTGTATTGGGCGGTTCAAAATGAAGTTTCTAATCCAATGAAGAAGAGAACCATCAATACCAAATGCACGCATTTTTCGATAATAGAGCTTGATGTCAAACTCTATAAAATGCAATATCAGTGCAATAATCTTACTCTCTCCAAAACGATGTAAAAATCTGTGCCACTGATCGTTGAGATATACAATCAGATCACCGGTGGACCTATTGCTACGAAAGCCATACTGCCGTTCATTGCGAAGTTTTCGTTCTTCAATGTATTTCTTCAGCTGATAATTTTTCATCATCTTGGAAAGAAGGGACGTCCGTCCGTTCAATTGAGAGATAGTTAGAACGGGAAGACCATTCACCTTCTTTAGGTGATAGGCTGGATAAAAGTTGTCTTCCATCCACTCAAAAAGAGACCAGTATTTTATTATTTTATTATGCGTAGGGTAAAAAGACATTTTTCTGCTCTTAGTCGCGTATCATCACGATGAGATGAAGTTCGGTACTCAATTTGGGAATAAATCCCCTAGATTGGTGTCTAGTCCAATCTTTCAGGTGTAAAAGAAAACAATGTATTTCCGGAGTTGGGATGGAACCCACACCTGAAATAAGGTGCTCAGAAAACATAATGACAGCATTTAAATGTGTTTCGTTGAATTCACGTCTTACCAGAGATGTCGTCTAGAATTTTGAACCTTTATTAAAATAATCAGAAACATTGTATACAAAATAGAGATCTCTTTTTTGGTAAATAAATGGTAGGTAAGGCCATTTTATTTGTATGGTTCCAGGTATAGCTAAGAATGTAATCGCAAAAATAAAGCTTGATTCAAATAAACGAATTTAGGAACATTGCCAAACCACGAGTCAATCGAAATATGTCAATACGTCTGCAACATTTAATTAAAATCAAAATTGCTGCAAATATTTTTGTTTGAACACGCTCCAAACAAAATATAGTTGAACACTGTAATCGCTATCAAACAAATAGTTATAAATTCTACTTTAGGAACGCTAAATTCCAACAAAAAAAAATATATAAAAATAGAAATTCGATGAATTTCGTTGATAAATTAGTTTGCCACAATTTATGCAGATAGCTTTTATCTCCGAAGTGCAAGCCGATAGCACTCGAAAAAACGTTGCAGTGTTCTCGTTTAGTAATTCACCTATATTTTGCCTTACGTATTTACACAATCGTATATTCTGGCCTCTTATCAATGTGTCTACTTTATTGCTGCTACCCTCTTTTTATGTTCGGGAGATATGGACAATACGAACTCGCATTCTCTACCCTAATAGAAACAGATGTTTTTTGTGGAACACCTCTTGATATTCTCGTTTCTATATAAACTGCAATGAATTTCATTGGAAAATATGGATTAATGGATGCATCATCAATTTTTGTCCACCCTTTGGTAATTGCATTGTTAAAAAGGCACATTTTTTTAAGGTAAATATGCATACGAGAATGTTTTTATTTGATTAAAAAAAATATAGATTCATGTTAAACTAAATAAATACAAAGAGTCTTTGTATAGATTATTATCTGGAACTTGAGGGGATTGGTTTTTTGCTCTTGTCCTTTGAGCCTTCTGTTATGACAGTCAAAAAAATTTAACTTTATGTAAGTGCGTATATCTAAAAACGATAATACAAACGTATTCTATGTTAAAATAATCCATATTTGAAATGCAGTTGATAAAAACTATTTTTCAAATATTAAAAATAAAATAGAAGCCCGGATCGAGCGTATGCACATACATATGTATGTATAGGTATGTTCAAGCAGATTGCAATTATAAAAATTGTAATAATACAAAAACTGGACTAGAGAATTAGTGAAAATGTTCAAAAGGATGATATTCATTCCTTTAAATTGCCAAAACAACTATTTGAATAGTTTGTGTTCAAAAAATAGAATGTTTTTTTTTTTTTGGAAAAAATATGCAATTATGCAATAAACAGATAAAAAATCGACGATTTTTTTGTATATATTTACAAAAACGTGCTTAATATTTTTCTAGAAAAAAAATGGTATGTCAATTTGAAGTATCTAAAAATTTACATGGCAAAATTAATTACCCAATCGGTAGATGTTATAATTTTTGCAAATGGCGTGCGTCGTATATACATATGTGGCGTCAATCATATTTGATTTTTGTGAACTAGACAGCTGCAAACAGCTACAAATCGTCGGATAATTCTGTCGATTTTTTTCACCAAATAATAATCGGTCGATGGTGTGTTCCAATGTGACCATTTTGTGTCGAAAATCATTATGAGCGACGAGGCACATTTTCACTCAAGCGGTTGTGCCAATAAGCAAAATCTTCGTTTCTTGGGCACTAAAAATCCGCGTGTGATGCATATCCACTCAAAGCCACATTGTGATGTGGCGTTCACGCGGGAGGAGTCATTGGGCCGTATTTTTTTGTTTTTTGAGGACGCCACCGGCAATATGGTCACTGTTACTAGCGAACGCTACAGGGCCATAATAAACGAATTCTTATTGCCGGAATTGGATGAGCGAGGCATGTTAAGCTTGTGATTTCAACAAGAAAGTGCAACCGCAGCACAAGCAACAACGGATATTGTCAAGGAAGCGTTTCCTGGTCGCATAATCATCCGAGACTTCTTTCAATGGGGCTATTAGAAGTCGCCAACAAGCCTCGGACAATCGCAGCTCTCAAATGAGAATATTCGACAGGAATGCGAACAGTTATAACAGGAAATATTGTGTAAAGTCATGGAAAATGCGATAAAACGGGCACAAATATGTATCAACACTGGCGACATCTACTTGATGGATATCATCTATTGCACTTAACAGAAATTTAATTGCACGACTGGGTCGCACGAACTTGCTAAATTTGGAAAATTTTAATTCACAAAAATATTCAAACTATTGGGGACCTTAAGCAAAAAAAAAGAAATAATCAGAATCCGTCGTACCGTTTTTGAGAAAATCAAAAACCAAAAAAATGGTTCCAAAATAACAATTTTTTGTAAATTTTTTTTCAACCATGACCTTAACTAAATAAATTTTTTTGATTTTTTCTCTAAATCTGTGGGACAGTTTTTGAGAAAAAAAATATTCATAAAATTTCGAAAAAATCGTGTCTTTTTGGTCTTAAAAAAAAGAAAAAAACGTGTGGGGAGAAAAAATTCAAAACGATATCTACCAAGTTTAAGGAAAATCGGCAGACCCGTTTAGGCTGTAGTCGAACAGACAGACAGACAGACAGAATTGCGTGACCCACTTTTTTAGTCTTCGCTATCATCGTAATATCAACTTTGATCAAAATCTCGAGTTAGATTTTTTTTCGAATCCATAACTTGCCTTATAGTACGTAAAGTCGCAAGTAAAAATTGTAAAGGTCCAAATAAAGATTTCCATCACTCAAAATAATTTTTTCCAAAGATTTAAAAAGCAAAAACCACAAAATTTCATTTAGTTAAAGCTCGGTACTGCTTTAAAAAAAAATAGTTATTAATGGCACCGCCTCAGAACCACAGGCGCTAGAGGCGATGGCCTGGCCATTGGCCAACATTGTTCAAAAAAAAATATGGACCGATAATCACTCCAGTCCAAAACCTACATTAAACTGTGACTTTCACGAAAGGGCACGAAATGTTGCTCGAATCGGAAACACACTTAATAAATGACAATTTGATAGATGTAGCTTTAACAGCAATCACTTGTCAAAGTTCGGAAATCCCTATTGGAAAACTCTTCATTAGCTTTTACGCTGAAAGCTTATTTTAAAAGAAGTTTAACTTCTCTAGTGTTTAGGTATATTTTTATTTGGGTGTTTGCGAGACGGCTCTCAACTCTGTCTTAGAATCTTTGAATGTTAACTGTTAATTAATTTATCTTATTTCATAATACAGTATTAATTATTTATTTCGCTTAAGCAAATCTTAGTAAAAATTATAAATTTGTTACAGTTATTTTTTCAAAAGGAAATCAAAATACCTGAATGATAAAAAATGCATCTAAGGAGAAGAGATAAAAAGTATGTAAAATGAATTCAAGAATTCAAATTCGGTTAAATTGTCTTCGCCCTTAATATTAAAAAAATAAAAGATGGCGTTCAAGTGCGACCATTTCTCAACTTACATTTTGTTTCCTTTTCTTTTCGATATGAAGAGGATTGAAATGTTGAAATAAAGACCTCTTTGGCTAACGCAACCTGGGTTTCCGATCACATAGCTCAATTATAATTATTTAAAGAACGTAAAAATGTTTGTTTGCTTTTCGACGCGTTTTTAGTAGACGCCATACAGTAGATTTAGACAACAACAGGCATACATTTTTAAAGTGCGTGTTGGTTTTAATTTTACATATACACAACACATATGTACCTTCGTTACTTAACACCTTGTAATGTACCTGCATTTTGCTTTTTCCTAAAACCCTTTCATTAAGAAATTCAAGTTGAACACGTCTAAATCAATGACAGTTCGTGCGAGAAAAAGTATGACAGATAAATGTCAAACGCCCTATTTTGACAAGAAAAAATCAAAGTCAGGTTTTTACGGTTTTGAACTCAATTGACTTCAATAATTGTTTAGATTTACGAGTACATTATAGTAGATTTTTCAGTCATTGTTAAAAATGTATCAAATTTTTTGTTACGTTTTCTACAATTTTGTATGTCAATACATCCTTTTTCATGACGTTTCGGAGCTCATCAAATACACTATTCGATATATCCTTTTACTGTTTCAGTTTGACAAGCAATAAAACTAACTTACCGATAAGACGTGATCAATGCTGTTTCTTCACATAGTCTGCCCTCTTCAACCAAAGCTATACATACAAACATAAACTCGTATATGTACATAATGTACATACATCATCGTTAGGAGAAGGTTCTCTATGCTCACTATCCGTTATGATTATGTGTCGCTGTTTATGTACGAGTATATGCGCTTTGATTTAATTAGAAAAAGAAAACCTCTATTCAACTTAGATCACGTTCGGGACCAAAGACGTGAGCTGAAATATTCTTTGATTGTGTGTCATCGATTTGTCTTGATTTTGAAATATCGTGAGTTAAGGTAACAGAAACAGGAAAAACTGTTGTGATTGTCTTTTGAATGTGAAATTAATATTTACGAGTATTTGACACTTCAGTAGACCTATAGAGTGTTGAATATTGATCTTTAAAAAATAGAATTTCTTTTTGTGAATGTGTTTTGATTATTTGGGGGCTAGTTCGAAATGAGTAAATCAGGGAGTTAATGAGATGTTACGGCGCAAGTTCAAAGCAGGTATTAGAGTTATCGGTTGACTGTTTGACAATTTGGTCAAGGTTAATATAGTTTTAGAAAGTGAGGTGCTTCATTATTGAAATTATGCCTCGTTCAAAATGTTCAAATCTTCCTACCTCTGGACAAAAAAAACTAATGATACATGTTGAAGACGGCCTAATCAAAATCAACTCCGCTCAACCCAAACTAAAACTGCTTCGCATACCTGAACTCCGCTTAATTGAAACAAATATTTTCAAATTAAATAAACATTTTACACTACTACTACTACAGTTCATTAGTTTAGCCAGTTTAGGAACACTCTTTTTAAAAAAACGCTAAGGTTACTTTCAAATAAAACAAAATATGTTTAATGTCATTAAAAAATCACCTTTACATACAATACATTAAGGAGAAAATACATTTTAGAGAATTTAAAACAGAAAGGGAAAGGACTTTTGATTTATCAAGAAAATAATTATAATTCAGTTATTTTCATAATTATGGATACCATTGTTCGCTTTGTCAAAGAATTCCCCCTTATTAAACCCAGAACCCACAGCAATTTGTGTGGGTGTGATTGATAACAAAAAATAATTAGCATAATTAAATAGGCCTTTTATAGTTATTTATAAATGTGAACGTCTTGCATACTCTAGTGGGCGCAATAGTGCATTATAGTGCATCAAGTATGCAGTTCTTTCCAAAGTCTAAAAAATTGGGATACAAAATTTGCCATAACTTCAAAATGAAGAGCTAAGTGTCCTGATTGCAAATATCGAGATCCAAGACGTTTTGAAGGTGGCCTTCTTAGTGCAAGAAGTAGCCTATTCTTATAGCTTCTGTCAGGCAGAAGGCTGTCTGAAAAGCGTCTTGGACCTCGATATTTTCAATCAGGGGGCTTAACTCTACATTTTGGCAAATTTGTTATCACAATTATTTGGACTTGGAAAGAACTGCATACTTGATGCACTATTATGCACTATTGCTCCCACTAGGGTATGCAAGACTTTCACATTTGTAAATAACTATAAAAGGCCTATTTAATTATGCTAATTATTTTTTGTTATCAATCACACCCAAAAATTTCTGTGGGCTCTTAGTCTATATACATTTACGCAGGGATCTTCAAAAACTTTTGCCAGATAACTTACATCTTTTGCCCCAGAGGACACAACAGCCCAAATAAAGCCGGATTTATGTGACTTTATGTGAAGATCATTATACTGTTCTTCAATATTAATTAAAATCTATTAAAAATGACTAATAAGTTAAATTTAAGCTCATCGGAACATTATTGGTCGAAGTGAATAACAAAAAAAAAATGCAGCTGGAAACGAAAAATATTTGAATATAGAGAAACTGGCAACAACTATCTTTTCGTTGTCGTTTCCTAATTAAACTGTTAAGAGAGCCTTTTCTATATTGGGAGACGGCTGACAGCATTCTGTGCGCCAGAAATTCTTTAAACTCTGGAAGCTACAGTTTTAAGCCAACAGATGAAATGTTGAAATCTTTCTCTGGTGATCTAGTGGTATATCTTACATAGATCGGTACACATCTTTACATCGTTTTGGAGAAAGCAAGATTGTTGAACTGATAATGCAAAAGCATTGGATAGAGTTTGGCATCAAGCTCTTTTATCGAAAATACGTGCATTTGATATTGATGAATCTCTTCTTTATTGGATTAGAATCTACCTTTCGAACTGGCTCAAAACAAGTTGTGTTGAACGTTTTTAAATCTGAAATTCATACAATAATTACTGGTCTGACACCAGGACTCCATTTTTCTCATATTCATCAATGTTTCTTTGTCTGAAAACTGTTATAATCAATTAAATCGTTTTGCTGATGACAGTACTTCTAGCGTTTCCGGATGCAAGTCCATGTTCTCCGGATTTGGATTAGGAACGTCAGCGTATGATAAAGCTCATTAAATTCTGACTTCGATAGAATTGTCAAATGGAGAACCAAAAACCGTATAAACCTAATTTAATGCTTTAAAAACTCAATGTTGACTCTTGTCGTTAAAGCGGAACACACCCCCCATGCCGCTCTCCAGAAGGGTCACTTGCATTGAGGAAACAGAACAGCTTTCAGTTCTGCTTATATTTCTTCTACTCTGGCTGTTAACTAAATAGCTTTTATTCGTTCAAAGCTTGAGTACGATTCCTTTATTTGGCCAGGTGCTCCAATAACCCACTTGAGTCTATAGAATTTCGACATCTTTAAAAACGATAGCTGGTAGAACTACAAAAGAAACTCTCGGGCACCGCAATTTTTCGTATTTCATTATTTTACCATTATGTTTTAGTGAAATAGCCGGTTGCATCCCTCCAATTAAACAATTCAAACGTAAGACTCACACTTCAGGGAATGCAATTTCGAACGTACTTCTTAATTCAGAGATTCTTTCTTTAGCCGCACAACAAGAATGTGGAACGCTTAACCCGGCCCAATATTTCCTTCTCATTGCTATTTTCAAATCCAATGTGCATTGTTATCTCCTTTAAAATCCTCTTTTTATAATAATTCCTTTAGTGAGAAATGTATCGAAGCAATAGTCAAATTGACGAAGATGACGAAATTTCAGAAATTAAGTTTATGAATGCACATTTATTTCTAGAACTTATTTCATTTTTATTTATAATATTTAAAATAGCAAGAAACATCTATACCTTCTTAACACAAGTTTTTTCTTACTTTTATGCAATTTTTATACATTTTTAACTCGACTATGAATTAATTTCAATAAAAAATGTACGTTAACTTGAGCTGCAAATGAAAAAAGTTCTCAAAAATTTAGAGTTTTTGTTTTCTCACCTGGTAACACTGCATTGAACGCTACCAACAAATTTTAAATCAAACGCACCTTTTTAATTTTAAATGTCTAAATTTTACAATGTTTTTTTTTTCCTTTTCTCATTATTTGCCATTTCCTGGCAGTTGTTTTCTTAAATTTTTTTTTATTTTTGCTTATCTTAAAAAAATGTTCACAGAAATCATATGGCTGGCGAAATATTTTGGAAAATAAATACATTTGGATTATATATATTTTTTTTTGACAAACACCGCTTACGTAAAATTTGTTTCAGTTCTCCGAAGTTCGATTAATTAGGACTTCTTTTATTGGATGATACAATTTTGGTATCCCAGTTAAGGAGAGTCGACTGTATACGGGCACTTTTTTTTTAAAGATGTCAATATAGCTTACTTATCGAAATTACCTATAGCTGACCTTGGGCACTGTTAATCAAGAATTTTTATTTTGCAGTTGTACATTTTTCCTATTAGAGACACATCTCAAAATATCGCTTTTCAGCATTCTGAAGGTTGAACGAACGAAAACACTTAAAGATTCAGAATGGAAGCTACTGAACGAATCTGTCATCCGATAGACATTTAGAAATTAAAAACAAAGCGACATACAAAAAATTGCAATGGTAGTCATTAAGATGGGTTTGTTTCTCCAGACAGACAATAATAAACATTAATTTGAAAAGAAACTGATAGGGAATTCCTTGAAGGATCTCCTCTTGGCTGAGTTCCAAAAAAATACAACCGATATACATAATGTTTATATATGAAACTGTATATCCCTCTTAAAAGAAGTTAATGTCTACAACTTGGTAGGATGTGACATCTGCATGCGGCAAGGCAAGGAGGTTTTTGAAAAATTGAAATCTATCGTCATTTTCCCACATTTTAAATATTTATAAAGTGAAGATAAACCACACTGTCAGACAAAGTTGGAACTAAAATGCAACCTAATGTCCTATCTCCTATGTGATAGGCAATCTCTTATTGCATTTCAATTTTTTGCAATTCAAATGCCCTTGAAAGATGGCATCGTTAGGAAGTCTGAAGGAGAGCTAAGGCATCTTATGTGGAAGGTATATTACCTCATTTTGGAAGTAGAAGGAACGTCATAAAAAAAGACAAAAAAAAAAAAAAACAATGCCATCTTGATTTCAAACGATAAAAAATAGTTTATTTAATTTTGGAATGGTTAGAACATGAAACTTTTCTTAAGAATATAATTACAATTCCAAGGAAATGAAAACAAAAGTTCAAGACATACCGTGGGAAATGTGAATTGTGAATTATTTTCAAATTTTGTCTTCCATTCCCGAATCTTATTTTTCATTTTTATTCTTCCTTAAACTAGGGGGTTCGGATGTATTTTTTTTCTTAAAATCCAACACAGAAAAATGAAATAAAAATAAAATTAGAGGCCATGACGGCTCATAGAAAGCCTATAAGCCTAGTGACTTACAACTCTCACCCATTTCTGTGTGCGTGTTTGCAGAAATGAAATGAAATGGTGCCTTTCAATAGATTAGGCGACCAAAGTCACATTTAACAAGAGAAGAGATAATGTACCGTTGATTTATCACTTCAAACGTTTAACATAATTGCTAAGAGTACCACTCTACAGTAGAAGTAAGAGAAACTGGCAGTCTTTTAAAGATATGAATTATTTTTATTTTTAATAATTTAATTTTATTATAATTTTTAATAAAAGTAAAGTAAGCATGGCATTTTGTTTATTGAATTGGAACGATGTTTAATCCTTTTCAGAGTTAATATGAACATTTTATCGAAATAGATATAATAGTTTTATAATTTCTAAGTTTCACCTTTCTAGATTGAAACTGATCAAGAAAATAGTTGAAAATAGAATTTTTTTTCTAAAGAATTCTTTTTTGGATTTCGATTTTCTCAATTACGGTATAACTGATTTTAATCAATTTTAAAAATATTCTAAAAATAGCACTGCGTTTTCAAATCTTCAAACAAAAATTTTTGAATAATCAAAAGGTATATCAAAAACTACATGGCCTATATTTTTAAGTCTAGAGAATTAACAAGTTTTAAGTACTGTCTGCAAGAAGTTGGAAATAAATTGTTAATTTATCTTAATATAACCCGCCATACAATTTTTTTCCAATATTTCAATAAACAAACAATTTGAAATAAAGACCATAACCTACTAGAGAATTTTTTTTTCGAGTTTTGACTTTCACATGATCGGCATAATTTTAATGAAAATAGGGTCTTTTCAAAGTTAAAAAAAAAAAAACAAAACGTTTTTTGGATTTTTGAAATCAAAATCAATACTTTGTTTTTGAAAATTTTAGATCTTAAGTACGGGTCAATATTTTATTTTGGAATTTAGTTTCTATTTGTACAATAGTAAGAACTGGTAGTTGGTATACTAACATTTTTTCTTAAAAATTTTATATATAAAAACTTATTTTTTTTAAACCACTACAACGATTTATAATATAATTTTTGTTCATTCTGATTTTAGCTCTAATTAGCCATTCAGAAAAATAATTCTATGATTATCAACATTTGTCTCTAATATTGAACAATCATTTTTAAAATTCTAAGTTTGTTGAAGATTAAAGCATTAAGAATAATATTTGAAAAATAAAAAAAAATATTAAGAAACGAAGAAGTTATAAGAAATTACGATGTTCACGACTTGGTTTCAGTGTGTGGTAAATACAAATATTTTTACACAAATTATATAAATATTTGAAAATATATATATATAACAACTTATTAGCTTAAAAACACAAATTGCAAAAGAAGTTTAACTCAAGAGCCTAGCTTTCCCAACAGTTAAAACTACTCGATTATTTAATTATTTTAAATAGACTTAGGGCCACTTATTCGGCTGCTTTATTTTTATTCAACCCCCTTCCTAAGGCCCAAAAAGCCAGAAAGTTCAGACCGATTCTAACATACGATTTAACAGTATGGTGGACCGCTTTAGATAACCTGTAGGTACATAAGTGGACTTGACATTCAGTTCCATCTAACACCACTCGATAATTAAGGTAAACACAGCGATTCATCTAAAATCTTCCTCGCATTGGACCAATAACGAAATTGGCCACTCCAATATGGTGCAGGTTTTTTCTCAGACAGACTAAAATTAAGGCTCTCCTTTCGTCTTCCTTATGACTGTAGAATGTTTCGGGCTGAACTTTTGGTGATAAAAGCAGTACGGTCTTGTCTTAGATAGCGAAGCCACTATTAAATCTCTAGACTCTGTCTTAACAAACTAGATAACAGCCCTTAACTGCCGATCATCTCTTAAGATGATGGCACAGCAGTTCAACATTTCTCTATGTTAGGTCCCGGCTAGGCCACAGATACATTCCAGGAAATTCTTAGGCTGATGAACTCGCCAATAGTGGAACCTATTTTGCCATATAAATCAAATATAGCTATACTCCTCGCTACATGCAAATTTAAGCGGAAACAAGCTGCTATTGAGAAAACAAGCCTTATAAGGATCAATATTACCACAACCATTAACAAATATGGCGACAGCATCTTTTTGATATCTCTAAGGCTCTGTAATAGCTCTGATAACCGGACACAGACTAAAAGACTTAAAGACGTAAGCTCTATCTAGAAAAGTTCTACTAAAATGATCCTACCAACCTGGCAAATATAGACATAAGTAGTCTCGTACGCTTCGTAAGGAGCTTTTAGTGGTTCAAAGAGTAGTCTACTTAATTCATTTGATACCACGTCATTATATCACTGTGATACCATGGTCTAAATGTTTCAAGCATTCACGCTGTCAGCCACGCTAATCCAACCTAACCTAGGGGCTAGTTATACATTTATCTACCATTTAAATGCATAGTTGAAAAAAATCATTTCCTTTTTTAAGACGATTAAACTAACTACATAATTGGCTTTAATTTAATATCTATCAAAAAGATTCTAGTTTTTCTATTCTAAGAAAACTTAATTCTGATTTAAACTTTCTTTTAAATCCACTTTTGACATTTCACCGATTAAAGTCAATTTGAATTTACAGCTGATTTTCTTTTCTTTTAGTTGGAACACAATCGTTCCACTGAATGTGTTCGATTCTCTTTATATTCTCAAATGTCAGTTTTACTTTCAACGATCAACTCCAACCTCAATTAACTAGAGTTGTTTGATGTCATTCACTGACAGGGTCCTTAACTGACACCAATTTCTCAATGGTTGCTAAATCTCACTTGCACAAAAGAATAAAATTACCATTCCACTTTGGATGAGCTGTTTAAAATTTTTACATGGAATGCGAATGGAT
Source organism: Philhelius festivus (assembly GCA_963931855.1). Classification (NCBI taxonomy): domain Eukaryota; kingdom Metazoa; phylum Arthropoda; class Insecta; order Diptera; family Syrphidae; genus Philhelius; species Philhelius festivus. Next base: position 140,687,449 of record OZ007556.1, on the reverse strand, counting down.
TATCATCAAAAATAGATGAATTAGAAATACTTCTACAAAATGAAAAAATTGACATATGCTTAATTACCGAAACTCATTTAAAAAAAGACTACGATGTAAAAATTAAAGGATTCTGTGCTTATCATGCATTTCATCCATCTGACAGAGCAAGAGGCGGATCCTCTCTATTTATTAAGGATACTATCGAACATTCAATTAGAACTATAATTGAGATCGATATAATGCAAATAAGTTCAGTAACTGTTAAATTTAGAAATTCATACTATAGTGTTGCGTCAATCTACTGTCCTCCTAGAAGTAAAATAGTGAAAAACTACTTTATATATCTATTTGAAGTTCTCGGGCCGAAATTTATTATTGGTGGCGACTTTAATTCGAAACACACTTTCTGGGGATCGAGGTGCATCTCAACTAAAGGTAGGCAGCTTTTCAAAGCTTGTATGGCATCTTGTGGTGATTTTTTCTCGACAGGTAAACCAACAGCCAGACCTTGTAGACTTCTATATCGCAAAAGGACTAGATAAAAACTACACGAAAATCGAGGAAAACTTTGACCTTTCCACCGATCATTCACCAGTCATATTGACAGTAAGTGGAAAGCTAGTCAAAAAGGAAAGAGCTCGATTTTTAAGTAACAACAAAACTAACTGGGATAAATTCAGAGAACATTGCGAAAATAATATTGCGCTTAATATATCTTTGAAAACGCCTTTAGAGCTAGAAGATGAAGTCGATATATTTATTAAAGTCATACAAGACGCTGCATGGAAAAACACTCCACACAACTTTAGAGATCCAATTAGAAGCCCAGATACAATTCCACCGGAAATAAAAGATCTGCTTCGCGAAAAAAGAACTGTTCGGAAAAAATGGCATCATTCACGAGCACCTCAAGACAAAACCATCTTAAACCGCCTCTCGAATGAACTTAAGTATGCTATCCGCGAATCAAAAAATCGGAAGATTTCTACCTATCTTGAAGGTCTGACCGCAGATAAAAATACGAATTATTCATTGTGGAAAGCTATAAAAGATGTTAAAAAGCCACAAATACATTCAGCACCAATCAGACAAAATAATGGTGAATGGGCTAAGTCCGATAGAGAAAAAGCCGATTTATTTGCTGAACATCTAAAAGAAACCTTTAAACCTTTTGACGGTCAGGCGTTGATAAATGAACATGGTGATATCCAATGGCCATCTGAAAACTTTCTTATTCGGAATATCACGTTATCAGAACTTCATCAAGCTATTAAAAATCTTAAAAATAATAAAGCTCCTTGGTACGACCTAATAAATGCTCGCGTGCTTAAAGAGCTACCCAGAAAAGCAGCAATTAAACTTCAGCACCTTATGAATGCGGCATTAAGGCTTTCATACGTTCCACGCCAATGGAAAGTCGCAGAAGTTTTAATGGTTCCAAAACCGGGAAAGTCTCCGAACGAAAAGAAATCTTATAGACCGACTTCCCTCTTGCCACTGATCTCGAAGGTATTTGAGAAAATCTCATTAAAGCGACTGCTTCCTAATATCGAAGAAAAGCGGCTTATTCCTGACCATCAATTTGGTTTCCGGAAAAGCCACTCAACAATTGATCAGGTGTACAGGATAACCAACGAAATTGAGAAATCACTAGAGCGAAAAAATGTATGTTCAAGCGCATTTCTAGACGTCTCTCAAGCCTTCGACAAGGTCTGGCACGATGGTCTTAAGTTTAAACTGCGACAGGTCTTTCCGGATCAAATATATTACATCCTTGAGTCGTACCTCGAAGATAGGCTATTTCGAGTTAAGCAAGGGAGGGAATATTCGGATTTTAAGGAAATCAATGCTGGTGTTCCCCAGGGAAGTGTTCTCGGTCCGATTCTGTTCATACTACACACTAGCGATATTCCTCAAGAAGAAGATACCATAATAGGTACGTTTGCAGACGATACGGCTATACTTGCAACATCCGATTCAGTTGAATCTGCAACCGAGAAGCTCCAACGAGCTCTAGATAAAATTTCGGTATGGTCTAAGAAATGGCGAATTGTTCTTAATGAGTCCAAATCAACACATGTTAATTTTACTTACGAAAAAATTACCAATCTGCCCACCTACATTAATTCGGTGCAAATACCATATGCTAATGAAGCAAAGTACCTAGGAATGACACTAGACGCTAAGCTTAAATGGAAAACTCACGTTAAAAAGAAAGGAGATCAACTTGAAAATAAATTACGTGAAATGAATTGGCTTATGGGAAGATATTCCAAACTCAGCATCTACAATAAATTGCTTATCTATAAGCAAGTGATAAAACCAGTATGGACATACGGTATACAACTTTGGGGTTGTACTAAACCAAGCAATAGACAAATACTACAATCTTTTCAGAGCAAAGTTCTCAGAGAAATCGTTAATGCTCCGTGGTACAAGAAACAGTGATTTACACAGAGACTTACGATTGCCAACTGTTGAACTCACTTAAATAACCATAGCAATAGAATTGTTCGACAATTGATGAGACAAACCTTGTGCGCCGACTTCAAAGAACGAGACCGTTCGACCTAGCGCCATAAGGAGCATCCGCTTTCAAATGTGGTATCCGCAGGTCCTCTCAGTGGGGAGCTTCCTGCCAAACGTGATTATAATATAATGAAATTAAAACTACTTGATAAGGTAACTTAGTTGTAGTCGCAAGAACAAAAGAGAGGTGTTTTTTAGTGAGTAAAAATCTCACACTACTATGAGTACCGGGCTCATAGTGTCTATGAAGATTCTTCACCTACCCACGAAAAAAAAAAAAAAAATTCCACTTTGTTTGTTTTATCAATTCACTCCATATTTATTTCAATGGAGTAAAGAAATCAAAGGGTGTCGAGAAGTAAAAACCACTTCAAGAACATCTATCCTAGGATCCAGTGGAAGGCTTTTGGAGTGTTGAAAGTCCAAAAACGAGTACTAAGAGTTCCAAAAGAAAAACGACATAAAAATGATTTTAATTGAATTCGAAAAATGATCTTGAAACTTCACGAAGGGCCAAATGAGCCATAAGTCATCAGCATCACATAGTTCTTCAACTACTCAAACTTAAAGAACACAATTGTTTGCAGATATTTCGTCCCTCCATGAATTTGTGTTTGCTTATCAAAGGTCTTCCGACAAGAAGTTTTCTGTGACCTTTGCTACACCGTACACTCTATCTGATCCAGCACGTGCCAAATACTACGTTTGCTTATCAAAGAATATGTAAACATAGTAGTTTTCTTCTTTTATCTGCTTTCCTTACGTAATGAATTTACCCACCCCCTTAAGCAGTTTTGCAAATGCAATACTAATGTCGGCAGGCGTTTGACAGGTCTTCAAGAAAGGGTCTTAATTCGCCTTCTGGCAATCTGCCTGGTGGCAGTATTTCATTGACGATGACGACAATAGAATTTTCACGGTTCGAATCCTCCAGATATGAATCTGAATTCAAGAAAGGGATTTCCTGCAGTAGAACTCACTGAGTTTTTTTTTTCTTGTCGGGAATTTCCAAATCGATATGTGACAGGAATCGAAGATTTATTAGAATTCCTCATTTTAGTTTCGGGCGGAGCGTGGCTAGGATTCGATTGAGACTTATTTCTTTTCAATTGGGGAATGCATGGTTGTGTGTTAAACAAATTTATGATTGCAACACATTGCTGCTTCAAATTATCGTAAGGTCTCTAACGTGGCTTTATTACGTGAAACGTAACTTTAACTACTGTAGTATTTGTTGGTTATTTTTGCGAATTAGGTATTTTCTGAGATACTCTTCCTCGTCATGCCATAATATCGTGCCAACTTTCGACCATCATCAGAAGTGGGAAAAACGCTTGTGAGGATGTTCATGCATCAACAAACATACATTCTGAATCATTGGATTAGGGTAGAGTTATTTTATACAAAAATTTAAAATATTTGTCAATAAAAATTTAAATCAAAGAATAATAAGATTCGAAAAATTAAATTCATTGATTTATAAACTGAATTGAATTTAATTAATTCAATGGAAGAAAAAAGATAATTTTTGAGATGCAATTATGTTACCTAATGTTTTGCCAAATTTTAAACTTATTTTTCAAGTTCTTTGTTTAAACAGTTTTGTCAAAATATGTATACTTAGATTGGTACGCAAGTGTCTGAAACTAAATAAAAAGGCCTTGGATTACTCGGCTTTAAAAATCTGGGGAATTTCATGACGGGCATGAATATTTTCTATAAGACATTAAGTTCAATGTTATACAGAGGTTTACAGGGACAAAAAAAAACTGGTTTCGATCTTCGAAATTACAAATTGCCTGAACATACCTTTGGTCATACTGGACTTCCAGTGTACCTATAGCTAAAATGATAACATTCCACAAAAAGCCTTGCGACAAAAAAGTGACCCTAATCAAATGATGTAAGGCGTATTCATTCATCTAAGCTATCAGTTCAATTTTAAGTACATCCATATAAATGTAGCTATGTATTTCTGACCGTAGAAAAAAGTGAGAGTTTAAGTATCTTACTGTTGCAGATACTTTTTTTTTTTCTTTGCTGCTTCTCTGGTTTCTATTATGCAAGCGGGACTTACTTTGTGGAAAAATTGCATCTATGCAACTATTACCCGGCATATCTCTCAGATATATTAGCATATTCTTGCAGAAATAATAATGCTTCTGCATGGTATGTAAGCTTCGTTATGATGTTCATAAGTGATATATGAATACATAATTAGCATAAACGTGAATATCTTTTTCATCTTTTTTTTTTGTATATCACTAAAAATGCTTTGTTGTCTTGGAAAACCAGTAGCTGCAAGAAGTGAAAGGTTTAATGGGGCTGAAAAGAACGTTGCAAGAGTCTTTCTATCAAGAATTAGAATGCTTGTCCGTACTTATTTAGAACTTGTGTTCATTCAAGACATTCAAAATAAGCGCCACCTTAATTTATATATTTTTTTAAGTTGCTCCTGATTTAAAAAAATGCTGTACTTAATAAGATTTGCATTTGAAAATAAAATAATGACGAAATTATTTTCAAAATTTGGTTTAAACTAGTTTAGGGGTCAGTTTTGACTATCATTGAAAAATTTATTATTTTTTGGAGACGTTTAAAAAATCATCAGTGTCAGAATCAAATTTTATTTTTATATTATGTGACTTGCAGGTTGCATGAGATTGTCACGAAAGCTCTATGTTGTGAGCAGAGTTGTTATATTTTATATACAGGGTGGGTTTTATGTTCCAGGTCGATGTATTTTTAATAACTTGAAAATGAAGTACAATTTTATAATTTATATTTCATTGATTGATTAAATCGTCTTTAACATTACGTAAGAAATATGATATCGATCACGATGGCACATCTGGCCAAAGGGCAAAGGCGAGGCCTTTTAAGTAAACTTTTCATAACAATTTCTGAGACTTGACTTGTTGATGTACACTTTTTCCTACAAGTACCCTCATTAGAAGAAATCGGCAGGCGTCGAATCAGGGGAGCCTAGGGGCGAGTCGATTTCACAACTTAATATGACATTATTGGGCAGGAAAAAAGTTCTTGTTAAACTCACATCGCAGCACGTGATGTGTGAGATGTGCACCGTCTTGATAGAACCTAATGTTCTGTAGGTCTAATTGATCGAATTCCAAAATGTGCCGATAGTGGTTATCAATAACTGTCGCACCATAGTCAATGCCATCCTTTAAGAAATATGGCGAATCATATAGTTACTCTACGAGGTCGTAGTAGTCTTTGGCGTATCAATCGGGAGATTATTTAAATATTATTTTTTTAATATCAACATGTTGTTGCTGCCAAAAGCCAACTTATTATTTCCATTCAAACAAAAATGGCAACCAAACGAAATCAACCTAGAACATAAAACGCACCCTGTATTAAAGTGATGAGTACAAAGAGAATTTATTTTTATATAATTTTTGGAAAAAGAGCACAATTTTGTTTGTTTGTTTTATTGTTGTTTTTCTAACCAGTGTTCTAGGGAAATAGCACTTCGCATTCCTCACCTTATGCAACCGTAATTTTCAGGGAATGCCCACCAGTGCATCCTTAAGGCCGGACTTGCTGTTAAATTCATATATTCTTTCTTGGCCGGTACTATAGCTACTTCAGATTCAATAATCTACTAAAAACTAAATTATAAAATAATCTTCTCTAAACGCAAAGGTAGAAAGGAAATATTTCCGATTTCAGTTAGTTAATACCAAATCCCCAAATTTACCCATACAGATTTCAGATTTCAAAAAAATATCAATACCCTTGCGAGCTTTCCCAACTTTACTACAAAAGAAAGATTTTTCAAAAGCTTTCTGGATGCAAAACCGGAACTCTCACTCCTATTCCAATTAGAAAAGAATCTCGGTGTTCGGAGTTTGTGTGTGTGAATAAAAAAAAACCTTAGATCCCTAAATCTTCCTGCTTTCCTGCATTTGGATTCGTCAAAAAATTGTAAGTCGTCGACTCAATTCCTGCCTACAACAAGCACACAGGAATGGTTGAGTGCTCTAAGTCACAGCTGGGCCGAGAACCAGGGTACGTCTAACTTTTTTTTTTGTTTAACCTTTTCAAATCAAGTCTTCATTTTGGATTTCAAAATCAGAATTGTTCACACTATTCATAAACTTTATTTAATTTGAGAAAAAACCGAATTTCAGTGTTCATAGAAATTATCAAAAAAAATATATGCTATAAGAATCGATGGAGGTCACAAGACCTAATTCCACAAAAAGAAAAGAATTTGAACCACATTTAAAATAAGTCAATTCGCGTTTCCTAATTCATATTTCTGTTCTCGAGAAACGAAAATTTGCTAGATAGTAAAAAATTAAGTTTTTTATATGACTAAAACAACTCCTTTAGTAGTTCGAGCTAAAATCAGGATGCCATCATGTGATTCAAGCAAATATTAATATATTAATGTATGCCAGAACAAAGATTATGTCGTTGTAGTGGGTTCTTAAAAAATAAGGTTTTATATATACAAAATTTTAAAAACTTTAAGTTTTTATTGTTGTACGAATAAAAAATAAATTTCCAAAAAAAATTTCGAGCAGTTTTTGAGATTTTTGATTATCGAATAGATTTTTTTTTGTCAAAAATTCAAAAAATATTTTTTTTAAAGTCTTGAAATGCCATGTTTTATTAAAAATCCGTTCTGCCGATAATGAGAAATTCAAAATTCGAAAAAATTGTTGTATGGTAGGTACAGTCAGTAATATCTTAATTTCATATCTTTTTTTACTAAATTATAGTTCTTAAAAATTAATCGAAATAAAAAAAAAATGTTCTCAAAATTTTCGGAGCCGTTTTCGATAAAAATACGATTTTCGAAAACAGTTTTTTAACATTTGTATGGAAGGTACCTTTATTTTTAAATAAAATTAAATTTTTTCGCAAATCTTGTTGTTTCTTTTGATAGTTTTCACAAGATTTAAATTTAATCGAAATACAGTAAAAAAAAAACTGTTTTTAATTTCGTATATATTTTATTATTGTAAATCACTTGCTGCAACTACTTGTGGTTTATTCGAGATCTCAACGACTAGTCGTCATTATGATTTTAGATTATAATTCAAGACCCTAAGTTACTTCGTTAAGTTTAAATTGAACTTATTCAGCAATTAATATTAAGTGTTAACTTTTTTACTTTTATTTAATACTATTTTAATTCTTTATTTATTTTGAAGTAAAATTTAAAGCAAAGTAATAAAAATTAAATTATTGAATATTTTATATAAAATGTATGGCATTAACATTCTGCCCGCCTTGAAGTATCTTAAGGATATCTTCAATCATCTTTTGGCAGTGGTGCTATCCGATGAATCGATCTGCGAACAACTCCCTTTTTTGTCTTGACATCAACGACTCGAACTTTACCATCTGACGATTCGACCAAATTTGTTATTCGTCCCATTAGCCAGCTTTGCGGAGGAGCATTGTCATCACCGACCAAAACGAGTGTATTGAGTTGGACGTTTTTGAACTCAGTCTGCCATTTTACTCGCTTTTGTAATCCAACAAGGTACTCCTTCGACCACCGGTTCCAGAAATGTTGCTTTATCAACGTTAATCGTCGCCACCTGTTTAACGCCGATATCTTTAAATCAGTGAGCATTGGTTCGACGACGGCATTCATTGGGGCACCAATTAAAAAGTGCCCTGGTGTAAGGACTTCTTCATCACTCGGGTCACTGGACATCGTATACATTGGCCGAGAATTCAATATAGCTTCTACATCTGCTACAACCGTAGATAGCTCTTCATACGTTAGAAAGGCTTCGCCGATGGTACGCACAAGATGTTTTTTGGCTGACTTTACTGCAGCCTCCCAAAGGCCACCAAAGTGGGGAGTTCTGGGCGGTATATGATGGAATTGAATTCGCTCTGTAGCACACCAGTCACTTATCCTTTTCTCCATCTTCTGGTCCAGGAAACTCTGTCTAAAATCATCTAGCTGGTTACGGGCTCCAACGAAATTCGTCCCGTTATCACAATAAAGATCTTGACACAAACCTCGACTGGCTACAAATCGTTTGAGTGCAGCAATGAACCCTTCCGCTGATAAGTCCGAGACCACCTCCAAGTGCACAGCTTTCACCACAAAACAAACGAAGACTGCTACATAGGATTTTGTAGTTCTCTGCCCTCGCAACTTATAAGTCGTCAGGAACGGGCCGCAAAAATCGACACCAGCTTTTAGAAATGGCCTTGCGTATTGCACTCTGTCATTCGGTAAATTACCCATTATTTGTCCCAACATCCTTGGTTTAAATTTGAAACAGTCCCAACAGCTATCAACGACATTCTTTGCAAGCCTGCGGGCATCTATCACCCAGAACCTCTGACGTACAATGCCAACTAAGGCTTGAGGACCTGCATGATAATTTTTAACATGTAAAGATTTTATTAAGTTTTTGACAAAGGGATTAGATCTAGGAAGAAGGATGGGACATTTAACAGAATAGGGAATGTCCGCATTCAGCAGACGCCCACCCACTCGGAGGAGTTTGAATGAGTCACCATCAAGGAAGGGATTGAGATTTTTGACGGGACTCGTAGGGCTAATCATTTCTCCTTTTTTCAGTTTACAAATTTCCTCCTGGAAATTTCTTTGTTGAATATTCCACACAATTCTCAGCAATGCTTTATCGATCTCTTCAGCTTTGAGAGATGTGCTATAACGAAGTTCATCTGCTTCAAAATATTCAGCTCCTTTTATCTTCTTACGCACCACATCTATCCAACGAAGTATGAATGAAAATATTCTACATGTTTTATTAATGCATTTAAAACGTAAGTAGTGTTTATCAAAATTGTCGTCTATGATTTTTGACATAAGAACGACATTACATTTTCGCATTCCCGGAGTATCTTTTTTTATCAAAGAAAAATCTTTTTGTTCAGGCCATGTATTTTCTGGCAAATTAAGAAATTTCGGACCTGAAAACCATATACTTTCCGTCAACTCACTTGCAAATGCGCCTCTAGATATAATATCTGCCGGATTGTGTTTTGTACTCACGTACTTCCAAGCACCCTGTGGCAAACTCGTTTGTATCTTTGATACTCTATTGGCTATAAATACTTCCCAATTAGAAGGATGGGCTGACAGCCAGCACAAAACAATTTCTGAATCGGTCCAGAGGTAGATATTTTCAACCAAGTGCGAAAAATTTGGTAGGATTTTTGAAATTATTGAAGCCAACATTTCAGCTGCACACAATTCCAACCTTGGTAAGCTTTGTGTTTTGATTGGAGCTACTCTTGATTTTGCTGTTATCAAGTTACAAGATATAATATCTTCTTCGTCAATTACACGTAAATAGACACAACAGCCATAAGCACGCAAAGATGCATCTGAAAATCCGTGAAGTTCAACGTTTTTTGGTCTCAGAGCTAAAACATATCTCGGAATTTTGATGAACTCTAAATCCTTCAGGCCCTTTCGAAATTGTTCCCATTCAGTAAATGTTCTATTTTGAACTGATTCATCCCAATTAGTCTTTTTTACCCAAAGGCCTTGCAACAAAATTTTACCCTTAACAACTACTGGGTTAATTAGACCTAATGGGTCGAATAAAGTAGACAGTTCGGAAAGAATGATTCGCTTAGTTACTTTCGGCTTAGACTTCAATTCCGGTACAACATACTGCAATTCGTCTGATGATGGATTCCATTTAATGCCTAAAGTCTTAATGATATCAGCATCATTTATTCTAAGAGGCTTCTCTCGGTCTATTTCTGGGACTACTTCCAACAACGTTTTTTCATTTGTCCACCATTTCCGAAGTTCAAACCCTGCACTATGCAAAAGAGTTCTAACTTCTTCGTATATTCCAAAAATCTCCTCTGGCGAATCTCCTCCACTAATTAAATCATCCATATAAAAATCTTCGTTCAAAATCTTAGAACCTAATGGAAACTTTGAAGCCCCTTCTTCTGATAAAGTTCTGAGACAGCGAGTGGCCAGATACGGAGCGGAAGTGGTTCCATAAGTAACTGTATTTAGTTGGTACACCTTCAAGTCATCTGAACTCTTTTCCCTCCAGAGAATGCATTGATATTTTCGATCATTCTCGTTCATGAGTATCTGACGATACATTTTCGAAATATCGGCTGTCAATGCAAACTTGTAGCAACGAAAACGTAGGATAATGGAATAAAGGTCATCTTGCATTATTGGACCTTTCATCAAAATATCGTTAAGAGATTTGCCTGATGAAGTTTTAGCACTACAATCGAAAACAACTCTAAGTTTTGTAGTTGAAGAATCTGGTCGAAGTACATACTGGTGGGGGCAAAAGTATTTCATATTTTTGGCTTTATCAAAATTTACTTGTGACATATGTCCAAGATTCTCATACTCCTTCAAAAATTCCACATACTGGTCTCTAACCACGGTGTTTTTTCCAAGTCTCCTTTCTAATGACATAAATCTGTTTTTTGCTATTTCAAATGATTCTCCTAGTGCCATTGGTTCCTCTTTGAAGGGAAAACTCACAACAAATCTACCTTCCGCACTCTTTCCAGTTGTATACATGAAGTGTTCTTCACATTTTTGCTCCTCAGGTTTAAGCAATTCAGAGGTTTTGGAATAGTTTTCTATTTCCCAAAACCTTTCAACCAATTTTTGAAGACAATCATCCTTTGATTGTTCTTCACTTCCTAACAAACACACTGTGTCTTTTGAAACATCCGATAGCTCATGTGAGCCTGAAACAACCCATCCAAAAAGGGTCTTTTGAAGCGTAAGTTTATCTTCTAATTTGATCTGTCCAATTGCTAACAGCTCAAAGAAATGGTCTGCACCTATCAACATATCTATTTTCGCTGCTTCATTGAAATTAGGATCGGCCAATACTATATTTTTAGGTATTTTCCAATTATCTACCTTAAATGATTTGCTTGGCTGAAGATGAGTTATATTTTTCATTACAAGTAAATCCAATTCAGTTTGAAACTCTGAAATTCTTGATTTGCAAGTAGCCTTTGTAGTATGTCGAACATTAGTGATTCCATTTCCTATGCCACTTATTTGCAAATCCGACCTTGATTTTGACAGTCTCAGTCTTTGAACCATACCTTCGGTTATGAAGTTCAGTTGTGAAGCCGAGTCTAGCAAAGCGCGTGCAGGTTGATATCTACCAGAACTATCTTTGACTAACACAACAGCTGTGGCCAGTATAGTTTGATTAGCTGACCTTCCTACTAATGTAGTTGAATTGGATGTGCCCTGACCTGCAGAATTGACTTCAAATCTGTGAAGCAGCTTATGGTGACTGCACTTTGGCTTTGAACAATGTCGAACAGAATGCCCTTTTTCCAAACAATTTATGCAAAGGGATCTTTTTTTTACTTCCAAGAACCTCCTTCCCACTGGTAAGCTTAGAAAATTTGAACAGGAATCAACTAAGTGTTCTAGAGATTGACAATATTCACATTGTATGCGCTCCGCTGCTAAAGTTGTGCCTTTAAATTTCCTAAATTGTTTCTTTCCACTAGTTTGTAAAATTGACTGATCGGATTTGGCATGACTTTTTGTGGGAACAATTGGTTTTTGTACTCTAGACTCTTTAGCCTCTAAGCTTTTGCAACGACGGTCTAAAACCTGGCCAAATTCCTCCCACGTAGGGAGCTTATTATAGTCCATTGCATCCTGCCATTTAGATTGAGTTTCTTCATCAACTCTATCCATAGCTAACGAAATCATAATAGAATTAGCGATATCTTTGTGATTTCCTATTGAAAGCATTGCAGTCAAATGCGTATTAAAGCTATCTTCTAAATGTCGTAAAGAAGAAGCAGATATCTTAGCGATTTTAGGAAACTCAAGCAAACTATTTATATGCTCTTGAAATATAAGAGTTTTATTATCAAAGCGTAATTTCAATCTATCAAGGGCTTTCTGATAGTTTGAGCTTATGACATTAAAATCTCTGACAGCATCCAACGCTGATCCAGAAAGACATCTTAATAAATAATTAAACTTTTGCAGACTATCGAGGGTTTCATCTTTATGAACTAAATTTGTAAATAATCCGATAAAATTTGGGTAGTCTGAAAATTTACCAGAAAACGTAGGTAGCCTTATAGGTTCTAATTTCGATCGCGAACGAGGCTGCTCCGGAAAATAAGTTGCATTTAAATGCTCAGCAGCAGTAGTATTGCCTCTCAAATCAGACAAAAGAGTCATAATCTTCGATTTGGCGCAAATATATATTTCTTCTACCTCTTCACGAAAAACCTCATTGGCCGTTTCTTCATCCGGATTATTAAATCTCTCAATCGATGTTTGAACATTTAAAATCTGTTTGAAGTACGATTCTAAAATTCCTAATCGACATTCTAGCTCTGGTTCGGATAACGTACATCCCTTCTGCATAATAATATTTTTCGTTCGACTTAAATTGCCTTTGGCCGATGATCGCAACCCTTTCAAGTCGGACAATGTTTTTGCTAAACTATTAGCACCTTGCGGTTGTTCATCTTTGCTTTTTGGTTCCTCATACATTGTAAGTGTTTAAAGTCACAAAAACTCTAATTAATTGAAGAAATTCCAACGAACAATAAATCTTCACACCTCTACAGGAAATCAAAAACAACAAAAATATATTCTGATCGCCTCAACAAATTGATGTGTACTCGCAAATTTATCAGCAACAAATTTTTCCTCAACTCCACCAGCAACAGCAACAGCAACAGGAACAGCAACTGGAACAGCAACTCCAACAACAGCAATTATATGAATCAAGCAATCCAACAATAAACTATCCAACTTAGATGCAGCCCTTTCCCAACAACAATCGTTCTCTTATCAACAAATTCTTTGAATATCCAATAAAGCCTACTCAAATTAATAAATATCTCAACAATGTTTTTTTTTTCAGCAAGATAATTGAACGGCAACAATTATTTCATCTGTTTGTTTACCTTTCCTATCAACAAGTGTTGACTGCTAAAAGCGTATAGCAACTTTGTTTCGATTTTTAATTGTTATTTACCACAGTAATCCTTCCTAGCAACAAGTTCTTATAAATTTGTTTCCCAACAACCTTAGTCAGCAACAATGCATTAGGCAACAAATTATAATTCAGCAACACAATAATTTATAAACAAAGCTTACGTGTTTTATAATTCGATCCTCGATACTTTCCACTCTGCAACACTCCAGCAAACCTTACTCAACTTCCCTTGAGTTCAACTGATGTACAATACGGATTAATAGATTCCACACTGCAATCGACAAGCTGAGCTCTCGATCAAAGCTTCCTCTGCTTGGCTTGACTCAAATAGATGGATTGTTGTTGAGTGACTGATTTGTGTAAGTCCGTATGAGCTTTTTTCATATGCGATGACCTTTTTATGATTTGTAAGTCATCAACGAAACCGATGACAAAAAGCTTTCAGGTACATATATATATATATAATTTTGATGACTCAGATATTTTCTCTTTGTATGAAATGCACTGAAAATATGAGTTAATAAATCAGTATATGAATATTACCAGGCTTTTTTGTTTATGAGAACTTTGTAGGGCAAATTCTCGTTCGTTCTGATGTTCATCCGAATCAATATTATTGCAATGTTAGGTTGCTTCGAGGTGAATTTTATGGTGGGAATCTAAAGGTCCCGGGTTTCGGCACCAATGTTTCTTTTGATAGTTTTCACAAGATTTAAATTTAATCGAAATACAGTAAAAAAAAAACTGTTTTTAATTTCGTATATATTTTATTATTGTAAATCACTTGCTGCAACTACTTGTGGTTTATTCGAGATCTCAACGACTAGTCGTCATTATGATTTTAGATTATAATTCAAGACCCTAAGTTACTTCGTTAAGTTTAAATTGAACTTATTCAGCAATTAATATTAAGTGTTAACTTTTTTACTTTTATTTAATACTATTTTAATTCTTTATTTATTTTGAAGTAAAATTTAAAGCAAAGTAATAAAAATTAAATTATTGAATATTTTATATAAAATGTATGGCATTAACATCTTGTAGATTATATTAATGAACTTTTATTAATAAAAATTGAGAAAAAAATCGAGCATGGAGTTTTCGAAATATTAAGTTTTTAAAAAACAAATTTTAATTGTTTTTAGAAATCCAAAAAAAAAATTGAAAATTTGAATACAAAATAATATTCAAACTTGAATAAAATCGGTTGTACCGTTTTCGAGAAAATCAAAAACCAAAAAAAAAATGGTTCCAAGGGGCCTACCAATAATACCCATTTTTTAGAAAGATTTTTTCAACCCATACCTAGCTTTAACTAAATGCAATTTTAGGATGTTTTTTTTAATTCTGAGACAGTTTTTGAGAAAAAACATATTTATAAAATTTTGAAAAAAAAAAAAAAAATAACGGTACATGCCCGTTATTTTTGGTCTTGAAAAAAAGAAACAAAAAACTTGGGGAAAAAATAAAAATATTATCTACCAAGTTTAAAGAAAATCGCCCGAGCCGTTTAGGCTGTAGACGAACGGACAGAATTGTAAGACCTACTATATTCGCCTTCTCTATATCATCGCAATGTCAACTTTGATCAAAATCTCGAGTTCAATTTTTTTTTACGAATGCATAACTTGCCTTATAGTACCTTTAAGTCGCAATTAAAAATGAATCTCAAAAATCGAAAACATAGAACATAGAATTTTGATAGGTTTTTTTTATTTTCCTTAATTTTCACGATCTATAATTTGATAAAAAAAAATTAATTAAGACGCTATTAACTGTATCCATCATAGAAACATTTTCACGAATTTTGACTTTCTCATTATTGGAAAGACTTCTAAAAGTTCAAAAAAATTTGTTTGTCTTTTCGAAAGAAAACCATTAAAAATGTTGTTTTTGAAAACTCGTTATCTCAAATACGGCTCAATATCGTTTTTTTTTTGGAAATTTAATACCTTTTTTTATAAATTTTATAAAATTTTATATGATTTTATATAAATATATACATTAAAAAAAACTGCTGCAACGATCATTAATTGTTGTTCTTGCATTAATCTATTTCTGGTTGAGAAATCTAATGGCGATGGTATTCTGTTTTTAGTTAAGGAGGGATTTGTTTCAGCAATTTCAAAACTGATTTTTATGGTTAAGAACATTTTTTCATCATTTCCAAAATTCTATGTCTATTACATAACATTAAGTTCGTGCTACCTAGTGCATTTTAACTTATTTAGTCAATTCCGAACCCTTAAATAAGTCGAAATGAAAAATATGTCTATAACTTAGTCCACTTTCATAATAATACATATTATGCAGATATACCTAGGAATTCTATCAAAATTAATTAAATACCACTAATCATCTCAAGCTTGTTAGCAAGTTTGAAGAAAATCGTTTTAACTTTATTTCAAGGTATCAAATGCCTACAGACATCCCGAAATACAGAGGATTAAACAAGCTAAGAGACTGAGTTGGATTTTTTACGAATCCAAAAGACGTCATTTCGTGCGTACCAGGAAAAAAGTTCCACATCTAAGTTGAAAAAAAAAACATGACTATTATAGAAAACGAGCAAAATAATAATTAAAAAAACTATCATTTATTCAACCATTCTACTTTATTATCTTTCTGTAATAAAGTCTTTCCCGGACGTTTAATTTTCCTTATTCTTGATTAAGAGCAAAAAAAATACAATCCAAGAAAAGAGTACCAGATACTGACGAATGCTAATTAATTTTGCTTTTTGTTCAGTTTACCCCGAAGGGCTTCTTTTATCCAAATTAAAAAGAATAAAAACCTTCCAAGTACCAAGACTTATATTCGAAGACAAATGAAATGACTTTATGCCTAACCGTCTACCTACGAGTATTTCGGGAAACTAATTTAATTCTTAGGAAATGACGCACCGAACTTCTTTTCAGGGTGTAAGAAGCACCGCGCCCATGGCAAAGAAACAGCGGCGGCGGACGGAGGGAGGTTCAAATGTGTATTTATCAGTGGCGGCCACGATTACCTCAACTTTAACATCTTTAGCCGAGATAACATCAGGTTGGAAAATAGGTAACACCGCGAAAGGGGAAAATGCACGAATTTTGAAATGACGGTGGCCCCAACAGGATGCGCCTCGACACGATCGCATTGAAGAAAGTTCTGGTCATGGTATATATAAAAGCCGCAAACCGAAAGTCTAAAGATCCAAAGATCACAAAAGAAAATTAAATGAAAGGTCGGTTTAGTTTGGCTGGACGGTAAGTCGGTCCTCATCTGTGCTCGGTGCATAGATACGAGTAGTTTTGTGGTTGTTTGGTTTGTTGAACTTTGTTGCTGCTTTGCTGCACGCAGAACAACTCCGATGGTATACGACCACATGATCTTATCGAAAGGAACCAACACTCTTAGACCGCGTTATAGCTCCTAGATCGTCATTAAGTCATGTGAAATCATGTAAAACTTTTTCCGGCGCGGGGTGTTCCACATGATGACGACGATGATCATTCTTGGAGCTATTTCATATAATTATTGTTGGAGATTGTAAATTACTGTCTGTGCGTCCCTGATCCAGTGAACCTGAAGACCATGATAGTAACCGCATAAGAGTCCCGTAAGACCACAATATTCATTCCATAAAAACAAATGAAATCTCTTGGCAAGCCATCCACGGAAACGGAAAACCTTTGCGAAAAGCTATCTATACTATATTCTCTTCCTATATTCGTATCGAAGTTGCAACTATAAATTAATTTGTGTTTGATTATGACCGATGCGATGGCTTGATGGAAAGGCTCATTTTGTAGGCATTTTACGGATGTATCCGTATCTATTCCGCACACATGCGATTGTGAATCAACATTATATGCGCATTAGTACACACAGTAGGGTGCAAAATAAATTTACATAAAGAAATAGTACAAATCTTTCAATCTGCCAAGGTCCTCAAAACCACAAAGCAAAACAAAACAGGAATATCTTCACACTAAATTCCCAAAAATTACAATACAAAGAAATAACTGGGATATTTTTGTAATTCAATTCATTTTGATTCAATTATATTCAATTAAATTCAGTTCCATTCAATTTTATTCAATTAAATTCAGTTTAAATTTGCTACAGATTACGAAATATCTTTTTCAAGACGTTGATGTGGGTATGAAGATTGTGGAATAGATTCTCAATTTAGCATTGAAAAATGAGTCGAACACGCTGGATTACCATCCACATTACGCTG
The DNA here is from genome assembly GCA_963931855.1 of Philhelius festivus. Lineage (NCBI taxonomy): Eukaryota > Metazoa > Arthropoda > Insecta > Diptera > Syrphidae > Philhelius > Philhelius festivus. The sequence goes on along the minus strand of OZ007556.1, from coordinate 140,669,752 downwards.
ATTTAGATCCGAAACAAAATTTTTTTAAATAAATATTGTACGACTATAATTTGCACAGTACCGTATATATTGTATGATGGCACTGACATTTGCATTATCAATTTGATTTTAATTAGCTGCCGGGGTCATATCGATAGTAATCATTTATGCCGATGGAAATACAAGATAAGCATATTTGCCAAAGTTAAGATACTTCCGTGCAGCTGGTTGAATTGCAGTGTGGAATTGAGTAAGCAGATATACGAGTATGTCGGAAAAAGCTATAGATAGAAATTCTTTTACTGATATTATGGTTTGCTATTTCTTATTGACTTTTTGCATACATACGTCTCCATACACTAAACATTTTGATCTTCAACAAGAAACAATATTTTGTATAAGTACTAGTATTAAACTCTTTTTTCTGATTGATCATATTAACCAAAAATAATACTCACAAATAACGAAATGATAGAAATTGTAACATTTAGTTTCTGAAATCATAAAATTTGTTTGTCACTTGAAAATTATGAAATTTTAAACAGCCTATTATAAAGGTATAAGTATGATACTACTTAACAATTTGCTAACCTTATAGCAGTTTACTAACTCATTCTTAATTTTAAACATTTTCTAACTAGTATCGTACTAAAAGAATTTTCTTAATAAATTTCTTTTGAACACACCTAAAGCAATGACATTTCGTGTAAAAAAGTAAGTACACGAACCATTTTTGATGTTTGCAAATGTCAAAGAGTCATATGAAGCTAGCACGATACTAAAAAAATAAAGTAGGTATTCGATGATTTTAATTTTAATAAAAGGGTAGAGAAAGTATGATGCTATATTCGATTAAAATTTTCAAATTCGTTGTTTTAACCTAGTATGATACTAAAACAACTTTAGCATCGTACTAATTCAATTAAAATTTTGCGCCAATATCTTTATGTATTTTATTACATTTCATTTCAGTATTTTAATATAGATCGAACGAAGCTAAAATAAAGTGATCTTAACGTAAAAGGATCTGAAAAATCTTTTGAATTGCGATTAATAAAACCAAGCATGGAACTAGCTTTAGCAACAATATAGTCAATGTTATTAGAGAAGGTTAATTTTATATCAAATAACCCAAGAAAGGGGCGAACGCAGGTAGGAGTTTTAGGGGTTAAAACCCCCCTCCCAAACAACCAACAAATAAGAGTTCATTTTGTTAAAGAAAAAAGAGACAAAGTGCTATTTTCGTGCCATTATTAATATTAATGTAAGTTCAATTGATTATTAGAAGTTTTGTGTTTCCCTTTATCGGTTCTCTGCGTTTTTTTTACGACTTAAAGGTACTATAAGGCAAGTAATGCATTCGTAAAATAAATCGAACTCAAGATTTTTATCAAAGTTGACATTACGATGATAGCGAAGAAAAAGTGGGTCTCGAAATTCTGTCTGTCTGTCTCTTCGACTATGGCCTAAGAGCATGGGCCGATTTTCGTAAAAAAATTTTTTAAAAACCAAAAATAACGGTACGAATCATTTTTTGGAAGCCCTCTTGGAACAATTTTATTTTGTTTGTTTTTGATTTTCTCGAAAACAGTACAACCGATTTTAATCATTATGAAGCTCCTCCAAATTTTAAATATTGAGCGTTTTTCGTTTTTAGTTCAGAGTAGTACTTGAACTGTCAAACAAAATATCGTGTTTCTTTTTTAGCTCAGAGTGTATAACAGTTCAATGATTGTTCCTTTTTTCGTTGAGAGTGTGTTCAGAGATTGTTCAGAGCGCACTCTATGAGCTCTGTATAAAAAATCTGAGTACTTAGACAGAGTTAAATGCTGAAATCATTCTGACAGACAGAAAAAAAAACTCAAAAACTCGCGTGTGTTTATAAAATAATTCAGAGCTCTTAGAACACACTCGATTCGGAGAAAGTTCAGAGCATGTTTGAAATGCTCATGCTCTGTTCAGTGCTCTACTCTAAATGAAAAAAGAAAAACGCCAATTATTTTTTTTGGAAACTCAATATTCCGAAAACCCCTGCTCGATTTTTTAAACTTGAATAAATAAAAGTTTCTTAATATAATCTACAAGATCTGAGGGAAAAAAATTGTTTTAACTAAAAATTAAGGTACCCACCATGCAAGTGTTAAAAAATCTTTTCGAAAATCGTATTTTTCTCAAAAATGGCTCCGAGAATTTTGATAAATTTTAATTTTAATTTAATAAAAAAAATTAAATTAAGACATTACTGAGTGTACCTACCATAAAACCAGTTTTTCGAATTTTGAATTTGTCATTATAGGCAGAACGGATTTCAATGAAATTTTGTATAGAGAAGCTTCTAGTTAAAATTGGCGTACCAAAATGTTTTCTTAAGTACCTATGTTTTAAAAATCTTTTATAAAAGATATTATCTGTTTAGCTCTAACTACTAAACTACTATTTATAAAATAATAACTTAAGGAGTTGTTTTAGTCATTTAAAAAATGAATTTTTTGCTTATGAACATTTTTTCTCTAGAAATATTAATTTTTGAACTTTTTACATAAAAGCAGGTTCGTGCGACCAGCACCTTCTGGAAGCGTTGTGGTTATAACTATGTAGTATAGTAGTTAACGTAGGTACCAGTTGAGTGTCCTTATGTTTTCGGATAACTCTTTTTCGTATGATCGCAAAAGTACAACAAGATATGATTTCACGTATTTATTTATTTAATTTATTTATGAAAATCTTATATTTTTTGACAAACCCCCTCCCCCCGAAATTTTGTTCGGCGTCCGCCCCTGACCCAAGATCTTTTTTTATGCAGTACTTGATGCTATACAGTCGTAAAGAAGTTATCTAAATTGATTTTTTACTGTTTTAAATAAATTCGGAAAATATATCTATAAAACAACCTTTTTTTTATTAATATCTGACAAGGAAACGTTTGAGTTTCGACATTCACCTTACTGGTTTCATTAATTTTAACGGACAAAAATTTTATATAAAATGTTTTCGAATATTTTAGAAAATATTTTTTTTGCAAAATCTTAAGGAATATTTTTATGTATGAATTTTGTAATCTTCATTTGCAACTACTATGTATTCATATTGAAAAAATCATAAATAAATGGCGTAACAGCCGTGAAGAAATAGAAGCTTAATAATTCATTTGCAGGAAGAAGAATCTGATTATTTTAAGAGATGGTTTAACAATTTCATTATTTTGGACATTTTTATCTAATTATGTGCATCTATGTATGTTGAAATTATAGCAAGGCAACATAATCCCGAATCCCATATTCTAGAATGGCAGAAATTGAGAACTCTAGTTCACAAATTCCTGAATGTCGGAATTCCGAATGCAAGAAAAAATCCCAAATGCCAAAAAAATTCGAATACATTCGGAATTGAACCCCAAATTCCAATACTTTTAAGTAGTAATACTACAATACTTTTAAATAAATTAAAATGTTTTGTATATAGCTTCTGTTCATTTTTGTTTCTTTTAAATGTTTTGCAGGCATTACCACATTCTTGTTGTGCGATTAGAGACAGAATCTCTGAATTTAACAGAACGTCCGAAGCTCAAGGGTAAGCTGATGGACATTCTCTGAAGCGCGATTATAACAGTTGAATTGACACCTAATTGTGTTGACACCCAACATCTACCAAAGAATATCTATAGGCCAATCGGCAGCAAAAAAGATATTTGATATAATTGAAAACAAGTCCACTCAAACTGTATAATTCAGATTGGTAGGTCTCAGAGTATTTCGAAAATATGACGAAATTGTTGCACAACTGCCTACCAGAAAGCTTCATTGTTTGAGGTTGTACAGCCAAATACCTTTGCTTTTAGCAAACATTGATGCATTGAAATTAGCTGTTTCAAAACTTGCCGGTTTTTATGATCATATATCGGAAACAGAACTTCTCTTAGAGACACCAAAGCTGCGAAGTCATTTAATATAAAACCGGCCAGTTAACTTGTCTAGGTGATTATCTTTAGTCTTTTTAAAATTCATCGTAGAATGTGATTTTAAGGAATCTTTTCCAAATCTTATCGTCGCGTCGCATTAAAAATGTTTATGAAAATATGTGTATCAGTTGTGTCATGTGAGAGGAGTTTCAATAAACTAAAATAATTAAAAATTACTTCAAGACAACAATTACTGAAATGAGGCTCAAGAATTTTGGCATTTTAGCCAGCTACGCCACTGACGCAATGGTTTTGCCAGCGTTGAAGAACAGCTCTTCAGCACAATAGGGAAGATACTATCTGAGAGGATTTGTGTACATATATCGAGATCTTTCAATACTCTTGCAACTGTACGAGTACAAAAAAAAATTCGTCCCATAAAATTGTTATAAGGAGCCATGACCAATTATTTTATGAAAAAGTTTATTTGAAAAATGCACGTAAATTTTCAATCCACTTTATATATCAGAATCAACTATTACCTACCCCTAAGATCAAAAGCAAACACAAAAAATGAAAAAGTTACATTTTGAATATTAAAATCCCGAATGGCTCATTTTCATTATAGATTTTTTAGATAATTCACTTGGTTTGCCCAAAAAATTCAACAAAATTCATAGACGTGTAAGGCATAGATAAATCAAAACGGTATGACTTGAATTAAGATGACAGCTCAATTGATAAATCATACAGAAAATAAGATGACAGGACTTCTACTATCGTGTAAAGTGGCTTTAAGCTTTGATAATGTGCGTGGTTAGTCCTTGGATGGGGGACCGTTCAATACCAACCGTATGCTGTTGACATGTGTTTCTTCTGTTGTTCTTTCTTTCCGTGTGTCTCTCTCTGTTGTAATGTCTAAGGCTAGGACCGCACTTGCGATTTTTCGTCGAGGCTATTAAAAAGTCGTAGTCGCTACAAATTATTGTCATGCACGCACTTGTGATTTTTTTTGAGCGCGACTATTTAATCGCAAAAAATAAAACACACTACTTTTTATGTGAGTGCACGCATTTGCTACAAATAAGTAGCGACAGAAAAATCGCTTGAAAAAATAGAACTTGTTTCATTTTTATAATCGCTACGATTTTTAAGTCGCATGTGCGTGCATTCACATTTAAGGCCATGTGTCTTACTTTTTGCGACTTAAAAAATCGAGGATTAAAAATCGCAAGTGCGTGCATGCCAATTTCTCTTTGCGACTACGATTTTTAAATCGTAGTAATTTAAATCGTGTGGACATATCCATTTGAGTACATGTGTTTCATTTAAGTTTACGACAATCGCATCGCAAGAAAAATGAAACAAATTGCGACTTTACAATCGTCATGATTTGTTGGTAGCAAGTGCGTTCATTCTCATTTAAATTCATGTGTTCTATTTTTGCGATTAAAAAATCGTGCGATTCAAATCGCAAGTGCGGTCGTAGCCTTAGCCGATGGTCTCAGTTGGCAGTACTCTCAGTGTCTCTACTTCGTTGATTTATCTACAGAGTAGTGCAATGTGAGAGACAAATTGACACAGCAACTTCAAGAGCAACTTTAACAGCAACGAAAATTAACATTAAAATCATACATTTTTTTAGTTTACTTTTCTACATTCAGAAATCTCATTGAATGTTGAACCCATGCCATTTTTAAGTCACCTCCAAAACTCTTGTTGCTGCTCAGGAGACTTTTTTGTTAGATTTCTGTCTATGTCCGATTGCGTCTTAATGATTTCCACCATTTCTCTAAATTGTTTCCGATTAGTCGTCCGTTTTTTATTAAAATTTGTTAATTAAACACTTAAACATTCATTATGATAAACTTTTGACTTACATTTTTTTGCTTTCATTGTTTTTTTTTGTTTAAGCCTGGTACGCAGATCGCGGTAAATTTTATCTCCCATACAAAATTCTCTCCAAAACTATGTCAATCATTTTAGCCCAGTGCTACGCTGCTCCAGCTTAAAAATTAAAATTTCTTTTCGAACTGTACATAACTTATCTGTCAAAATTTAGCGCACGAAATAATTATCTCTCACATTTATTCTCGATCTAAATTTCAATTTGAAATGGAATAATATTAAGAAGAGTATTTGGTGACGGAAGTCTTAAAATATTTTCCACAGCAAAAATCACTCATTATTCTCATTTATTTCCATTCATACTCGTAATTCTGAAAAAAAAAAAGTGAACTCACCAATTTTTTTTAAATCTTTGAACAAAATTCATTTACAGAACAGCTGTTTTCTGTGACATATTCTTCACAAGGTTCTTATGTCAACATTTAGCTTGGATTTTAGCTGATGTTTAGAGAAAAATGTGGGAGATAAATTTTAGCACGATCTGCGTACTAGGCTTTAATTAAAAACTCACTTCAGATTCGTCTCGAAATTGGCGCGAATGTAAAATGATAGAAATTGTATGGAGTGCGAATGGATTGTGAATTTAGTAATACCAGATAAGTTGAACAAAATGTCGATGGTGCACTTTATCTCATTCGCCGAACTCTGTATTAAAGGTGATTATTTTCGTTGACCAAATCAACATCATTTTGGAAAGTCTTGTGTAGTTATTATTATTTGAGGCATAGAGCAGTGTGAAAAGAGTGATGAGATAAAAGTGTTTTTATTTTGTTCTGCGGACGCACAACCAACCAATTTACCAACGCAATGAGGAACCAGTGAATTGTATACACCACATTTGAAAAAGGATCACCTGCTATTGTCTTGAAATTGGTATTTTGCAGCGCGTTAAGACTAAAAGAGTCGAACTTTCTATGTGCCTAAAGTTATTCTCTGCAATATCGCTGTTACTCAAACAAGATCCTGATAACTGAAACCAGAAGCAAAATACCGCTATTAACAAAGACAATCGGGCGGCTGTTAAGGTTATGACTGTCGATGTTTTGACTATGTGATATTTTATCCTCTGAATTAGTGCAGCAATGCTGGAAATCAAAGCTCGCTATCATTCGTTATATGGGTTCCAGGTCAAAGTGGCATTGAAGTGAATGAAATGACTAAGGGTGTGTCAAGCCCAAGGACATGTCCATTCTGGCAGAAGAGTCAACACTCCGCTCGAAGTTATGAAGGGCATTTCATCTTATCTACGAGTAACTGCATTATATCTAAGAAGAAGCACTTGATCTGCGATGTATAACAAGACTAGACATTGCCAGCATCGTTACTAAGTTTAGCGGGCACTGGCCAATAGGAGAGCATGCAGCCCATTAGGAACACCAGTAGAACAAGGAAACAGTAATTTATTTATTTCGAAAATGCCTTCGGGCCGAATTAAGAGCACGCATTCGTTTGAATAACATTGACGAACTATCGGAAATGAAGAATAGACTTTTTTTTCACTACGAGATGATAGGCTCCAGGGCGAACTTCGGTTGATTCTGTACCGTGTTCTACATGGGATTTCTAAGACAATGAGCTACCGGACTGAGAAGGCTTTGTGGAAGGTTTATGGTGCACAGTTGCCGGATGATTAATCGATAGCTGCCGCTTCAGACCTCTGTCAACAAACTGCTTAGTTTGGCACAGTGTATGGTTTCGGACGTAGGTGGTTGTCCGGTTGTGTGAATATCCGAATCCAAACTGAGCGACTTCGTGATGACATGTCAACAATTCCCCATATCAATTCCATCCACGTTTCAAACGACTTACGATATTAAAACCGTCTACTTCAAAGCTAAATGGGAAAGAGGGTTAGACTGCCCGTGGTCACCATTCCTACCCACATATACCTGCCTTCCATTTCTATAAGTTTGTTTTAATAATAATAAAAAGATCCAATTCAAGATTTCTTCCATACTAACCGATAGCTGAGAAAATGTAACGATTTAGTTGAAGACTATCATAGGAACAAAAATATATTGGTTTATTAGCTGCCTCCATCATTAGAAAAGCAACCTCCCAGACTACTATAAACTCATTTGCTTCATTATATTCAAAGAACTTAACCGCAAGTGAAAAGCATAGATTTCCCTGCCACGTAAAAACTATTAATTGGCCGCAAAACAAGCAGTGAATTGCTGAAGAATAATAATCTGAACTACAATTGCCAAAGCTTATAACACTTGGTGAACTCCAAATGCATTCACGAACAAGATCGACATCTTCTTTGTTTTTATTGCAGCGCACCATAATGATGTCGGTGTGTTTCTTGAAAGACACCGAAAGTATCTAGATTTAGAGAAAACGAATTACCCCAAGTCACGTATCGAAGTAGCAAATAGGTAAACTATAAAATGCGATGGCAGTGCATCGGCCGAATGACTTTGGCGCGGCTCAATTGAAATGCTTGATCCGTTTTTTGAGTATTTTTACACCATCGGAGAGCTCGTTACACGTGCTTAAGTGAAAAAACAATTAATTTTCCGTCCTAGCCGTCCAGACTATCTACCTACTTCTACCCGCATCACGCATACCTGACAACAGTTCATTAAATAGAAGCTATGTTTATGGAACACCACCATGCAAATTCCAGAATCGATCTGGAGTATAGATGTGTAGATGTCTCAAATAATTTTCCCCCCCAAGTCACTGCTCCCAGCACGACCGTCGACAAGTGCTGAAGGGTAATTTGTCACGATTGTCAGAGGCCCAGATTTCTAAGAGCAATTAAAGATACATCTGTAGATGGAGAAACATTCTTCAAGAGTGTTATATGAGATCAATGTCTGTTCCTCCTCATACATCTGTATCTGTTTCAAAAGTGATTTACATAGATGAACGTGTAAAAGAACTGAAAGCCAGAAGGAAAACTGGAGGAACATGGACTGCTGAAATTTTATTAAAAGAAAATATAGTCTAAGATCGGGTCATAGGACGATCTTCTCTTATCGATATTTTCGGAGGAAAAAAACGCCAAATATTGTTTTCGAAGCAGAAAGTGATTATAGTGGATTTTTTATCGATATGCAATCCCATTTGCTAGAATTCTCTAAACGGGATTCAGTGTATGAGGACTTATAGATACATCACCTATACAAATTCTTATTTATCATACATTTTTCTACCTATTACACTGCACAACAAAATTGCAACTTTTGTCTGATGATTGACTTTTATCACATGATGTTTACTAATTTGACGTCGCTGATTCTAGATATACCCTCGTTTTTTTTGTAACAGCTCTTGTTTACAAGTTATAGCTTTCACAATAAATTCGACGTATGACCGTGTTAATTTGCTGATAATAATATTATTTTTTTCGTTTTTTTAATATAATTTGTTTTGGCGTTGTCAAGACGAGTTTGTGTGAATGATCCGAATCATTTTTGTTTCATTTGCGGAGATTATAATGTTTAAAAAATACCGTTTGAATGTGACTACGTTCGTAAATGAGGCTTACAAAAATTACTTTGGTCACCCGCTGGAAATGAAAAACAAGCCTTGGATTCCGCGAAAGGTATGCAAAACGTGTGTTGAGTTTCTAAGTTTGTGGACAAATAAAAAAAGGAATAGATAAACGTACGAAACGGCTGGAAAGAACCCGTGAACCACCCCGATGACTGTTATTTTTGCTTGGTGAACATAACTGGTATTAACTGAAAAAATCGAGCCAAATGGGAATATCCTTTCATACGGTCGGCAAATAGAAGTGTTTTGAGCCCTAAAATATTAGTATCAAGGGATCGTATAATTTTGCCTCCGTTACATATAAAAATAGGCCTTATAAAACAATTTGTAAAAGGTCTGGACAAAAATGGAAATTGTTTCCTTTTCCTATCAAAAATGTTTCCAAAACTGAGTGCAGAAAAGATAAAAGCGGGAATTTTTGACGGGCAACAAATAAGTTCATTAATAAAAGACTCAAATTTTATGAAAACTATGACAAATATTGAAAAAAAGGCATGGAATGAGTTTGTTTGACTGGTACAAAATTTTTTTGGAAATAAGAAACATTCAGACTTTTCTCAACACGTGAAAGAACTAATGAGACACTTTCAAAAGCTCGGATGTAACATGAGCATCAAGTTACACTTTCTTCACAACCACTTAGACTATTTTCCTGCCAATCTTGGGGATCAAAGTGAAGAACAGGGCGAGAGATTCCACCAGGACCTTCGTACGATGGAGGAACGCAATCAAGGCTACTGGAACGCTCACATGATGGCTGACTATTGTTGGAGCATTCAAAATAGCTCTCTGCCTTCAGCTTCAGCAAGAAAATCGAATAAAAGGAAGTTTTTTTCCACTTAAAATTAAATAAATTGAAATCATCTCCAAATAAAAAGTGTTTTTTTTATGAAAAAAACATGTGTAATATTTTTTTAACTAGAGCTGATACAGAAATTTCAATCACAGATTTCAAATCGTCATTGAAAATTGGACTTATATCATATAACATAACCCAATCATCAGAAATGCTGTTGTGCAGTGTTATATATGTATATAACGAGCTTGTGGTAAATTAAAAGGAACGGGTCACTTATGGGTTGGAGAACTCCTTGGACCATCGTTTAACGAAGCCAAGTGCTGAATTGGCCTTAAGAATTATATCGTCATAATGGGAGATGAAGTTAAGTTCCTGATCACATAATATACCAAGGTCACGTATCGATTTGACTATAGATAGAGGCTTATCATGAGGAAGATAAGGACGGGGAGCAGAATTGAAACGTTTTCGTGAGAAAGTGATTGAATGGCATTTGGCAATAATTTAAGCTAAACTGTTTTTGAGACACCAAACTGAAAAATTATCGAGATCGAGTTGGATGAGAGTAGAGTCCTGTGTAGAAGAAATGGTCTTGAAGAATTTGGTATCGTCGGCGTAGAGAGAAATATGAGAATATTTCATGACCATTTCCATATCGTTAATAGCAAGAAGAAAAATGAGAGGGCCTAAGTGGCTGCCTTGAGGGACTCCGGACGTTGCTAAGAAAGTGCAAGAGGATGGAGATCTAAAACGAACACTGTAGTAACGGTTTTTCAGATAGGAAGAAATCCATCTCAATAGAATGGGTTCAAAACCGAAGGTGGATAGTTTGAAAAGTATAAGTCTATGGGAGATTGTATCGAAGGTCTTACTAAAATCGACTTCCTCGCCATGCTCTAAGGCCGACAGGACGAAAGACACAGATTCAACAAGACTTACATTGAAAGCTCAAAAATTCATACAGTATGCTTTCGAAGAGTTTTGGTATACATGAAAGGACGATAATTGTTAACATCACTACTACCAGAAAGTGAGAATCTTTACATTAGGCCGTCATAACACAACTCAGCTGTTTGTCAAAAATGAAAACATTATGTCTGCCTGTCTCATTTAATAAACAAAAATAAATATAATGAATAAAATAAATAACATTTTCGCGTTTAGAGGCATTATAAGGATTGGAGGGACTTTATGATGTACGAGTACTTTTTATAATGAGTTTATAAGCAATGTTGATAGTTTTTAAAAATAAGAAATTCTTGAATATGATCGAAGCTTGTGAAAAATATTCAATTCAAAGCAGAGCGATTAAAAGACAAAAAGTGAAAAATAGACGCTTGAGAAATAATTCACCACAGTAAACAAATATTTAAACACCTTTTGTGTAAAAACATAAAGGTGTTTAAATATTTGTTTATTGTGTCCGGTTTTTACGTGTTCAGTTAAATTTAAAAATAATTCACCACAGACCAGAGTGATGTTTTCTGAAAATAAATTTTACAATGTAGGGAAGTGTGGTAATGTTTAGTAAAAAGGCTGGCAGATATTTTCTTATTGCTTACGGTGGAAGGGGGTTTGAGATTGCGGTGGTTCAATATAGTATGTCAGTGGTATAAGGAAGTTTCTGAACCCACAGTACTTTTAAGTTAAAAAGCTATTGCCATAGGCGCTTGCCTGGCGACTTTACAAACCCTAAAACGGAGCAACGTAGTTCTGTGAGCGGGTGTGGCCCTAAAATAGGGAGTTAAAATCCTGAGAACCAGCGAAGTGGGCCACACACAGTACTATTAAGCTAAAAAAAACTGTTGATATATCGAGCCTCCTCCGGTGCAATAACGGCGTAAGTGCAATTTTCCTAAATGTTGAGGAATCATGTTTAAAATTTTCTTGTTTATCAAAATATCTACAATAACGTTTCAGCTTTTGTGTCAAACAAAAAAGTGGCCTCTTTTGTGCAATAGCAAAGATATAATCACGTCGATTTTACCACTTGACATTTGGGTAATTTATGTTCTTAACTCAATTTCAGAAAAAATTGCACTTACGTCTATGTTGCGCTGGAGGAGTTGGGATAGCTACTCGTAGACGTCTGCCTGGTGACTTTACATACTCTAAGAGGTATTAACTATCGAAAACTGGCCACTTTCACTACTGTTAGTGAAGAAAACACTTTAAAAAAACTGAGGTTAAGAATGAAAAATAAAACACTTTTTTATGTTTTAACAGTGTTTCCTTACTTTAATATTTCAAATCTGTCTGAGTCGCACGAACTTGCTCTTCTGTAAAACACTAGGAAATTCAAAAATGAATGTTATTAGAGAAAAACTGTTCATAAGCATAAAATTCATTTTTTATATGACTAAAACAAATCCTTTAGTAGTTGGAGCTAAAAACAGAATGCCATGGTTTATGCAAGAACAAAAATTATAAGTCGCTGTAGTAGTTTCTTTAAAAAATAATTCTTATACAAAATTTTTAAAATATTTTTAAGAAAAATATTTGGTACGCTAACTTAAAGATTTTATTACTATACGAATAAAAAATAAATTTCCAAAAAAATATGAGCCGTTTTTGAGATATTGAATTTTCCAAAAAAAAATGATTTTTTTTGCAATGTTTTTAAAAGTTTTTAGGAGCTTATCTACAAAAATTTTCATTAAAATCCGTTATGCCGATAATGAGAAATTCATAATTAAAAAAAAACACGTTCTATGGTAGGTACATTAAATAAATAAAATTTGGTGGTGCAACAGCTCGAAGTGAACCAGGACCTAGTGACTTACAACTCTCAACCATTCCTGTGTGCGTGTTACCAGAAACGGAGGGGACCTACAATTTTCTGCCAATTCCGAACGGCTAAGGAGCAGCACTTTCCATGACAAGAGATACTCTTGGAGGATTTGTCAATTCCTCGCGAGAGGCAGTACACCCCTGAAAAAAACTTTCTTGCAGCGGCTGAGAATCGAACTCGAGACCTTCCGCAGGACAGTCCAATGCACTAGCCATTATACCAAGGGGTACTACATGGTATGTACTATGGTATGTACACTTGTATAGTCAGTAATATATACATTTCAAAATTTTTTTTTACTAAACTAAGGATCGTAAAAATTAAACAAAAGAAAAAAAAATTATCAAATTTCTCTGAACCTTTTTCGAAAAAACGGTTAAAGGGGGTGTACCATTAATAACCATTTTTCGGAAATTTTTTCAACCATTATCCAGTTTTACCTAAATGAAATTTTTTTGGATCTTTTTCGAACAGTTTTTGAGAAAAAAATATTTATAAAATTTCGAGAAAAAAAATCGTGTGACAGGTTCCGTTATTTTTGGTGTTAAAAATAAAAGAAAAAAAAAACGTGTGGGGGGAAAAAATTAAAAATACTATCTACCAAGTTTAAAGAAAATCGGCCGAGCCGTTTAGGCTCTAGTCGAAAACACAGACAGACAGAATTGCGAGATCCACTTTTTTCGTCTTCGTTATTATCGTAATGTCAACTTTGATCAAAATCTCGAGTTCGATTTTTTTACGAATGCATAACTCGCCTTATATGTACTCGTAGTACCTATAAGTCGCAAGTAAAAATCCATATCATACTCGTGCTATATTAAAGGCCCCGTAAAAAGACTTGAAATTATGTATATGTTAAGAGTAGAGATTGATGCTTTAGTTTTAAGAAAATTCAAAAAATATCATTAAACCGTTTTTGCGATATCGAATTTTCAAAAAAAAATATTTTTGTTTAAATTTTCATATGCAATGTTTTTTTTTAACTTTTTTGAAGCAGAAAATTAAATTTATGTCGGTAATGAGAAAGTCAAAATTCGAAAAAATGGTCCTATGGTAGGTCAATAATTTCTTAATTACAATTTTTTTATTGAACTAAGCGAATAAAATTTTTGTATCAAGATTGTGGATGGCGTTTTACTATTTCCAATAACAAGTTTCTTAACATTTGTATGGTGGTTTCTGTTATTTTAAGGTAGACTAAGATTTTTATCGTACATCTAGTATACAATATCAAAAAAACTGTTAATTGAGAAAATCAAAAGAAATCGAGAATAGGGTTTTCGAAATATAAAGTTTTCAAAAAAAAAATAAATGATATCTTCCAAGTTTCAACAAAATCGGCCGAGCTGTCCAGGATGTAGTCAAACAGACCGACAGACAGAATTGTGAGATCCACTTTTTTTTCTTTCCTATCAAAATCTCGAATTCGATTTTTTTTTACTAACCCATAACTTGCCCTATAGAAGGAATGTATATACGAGTATATGTATATCGGAGTTAAAACTTGAAAAACTTCGGTTTGTATAATACTGCTGCTTAAATGCTCTAAAAACTGAAAAAAAATGTCAAACATTTTGGAAACTAAATTAAATAATTTCGCAACAAATTTGTTTTGGTTGATAAAGAGCTCCTCTAGTTCGAATTAGTAGATACTCCATTTTCAAAGAACATAATAATATTTTCCATACATTACTCTCTTCTGATAATTCGAATTTGATATTTCTCAAAAAATTCGACACACATCTTTTTAATTGATTGATGAACATTTAGGTTTAAGAAGATATCAAAGTACTTCTCAATAAAAGCTTCGAATATTCAAGTAATCGTCCACTGTAATGGTAAAAGCATTTAATTAGTTTGGCACAATGGCCAATTGTTCGTCTTTTTTTTTTTTGTAAAATTTTACAAGTTTTGCTGTCAAGTAAATTCTTTAAGGCAGATGGCAAAAGTGGTATTTCAGAATAGATATGTTTTGATTTTGGTGTCCCTCAAGGATCAATCATGTGACCGATCTTGTAAACCTTGAATATCTATGTATTTCTCATATTACCATCGAGTGAAGCAAACATTTTCGGTGAAAGCACAGAAATACTTTCTTCGCACCTGAAATTTTTGGTCATTTGTCAAGAATTTAAGAAATTCAATTTCATCAATTTCCAACGCTCTTCTACAACGACAACTAGCTCCTTAGATAAGGCATATATACTCGCATCTCATTTTTCTGCTAGCTCTACGTTGCCTCACAGCAACATTGCCCGTTCTGTACTTGGGATTGTAAATCATTCAAAGCGACAGGGATATTTCCGCACTTATATAGCTGCAAGAGCCTTTCGAGATCTTGATATAAACAAACTCGCTGATCCTTATGGTATACCCCAAATTCTCCATGTTCTTCATCGCTGGCAGAACCATTGAATATTATTTTATATCGCTCCTATTGTTCTGGAATCTTTCCAAGAAGATGGAAAACAGCATTTGTCCAGTCTATTCCTAAAAAAGGCAACTCTTTCTGCTACCGACGATGTGCACTTAATACCCTTTTTTTCAAGTACAGTATTCCCCGCTTAATTGCACCGACCATTTTGTCAGATTTTTCGGTCAATTATCCGGGTGGTTCAATTAACGAAACCCCGCTTAATTGACACGACCTGTTCAATTAAACGAAACCCGTATAATTGCACGAGTCGGTCAACTAAAAATTAAAATATTCATCCCAGAAATTTACTATGAACATTTCATTGTGAACTTACGAAAACCTTGAAAAAACTGAAAAAGAATACACACACAAAAATATTTGAACACGTTTTATTTAAAAAATAAACATACATACATAATTAAAACTATGAAACAGAAATAAATTATTTTTAAAAAAAAGTCACTTTTAGCTTCGAAAAGGATACAAAAAAATAATAAATACAATAGTATGTAGGTATGTACCTCGAAAGGCTCATAATGGTTATTTGCATAAGTACATTGGTTTGAAAAAATTTGTGATTTGATTTTGATTGATTGTTTTGTTTTGAACAATGTCTTCTTGTTTTTCAGCTCAACTGTAAATTTATTTAGTGGTAAGAAGTATAAACGTAGAATTGCAATGTCCTGAAGAATTTCGAAAGTCGATGGTAATATGGCTTCAAATTCTTCTTTTTCTTAAACCGTTTTTAAAAATTCGGCGTTTGTTAAGCATTGTACTTAAGTATGTTGTCTATGACCACGATATCATTTTCCGGCTTCTCTTCATCTTGAATGATACCTGTCTTTTAAAAAACCACTTCAGACGTAGGTTAAGTAATAAAATATTTCTAATATTTGTTTCATTATAATTTTTTTGTACGTCCAATTATCCGAAAAATGTCCATATATTTTTTTTTCGGGTGCATATTTTAAAGTTCAATTAACCGAGTAATTCAATTAAGCGGGGTTCAATTAACCATCTAAAAAGCTATGCTACTAATACGGGAAATTTTCCAATGCAACTTTTTCGGTCAATTAAGCGGGATGTTCAATTAAGCGAGGTGCAACTAAGCGGGGATTACTGTACATGGAATCGCTGATAAATCATCAGCTCAAGAAATATATCGCAGATCGAAAGCTTCTGATAACTGGCAAAACGGCTTTCGCACCAATCGTTCCACTAATCTGGTGGCATGTCTCACTGAAGAGTGAAACAGATCTTTTCATTGTTTCGGACATAGTAAAATTATTGCGATCGATATTTCTAAGGCGTTTGATAGAGTTTGGTATCAAATCGGGTGGTGCTTAATAATTCGAAAACTCAATACTATTTAAAGATGTTGAAGAAAAGTTTACTCCCTAAGCTATTGTCCCTGAATGTCACTTTGATCGAAGAAACCGATAAACTGTCAGTTCTCGCCAAAAACGCTGTAAGATGCTTAGGATTTCTATATCAGTGTAAAAAATTGTCACCTCTTTTGATCTGGATATAATTAAAAAAGCGTTTAAACGTCCAAATCTCGAATATAGCTTATAATTTGAGCAGCCTAAACTTCTCTCCATTTCTTGAACAGAATGCAGATCAGAGCGTTAAAACTGATAGGAAACAGAACTATCATGGAATCATTACCAGCTCTTGGACATCGTCGGAACGTTTCATGTCTTTCCTGGTTTTCACTCGTAGTAGCCAGTTCCATTCATCTCCTCAATCGGTACACCCATTATACCCTATTCGCTAGGAATAATTTACCCAACACCGTTTTCCCATTCCATTTCAATTTACAAACTTTTGAAAATAGTGTTCATTGACATTGACGCCTCCTTTCTATCCCTCCCTAATTTTACCCATCGCTCGTTCTGTGGCTGATATTATAAGGGTCTCAATAAGCTTTGAGTGCGAGTGAACTAAATTTTTGCAACAGTTTAACACTTTTACTATACCCCAACACTTTTGCAACAGAAATGCACAACAGTGTAAAAGCGCTTTTGATAGGACGTTATAAATAAAGTTTGTGGTTGGTATCAACCTTATTCAAGTCATTAAATTCTAAAAAAAAAAATCGTTGATTAAAAATAACATTAAATGAAAATATTACTATCACATCAGAAATAATAAATCAAAAATTATTATCATCAAGAGCTACCACAAATTACTATGTATTATTATTATAACCTTTAAAACAACCCAAGCATCATACGAACTTCACTTGCAACGGACAACTATTGAGGTCAGCTAATAAATCGATATTAAACACCTCTTCTGATTTCTCCAAAATCAAAGCAACATATTAATATGCTTAGACCTTCATTTGGAATACTTGGCCAATCCACTCCAAAGGCAGAGCAAACATCATAAATAATTATTTCGAGAAATACTCGCCAAAATCGATAAACGTCATTTTCATCCTGCAAATATTGAAGTTAGCTCTGCAAGCTCAATATAATGCTTCATTGTTCTTGCCAATTTCCAGATATTATAACTCGTTCAATAAATTCTTCATCAATTATGAATTATGTTTATCAGAAAAATCCGGAATCATTTTTGATTGTTATTAGCCAAGAATTCCTGATGTGAAATTTCTGTTGCGAGAACTCTTTGGAACTCCGAATCTCCGTCTCCATAAAAAAGGAAACCTTTTTTAGAATTTATTCTAATTTCAAATGTTTTTATATTATTGAGTTTTTTTAATTCAATTTAATGTTTGGGTACAAATTTAGAGAAGGATATCCTTTCAATGGCAATGAACCGTAGTTTTGTTTTATATCGGCAAATAAAGGAGGCTTTGAATGAAAATCGTTGCCATTGACGGTTTCAGTCTTTAGTAGTTCTCCATCCTCCAGCAGAATGTGTGACCTTATTTTCTGGAAACAAAAAGAGATAATGGAGCACTCGCTTTGGGTATTGAAATAACAGATTGTTTGTGCAAATATGATTTAAAATGTTTCTACATTTGATATAAACCATTTTTATTTGAACTAAATGACAAATAAGCTAATGGATTCAAGAGTTCTATTGTGATTTATCAATGAAAGCAGTTTGAAATAAATATTTGAAAATTATATAAACATGCGACGTGTTTAAATCTTTTAATTTTAAAACAGAAATTTGCAGCACAGCAAAACTCCATAGTTAAAAAATACGAAGGTAGTCCTATAAGTACTTAGACTCACCGCCCGATGGTGCCAGTATCGCAAGAGAGATTAACTGAATCGGTGATTGTTAAAACAACATAAGTAACATTCTTGTTTTTTTTACAGGAGAGACAAAAAACCTTATATTTTTGAGGACGCGGCCGCATTGACAATTTTAACTTTAAAACCTGATTAGTGGTAGTTCTGCGAGTTGTTAACAGTTAAAAGTTTTAAAAAAATCTTTTTAGTAAAGGAGATTTTTAAAAAACTAACTTTGTTTTTTGTGTTGTTTTAACACCCAACGTTTTGTTGAGAGCCAAAACAACTCAAATACGTTAAGTTATGTTGTTTTTACACTCAATTTGCCACGTAAGTCTTAGCGAAATCAATTGAATATAAAATACAATATAAAATAACACATTATTAAGATATCAGTATTTTATTAAAAAAAAAAAAAAAACAAGTACAAAAAATAAACAAAAACACAGCTTAGAGCCAGAAATTCATTAAAATACAAAATAATGAAAAATATAAAATCTATTTTAACATTATTTTAAAATGATATTTAAATGAATTTATGCAAACAAACTTTAAAAAATCGTTTTATTATTAAATTAATTAAATTTTTTATATAAGAAATTTCTTTAAAAAATGTTGGATGCGAATTTTAAGTATTTAATAATATTGATTTTAGGAAATAATTTCCAAAAATAATCGTTCATAGGTTTTGAAGATATGTATTGATTTTTCAAAAAAAAAATTTTTTCAAAAAAACCCAACAAATAATTTTTCGAATATTTTTATATACAATATTATTTTAAACTTAGGGGGACTCCTGCTGAAAATTTTTGGTTAAAATCCTTAGAGCCGTTAATGAGAAAGTCGAAAATCAAAAAAACGGTTCTATGACAGGTACCGTTAATAATATTTTTCCCCAATTTTTTTTTTTACCAAAACGTAGTCCATGTCCATAATATCACACATAATTTTTTTTATCAAAATCGTTAGAGCCGTTTTCGAGATAAATAAGATTTTGCATTACGGGTGTATGGGGGGTACCGTTATGTAGTTTAAGAGCTAAAAAAAAATTTCAATTTCCCTCTAGGGAATAACCGAAGACTCATAACTACCGAGTTTGAAGAAAATAGGTCCAGTGGCTTAGGCTCTTAATCGAGGTACAGACATACAGACAGAGAGACAGACAGACAGACAGACATACAGACAGACAGACGGAATTGCCGGACCCACTTTATTCGTCTTCGCTATCATCGTAATGTCAACTTTGATCAAAATCTCGAGTTCGATTTTTTTTTTCAAATGCAGAACTTGCCCTATAGTACCTATATCGCAAGTAAAAACAACAGTTGGCCTACTACGTTTTGCCAGCGTTGGGTGTAAAAAGAAATTAATTGCATGTACTAAATGTGTTTTAGCACTCATTTGTCAAAATGGCAGAATGCTGATTTCGCGCTCGAATTTCTGTGTGTTTCAGGTATAAAATTATGCTAGTTTTGCTCTCAACCTATAGCTCTACCCCTAAGCAGTGCAAAACCATAATAAAAGTGATTTCGAAAAATGTGTTACTTATGTTGTTTTAACAATCACCGATTCAACTATCGTCATTAGGAGCAAGTGACGTCACTGGAAAATGTAAACAAATTCGTATTAGCATTAGCATTAATCGGCCTTAGAGTTCAAATTCAGTTTTGACGCAGATATAGCATAATAGGAACTGTTTGGGCTGAAGAAAACCACCGCTTAAAATCCAACACGATATTACCACAGCTCTCAACTGTCATCGTCTCAATGTGCATCGAATGCTTTCTGGAAGTCGAGAGAGCATTCGACAGCGTGTGGATAGAAGGCCTAATTCAAAAACTTCATGTTATTCAAATGCCTGCACCATTAATAAAAATTCTCTTTTCTTTCCTATCTTTCAGGAAATTTTTCGCCCAAATAGATAACTGCAAGTCAAACATGAAGACTATCAGAGCTGGAGTCGCCCAAGGCTCAAAACTAAGGCCATTCCTCTACAACTTGATGACTTCCGACAAACCTTCTCCAATTGGATGCGAGAACCTTATGTATGCTGATGACTCACTCACCAACGCCACATCCATATCAGCACTAATCGCTGTAGAAATCCACATCAGCACACTCTTTCAATTCTACCAGAAACACTTCCAAATCGGAACTTTTCTATTTCAGGAGAATCCATTTGCAGAAATCTGGTCCTGAGACTCTCTGACGTATCCACCATACTTGGGAGTACATTTCAACGAGTTGCTAAGGTTTAACTGGCACTCAAGAAATGTGCTGAAAAAGGCCAGCTGGGCCTTCAGCCGTTTGAACCCATTGCTGATAAAAAGATCAGATTTAAGCCAACCGATAAAGATATTAATCTATAAGCAGCTCCTGCGACAAGTGATCAGCTGTTCCTTTCCAGTCTGGCTTTCAATCTCGAAGACAGCTATGAAGTAACTTCAACTATTCGAAAGGAAGATACTGAGGATCTGCACTAGATTCTTCTTGGGCCGTAAGCGACAGAAAAACTACAAAAAGTAGCATCTTTACACAGAAGCAAATGTAATCCCACTGGGCAAATGTCTAGTTCATTCAACAAGGAAACTAATGTGGAACATCATCGGCCACCTGAATCAAATTATGATAGGGATGACCACTGAACAACGACATCCCGAACCGAGGTATCTCAGTGTAATGGAAACTCTGGATGACAACGTAATCATGAAGACAATGGGTCAGCTGATCTACCAGAGAGTTCCACCTGCCGTTTGCCACTAGGGGCTTTGTACCTGCTGATCTACTAGAGCCTTTAGCCTGCTGTTTCTGTGCCACCAGGAGCATAGTACCTTATGATGTACCAGAGCGTTTTATCTGCTGTTGTGAAGTGCCATCAGGGGCGTAGTACCTTTCCACCATTTCCAAAATTATCCGAAGCCAGTTTTCCTGATACCAGAACATCAGGAGTTAAGTAAGCCATCAGACCAAAATCCCGAAACGTAGTTCATCAGAAACCATCAGATTCCGAGACTGAAACACGAAGTACAAGAATACCCCTAAACCGAGACCTCGCTTACCAGAAAATATCCATCTTGAAGTGTTTGAATTAAAGAGAATATTATTTGTTATATGTATAAGATCTGTTTCCTAATAAAATAAGGTTTAAAGGTGAAGTTGGTGTTTCTTTACAAAGACGATGAGAAGACTGACGAGCAAAACCTGGGCTGTAAACCAAAAAGCACATCACAAACTTTAATGCGCTAAGACTTTATAGTCGGTTTAAATCATCTATGTTTAGTTTACAAAAACGTCAATTACGTCTTATATCAATCTAATCTGTGGCAATAAAATCAAATGCCATTGGATAACTGGCTCTGCTTCTATTTTAAATGTGACCAAATAAAAGAAATCCATTCTTAAACATTTAAGTAGATTTCATAGCTCAGTGTATCACTGTACTTAATTTCAATATAATGACTACCGACCGTTTACTCTAAGCAACCTTTGATCTGAAGAAAACAAATCTCTTGGGCCCGATCTTTTCCATACAAAAAAATATCATTGGCTCAGTAACGTTACAATCTTCTGACCTAATAACTTTATGCTCAATCTGTGCTTCTTTCCATTTAATTTCTATGGGAATATTTTCCCGAATTTGAAAGTCTTAAAATAAACTTAGAAAGGTACTAAGACACGACGACGATCGTACGGGAAATTAATCATCCTTACAAATTTTCCCATCAACTTCCCATTATACAAATAATTTTTTTCTTCTTACTTCGATTAAAGAAAATAAGATGAAGATGATGATGATGCTCAAGCTCATATCGGATACAAAAGAACTTCTTTGGACGCCAAATGAAGTGAAAGCCTCAGCGCATCACTACACGTTTTCCCCTTGACCCTTTGATGGCGGCGGCGTGCATGGCGTCTTAGGGAAATAAAAAAATCAATAGGAAAAAGCTGGAGGCAAGTCCATGTATGTATGTGAGTCCATTAACATCATTATTCACTTAACATTTGGTACAAATTACACAGCATGTGAAACGATGCAGATAAATAAGATGTTCTTGACCAAGAACGATGGTGATTCCGTTCGCCAACTTACTAACTCAAGCGAGGAAAGTGAATATTTATATTTTAGCCGGAGGCCTCCTCTGATGGTTAATAGCAATAAGATCAGTTGTGAAAACGGCAGGATTAAATGAACCGAGACGAATTTATGATGTTGATTGTTGGCGCAGAGTGTGCCACACGAAGATGAATTTCTGCACATGAGATGTGAGATGTTGTAAGGACCTTAATGATACATTTTAGTATTTCCATATTAGCCGGCCTTCAACTTAAAAAAAAAACTCAAAATGTTACACTATATTATAGATTAACAATAAATTATTGGAAAAGCTTCTCCGTTTCAGTTCCAAGGGAAAATCAATAGTTCAATTTATTACTTAAGTATTTAATTTCGAAGTTTGAATGAATTGTCAGTTTATTCCTCCAGAAATAAGGATTTGTTAAAAATAGGTTGGAGCTCTATATTTGGTCTGTGTGACGATTAAAACTCAGAGAACGTTTCGGTGTAACTTAGATAAAGAAGAGTCATACTTATAGCAAATGTACAACGCATTTGTATCAATGTGATAGTCTGAGGTATTAAAAAGAGAATATTGTTCATGACAAAATTGTACTGAATTTGAAAATTATACTCTGTCGAATTTCAAGCTTAAAGGTTGTGTAACACTAATTCTGATTTTCGTTAATTTTTTTAATAATGTTGAATTTGCATTGCGTGGATTTGGACATGATTGCACGGAAATCTTTTCGACATGTGTACTTAACCCGTTTTAGTTTGAGTGAGTATTTTTATTATATTGGAAATAATTTCTAAATAGAGTGTCAAGTAATTACAATTTTAAAAGTAATACACTTAAATTTCCAAAATGCCTTTTGTGAGAAATAATTAAGCTTTTGATGATAATAATTTCCCAATAGCATTGCTTTAAATATTCTGCTCTTACTAAAAAATTATACTAACTCAAACTCGTAACAGAAACACCACTAAAAATTTTGATCTTCAATTTAGAAATTTTTGTTCAAGTTTTATTTCTCGATTAAATTTTATTTCTTTATTGAATTATGTAAAAAGTTTGGAAACTATGAGTAGCAGTGTCCCGTCCTTTACTATGGGAATACCTAAATAGTTG
This sequence comes from Philhelius festivus, assembly GCA_963931855.1. NCBI lineage: Eukaryota > Metazoa > Arthropoda > Insecta > Diptera > Syrphidae > Philhelius > Philhelius festivus. The sequence goes on along the minus strand of OZ007556.1, from coordinate 140,646,059 downwards.
TATTTTGCAATATTGTACTTTCGAACTTATTTTGTTTTTGTTTTTTTATCAAAGTGTCTTACATTTCTTCAAGCCATCAAGTGTCAGATTTACCTTCTTAATTTTTCATTTTTACTCACCTGAAAGAAAAAAAGAAAAACATTTAAGGTTAGTGTTAAAAATTACAAAAAAAATCTTAAATGGTAAATATTAACTTAAGTATCTAATTAAACAGTGGAGAAGACACATAAAGCAGAAATGAATTAAAAATAAAAATTGTGCATATAAAATTTGGTTAAATATCGAGAACAAGAGTTGAACCCAGCTGCTTGAGATTATTCACTAGTCTTTCCCGTCAAAATTTTTTTCGGAGTATCTCAACGAAAGATTCCGAAAAAGTTGTGTATTGAATACCATATAACGGGACAAAGAATAAAACAAAAATCGGAGGGTACTTTTGGGCTCTACCGACCTCTGAAATTATTAAAAACGCCATTTTTTCTTCTTTTTTAAGATTTTTTTTTAAGAATTAAATATGTAGGTTAATTATTTATTATGTAGATATGTATTTCTAAAAATATAGATATTCTTTCAACAATTTCTGCAGGTGCCTATTTGACTGACTAGGTATTTTTTCACTTAAGTTTCTTGAAAATATCGTAAAAAAACTTATTTTTTTTACTCCTTACGTTCCAAAGCATAAAAGAGTTTTTGTTTTTCCTAACTAGAATTTGACTCGACATCGAGTACAGAAATCGAATAGATAAGAAAGAATGCGTCGATTCCAATTCTCTTCTTCCGAAGAGAAAGATGGACGATACCATCGGAAGGAGGTTCTTGAAGAATATATTTCTATTCTTACAGAACCAGAATCCATTTTCTTAGGCCTAAATCAGGTACAGGAAATGAAATAAGTAACTCAATGATCAATTTTTTTCAAAAAAAAGTGTTCGATTTGAAAAAAAAATTCTTTGCATTGGATGTGACGGCACTGCAACCAATACTGGCTGGAAAGAAGGGATAATTCGCTATATAGAAATGGAATTAGGTCCACCATTACAGTGGACAATATGCTTACTTCAGGCGAATGAATTGCCTACGACATCTCTTCACGGTAAGTCAATAACCGATTGTCAACTTACTGATGTTACTCAATTTTCACCTGTGACCCGAATTGTACCTGAAATCGAGCAAGAAATCGTAGATCAACTGAGTACTGAACAAAAATATCTTTTCAAAATTTGGGGAGCTATAAAAACAGGTTACTGTTCTCCCGCACTAGCAAATTGATAGCCTGGAAAAATGGCACATTCAAGATGGATCACAACAGCAAACAGAATCCTTCGACTTTACATTAGTTCAAGTAACTTGTCAGAAAATCTTAAAATTCTTGGGGAGTATATCATGAGAGTGGTATGCCACCAGTGTGGTTTTCGATAAGAAACAAACTCTTATTGATAGATGGCCCGCAACATATTTTTGAACTCATCTCTTTTTCAAGATGGCGGCCAGACAACCTCAAATCAATAGTTGATCAATTGAAAGAAATGCTTTCTTCGCACATCCTGAAAATGTTTTAGTGGCAATGCTCTTCGGCGAAAGGGTCTGTGTCAGAGAGCTTGCTCTAAAACGAATTTTAAAAGTGAGGAAAGTCCATATATCAAACCGAATATTTAAGCCACAAACATTAAATTTAACGCTGCGAATTACATGGACATAATTTTTTGGAATGAATGTCAAACTGCTCCACCACCTTTCCTAGATGAATTGATCTTATAATGAACTTTCATTGCTGGTGCAAAGAAAAGAACTGAAAATATCAGAATATCCTTGTCGCTCGAAAAGTGTCGAAAGATGCATCAAATCTGTGACCGAAGCAGGCCAATGTATTATTGGAGCAAAGTCGAGAGAAGGACTTATAAGAAATAAAATAGAATCACGAAGCAATACGCCCTTTTTTAATTTTATATATCAATTTTCAGTGTATTTTTTTTTAACTTTTTCAACATTTTTTGGAATAAAAATATATTTATTTATTTTTTGTAGTCCTTTCATAAACTTTTTTTTTTATTTTTCAAGGACACTAAAATATGCATTACTTTACTCGTATCTTAACTTTCATTTAATAAATCAAGTCAACAAATTAAAATAAAAAAACAGAATACAAAAATATAGTCGCAAAATTTTAATTTAATTAGTACGATGCTAAAGCTGTTTTAGTATGATACTAGGTTAAAACAACGAATTTGCAAATTTTAAACTAATATAGCATCATATACTACGTTTTCACCAAAAATAAATCCGAGATTTAAGGCAAGAGATTTAAAATAAATCCTGAAGTGTTTTCACCAGAGAAAATGAGATTTATTTGACGTTTTCACTCTGACATGTCATTCAATTGCCAATTTGGACAAGAGTAAAAAAAATGAAAACTTTTTATCATCCTGGTCGTGCTGTATGAAGCAGAACAATAGAGCCTATTCCATGCGGATAAAATCTTTATTACTATTTTTCAAAGATCGTTTTATAAAGTACTTTACTGAGTGTACCAAGTCAAAAGTTATTCTTTTGTCGGTTGAAATTCCTTGGGCATGTAGAGATATTCAACATTGACGGTCCAGTTCATACACTTTTTGACCTTAAGCCAGAAGGAACGATAAAGAACGTCGATGTATATTTGCTCTAAATAAGCCAGTAAAATCGATAAACACGAAATTTTGAGCAGGGTCATATCGCTGTACATCAGGCTGGCAAAGTCTATATTATTTGAAGTCCAGGACTCAGGAGCATCCCGCACTTAAGGGTCAACTAAAGCAAACATGAGTTAGCGGACAGGTTATCCATTTTAGATGGGCAAAAGCTTGAATTTCTTATAGGAAATAGGCTCGAGCTTAAATAATAGGATAAAAATCCATGCACACAGGCGAAGTTGTCTCATGTTTTTGTTGATCTGAGATTTGAGAATTTTGATTTATAGAGCAGGTTATCAGAACGCTCGAAGGAGGAGGAATTTTTTTCATCGAAAATGTTCTTAAATATAAAAACAATAAATCTTTTGTTTCCATTAATACGTAGCTTATATTTCCTAGTATATTTCAACCTCAACAATGCAGTGTCTAAATAGATAATGATAATTTTAGACAAACAAAATACTCATTTCTTAACAGCTGGGGCAGATATTCGTTTTCGAATTTGACAGCAACATTATTCGAAGACGCTTCAATATTTCCGAAGGAAGAACCGATTGGTGAACCAGATTCAACCAGATTGGAGCCATGACCACGTGCTGAGACGGTGGAGGCAACTAGGGAAGCAAAGTTCAAAACTGGAGCAACACCTTCATTGGAGCTCTGGCAAGATCCACTCAAAGACTCATACTGTTGCTGAATAGTACGTTGGGCATTAAGAGCATTCTGAGGTGTCCTGTACTTGATGAAACGGACCTCTGGCTTAGCACTAACATTCTCACTAATCTGTTCTACTTGGGTGGCAATATCAGATACATCAGGGTCCTTGCTCAGGACATAGATGGCAGTTTTGTATTCTGTAGCTTGTTTGGCAATTTGAAGGACCGTATTGTGGATTCCATTGTTTTCTGGAGCCTTGATGAAGATAATACGAAGATTCTTCTTCGGATATGTTTGGTTCCTCCGGAGCAGAGAAAATAAAATATTCCTTGCTAAGTCCACCATCGATAACACGATTTGTTCATAATTGACACCACCTCCAACTGAACCATAAGATCCATTGTTGATTCCAGATCACCACCGACACCCGATCCACTTCCAATGTTTAATCCGGATGACCCAAATGCTTGTCCATCACCTGATCCACCGCTAAGTCCAAAGCGTATACTAGATCATTGGGCTTGTCCTCCAAATTCGGCGTTTCCATTTCCAAGAACCAGCACAGAGTTAATGCCGATGCGGAAGAAATGAAATCTTTAGATCCAGATACTCCTTGTTGGTGGTAGTTGTTTTTTTGTTTCTGCCATTTTCTGTAAGTTTAATTGTTTTCTTAATTAAAATAATTAGTTTTTTTTGTATAAATACTTACATTTTGTCCTAGAAAGTGTCTGGCCTAAAGGCCTTTTTTAGTAAATAACTAAACACAATACACAACAAGTTTGACAGATATTTCTATTTTGTGTTGATTGTCAATGAAGAAAGTGGGGTTTACATAGTTGAGTTCTACAAAATAAGGTTTGTTTGTTTTGCAAATCTTCTGATTGCAAGAAGATTTCGAGGAGATTTATTTTAAATCTTCATTTGAGGTGATTTATATTTGTATGGTAAATCTACGAGATTTAAAGGAGATTTATGGTAAATCCACTTAAATCCCGGATTTACCTTTGGTGAAAACGTAGTAATACTTTCTCTACCCTTTTATTAATCATCGAATACCTACTTTATTGTTTTAGTATCGTGCTGGCTTCTTTGACATTTGCAAACATCAAAAAAGGTTCGTGTACTTACTTTTTTACACGAAATGTCATTGTTTTAGTTGTGTTCAGAAGCAATTGATTAAGAAAATTCTTTTAGTATGATACTAATTAGAAAATGTTTAAAATTAAGAATGAGTTAGTTAACATTAGCAAATTGTTAAGTTGTATGATACTAATGCCTTAATAAAAGACTGTTTAAAATTTTGCCCCATAATTTTTTACTTTATTTCAAGATCTTTAAGCCGCGGAAGAGCCCCCAAAGTTATGTCCAAATCAAAAGGTAAATACATATTCAGAATCTACACGTTAATATGCAACTTGATACCCCTTTCGATACAAAATTCGAGAAACTTTTTTTCTTCATACAACGATGGGACACGTTATTAATCACATAAAAAGAAATTTATTTTTTAAATTAAAAAAATTAGTAATAAATCTTCCATATTTAACATCCGTGCCTGAGATTTTCTTAATAAAAAAAATAAATGCAGTTAAGGTAAAAAAAATAGGACCGCAGCCATGATTAACTTTATGAAGTGCAAAAACTGAATTCGTACTTCGAATATAATTAATTTGCTTCTAATCCTTTCAATAATTGTACAAAAAATTAGTTTCAAATTTAGTCAATTTTTTAAGATCTAGATTACGATACGAGTATGTTAAATTTCCAAGGCATTTTCAAAATTTTACCAGTCAAAAAAACACAACAGTATCCAAATCACATCTAACAAAATGAAAATTGCACCTTTTTTAATTAATGTTGAGTATTTATTTTTAAATTAAATTACATCAAGTAACTTCATATTTACACGCGACAAAACAATTTTGGCACTAAAGTGGCATCAATGTTTAATATCATTTTAACCTTAAGGCCAGGCGCGCACATTCAATTTTTAGTTTCGCAACTGTTTGGTTGCTAAAATATATGGGACACCGCGCACTTAGAGCAACTAAAAAGTTTGTGTTTTGACACAAACTAAACGATTGTCTTCGCGTTCGCAACAGTTGAGCTGTTTTCTATAAGCGCAAAAGAGAAAAGAGTGTCAGCGTGAGTAAAGAGTTGCCAGTGCGCGGTTCTCTTTCAACTGGTGATTAAACTATTTGATTTCGATCACAGTTGCCAGTGCGCGACTAGCCTTAAGGGGCCGACCCATAGAATCCGTTGCGTCCGTTGCCGTGCCGTATTCAACTTACAGCTTGGTTAAATATACGCTTTTTCATAAGAGACGACCAAAAGGCGTCGCATGCGACGGACGCAACGGAACAAGTAGCCGAACTTTTAACTTTTCTCTCCGGCAAATGCTGTGACAGCCGTTGTCATCAGCAATTTGAAGTTTCATGTTTTTGCTAGTGATGGGGTGAGACAAACTGCTACCTTAGAGATGTTACTCTAGTTGTGATTTATACTGTAGTGAAATAGCAATAACAGTCCATTGGCATTAACGATAAAGTTTTAAAATTGATACGTGGTTAATGAAATGGTACACAAAATTGATTATATATATATATGTATATATATGTTATTATATATATGGATGTATAAACCATAGAGATCTTTTGTACGGAGAAAAAGTGAAGCTTTACGACCATTTTGTTGGAGGAAAAAAATGTAAGCAATGGAAATAAATGCATTTAACAAATGAATTGAACAAATAAAAATACTTAATTTTAGAAAAAATCACCTCCGCAAAAAAGAAACAGCACACAAAACACAATAGAATTGTTGTTGTATTCGCCTCCACCAAAATGGTGGCCGAGCTTCACTTTTGAAAGCGATGTTGTTTATCTAGGTATATATTAAAATCTATAGTTTATACGTATTAGTTACCAATATTTTCAGCCATAATTCTGACAAGATTATGATTACTGACTCTACGTCAATTTGTGTCAAAATATCTCGGTCAAAACATGCTGACAACCTACCACAACAAATGAAAATTCTCATTCATTCTGGAAGCGTGTCAATATTCAATTAGATTGATGTGCGTAATGGTTTGAATGTATTTTTTGACACTTTTCAATGCAAAAGAAAGAGACAGCATGTTGTTTTTTTAGCGCGCCAAATTGGAAAAAAATATATGTATACATTAGGAAATGTATCTTCTTTTGAAAGCAAGACTTCTGTATCAAAACTATTTTTTTAATGAGATTTACCCCCCCCCCCCCCCCCCTAACCGATGTCCACCACTAACTAAAATTCTGCGTACATCCTTAAACATAACAAACATAACTGAAATCACTTCTAAAGCAGAACCAAAACCTGCTACTGAATAACACTAATTGAACCACTCTCAGTGATATATAAGCACATCTCTAATACCGCTTCACTTTTTCTGACCAATTGACTCATCTCTAGTTCGTTTGAAGTTTGTGGTGCATTGCAAATTGAAATTGGATACCGTAAAAATCAAAAAAAAAAGGTTAGAATTGTTATTTTCTAAGAATATATGCAATATAATAACAAAATAATATCTTTTTTTGCAGAAATGTTTGAAGAACTTCTCATTGAGGCTGTAAAAAACCACCCGTGCATGTATAACAAATCGTTGCAGATATATCGCAACAAGTTGCTGAAGGAGAAGGCATGGGTGGATGTGGCTGCTGCTGTTGGCATGAAAGGTGGGTTCTTTTTTGCATTTTTAATATCTATTAATATATCTATTTATTCTTTTAGAGGAAATGTGCCAAACAAGGTGGAGATCCTTGCGGTACCGCTTCCTGAAAGAACTGAACAAAAAACAAAAATCAGGAAGCGAAGCACCGGAGGACTCGCCGTGGAATGAGCCGCAATGCTGTTTTCTTGGCGGTTCTGGATGAGTACTTACTGAAGCTAACCGAAGGGCGGCAGGACGAACTAAAAAACCAAATATTAAGCCTGGTGCTTTCTGAATTTGTTTAAAAGTTATTATATGTACGTATTAGAACGAGAGCCCACAGCAATTATTGGGTGTGATTGAAAAAAAAAATTATTAGCATAATTAGATAGGCCTTTTATAGTTATTTATAAATGTGAACGTCTTGCATACTCTAGTGGGCGCAATAGTGTATAAAAGTGCATCAGATAAGCAGATAGAAAGTCTTTAAAAATTGTGATAAAAAATTTGCCATAAATTCAAAATGAAGAGCTAAGTGCCCCAATTGCAAATATCGAAGTCAAAGACGTTTTGAAGGTGGCCTTTTTAGTGGAAGAAGTAGACTATTCTTATCGCGTCTGGCAGGCAGAAGGCTGTGTGTAAAACGTCTTAGACCTCGATATTTTCAATCAAGGGGCTTAACTCTACATTTTAGCAAAGTTGTTATCACAATTATTTGGACTTGGAAAGAACTGCATTCTCGGTGCACTATTGTTCACTATTGCTCCCACTAGAATATGAAAGACTTTCACATTTGTAAATAACTATAAAAGGCCTATCTAATTATGCTAATTATTTTTTTTATCAATCACACCCAAAAAATGCTGTGGGCTCTCGGTCTAATACGTACATATAATAACTTTTAAACTATATTTATAAAAAAAAATTAAAGACACTTTTCTGTCATTTTAAAAACATGTAAACTAACATTTTGAATAAAAATACACAGTTCCTTTTATGTTTTTGTGACACTATTGGGCGAGGCAGGTGTTGCGGTTGCACTGTTTTTGATTAGATTAAGAATTTTATTTTTCAATTTTTCAAAAAATTAAATCATGTTGGCTCAACAATAGGGGCCCAACGTTCTTCATTTGGCTTTACATAATGCTATTTGCTTAAAATATCATATTAAATCAAATTATTATGGTATGTAGAAAGGGGAATAATAAAATAGGATAACTTTATAGAATTTTTTTTATTGGGAATCTTTTATTAATAACATGAATCGTTAAGGAGGTAATCTTTTAACTGATCCCTCAATTTAAATGCATCCCTTGTTGCATTATTCGAAAAAATCTTTTTGGTCTTTGAAGAGGAGCTGTGTTTTCCCGCCACAGGCCTTTGATTAATGCATCATCTTGGTAGCTGTCTGCATAGTTTGGTGGAATGTAGTTGTTATCATTCATTTTCATGAAATTATGCAATAAAAGAGCTGCTTTTACAATCTTTTCTGCTGACTCCGGACTCATTTGAAGGGGACTCAGGAGAATTCTCCACCGTGACACCAAAATACCAAAGGCATTTTCAATTACGCGTCTGGCTCTGGAAAGGCGTTTATTGAAATGCTCACGGTCAAATGGTAAGTGATCTCCTAAACGGTAAATAATTACAATTAATGATTTAAAGTAGAAAAATTTATAACTTTCACCTGGGTATGGGCGCATCAGAAAAGGTTTTAGCGGAAAAATGCTGCATCCCCAACGAAATAATGTGGAAACTTTACATTGGAGTTTGGCAAAGTATCGTCTTCTGGTACTCCCAAATTTCCACTGAACAATTTTTGACCAAAATCCGACAGCCACAAAACACCACCATCACTTTGGGAGCCGTGCTTTTCACGATCCTCGTACAATTCTCGTACCCAGAAACGACGATTTTGCATTATATTTAAACACTCGCGAGCCATCGCAAGTAGGAGCACCAGAAGCAAAATTTCTATTATATCGTCAAAATCCATTTTATGTTTATGTTTTACGTATATTCTTTGAAAAAAATATATAAATTAACTTTAATTTAAGAAAGTGTTAATGTTGATTTTCAAGAATCTGTACGAATTCAGCTGTCAAAATATCGCAACGGATTCATTTGGTCACCCTCATTCCGTTAAATGCGGCAACGGCACCGCATCCGTTGCCGAAACGGACGCAACGGATTCTATGGGTCGGCCCCTTTACATCGCAGTTGTTTCCCAATTTTTTAATTGAGCATATTTCTGAAGATCGTGTCCTGAAGACTTTCTTGCACAAATATGTTTACAGAGAACAGATCTCTCCTGAAAATAATGGCACCTAATAAATATGGTGAAGTGTTACTACAGCGTATTGTAGATTATTTTATTTCGGAGATTTTACAAAAAGATATTTCAGAAATATATAATGCAAATTAATCCACGGATTCTGAAATTACAAGCTCTCAAACAGTTGCTATGTTGGTAAGAGAAGTTAAAAAAAACATTGATATCTGCGCCGAAATTGGTACAAGAGTTGCAACTAATACAGATGGTATTCCGTCTAGTGTTCTGAATGAATGCGGTGATGCTTGTCCGAGTCACAACATATTTTCGTATCAGGACAATTTACTGTGACAAATTTAGTTGTTTTCTCGTCATGTGTCGTAAATGCAATTTGAAGATAGATGCCAAGTTGATATAATTTTAGCAAGACATTTGATTCAGTTGATCACAATATTTTATTAAAAAAGCTTGAGTATTTTGGTTTTCAAATTTTGAAGAAAACCATGTCCTGGATAACCGTTGGGCAATTGCATGCACTTAGTGTTCAAAAAATGTACAAAGGGTTTTTATATCTTGAACCGATGCAATAAAAATACATTTTTCAACTTTGGAATATCCCAGTTTTAGTACTATTTTATGATTTATTTTTCGGACGTTTATTCACTGGTTTCTTGGTTTTAATATTGGTATATTGGATCTTAGGAAGTGCTTGAAAATTATACTGGAAAAATTGGATAATTGGTTCTTAACGTTCTATGTAATCTACCATCCTGAAATTCATCAAACCGTTGCTTTCCAAACTCTAACATATCGTTTTGGCTTTGACGACGATTAAATCAACCAATATGATTCGAAAAGTCTACTAAATTGGAACTAATATAAAACACCAAGGTCTTTGAAAGTTTAAACACAAAATAAGGTAGTTAAATAATTTAAATTTGGTGGTGCAACAGCTCGGAGTGAACCAGGACCTAAGTGACTTACAACTCTCAACCATTCCTGTGTGCGTGTTACCAGGAACTGAGGGGACCTACAATTTTCTGCCGATTCCGAACGGCTTATGAGCAGCACTTTCCATGACAAGAGATACTCTTGGAGAATTTGTCAATTCCTCGCAAGAGGCAGTACACCCCTGAAAAAAACTTTCTTGCAGCGGCTGAGAATCGAACTCGAAACCATCCGCATGACAGTCCAACGCACTAAGCATTATGCCAAGGGGTACTACAAAATAAGGTAGTTATGCGAGTTATGGTAGTTTTGGTCAAAAAAATTTACTAACGGTACCTGTCATAGATACTTTTTTTATTTCCTACTTTCTCATTTCTGACTCTACTGATTTCGATCAAAATTTTTATATCGGAGCTTCTTTGATTTTGAAATAATTAGGCCTATTCGGCGAGATCTTTTATTCTTCTATTCTGTTATTCTGCTTTGAATTTCTATACAAATGTTTGAGCTGTCAACAAATCTTTTATGAATTTTAATTTTTGTATTCAGCACGCTAAAATCTGTTATAACATCTGCTAAGAAAACTTTTATGAACTGTCAAACGTTCGAACATAGAAAAAATCTTTTACAAATAGCATTTTTGGTATTCAGCATGCCAAAATCTGTTATGAAATCTGTTAAAAATCATAAAAGAATAAAAGACAAACTTTTGTGCCTTTTATCATAAAAGATTTCAATAAGTACACAGGTGCATCAAGTAAAAATGAATATTTATCTTTTATTTCGTCAATGAAATGTTCTTTAAAGGAGACAAATGAAAGAAAATATAGTAAAACACATATCATGTAAACATATAAGTAGAGTATGGCCATGGTGTTCCCATAAACATATGAGGTAAGATCGTGTTCCATTGTATGGATACCAATAGTGTCTAAGGCTAGGCGCGCACATTCAATTTTTAGTTGCACAACTGTTTGGTTCTTGATTGCCTAAAATGAGTTCGCTATTTTGTGTAACATATAATTATATGCACCTGCGCGGACATTCAACTAAATAGTTCATCTGTTTGCCATAAGTAACCAACCAGTTGTGCAACTAAAAATTGAAGGTGCGCGCAATCGTTTAGTTTGTGTCAAAACACAAAGTATTTAGTTCCTCGAACCAAGCAGTTTCGAAACTTAAAATTGAATGCGCGCGACTAGCCTAAGAGTTTACTTTTTTGTTCGTTATCCATTTTGATTATGTTAGATGAAATATTTTACATAATCACAGCTGATTATGATAACAGATTTAGTTCAGTTTCATAACAGATCTCGTTTTCGAAGTAGCATAACAGACTTTTAGAAAAGTTCGAACCTCTGAATACCAATCATAAAAGATCTTATAAGGTGGAAATCTTTTATGATTCATAACAGAAAATCTATAGCAGAATAACAGATATGGCAGAATAGGCCTAAATATTGTATACATAAAATTTGTTCATTAAATGTATATTATTAAATACTTAAAATTGTCAATGCGTGCTACATCCTTTTACTAGAGTGAAATGGAGAAATAGAAGTAGATTTGGCCTTTTTTTGTAAAATTAAAGTAGTTTGAAACAGAGTTTTTTAAAATGAAGTAGATTTAAGTATTTTGCTGATGGTGCGAAGAAGAAAGTAGATTTTAAAATATTTTGAAAAAAAGAAGTAGATCTACTTCAATTGAAGTAAAGCGGGGCCACTGCTTAGGGAGCTTCAGGAACGAAATGGCAGATGAACTGGTCAAAGACCGGTAATTTTTTGATCCGAGCCAATCTGATACCTCGATACGGTACTTACGCCTCTGTGGGAAGAGAAAAGTAATTTACTAGAATTTCCTTAAGACTGCGAACGTTAGATGGTCAAAAATCGACTACTTGTCGAATATTTTTAGAAAAAAAAAAACAAAATGTTTCAAGATAAAAAGATAGAGGAGATGTTATCACACTTCCCTTGTGACTGACCGAGTCTAGCCAGAAGCAGAGAAGCAGCCCCCGGAGAATACTTTTTTTAAGAATTCGGCGAAATCTTTCCCTGTCCCTAACGAACATCCTAAAATTCATTCAGAATTCAGGATGGTTGAGAAAGGAATCGAATACCTAAGCTCCCTTCTATTCACTCCCTCCTCTTTTACACCCTACTTTCTGGGGAGCGTAATGATTCATTGAAATCCGAGTGAGTACAGCCTTGTCCTATCATCAGCACTTCTGACCTGACCTAACCTATCATGAGAGAGTACACATAGCATGAGTATTTTACTATCATAACTAAAGTATTGGGAAACTTTCAAAAAAAAAGGGGTAGTTATTATCAAGTATCGTATGCCTGAGAATACTGTAAGCGGTAGAGGCGATTTTTTTTTTTAAACGCCATCAGTTCTGCTTAATGCTGCATTTGTAACAATATTTCTTTTCTCTTCGGGTTTTTTCACCTTTAGATACTTGGAAACATCAGCTTGTCACAGTCATCATTTAGCGTGGTGTTAGTTGTTAGTAAATAAATATACATACATATAGCCTAACACTCTACTAAAAAACTAACAAATATGACAAACAAAGAAATAATAACTATTAATCTACTATCTGTAGCTACAAAAATAACTACAAGTCAAATAATACTAGCTATAAAAACAATAACGTTACGAGTAGTTTCGAATACTTAATGAGAACGCCCATACAACCTGTGCTTAAGTGTAAGCTTTGAGTAACTTAAATCGAAAACATCATGGTTTATATTAGCCTCATGTTTCATACGTGTCAAAGGCTCATTGAGACCATAATTGGTACGGTGGAAGTCTATATGAAAAATTTCAGAGTTCCGAGAACTGTGGCTTCTAGCTTTAAAATGGATTTGTTCTAGAAGAACCGGTGAATCTATGGAACCAACCAAGAGCTGGTGTAAAAACATAACATCGCTGACTTTCCGCCGTTTTTCTAGAGAATTCATGTTTAAAAGAAGAAGGCGACTGCTGTATGGAGGAAGATGATTTGGGTCACTCCAATTAAGATGACTTAATGCGAAGCGTACATATTTACGTTGGACAGATTCGATTCGATCAACGTGTATTGAGTAAAGTGGCGACCATACAGAGCTAGCATATTCTATTTGGGGACGAACAAAGGTGTTGTACAACGAAGATGTTATAAGACTACAAGAAAATTCCTTACTCCAACGCTTAATAAATCCAAGCATTGAGTTTGCTTTACTGACAATTTTCTCAATGTGAAGTGAAAAGTCTAGATTTTGCAGGTCAGGTCGCATGTTGTTTCTACCTTACTTAGAATGGTTTGATTTTTGCTGTAATTGTAACATATTGGGTTTTTTCTTCTAAAGAAGGACATTGATTGGCACTTTGAAACATTTAGAAAAAGATTGTTATATGAGCACCATTCAGAAAACATATTTATGTCATTTTGAAGAGAAACACAATCGGATTGGCTTCTGATGATTTTAAATAATTTAATATCATCTGCGTAGATAAGAACCCTACATGATTTTACAATTGAAACAACATCATTGATTGATACTATGAAAAGAAGTGGACCAAGGTGACTACCTTGTGGAACACCAGAGTCAGCATTAATTGGATCAGAAACGATTCCTCTAAAGAGAACTTGGTATGTCCTTCCCTTCAAATAAGACCTGATCCATTGAACGAATGCAGAAGGGAATCCAAGAGATGAAAGCTTATATAAAATTAGTATGAGACAACTTGTCGAAGGCTTTACTGAAATCTGTATAAATGCAGTCAACTTGATGACCATCCTCGATAGTTTTATTTGTAAACGACGTGAATTCAACGAGATTAGTAACAGTAGATTTCTTTTTCATAAACCCATGTTGCTCGCTCGCAAGGAAAGTTTTGCAGCTGAAATAAAAACTCTTAAATATGATAGCTTCGAATAGTTTCGGTAAGCAAGAAAGTTTGGCTATTGGTCTATAATTAGAAATATCGCCGCGATTTCCTTTTTTGTGAATAGGTATAATGAATGAATTTTTCCAAATTTTGGGGAAAACAGCTTGTTTTAGGGAGTTTTGAAATAAAAACGTTAGGGGTCTTGCCAGAGGTTTGCAACAATTTTTTAAAATATACGCCGGAATTCCATCAGGTCCACTGGACGTGTCGTGGTCTAAGCCCGAAAGATGGTCTAATACATCCTCAACTGTGATAATAATATCACTCATTGAGCTTTGATAAAAGCTATTCAAATGAGTAAAATTACTCTCACAAGGTTCAAAATCATCATCACAAAACGAAAGTTTAAAGAAGGAAGAAAACATATTGCAAATAACAAGAGGGTTGTTGTTGGTTTCATCCAAGTACTTCATAGTAGATGGATATCCGTCAGATTTTTTTTTGCTATTAACAAATTTCCAAAAAAGTTTGGGGTCAACAAGAAGTGAAGACCGCATTTTTAACATATAACAATCATAGAGGATTCTGCATAATGATTGGAATTCTTCATATAACGATAAATAACTGTTGTAATCATCCAATTTATTAGATATTAGGTACTTTTTCCATGTTCTATTTCTTAAGTTACGTAGACTACGAAGCTCATGGGTGTACCAGGGGGGTGTTGTTAGGGCCGAGTGCCTCGATTTTTTTACAGGTACAGATGCAATGAAACATTCAAAGATACTTAAGTAGAAATTGGAAACCATCACATCAATGCTCCCATTCAAAGGTAAGTCAAAGTCAATGTTTGTAATTAGTTCATTGAGTAAAGGGAAGTTCGTTTTCTTGAAGTCAAATTCAAGAGAGCCACTATCAAAGTCATAATCAGTTGTGTGAGCATGGGAAATCAAAACAGAAAGTGGGGGATGGTAGCTATCAACTTTCGTCATGGGAATTGGGCATAGTTCAACAACACAATTACAAGGGTTAGTAACGAATATCAGATCTAACTGTCGAGAAATACTATTTTTTATACAGCTCACTTGCTGTAAGTCACAAGATATCACATTGTCAACAAACGCTTCTTGCGGAGAAGAGACGTTGGTGGGTATTAAACATATTTCGTCATCAGAAACTTATGCTTATAAACTTATGCCTAAACTCACTTATAAAATAGTTTGCCATACGAGTATATTTCATCAAGTACATATAAGCCTCTATATTCGAAAATACATTATACTCGGACTGTAAAAATCATATTCATCAGTTTAAATTCCGAACGTGACTGTCGTGTCGCTCAAGTTCACAATCAGATTTGCATATCTACAAAACAACACCATGTTCTGGATGACTGCCAACACCCAGCAATGCTGCAGTCCTGCAGTAATTTTAAAACAAATCCGAGCTAATTGGTCCGGCATTGTGTTTGCCTTTTTGCGTGCGATAAAACTTTTAGCCGGACAAGAATCGGATTCATAAAAAAATCGACTTTACCACAATGAATACTCATCGTGAGATCTTTGTTTTTACTTTTTCTAAATCTCAAAAGACGCTGGAATAAAATTTCTGAATGACTTAATTGATTCAGTATCTAAATATATACCCTCTGGGAGTGATTATTTTCGTTTACTTTGACATTGATCAATTTGAAAGTTCTATATTCAGATGTTGTCTATTTGCAGAAATTGTACAATCTTTTTCAAAAGTTAAACAAGTTGTCTTTCAGATAAATTTTAATAGGTAATAAAATAAAATATATAAATCCACCATACGAGCAAAGACGTGTGACACAGTTGTGGACTTTTTTTTTAATTTCAAATAAGGTATGGTGGTTTTTTCATGACCACTGCCGGAGCCGATGACATTAAAAATAACCCAGCAAGTGCTAGTAGCCCATAGGATTGTTGTAGATACTTTGTGGCGGCGAAAAGATACATTTTCAGATTTTTTTCTGTTTGTCTCGTTTCAAAATAATAATTTGTCAGAAGTGCGTTGCGTCGTCCCAAGTGTATGGTAAATTGTTGCGGTCAAGTTGAAAGACCAATCGTGTATTTCACATAAACAGACGGAAATAACTGGTTGAAAAAATGATGGGATATTGAGGACGTTTTGAGAAAAGCTATAGCAACCCATTTAGGTAGGTACTTTCTTTGATTTGAAATCACTTCGTTGCCATTCTGTGTAAATTTGATTTTAAAAAAAAAAATCCATTTCCAGAATCGACAATCGAAATCACAAATCATTTTTCCTCTCGCCATCATTATTCCACAATCTAATTGATTTCAGTTGTGTAAGGTACTCGTGCTCTATGCGGGATCCGTAATGAATTATCAAACAGTCTGTAGTTGAAAATGAGGTCAGCCAGGAAACCGATCTGGAGGAATACAATCTTAAATGTATTTCTTTTTTCAAGGAACGAACATCGACGAAATCTCGTTTTGTAGTCTCGACAAGTTGTCTTGTCGCCTGTCAATAACTTAGCTTCACGAACGACGACGACGTCTTCTAAATTCAATTTGTCTCTGTTTTTTGTTCCTTTCCTTTAAAAAACATTCTTTTTAATGAAGATTTGGTAAATAAAATAAAATACAAACAAAGCTCAATTCATATTGAATTCCAATTGGAACATCTCGAAGCATCTTTTTTTTTATTTTAACTTCGGATAGGAAACCGATTGACTTCATTATTTCAAACTAAATATGACTGAAGGAAGAGAAAGGGAGGAATTGAAGTGTAATTACGGTTAGCGGACCAAGCTAATATCTATTTTGTGTTCTTTTATAGCGAACAAATCAAATCTACATGCGATTCGGAATTTTGATTACTTTACAACACACAAGAGCTACAAAGGTACACGGAGGCTATTAGATTTTATTTAATGGGCGAGGTTCTGTAACTTCCTCCAAAAGTTTCTTCAGTTTATTCTACTTATTTGTTCGGGCGGCCGGCCGTCCTATTTACATAGAGGCGGACAAAGAACAGAGAAGGCAATCAATTTAATCAAATGGAGATTATTGTAAATGCTGGGCGGGAAGGGTTGTAATAAATTTGATTTATATACGAGATTCTTTTTTTTTTTGATTCCATGTATTTTTTGATTGTTAACAATCTTTAATGTTTGGGACTTTGGGTTCAAAGATTTCTCTTTGTTATTTTAAATTTATAAGATTAGGGCTTACCAAATGGGTTGAGTGTTGATAGCGTAGACTTTTACAAATGCGTAGACTTTTTCAAATAATGGCAGTAACTTTTTCGATGAACTAAAAACAGGACTGGTAAACTTTATTGACAAAACTGTCTTAAAGTTTGCCAAAAACAATTAATTGGTACGCATCATCTTTTGATTTGTTGCTCGGAATAGTGAAATTTGTAATATATGATAACCTTTTGGAAAGGCTAACAAACAGCTAAGAAAATTTTATATTGCCTAAATTTTCAATTCACAATATTGTTGGAAAGTTTGTTTTATTTTTTGATTTGGTTTGAATAAAAGTTAGATAAAGGCATTGTTTTTACTCGTATAATCTATAGTACTATTTATTTATTAATTTATTTGGGTTTAAACACATACTAAACATAAAACTAAAAACATAAATTTAAAATAAGATAAAATAACATAACATAAGAATATAAAACTGGGAATGGGTGGAAAAAAAGTTAAAGTTTTATAGTAATAACTTAAGTAAATAAAATGCACGACTGTGTTGCACGAACTTGCTCCTATCTAATAGACTAGGAATTTTAAAAACGAATGTTATTAAAGAAAACTGTTCATAAGGATAAAATTAATTTTTTAAATTCTTTTAGTAGTAAGAGACAAAAACAGAATGCTATGCAAATATGAATTTATGCAAGAACAAAAATTATATGTGGTTTCTTAAAAAAAAAGCTTTTATATATCTACAAACTTTTTAAAAGATTTAAAAAAAAAAAATGTTAGTACGCTAATTTAAAGTTTTTATTATTGTTCGAATAAAAATTGAATTTACAAAAAAAATATTGAGCCGTTTCTGAGATATCGAATTTTCAAGAAAAGAAAAAATAGATTTCTTTTTTTCAAAAATCCAAAAAGTATTTATTTTAAAGTTTTGAAATTCAATGCGTTTTAAACTTTTTAGAAGCTTCTCTATAAAATATTTCATTAAGATCCGTTATGTGGATAATGAGAAATTCAAAATTCGAAAAAATGGTTCTATGGTAGGTACAAGCTGTAATATCTTAATTTCAATTTTTTTTATTAAATTAAAGATCGTAAAAATTAATTGAAAGGAAAAAATTTTTATCAAAATTCTAGGCACCGTTTTCGAGAAAAATACGATTTTTGAAAACCATTTTTTTTTATTTTTTAGTATTTGTATGGTAGGTACCTTAATTTTTAGGTAAAATACATTTTTTTTTCTCACATCTTATAGATTAATATTGAGAAAATTTTATTTACCAACTTTAAAAAAAATCTAGCATGGGTTTTTCAAAATATTGAGTTTTAAAAAAAAAATTTAAGTTTTTTTTTTTAAATCCAAAACAATTTTTTTGAAAATTTGAGTGCACAATTCCATTTATGTTTTTGTGGAGCTTTAGCAAAAAAAATTATCAAAATCGGTTGTACCGTTTTTGAGAAAATCAAAAACAAAAAAAATGGTTCCATGGGGGGTATCCTCAATAACCATTTTTCGTAAATTTTTTTTCAACCATTACTTAGCTTTGACTAAATGAAATTTTTTTGTATTTTTATTTATAAAATCTGTCGAACAGTTTTTGAGAAGAAAAAAATTATAAAATTTCGAAAAAAAATCGTATGGCAGATACCGTTATTTTTGGTCTTAAGAAAAATATATATATAGCTATAGCTTTTGCGGTGAAAAGTGATGCTCAAAAGGAGTACTGAGCTAAGATTACGAAGACTAGAATTTAAAGAATCAAAAATTAACTATATCATGGTCATGTTCCAAATGTCACGTCTTGCATAAGGGAAGGTTATCAGGGGAGTTTAAAATCCAAAAAGGGGTTAGGCAAGGCTGTATACTGTCACCAATACTGTTCCTGTTGGTGATAAGTGACGTACTGCACGCAGCTTTGTCCAATGGAAATGGAGGAATTCAGTAGACTCTGCAATCTCACCTCAAACATCTAGACTACGCGGACGACGTATGCTTACTCTCATAGGATCATGGATCTCCATCAAATGACAACAAAAGGGTGGAGAGAGAAGCAGATATCGTGGGGCTAAAGACCAACTCGGCAAAAACTAAAAGTATCAGCCTTGGAATTCCCTCATAAATCCAAATTAATACTTCGGGACAACCGATAGAGTTGATAGATGATTTCCAATATCTTGGGAGTATTGTCTCCACGGGTGGCGGAACTGAACTGGACGTAAACAGCCGATTCAGAAAAGCAAAGGCTGCGTTCGGAATGCATTAGCAAAAGTCGAAACGAGTTGTTCACATCAATCGAAAATCATTGCACGATTCGATCAGTTCACAATTCAATTCCATTTTTTCACCCAGATAATGATGTTTCAAACATCTGTAAGCAACATAAATAACACTCATATGACGGGACGTTCTTAGTACGATTACCATTAAAACTGTCAAACTTTGATATGACAATTTAAAATTTGACATATGTATTTACATCGGTGTTGTGATATCTCAAAATTTACGTTTCAGTATCTGTAAAAGTAGAATATGTAAGAAATATTTGTATGTGATAGAACCTAGAACTGGAAGTTGGGCTTATGTTCTTAAAAGAGTAAATGGGATCAAACTTCATCACTGAGATCGCTAGTAACATATGCGAATTTTTGGAACTATCGCAGAAATCATTGAAAACCTTAATGCAACAACAATTTAGTTTAGTTATAAAAAATGTTCGGTCTTTCGGAGAGGCTCTTCCATTTTTATATGCTGGGAAAAAAATATTGGTTTCATCCGACAAAAATTAGAGATTGACATGGACTACATTTCGGTCAAAAAAAAATAGGAACAAATTTTATTAACGGTACCTGTCATAGAAACGTTTTTTTGATGTTCGATTTTTTCATGAACGTCTCAAACGATTTTAACCAACAGGAGCTCCCTAAATTTTAAAATAATATTGTATATAAAAATATTCGAAAAAATATTTTTTGGGTTTTTTGACAAGAAATTTAGTTTTTTTTTTTTTTAATTAAAAAATTACTGAATAAATTCATACTTTCCTGGAAATCAGACGGCACTTTCATGCATTTGTACATTTTTATCTCATCAATTCCATGTTTTATTTTTAATAATATGTACAAAATTTTTAAATTCCAAAGTACTTTTACATAAGAGCAAGTTCGTGCGACATTTCATTAATAGTGTGTCGAACTTTTCCAAAATAACGGATGTATAAAGATAATATTGTACTTGAAAAAAAAAACTTTAGCTACAAAAACCAAGTCAATGCGATTAAGTTGACCACGTTTTTATTTTGACAGTTTGAATAATATTCGAACAACGTTTTATAATTTTAATAATTTTTGTTTCTCGTATTTGAAGAACAATTTCAAGATTGGATGCAAAAAAAATTTGTTTAATTTAAATAAACTCAGTATTGAAGATATACAGTATTAGTTTATTAATACATTTACTAACCGAAAAGTGAAAAACGGAGTAAAGAAAAAAGAAAGAGTGGATAGGCGTAACAGTACAATGCAAATGCCATCAAATGGTATACTGAAGGATCGAGAACGTCTCAAGGGACAGTTGTAGGAAGTTTTGGGCCCAGAATAAAGCTTTGCCTACCGATGGGGCAATCCATAAGCATTTTCTAGACTGAAGTGATTACCATAGGAAAATTTGACGAATGAAATCGCGATAGGAACTATTTTAACCAAAACAAGTAAAATAATTTCACATATCATTCGATACCGGTAATATGCCATAGGAGCAACGATAGGGACCTGATCCCTATTGTGGAATAGGAGGAAATGTGATTAAAACTAAAATCACAATAGAAGATAAGGTCATACTATTGGCCTAGCTCCTGCATTGGTTTAGACAGCCAAAAACCTTCAAATAATCACAGATTCTCTTCCTAGCCACTGTAAACTGAGAAGACTCCTCAATATTGTTCCCCTAGTGATCAGTGCCACATGCAGATTGTAGTAGATGTGCTGCACTCATCCATCAAAGATATAACAATCTGGAACGTCAGTTGACACAGAGCAACCTACAATCTCTGTAACGAACCACTCCATATAATTAAATTTCTCAAAGAAAAATATCTGAAGAAGAGCTATAAAATGAACGATCCCTTTTAACTCTAAATGGGGGTACAATATATCTATAGGTCACAATGCACTTTGACCCCATAATTATTTATTCTTTCAACCGAAAGTGTAAAATCAAATCAAATCAAATTTATTCTTTAATTAAATAAGTGTGCAGGGTTATAAGGGAATTGTTTTCAGCATTTCCCATTGCAATATAATTTAAGACAGTTTTCTAATTAATGAAAATATATGGGAATAACTAAGATAATTTTTCCAAATCCTCAAAACATTTTTCCCGTTTTGTGAATTCCTTGCTACAAACATGAAACGTTATTTTGATACATCCACATTGAAAATTAAAAGTAGGAAGATTAATCAAAATTGTAAAAATCGTTCTGGATCAAATATGGAGGGTTACCAATTCTTTATGATGCTAAACGAAAATTCGAATTTCTCCGCCAGTACTCAATTTGAAGCAATTCCGCTCTTATTCTACAGACTTTATTTCAACAATAATAAAAATAATTCGATCATTATCACTTATCACTTTAACAGTTCGAATAACCCATACTAAGAAAATGATATGCATCCCAAAAAAGCTTGAATATGTAACAAAAACAAGAAACATATAGAACAGCTTTTTCTTGTTTTCAACAAATATTAATTGTTTTGTTTTTTTTTTTTCAATTTCTAATCAAACTTATTTTGAGAAAATAGCCCTTTTCAAATCAGAAGACACACAATTAACACAACAACAAAAAAGATTAAAGCCAAAGAACTAACGGAAAATACTGATATCAATGAAATTTGAATTTGATTACTTCATTGAAGATCATGCATGTGGTGGGATTGTTGGATGTGATTATGCAACTCAAATACTAAGTGGAAGATCTCCAACTTGCAGTTCGATGTTTACAGTTTCGATTAATGATGTGATGAAAAATACGTGGTATTAGTGTTGATAGTTAAAAAGCAGGGATTGTGGAAAAAATAAGGGAATTATGAAATAATACACAAGGCATTTCTATATAACTTTTTTTTTGTACGAGGCTGGGTCAATAAGTCCCTGAAATTAAATAAAATGAATGGCATCGCCATGTCAAATCTAATCAAAAAGCATCGTTCAAAAGAACGCATCCAAACTTGCAGACAGATCTGTCGAATTGTTTTGCTGTGGCAGCCACACAGACGCCTATGAGCGTGTTTGTTAAAATGAAAAGTGTATTTCGAGTGCTCATTAAACTCTTTTTTTTACGTGAAAAAACATCTCCTAAAACTTGAAAACAAATTTGAGGCCTCTTCACCATCGATTAGAACTATTCACCACTGATTTACTCAATTTCGATGCGGTCGTTTCAGCACAAGTGACACCGAACGTTCTGATCGTTCTTCGAAATGGTCGACAAAACCCACGATTTCATAATGGACGACGATCGGCGAGTACAGGTGCGCGAGCTTGAAGATGGCACAGGCTTATCACATGGATCAGTGATTTCGATCTTACAGAAATATTTTGGCTTGAAAAATCGTTTGACAACTTCAGAGGAGTGTTTGGCGCTGTTCAAGAAAAATTCAACTAACTTATTGTGGTGTTTCGTAACTGATGATGAAATATGAATACACCTCAGCACACGAGACCAAGCAAAAGTCAAAACAACAGGTTTCTCCCGGTAAATCGAATCCGAAGAAGACCAAGGTGGGTTTGTCAGAAAACAAGGTCTTGTTTACATCGATAACCTTGAAAATTGTAAAACTGGATCAATCTTTTTTTGTATAATTCACACGCCCTCAAGGGTATGTTAAGAGACCCTTATAATGTTAGACACAGCACGGAAGTGAAATAGCAAGGGAAAACGGTGCCGGGTAAGTTATTCAAAAATCGTATTACGCGAATAAAAAACGAATCTCTATATTTGACGGTACGACCAAAGTTAGGCTTGGGGGTGAACTGATCAGCATTCCTAGCGAAGCGAGTATCACGGATGAACTGATAAAAAGGAGGAATGAAACTGGCATCGCTTGTGAAAGAAGCGAAAAAACAAGGAAATACATGAAAAATTCCGACGGTGTTCAATAGATGAGGGGCGAACGCAGGTAGGTGTTTTAGGGGTTAAACCCCACACCACCCCCCCCCCCTCCCCGAAACAACCAAAAAATAGGAGTCAATTTTGTTAAAGAAAAAAGCCAATTAATATTGATTTAAGTTCAATTGATTATTAGAAGTTTTGTGTTTACCTTTATTGGTTCTCTGCGTTTTTCTTACGACTTATAGGTACTATAACATAAGGCAAGTAATGCATTCGTAAAATAAATCGAACTCAAGATTTTTATCAAAGTTGAGATTACGATGATAGCAAAGAAAAAGTGGGTCTCGAAATTCTGTCTGTCTGTCTCTTCGACTACGGCCTAAGAGCATTGGCCGATTTTCGTTAAGTTTTCCTTTTTTTTAAAACCAAAAATAACGGTACGAATCATCTTTTGGAAGCCCTCTTGGAACCATTTTATTTTGTTTGTTTTTGATTTTCTCGAAAACAGTACAACCGATTTTAATCATTATGAAGCTCCTCCAAATTTTAAATAGTGAGCGTTTTTCTTTTTTAGTTCTGAGTAGTACCTGAACTGTCAAACAAAATATCGTGTTTCTTTTTTAGCTCAGAGTGTATAACAGTTCAAAGATTGTGTTTCTTTTTTCGTTGAGAGCGTGTTCAGAGATTGTTCAGAGTGCACTCTATGAGCTCGGTATAAAATAGCTGAGTAGACAGAGTTAAATGCTGAAATCATTCTGACAGACAAAAAAAAAAACTCAAAAACTCGCGTGTGTTTTTAAAATAATTCAGAGCTCTAAGAACACACTCGATTCGGAGAAAGTTCAGAGCATGTTTGACATGCTCATGCTCTGTTCAGTGCTCTACTCTGAATGAAAAAAGAAAAACGCCAATTATTTTTTTTTGGAAACTCAATATTCCGAAAACCCCTGCTCGATTTTTTAAACTTGAATAAATAAAAGTTTCTTAATTTAATCTACAAGATCTGAGGGAAAAAAATTGTTTTAACTAAAAATTAAGGTACCCACCATGCAAGTGTTAAAAAATCTTTTTCGAAAATCGTATTTTTCTAAAAAATGGCTCCGAGAATTTTGATAAATTTTAATTTTAATTTAATAAAAAAAATTAAATTAAGACATTACTAAGTGCACCTACCATAAAACCAGTTTTTCGAATTTTGAATTTGTCATTATAGGCAGAACGGATTTCAATGAAATTTTGTATAGAGAAGCTTCTAGTTAAAATTGGCGCACCAAAATTTTTTCTTAAATACCTTTGTTTTAAAAATCTTTTATAAAACATATTATGTGTTTAGCTCTAACTTCTAAGCCACTTTTTATAAATAATAACTTAAGGAGTTGTTTTAGTCATTTAAAAAATGAATTTTTTGCTTATGAACATTTTTTCTCTAGAAATATTAATTTTTGAACTTTTTACATAAAAGCAAGTTCGTGCGACCCAGTCGTGCATTTTATTTTATGTGTCTTCGTATTTTAACGAAACTGTCCTATTTTGAATTGAACATTAACAAATAGACACACGAAGCCAGCAGCAATTGCGTTTTTGATGATTGACATTATATGTTTAAGTATATAGGCAGTAACGGAGCAAGTTTGAGTTTTTGATGGCTCCAAGGTCGGTGTGTTGTATTGCAGCAAAAAAAAAAAAAACTAACTCATTTCGTTTCTTCGAAAGTTACAGTTACTGATGAGTAGCACATAGCACCTTCTGGAAGCGTTGTGGTTATAATTATGTAGTATAGTCGTTAACGTAGGTACCAGTTGAGTGTCTTTATGTTTTCGAATAACTCTTTTTCGTATGATCGCAAAAGTACAACAAGATATGATTTTACGTATTAATAAATTCCGGAAATAATTTATTTATGAAAATCTCATATTTTTTGGGAACACCCCCCCACCCCCGGGAAATTTTTCTCTGCGTCCGCCCCTGATGCGAGTGATTTCATGATAGATCTCTTTCCTGTCAGTTTTAACGCTCTGTTCTGAATTCAATTAAGTGGAGAGAAGTTCGTGATGCAATTGGCCAAAGATGTGAGTTATACTCGAGTTTTGGACGTATAAACACCTCATAAATAATGAAAATTTTCTTACATCTATAAAGAAATCCTAAGCATTTAGAAGCATTTTTGGCGGTCTCGAGAATGTGGTCATCCCATCGAAGATCGTCGTTAACACACATACCGAGTACTGACAGTTTTCTTCGATGCAAGTGCCATTGAAGGACAATGGATTAACGGGTACATTTTGCTTTAACGACAATAGACAGCATTGAGTTTTTGAAGCATTAAACTCTACACGATTTTTTATACCCCATTTAACAATGCTGTAAAGGTCTCCTTATATCCAAGTTTTGGAGAGATATATCTAGTGCAAGGAACTAAGATTGTAAACTGCATGGTTAGGGGCCTCAAGACTCCTGAAAACTACATATGTACTGAATGCATCAGATAAATGCGACCCTAAAGAAAAGAAGTCATAATATGTATTTTCAGCCATATTTATATCATCGCAACCAGACTGGAGACTGCTAAGGGAACCTATTGGTTTGTTTCGGCTTATCTATACCATGAGCACGTTGGCCCATCACCCGGTCGAACACTGATCATATACTGGGAGAAGCTCATCGCACATGTCGAACTGCAGCAAATAAGATAAATTGATGGGAGTTATGTTAACTCCCATCACACAGTATAATGGCAGTACTAATATGATACAAATGAAAGAGGTAAGTCTCTTTTTAATTAAATTAACCTTGCAGTAATTAACGTAGGTAATGAGTTCACATTTGTTACCAAAAACCGACAGGAAGTATCAGACACTATTCATCACATTATTTCAAATTTGGAAAGTATAGAAAGTATAGGTCATAGATACATTCAATTCAATCTTAATAATGACAATCTAATCTTAGAAATTACCGGGAAACTGACTGGCTAAAATATAAAATAACGCTTGAAAGTCTGCTAAGACCCGAATAAATTCTTATTAAATCTTTGGACATTT
The DNA here is from genome assembly GCA_963931855.1 of Philhelius festivus. NCBI lineage: Eukaryota > Metazoa > Arthropoda > Insecta > Diptera > Syrphidae > Philhelius > Philhelius festivus. The sequence continues at coordinate 140,619,599 of OZ007556.1, read as the reverse complement.
TTTGTCCGCTCACCAAGGTAAGGGCAAAATGGAAGCCCCATTGGTGGAATTCAGGTCTTGAGAAAACGAGAACGCTTTATTGGAGCTAAATGCACTGAATTATTGTCGGATTGGGACTGCAAGAAGTAATCTCCCAAAACTGTATAAGAAAGAATTGAGGAAATCGAAGAGATATTCTTGGAGGATCTTCTGTGGTAGAACAGAAGATGCATCTAAGCATCGACCAACTTTTCAAATCACTCAACTCGTTACTGGATACCTATTTCCCAGATAGATCTCAAAACATTAACCTTACAGCAACTCACTTGCCGTCTAATAAGTCTAACTTTCCACAAGGTTTGATAACTAGGTACAAACTAAAATGGGCACTAAATAGCTCCAAACCCTTTAAGTCTGCATGACCAGACGGCATAATTTCAGCCGAGCTACAAAGGAATTCAGTTTTAATTGTACCAATTCTGGAGACACAGCTTCGCAGTTGCTTGGATCTGGTTCATATTCCTATTATTATATGGAGATAATTTTAAGGTTGTGTTCAAACCCAAAGCCAGTAAATGTGTCTAAGTAAGCCCGAAAGATCTCAGACCTATTAGTGTATCATCATTCCTTCTACAAAAAATCACAAGATTGTTGGATATCCGTTTACATACTAGCGTCGAAACAAGACTTTTGTCTATGGTTCAAAATGCTTATTGCAAAAAAAGATTCACTAGTGCGAACTTTCGAGTGTTCTCCCCACCATAAAGAGTAAAGATATTGAAGGCGCTCTTAACAACGTGGACTTATCTGCAGTCGCATCTGCATTGTCATATCTGCGGGTAGATGGATTACTGCTGAAGTGATTAACCAAATACTGACTAGCAGGGTTATCAGTTCAAAACTTGTGCATAGAGATACGCCATACGCCGCGTCGCAAGGCAGTGATCTTTATCCCCTTCTCTGGAACTTGATATTAAATGAGCTGCTGACATGTCTGGAAGCGAAGAGCTATACAGTGATTGCTTATGCTGACGATGTTGCTATTGCCGTATCAGGAAACTATCCTAACATCATAAGAGAAATCCTATAAAACAAGCTTTAAAGAAGATAAAAAACTTACGCAAGGCGATGTGGCCTGGGAGCCAACCCTCATAAAACGGAACTTGTTCTAGGAAATATAAAATTATAATTGCCGTTTATTTAATTACGGAAGTTGTATGGACGAGGAAGAGGTAGGCTCAATTCCTCATCTTCTATTAAAATGCGACATCTTGGAAAAGTTTGTCGAGGAGCCTAAGATCTAATTAATAAAGACATTTGCAGCCTCTCTTGTTGCATATTGAGCTCCAAATTGTTCAACGAGAAGGTATAAAATCTCTAGATTTATGTTTTGCGAACGCTAGCCTGGTAGTGGCGCAGAAGTTAGCGCACGCTTTTACAGTGAAGAGTAGGGTAACATCCAAAAAAAGTAGTAAAAAAGAGAATATTTTATTATTTAATTTAACAGAGACAAATCTAACAGGTATAATCGCTATGCTTATAAGATGTCGCCCCAATCGTTCTTCTTCATAAGAGTAAAAGTTTGTAAAAGTAAGCTTAATCAATTTTGAGCCAACAGATTTCCTTTAATAATCTTTTAATTGAAATTAGTAATTTCTGTTTTCTTATGAATACACTATCAAAAAATTAAAATATTTCCACTAGGGAGTCTTTTGTAGACATTCACTTCCGATTGAGGCCTGATCATGCGGAAGAAGATTTTTACGCCAGTCTCAAACGACACGGAGGCGCCACCACCATCCGTAGTGCAAACACCAACCCGTCGAATGGGATAATTGAGAATTTATTACCAAATGACAAGGTTTTTCAAAATTTGATTTTACAAATTCAATAAAAGCCGGAAATGGGGGTTGTATGTGTTCATGTTGATGTGCATCCTATGAACTATGATGGGTGTTAGAAAATCAATTTCCTAAAGTAATTAACGCCTCGTTGGCGATGTACTTCAGTTTCGAAAGCGTCATGCTTAATTGCTATTTTAATGATGGATCGAAGTTATAGGGATGTATTGAGGTAAAACATTTTCTGATGCAGATTACTCGTGCCTGTTTAAAAAAGAATCAAAATTGAGGGTGAATCGAATAACACTTTGCTTTATACATATGTCGATGGGAGACAATTAAGTTAGATTTTATCATTTGATGAGAGGTTTAATCCTTCTTGTTGATGTGTCTGACTTTTGCAATTGTGCAAAGGACTTAAAACGCTAGAATATGGTCAGCCGTCAAAAGACTGGAAGGAATCCCTTCGGGCCCAAAAATTAATCCTTTTTCTTTCCTTTAACATTTTGTTTATTAAAAAAATGGAATTTTCATTCAAGTCTAATGTTAAACTTATTGGCATTTTTTTACCTAAATTTATCTCGGGCCCGGAAATAAGAAACAAATTTTGTTGTTGAGAACAGTGTACTTCACCAATTAAGGATCCCGTTGACACAGAAATTTGTTCTTTTGTTAGTTGCTCTCGGAGGAGAATTTCTTGCATTTATTGATTGCAATTAAGAAACACTGGCGCTGCAATAGCTGATTTGATCTTCTGCGAAATATTGGGCAACCACGATATTCTTTGGAAGACTGTTGCACCCAAGGCTTTGACAGAAGTAGTTCTATGCAAGGACTGTACAACGGTGCACAGAGTCACATTCTTACAAAACAAAAAATCCGAATGCCGTTTATTCACCCTGTACAGCCGCAGTAAACTTTTTTGGAGTTGTTCAAAAATGTTTCAACATATTTAGTTCTTAGGCACGAAATAGTCAGCTAGAATTGAGGTTGTGAAACATTTTGCCAATCATCTAAAAGTATTTTTTAATTCACTGGAAGCCTTAAGTGACCTTTCTTTAACTGCTGAAAATGGTAGAAATGTGAACGGCATTTTGAACTACTCGTACATGGCGAAATTTTAAGGTATGCTGACATCTTCGATTTGTTGCAAGATTGTGAATCCATAAGTGAAAGTCTTGTCATTCTTCAAGACTGAGACGTCACTATTGACGTTGAAATTCAAAATTTTAATAGTTAAATAGCTGATTTAGATTAAGCTTGCAAAACAGTTACCACAGCAAAGGTGATATCGAACTATCATTCTCTTCAACATGAAAAAGACAAGTGAAGACATTTCGAGAAAAACCAAGACAGTGAACCAGCTTCAAATGGAACATACTTTTCGTTCGATCGCATGAAAAATTTAAATGCAACTTTTTCTTATTTGTGGAAATTTGGAAATTCGAAATATGCAACAAGCTTCGTTCCAAAATACATTCCAAACATATTTTAAGAGTTGGAAGACAAAATAATCCATTTAAATGCCAAAGCCAAGATGATACCTTGCAATTATGCCAATGGAGCAATAGGAAATCAAAATTCGCATGAGATGGTCAACAATCGACGCTTGTCGGGTTTCAAGGAACCTATGGCCAATTATTTCGAGGAAAAAAAAAAACGAAAGTTCATCTAACGTGCGTCGTTGCCAGAATAAAAAAATTCCTCTCTCATGCTCGTTACAAGATTGTTTTCCTGTGCTTACAAGACTATGTGTCGAATCAACTTTGGCAGGGAAATAAAATGAAATTTATTATTAGTAAAGGGTTTTCCATCAAGCGTATCCTATCTTTAAATTTGAATAAAACAAACTGTGAGGGATAATATCATTGATGGCTCCTGTATGCCACTATGTATGGAGCATTAGATCATTCAAATGTCCACCGCGGCTTCATATCGTGAGTGATATCCATGTTCGGAAATCGCTCATACATAATGTCAATCTTGCATGAACTCTGTGGCACATACGTCCGTCCACATGTCATCGGTATGCATATCATCCAATTCCGGCTAAAAGAAATTGGTTGTCATCGACCAATAGCGCTCGCCGTTGAGGGAGACGCGTCGTTCTCAAAAGAGTATGGACCGATGATGTCACAAGCCTAAAATCCACACCAAACTTTCTCAAAATGCATTTCAATTTGGAGGAACTATTCCCAAGTTCGACAATTTTGCTTGTTGACGAACACATTTATCCAGAAAGGGGCCTCGTCAATAAACCATTATGGTGATCGTAAAATGGACTAAGCACGCGAAATGTTGTTCATACATTTAACGTTTTGCACATATTTTTGTATGAAACAAAAGTTACAACTTTCTCATTCAATATTTGACGAAAACTCAACTAAAATGTATATAAAACTTACCTTTAATGAACGATGTATAAGTTCAGGTGCAAAAGAAAACATAGTGTCCATTTTTAGATATCTACGAAGTACCCTTTCACACGAGAAAACAAAGTTGCTGGAAACTTGTATAAACTTTTCGTTTAATTTCTTCTAAGCTCTCTTGAATCTTTCAAACGAGGGAACAAAATCGTCAGAGACTATTTTTGGACGCCTTTTAAAGTGCCTTATTTGAACCTATACAACATAAAGTACCTCTTCAAACCAATGAGCGTGGAAATTTTGTTCAATATCCTTACTTCATGCTCGTCTCCCCTAAAAACTGAAAGTTTCTAGTAGTTCAATTTCCGCGGCTGAAAATGGTCTGACGAATTTCCTCAGCACACGCAAACCTCTTCAACAAGGAGTTTAATGGCGCATTATAAGCACAAATATGTTAAGGGAACAATCCAGCGAAACATTCTAACATGGTTGTTCCTCACCAAATTACCGCCACATAATCCCCGCCCCGATTCCCAAAAAGATTCAGGTGTACTGTGCCTGCCACCATCATCATGAAAGAGATTTCTGTGTTTACTTCCGAATAGATGGCCATTTCGATGCCACCATTAGACATCAGACTGTAAGTGCGCGCCTTTCACTTCGTTTTTCTGGATTCTTTTACATTGTTTACCTATCTATAGTGGATAAACATGGTTTGGACTCATCGTCAACGGAGGCATTAAATGGAACACAAAGATCTCTAAGTGTGGTGGAGTGACACAAAGATTAGAGCAGAGGTTCGGAGACCCGGATGTAATTACGTTAATATGAGAGCTTGTTTGAAATTTTAGGTTTCCCCTACCTCCTTCAGGCGGCATGTAATTCTGAGAATGAGAAGAGCTATAACAAGGGAAATTAAAATGTAGACGGGAATATTATTGTTATATATAATGATGGTGTCGATAGACGGCGCGGCGAGTCGGGAGCATTATACAGTTTCAATACTTGGCCAAGAAGCAAAATTTGTATAAGGGGATTTAGGTCTTAAGCTTTATTGAACTCCATTGGGAAGGATCGATATTCTGTTTTTAATACACCAGAGCTAGTTTTCATATTAAAAACTATTTGAACTAGGTATTAAGTGTTCAAAATATAGTCGACTTTTTGGTCTTTTTCTTCCTGATATTTCACTTTACATTAATGTACATGTTTTTCTTTATCGAAATATGATCAAGCTAATGCTTATTATCAAAAATTGTATATAATGTAGTACAATATTAAAAATAAAAATAATTCTCGTAGATCAACTTCAAAACAAAGAGTGCCGTCTGATCTCATAATTATGAAAAACAATCAATTTCCTCTCTATCTGAAATACCTCGAAACACAAGCTTACAGATTCATAACAAAACGTTTTAACTCTCGAATCCAAACAATAAATATGGGTGCGCCATCTTGTGGTTTCTTTGTAAATCATATGTTATTTTGACACTGACAGCCGATTCCCAATCGAAGTCTTGACAGAAAGTCAATTTTGAGCGAAAAATCATCTTTTCTGACGAGGCGCATTATCATCCCGGCAGCTACGTTCAAAAACAAAATTGCCGCATCTGGGGCTCGGAAAACCCACATGTTACTGTCCAGAAGCCAACGCATTCACAGAGAGTGACAGTTTGGTGCGGATTGTGGAGTGGTGGCATTATTGGACCATTTTTCTTCGAAAATGACACTGGGAACAACGTTTCGGTGAACGGTGGGTGTTACAGTGCCATGTTAACCGGTTTTTTTTTTACTGAAATTGGAGACATGGATTTGGACGACCTGGTTCATGCAGGGTGGTTCACCATGCCACATAGCCCATGCCACAATCGATCGATCTCTTGCGTTCCAAATTCCCAAGTCGTGTTATCAGCCGTCTAGGTGATGTCAATTGGCCTCCTGGCAACTGCGATTTGACTCCTTTAGACTCTTTTTTGTGGGGAATCGTGAAGGACTGATGTTATGCCAACATTCCGGAAACGATTCAAGCCAGTATCGTCAAAGAATTTCGTGAGCTACACCCCGAAACCATCAACACGGTCTTAGAAAATTGGAGTGACAGAATGCGCTACTGGGAAGCCAGCCGAGGCAGCCACTTGAACGACGTTGTGTTCCATAATTAATGGGAATATTTACTCTTACTAATAAAGAAAAATAATCAATTTTGTTAATTTTATGGTATTTTTAAAAAGAAACTTGAATTTGGCCCATCCTTTACATTACACATTGATCACTCAAAGATCATAAACTAAAATCTCTTATAACAAAATCTCGGATTTTTGTAATAAATCTTTTACACACTTCGGAATTTGCTTTTTACAAATTTATCTCTCAAAGATGCAAATCAAATAGACAAAATGAATACTACAGAATTGAATCGAACAATGAGAAATGATCGGTTAAAAACAACGCAAAACTCGTGAAAAATTAAACAAGTGACACTCCTTATATACAACCTGCAAACTTACCCGGTTAAAATTAATGAATTAAAAAAATCTGATCAATTGTTTTAACCATAGACATAGGTGTGGAATTAACAATTTTCAGTCAGTTAAAATAAGGAATCAGGTGTGTTGTTTAGCATCACCATTCGGTTAAATCAAACGAAAAAAATTATTTGGTTCTAAAATTTAACCCATTTACTCAGTAATTTTAAATTATATCTAGGTTAATTATGTAACCCTAGATACTTTAGTTTAATTAATAGAAATAGATTTTTTAATTTTAAATGATTAATGTGTTTAATAAATGAAGTGAAGTTATTTCATTAAAACACGTTACTCATTAAAATAAACAATCTTGGAAATTGCGAATTTCCTCGATTAATAATAATCAAGTTTTTCGATTACCCATTCTTGGTTATTTTTTTTAAACAATTTCAATTCAATTAATCGAGTTAACTACGTTATTTTAAGCAACATGCACTACGTAGATTTTACGCGAGACATACGCTGCTCTATTTTAACAAACTGTTTTTAACCCACCGAAAAATGATCTCGGTAATGTTTTATTTTTCGGCGTGTGATTAAATACATTTTCATAATACAGGCGGATTTGAAATGTTTCGAAATCCTCGGCCGGCTGATGGATCGTTCTGCAACGCAAATCGCATGTTCATCGCCTACTTCAGCTTCCTTACAGGGTGATTGGCATAAGGTGTGACAAAAAGCTAGGGCGTGTAGGTTGGACTTAGACAAGAAAAAAATCGTACGGGAGGGGGGGGTCTATTTCCCCCCGTTTAGGCGGGAGGGGCAATTTAAGAAAAAAATCACTTAAAACTGAAAAAAAATTATTAAAAAATAACGGTGATACCTACAGAGTAATGCTATAGCATTTTGAAAAGCCAGAAATACATTCTTTAATTTTGTTTTTAAATAAAGTTGTTCGAGTGAATAGTTTTTGAAAAATTAATTTTCAAAATCAAAATTTTGAAAAAAAAAAATGAAATTTTTTTTTTTAAACATTTTTTTTTCAAAATTTTACGTAATTAAGTATTATTTTTTTATTCAATATTCAATGCTCTTATTAATTTTTGATCAAACACAAAAAACCGGATGTCAAAATGTTTTGTAGTTTTTGAGAAAATCAAAAATAACAAAAACTACTTTTGTTCTAAGAAAAGCCTTTTATTTTAGTTTTTACGTTTTTGGATTCTTATGTAGGTGAATTTACGATTGAAAGGATTAACTTCCTTTTTACTATTCTTTTAATTATCGTCTTATAAGTATACAATAATGTGACAAAGTACTGGATTAACCATATTTCACACATTTTTTCATTGAGAACACCTGCGTGAGAGCATTGGTTTAAAATTGACCTGCCACTTTTTTATTATGGTGGGGTCGGCTTGGCTTAGGTGCATTTACAAAAGAAAGGATTAACTTTTCTTGTAAAATTTTTTTATTATCAGTCTTATAAGCATACAATAAAGTAACAAAGTACTCGATTAACACATTTGTTCATTGAGAACACCTGCGTGAGAGCATTGGATTAATATTGACCTGCTTTCAGCAGTACTTCCAAGTACTTGAAAAGTTATTTCAAGTGTTTTTAATAATACTTTTGGAAAACTCGATATAGCTTTTAACGAAATCAATTTTTAAAAATGATGATGGATTAGAGAATGGGAAAGCATCACTTTGCTTGCCAGATCAAACATTTTTTTTTAATTTGGAATAGAATATTTCTTGGCAAGTCTCTCGCTTGTGGGTGCCATAGCAAAAACTGAACTTAGTTTCTAGTCTGTTGATCAATACATACAAAATTTTCTTTACTACCTGACATTGGAATTCGAACAAACATCACTCAATGCGCTAGAAAGTGCTTGAAAGTACTTCAAGTACCTTATACTTGGTACTTTTACCCAAATACTTGAAAAATACCAGTACCAGCACCAGGGTACTGAAGTACAAGTACCAGTACCTATTACTTGTTTTTGAGAGGACCAAAGTCCTGAAATACTTAAGTATTTAGCAGGTCTGTTTTATAGAAATAAAAATAGAGCATTCACATTTGAAATACATAAGATATGCATACATATGTGTGTACAATGGGCTTACCAATAGGGATTTCCAACTTTGGTTAAGGACCGGGCCATATTGTTCAAGCTACAGCTATCAAATTGGCTGACATTTAAACTGCCTTCCAAATGAACATGGAGAGTTACAGTGCCAAACAGTATGTGCACTTGATTAAATTGCTTTATGATAGTGGGTTACCCATTTTACGGTTGCCGTAATCATCCTTCCGAGAGGACTATTTGCAACGCAGTGCATTAATTCCAATCGACTGGTTCAATGAACAATCCTCTACTACCCGGTCGGCAACAAAACACAAGATCTGCCGAAAATTTCGTTGCTACCCGTAAGAGTACGTAGGAGAATCCAAGGCAATTAATACCATGCACCTTGCTTATATGGGTCGTTTTAAAAAATTACATTTTTAGCGTTATAACTTCTATTTATTTTGCATTTCAATTAAAAGACTTGAAATTTGGCATGGAACTGTGTTTATATGTCAGCATTATTAGAAAAAATTTGCAGATCGATTGATGGTAATGAATATCCATGGTAATTGATAATGTGTAATCTCCGTGGAATTTTTGGGATGTGATTTTGATGCTTAATCAGTTTTATTAATATTTTTAATGATGAAAATGATTTTTGTTTTAATTTTGGGCCTTATCGTTTCAAAGGCCTTCTCTTAAGCTTCAATTTTATGATATGCAAAAAAAAAAAAATTTTTTTGCTGTCCCAATACTTAGTTGAATGAGTGTGACAAGATTTTGAAAAAAAAAAAACATAATTAAACATTTTCGCTTTTTCACACAACTAAACAATTTTTAATAATTTTTGCGATGCATCATCTTTTAGTACATCAAAAAACCTTCAAGTTCATGTTTTATTATAATTTAATTATTGCAAGTAATTCCTTTAAAATTAACATACAAAATAATTTTTTCATCCGAGTAAAAATTCAGTGTAACCTCCGTGGTCTTGTTATCTTTGTACCATATTAATATTTTTTAGTCTAACCACCGCCAAAAGAAAGGTATTTAATCATACTTAAACCTAATATAATTTGGGTGACATTGAATTACATTGACTTTATTAAAATTAAGAAATAGTCGATTTTGTAATCTCCGTGGCCTGTAATCTCCGTGGCCATTTTCGTATTTGTTTTTTAATATACATATGTTCTTTTAGTTTATAATGGCTCATATTATTATTAATATTTTTATATTCTAGATAAATATACTGAATTTCATCATTCCTTACAGTATTGGTACCGTAAAAGCTCCAAGAAAGTTATGTGTCATTATTTAAAATCAATCTCAAAATCGCCTCGGAAGGTATTTGGTAGCCAGGTACGAGAAAATCTTACGCGGTTGCGATCTGGATTAAATGTTACCCGAATTGCAGTAAAATTTTTGGGAAAATATGATCTGATCAGTACTCGTATGAGCCAATATATTCAACGACGTATGTATGGAGTATTCATTTGAGTTAGAACCTTAGCATTCAAGTGCAAATCTTGTACGATGAACCGAGTTGGTAAACTTAACCTTAACCTTTCACTTCAAGACCCTTAAAAAACAACTCTTTCATTTTTCTCATACCAATTAAATCCGTTAACAAAAAGTAAACACAAAAACATCATTGCACGTTTTAAGATTTACATCAAATCAGTAAGTTCCCAACAAAGCATGAATTCCCCCTTTTAAAATTCCTTAAAGAGAAAGAAAATACAAGTCAACTTCCTACAATGTTTAATATCCTAAGTAGGAAACTACTTAACCAACCTTACCTATTCCGACTATTGAGAGAAGGTTTATCTGGATTTCCTTGCATTCCCCATTATTTATCTTATGGGACCCGCATGTGGCAATCACTTAACAATTAACCTAGGGCAAGATTAAAATTCCAAGCAACCTCCTTTCTTCAAGACCCACATACCTAATCCTAGACTATGAGCTGGTTTGGCTTTGCATCTTAATGCCTAGCGACAGTTTGTCCGCTCGACTTGTCGATATCAATTTCGTTTGACTCGTATCTCTCTGGTCGTCGTGTCGTTTAACTGTTCCTGATTCTGTTGCAGTCTTTTATATCATTTTGGCTTCTGTTGGCCGGTTGTCAGTTGGTCATTAATTTCATCCAATGGCACCATGTCACGTGTGTCTTGTTGGTATTGTTGTTGTTGGTGAAAGGCCGAGGCGCCATTCGTGTAGACATGCAACGAATGTCGCAAAAAGAATCCAGAATCCAGGATCCAGATACAGTAGTAAGATTGATAAGTTGTTCTAGAAATTGTAGGTGTCCACTTTTGAGTTACTGAACTAGAAAAAAGGAATGGTTTTCAAATCCAAAGATGGAGAACGACAAAGGAGTTTAATCTGCCTTCTGAGTCTTTTTGGAACAAACTTCATCTGGAATAAAGTATCGTGATGTAAGGCGGACGGATTTCTTTGGACGACGCGACGCGACGATGATAGGTGGGCAGTAAGTGGGTGGAATATATTGGATTACACGATTTACATCGAATACGGCAGTGACGTCGAGTTAGTATCTACCTCCGTAAAATGAAATTTGCTTAGAACTTAACGGATAAATGAAAATTGATAATTACTTTGTTCATTATGCCGAACTCTTTCCAGCGCTATGTATGTATATTAAGAAATCTTTTAACGTTTGTTAGTGTGTCCTGCGGCGAGAACGGGTGTTTCGTACATATAAGTTTGAATAAAGAGAATGATGATAGGAGAATATCTTATTTCAAGACGTAAGAGAGGGTTAAAATAGGTTTTTTTAAGCTACATAAGCAAGTAGCAAGCAAGTTCATCAAACCCAATTTCGAAGAGATAAAATATCTATGGCATTAAATTTTAATGTTATTATATATATATAAATTTTATTAGTTATTTACAAATGTGAACGTCGTGCACGCTCTAGTGGGAGCTATAGTGCATAAAAGTGCATCATATATGCAGTTATTTCCAAGTCTAAATAATTGTGATAACAACTTTGCCAAAATGTAGAGTTAAGCCCTCTGACTGAAAGTATTGAGGTCTAAGACGTTTTGCAGACATCCTTCTGCTTGCAAGACGCGATAAGACTAGCGTACTTTTTGCACGAAGAAGACCGCCTTCAAAACGTCTTGGACCTCGATATTTTCAATCAGGGCACTTAGCTCTTCATTTTGAAGTTATTGCAAATTTTGTATCACATTTTTTTAGACTTTGGAAAGAACTGCATATGTGATGCACTCTTATGCACTTTTGCTTCCACTAGAGCATGCCAGACGTTTACATTTGTAAATAACTACTAAAGGCCTATCTAATTATGCTAATTATTTTTTGTTATCAATCACACCCAAAAATTCCTGTGGGCTCTTAGTCTACTATAGTACCCACATACATTTATGTATAGGAAGTAAAAATACTATGCAATATTATGTAAACATTGAAAGTTCCTAAACAAAATTTTTTATCTAAATTGGTAAGATCATTAACTTTTATATCGAAAATAAAAAAAATATTCTACGGCCGGTACAGCTATTAACAGTACTCGGTAGAAAACAATATACCAAAAAGTAGGCCGTACCGACAGAAGTACACAACTTTTTCTTTATTAAAATCTTATATTTAAATTTGCTGTCGAGATATGTAACTTTTTCCAAAGCTGAACTTAATTTCCAATATCATCTCTAAAAAACTTGAAAATATCAAACGCGTTTCTTATCTGAAAGATCTTTTCAGGTTTACGTTAATAAAAGTAAATCCGTCTTAGTTGACATTCAGTATGGTGTCCCTCAAGGTTCAGTTCTTGGTCCTGTTTTATATAATGTCTACACGTCTGATTTTCCACAGCTACCATCTTGTGAAACAGGGATTTATGCAGATGACACCTGCATACTCTCTTCGCATGAGCTTGGTCTCACTATCGAGACCAATCTTCAAAATGCTCTTGAAATTTTAATAAGATATTATCACAAATGGAAAATTAAACTAAATGCTGGGAAGATAAAATCAATCTTTTTCACTAGAAAAAGAAAGCGATTGTCACTACCTGGTAACGAGCTGGAAGTCAATGGAACTTTTATAAAATGGGAGTCTAATGTGCAATATCTGGGAATAAACCTCGATAAGCGGCTTACCTTTAATGAGCACATTAGTAAAACGATCAAAAAAGTCAATATTGCAATTAAAATGCTTTATCCGCTGATAAATAGAAAATCTCTTTTAAGTATTGAAAACAAGATTATAATGCACAAGGTTGTGTTCCAAGCAATTCTGTTATATGGATGTCAGGTATGGGGGAACTGTGCAATTTGCCATATTAAAAAACTCCAAGTATGCCAAAACAAAATTTTAAAAATGATGCTTGATTTACCTTGGCATCATTCAACTAATGATCTTCACAGTCAGGCAGGCGTTGAATTGATTTGCAGAAAAATTCAAAAATTAACTGAAAATTTCTTACTAAACTGTGATATTTCTGACAACCCTCTGGTAGTTCAATTACATATATAAATAAAACATATCTACAAACTTTATTTTATCACTTATTATTTACTTTATTTATTTATTTATGTATTTATTTATTTATTTATTTATTTTTTATTTATTTATTTATTTATTTATTTATTTATTTATTTATTTATTTATTTATTTATTTATTTATTTATTTATTTATTTATTTATTTATTTATTTATTTATTTATTTATTGTTTATGTTCTTGTTACATATCTTTTGTTTACTTATTTACCTATTAACAACTCATTCGTTTTTTTTTTCATATTACCTTACCTGTGTTAATTATTTTAATTCAATCTATTTCCTAATCGAAATAATTGTTATACTTAAATGAAGGTTTTTGTCATATTTTCCTTCAAAATAAACATATTTTCTTATGAAATTTTAAATTATAATGATGTAAAAATAACGTATTCAGTAGAAAGATATACTTTAAATATCAAATATCTGTGTAAACTGAGCGGTAGCAACCAAATATTATTTGAAGAACGAAATAAAAATATATTTCTATCTATCTCAAACGCGTTATTTTTATTTGTTTTCAAGATTAATATTTTTCTGACGCATAGGGCTTATTCTACCGATGGTTCCAGTGGTTCCATAAAACAAGGTCATAAGGATCGATTTATGAAAGATTTATACAATAGAGAAAATAAGAACGCACTCTTGTTCAATAAAATATGACGACTTCCAGTGAAGACTTAACAGCTGAAAAGCAGGAAAGGTAATAATCAGCAGTTCTAAATAATTTGAGTTTTTTTTTCATTTCCCCCATAAAAATATATTTATAATAGCAAGTATTGGATTTTTTAAATTTAAATTATAGGCACATACAAAAAATTTAATAGGGCAAAGACGCACTCAGAAAAGCCCTGCTAACAGACATTATCAAAACAAGTAGGTATGTTTGCATTATCCACGAGAAAAATTGTCTATGATCTTTTCTTGAATTAATAATCAACATAGCTTTACAAAAAATTCCAAGCGTCTTAAATACAAATTCTCGTTCAGAATAGCAAATGTTTTTTAATCGGTTCATTAAGAAAACTTTTATGATTAAATAGCTTATTAAAAGATTAATTATATTCAAAACGACGAATGGAATACTATTATTTATTTTCCCCTCACCCCAACAATTGGAAACAATGTTTTCAATGAAATCTATTAAAATGTCCAAAGCAAAATGAAATAATGCCTCATCATTTAATTTCTTGAGGTCCTTCTTGTTCTGGACGACAAGCAAACACTCGATCTGTTAATTACATAAATGTTACCCGAATGTTGTCCTTCTAGTGTAATCAAAATATTAATCTAGAACACTTCCCTTCAAAGGTTAACGTCTCTTATAGGGATCGACACGTTCTAAAAATGCAGGTGTTTACTCCTTAGTATTCCCCCAAAACCGATGCTGGTATTTTAATAAAGTGAAATGCAAATTTTCCCATTTTTCAAGCCACTCTTTAGGGTTGCGGGCTAGAGTTCCATAGTTCTCTGGATACGTATGTATAAAAGTGAAACAATAATATTAGTTTTCGTTGCCAGTTGCCATCACCGCCACCTGACTAAATCAACAAATGAAATATGCACCCCAAACAGGAAATTTACAAAATTTCAATTATAGTTTTGAAGAGTAAAACAACGCAATGTGTGTCGGAAAATTTAGAAAATTTCAATTCATAACCACGGATGCCATAGAAAATTGTAATTTAAACACGGAGGGTAGTGAGTATAGTGACCACTGGTTCTGACAAGACTCGTGCCAGCACACAGCGGCAGACAGACGAAAAACTCACGCTTCAGTAACCTTAAATTTTCTCCATACCCCTTCTTAGGGGGACGGTTGCACAGTGGATCGGTCTGCATAACAAAGTAGGGAAAAAAAGAAAAGAGCTTAATTAAATTCCAGTTTATATAAGAAAACGTGATGGAAAAAAATCCACAGGTTTTGAGGATTACTTCTTGTCGCCTTTTTAGGTAAGATGAATTTGATAATACATTTTGTACATATAGTCGGTGGTTGAGGAGTGTAGACATGATAGAAAAATATTCGATACAAAATTAATGAAATACCGTTTAAAATGTGTGAACATTTTTGTAATATTGCCGGGATTTGCGTAACAGACATTTATCTAATGTTCATCCCTTTTCTATGTCTCAACCTCGGAGAGATTGACTTTTCGAAAATCAACAAATTTTCGTTCTACTATAGTTTGCGGTTTTTAAACGAGCGAATATATATATAAAGGGTGGTCCAACCATAATGCACGATGTTAATTGTGAGTCAAACCTTAACGTCAAGTTTGCCCCACTTAATTTAACATTTCTTTGTTTCAGTATTTGAAAAATTCAACCATGGAGAGCTACACAATTGAGCCGAGCGTTAAGATTGTTGAAGCCTTTTACGAAAATAGGCATTCAAATGAAAATGCATTTCGTGCACTTCATGATTTTTTCGGTCAGTATAATCGATCGGCCAAATTTGTTCACAATCGGTAGAATTCAGCAAACCGGGTCTGTAGGAAATGTGAAAACACTTGTGCATGCTCGCCCAGTTCGTTCTGCGGAAAACATTGCTGTTGTTAGCGATAGTGTGCCAGAAGAGCCGTCAACCTCGACTCGTCTTCGTGCCCAACAATTGAACATCTCAAGAACATCACTGATGCAAATTTTGAATAAAGATTTGAATTTATCATGTTAAAAAGGTTCAATTGACTCAAGAGCTGAAGCCTATACTGACTATTTCTAGCGTCGCGTCGTCCATATGCCGAATGGTTGGTTGAAGTGAGTGGTGACTTTACAAAGAAAATCATTTTCAGCGACGAGGCACACTTTTAGCTCAGTGGATTCGTTAACAAGCAGAATTGCGGCATTTGGGCGAATGAGAATCCACGAGTGAATGTTTGAAAAGCCAATGCATCCACAAAGAGTGATTGTTTGGTGTGGTTTATCGGCCGGTGGCTGTACTTCTTCAAAAATGAGGTCGGCTAAGCAGTTACCGTGAATGGCGTTCGCTATCGCAAGATGATAACGGACTTCCTGTGGCCAGAAATTGAGGATATGGACCTGGACGATATGTGCTTCCAACAAGATGGTGCCACTTGCCACACAGCCAACGTAACAATGGCTCTTTTGCGCGAGAGATTCAATGGCCGTGTTATCTCACGTTGCCGGTGGCGTGGCGAAGTTAATTGGCCGTAATTTGACAACGATAGACTTTTTCGCTCTTTCAATCGCTAAGCATTTCGCTGCGTTTTTGGCTACGTCGAATATAGTTATGATCATTCCGTAAAAGATGGTCATTATCACACATACCGACTAGGCACAGCTTTTCAGTATTTTTGATGCAAGTGCCATTTATGGATAACGGCATGGGTGGTGTATTTCGCTTGGCCGACAGAAGACAGCTTTGTGTTTTCGAAGCATTAGATTCCACACGGTTGTTGATACCCCATTGCGTAATTCTGTCGAGATCGGAATCTAATGAACTATCATACGCTGCCGTTCCAGTTTCACAGCCGAAGAACATGGTTGCTGGCGCCTGCGAAACAATGAATTGGTTTAGTATAGTTGTAGACAAGAGATCAGCTATGAAGATAAGGAAGAGTGTCAAAGACAAAACCGAGCCTTATGGCACACCAGCATTTATTTTATAGACATCAGAATTGAAACCGTCCAAAACAACTTGTAGTGAACGGTCCTAAAGGTAGCTTATAATCCAACGAAGAAGAGACTTTTCGATACCAAATTACCAAATGCACGCATTTTCGACAAAAGAGCTTCGTGCCAAACTATATCAAGGCTTTGGATATATCAAGTGCAATTAACTTTGTTTCTCCAAAATGATGTTAGGATTTGTTCCAGTTTTCGGGGAGATATGCCATCAGATCACCAGTGGACCAGCCGCACTGCCGGTCATTAAAGAGCTTTCGGTCTTCGAGATATTTCTTAAGCTGATTGTTTATCAGCATTTTCAAGACCTTGGAAAGAAGGGACGTTAATGCAAATGGTCGGTAGTTGGAGGGGGAAGAAGATTCGCCTTTTTTACGGACCGGCTGGACAATGTCATTTTCAAACTCGGAAAGTTACCCAAAAAGTATGATAGATCGAAATTTGGAATAATGTTGGAGGTGAATTCTGCTATGCAGATGATGAAGTCAGGCATCTATTTTTTGGTTAATCGAGATTGAGAATTCTCTAAAAACAAGAGGGTGATCAAACATTTATGCATATTTAAAACCCTGTTTATTAAGCCGGCATGTTCAAATTCCTTATATATTTCAAAAATTGCCAACAACAATTCCAGTATGACATCCCATTAATAATAATTAGGCTATAAATAGCCCAAATCTATTCATAGGTGAAATTTTTTTTTCGTATAAATAAACTACTTTTTTCACCTAAACATACCCTGAACGCATTCCACAATTTGGTACTACTTTTTATTCACTGAATATAGTCATTGGTTTTGATATTTCGGATCAAGCGTAACATTCTTCACTCTAATATCATTCAATTTTCTAGAAGTTTTGTATTGGTATTGGGCACTTTTTTGGCTCAGATTTTGGGCTACAATTATTTTTAAATTGGGCTACTGAACCAGTAAGATATGGTAACCCTGCTAACAATAAAATTCTGTTCTCTTTTGCGTATTTCACCTCGTATCTTTGAATTGACAATTCTCTTTTGTAATAACGAAAGGGCTCATACCCTTAATATAATTAACACAGTGCCAGTTTCAAGGAAATGGAAAATGATTTAAAATTAAATATCGATACAAATTAGTTTAAAAGTTCAAAATACTAAAAGTGGGGGGAAAACAGAGACAGACATGGTATGCCACATTCGTGTGGTACGGCCAAAGATGGAATTTCGATACTTGACAGTAACAGTACGTGCGAAGTTGGGCTAAAGTTGGGTAAACTGATCGACATTCCCTGAGAAACACGAGTATTGTGGTGCAATTGTTTTAGGGTAGAAATGCAACTGGCTATTTCACTGTAATACTAGTTGTAAAATTAACGATAGAATAATGATAGACATGAAACGTTACGTTGGCGCTGAAGAGATAATTGTCTTATATTTTGCTGTTTGTAAAAATTGTTTTTCTTTCTAAGTAGATTTTTGAAATAAGAATATGACATTTCATTCCAAACTGATATTGAAAATATTCGACATGGTTGTTGAAGTAGTATTCTGAAGGTTCAAAACACTTCAGACGACGAGCGAAGGTGGATAGATGAAGTGAATAGTAAGTTTGTTCTTAACCATCTACTCGTAGACTAAAAACTTGAAAAATAAATATGTCTAGTATATCAGTATAACGATTAGTCGATTTATCGAGTAAATTCTCCATTACATTTATTCATAGCCTTAATTAATATTTACAAATCATATAATAGATTTAAATCTATGCAACCCCACTGTCCGTCGGACATTGTTACGTAACGTAATTTATTTACCATGCGTCGGCTATTTAGATTTACAGCAACCATCAGCGCAGCGCTATCGTTATAAGCAAAATTCGCAGCAAGAAACTGCACGCTATTTAATATGACCACCATGAATGTTAGAGGTGATTACCGCTTAATTGTATTTGATGCAGCATTGTTTATTAGGTACTTAACGTTCTTTGTTGGAGTTATTAATTTTTGCACTTGAATGGAGGCCAAGAGCGCATTATTAAATTGCATTCTAATTTATTCAAATGGCCGTTTTGAGGTGCTGTCTGAATGAATGCATATTAAAGATGCGGAAGTGTGAATTAAGATAGATGAATCAAGGTTATGTCAACTAGAAACTGTTATTGGTCGTAGTCAAAATATATAGTTTTTTGGGGTTGAAAAATTGTAAATGAATGGAATGGACTGCAAGGGTATATTTTACAGAGATGTAGGTATACATAAACAACAATAATGCCGAAGCTATATGGTAGATGTAGTTCTGTAGATTTTGGGATTTAGAACCCCAATTCAATTCAGACTCTTAGACAAATTAAAATGGCGGTTGAGTTTTATGGGTTTTCATATATGTATGTACATATCTTACTTTTTGGAAAAAAGAATGGGGTATCTCTCAAAGAAATGTCAAAAATACATTCACATATAAACTGTCTTCCATTCTGTATCGATGTTTGAGACGCACGAAAAATCAACAATAAAAAGTAAACATTTGTAACACAATTATGGAAATCTATTAAGTTTTTAAACAAAATTACAAGACTTCAAGTGAAAATACATCCGACCAAAAACATAAATGTTAAAAAAGAGTTTATTTCTTCTATACTAAAATCTTTGTGACAAAAGTCAGCCGTGAAAAGTACGCCAAGTTCTTACTTCATGTAGGTTTAATACTGAATATCTAAAGTAGAATAATATTACAACAGCTACAATGTAATAGAGACATTTTATTATTTAGTGATTACTGACTAAAACTTGATGGGTTCACTGGTCAAGTTTTTAAAATCTTTCGAATTGGGCATAAGAAAAACTTGAATTTTAGTTGATTTTTTCCTCTGCTTGCATGACAAGACCTACCGTTGTGCAAAATTACAAGATTCTGCGACGTCGGGAAGTGCTCCATAATTTTGATGATCTGTCAGTCAGTCAGTTACGGTTTTTGTGATTTTTCAGGCCTTATATCTCAGGAACCAATTATGCTAGAAAATTGAAATTTGGTGAGGCACCTGTGCCTGACTAGCTTAGCAAATATTCGGAATTTTAAGTTTCTGATTTCATTGGTACTGGAGATAGGAAGGGGACAAAAATCGCCTGAGTTTGTTCCTGTAAAAAGGGTGTTCTGCCAGAACTTGGCTGGGCACTACAGTGACCTTTGATTTTGTATAAATTTGGCAATCACCCCTATTATGGTTGTCAATTATCAATTGATATTTGATAAATGTTGAAATTTGGTACTTTTAAACTTTAAAACTTTAAATTTTAAATTTTATTTAAGAAATTATGAACTATCTGACAATAATAGTCAATTTTCTTTCTGTTCACAACGGTAAGCAACATTATCAATGACCAAACCTTTTTTTAGTTGGGTTATAAAATATCGAATTTCAATTTTTATCAATTATCAATTGATAATTGACAACCATAATAGGGGTGAATAAGTTCCATTGGACTTTAATAGACGCATTAAAGGATTAACACAATTTGTTCCCGATTCAACTTCAAATTATTTCATCTTCACAATATCGCGAGTACTGACTTGTACTTGCGATATATTAACATACTATGTTATGTACAGTACATATGTACATATGTTAAGTCAAGCTATGCATTCGTATAAAAATCGATATTGAGGTAAATAATTTTTTGACATAACGATTTTGTCTACCTCTTGGTTCGGCATTTCGTCGATTTTTTTTAGACTTGGAAGCTAGAATGCTCCCCACATATTTTTCCGGTTTAAATTGAGATTCTAAAATATGGGTTCTTTCGATACTAGTTTTATTCGAAATCAAATTATTTTGAATTTAAAAAAAACTGTATTTCACAAATAATTTAATCGAAGCATTTTGAACACGCCCTAAAATATATAAAAAAAATTGTCTTTTATTTAAAAATAAAAAACTTTTAAGGAACATCTTATTTTTCCGAAACGGCTCCAAAGGCTGTGAACGATGTTTCATCCAATGTGAAAAAATTTAAATAAAGCCTTTATTTAAAGTATTTTTTTATTTTATACTTTCTCCTTGTCGGCTAAACCGATTTAGATTAAATTTGTATACAAAAAAATCTAAAATTTGAATATAAAAATGTATATTAAATCAATCGAACATATTTTTAAGATTTTTAAACAAAATGTCCGTTTTTACTTGGTTTTTACATTACTTTATGGCAAGTTATGTATTAATAAGAAATATGGAACTTAAGGTTTTTTTTTGTCTGTCTGCCTGCTTATCTATTCGACTGCAGTTATTTATTTATAATTTATTTATTTTTGAAATAAATTATAAAATAAATTAATTTTTTTAAGGCATCAGTGTAGGCAGACCATATGATGCCGTTTTATAACTCAACAAGAAGTTAATAAAACTATTAACATTATATTATTTGTATACGTTATAAAATAAAGTGCACGACTGGATCGCACGAAATTGCTCTTACAAATGTTGAAGTACTTTGGAATTTAAAATACATTTTATAAACATAAAATATGGATTTAATGGGATACAAATGTTCAAATGAATGAAATTGCCATCTGATTTCCAGAAAAGTATGAATTTATGCAAACAAAGCTCAAAAATCGGTTTATTATTAAAAAGTAATTTTTTTATATAAGAAATTTCTTTAAAATTTTTCAAGAACAAAATTTGGGATGCCAATTTTAAGTATTTAGTAGTATAGATTTTAAGAAAAAATTTCAAAAACTAATCGTTCACACGTTTTGAAGATATTGATTTAAGAAAAAAAAATTTTTTCAGAAAACCCAAAAAATATCTTTTTCAATATTTTGATATACAAAATTATTTTAAACTTAAGGGGGCTCCTGCTGTAAAAATTTGGTTAAAATCGTTAAAGCCGTTAATGAGAAAGTCAAAAACGGTTCTATGGCAGGTACGGTAAATATCATTTTTTTCACAAAATTGTTTTAACCAAATTGTAGTTCATGTCCATAATAGCACACTTAATTTTAATTATCAAAATCTTTAGAGCCCCTTTTAAGATAAATGATATTTTGCATGTGTATGGGGGGTACCGTTAGTTTTGAAGCTGCAAGCAAAACTTCAATTTTCCTTCTAGGTACTCGTAAGTACCGAGATTGAAAAAAATAGCTCTATTGGTTTAGGCTGTAGATCAAGGTACAGACAAGGAGACAGACAGACGGAATTGCCGGACCCACATTATTCGTCTTCGCTATCATCGTAATGTCAACTTTGATCAAAATCTCAAGTTCGATTTTTTTTACAAGTGCAGAGCTACATATGTATGTTCATATGTATGTATTTACATTGTATGTATATCGCAAGTAAAAACAAAGTAAAGAAAATAAAATTAAAATGATAATGGAAAGATAAATTGAGTGAAAAATCTCTTCAAACTTCTGGTGGGCAGATATGGCAGCTTTAATTCGACGAAAAGAGTTAGCGTCTGATGGTTTAAGGATATTGGCGAGAAACAGAGTTTTTTCTCTCTGACTCGTAATATTTGTATGAATTCTTCTCTACTTAAGGATTGATTATACCGGATACGGCTATTAACTTTGCTTTTGAAGAAAAGTTTCTGAATTTAGCTACTTTTCGATAAGTTCTTTCCTTTGAAGGTGAGTAAAAGTTTTTTGCAAAAGCTCGTGTAATTGAAGATACTCAATGATTAGGGTGTAGTAAATTGCGTTTTTCGCTGCCAAGTTAGCGGTATCATTACCTCCAATTCCGCAATGGCCAGGTATCCATTAAGCTAGTATGATGTTTCTATGATGGTACAAGCAGTTTCTTATAATTTCAAGAGATGGACATTTCTTTAAGGCATTGTTTAATCAATTGAGTATACCGAGGTTGTCCGATAAGGTTGTGGAACGTTCAGAATATTTTATGGGTGACAGAAATAGCTTTATAAATCGCAGCTAGCTCAATACATTTGCGAGCTCGACTACAGTTTAATCGGCTCACCTGATTTTCTTTTAACTTCGTGGAAGGATTTTCAAATTTTCCAAGCCACCAAAAATATCGGTACCATACCGAAATTTTAGAAAACATTCTTTATGACTTCTTTATACTCGTGTTGTTTCTTCATCAGACGTCGCTTAAAGGTCAAAAATATATGCATAAAAACTAGTACAATCCCTGAATTTCTAAAAAATGCATAGTGCGTCTAATAATATGGCCAGGGACTGTATGTGATCACTGATCAGCAACGATACTTTATTAAAGGATTCGCTATTTGAGCAGCTGTCACTTTTGAAGCTGAAACCTCTAGACATTTGACAAGTAAAAACTACGCCATAACTAAAAATGGAACAATACAGGCTTCAACAACGCAATAAAATTGTTAAAATTCACAACAAAAATGGTAAAAATTTTGCAGCTGCACGGTCTTCGTGAAGCACCTTCTCGGCCGGCAATAATGAAACTGGTGGACAAATTTGAGCTGTTGGGACAAGTTAGTGATGTGTAGAATCGAAACCGTGTGCATCGCTCAAGAACAATTGAGAACATTGCTGCTCTAGATCGTTGTGTTAACGAAAATCCAGGTTTGTCGATCCCTTGTCGATATTTGAAATTAGAAATTCCACAAACAAATATATTACACCGTATTTTGATTAAAGACTTAGGTCTTAAGGTTTTTGAATTTCAGTTAACACAAGAACTCAAGCCGGTCGATCACACGCAACTAGTAACGAGGAATGGATTTCGCTACCGAGCTATAATTAAAGATTTATTGTGACCGGAACATATTGATGTGGACGACGTGCAACGAAACAATCGCAATTTTGCAAGAAAAGTTTCCTGAACGTGTTATTTCTAGAAGAAGTGATCAGTGATCACAGTTGGCCACCGAGATGTTGTTATTTTACACCTTTAGATTCTTTTTCTTTGAGGCCTTGTGAAAGAGAACGCCTATACCAGCGCTCCACAATCGATTCGACACCTTAAAGATTGAATTTGTAAAATTATCAGGGGTATACAGCCGCAAAGGTGCGAATTGATCATGAAAACTTTCATGAAAAGGATATGTTGACGCAACCGTTGCCGTGACGGCCGTTTGGCTGATATCGTTTTCCATTGTTAATAGCATATTTTTAACTTCCCATAGGGAGTTATTGTAATCGGTCCGATTTGTCAAATTGGAATTTTTGACATTTCTCGACGTTTCAAGGTCCCTAGAGGCTATTTCAATCATTTTTAGAGAGATGTCTGTGTGTGTGTGTGTACGTACGTTCGTACGTTCGTACGTTCTTGTACCATTTTTCGTCGTCGATATCTCAAGAACGAGTAAAGATATTGGCTTCAAATAAATTTTGTTTAATAGATAATAACTTCGAAAGAGGCTGAAAGGGCGTTTATTGAAATTCAGTGAGTAGTTTTTTCACTATAACGGTTTAAAAAAAAGTAAAAATTTTGGTTAGTTTCAAATATCTCACGAAAAAATAACGCTATTGATTTCAAATAAAATTCAATGTACTCATTATAAGGTCATACAGATTTGGTATGAATTTGGAAAAAAATGAACATACCGTTATTTTTTTAAACAAAAAAAACTGAAAAAAAAAATTTCATAACCCAGATATTGTAAGAACGGAAAACAATTTGAAACTCAAAATAATTTTATTTTACGAAAAATAATGTTTTTGATAACTGGTGAAGATTTCAAAAAAATCAGTTTACAGTTTTTTTACAAAAAATAAAAAACTATATAAAATTCTATTGAAAATTGGTAAAAATTGTTTTTCGACTCAAATTTCTCGAGAACTAGTAGTGATATTGACTTCAAATTTAGTTTATTTTATACATAGTATAATTTTGTACAATTGGTAAAATGTTGACAAATATTGAAGTAATAGTTTTTTTTTTTAAATAAAAAAACTATTAAAAATTCTAGTGAAAACTAGTTAAAATTGTATTTCAAGTCAAATTTCTTGGGAATGAACACCGATAGTGCCTTCTAAAGTATGTTGTTTTATACATCGATACCTTCCCGTAAGAATGTATACTAAGCGACATTTCTAAAATTGTTCAGGAAACGAAAAAAACGAAGAAAGTTCTACTTGAATCATAGTGTGCTAAGAGACAATTTTGGTTAAACTAAGTGACATCTAACAAAATTTTTTTTTTGCTCACGACAATGAGATCTTTATTAATGTCGGTTAGCATAATTTTTTTGGCGGATAATACAAATTTCAGGGGGCAACATTATTTTAATGAGAAAACATGGCAGTTGATAAATTTTTTTATTTGTACTCTAGTTTCCTTTTCACGAATAATAGGTTGGCGAAACCCAGGCCAAAACGAGGCCCTTAACATAAAGTCATCATCAAAAAGTCATTTTCGAAAAAAGTGTTGCTTAGTACATTCTTACGGGAAGGTATCGACATAATACAACTATACACATATGGTTAAATTTTGACAAGTATCGAATTGACAGTTTTAAAAAACAACATATTATACATCAACAATCTCAATTTCAAATCTCTTTAAATAATTAAAATGCTTTTCAATCTTAAAATAATGTTTGTTTGAATTTTACAGCTAAAGTTTGTTTCGCTGAAAATTTGGTTATTTGAAAAAAACTAAATATAAAGTTTTCAAGACCACAAATGGGAAGTTATGAGACTTCTTTTTGGAAAACCCTATACAACAAAAAACAAATATTTCTTATTTATGTAAATACCGTCCTCTTCAATTTCCATTTCGGTTATTAGTATATAAGATCTCGCTTGACACAAACTTGACTTTAGGTCGACTTAATATGATTTCAAGAAAGGCGACCGAATGTCTTCTGTTTTTAAGGTTATATTATTTCAATTCGATTTCTATTTTTCTAATGCGTTCTAATGAAGTTATTCAAACGAATTAGTATTACAAACTCCTCAAACATAAACGTGCTTGATTACATTGTGTTCTACAAATAAATATATTTTGATTATGTCTGCTCTCAAGTTTTCATAATTATCCTCCTCAATCAGACGAAAACCCAAAATTAACAAAACCTAAACAAATAAAAACAGCCTTGAGAATCTCAAGTTCTAACAACAAAGCTTAAGTTTAAGACTTATACCCAATGTCACGAACTGAACAATAACATAAGATTTTATCTCTCGCCATCAGTAATTTACTTAGCTGCTGGGTTATAAGAATTGTTTCTTAAGGCAATTTGAAAGTCTGGTTTTTGTGTACGTGTAGTAAAATGAACAACACAACGTCTGAAATGTGAGAGTTTTTTTTTCGTGTTATTAATGATGTTAGCCGAAAGCACTTTAGCAAACACCTTTTATGATCATCAGCCGGAAACAAACTATGTACTAAAAGTAGAAAAAAAACATAAATTATTTTTACACCGTTCTGGTTCATAAAAAATGTCAAACCAAAACACCACTACTTTGATAATTGGAATGTTCAATTATTTCAAGTGAAACTGTTTATTAGAAAAAAAAATTATGAACCTTTTGGGTAAGGTTGTATTTTAAGTGGAGATAGAAAAACGAAATAATGACTAAATATATATATCTTAATTTCATTTCCCAATAGATGGTCTTCTGAGAGTCTTTAGTAGTGAATTAAAATAAAATTAACACTTACAAATGAAAGTATAAAATATATCCAAGATCTTACCTGAAAATACAAAAGAAAATAATTATGTTAATTTTTTTTAAAAATTGTTCATGAAATTTATAAACTTAAAGCAACTTAATATATGTAATAAATTAATCTTACTAATTTTGCAAAGGGTTGCAAATACTAGATATTGTTGCTCAAGTCGATAAATATGTTTTTTTTTAATATAAAATAATTAAATATGGTGCTGTTACAGCTTGTGGAACACCAGGACTCAATGGCTTACGAGACTTAAACATTTCTGGCTGTAATCGGCAAGAATTACAGATTACTCGAATGCTTTTACATAATTCTGTAAATAAAATTCGTTTTGTTTTAAATTGATGAACTTGTGTTGCCCCAAAATCGCGTAAGTCATCTAATTTTTGTCTAAATTTTGTCAGTCCTAAACACTTCAGGGTATTCCAAGTATCTTGGCTTTTAGAAAATGTGATATCAACTCCGGATATCCGCATTCTCTCTTATAGTCAGCCGGTCTCTTGACTCCACCTATCTTTGATGCTGAGCAGTTTTACAATCTCCTGGTATGTTCCTATACCTACATATATATATAATATTATACTATATAATATTATTGAAATATTTTTTTAAATCATAAAAAAAGATCTAAAGCTCACCATTTACAAAAACTATCTAACCTTAAATACATATAATATTAAAGGGCTTTTCAGGTGAAATACCTGTTTTGGGAATATCCCATATATAGGGTGACAAGATCCCAGAACCCAAGACATGTTTCTTTATATTTACATATTTATTAAACAATTTTGAAGTATGCAAAGTTATGTAAGCTAAATTTTGGTTAAATGAATTTTTGATCAAATAGAATACGCGTTATTGATCAGGTGAAAACATTCATGTTTATCAAGAAGCACCAAAAACTATTTAAGCTATTGGTGTCATTGGACCGTCACGTTATTGTGAACAGAGACATGTTGCAATCTATTTCTATATCTTTGTTCAATTTTAAACGAACTAAATATTAATGACATGTGGTTTCAAAATGAGGGTGCCACAAGCCACAAAGCGGGCGTAACAATCGACTTTTTCAAGACTCAATTCGATGAACGTGTTATATCGATAAATGGTCCTGTCGATTGGCCGCCTAGATCGTGTGATTAAATAATTCTAGACTTTTTTACTTGCGATATATACATACATACACATATAGGGTGGGTCAAATACAAGTTTCTTTTTAAAAATTTATTCTTAAGAGCAAACATTAAGTATGGAATACAACGTAGTTCAAGTGGCTGCCTCGGTTGGCTTCGCAGTAACGCATTCTGTCCCTCCGATTTTCTAAGATCGATTGTGGCATGGGCTGTATGGCATGGTACGCCATCCTGCATGAACCAGAGGCCGTCCAAATCCATGTCTTAAATTTCAGTAAAAACAAAAGTCGGTTAACATGGCTCTGTAACGTCCACCGTTCGTTAACCGAAACGTTGTTCCCAGCCTCATATTCAAAGAAAAATGAGCCAATGATGCCACCACTCCGCAATCCGCACCAAACTGTCACTCTCTGTGGATGCATTGGCTTCTGGACAATAACGTCGGGTTTTCCGAGCCCCAGATGCGGCAGTTATGTTTGTTGACGTAGCCACAGAGATGAAAATGCGCCTCGACAAAAAAGGGGATTTTTCGCCCAAAATCGTTGTCCAATTCAAGCTGCTCTAAGGCCCAAGCTAAGCAGCGATAACGAAGCGGATGTCACACACCTTCAATCGCTGAGTCAATTGGACCTTGCACGTGAATAATCCGAGATCTTTACGCAGAAAGCGCACAAGGATGAGAGTGCGTGAAATGTTTAGCTGTTGACATCGATGGCGAGGTGATGTTCTTGAATTGAGTCTCACACTCTCGGCTACAGCAGCCACATTCTCGTCTGTTCGCACCGTACGACTACGGGGACCATGAGTGTTGTCTACTAGCATGCCAGTCTCACTAATTTTGGGCACAAACTTGCGTACAGCATGCGCCGAGGGTGCTTTATTTCGGCCAAAGCTTCTTTTCAAAAAACGCACTGCTTAGGCTGCACAGCACTCACTTTGGAAAATAAAATGAACGACTGGGTCGCACGAACTTGCTCCTATGTAATAGACTAGGAATTTTAAAAACGGATGTTATTAAAGAAAACTGTTCATAAGGATAAAATTAATTTCTTAGATTCTTTTAGTAGTAAGAGATTAAAACAGAATGCTATTCAAATATGAATTTATGCAAGAACAAAAATTATAAGTTGTTTCTTAAAAAAATAAGCTTTTGTATACAAAATTTTTAACACATTTTTAAGAAACAATTTTGATACGCCAACCTTAAGTTTTTATTATTGTACGAATAAAAGTCTAATTTCCAAAAAAAAATACTAAGCCGTTCTTGATATATCGAATTTTTCAAAAAAAAAATGACTTTTTTTTTCTAAAAATTGAAAAACTATTTTTTTTTTAAGTTTTTAAATACAATGTTTTTTAAACTTTTTAGGAGCTTCTTTATAAAAAATTTCGTTAAAATCCGTTATGCCGATAATGAGAAATTCAAAATTCGAAAAAATCGTTCTATGGTAGGTACATTCAGTAATATCTAGATTTCAATTTTTTTTATTTATAGATCGTAAAGATTAATCAAAAGAAAAAAAATTTTAGCAAAATTCTCGGAACCGTTTTCGAGAAAAATACGATTTTCGAAAACCATTTTTTAAAATTTGTATGGAAGGTACCGTTAGTTTTAGATAAAACAAAATTTTTTTTTCTCAAATCTTGTAGATTATTATAAGAAACTTTTATTTGTCAAGTTTGAAAAAAATCGAACATGGGGTTTTCGAAATATTGAGTTTCCAAAAAAAAATTTTGAATTTTTTTTTAAATCCAAAAAATTAAAAATTGAAAATTTGAATATGTAATAATATTAAAACTTTGGAGGAGCTTTGGCATAAAAAAAATGATTTAAATCGGCTGTACCGTTTTCGAGAAAATCAAAAACAAAAAAAGTGGACCCAGGGGGCTACCAAAAATAACAATTTTTTTTTTTAATTTGTTTTCAACCATTAGCTAGTTTTAACCAAATGAAATCTTTCAATTTTTTTTTTAAATTCTGTGGGACAGTTTTTGAGAAAAAAAAATATTTATAAAATTTCGAAAAAAAATCGTATGGCAGGTACCGTTATTTTTGGTCTTAAAAACAAAAACAGAAAAAAACATCCGGGGGGGGGGGGAAATTTAAAACCCATATCTACCAAGTTTGAAGAAAATCGGCCGAGCCGTTTAGGCTGTAGTCGAACCGACAGACAGGCAGACAGACAGACAGACAGACAGAATTGTGAGACCCACTTTTTTGGTCTTCGCTATCATCGTAATGTCAACTTTGATCAAAATCTCGAGTTCGATTTTTTTTACGAATGCATAACTTGCCTTATAGTACCTATAAGTCGCAAGTAAAAATGAATTTAAAAGTGTGAAGTTCTCATTAGCTTCCGAATTAATTTGAATACCTTCAAGCAAAAGTGTGACTGTGCTAAAAACCTCAAGCCAGAATTTTGTATATGCAAAAGAGGAATCACGATGTTTTTGTATGTTATGTTGGAAATAAACAAATGAACGTATACGTACATACGTACTATTTATGCACATTTTAATGTTTCATTAAAAATTGTTTTTTTTCCAGGGCACAGCATTAATTACAATTAAACCTATTTGTCGACAAACGGTGATATATTTTTCCCCTATCTGCACACATGCATGGAATATCTCTTCGGTAGAATTTTATTCTGTGACAATAGCATGCCACGAAGCAGGTTGTAGTTTTCAAGCCTCTCATTAAAATTTACACTAAAACAACAACACCAACAAAAACAATGCCTTTTTAATCAAAAAAAAAAAAAATGGAAAAAAAAACAATAATATGCAAATGAATGAACGAACGAATGTCAATCATGTGACTCAGTCGTGCGGAAAATGAAAATGTCGGTTGCCGGTCGCATTTGTTTCGGAAGGAAAACAATAACTACCAACAGTTGTATAATTGTCTTGTAAATAAATATGTTACTTTGTATTTAATTATAATTATTATGACATTTAAATATACGAGCACATATGCATAAACATATCAGTAAAATAGAGTTGCTTAATAATTGGAAAATTGGAATGGAAAGAGCATCGTTCAAATGGTGGGATGATGATAATGTTTAATTTATTGTACGAGTAGGTTGAAGAGATTACTGAAAAGTTACAATTTTCAATCTACTTTGTGAGATTTCAGAAACATAATTTCAAAGCTTAACCTGGTTTTAATGATTCAGTGCACAATAAATATTTATGTAATGTGAAGCATGAGGGTGTAGTGAAGTAAGCGGAACTCGAGGTTCTAATAAAACATTTAAATACCACCATCAATTAAAAAAAAATAACAAAAGTAAATCAACTTATGAGCTTTTTGAGCAACATAATATAGGAAATTATTATCAATTGATTTTAAAGATCTACTGATTACAAAAGTAGAAAAAGTATATTTACAGTAGTATTAGGTAATATATAGAATCATTTTTGCTACTAAATAATAATCAAATTACAAACAAAAGAAATACAAAAATCCATTACATAATGGAAGTATCATTTTCGTAAAATGATCCCCCTTCTAACAAAGGTCGATTTCTCGACTACTCCATCAAAAAGTTTTAATGCACGTGATATCGGTTCATTCGAACAATAGATAGTCCTATGAGGAACTATCTGGAATAAATCACTTCTGTTTCGAAGCATTCGTATATATATAGATATTCGATTGTCTAAAATCTTTTGTACAAATAATACGGATTGCACTTGTCTGCAACATTTATGCGTTTTCAAATCTATGAGAGTACACCTTGATTTATAGTCCGGTAAGCACCCAACCCGATAAGATTTTCTCAAGGCATAAGTGGTAGATTTTTTTTAATCCTTTCTATTCTCAAAATATTATATTGACAAAATGGCGACCAAACAACACAACAGTATCAGGTAGGTCAGTATTGAATATAATATAATGTATGGTAAAGGGGCCAAATAACTCCCTTGTGGAAGACCAGATACAACTTCCATAGCGTTTGAGGTGCAGCCATCTATCCTTACAATCTTTTTTTTTATAATTCATACGCGCTCAAGGGTGGGTTAAGAGGTGCAGGGAAATAAGTCCCCAGGAACTAAGTCCACTGAGGTACTAAGTTCTCACTTAAGGTGGGAAATAAGTCCACGGGAACTAAGTCCACTGATGGACTCAGTTCTCACTTAATGGGAACGAAATCCACTTTACTAAAGTGGTCTTTGTTCCCATTAAGTGAGAACCATCTCCACTTTCTTATGGGAAATTAGTACACACTCGAAAGTATAAAGTGGGAATGAATTTCCAACAACAAAAACTTATTGATTTTATGTTGGTTATTTTCCAGATTCTTTAACTGCTAAAGAAACTTTGTATACACCCAACCTCGCACTTACCCCAAATCCTATAGTGTGCCCAAGCAGGGGGGTTGCATACCTTACATACCTCACTGTTTATACGTGTCGTTCCCATGGCTTAACATGGGAATTTATTTCACATTCAAATGGAACTAAAACCCACAGTTTCTTGTAACGAATTTCGCACCTTGCATGGGAACAAAGACCACTTTAGTAAAGTGGATTTCGTTCCCATTAAGTGAGAACTGAGTCCATCAGTGGACTTAGTTCCCGTGGACTTATTTCCCAACTCAAGCGAGAACTTAGTCCCTCAGTGGACTTAGTTCCCGTGGACTTATTTCCCTGCACCGTGTTAAGAGACCATTATAATGTGAAACACAGCACGGGTAATTTAGGAGGGAAAGAAAGGAGGTGTCGATGAACTTTGGTTTTGAATGTTTGCAAGTTGAAATGGCAAGGCAAAACTGTGCCGGGTAAGTTACTCCATAATCGTGTTGTGCGACCATAAAATCGAATCTCTATATTTGACGGTACGACCAAAGTTATGCTCGATGGTGAACTGATGAGCATTCCTAGCAAAGCGGGTATCACGGGTGGAATTGGAGGAATGCAACTGGCTACTTCGAGTGAGCATTGCTTGTGAAATAAGCGATAAAACAGGGAAATACATGAACCATTCCCACGGTGTTCAAGAGATGGGAATGAATTTATGATAGCTTTGTTTCCTATCAGTTTGGAAATCTATCCAGCCCAAGGGTGTGAGTTAAACTCGAGTTTTGGACGTATAAACGCCTTATAAATAGTAGCCAGATCAGAAGGGGTGAAAAATTTCTTACATCGATATAGAAATTCTAAGCACTTAGCAGAATTTTCGGCGGTCTCGAGAAAGTGATCATTCCAACGAAGATCGTCGTTGACACACATACCGAGCTTTTTGCTTCGATGCAAGTGCCATTCAAGGACAATGGCATAAGGGGGACATTTTGCTTCAACGACAATATACAGCATTGTGTTTTCGAAGCACACAATTTTGTTTACCCCATTTAACAATGCTGTAAAGATCGGAGTTTAATGAGCTTATCATACGATACTGTTGCAATTCCACTTCCGAAGGAGATGGGCGTGAATTTGAGAACGAGTATGAGAAGCTGACCCCCTTCGCATGCAAGGCAAATTTACGAACATCAGCCTCATTAACGTTCACGGACCTACGGAGGAGTCCTCAGACGAAGAAAAAGAGACTTACTACGAACAAGTCGAGAGGGCCCTCAATGCCTGCCCAAGGTATGATGTTAAAATCATCCTTGGGGATTTGAACGCAAAAATAGGTCGGGAGCCGGTATTCACTAATGACAATGGACTTCGAGTCTTAAAATTGGCAGCATCGAAAAACATGGTCGTTGCGAGTACCAGGTTCCCGCGTAAAGATATCTACAAAGCCACCTGTGTATCACCTGATGGAGTCATTCGTAACCAAATAGACCACGTGTTGATAGACCGTCGCCACTACTCGAACTTGATGACGGTACGAACGTACCGAGGTGTCAATTTCGACTCGGATCACTATCTTGTTGGTATGGTTTTCCGAGGGCGTATTGCCTTGCGAAGACGTATTGCATCCGCCGATCAGGTTCAAATCAACATGGCAATGAAAACACCAGTAACACCTTTGGTAATGCGTAAGGACTCGCCCTAGAATCACTCCATCTCAGGCAGCAGTCGTAAAAATCAGAACGACTGGTTTGATGATGAATACAAGCTAGCAACTGAACGTAAGAATGTTGCGTACCGAGCAATGCAACAATCTCATAGAACGCAGGCACCCGAAGAGGAATATAAAGAGCTCAGAAGAATAGAAAAACGGCTTCACAGACAAATAAAATCAGCCAGGGAGAAGAACCTATTCTGTGAAATAGAAAATAGCCGAGAGCGAGGTCCGCACCAGGAGTGAAAGTTCTACCAATCCGTGTGAAATATGACGCAGTACACACCACGCTGCACATACTGCAAGGACGGAGAGGGAAACCTGATCACTGATCCTGAAAGCATACTGGAGCGATGGGAAGTGTACTTTAATGAATTGCTAAATGGTCAGTTAACTGCAGAAGTGGAAGCTCCACTACTTCAAGAAGAATACCCTATGTTGCCACCACCAAGCATAGAAGTGGTTGAGAAGGCTATAGGCCGGCTTAAGCAGAACAAAGCCCCGGGAGCTGATGGCACACCAGCAGGAAGAAATGCCAGAAGACTGGCGAACAGGTATAATATGTCCCATACATAAGAAGGGAGATGTCACAACGTGCAGCAATTATAGAGGTATCACGTTGTTCAGTACCGCCTATAAGATACTCTCCTCTATCCTACAAGACCGGATAACCCCATACGCTAAAACCGTCATCGGACAATATCAGTGTGGTTTCATTCCAGGCAAATCAACAACTGATCAGATCTTTAATCTTAGGCAGGCGATGGAAAAATGTCTAGAATTTAACATCCCAACATACCATCTGTTTATAGACTTTAAGGCCGCCTATGATAGCATAGGCAGGGTAGAACTTTACAAAGCCATGAGAGAATTCGGCATCCCAAATAAATTGACATGACTATGTAGGTTGACCATGACCAACGTAACAAGCCAAGTAAAAATAGCTGGATTGCTATCCAGACCAATCAACATCTTTAATGGACTCCGACAAGGGGACGTGACTCTGCCACGGCAACAAGAGGGACTATCGTCAACAGGTCCAGCCTGGCTTACACAAACGATATCGACATCATCGAAAGAACCGAACAAGCTGTACACGATTCCTTCATACAGATCCAGCAGGCGGCACAAAATTTGGGGCTGCACATTAGTGAAGGTAAAACAAAGTACATGGTGGCGTCGAATGCGAGAGGAACAGTTGGTCAAACAATCAAGGTTGCGGAGCACGAATTTGAAGTGGTGCAATCCTTTAAATACCTTGGGTCAATAGTAGCAGCCGATAACAATATAGAAGAAGAAATACGCGGGCGGCTTCTCAAATCCAACAGAGCCTACTATAGTCTGTCAAAGCTCTTCAAATCCAGAAATCTCACCACAACTACAAAACTGCTGCTGTACAGGACCATGGTCCTGCCAGTACTCACATATGCATCCGAGACTTGGGTGCTTAGCAAAAGGCACTCTGACCTTGGGGAACACCAGCATTTATATTGTGAAGATCAGACTTGAAAACGTCCAATATAACATGTAGAAGGTAATTTATAATCCAAAGAATAAGGGTTTCAATAATTTTTACCCAAATGATCGCAGAATCCGATGTTAAGTTTGGTTTTTACTACTTATTGATTGTAGATTGGTTTAAGTAGGAAAGTTAAGGAAATCCTGGACGTCCACCTTCGCATTCACGCACAAAATAAAACAAAATCTCTTGTGGACAAAATCAAAACAATGAAATCCTAGTAGCTATTATCTCTCCAGAGAAAATATACTTGGACACTTTCAATTCAAATAACATTTCAGATCAAAAGATGCATCTCTCCTTCGTTAAGTTAGAAGAAATAGAAATTGACTTTGGGACCGCTCGCTACAAGATATATTGGATGATTTTAAATTTGAAATAAGAAAATAATGGTGTTTCCCAGGGCTCAAAATTTGTCTTCTATTATTTTGCTGACGACAGAACACTCTACTATTCATATTCGTTTCTAGATTCACGCCCTTGAACCTTGGATGTGGAATAATAAGCTCATTAAATTTTGATATCATCAGCATTGTCCAATGCGAAGTCAGTCTTGTGACTCAAAAACTCATTCTATTCCCATGAGTATTTGCATCACAGATAACTGTGTGTGGAATTTGGTACTCGTCACAAAACCTCCTTCATTCGACGATGCATTAAATGTTTCACCACTTCTACACATTACATTACATTACTACTTCTAATCTGACTCTGCTCGTAGAGACCCTAAGCCCAGTGACTAACAACTCTCACTCATATCCTCCCTAAGCCTAAACACTATAACTCAAGATAAAGCGAGCCGTCACTTCATCCCTGAAAATCATTTTTGCAACGGCTATAAATCGAAGCCAGACCTTCTGGGTGACGGCCTAGAATAGCCAGTGGTATATATCTCCTCTAAAACAATTTCACTTCAATACCCGCCAGACTGTCCTTTGATTCCAACTTTTTTGACCAAACTACACGAATGTGCAGTGTTTTACCCGTCTCAATATGTCCCTCTCATAACGATAAAACTTACACAGGAATAGTTGAGAGTTGTTAGTCACTAGGTTAAGGCTTACTGAGAGCCATAATGGCCTGAAATTTATTTTATTTATTTAACATAGCGATATTCAGAATTTCAAAAACAATATGCAATTCTCTCCAACTTTCCCAAAATCTCACATTGTGCGGGAACATTTTAAGAGCTGTATAGTGCCTCATATTGGGCGCAAGTAAAAAATAATATCTTTCTCAAAAAAGTCTAGTTGACGTACGTGTGCACACCTTGACGTAAAAACGAACGAACCATCCAGGCCATACGAAACGCCCTTTTTTCGAATTCTCCATCACCGTAATGTTAGTTTCGATTAAAATCTCGTAATTTGTTTTCATACAAAACGAATACCTACTTGCCCTATAGACTATGTTGTTAGCCCATGTTATAACATAACTAATTAGTTTTTAGGGCAATTTACATTTCAAGAATTTTAAGACGTAGTTAGAAGTTCGAGTTCTAAGCCGACGACCTGATGTTAAAATTTGTTCGTAGTGAATCAAAAAACCACATAAAACTGTCCTTAAACTGGGAGTTCCTTGCCTTCTTGCATAATAATCAAGGTTTATCCGCATAGGATAACACATTCTCAGAGCTTATACGTATCTACTAATATTATGCTTAGTTTCCCCTAAGAAACAATTATTAAGGCAAAGGCTCCAATTAACTGGAACAACAGCGAACATGTTCCAGAGAAGGGTGTACTTTTAGCACTGTTTGGAGATGTGCCAACGATATGGAAAGATTTTATCTGAAAAGTGGTTGTAGTTTGCCGCTATAATAGCACAGCTGCCACAGCAACCAACTACACTCCTGCCACTGCCGCAGTTGCTGGCAACTAAATTGTCGTACATAGACTCACATAAAGTCGGTTGCAGGAATCCTGATCTATACCTACGTATACTTTGCAGTAGCTTCATCGCATGTATCTAGTGGTGGGCTGAAAATAGGATTCTTCAACAAAAGGATGGCGATGGTACCTACTCTCTAACGCAAATATGCGGATAACCCAAAAATCTATATCACCGCTGTGTTGCTATGCTTCCCTGGCTCTGGATGCTGGCAGTTTCTGAAAGTAGATTCCGTACTTTCAAAAAACATACAATTCTTGTTCGTTTTGATTAACCTCAATAGTTGCTTAAACTTGGAAATTGTTTCACGATAATTGCTTTCGCATTGCAACCATTGTTGGTTATTTACGCGGGTGTTCATGAGCTGAATAATTTCAGACCAACCACTCTCAACGCAGCCACTCTAAGAGGCCGAAGATTGATTGAAAACTATGTTGGTGTATGCAAACAAAGTTGAAAATCCATTAAACCTTTTAGAGAAAAAAGCCTCTTGAGACTTTTGCGATGTCATTGGTTGCCAATTTGTAAAATAGAAATCTTGGCCGTTTAAGTGGGATTTGGGAATGAGTGCGAAGCTATTAAATGATTTGTTAATCATGTTTGTAAAAAAAAAACAACAAAAACTCTTTGGAAATGTTAGAAGTTAACGTAATTCAGTGGTTTCTGGTAAAGAAAAAAAAGGCTTTAAAAATAGCAAGACCAGGTAAGAAATCGCAAGGAAATATCACGCCGTTATTGTAACTTTGTGTAAGTTTACGCAAATGATCCCAGATTCCGGCGTTAGGCAAGATCAAAATCTTTAGTACCGTAAGACCACCTAAAAGCAAAACTTTTTTTTATACTTGCGTCTTGTGAAGAAGTTAAAAATTATGTAAGCATGAGACATGATAATAAAAAATGGTGTTTTGCTTTCTATTCATACATCGTAATGCTAAGTTTCAACTTGCCTTTGAAAGACATCGGTTTGCAGGACTTCGACCAGCAGTTTCCAGATCAGCAATTTTTGTAATATTGTTTTTTAAAGTTTATAGTTTGTTTTAAATTTTTGTACAAAAGTGTCTTGAAATTTCCATGTTCTTTATGAATTCAATTTCATTTAAGTTTAGTTTCAGTGAAAATGGGCTTGAGCCCGTTCTCTCCTGCACCTTCTTATAAAGTTGTCATATACAAAAGTCGAGAAAAACACTGGATTGAATAATTTGTATTTCTTTTTTCTGTATTCTTTCTTTAGGGTGGAGAACGATATTCTTGAAATTCTTTATAAGATCATTAGTTAGTTTGGTTTCTTATTTTAGGCGCACACGCACTTAGGAGTATTTGGTTTAAAAATTTGGCTCAAATGAAATTATTTTTCTAAAGCAAAATTTTGATATAGCAATTCTTGTTGATATTATTTTTATCAGAGATTGTGATTTGTGTTTTTCAGTTCATAACATTTTTGTTAGTATTCTTTCCCTAAAATAATTCAACCATAAATTCGTCCAACAGGGAATGTCCACCAGTTTATCCTTGAGCCCAATTCGGGTCGTACTATTTAGCACAGAGATTTCTTCTTTAGCTTCATAACACGAATGTGAAATATTTTACTCACATCTACTTATACTTTTTCATTTTATTATCCAGGACTCCAAAAGCAATGTGCATCAGTGTCTTCTCTGAAATCATTCCCTATTTTCCTGTTTCGCACTATTTTTAACATTTTAAGGGTAGCCAAAGCAACTGATAAGTCATGTGTCAAAGGGGAGTTGTTCTGCACTATGTTTTCATATTTTGAATTGAAGTATTAGCATTTGCTGGTATGAATCGGCACAAGAAGTGCCATGAAATCCACGCCAACCGAAGCCCTAGAAACTTTCCTTTTACTCGTACATGCCCTACTCGATCTATTCACGAAGGAGTTAGCGTTCAAAAGTGATATACGACTGTGCTCACAGAACCATTGTAAGCTTTACTGATATAGACATTCAAACAAACGATATTTACAGACGGTTCAAAAACGGATGCTGGGGCTAGGGGCAGGCATCTTCTTAGACAACCCATCCATAAAAATATCATTAAAGCCCCAAACTTTTATAGTGTTACCAAGCAGCAAAATTTATTTCCACATGTTGAACTCACGAATAAGAACATTTATGTATGTATCTTCATAGATAGTCAGGCGGGGCATTTCGTCAATTGTCACGAAGTCAAAACTGGTTACTCTTTGCCATAATAAATAAAGATTGCTCGGCGAATAAAATTCAATCACCCTTCGATGGGTCCCGCGATATTTATGGAAATTAAATGGATGATAAACTGGCCAAAAACGGTTCATTACTTGAACCGAACCAAAGTACTTATTCAACTGGAGGAGGAAAAGTATTGAATTCACCAAAGTTTTCTCAAGAACGCAATTGATAGATGGTTAAAAAATAACACCAGTCGGGCTAAAAGCAATCTTTGGCCAGAAAAATGAGAGTACCTACTGCAGACCTCTATTTTTTTTTTTTTATAATCTACCCGCGCTCAAGGGATTATGATTACCCTTTAAATGGTTCAACACAGCGCGGGCGTGAAGTTAATGAAGAGAAAGAAGGATAGGAAAGATGTGTGGCACGATGTTCTGAGACTGTTGGTGGTTGTCTCAGATATTTTTATCTCCAGGGATGGCGGCTGAGCTAAAGCGGAGAAATGCCGTGTCTTATTTCTATGTAGCTTATAATTCACATTATTTTATTCGTGTTCATCCTTGTTGGGCATACTAGTTTAACTCAATTACATGCTGTTAGTGTTATGCCTGAACAACATGTAATGAGTAAACTAGCAACCCATTGATGACAATTTTTAGAAGGTTTTTAATGGAATTAAAGCGACATAGACGACGGCAGGGATCGAACCTGTCATCATGAGGTTGACAGGCGAGCACACATCCATCGCGCCACGGCCACCCCCATTTGTCTCTCTTGGTTGTAATTCTTACGGGTCACAACTTAATGGGAACCCACGTGAGCAGAATGGACATCAGCACATCTGACGTATGAAGATGGTGTCAAAACGAAGAGGTGGAAGAGGGCTCATCTCACTTCTTTTGTGAATGTCTCAGTCTATCCAGAACTAGAAAACATGTCATCGGAGAATACTTTTTCGCCAAAATGGGCGACCTTAATTTTTGCCACTAAAAAGCATCCTTAATTTCATTCAGAAATCAGAGATGCACCCCACTTAATTATTCCTCTTACCTTTCCCATTCGTATATTACCCACACTCCGGGGAGCACAATGGATTCATTGAGATCCGAGTGAGATGATACAGCTTGCCTCATAATCCCACCTAACGTAACCTATCTTTGAATTTGAATTACAATAAACTGTCACTTAGAAATTAGAATTTTTTGGACTTTTTAAGCCCTTGCATGCCATTAAGTATGCAATATAATATCATTCAAATGTCTCCAATTTTCCATAACTCTGGCGCATAAATAAGGCTGAATTTGCTCGAGGGCATTGATTATCATGGATCGGAATAGACTTCCTCGGATTCTCCTGAATCTCATTGAGAGCGGAGATATTTTAAGCAGATCTAGAGTTTCGTTGATGTGTCGTTTCCTGGACCGGTTGACTCGAATTAGCTCCACCACTTTGCAAATAGCCCTCTCAGAAGGACGATTATGGCGATCGTAAAATGGGCTAAGCCCGCGAAATGTTTCTTGAACAAAAGACCCAGTTTCATAAAACAATTTAATCATTTGCACATGTTGTTGATCGCTTTTACTCTCTTTGTTTATTTGGCAAGATTAAACAAATAAACAAGAGCCAATTTGGCAGATGTAGTTTCAACAATATGGTCGCAATCACCTGTCAAAACTCGGAAATTTCTATTGGAAAATCATGTATTTCTCCTATATATAGGTCCCTACCATTAGTACTGACAGAGAAATTGATCTTAACATGGGTCAGAGTAAACCAAAGTTAGCCTTTTTTAAAATCGTCAAAAAGTGATGTCAAAGTTGAAAATCAGACTTTACTGTAGAACACTTTTTTTCTTAAAATATGACAAAGAATCACATCCCAAAGTATGGCACACGAATTACCGGACACCCTGTATAGTAAGCCCGTGACCAAGACAAGTAAAACGCTGTTGAAACGTCAGGCAATAAGTATTAAATATAATTTTTATTTAAATAAATAATCGGGTAAGTCCGCTAAGTGTTCGTATATTTAGAATGTCTCAGCACCAAAAAAAAGTCTCAAATCTACAATAGGTATACAAGCAAAATTTATTAAAACAAATGATTTTTAAAAAAGTTTTAGGTACATACATAGGTCTGTAGGATGTAGAAGAACACGAAAGTACAAAGATCAAAATACTCATAGCTTTACAAGAGTAAGCAATTTTCAACAAATATCTTTTATATTTTATTTGACAATGGCAAATGCCATTATGAAATTCGTACGTCGTCAGTAATACATTTTTCACATTTAAAACATTCAAAAGAAAAGTGCCTAGAGAGAAGACAATTAAATTGGTCTGAATTTCGTTGCCTTCGCCTCACTGTCATTGATGATTGTCTTACGTAAACTTTATTTCGCTCTTGTGAATAACTTTGAAAAATTCAGAACAGTCAACAAGCTCGACGACGAATCTGATCATCCGTTGGATGAACAGAATTGCATATGAGACTTATCAGTTGACATAATCTATCTGAGTTTCTGTTTTTGATGCAAGTTGTATAAATAAAAGGAAACCTAATACGCATAAGAATAAAATGAATGTTTAGCGAGAAATTGGAAGTAGATGTTGTGCAACAACACAAATATTTCACGTTTTATTTATTTTGAGAGGGATTGTTTGTGTGCGAAACAAAATAATTAATCTTTGAAATTATTTTTTTTTTTTTTTCAATTTGAAACTTAATTAAAACGTTGCGATACCTAAAGCAGGATTTAAATTCTTAATATTTTGGGTGATCAATGTTGGACGAGAGCAAAATATTTTTTCGAATTTGAATGGAGAAATTCAAAGTACAATATTTTGAAATCTTTAGAACAAGACTTTTTAAATATATATCAGAAATTTCATAAAAAAAAAATAATATATTTTTCCACCGAATAGATGTTGGAAAAAGGCTACGGAAAAACTTGCGATTTTAGTGATATGGGAAATGAGTGGCGACTGTTGCGAGTTACAATGAATCAAATCGATTATCATTCCTAAAAAACTAATGCAAATCGGATCATTATAAGCGTTGCGATTTTATTGGTATAATGTACGTTTATTTACTCATGTTTTCCATTTGCCGCAACTGAAAAGTCAGCCGAACAATCAAATCGTATATGCTTTCCTTAGGCTAGACGAGATATTCTCCCATTGTGAATAAGCCACACAGTTTTTTAATTTTTCTAGAAACATTCAGGGCGCGTAATACCTTTACATTCCCAATTATGATCTTCCAGTTACTCAATCATACACTTGATACCAAAACAATTAAGCTGTGGTGAGACTAAATTTCTTATTTGCTGCGACAGAAAATTGGGTCTGCG
The DNA here is from genome assembly GCA_963931855.1 of Philhelius festivus. Taxonomy (NCBI): domain Eukaryota; kingdom Metazoa; phylum Arthropoda; class Insecta; order Diptera; family Syrphidae; genus Philhelius; species Philhelius festivus. Next base: position 140,577,001 of record OZ007556.1, on the reverse strand, counting down.
TAATGCGTATCCAATCTTAATAATTATTATTTTTGAAAATGATATTTTGACCAAGAACAATAATTTAGGTAAAATATAAAATTCTAGGAAATGATTCAATTGGCGCGAGTAGATTTTAACGGCCTCTGGTGGCCATGTTGATTTGGTGACGTCTGTCAAATTTGGTGTTTATTATTCAGTTACTGAATTGTCAAATTACCATGTTACCACCTCGATGAGTTTCACCTTGTCGTGGTGGGGTGGCTTACGTCTTTCTCAGGCTTGCTGGAGTTAGACAACTAAGAAAACTCAACACGTAGAACTTATATAAAATAAGTCACGTGGCATACACATTAAAAAACGATCGAGACATCTCTTTCGTATGTGTATGCAAAAGCAATCTAAAGTAGTATTAGAAAATGACGTAAAAACCAGATTGCTAGATAAGAAAATTGAAATTTTGAACGCTTGGAGGACATCGGTTGTAGTTCAAGCCATGTCCGAAAAAATCTCGGTGCTATACCCAATCTCAGAAATTGATAGATTCTATCATGAACTGAGCAACGGGTCCCTGGTGCTGATTTATACAAATCTTGAACAATGTGATGTGGGGGTCACGGCCAATGACGAAAGGTAGTTGAGCGATATGACCGTCTCTTTTGCTTATTAGTCTTGGTATTGCAATACAATGGACGGTCCTTCCCGGTACCTGAAATTAAATTGCGGGGAATGTCTCTATCCCTTTTGGTGTAGGACAAGCAAGACTAATCTATTCGGTGCAGGTTGTGGTTGGCTTTGGTCGGCTGTGATCTGCATCTTATCTGCTTAATTTATTAAGCGCCTATAATATTACTGGTGATATTTCTAAAATAACTCCATAATATTCCAAAAGTAACAAGTATGAACAATAAGAAAAAAAGGATCATGGTTGGCCTTGGTCGGCTATGATCTGCACCACGGAGTTTTACTCCATCTGCTTAATTTATTAAGCGCATGTAATATTATTGGTGATATTTTTATAATAACTCCATAATATTTTAATGTAGCAAATAAGAATACCCTAATTGGGTACCACGGGGATAGTGATTACTAATCTCCCGCTAATTATAGCCCCCATGGAGTAAGGACCATGGAATCACTGTCACTGGGAAGGCCCTCTGTAAAGAGAGCTCGTGGTGGCTGTGGTTATACCAATCGAGTTACGCGATTGGCTATTGTAGTTTACTGCAATAGTTAGATAACACAATTAGATCCGTACCAAAGGGTAATGAACTGCCTACACAGTACAAAATTTGGAACAACCTGGAGATGCCTGATTCGCACTCCCTTGACAGGACCAACGAAATGTCTTGGGGGGCTAGTCTTGCACGAGGTTGGAAGGGAGTGGCTACCTTTCATCCAGATAGACAGCAACTGGGACCTAGTCCTGGGCCGTCAGTGCTTGAGGTTAAGCAGTGGAGTAAAGGCTTTAGTTAGCTAGGTATCCACTATAATGCTTGATTTAAGTTCTGTCAAATTACCATGCCAGGTTACACGACTGAGACGACTGGCTTCGTACTTAGCATTCGTTCGCAAGAAAAACGCAAGATCGGCCGAGAACATCGCCACGATCCGGGAAAACGTACAGAACTGAAATTTAAGCTTATAGTGGATACCTAGCTGTAAAGCCTTTACCCCACTGCTTAACCTCAAGCACTGACGGCCCAGGACTGGGTCCCAGTTGCTTTTTATCTGGATGAAAGGCAGCCACTCCCTTCCAGCGTCGTGCAAGACTAGCCCCCCAAGACAAACTGTTCTCCGCATCGCTCTCACATGCATCATCGTTGGTCTTGTCAAGGGAGTGCGAATCAGGCATCTCCAGGTTGTTCCAAATTTTGTACTGTGTAGGCAGTTCATTACCCTTTGGTACGGATCTAATTGTATTATATCTAACTATTGCAGTAAGCCACAATAGCCAATCGCGTAAATTGATTGGTATAACCACAGCCACCTCGAGCTCTCTTTACAGAGGGCCTTCCCAGTGACAGTGATTCCATGGTCCTTACTCCATGGGGGCTATAATTAGCGGGGGATTCAGCAATCACTATCCCCGAGGTACCCAATTAGGGTGTTCTCTTATAGATATCACTCTACGGAAGATATCGTTATTTTTTTATAGATATCACTCTACGGAAGATATCTTTATCTTGTTCTTACTTGTTACTTTAAAATATTATGGAGTTATTTTAAAAATATCACCAATAATATTACATGCGCTTAATAAATTAAGCAAATGGAGTAAAACTCCGTGGTGCAGATCACAGCCGACCAAAGTCAACCATAATCTTATAGATATCACTCTACGGAAGATATCTTTTCTTATTGTTCATACTTGTTACTTTAAAATATTATGGAGTTATTTTAGAAATATCACCAGTAATATTATATGCGCTTAAAAAATTAAGCAAAATAAGATGCAGATCACAGCCGACCAAAGCCAACCACAACCTGCACCGAATACGATTAGTCTTGCTCGTCCTACACCAAAAGGGATAGAGACATTCCCCGCAATTTAATTTCAGGTACCGGGAAGGACCGTCCATTGTATTGCAATACCAAGACTAATAAGCAAAAGAGACGGTCATATCGCTCAACTACCTTTCGTCATTGGCCGTGACCCCCACATCACATTGTTCAAGATTTGTATAAATCAGGGGTGCCAGCACGTAACTTGATACAATCGAGTCTAGTCGATGTAATCGAGTATAGGGAGTTCCTTATTTGATTCAATCGAATCGGAAACAATCGGCTGATCATAAGAAAGAACTGCCTGTTCTCGATTGTATCGACCTAACTTGATCGTATCAAGTTACGTGCTAGGGCCCCAGCACCAGGGACCCGTTGCTCAGTTTCTGATCGGATCTTTCCGATATCTGAGATTGGGTATAGCACCGAGATTTTTTCGGACATGGCTTGAACTACAACCGATGTCCTCCAAGCGTTCAAAATTTCAATTTTCTTATCTAGCAATCCCATTTTTACATCATTTTATATCACTACTTTAGATTGCTTTTGCATACACCGAACGAAAGAGATGTCTCGATCGCCTTTTGATGTGTATGTCACGTGACTTATTTTATATAAGTTCTACGAGTTTTCTTGGTTGTCTAACTCCAGCGAGCCGGAGAAAGACGTAAGCCCCCCCACCACGACAAGGTGAAACTCATCGGGGTGGGGGAAATCGTACAGCAGAACCCGAGCGCAATCAATTCCTCGCCGTGGAAAAAACCTGGGCTTTTCGCAGACTTCAACTTGTTCATGACTATAGACAACGCCGTTTGTTTTCTGACCAGGGTTTGGAGCGTTTGGAAGAGGACCACAATTTTGGCCGAAACACCATCCTTAGCGACGAGGCGCATTTTTGGATGAATGGCTGTGTTAACAAGCAAAATGGAACCACACCAACCCACAAGATCTTCACCAAGGCACAATGTATTCTCAAAAAATGTTACCGTTTGATGTGGATTTTGGGCCGGCGGCGGCGGCGTCATTGGTAAGTACTGTTTTCGAAAACGACGATGGTGAGGCGGGCACCGTCAATGGCGAGCGCTACAGAAAAATGATAAGAAATTTGTTATGGCCCAAACAGACGACATGTGGTTCCGGCAGGACGGCGCTATATGCCGCAGTAGACGCCACGATTGAAATTCTACATGGGGTAAGGTTATATCTCGTAGAGGTGATATGAATTGGGCACTAAGGTCATGCGATTTGACCCAGCTAGACTGTTTTTTGAAAGGTTTCCTTAAGTCTATACGAATAAACCACAATTGACCGAAGCGTTAAAGGTGAATATAACACAGAACATAACTTAAATTCAGCCGGATCTATGAGGAAGAGTCATTGAAAATTTTCGGGTCCGAGCCACCGTAAAAAGTTGAGGCCGGCATTTGAACGATGTCATATTCCACACATAATGTCAGGAAAATTATTTGAAGCGAATGGCGTTATCTATTGAACTTCATCATCCATCGACCGATTTTCAATCATTTGAGTTTGCGCATTCACACATACTATCTCTAGTCCAAAGTAATCAAAATACTGATCAAACAATTGGGCGATGCGTCTTAAAAGTGATTTAAGAAACAAATTGGTACATTCTAGAAATATTTTTTGCTAATAATTTAAAAATATTTCTGAAACTTTTAAAGATTTGTGCTGGTTAAACTCATTCTGAGTTCTCATTCATCCGACCTAGTTTCACACCATATAAGAATAAAAAATCTAAAGAAATCTATGTAGAAAATTTTTCTAATTTTTGACAAAGTTTATAGACCCCAACGCGCGAAAGATAAATATTTCTGTCATCAAGTCGCGTTTACAAACAAAGATACAAAGGCGTTTTTGTAGAACATGAATAAGATTTTTTCAAACGCAGTTCCATTTCTTTTAGGACTGCATAGGTCTAAAAGGAACAACGTTAGCAAAAAATAATAATAGCACAAAATTTCCAACACGGGCTGACTTTCCCAAACAAATCCCATCTTGCTGGCTCTCCAGGAGTTCACCTGATTAAAGCTCCCACAATGCACACAATGAAGTTTTGTTAGACACTAGTACTTAAGGCTGCCTGCAAATTTCATTGTTGCCATCAATTTCAAAAGGATTTCCAAAGAAAAGTGCACTTAGGCTAGTGAAGTTCTTCTAAACTGTTTGAAAAACTTTTCAACAAATTCCATTCAACTCTCCAGTGTTCATGTAAGCCTCCTCTGCCTCTGGATGTTTATCCCCAAATAGTTATTCAACAGGGTTTTTCAATTTATCTCACTTAAAAAAAAAGAAATGCTAGAAGAACGTAGGAAAACAATATTCCTTCACACAATTTAACGAATAATGGTGCATGATGTAAAAAAATATATTTTTCATTAAATACCAGCAAAATGTTGAACGTTCGCAGGATATTAATTCAACATCAGCATAATATTGCCACTTTCCCATAAAATTCACGCCAAGTGGGTAAGAAGAGCTCGTAAAAAAAATATGTGTTTTCATTTTTGACGTTATAGATGACAACTATGAGTCCTTTTTCGTTTTATGTCCTGCCCCGGCGAGGCGCATATCTCTCGTAAATCTTCCTTCAGTCTTTATTCATAACTTTGTTCTCTTTAACGTCAAAATATACGTAAATCTAGGGATTTGCTGTTGTACGAGTATAACCACGCACATTAACATGAGATTTATGATGAATGGCATTGTATACGCCCGAAACAGATCAGACATGATTGTTTTTAGAGCTTTTTTTCAACGATGCTTCAACCATTCAATTAAAAAATAAGACACAGCAAGAGGTCACGGTTTGACAAAAAACGTGACTCAATATTGAACTGTATATTTAAAAAAGACTTAATTTTAGTAAGGATAGATGTCAGCGATAATTTCCCATATACCTTGGTTGACCGTAAGATTGAAGAATCAAAATAGTCTATAAAAATATGTTCCCAGCTATTTTAAAGGTTTAGAGTAGGGGAGAGGGAGATGCAAACGAAGTATTTTACACTTGAGTAAAGGGTACTTTTTTATATTGAATCTAATGATTAAAGAGTAAATATGGGAATACAAGAGGACACCAGAGTCCACATTTTGTTTTAAATGGGCCCCTGCCTATCGACTACCGCTCTCACCTTCCCATGGTGAATATCAGGTGGGATGATACATCAAATGGAGATAGGAACTCAAGACCTGTCTAATAATGTTGCTGGCACGAAACGGGAGAATTAGAGGAGTGTTCTCATTAAGCCACTTTTCCTCTTTTCCAGGAGGCAGTGGAAGAATTCACCAGATAGAATCAAAGGTGTAACCTACTAAACCACTTAGTGAAAACTATATTTGGGCTACTACGAGATATTGGAGCTCAGGCAAATAAAGATCCATTGGTTTATTCGGCTCTCCATGCTTGAAGTTATTTACAAATTATTCCTCCAGGTTTGTGCGACTGAGGTGACTTCCCGACCTATGCCCGAACTTTTCGTGTCCCCCATCCAAAGCCAATACAACGAAATGGTAAGCTTAGAGATCACCAGGATAATTTTTCTATCGAGTATATATAATTAATTTTTAGGGGGTCCTATGACATTATCAAGTATCCAGACCAAATGGACACAATTCTAGAGGAGGAAAAAAGAAGCAAGAGCAGCGGGTGATCGAAGAAATAGAGGAATGTCAAAGAAAGAATGAAGTTCGAAAGTTTTACGAAATGGTAACAGGCCACGGACTGAGTCTTGGAAAGAAGATCAAGGTAACATCGCATTAGAATCGCAGTTAAAAACAAAACCCCTGGTGGAACAGCTTACAGAGAACTCGGACCTAGTGACTTACAACTCTCAACCATTTTTATCTGCACGTTATCAGGAATGGAGGTGACCTACAATTTTCTGCCGATTCCGAACGGCTTTTGAGCAGCACTTTTCATGACTGACTCTTAGAGCATTTGCCAATTCATCGCAAGAGGCAGTACACTCCTGAAAAACTTTTTTGCAACGGCGAGAATCGAACGCAGGACCTTCTGTATGACAGTCCAATGTCTAACCATTATGTGAAGGGGTAATACAGAATCGCAGTTGGTGCTATACTAAAGTTGAATATGCTTAAATCATTTTTGCAAATTATATTACTGCAATGGTAAACCGAATTCCGTTGTAACGCAGATTGAATTCAAATACGAGTATAAAAGTCCACCCGATATCGTCGAGATGAAGATAGCTAATCCATACATTATTCAAATAAAGCTCCTGATAATCACGGTCTTGGTGCCAATCTGCTTAAATCGACCGGCGGCGATTGCTTATGGTCAGCAAATCATGCCCTATGAATGGAACATCAGTTTGTTTGCCTGAGTCGTTTGTCGATGACCAAATAAATCCATATCAATGTGACTTTAGACCAGATAAGACTACCATCGAACAAATTTTCACCTTAGAGCAGATCTTGGAAATTCTCTGGACCATATCGATAACTCTCTACGTTATGGAAATTCTATACTCTGTTCAATTTATATTTGCAGTACAGGCCTTATGGGAGAGCTTTTTCAGAAACACTGGTGCCTGCTGCTGTTTGCACGCGACCTTAACTTAAAAAATTGCCACTGAAATAAGAAAGAGCATCACTGAGTTACATTAAAATTGTTTTTGTAATCTTCTTTGAGCTCACGTACAGCCCATCATGACCTATCTGTCCATGGGTGAAAGGAGACCAGTGTGGCCAATTCATAATTTGAGTTAATGCTAAATTCGACAATTTAGCATGATTTTTTGTGTACTAAATATGCTAAAAATCATGCTAAATATTTTTTTTAGCTGGAAACCTGCCAAAAACTTTGCCTTAAACTAAAACAAACGGAACTTTGTTTTTTTCTTTATAAATCAAGTTTATTTAACAAAAAAAAAAAAAAAACATTTTAAAAAATAATTCACTCTGGTTAGAACTAAAATATAAATATTAAATTATTAAAAAAAATTAAAAATGTTGAGCCTCATTCAAAGCCCCTTCAAAAATATCACGCATATCTTCTTCTTCTTCCTGGGTTACATAAAATTTTTTGTTCATTAACTTTATTAGGAACAGCGAAATTATCACAACATGTAAATAAAATTCTCAGATTTTCTGGTGTCCTTTTTTGAAGCTCTTTGATATGTTTCAAAATAAAGTTTTAAAGTTTTTTCTAAATTCATTTTCATCCTCGCATGTTATTAAATCTTGTAGCTTAATATTCTTGTAATTTTTCTTCACACTGAAAGCCAAAGTAAGAATTGGGTAATAGTTTGTCGATAGTCATATCTACTTTTAATTCATCTTCAGAAAACACAGCAATCTTTTTAATTAGAGATAAAATGAGGCGAGATAAATCGTTAAAAACTTTCCGACAGATGGTGGTTCGTCAAGGAAAAGTATGTTAGTTTGCTGAATTCGTTAAAACTTAAAAGTGGTTGCGTTCAACAATACCTACAATAAAAATAACATTGAGTCGGCACACACTTTCGTAGGTTTTGTTTAATAAGCTTTTTATAAATTCAATTTAATTGCATGGTTCGTGTAAATTTCTGCTAAATTTTCATGCTAAGACCAGATTTCATGCTAAAAAATATGCCGGCATGATTTGAAAAAAAAAATGCTAAAAAACTATTTTTGATGCTAGATTTAGCAGGAAAAATGCTTAATTGGCCACACTGAAGGAGACTGATCAGATCACCAGTTTGCAACCAACCCTTATTGTGTTTATTAAAAAAAACACTAAATCAGAGTTACCATTGCCGGGTTGATAGAAATTCATATGGCATTTTCTTTGGTTTGTGCTATGTAACTTTCAGGTTTTAATCTCGAGCTTTTAGTAGCAAATATTTTTCTGAGTTTTGCGTGCAATTTTTAATGCTCCTACAGTCCTACGGCAATCCTGTAAGAGCTTTAAATTAAAGACAGCTTATTGAAACCCATAATGGTCAGGCTGAAAGGCAAATATCCTATCTTCCATGTACTGCAAATATAAATTGAACAGAGTATCGTTTTGACATTCCTACCAAACTCCTTTTTGTAGCGATGAAAAATGCACTCTGCTTCATAAAGGTTCACAACGAGGAGAGGAGAGGAGGATGCCAAGAGATGCTAGAACTGGAAGGAAATCCCAAAACTGAGGCAGGCCAAACTACTTCTTGCAAACTATAACCAAGATCGTTTCAAGAATTGTATCAGATTAAGTTAGAAACAATCTACGAATAGTTACAGGAGTCCTTAAGTACAATAAAAAAGTATATTAAGGCCATTAATTAAAAAGACGCTTATACATTATTTCCCTGGTAAACAGCGCCACATGCAGATTCTTCAATACTCATGAGTCATGACCAACGCCGGAACATACTTTGTGGCTGCGAAGCACTAATGCATCAAAGAAACAAGTATCTGGAGCGCTACCAGGTAGAAGAGAGTGATTTATCTTCTCTGAAGGTACACCAAATAATCGAATTGATCAAAGAGCTGTTGGGTTAGCAGCTCATCTAACTCTACATGGGGACACAATAGATCCTTAGGTCACAGTGCAAAACCCCTCTCAATATTCATTCATTCATTCACAAAGGCTTCACCGATATCTTTGTCGAAAATATGGACAAAATCGTGATGTCAATGGTGCTTTTACGATTTAATGAGGAGGTGTCTATTCAAATCTGTTCATATAAATAAATTTTAGTTTCAACAAATGCATGTTTCTTGCATATTCCTCAAGGAAGACATCCGGGACCTCTTTTGTTTTTAATTCTAATACATTATATTCCTATTTAAATCCGGGTTTCTCAAAAATTTAAGTTTTCTCATGACTTAAAAATATGCCGGTGCATACAATTCTTTCAGGCATTCTTCTCCAAGAAAATCTTAATAGACTTAATGAGATGTGTAAGATAAATCATTTGATCTTGTATATCTCAAAATGCCAAACGAGGTAATTTTTCGTGACTAGTCTTTTAAAATTTGTGTGGAAAACTTTTTAAAATGTTTTCTTAAATATTTTTCAAATTGTGAAATGTATATGCGTGCATAAAGTGCTACAGAAGATTAAAATGAAATTTTATATTCAAGAAACAACAAATTTCTCTATACTATCGAAGGGATTTCAAATAGAATTTTTAACTTCGTCTTGAAGCAAAATCATACAACTTACTATAAAGGTATTAAGGCACAACTTTTGTGTTCTTAAGAAATCGTATTCCTGACATCATTCAAACCCAGTATTACGATAGTGGTGAAGCGAACAAAAAAGTCTTAAAATGCCAACTACCTGCCTATCCTACTTATCCGTCAAGTTAGCATTACCACTTCAAAATTTTAAAGATTTAATAATTGGATTATTTGTTGCGAATTTGTCTTGAAATAAAAAAAATTGTCACGCTTGTTTTTTTAATAGGCTCTGGTAATGCTAAATTGATAGTCAGATTAACTGTGGCATTCATTTTTGTCAAAAAAATCTCTTAAATATGAAAACAGCCCTTGCATAAAAAAACATTAGTTATAAAACATTCTTCTGGTATGGTAGTGCTAGATCTAATGAAAAAATGCTGTTTGAAAGAGTTTTGTCATAAAAGGGATATTTTTTTTTTGAGAAAAAAGAATGTATCCATATGCTTTTTACTTGCGATATAGGTACTATAGGGCAAGTTCTGCATTTGGAAAAAAAATCGAACTCGAGATTTTGATCAAAGTTGACATTACGATGATAGCAAAGACGAAAAAAGTGGGTCCGACAATTCCGTCTGTCTGTCTGTATGTCTATATGTCTGTATGTCTGTACCTCGAACTACAGCCTAAACTACCGGAGGCATTTTCTTCAAACTCGGTAGTTAAGGGTCTTCGGTGATTCCCTAGAGGAGAAATTGAAATTTTTTTTTTAGCACCAAAACTAAGGGTACCCCCCATACACCCGTAATGCAAAATCTTATTTATCTCGAAAACGGCTCTAACGATTTTGATAAAAAAAATTAAGTGTGACATTATGGACATGGACTATATTTTGGTGAAAAAAAAAGTTGGGGGGAATTGTTATTAGGGGTACCTGTCATAGAACGGTTTTTTTGATTTTCGAATTTCTCACCAACGGCTCTAACGATTTTAACCAAAATTTTTATGCAAGAGCTGCTTTGCATTTGAAAAAATATAAACTAAAAATTTTTTCGAAAAAATAGTTTTTTGATTTTTAAAAAAATAATACATATTTTTTTTTGAAAATTCAATATCTTGTAAACCGATACACGATTAAATTTTTAAATTACATTTTAAAATGTATTTTATTAAATACTAACAATTTGCATATCAATACTTTTTATAAAAATTTTAAGGAAAATTTAGTACACAAAAAACATGTTTCAGTGTGTCTGTATGTCTGTACCTCTCACTACAGCCTAAACCACTGGACCTATTTCTTTCAATCTCGGTAGTTAAGGGTCTTCGGTGATTCCCTAGAGGAGAAATTGAAATTTTTTTTTTAGCTCCAAAACTAAGGGTACCCCCCATACACCCGTAATGCAAAATCTTATTTATCTCGAAAACGGCTCTAACGAATTTGATGAAAAAAATTAAGTGTGATATTATGGACATGGACTACATTTTGGTCAAAAAAAAATTTGGGGCAAAATGTTATTAGGGGTACCTGCCATAGACCCGTTTTTTTGATTTTCGACTTTCTCATTAATGGCTCTAAGGATTTTAACCCAAAATTTTTAGCAGGAGTCCCCTTAAGTTTAAAATAATATTGTATATAAAAATATTCGAAAAAATATTTATTGGGTTTAAAAAAAAAATTTAAATTAATATCTTCAAAACCTATGAACGATTATTTTTTGAAATTATTTCCTAAAACCAATATTATTAAATACTTAAAATTCGCATCCCACATTTTTTTCTTGAAAAATTTTAGAGAAATTTCTTATATAAAAATATTATTTAATAATAAAACGATTTTTTAAAGTTTATTTGCATAAATTCATACTTTTCCGGAAACCAGACGGCAATTTTATGCATTTGAACATTATTATCTCATTTATATTTATATTATATATTATATATTTATTATATATTATATATTTATTATATATTTATTATTATTATAAAATGGATCTTAAATTCCAAAGTACTCTTACATAAGAGCAAGTTCGTGCGATCCAGTCGTGCATTTTATTTCTTTTACGACTTGTTTACGACAAATTTACGACAAGAGAAAGAAAGGGATAGAATGGGGAAGCGCTGGGAAACATCATTTGTGTTCCTTGCTAAATAGAAAAAAAATTTTGCTTGTTACAAAACTTTTGTGTCCTTAAAACCTAGTTTGATTGAACTTAAGAACTTCTAAGAGTTCGAACATTGTTTAGTCTTTTCGAACTTACAGCCCGATTCTGTCGTGCTGATAAATTCAACATAGCTGATAAATTACCAAGTTCCTTATAACTATCAGCTTTTCGTATTCTATGCCTTAAAAAAAAGTTCTTTTACTGACAAATTTATCAGCTGTGTAAAAGGTACTGACAATTGTATTTGTTTATATTTTGAACGCGTAAAATATATACAAAACATAAAATAATAATAAATATAAATATAAATAATAATAATAACAATAATAATAATAATAAAATAAACAATAATAAAAAAATTTATTAAAATGGAAGAAGAGTTGTTGTTATTATTGTTATTGCGTGACGATGAAGCAGAGATTGACGAAAAAAAGAGAGAAGAGTGCAACTGAAAGCATTGAGAGATGCCAGCGATCCCTTCAGTTTGCCGGAAAGGGAATTTATAAAAAACTTCCGACTGAGCCGGGCGTTTTGCCGTCAGTTCATTAATGATTTGTTGCCCTATGATGATTTAAAAAAAAGCATATATATTTGTAAAAAAACTAAAATATTAATAAAATATATAAATTTCACTTACTTTGCTGCTGGTTCCTCCATTGTTTATGTTTGTTTTTCTCTTTATTTTGACACTTCAAATTCACCACCAAGAGAGGTGAATTTAAAAGCTGTTTATAGCTTTTATTCTATCAGGTGTTTTGTAGAATACCTAATAATTTGTCAGCTGACAAGAAAGCTGATAATTTATCATTAGCTGATAATTTATCAGCTAAATACAGAATCGGGCTGTTAATTACATTAATACAAACTCTAAGCAACTTGAACAAGTACCTTACTTGCAACCGAGTCGGCTATTTTATTTTCAATCCTAATATGTTAGAAAATTTATCAAAGTTTCATTCTCACATACAAATTAAAAATTGTGCACCATCATAGTTGCTGGGGATTTTTTTTTTACTACACAACTATCCTACTTATCCTTGACATTTTCTATAGCTTAGTGAGAGGAAAGAAAGATGAACAAGCATGCATAGTTAAGGCCAAACGAGAGCCACACACGACACATAGCCGCATAGCCTCTTGAGATTTTGATAGTTGGCATAGAGCTTGACAAGAAGTATGTAGGTATATCCTGCGGTAACAAAACGAATGCAGTGATTTTTCTATTTTGATGAAAAAAAGAAACCAAACCAAACAAGGGAAACCTTTTTAGGATGGAAAACTAAACAAAAAAAAAAACGCAAGAACAATAGTGGTAATGAAAAAGTATGAGTGTTGTGAAATTCGTGATCGTGATGAATCTTTTGTTTACAGCTTTCGAATCAAGTACTCGACTTTATTTATAATTCATTTACACCGTAGTTTGAAGGTGCACACTATTAAGAATTGATTTCTTTTTCTTGAGTCGGAAATACTCAGCGTTGAAGTTTTCCAGTTTATAAAATTAAAAAAAAATTATTGTTAATTCCCCCTAAGTAGTGCAAGGCAAGTATGTCATACATACAATACAAGTTTTTGATAGATTTCATCATCTACGTTGGGATATTAAAAAAAAACATAAGGTAAGCTGCGATATTGGTTGTGCATTTTTAAAAATATTTTGAAACTTTAGCTATTAATATTTATTTTGGTCAATTCTTTATAATTGGATATCACTTACAAATCCTCCTAAGACCTAAAACTGAAGAGTTTAATCCCACTTTTTTGATATGGATATGACACTGATACTTTGATTTATAAATTAGTCGTATAATATTCCTAATTTATACAATATAAGTAAAGAAACATGATATTCTTCATAAGTACCTGACAACACAACCGCCCCGTTTTGATACCAGAAACTCGTATGCCCTGTGGATTTAATGAAATATGATAATGAATTCATGAGCTCCCCTATACCTGAAGTTTGCTAGCTCACAGTCTTAGTATCGAGAAGTACCCGTTACAGAAGTCCTTTAGATTCGCCTTAGAGCCACTTCGTCGTGTTAAGAAAAGAGATCAAGTGTTTGACGTTCACCACTTCAGTTAGTTCGTCATAGCAGTATTTTTACAGAGGAAAAAACTTCCACCTTCTTCGGAAGTGGATTTGCAACGGTACCGTATGATAAGCTCATTAAAACTCGATTTTTACAGCAGAATCAAAAACCGCGTCGAGTTAAATACTTCTAAAACAATATTTTTAGTTTATTTTAGTTTCGTTGAAGCAAAATGTACCCCATATGCCATTGTCCCTGAATATGACACTTTCATCAAAGAAATCGAAAAGCTGTCAGTACTCGGTATGTGTGTTCGTAGAAATGATCACATTCTCGATACCGCGAAAAACGAGGCTAAATGATGAGGATTTTCTATCGGTGTAAGAAATTTGTCATCCTTTCAGATCTAGCTACAATTGATAAGCTGTGTATGTGACCAAAATTCAAGAACAACTCAGATCTTTGGGCAGGTGCAGCCTAAACTTCTCTGCATTTAATAGATAGCATTCAGAAAAGAGCGTTAAAACTGATAGGAAATAGAGCTATCAGTTGGTTTAACTGTTCCAGCTACGGTTGGATTCTGTGGGAAAAAATGAAAAGATTTTGACGTTGATAGCACCAAGAGGAATGTTAACTTTTTTCCGCAAGTGAGCTTTCCTGGTTAGATCTTCAGTCGGTTCATTTCCCCTTAATCCGCTGTGACCAGAAACCAAGACAAAAGTGACATTGAAGTTAGTTTTCAGGCTAGCAAGTTCATCCCGGCATAACTGAACCTCCTACCTACCTACTCTTTGGCGGTAGATCAAAATATTTGTTTTTTGCCAAATTATCTTTTTACAAAAATAAAATAAATAAATAAAATACTCGTATACTTGTATACGCCCAGTGATCAAAATGCGAACATTTAAAATCAATATATTGGTACGGTACGCAAACAACTCTTTACTAAACAAAACTTGTAGTTTTACCCTCGTTTATTGATCTGACTCTTGAAATCCAAGGTTTGCAAACAATGAACAGTAACGGTATATTATATAACAAAATAGTTGTCACTTTACTCACTTCCGTATTAAGTAAATCTATGTAGGTACTAAAAAGTTTTTTATTATTCACCCCTATTACAGAATTCGGCGAATGAGCTAAGTTGACAGTTTCAATTCATTTCCAAACTTTTGCTATTACTGAATCCGACGAATGAAAGTTGAACGAATGTCGGTAACAATCCCTGCACCACTGACATTTTGTTCAACTTATATGATATTACAGAATTCGCAATCCATTCGCACACCAAACAATTTCCATCATTTCACATTCGTACCAATTTCGAGACGAATCTGTAGTGAATTTTTGATTAAACTAAAATAAACAATGGAGAGTACAAAAATGTAAGTCAAACTGAATGCTAAAGTGTTTGTTTAACAAATTTTAATAGAAAACGCACAAATAGCAACGCGACCAGAGAGCAAGAAATCTACAAAAAAAAAAAAAAAAAAAAAAGAGCACACGGTTGGTTTTGAACCGTCCTCCATCTTCGTACTAACCCACTCTCAACGATGCTTGATTTCGTTGATCGAAAACGATACTATTATCACAGCCTAGGCCAGTTGAATAAATGTTTGTAGCTGACAGTGTAGATACGAAGGTTCGTAAATGATAAGGTAATTTTAGGAATCGACAATGTAGTTCATCCGACGAATTTCATAATTGAGTTTTACAGCGGATGCGAATCAAGTCAACTCACCGGGAGTAAAATTCTGCGAATGCTGTAATAGACATGATTATTATAACCTATGATAAAATCGAGTCTACTGGTTCAGTTAATATTCCACTTACACCCGTAGTTCGACGAAATTCAAGATCGCCGCTGTCCGCGAAAGTGTGCAGTCAATTCTTTGCCCTGCAATATCGACCTATCGACCAAAAATTGGCGAATTTTTGCGTCATGGAGTTGACCTCAATTTCGGTGGAGAAATCATATTTAGCGATGACGTTTATTTCTGGATGAATCAGTTCGTCAACAAGCAAAATTGTAGAATTTTAAATGATCATAATCCACATGAAAATGACCGATCCAGAGAAAGTCACTGTTTGGTGTGGATTTTGGACTGACGGCATCATCTATACTTATACATTGACTAGGCCTCCACCGTTAACGACAATCGCTATCGGTCAATGATAACCAATTTCTTTTGGTCCGAAGTGGATGGCATGGACACCGAGGACACATGGTTTCAACAGGAAGGTGAGACGTGCCACAATGAACATTTTGTATGATCGATTTCCGATTCACAGTCGCTGCAAAAAAGTTTTTCAGGGGTGTACTGCCTCTGGCAAGGAATTGACAAATCCTCTAAGAATATCTCTTGTCATGAAAAATGATGCTCATTAGCCTTTTGGAATCGGCAGAAAATTGTAGGTCCCTTCTTTTCCTGGTAAAACGCACACAGGAATGGTTGGGAGTTGTAAGCCACAAAGTCCTGGTTCTCTTCGAGCTGTTGCACCACTTTATTTTTTACTTGCGACTTATAGGTACTATAAGGCAAGTTATGCATTTGAACTCGAGATTTTCATGAAAATTGACATTAAGATGATAGCGAGGACTAAAAAAGTGGGTCTCGCAATTCTGTCTGTATGTTCGACTACAGCTTAAACGGTTTGGCCGATTTTCTTCAAACTTGGTAGAAATGGTTTTTAATTTTTAATTTTTCCCCCACACTGTACCTACCATAAAACCATTTTTTCGAATTTTGAATTTCCCATTATTATCGGCAGAACAGATTTTAATGAAATTTTTCATAGAGAAGCTTTTCAAAAGTTTAAAAAACATTGCATTTCAAAACTTTAAAAAAATATTTTTTTTTTTTTGGAAAATTCAATATCTCAAAAACGGCTTTATATTTTTTTGGAAATTAATTTTTTATTCGTTTAGTAATAGAAATTTTGAGTTGACCTAGCAAATTTTTTTCTTAAAAATGTTTTAAAAATTTTGTATATAAAAGCTTATTTTTTAAGAATCCGCTACAAAGACTTATATTTATTGTTCTTGCATAAGCCAATATTTGCTTGAATCACATGGCATCCTATTTTTACCTCCAACTACTAAAGAAGTTGTTTTAGCTATTTAAAAAAAAGAATTCTATGCTTACGAACAGTTTTTCTCTAATAACATTGGCGCAAAATTTTAAACAGCCTATTATTAAGGTATTAGTATGATACTACTTAACAATTTTCTAATTTTAAAGTAGTTTACTAACTCAGTATCGTACTAAAAGAACTTTCTTAATAAATTGCTACTGAACACACCTAAATCAATGACATTTTGTGTAAAAAAGTAAGTACACGAACCTTTTTTTATTGGTACAGGCCCCCGCCTGACGACTGAATACACCCTACGAAGAGCAAAGGAGTGGTCAGAGGAATACAAAAAAATAGTTAAGATCCCTGGAACCCGCTTACGTTTTCCGATCGGGGGTTTATTTCATAATTTTTGGAGACTTAATTCACCTTCGAATTTGGGTAATTTTACAATAAAGTTATTCAATTTTGGGGAGTTATTTTAGTTTTATTTTGGGAGGATATTTCATTGGAGTGTTATTTTCTTTATTGAATTTGAAGGAATAAATTGCTAAGTGGTTGAAACTGCGAAATAAGTCATACCAAAAATAAATTAAATTGATGATCTTTCCGCTTTGGAATCGAATAACAGAACCTTTACTAACAACTATTAAGGTATATAAATGAAGGCCTGTTTGTATGGAATCAGAATCACATAAATGTAGTTATAATTTATTTTTAACTTCCCATAGGGAGTTATTGTAATCGGTCCGATTTGTCAAATTGGAATTTTTGACATTTCAAATATCGCACGAAAACATAATGCTATTGATTTCAAATAAAATTTAATGTTTTCATTATAAGGTCATACAGATTTGGTATGAATTTGGAAAATAATGAACATACCGTTATTTTTTTATATAAAAAAAATGAAAAAAAAAAATTCATAACCCAGATATTCTAAGAACGGAAAACAATTTGAAACTCAGAATAATTTTATTTTACGAAAAATAATGTGTTTGACAACTGGTGAAAATTTCAAAAAAAATCAGTTTACAGTTTTTTTACAAAAAATAAAAAACTTTATAAGATTCTACTGAAAATTGCATAGTATAATTTTGTACAATTGGTAAAATGTTGACAAATATTGAATTAATAGTTTTTTTTTAAACAAATGGGAAGTTATCAGTGTGGGTCGGACCCAGCCTCTTTTTATTATTTTATTTTGTTCATTTTTATTTAAAAATTTTCTTACAAAAATATCTAAAAAAATTAAGAAAAGTATTGATAGTTCTTAAGTGCGGTTAAAAATTCAATAATTGAGTGATTTACCCTATCTCTTACCACACGTTCTCATACGAGTACATCCGCGGATCCGTTTATCGTCTGCCTCATTTCAATAATCATTCTGCATTACCTCCTTGTAATTTATCTCAATTCATTGCACATCTAGTGTGCCTCTCATTCTGAATGCAACATTGCATTCGAAACCATGCACATACCATTTTCCAACCTCATAGTTAAATAATAAGAAGACAAAAAAAACTGTTTGTTTACCTCATGAAGAACGTGCTTTAGCTAGCAGTTGGTTTTGTTTTCCACCTCAAAGTATCTTTTATCGTAGAATTCTTCTATATGATTCGAAAAATTGATGCTTGGATAAATATTGAACAAATCTTAATTGGATTTGAGAAGAGTGCGAACAAATATTTGCATTTCGACGCCCGTCCTCGTCGTGCGTCGGCTTTTGTTTTGATGGTAAGATTTGTTTGGTTTTGGGTCTTTAATTGTTTTCTTTTCTTTTTCTTGCTTAATTGGACTTCATGGGCTAGTAAGATGATGATGGTGAATATTGTAGGCTAGGC
Organism: Philhelius festivus; assembly: GCA_963931855.1. Classification (NCBI taxonomy): domain Eukaryota; kingdom Metazoa; phylum Arthropoda; class Insecta; order Diptera; family Syrphidae; genus Philhelius; species Philhelius festivus. The sequence continues at coordinate 140,558,269 of OZ007556.1, read as the reverse complement.
CTTGTAAGTTATTCCAACACAACTGCGATAACCACCCCAGGTCAAAGTGCTGAAGTGAACTTTCAGAATAAAGTATTTTTGCTGATAGTGGTAGTACTTAAAACGATGTAGACATGTAGAAAAGATCACTTAGCTTGGACCAAAAAAAAAACTCAGACCTGTCTATACTTCTCAGAACGAAATTATTTGCAAATTTTAAGCAAATCTCTCGAAGCGTGACGGATTCAGCTTTGGGCTTATGCAAATGCAACATGTTTCGTAATTATTCAAACATTTCAGGTGGTAGATGATCATTAAAATGTTGGTGAATGAAGGGGTCAATGATATCACCCCAGCTGCAAGCAAAGAATAAATTATGCCGCAATGAACGAAAGTTGTAAGTCAAAAACGAATATTGCATTTTATAAACATAGTTGTATTTATTATTTCTTAGTAAGTCTTAGATAATAACAACCTCTCGGGGAACTGCGTGAACTGAATTTGTTCAAATAATCGAGTCAGAGAAATTCGAGAAACATCTACACTCTGTTACAAACAAAAATTAATACCGAAAAACAAAAAAACAAATCACTCAAAATATGAGCTCATTGACTAAAATTTGCACTAACTGAATCACATTGTATGTATTTTCAAAAAGTTGCAATTGCTGAGTCAATATTTGTAAAGATAAGATTTAAGGCCATTTCACAAGAAATGGTTATCAGATGAGAAATTTATGAAATTTAGTTTGAGATAAAAATACATTCACAAACAGTGTTTATCTATCTCATTGTACATACATCCGAAGGAACATCGAATTTACTTTGGAAAGATTTCAAGAAATCCGACTTCAATTTTCAACTGTCCCACGTGTGACATAAATTTGTTACCATACCTGTGCTGCCATCGAAGTTGAGGACGAACTACGGATAGGACTTCCAGTGGTCAAGGTATTACATTTTAAAGCCAAGAAGGCCCAAGGGAAAACCTATAACAATTTTGTAGTAGAGCTATCGAAGACATGTGATATTAACGAAGTCTACACGAAGACTCTAATAATTAACCAGAGGGTGCACCGGGAGCGACTAAAGACCGACGACATTGTTCAGTGCCGGAACTGCCAGCGTTTTGGGCACGTTGCCACCAACTGCGGACGCCAGTACGTGTGCGTTAAGTGTGAAGAGGATCATGAACCCGGACAATGCCAACGTAAGGAGAATACTGGGTTGGATGTATGGTGGGCCAACTGCAAAAAGAAAGGTCATCCAGCCAGTTTCAAGGGCTGCCCAACACTCAAGGTAAGACTCACCGAAAAAAACAAAATGTCAGCCGAAAAAAAGGCACAACAGGTATTTGCTGCAAAATCAGCATGTTTGGTTACCCGTCCTGCGCTCAGCTTTGCAGCAATGGTGAAAGGCGGTTCTTCGCAGAAACCAATCAATTCCAGGAGCCAACAGCAACAACAGAAAACGAAACCAGCGAAGGTGATCACACTCCAATCAACAACACCAAGGAGTGGACCAACCAAACCAACAACAACAGCACCAACGAACCTGAACACCGAAGTTCAAAGGATTTTTGGATCCAAGCTACTTACGGTCATTGGAAAAGCTCGGAGTGCAGTTCCATCGAACTGTGCTCAGCTTAGCGAAGGTGAGAAGTCCGTGGCACTGGCCACCTTCATATTCCAAATATGCAATTAAAGAAGCTCCGCATTCTGACGTACAATGTCAATTCATTGTACAGCCTCATCTGTGAGACCAACGTCACCAGACGCAACAACAGCGACATGGCCGGCTTCAAAACCTCCCGAAAGGACAAAGATGAGGGCCGTATAGGGGCGGAAATCTACGTAAAAAAGAAGATTTGCCTAAACACCGCCGAAACCATTATCACAGGTCTCAGAACCAGTGAAGCCACTGCCGTCACCATTAAACTTGGAAGAGATGAAACTCTTATCATCATCAGTGTCTATTTCAAGTGCCAATCCAGCAGGAAAAATATCCACAATGACCTCCAAATTCTCAAAGGTGTCCTCGAGAGAAGCACATATGGACTCATCGGCGGTGATTTCAATGCCAGGCATCACACGTGGCTGGATACTACGATTTCACCTGAGGGCAAGGCGATTGTTGACAACGACCAGCACTCCTTAGTAGTTGTTTCACAACACAAACCCACCTTTCCCAGAACACCATCAACGCTGGCCACTTCTTCCTGGCTTCCTCGAACCTAGTGCACACTCTTCCGGAAATCCGGAATTATGTCTGTACATTATTGCATAGTGACTCGTACCATGAAGCTGTTCAACTATCGATTAACCTCAACCAACCCATACTCCTTACAACAGAAGCTCCTGAGAATTTCATTAATTTCAGACGGCTGGATATTGATAGACTTCACAGAGACATAGTAGACTGCTTAACTCTCCTACCTTCAGGCAAGAATCTTCTGGATATCGAAATCGATGCATCAATTGTCAACTTTGAACATGCCGTATCTGATGCCCTGGACAAGCAAAAACAGTCTAAAACGTCAAAAGATAGATACCAGCACCTTCCCGAGTACATTCAAAATCTGTATGCTCACAGACAACGTCTAAGAAAACGTCTCCTGCAGATCCATCAAAGTGATCTGAATACAACAAACAGAAACGACCAGATAGTTTGGAATGAGCTACAGTAAGTCAACATCATGTTCCGGAACTCTATTCAATACCACAATAATATCCAATACCAGAAAAGATTACAAGCAATCAAGCCAGGACCAGATGCTTTCAAAAACATCAATAGGATCATTGGAAAACAGCCACAAATACCGGAAACCATCATCAGCAATGATAATCAAGCTACCTCGGCCCAAGACAAGGTGGAAGCATTCGCCGACTACTTCGAAGGAAACTTCACACCGAGCCCACCTCTGACCCAACTTTCTTGCAAGAAGTTGAGGCAACAGTTCAACAAAAACTGCAACCATATCCGGATAGAATAAATTTTAATATTATCAATCCAGCAAATGATCCCACCGATAGTCCACATTTATGCAATCTCAAAAATATCAGCTCACCTACGCCACATCAATGTCACATCTAATCGCTGTCCAAAAAGTAGAAACCCACATTAACAGACTCTTCCAATTCTACCAGAAATGGGGCACCCGAATCAATACTTCCAAATCGGAACTTGTCTGCTTCAGGAGACCTTCGCACCGCAACTATTTGCAGAAATCTGGTCCTAAAACTCCCTGACGGATCCTCCATAGTGGGAAAACCAAATGTCAAGTACCTGGGAGTGCACTTCAACGAGTTGCTAAGGTTTAACCTGCACTCAAGAAATGTTCTGAAAAAGGCCAGCTGGGCCTTCAGCCGTTTGCACCCATTGCTGAAAAGAAGATCAGGTCTTAGCCAACCGACAAAGATATTAATCTATAAGCAGCTCCTGCGACCAGTGATTAGCTATTCCTTCCCAGTCTGGTTTTCCATCTCGAAGACAGCTATGAAGGAACTTCAACTATTCGAAAGGAAGATACTGAGGATCTGCACTGGACTCTACTTCGACCGTCAACGACAGAAGCACTACCGGAACGAGCATCTCTACACAGAAGCGAATTTAGTCCCACTGGACAAATATCTAGTTCATTCAACGAAGAAACTAATGAGGAACATCATCGACCACCCGAATCAGCTTATGAGAAGGATGACCACAGAACAACGACATCCCGAGCCGAGGTACCTCATTGTGATGGAAACTCTGGATGACAACGTAATCATGGACAACGAGGAAGTAGTCTCGTTCTACGCTGACATTGGGTCAGCCTACCACCGCGGCTAAAACGCCATCCCTGCTCACAACCCACAAAAAACACCACTGACAACCAGGAATGAACACCCTGAGGACAATACAGTCAACCAACATTTTAAATTTAATTTTTTTCGTTATGTAAATTTTATATAAAAATAATTAAACTTAAGTCACTGTATATAGTTAGGCCCCCTATGAGCCAACAAATGTAAATTATTAGTTGTAAGCCAAATTGTAAATAGTATGTTCAATAAAACAAAATTGAATTGACATAAATTTGTTTGCTATTTTCTTTTTGGCAACACTGGTTTTGAGTTTTTGACAGCTCACGAACGTTTCGTGTTTTGTGTCTGTGTCAAACATCTTCAGTTTGGTCTATAATTTAAACATGAATCGTCTTACAAACGAACAACGCTTGCTAATTATTGAATTTTTATTATCACGTGCTCTGTTAAGAAAGTTCATCGCGCGCTTCTTCCATTTTATGGTCAGTTTAATCGATCTACTGAGGCGGCTAGCCGGGCTATTGTGACTAAATTTCGCACCAAATTTACACTGTTGGACATTAAACCACCAACACGCTTACGTAGAGTGCGAACTGAGGAAAATATCGCAGCTGCATCGGCCAGTGTTAGTGATGAGCGTGAATTATCAAAATACATTCAAAATACAACTGGTGCAAGAATTGAAGCCGAACGACCTACCATAAAGCCGATAATTTTTAGTGAGTGGGCTTTTGAAAAGTTGGAAGATCCACTTTTTTTATCGAAAAATTGTGTTCAGCAACGAAGTTCATTTGTGGTTGAATGTATACGTGAACAAGCAAAACTGCCGTATTATGAGTGAAGACCAGCCAGAAGCATTGCAAGAGCTACCAATGCGTCCAGAAAAAGTAACTTTTTGGTGCGGATTATGCTGGCGGAATCATTGGGCCGTATTTCTTCAAAGATGATGCGAATCGCAACGTCACTGTGAATTGTGGGTGCTAACGTGCGATTATAACAAACTTTGTTTTTAGCAAAATGGAAAAACTTGACTTACATGACATGTGGTTTCAACAACACGGTGCCACATGCCACACAGCACGCGTAACAATGGACCAATTGAGAGGCGAGTTCGGTGAACAGCGTATTTCACGTTTGGGACCGGTCAATTGGCCGCCTAGATCGTGCGATTTAACGCCTCTAGACTATTGTTGGGCTGTGTTAAGGCTTATGTCTATAGCGACAAGCTCGCTTCAATTGACGCACTGGAAGCCAACATTGAAGCATTTATTTGTGAGATAATGTTAGAAAGAGTATGCCAAAATTGGACTAAGCGGATGGACCATTTGAGGAGCAGCCGTGGCCAACATTTGCATGAAATAATCCTCAAACATTAAATTATATCGACCATACTATCAAAGTGATTCAAATAAAGATTTCATGCATTTTTCTGAATTGTATGTGCTTTTTCTTAAATTTCCGATAGCTCTTAAAAAATCACTCGCAACATATAAAAAAAGTTTAAGAATCTAAATTACCCATTAAATATTCTTTGAATGAATCTACTTAAATAATAATTCTTTTCTGGTTCGTTTAACTCATGATATTACTTTTTACTGCATTAAAAAAATAAATGAAAATAAAATACAAAGAATTTCACATTTTCCATGCCATTGCCACATTGTATCTTAATTTGTGTCTTGGCTAGATTTTGTAGATACTCGTATCTGTCTCAAAAGTGCTCTTCCCTCATTTCAAACTAAATAAGTTTTGTATTCAACATTCCAAAGTATCATACTTCATTATGTAATTGTGCACTTCTTGTTAAGAGATGTGCTAGAACTACATTAATAATATGAGAGCCTAACCTTGACAAACATAACATTACCATTTAATTTCAACGCCTTAAGCACTACATACACTTCATTATTATACAACACGAAGTAGTCATAACCATTGTGTCAGGTGAGAATTTTCATTAGAACCCTAAATGGAAAAGCTCAACAAAAAAAAAAAAAAACAGTAAGTTCATGAAATCCCTTTTTCGTATCTGTCTTTAGTGAAAGCCTCGTCAAATTTTAAAACGGAAATATTGTTTCAAAAAAAGGTCTTTTTAAATAATTTCACTGTAAAGGGAATTTGTGATTTGAATTTTAAATACAAGGGCTTTAATTTAGCAAATTACGAAACAGAATTTATATCCATTCGAAAGTAGTTCAGCACGGATCTCATAACAAGATAAATTTACGAAACAGAATTTGAATTCACTCGGAAGTCTATTTGCACGGATCAAATAATAAGAGGGTATTACAAAACATAATTTATAAACTGCTTCGTACGTGAATCCTATAGTAAATATATTGCACCCTTAGAATTAAAATGACCTAACTTTAAAAGGAAATGAGCAATAAAGTCTTCAAGAAAGTATAGTTTTGAGTAAGGTTGAATGTATCTCTCACATATTTCAAGTGACCGATGTATAGACTGCCCCTTTCTTACTCATATTTCGGTATATTTTTCACCACAGGGCTGTAGAGATCCCATTTAAAGGTCAGTTTATTAAGAAATCATAAGTTACGGGAATTTTGAGTTCGGTCACTTTCAGTCTGAGGGTGCGATATATATATTAAACTCCGTTGAAAAATTTCTGTTTTTTTATGAAAATGGAAGTTTGGGACTCGTAAAAAATTTCGAACTTGCGATATTATCAAACATGATGTGAATTTTGCTTTTAAAACCACATTAAAATGTTTGAGCACAGTGTGACAAGTTGGAAAGGATTTAAAAGGAGATATCTATGCACTTTGGTTAAAAATATCTGAACATCGCAATAAGAGGGAAATATTGTGCCGATGAAGCGCTCCTCATTCGTGTTGTGCGGCTAAAGAAAAACTCTACATGTAACAGTACGCCCGAAGTTGGGCTCAATTGGGGTTAACTGATGTTCATTCACTGAAGCGCAATTTTTAAGCTTGAATTGGTTTAGGGGAGGTTAAGGGCAACTGGCTATTACACTAGAACATTATTCATCAAAACTGCGACAAAATAATGAAAGATATGAAATATTACGGCGGGCGACACTCAACAGATGAAAATATTTCCCTTGTAGTTCTTTCAGCTAACATTGTAAAGCTCTTTTTTGGTTGCTATCCAAGAGAATTGAAGTTAAACTTTGGATCAATATAGGTTCTATATATATTAATACCAAATCGAAAGGGGTGGAACTTATATTGCATTGTCGAAGGAAACCTGTAGGGTGTAGGCATCGTTTTGTGATTATTCCACACAAGATACAATTATCGGGCAATGAAAGTTGTCCGATTTTCTCAATGCAAGTGCCACTCATAGATAGAAGAACAGAGGTTTAGATCCGTTTTCAATATAGGAGACAATATTAAGTTTTGAAGCATTCAATTCTTAGCAGTTTTTTATTCTCCATGGGCCAATGCTGTGAGGATCAGAAAATAATGCTCTTATCATAAGCTGGCATTTGACATTTTCATCCAATGGACAAGAACTAAAGATCGTGTCATCAGCTAAACAATTGAATGGATTAAAAGATCGTTGATTTGAAACCGTCCATTGAGCGGATTGTGAGGTTTTTCATTCAAAAACGGAAATAGGCTTGTCAATACAAAAATTCGGTGAGATATGTATGCATGCCATCAGATCAACAGTGGACCTTTTGCTACGAAATCCGGTCATTAAGAAGATTACGTTTTAGAAGAGATTTCTTAAGTTTATAATGTATCAGTGCTTCCATAAGCTTGGAGTTAGTGATGAAAGTTCAATTTGATGATATTTAGGAAGGGACAGCCTGTACTAATGTTTAACAGATGGAACAGCTTATGCGATTTTGCCAGAGTTGCTGAAGAGCTCTTCAGAACAATAGCGAGGAGACTATTGGGGCTATTTGTCTACATCGATATCCTTCAGTACACTTGCAACTGCACGAGTGTGCGAACAGAACATTGTTTACTCTCCCCAGTTCAGAAGTCATGACACTTTTTGGCAGCATCGATTTGACAGCAAAGTGTATTGCAAACAAATTAGCATTTTCTTGTGAGCCAACAAAAGTAGCATTAATGAAAAAGAGTGTAGGACTTGAAGACGAAAATCCGCAAATCCGACTAGTTAAGGTGGGCCATCTAGTGGTTTCTTTTTAAATCATAGGTTATTTTGAAACTGACAACTGTTTCCCGGTCGAAATCTTGACAGAAAATCAGTATCATACCTCCTCGCTTTACGCTTGAGCAACGTTGGGAAGTATTATAAACTTATTTCCAAAGTGAGAGCTGTGTAGCCTAAGCAGTGCGATTTTTGAGAAGAAGTTTTGGCCGAAATGAAGCACCCTCGGCGCCTGCTCTTCGCAAATGTGTGCCAAAAATTAGTGAGACTGGTATGCTAGTGGACAACACTCATGCGCCCCGTAGTCGTACCGTGTGCACAGACGAGAATGTAGCTGCTGTAGCCGAGAGTGTGAAACTCAATTCACGAACATCAACTCGCCATCGATCTCAACAGCTCAACATTTCACACATTGGCCTTAGGAGAATTCTGCACAAAGACCTCGGATTGTTCGCTTACAAGGTCCAACTAACTCAGCAATTGAAGTCGGCGATGGGCCAGCAGTTCGTAGTGCAATCGACCAATTTGGCCGTGGCGAAGACGGCGGAGGTGTGAGTCGGTGCGAGTGAGCAAACACGGCACCCATCGCGCAGGAAGAAGATGCCTACTGTTTTAGCTATCTTCCGCACCTTCATTCGTTGATTCTTGACACGTTATCCTCCGTGGTAGCCATTTTCGGTGCACCTAGGCGAGACTCATCAAAAACCAATGTGCGACCACGTTGAAACTAGTTACACCAATTTCTGACGGTTGCCATCGAAGGAGAAGAGTCACCGTCTACACAGCATCTAAGAGCTCTTTGATTTCGCTGCGCGATTTTCCTTCCAAAAACAAGAATGGATTCACCGACCGATATTGCTCTTTTTCCATCTTTCTAAAATACGCGGACTAGCTGGCTTTCACACGTGGTCAAAACAAAACTACGAGTCCGATTCGGCTAAAGTTTTGACAGCAGTCGTCTAAGAGAATATACTAGACGATAGTAAAACTCTCTTGCGATACTGGCACCATCGTGCGGTGAGGTTAAGTACTTATTGGACCGCCCTCGTAAGCCCATTTTTATTTAAGCGCATAGTAAAAAAAAAATTCAAGATGTCAATCAAAATCAAATTATTCTCAATGTATTTGTATTATCTATCACTTGACTTAATGACGGAATGACATGACATCCAAAAACACGCAACATGTGTTAATTGGTCTTCATGCAATATCCCTTGAAGTGCGTCGCTTGTTCGTCATTTTTGTCCAGACATTCCAGCCATTAGTGCGTGACTTTGTATTTATGTACATTTGATCCAAACAAAAAAAAAGAAATGGATTTTGTGTCTTTATTTTTTGGGAGAACTTTGGCAAGGTTAACAACTTAAAAAGTCATTCCTCTCAGTCGATTTATGTATTTTGTTTTGTTTTTTTTTTTTTTCGTCTTCCAATAAAAATCATAAAATGTCGCAAATTGAAAAACAACACAACACAAAAGGCTTAACGATTAATAAAATTCAAAAGTCCTGAAAACTTAAAAAGGGTATTTATTTTGTTCATATGTATATATGTACATATATGTATACAAGTGGTCTACATCATCGAACTTAGACAAAAAAAAAAATCCCAAAAAAAACACGACTTTTCGTTCGTTGGGAATTAGGATCAGGGGCCAAACCGAATGGGATAACATTTCGGCTGCGGCATGGAGACGCGCCAGCCTTCTAAGTGTGGCGTCATTCATCCAGCAGGAGTTTGGCACAATGCCGGCCAGGGTTACTATATGGCTCGACCTTATGTACAAGCGAATTTATTTGACAATGTCAGTGTATAGCTTGCCAGCGCTTGAGACAGCGGTGGAGGCAGCGGGAACCAACGTAAAACTTTTGACAGGCGGTTGAATAAAATTCGTTTCTTATTGGGGTTCTCCGTTGAGAGAACTTTATGAGCGTGGAATGTTACTGTGTAGCGTTAAATGTCAGCGGTATGGCGGTTGATTGCTTTTATGCTGCCTCGAAGTTTTTGATTTATGATAAAGGTGCTTTGATAATGATGAAAGTTTCGAAAATGGTGCTGGGATATTAAGATAGTATGTAGTACCAAACTGATTATGTGAATGGATAGGGCCATGATGAAATTGCTCCTTAAGCTTGGTATATATTTAAGAAGTTTGAATTCTGAGAGTTTTAATCTTGTTTTGGCAAAACTGCCGGATTACGTTTCAAATACCTTTTAAACTCTTTTTAACGATTTCAAATAAAGGCAAAAGGCATCAAAACTTTTCAAACAATTCAATTTATTCTTTGCAAAAGGCATTTTTAAATCAATCAAGCCCAAGCCAGATGTGTATTAATTTATGCACCTAAGGTATACAATGGTGTGCTATTAGATCATTTTAATATTATGACTATGTTCTTGCAGGTATCCAAAGTTTTCTTCTACGAGTAACTCACAATTCTTAATAGCTTTAAGTATTTGAATGCTAGAAAGCTGGAATAACTTCAGTCTAAATTCTTGATCCCAACACAAAACATATCGAGGTAATGAACTATCAAAGCTCATTTGCTGTGATTTACACTGCAGAACTGTCTAGGGCAAATCAATATTAATAATTAATAATTATGTTGACCTTAAGTCTTTCATAACCTGATTGCACTGCACACATTTGAAAGAATATAAGCATAGCACTGAGTTTTTTATTGACGCTGTGCATATTACCTCCATCATTTAATCCTACGCGTACCATCTAATTGAAAATATGGGAAGACAGAAAGGAATTGTACTTAGTAGGGCTCTAACCCGCACATCCAAATAAGCAGCTAAGTACTATATTTACTGCGCTTTAAAGACGCATTTTATTGGGCAAACTTAATGCAGAAAAACAGAGAAAAAAATATATAAGGGAATTCTGATGAAGTAGCTTTAGACCTACATAGAAAGGTGTCAAAAATCATTCTCAGACCATCGCAAAAATACCAGTTCCAAAAAATTAACCATGAGTCTCGGATTACCCCGCAGAAAAAGAAAGAAAAGTAGTATGTATAAGCTTGTTAAAGTTTTAAATTTACCTTTAAATGAAGAATCTATAATCGATTTTCCATTGATACTTAACAAAACGATGGTTGTGTACATACAAAATGAAATACTACTTCATTTTATACATGACGGCTGTTTTGTGAACTCTTGAATTTGTCCATAAGTACATCATTCATACATGCTTTATTTGCCGCAATTCAAGTGTGGATAGTAATTCGACTATAATGAATTTGACCCGACTCTATCCAAAGAATTGTTTCTCATTTTCCACACAGTGAAAATCGTTGTTACGGCCGATTTCAATGTACACAGTTTTTCGTGCCTGCGTTATTCAACAACACTCGAGAGAAAGTATGTCAAGATTTCTGTTTGGCTCAGCTCGTTCACGAGTTTACTCGAATTCCTGACGTTTCAGATCAATCAGTGAACACTCTAGACTTGTTTCTTGCCTCTGACACTGACTAATACACTATAAATGTATTATCCCTACTAAGCAGATCTGACCATTGTATCATATCTGTGAATTTCTCATGTCAACAAAACCCAGTAAGAGAAATAACTCCTAAGGGAACCGTTTGGCAATACGAGGAAGCAAACTTGGACGGTCTCAGCGAATTCTTCAGGAACTTTTATTGGTCACTATGCTTCTCGATAGTGACGTGATATTATTGCAAATTTAATTCTTTTCAGTACAATGTTCCAAAGGTAAAAAATTTTTGGCAATTTGTCAAAAACGTACGAAATACTACTTCCTCTTTGATTCCAACGCTCGTCTTCAATGATATTCTCTTAGGCTAGACGCGCACTGGCAACTGTGATCGAAATCAGATAGTTTAATCACCAGTTGATAGAGTACCGTGCACTGGCAACTCTTTACTCACGCTCACACTGTTTTCTCTCTTGCGCTTATAGAAAACAGCTCAACTGTTGCGAAGGCAATGGTTTAGTTTGTGTCAAAACACAAACTTTTTAGTTGCTCGAATCGAGTTGCTCTAAGTGCGCGGTGTCCCATATAAGCCCATATATATTATATGACGTACATTTTCTATCTTTCCTACTTTACTGGTCTCTTTCCGAGTGGATTGAACAACAGTATTCGTCCCACCTGTCCATAAAAAAGGCGAATTTTCTTCCCCTGCACTTACGGTTACTTCCTCCCAAGGTCATGGAAATACTGATAAATAATCAGCTCAAGAAATATCTTAAAGAACGAAAGCTTCTCAATTACCAGGAGTATGGCTTTCATAGTAATAGGTCCACTGGTGATCTGTTGGTATATCTCACCGTTCAGTAGCACAAATCTCGGCATGATTTTGGAGAAAGTAGGATTATCGCACTTGATATTTAAAACGCATTTGATAGAGTTTGGGGCTTATAGCTCTATTACCGGAAATCAATGCATTTAGTATTGATCAATCTTTTATTTGTTGGAAATACTACCTTTCGAACCGGTCAATACAAGTTGTGTTGGAAGGTTTTAAGACTGAAATTCATAAATTAAGGGCTGGTGTGCAACAAGGCTCTGTCTGAAACTTCTAATCCATTATACGATACGATATAAACGATACTGTTTAGAATAGATTTGAGGATTCATTAGAGGAATAAATGAAATTTTGGAAAAGGCATAGCCTCCATCACCAAGTAAAATTCATTTCAAATCCCACTATCAAACCATTTCTTTATTGCACTCTATTTAAATATCCTGGAATCATCGTCTTTCCCTAGCCAGTGACAAACCGCGATGTCTTGGATTTTAAGTGCGGGTTCACAAACCACCTGAATACAGAGAGAGTAAAACTCTTTTCGTTTAATCTAGTATTGTCCTCCTACCGAAATTTAAAATATGTCAAAATAAGTTCTAAAATTGCTTTAAGTGACATTTAAAGGTGGTAGAAGTCGTTTAAGTTAACACGCCTTTAAATAACGTTGCTTAACTGTGAACATTGATTAAAGATATTGTCGCAAAATTTTAGTTGAGTTAGTATGATGTTAAAGCTGTATTAGTACGAAACTAGGGTAAAACAGCATCACTTTCTCTACCCTTTCATTGAAGTTAAAACCATCGAATACCTATTTTATTTTTTTAGTATCCTGCTATTTATAAACACCACAAAAGGTCTGTTTACTTAGTATTTTGCACGAACTGTCATTGTTTTAGGTGTGTTCAGAAGCAATTTATTAAGATAATTGCTTTAGTACGATACTAGTTAGGAAATATTTAAAATGCATTCTTAGGTCATTCCTTAAATCAAGTTGTTAAGTAGTATCATACAAATACCTTAATAATAGGTTGTTTAAAATTTTGCTCTGTTGACTTCATACTTAAAAACTATTTAGATATCATAAACTACAGGAGCTTTTAAAATTTCTTCATATATTCCACTATGTATTTTTTTTTAAATTGCATTTAAATCAGTTAATGTAAATATTTTGGATCTTTTCAGTCGATACCTACTTCTTCCACAACGAAACCCAAAGGTTACCGAGATGAAAGACCGAGGCTTGGAAGTTATTCAACTACAATATTATTTGATGTGTTCGCCCAAATGTTTACTTGTACATTTTTAAACATTTGCAGACAATAACTTCTGAGTTAATTTCAACCCCTAACAATTCAAATCAATCGAGATGTCTATTTTGATAGAGTAGGCGATTCTTCGGAAAACAACACATGTGAGTTAATTACGCTCCAATTCACCGACTAACACTGGCTCTTCCAAAAGCTAGCCCATCCAAAATGAAATCAAACAATCGAACCATTTCATTTTAACCGTCATTAATCTTTCAAAATTCACAAGATTAATGCCTGTTCGCCTAGATATGCTGGCTGTATATTGTACAAGCTGAAATTATTGGTGGTTGTTTATCTAAATGTACATAACGCCCTCTTAGGGTAACGATCCCATAATTTCCCCGGAAGATCCAGACACTTTAAATGTGTGAGTCTTCTATTTATCCGAGCCTTTGCTCTGTGTCGGTTTAATGTCACTGAATTGACTCATTAATTTTGTATCGAGCGAAAATGGAGAAAGGGGAACACAAAGATTTTCCCCAAAATAAAAAAAAAGAGGAAATGTTTGTTGACATTACAAGTGATTATTATGGTGTGTGAGAGTGTCTATTGCACACGCACGTCGCGTCATTGGTCGCACCTTATAAATTTTTACTCAATGCCAATGTCAATGTTGACGTTTGTCGTTCTTGTGGAATTGGTGACGTGACGGCTGGTGGCGACACTGGTGTAAAGCAGTGTAACCGATTCAGACGGTGATTAAGGTAAGGCAGATTTACCACACATGTCATGAACACAAAACTTACCTATCTTTGAGTTTGCTTTTGCCTAGACTCCATATGCAGTGGGGCAGGATGCATTCAAAAGTGGACTTAAAGTGACAGAAGTGAAAATTTAAAGGTCTCACCAATTATTATACGTCTATTCGAAATAATTTATATTTAGGTGGGTCAAATACCATTCTTGAAACCATACTTGGATCTCTAAGGAAGAACTCAAAAAATGTGTGCCTTAAATTTTACGTTCAGAGGGCTGTCATCATAATCGGAACCTTGTATTTCTCAAGCAATTGTGTGGCAAAAATGGGGTATGCTTTGTAATCTTATAGATATACATAAGCCGATCATCGCTGAACTGGATTATTATTCCTGAGGATTTTTGCAACGGCTGAGAATCGAACGCAAGGCCATCTGCATTTCAATTCGACGCTCAAACCATTTTGCTAAGATTAATACAATTTAGCTAAGTAAGCTTTATGAAAAAATTATGAAAACTGATTTAAAATCAGGGATTTTGATAGCAGCTGCTACTTTAAAAATTGTGGGCAGGAGAGTACAAAATTTCCAAAATATATCCTTCTATACATTTTGAAGATTGGACAGATTCCAAAGAAGTGAAACGTATTTTCAAAAGCGTCTAGATTGCAAAGGATGCAAAAGCAATTAGTTTGTCTTCGGAAAGCTCTTCCATTCAGATTGAAAAGTTCAGGCCAAGTTTTTAAAATGATAAATGGCGTAGGTCAGAACTGGTCGTACACAAGCATCTGGGTCTTCTTACTGTAGAATATTTAGCTTCCGCAAACAAATAAACATGAGAAATAAATATATAAGCGACATATTCTGTTGAAACAATATTATCGAATGAAAATTTATTTAAACATTAATTGATAAGAAACATAAAAAGTATGTGATAAAATTATATATATTAAAGTGTGAACGCTACAGTAGAAACATATTTCAACACTTACTTAGTCTATTTCGTATACTGAATAGCGGATGGACCAGAGATTACATATTTGGCTATCTTCAACATCAAGTTTGCATGCTTCTTAAATTTCAATTCGTTTCCCAAGTACTTCATTGATGATTTGAATGTTACTTCAACGTTGTTTGGAAACTTAAATTTGATGGCATCACAGCGTAAAACATTCGGAAGCAAATGAGTTCGGTCTTCTCCCTGTTTATTATCAGTCCCCATTTGGTGAAAAAGCTGTGGTGTTTGTAATGCAATTATCTGCAAAAAGCTTCGTCTTGGTTTTGATTGAACAGCATTAAAATTGTTGAATAGCAGCGGTCAAAATTTTGATCCTTGAGGGACTTCAGCGTTGATTATCTTGGTTGAATATACATGAAAAATTCTATGGGATTACGTAGTCCAAGTTGCGAGGGTTTGAATGTTTATTTCGAAAGCTGTACTGTCACTCCGGTATGAAATCTCTAAATCTGCTTAAAACGTTGAGTTTCTTCAATATTAACGCTTCCAGTGAAGAAAAAAAGTCTTGTTCATACAACAGAGTTGCGAAATTTGCACGGTTTTTCTTCTTCGGGAAGGGAACAACTGTAGCCGTCTTCCAGCCTGCAAGGAAGTAGCTGTTGATCAATCAATCAATAGTCAGCAGAAGAACAGCCAAATTTGGTAACGTTTTAAGTACGTTATTAGAAATCTTCTAGCTTCCTGCTGACTTTTTGGAATTTCCTGTGATGATAACGTCAGTCACTTCTGTGAAGGATGGTGTCTGAGTTTGTTTTTTTTTTATCAATATGCTTTAGAATAGGTAGACCATATTGCAACAATCATTTGGAAATTAACAATGATTGACATTTCTGTTAAACGATTCCATTATTTCTCCTTAAAATTTGATCGTAAAATTTTATAAAATCGTCACCACTCATGTAAATTTATGGTGAAAGAAAAATTCAGTGAGGTTACATGAAAAAAAAAGATTCTGGGTGGCCTACTTTTGGAAAGATACATTGTTATCAATAAAACAAATGTATAAGTTCAGGGTTCGTTAAAAACGCTAAAGGAAGCTGTCAATGAGTTCTTGTTGCTTGCGAACAATGTCTTGAGGATATTTAAGAGTATTAATTCCGAGAAAATCGATAATTTATCCAAATTAAACCTCTATATCACTTAAGCCCAGAATGATAAGCAGAGCTCCCAAGAAACATTCCTGTTTGACTTCTCTTTTCGGAGTAGAATAATTTATTTTAGTATGATACATGGTTAAAACATGGATTTTGGTAATTTTAATCGAATTAAGTGTCATACTTTCTTGACAATTTTATTACAGTTAATATCACTGAATGTCTATTTTATCTTTTTATAAAGACTTTTTGTATAGACTAACTTCATATTACTCTTTAACAGATATAAATGTCAAAAGAGGTCCTGCTTAGTTTTTTGCACGAACTGTAATTGGTTTAGGTATTTAAGTGTGTTAAGAAGCAATTTATTATGAAATGAATCCTTAGCACGATTCTAGTTAGAAAGAACTTAAAAAAAATAGAAAATTATATTTGAGGTGAAAAGCTTGACTTTATTTGTATCTTTTATATACTTATAACTTGGTCCAAACATTTTTTGGAGAACATTCAATTTTGTATTCAAGCATCTGTCATTTATGTACATGAAGTTATACGAGAGAGCAGGTGTCTGAAAAAGTTGCTGAATATCCAGCAACATGAGCAGGTACATGAACGATTTTGGACAATATCGATATAATCGTTTCCCTAAGTGTTGAAGTTGATCCTGAGACTGAAGATTCGTTCAAATTATAAATCGGTTATAAACATATATAAGTATACTCGTCAATTGTGTTAAAAGCTTACATTGGATGTCACTGTTCACACTTTGTGTGATTTAAGATAAGCATAAATCTTATAACCGAGTATCATTTGTATGAAAATTTGGAAAAGAGTAAGTTTGCTCAGAAACTGTCAATAACAAAAAAAAGTACTGAACCATATTAAGGAAACATTTATAATTTATAAAAACCATCGTGACTGGGTGTGGAGTAAAAGCATACTAATTGGATTTCGAATCTTTTAAAACCTGTACAAAGTAATCCTTTATACTTTAACTTTTGAATTTAATCCAACTTTCTCATATATATTACCCCACTGTGTCACTCATAGCAATAACGCGAATGACAATCTCCTACACACATACGAATTAATGATGACAGTTTAGTGGAACAGTCACGCACGCATGCACCTTTAAGACGGGATCTTCTATGGAACAGTTTGGTGCTACGGGTGGTGTGGGAAAATTCCCATTTTGTTTGTGTAGACTCTGGCCTGGGGTGGTTGCTGCGAGAACTAATATGATTTAAAGCTGTTTTATAGTCGTGGAGGCAATTAAATTCTATGTAATTGTATGTGGCATGGAGGTCAATAAGGCGTTGGTGTCGTCGCCAAAAGTGGGTTGTGGGAAATGCGTTAAGTCTAGACTTTTGTTTTGTGAAAATTTGCATTACATAGAACGAAAGAAAATCATAAAAACGAACAACTGATAATAGAATAGACTTCATTTTTAATATATACAAATATTATAATCAATGACAATACGAGTATGTTAGCAATAACAAAATACATGTCTTTTAATCTGTAATTTTGCAAATGACTAGAGAGAAAAAATGTGATTTATGGAAAATTACATACATTCATTCAACAAACAAATTAAAAATCTCCAGGATTCTTTTCTTATAAATAAATATTGTATTAATCGTGTACTAAATGAATGGAAAGGCTGAATATTTCGTTAAGATTCATATTTTGAAAGAAGGTCAAGGCCATTTTTGTAGTAACTTTAACTTTAAACGAGGAACTCAACCATTAACGAATTAACCTTAACGAATTTCAAGGTTATTTTAGTATGTATTGAATTTCTTTTTAAATGTAAATCCGTTTTTTTTTTAACATGGAAGATACGAAGACTTTGTTATTGTCTCTCTAGAAGGCACCCTAATTCCAATTAAACTTAGAAAAAAATTGTGGATATCTCTTTTCGAATTCTTTGGCAACAAGCAAAGTTAAGCGCAGTTCTGCATGACACTCCAAAGCACTAACCATTATGCCAAAGGGTACATTAGTTTACTGATATGGTTCCAATTTTGCACAAAGGTACTTTTAAACGAACCAAATAATACTGCATTACAAAATCTTACAGAGAAAAAACTTTTTTGAGGCAAAAATCAGAGAAGTAATTGGCACAAAATGTCAAAAAAGCCTAACGTTAAGGTATTTGCTAACTTAAAAGCCGTTACTATTGTTTTCTTTATTTTAGGAACTTTTTCACTAGTAACAATCGTACTCGGTATTTTTCAATAAATTCCTTCTGAATAAAAATTAAATTAAAAAAAAATCATTTTGTTGAGATGTCTATCTTTTCTAAACCTTGTAAGAAATTTCATTTAAATCTGTTATGCTGATAATGGGTCCATGATTATGTCAGTAACGCTTTAATTAATTTTTGTAATTGAATAATAGATCGTAAACATAAAGCGAAAAAGGAAAAAACTAAATAAAAATAAAAAATTTCTAGCATTTGTATGACAGTGTTAATATTTGATAGATAGCATTACAAACTGTTGATTTTCCAGTTTAAAAGAATTAAGCATGTGTCTATTTTTTATTAAAAAAAATATACTTAGAACGATACTAGTTAGAAAATGTCTAAAATCATGAAAGAGTTAGTAAACTACTTTAAATTGAAAAGTTGTTAAGTAGCATCATATTAATACCATAACATTAGCCGGTTTAAAATTGCGTGCCAATAGTTTTTTTCTTATTACATTTTTTTTAAATAAAAAATACTTTTCCTTTTTTGGTTTTGGTTTTATTAAATTTTTTTTAATACAAATTTTATTTTCAACCATTAACTAGCTTTTAGTAAATAAAATTTTTTTATTTTTTTTTAAACAAATTATTAAACTGTTTTTAAGAAATAAATATTTTCTAAGATTTCTTAAAAAAAATTGTATTGTATTGTTGAATTGGTGGATCCACTTTTTTCATCTACCTATCGTCTGATCTAAATTTCGAGATCGGTTTTTTTACGAATTCATAATTTGCTATATGTACAGTTGTGTTCATAAAAATAGCAGTGCTGGTCACACTTTATTAATTAGTCAATAATTTTAAAGACGCAGATTCTTACAAAAAAAATTAACCTGTTATTTGCATCTAACGGTCTTTCATTTTTATATTTGAGGCTTTAAGTTTGTAATTGAACCTTACTTTTTCCGTTGTAGACGCATTTGTTCAAGCTCTCTGATTATAGGGTGTTCATAAAAATAGCAGTGTCTTGCATTTAAAGTTAAAAAGTGTTAAACATTCTCTTTTTTTTATTTTTCGGTAAGTAAAAATTTTACTATTTGTAGTTTTTAGTATTCTTAAGATAATATTATAGCAAAAATTATAAAATATTAGCTCAAAAATAAACAATGGGTCGGTCAAAACATTGCAACGAAGAAACTCTAAGTTTAATAAGAAAACTACGTTTAAAGGGGAAAACAGGATATTCAGGAAATCTTAGGATATTCAGCAAAAAAGATAAGTAACGCTATAAAATGGCAGAATGTAACCGTACAAAGACGTCTTTTGGATGTCAAATTACCAGCCCGAAGTCCACGCAAGGTACAATTGTTGACAAAAAGGCATGTGGCAAAGAGAATGGAGTTTGCCAAAACGCATCGAGATTGGCCACGAGAGAAATGGAGGAATATTCTGTGGAGCAAAGCCGTTCTTTTTGGATCCAAGGGTCGTCGGGAGTATGTGAGAAGGCCACAAAATGCAGCAAACGATCCACGATACACTGTGAAAACAGTGAAGCATGGCGGAGCGAAAATTATGATATGGGCTTGCTTTTCTTACTATGGGGTTGGGCCTATCTATCCCATTAAGGGTATAATGGATGCAGCTGAATATGTTAAAATTCTCGAGGAAGTCCTGTTACCCTATGCTAAAGAGGAAATGCCGTTGGTTTGGGTATACCAACAAGACAATGACCCAAAGCACACTTCAAAAAGGGCAAAATCATGGTTCCAGGAGAACAAGTTGTGCATTATGGAGTGGCCCCCTCAATCCCCTGACCTTAACCCCATTGGAAATTTGTGGGGGGATGTTAAGAATGCGGTTCATGAAGCGAAACCGAAGAATTCGAAAGAATTGCGGGAAGTAGTGCGAGATTCGTGGAACGCAATACCAGTCGAGAGGTGTCAAACTTTTGTGGACTCCATGCCACACAGATGCATTTCCATTATAAAAAACAATGGTTATGTTACGAAGTATTAATGGTAAGCTAATATATCAATATAGTTTCATATACGTTTTTTACAGTTTTTCTGACTTTTTGCGTTATAGATTCAGAACATTCAGATGCACTGCTATTTTTGTGAACAGCTATAAATTTTAAAAAAGTAACGGTAAAAAATCAACCTTATTTTTTTCTGTTAATATAAATGAAATACCTTAAATTGTTATAAGAAGCTAAGTGAAATATAGTATAACGTTGATAATGAAAGCCTTTTTGTTTTATTTGGGGAGCACTGCTATTTTTATGAACACAGCTGTATATGCAATATTCTCAAGTAAAAATGACATTTCGTGCAAAATAACTAAGGAGACAGACTTTTTTGATATTTACAAATGTCAGTGTCACGATTTTTAAAAGATAAAACAGGTATTCGATAAATTTTACTTTAAAATTTTAGAGATAGTATACAGCTCAAATCGATTGTTTTCACCTAGTATTATACTTAAGTTGATTTAAATCTTCCTAATTGGACTAAATTAATTAATTTTTTTTTTATTTTGGAGATTTTTCATAATCTCCCATCAAAATTTCAAAACACTAGTAGCCCCGTACTTTATGGTTGATCACATGTAGGATGAACGGCAACCAGTGTGAACCATATTTGGTTTTCACCCTTTTAAATGCTCCCGAAGCAAGCAAGAAATATGTTGTATGTATCTAAAAAAAAAAAAATGTCCAAAGTTTTGGTGTTCAGAACGGGTACTAGAATTTCTAGCTTTCTCAACTGACCGGATTGAAATCGTAAATGATTACGAGTATCTCAGGGTAACCCTCAATAATTATAACCTATCATTCAATAAACACTTAGATTTAAAGCTCACAATGTCTCAAGGTATAATCATCTCAACATGGTCGAAATTTATTGATCACCCAAATATCAGTTTCTCGAATAAGCTTGAAATTTTCGACACCGTAGCCAGATTCTTTATGATATACGGTGCACAAATTTGGGGACCTAAAAAATTTGATCAAGTAGAAAAACTTTTCAGATTCTTCATGAAACGTATGTTAAAACCTACTCAGCAACAACCCAAAATACATTTTACACTTGGAAACTGGCTTAACAACTCAGTTTCTCCAAACGCTTTCTATTCACTTCTACTACATTATTTATGTTACTTAAATACCCTAGAAGTAGATTACCGCGAATACTAGCGCAAGCATCAATCGTCCATATAACGACTGGCTTATAAAATAGGTCAAATGCTTAATATTTAAATTGACCTGTCTAACACATTTCGTCTTCATAAAATTATATTTTATAGCACTAAAATTTAAAGAACATGATATTCACATTGGGGATACTAAGGACTCCCAATTTGAACTATAATATTACACCTTACTTTGTTGATGAAAACTCTCCTCAATTCTCTATCTGTGAAACTGTGAAGTGATACGTTTTTTTCCCAACTTCACACACTGTGCGATTCGCAATTTATGAAAAAAATTAACAAAATGACAAAATTTGTTCAAATATTAAATTTTATTTCACACTCAAACGATTTTGTGAAAAGCCCTGATAAATTATGAAAGTTACAAACAAAATTAATTTGAAAAATGACATCAAAATGAAATCATTTATCATTTAGTACTGTTTAGCACATTTTTTGACAAACATTTATCAGAATGAGTTCAATAATCGCATAATGTGAGTTCATCAAATGGAAAAATGAAAAATGAAAAATGGCTATGAAAACTGAAATGGTAACTTTTTTTATCACTTCATAGTTTCACAGATAGAGAATTGACACCCTGGTGAGCTTAATTTTTAAAGTTAGAAATGGTTTGTTAAATATTAATGCTAGAACATTCAAAAAAGATACAGTTGGTATCTGTTCAATATGCAATCTGAATGAAGTGGAGAATACTTATCACTTAATTGGTAGATGGCCAATTTTTAATAAATCGAGACTCGCTTGATTTGGGAAAGAGTCACTGTCCATTGAGGAACTTCATATTGAATTAAATGGTAACAACATCTCTTCCCTATACAACTTTTAGCTTACTGTCTTAGATACATATATGCCATGGCGGTTCGGAAGTTTTACCAAAAGGTAAAAAAAACATCACAAGGATACAATCCCCGAGCCGAAGCCTGCATGGATAATCAAGGTAACATGGTAGTGGAACAGCAGTCCATGCTGAGAATATGGAAAGAACATTTCTCCAAACTTTATAACGGCGATGAAGAAGAAAATGCCGCTACTATAGAGATAGTACCATTCGACTTAGGCGACGCAGTTTTCTCAGAACCTCTTGAGCTAAACAACTCACTTAGGCTCCCAGATCATAGCAGTGTCTTCCAAGCGGAGGTCCTGGCAATGACAACAGCTGCTAGACAGGTATCAATGATGGCGATACCATGCGCTGATATCACCTTTTACATTGACAGCCAAGCGGCAATAAAAGCGATTTCTGCCACTGTGATAAAATCGAAGCTTGTCTCCTGCTGCCGCGAAGAGCTTAAGGTTCTTGGCACGCAGCACAATATTAGACTCTGCTGGGTACCGGGACACAGCGGCATACCAGGTAATAAAAATGCCGATGAGTTGGCAAGACAGGGATCAGCGCTTGACACTAGTCAAGCAGAGATGGTAAGTATCCCACTCTGCAACACTAAACAGAAAATTTCAGATTTAATCCTAAAGAAATTTAATGAAAGGTGGAGTCTACTTGACACCTTAGTAAGAAGTCCCTTCGTATATTGAACTTCGTCAATGCCTCAAAATGGCTTGACTGATTAATAGAATACATAGGTTTTATCAGGAAAGAGTGATTACACTCACGGGTAACACAATGGATCTACATTGATCTAAGTGTGACGATAGCGACATCAATTGTCAGCCCAACAACCAAACCTAACCTAACCTAGGCGACGCAGACCAACAATACTGCCCACCCGACCTGGACGAAGTGAGATAGCTCTATCGAATCTCAAGTCCAACAAAGCCGCTGGAGCTGACGGCCTCGCTGCCGAAATGTTCAAAGCGGCAGGCGATGACTTGGTGGAGAGTATACACCAGCTCATCTGCAAAAAATGTGTCGGAAAAAAGCATGCCCGATAAATGGAACCTCAGCATTGCCTGTCCGGTCCTCAAGAAAGGAGACCCTCTGAACTGCGCCAACTACAAAGGCATAAGTCTCCTGAACATTGCGTACAAGATCCTTTCTGCCGTAATATTTGAACGTCTGAAACCTTTCATCAACAACCTGATAGGTCGATATCAGTGCGGCTTTAGGCCAGGAAAGTACACCATCGATCAAATATTCACATCACTTGGAAAAAAACGCAGGAGCTACAAATCGACACATACCACCTTTTCATCAATTTCAAAGCAGCGTACGATAGCATCTATAGGAACGAACTATAGAGCAATGTCTAGTTTTGGCATCCCTGACAAACTTGTCCGTTTGTGCAGCATGCCGATGGAGAATGCACGTTGCTTCATCAAGGTCGGAAAAGATCTCACCGATGCATTTGATGTCAAAAAAGGTTTTAGGCAAGGCGATGCTCTATCGTGCAACTTCTTCAACATAGTTCTTGAAAGAATAGTGCAAAACTCACGCGTCAACACAAGAGGCACGATCTTTCAAAAGTCCGCCCAATTACTCGGATACGCCGATGACATTGACATTATTGGAAGAACAAAGCGTGATGTCAGTGGCGCATTTGTGAGCATTGAAAGGACACACATAATACCGACGTCTTGGACAGAACGTCATTATAGACAGCTATAAGTTTGAGCTAGTGAAGCACTTCATATACTCGTACCTAGGAAAACAACACCAGCGCTGAAATCAAACGGAGAATAACTTGCCAATCGCTGCTTCTTTGGACTAAGAAGGCAAAGTCATCTCTCGAGCAACTAAAGTGTCCCTCTATAAGACCCTCATTATACCGGTCCTTGCCTATGGTGCAGTGACATAGACTTTGTCGAAAGTGGATGAGACCGCTTTATGATGTTTTGAGAGGAAAATTCTTCGTGTAATCTTTGTTCCTGCCTGCGTAGACGGGGAGTGGAGGAAAAGATATAACCACGAACTGTACGGGCTGTACGGAAAGTTTTCGAATCCAACTCGGAGGAACGGCGCAGTAGAGGAAGACCGCGACTCAGGTGGGGCACACAAGTGCGAGAGGATCTCAATCAACTTGGCGTGCGAAACTGGATACAGCTAGCTAGGGACCGAGCTAAAATTTTTCAAGAAAAAAATGTGGGGTGTGAATTTTAAGTATTTAATAATATTGATTTTATTAAATAACTAGCTGCCCCGGCAGACGTTGTTCTGCCTTATTTTCTCTATAACAACACAACATTGATTTTTTTGTCAATATTGTCCATTCGCAGTAATAAAACATATTTCAGAGTGATCACTTTATAGATTTATGTCTCCATGATAAACAACGATTACTTACAAATATAAGTTTTCTATTTTGTAAATTTCAAGACTTTAGTAGTATGTAGTAGTAATAATGTGCTATTTTCATTGTAATGTCTTATCTTAGACGATATTTTTTGTTTGATTACCTGGCGCGAAAATTTATATAAAGCTGTCGGTTTTCCGACGCGAGAGCAGGCAACATACAACTGTCCATGAGAGAAGCGTGTGTTTTCCAGATTAACGCCGCAAACACTCAACGACTGACCCTGTGATTTATTTATGGTCATAGCAAAGCAAGTCGAACTGGAAATTGCAGTGGTTTAAATTCAAACAATACGTCAGTTAGTACCATTGGATGCGGGGTATCAACACATCCTCTCCATTATATTTTCCTTTTAGAATGATTGCTCAGTAATTTTTTGACTGCCAGCCGTGTGCTGTTACAAAGTGGCGGTTGTTTGATATTTCGTAACATAATGACCATCTATCCTACTTTTAATTGAAGATTATGGGGAGATAGTCCTGGCAAATCCAGTGAATTCAAAAAATCTGGTGGATAATTGACGACATCATCTTGGTTAGTTGCGCAAAAAACTGATTTGTATGTCCCTACTTCACCGGCAATTTCATTTTGGATTTTGAAATTTATTTCATTTACATCCGTGTTTTTGGCAGCAAATAAAACTCGTTCACTCAACCAACAATGATCACTGTAGTTTTGAGCGACGTTTGGGAACACCTTTTCTATAAGGTCAGTTTTCGATTCTGTAAGCTGACAAAAATTTACAGGAAATAATGCAGCCTGTCATAAAATCTACAGGGATTTTACAATTACCAAAGTCAATGAGTTGTTCTTGCTCAAATTTATTACCTTAATTTTTTCCACAAAATGAAGGAATTCAAAAATACATTCATAACTGGTAATGTTTGACGAAAATCTCCTGCTAATAAAGTCATCGATCCACTGAATCGGTTTTGATTGTTTCACAGATCTTTCAGAGTTCTATCTAATTCCTCCAAAGACTTTTTATATGCCATCGTGCATTCATCGCATACTATGAACTGCATTGCTGCCAGACCTTTTCCATTGCAGAGTTCTTCGAAATGTTGCAAGTTGGAGTTGCTTTAAATATTCAATGGTAATTTTAGCGCCTTCCAACAATGTAGCTGCAATACCAGAGGAAGCAAGTGCGAGTGCAATTCCATTCTGTACGGGAATTGTTGCTAAAATCAATGAAATCCAGCATTTACAACTTTCATAAGTGTATCAAAGACATACTTTTGTTGTAGGTTCAACAGTGAAACATATTTTCGAACCTATTCGCTTAAAGATCGAACAGTTTTTCATGTTGCAACTCTTGATTAAAACCGTCGTTCAGTGGGCATTTGATGCAAGATATTGCCACACATATCATCTTTGTATTTGATCCATAAATCAATTATTGTGTGTGACGGAAAGCATTGATATAATTATAGAAAACAATGTTCATATTTGTTGAGCTTTTGAAGAAATTACAGCATCATTTAAAGTTTGATCCCAATGAGCATCATTTTCTAACAGTTGCAAACGCTGACAGGCTTTTTGTAAGAGCCACATAATTCACTATTAACAGTTCTTAAATGTTGGAATGATATTGGGCCTCGAACATTGACTAACAGTAATCGTTGGCAGACGTACGTACTACTAAAAGTGTGGTTTTTATTATTTTCCTTGTAATTTTTACGTTTTTTCTCTCCATAAGAACCTTCCTTGTGCCTTAACGAAAAAGTTAAAACAAAAATTAGCCGAATTGGTTGAGCGGTTCTCGAGTTTTACGCTTAGCAACACATTTTGTGATTCATTTTTATTTATATAGATTTCAAAAAATAAAGGAAATGTCATCCTGATTTTTTTTTGTATAACTATTTTTTTTATTTGGCTTAAATTGAAACCACCCAGTAGACAAAGTCATAAGTCAAGTAGTCTCTCATGATATGTAGTTAAAATATATACATACATAGGTACATATACATATGTATGTAGAAAACCGACATTATTTCATAGAGTTTTAAAAACGTTTAACAATTTATTATAAGCTGCTTCTGATGAATGTGACATTATGAGTCCAAGCATAACGAAGTGTTCAGTTTGGTTTCCTTTCAAGAAAGTCAAAATTTCAACTATTGTGTGTGTGTACCATGTATGCACCTATGTACGTGACTCAAAAATCAAAATTCTCACAGAACATAGAAAATAAAACCTGTCCATGCCATAATAACTCTTTCGTTCACAACAATAATAAAAACCTCACCCGAATGACAACTCAACCGGATTTTTTCAAAAGCTGTTAATTTCTCGTCACACCTCATAATCCGAACTCACTTCCTACTTCCTCTGCGCACAACATCAATCAATTCATCGTAAACTTACTTTCTAGATTCTTTCTTTCTCTACATAAATCAAATTAAATTCTCTTATCGAATCAAAATTTAATGGTTTTCTCATTTTGTTAGATTGTCATTTTAACAAAGCCCATCATCGCCATCGCCCAAGGACCCGCCCTACTTTTACAATCAAATACAGAATAAAATTCAAACCCTGAAGTTAAGTTAACAAATGAAATTCACGCTATAAATTGCTTAATAAAAATTACCACGCGATAACATTAAAATACAAACAAACAACTTACATTATCAGGGTGGTTGTTAAAAAACATTGTTAATTAAAATTAACACCAACTCAGTGCTCAGATGAATAACGAGAGAATAAACAAATTAGATTCATCATGAACAATCTTTCTTTTTGTTTACCTACCTTAAATGGATAAGATGGCAAAATGTAGATACGAATCTGAATGTAAACAATCTTTCCGGTTTGGTTGGAATATTGTGTGACCGCATGCAATTTTTACCAGGACCAACATACATAGATACAGTGCTGTGTATATAAAACTGTTTAACATTTTCTATTTTAAATTAAACATTTTTGTAAGGAGATCAAAACGTTTTTTTTTTCTTTATATATTATACGGGCATGCAAGGGGTTATGAATACCCTTATAATGTTAAACACAGTGCGAGAAATTAGGAAAATGGCATAGGATTAGTTAAAATATATTTAAAAAAAAAAAAAGTGTAATTAATTTTCTATCTTTTGTTTAAATAGCAACTAACAACAATTGTGCAAAATTTTAATCGAATAAGTCCGATGGTAAAAATGTTTTAGTATGATACTTGGTTAAAACGACGATTTTGAAAGTTTTGATTCAGTTTGGCATAAACTGGCATGTTAATTAAGTTTAAATCATCAAATAGCTGTTCTATTTTTTTAAGTACCTATTATCGTGCTAACTTCTTATGAATCTTGGACATTTTCAAACGTAAGAAAAGGTCTGTTTACTTTGACTTTTGCACCAATTAGCATTGATTTAGGTGTGTTCTATTTTATTTAGACACTAGAAATGCAGAGGCACAAGCAGGACAAAATATAAAAAAAGTAATCACAACAAGAGGATGTCCTCAGGGCGGTGTCCTATCACCCTTGTGGAGTCTTGTAGTAAATGAATTGTTAGAAAACCTTACCTCCCAAGGTATATGCTGCATTGGCTTTGCCGATGATATCGCTATCATTGCAGTAGGTAAGTTTGAAGAAACTCTTTGCAATATTATCCAAAGAGGACTTACAAGTAATTATTACAAGAAAATGGTCAGTAGGGCTTTCAATAAACCCATCCAAGACAACAGTCATACCATTTATCAGGAAAAGATTTCTACCACTTATGAAATCTATCCGTTTGACTGGTGAAGTTATTGAAACGCAGAGGGAGGTAAAATACTTAGGAATTATACTAGATAGTAAATTCCTCTGGAACAAACACTTAAATGCTATAGTCGGAAAAGCCACAAAAGCCATAATGATTTGCAAAAGAATTGCAGGCAAGTCATGGGGATGCAAACCGAACATCCTCAGGTGAATGTGCATTATGGTGGTAAGATCCATCATTACTATGGTGCGGTTGCATGGCACAAGAAAACCGAATTAACAACAACTAGGAAAACCCTAGAAAAAGTCCAAAGGTTCGCATGTGTCTGTATTATTCTGTGAATTATAAGCGTATTATTCTGTGAATTATAAGCGGCATTTCTCCGCTTTAGTTCAGCCGCCATCCCTGGAGATAAAAAATCTGAGACAACCACCTTTAGTCTCAGAACATCGTGCCACACATCTTTCCTATCCTTCTTTCTCTTCATTAACTTTACGCCCGCGCTGTGTTGAAACATTTAAAGGGTAATCATAATCCCTTGAGCGCGGGTAGATTATAAAAAAAAAAAATCAACTCCCTTAACAGGGCCTGAGCCCTATTGCGGAATAGGAGAAAATGTCATCAAAACCAAAATTAAACAAGAAGAGGAGACAAACAGCTCAAAAACTGAAATGAACTCCCTAAGCTGAGACAGGCGAAATTACTACTGGACAATTACAACCGGCAACGTTTCGAAAACTGTATCAACTTAAGTAGGAATAACCTAAGAATAATAACATGTATTCTAACAGAACACTGCAAACTTAGAAGACACCTTAATCTACTTGGTGTGGTGAGCAGTGCCACTTGCAGATTCTGCAACATGCATGAGAAAACACTGGAACACATACTGGGAAAGTGTTGTCCAATAATGCACCAAAGGAAAACCCATCTGGGACAATACCAGAAAGAAAAGAGCAACCTATTCTCTCTAAAAGTGCCCCAAATACTAAAATTCCTAAAATCAATAGGTTTGGAGGAGGAACTATAGGATGAGCCAGCTCATCATTTTATAATCGGAGGCACAATAGATCTACAGGTCGCAGTGCAATAACCCCCAATACAATTCATTCATTCATATACGTGTGTTCAGAAGAAATTTATTAAAAAAAATAGACTAATCACGATACTAGTTAGAAAATGTCAAGAGTTAGTAAACTACTTTAAAGGTGGGAAATTGTTAAGTAGCATCATATTAATACCATAACTATTTATCACACTATTGGCCCCATGAAGATTTAGAAAAGATTAATGTTTAATCCACTGGATCAACAAATTATATTTTTATGGTTAGTCTTCAAGCTTTTATGAAGATTAAGGGTATACGAGTATCACACTTAATCTCGGTTTAGAGGTCGGTGGAAATGTAAAAATTATGGCAGATGTTAAGCGTTTATTTTAGTCTCAATGGTATATTGACGAAGACAGTGTCAGAACTGCTACTTTCCATTGTGCCAATGCTGTCAAATAAATCAAATATACATATAACTAATATTGGCCTCATGCGGGCGTTTCAAGTTAAACTATAAAAATAATATAATATAAACTACTCGTATAAAGAATTTGAAAACTCAATCTACAAATATCAATTTTTGTTTGTACATGTATAAAACTTAAAACTAAATTAACCCTAATTGAAACTACTTAAAGCTGTTTAAAATATAATAAAACTACTAAAAACTCGAATAGCCACACTGTGGCGCAGCGTGGGTGGGGCGGAGGGGGCGGCAAAATGTCGCCGCTGAAGCGGGTGGAGTAGAGATCATATATGTTTCATGACAGAACGGTTGATAAGTAAATAAACAACAGTCAGAGGAAGAAGACGTGCAGAAGTACCTCAAGCATCTAGTCACAAGCCTGCAGATGAAGTGAACCTCGATGTTGGCAAAGAAGACATAATTGAAATCGACCCTTCTGCTCCTGCTGAAGCCAAAGATGTGAATCTCGACGATGTAGGTTTCTGGCCTTCTACTATGACTGACGAAGTCAGAACGGTTCTAGTACGTCGCGGATCTGACTCAGTACAGCACTTCGATTCCAAATTTGCCGATGTTTTTCGCTCAGGGACTTCAACGAAAGGCGGAACCCGAAAACTAACCAGAGAGTGGTTCTACAAACCATTATGTAACGATAAAAAGGTTTTTCGAACATGGATGGTGTACTCGCTTTGGAGCAATCCTTGTATTGTTTCCGTTGCAAGCAGTTTGGAAATTCCGGCTCAAACTTCGCATCTGAAGAAGAATTCAACAAATGGCGGAAGCTAAATCCAAGAATCGGAGACCATGAGAACAGCCTGGCCCATGAGCGGAGCTTCTTGAAATGGAAGGAGTTGGAAGTTCGCCTGAACCGTAAGGCAACCATCGATCAGAAACAACAAGAAGTTTTCGAAAGTGAGGAGAAGAAGTGGAGGGATGTACTGTACCGGTTGCTGAATATTATCCAGTTCTTAGCCAAACAGAATCTGGCCTTCAGAGGACATCGAGAAGACATTCGAGGAGATGAGAAATGATAAACTTACTGGGACAGCAAGTTCGATCCACCATCATCCGTCGCATTAAAGAAGCTACATATTATTGCGTAATCTTCGACAGTACACCAGACATCTCCCACAAAGACCAAATGAGCCAGGTTCTGCGATACGTACATATCAAAGGAGTTAAGGTCGCCATGGTAGAAACTTTCATCGACTTCTTCGAACCGAAAGGAAAAAATGCAGAAGATTTCAGCAACGATATAATCGCGAAGATACTCGTAACATCAGACGGACTGGACATACAGAACTTGAGAGGACAGGCTTAGGATAACGCTGCCACAATGTCAGGGATCCACAATGGAGTTCAAGCCCGTATTAAAGCACTGAATCCGAAAGGTACATTCGTTGCATGCACAAACCATTCACTCAACTTGGCTGGTGTATATGCTGGTTCTGAATCAGTGAATTCCGTGACGTTTTTTGGAACTCGGGAGAAGCTATTTGTCTTCTTTTCTGCATCAACTGCTCGGTGGAATGCTTTGGTTGCCGTCGCAGGTCAAGCAGTGAAACGAATCACTGAAACGCGCTGCAGTGCTAGATATGAAGCTGTCAACACGCTTAAAAATAAGTTTGAGGAAGTTCTTGAGGTACTGGAAGAATTGACGGATTCATCTCAAGCTGCCGAAACAAGATCGGAAGTCAGTCATCTTCTGACAGCCATGCAGTCATTCAACTTCCTCACTTTTCTTGGCTGCAGTGCTACCTGAAGTAGATGACGCACAGATTTACCTGCAGCAACGAGGACTGAGTGTGGATAAGTGTGCTCAGAAACTCTACCGTTTCGTCCAAGTCGCAATCGACTTTGCTAAGACTCTCTGCGAAAAACTTGGAATTGAACTCAGCCACAGCAAGGATTTTTTGGATTTTTATATTAATTTTTTTTGGTGCCACCTAGACTGCTCTACCTAAGACTACACCCAAAACTATGTAAGTCGACCAAGACAATAAACAACCATGTCAAATTTCAATATCAGAGCTTAACCACCATAACTGGTTCTCCTGTCTGTCTCTTCGGTCCCGATCGGACACAGTCCTACTGAACCGAAGGCTCTCTACTCTATCTTGTGCGAAGAAGTTTGATCATAAAGGACCCACCTATCCACAGTCTACGACCGCCGTGGTAGATTAGCCGAACGGCTATTCTATCCTGAGCCAGCTTTGACTATCTAAGGAGAGGAATGCAAGCCGCACACTCTCGTAGTATTATTTCTAAGGGCAGTAAGCCCCAAAAATAAAGCTCTTAATGGAAAACATAGCTCTTGCAATGTGACCCCAAACCAGCTTTACCAACAAATTATCTATTCTATTTATATTGGTTCCGTTGTATAGAACCTGCTTGGAATAGAAATTTTTGTGTACCGACTCTGGTGTTCTGTGAAATCTAAGGCCATGTTTAAGATACTGCCTCTCAAATACTCAAATCTTTTCCATTTGAGATGGAGTAACGTTGAACCACACCGAGCACTACAGGCAAGCATCGCATCGTCCAGATAAGGGCCATGTAGCTAATCACCTTTACCCTTCTATTAAGCTGACTTCTGTAAAGCAAACATTTTGTCAGGACAAAGGCTTCCCTAGCCGTGGCAAGAGTAGCATTTATGTATATGTTTATTAAAATAAAAATACTGATCCAACACGATGCCAAGGTACTTAACAACACTTTTACTCACTAGTGGCTGTCCATGTTTCCCTACGATCACTAGCTTGCGCCAGTTCTTTCTCCTATCCCTTTTGAACTAAAGAGTTTTCCAATAGGGATTACCAAGTTTTGTCAGCTGATTGCGGCCATATTGCCATATCTGTCAAATTGGCTGTTATATATTGCCTGTTTTGCCAAATCACAACATGGAGAGTTATAGCGTTCAACATTACGTGCAAATTATTAAATTATTTTAGGAAAGTGGGTCTTCGGTTCGAGCGAGGTTTGGCGCAGTTCGGTCGAAAATCATATTCATATTCATATCATATAATAAAGGCCCATTTCTGGATGAATGGATTGGTCAAGAATCGAATTTAGAATAATCATAATCCACAAGAGATCGACCAAAGTGTAATGCATCTAGAGAAAGTCACTTTTCAGTGTTGATTTTGGGCTGGCAGCATCATCGGTTCATACTTTTTTGTAAACGACGATGGCCAGGCCATTTTAAAAAATATCTTACTCACAGTTTGTTTTATTCCAATCTTATAATAGGAAACGCATAATGCATAACCTTTATATCGCTATGAAAATATCTTCCCAGGTTGAATAAGAATTAACTACATTCTCAGAAAATTCAATTAAACTTACTGTTAATTTACCAAAAGTTAAAAAATATCTATGAATATCCTAACGTTTCAACGACTTGGCAACGATGTGTGAATTAGATAATTGGCGACTTAACACCACGCAATTATTTTCTCTGGGCCTACGTTAAGTCCTTAGTCTAAGCTAACAAAGACTCCACTTTCGATGAGCTGGATGTCAACATACGAGAGAGTATTTCTTATTATTTATTATTATATGTATTTATTTATTTATGTCTATGTATGCACTCCACATATATTTAGATTCAATACCAATTTTATTCCTTAGAAACAAAATCTCACCAAAATAATTTCCACAGTACTATACAGCGACGTCACTTTTATTCGTCAGACAAAATTAAGCTATAAAAAAAATAATAAGAGTTCACAAACAAAATAACCTGTTTCTTTTGAGTTTAATTTTTTTTTGTCGGTCTCAAATTTTAATCAACAATTTTTGAGGAAGAAATTTAAGAGTTTGTGAACCTTTGTGGTTTCTTAAGAATTAATGTCTTTTTTGTTATCCAGTTTGAGTGGTGAACAATGATCTTTCGGGAATGTAGTTATACATTTTTTAAGCATTCTTATAAACAGCATTTAGTGACGATATTATATGGCTTGAGAACAGTATATTCCACTTTATCCAGATACTTCGCTTCTTATAGTTGAGTATAATTAAAAATGAATTTATAAACAACTTTGAATTTTTATTTTGAACATTTATTCAAAAGACTACATATGCCACAAGATGGATGCTAAAAAGAATTGTATAACAAATTCGAATTTTAGGTAATTCTCGTTTGAAGCCCGAATTGGTTTTATAGATTTCTCATAAGATAAATATAAAATCCCAAATGCAAAGAAATTAAACATGGCAAAGCTTTAGGATTGAAATGAATCTTATAAGGCAAAACCATCAATGAATGATAAAAAATGGTTCGTTATACTCCTACTCCCACATAATTTCCAAAAAATATTAGCGAAATGCAAAACAGCTTACTAAGGTGAGAGTTTTGGCTTTTAACTTTAGGCTAAAAATGATAATATTATAAAATCATTTATTCTAAAACTCATATAGTGATATTTGTATTGTATATTTGGAACCGTTAAATAGTGCGTTCGTGTGAAACTTAAAAGTCAGTACCACTATACCCTAAACGTCTGGGTTGGTCTATAAGCACAAAGTTATTTTGTTATTCTTTCTGCAGGTTTTTTTTTTAATTCATGGACTAAAAATAACGTAACCTACAATATAATTTAATTTTGAATTTACTAATTGAAAAATTACTTGAGAGAAAAGTTGTACATAGAAAAACAAACTACAACCTCGAAGCTTAGGGACGGAAGGGTTGAAATTATAGCAAAAATCTTGAAGAGCTCGCCTTTACGCCACGGCACAAGAAAAGAGTTGTGTCAAACAACTTTCACATTAAACACCGCAGCTACCGTAAAATTAGACATTGTGTATTGTTTAAGGTCTTTAGGTACTCTGTAAAAATATTTCCGAAAGACCTAATTCGACCAAATTATTAAACTAAATTTCCTAAAATTTCCACTTACAAAATTTCAATTTGAAATACGCTTCAATCATCGCTTAAGAAAGGTCCCGCATCCGTTTCCGGATCAAAGACATAATTTCTTTTCGCTTGAAATCTATTTTTAATGAAATTCAACTAAAATGCCTGAGTTAAAAATATTTCCTGGAAAGCTGTAAAAAGTAAATATGTGAGAGAGAAGACATAATACGAAACAGGTTATACATTTTAATGGGAAATTTTGAAGTTTGGATTGACACATGAGTTTGGATTTGATGTGTTGCATTTGTTATCTTTTTGATTTTCAGTTGACGCCCAGGCGGATCGTTTGAATGCACCACATTGGTAAGATTTATATTTAAGTCGGTCCACGAATTATTGTCTTCTGCCTTTTTAAGGCTTCTCTTGGAAAAAAGATTTCCCTGATTATAAAAGAGATATTAACAGATTCCCAGGTAGTAAAAGTGATATTTTAAATTTTTCGGAGTTAATGAAGTATGAAATACTCGTATAGACATGAAATGAAAATAGTTGAATATAATGAGAGCAACAGTGGGACTCGAACTAGCCCTCAGACTTGGACTTTAGCAGCCATATCAATAAAAAACGCTTATTCCACCTATATTTCACGGTTTTACTTAACCATAAAATAGGAGTTAAGTCCTGGCTTAGTAAATGTTCGAGGATTAGTTATGTGACGTTTATTAAAAATCCTTTAAAAAAAATTTACTACAACAAGTAAGCCATCTCTTTTCATAGGTACTATAAGGCAAGTTATGCCTTATTTTGATGAAAGTTGACATTACGATAATAGCAAAGACCAAAAAAGTGATTCTCGCAATTCTGTCCCACAATTTAAAAAAAAAAATCTAAAAATTTCATTTAGTTAAAGCTAGGTAAAGCCTAGTACTCAGTTCAAGTGAAAATGAAAATTTCATATAAAAGTGACTGCTGGTTCACTGGCATGAAATCCGCAACGAGAGGTGAGTACTAAAATGTGGATTGGAAAAACAAATATGTTCCACAACTTTTCCCACGCTATGATTTTCATTTCTCAATGTACAACCATCAGGAAAAAGTTTAAGGCAACGTGGAAAACTGTGACATTTGTCAGTTAATTTCAATATTTTGTTTCAAAACAAAAAATTGAAAATTTATAAACAGAAAGAACGAATCAGTTTAAAAATAATTGTCTTTATTTTTTCATTCAAAGTGAGTATCAAAAATTCACGTGGAAAAGTTTATTCTATTTTCATTTTTATTCTTCGCATGTAATTTGGAACGTATTTGTTTTTCATTTCACGCTAGGTGAGTACTAGGCTTAATGGTTGCAAAAAAATTTTCCAAAAAATGGTTATTTTTGCTACCCCCCTTGAAATCATTTTTTTTTGTTGATTTTCTCAAAAACGGTACCACCGATTTTGATCATTTTTTTATATTAGGGCTCCCCAGCAGTTTTAATATTATTGTGTATTCAAATTTTCAAAAAAAAAAAAATTTTATTTAAAAAAAAAAACTTCAAATTTTTTTTTGAAAACTCAATATTTCGAAAACCCCATGCTCGATTTTTTTTAAAACTATATAAAAGTTTTGAATATAAATTATAAGATGTAAGAAAAAAAAATTATTTTACCTAAAAATAACGGTATCCTCCATACAAATATTAAAAAATGGTTTTCGAAAATCGTATTTTTCTCGAAAACGGTTTCGAGGATTTTGCTAATTTTTTTTCTCTTTTGATAAATTTTTACGATCTATAAATAATCAAATAAAAATAATTGAAATCCAGAAATTACTGACTGTACCTATCATAGACCGATTTTTTCGAATTTTGAATTTCTCATTATCGGCATAACGAATTTTAATGAAATTTTTTATAAAGAAGCTCCTAAAAAGTTTAAAAAACTTTGCATTTCAAAATAAAAAAATATTTTTTTTCAATTTTTAGAAAAAAAGTCGTTTTTTTTGGAAAATTCGATATCTCAAGAACGGCTTAGTATTTTTCTTGAAAATTTAACTCTTATTCGTACAATAATAAAAACTTAAAGTTGGCGTACCAAAATTTTTTCTTAAAAATGTTTTAAGAATTTTGTACATAAAATCTTATTTTTTAAGGAACTACTACAACGACTTATAATTTTGTCATGCATAAATTCATATTTGCATAGCATTCTGTTTTTATCTCTTACTACTAAAAGAATTTAAAAAATTCATTTTATCCTTATGAACAGTTTTCTTTAATAACTTTCGTTTTTTAAATTCCTAGTCTATTACATAGGAGCAAGTTCGTGCGACCCAGTCGTGCATTTTCTTTTTCGAGTTCATTTAACTCTATTTCGAAGGGTGATAGTGCTAATTTAACTGTCAATTAAGCATTTACAGGGGTTAAGTTTTAAAAAAACAAGAGCGACAAATTTACGACACTTAATCCAATTATTACATCTTTAAAATTTTGAAGTGGTAGTGCTAACTGGACAGACTTTGGAAAGTAGAGCTCTGCTTCACCACGTCTACCTTCAAAGCGACATAAAGCAATGGCGAGCGAATAATGGCAGTTACTGAAGAACCATTTGGCAAAAACAATAATCGCCGTTCGAAATGGGCCCAGTTCTTTGTTAGTTTCGAAGGTGGAGCTCCAGCTCACCTTCGATGTTTTAAAGAAAAAGAAGTCAACACGAGTCTATCGCATATCCAACGTTGGACTTTGACATCTAGCTTAGGAAGCAGTTGACATTTATACCATGCTGTGTAACTACGGTTTCAATAATGCATATCATCCAGTACGGTGGAAGACAGGCGTGGTACATTCTTTTCCGACAAAGAAAAAGGACAGTTCCAATCCGGCGAATATCCGATCGATAAGACTTCTTCGGACAATCAGCAAGGTATATACAAAAAAGTTAATAATAGAGCTATGTCCATGAGGGCGGAGGACAACAATATCATACCAGATATTTTTTAAGGTCGGATATGACGCAATTCATAACCCGTCTGGACTGGCCTCTGCTATATAAAAGAAATCAAAAAAGCAGGACATTGTAACCTTTTGATCTAAGGAAGGATTTCGGCATCGCCTGGTTAGAAGGTCTCTATCCAAATCTTACCAGCTTACTCTGCTCTGTTTTTTTTTTCGATTTCGGATAACGTTGTCACTCGTAGAAAAATATCTCTGTTTATCAAACCGATGGGAAACATCTAAGGCATAAGCAAACCACTGTTATACGCTGTATAACATTTTCATTGGAATGAAGTTTGTTATTAAAAGTGGCAACGTAACTTCTACCGCAATTTTCTATATCACAAATGATCTTCAGCTGGGAGCGGCGCGGCGGCCTTCTCGACGATTCTATTTACCTGATAGGGGTAGTCCAACTCAAGCAATTGCCTAGGCTGACGATCTTAAAGCGTACAGAAGAGCTCCAAAAATCGAGGGTATCAGAATTTGTTTGCAATGTGAGCTCGGCAATTTTATGTTAATTGTAACATTTTACTTCTGGCGATTCACAAGCTTTTCGTTAGTCTTTTTTGTCTCCAGTCTCCAGGCATATTTGCGAACCAATCTAAAGGTCCATTTATCTATCCTTTTTGAAAAAGAAGTGACTATTATAACATAAGACAATTATTATCATATAAGCTATTAAGTTCCAAGCTATTTAAACGCTTTCTAAAAATGCAAATGATTACAAAAATTAATCACACACTTGGCAGCTTCAAGTGTTCTGAATTATGCAAACGTTCAGCTCTGAATTGCGTTTCGAATAAATAATTATTTGTTTAAAGGTTGGGCGCACTAACATAACCCCTTCCTCTCTCTATCTCTATTATTACATCACAAATAAATCAAAGTTTATAAGTCGATTCAATTGTAGGCTCACAACCAGATGCAGCGATTATTAAAAATGAAGTCATCAGAAATCGAATCCAAAAGGAGCCTTTCAATTCATAAGCAAATCGACATTTCATCATGTCACATTCATCATAACAATAATCATCGAGATTCATTGGGGAATCTGTCAGAGAATCTAGTGGCGTCCCTCCACATTGTGGCCATGCACGTGCCCTAGATATTTTTATTTACCCCATTGAGATGACATGATTAAGTATATTCTTTGTACCGTTTATTAAAAATCCACTGTTCCTCATGATGGTGATCTCAAGAAAACATGTGCGTGTAGTTCTATTTAATTCAATGCCAGGACTTGAGATGGGACTTGAACATAGGCTCTTTTTTTTTACTTCATGTGCCTCACTCTTTCCTCACTTGATATTTTTAAGTATCAAAATTGAGATTTGATCGTTAGTGTACGGATTGTATTCCGGTTGAATTTAAGCAATTTAGAAGGTGAACGAGGGCGACCTACAGTCAAGTCCCTCTTAATCGATTGCCATGGCGCATAATGGCGTAATCTTGAGCTTTAATTATCATACACTCTTATTTAAGAAAAAATTTCCATAAGGCGGAGTGGCACAATTTTGACTAAATGATGACGAATTGACACATTTCAATCATCATCAACACTGCCCCACAAATCAGCAATCGCTTGTTCTTTTCGCACTGTAAAACGTTTTACGGGATGGATAATTGTTTAGGGTAAACTTATTGGGAAAACGATCAATACTTTCTCGAATTAATCGCTCTTATTGACGATTATGAACACCATGAAACGCACGTAATACCCGGTGTGTTTCTCGAATTGAACCATGTTTTTCAAAATTGAACAATTTTCAAACGATGCTTCAGCTGCGTGAGTCTTTCATGATGAATTGTCAAACCAAACTAACCTCAATACAACCGAGAACTTTCAAATAAAATCCTTTATTACTGTAAAACTCCAAAACTGAGACAAATCGTAGGATTCACGTGTAAATATTAATATTACCAATAACAACTGTTGGACAATCCCTTCCAGTTTTCCAACATTGAGACATCCATACATTTTTATATGGCGAAAAGCGAATAAGAATACTCTGTAAAAATCAAACAGGACATTTGGTTTTAAGATTCAGCAGTAAAGAAATTAATATTTATTTTTTTTTTTGTAAATTCAATCAGAGCGACATTCCAATTACAGCGCTTTTACTGTATGAATCTCAAGTGGTCTTTTTATAGACGCACTTCTTAGAGAATAATTTTGTCTCTGCTGATACTATTTGCTCTGGAATCTGTGTTTATGAATAAATAAAAAAAAAACACATACAGTCAAGGTTAGACAAAAACAAGACCGTTTGCTGCTCTCAAATATACAGGGGCACTTGGGTTGTATACAACAAAACAAAACAAAAAACACAATGAAAGAAACTGTTTTGCTATTCGTCTGGGCAATGCTCCATACAACGAAAGATACAATTGGATCTAGATCAAATAAAAAATGTTAAATTATGTGCATTGGTAATGCTGTTGGCAGCTTCCCGTCTTAATCAACTCTGTCTGGCAAGTCTCATCTCTGTATTTGCCTTTAAAATTTTCTTCGCGCTTTAATAAAGAAAAGAAGGTTCATTTGTTATGACAGATCTGTCAAACTAATTTGTCTTGACTGGGTAGGTAAACTCAGTGTCACTATAGACATATCTCTAGCCTAAGTGCCCTGTAAATATTTACATTGAAATGTGAAGGACCTTCTCTTTATATAAATAAGCAATTATTACTGAGTGACTTATGTAAGTTGGCTCTTCGAAAAGATCAATCCCTTTGTGAAAATTCTATGGAAAAATTACAATTTTTATGGCAATCAATATTATATGTATATTGTTATTATTATTGTCTTGGCGGTGTATCTTTAGTTGAACTTGAGAATGTTTACAAATTGAGAACAAACATAACACGCAAATTTAAGATCTATTTCTGCTACGCTTGATTAATTGCAGTTCAATTGAGTATTGAGTTAAATTGCATAAATGAATGACAACTTGAATGACGTTCATGGAAACATTTGTACAGAATTTTTTAGATTGCTAATTGAGTGTACTTGTTATATTTTTATTTTTGACATTTGGACAGACAATCGACATAAATGAATGACAAGTTATATAAACGTAGAGTTTTCAGTTTTTAGATGATATCTTATAACTATTTTTTTTTTTCATATAGGTAGGGTAAGCTGGGGTACATTTGACACCGGGGCACATTTGACTTTGCGTTTTTCGGTATGATCTTGCCCTTAAAAAAGAAAAGCTTGGATGAAGGAAGAAGCTTAGTTTGATTTAAAGAAACGTTATGAAATTTGGCAGTTTTTCTTTAACTCTTCGTGGAGTACCACGTAGTTTTGTGTTTTGAGTGTCTCTGATCTAATTTTTGACCACCGGTAAGTAAGCGATTTGTGAACCTTATAAAATAAATTTTGTATCGTGAATCAATATTATGATAGTAATATGCTTAAAGTTCAATAAATTAAAGCCAGTTTTGTGAAAATATAATAATAGTTATTAAAAAAAAAAAAAAACTTATAAAGTTCCTTCGGGGCACCTATGACTTTTGCAAAAAAATATTTGTTTGACGTTGATGTTGGGAAATTATATATTAAATAAATTATTTAAAAAATATCGATATCGATAAATTTGAATTTAAATTTATATGAATTGATTTTTTATGTTTATAAATGAAATAATTTATGTTTTTTATTCTTGTTGTTTTTTTTTTAGAAAGTGAATTTATTGATTGATTTTTTTTGTTATATTGTTTAATAAATTGTTTAAAAACAAAAATTTACTTTTTTACTATTCAAACAACAGACGTGCTGGATCCGTTGATACTTTAAGAAATATAATGCACACGATGTGGGGTTTAATCCACCATTGTCAAATGTACCCCTTTTAAAGTCAAAGGTGCCCCGCACTTTTGACAAAATGACTTTTTTTAGAAAATATTTTTTTTTTAAATGAAAAAACAAAAAAATATATGTTAGCATAATCTTGAATAATCAATTAATCAAATACAAAACAAAACA
The DNA here is from genome assembly GCA_963931855.1 of Philhelius festivus. NCBI lineage: Eukaryota > Metazoa > Arthropoda > Insecta > Diptera > Syrphidae > Philhelius > Philhelius festivus. Next base: position 140,516,294 of record OZ007556.1, on the reverse strand, counting down.
TTGGAATACATCAACAGTTTTCGGAAATACAGACTTTTAAAAACTAAGTGTCAAATGTACCCCCTTCTCCCCTACATAGGTGAAATAAATTTGAACGTAAATTGAACAAGCTGGTTAAACAAAACCACATTTTGCTTTAAGCAATTTTAAGCTCAGAATCGTGGTAACTTGTATTGCTTCCAAAGTTCTATCGGATCTTGCAAATACGTAACGTTAATTTTTAAAAATATAAGACTTTTAAACTAGCAATTGAGAAACTGAGCTGAAAAGGTACATATTCTATAATATGTTAGGTGACCTATTAGAGGTTTAAGGCTGACTATTCCGAAACTAGAAACTGTACTTACAATTAATGTAAGTTTAAGGCATTTATTTTTAGATCCATTTTAAGTCAAGAAAGATTGTAGGTCAAAAAAATGTAACCAATACCTATATATATTGTTTTGATCGCTCAACAAAAAATAAAACGACGACTTTGTAGCATGAACTTGCTCTTATGTTTAAGAGACTAAGAATTTTATTAACGGATTTTGTAAGAGAACAATTTTCAGAATCATAAAATTAATATTTTAAAAGGCTATAACAACTTCTTTAGAAGTTGAAGCTAAAACAGAAAGAATGCTTCCTTAAGCAAATATGAATTTGAAAGAACAAAAATTAATGATATGGACATAACATTTTTGAAACATTTTTAAGAAATATTTGTGTTGCGTCAATTATATATACAAAATTGGCTGACAAAGAGAAAAGGACACGACAAAGAATTAGGCATAGTAGAAGAAAGCCGGCGAATCAAATATTTTTCTGTGACATCTTCGGTTAAATCACTTCAGGTTGATTTATCATCGAGTTCTGAAGATATAATAGATACACAATTGAACGCAGTTGAGACCACACAGACTGGGAGCAGTAAAGCTTTTGTGAGAAAAGATATCATTTCTCCTAAGCTCGTAGCTGCCTTAGACCGATATCGGTTGAGTATGTCAGTTTTTATTCTCCAAGCTGCTATAGAGGCATTAGGGCATAATCCTGAAAAAATCTACCAATCGTGTATAATTAACTTAAGTGTTCTATGAAACGAATTCGCAATCAAAAACGAGAGCAACGTGCAAAAGCAATAAAAAACGATTTTAGGAAGTTCCAGACTTGTAACGATACATTGTTACGGAAAATTGTTACCAGATGTAGATGTGCGAAAATCGAAAGAAGCACGGCTTCCTGTTGTAATTACGTTTATTAAGGAAGAGCAGCTTATTGGTGTTCCTAAATTTGAAAACTGTACCGGCCGGCAAGGAACTGGCCTACGCTGATTGGAACCCGATACTAGATTGGGATCTTGAAGATAAAGTTCAAATTCTGTGTTGCTATACTACGGCCTCAAATACTGATCGCATAAACGGTGCCTGCGTCCTCTTGGATCAGAAACTGGGCACGGAAGGGCTTACTTTTACTTGCCACGTCTACGAGCTGGTATTGAAAGATGTATAAGAAGCCAAAATCAGCCAAGTAACATCAAGTTGGAAAAATATCCATCCCACAAATATCCGAAGTTTCAAAGAAAAAGTGGAAGCTTTCCGAGCTATTTCACAGATAGAACAACTTATCAATTTTTATCAAATGGAATTGATTAAAGAAGCAGTCAGAGATGAATATGGAGAATTGATTGAGCTTAGTTGGTTGTTTTTAGGGGGAGATATATGTAGAAAAGCGGTTCAAGATAAGACCTCCGGGTGCCTGCACCAAGCACGATGGATGGAAAGAGCGATATATTTTTTAAATGATGATGCTAAGCTCTCGATTCAAAATATCCTGCAAAGACAAAGCGTCACTGTTGGATATATGCTTCTTTATTGTAACGTGTTATGTTAAGCCATGGCTTCAATGCGAAATCACCTAACCAGAATTTGTACTTTGTAAAGTTTATTAGGCTTACGAACAAGTTGAAAATAGTCTCGAAGGCAGCACTGTAGGCGTCTAGTCACCATTTATGTTGTACTGCTGTCTCTAATTGAAGATAATGTAGACCTAGAAACTAAAATTAAAATGGTTGCAAATTTTAACAGAGAAAACGCCTCGACATATGAAAAAATGATACATTCCATCGAAGGAGGAACTTCCTGGATATGGTAAGTGTTTTATATAACTATTTTCGTGTTAATAATAAATAATAATAATAATAATAAATAATAATACTTCATTCAAGACATTTTTTGAAAAACAAATGAAAACAGTTAGAGAATATTGTGAGGCAAAAGCTAAAAGTTGAACCATATTTAAGAGGATTTTTTAAAAAATACGAAATGTTCCCTAACAATTCGAAAGTTAAAGTTAAAGTTAAAGTTATCAAACACATTGAGCTTATGCAAGATCCACTCTTTTCTTAGATTATAGATAATTATAGATTAGAGTAATAAGGGTAAGACAGGCTTTTCAAAAATAAATGAAACTTTAAACAATTTCAATCCGCGCAAGAAAAACGAAAATTAGAGACAGACATTCTAATTTTATTTATTGTAAATATTAATGTACATAACATAGGTACCTATAGATATAGATTTCGGTAGTTTTGATTAAAATTAAGTTTAAATAAAGTATTATTAACAAATATTGACTGGAAATTGAAACGCTTCATAGCGCCATCTATTGAACATTGCTCCGAAAACTTCCTTATGTTGTCAAGTTATGTTTTAAGCACATATGTATGTAACTCATTCTTAGATTCCTGAGAGCTTAATTAACGGAATTAGCCTTTTAGGTATGTTATATTTGGAGACCAATCAGGTATAAGAAAAGCTAGTAACGCATTGTCAAAAAAAACTACATGCCATACTCGAATTTCAAGGTACTCGCAACCTTATTAAAAATTCTGAGAATACAATAAAATCATCTTTTCGGATGAGATCAGTTTTTCGTTCAGCGGGAACAAGTTTACAAGTAAAATTGACGTTATTGAAGCTTACACAATCTAAAATTGTTCGACCAAGCTTCAATGCAGCTTTTCTGCAGCAGTCATGCGACTTGACAACGCTCGATTATTTTTTCTGGGACTACGTGAAGGCCTTAGTTTTAGCTAACTAACCATTGTCTTTTGCAGACCTCGAGAAGCTTTTGCGGGAATAACATCGCGACCGTCAAAAATTAGACCGACCGGTTGAAGCACTGTCATTTGAATGATGTGCTATTCCATACATTACATAAAGATCTGAATGTAGCTTCAAACTAAAGGCGTGACCAATTTTTTATCTAACACCATTGTCGTATTATCTAATTTTATTTTCTTACCCTATACCTACTTATAACCAATTTATAAACCTTCCCGTGACTAATAAAAACATACTTTATTTTGCAGTGAAATCGCTTGAGCCGTCTTCGGTTCTGACATAAGCTTCAAACGAACTAACATTTATTTTTATTTATCAAACAAATACCATTTTAGCCAATCGTTTTTTTTAGTGTACTTCAATTCTCTAGCAGTAAGTTTAAAAAAATCAGAAACGCCTGACTCACTTAAAATCTAACATCAATCTTGTGCTTGCGATTTGCATACAGATCACGGTAACTCTCCGCTCCATCTCAAATTCTCTTTTGTCACACCCACTCAACACTCACACTCAACTTTTCATATTAATTAAATCATTTTTTACGGGGGATATCTATCATATCTTAATAGACACTCAAAGAGCCTTGCTAGCTATACATACGAAACTCCTTCCCGGAAGTCAAAACTGTCGTCCTATCTCCGTCTCATATGTCACATCCGTCAATAGTCTTGGATTGGTTTGTGATGCATGTTCTCGCGAAGCCCATTAGAAAGATTTTAATTCACCTTTCGGTCAGAGACTTAACGAAGCATTGAACATTTTAAGTCCTCTTTGATCTTTGTCACATTTCTATTTCATGACGCGATTGTACGGGTACGAACAAAAGCTTTGAATAAATAAGTACGTAAAGTTGAAAAGTAATTGTTAAACAGTTTCTATAAGCTATAGGCAAAAAAAATAAATATGCCAAACCACAATGGAATAGGTATAGCCTACTAACCTTTTGATAAGTTCACAGCTTTGCCAGCAACATTTATATAGGCACGATATTCTCCCAAAGGCAAAACAATGCGAACTCGGGAACAGTCATGATGTACACGTAGATTTAGGGCATGTTTGATGAGTGAAGGGTTGATTCTAAGCCATAGTTCCGCGTGTACTATTCTATGCACCACGTCCACGTGGTGTTGTCGTATTATAGTACAATTCTGTTTGAATGAGGTTATGGAATTCTTTTGTTTAATTTTTCAAGAGAGGGTGACCTTTCGGCTTGATGCCGTTTCCGCCGCCATTCATTGACTTTTCTTTTCTTTTTTAATTTTTCCGGCATCGTTTGGGCATTTTATGGAGAAATTTTATTTAGAGGTTGAGTACTTTCGAATTTTTGAATTTTGTAGGGCGGATAGGTAGACAACAGATTTTATTTCCAAATACAAACGCTTCGTTAAAGATCCCTCTTCCAGGTCGTTTAGATTGTGTGCTAGAAATTTCCGTTGAAAGGAAATAATGTTAATTTAAATTTTTTGAAATACCTAATTAATATTGCAGCTTCTGATCCGGTATACCTATCCAGAAAAACAGAACCGCAACACCTCAAAATTTGGTTTAAATACAAAGTACACTATTTTAGAATTTTATTTTATTTTATTTTGCATGAAATTTCATGAATAAATTTTATCAATTTTAGCTTGACACAAAAACCAAATCAAAGGAACACTTTCCCACGACAAAGTATGAAAGGGAATCAGTTTTCAATTATTCACAAAGTGGCTCTGTGTGTCTGGGATAGGGGCGAAGATATTTTCATTTTTCAATGACAGACAACCCTTTAAATGAAACCCACTTAAAAACTTAATGATGAAAAACAAGGCGAAAAGTGACACACGATAAAGACCATATGCAAAAATTAAGTGTAGGCCATTAATTTGCTTATATGAGTTGAGGACACGCCTCTGCCCTGTTCCAATCCATTTTATGGAGAAAATATTTTCAGTATTTATCCTCCATCAATGGTCATCGTCCTCATTACAAGAGTCGACTAAAAGTGATTAAATTTTATCCACCCTTTTGACCGGAGTTTACATTTTTATACACAAATTCATGGGCCAGGAAAAAAATGAAGTGAGACGGATTTTTCTTCATTTCCAATGGATGTATACACATATCTACATTTTATGTACGAAGAGAATATTTTTTGTATTTGCCAAAGGCTTTAAGGGTAAACATTGTTGAGCCGGCACAAGGGGTGTGTTTACCCAAAGAAAATACGTCCTATTGAAGCCATTTAAATGTTAAATGTTTTTTTCGGGTTGGGATATCTTATTGCGTCGCAATCAATTGATTATGTCTGTTTAAGCTAGCAGGATACTTTATGCCAAACAAGGAAGTCATTGATTGAACCCTTCCTTTATTTGCCTTGTGATTAAACAAAAAAATATTAAAATGCAAGGAACAAATATGCCATTCGCTTGATTAAATTTGCAAAACAATTTTTTGAGGCCGATAAGACAGAAAAAAAAATATTATTAGCTTGTTATATACGAATTCACGGTTACCATTCGGTGTGTTTAATCGATTTATTAGGTTTGGTATTTTTGCGGTGACCATCCTTTTAATTATAAAGTTCTGTATTTAAGATAACTCATAAACAAATATATGTAAATGCTTTCTGTATTTAAGAAGTTTCTTTACTATCTGTTCTATATTTCATATAATTTTTCAAAACTGTTTAGAACATCAAAATTCAATGAACGAACGAACTAAATGTCTTAGAAAAACTCAATTTTATCCTGAACGCACTCATCGGTTTTGGCATCGTCAGTCATTCGTAAATCTAAGACCATTCAAAAAAATATGCGTGGCCTGTGTTGATCTTTTTTCATAATAACATTTTACAGATAGATTCCCAAGAAATATACAGAATCGATTTGTCTCTGCTCAAAAAATATTTTAAATTAAAAATCATACAAAGAAAGGTGGTATTTTAAAAATAATAAAAGAAGAGATCACTCAATTTAACAATGGTTGCATTGACTATTCAATTCAATGGGAAAATTCATACGTAGGTATGTTGAAGTTGAAGTTATAGAATGGACGCTTATTCGTACAGCTCCTACCTTATTTGGACCAAGCATAAGCAAGTTTAATATTTATTATGAAAATGAGAAACAGTTTCTAAATAGAGTGAAACTTTTGACGAATATCCCTTCATTCATACTGAGGTTCACACCCACAGCGAGTCTTGAAGCTATACTCAACTAAAAAACCCAAAATCTATATAAACAAGAACCGGGCAGCCAGCTTCGCCCAACTGGTAGCTGGAAATAAAGTGCCATAGGTCATGAGCAGATTCTACACAAATGTAAATAGGGTTTGCACTGAGTACATAACAACCCGTTTAGACATTTACAAGCCGTTCACAACTGCCTTTCCTAGCAACGAGCCATCAACCTGCGAATCGATGATATCAATATATGGGTACCGACGGTTCCAAGGCGGATACTGGTGTTGGTGCAGGGTTCTTTTCAGAAACCCTTGCACTAGCCAGCTCATTTGAAATTCCTGATTACAGCAGTATCTGAGTAGCTGAGGTCCTGGCAGTAACGAAAGCTCCTTAGATAAGTCTCAATTATGGCAGTACTACAAGGTGATATCACTTTTTTCATTGATAGCCAAGCGGCAATATCGATTTCAGCGATTGAAATCAAATCGAAGCTTGCGGAACTTGCTGTCCCGAAGAACTAAGAGTTCTTGCTATACGTCACAGCCTAAGCCTCTGTTGGATTTCTGGTCTCAGTGGTGTCCCAGATAATGAAAGCGCTGAAGAGCTGGGTAGAATAGGATCAACACTTGGTCTTAATCAACAATAGTTCATGTCCCACTCTTATCTAAAACAGGTAAAAGATAATGAGCAAGAGATAGAACTCACTCGATAACTGTGTTATAACCAGACTTTAGTTTCAACAAACAAAAGACCAGCATTATCATCCAACTGAACAAGTCTCTATCTCTCTTCGTGAGCATTACTATATCATCTGAGAAACAGGCTTCTAGGGAGATACTTATTTAACGATTTTGGGGAACAAAATGATATTCCAGGCAAAAACCTGTTAAAATTTATTAACGCTAACAAATGGCTTGAAAATTCTTAATCTCTGCCAAAATGCTCATATCGAATTTTTGTTAATTTTTTGCTTTTGGTCTTAATCAACAATAGTTCATGTCCCACTCTTATCTAAAACAGGTAAAAGATAATGAGCAAGAGATAGAACTCACTCGATAACTGTGTTATAACCAGACTTTAGTTTCAACAAACAAAAGACCAGCATTATCATCCAACTGAACAAGTCTCTATCTCTCTTCGTGAGCATTACTATATCATCTGAGAAACAGGCTTCTAGGGAGATAATTATTTAACAATTTTGGGCCAAAATGCCGACCACGAGATTGGAAAAAGCCTCCAATCACAGTCAAAACATATAACTATTAAGCGTCCGGGACGGGGACGTTGTATCAATGATAAAACGAATGAAAACGACTGGACGGCGCGGCGCAACAAACGGAGAATAGACGCCTCGCCTGGTACACCAGCGTGCTACAGGAACACGAGCATCAGTGAGTTAATTGGGCCACCTCTCCCCCTAAGATTGGTAAAATCCTCTTGAAGAAAGGGACAACCCCTTCGACTTATTCAGCAATTCTTACCAAACAAATGGACACATACACCAAACTCATCTACAGACGTTCAAAGGAGCCACATACTCATACAAGCCTGGTGGACAAATGATTCCTCCGACATTTCAGGCCATAACTTGCTGAAACTTATCAACTCCGTTAACGGGCTTAGTTCTCAAGTTCTCAAGAAAAGCCTTCACAAAGAATTGATTTGATCGGTTTTTATGGGAAAAAATATATCTTAACTTGAGATATAATGTACGTACTATAGGGCAAGGTTTCTAGATGAAAAAAATCCAACTCTAGATTTTGAAAAAATTGGGTCGCTAAATTCTGTGTGTATGCACCTCACCCCCTAAGATGCAGCCTAAACTGTTGAAGCCATTGGCGCAAAATTTTAGTTGAATTAGTAGATACGATTGTTAAGCTGTTTTAGTATGAAAATAGGTTAAAACGACGTTTTAGCAAATTTTAATCGAATTTAGCATCATACTTTCTCTACCCTTTTATTAAAGTTTAAATCATCGAATACATATTTTATTTTTACTTGCGATATAGGTACTATAGGGCAAGTTCTGCATTTGGAAAAAAAATCGAACTCGAGATTTTGATCAAAGTTGACATTACGATGATAGCGAAGACGAATAAAGTGGGTCCGGCAATTCCGTCTGTCTGTCTGTCTGTCTGTCTGTCTGTCTGTCTGTCTGTACCTCGATCTAGAGCCTAAGCCACTGGACCTTTTTTCTTCAAACTCGGTAGTTATGGGTCTTCGGTGATTCCCTAGAGGGGAAATTGAAATTTTTTTTTTAGCTCTAAAACTAACGGTACCCCCCATACACCCGTAATGCAAAATCTTATTTATCTCGAAAACGGCTCTAACGATTTTGATAAAAAAAATTAGGTGTGATATTATGGACATGGACTACGTTTTGGTGAAAAAAAAATTTGGGGCAAAATGTTATTAACGGTACCTGTCATAGAACCGTTTTTTTGATTTTCGACTTTCTCATTAACGGCTCTAACGATTTTAACCAAAAATCTTCAGCAGGAGTCCCCCTAAGTTTAAAATAATATTGTATATAAACATATTCGAAAAATTATTTGTTGGGTTTTTTTGAAAAAAATTTTTTTTTGAAAAATCAATATCTTCAAAACCTATGAACGATTATTTTTTGAAATTATTTCCTAAAATCAATATTATTAAATACTTAAAATTCGCATCCCACATTTTTTTCTTGAAAAATTTTAAAGAAATTTCTTATATAAAAAATTTATTTATTAAATAATAAAACGATTTTTTAAAATTTGTTTGCATAAATTCATACTTTTCTAGAAATCAGACGGCAATTTCATTTTAATTCATGTTTTATATTTATAAAATGTATCTTAAATTCCAAAGTACTTTTACATAAGAGCAAGTTCGTGCGATCCAGTCGTGCATTTTATTTTAGTATCGTGCTATTTTCAAACGCTACAAAAGGTCTGTTTACTTAGTTTTTTGCACGAGCTGCCATTGTTTTAGGTGTGTTCAGAAGCAATTTATTAAGAAAATTCTTTAAGTACGATACTAGTTAGAAAATGTTTAAAATTTAGAAAGAATTAGTAATCTACTTTAAAGGTAGCAAATTGTTATGTAGTATTATACCTTAATACTAGGCTGTTTAAAATTTTGCGCCATTGTCCTTAAATTTGAAACTTAAGGGCCTTCGGTGATTCCCTAGAGAAGACATTGGATTTGCTTAGCTCCGGTACCTGCCGTTAAAGAAAAATCATATTTATCTCCGATACAATTTTAATAAAAAAAATACCTGAACTGTTGTAGACATGGGTCCTTTTTGTCAAGAAATTTTTTAGACAAAAATTTTATTAATTGTACTTGTCTTAGAACCGTTTTTCTTTTTTAATAAATACTCCTCTAACAAATTTTCTTTAAATTTTCTTTGCATAAATTCGTATTTATTTCAGAAACCAGTAGTCATTTTTGTTCAATGAATTTTATGCATTTGGACATTTTTCATTTTATCCATTTGTCATACAATGGATAAGAATGTAATAGGTTACATGTAATTTGTTTAATATTTCAAATATAAATGTTAACAAAAATTCTGTAGTCAATTGTGAAAAATCAAAAGCAGGGTTGTTAATCGATGAAAATGAATTCAATCTGTAATTCGATATGGCGGTAACACTGCAAAGCTTTGGTGATCGAATTTGGGTTTAGTTTCTCAAAGTAGTGCTCAAACAAAATTCCATATTCAAAGACTTTTACTAATCTTTTATACTGCGCTCAAATAAAAATAACAATTTATATATATGTACATAAATAAAGTTTAAAATAAATTAAATCAATAAGTTCGAGGCCATTATGGCTTCTACAGAACCTTAACCTAGTGACTTAGAACTCTCAACCATTTCTTTGCGTGTTAACAGTAACATAAGGAACCTGCAATGTTCTGCCGATTTCGAACGGATAATAAGCAGCACTTTTCATGACAATGTATACAGGGCGGGCCATCAAGTAGTTTCTTTTTAAATCGTATGTATTTCGACACTGACTAACGCTCGAAATCTTGACAGAAAGTCAGTATCATACCTCCGCGGAACGAAATGATTTTCTCTTTAAGCCTAGTATGCAGATCGCCCTAAATTTTATCTCACATATTTTTCTCCAAACATCAGCTAAAATCCAAGCTAAATTTTTGACATGAGAACCTTGTGGAGAATATGTCACAGAAAACAATTGTTTTCTAAATTAATTTTTTTCAAAGAATTTGTTTTAAAGTATGATTTTTTAGGAATTAATTGAGTGGTTTTTGCTGTGGAAATCTTGTTAAACTTCTGTCTTCAAATATTCTCCCATTTCAAATTGATATTTAGCTCGAGAATAAATGTACCAGGCAATTACATATTTCGTGCGCTAAATTTTGACAGATCAGTTATGTACAGTTTGAAGAGAAATTTTGGTTTTTAAGTTGGAGCAGCGTATGTCTCGGCTAAAATGCTTGACATAAATTTAGCTTGGCTAAATTTTGGAAAGAATTGTGTATTTGAGATAAAAATTATGGGTACTAGGCTTTACGCCTGAACAACGTTGAGAAATATTGAAAACTTATTTTCAAAGTGAGTGCGGTGTAGCCTAAGCAGTGCGTTTTTTTAGATGAAGTTTTGGCCGAAATGAAGCACCCACCGCACCTACTGTACGCAAGTTTGTGCAAAAAGTTCCTGAGACTGCTAAGCTAGTGGACAACACTCATGGTCCCCGTCGTCGTACGGTGCGCACAAACGAGAATGTGGCTAGTTTAGCCGAGAGTGTGAGACTCAATTCACGAACATCAACTCGCCATCGATCTCAACAGCTCAACATTTCACGCACTAGAATAAGCAGAATTCTGCACAAAGATCTCGGATTATTCACTTACATGATGCAATTAACTCCAGCAATTTAAGGCGCCGAAGAAGCCACTTGAACGACGTTGTGCTCCATAGTTAATGGGAATGTTTGCTCTTACTAATAAAGCCATAATACGTGGAAAAAATTTAATTTTGTTCATTGTATTCTTCGCAAGAGGCAGTACACCCCTGAAAAAAAAATGGCAGCGGCTGTGAACTAAACCCAATAAGACGCTACCATTATGCCAAGACCTACATCAAATATAATAAAAATATCTAAAAAAAAATTAAAAAATTTGATGTTTTCTTCAATTTTGTACCTGTAAAACGGCTGACTATTGTCACTGAAGCATTTTCTTAAAATGGAACTTGCATCGAAGAATCCAAAAAAGATATCAATACTCGGTATGTGTGTCACAGAAAATCTTCGTTGGAATGACCACATTCTCGAGACCGCTATAAAACACTGATAAATGCTAAGGATCTCTATGTATGTATATCGGTGTATAAAATTTTTCACCCATCTGATCTGCATACAATCTTAGGGCTAGTATACATTCGAAACTCGAGTATATGTATAACTCACATTATTGGGCAGTTGCAGCAAAGACTTCTCTTCGTTTACTGTATAGAATCCAGAGCATAACGTTAAAACTGATTAGAATTAGAACTTTAATGGAATCATTCCTATCTCTTGTCGGTGGAATGTTTCAACCCTTTCCTTGTTTTATCGCTTCTTTTACAAGCAATGCTCACTCAAAGTTGCCAGTTGCATTCATCCGCTCATCAGCATCACTTTGAATTTTCCACGAAATTCTTGTTCATTAAAAATTTAAATAGAATTATATCTGCAAGTTCACCCGTGATACCCTCCATCAGTTCACCCTCGAGAATTATTTTGGACGGACCGTTAAATACAGAATAAACGCCATCTAAAATCTCAACAATTCAACAATAAAAATTCACTCTATATTCACTCCGATTGCTGACCTAAATTGTGTTCAACTCACTTTCTAAAAAAAAGGGTAATAAATAATTGAGTTAATTAAATTTCATGATTTTCTCCGACCTTACTCCACTTAATTTTTAGGTTGAAGGAAAGTTGGGAAAAGTTCTAAAAATATTTACTCAGTTTACTGTGAAAAAAAATTAATTTGAAAAATTTAATTTCAAATTACAGCTGTTCAGCCAAATATCTATCATCCATTTATGTGTTGGCAGTTTGCATAAAAATGTTAAATTTTTTTTTATAATTTTCACTTATATTTTTTTTACAAAAAAAAAAAAACAAAGAAAATAAAGAAAAATAAAATACACTTACGTTTTATGGTATTCCTTTGTAGCAATTAATCCTCATTCAATCCATAAATAGAAAATTTATTCGATCAATAAATGATTCTCGTTCCTGTGCGCCAAAATTTGCTTAAATTTTTTTTTTTATTTACATAAATTTTATTAAACTTTTAACACTGTTTTCGTAAGGAGCTTTTCAATGTCCACACATACTCGTATGCCTAATTAAACACACTATTATGTTTTGCACTTTAAATTAAGACTATAGTGTGGCACTAGGTTAAGTGGCTCGTAGGGGGTTGTTAAATTATATTTTCTTTCTTATTTTTTTTTTATTTCAATGAATACAACAAAATAGCACGAACACACAAATTAGCAACAATAACTGCAAATAAGGTTAAAAAATAAAAGTAAAAATACAAAGGAGCAGGCTTAAGACGACCACTTTGCGAAAGGGCTATAATAACAAATGCACGGTAAAGAGATTAGACATCTCACAGCTGGGTTGTGCAACCCAAATTGGGGTGTAAATTTTACACCCTATTTTTTTTATTTTTTTTTTTTTTTGTTTAAAGCTAAAAACAAAAGTAAATAGCCACCCTATTTAAAAAGCCAACAACAATAAAGTAAATGTGTTTTTCTTTCGTTGCAGGGAAATTAGATTTATTTGCATTTTTGAGCGCAAAATTGTTTTGTTTTTTTGTTTGTGAACAAAACCTCATATAAATATGTAGAAGTCAACTGATTGCACTCGTTTACCATTTACACGGTCGGGTTCACTTTGGAAAAATGAAATGCTCTGAATGGGGGATTGTACGCTTTGTGAATTTGCATTCTAAGTACACGCTATTTAGAAAATAATGTCGTCTCTAATGTCATTTTATTTGTACCCCAGACAAAATGGCCTATTTTGTAATTGTTTCGACTCGAATTGGTATTTACAGAGCACTTGATACAAACAAGTTATACCTCTTTTGTATCGAATAATTAATTAAGAAGAAAAATTTAAAAAACAAAATTGGAAACACCAACTGACCAAAATAAAGCACTACATAATATGTACTGGGTTTATATGACGGACAAATCGTCATATTTTGTACTCATCGTTTGTCATAGAATCACCTACGATTATGGCAATAAAAGACTAAAATATGACAAAATTAATGGTATTTTGTCAGGACTGCAAGTATAAAATAATCTTTGATTTTTTAGATCCCGAGGGAGCGGACTGAGGGCTTTGACGGCCGGATGATAACTCAATATTGGTCAACAAGTTGCCTCGCTTGGCGCAGTGTGTAAATGGTGTGGGATGAGTGTGGTGGTCCAGTTAAGTGACTGACGAAAATTCCAAACGATTGTGCAAAAGCGAACACACAATTAGAGACATCAAAACCTACTACATCTTTTCTTTTTTTTAGAACTCAATCCAAACTGAATGACTACATTCAATACCATCCACAGGTTCACATGAGTTATGCTATAAAAATGGCGCACTTCAGTGCTAGTTGGGTCACAGTGCTATAGACTGCCAATGCTCACCATTTCTACCTACCTAAATAATCATACTCTCTAATCCTTTTCAAGATTAATGCTCTTCATTTTCTAAGCCACTTCCATTTTGTGTATTCAAGCAAACTCAAAAAATAGGAAGAATAAAATAGTCTTAAAAATCAGTGAATCTGATTCTATCTAAGAAAATTCTAAGATCAAAAGTATAAACAGAACTCCCAAAACTGAGGCATGAACGATTTACATCCTGTATCGGTTTAAGCATGAACTTTAAAACAATTAATACATTTCCTCATTAGTCACTGCAAAGTTAGGAGACGCCACCCCACAATTATTGGCCTAGTGACCAGTACCACGTGCATTTTCTGCAATACTCAAGAGGAAATACCGAACCAGATATGTGATGCTCTCGTTCATCATAGAAAAAAGTATCTGAAAAGTCACCAGATGGAAAAGATTGAAGTCTCTAAAAATCCTATCCTACTAAAAATATTATACATGTGAATGTTACGATGTATGGATATTTGTTACTCAATAACGCTTGAACAACTGAATGGATCTTGATAAAATTTAAAACACAAAAAATTTATAGTCTGGATTACCGTATAGGCTACTTTTTTTTATTATCAGGGGAGGGGCATTGGGTGGTCGAAACACCCCAAAATTATTTATCTCTACTTCTATCTTCGTATTGCACTGAAATGTAGTACATATATGTACATAAGTACATAGTTGCATTGAAATGCCATACTTTGATGGTGCGGGCCCAGAGGAGGGGCATTGTTTGATTAATTTACCTAAGCATAGTAACGATAAAAACACTCAAAAAAGTTTAAAAAAAAAATAAAACAAAAATAAAATTCTCCGAATTAAAAACAAAAAAAATTTGACAAATATTTGTGAATTTAAACTATTTTAAGGTAAGTTAAACTTTATGTGCCTACAGGTTTAACTACATACATTGTTATAGGATAGTTATGTTACATACGTATGTGATTTGCTCATTGTTTGTTAGTTTTTTTTTTTTCAAAATATCCTTCGCTTGGCTCCATTACCTTCAAGAAAAGGACTTGATTGGATTTATTAGTTTGCTGTTCTGTTTTAATCCAGGTTACATGCATACGTTAAATAAAAATAATTCGTACGCTTTCAACTTCTCATGTTGAACAGGAGATCAGTTGTGACAGTTCTTGGCTAAGCTAAACGTGTTTATTATTTCAGTGGTAAATCGTCTTTTTCAAATAGAGCTGTTCAGCGATGACGCACATAAGTAAAATAAACACCCAAAAACAACATTCCGTACTTCACACAAGATTTCCATTTACACAAGATTTCCAATGAAAGAAAAACTGAGCGAATCTACAGAAACTTTTAGACACATGATTTATTTTGAAAAACTTCAGTTGAAAAAAAATTTGCTTGCGGGAGTTCCCGCACGGGTACGCTAGTAGTCCACATATTCTAGTTTCTCGAAGTAACAAATCTGGAGGAAGAGAAGTAGAATGAGCGATCTCAATCTGCTCTAGACAGGGGCACAATAGATCTTAAGGCCGCAATGGACTTAAACCCCAATACTGTTCATTCATTCAGCAACGTATGGATGGTGTTCCACAGGGGAGCCACTTTGGTCCAATAATTTTCATTTTGAATATCAATTCCGTCGTCTGTATTAAAAAAGACTCTTATACATATGTCAGTCAACCAGAATGATAAAAAATCTACGAAAAATCAAATCATCCCCAGGAGACAGAGAATTCTCCAAAAAAGCCTTAACAGATTTTGAACCTGGTACTTCAAAAGCATCTGAACTCAATGTTAACAAGTGTCAAGCTATTTCCTTCTTCCATAAGCGCCCACCTAGTATCGTATCTTATCGACAATCTATATATGTAGCTACCAACTTCCTCGCTTTATTCACTGCGAGACCTGGGAGTTATGTGTGATAAGAAATGGAACCTTTGTTCTAACGTTGATACGTTCATCAAGAAAGCTTACGGCTCGCGTACACCTAATCCGTCATCAGCCGAAGTATACTCGGGCGTTGTCAGCCGAACTCGGTCGATCGAACCGAACGTATAGAAAGGAAAGAGAGCGCGTACACCACTGAAAGCGACATCGTCCGATGACGCCCGATAATAAGCGATCAACCGGCATATCCCAACATGTTTGGATTTTTCGTCAGATTTCCGGTTGATTCTTGCGATTAAATTCATGCAAAAATAAAATGCACGACTGGATCGCACGAACTTGCTCTTATGTAAAAGTATTTTGGAATTTAAAATACATTTTTTAAATAAACAACATGGATTTAATGAGATAAAAATCTTGAAATGCATGGAATTGCCGTCTGATTTCCAGAAAAGTATGAATTTATGCAAACAAAGTTTAAAAATCGTTTTATTTCTTTAAAATTTTTCGAAAACGAAATTTGGCATGCCAAAAAACTAATCGCTAACATGTTTTAGAGATATTGATTTTTCAAAAAAATAAACGTGGAATTGTTTTTTTTCTTTTTAAATACCCAAAAACAAATGTTTTCGAAAATGTGTATATACAATATTATTTTAAACTAAAGGGGCTCCTGCTGAAAATTTTTAGTTAAAGTCGTTACAGCCGTTGATGACAAATTCAAAAATACAAAAAACCGTCCTGTGACAGGTACCGTTAATAACATTTTGCCCCAAAATTTTTGTTGACCAAAATGTAGTTTATGTCCAAAAAACACAACCGTCTTTTTTTATCAAAATCGTTAGAGCAGTTTTCGAGATAAAAACGATTATGCATTACGGGTGTATGGGGGGTACCGTTAATTTAGAGCTAAAAAAAATCCCATTCCTCCTCAAGGGAATCACCAAAGACCCTTAACTACTGGGATTGAAGAACATAGGTCTAGTGGTTTCGGCTGTAGGGAGAGGTACAGACATACAGAAAAACAAACAGACAGACGGAATTGTCAAACCCACTTTATTTGTCTTCGCTATCATCGTAATGTCAACTTTGATCAAAATCTCGAGTTCGATTTTTTTTCCAAATGCACAACATGCCCTATAATACCTACATATGTATATCGCAAGTAAAAATAAAATATGGATACTGGAAAATTAATTAATCCCATTTATAATAGGGCCCCTCTTTGAGACATTGCTAAACGACTATTGGCCGAAATTTCATCGGAGATGGAACTGACTGTTGCAGACATAAAGAAAAAATCTTCCATTGAAAAAACTTATTACTTTCATATCCAAGGTTCACAGTCAGGCTCCAGACCGGCACCATCCCAGATCGGAAGGTGTGTATGCAGACGAACGTCCGGGACAGTCGTCCGAATAGCTCCGACCCGATATCGGCCCATAATTCGGTTTTAGTGTACGCGAACTGTTACTCTGCACTTTGCTTTGTGAAACCCCATTTGTCAGGCATCTTTTCGAATTTGACACCCAATTCCGGAAACTTTATTAACTAAGTCACTCCTAGCGAATCGTTTCGTGGTTTTTTTCTTCCGCGATCTTGCCTTGTACCAAGAAAGACTCAAATTAATTAACATGCAATACCTTGAACAACGCCACCGTGTGGCTGGTATTGTCTTCGCCCATCAGCTTTTAAATGGTAATATCGATTTGCCTGTGCTTCTCTAAAATATCTCAATATCAAACTAACTCCTATAATATTCTAGACTCACCAGTCTTTTAAATCGTCTTTCGTCGCACTAATTATAGCAGTAACGAACTTATGAACTTATGAGCCTATTCGAATTCCACTTAAGCAAAGATATCCTCAAAACCTCTCTACAATGCATCTCGTATCCTTCCCGGTCCTACAAAAAATTTTAAGTTATTAAGATAATTTACGAGTATATTAGTTTAAGAAGCGTTCACACTATGTTGATTTGTGTAAATCAACATCATTGAGTTAGAACATAAGTACTCATCAACCGCGCCAATCAGTTTTGTTGACGCGAACCCAACCCGGTTCAAATGGGTTGACATCAGTTGAGGCGACTGAAAAATTATTCTCCGATCTGAACGTATTGTTAAAACACAATAGTTAGCTGTCAGATTTGTTTTGTCTGGTCTTCGTTCAGTGCACTATTTTAACTTGTAGAATTTATTATTTTTGTTTTAATTTTAGTGTTCCTTTTTGTAAGTTCAGTTGATCAGATGAGAGAATAGCATCTTCCTCACTCACTATTAAAAAAAGGATTACAATTTTCGATACAAATGACACTGTAGACGTCAACTTTTACAAGTGAACACTAACTAAGACTGTGTTTACATGTTAAAATGTTGATCAACAATGTAAATAAACCATGCTCATCGACAAATTGTGGATTTAGCTTTTAGTTAGATATGTTAGTTTAAGTGTTTGCTTGCATTAAGCTTCTGTTATTAAGTTAAATAAACTCTTGTAGGTGGGAGGAGCCATTTCTCCCCCGCTATTGGGGGTTTCTTGCCATTTTCGACTATCCCGAAAATATTTTTGGGATTTCAAGTGACATTGATATTTGAAATTTCACAATTACTCGTAAATCGAATTTTCTTTGAATCAAATTCCAAACTGTATTACCAAAAATCAAATCTGCTATAAAATTCCAATTTTCTTGTTCTGAAAAAAAAAACAAAGGGCAATTAAAGATCATGTTTCAAAAACTACCATCTCCATGTCTTATTTCTAAAACGCTTATCCATGTTATGATATATTAAAATCATACAAACACTTTTTGAAAATCAACAAAGGCCTCTTTCAAGATCGCTTACAATGGACATAATTACCCCAGACCTACAAAACTTCTTTCTCTTCGACGACGCACAGTGTGTCGGTATGGTCTGTCAATATCAGTTCTTGAAATTATATCTTATCATTTAAATGATACGGTAAAAACATTTTTATTTCTTTACTCAATCGCATTTTCGCTCATATTTCACCTGGAATATTTATAAAGATATCACTTGTGATAACACTGATATTGCTGATATTTGTTTTGTTTTTTTTTTGTGTGCGTTTGTTGTTGAGATATTGGAGGACGCTTGATAAAACCGTTCCCCATGACATACGTTTCTATTTTTACTTCGCAAATCAACCTAATTGAAAAAAAAACACTCAACGCTCTGTCCGTTCCTTGTCGCTAGTCATATAACTCGGGATAGTCTGGGAGGTACTCTTGCAAATATTCGTAATGATTAATTTAATTATCTGATTAAAAAGCTAACCCTAGCTCAGCTTCAGCTTGATTTGTAGCCTTTAATATTTTTAACAAAAGAGAAAATTGACTTAAACTTGTATGTTAAATGCTTTAAACTAATAGAATTAATACTCCAGTCGACATGTAATAAAAATGGCTGAATAAATGAAAATAAATAGAGGAGACTTTTTGACAGATTTAAAACTAAAATTATAGTTTTCAAGGTCCCAATTCATTTGCGTTGGGCGCTTGCTTATTTTCAACTTGTAATTAAAAATTCATGCAACGAAAGTTGTTTATTTTCTACAACTTTGATTGTGAAAAATTTTCGTACATACTCGTATACGATTCATAGGTATTTTTTCCAAGCTAAGCTTATTAAAAAACTACTAAACCGATTTCGCTGAATTCATTCACTTTTCGTATACACTCCCAATCACTTGAATTTATCCAGTGCTTTTTAGAAATTCAAGTTTAATTTTCTTCGCATTGGTGACTCCTGCTTCAAGCCACTTACATTTTTAAGACAAAATATTCATTAGTGAATATGGCGCTAGAGTCCTGGTGGAACAGGGTCTCAACCAACAAGTTCTCCAGCTAGCTCGGCCCCTACATAGCTGTGTGCAGTTTCGCATGTCAAGTTGGTTGAGTTCGTCTCCCACATGTGTTCGCCACCTGAGTCTTCCTCTTGCGCCATCACTCGGGAGACTTAATACTACTCATAAAGAAAACACCTTTAGGTGTACAAAAATCAGCTCAGCACAATATATCTAAGTATTCGAGTTCTTGTTGCTACGAGTATTGCAAACTGAATTGTCATTTCTGTTAATTCTTTGTTATTTCAATTCATAAAATATTTTAAGCTTAACTATTAAAAAATAAAATAAATTAATAAATTTGGTGGTGCAAGAGCTCGAAAAGAACCAGGACAACTCTCAACCATTCTTGTGAGCGTGTTACCAGGAATGGTGGAGACCTACAATTTTCAGACGATTCCGAACAGCTAATGAGTATCACTTTTGATGACAAGAGATACTCATAGAGTACATCCTAGCAAGAAGCAGTACATCACTGAAAAACTTTTTTTTACAGTGGCTGAGAATCGAACCCAAGACCTGATGAATCACAGTTCAGCGCACTAACCATTATACCAAGGAGTAATACAACTATTAAAAAATGGGTCATACAGAAGAAAGAGGCAAAGAACTAACTTTCAGAGAGTCGGGTTTATCTTACCTCAAAATTACAACACAAATATCTTATAAGAAGCCATGGCTTCCTTGAGAAAACCTTCCATTTTAACAACTTGTTTCCTGTTTGATAAATAAGATTTTAACCACTTAAGCAGGATTGGATATATAAACCTAATTTGTAAAGTTTTTGAATCAAAAGACAGTAATGTACTCTATTAAAAAATGCTTTAATAAAATCTGTATAGAGAATATCGACTTGCTTCCCTTTTTCAAAGGTGTTCAAACACAAATTTGTAAAAATATAAAAATGTTTTGTAGTAGAGGGACCTTTTACAAATACATGCTACTTAGGTGAAATTATATCCTTGACCCAAAAAAAAAGGTTTTCTGTTAATAATTTTTCTAAAAGCTTAGGTACAGCTGATAATTTAGATATAGGCCTGTAATTTTTGATTAAATGTTTGAGCCCACTTTTGTAGATTGGAAGACGAAAGATATTTCCCATTCATCTAACACATCTCCAGTTTGTAAAGATTTATTAAAAATCAACCTAAATGATCCACTAAGCGTCGGAGAACACTTGGACAGCAAAATTGGAGGAATGAAATCAAAACCAGGATTTTTGTTTAAATCATCAGTTTCAGTGAGGACATCATCAAAGTACAATCGAGTGCTAAATTTTAAATTTGTATCAATATATTATCAGAGTCCTATAAGTAACTCAAATATAAAGTAAATTTTATCAAATCTAATAAATTTGGAACTATGCCAGAAAAACTAAAATGTTATATCTCAACTTTAACCTTATACAGCCTTATTTATTAACTCGTTTTAGCGACGGAGTAAAGTTACCTCGACTTTACAACGGCTCTAATCCTGAAAGCCTTATTTATAATGAAAAAGCACGAGGAATAGCGGTGGAATAAGCTAAAACTGGTTCATAGGAGGTATAGTGTATACCGCAAAAAAGAATGCACCATTGTAAATCCGGTATCGAGAGAGAAGAGTAAGATTTACTTCAATAGTAAAAATTTGTATTCAAAAAGAACCATAGAGCTAATATATGTAAATATAATGAACACAAAATAAAAAACTTGTTCTTTAATATCACAATAGTACCCTTTGGCATAATGGATAGTGCGTTGGACTCTCATGCGGAAGGTCTCGAGCTCTTGCGAGGAATTGACAAATTCTTAAAGAGTATCTCTTGTCGTTGTCATGGAAAGTGCTGCTCATTAGCTGTTCGGAATCGGCAGAAAATTGTAGGTCCCCTCTGTTCCTGGTAACACACACACAGGAATGGTTGAGAGTTGTAAGTCACTAGGTCCTGGTTGACTTCGAGCTGTTGCACCACCAAATTTATTTATTTATTCTTTTATATCGGTTTTGATAGCAAATACATTTTCCATATTTTCTTAAAGAAGTATATCGACTAGCCTTGGTTTTGTACGTGAGTTGCTCAGAACTCAGAGAGATGCATTCTGTTTCCGTCTTTGATTCACAGAGAAAAATTTATTCATTTTCTCTGCGAATGACCTTTTCTAGTGGAAATTAGAAGGTAATCTTTAGGAAGGGCATATTTTGACCACATTGACCAGCTTTCGGAAATGAAGATCGAATACTAGATGTTTTTATTCAACGTGATGAGTTGAGTCTAGGAAGAACTTCGGTTACTTTTTTACAATACCCTCCGTTGGATTCCTTTGACAGCGAGCTAACAGCGGCTTTGTCGGGGGTTCATGGTGCACAAGTGCCGGATGACCAGATTAGTTGCCGCTTCAGCGAAAGTCAACAAGCTGATAGTTTCGCAAGGCAGTGTTGGTCTTGATGATTGTGCACACAAACACAAGCCACTCACAACTATAAGACACATCAAACCCAATTCAATCTTTCATTGAATTAATCCCAATTGGACGATTCATGAGGATATATGACCACAATCCTTCAATCTTGGGAGGTATAACAAACCAACAAGTCAACTTTCCATCGCTGACATTCCTAGTTTCTAACCCCGAACAAGTGAACAATAATATTATCTATTGAGTATTTTTTTATCAAGTGGTTAGTGCGTTAGACTCTCATACAGAAGGTCTTGGGTTCGAATCTCAGCCTAAAAGTTTTTCAGTAGTGTACTGCCTCTTGTGAGGAATTGACAAATCCTTAAAGAGTATCTCTTGTCATGTCATGCTCATTACCTGAGGCCTATTGCACCAACTACAAATTACAAGTACAAATTTGTAATTAAAAAAAAATTACATATGAAAAAAACTCGATTTTTACAAATTTGTTAAAAAAATGCTTGTAATCACAATTTTGTAAGATGGTGCAATAGGCCCCTGTTCGGAAGCAGCAGAAAATTATAGATCCCCTCCATTCCTGGTAACACGCACACAGGAATGGTTGAGAGTTGTTTAGTTACTAGACCCTGGTCCTACAGGCCTTGTGGAGGCGTGATTTCTCAAATAGGGGTAAGGGAAAGGACCACGTCCTTAGACAGCGTCTACCTCTCCTCAACCAGGTGATTATGTGACGACAGACATTTCTTCAATGACTTAGAAGTACTCGTACATGTTACTCATCAACACCCTTAACGGACTTAAACGACAGGATTATCAAAGGTTTCAATACAAGAGAGTCACTAGGGTATCACAACGGATATACATTGACCTAAGTTTGATGGGAACAAGATCAACTGTCAGCACATTAACCTAACCTAACCTAGGTCATGGTTCTCTTCGAGCTGTTGCACCATCAAATTTATTTATTTTATTTAGATCTTTATCAAGACATTCTTGCCCAGAATCAGTTTCATGTCCACTTACAACAAAAAACCTTCATTTGGGCTTGTCAGGCCCCAGGTGTGTAGGGTTAAGAGAGCATAGTTACAAAATTTCAGCTTTTTAGAGACGTTGAATAAGGAAACATTCAAAATATAAGAATATTGGGCATAGCAGTGGGGTCTACTGAATCCTAAGAACATAAAATCACAATTTCAGAAAAATCGGTTCAGGAGTTTTTAAATGAGCATTAACTTAAAAATAAATGTTAAAAACAGTAAAACTCGCTTAAAAATGAAATCGATCAGAAAAAAATTGTGTCTTCAATTTTTGTTATTCCAATTTCCAAACGTAAAATCCGAATAGGCTAAACAACTTTGCAACGCCTAATGTTTGAAACGTTTGTCTATAAGGCAATAGATAAAAAGTTATTATTAACGCATTTAAAAAAAAATCATTTTACGAATTACGAATGGAGAATTTTTTTTAAGCTTTGAAAAATTAATATCTAGCACAAGATATCAAAAACTGCTACCAAGTGTGAGTTGGGGCAGAAAATCTCCTCGATTCTCAATGTAAAATCACTAGTCTCAGAACGGTAACACTATGTCATAGACTACTGTACGAGTAGAGATTAGTTAGATAGTTCTACTTTGGCCCACGTAACGTATAGGTACTGTCAGTTTGCTTAGTTAAGTTCTCATTTGATTATTCAGGCTGAGTATTTTTTTTTTTTTTAAAACAAAAAAAAATTGACAACAGAGCAATTACTTTTAAATCCATAAGATACACATAATTATGCATTAGGTAGACTGAGTTTTTTTTAAGAATATAGATATGTGATACTTGAATTACAATAGAACTGCACTTGGCGGTAGCTGTAACTTAATTTGATGGCGTAATCAATTTGCAGTTCATTTCTTCTCTCGACATTTGCAATGCATCGTCAAGTGTATCTTATATACTCTAATCTGGATTTAGTTGTGGCGCATGCAATCGAGTTGCGCGAGTGTGACGAATTTGCTGAATATTATAAAATGAACCACAACAATCAGATATACAGGTGTATCTAAGCCGCAAAACTAGTTGGTTACGTGTTGGTAAATGTTGGAAATCTGGTAAAAAACCGTGAGGTGTGCGTTTTTTTTAGTAAATTATCGCAAATGATAGACTCTATAGATAACCGGAGGATAGTGGGTGAAGGTGTGGGTTGTTTTTTTATTCAATAATTCGGTTCAAGTTCAAGCTTAATTGGAGGGAAAAACTGTGTTGTGGCTCTAAACATATTGTGTTCTGTGGGTAATTGTGAAAAATTTGCATATTGAATTCACGCGGACACATTTAAAGGGTATGTTTTGGTTGAACAACCGGTCTCGCTCTCGAGTGTAAGCGCGATAATTTTAATGACTGACTGCATAAGAAATATTTTCTGTCGATTTGATAAATCGTTCAACAAATTGAAAAGGTTAATGGGTTGAAGAATAAATTGCATATTATTTAATCATGTTCATAAACACAAATTCTGCCTTTCAGTTTCTGGTTTTTAAATTAATTTTTTTTCTCGTCTACAACTCTCTCAGGTGCGTTGGTACATAAGTTATTTTATTTTTCCAATATGGAGAACAAAAAAAAACAAATGGATCTTTATTAGATAATCACCCCTTTTGCAGAATCAGAGGAATGAGTTGCATTGGGAGTCAGACTTAATTTAGCTATTTTTGTTATTATCGAATCTATTCGTATAAAAAAGTAAAGCTAAACCGATAATTTGAAAATGTTATACATATAACTGATTCCACAGGCCACCATTTAATTTTAATTATATTTAAGTTATACGAGTAAGTATAACATGAAAACGGTCTTTGAAAAACACTGCCCCATGTCTCGTAACATTAAATCCACTAATCCACCATGGTGGAATAGTGATCTTGAGAAACAAAAACAGGGGTCAGAAAACTTTTCAACAAAGCCAGACTCAGTAAATCGGAGGAAGACTGGAATTCATATAGAGCTGAACTTAACTCATACACCAAAGAGTTAAGAGGGCCAAAAAGGATTCATGGGCTAGACACTGTGAATCCATTGAGAACACAAGTGAGGCGGCGAGACTTCGGAAGATCCTTGCATTCAATCCCACGATTCCGGGATATATTAAGTATCCCGATGGATCGTGGTCTAACTCGAGCCAAGAAACACTTGAACTCTTTATGGAAACGCATATCCCGGGCTGTAAGAGCTTTGAGAGATCAGGTTTTGAACAAACAGAAACCTTAGATACCTTACATTACAATCAGTGCCATAATTGGAACAGGTTATCACATAGCAGAAGATTATGTGGGCAATAAACTCGTTCAAACCCTACAAATCAGCCGGACCAGATGTGATTATTCCCGCATTTCTTCAACATGCTCTACAGACAATCACCCCATGGCTTAGGGTAATCTTCAAAAGTTGTATTAAATTGAGATACGTCCCTTTCAGCTGGAGAAAAGTTAAAGTGGTCTTTATTCCAAAAGCTAGGAAACCGACACACTCGACTGCAAAAGATTACAGACCCATAAGTCTCTCTTCGTTCCTCCTCAAGACACTGGAGAGAATTATTGATCCAAGCAATCTGTGCAACTACCAACATGCTAACCTTAAATGTAAGTCAGTGAAGACTGCGTTGCACGAGGTCGTCTCACAAATTGAGAAAAGTCTCGAGCACAAAGAACATACCCTGGCAGCATTTTTGGACATCGAAGGAGCGTTTAACAATGTAAAAACAGAGTCCATTAAATCTGCTCTGGAAGAAGTTGGAGTTAAACCTGCCATTGTGGACTGGATTTATAACATGCTCACTGGCAGAATCATTAACTCACAACTTAGGGATAATATTGTAGAAAAAGCAGTTACAAGAGGCACTCCACAAGGAGGAGTAATCTCACCTCTCCTCTGGGTCCTTGTTGTTAACAAAATTCTTACAAGATTTAGGAACCAGGGCATTAAAGTAGTAGCCTATGCGGACGACATAGTATTTTTGAAATCGGGTAAATATCCTATCACCATCAAAGATATTATGGAATCATTACTTAAAGAACTATCTCCTTAGGCAGCACGAAACGGTCTCGGGGTTAACCCTTCCAAAATTGAACCAGACCTGTTTACGAAGAAAAGGAAATTGGAGGACTTTACCCCTCCTAAGCTTAACGACATTCCTCTGAAACTTTCCAACGGGGCTAAATATCTTGGAGTACCTAATCCTTGATTCCAAGCTAACATGGAAACGTAACACAGAGGAAAGAATGAAAAGAGCACTTTGCGCCCTCTACACATGCAAAAAAACCTTCCGTACACGGTGGAGCATGCGACCGCAGATCATTTAGTGGATGTACACGGCGATAGTTCGTCCTATTCTTACCTGAATAAGGTACAGAGACTAGCCTGTTTAGGAATAACGGGGGCATAGGGTTCTACACCACAGGCAGGGCTGGAAATCATTTTAAATCTTCCAGTCCTGGACGAGCACATAAGATGCAGCTAAAAGCGCACTTCGGCATAAAGAAATGAGCTCTTGGAAGCACAGCTCTTATGGTCATGGGTCTATCCTGGAAAGGTATGACACAGTGGCCGCGCTTAATGTGACAATTGACTACTTACCACCCAGAATAGATTTCAACAAACACTTCTGTATTACAATACCCGAAAGGCATGGATGGGAACCCAACTCACAAGTTAGTGAACAAGGTATCTTCTTCTATACCGATGGGTCAAAAATGGAAGAAGGAACAGGAGCTGGGGTGTTCTGTAAAGCTCTCAACATAAAAAAGAAGATCTACGCCGCTAGGCGGCAGAATTTATACGCACGAAAAAACTGAACTCGTCGCAGATCACATTCTTCGTGTACAGCCAAGCTGCCATTAAAGCTTTGGCCAGTGAGACTATGAGATCCAAGACAGTAACAAAATGCCGAGACATGCTGAACAATATTTGTAACACTAACCAAGTCAAGCTCTGCTGGGTTCCTGGACATAGTAATATAGAAGG
This sequence comes from Philhelius festivus, assembly GCA_963931855.1. Classification (NCBI taxonomy): domain Eukaryota; kingdom Metazoa; phylum Arthropoda; class Insecta; order Diptera; family Syrphidae; genus Philhelius; species Philhelius festivus. The sequence continues at coordinate 140,489,212 of OZ007556.1, read as the reverse complement.
GAATGAAATAGCAGATCAACTGGCAAGGAAAGGGTCAGCATCAAATAAAAACAGCAGTAGCCATTTCAATATGAGACCGAAAATCCCGATTAGCGAGATTAAAAGGAAAATAGACCTAATAACCAATCAATAACTCCTGGTCCTCCAGGGACGACTGCGTTATCTCTAAAAGTTTATGGCCTAGAATTAATGAGTAAAAAGAACATCAGAATCCTGATAGGTGTACTAACGGGGCACTGCGCCATTGGCACAATGGCCACTAGAATGGGTGCATTTGCACCCGATTTCTGTAGGAGCTGTCAGGATGTCGATGAGATTGAAACCATTAAACATCTGCTCTGCGATTGTCCGAACCTCCAAACAAATCGCCTCCGTTACTTTGGAAACAGGTTTGTTGGAGAACTGGACGATCTAACGCAGGTCTCAATGGCAAATATGAGAAAATTCATACCAAGCACAGGCTGGTTCGCAAATGAGCCAGTCTTTATAAGTCATTAGTTTAGGAGCATCTCTGATGCTTTTATTAATAGGGTATCACAATGGACCAATAGGACCCCGTGTACGCAACAGTCTTTGTGCTGTGCACGCCCCTCCTAATCTAACCTAACCTAACCTAATCTAACTTAAAATGAAGCATAAAAGGTACTTCCTAGTTTCCAGCTATTAACAAAACAAAACGCCTACCATATAAGTAGGCAGGTAGAAATGGCGACCACACTATTATACTCTCTTATGCTTAATTGGCTAAAAAATTTATAAATCCCCTCGGATATGCTGTTTCGTTTTGAATTTTATTCTACTCTATATGATTTAATTTTAACTACTTTAGTAATAGATAAGGGTTGCTACATACAACAGATGATTTATCTTGAATTTTTCATAAATTTGTTTGTTTACCTTTAATCTAACATGGATGCGTTTCTGAATATTAACAAAAATTAATTCATCTGACATGGATTTCAGCTTAGCAAAACAATTCACTCACAACGAGAAAAAAGGAACAAAACCGAAAACATAAAATGCAAAAGGGGTGCTCGAATTCCCTCTTAATATTCATAGTGAATCCATCTTAATAGAAAACAGCAGTCGACTAGCAAATGGCTACAAAGAAAGATCTTATTCCCACAAAATGTCTCCTTTTGTAAAATTCAGCAAACAGACTTTCTCTTCAATGTCTCACAATTATTCAAGTCACAACTTAAAGATGACATCTTAGCTAATTCCCTCGTTTAAGCAATTAAATAATTATACCAAGATTGCCTTCTTATGGTACAAAAAGCCGGCAAGAAACAAAAAAAAAAAAACATTTAGTTTTGATTGAAAAAAAAGGCAAGGAAAGAACAAATGTATTATATAGTCTATAGCGAACTTGCAACAACAACAACAAAAAAAAACTATCTTACTGGTAACAACTAGCAGCACATTACATTAAGTTGTTTATAGTTGGACAGCCGACACTTGTGGCGGTATCTTGTTTTGATCTTTCCCAAAGCACAATGCCGCTTACAACGATACGAAAAAAAAACATGTTTGTTAGATAGATTGTCAATAAGACACAGACTTGGACTCCTAGTTAGTTGAAATACTTCATTATACCAAAGACTTATAAGGAGTTTAAAATGAAATACGTTCTTGTTAATATTCTGAGGTTTTTGAGAGCTACAAATTCATTTTCGATTAATTAGTTTGAATACTACCTTTATTTTAGTTTTTTTAGAAACATCATAAGCTTGAATTTATGAAGGCAATAGAAGAGCTAAGAGTAATTTGTGAAGAGAAAATATTCATGGTGACAAAATTATTGGATCATTCCTATATTCCTATAGATTTTCTAAGACAAACAAGATTTAATGTGTAGAACGGTCTGCAATTTTGCCTCCTCAGCAGGTAAGGTAGAATTCTTATCATCAATAGCTCACCTTAGGTTATGTTATACGCCAATGCAAAGTAGGTTTCCAGAGTGTCCAAAGAAGTATTCAACTATAACTAATGTGACCATGTAACTTAAGTGAAAATTTAGTTTTTTATTCTCTTCCTTAAACAAGTTTTGAGCATGACAACATAAATTGTAATTGGTCCTTAGGACGCATATTTTAGCGTACACTAAGTTGGACTTTTTGCTCTTTCATAAATATTTCGTTTTCGAGCAATAGAACCTAGCATATCCGTAAACAAGCTGTACTTCACAATTTTTAAAAGTTTTTTGATAGAAATTCTTATGTCTGAGAAAAGGGAAAACGGTGTTACCACATTTTTTAAACACTGTTTTATAATAGGTTATCCAACTCGTGCTCTGAATTTGACATCCCTGATTCAATTATATACGTCAGAGCTAACTGTCACCTGAAACTGCACCTATATATTTAGTTTAAGGTTTGTCGTCATAAAATATGGGTAAAATTGTGAAAGATTACTACAAAAATAGTGATTGTGTAGTAGATCCAATCCGGGTAGTAATTACATATATGAAAGTTGAAAAATATACAAATTTATCGATTTCACGGGGAGCACGACATTTGGGTTTCTATTATTTCTCATTATGGCGAATTTTACATTTCGACTTAAATCTAAATGACGTATCTACTACAACATTACTCGCGTAGATCGGCAAATGCCGGTCGCAATACTGGATGGTCTACAGGCGGAACTTTTTAAGTACGCTGGAGATGATCTGGTTAGGAGCATACACCAACTTTTCAACAAAATATGGTAGGAGGCAACTATGTCCGACGAATGGAACCTTAGTACCATCTGCCCGATCCACAAAAAAGGCGACCGCCATTTACTGATGAACTGATAGGCCCCTATCAGTGTGGTTTCAGGCCTGGAAAGTCTACCATCGACCAGATCTTCACACTACGCTAAATCCTGAAAAAGACCCAAGAATTTAATATCGATGCACACCACCTGTTCATCGATTTTAAAGCAGCTTATGGCAGCGTTAATGGAGAAGAGCTGTACCATGCCATGGTACGCCATATCAGGATAACGTTGGAAAATGCCCGTTGCTCCGTCAAAATTGGGAGAGATTCAACCGAAACATTCGAGACCACCAGAGGACTTCGACAAGGTGACGCGCTTTCATGTAGCTGTTTTAATATTGTCCTTGAGAGAGTAGTGCGCAATACTCTGGCCAACACCAATAGCACTATCTTTCAAAAGTCCACTCAATATCTTGGATACGCGGATGACTTCGACATAATGGGAAGATCCAAGCGAGCAGTTACGGGTAGGGTTTCTAGTATGGAGTCAAATGGGTCTTGTTATCAATGAGGAGAAGACGAAGTATATGCTGTCATCAAATAAAGCCGATTCCCATCGCAGACTTGGTCAGAACGTGACTATTGATAGATATAACTTCGAGGTGGTCAGAGAATTTGTCTACCTAGTTACCGCTGTGAACTCTGCAAATTACATCAGTGCTGAAATCAAACTCTTGCTAATCCCTGTCTCTTTGCGCTAAGTAAGCAATTGAGGAATAAGGCCCTATTGAGAAATACCAATAAGGAGACGCTGTACAAAACCCTGATCATCCCGGCCTTGATATATGGTCAGAAGTATGGACAGGCGGATGGTGCTCCCTTGGTGCTTTCGAGAGAAAGGTTCTACGCAAGATTTATGGTCCGGTTTGTGTCGATAGGCAAAATAACATCTGGCGAGGATGTACAGCGACGTGTGCCTAGTCAAGAAAATACGTATTCAGCGGTTGAGATGGCTAGGGCATGTCGAGCGAATGAACATCGACGCTCCATCCCGTAAGGTATTCAACGCTATGCCAGAGGGTACGAGAAACAGAGGCAGACCTCATCTCCGGTGGCGTGATCAAGTTGAGGGAGATTTAAAGCAACTTGAGACTCGAAACTGGAGGCAGCAAGCTAGAGATCGAGACTGCTGGCGGGGTCTTCTATTTAAGGCCCAGGCGAGGCCCGCGCTGTAGCGCCAACTAAATTAAAGTAAGTAAGTAATACTGGAAGCAGCGACACAAAATTGAACTTTCAGAATAGACAATGTACGGAGTAGTCAAATGTCAGACACTGTTCTTTCAGACCATAATTAAGTTTCTGCGATCCAAAATCATTGTATGTGTTTTATTTAAAATTTAAAAAAACTGGTCCTAATGGATCTCCCATTTTAAAGTTCAACTCATTCAAAAATTGAAGCCAGCTGGCTAAGCAATTAAATGCGTAGAACATTGGATTAGGTTGGGTGTTTGAATATCATCAGCTCGGTGACCAATTTTCACGCAACGTTTTCTTGAACGATGAGGTTCTTTTATTACTCGGTGGACAAGTTAACACACAAAAATATACGTTAATGTCGAAAAACAAATACATCCACAAAAAGTGATTGTATGGTGGTGTCATTCTTAGAAAATTTTTATTTTGAAACCCTATCTTCTTTAAATGAAATACTTCTTACCTGAGAAACCGTTACCACACATTTTATTTCAGATCCCTCTCCAATTATTTTTTAGATACCTTTGAAGTCCCGCAAGGCAGCCACTTAGGTCCTCTCATTCTTATTTTACTATTAAAGATATTGAAATAATCATCAAATATTCCCATATCTCAATCTACGCTGTAGATACCAAGTTTTTCTTCGATACATGATTCAAGTTTTCTTCAACTTGATTTATCTAGTGCCTCACTAATTGCTTGGAGCTTACTATTGTCAAAGGACAATCAATCATTTTTTCACGGAAACGCATCAACGTGCGAAGAAGAGGCTAATACAATAGACGAATTTTCTTCAAATTGGTCTGTGATTTTCAAGGAGAAATAAGGAATTTTTGATTGTAATCATCGCGAATATGTATAGAGAGTTTTTAAATTGGCACGGGTAGATTTTGGCGGCCTGTGGCGGCCATGTTCTTTTGGTGAAATAAATCAAATCTGTGTATTGTTCAGTAACTGATGCCATATCACCATGGCACGTTACACAATTGAACTACTCGTCCAAACGATAAAACTTTGTTATAAAAATGAGTGTGCATTAGTGCAAATGTTGAGCCCATTTTAAGGTAGACGTGGCTGCCAAATTTGAGACGATCGGTTCGGTAATCAATTAGCCAACATTCGTTCGTAAAAAGAGCGCAAGAGCGATCGCAGCGGTTCGTAAAAGTGTACAGCAGAAGGTCGATTACTCGCCGTGCACAAGAGGTCGGCCTTTCGCAGAATTAGGGTTACATTCGTACAAGTTCCAACTGGTTCAGGAGCTTAAAGTTCATGACCATAGACAACGCCGTTTGTTCGTTTACTGGGCTTCGGATCGTTTGGAAGAGGACCCCAATTTAGGACTAGGCGTATTTTTGCTTGAATGGCTGTGTTAACAAGCAAAATTATATAGAAAGACACCAACCTACAAACGAGGTTCATCAGGGTTGCATCCTCAAAAAGTTACTGTTTGGTGTGGATTTTGGGCCGACTGCGTTAACGCAATTTCTTATGGCCCAAATTGAATAATATCGACCTAGACGACATTTGGTTCCGGCAGGACGGCGGCGGCGGCGCGGCGCTACGTGCCACACAGCGGACGTCACGATTGACAATCTGGATGAACAATTTGAGTATAAAAATATCTCTCGCAGAAGTTACATGAAGTTAGCAAAAGGTTATGCGATTTGACCCCGCTAGACTTTTTCCTGTGTTTTTCTTGCACTCGCAGGTCCATGCTAATAAACCACAATCGACCGATGCCCTTAGGGTGAATGTAAGATATTCAATCACTCATATCTTAGTCAGATATATGCGGAAGAGTCATTGAAAATTGGACCACTGAGTTCCACGTCACCGTAAGAAGCCAAAGCGAGCATTTGAACGATGTCATATTCCATATATAATGGCATACATGAGCCTTTCAAATAAAAGGAATTTGGTTAATACCTTAAACACAACCTGTTCTATTCCACGTCAACATCTAACCTTCGGTATAACAAAACCATACCTACTATTTCTCGAAGAAAACAAAGTATTTTGAGTTTTGAAGTAAAAGTAAAATACCTTCAAAGTGCTAGCTTAAGTCTAAAATGCTTCTGAAGTCAAAACATATATATTCACGAGTGATTTACAGCTTTCTTCAAAATAATAGTAGTGCACCTTAAGTTACAAGTAAATCGAAAATAAATTAAAGCATTAATTTTTAGCAAATAAATGGTCACGTGATTTTCGAATTAACATTTTTAAGCTTTAATTTCCAGAATAATTTTTTTTTTTTAATTTAATATTTGAGTCGATGTTTTCAATTTACTCAAATGAAGCAAGAAGCTAAATTAATTGAAAATTAATTAATTAGTTGCATTTCCCGTGTTGGAAATAACAGCAACACAATGACATGACGAGTTTATCAGGCTTTAACACCATTCACGGGTATCGACCTTCATGATTGCTAGAAAACTAGCAACTAAAAATTAACAATGGAAAGCACAAAAAAGTAATTCAAAAGTTTATCACAATGAATGTTTATTAAACAAATTTTAATAGAAAACAGGCAGCTTATCGTAAACAATTTAGAGAAATGGTGGAAATGATGAAGACGCAAACGGACATAGCCAGAAATCTAACAAAAAAAAGCACACGGTTGGTATAGAACCGTCCCCCATCCAAGTACTAACCACGCACAGCGATGCTTGATTTCACAGATCTATAGCGATGCTATTATCAAAAAATTCCTCACAGGACGAAGTACACCCCTGAAAAACGTTTTGCGGCAGCTGAGAATCGAACTGGAGACCAACGCACTAACCATTATGACAAGGGGCATAATTATTAATTTTGTAAAAATTACCGGCTTCCGCCCACTATTTTCCATCTTAGGCAAGTATGCATTTATTACAGTCTTCTATGGTTTGCATCTAATTAGGTTTTGAATATCCGAATAAGTTCTATCTTTCGAAATCAATCTTATGATAAGATCACGCTGTTCAGAAGTGCAGGACTTGCCTCTTTCAATCGATGTCACCTACCCTAAGAAATTACGTTAGATACTAACCTAATAATTTTAAATAATCCATGAGGTTCAGTGGGCAGGAATTATCCAAAACATGACTTTTAGTCCTCTATATACGAGTTTTGATTTTTTTTTTGCTGGAAGTAATTTTTGTATCCCAAAGCCATTATCGTAGCCAGATTTCTGTATCTATATCTCAAGGTCAGATTCGAATTCAGAATACCAAAAACGTTCGAAAAAATATATTCTGGTTTCAGATACAGAAACTCTTTTATTATTATTGAAAGTCCAATAATATTATTTATTGGAAATTTTAATTAAAACGAACCACACCTGTACATAAGGTAGGTATTTTTCTTTTATATCTAACTCTGAGCAAAGAACTAAGCAGAGCTTGAGCATGTCAAGTACGCTCTGATCAGATTTATTTATGAAGCACACTAGAGACTAGAGCATTGAACTGTCAAAGGCGTCGATCTACATTTTTATTTATATCGCAGTCTGGCACCAGGCACTGTCATATCACACGAAAAAATAGTGAAGTATGCCGCGCTCAGCTTTTTACTCTATCTGCTCGCCATTTTATTCTGAGCTCGTAGAGCCCGCTCTGAGCTACTTCTAATTGAAAAAAAAACGACCTAATCGCTCTGATTTGTCCGAGCTAAAAAAGAAACGCAGATAATTTTTTGACAGTTCAGTTCCCTGCTCTGAGCTTAAAAAGAAAAACGCCTTATACCTAATACCTATTGAAATTGCTAAGTAAATGCTTTAATGCTTAGTTCAGACACCAATACCAAGTGGAAAAAATACAACACAATTCGAAACTGATCAGGGATAAAAGGGAAGGGGAAAACCATGACCCCAAGTTATTTGAGGAGGCCCGGAAATTCGAAACAAAAGAAGAAAAGAAAAAGACGATCGTATTCGCATTCCAGGAATGAACTCAGGTTTAAATTGCCTTCACTTAAAAGAAAAACTGGAGCAGTATTTGCTTTGATTTGATTTCTGAAACGACTTGCGAGCTGATACGGAACCAATTTGACACCTTTCTAGGTACTATGTGTGTAAGTAGGTAATATGAATGATAAACATAGGCAGTTGCATATTTTTGAAAATGCAATTCCAAAAAAGTTAGAAGCGCAATTAGTCACAACTCTTAGGTAATACCTATCAAGTTAATATAGGCTTAATTCTATCGTCTGCTGTTCCCTAAGCAACTACGTTTGTTTTTCTATCAAAAAAATGTAAGGTAGGGTAGACCTATACTAGGTATGGAAGTTATAAATTGGCTTTAATCTGAATCCCAAACACATCTCGTTCGACGTTAGCAAATTTGAATAAATGCTATTTTGTAGGCTATGGATGACTTTTATTGGCCTATTTGAGTGGTTATTTAGTTTTGCTTTAATTTTGTATTTTATTTTATTTTTTTTATAAATTTCACGTAATCCAATAAATCGGTGTTGTCACTGAACTTTGTTTTTTTTTTTTTAAACTTTACCACAAAACAGATCGAACAGGTAGGTAGCACACTAAAAAAAACGACGACACGACACAAAATCGAATAAAAGATAAAGAAGGGAAAACAAATCGGCGAACAGACAAACCACAATAACGAAACGAAAAAAAAAACTAAAGGCTTAAATAAAAAAAAATAATACAATTGACACGAATCGACAATGTTATTTTTCTACCAATTGGGGTATTTTTTTTTAAAGAGGAAACCACATTCAAAATCGTAGCAAAAAAAAAATATATTTCTTATGATCGTTCGCCGGACAAATTCATCAATTTTCGTTAACACGTCATGTGCACGTACAACCGATACCACTTCACGATTGTAACTGAAAAAGTATCTGAGTGGAAAACAACGGCAGATGTGAGTTTGTTTTGGTTTTTTGAGTTGGTCTGGAAACACACAAGAACTATGAGTTTGAGTTGAGTTTGATGTGAGTGTGTTTTGGTTTGATCAAACGGTTGGAGTGGTACAATTGAATTTACTATCGTTTGAGGGTGTTTGGACAAGAGTGTACAATAACAAGGGGAGAATGAATATTATTTTCGTTAAAGTTCACCAACAGTAGTGTTCAACAAATTTTTGAGAACAAATTAAATTATTTACAAAAATTGTTAACCAAATTCCCCTAGAAAAATATAATTTACATTGCATTCATGCTGTAAATTGTATGTGGGTTGATAACCATCGACTAACATATCGCGTCTTAGAAGGGTATGAAAGCATCTAACTGATGAGCCCAACTGTCGTGCCTGGGCGAAACGCATTTGGACTAAAGGTCGCTAAAACTTTCCATTTGATTTTTAATCAATAGAGTCCAAAAAAACAAAAACTATATACACAATTTTTGTTGTCTTTATATTTTTTGTTTCCCTTCTCCTTGTTGTTAACAAAGTTTTCCTCTCTTGTTCTTTCTTTCTGTCTGTCTCTCTCTGTTGTGTTGTCTAAGCCGATGGCCTCAGTTGCCAGTGCTTTAAGTGTCTCTACTTCGTAGATTTATCTACGGAGTAGTGTAATATGTAATGTAATGTTTTAAACTCTTTGCCTGCCTGGAAAAGTAATGCAGTTTTTACGAGGACTTAGAAAGTTCTGTATTACTTACTAATAAAAGTAACATTTTTCTTGAATACTAAATGAAGACTAATTTATTTTTTATATTTTCCTGGAATTGTATAAAACAATTAAAAAGACTGATTGTTAGTATAGTTATGGGTGGATAAAGTATATTTAAAAGAATGACGAAAACAGTCAAGTGTTAAGGGTTTATTTCTTGCACCATCCCACAGAAAAACCAAGCATCTTGGCGACATCGCGTATAAAATTAAAATTTTTTTAGTTGTCAATTTAATTAAATAGTAAAAATAAAAATACTTAAATATTTTATCTTTCTGATTGTTCCCAAAAAAAAAGCATGTTTTTTTCAAGTTTAGTTTAGTGAAGTGGGCGCTTCTGACCAGTTGCTTAAAGACAACATCTTTTGAGCATATTTTACATAAAAACTTCGAAGATTTCTGTTGGAATATCGGCAAATCTCGTTTCTTAAGTTGTACTTAATTATCGAGGTGGTGATTGGTTTGTTAATGTATTACTTTTTCTTCAAGTTCCCCCATAAGAAGAAATCATCAGGCGTCAAATCAGAAGCTCGTAGGGGCTCGACACACCAAAAAAAGTCACATTATTTTCTCCGCATATTAAAAACTGAGCAATTATTTATATAAAATGGCGCAAAATTTTAAACAGCCTATTATAAAGGTATTAGTATGATACTGAAAACATAAAGTACATAGGTATTCCATGATTTTAACTTTAATAAAAGGGTAGAGAAAGTATGATGCTATATTCGATTAAAATTTTCAAATTCGTTTTTTTAACCTAGTATTAAGCTAAAACAGTTTTAGCATCGTACTAATTCAATTCAATTAAAAAATTTCGCCAATGTTTTGATAATTTTAACGTTTTGTTGCTGCGTCAGAATATCCATAATAAATTGTTATAGATCATTCTCTACGACTTTGAAAAGCCACTTGACATTCACACAGAAATCGCAACGAAATAAATTGAATCTGGAAAATCAAGCGCACCCTGTATATAGGCAATATGTTAGGCTATGTTAACTGATGAGATCAGCTATAGTACCTGAGAACATGAGAGGAAATTAACAGAATTTAATTCAATATAGTTCGGAAAAAAAATATTTTTTATTTTTTCCCTTTTTTCCCTATTTCCCTATTTCTTTTTTTGTCTTTGTCCATTTTCAACATATCACAGTTGGATTATGAAGTACTAGCGTACCCGTGCGGGAACTCCCGCAAGCAAATTTTTGTTTTCAACTGAAGTTTTTCAAAATAAATCATGTGTCTAAAAGTTTCTGTAGATTCGCTCAGTTTTTCTTGCATTGGAAATCTTGTGTAAATGGAAATCTTGTGTACGGAATGTTGTTTGCATGTACCTGGATTAAAACAAAACAGCAAACCAATTAATGCAATCAAGTCCTTTTCTTAAAGGTAATGGAGCCAAGCGAAGGATATTTTGAAAAAAACTAACAAACAATGAGCAAATCACATACGTATGTAACTATCCTATAACAATGTATGTAGTTAAACCTGTAGGCCCATAAAGTTTAACTTACCTTAAAATAGTTTCAATTCAAAGACACACAAATATTTGTCAATTTTTTTTTTTAATTCGGAGAATTTTATTTTTGTTTTATTTTTTTTTTAACTTTTTTGAGTGTTTTTATCGTTGCTGCTTAGGTAAATTAATCAAACAATGCCCCTCCTCTGCGCCCGCACCACCAAAGTATGGCATTTCAATGCAACTACTTATGTATATGTACTACATTTCAGTACAATACGAAGATAGAAGTAGAGATAATTATTTTGGGGTGTTTCGACCACCCAATGCCCCTCCCCTGATAATAAAAAAAAAGTAGCCTATACGGTAATCCAGACTATAACTTTTTTGTGTGTTAAATTTTATCAAGGTCTATTCAGTTGTTCAAGCGTTATTGAGTAACAAACATCCATACATCGTAACATTCACATTTATAATATTAGTAGGAAGTAGGAAGTAGGATTGAAGTTTGAAGGAATCAGATCCGAACTTTTCTCAAAAAATAGACACAATCAATAATTGGCCTTGAACCTATTTCAGGACCAACCAACATCATTTTTAGAAAGGTTTTTATTCAAATAAAATAAAATTGTATAGAATAAAATATTTACCTACAATTTTTTGTGGAGTTTAAATGTACTGACAGTCTTATTACAGATCTCCCAGTAGTAATTTTAATATGAACGGTGACAGCTCTACCAGTATAATTCATATTTGTATGTACAGACGAGTAGGTACACCAAACAAAAATGGGATCTTGAAATGATTTTCAACAAACTCGGATTTTTGTGGAAACTGTTTATGGATTATACACCTTTAAGATGCCGCGCTAAGAAATATGTTGGGCGTAATGTGACAATTTGTTCAATACTTTACTTTTTTTTTAAACTTTCTTTACAAACAGGATGAACTTAATATAATGTTTTTGATTTTTTCATGAAAAAAATGTACGTTATATATTGGTAATTCATGCTGTATCTATGTTTTTTACCTCAGAAAAATAGAAAAAATTATAACTTAAGTATTTTCTTAGTTCAGAGCCACATGAGCGAAGTTAACATTTAAAATCATTATTAACATCAAATCTTCGATAATATCGTTTTAATGAAAACAGTTGGTAAGCAAAAGTTTTAGAGAATATTTTTTTTAATATTCCTCTCAAAGTAATTTGAGCCAATCTAAGTTTTTTAACAATAGACGGCAACACTACATATTGGCGATGACGCAAGTCCAACAAAAATCACTCATTTTTACGAACAGCTGATTTCTGTCACACAATTTATGGAGAGAGTGTGTTGTTCGTTCTCAATTTTATGTTCGTTTGACACTTGAGTGTTTGAGTAATTTTGTTCTTATCTTAGGCATAAAAAACTTGTTTTTGTTTTATTTTACCGGCAATGTGCAAATCTACTATGAGTATGGATGGATAATGGAAAAAATGAAATAGTGATTCAAGTTTTAAATGCTCAAAGAGAACTTTGCTGGGTAAAAGCTTTTGCTTGAAGCTTTCTTTTAATGATTTCTTGGTTTTTTTAGTGGTTGTGGTTGCTGTAAAGTAGTTATCATCGGTATGCCAAAATTATGTTAATCTACAGGTTAGCTTTAGTATTCATGCTATAGTTGTTTTGTATAGTTTAAATGGTTAAGAGAGAGATAGAGTTCAAAGACATTAGCCCAGTTGAATTGGAAACATTTAGATAGAAGTTTTCGTTTGTAACATAGTCCTTTTGCGTTGGGCGCCATCTTAATTAACCCATCTTCAAAGTGTTATTAAATATTAATATAGATGAACAGTTTTTGTTCGGATGCTGAGAAGTCTCAACATCCAGTTTAGGTACAGCAAGTTTATAGTGAGAACAAAAAAGAAACTAAGAATGCACATGCACTATAGGCAAACAGAACAAGCTGGTTATCATTAAAAGGATGTGTGTAAAAAAATTATCCTACTAAAACCGAAACGGACTAGTCCATTATCATAGTTTTAGGTTTGGATAAAACCTCGAAGTATTAAGTTCACACGAAAAGTTTAGACAATATTAACATTTGTTCAAAAGTCAGGAACAGGTATTTTTATGCCAAGATTTTCCAACACCATTTCTTACGGTTAAGAGAGTCGTTAACTTACGAGTGCTAGCACACCTCCATCTGGCCAAATTATTAAGCTTGTTGTGGCCTAATAATTGGACTAGAAATAATACCGAGCCTTAAGGATAACACATTTACGAATGTTGCAATTTGCGGTATCCTTACAGCCCGGTCCGTATTGCCAATCGGAAAATTTTCTACGAAGTAGGTACATCTAATTCGAACAAAAAATAATAATAATTGTCTAACCCCCAGTTTCACAGTGAGAGTTTAAACTTAAGTTCTGCTGAACTTGAACTGGAGTTTAAATTTGAAGTTCAACTCGTCCAGTTTCACAGTATTATATGAACTTCAGTTCATTAAACGTAGCTTAAGTAAATTGTTTTCTCTTTCTATCTGAATCAAAGAAAAAACAATCAAGGAAAGTTTGCTTTGTTTCAGTTGTGAACTGTGACAGGAAACAAAAATTAAAAATGAAAATAAATTATATTTTCAAATGTTTGGAGCGGTTGTCGAACTGAGATTTAAACGACAGAATAGTGTCGCTAAACTACAGAATTAACTCTGTTCAAGGACTGTGAAACCAAATTTATTGTTGAACTGAACCAAAAATGGGGTTTAAACTTTCCAATGTGAAACTGGGGGTAAGAAAATCTAATAAAACAAACCTCTTGATTCAAATGCTCAGAAATAAGACTATGGAATATTGAACAGAATCGGTTTTATTTGTCTAGATATTCAGCGCAATTGTAGTGAATCAAATGGGACAAACAAAACTACATCTTCTAAACTTTTTCGTATAAACTAGTGTTCTCCCTATGTAAAATGGTAAAGGAATAAAAATGATTTATTTAAATACTAAAAAAAAAACAAAAAGTTTAAAATTTATTGTTCATACTTCTTGCACCATACACTTACTCGTAACATTAATATTTTCGTTCTTGCAAAACAGCAAAATAAAAACATAATTTCAACAACATGGACATGAACGACTTGCGATGACAACAGGCCTGGCACACATAACACAAACAAAAATGATTGACAACAATGTAGACACTTTTGAATGGAATTTGCAGGAGAGCTTAAAAGTAACCGGACTATTTTTCAAAGTTTCATTTTTTTATAAAAAAAAAAAAACTATTATTATGGAATTTCGGTATTTTGTTAACATTATTTATACATAATATTAAACATATTCATACAAAAATTCAAGGGGAATCCATCTTATATCTGAAAAAAAGTTATGAATGGCAAAGTGTTGAAAAAAGAATTTCCGAAAGGACAAAATTATAAAACGGCAAAGCTATGAAAAACATGTTTACGAAGTCTACAATGGGCTTTTAAATATGATTTCTTGGCAATTAATTTGGGAATATTGGGGCAAGCTGAATTTTAACATGTACAGGTAAAGCTCGAAAATTATGTAGAATTCGGGGAAATTAAAATCACTTGGAAATTAGAAGACAATTTTATATTACGTTTGCAGTAAAATAACAGCTCAGAAGATAATTTGATAGATCAAACACCTTTGAATTGGTTGAGACAATGGATTCGGACGAAGAAGACAACTAACTGTACTGATTCCAAACACTTCAAAAAACAATTGAATTGTTTAACCTTCTTGGACAGCCATTGAAGTATGGAACTCTCACAACCACATTTCCGTCCATTTAAATGAAGATGATTCCAGGAGCATTGCATCTAATTAAGAACAAGAGGAACGACTTGAACGAAACATTACCCAAAAAGATGCCGACATGTTTCTAGCAGAATATTGATTTGGGCTCAGCGGAATAGTGTCTCAACTACAAAAAAGTTGTTTCTATTCAAAACGTTTGGGATAAAGCAGTTAAACTTTTGGCACCGAAACACCAAACTCAATCATCGATTTCCGATTTTTTGAAACCTATATAAAAGGCACTAAGGTTTACTTTTTAAACTATAAAACATATACAAATACATATGTATGTGATTCTACAAACGATGGAATTTTTGGCGGTCCCAGAAATATTTTACAATCCGTTCAATTATTTAATCTGAATTTTTTTTTATAAAATTAAATCTGATTGATATTTATTATTTTATTTTGCTCAAAAAATTCTTCATAGTGTCTGACTCTTAGTTCCCTGACGGTGCCGTGAAATAAGGCCAAATTTCAAAAATTGGCCTTATTGCACTTTTACAAATTGAAATTAGGCCAATTTTCAGCAATTGGTCTTATTGCACTTTTACAAAGCGAAGCAAGGCCAAATTGGTCTTATTTCACTTTCAACAGTTGGTTTTATTGCACTTTGACTAAGCGAAATAAGGCCGAACTGCATTTTTATATTTTTTCATTTCATTTATAAGTATTATTTATTGGTATAATACATAATTTATTGTTTATTGGGGGCCGATGTTCTGAGTTTTCTTGAGTAACAGTACCTTGTGTGGCCCGCTGCGCGGGTTTTCAGGATTTTAACTCCCTTTTCGGGGCTCACACCCGCTCAAGCAACTCCGTTGCTCCGCTTAGGGTATGTTCAGTCGCCAGACAGGCGCCTGTAGCAACAGTTTTCTTGTAAAATACAAAACTGTTGCTACAGGCGCCTGCCTGGCGACTGAACATACCCTAAGCGGAGCAACGGAGTTGCGTGAGCGGGTGTGAGCCCCGAAAAGGTAGTTAAAATCCTAAAAACCCGCGAAGCGGGCCACTCAAGGTACTGTTGCTCAAGACAAAACATTTTATGTTTGTCCTTAAGTCACAAACAAATTTGGCCTTTTTTCACCTGGCCTTATGTCACGGCACCGTTAAATTCATTTAGTTGCTCTTATTACGCTTTCAAAAAGTGAAATAAGACCAATTTGGTCTTATTTCTGAAAATCATTTGGCCTTATTTCACTTTGTCAAAGTGAAATAAGACCAACTACTGAAAATTGGCCTTATTTCACTTTATCAAAGTGCAATAAGGCCAGTTTTTGAAAGTTGGCCTTATTTCAATTGGCCTTATTTCACGGCACCTTCCCTAACGTTTTCGCAAAGAAAAATTATTTTAGGTTTCATACTAAGATGAATCCCACCGAAGTTACGCCAAATAATACGTCTTTGCTACGAAATATATAAATATTGTTTACTAATTGATTTTATTACACAAAAACTTAATTAAACTTTGCCCCCCCCCCCCCCTCGCATTTCATATCAGTCCCCTGGAATATTGAATTAGTCGAAAAAATCAATAACTAGGATATCGATTGAATTTCCAGCACTGGCAATTTGAAGTATACCAAGTCTCCTTACAATAAAATCGTGGTGCAACTTGATTCTGTTTCTTATGTTAGTATTGTGAAAAAGAAGTAGTGGATTGTCCGTTCAGTTTATCAGTCCTCTGGAGAGTTTTTACAAAACAAATTTGTATGTAAGTAGGCAGGTTTGTTATCAGTATAGTATAGGTTTAATAAAACTGTAATATTATATATTTTTTTTGTTTTTTTTTTTCAAGTAAAACATAAATATGTTTTTACGCAAAAACCATGAAAAAACTCAGTCCCCTGGCCACAGTCCAATGGCATCAGTCCCCTGGCTAATAAACGAACAAATGATGTTCTATTCAGAAACTTGAGAAATTTTTAGTTATGTTTAACTTCGAACTTCATTACGAATATTTTTAAAAAGAATTTATTTCAAATTGATTCTAAATAAAAAAAAATAATTATAATATATTATATTCTTTTAATAAAATGCTAAGTTACATGTATTAACCATTCATTTGTATGTTTATGAAGACTAATTAAATTAATTTCTATATTTCAATGTGTACCCAAGAGAAAATACAAAAAAAAAATAAAGATTTATTCAGTCCCCTTAAAAGAAAACTCATTCCCCTGAACATCCTTTTTCAAAAAATGTCCTTAAAATCGTCATTTTTTATTTTTTTGACTGGCTGCTTTCAACAACGCAAAGCGACGTCCTAATGATCAACTAGAACAACTCTTACGACTTTTGGCTTCCAAAAATTTCGTGCCGAAATTTGTAACATTTTATTCCATTGTTTGTAGAATCACATGTTTGTTCTGTTATAAAATAATAAATTTACTAAACAAAAAAAGCACAAATTGTAAGTTATATTTTTGATTTTGAAGATATACATACATATTGTAATATTTATGCTAAGGTTCGTTAAATAAAACTTATTACTCTTTCTAGTATCTCTTCTTTATTTTTACTTTCCAAATCACAACAATAAATCTCAATTTATACAAATACTTTATTCAATTTAAAATCACACTTGTTTTAAACTTTACACAATCCAATAAGCAGAGTTTTGCACACTTCCGTAATCAAAAATCAACTGTGTGTCGCTCACCGTGAACACTCCCTTATATACTCAAATTAGTTGTTCTCGAAAGTTCTTGTCTTGGAATGTTCTAGATGGTTGGAATACGGGGAAATACATTTGACATTGGAAAAGAGCTTTTTGTTTCTTCCAGAAATTAGATACGTAATTTTCCAACAGATGGCGCTGTAGTAGTATAAAGCTCTGTTCACAACAATATGTATGTAGGTTTCCATTAGTGTGATCTCGTCTATTAAAATAAAAACGATTAGAAATTAGAAACATTTGATAAAAAAAAAAGAATTTGCCAAAACTTTTTTATTCTAATTTTCCTTCTTTACCTGTAGATGTTTTTGATTTTCTTGAGGAACTATAAAAATTACACATTAGTGGGAATAAGTGGGAATTAGATTTTTACAGGGAGTCAAAATCTCCCAAAACTGTTTTTAATCTTTATTAAACCAATTGTTTCTTTTACAGAAAATATGCTGTACATTTATTTGTAGCTAGAAAATTTAATATACAAAATATCTTAAGGCTTTTTTTTAACACGGCAGCCGTTGTCGGTGAAAATTTTGTTTAAAAAGTTTGAACAAATTGTCTAATCTATGGTAGATGTGTATAAACCTCGACACCTGATATCTAAAGAGAATTTCTACTGTTTCGTCTACTAAGACGAGAGTTACGACCGAAAATTGTTCTTAAAATTGCCCTCACCGACTCGGAATTTCGAAAATAATTTCTAAACGTTCTTCGTTTGTTCACTTCACGATGATGAAAATTTAGAATATTTTGACATTGACAGTTTGTGGCGTTCAACCTATTATTTGAAGTAAACTCAGAGTGATTCCCCGTTTTCTCAGCGACATTACTTTTTTTTCATATTTCTCTAGATTTAATAATACACGAAATAATAACGGCCCTTCTTGAAAAAGTGAATAGTCAGGTCAGCAAATTTCAAAACGGTTGCATTAATATACTCTCATTTTCATACCTTTAGTATATCTACGCTCAAAGGTTTAGCGTATTAGCACCTCTAGGCACCTTTAGGCACTTCGTATTAGCATCTCTAGGCACCTTTAGTCACGACGAACTACTGTTTCATATCAGCAAATTTCGCATGAACCAACACAGTAAAAGAAAAAAAAACCAAGAAGAAAAGTTTGGAAATATGAGAAAGCCAGTAGGGACAGACTAAATAATATTTTTCGAAACTTGAACTAGTCACTATGCTATATTATAGTGACATAGATTCCAGTGCTGATATGATAACAAGGATTATACTCAATGGAATCAAGACTTTTATCCCTAACAAAGACAAAAGCAGTTAGTTCCAAAGAGAATTCTTGGTACGACTATGACTGTAAAGAGGTTATCAGGTTGAGAGAGTTAAGCTTCGGTTGTTACAAAACAAACCCACCTAAGGAAATCCGGAAAAGTACAGAAAAGCAAGAAATACATGCACTGCTCATATACGAAGAGCAAAGTTCTTACATGACCAAAATATACGTCAAAAAATACTAAAATGTCGCAAAAAGAAGCTAACTTGAGGGCGTTTGTGCTTCTATGGTGCAAGTCTTCTTTCGCACTCGTACAGTTGCAAGAGTCCTTAAAGATCTTGACATACACATATCCAATGGTCCAGATTGTATATCTGAAGAGGTGTTCTGGCAAAAACATTGAGTAAGTTTTTCCATCTATCATACTCCTAAGGTATCTTTCCGAGTAGTGGGAAAACGGTATTTGTCCAGACGGTCCCTTAAAAAGGCGAACCTCCCTCTCCAATTACCGACCAATTGCACAAACGACATTTCTTTTTAAGGTCATAGAAACTCTGATATCTCGAAGAACGAAAGCTCTTAAATGATCGGCAGTACGGCATTGGTGATTTGATGGCACATCTCACCAAAGAGTGGAAACAAAGGTAATTGCACTTGATCGAGTTTGGCACGAAGCTCTTTTATCGAAAATTCGTGCATTTGGTATCGAATAGTCTTTTCTTTGTTAGATTAGAAATTTCTTTTCGGACTGCTCAATATAAATTGTATTGGACGGTTTCAAGTCTGATGTCCATAAAATAAGTGCTGGTGTGCTCAAACGATTCCGCTGTAATACTAGTCTACTGGGAATGCTCATCAGTTTACCCTTGAGCCTAACTTCGGACGTATACTGTCAAATATAGAGGTTCTTCCTTTAGCCGCACTACTAGAATGTGGAATACTTTGCCCGTCTCGAATTTTATCCCTCATTGTGATGCACAAGCTTTCGAGACTAATGTACATCGACATCACCTTTATAATAATCGTCTTCACTTTACCTAAACGCGCGCACTGTGTTACACCATAACATTTTAAGGGTAGTCATAATCCCTTGAGTGTGTGTAAATTATAAAAAAAAAACTAAAAGTGAATAGAAATCAGAAATCAGAATGAGCATAAAGTGAATTTAAATTGTTGACATTTTGAGAGTTAAGATGGCGCTTTGTTTAATAGTTGAAAATGTGAGATGTGATTTAACTGATTTTGACTGTAATTCAATTTAACAAGATCACCAACTTTGAAATAAAAAAAAAGAGTGAATATAAAAGTGAACACCAGCAAGAAAATAAAACAGTTATTCATTTCCTCTGCAAATGCACTTCAGAAATGAAGATCAGAACCCATTTTCACGCCCGCGTGTAAAGGGTAATCATAATCCCTTGAGCGCGTGTAGATTATAAAAAAAAAAAAAAAAAAAATCAATCAAAACTGGAAGACTCCATGAGGATATGTTCATAACTCCCCATATCAATTCGATCCCGTGGTCGTTTTTTACCTATTTACCTATGAAAATGATTATTTATAAGCATTTAATTAACTTTTAATTGCTGCGCTGGTTTTAAGTTTCAACATAGCGATCAGAAATAATGTTGTAAAAATAATAAAAACAATACTTTGGGTACTAAATGTCTCCGAAAAATAGTACCTTCTCGTTTCTAATCTATACATACCTAGGTACCTACCTACATTAACAAATTTTATAAATAGTAGTTACTATTTTTGTCTTTACTACTTTGCTTTAAAAATTCTTTTTTCTATTATTAATAGGTACCTACCTATAAAAGCATGTGAAAACGTATGAATAGAATATTGGCTTTATATCAACTTAACCAAACGTTCAACTAAATAGGGTATTGCGAATCCTGTTGCATAACAGTTAATGAATAATTTAGTGAAAGTTTGACTAAATACCTGTGAGCCCAAGTGTACAAAGTATTTCATTGACGTAAGCCAAGCATTACTCTACTACTCGTATAGTAAAAGAGAAAGAAAAACGTTCTGTATAGGGTTCGAAATATGCTACCTACCATACTACGTTACCCAAAAATTCCAACTTGAAAAACACATTCATCCCAAAAGAGAAGCAGATGCAAAATGATGTATGAAAGGCAAGGATATTTTTCAAAATAAAAACCTTCTGACGACGACGATGACGGCACCAAAAAAACCACCCTCCTCAATTACCTTCCACCCCATATTCCTACATACATGCATACATGTAGAGAATCTTCCAACATAGGCAACTTAGAAGTCTGGGACAGAAGAGGCTATAAATAAAATTGTCATAGAGCAAAAGGGACTACCTACCAATACCAACACATTGCTACGCTACTATGCAGACAAATACCGGTGCCGGAAGAAGCCCAAAACAAAAACGCAGAATTTCAAATATACATATGTATAAGGTCGCTTGCAGAGTATTTCTGCTATAGTTGGAAATAGCTACCCACAACAAAAACAAAACGAGTATCTTTTTGCTTATGTTTAGGGTTGTTCAGGGTCAGGATTCTTTGAATGAGGGTGAGTTTTTTTTTATCGCACTACTATTTCTAGACCTTAAACAAACATTTAAGAATCATAGTCACGTACTTAAGGACATTGTGAATATGTTACTAGAATTTTGGTCTTCTTTTACGGGTGTAATTATAACCGTGGGACAAGAATTAAGAGATGCAATTAATGAGTGCACCCTTTCCAAAAAGGAAAGTAAAAAAAAAAACATTTCACACATCCATTATTTCAAATCTAACGTTTCCTGTGGGTTATGAAATATGAGTTCGCAATAAATTCTGAAGTTTTAGCAGGCTGAGGAGAAAGAAAACGTCAAGTGCGCTTTTGGAACGGAAACAGTTTTCGGAGAAGGTCAGTACCCACTCAGTTAAGTTGTATAACTCTTGAAACTGTTGTGAACAACTTGGGGCAAAAATATTAGAAGACTTTTCTTAAAAACTATAGGCATACCTACCTGCAATTTAACGTTTGATATAGCAGAATTGATATAGAGTACCAGCAATTAAATTCACTATTTTATCGCGAATATACCTATACGGAATGTATATCTTTCGACATCATCAATCTCAACTTGTAATATTATGCTAGGTATTTATGTACGTCTGCAAGTAAGGCTTTTGTAACAAGTGAAAGTACCTTGGGAGTGCAAAAGCTATATCGCGTAAACAAAAATTCCGTGTTTTAGGCAAGGCGTGACATTCAAATGACAATATCAATGGGCATAGCTAAAAGATGGCGAAAAGTAACGTCAAATGGTGCCAAATGTCAAATACTTTGTCATCTACGTTATAGAAAAAAGGCAATAGAACGATACGCACTTGAAGAACGTGGAATTAATTTGACTGCTTATTTGACCAATTTTACGAGTAGTTCTGTTGTTTTAACGCGGCGTGAATTTAGTCGTTGCTTTCCTCGTGGTCGCGCACCATGTTACGTTGGAACCAACGCACATTGTGAAATTTTCCGATTCTAGTGGAACTTAATGCAAAAAATAAAGTTTAGCTATCAAGTATAATACCAATTTTAATCAGTTCTAAACATAACAGTGAAATGATTTTAGTTGGTGAGAGGTCAATATAACGGTTTGGTTTTGTGTGGTAAGTTGTCAAAGTGATACACTCTGTGAAACAAAAAATTGAAGTCATCACATAGCCAATTAACTAAGCTTCGCTGATTCGAATTGCGTGTTGTGAATTAAAAAAAGATTTATTATTTTTTAATTTTGAAGTTTATACTACAGATTTGAGTAAGTTTTATAAATTCAATTTTGTTATTTTTATTTTTTAAATATATTTTCGTAAAACAGTAAAAAAATCGTCTTTTTTAACTTTGGAAGCAAATTTTTTACATTTCCCTTCGTGTACCCGCGCTAAATTTTGAATAGATTTATTCTGTAAGCTTTTCTTAACCACAATCAAAGGTCAGTTCTTGCAACCATTTGCTGGCCCCATACAAATATTTACCACTTACAGAAAAATTAATAGGATGACCATTTTTTAACTTTGGGAGCAGAGCTATAGAATCCACTCCAAATTTGTAAAAAAAAATCAAGAGTGGTTAGAACAGCCTATTATTTTACCAACTGCTTGCCTGTACCAAGCTCAACCAAGTACAAGTGCAGAATCAAAAGAAACAAAATTTGGAAGGCCCCAGAAACCATTTGAATAATGCAACATAAAAGTACAAAAACGAAAAGTCCGTGATATAGTGGTCACCAAATCGCCTGAGGAAATTGCGCTTGCTCATGAAATGAGCCTGAGGTCTTGTGGAAAGCATGACACAGCCAATATAATTCGAGAGCTTTCCTCTTCTTCACCAGCTCGTGGAACAAAATTGAAGAAAGCTAGAATTGAAAAAAATGAACCAAAAATCTCACCTGAAGGAGCTTTAGGCCTTATTATAGATGCTAAATTAAGCTATCAACAATACCAAATAATAAGACACAATGCTAAAGAGGCTGGAAGTGATTTAAAACCCCCTTATTATCTCGTAAAAGAACAATGCTACCCACCGGAAGTAAATATTACGGTCACAGAAACTTCTGCGGAAGTCGACTTACAAGCCCTAGTCGATATAACATCAAAAAGGTTATGCGAAGCTCAATCCAATGTTCTTGAGTCTGGTAAGTTCGAAAAGCTAAGGCTTATTTATAAATGGGGATGTGACGGAAGTTCTGCACAAAGCCGTTATAAACAAGTTTTAACTGAAGGCTTCAGTGATGAATATATGTTCTCTGTAAACTTGGTCCCTATAAGGATGGTATGTGAAACATCGAATAACATCATTTGGCAGAATCCCAGACCTAATTCTACAAGATTTTCTAGACCTGTTGGTTTTGCTATGAAAAAAGAAACAAAAGATGTCATAAGGGCAGAAACCACCAAAATGCAAACAAAAATTAAAAACCTTTCCTTAAGCATCACAAAGATGCTACATATGTGTGTGCAGCGTGAAGCCCTAAAGAAATGAATAAGGAACATGACACTTCCCGTTCATCCAACATAGATGAAGATATGTTTACAATCGGAATATCACCGTTACACTCATGGATTAGAGCTTTCGAATTTATGCTGCACATATACTATAAATTGGAGATTAAAAAATGGCAAGCCAAGTCACCACAGAAAAAACTTCAGTGGCGGGAAGAAAGTCTTACATTCAAGAACGATTTCGGCAGGAAATGGGTCTTCTTGTTGATATGCCGAAACAAACGGCAGGCAACACAAATGACGGAAATTCTGCCAGAAGATTTTTTAGAAATTCAGAGCTAACTGCTTCAATTACTGGCATTGATTTTACACTTATTCAACGTTTTCTTGTCATTTTGTAAGCATTATCTTGCGATATGGAAATTGACGCAGAAAAATTTGGAGCTTTTTCTCAAGAAACGAAAAAATATTATTTAACATTGTATCCTTGGTATTATTTGCCTGCAAGTATTCACAAAATTCTTGTTCACGAAGAACAAATCATAAAGTCTTGTATTTTGCCATTGGGTCAGCTCGCTGAAGAAGCGCAAGATGCAAATAATAAAGATTATAAACGAAATCGGGAAAACTTTAGTCGAAAGACGAGCAGAAAAGATACAAATAGAGATATTTTAAATCGATTTCTGTTTTCATAAGATCCTCTTCTTTACACTAGATCAAAGCTTTCAAAAACTAAAAGCTATAGTTTACCAGACGAAACTATTTCATTGCTAAAAACACCGAAGATGCCTTTGTCTGACTAAAGATTTTTTTTATTTTCATATTTTCGTTTGTACTTATTTTTTAAAATGAAAAAAAAAATATTTCAAAACTGCTAAATACAAAAATTAAATGTTTGGCAAAATAAGTTTTGTTCTCTTATTTTTTCGTCCTGACTTATTCTCTAATTTGGAAAATGTAAAATTTCTAATTAATATGACAAAAAGAAATCATTTTCCCCAAAAAACAAGCATAACAAGATGAAATAACTAAGATTCAGACTTAAGTTCCACTAGAATCGGAAAATTTCACACTGTGCAACGTGACCGTAACTCGTAAAAGGCAGTCAGAAGTTAAATGAGTTTATATTTCTGCAAGTTACTGAACTGGGTCTTGAGTTTTGTTAGTTCCAGCAAGACGGAACTACCACTCACACAGCTCGGGCAACGATATAGGTTTTGAGACACCTCTTTACGGGCCGAGTGATCTCCTGTTGTGGAGATTTGAGCAGATCGTTCAGATCACCCCAGATCTAACAGTAACGGACTTCTTCTCTTGGGCCTTTTTGATATATTGGAAAAAAACCAATAAATTTGCAAGTTTTGAAAGTTAAAATTTAAGAAGAAATCATCAATTTGGAGCCCTGAAACGAGAACAGGAGATGGTCATTTGACCGATATAAATTTTTCAACTTAATGTCATCAACTTTTAATCTTCAAATAAACTATTCGTGAAAACAAGCGCATTTCTAACAAAATAGAAGCCAAATCACTTTATGACATAACTTTTGCGACACCCTGTATAGGTATCTGTCAAAAGATTGTTGCTGACGTATATATTTTAATTCTTTAATATGCACTGATCAAAAAGCCGAAATGTAAATTCTTTAATGGTGGACAAGCCTTAAATTTTTTTTTTTTTTTATAATCAACACGCGCTCAAGGGATTATGATTACCCTTTAACTGTTTGAACACAGCGCGGGCGTGAAGTTAAGGAAGAGAAAGAAGGATAGGAAAGATGTGTGGCACGATGTTCTGAGAATGAAGGTTGTTGTCTCAGATATTTTATATTTTATGAAGTGCAGCTCAGCGTGTATGTGCATCAGCGAAGCACTCCGCTCGACACCTTCCGCTGCATTAGACATACTCCTTAACCTCACACCTCTCGATATTTAAAGCTAACAAATGGCCGCAAGCACAGCCGTACGTCTCAAAGCTATCTCTCAATGGACCGATAACTCTATTGGCCACACCATCATTCTGAATTTATTCGGAACATTCCCAAGTCACTCCGACTACATCACTCCCTTGTTGGTTTTCGATACAAACTTTGAAGTCACCATTCCCTCAAGATCAGCTTGGGAGGAAAGGGTTTTGATAGAAAATGAATCAGCGCATTTTTATACAGATGGATCGAAAACTGAAAACGGAGTAGGTGGTGGAGTGTACTCAGATAGGCTAAACCTTAGTCTCTCCTTCCGCCTACCAGACCATTGTAGCGTATTCCAAGCGGAAATTCTATAGCGATAAAGGAAGTATTGTCTTGGCTTAAAGAAAACGTGATATCTAGTTCGGTTATCCGCATCTTCTCAGATAACCGGGCTGCTTTAAAATCCTTCGCATCAGTCTCTTCAAACTCTTTTACAGCCCAAGACTGTCGATCGTCTCTGATGGAGATGGCCAAACAGTTTAATATTCACCTGTTCTGGTTGCCGGGACACAGAGATATTCCAGGGAATTGTAAAGCCGACAAACTCGCCAGAATTGGAACGGAAATGCCTTTCTTGCCCGACAGGGTAAATATAGGTATGCCTATAGCTACTAGTAAACTTATGTTGAAGCGAACTGCTCTGGAACAATCAAATACAAGATGGCTCAAAAACAACACTTGTCAGGCGACCAAACGAATCTGGCCCAAACTAGATTTGAAACGGTCAAATTGCTTGTTGTCCTTCAGTAGATCTCAGATCAGATCCGTAATAGGTGTCATAACTGGACACTGCCTTATACATAGGTAGACATGCTGCACGACTCGGTGTACTATCAAACGATTTATGCAGGAGTTGCTTGGACGAGAAGGAAGAGGAAACAATCTCACACCTTCTCTGTACATACCCTGCTCTCTCGTACAGACGCAAACTTCATCTAGAAGACTATTTCAATAATGAACCAAGCGATCTCATAAACACATACATTAAAAGTATCCTTCGCTTCATCAGAAGCTCTAAATGGTTCGAACTAGTAGGGAACCTTTGTTCCTTTAGATCGTGGTATATGTAAAAAGGCGAGGATGTTCAGCTCTTTTCTTAAACGTTGCCTAAGCCTTTGACAAGGTTTGGCACTTCAGTCTTGTGTAACGAATAGGACCCGTCTCAGGAAGTACTATGTACGTATTAACCTAGGCCTAGGACCAACCCTATATTTGTTAAATACTATCGAATTTCGATAGGTTTTTGTTTACCATTAATATGCCAGAGGCACAGTGTGAGCATTAAGAAATAAAATGCACGACTGGGTCGAACGAACTTGCTCCTATGTAATAGACTAGGAATTTTAAAAACGAAAGTTATTAAAGAAAACTGTTCATAAGGACAAAATTATTTTTTTAAATTCCTTTAGTAGTAAGAGATAAAAACAGAATGCTATGCAAATATGAATTTATGCAAGAACAAAAATTATAAGTCGTTGTAATGGTTCCTTAAAATAATAAGCTTTTATGTAAAAAAAAATTTAAAACATTTTTAAGAAAAAATTTTAACTAAATGAAATTTTTCAATTTTTTTTTTTAAAATTCTGTGATACATTTTTTGAGAAAATAAAATATTTATAAAATTTCGAAAAAAACCGTGTGGTAGGTACCGTTATTTTTGGTCTTAAAAAAAAAAAGAAAGAAACCCATATCTACCAAGTTTGAAGAAAATCGGCCGAGCCGTTTAGGCTGTAGTCGAACCGACAGACAGACAGACAGACAGACAGAATTGCGAGACCCACTTTTTTGGTCTTCGCTATCATCGTAATGTCAACTTTGATCAAAATCTCGAGTTCGATTTTTTTCCGAATGCATAACTTGCCTTATAAGGTAGGGGGGCCAAATAAGGCCCACCTAACGGATTTTTCGAAATATCTGCTAGATTTTTGAGAGTATCCGAGTAAACTAAAAAGGTTATGATTCTTTGTCATTTTATCTACATGAAAACATAGATTTTATTGTTTTCGTAAGATTGAAAACTATATTTTTTTGAAAATTATGAAAAGCTTACGTTGTTCTTAATAAGGCCCATGGGGTCTTAATAAGGCCCACTCAGTTTTCTTAAGAATATCGCAATTAAAAACACAAAAATTAAATTTATTTCATAAGGAAATAGTCTCTTTAGTTTAACAAAAAACACAAATTAAATAAAAAACTTAATTTAAGCAAAAAACTTAAACAATAAAAATATAAACTTCACTTCTTCGTAAAAAAATAAAACTTAAATATTCTTTAACCTGCAATGCGTCTTTTTATGTTGGTTACTGTCCTATTAGAAGTTCTTTTTTTTGGGAAAAGTTGGCATTTGGTCTGAAACACATTAAAAATATAAAATAAAAAATATATGTATAATATAAAACCCAATAATTAAAAGCAAATTTGCGTGTGCCCAATAAGGCCCATCCCTTATTTTTGTGGGCCTTATTAGGAACATGCAAGACTTAAAAAAAAAATTATTTAAAACTAACGATCAAACATTTTTTACAAACAAATAATGTTGTAATTTACTCAAAATATTATATATTATACGGGAAAAATCAAAAAATAGGTACTTACTTGGTTTAAATTTGTTAAAAAAGAACACAAAACACACTACTTTTTTATAATTTGCTAGTTTTTCCCCCCAGACGAACTTCATTGAGCTGTAGGTCAAGACATGAATCGCGCAGCTGGCTTTTTTTCCTTTGTATGTGTTCTTGTAGACATGGTTTAAATATGCAAAGCAAAAAAAGTCCCGTTATTTGTTCGTTTCTGTGTTTTCTGACAAGTGGGCTTTATTAGGAACAGGGCCTTATTTGGCCCCCCTACCTTAGTACCTATAAGTCGCAAGTAAAAAGGGAAGAGTTAGAAAGGAGGCGTCGGTTTTGAATTCTTGAACATTGCAATGACTGGGAAAGACAGAGCGTGGCAAGGAATTTCACATTCGCGTAGTACGGCTGAAGAACGAATCTCTGTACTTCACTACGGCCGAAGTTGGGCTCAAGGGTAAACTAATGGGCATTCCTAGAAGTGCAAGTATTAAGGTTAAATTGTTTAAGGGTAGGAATGCAGCTTGCTATTTCACTAGAGCATAATCCGTTAGAAGAACCAAGTCTTATGAGCTGATGGTCTAAAAGCTATGGAGAAGTAATTAATAGTTTAAACTTGATTTTAAAAAATGTAAGAAATAAAAATCATTAATCGATCTGCCATGATCCCCGTGGTTTTCGTACGGCCCGGGCAGAATATTGTCAAGTGTCTCTATGCCGACAAACAAAAATGTGCAACAAGAAAATAGCTCCTCCAACTTGGTCCATAGTTCAACAAGGAGATGGGCTCATCTGATTTTTGCAATCTCATTCTCAAGAAGAAAGTGCGCAGGGGTAGGGGGGGAACTGTCCAACTAGTAGCGTGTGCGGACGGTATCGACATAGCCGGCTGCTCCCAACGAACTTGTGAGCACGAAATTGGGAGCAAATATTGAGCATTTTCGAATTGAAAAATTTTTGCAAGTGTACGAGGAGGTTGGATTCGGATGGAAGAGAAATATTCCAATACATGGATGTAGTCCAAAAAATCATACCAAGTGGACTACATTGGCCATAACAGTCTTCGCAAGACAGTCCTCAGATTCGACACGACAAGGAAGTCCTATTCCCTACAGATACAGCTTTGTCTGCCTGACTGGTCGTTGAGGACAGTTTTCACTTGCACAAAAGTATCAACGTAAATAAGTAAACCATTAGATGTGTGTTATAAATGTCCATTCGGTAAATGCTTTAACCTTGCCTCTAAATTTCTCAAGAATCAAATCTTTTGTTAAATGACAAATGAAGTTCTGTGACAAATACGATCACAGTTATTAGGACATTCTACCGATTTCATCATATTCTTTTTGTGTGCCTGCGTGTTGGACAGATTATGTACAAATAAGTCAGCCAAGTTGACGACCAAGACTTAGAGGTATTTAATTGTACTTGTTGAAAGCATTTGTGTGTTGATAAGTTGTGTAATTGTTTCATATGATTCGATTTTTTTGTTTTTTTTTTTTTTTTTATAACAGCGGTTAATGACAATAAATAATACAACTCCGTCTTTCTAAGCGGAAATTCCCATCCTCTAAAAAGGAGCTGTTGTCAAAAATGCATCGCCCTTGGGACCATAACAAATCCTTGATTCAAATTCAAAAGCGCAGAGTGAGGGGCATGTTACAACCTAGATAACTAATGTGACGGTTCTACATTCTATATAAATAGTTATTGGGTATGGTTGACGTCCTGTTTGCAGGATTTTCGGAACCCTCTTTTCCACAGGGATATTAATTCCATCAAATTTATACAACTATCCCTCGATGCTTCTATAGTGTCTTTTGGTTGTGTGTGCGTGTGTTGTATAGAGAACAAAAATACTCAATCCCAAAGGATAAAATTATCAACGGTTCGTATATTCGTAATAGCAGCTATGTACGGTATTTTTCTATTTTTAATTTTTGTTTGGTATAAAATTCACTTTTGTACCTTCGACACGGTGTTGCAGCACGTGCTGTTTTATAGCTCCTGGCGTTAACAGGCGGTGGCGTGCTATGGGATGGTGGCATGTGCGGTTAGTGAGTTTAGTTTTACCTTTCCTTTTTTTTTCTTTCAATTTCTGTGTTTTTGTTTTTGTATTGAAGGAATCACATTGCTGTCATGAGTGTTTAATGTTTATAAGCATTGCAAGCTATAACAATCAAGCGTACCTACTATACATGGAATGAAAGGAATAAAGAGCTAGAGCTGAGGGAAAATGATGTCAGTAATATGTATCAGGACTGATATGAGGATTCCTCTTATACTTCATCATCTTTGTAGGTTAGTCGCGGAAGGTTATGTAAGAATTTCGAATACAGGTGAATTGCAACACTTTAAAAATAATTACAGTGGACGCTCGTTAACTTGAACACGGACGAAACCAGGAGTGTTCAAGCTATAGGATTGTGCAAGTTACTGGATCAAGTTAAAAAATTGTTGTTTTTATTTAATAATGATTCATTTTAATGATTTTAAAATATATTATGAAGAATAAAACCTTATACGGAAATACTAAAGAAATTTCCTGGGATTCCCCTTTACAAAAACCGTTTGCATTCTATACCAACATCTCAGGTATCTTGCATAAATTCCAAAATTTAAGAAATTCAATGTTAAACTTTGTTCAAGTTACAGAGTTCGCATAAATTTTACTTGTTCAACTTATAGAGTACTTAGGGGAAAAATTCAAGGTATTGAGTCTTAAAAATAGTCCGTTCAAGGTATAGAATGCGTAAAGGGAAAAAATATTTGTTCAAGTTATTGGAATATTAAAGTTATCGTATGTTCAAGTTAACGAGAGTCTACTGTAATTTGTAAGCATGAAGATGCCTACTCAAAGTTTCATATCACAGGTGCATAAAGCATAAATGTAGATATGTGGAACATGAAGAATTTAGAAACTTATTTTAGATATGTACTGAAACAATTCTCCTGTTTGTCGTAGAAATACGCATTCTCAAATCGAATTGACCCATTTCAAGTCAATTTTTCCCAAATTAAAATAATGAGATTCTGGAATTGTCTGTTTCAATAAACGAACATGCTGCATGTCAGTTCAAAAAAATAGAGTTTTTTTTTTTCAAAATTCAAAAAAATATTTTTTTTTAAAGTTTTGAAATGCAATGTTTTTTAAACTTTTTAGAAACTTCTCTCTAAAAAATTTCATTAAAATCCCTTATGCCAGTAATGAGAAATTCGAAATTCGAAAAAATCGTTCTATGGTAGATACAGTCAGTAATGTCTGGATTTCAAAATTTTTTTTATTAAATTATAGATCTTAAGAATTAATCTGAAGAAAAAAAATTTTAGCAAAATTCTCGGAACCGTTTTCGAGCAAAATACGATTTTCGAAAACCATATTTTAATTTTTGTATGGAGGGTATCGTTATTTTTAGGTAAAATATATTTATTCCTAATATCTTGTAGATTATATTAAGAAACTTTTATTTATCAAGTTTTAAAAAATCGAGCATGGGGTTTTCGAAATATTGAGTTTTCAAAAAAAAAATTGATTTTTTTTTTAAATCCAAGAAAATATTTTTTTGAAAATTTGAATTCACAATAATATTCAAACTATTAGGGACCTTTAGCAGAAATAAAATGATCAGTACCATGGGGGGTACCAAAAATAACAATTTTTTTGAAAAATTTTTTCAACCATTAGCTAGCTTTAACTTAATGAAATTTTTTGAATTTTTTTAAGAAAATCTGTGGGACAGTTTTTGAGAAAAAATAATATTTATAAAATTTCGAAAATCGGCCGAGCCGTTTAAGCTGCAGTCGAACCGACAGACAGACAGACAGACAGACAGAATTGCGATACCCACTTTTTTAGTCTTCGACTCGAGTTCGATTTTTTTTTCGAATGCATACTCGTAATTTGCCTTATAGTACCTATGAGTCGCAAGTAAAAATACCGATATTCTATACACTTCTAATGGTTGTCTTAGCATCGCACATTGAAGTTCAAGGTTAACGGTTGCAAAATTTTCTAATTATAAATTTAACGATGTTTTGAAAATTTATTTTGCATAGTAATAAATTTTTATGTTTTATTAATATTATATTTTTGATTTTTAATCGAAATCAACTTGAATAGATTTGAGCCGTTTTTCTTTAATCCGTTGAATTCTGAAACGAAAACGCGCTTTCAATAACAACAAAATTTCACCTTCACGCTAAAATATAAATTAACATTAATTGTCAATTGTAACTTCTAATATTCAGATCTTATTTGATATATTTTATAAACACGATGCCTAGGCTAAAGGTATTTGTATGCATATTTAGGCTGTAGTTTCTAAAGGTTTTTTCAATTGTCGCACGTAAATTTTGGCGCTCTGTGGCGGCCATTTTGTTTTGGTGACATTTGTCAAATCTGTTGTTTATTATTCAGCTACTGATGCCTAATCACCATGGCAAGTAACACGATTGAACAACACGTCTAAATGATAAAATGGGTGTTTGTAAGTGCAAAAGTTGTGTCTATTTAATGGAGGGTGTAGTGGCCCTTCATAGTCAACTCTTCAATGCTTAGTGACCAAATTTGAGACGATAATCAATTAGCCAACATTCGTATGTCAAAGGAACGCAAGATCGCCCGAGAACATCGCGGCGTTCCATTAAAGTCTGCAATTGCGTCACAAGATCCAAATGACTCTTCATTAGTCAAAAGTCAATAGTTAGAGCTGCATAACGATGATTACAAATTTCGTATAGCCCTAATTTGAAACATGTCGACCTAAACGACACGTGGTTCCATGTCATCTACATAGGTCGTGGCTACGTGCCACACTGCGTACGCCTCGATTAACATTCTGCATGAACGATTTGAAGATAAGGATATAATCTCGTAGAGGTTTTAGGTATTTACAAATAAACCGCAATCGACCGATGCCCTTCAGGCCGGATTTATTTGGAAGAGTCATTGACCAATGGGACCAATCGAATTCGTGTCACCGACATATTACATACATTATGACATAAGAGAATACTACCTCAACATCTGTCCCTCCTTATTGAAGTATCCTTTAAATGAAAAGTCTTTAATTTTTAAAGAAATGAATTCCGAATCTAACCCTCTTGTAAAAGATTCGTAAGTAGGTATTAAAAGAAACCAAATTAATTCCTTATTCTTGAGACACGGACACATTACACATTAAATCATTATCAGGGCTAATTGAGTCATTGTAGTACCTACCCTATTTTTGTATCGAATTGGGAACGGAACTCGTGTCAAACCGTGCAGGTGATGCAACTTTGAAAGACGGGAATGGATTACCTTAAGTAAGTGTTCTGGATGACTACCAGGACGAAGAAATTTCTCTTGACTTAATTATCTACCCATAAAGTAAAATTTATATTTATCATTAACAGGCATTAATTTAATAGACGTTAGCCTTCATATGAAAAAAGAATTATTGAATTCAGATGTGAGGTTAAGTTTTATGTATTAATTACTTATTCCTATTATACTACACTAGACAAGTTTATTCCAGAATGAGACAACAAACTTTGTGAAAAGTTACTTTGTAATAAAAGGATCAGAAAATTTCTTTCACTCTCTCATTGTTCAACCAACAATTGAATTCGCTTTATTAGTTATGGGTTTGATGTGTTGTATGAATTTAGATTTGCCATCAAATGATACACCAACTACAGACAGAATTTAAATAGTTGCATCGTTTGCTTAAATGTGGTACTTTGAATGCTTCAACACAGATAGATGGTAAGTCATTTATAAATAAAATAATAAGTATAGGATCTAAAAGGCTGCCTTGTGGTATTCCAAAGTTAAAATTACAAATTTCGGACACATGATCATTGAAAATTGCCGATATATTATATATAAATAAGATTGAAGATTGAATTTTATACAGGGCCGTAGCTAGAGTTGAATTTAAGGTAGGGCATCGATGATAACATGTAGGGTGGAAGTAAAAGTTTTACTTGATATGTATGAAATATGATCTGATCTGGTAAAGGTGGTACTCAACTATTTGGAGAGGGTAATATATAAGTGCTAAACATTCATTTATATAGTGGTTTATATTATTATTTCTTTTATTATTATATTATATTTTTATATTTAGTAAATCTACATACATAATTAACAATACAAAGTTTTTTTATTAAAATAACTGAATTCTTTCATATATATATTAAAAATATAAAGGACTTCATCCAGATCAACTGACTTGGTTCTTTTCTTTTCAAAGGCCAGAAATGCCTGCCTTTCTTTCATGACTCATTGATAGCCTCTGAGGCTTATTGATTGCAATCAAAGTCGAAAACGTAGATTCACACAGCAGTGCTACATCCTATGGTCGCCACAGATGCAAAAAGTTCATATGTATCTTTGAACGCCTCTCGCTGGTACAAAACATCAATTGTGTTCTCCTTTTTATTCTTGAGGTGACTTAAAAAGCTTTTACCAAAGCAGCCTCTTTCCTTGATGGAATTGTAAGACCTAAAAAATCAATTTTAACGCATTGCATTTTTGCAACAAAAATGACTTAGA
Source organism: Philhelius festivus (assembly GCA_963931855.1). NCBI lineage: Eukaryota > Metazoa > Arthropoda > Insecta > Diptera > Syrphidae > Philhelius > Philhelius festivus. The sequence continues at coordinate 140,454,407 of OZ007556.1, read as the reverse complement.
CCCGTTTGCTTAATCGAAAATTAAAGTTTTATAAGTTTAATCTTCATTAAAAACTTTTTTGAGACATAAGTGTTGAAGTTGATAATAAATATTTATGTTTCTGTTCAGCAAATGGTTCTTAGGATTTTTGTTATCACACATTTAAAAGTATGTTTTTATTTATTGTCATATAAAGAGGAGCAACCAAAAAGATTTGATTTTCTTGCAGTAACTTATGGCCAGTTGCACCAAATTGCAATTAAATGGGTTTTCGTTAAAAGTTTTAAAGTTTGTTGACCTGATAAATTTATCTGTTTTGGTTCGTTTATTGGCCTTCAAAGTGCCTTGGTGAAACTGTACATTTTACAAATAGTTTTGTTTTCTCACACTTACTTAAGCTTTTCAACGGTACCATTTTGTCTACATCCAACTCATCTATACTCGCTACTGAATTTAGTAGATCGTCGTTGCTCGAAAATCTCCTTTGTAATTTAGCAATTAGTATGTCCAACGTTTTGAAATACTCAGACTTAAATGGCTGAGCGTTCTGAGGTTCTATATTTTGTCTCGCAGAGGAACAGGAAGGCCATATACCAAGTAGCCATCCATCCGATTTGATTTGTCTCTTTTGGGTATAAGTCGTATTTTCGGAATCGCCGCTTGTCATAGACTTTGCTTCTTCCAAAATGTGATGATACATTTCTGATCTAAGTTTCCTTATTTTATTTTGGGTGAGCTTAGTGATTGTTATCGCGTCTTTCAATCCTGCGCTTCGGGATTGTAAAGCTGCGCCTGCAGGCTGAAGCATGGATAATATTTTTTTTGGCCATAATCAAGGCCATTTGGAATTCAAAATTAAGCATCACTTTTTTAATGTCCACACTCTTGGTGACATCATCACCCTTAAATCTGTCATTTATAATTTCATCCAAAGTCGTCAATGAATACTTATCATGTACAAGTTTTGTTACGGCCAAGTGTCCTGACCAACTCTGTTCTAGGAGCCTGTAAATCCTTTTTTCCAATAATAGACCTAACGTAGTACCTACATATGTCTCTCTAAAGCTTTTGGATATATCAACGTTTTTTCAACACTGCTAGTTGTAGAGACTTTATTTAATTTGTCCTGCCACATCGCCATAGCTTGGATATGGGAAATGGATTTTTATTGTTTTGGAAAACCAGTTTTTGAATCAGTGGCATTACGATACCATAGTTGATTTTTTAAGGTAGGGCATTGGAAGTTTTAAGGTAGGGCATTGCCTCCTAATGCCCTCCCCTAGCTACGGCCATGACTTTAAACCTAAGCAAAAAAAAAATTACCAATAAGCAAACATGAGAAAGATCAATGATTCCTTTTATAAGACAAAAGATGGAAATTATGCATGAACAGAAAACATCTCTAGGAGCCCGATCGGTGGTTTCGGTTATTTTTATTTTATTCAAAAAGGATAACACCTTTGAGCATCCGGTTTTCTGTTTTTGATTCAAAATTACCAAGACCATTGAATTTTGAAAGCAAGTATAGTTATAAATGTTTTGTAGTTGAGAAAGTCAACGAGTTCAAATATTTGATACTGACCTTAGAGTCTAAGGCTTAGACTCTCGGATATCTTTTGCAAATCATGATGAATCCCTGAAAAAGTATTTCCGCTGTACCCTGCGTCATTTTTATTATTTACGAAACGTGTGCTCAACTAAGCTATTAAAGATAATTTAGTATGGTATTTTCCATTCCAAGCTATAATATGGAATTGCATGATGGGGTGGTATTTATATTATTAAAATACAACCAATTTTGATCTTACAAAAATATGTCGTTAGATTAATTTGTCGTAAGTCTCGTAGGTACTCCAGTTTTCACACAACCTTTCTTATACTTTCTTAAAATGTTATGATTTTTTTTTTTTTTGAAATATCCGAAGACTGTAATGAACTTATAAGAAATAAACATTCGATTCTAAAAAAAAATATTACTTAATTACGTAAAATTTTGAAAAAAAAAAAATGTTTGTGTTGTTTTTTTTTTTAATTTTTAGTTTGAATATTAATTTTTTAAAAATTATTCACTTAAAAAATTTTATTAAAAAATTAAATTTAAGGACATATTTCTGTCCAATAAGGTACCTCATTTTCAGAAATGCTTGAAACTCTTAAAAATTTAATTAAATTAATCTAATAATAAAACGATTTTTAAACTTTGTTTGCATAAACTCATAGTTTTCTAGAAATTAGACGGCAATTTAATGCATTTGAACATTTTTATTTCATTAAATCCATGTTTTATATTAATTTTTTAACAACTCTTAAATTCTAAAGTACCAACTCTCACTTTTTCTTGTCTAAGCTCAATTTACACGCTTTAGCTTTTTGTCACGTCTCATGCGAATCACCCTGTTTATACTACAGTGAAATTTCTTTATAACGAACTTTTTTATAAAGTAATTCTCTCTTCAGTGAATTTCACTTTGTGTTCTAGTTTCCCTTAAAAAATATACTATATGAATTAAGTTCTTTATAAAGAAATTCTCTACAGCGAAATTCTCTATATAAGGAACTTATTTTTTGGCCAGAAAGAAAAGTTATGTCTTTATAACGAAATGTCAATTTTAAGCTTTTAAATCAAAGCCTACTACGATTTTTGTGTCTAATTTTAAAAGGGAACAACCCGTTTTGGCAAGAATTTTCCTTAAGTGAAATAAGTAGAACTTTTACGCAACAGGTCAATCGTTTACGTTTCCCTTTTGAAATTTGAATAGTTAATTTAAAAATGTCCAAGCCCAAGACTATTTCACTATCGGACAAATTGTCGATAATTGGAAAAGTTAAAAGGGGAGAAAAAAAGAAAGAAACTGCAGAAAAAATTTGGAGTGTTCTTTAGTATAAAACAAAAAATTTTCGACAATTTTAAAAAATTAAGTAAAAATCTCAAAGTTTGCCTAAGTTCAAACGGAAGTCAAAAAAAAAACTAAGAAACACAAAATACGCTGATGCTTAAACGGGATTTTTTTGTGTACCATTTTTTTAACGTAGAAGAGCACTTGCAGTTTTAAAAAAATTACGTTTTCAAACGAATTTTGTGTAAAACTTCTTTAAAATGAAGCAATTTTTTGTTCCCTTGAAGATTTGTTATAGAGAAGTTTGACTGTATATGTATAGTACAATAAGCATACATTGATTTGAATTTGAATAAAACAAACTGTAAGTGAGATATAATTGAAGTTTTTTTTATTTATTTAGAAGATCCCAATGCCATTGTGTATGGAATAACACCATTCAAATATCAGCCGCAATTTTTCTCATCCGGAACTTCCGATTTTCCATAATTCTGGCGCATAAATTAAGCTGAATTAGAAAAATGGAATTGATTATCTTGGCTTTCATATCAGCCGATTTGGGCCAAATGAATTTAGTTTTCATGGACCGATAGCAATCGCCGTTGACGTTGATGATTTTTCTCATTTTTGATTTATATCCAGTCCAAAATCCATTGTGATCGTCACAAATTTGACAATCCAAGAATGGAAAACATCGCTGAATATGATTTTGCTACCGACCGAAATTGGTGTCAACTTGCAACTGCTCGAGAGCCCAGATGGTACACACCCTTCATTGTCTACTGTCGTTAACGCTGACCTCCTGGGTCAGCTGAAGTCTGTACGGGTGTAGGCCCAAGTCGTGACGCTAAATTCGCCAAGTAGTGGTCTGCAAAAAGCCGAATTTCTGTGCGCAGCGAGCTCGACTGCGAAATGTCCTCTTCGAAGGACGATAATGCCGACCGCAAAATGAGCGAACAGCGCGAAATATTGCTCGAACAAAAAATGCACTTTCATAAAACCATTTCATCATTTACACATGTTGTTGATTGCTATAACTCGGGATGTTGATTCGGTAAGACAGGAATGACAGCCAATTTGACGGATGTAGCTTCAACAATATGGCCGAAACATCTGTCAAAGTTCGAAAATCAATATTGGACAACCCTTTACATTAGTATATTTGTATATGCATAGCTACATATTTGTTAATATTTATTGTTTTTTTTTAAATATAATTTTTTGGACACAGTTTGGAAGACAATCTGTTCATAATCATGCATATATTTGGTTGCAAGTTTCAACAGCTTATACTTATACCATATCAATTTTTTTGACAGATCAACTTAAAATATCTTTTGAAATAAAAGAAGGGACGATATCTCTTTAGTGCTCTTTCCCCATAATAAATAAATGTACAAAAAAAAAACACATTTTAATGATTTCTCAAGCTACAACTCTTTAAGAAGTTGTTCTACATCTACACTCTTTAACATTACTTTAACGAAGATAAGACTACCCTTAAAAAATTATTGCCAAATGAGAGTTAACAAAAGTTTCCCAAAATGCAACCAACACCAAAGTACTTCACTTTTCAATTAGTTTTGAGTCGAACGGAGTGCAGTAGTTAATTTGAGATAAAAGATAGATTCTTTTGGATACAGCTGATCCAGTAAACCAAGCGTGATTATAATGAAGGAGAAGCTCCGAACAAAATACAATCTTGCTTCCTTTGAAAATACATATAATGCATGTATGTACTGTATATATGTATGTACGAGTCGAGTATACTGTAGATAGCTTTCGTCAAACGAGTTTCTGCAAAGACAATTAAAGTCCTTGCCGAATCGAAGTCTGTGGAGGAGAGAAACAATCGCCCTTAACCATCTTAGAGGAGTGCCATTTAATGGTTCATCGATTCCATAAATTTAAACTAAAGACCCAAGCGCTATCACCCGAGGCTTTTGAAGAATATACGAGTAGAGGATTTGCCTGAGGCACTCCCCATCATATATACACAACACACTGTTAGAATTGCTCATGGGTTAACCATTGATTGTGTTGAATCTCAATTGGCTTCTTTCATTCGTTAATTTATAATGAAATTCTATAGTCCTCAAGATGAAGATACTCGTAGAAGGAAAATTCTGTGCAGTTCTTGACTTTTCCTGGAGAAGAAAAAACTAAAAAGAAGTTTTCTCCTTTGCAATTTATCCTCCCATAATTGTTGTGTATTATATTGATTGGCAGGGGGTAGAGCAGCAAGTTGACGGAAACACAGACAGAATGGAAGTTCAAGTGTCATGTTTGGCTGACGGCAAAAAAATTAACAAAAGGCAGATAGGAAACTTTTGGCACTGCAAACTAAACAATATGAAACATTGAAGACAGGATAGATAGATGTGTATTAAAAATAGTTAATTGAACTTTTGTTTATGAGGATGATATTTTCTTTTGTTATTTAATGAAGACAATGTGATTTTGAATATCACTCTTAATTTATTTATTTGTTGGTTAAAAGCAGAACTTAATATTAAGATAAACAACTGGAGTGTCGTTTAGGAATATTTTCGGAAAATAGCTTGAGTCCAAAGTCTTCTTCGAAATAACAACACTTAATTTTAAGCGGATTTAGAACTAGTCTATTCAGAATGGATCCCTCTGGTACACCCCGCGATATAGAAATTAAATCAGATGTTTTCGTTCCAAAGACCACAGTTTGACTTCTTCTTGATAAATATGAAAATATGAGATTAACTGCTCGTGCTCGAGTTGAAAATCCAGTCAGTTGACAGTTTTTGGAACATAATGCTGTGATCAATAGTATCAAAGGCTTTAGAGTAGTCAAAAAGAACTTTGTCTTCATCCAAGGCCTTCCTTACCTGCTCAATAACATTCAAGAGAGCAGTGGGGCTGCTATGTTGAGACCGAGATCCAGACTGTTTTGATGAGAGGAGACTATTCTTAGTAAAATATCGAATAGCCTGCTTATGCATTAATATTTCAACTATTTTTGAAAAAAATAAAATGCACGACTGGATCGCATGAATTTGCTCTTATATAAAAGTATACTCCGGAATTTAAAAATTATAAAACTTAAAATTAATGAGATACAAATGTTCAAATGCATGAAATTGCTGTCTGATTTCCAAAAAAGTATGAATTTATGCAAACAAAGCTCGAAAATCTTTTTATTATTACAGTAATTTTGTATATAAGAAATTTTTAAAAATTTTTTTTAAAAACAAAATTTGGGATGCCAATTTTAAGTATTTCGTAATATCAATTTTGGGAAATAATTTCAAAAACTAATCGTTCACACGTTTTGATAATATTGATTTTTCAAAAAAAAAAAATTGGATTTTTTTTTGAAAAAAAAACCAAAAAATATTTTTGCGAACATTTTTATATACAATATTATTTTAAATTTAAGCGGGCTCCTGCAAAAAAAATTTGGTTAAAATCGTCAGAGCCGTTAATGAGAAAGTCGAAAATCAAAAAAAGGTTCTACGACAAGTACCGTTAATAGCATTTGGCAAAAAATTTGTTTGACCAAAATGTAGTCCATACTCATAATAGCACACTTAATTTTTACTTGCGACTTAAAGGTACTAACTATAAGGCAAGTTATGCATTCGGAAAAAAAATCAAAGTTGACGTTACGATGATAGCGAAGACTAGAAAAGTGGGTCTCGCAATTCTGTCTGTCTGTCAATCCGTTCGACTACAGTCTAAACGGCTCGGCCGATTTTCTTTTAACTTGGTAGATATTATTTATAATTTTTTCCCCCAACATTTTTTTCTTTTTTTTCTAAGACCAAAAATAACGGTACTTGCGATACGATTTTTTCGAAATTTTATAGATATTTTTTTTTCTCAAAAACTGCAAATTTAAAAAATAAAAATAAAAAAAAAAATCATTTAGTTAAAGCTAGGTAATGGTTGAAAAAAAATTTCCGAAAAATGGTTATTTTTGGTACACCCCTTGGAACCATTTTCTTTTTTTTGTTTTTGATTTTCTCAAAAAGGGTACCACCGCTTTTTTTTAATAGAATTGTGTATTCAAATCTTCAGAAAAAATGTTTTTGGATTTAAAAAAAAAAATCATTTTTTTTTTTTGAAAACTTGAGTTTTTTCGAAAACCCCATGCTAGATTTTTTTTAACTTGATACGTAAAATTTTGTCAATATAATCTGCAAGATGTAAGAAAAAAAATTATTTTACCTAAAAATGAAGGTACCTACTCACCATACAAATGTTAAAAAATGGTTTTCAAAAATCGTATTTTTCTCGAAAACGGCACATAGAATTTTCTTAAAAGTTTTTTTCTTTCAATTAATTTTTACGATCTTTAATTTAATAAAAAAAAAAAATTTTGAAGTTAAGATATTATAGCTTGTTCCCACCATTGAACCATTTATTCAAATTTTGAATTACTCATTATAAACATAACGGATTTTAATGAAATTTTTTCTAGAGATGCTTCTAAAAAGTTTAAGGAACATCATTTCCAAATTTAAAAAATTAATATTTTTTGAATTTTGAAAAATTCGATACCTCAAAAAAAGCTCAATATTTTTTTTTTTGGAAATTTAATTTTTAGGGGAGAGTGGGGCACATTTGAACATTTTTTGATTTCCACACTTATTAAACCTAAAATATTCGAGCAATTGGCCTGATATTTTACTCACATGGAACAGTGGTATTGACGTTCAATTTAGAAAAATATTTGGTCCATTTAACGAAATATTTATATTGAATTTTTATCTCCAACCAATATAGGTTTTTATGTGGCAGTTTTGAACTTGGAAGGGTGCACTTTTGAACAGTGATATAATTTTTTTTTACTGAATAAAAGAACTTTTAAATTTTATTTTTTGAATAAGAACTTATCAATAAAACTCAAAATTAATACTTTTGTTATATCATATTCATGTATTTGTAGAAAAAAAAAAAAAAAAAAAAAAAAAAACAAAAAAGCTAAATCTAAAACTTGGGTTTTTAAGTAAAAGTTGGTTTTGTAGTGTATATAAGAATAAGCTTAAGCTAGCTAGTTAAAGATGTTTTCTAGTAATAGCTATTTTAAAATAGCCAACGCTAAGTTCATTTAGTTTTAGCTTGTTTTCCAAGCCAAAGCTTCAATTTGTGTGAATAAAAAAAGCGTAAACTAGAATATTTTAGTTAAAGCTAAAAAAATTTTAAGATTTCGACCTAGAAAGCTTTAACTAGACCTTATTTTCAGTGTTCAATAGCTCAAAAATGAGACAGAGAACGTATAGACGCAGAGACTGACGGTCGATATGAAAAGATAACAAATTGCTTGATTAATTGCTTGAAGCTGATTAAATTTTCTCTTAAATGTCTTAAATATGTTATTTATTATGTTATTTATATGTTATTCAAATCTGCCCCAACTGTTCCAGTGACATAAAATTTATTATAAATATTTAACTTAAATATATCCAGTAACAAACTTACCGTAATTAAGTTTAAAATTTATTTTTCCTCCAAAAAAAATGTGTTCCTGTTTTAAAATCGCGCAATAATTTTTTTAAACTCTTACAACTAAAAAACGAAAACAAAACACTTCCACTAGCAAAAGGACCTCTAAGTCCGAGAGATAATTGAGAGAATCAAGGAAAGTCAATGACGTATATGGATATGGTATTAACAGGTTAAAATTTTAAATTAATTTAAAAAAAGAGTAATAAAGTAAAATTTTATAAGCATTGTTCAAATGTGCCCCGTGTTTAAATGTGCCCTACTCTCCCCTATTTTCAAAAATGAATTCAAAATATTTCATTTGGAAAAAAAAGTAATTAAAAGTACCTGTCTTTATATTAACACACAACATGGATACAAAAATCCATAGTTATAATTATCCATTGGTTTTTGATTTTCTCAAGAACTTACGAATTTTGAAAAGTAATGCAAATTTTTGTTTTGGATTGTTAAAGCAAATTAATTTTGCTTAAACACAATATTTTGAAAACCGCGTACTCGATTCTATTTTTTTTTTTTTAATTTAACAAAGTCAGCATTTTTATATTATAAATTTGTGTCTTATCTAAAAATATACCATAAAATGCTAAAATATGGTTTTCGAAAATCGTATTTTTCTCGGAAAGGGCACCTAGAATTTTGATAAGTTGTTTTTTTTTCACCCGCTAACAATTTATTAATCAGCAAAAATAGGAACATTTTGAAATTAAGACATTATGCCATAGAACTATTTTTTGATTTTTAAATTTCTCATTATTGGCATAACGGATAGAAATTCATATAAATTTTTTCCATCAACAAATGAAACAGAAAAAAAACAAATTGGTAATAATCGACCGATAGCGCTCACCATCTAAATCTAAATCTATAAACCGATCAGGCATCTAACCAAAAATCCACAGAAAAAAGTGACTTTCTCTGGATGAATTGAAATTTTGTAAATCTCTTTCCAATTTCGATAGTTTTGCTTTTTGACGAACCCAATCATCTAGAAATGGACCTCGTTGTTAAATATGGTTTTTTGGAAGAAGCACGCGAAAAGTTGCTCGAACAGAAGAAGACTTGCACGCAAAACTTGAATCATTTTGTTGATCGCCTTAACTTTCCATTTGGATTTGGCAAAATAGGTAGGACAGATGTAGCTTCAACAATATGGCCGCAGTCATCTGTCCAAGTTTAAATATTCCTATTGAACAAACAACCCTTTAGAAGCTTCTAAAAAGTTTAAAGAAATAATGCATGAAAAGATTTGCACTTTTGAAAACAAAAATTCAAAAATATTTTTTGACAATTCGATTCTTAAGAACGGAGCAATGATTTTTTTTTTTGGAAATTTAGTTTCTTATTTCCACAATGATAAAAGCTTAAGATTCGCCTAACACATTTTTTTTTTTTAAATGTTTTTAAAATTTTATTAATAGGAACTTATCTAAAAAAAATAGCTAAAACGTTTTATTATATCAATCTGCTACAGGAGTTGTTTTAGCAATTCGAAAACAGTATTTTATGGTTATGGACATTTTTCTCTAATAATATGCATTTTAAAAAAAATCGAAGTCTGTTCAACATAGCAGCTAATTCGTGCGACCCAGTCGACTTCTAAAAAGAAAACTGAAATATTTCAGAAAGCACCATCTCTTAAATAATAAAAAAAATACATTCAATTGGAAAAAAGGAAAGTAAATAGTAAATATTTTCCAAAAGTACTAAAAAGAACACTTTGGAAAAATTCGGTCAAATAAGTAGTAGGACATTGACGGGATTTTTTGGCTAGTTTCTCGCTGTTGGGAGTTGTGTACTAAGTAAATATTTTTGGTTGGCGGGATTTTGACCTTTTCCATTGGGGGTACCCTAAAAAAGCACCTTTTATCACACTTTATTTTTGTTTTCGAAATTGTTATTGTACTGTTTTCTCTACCAAGTTATAACACTGCAACTTGAAACGATTAATGAATGTCTTCGACCTCTATTCGATCACAAAAATATAGATCGAAATACAGTCAAATTAGGTTAACATTTGGCACCTGATTCCTAAAGCCTTCAAGAATTATATTCGGATCATACTTCAGATTTGATTTTAATAAAAATTTAAGCTTCAAATAACGACGAACCTTTTTGTTAATTCTTAAATATAACTCAGGATTAGTTTAAGTAACTCTTTGTCATAAGCGGATTCAAATGTTTTCTCCTTCGCATTCATTAAATTTGGAAAGAATCTGGCTCCTTATCTGATAGAGAACAAACCATGTATGCATGTAAACTACTGACAAAATCGCAAATGAATAAGTACAAATCAACTCGAAACTTTCTCATTCAATTGTCAACCTACAAAAGGAGTCAAAAATCGAGTAACAAAAAATTCCTTCCTGCTGAACCAGTTCTAAGAGTTCCCCTATTTGTTCTCTGATTAAACGATAACGCTTGTATGCAAGTCCTACATCAGTTGCCTGGCCTTCTGATGTTTACTGGAAAGCAGTAGTCATTAACCTGATTTCCCAATGAACTCATGCGAAACATTTCAATTACATCCCGCAACCAATGCCCGTTTCCACACCCACTCGATCCGTTGCCGTTGCACGGAAGCTTTTAGAGGCCATTTCTGTGTCCTAAAGTACAGAAATAGGTACCTACCTTCAAAAGGCGGCAGCGGCGGATGTATCGGAAGAGGAAGTGCTGCGCCGTATGGAACACCCCATCATCACCACCACCACTACCACAAAACATATGTAACTAACGATACCTCCCCTCTGAAAAGGATGTGTGACGACACAGGCAAAGTAGTGCAAGCGAGGCATTTAAATGCCTGTCACGCTGCTTAGAATAGCATCTTATACAAAAAAAAATAGTGATTTTTGTTGAAAAGTATATTTTTCCGAGACGATGATGATGCTGGTCGGGAGAAGGGTTGGGATTTACGAGGCAGGTACATATGTATATCATTGATTTGACACCACCACCCACAAGCTCATTGTCCTGATTAGAGGGATCCTCGAAGCATGGCAAAGCCATCAAAGGACATAAGCGCAGATATTTTTTGCAACGTTGCATGTGTTTGACATTAAATGTTACAACATCTGTATATGAGTACAAGAATAGTAGGTAGATCCATCAGGATGTGTGGACAACACTCCTCCTGATGACGACAGTTAGATTTGCTTGTGCAATGTTTGCAAAAAGTATTTTTGTTCTCCTGACGTTCTCCACGGAAGTTAAAGTCATGAAAAATTCCATCAAAGAGAAGAGAATGCCACCAGACGGCCATACAAAAATAGAAAACCATTCCAAGGATACACATCAGGACTTCAGGATGCAAAAAAAAAAAACGGGGAGAAAAAAATCTAATTTTTCTCTCCCGTGTCCTCATAATAGAAGAAGTGATGATGATGGACTGCAGAGATTGGGACTGCCATCAGGTGAACGTACGACAAGGACCGTCAGAGGAATAATTTTGCCATTTGTTGGTATTAACGTCCTTCTGCTCTCGTCTTTTGTATGAATATCTAAGCTTCTGTTTATTTTACAGTTGTCTTCCTCTCAAGGTTAGACAGTTAGAGGAAGCTGAGCTAGTTTGCTCTTTTTAATCATAACATTGTTTGTTTTAATCACAACACCTGTGCTAAGCAGAAAATGACCCGGAAATGATTATTAAAACTTAAGGCAAAGAGAAGGGCCATTATTTGCAAATCAGAAATGAAAAATCGGCTTTTGAGATGGGTGAAAATGGATTTTGGCACGATTCATTTAAATGTGTCCTTGGGCTAGGTTTTGCGAAAGCGCAGGTGACATACGATGGAAAGCTTGTGTTTTTTTTTTTTTTTTTGTTTATGGATTAAAAGGATGTGAATAGTTGACACAACTCCGATAGAACCAAACTAAAAGGCTAGTTTTTTTAAATATTCATTTTTAGCTTAAACAAAAATATGGAAAGATATGAAATATTATATTTAAACTTTAGAGGAGATTTTAATTTTGATTGAAATCAGTTCAGTCTTTGGAGAGAAAATCTATGGACTCATTTGTTCCGAATTCAAAGCTTCCTCTATAGTTCGTACATTGCAAGTAAAAGGGAAATTCTCTACAAAATGACAAGGTTTTTTTTCTACCACAAACAGAAATACTTAAATACATTTTATCACAAAACATCCAACCCAAGACTGGGGCAACACTAACTAATCCTTGTTTTTCGTATAACCTTAAACGCTGAAAGACTTTATTATATTATCAATTGTTGAATTGCAAACAAGATTATCGTACATAAACAAAGCTATACTATAAACTCTACGAAGGACCGAAAGAAAATCCTTTAAAAAATAAATTCATTTATCATGGCTCCTCAAGGAAATAAATCCATTTGCCAATGTCAACCACAAAAATGTTTTAGAAATTCACTCAATTTAAAACATGCATTACGATTAGGAGACTTGTCCCAAAAAGGCTGCAACAAGAATAATGTTTTGGTGTCCATGCTAACCTATTTTCGTATCTGACGTGGTTATTAGATGACAGCAAACTTTTGGGTTATCGTATGAATCCGGAAGAAGAGACCAACCTCAGTATGTATCAGGGCAGGATCTATTAATAATCAAAACAAAAAAGTTTGACTAGACTTAATGGGAGGCAGGGCCCAATGAGCTTGTGATTTTGGAAATTCAAGTTCATAGATTTAAAAAGCTCCTTTAATTCATCGCTAATGGATTTACCTACCTCATTTCGATAACGTTGTAATGTTCGTCACCAAGAGATAAATGACCATCAAATATAAAACGTCAAATGTACACTCCGGTTCGCTCAGTTTGGTCTTTATGTTAAGCCTAGGTCTAAAGACTATTACACTGAAAATAAAATCTAGGTATATATGATAAAAATCTAGGTTGATTTGACAAAAATTTTGTCAATATACGTCCAACAAAAATATTTATCAAATTGACAAAAATTATAGAATTTTGTTGAGGTAACAAAAAATATTTTGTTGTATCCACAAAATTATTTTGTTATGCTAACAGATTAATTTGTTGAGATAACAAAAATATTTTGTCAATATGACAAAATTTCGTAGAATTTACAAAATTAATTTGTCATATTAACAATTCTTTTGTTGCATTAGCAATTTTTTTGTTAGTGTTATTGTTTTTTTATTATTATCGGATTAACAAATTTTTTTTTGTTAAATTAACAAAATTATTTTTTTAAATTAACAAAATTGTTTTGTTAAATAACCAAAATTATTTTGTTAAATTAACAAAATTGTTTTGTTACATTAACAAAATATTTTGTTAAATTAACAAAAATTTCTTGTTATATTTTGTTAATTTTACAAATTTCTTTTGTTGAATCCACAAAATTAATTTTCTCAAAATAGTTTTTTTTTGGATTTAAGTCCACAAAAATTGGCGTTTCGTCCCTGCGATCTCACATACAAGCATCTGTGAGGGCGTATGGACAATACGCAATTTTTTTTAAGTTTAATAATTCTTACATCGATTTTTTAACAAAAACCAAGTGTGAACTATATCATACACAAAAGACATTTTTTGGTTTCTTTACAAAATAGTTTTATCTATCTGATAATATTATTTTATCAATATTACAAAGTAATTCAACCCCAAAACAAAATATTTGTCATTTTAACAAAAATGTTTTCATTTTTTGTTAAATCGACAAAAAAAAAATTAACAAAAACTTTGTGATATTGACAAACATTTACAAAACAGATTTTTTGTAGATACAACAAACATTTTGTTAACATCACAAAAAAGTTTGTCGATGTGACAAAAATCTCTGTTTTATTTTGTTATATTAACAAAACTTGGTTTGTTAAGCTGACAATATTATTTGTAGTGCATATTTTGTTAAACTGACCAAAATATCATGCTGGATTATAAAAAAATTGTGAAATCAACAAAATCATTCTTTCGTATTGACAAAAATGTTATCAAAACGATAAAATTGTTTTGTTAAAGGTCAACAAAACGTTTTTGTCAATATTACCTAGGAATTTATTTTCAATGTATGTCCGTCTAACCGTGTATGACTTAGTTTTTTTTTAATTTTATTGTCATAAGTATTCAGGTGGCCAAAGTATCATCTTAGTTGAAATGAGGTCAGTTCTGTATAAGAACGGTCAAAATTACCCAAAGACTACATTACATCTAACTTTTTTGGTGACCTTAGGTTAGGTTAGGTTAAGTCAATAAGCTGACAGTTGATCTTGTTACCCTCCTACTTGGATCAAGGTATAGATCCGTTGTGATGCGCTAGGAATTGTGACTCCCATATATTGAAATCTATGATTAATCCTATGTCATTCAAGTCTGTTAAGGGTGATAATGAATTTCAGAAAGCTATAGCCTGAAATGGCGGAGGGTACCTACTACTATCTAAGTCATTGAAGAAATGTCTGTCGTTGCATAATCACCTGGCTGAGGAGAGAGGTAGACGGCTTTTAATAGCGTGATCATTTTTTTAGCTCCACCAAACCCGTAGGAACATGTGGCTCCTTGCAACATCTGGTAGATGATTTTGATAGGTCAGTACCGCACGAGAAAGAGAGAGGTTCACCGCAGTGTAAGACGTGACAAGCGTTACCACATCAACGCTTTGGCCCAACAAGCAGAAGAAGCTGCTAACAGATGCGACAGTAGAACCGTCTACAGCATTACTAAGGAACTGGTTGGTGCTCGCAGTTCCTAACAACACCTCGTAAAAGACTCAGACGGTTCGCTACATAGTTCGGATGAGGATCAACTGAGAAGGTGGAAGGACCATTTTGACTTGCTTTACGCAGGAGGGGTACTCATATACCGGATAAATTAATAGCTGTTATTAGGGCAACTTGTGATGGATCCAAATGGCACGTTTTGCACGAAGGGAGGCTGTCAGAAGAGTTTGAAGTCCAAAGTGGAGTCAGACAGGGCTGCATTCTGTCACCAATATTTTTTCTGTTGGTGATAAGCGATGTCCTGCGAACGGCCTTGACGGGAAAGGGAGGAATTCGATGGATTCTGACGTCTCACCTGAAACATCTTGACTATGCGGACGACGTATGCTTGCTTTCTCATAGGATCATGGATCTCCACCAAATGACAACAGGGGTGGAGAGAAAAGCAGAAATAGTGGGGCTGAAAATCAACTCCGGCAAAACAAAGATGATCAGCCTCGGAACCTAGTCATCTTTTCTCATAAATATTCCTCAACAACCGGTAGAGAAAGTACAGAGCTTCCAATACCTTGGAAGTATCATCTCTACCGAGGGTGGCACCGAACAGGACATCAGCAGTCGAACCGGGAAGGCAAATGCCGCTTTCGGCATGCTTAGAAATATATGGAGAAATAACTCTCTAAGCTGTTTCGATCCAACGTCAAATCCGTTTTACTTTACGGTTGCAGCACTTCGAAAGTAACAGTAGGTGTCACTAAGAAGTTGCTAACGTTCATTAATAGATGTCTACGAAACATCCTTAGGATTTTCTGCCCTAATCATATATCAAACGAAGAGCTCCTCAGGAAAACGGGTCAGGAACCTATTGACTCTATTATACGATGTCGAAAGTGGCAGTGGATCGGACACACGCTTCGAAAAGGCGACAACTGTATTGCGGCGTATGAAATGCAGTGGAATCCGCTCACTCAAAAAGGAAGAAGAGCTGGACGATTGAGAAGCTCATGGAGAAGGACAGTCGAGGAAGAGTCAGCCCAACTAGGCAAGAGTTGGAGGGAGTTGCGACTCATATTAGGTCCGAGGACCTAAGTAAGTACGTAAGTAATGGGCTGCCCCTTTCTTCAAGAGGATTTTATCAAACTTAGGAAGAGGTAGCCCCATTAACTCACTGATGCTCGTCTTCACCGTAGTAGTGGCAATTGCTGGTGTAAATGCGAAGTACCCATTATCCGTTTATTGCTGCTCCTAGCAGAAACACATGCGTAGTTCAGTTGTTTTCGTTCGTTTTATTTTTGTCGTCTTTTGACTGTATGTCTTTTGACCGTGGTTGGAGGCGATTTCCAATCTCGTGGTCGGCTGGTTGATAGAGCTTAGGGTTTTTTAAGCCATTTGGTAAAGTTAGTAAATTTCAAAAGGTTTTTGCTTGGAATGTCAGAGAATTCCTCCAAGTGGTTGAAGAAGTGTCTGCCTGGGAGAATATTTTTCAGGTGATATAGCACAGACAGAGAGAGAGAGACCTAAACTGTTGTGTCTGCTTGATAAAGATGAAGTGTTGATCATATTCTTGCTAGCGCATCGGCGCTTTCATTACCTAGGACACCACTGTGACCTAACAGAGCCTTATGGTTGTGCTGTGTACCAAGAACAAAAAGTTACTTTGATTTGATTTCAATGGTAGAAATTGCTTTTATTGCCGCTTGGCTATCAATGAAAAAGCTGATATTATCTTGCGGTATTGCCAACATTGAGACTTGTCTAGTACCTTTCGTCACTGCCAGGACTTCAAACTTGGAAGATACTGCTGTAATCAGAAAGTCTGAATGAGCTAGCTAGTACAAGGGTTTCTGAAAAGAACCCTGCACCAACACCGTCTAGGAATCGTCTTTATGTACCTTAATATATATTGATGTCATCGATTCGCAAAGGCGTAAAAGTCTCAACGGGGTGTTATGTAGTAAGTGCATACCCTATTTCCCGTGTGTTTCTGTAGAATCTGCGCATGGCCTATGACGCTGTGTCTCCAGCTACCAGTTTGGTTAAACCGAAGTGCGCTATTGGCTGCTGATTCCTGTATACAAATAGATCTAGGGGTCTTAAGTTGAGTATAGTTTTCAGACCCGCATAATAAAATAAAATTTGAATTTTGTGAACTAAAGGGTTTCTAACTTTGACTGGTGATTGTGGCCATATTGTTGAAGATATATTTCTTAAATTGGTTGACATTTATTAAGTGTATTTTGCCAAATCAAAATAGCGAGTAAAAACATTTAACAACATGCGCATATAATTGAATTGTTGTTTATGAAATGGGGTCTTCTGATGTTCAAGGAACAAAATCCATATTCATAAGTTGGGACGATCACAATCCAGGGGCCAAATTACCGCATCAGTTATCGAGTAATACGTGACTGAATTATGTGAGTTTGGCATTACCGCTTACGTCATCGAGCAATCGATTACTCTAATTTGACGTTTTCATTCGATCACTGATGAGACCCACTCACTCGCTCACTGAAGCCGTAATTTGGCCCCGGGTCATCACCATCAATAGCGAGCACTAGCGGCCGATGATAACCAACTTCTTTTGGACTTAATTGGGTGATATGGACACCGAAATGTAGTTTTAACAGGTTGGCGCTTCTTGCCAAACAGCCCGTTTCACAATGGGCATTTTGCGCGAGCGATTTTTAAACATGGTTATCTCACCACTGGCCACCGAAATCGAGCAATCTCCGTTACACTTCTTTGTGTGGGGTTTTCTTAGAAGGCAGGTCTATGCCAATAAATCACAAATCATCGCTGCCCTGAAAGCCAACATAATTAATTCCACTGGTCATATTCAGTCTAATATATGCACCAGAGTTGTGGAAAATTTAAGGTTTCGGATACAGCTGACAAGGATACTTTATTACATACTCGTACTTAATGCCACACATGGGCCCTGGAAATAAATTAAGAAAATCTTAATAATATCTCAATCGCAGTTTTATTGTTTTATTCAAATTGAAAGATAGGAAAACCTTTTAGATTTTATTTGAGTGTGTGAAATGGGATGATCTCTGAGATATTTTTTCAATGAAGATTTTGAGTTTTATAGCTTTAAAAATATTATCTCTAAATTTTACGCCCAGAAATATCCATTCCAAAGAGTTTTTCCCGACGCGACAATTAAAAATCGATAAATCTTGGGGAAAACTCCCAACCATGAGTGGTTAAAAAAGAGAAAGAACATTAAGCAGGAGCGACCAATACACTCGTACGTTGGTTTTAAATATTTTGAATGTGAAATAATTAACAGGGGTGAGTCTGTCACATTAATTAAATCACTGTGTATACATCTTAAGTTAGGCTCAAGGAAATATTGATTGTTAAAAATTAAATACATACATAAGTAACGCCTTAACAAATATCTACATTTATGTAGTTATTATTGGTTTTTAAAACACTAATTGTGATTGTGTTCAAGTATGTATGTTTATCGAACCAACCTGTCTTCACTTTCTCTATCGACGGAAAGGACTTATGTCTACGACAAAAAGGCGGAAATGGGATTGGAAGCGGCATCCGAGGAAGCTAAGCAGCTGACGAAACAGAAGTGGCAAGAGCTCGGAAGGCAGAGGGCGATGGATGGCAAGGCTGAGTGGAAGGACCAGAAACACGGTGAGGTTAACTATTACGTTACCCAGTTACTCACCGGACACGGATACTTCAACGCCTTTCTCCACAGGATCGGTAAAACGAGCAGCCCAGCCTGCCAGTACGGGGACTCTCAAGAAGATGACGCGCAACATACCCCCTTTGCCTGCAGCAGATGGGAACCCGAAAGAGAAGAACTAGAGAGAAACATCGGCATTATCACTCCAGAGAATATTGTTGAAAAGATGAGATGCTGGCCAGCGAACAGAATTGGAACAAGATCTGCACCTACGCCAACCACCTTCTCAGAAGGAAGAAAAGAGAGGAAGAGCAGTTCCACGAGACAGCGTGAGCCCACAATGGGTACTAAAACAGGACCCCTCCCCCTTGAAGTAATACGAAAGTGGTTCCGAGGGGTAATCGTCGAGACACTTTTTGAGGTTTAGCCGGTATGCCGTTATGAGGTTTAAATCCATTGGAGAGTCCGGAGAGGTATGGATACTTCCTTATGGTGCGTCAAGCATTCCTCCAAAAATATAAAAACAAAAATCTTTCACCTGTCTATAAACGATTGCCTAAAATAAGTTTCCTATATGTGTAACATATAGTTATATGCACCTACTCGTACATTCAACCAAATAGTTCACCTGTTTTCCATAAGCATGGTTGCAACTGTGCAGTTGTGCAACTAAAAATTGAATGTGCGCGCCTAGCCTAAGTGTCAAAATATTCACTTTGATGAAGATAAAATTTGTTTTTGGAAGCGGATACTGACTTTTGTGCAATATTTTAAATTTAACACTTCCTTTTATTTTCACTTTGCAATTTTACATACATATGGATGTCAGATTCATCAAAGTATTTGGTCCTTTTGTAATTGACACACTTGTTAAGTTCCTTTATTAACATTTCTCTAACCCAGTCCGAAATGTTTTACATTCCACAGACACTGAATTATGGTATGGTAAATGTAATAATTAAAAAGTGTTTGACTTAACTCCAATGAGCGAGGACAATCGAGTTGAGCCAAGCCTCTTTCAATTGAATGCAGACGAAGGTCGGGTTGAAACTTATTACAATCTCGGTTTAACTTTGCATACCTTCTCATTTAAAATTTTTATAATCTCTATTTTCCTTGATAATTTGTAGAGATTTATTAGTAAATAATCTAATAAATGTATCCAATGATAAGTAATTTATGAGTCTCCGATTATTTAAAACCTGAAAAATTGCATATATTGATATGAAAAAAAATGGGGATCGTAGTATTTCGTGAAAAATTATTTTGCAAGTCCTTACTTGTTAGGTTTAACAAGTTCAGCATATACAAATAATTTTTTGATGCTAGAATAACTTTTTCAGGGAGGACCAATATCGGGAAGAGTTTGATTTCTTGTTAACTTTTTCAAGATTGCTTGACTTGGAGTAATTTTTAATTGCCAAACGTTTCAAACCAAAATTCCCCGTTCTTAATCTGTACTGTAAGTGAGATAAACTCTAAATTTTAAAATACCAATAATTGCGAAAATTTTAAATTGAAAAAGCTAATCAACCAGATTAATAAAAATATAATAAAGAATTTAACCTCTTACCGTGAAAAATCAATTAACGTGTGCAAGCAATGAACCGTTGTTGTATATGAACACTGAACTATGTACACAACAACCAGTCTCAATCCGGCCCTGTTCAGGTTTCATCCAATATTGCAGACTAAGTATTTATGTTGCTCTGAAATTTGTTTGTATCCTCTTTGTATACAAAAAGAATAGACAATATCGTCTGGTATCGGTGTTGACATTTGAACCGAGTTGTATTTTTGTTTAATGCTTAGTATACCTAACGGGGATTTTGCTTTATATCTGTTTGCAACAAGTTTCTTAAAAATTTAATTAAGATAAGCTATTGACTATGCCAAAAAAAAATGAAAGGAAGAAGAGAAAAATATTATTACCACAAACCGCTTCTAAATCCATCATTGTATTTCAGAGAGAATG
Source organism: Philhelius festivus (assembly GCA_963931855.1). NCBI lineage: Eukaryota > Metazoa > Arthropoda > Insecta > Diptera > Syrphidae > Philhelius > Philhelius festivus. Next base: position 140,433,822 of record OZ007556.1, on the reverse strand, counting down.
GTGACACTTGTAACGTTTAGATATTTCTTTGGTATAACTCAAAAACTTAATGTTTTACTAAATTGCAGTTAATTTTTTTTTCAGAGAAAATATAGTCATATGAGAGGTATGTGGTGCTCACACAAAAAGTAGAGACCCAAGCGTCTAATAGGTTAGGTTAGATTAAGGTTGCTGCTAGCCGGAAAAGCCAACACACTCGGACCAATATTTGGTCCGTTGTGATACCACAGGATTCCAAAAATCACCCTTACTCGTTAAACCATTTGGAGCTAGCAATGAAGCGTTTGAAACAGTGAATGTCACTAGGATTATTATACTAGAAGTCTCCCAAGTGGAGTCTACGTCCTTGTGCTGGGGCAGGACAAGAACATAGAAGGTGAGAAACTGAATCCTCTTCTTCTTCATCCATGCAGCTTCTACAAAAATCATTTGCAGGAACTCCAAGTCGAAAAAGCATGTCTACCTATTAGGCAGTGTCCAGTAAGGACACCTATAACGGAGCTAATGTGCAATCTACCAATAGAAATTAGTTGCTTTGAGAGCATCAAACAATGGCCAAATTAGTTTTGTAGACTGGCAAGTTGGGGTGCTGGTCCATCTATGCTTTGCTTTCTTAATGGTATCATGCTTTAGCATAAGTTTACAAGTAGCTAGGGGTATACCGATGTTAGATTTGCTATCCGAACAAGGTAAAATTGTTCCATTTTTTACAAGTTTGTTGGCTTTACAGTTACGTGGAATATCTTTATGACCCGGCACCCATATTAGGTGAATGTTAAACTGTTTTGCCATCTCCACCAGAGATGATCGACAATTTTGGTCTGTTAGTGAGTTTGTCGAGACAGAGTCCGATGACTTTATGGCAGCTTGACTGTCTGAGAAGATGCGTATATCAGTAGTCGATATCACGTTTTCTTTGAGCCAAGAGAGGACTTCTTTGATTGCTATAAGTTCTGCCCGTAACACGCTACAGTAATTGGGAAGACGAAAAGAGAGTCAAAGGTTTAATCTTTCGGAGTAAACGCCTCCACCGACCCCGTCATCCGTTTTAGATCCATCTGTGTAGAAATGAATCGCTTCGTCTACCAAAAATTACTCATTTTCCCAGGTAGACCTGGAAGGGATGGACACTTGAAAGTTTGTATTAAATTTTGGATGAGGGGTGGTGTAATCGACGTTACTGGGTAGAGATCTGAATGAGTTCAGTATAATAGAGTGGCCTAAATCATTATTGATCCACTGCGAGGAGGCTTTAAGCCGAATGCCTATGCTAGCGGCCGATTGTTTGCTATAGATATCTAGCAGTATAAGATGAAACAGAACATCAAGTGCAGCGGAGGGGGTTGGGCGAAGAGCTCCACCCATGATTAAGCAGCCTGTTCGTTTGACTTTGCTGAGCTTGTCGCGGTTTGTTGCTGTTTCCAGCGCGTCCACCAGACTGTTACTCCTTATGTAAGGATCGGTCTAATGACCGAGATGTATTGCCAGTACGTATAATGTGGTTTTGTATACTCCATTTGTTACCTACGACTTTTTTGCAAGAGAATAGGGCTACATTGGCTTTAATGATTCTCTCTGGAATATTGGGCTTCCAGCTTAATTTCTTGTCCAAAATAAGACCCAAATATTTTGTTTTATTGCCTTTACATCTAATGGGACATATTCAAAAAATTCTTCCTGTTTAAACGTTAGCATTTTTCTTGTTATTTTAAAATTTTAGCCAGTTAGCTTCTTTTTTAATTCTGATGAATTTATTCTTTATGGGAAGTTCGACTCCATCTATTTCGCGACGAAATTTAATTTTCTACGAAAAGTGTTTAAATGTAAATTTTCAAGTTCCGCTTAGTTGTCGACTTTTAAAGTTCCGACCAGTGTTACCTTTCTCTAAGAAAAGCAGGGCTGATTTATTAAGAACTGTTTTGTGGTTTAAATGTGCATATCCTCTCGCACTAAAAAAAAATATAAGGAAAACCTTTAGCTATATTGTTCTTTCCTAAAAGGTATATTCACTAGGCCTTAGAAGAAAAGAGTTGATATGTTTAATATTTTGTTACATTTATTCTTCTTATTCGAATGCATTCCTTTAGAATGAAATCTTCTGTATTATACTCGTAAGAGAATCCATTGATGGTACTGCTTTATGGATACCGTTTTCTGGTTGAGATAATCGGGCAGAGCTATTTATGTACAGAGTTCGCCATCTTTTATGTGGGTATGTGAATATTGAATAACTTTAAAAAATAAAACCGATTTACATAGTTTAGGTATTTTAATTTGACCTTTAAATTCTATTTGGAGTAGTTTCTGAATACAAAATCAATCAAGTTGGCCAAGCTAACATATGCCATTTTTGCTGCGTTTTTCATAATTTTATTCGAGCAACGCAGGCGGTACAGCAACACTCGTAATTTCGGCACGAATATTTGCTTTTAGTTCGTCAATGATCTGAGACTAGCTAGTGTACACTTTACTTTTAAAATAATCCCACAAAAAGAATTTCGAAGGGGTTAAATCCGTAGATTTGCCATTTTTGTCAGCAGACTTCCGGGAAATTTTCGTTGCAGAAACTGCATTGTTTGGTTTTGAATGTAGGATGGCACACCATCTTGTTGAAATCAGTAACCATCCAGACCTTTTTCACACATTTGTGAGGAGTTATAATCTGCCAACCTCTATCGACATCGATCCCTATTATAGACTGTTTCGTCTTCTCTAAAGAAAAACGACCCAATTATGGTCTTGGCGCAAAACGCCACCCGACCTAAAAAGCCAGTTTTTGGTCATGCAATGGCGTTTGATGAATCTAATGTGGATCCGGTTACAAGCGATTCATAATTAAAATTGTCCTGAATTGCCGTTTCGAAAACATGTCGACTCTAGTCAATCGGTTAATAAGTGTCAAAGTTATTCAATGTTTACTCGTAAAAAACGATGTTACGAGTAATCATAGCGCACCCGTTACGCAGAACGTTTTGATTGTCACTATCACTATATATTTTATTGGAAATATGTAGATTCGATTAAAAAAAAAAAACAAACCGCTTTTGCATTACGCAGATGAATTAAGTTTTGATTTCAACATCAGCTTCAGCATTGCACTTAATATTGCTCAAATTAAATGTCTTAATTATTTATATAATTATATTCCTTGACAGGGAACCGTGGGGATTTTACCTTCATAGAATTCCGCCACCAATTTGAACTATTTAAGATTCAAAGTATTCTCGCGTTTACACTCACCTTAGGTGAAACTTGCAAGCTCATAATCATAACTATTATGTAATTTGAATCGTTCGCCACCCCGGCGAAAATTTAAACCTTTAAGAAGAGAAAAGATACATAATATGCCAATAACCTTCATTGATAAATACATATTTAAATAGGTATGTATCTATAATGTTGTATTTCTAACAGTCAAGCTTTTCATAATATCGGCATCTGACCTGCAAGTCTAACCTACATACATTGGTCTTCTTAGAACTTACAAAGGCGTAGATCAATGTCAATTATAAAGGTTTGCATTTGAAATATTTTCTGATCGTCATTCAATGGCATGCGTGTCATGTTGAACGCAGACTAGAACAGCCAACAATAGTGTGGGTTGGCTTTCTGGCTTCAAACATAGTGCCTTTAAGAGGACCGAAAATAGGTTAAATTGCATTAGTTAAAATGATCGAATTTGAGGAAACTTGACATTACGATGATATCTATCTACTTAAGACCAAAAAAGTCGATTCATGAATTCTATTTTCCCGTAGGGCCACAGCCTAAAAAAGTGCATCAACTTCTTTTAGACTTGACTAGCTTGTGAATTAATTTTTTTAATAGTCATAAGTCACCCAATAGCTTGTGAATTAAAGCCAAGCTTAAACTAAAAATTAATTAATTACACAGAACACCTAAGTCAGAGTACAGACCTTATTATTACAACCAGGTTCTGTACAAGGAAGCCAACATAAACAGAATTGATAATTTTTTGTTAAAGCGCCATCGGTTCAGTAGATCTGTGTCCGATCCGGACCGGAGAAACAGGGTGAGACAGGAGAAATAAAATGCACGACTGGATCGCACGAATTTGCTCCTATTTAAAAAACTAAGAATTTCAAAAATGAATGTTATTAGAGAAAAACTGTTCATAAGCATAAAAATTAATTTTTTAAACGACTTAAACAACTTCTTTAGTAGTTGGAGGTAAAAATAGAATGCCATGTGATTCAAGCAAATATAGGTTCATGCAAGAACAAAAATTATAAGTCGTTGTGGTGTTTTCTTAAAAAAATAAGCTTTTATATACAAAATTTTTAAAACATTTTTAAGAAAAAATTTTGGTAGGCCAATTTAAAGTTTTTATTATTGATTGAATAAAAATTAAATTTACAAAAAAAATATTGAGCCATTTTCGAGATATTGAATTTTCAAAAAAAACAAATAATTTTTTTTTTAAATCAAAAAAATGATTTTCGTAAAGTTTTGAAATGCATTGTTTTTAAGACTTCTTAGAAACTTCTCTCTAAAAAATTTCATTAAAATCCGTTATGCCGATAATGAGAAATTCAAAATTTAAAAAAATCGCTCTATGGTAGGTACAGTCAGTAATGTCTTGATTTCAAAATTTTTTTTATTAAATTATAGATCTTAAAAAATAATTGAAAGAAAAAAAATGTAAGTAAAATTCTCAGGACCGTTTTCGAGAAAAATACGATTTTCGAAAACCATGTTTTAACATTTGTATGGAGGGTACCGTTATTTTTAGGTACAACAATTTTTTTTTCTTAAATCTTATAATTTGTATTAAAAAAACTTTTATTTATCAAGTTTTGAAAAAATCGAACATGGGGTTTTCGAAATATTAAGTTTTCAAAAAAAAATTTTGAAATTTTTTTGAAAATTTTAATACACAATAATATTGAAACTGCTGGGGAGCCTTAGAAAATCAAAAACAGAAAAATGGTTCCAAGGGGGGTACCAAAAATAACCATTTTTTGGAAATTTTCTTTTAATCATTACCTAGGTTTAACTAAGAGAAATTTTATGATTTTTTTTTTAAATCTGTGGCACAGTTTTTGAGAAAAAAAAAATATTTATAAAATTTCGAAAAAAATTCGTATGGCAGGTGTCGTTATTTTTGGTCTTAGGCGCCAGTTATAGCTATCATTGAAAACCATCATTGAAAATTTTGTTTTCACTTTTTGGGATAGTTAAACTATGAACACTGAGAATGTTTGGTATACAAATGAAGCTAATCAACTATATATTTTACTTTTGCAATTAAAAATTAAAAAATCTGTTCAATATTTCTCAAAAAACTAGTTTTAATTTTTCAATGATGAAAATCGTTTTCAATGAACAGCAGATTTTCGTTCCAACAAAGTGGAACACAATCGTTTCAATGATTTGTGTTCGATTCTCTTTCTATTCTCATGTGTCAGTTTTTTTTTTAATGATCTACTCTAGCCTCAAAAAATTATTCAGGTTGTCTTTGTAATTTATAGTGATGGGTAGGATACGAATTTAAAATGAGTTTGTATGAGGTATTAATTTTTCGAAATGAGGTGGTATTTTGTCTCACCTCAAATGTCCCATAGGATATAACTATTTTAATGTGCATTTTAACAAAAAAAATAAGTTTTTCAATGACGTCTCTACAATTCTAATGATCATGAAATTTGAATAAAACATACAAAGTTATATATGTTTTTATGTACCTAGATACATAGACTAGCACAAAAGACACTTAGGATAGGCGCGCACATTCAATTTTTAGTTGCACAACTGTTTGGTTGCTTATAGGAAACAGATGAACTATTTGGTTGAATGTCCGCGGAGGTGCATTTAATTATATGTTACACAAAATAGCGAACTCATTTTAGGCAATCGTTTAGTTTGTGTCAAAACACAAGCTTTTTAGTTGCTCGAACCAAGCAGTTGCGGAACTAAAAGTTTAATGTGCGCGCATAGCCATATAGAGTAATTCTGTGAGAGTCGGTTTATGGAAAGCAAAGCAGCGAGTAGGAAACTATAAACTAAACTGGACTAAACACTAATCACGCACCCGAACCCCAAAGAAATGATTTTTTTTCTTATAGCTCATATCTCTAACAAAAACAGAACAAGAAAATGATTGCAGTTAGCAAAAAAAAAGCTTTAAACAATAACAGAACATGCGACATTTTGTATTGCCTCATGAATGAGGTACCCATCACTAGTAATTTATTTTCAATGACAGATTTTTTCAATGACAGCGAAATTATTGATTGCTATAACCGACTTCTCAAAAAATATTCCACCATTCCACTGATTTGTGTTTCAATGATGGTTTTCAATGATAGCTATAACTGGCGCCTTACAAAATCAAATCAAAAAACATCCGGGGAGAAAAAATCAAAATCATCAGCAAGTGACTTATGAATTAAAAAATTTAATTCCCAACCTACTAAGTGACTTATGAATTAAAAAAATTTAATTCAAAACCAACTTAGTGACTTATGAATTAAAAAAAATTTAATTCATAAGTTAATGGATAAATGCTGATTAGAAAAATTATGAAATGGATAATTTATAAGCTAGCGTGATAATCTTATGATTTAAAAACTAGATTTGAAAGCTTTCGTTAATAATTAAATAATTATGTAGTCAAAACAAGCTTAAAAATTTCCAATCTACCAACTAACTTATGAATTAAATTTTTTTTAATTCACAAGTCACTTAGTAGCTTAGGATTTAATTTTTTTTTAATTCATAAGTCACTTTGGGGGTTGTGAATCAAATTTTGTTTAATTCATAAGTCACCAAATATCTTATGAATTAAATTTTTTTAATTCACAAGTCATCTATAGACTTATGACTTAAGGATTTTTTAATTCAAAAATTCGCAACCCTGCCTATAAGTCGCAAGTAAAAATTGACTTTGTACATTATGTATGTATGTCTTAGACCACTTATATTAATTTAAGTGTAATATTCGGTAGGAGAAGTCAGGGTGAAACAAATAAAATTATAAAAACCAAAAAAATATGTTTATCTCTGGAGTTTGATAGAAATATAATAACTTCATAAAACAGCATTAACTTTAGGTACATCGAGCTAGAACCTAAACGAGTAAACCGATTTTCTTATTTTCCAAAAACCGTCATGCTTAAAAGCACTTTGACTATTTATCTATGCGCGCTGTTAGTCTCCGAACGGCTAAGAAGAGAGGCACTTTTTCATTACAAGATATACTTGGAGGATCTGAAATTTCAACCTTCCACACAGGAGGCAGTTATTACTCCTGCAACAATACATTTCTGTATTTAGGTAACATAGCCTCAATATCCAGCGATACCCTAGGCCTTCGACGTGACAGTCCATCAACGCACTAACAATTATGTCAACAGGTAGACTTCAAAAATCAATGTAAAGCAGTTCAGCCTGTTACAAATGTGTGCGGTAACGAGTTCGACTGCTCTGTTCATTACAAACAGATATTTTTAATTCAATCAAATTTTTTCTGATTTTAAAAATTTATAAAAGCAATAAATTCCGAGTGAAACTTTTGAACTAACCAACTATGTACATATATAGATTTTTCGAATTCGAAAAACATTTTCAGAGAAACTTTATTCACGAAAACACACAATGGTTTGAAATGATGTGGACTTTTTTATGGAACCGCTTTTAAGGTGAAACCCTCCAAACTTGAATACAAAAATGAGAACACTCAAAACGCACATAATATTATTTATTGACATTCAGTTGAATGTGTAGACATGGTATCATTTCCATGGCTAGAGAAGGATTGATATTTTTAAAACCTGATCCATAAACGTCAGAAAAATAGGTTGTCCAAAATCTACGAAATCTCATCAATCACATTCTATAAGTTCTTACTGTGATATTTCGCAGTACACATATTAAATGCAAGTGTATTACTTCTCATAGCCTTACACTGTCTACAAGAAAGTCTCTGTGATCCAATACTCGTACATAGGGGTAACAACCTGAATGAAAGTGTGACTATCAGGAAGATTTTACCGTACTATTCCGGAACTCCGAAAGCAATAAAATGGTATACAGATCCAATTCTTAAACTTGTCATCCATCATTTTTAACAATCTTTAGGTGTACTATGAACGAGCATGTAATCTCTTTCCGATTGTTAAAGTTTTTTGTCCAGTGTTGAATAGTTTGTTTTTTCTTAATGTTTGTTTGAAGGCTAGAGTGAAGAATGCATGGCATTATCGTAAACTAATGACCCCGGGGTCTTGTATGATGATTTGTGTCATTGCTTTACTTATCTTGAGCTGTCGAAAAAATTGTTTAATTGCTTTCTATTGATATACTATGTTGTACACAATTGTATATCTTTCGGGCTTACGAGGAGTCTTGGGACACATTTCTTGTATGACGCCCACTTTTGTATTTATCTTTCCATTTAAAAAAAAAAATCTAACTCTAAATTGTAATCAATTTCAATGACAACTGGGAAGACGAAAAATTATGTACATCAAATTTCCCAGATAGCTCCAAGAACTATTTTTAGGACAAAAAAGCCACTTTTTGTAGTTTCATGTTAAAAGTCATTTTTACTTCGTTATTTTCAATTGATTTTATGTTAAAAGTGAAAAATAATGAAAGACCAGTTGAAAATATTTATGATTTTGTTTTGATTTCCCGATTTTGAGCGATTGATTTGTCTTTATTCGATTTTAAAACTATTAAATAAAAAGTTGTTAAAGGAAAAAAGACCTTTCTTTTGAATTTTTGGTAAGTCAAATGGTTCAAACTTTTGTAAAACGGAAGTTTTAAATTCCTTGGCGTCATAGTTTTTACATACATATGTATACATACATAGGTACTATATGCTAAGTTATGCATTCATTAAAAAAAAAATTGAACTCGAGATTTTGATCAGAATTGACATTACGATGATAGCGAAGACTTAAAAAGTGGGTCTCGCAATTCTGTTTGTCGGTTCGACTACAGCCTAAACGGCTCGGCCGATTTTGTTTAAACTCAGTAGATATCATTTTTATTTTTCCCCCGAACACGTTTTTTTCTTTTTTTTAAGACCAAAAATAACGGTTTTTTCGAAATTTTTCGAAATTTTATAAATATTTTTTTTTTCTCAAAAACTGTTCGACAGATTTAAAAAATAAAAATGCAAGAAAATTTCATTTAATTAAAGCTAGCTAGTTGAAAAAAATTTGCGAAAAATGGTTATTAAAGGTAGCCCCCATGGAACCATTTTTTTCGTTTTTGATTTTCTCAAAAACGGTAAGTACAACTGATTTTGATTATTTTTTTTTGTTAAAGCTCCCCAAAAACTTTAATAGAATTGTGTTTTCAAATTTTCAAAACAATTTTTTTTGGATTTCTGAAAAAAACTTCAAATTTTTTTTTTCAAAACTCAATATTTCGAAAACCCAATGCTAGATTTTTTTAAACTTGATAAATAAAAGTTTTTAATATAATCTACAAAATGTGAGAAAAAAATTTATTTTACCTAAAAATAAAGGTACCCACCATTCAAATGTAAACAAAAATTTTAAAAATGGTTTTCAAAAATAGTATTTTTCTCGAAAACGGCGCCTAGAATTTTGATGAAAACTGTTTTTTTTTCAATTATTTTTTATGATTTTTAATTTAATTAAAAAAAATTGAAATTCAGATATTACAGCTTGTACCTACCAAAGAACCATTTTTTCGAATTTTGAATTTCTCCTTAATGACATGACGGATCTTAATGATTTTTTTACAGAGATGCTTTCAAAAAGTTTAAAAAATATTGCATTTCAAAACTTTAAGAAAATTATTTTTTTGAATTTTGAAAAAAAAAATCTATTTTTTTTTCTTGGAAAATTCAATATTTCAAAAACGACTTAATATTTTTTTTTGTAAATTTAATTTTGATTTAAACAATAATAAAACTTTAAATTGGCGTACCAAAATTTTTTCTTAAAAATATTTTAAAAATTTTGTTTAGGTATAAAATCTTATTTTTTTTAAGAAACCACTACAACGATTTTATAGGTTAACACTAGTTTATAAGATATACTCTTAATGTGTATAGCCTTTCGAAATAAATAAATAAACGACTTATAATTTTTGTTCTTGCATAAATTCATATTTGCATAACATTCTGATGCTATCTCTTACTACTAAAAGAGTTTAAAAGATAAAATTTATCCTTATGAACAGTTTTCTCTAGTAACATTCATTTTCAAATTCCTAGTCTATTACATAGGAGCAAGTTCGTGCGACCCAGTCGTGCATTTTATTTTTATTTATTTTTAAGACCGAAAATAACGGTATCTGCCATAAACATTTTTTTTATTTTATTAAATTATTTTTTTTTCTCAAAAACCTTTTCACAGATTTAAAAAGAAAATAACAAAATTTCGTATTGCAGCTGCAACTGGAGTAGAAAAAAGAGAGCTGGAGTCCCTGTACCGCACGAGAAAGAGAGAGGTTCACCGCAGTGTAAGACGTGACAAGCGTAACCACATTAAATCTTTGGCCCAATAAGCAGAAGATGCTGCTAACAGATGCGACAGTAGAACCGTCTACAGCATTACTAAGGAACTGCCAAAATATTAACGAAAATAGTACTGGAATGCATCAGGCAACATCTAGAAGTCATACTCAATGCCGAGCAAGCAGGTTTCCGCGCTGGATCCTCATGCATTGATGATATCAATACTTTAAGGATAATAATTCAGTACGTCGAATATCGATCACCACTTCACCTGCTTTTCATTGAATTTGAGAAGGCTTTTGATAGCGTCAATAGAGAATTTATTTGGAAGGGTATCCCTGATAAATTAAAAGCTATTATTAACTATTATTATTTTATGGATCCAAATGTCACGTTTTTCACGAAGGGAGGCTGTCAGAAGAGTTTGAAGTGGAGTCAGACAGGGCTGCATTCTGTCACCAATATTGTTTCTGTTGGTGATAATGATAAGCGATGTCCTGCGAACTACTTTGACGGGAAACGGAGGAATTCGATGGACTCTGACGTCTCACCCGAAACATCTTGACTATGCGGATGACGTATGTTTGCTCTCTCATAGGATTATGGATCTCCAGCAAATTACAAAAGGGGTGGAGAGAGAAGCAGAAATCGTGGGGCTGAAAATCAACTCCGGCAAAGCAAAGATGATCAGCCTAAGAACCCAGTCATCTTCTCTCATAAATATTTCTCAACAATCGGTAGAGAAAGTACAGAGCTTCCAATACCTTGGAAGTATCATCTCTACCAAGGGTGGCACCGAACAGGACATCAGCAGTCGAATCGGGAACGCAAATGCTGCTTTCGGTATGCTTAGAAATATATGGAGGAATAACTCTCTAAGCTTAAGAACCAAGCTACGGCTGTTTCGATCCAGCGTCGAAAAGGACAGTCGAGGAGGAGTCAGCCCAACTTGGCAAGAGTTGGAGGGAGTTGCGACTCAAATCCAGGAACCGAACACGATGGCTAGCTGGCGTTGTGGGTGCCCTAGGCCCCACTAGGGGTCCCCCACGGACATAAAAGGTCTGAGGACCTAAGCAAGTAAGTAAGGAAGGCTCCCCAAAAAAATCTTCAAAACAATTTTTAAATTTTTGTTTTTTTTTTCTTTAAAAACTAGAACCTCATGGTCTACTTTTTTTTTAAACTTGACAATTAAAAGTTTGTGAATACAATTTACAGGATGTGAGAAAATCGAAAACCGCACCTTGAATTTTGAATTTCTCATTAACGACATAACGGATTTTAATATAATTTTTATAGAGAAGCTTCTAAAAAGATTGAATAAAATCCTCGAATATATCTTTAAGTCTTCCAATCACTGTAGTGTGTTCCAGGCGGAACTTTTGGCCTTGGCTTAAAGAAAACGTGATATCAAATAAAGTTATCCGCACCTTCTCAGACAGCTAAGCAGCCATCAAATCTCTTGATTCTGTCTCTATCAGTTCGATAACAGCCCTTAACTGCCTATCGTCTCTGATTGGGATAATGGCGCAGCAGTTTAAGATACACCTCTGCTGGGTGCCGGGCCACAGAAATATTTCAGGAAATTGTAAAGCTCACACCAAAAGTGGAACAATGATATCTTCGCTGCTACATAAAGCAATAAAGTATTCCCATCGCTACGTGTAAACCTATTATGCTGAAGTAAGATGGTATACAGAGAATAGACCTTAGGTGGAACAATATCACCACCTATATTTGGTGATGAAACAGATTTTATCAATGCTGGATTTGAAGCGCTCCAAATATTTGTCATATTAACAATTCTTTTGTCGTATCAACAATTTTCTTTGTTAATGTCACAAATTTGTTTTTTTTTTTCACTATCGGATTAACAAAATTATTTTGTTAAATCAACAAAAAATTTTGTCAATTTAACAAATTTATTTTGTTGAATCCACAAAATTTATTTGTCAGCTTAATAGAAATGGTTACTTTCAATTTAAAAATATTTCTTGTTTCAAAATAGCTTTTTTTGACCTTTAAGTCCACAAAAATTGGCGTTTCGTCCCTGCGATCTCACATCTAATCATCTGTGAGGGCGCATTGACGATACGCAATTTTTGTTAAATTCAGTTTATCTTACATCGATTTTTTGAAAAAAAAAAACCAAATGTGAACTATATCATACTCGTACAAATATTTGTCAATTTAACAAAAATGTTTTCATTTTTTGTTAAACTGACAAAAAAAAATTAACAAAAACTTTGTGATATTGACAAACATTTACAAAACAGATTTTTTGTAGATACAACAAACATTTGGTTTACATCACAAAAAACTTTGTGGATATGACAAAAATGTCTGTTTTATTTTGTTTTATTAACAAAAGTTGGTTTGTTAAACTGACAATATTATTTTTAGTGCATATTTTGTTAAACTGACAAAAAATCATGCAGAATTATATAAATTTTGTGAAATCAACAAAATCATTCTTTCGTATTGATAAAATTTAATCAAAACGATAAAATTATTTTATTGAAGGTCAACAAAAACGTTTTTATCAATATTACCTAGGAATTTATTTTCAGTGTAAAGCTACGAGCCGCAATACCTTTGACGTCACCGGACCACGGCACTGTGTTTTGAAATAAAACGTCTCTTATAACGTCGACAGTTCTATGGACGGTTCTGCAAACTGGTGATTTTGCAACCCAATGCATAGCTGCTACTCTAAGGAACTGGCAACCATTTCCGAGCCAATGCAAGCACAGGAGCAGTTGATTTTCAGCCGACAAACCATGATTGCAGTGGCGTAGCTTAGGGGGGGCGGTGGGGGGCGGTCCGCCCCGGGCGGCAGGCCTAGGGGGGCGGCAAAATGTCGCCGGTGATGCGGGTAGAGTAGAAATCATATGTTTCATGAAAGATCGTTTGACAAGTCAACAAACAACAATGATGTAAATTTGAAATTTGCCACCCTATCTGTGGTTCGTCGTTGACCGCTCTCGGCTGATTTTAGTGAATTCGTAGACGGTGAGTAGGGCCGTAAGAGTGCATTCCGTATCGTCAAACAAAACGTTCCGAAACTCTCGCGAAACTGAAAGGGAGTGTTCCGAAACATATGATATGCATATGCGAGATATGATAAGATAACTAGGATTCGACGGAAACGATATTCTAGTCTCAGCCAGCTCAATGTTTTTGCTCCCTCCCGCATCACAGAAAGTTGTTTCGATTGTATTGTTTATAGTTTAAATACTGTTGAATCTTCTAAAACTAAACACTTAGTACTTCACTCAACCTTTGAACTAGTTTTTGAAAATAAAAATGGTTAAAGGAAGCGGCGCGAAATACCACAAGAAAAAGGCTAAGAAAGAAGCAGACGCGAAGACGCAAAATATTTCAGTTCTAGTTCTGGTTCAAAAGCTACGTTAACGTCTTCGGCGGCATCCAGCAGCAGAGGAAGTGATTCCAATGTAAGTAAGATTCCTACATCTACAATCGTGAGTGGCCTAGAATTGTCCTCCGGCCAATATTCATGGGAATGCATAACTTATTTTACAGGCAGAAGAAGAAGACGTGCCTGCTGTCGAAGTTGGAAGTCGTTCTGGTCCCACCACAGAGCAGGGTCAAGACGAAGTCGACTCACCAAAAGTACCTCAAGCATCCAGTCACAAGCCTGCAGAAGAAGTGAACCTCGTCTTGCCAAAGACATGAAGCTGTAAAGACGCTTAAAAATAAGTTTGTGGAAGTTCTTGAGGTACTGGAAGAATTGACGGATCAGTAGTCAGTCTTCTTCTGACAGTCATGCAGTCATTAAACTTCCTCACTTTTCTTGGCTTTTGAGCTGCAGAGCTACCTGAAAAGATGACACACAGATTTACCTTCAGCAACGTGGACTGAGTGTGGATAAGTGTGCTCAGGAACTCTACGTTTTAAAAGCTCTCCTAGTGGTATAAGAGAGAAGAGACCGTTTCGTCCAAGCCGTAATCGACTTTTCTAAGACTCTTTGGAAAAAACTCGGAATCGAACTCAAAACGAGAGGAATTCGCAGGAAAAAACGCATGCATGGCGATGAATCCGCAGATGCAGCTTTGTCTCACGAGCCTCATTCGTAAGGCCCGTAGAATCCGTTTATGGAACCGCTGATCCTATTTTACTTTCAGTATAAGATACTTCATTGCCTGTGAAATGATGTCCCGAAATTTAATTTTAATTTAGTATTGAATGGGGGCGGCAAAATGGGTCTCCCGCCCCGAGCGCCGAGATGGTGCGCTACGCCACTGCATGACTGCGCTGTTTATTGTGCTCTAATTATTGTTCTCCAATTTTATTTAAAAGGAAATCCACTTGAATTTGGTTTAAGCGAAAGCGCTATTAAAATTAAAGTTTTGTAGTCCCGAAAAATTAATTCGGTCTCTATAATTTCTTATTATAACCGCGTCTTCACTATCGTCGAACAAAAACTCACGTCTTAACGTTTTCTTTGCAAACTTTTGATAAACTTATCAAAATTTGCTTTGCAAAAATTGAATTTACAGTTTTTGTGGAACGAAACAGCATAATTATTTGCAAAGTCTTTGCAAATTACACTTTTCAATATTAAGTTTTCACTTTGCACATGAGAACGTACGTGGAACAGAAATTGCAAAGAGAATATAAAAATTGCAAAGACTTTGCAAATTACACTTTTCATTTGAACTTATCACTTATCAAATTTAATAGTTCTGAGGAACGCAAAGTTTTGCAAATTGTCGAAAAATTTGATAAGTGCAAAGTGAAAAGTTGATAAGTTGTTTTGTGGAACAGGGCCCAGATCTCAAAAGGATCGGTAATTGGTTCTATAACAAAACACTGTTTGATGAGGAAGCACGCAACGCGGCTTGGAGTATATTCTAACGACTTCTGCAAAAGCTGCATGAACGAAGAAGAGCCCAAGCAACAATTTTTAGCCCTGGCTCCAGAATAACCGAGGTTACAAAAAAACCTAAGATAACTCTGGTCATAGTGGGGCTAGAAATGAGATACTTTATTACTTTAGTATGCTATACGGTAAAAACAAACCAAAAACTATCCTAAGGTTGATTTCGGTAAAGTTTTCTCTCTTGCACAACTTTTTGGTCTTATATTGGTTTGAAAAATTCCAAATTTAAACTGGTGATAATATTTGGATATTTTTTAACCCTTTTAAAACCAAATTGTCATTTTTCTGGTTCGAAAATAACTATTTTTAAATCTAGGTTGAATTTGAGTACATTTATCACTTTTTCCTAGCCTTAAGTAAAAATAGGTTATAATATAACTTTTTTTTCTTATGAGAAAAGTTATATAGTGGCTAAAAATAAACCAATTTTATGCTAAGTTTTCAGTAAGTCCTTAAATAATTTTTTTTTGTTACCGTTTGAGTTACATATTGGTTGAAATTTAACCCATTTTATACCATGTTTTCAGTGAGACTTTAAATAACTTTTTTTTCCGCATAAAAAGATTCATATAGGTTGAAAAGTAACCAATTTTATATAAAGTTCTGAGTAGGTCGTTTAATAATCATTTTTAAACATAAAAGTTATGTATAGGATGCAAATAAACCAATTGAATACTTAGTTAGTTTCGATTTATTCGGTAAAAAAAGTTATTTACAATTTACTGTAAATTTAGGATAAATTGTAGTTAATTTGGATCCAATTTTATGCTTTGTCGATAAAGAAAAAGTTATTAACCCTAGGTTTCCATTAAGTTATTAAAGAGCATTTTTTAAACTTATAGGTTGCAAATAAACCAAATCCAGATTTATTCTTTAACCCCAGCAACAACCACCACGCTCATCTTTATGGCTCGTCATTGTTTTCTTGTTCTCAGATCGGTTGGTTGAGTTTTATTTTTCGTACGCGAGCGTGATAATTAAAAATTAAAAAAGTTAAGTGTTTTTCTTAGTTTTTTCTTTCAAGTGAACATTTTGATTGGTAAGGCATTTTTTTAATAATAATATTTGCATAGTTTGTAGTGTGTTTAAAAATTATGAATAAGGATAGCAAAAAGTGTGATGTTTGGTTTTTTCCACTGCTTATTCATAGTTCAAAAAACTGGTAAATATTCTTTTTATAAAAATAATATTGTACATGTGTTCGTTTACAGGCTGATCTTCTTTTTATTCAAACATTCTTATTAATTTTTTATTCTTTTTTCTATTTTCACCACCACTTAGGCTGGCTGCTAACAAATCTTTGTTGTAAGTTCCATCAAAAAAAAAATGTAAGAAACAAAATTTCAATTTTATTTTTATTTTTAAACCAGAAACGAGTCATCATCATCACAGCAAACCTCATCAACTGACACCACTGCCATCACTACACAAACATCGATATTATTACTTCCAATTTTGCTTAATTTTTTTTTTTCTAATTGAATCGTTTATTTTCAAAATAGACATGTTCATCTTCAAAATTTTGCATTATGGTTACAAAAACTTTTGATTTTTCTTAACCCATTAACTCCCAAGTGTATTTAAAATTGGAAAAATCTTATTTTTATGGTATTTTCTGTTTATTAAGGTTAAAATAAGAACATTTATACAAAAAAAGTTTTTGAAAAAAATGTACGTTGTTGGTAATGAAGGTGTACTTTATATAGTACAATTGGATCATACATACTATTTCAATTTGAGTTCACCTGGAAATTTTTAAAACAGTGTTTATTAATACACAATGTAACATTTTACATTTCACAGCACCATTTGGATCGTAGATGGCACTGTCGACATCTGAATTGATTTGGTAATTTTTTGAGGAAGAATTAGTATCCTGGACTCTCCGCAATGCTTCTCTTGACAGTTAGCTTAGGTTGTCCTGCATTCAGACTGTGGAACCTAAAGGAGTGAAGAGTTATTGCTCTGGTGAATTCGAGTAGATCACCTCTATAATTATTCGTCAGCTTGTGGAGTCTCCAGGCATTGGAAACAGTGAACCAAACATGAAGGTGAAAATGTTCCACCACCACTTGTTGCCTCGAATTTCAATGGAATAGTATTTATGAATTGGTCATGGAGGTCCACACCACCCATATTTGTATTATAATTCTTGACCAAAAGAGGCTGGGGTATATTCACTTTTTGTGTTGCTCCTTGCTCCACCTTTTCACAATATCACACGGTTCGATCACATCGTAATTTGTGGCTATAGTAACTATGATGTTGTCCTTCCATTTTACAAAAACCAATTTATGGGTGGAACCAAATTGGTAATCAAAACTACCCCCACTATATTTTTGAAAGACTTTGTAAAGTGGTAAAGGACATTTTCTAAGTCGGTTGTCGCGAGCCGTTCATGTTGCTCTGAAGTATTTATCTTTTAAGATTTTCATGAGCTCATAGCTTGTGAAGAAGTTGTCAAAAAAGATTACATGGTCACTCGGACATTTTATGGTCTAGAACCACTCTTGAACCTAGCGGCAGACTTTTCATGGAAAGTTTCACATTTTTAGCTCCACGTAGGTGTCAAATTGGTATGAATAACCGTCTTTGCTATGTTCGGTTGCTTGGAAATCGGGTGAGAAAATTGATTTTCTCATACTTCTTTAACTCTGATAATGTTGTTCTCATATTGTCTTCATCTAATTCGTCTTCGTCAGTCACGTAGTCCACCGGTGGAGGAATCATGACGATATCAGCGTTGACGATATGTGCATTATTATGCAATTCTTCCAGAGCAGATTTTGAAAACGTTTACCATAAAAGTGTTTGACAGGTATAATTTGAAAAACCATTCTGATCACTAGAAAAATAATGCATGTATGATCCCATTGTACTTTTGAAAGTACATCAAACTTTGGCTTTGCTTACCTCCGTATATACACACACAAATATGAAGGGACTTGTATACTCGTAAAATTTATGTTTGTTTCAATAAAAATCAAAAAATAATTTTTAATATTTTGTAAATTGAAGTTTATATGACCACAAATGTTTTTGAAGGCCACAAAAAGAAAAATATTTCAGAATGCTTTTTACGAAAAGACAATTGGACAACAGCCTACACCAAGCATGTCAAACTCAATGGTTATCACGGGCCAAAACAGCAGGATCTAAATTTTTATGGGCCGCAAAAAAAAAAGAAAAGATTTTTGTATGAAACAAATTTATTTAAAGAAAGAACAAGAAGAAGAACAATAGCAATATTAATTTTTTCTGGCAGACACTTGGCATCTCTTTTCTGTTACCATCTTCTCAACTTGTGGTGAAATTTTGTTGGCAGTTATTACTTTTAGAACAGACCCCAAATGTAAATCAGTTATTCTGGATCTTACAGGTGACGGCAACTGTATTTCGTGATAAAGAGATTCCTTGAAAAGCCTTCACACTTTCAGGACAAACAATTTCTGCAGCTTTTATCATACATTCCTTGATGAAATCACCTTCTGTAAAAGGTTTCGAGTGTTTGGCTATCAACTCCGACAAAACGTAACTTGCATGTACCGCCGCTTCACTTTCTTGAAAAACTTTAGTAAACATGTGCTGTTGTTTTTTCAGTTCTAACTTTAACTCTTTAAGTTTTTGTTGCCTTATAATTCCTTCATAGCTGTCATATTTAGATTTATGTTGTTCATAGTGACGCTTTATGTTGTATAACTTTGGAACACTAATGTGGTTATTGCATATTAAACAAATTATTTTATTATTCACTTCACAACAAAAGTATTCTAGTTCCCACTTTTCTTGAAAATTTCGATGTTCATCACAAATTTTTCGTTTGGATTTACTACCACTTGGCTTTGAAAAAGACATACCGAACCAATTACAAAATTCTGATATACGAGTAAATTATGAAAAATTCTATTACGAATACTTCAAACAAGGAAGCCAAATATAAATTTATTAACTTGAATGACTGTTTCCCAATTTTTTTTCTACAAAGAAACAAACTCCCCACCTCACAGAAGTTTTCCCAAAAATCGTCACTTAAAATCAAACGAAATCTGTCTATCTCATTCTTACCAACAGCTCCTTACAGCCATTTTTATGTTTTCATTGTGTGTGTGCAATTGTGCATGCGTACAATTTACGGTGTTGAAATGAAGAAATTAAAAACATTTTCATGGGATTGCCCGGTTTGTTTTAAGTGTGTTCATGAATGTATTTTTGTTCGTTTGGAGAAAAATTTAATGTGCAAAATTGGAAAATACCTGCAAGTTGTAAATTTAAGATTGGGCCGCAAAAATATTTGATGTGGGCCGCATGCGGCCCGCGGGCCGCGAGTTTGACATGCCTGGCCTACACTGATTAAAAAATAAAAAAGTATCTGAAAAAATTCAAATAATATTGACTTTTGTGAAAACAAATTCAAAAAGATGATTTTTATTTAATAGCATGCTGTTAAATGGCCATTTGTAAAATTCATTTTACTGTACTTTAAAAAGTACAATGGGAGAGAATGGGTTAAAACGTCATTACTTATGTATTTTTTGAAGATGTGACATATCATGTTTTGAAAATAAACGACTCAATTATCCACCCAGTGTTATAGATCTTAATATATATAATTCTTCTGTGAGTGTGTATGTCACTGAACTTCTCTTAAACGACTGGACCGATTTTGATGAAATTTTTTGTGTGTGTTCAAGGGGATCTGAGAATGGTTTAGATTCACAATTAAAAAAAAAAAAATATTCGTAGTTAACAACGGGAGCACGGGCGGCTAGTACTTTATATTTATATAATAATAGTATTAGGTGTATCTATATTTTACTATTAAGTTATAGTTTTTAGTTATATACTATTAAAGTTAACAAACTTTTTAAATAAAATTTAATAATATTCATTATAAATATCACTTGTACTGTTTTATTTTTAAAAAGATTTTTTTTCAGCTGGGAAGCAAATATTTGAGAAGAGTTTCAAAATAACCATATATCATGGTTTGGAGAAAACTCATAATTTCAGGGTTCGTACAAACCGTAGGTAAACGGTTATAAAAAGGCGTCAAAATAACTTTTAAGGCTTATTACAGGTTATAAAATAGTCACCAAAATAACTTTTTGAGCATAATACAGGTTATTTAAAATCGTTGCAAATTAACGTCCTAGTAGCGTTTTAAAATAACCAATTATTGTGCATATTACAGGTTTTCTAAAGGCGTTATACAAACGGTTTTAAATGACCTAATAAAAGCGTTTAAAAGATACGTTCAAAAATCGTTCAGAAATAACCGAAGTTATTTTGTTACTGACCATTTTCGGTTATGGAGATGCTTCTGGAACGGTTTTTGAACGGCTTTTTAACCAATTTGTAACCCCTTGGTTTGTAAAACTTGAGTTCAAAGCCGGTTATTAAACCGCTTTCAAACCACAAATTGTTGATTGGGAGGAGCAATCGATCCTCATCTTCTCTATACAAGTCCTGCCTTATCTTAAAATCGAAGACTCCATCTGGGAGATTTCTACCACAATGATCTTATAGTGATCTGGTTAATATAGATATAGGCAATCTCCAAATGGTTTAAAGATAAGGGAGAAAGTCTCCCAGGTTCAATGTGGTATCACAATGGACCATGTTCAGAAAATCTAGATTCCTAGCACTACATACATATTTAATCAGTTTTGTTGAATCATTGGTTTAAAAAGCTTTGAATGTTTTTAAGTTTAGTAGCCAAACGAAATTTGCCCTAAAATAAGCTGTTTATCTAAAGTATTGGTCGAAACTAAGCAAGCCATCGCCTATTAATGACTTTTTATCAATAAATACTGATATATGTCAAAGAACTGTCAAAAAAGAAGGTATCTGCCCAGTTGGAAGATCCATTCGTCTAAAAAAAAAACTTGTTCCCATACCTTCTTACATACGAATCATGTGTGATTTACAAGAAAATATTACTCAACTTAATGCTACTGAATAAAATTTCTCAGGTTCGCATCTGGGAACTTTCAAGACACATCTTCTGTGGAAATAAAAACTACGGAAACGATTATCAAAAACCACGGGAGAAAGAGATTCATCTTCCAATTACGAGCAGCATAGCGCCCATTAATCTTCGCAAAACGATTTTTATCGGTCTATTCGATGTGTTCCTTGATAAATGTTTCCTCAATAGCCACAAGCACAATCGCCTGAAGTCGATATAATATGCGTATGTAAGTAAGTAAGCAGGGCACGCGGTCTATACCGTTACAATTAAATCATTTTGAGTAACTTACCTGGCTTCCCACACAACAAGTTTAATATTGACAAAGAGGGCGGAGGGGTTTGGGGAAATACTAAAAACAGGAATCCTACATCCCGCCAAGTTTGTCTTCTATAATGACGCCATGGAAGCAAATATACAGAGAAACGTTGAGATGCTTTGCATTCGAATTGTGAATGCTGTTGAAGTGAATGTTTACAGAAGATGGCAGTGGAAGGTGGCTGTGGCAGCAGTGTGAAACCAGTTCGATAAGAGATGATCGCATAAATACTGGCTAAGAAGCATCACCAACACCACACAAGCAAAACTGCTGCAATCGCTATAAGTTATAAGTTTGTGGCGTTAGTTGGTGGGGAACTTTGATGATGAGGCATGTGGCAACTACGAAGACGATGACGAAGACAATTTGAAACTAAACTTCCGAGGGAATAAATTCGAGCGGGAAGATACGAGTAGATGGATTTTTATGAGATTTCATAACTTGAAGATGAGAACAATGAAAATGGCAATATTTCACTCCGGGCACCTATTCGCAATACAATGACAAGAATCTTTTGAAGATGGGGCGCATTGTGCATTTTGTGTCTTCTGTAATGTTGGACACAAATTGTAACAGAATATTGACAAATTAAGTAACGAAATGGTGTTTTTTTTACTTCAGATGTACATACATATATACGTACTTTAGGTTTCGTAAGCTAATTTAAATTCAATATTTAATATTTTAATTAGACCTAACAAAGAGTTTTTTTCAATAAGGACAGGTAGAAGTTGAAATTAAATTAAACAATCAGTGTGTGTTGCAGTGGTGCACGAATTCAAGTGGTCCAATTTTAAATGACTCTTCCGCATAAATCAGCCGTTCTGTAGCCGACGATGACCACCTCGCTAACTCCAAAAGTACGGACCAATGACGCAGCCGGCCCGAAATAGCCACCAAACGGTACCTTTTTGAGGATGCATTGTTAGATGATGAACCTCGTGTGAGTTTGTGTTGTCTCATGTACGGATTTTTTTCTTATTAACACAGACATTCATCCAATAATGCTCCTCGTCGCTAAAGATGATTTTTCGGCCAAAATTTTCTTCCAAACGCTCTGAAGCCCAGTCAGCGAACAAAAGGCGTTGTCTATGGTCATGAACTTTGGGCTTCTGGGTCATTTCGATCTTGTAAGGGTGTGGGCCCATGTTCCGACGCAAAATTCGCCAAGTTGAAGTCTGTGAAAAGCCAAATTCTTGGGCTTGGGTTTCAGATTCTGCGATTTTTACGATTTTTATACAAAATTGTATGTGCGATTTATTTTTTATATAAATTATAATTATCATTAAAAGTAAACCCAAAGAACTTTCTCACTATTGACTTGACCGAATAAATAAAATATCGCATCAGAAGTTTATTTAAGTTGCAATTATATAGCATTACATACCTATGTATGTATGTATACTAAAATTTTAAAAAATATGAGCATCATAGTTTCTCTACACTTTTATTAAAGTTAAAACCATCCATCGAATACCTATTTTATTTTTTAGTATCGTGCTAACTTCATTATGACTCTTTGACATTTACAAACATCAAAACAGGTCGGTTTACTTAGTATTTTACATGAACTGTCTTTACTTTAGGTGTGTTCAGAAGAAATTTATTAAAAAAAATTCCATCAGCGAGACACTAGTGAGGAAATGTTGGAAATTAAGAAAGAGTTAGTAAACTTCTAAAAATTTGGCAAATTGTTAAGTAGTATCATACTAATACCTTTATAATAGGCTGTTTAAAATTTTGCGCCATGGTGTTTTGAATTAAAAAAAAAATAAAAGGGACGACATATTTTGCACGACCCATTTTTAGGTGACTTAAAGTTTTAAAAACAAATCTTATTAGAGAAAAATATTCATGTTGTTAGCACATCTTAAAAGTCGCAACTCTATTTAAAACTAGAATTAACCTTAAGTTCACTCAGGAACATATACATTTTAAGAAAAAAGTTACAAAATAAGGAAACATTTTTCCTAGAACAAAAATTATAAATCACTAGCGTACCCGTGCGGTAACTCCCGCAAGCAATTTATTTTTTCAACTGAAGTTTTTCGAAATAAATCATGTGTCTAAAAGTTTCTGTAGATTCGCTCAGTTTTTCTTGCATTGGAAATCTTGTGTAAATGGAAATCTTGTGTGAAGTACGGAATGTTGTTTTTGGGTGTTTATTTTACTCCTGTGTGTCATCGTTGAACAGCTTTATTTGAAAAAGACGACTTACCACTGAAATGATAAACACGTTCAGCTTAGCCAAGAACTGTCACAACTGATCTCCTGTTCCTGTTATAAGTTGAAAGCGTACGAATTATTTTTATTTAACGTATGCATGTACCTGGATTAAAACTTCTTAAAGGTAATGGAGCCAAGCGAAGGATATTTTGAAAAAACTAACAAACAATGAGCAAATCACATACGTACTGTGAGCGTCAAAAGAAATTGTACACCTATGAACTGCATTTTTAAAGCCCTGTTAAAGCAAGGGGTTTCGATCTTTTAATAAAATACGAGTACTTATGTTATTTTTTAAGGTAGTTTATTTTCAATGAATTGCGATATAAAAGTTAACAGAAAATATTGAAGTAAAAATACAATAAAAAAATCTAAAAAATATTTCAATTTTTAAGCGTCAAAAGAAACTGTACAACTCGCCACACATACTGTGCAACTTTCCGCTTATCGGGAAAACAACCGTTAAATTAATTTTGTTTTCTTTACAACTCATAACTTATTGATTAAAAGTGTTATTGAGTTCATTTCCATCGAAAGTTGCTTGTTGCTTAAATTGTTTTTTTAAATAACTTCAAAATGGGTAAACAAAGTGGAGTAGAAACACGACAACTTATTATTAAATTAAGAAAGGAAGGAAAATCTTACTGCGAAATAGCCAAAACAGTGAGCAGATGCCTTAACACGGTAAACAAAGTTTTGGACAAATTTCAAAAGTTCAAGGATGTAAAAGATCGACCTCATTCCGGAAGGCCAAAAAGGCTGTCCGTAAGAGATGAACGTGCTATTGTCAGGGAAGTATGAAAAAATCCCGTGTGTAGTGCTGTAAAGATTGCTGAAAATATTACCCAATCTTCTGGAGTCAACGTTAGCGCGAGCACTACTCGGCGGACGCCCATGGTAGCGGGTTATATAGAAGAATTCCTCGCAAAAAGCCATACATTTCTGAAAAAATCTGAAGCGAAGACTTCTTTTTATCAAGAAGTATCAAAAAGAAAGTTCTTCATTCTGGGGAAATGTTCTCTTTAGTGACGAGAGCAAATTTGAGATTTTTGATTCAAAAAAACCACCAAAAATATGGAGAAAAAAAAACTGAATTTTAACAAAAAAATTTAAATTCAACAATTAAGCACGGAGGCGGTTCGATAATGGTCTGGTGAGGTATAGCGTCATATGGAGTTGGGAACCTCGTCTTTATTGACAGTACAATGGGAAAAGAAGATTATCTTAATATTTTAAGAGACATTTTGCCAAGTAGTGTTGTGAAACTGGTTTTAATTGATTCATGGGTTTTCCAACAAGACAACGATCCCAAGCACACATCGAAAATAGTCAAGGAATGATTACTTTACCGTACATCTAAGCAACTGGATCACCCTCCGCAATCCCCAGAATTAAACTCCATCGAACATTTGTGGGAGTATCTGGATAAGCAGATCCGTAAGAGGAACATTTCAAACAGAGAGTCACTAAAGTCAATTCTAGTTGAATAGTGGCAAAAAATGCCAACCAAATTGACAAGGAAGCTAGTAGAGTCAATGCTCAGACCCATTGATGCTGTTTTAAAGGCGAAAGGGAAGCAGACAAAGTACCAGTTTTAAGTTTTTTACTTTAATTGAATAATGTACAGTTTCTTTTGACGCTTAAAAATTGAAATATTTTTTAAATTTTTTTATTGGATTTTTACTTCATTATTTTCTGTTAACTTCTATATGGCAATTCATTGAAAATAAACTACCTTAAAAAAGAACATAAGTATTTTACTAAAAGATCGAACTCCCTTGCTTTAACAGGGCTGTAAAAATGCAGTTCATAGGTGTATAATTTCTTTTGACGCTCACAGTATGAGATATGGAATTTTCAAAAAAAAAATGTTAATATTTCTTTTAAAAATCCGAAAAATACATATTCTTTTAAAGTTTTGATGTTTTATTTTTTTTTTTAACTTTTTATAAAAAGATTCATTAAAATCCGTTATGCTGATACCTAATGAGAAAGTCAAAAATCAAAAAAATTGAAAATTAATTCTATGTAGGTACTGTTAGTATTCTTAATTTTATTTTTTATTGAATTATAGATCGTGAAAATTTTACGAAACCGAATAATTTTTTTTTAATTCTGCTTGCCGTTTTCGAGAAAAATAGGATTTTCCAAAAACATTTGTAAACATTTGTACGGTGGGTATCCACCATTATATTAAAATAAAAGAATGTCAATTGTCAAGTTTCAAGAAAATCGAGAATGTAGTTTTCGAAATACATACTGAGTTTTCATCTAAGTATAAAGTTTGAAAATGTTTTAAAAAACCAAAAAAATAAAATCTTGACAATTTGAATAAATACAATAGTTGCAAGAAAAAATAAAAAACATTTTTTGTGTAAACAATCATTTTTAAAAATAATAACTTTTACAAAAATTGCTCAAAAGTTGGTGATTAATTTTGAAAAGATACGCCAACACATACCCTAACTTTTGTGGCCACGATCTTCTTTTAAGGTCGGAAACTCTTGTTCCTTACCACTGCGCTGGTGTCTTCGAAGTTAAGGACCTTTCCAACAAACGGCACAGGTTCTTTAAAAATTTTAAAAACTTAAGATTAATGTTTTAGATTTTTGGGATTTGAGAATAAAATTATAAAAGGCTAAATTTTTTTGCGAATTTTATCAAAAAAAAAAAAAAAAACAATGACAAAATTGCACGAGTTTTTCATTTTATATAAAATGGTTTTTGTTGCATTCGGGACTAATGTCCCATTTTTGACAAAAACATTCCGGATTTATATATTAATAGGGTCTTATGACCCAGTAAAGTGAGACATAAGCCCCGAAAATAAATTCGGGACTTATGTCCTTGCGCCGATTAATTTATGTTAGTTTTTGTTGTGTCAAAAGGTTCACTACCATTATTTTGACCGCAGCTATGTATATGTATGTATGTATGTACATACGAGTATGTAGGTACTTAATTATGATAAATTATGTATTCGTAAACAAAATTTAACTCGATCAGACTTGACATTCGGAAGATAGGGGCTACGAAAAGAGTGGTCCTTGCAATTCTGTCACACGTTTTTTTTTTTTCTTCTTTTTCTTAAGACGAATTTTGTTCGAAATTTTATAAAATATTGATTTATTTTTTTTTAATTAGAAAAAATTCACAAAATTTTATTTAGTTTTTGACTTCAAAAACGGTACAACCGATGTCGATCATTTTTTCATGCTAAAGCTTCCTAAAAATTTGCACAGTTAGTATTGTGTTTTCAAATTTTCAAAAAAAAAATGTTTTGCATTTTTAAATAAAATTAATTTTTTTTTTTTAAACTCAATATTTCGAAAACCCAATACACGAATTTTCTTAAAATTTAACAAACAAATTTTAATGTGATGTGAGAAAAAATTATTTTATCTAAAAATAACGGTACACATCATACAAATGTTAAAAAATGGTTTTCGAAAATCATATGTTTCTAGAAAACGACACATAGAATTTTGATAAAATTTTTCTTTCTCTAAATTTTTCTTACGATCTATACCTAATATGTTACCATTTCGAATTTTCAATTTTTCACTATCGGCATAACAGATTTTAATAAACTTTTTTATACAAAAGTTTGAAAATTATTGCATACATAGATGTAGGTACCAAAACTAAAACAAAAATGTTTTTTTTTTTCTTTTTTTAAAAGAATTACATTTTTTATTTTTTTTTTTTTGAAAATTCAATATCTCAAAAATGTCTTAGTAAATTAGTTTTTGGAAATTTAAATTTTATTTGTACAATGATAAGAACTTAAAGCTGGTGTCTTTTTTTTTAAATGTTTTAAAAATTGTATATAATTTTTGAAGGGGTTTTTGTATGTGCAGTTGTGCCTGCAAGGCTTCTTTAATTTTTAATTTTTATTTTATTTGTTTAAAAAAGCACTTGGAATTCTGTTCTTATCTCCAACTGCTAATTTATTTTATGTATTTGAACATTTTTTTCTAATAAATTTGTGTATATATACAATTCTTAAATCCCAAGGTACTTGTACATAAGTTCAAGTACGTGCGATGCAGTAGTGCATTTCATTTTTGTCGCAAGTCAAGTTACTTAGTTAAATTCCTTCGTAAAATTATTTTCTTCAAGTAGTAAACTGAGTCTAAAAAGTTTCAAGAATAAATCTTCTTAATCTTAATTTTAATCAATCAATTTTGAAAAAAACGTGTGATTTCCGTGGTTTGGTTATTTGAAAATTTCGAATTTGTGTTTTTTTGAATTCTTTCTGTGATTTTTAATATGTACATAAGTTCAAAGACTTCCCTACGTTTTAGTAGAAAAAATTATAACTTATAGCAAATAGTAGATACCTACCCCACATTCATTCAAAAGTTACATCAACTTTCATCTTTTGTCTTCCAACTTAAAATCACTCGAAGACAAAAGGAAAGAATTGAAGTCCCGCCGAGTGAATCAAGAAGCTAACTCTTGATACTCTCGTCGGGAATTGCAAATACAGATAAAAAAGTCTTCTTCAACCAAACAACAAACCAACTAAATACCAAAACCGGATTTCCTTTTATCAAGATTCAAGATGCAAATTGCAAACTTTACCTTCGACAATAGCAAAGATTAACTCCACCAAATGCACTCCAACAGCCAACCATCTCATAGACAAACATAATCTGCAAAAGTTATTCCCTGCTCCACATTCTGGGCGCGCATAAATCAACCTCCAACTTTCCAAACGATGGAGGACAGTATCATCAAAACACATACTCGTACATGCATACCTCTTGACGTATAAGAAAAGGATTTTTTCACCCATCGTGACATGAAGAGGCAGTGCGTGGAATTCAAAGCACAATTTGCAAGCGATTATGAAATCCTGAGCATATGCGTTCGTCATCGTCTGATTAGAAACGATTACAAAAACAAGTTCATTTACAAAACCACTAGAAGTGGAAGTCGACTTTGCCGGAATCGGAATGACGGCTCTTATTTCAGCAGCGCAAGAGTTGCCCATGCTCTAAATCCGTCCACGGATTGAAACATGCAATCGGACTCTTCGGGACGGGAAAGGGCACGTACTCTATCGTACTGTGCCGCTGCACAGAGCTCAGAAACCGCATGTGTACGTCAATGTTCTGCTTCAACAGATGCGCGAGTAAGTACGTGCATCGGAGTGTGGACGGGCGTTGCACACGCGCTTGCTTGTCGTACGTTTGACGTTGACTCTGAAGTGGATGGATGCATATCGGATGGTTGCACATCGCCAGGCTCATCATTGCTTACCATCGACACGACCACGTTGGGAATTTACGCAAATTGACGATGCAATTATTGTTGCATCTGTAGGTCGTTACACTTTTCTAGAAGAAAAAGGTTCCACGCATGAATGTTCATTAGATACCTACTCTCAGATGTCAGAGAATCAATCAGATGAATATGATGAGCTGTCCCAAACTGTTCATAGATTGTCCTACTTGTTAAGTTGTTTAGTTAAATAATGGATTTGTATCGTAATAGCTTTCCATAAGAGAACAAATGATCTCAAAATTCTTGTCTTAGATATCGTATTCATGTTATTGATGGATCATTTTTTCATATTCTATGGGCACTTATGGAAGGAATTGGTAGACATTTCCAACCAGGAAATATCAGTTTGACAGAAGACCACCGACCGTTTTGCTATTTCGGTTCTGACAGTTTGAACGGAAAGTTATGGCATTTTCGACATTTGTTAAAATGTCATGTTCTAAAAAAAGGAGAGCGAATTCTTCTGGATGGTTTCAGATTCCAACCCAGAAACGTACTTACAAACGTTTCGAATTTGTCTTCTGAATTAACAATAGCAAAGGCCTTAAGTTAAATATATCTTGCAGTGCTGTAGTTCATGGGAAAAATGTCTTGTTTGTAACTTTTAAAACTTAAAAGCAACAGAGTAAAAATCGGATGGAAAATTCTTCTTCACATAATTTTATCTTAAACAAAAAGATAAGGAACTACAATCATCCAATCGATTCTTTTAGTCCAGTCAAGTCCTCCATATTCTATTAGTTTAAAAAGGTTTTATATTTGTTGAAAATCAAGCAATCGTTTCAAAATTTGTTTTCACTTATTAATTTTTAATTTAAATTTTATATTCATTCCGAATTCAAACTCTGTACGAGCAAGACTAATAAACTTTAGTTATTACTATTTTTTATTATAAATATTTTTGGAATCCTTTCGGCACATAGAATCTCAATAGGTTATGGGCGACATAAAAGATTTTGTGCATGGTATTCCCCAGTTTAACGGCTGTGGATACGACGATTGGAAATTCAGAGTCCAAATTCATCTGGAATCCAAAAATCTGTGGGACGTTCTAACCGACGATCCGCCTGCAGAAGAAATAGCAAGATCGGAATTTTTCAAAAAGGATAAAATGGCTAAAAATTATTTGGTTAATTTTATCCATTCGGACTGCTTGAGCTATGTAAGGGACAAACAATCTGCAAAATTAATGTGGTTAAGTCTGGAATCAGTATTCGCAAGGACGTCAATAGTTAACCAACTATTGTTGCGAAAGCAATTAACAAAATTGCGTATGCGAACTGGAGATTCAGTGAATTCTCATTTGTTGGCATTTGAAAATTTAATACGTCAGCTCAAACTAGCTGGTGCTAGAACAAGGGGATATGCTTGCACAGTTGTTTCTTTCTTTGCCAGAAAAGTTTGATCCTTTAGTAACTGCACTTCAAAACTTAGATGATGGAAAATTAACTTTTTCTATGGCAAAAGAAAGATTGAAAGCAGAAGAAATTAAACTAAATGAGCGTCAAGAAGAAGAGATGCAAGAGGTAACGGCTTTTTCAAGTAAAAAGAAAAACTTCAAAAAGAAACAATTCAATGGGAAGTGCTTTAAGTGCAACAAATTCGGACACCAAGCTAAAGACTGTCATTCAAAGGAAGCACAGATTGTCAAAAGCAAAGTTTTTTGTTTTATGGCAGACAGAGACTCTATCAAAAGCAACGAGAACGAGAAGATAATTTTCAAACTGGATTCAGGAGCCAGCGATCATCTCGCCAATGAAAAATGGTACTTTTCAGAAATGGATGACTTGACATATCCTGTTGAAATAAATGTTGCGAAAACAAATTGGAAAAATCAACGGATTGAGCAATGCAGGAACAGAGCTGACAATACGAGATGTGTTGTTTATTCCTGAGTTACGAGACAATTTACTTTCTGTCAGCAAGTTAACGAATGCTGGAGCTGAAGTAAAATTTTGTGGGCACAAAGCATTAATTTTGAAAAACAACGTGTTGATAGCAACAGCAAATTTACGCGGAAGTTTGTATGAACTTGAAGTATTGATAAAGAAACCAACATCAAATGTATGCGTTAAAGATGAAGCTATGTTGTGGCATCGACGTCTAGGTCATATTAGTCAACAGAGAATGGATGTCCTTCTCAAAAACAACTTACTTCCCAACAAAATTCAGAGGAACAAGATCGATTTTTGCGACGTGTGTGTTGAGGGTAAACAAGTACGAGAACCTTTCAATAGAACACGCAACAGGGCTCAGCGAGCTCTCGAGAGAATCCATTCAGATGTGTGTGGTCCTTTAAGTCCAATTGCAAGTGATGGCTCGAAATACTTTGTTTCATTCATTGATGATTATAGTCATTTCGCCATGATTTATTTAATCAAAAAGAAGTCTGAGGTGTTTCAAGCATTCAAAGAGTATGAAGCCCTATCCACTGCTATGTTTGGTACTAAAATTTCGAGACTTACAGTAGATCAAGGAAGGGAATACATATCAAATGAACAAAATTATTGGTACAAGCAAAAAGGTATTCAAGTTGAACCAACAATAGCTTATTCACCACAACAAAATGGGGTAGCTGAGAGGTTTAATAGGACACTCACAGAAACAATAAGAGTTTTGTTGATTGAATCGAGTATTCCAAAGAATATGTGGAACGAAGCTGCACTTGCTGCTGTATATACAATAAATAGGAGTCCAACCAGTTCTTTGGAGAATTCCAGAACACCAGCCGAATTATGGTTTGGATTTAAACCAGATTTAAATAAATTAAGGGTGTTTGGCTGCAAAGCCTACGCCTGGGTACCAAATCAATGCCGGAAGAAATTTGATCGAAAAAGCAAAAAATCGGTGATGGTAGGATATGCCCCGAATGGATATCGACTCTGGGATATAAAATTACGCAAGATAATCACATGCCGCGATGTTAAATTTGAAGAATACAATTTTCCGTTCAAAAGTCTGGCAGAGTGCGAAAACACAAAAGAAAATCAAAAAGTTTATATGCGATGGAGCCACGAGCAAGAGGGGGAAAGTGAACATGAAGATGTTGCTGCGGCTAATGTTTCAGAGCCACAAATTTTACAAAGCGAAGAGGAGTCTGATCAAAGAGTTAGTCAAGGCTTGGCAGAAGTTGATCTGGAAAAAGATAATAATGCGCTCCCTTCACAATCAAACAACAATCACCAAACGGAGACTGTGAGGCGTAGTGAAAGGGAGCGCCGATTACCAAGTAAGTTTTTTGATTATGTAATGGGGTCGAAAGCAAACTCTGCCGAAGTAAATATTTCCACAGACATACCCAAAAATTATAATGACATTTTTGGGCGAAATGATTCAGATTTATGGAAGAAAGCTGTCGATGAAGAGTTGAATTCCATGATGAAGAACAATGTTTGGAAAATCGTAGATGTACCTTCTAATGCGAAATTGCTAAAGTCAAAATGGATCTTTACTATAAAAGAAGATCAAAATGGCAACAAAACTAGGTACAAAGCTCGATTGGTTGTTAAAGTTTTTTTACAGAAGTTCGGTATAGACTACACTGAGACATATGCACCAGTTGCGAAGTTGACCACCATACGTGTTTTGTTGGCAGTCGGTGTTTACCGAAAATATCATGTTCATCAGTTAGATATAAAAACTGCGTTTCTACATGGTGATCTTAAGGAAGAACTTCATATGTCCATACCAGAAGGAGTACAAGCGAGAGAGGGTAAAGCATGTAAGCTTTTAAAATCCATTTATGGTTTGAAACAATCACCACGTTGCTGGAACCAAAAGCTTAATGAACATTTGCTTTTACTTGGATTTATAAGATCAAGCCATGATTATTGCTTGTACACCAAATTTAACCGACAGGAAGAGGATGTACTAATTGTGTTAATCTACGTTGATGACTTGCTGATTGCTGGTAGTAAGATTTCATCTGTTCAAAAATTGAAACAAGCGTTATCTTCCCGATTCGAAATGTCAGACTGTGGACCTTTACAATTTTTTCTTGGTATGAAAATAGATTTTGTGGAAGGATGCTTAAAAATATCACAAGAAACAAGTATTGAAAAGCTTCTTCACAAATTCGGGATGATAGATTGTAATACTGTCAAAACTCCTATGGAAAAAGGATTACAACTTGAAGCTAATCACACAGGACCAGAATTGCAAAAGCCTTATCGTGAACTTCTTGGAAGTATCATGTACATTATGCTGTGCTCAAGACCAGACATTTGCTATGCAGTTGGTTTTATGGGGAGATACCAACAAAACCCATCTGAAATACATTGGCAGCATCTTAAGAGGATTGTGCGCTACTTAAAAGGAACCAAGTTTTTGAAATTAAACTTTAACCCCAATCATGACCAACCAATTATTGGTTATGCTGATGCTGACTGGGCAACTGACTTGGTAGACAGAAAGTCAGTAAGTGGATACATTTTTCAAGTTTATGGCAGTACTGTGTCCTGGTGTAGTAAAAAGCAAACCACGGTCGCTACTTCATCGAGTGAAGCTGAGTACATAGCACTAAGCTCAGCAGCTGCAGAAGCTATCTGGTTGAGAGGAATAATGCAGGACTTACAAGAAATGAAAAACGAACCTGTAACAATATATGAAGACAACAGAGGATGCATTGGAATGGCTCATAATTTGGAAAGTAAAAGAGCAAAGCATATTGATATAAAATATCATTTTATAAGAGACAACATTGCCAAGGAAATAATTGAAATTCAAGCTATTGGAACAAAAGAACAACTAGCTGACGTTTTTACAAAAGCGATGGATCGTACACACTTCGAAGAATTAAGAAGAAAACTTAAATTAAATTGATGGAAATTAAATAACAGTATGGATCGATTGAGAGAGGGTGTTGAAAATCAAGCAATCGTTTCAAAATTTGTTTTCACTTATTAATTTTTAATTTAAATTTTATATTCATTCCGAATTCAAACTCTGTACGAGCAAGACTAATAAACTTTAGTTATTACTATTTTTTATTATAAATATTTTTGGAATCCTTTCGGCACATAGAATCTCAATAATATTAATCAACGCACACCGTTCTTTATATGTTGGTAAAGGCAGGGTCCATTAATTCAAGTTTATGAAGCGAATATTTTGTGAATCTTTTCTGAATTCTTTGAATTCTATTGGACGCATTTCCGTAGTATAAGGACACCAAACTACTACGGTCTAATAAAACTAACAAAAAGTGATTTAATTGTATAAGGAATTAGAATTTAGAATTCTTTAACAAAAAGCCAAACATAGAATTGCCTCTGGACACGATATTTAACAATTGACATTTAAATCGAGCTTATTTGACAAACACCATTTTAACATAAGGAAGTCACATCTTTTTGGAGTTGTATACAATTTAAAATTGAATTGATTGTTCTATATATTTCAAAATCATCAGCAAATGAAAGCAGTGTGAGTCCAAAACGAAGCTAAGTCATTAACAAAAAGTAAAAACAAGAGCGGACCCAGATGACTTCCCTGAGCAACTCCTAATTAAGTATAGATTAGATCCGATTTAAGTTGTCCGATTTTTACTAATTGAACTCAATTTACTAGATAGTTTTTAATCCAGCTGAACATCTGAGAGCGAAAACCCAGAGATTTAAGCCTTAATAAAAGTAGTTTATGTCTAACTGTATCAAATGCTCTTGAAAAGTCAGTATATATGACGTCAAGATGGCTTCTTTTTTCAATTGTGTTTATACAGAAGTTAGCATATAATGTAAGGTTAGTTGCTGTGGATTTCCCAGTAACAACACCATATTTAAAGGGCGAGATATGTGCTTTAACAACATCATGCTAAATAAGGATTCGAAAATCTTAGGAATCAATTGAAGTTTTTCAATCGGCCAATAGTTTTCAATAGATTGTTTTGAACTTTTCCAAGAATCCATAAAAATCCGATTTTCGAGAGACATGTTGAAAATTATATGGAGCGGTTAAGATAAATTGGACCTACATTTTGTTAAAAAAATTTCAGGAATATTGTCAGGGGGCAGACTTACACTATTCTTCAATTTGCCGAGCACGAAGAAAATTTCTTCTTCTGATAGATATAAGATACCTACATATAGTTTTAATAAAACATCGATTGTTCGAGCTTTCGATAGTATCGATAGTTTAAAAAAAAAAACTATCGATTAATCGATGTTTTTTTTATAATAATATATAATAAAATGAGTTGAAAAAAAAAATTTCAAATCTTTTAAGAAAAATTTCAAAAACAAAATCAAATTTTGTAATCATTTAAAAAAAAATGTTCACACTTGCTGATCAAAAATTGTGTTCATGTATTTATTATTGGCGTGATTTATACGAAAAAATCCTTTTGATGTTTTTTTTTTGATCGAATTTCTCGAAGCTTTGGAGGGCATTAGCATTTGCACCGGTGCAATTTGATTTCCATCTGCATCAGAGGATGAACCATCACCTTCTATATTCATAGATAATATCAGCATCAGCATGCTTTATTTTTAAATGGTCTTTTAAATTTCAATAAAAATTGCCAGATTTGTTGATAAAAGTCCGAAACGAATATTGGTTTTTACGCACTTAATTTTACAAATAAACAAAACATGGAACGGGGAAACTGTAAACTCGAAAGAACACTAAACATGTAAACATATGCTCTGTAATGAAATGCTGATACGGGACTTTCCCTATTAAAGCGGCGACGGTAAGCTGACATGTCAAAAAACAAAACTGTGTGAAAAATCGAGAGGGTTATAGTATTCCATATTCGAGTAGTACAAGGCTAAACTGATCAGCATTCTTTGCAAGACGAGTATTACGGCGAAAATTTTTTAAAGGAGGGTTGTAGCTGGCTATATCATCAGAGCATTGTTTATAGAAGAAGCGATAAACAAAGTAAGACGGTGTTCGAGAGTAACAAACGTTTCGGTAATAGAACTGGCTCTTTCTTGGATTCTATCAAACATGTGCAGATGGGTTTTAGGAGACCAGATATGGGAGTTATACTCAAGTTTAGGCTGAATGTATGCCCTATAAATTGTAGTCAAATCAGAGGGAGAAAAAAATACTTGCATCTTCTAAAGAAACCGAAACATTTAGCCGCAACTGTCATTTTTATCATTCAAGGACAATTTTCAGTCAACGAATCATTTATTACCCCGGTTACAAGAGTAGATTGAGGAATCGAATAGAATTCGAATTGAGATTTCGATCCAGGTATATGGCGGCTCGGGATCGACAGATCGAATTGAAATGGAATCGAAATGACAATCTGGTTTAAGCTGTTGCTGTACACACACTCGATTCTTCGATTTCTCGTATACAAGCTTATTTTCGATTCGATTCAGCCCGTTAAGTGGGATCGGATCGAGAAATCCTATTTCAATCCGATCCAGGTATACACGGAGCTTAATCCTGATACAATTCCGATTCAATTCTCCATATAAACGTAGTATATAAAATAAAAACACATCAACTGTACAGACTATCGATGTTTTCTCCAAATATCGATAGTCCCGATAGTTCAAAACAATCGATTAATCGATTAAACTATCGATGTTTTATTTACACTGCCTACATATATATCATTTATAGCAGGAATGTCATAATTAGTTACAGAGTCATCTGGGGCCAAATTACCGCATCAGTGAACGAGTGAGTGAGTCCCATCAGTGATCGAATGAAAACGTCAAATTAGAGTAATCGATTGCTAGTTGACGTAAGCGGTAATGCCAAAGTCACATAATTCAGTCACGTATTACTCGATAACTGATGCGGTAATTTGGCCCCTGGATTCGATATAAGATTCGAACGAAAAAACGATGCAAACAAATTACATACCTACCTTACTACCACACTTAAATTCTCGTTTTGGATTCTGTTTTTATTTACATATTTTCAACATTATTACGTCAACACAACACGTCATCAATCTGCACACGTCAGCTGATACTTCCGACAATCTGCAATCTTGGTTTGTGTATCGGATTAGCAAAAAAATTAACCAGTCGGTTCGTGAAAAATTTTTCCCGGACACTAATAACAAACTTTTTTTAAAGTTCTCAATCCTTTTACTCTTTAATAATAACTTTTATTTTTAATATTAAAAAAAAAAAAAAAAAAAAGATCGAAATAATGGAAAATAACCCTTGTGATTCCGTCAGTTGCCTTCTCGACAGCAAATACCCCCAGCGAATTACGTGCCGTGGCTTATGCGGTAAATCATTTCATCCTCTTTGTATTGGACTGAGTAAAAAATCATGTGCTCATCTCAAAGAATTCCTAAATCATTTTGTTTATCTCTGTGACGAATGTAAAAACATATCACTTTCCCACGTTCTTCTTGCTATTAAATGTGTGAGTGACTCTACTTCTTCGTTTATTGCTGACAACAATCGTTTTCATAAGAACGTTCTCGCGCAATTTCATCACTTTGATGATTTCTCCAAAAGTATCGAAAACCTTGAAAGTTCCATCGAAACTCTTGCCAAACGCTTTTTCTCCAACCAATCTATTTTAGAAAATCATCTTTCGTCCATAGTGAAGACGCTCAACTCGCGGGTTTCTGAACACACACATTGCCGTTTCGAAAATATAAATAGTGAAATACGCTCTTCGCTCACTTCTGCCTTAAAATCGTTACCTTTTGAAAACATTTTCGATCAAATTAAGAGCATCCGGTCCGTCCTTGATACTTCTTTACAATCCACGTCGAATTCCGTATCTTCTGCATCCTGCCAACTTAACGCAATTCTTCTTGATCTTGTCTCCAAAATTAATGACATTAACTCCGAAATAACAGTATCACGCTCCTCATTTAATGATATTATCGACGAATTAAAAATTACTTCGAGCAAAATTGATGGAATTCCCATGAACATTCAACCAATCGCAGCTAATAACACGTCAATTTTCGCAGAAATAACTGAGTCCCTCAGCGCCACAATATCTCGACCATTACCTCCCCCATCAGCCAGAGAAAATGCTGTACCGATCTCACTTACGGATAATGATCAGCCTATTTCTTCTCCTAACAATAATGGCCTTTCTACTCCGCCCGAGCCTACTATTATTCGTCTTGGCAATGTCTGGACTATAAATGACTGGAATTCAAGGCTCAATAAATTAAAAAATCTCAACGAATTTGACCCATATTATGTAACAAATATTCCTGCCAATGCCAATAGTTCCTGGATCCAAAATCTCTTCATGAGCAAACTCAAGATCGTCATAGGAGAATGCTACAAGACCGATACCTCTAGCTTTAAAGTATTTATTCCTTCTAAATATCGATGGCTGTTTTGTTCCACTAATAAACCAATTTACCTTCAAAATGATGTTAAGATTTCAAAAATTTTTCATAATAATCATATTAGAACACATCCTAAAACTTCAATCTCAAATGTTTCTAAATATATAAAACAAAATGTAAATAGATCTAAGAATAAAGTACCCCCTCCTAAACCTTTGCCTCCTCCGAACGCAACTAAAACTTCCAAAAATTCCTTCTCTGCACGTAGAAACCAAATCTTCTTTAACTTGCATTCAAATCATACTGTATCACCTGAATCTACTGGCAATGTAAACAATAAATCTTCCACTAAACCCTACTCTAATTTTATCCATTCCCATACCATAAATAATTCTCCTAAATCTTCTAACAACCACCTTCCTCATTCCCCAGTTTTCGACCCAATGTTTTCACCTGTCGTTAAACTAACTTCTAATTTTGCCACCTCTAAGTCCACCAGTGATGAATTTGACGGTCGATACCTGATGGCTCGACTTCGCGACAGCAAACTTTACGATAATGTTCGTCTCTACCTTGCCTACCTTTATAATAAGTCTGATACTGTTTGTGTTAATGGCAAAACTAAAATGAATGTCATAGTTTCTATTCAAAAAGAAGGCCTTCCAACTGATCTTTTTACTCTCAATAAAATTTACACCCGCTTCCATGAATCTTTAGGGATTTCTCCTTCTACAGTTTCCAAAGATCTGGCTACATACGCCTCACATTTAAATTCCAAACGTTTACCCTTCGCTCGTCCCAATCAGGAACATAGTCTTTAACAACAATTCTGTTTTACAGCCTGTAACCACAAATATTTTAACCCTCTATTATCAGAATGTTAGAGGTCTCCGAACCAAAACTTCTAACGTTTATCTTAACTCCCAAAATCTCCCTTACGATATCTTTGCTCTAACGGAAACTAACCTTTGCTCAGATTTCACAGAAAGTGAACTTTTTACTTCTGATTTTACTGTCTTTCGTGCGGATGGCCAAATTAACGATCTTACTCCCAATGGACGCGGTGTTCTTTTCGCTGTGCACAATCGTCTCAATGCATCTCTTATCGAAATATCTAAATCACCACTTTTCGAGTTTGTCTGCATTAAATTAACTATCTCTAAACGATTTTTCTATCTTCTCTGTTGCTACATTCGTCCTTCCCAACCTAGCCTTGTCTATCAACAATTTACTGAATCTGTTAGCTCCTTGATCGAGAGATCTACCTCCAATGATGAATTTATCATACTCGGTGACTTTAACTTACCGGATTTGAAATGGTCATTATCCGATGATGAAACTTGTTTTATTCCCTCTAATCCATCCTCTGAAAAAGAAATAATTTTTACAGATAGATTACTTGAATCTGGTCTTTTCCAAATAAGTGGTATCCACAATAAGTTAGGGAGACAACTTGACCTCGCCTTCTCCTCAGATCCCTTTAATTCTTCCGTTTCCGAAAGCTCTCATCTTCTCTCTGTTCTTGATCATCATCATCCTCCTCTATCTTTCTTCTTCTGTCTCGATGATAATATTCCAACTATTGAGTCTGAAAACTCTTTTACATTCAACTTTCGCAAAGCCGATTTTCATCAGCTTATTATTCAACTCAACAGCATTGATTTTCACCACTTTATTAACCCCTCTACTCCTATCGACATAGCTCTTTCTTTCTTCTATACCTCAATATTCGATTGTCTCGTCCAATGCGTTCCTTTAACACTACAAAAGAACTGTGTTTCATCTCCCCCCTGGTACACAAGAGAGCTGCGTAGTATCCGGAATGTCAGAAATAGGTTATGGAAAATTTATCTAAAATTTCAGACGCCTCTAAACTATTTTTACTATCAACAAGCTTCTTCTTCCTTTTCGACTTTATGCCTATCCCTTTACCAATCGTATCTTAATCAAATGCAGACTTCGCTCATCACTGAACCTAAGCGCTTTTACCAATTCATTAACGTCAAGAGAAAATCCGACGGCCTTCCTTCAACGCTCAACTTTCTTGGTACATCTTCATCTGATCCCAAAATCATAGTTAATCTCTTTGCTACCTTTTTCAGACAATCCTATAGCAATACTTCAAATGAACCTGATATGGAATATCACAGTTTTCTATCCAATTTACCGCAAACGTCTCTTGTCTCAATTACAATTACATCCCCCTCCGTGTATGATAAGCTGAACTCATTGAAAGATGATTTTTCTCCTGGCCCTGATGGAATCCCTGCAATTTTTCTTAAAAAATGTGCTAATGTACTTTGCGAACCCCTTACCAAACTTTTCCAATTATCACTTTCACAAGCTGTGTTCCCCTCTCTTTGGAAAGAGTCTTTTATCTTTCCCGTTTTCAAAAAGGGTTGTAAGAATGATATCTCTAATTACCGACCGATCGCTAAACTTTCTTCGTTACCCAAGCTCTTTGAAAGTATGGTTTACGATTCTCTTTACTTCTATTGTAAATCTATTGTTTCCCCATTTCAACACGGATTCTTAAAGGGTAGGTCCACCACAACTAACCTTATCCAATTTGTCTCCAAAACACTAATATCTTTAGAAAAAAGTCTCGAAGTTGATGTTATAACTACTGATTTTAGTAAAGCCTTTGACAAGATCAGTCACCAAATTATCTATATAAAACTGAAAGCTCTTGGTTTTCCAACATGGTTTATTGAGTGGACTAAATCATACCTAGTGAACCGAACATATAGAGTTGTTTTTAGAAACGCGGTGTCTGATCCAATCTTTGCATCCTCAGGGGTTCCTCAAGGCAGCCATCTCGGCCCAATCCTATTTGTTCTTGCCATCAATGACGTGAGTAACATCATTTCCTTCTCTGATATCTCCATCTATGCTGACGACATTAAAATAATCAAAACAATCGCATCTTCTCGAGACTCTTCGCTTCTCCAACATGACCTAAATACTTTTTTTACTTGGTGCAATAAAAACTTTCTTGAACTCAATATAAAAAAATGTCAGTTTATGACTTTCTCCCGTAAACGTTTACCTTCAATTTCTCGATCCTATCATTTCCATAATGTACCTGTCCCTATTGTTTCCTCAATTACAGACCTTGGGGTAATATGTGATAAAGAGCTAAATTTTCGCTCTCATATTGATCATATACTTGCGAAAGCTAATTCTTCTCTTGGCCTTATCAAGCGTTGGTCTAAGGAATTTAACGATCCATTTGTTACTAGATCTTTATATGTCACATTTGTCAGACCCATCCTTGAATATGCTAGTC
The DNA here is from genome assembly GCA_963931855.1 of Philhelius festivus. Lineage (NCBI taxonomy): Eukaryota > Metazoa > Arthropoda > Insecta > Diptera > Syrphidae > Philhelius > Philhelius festivus. The sequence goes on along the minus strand of OZ007556.1, from coordinate 140,392,137 downwards.
AGATTTGGTCACCATACCTCATCACTCACTCACATAGAATTGAAGCAGTACAACGAAGATTTCTTCGTTTTGCTTTGCGCAATTTTGAATTGGTCCGATCCCTTTATCTTACCCCCGTATGAAGACCGTCTACAATTGATCAACCTACATACCCTTGCTCAACGTCGTCATATCGCCGATATAGTATTCGTCCACCAACTTGTCACTGGTATCATTGACTCTCCGGCCTTACTTGAATTAATAATTATCAATACAAATCCACGTCATTTACGTTCTGTCCCCTTTTTCCACCTCCCTACACACCGCACCAACTACGGACACTTCAACCCAATCTCCAGATTGTTACGTTCAGCCAACTCTGTTCAAGATATTTTTGATTTTTCCCTCAATTCTGCATCCCTTAGAAGAATTCTATCCCAAACCCCTCACTAAACCTTCTTCCCATTTTAGTTTTAAGCTATTATTAAGCCTAAATTTTACTATAATAATTAATAATACACTAATTCTATTGTTTCGTATCAAGCCAAAAAACAAATTAATAATGAATTGTACTCCCTTTATTATGTTAAAGTATAGATTTAAGTTTATTATGTCTAGTTTTAAGTTCTGCTTGTATTAAGCATATAATAAATTGAAACTATACGTCCTTAGTGTTTCAGGTATTCGAAATAAATCTAAGATCGCTAATACAAATACCTATGTAAGTCATGTAAGTAGGAATACCAAAAGATTTTCGATTGGTATTTATATTATTCCAAAAACATTTTGAATTAGTTTTGATATTTGATTCCAAAGACCAAACATATTGCCTGTACAAGAATTTTTTAAGAAAATCGTATTATCTACGTAAACGACAAAGCTCAACATTGTACTAACAAATACCTATTTAAACAATATAGTTTTATCACTTGGACGTGCTGTTCAATCGTGGAACTTGCCATGTTGATTTGGCATCAGTAACTGAATAATAGAACAACAGATCTGCCAGATTTCACCAAAGCCACAAGCTACCAAAATCTTTCCGAGCCAATTGATAGATATATGTAGATGCGAATGTTCAAAACAAAAAGTCACTTATAATCATTTCAGCGAATTTTATGTATCTATCGTTTGGTGGCAATTGTAACAAAAACAAAACAGTTTGGACAGAGTCGCCCCAAAACTCGGTTGAAGTACCTATCCAAATCAAAAATCGTTTCGTAGAGATTCGGTACAAGCCATATGATTTCCGGGTCACCCTGTATACCTATACCCATAATAAAATAAGTTCAAACTTATGCTTATATGGTACCTCTGTTTAGAAGAATTATTCTGTAATTATAAAGTTCATAGATACTTCCATAAAATTTAATCTGTATGAAAGTTTTCGCTGAAAATTGTAGTCAAACTTTTTGTTCAAATAAACGTGCTCTCAGATACCTATTCATCCTTTCCTTAAATTTATATAGTAGGCACCTACTTACTAAGACTGAACTCAGTGGACCTACCAAAAGTTTGAGTGCATTTTTGAAACACCTACCCACACATTAATAATAATAATATTATATTCTGCTTTCAAATTCGCTTTGGTTACAGCGGGGCACGTTCCTTATCCAAATCTTGATCCTTATTTTATTCTTCTTTAAACTTTAGAAACTAGGTAGGTTAAGTATGTATATTCACTTTAAATTTGCAATTCAACTTTTACCACTTTACTTTAACTTTTATCGCAAATTCCAATTCAAAACTCATTTCTCATTTCCCAAGGAAAACCTCGCCAGTCGCGATTATTTATGACTTACGCGCCAACTCACTCGTCTGGTGAAGAATTTATTCAACACAAACCTACCCCAACACGTTCGGAATAATTATTGTATTCATAAGCAACTAGTGGCTCCAAATGCCACCCAAAAATTAACCCTTCAAATACTTTTAGCGAAATCACGCACCTGCGTCATCGTCATCTTCCAGGAATAATAATAATGAATAAATTAACAACCCACTTGACAATAACGGTGTTCAGAAAATAAGTGTGAAATGTTGTTCTTAAGGGTTTATTAGCGAAGACACAAAACCTGTCCTAAACAAAAACAAAAAACCCCACCGAGATACCTATTCAAAAAAAAAAAGTAATGGCGCTTTGAATTTTTGGCGGTTACACAAAATGGATTTAAAATCCCTTTCACATTTTAGAGTTTGTATTTTTTTGTTTTCGTTCTGCAGTAAACCAAATGGAATTGAAACAACAAAAGCAAGACTTAATCCAACGAGCCAAGCTGCACACGATAAAACCAGTTTAAAGACACAAAATAAAAAGATAAAAACTTAAGAATAAACAAAGAATGAGAGAAATAAGAGAAACATAAAACTTACCGTCATGATTGCAACATAGAAGAAACTGCTTTCAGATCAGGATCGGAATAAGTGTTTGTAAACTCTGGATGCACTCTATAACCACAGCAGGAGAAGAATCTTTGAGTCGAAGATGGCACAAAAGGTAATCATTTGCTTCTTCTAAATATCAACGTTCACGATTTTTCGCGTTTAGATCTTTTTCCGTTTTCTTCTCTTCTTCGACCGTACACGTTTCTTGTGCGCTATTATTTTTTTTATATAAACAACACGAAGGGGAGATATGTGTAGTGTATGTAATGAAACGTTTAATGATTGTGGGAGGACTATTTTCAAAATTGCACACTTTCTCTCTGGAAGATACCGCAGAAAATCGCTATGCCTTTATTTAAATCCGTTATAAGTTTCATTGAAGCTAGATGCCTGGTTTTATCTGAAAATAAAAATAAAATTAGATTTATAGAAAAACTCTTTGCAGCCTTGATACCTAAGGAGTGGAGGTAGGGAATGCGATAAATCTAGAGCTCCCTCTACCTTTAGAAACTATCATAATTTGAATTGATTAAAAACACAAAGGCGCAAAATTTTAAACATTTAAAACCTTCTTTAAATCAATTTTAGAATGGGAGTCGACTCTAAATATTGAGTATAAAACGAGAACCGACTTTTTGTTAATTTTAAAGGACATAAACTATACTTTAACGTTAAAGAGCTCGTCTTACTTTAACAGCAGCAAATAGCTAGTTTATCTTTTAAAAGTATACTTTATCCATATTGACAATGGCCATTTCATACCAAAGCAAATCGAAGAAAAAATGTTTACTGATGTTTTATTCGATTTTTAAAAGATGTTCTTTGTAAATAGATTCAATCACTGAATATTATAAATTCCAAACAATCGTTCGAAAGTGTTCTACGATTAACAAATCTTACATACAAATGTACATACTTATCTTATTTATGCACGTCGCACAGTGGGGCAAAATGGCGAAAAGATGGCCAACAGGTTTAGAAACTTGAAATTTGGCACAAATACTACTGATACCAATGTTAATACATGGCCAAAGTTTCTAATGGCCACGCCCATTTCTAGGGTTACCACCCATACAAATTTCATTAGTTTACGAAACTACTCAAAAACGGCTTAAACGATTTAAATGAAACTACGTGTATTGCATCCTTCGTGATTGTAATACATTTATACATTTATAAAAAAAATTAAAAAAAAAATTATCGGGTTACCATTTCGGGATATTTTGTGTTACTAATTTTTGTTTGCTAAACTTAGTATCCTTTCTTCAATAGAAATAAATTCCTTTCTTTTCAGCTACATGTACACTTTTAAAAATTCAGTTTCAATAGGTCTACAATATCGAGCTTGGACGTGAATTTTTGTATATTATTTTAACACCAGAAACTAAGCGAAATGGAACAAGGCAAGTAAGAAAAACAGTCGATTCTACCTGGTTCAATTCAAAAAAGGCTTGCTTATTTGAATAGTGACCAAAACTCCTATCAAAGTCCCATTTAGAGTACAAGCATACATTTATCAATTCTTAGTGAAGTGAATTAATCTCGTCTTTTTGGAGAATAATTAAGCCTTTAACTGTTAAGTTTAACAAACTTTGTAAACTTGTACTCACAGAAGTTTTCGAAACAATGATATATGTTCAGGATCGGGATAGCAATTTTTTAACATTACTGAACTATTTTATACGATCTGATAATTTCATATTGAAACTTAGATAAGCCTGCTTCGAAAATTAACGCAAAAGCTTCTTCACCATTCATCGAAGTAGGTTAAATGGAATCTCTTAAAGCTTTCCTACACTGTTTGACTTTTCTAGCACTTTGGGGTACTTCGTGAATTAGTTTTGCAGCTACCGACTGCCCACATGTTCTCAAACTAATTTCAGATGCATATGCCAATTCAGAAAGAATGTATGTCATTTCAAAAGTTACCCAAGTATTGAGTTTGCCTTACAATTTCTTCCTTTAAAAAATCCATCTGGCTATTAAATCCTTGGCAACTTGACTTCTTCTTTATATTAAAAAGATCTTGCCTGGTTATTGATAGTATTTTTGATTTTGTTGGGCGTAAGAAATGTCAAAAATACAATAATATTGACGAAAAATATCTTTTTCTAGAAAGTGACGTCACCAACAAAAATGTACACAACACACAGGGGAGCAGATTGGAGCAAGAAAATTTTGCACATTCTGAAAGGAGAATGTACACTTAACAAAATGACATATAAAACTTATTGGCACCTTACTAAAACTAACGGTACCCCCCATACACCCGTAATGCAAAATCTTATTTATCTCGAAAACGGCTATAACGATTTTGATAAAAAAATTAGGTGTGATACGAATATTATGGACATGGACTACGTTTTGGTAAAAAAAAAATTTGGGGCAAAATGTTATTAACGGTACCTGTCATAGAACCGTTTTTTGATTTTCGACTTTCACATTAACGGCTCTAACGATTTTAACTAAAAATTTTCAGCACGAGTCCCCCTAAGTTTAAAATAATATTGTATATAAAAATATTCGAAAAATTATTTGTTGGGTTTTTTTGAAATTTTTTTTTTTTTTTGAAAAATCAATATCTTCAAAACCTATGAACGATTATTTTTTGAAATTATTTCCTAAAATCAATATTATTAAATACTTAAAATTCGCATCCCACATTTTTTTCTTGAAAAATTTTAAAGAAATTTCTTATATAAAAAATTTATTTATTTAATAATAAAACGATTTTTAAAGTTTGTTTGCATAAATTCATACTTTTCTAGAAATCAGACGGCAATTTCATTTTTAATTCATGTTTTATATTTATAAAATGTATCTTAAATTCCAAAGTACTTTTACATAAGAGCAAGTTCGTGCGATCCAGTCGTGCATTTTATTTTTTGTGTTTTTGTAGTTGTGTGAGTTGTGTATCTGTCAAATTAAAGGTTGTTCAACGCAAATTCGCTTAGGTTCTGTTGTAAAACCCACATTAGTTAGAAGAATTGTCTAACTTGATTAAAATTATGAAAAAGTTAGACAAAGTCTCCAAGCTAAACGACTGCTTTAAGTAGACCCGGTTTTATTGATTAAACGAGAACTCTTTAAAATTTTACGCCAAAATATTTAAAGGAATTGTTTGCTCCTAATAACTCAGAAAATAATTTTAGGAATGGCGTTTATCACAAAAACCGAATTTCTGACAATAATCAGTACCTTTAAAGAATGTACTAATTTTTTGTATTAATAAAGGGTGGTCCAACCATAATGAACGATGTTAATTGTGGGTTACACCTTAACGTCAAGTTTTTTGCCCAACTTAATTTGACATTTCTTTGTTTCAGTGTTTTACAAATTCAATTATGGTGAGGTACACAATTGAGCAGCTAACAAGGTTCAATTGACTCAAGAGCTGAAGCCTACTGACCATTTTAAGTGTCGTCACTACGCCGAATGGTTGGTTGAAAAGACAAAAGTGAATGTTGACCTTACAAAGAAAATAAGAAAATCATCTTCAGCTACAGAGCACATTCTCACCTCAGAGGATTCGTTAACAAGCAGAATCGCTGCATTTGGGCAAATGAGAATCCACGAGTGATTGTTGAAAAGCCGATGCATCCACAAAGAGTGACTGTTTGATGCGCTTTATGGGATGGCGGCGTTATCGGGCCGTACTTCTTCGAAAATGAGGTTGGCCAAGCAGTGACCGTGAATGGTGTTCGCTATCGCGAGATGATAACGGACTTCTTGTGGCCAGAAATTGAGGATATGGACCTGGATATGTGCTTCCAACAGGATGGTGCTACTTGTCACATAGCCAACGAAAATTTTTTTTCAAAAAAACCCAACAAATAATTTTTCGAATATTTTTATTTACAATATTATTTTAAACTTAGGGGGACTCCTGCTGAAAATTTTTGGTTAAAATCGTTAGAGCCGTTAACGAGAAAGTCAAAAATCAAAAAAACGGTTCTATGACAGGTACCGTTAATAACATTTTGCCCCAAATTTTTTTTTTACCAAAACGTAGTCCATGTCCATAATATCACACCTAATTTTTTTTTATCAAAATCGTTAGAGCCGTTCTCGAGATAAATAAGATTTTGCATTACGGGTGTATGGGGTACCGTTAGTTTTAGAGCTAAAAAAAAATTTCAATTTCCCCTCTAGGGAATCACCGAAGACCCATAACTACCGAGTTTGAAGAAAATAGGTCCAGGGGCTTAGGCTCTAGGTCGAGGTACAAACATACAGACAGACAGACAGACAGACAGACAGACAGACAGACAGACAGACAGACAGACAGACATACAGACAGACAGACGGAATTGCCGGACCCACTTTATTCGTCTTCGCTATCATCGCAATGTCAACTTTGATCAAAATCTCGAGTTCGATTTTTTTTTTTAAATGCAAAACTTGCCGTGAAAATCATAAATTTTGAATTTTTCATTCAGGGGGCTTGTCATACACCCACTTTCTTAAAATTCTTGCCAATTATATGGAACGTTACCGATTGCTGTAGAATGTTGAAAATTTGTAGAGCGGTAGGGCTTGAAGTAGAAGTATAAATGCAAAGAGAACAAAATGCACGACTGGGTCGCACGAACTTGCTCCTATGTAATAGAATAAGAATTTCAAAAATGAATGTTATTAGAGAAAAACTGTTCATAAGCATAAAATTAATTTTTTAAATGACTTAAACAACTTCTTTAGTAGTTGGAGGTAAAAATAGGATGCCATGTGATTCAAGCAAATATAGGTTTATGCAAAAACAAAAATTATAAGTCTTTGTAGTGGTTTCTTAACTTAAGAAAATAAGCTTTTATATAAAAAAATTTGAAAACATTTTAAGAAAAAATTTTTGTGCGCCAATTTAAAGCTTTTATCATTGTTCGAATAAAAATTAAATTTACAAAAAAAATATTGAGCCGTTATCAAGATATTGAATTTTCCAAAAAAAAAATAATTTTTTTTTGAAAATTCAAAAAAAAAAAATATTTTTCTTAAAGTTGTGAAATCAATGTTTTTTAAGCTTTTTAGAAGCTTCTCTCTACAAAATTTCATTAAAATCCGTTATGCCGATGATGAGAAATTCAAAATTTTAAAAAATCGTTCTATGGTAGCTACAGTCAGTAATATCTAGTTTTCAATTTTTTTTATTAAATTATAGATCTTAAATTAAACGAAAGAAAAAAAATTTAAGCAAAATTCTCGGAACCGTTTTCGAGAAAAATACTATTTTCGAAAACCATTTTTTAACATTTTATGGAGAGTACCGTTACTTTTACGTAAAATATTTTTTTTTCATATCTTGTAGATTATTTTAAAAAACTTTTAAGTATCAAGTTTTAAAAAAAAAATCGAGCATGGGGTTTTCGAAATATTGAGTTTTCAAAAAAAAATTATTTAATTTTTTTTTTAAATCAAAAAAAAAATTTTTTGAAAATTTGAATACACAATAATATTGAAACTGATGGGGAGCTTTAATATAAAAAAAATCAGAATCGGTCGTACCGTTTCTGAGAAAATCAAAAACAAAAAAATGGAATTTTTGGAATTTTTTTCTTCAACCTTTACCTTTGCCTCTGGGACAATTTTTGAGAAAAAAAAATATTTATAAAATTCCACAGGTACCACTATTTTTGGTCCTAAAAAAAAAAAAAGAAAAAAACATCCGGGGGGGAAAAATTAAAACCCATATCTACAAAGTTTGAAGAAAATCGGCCGAGCCGTTTAGCTGTAGTCGAATAGACAGACAGACGGAATTGCGAGACTCACTTTTTTAGTCTTCGCTATCATCGTAATGTCAACTTTGATCAAAATCTCGAGTTCGATTTTTTTACGTATGCATAACTTGCCTTATAGTACCTATAAGCCGCAAATAAAAATTGATTATGAATTTAGGGGGTGTGGTATCCACCCAGTTTCTCCAAATGTTTACCAATTATATGGTGCACTTCCAGATTGTCTTGATATGCTGTCTTGTTTTTTAAATATTAAGAAGGCCACTCCACTCGCTTCACTCATGTCTTTCGAAATGTTCACCTGACAAAATATAACTTTTGCAAAAAGCAGTGAAATCACAATCACAAAAAACATAAATTTTTAAAAAAGATACCCAAGTTCCCATGTGTACAAAAACTGTGTGTTTAACAAGTCAGTCGTGAAAAGAAGTGAGATCTTAAAGTACATACGCCAAGTTCTAAGCGTATGAAGTTTAATATTTAATTTCTTAATTAGGGCAATATCGAAAAAAATCCAAATTATGAGGGAACAAATTGTTATTATTATTACTGACTTTGATTTGGAGAGTTTATTTAACAAGTTTTCTTTTATCGCTAACAATTTAAAAGGTTATGAAAACTTGACCTCCAAATGTTAGTCAGTAATAATAATATCAAAATTTTCCCCCACAATTTGGAGTTGTTTGAATATTACTTGTCCTTAAGAAATTTGATATTAAACTGCAAAAACTTCGCGTACTTCCACAAAAGGGGGTCTGGTCTGTAATGCAAATATCGAGAACTGAAAACTATTTGGTTTCCTCAATGCAAGTGCCGCTCATGGATAGCAAAATGACGGGTGAGTTCCGCTTCAACAACAGGAGGCAGCATTCAGTTTTTGAAGTATTAAATTCTACGCGGTTCTCCCTTTAACAATGCTATCGAGATCAGAATTTAATGAGCTTTTCATACGCTGCGATGCTAAATCCACATCCGAAGAACAAGGACCGACGTGAATCTGGAAACGAATATGAAAGCTGAGAATCAGCAATACAATTTAATGAATTAGAAGAAGAAAGTCGGAGACAAAACGGAGCCCTTTGGCACACAGCATTTAATTTATGCATAATAGAGTTGAACCCATCAAATACAACTTGTATAGAGTGGTTCGAAAGGAAATGTTTAATCCAAAGAAGAAGAGATTCATAAATACCAAACTCTATCAAATCCTTTTGAAATATGAATTGCAATAATCTTACTTTTTACAAAACATTGTAATGATTTTTTACCACTGTTCGGTAAGATAAACCAACAGGTCGAAAAGACATCGTTGTAAAGAGAAGTGGATCAAAGTGACTACCTTGGGGTACACCAGAGTCTTAATCAGGAGTGACTTCTCTGGAAAGATTTTGGTAGCATTTTCACTAAAAATACGATCTTATACATTCAACAAAAGCTGAAGGGAAACCGAGAGATGAAAGCTTTAATAAAATAAGGCTATGAGACATCTTGTTGAAGGTCTTATTACAGTGTCTATACATACAGTTAACTTGAAAGCAATTCTCAATATTTTTATTTGCAAAGGAGATGAATATTCAAGAAGATAAGTCGCAGCAGTTTTATTTTTGATGAACAGAACTGAGCATCAAGTTTAAATTAAAGCAGTAATTCATCGAGTCGACTTGAAATTTGGGAATTTTCTTTCCTTCTTTAACAGTGTTGACCAAGGAAATTTTGTCGTAATTTCTCTAACCAAGCAGAAGATAGGTTTTAAGTGGACACAGACTTTGTGCGCAATAAAATGATTAATCAAAGTACAAGCGCTAGGAAAACAGGGAAGTATTGAAGAGGAGATACAGTTGAACGTTGAGTTTTAAGTTGTAAACATCAAAATTATGGGGAAAAATTGGGCCATTTTAAGTATTGCACATTCGTGAAGTGCGGCTAAAGAATACGTGATTAAATGAACTTAAGGTTGTATTGGGGTGTAATTCTGGAAGGACGAGTATTAAGGTGGAATTGTTTAAGGAAAGGAATACAACTTTTTTTTTTTTTATAATCTACCTGCGCTCAAGGGATTATGATTACCCTTTAAATGTTTCAACACAGCGCGGGCGTGAAGTTAATGAAGAGAAAGAAGGATAGGAAAGATGTGTGGCACGATGTTCTGCGACTTTTGGTGGTTGTCTCAGATATTTTTATCTCCAGGGATGGCGGCTGAGTTAAAGCGGAGAATTGCCGTGTCTTATTTCTATGTCGCTTATAATTCACATTATTTTATTCGTGTTCATCCTTGTTGGGCATACTAGTTCAACTCAATTACATGTTGTTAGTGTTATGCCTGAACAACATGTAATGAGTAAGCCAGCAACCCATTGATGACAATTTTTAGAAGGTTTTTAATGGAATTAAAGCGACATAGACGACGGCAGTGATCGAACCTGTCATCATGAGGTTGACATGCGAGCACACATCCATCGCGCCACGGCCACCCCCTGAGTTTTTTTTATAAAAATAGCAAAAACATAATGAAAGACATGGGACATTTCGGCGGTGTTCGAGTGATGTAAAAATGTCCATTACAATTTTATCACATCTCATTTTTAAAGATCTATTTTGAGTTCTGTCTCAGAAACACAAGTGAGTTCAAGGAGCGCATTCCTAAATATGAATATTATACCCAAACTTTGGACGATTGAAGGTTTTATAGATTACTGCCAGATCAAAAGGGGAAAACAAATTCTTCCATCGTCGATGAAAATCTAGTCTCTTAGCTACATTTTTGACAACGTCGAATATGTGATCATTTAGAGTAGAGTGATGTATGGTCCACATATAGCCGACTGAATCTTTTTTGCGGTTCTTCTATGCAAGCGCATGTAAAGGGATGTTGAGTAAGGGTACAAACAGAGTGGAGCGCAGAGCAAAGCTGCGAAATTCATCAGATCAAAGAGCTCGAGCAGCGAGCAAGGATGATGACTAGCCAGAGTGAGGAGCAAGGAGCAAGAGCAAAGTAGAAGTAACCAAGCAAGAGATTATTCTTTTTCATTTAAATATTTGTATTTTTCAAATAAAAATGGATTCTAATAATTTGAATCTGTATTTTATTGAGAACCCATTTTTAAGCATATGATATTTGCATCGGTATCTCCTTTTAAATCCTCTCCAAAATTCCTAAACGCTCGCACTGTGCTCAAATTAAAATATTTGAGTATTCGAAATAAAAAAAAATAAAATGCACGAATGTGTCGCACGAACTTGCTCTTATGTAAAAGACTAAGAATTCCAAAAATGAACGGTATTAGAGAAAAACTATTCAAAAGCATAAAATTCATTTTTTAAATGACTAAAACAACTCCTTTAGTAGTTCGAGCTAAAAACAGGATCCTATGTGATTCAAGCAATTATTAGTTTATGCGAGAACAAGAATTTTATACGTCGTTGTAGAGGTTTCTTAAAAAAATAAGCTTTTATATACAAAATTTTCCAAACATTTTTAAGAAAAAATTTTGGTACGCCAAATTAAAGTTTTTATTATTTTAGGAATAAAAAATAAATTTTCAAGAAAAATACCGAGCCGTTTTTGAGATATCGAATTTTCCAAAACAAATAGTTATTTTTTTTTCAAAAATTCAAAAAATTATTTTTTTTCAGTCTTGAAATCCAATGCTTTTTACACTTTTTAGAAGCTCCTTTAAAAAAAATTTCATTAAAATCCTTTATGCCGATAATGAGAAATTCAAAATTCGAAAAAATGGTTCTACAGAACGTACGGTCAGTAATATCTTATTTTAATTTTTTTTTATTAAATTATAGATCATAGAAATCAATCGAGAAAAAAAAGTTTTATCAAAATTCTCGGAGTCGTTTTCGAGAAAACCAGTTTTTAACATTTTTATGGTGAGTACCGTTATTTTACGTAAAATAATTTTATTTTTCTGACAATTTGAATAAAAAATAATACGCAAACTTTTGGGGAGCTTTAGCATAAAAAATGATCAAAATCGGTTGTAAAGTTTTTGAACTGAAAGTTGTTATGTTTCGTCAATGTAATTGGCACTCAATGTTACGGCACAGCCACTGGAACATTGTTTCCTCTATACGTAAAAAGCCGGCCCAACTAGAGCCCGTTCATTAAATGCGGCGTTTGGCATCACAGTTTGTTGTGATTGTTTTCAAACAATATATCTTCCACACGCCGGAAAGGTAATAGGTTCAAAATCTACCATCGGTGACAATATTGAGAGTCATTTCTCCAAAGATGTTATCGAATAAGCTGAAGAAAATGATATTAAATTCGTTTTCTGCCCATTGCACATCATATACATATATGTAGGTATCTAACAGTCACTAGAAAATCTTAATGGCGTAATGACAAACCCAAGAAATAAAATAATCTTAAAATAGAGAAATATAAGAAAATTTTAAATCCGGCTTTATACAAACATACGATAGACAATAACTGAAAGAAAATCTGTGGCATTTGGTAGAAAAATGATAACTCCATAAAATAATTTGCATCCGATGCGATGTGAGAAGCGTTTGCGTGCGAGAAAAATATTTACATTGATTATTACGAGTATATACGTGCGCACAGTGAAGCGATATTTGATGCGAATGTTGCGAATTTCTCGCATGCCTATCGCAAGCATCTCGCACACAAACTGTTCTGACCACTTTATCAAGCGAGTTCGTGCGAGAAGGCTCATTTTGTTTGTTTTGAGGTTTCAAAAGAGTAAAATTTTGTTATTTCAGTGCTTGTGTCGTGTGGTGCAACTTTTTACAATTTTAGTGGCAATAATTATAAAGGAATTAGCAACACAACCGCAGAAAAGCGCTTCTACTGTGCGCACTATCTCGCATCTAATTCTCGCATCTCGAATCGCTTCTCGCTTCGCATCGCTTTGTCGCACTACTGTACGCGCAACCTTACATTCGACCGTAAACGGGTAAACCGATTTTCTTAAAATTTGGAACCTAATTTTTCAAAGCATATTTTCAAATGTTTTCCAAATTTGAAGAAAATCAGTCAATCCGTTTTAGTCCTAGCTCCATGAAAAGTGAACGTAAAAACGGAAATTATTGTATGGACTTATATCAAGTTTGTACCAAACACCACAGAAATATATGTATTTTCCAAAGCATCTTTAAGAATACTTGAAGATGATCCAATGTCTGTCTACATTATCACCCTTAGCGATTTAATTTTAGACTAGTATATGAAGAGGCTCTAAACCCTAGATATTTTCAGTAGAAAGTCAAAACAAATGAAGGTCACCTCTAAACCTGGGGTGAGTGGGACGATTTGGGCAGTTTTGATTTCACTTCTTGGTAGGTATACAATTAAATTCCAGTTATGAAGGTAATAACATTGCGACTGTGGACAAAAACATATGATTTGGAAAAGAAACTTCCATTTCCAACTGAGACAACCACCTTCAGTCTCAGAACATCGTGCCACACATCTTTCCTATCCTTCTTCGCGTGTAGATTATAAAAAACAAAAAAAAAAATGTATATTGAACGACAAGAGTGACTGGTACTTATTTCCAATATGATTTCAGATATGTATGTATGTACCTATATGAAAATTAATATTAATTAATAATTGTATTTTTACTTAAATAAAGACAAAATAAGATAACAGAGGGTAAATAATTATCGATAAATGTAAAATATAAAGAAAATCAAAGTTTTCATTTGGATTGGGGGAAATTGACCTGCCAAGTTCACCCGAAATTGAAAGTTGGCTGTAGCCACCCAATGCTCAATTGTTTTGCTTAAGACTCAGAAAACTTATAAAGTGGACTCAAGTAGGTAAGTATGTAGGGTTCACGGTCCATCACTAAAACGAATAACTAAAAAAAAAACACTCATCAAAGCAGTGGTGATACAAAATATTTTAAGTTATACTTCAAAAGCTTTACAATTGGATTCCACCCGTATACAACTTTATGGTCATTCGTATTTGGTTTTAACAAAATAATGGAAAAAAGTTAGGTACATTGATTTTTGTATAACCAAACCTTTCATCATCATCAAAATAGGTAAATGTTTGAACTTTAAGAACCTTTTTACTTTTTGATAATGAGTTTTGAGTCTTCTTCTGACCCTTCTTAAGTCATCTCATCAGTATTGAAAAAAAAAAAAACCTTTATCAAAAGTTTGTGTGTTAAAAAAGTTGTGGTACACCTTGTTTTTAACACTTATTCAAATCAGAACATTTCCAGTTACAGCCAAGAAAAGATTTTTAAAAAATGAGTCAAACTCCACCGCTGAATCATTTTTTTTTTATCAATAAGTGGATTTCATTCTGATAAGAAACAAGTTAAGATTAAACTTTTGACTTCGGTTATTGCCACCGACATTAAGAAGGCACCTTTACTTTTTACCCGTTAAAAAACAAACACAACCATTAGCTATAGATAGGTAGAAAATGTAAGATTGAACTACATTTCGCGAAGTACATTTACATATGTAATTGCAATGACGCACCTCGTGTTTCAGTACAAAAAAATCTCTAGAGCAACGTGCTTCGTCCTAAAATTAAAATTACTATTGTTTATTCTTCAATATCTGCAAAATTAATAATTCATTTAATTTATTTTGTAATGATAATTAAGCTAAAAGTACCTACCTACTAAAAAGTTATTCCAAAACATCCTGTATATTCGAAAACAAAACAAGCTCTTTCTTTCAGTGTTTGTTTTTTAGAATCATTATCCACTTTAGATATCACAAACACAATATTCAATCACTTCCCCCATTTAGGTATCGACACTGCACACACATGATCCCGATAATATTCCACAATCAAAATCAGATTTACCGAAATACCGCGCTCATAACGGGTTTTTTTTTTATTCCATTTAAAAACATAAACACTATGAAATGAAACAAATAGAAAAAAAAAACAAAATCGCCTTAATTCCGACAAAACGAGAACAGAAATAATCACGATCGCACTCAATCGCGGCGCTTTGGTAACTAACGATTTCGGTGACGGTGTTAAAGAAGCACCGTCGTCTTCGGCATCCTCACATATCGCCTCCACATCCATACACACTCCAGTTCCCGCTCGCGACACCACTTTAACTCCGACAATTCGCTTCTCGCTTGACTCCGTGTCCGTATTCTCCTTGTCTTAACAATTTAACCCTACCGAATCAACGAAGCACCGAAGAAAACAAAAATAAAGGGAATAACACAACCAGAATAGTGCACAACACATGCACACGCAAGCCAATGCCACGAACGCCAACTCTTTCGGTTGCTTTTGCCACTAACTCCACTCAATTCATCTTGTGTGTTCTCACAAGATTTTGTGCATTGTGCAGCAATCACCACCGGCTATGATTCCTGAGCTCCTCTTACTTTAGCTCCAACCAGAGTGTCACCGCTACCACCTACATACAAACGAAGGAGCCCTGTCTCTGTCGTCGCCAAGGTTTGGTTGTTCATATTGCTGCTCGGTCGAATGCAGAAGAGTTGCGCTGAGTAATCTCAGCATGCAAGATGCAACCCAGTTTACTTTTTATTTTTATGTTTGCTTTGAATATTTCTGCACGCATTTGTATTTGTTTTTGTTTTATCAAATATTCGTAGAGGGAGCATACCCACGAAGCCCAAAAATAAGTGTGAAGGAATGACGAATAAAGAAGAATCAAAAGGTGGGAAAAGTAAACAAACCATGTTGAATTAGGGGGCAGTAGAGGCAGAGGGAAGAAATTTGAACGTACTCATCAGCGTCACCCACAACTACAACGTGGTATAGGATAAACACATTGGGGCATTGGAGGACAGCTGCAACAAGTTGTTGATAGGGCAGTCTAAGCTTAGTGTGCATTGTTTGTGATGCTCTGGAATGTGTATAAGTTCATTATTGGCTGAAAAGGCACAAAGTAGACGAGAATTAAATTTGTTTGCAGCTTTTTTATACCAAATTTTAATAGCCGTATTTAAAAAAAAATGAAAAGCTAGGTTAGTTAATTTGAACACGCAAAACAACAACAAGCCCAAGAATGAATATAATTTAGGTCAGCAACAGTGATGCCAGACTTTTAAAGCGTAAAATCCCAGAATGAATAGAAAAAAACCCTTTTATCCCACGGTGTTACAAGAAAAAACCCACAAATATCCCACGAAGTGTAAAATCAAAAATTTATAGTTTTTTTTTTATTATAATCCATTTTAAAATTTAAAAAAAAAACAAGTTTTTTATAACAAAACATACTTACGAGTATTTATTATTCAGTCTTCAACAAACTTAAAAATAAAATAAAATTAACAATAAAAAACAAAAAATCACACATTCAG
Source organism: Philhelius festivus (assembly GCA_963931855.1). Taxonomy (NCBI): domain Eukaryota; kingdom Metazoa; phylum Arthropoda; class Insecta; order Diptera; family Syrphidae; genus Philhelius; species Philhelius festivus. The sequence goes on along the minus strand of OZ007556.1, from coordinate 140,375,749 downwards.
TCTGATAAAAAAAAAACAAAAAAAAAACTCAGTTCCCACCTAGGCTAGGACCGCACTTGCGATTTTTCGTCGAGGCGATTAAAAAGTCGTAGTCGCTACAAATTATTGTCATGCACGCACTTGCAATTTTTGGCCGCGCGATTATTTAATCGCGAAAAATAAAACACACTACTTTTTATGTGAGTGCACGCATTTGCTACAAATAAGTAGCGACAGAAAAATCGCTTGAAAAAATAGAACTTGTTTCATTTTTATAATCGCTACGATTTTTAAGTCGCATGTGCATTCACATTTAACCCTTAAATGCATGATTTTTTATTTTCTCAAAAAAAAAATATTTTTAGGTGTGAATATGTTTACAAATGATGAAAAAAAATATTTTAAAAATCCTATGCATGAAATAACGGTTTTATTTGATAAAAATTGGTTGTATCATTTTTGATACAACATGCATTTAAAGCTTCATTGATACCTGGATTATGTGAAATGAAAGATACGAGTAATGTAAAAATTTATGTTTATTTCATTTATTGAAAAATTATGAATGAAATTTATTAAAACAATCAACATTTTTTTTGAACACAAGTAAACTTTGCATTTTTCACACATAACGTTACTTAGGAGTTTACATCTTGGCATCATACATTGCATACGGTTGCTCTGATGTTTTTTCGTATTTGACGGCATAACCGGATCGATCATAATTTTTTTTTATTTTGCTTTGGTAAAGAAATAGTTGTTCTCTCTTATAAAAAAATCCGTTGGTTGCTGATCACAACAAAAGCACTTTTAGAGCGAGTGAAAGTTATTGTATCATTTTTGATACAAGATGCATTTAAGGGTTAAGGCCATGTGTCTTACTTTTTGCGACTAAAAAATCGTGGATTAAAAATCGCATGTGCGTGCATGCCAATTTCTCTTTGCGACTACGATTTTTAAGTCGTAGTAATTTAAATCGCAAGTGTGGGCATATCCATTTGAGTACATGTGTTTCATTTAAGTTTACGATAATCGCATCGCAAGAAAAATGAAACAAATTGCGACTTTTAAATCGTCATGATTTGTTGGTAGCAAGTGCGTTCATTCTCATTTAAATTCACGTGTTCTATTTTTGCGACTAAAAAATCGTGCGATTGAAATCGCAAGTGCGGTCTTAGCCTAAACCTTTAAAAAAAAACAAAAAAAAACTTATTTCACACTTAAAGCCTAGTACGCAGATCGGGAAAAATTTTGTCTCCCATACATTTTTTTTCCTGGGACAAATTTTGTCTCGGATATTTTTCCGTGCAGTACGCAGTTCGCGCGCAAAATTCATACTATTGTGAATTGCTCTACAAAATGTCTCCACTAAATTTTGCCAGGAAAAAGAATGATACAAGCATTATTTTGCGGGACAAATTTTGACAGCCGAAATTGATTTTTGTCAATACTGGTTTTATGTAAAAGGTGCTAATGCTTGTCTTGAGAGCATCAAGAGGAGATTCCAAAAAGGTATGAACGACTTTTGTAAGACAACGCGTTCCAGAGATACACTAAAAAACACAGTAAATTAGATTTCATCTCTCCAACTTCAAACTTTTGCGCGAGATATGGAAAAGTTTTGTAGAGATTAAAATTGTAGAGATAAAATTTGTCTTGTCTCGATCTGCGTACTAGGCTTAACTTATAAGAAAATCACGTATGCAGTTATAAGAACTGATACCTATATGAACATTATTACAGTGCTCCTCCTTAATTTCAAAATTGTAGCAGTAAATATTTTTGGCCTGGAAGCATGATTTTAATAAGCAAAATGCCAATTTGATTCAAAAGATCGGATATTAAAAAATTTTTACTGCTGGACAGTAGAAAACATTAAATGCTATATTTGAGCCAAGAAATTGAAGTTGACCAACAACAGCATCCTTAAAAGGCATTCGGTTGATTAGTTCTGAAACGGATGATTTATAAAAATTCAAACAATTTGTTTTTAAATCTGCTCTTTCGGCGCTGTCCAACTAGATCAAGGAATCCTCGTATTCTTGACCCAAAAATATATTTTCTGTAATATAAAACGTATTATTATTTATTAGTAAGATTTAGTTAGATTAGTAGGAATTTTTTTTTAACAAACGAAAAACGAAAATTCTCATTATGAAAAAACCCTTTTTTTGTTCTACGAGCTTCAAAAAAACCCTTTATCCCTTTTTGCTTTTTTAAGACCAAAAAAACCCACAAAAAGGGATAAAACCCACGATATGGCATCACTGGTCAGCAATCAGAGTGAACATTAAGTGAATTTGAATTGTTGGAATGTTGAGAATCAAGATGGCGCTTAATTCAATTGTAGAGAGAAAAATGTGAAAAAATAAAATGCACAACTAGATCGCACGTACCTACTTGTTTTTTATGTAAAAGTACTTTGGAATTTATAATAATAAAAAATAATTGTTTATAAATTTATATAAAATTGCCGTCTGATTTTTGGAAAGGTATAGATAAAGTCGTTTTATTTGCAAATTATTTTGGAATGGTTTCAATTTCAAGTACCTATAACGAACATTTAAGGAAATCATTTCAAAAACTAAGAGTTCACTCTGGCGCCCGTATGCCAGTTATTCTTAGACTAAAAAAAATTCTAAAACTGTATACACATGTCAACAGTTTTCTTATAGGCAACAATACCGCGAAAAAGGTGCCATCCAAAGAACTGTTGTCTTAAAAAACTTTTGACATAGTCGCCTACCCTAAGCGGAGCAAAAGACTTATGTGAGTGATACATAGGACTCAAAAAAGGGGGACAAATACTGAGAACCCGTGAAGCGGGCCACCTAACGTACTGTTACCCGAACAAACTTTAATATAGTCGCCTGACTGGCGAGGGAACCATAACCTAAGTGTTTTTTTCCATTTCTTCTCTTTTGAATTGGTGCCATATTTTACTTCGTTTACTTACCTTTAGACAATGTAAGGGCCGTTGATGTTTTAAACGTGGGTTAAGTGTTCGTGGAGCTCAGTAGCTCCAGAAGATGCAATTTACTGCACGGAATCTCTCGACTGTTAGTGTTAAGACCAAAACTAATGGTAATAGAGTCGTTATTAAAAATCTGATATATCTTGAAAACGGCTCTAACGATTTTGATAAAAACAAATAGTATGACACTGGGTTAATACAACGATTTTGCAAATTTTAATCGAATGTAGGAGCATACTTTCTGTACCCTTTTATTAAAGTAAAAATCGTCGAATACCTATTTCTTTTATTATCGTGCTAACTTTATCACTCTTTGACATTTACAAACATCAAAACAGATGTGTTTACTTAGTTTTTTGCATGAACTGCCATTACTTTAGATGTGCTCAGAAGAAAATTATTATTATAGCCTTAGCACGATACTAGTTAGAAAATGTTTAAAATCAAGAAAAAGTTAGTAATCATACTTATACAATATCTTAATACTAAGCTGTTAAAAATTTTGCGCCAATATTATTAAATACCTCCTTGAAATTGACATTCAAAATTTTTTAGAAAAATTATATAAGAAATTAATTCAATAATAAGACGATTTCTTAAACTTTGAATAGATCCATACTTGTCTAAAATGAGACGGCAATTTTATACATTTGAAAAATGTTCTCTAATTAAATCCATGTTTTTATATTTATTTTTTTTTTGTCATTTTGGGACCAACTTTCCTTATGAATTTGCGACCATTTCTCATTGAGGCTATATAGCCCTAGAATATTGCTGGAGGTAGCCAGTTCTAGAATATCCCTACAAGCTGTGCTCCAATGATGGATAATAGATTCAGTCGGAGGCGGGTAATAACAGTGTGTAATGATATTTGTATTGTAGGTAGGTATTTCCATAGACTTTGCCCTTTTATAGAGAAGATATGAACTTATAATATATTTGAGATTAGAGCGTATTTAATGGCAAATGTTGTCAATAGGACAATGAGAGTGATCTACCCGCGAATAAAGTAACTGCACAACAGAAGATGGCGGTCAGCCATCAGACGAATAGGGGGAACAACATGTACCATACGAAAACATGCACGTGCCGTAACCATTCGGGACTGGTGGAAGTGTGATCATAGCCTCTCCGCGGCGGCCGCTAGAAACAAGCCTTTTAAAAAAGGTTTGGATAATATGATCAGGCTCGGTTCCTCAGGTTGGCGACAGGTTAATTCCCTGTCCCGTAAAACTTAAAGAATTTCGAGAACGACAACAAGCTTCGGAAACGGACTGATCACACGACGACAACCCACGCAAAGAAAAAGGATCGCTCTATAGAGCTCGAGCTGCTCAGCAGCTAGCCGATGCCCTGTCAAAATATAAAGCTGACATAACAGCTCTTCAAGAAATCAGATGGACAGGGAATGGTGTTTTACAGAAGAAAGAATATGACATATACTACAGCTGTCATACAAAACACCATGTGCTCGGGGTAGGCTTCCTAGTCAGCGAAAAAATGAAGTCTACTATCATCGGCTTTAACGCTATAAGCGAAAGGCTATGCACCCTTCGCGTGCGAGGCAAATTTACGAACATCAGCCTCATTAACGTTCACGGACCTACGGAGGAGTCCTCAGACGAAGAAAAAGAGACTTACTACGAACAAGTCGAGAGGGCCCTCAATGCCTGTCCAAGGTATGATGTTAAAATCATCCTTGGGGATTTGAACGCAAAAATAGGTCGGGAGCCGGTATTCAGGCATTACGCAGGCACCCATAGTTTGCATGAGAACACTAATGACAATGGACTTCGAGTCTTAGAATTGGCAGCATCGAAAAACATGGTCGTTGCGAGTACCAGGTTCCCGCGTAAAGATATCTACAAAGCCACTTGGGTATCACCTGATGGAGTCACTCGTAACCAAATAGACCACGTGTTGATAGACCGTCGCCACTACTCGAACTTGATGACGGTACGAACGTACCGAGGTGCCAATATCGACTCGGATCACTATCTTGTTGGTATGTTTTTCCGAGGGCGGATTGCCTTGCGAAGACGCATTGAATCCGCCGATCAGGTTCGAATCAACACGGCTGCCCTGCGCAATGAAAACACCAGTAACACCTTTGGTAATGCGTTAGGACTCGCCCTAGAAACACCTGATTTAGGGAGATTAAGTCCTGGAGCCAGTATGCTGGGCGTAAATGAGATGTGGACACGTCTTAAAAATACTGTCATTAGTATTGCCAACTCCATCTTAGGCAGCAGTCGTAAAAATCAGAACGACTGGTTTGATGATGAATGCAAGCTAGCGATTGAACGTAAGAATGTTGCGTACCGAGCAATGCAACAATCTCATAGAACGCGGGCACGCGAAGAGGAATATAAAGAGCTCAGAAGAACAGAAAAACTGCTTCACAGACAAAAAAAAATCAGCCTGGGAGAATAACCCAATCTGTGAAATAGAAAACAGCCGAGAGCGAGGTCCGCACCAGGCGCGGAAGTTCCACCAATCCGTCCGAAACATGACGCAGTACACACCACGCTGCACATACTGCAAGGACGGAGAGGGAAATCTGATCACCGATCCTGAAAGCATACTGGAACGATGGGAAGTGTACTTTAATGAATTGCTAAATGGTCAGCTCACTGCAGAAGTGGAGGCTCCACTACTTCAAGAAGAATACCCTAGGTTGCCGCCACCAAGCATAGAAGAGGTTGAGAAGGCTATAGGCCGGCTTAAACAGAACAAAGCCCCAGGAGCCGATGGCATACCAGCCGAATTATTTCATCACGGCGGGCCAGCCTTACGTCAAGCAATTCATGATATTATAGTACAGGTATGGGAGCAGGAAGAAATGCCAAAAGACTGGCGAAAAGGTTTAATATGCCCCATACATAAGAAGGGAGATGTCACAACGTGCAGCAATTATAGAGGTATCACGTTGTTGAGTACCGCCTATAAGATACTCTCCTCTATCCTACAAGACCGGATAACCCCATACGCTAAAACCGTCATCGGACAATATCAGTGTGGTTTCATTCCAGGCAAATCAACAACTGATCAGATCTTTACCCTTAGGCAGGCGATGGAAAAATGTCTAGAATTCAACATCCCAACATACCATCTGTTTATAGACTTTAAGGCCGCCTATGATAGCATAGCCAGGGTAGAACTTTACAAAGCCATGAGAGAATTCGGCATCCCAAATAAATTGACACGACTATGTAGGTTGACCATGATCAACGTAACAAGCCAAGTAAAAATAGCCGGATTGCTATCCAGACCAATCAACATCTTTAATGGACTCCGACAAGAGGACGGTTTGGCCTGCCTCCTCTTCAACCTGGCGTTGGAGAAAGCAATCCGTGACTCTTGCACGGCAACAACCATCGTCAACAGGTCCAGCCAGTTACTGGCTTAATTGACATCATCGGAAGAACCGAACAAGCTGTACACGATTCCTTCATCCAGATCGAGCAGGCGGCACAAAATCTGGGGCTGCACATTAGTGAAGGTAAAACAAAGTACATGGTGGCGTCGAATGCGAGAGGAACAGTTGGTCAAACAATCAAGGTAGCGGAGCACGAATTTGAAGTGGTGCAATCCTTTAAATACCTTGGGTCAATAGTAGCAGCCGATATCAATGGTGCTTATTTTGACATTCTCTTTCGTTAGAAAGTGAGTCGAATTCGTTGAAACTTAATTTTAAGACTCGGCGATTAGAATGTTAATCGAACAAATCGAAATTTCACCCAATTCATAGAAAGTTCATTCATTTGCGAAAGCTAATTCAATTTTGACATTCGAAAGAATAGAATTAAATGTCATTTTTGTGTCGTTTGAATTTTTCTGTCGAGTAAACAACAAAACATGTAAGTTTTTAATTATTTCATGGAAAATAAATTGCTTTTATTATTTTTGTTGTTGTTTTATGTTTAAAGGTCGCATTTCAACTGGACAAACCGCGAACAAAAGGAAAAGTTAATTAAAATACTGGAAGAAAACCCGGAGGTAGCAAAGGGTTTTTTTAACACCCGCGCTGAGTTGATACGGAAAGCATCCACTATCCTTCTCCTCTGCACTTCTTCAACACCATCTTCATTTATAAACAACACAAATGCCATATTTTTATTTTTGAAGTAAAACTTCTTTTCCGGCGTTGGGGGTAAAAAAATTTCTATGCAGCTGTCAGTGACATGTCAAAACGTCACGTTATCCGTCAAAGACAGCGACATGTTTTTAGAATACAAAATGTTTGTTCGTAGGTTATAATCTTACAGAAGCTTTGCTTGAGGAAAAAGAAGTTTTACTTCAACCGCGCGTACGTCAGTACACACAATCTTTTTTTATTTATTATTTTATGTTTTTATCACAGAAATTTAAATTATTAAACAATAAACAAAACAATTACAAATAAACAAACATTTCACTTTTTGGTTTTGACATTTCACAAACACTTCTCTTTTGTTTTTGATATTTTAGTGTGACCAAGTGTATACGAAAAAAAAATAAAAATTTAGAACGCGTCATGAACAACTTATTTTTTTTTAAGAATAGTTTCAAAACAGCTGAGTTGACACAAAAAATGTAATAAATATGTAGTTCTTTATGGTTAAACTTTACTTTATAATGAAAAAGTGTATTATTTATTTTGTTTCTTGATTATTTATCCAACATCTATAAAATGTTTAGAAACAAAAAAAAAATGTAAAACGGTCATACTAATTCAAATAGAAATATAGTAAATGTCAAACAGCTGATAATGAAAATGAATCTTTTTTGAAGTTCATTTTATGCTATCTTTCGCAAATGAATGTTATTCGTTCGAATCTCAAAATTAAGAAAGTTCATTCGAAGGAATAGAATCATTCTAACGAATAGACTATTCATGAGAATGTCAAAATAAGCATGAATATAGAAGAAGAAATACGCGGGCGGCTTCTCAAATCCAACAGAGCCTACTATAGTCTGTCAAAGCTCTTCAAATCCAGAAATCTCACCATAACTTCAAAACTGCTGCTGTACAGGACCATGGTCCTGCCAGTACTCACATATGGATCCGAGACTTGGGTGCTTAGCAAAAGGCACTCCGACCTCTTAGCTGCGTTCGAGAGAAAAGTCTTAAGGAGAATTGTTGGCCCCATATGTGAGGAAGGACGATTCCGGAGACGGTACAATCATGAACTGTACGCAATCTACCTAGAAGCAGATAACGTGACAAAAATTAAGCTCGGTAGACTCCGGTGAGCAGGACACCTAGTTCGCATGAGCGAAGAGGAACCTGCTCGGAAAGTTCTTTGTGGTACATTCTATGGTAGACGACAGCGTGGTAGACCATGCTTGCGCTGGAGAAATGGCGTAGACCAGGACGCCCGAAACCTTGGGTTTGCGCAACTGGATGGCGTCGGCTAGAGATCGCGATAGGTGGAGAGACTTGTTGAAAGAGGCCAGGACCGGAACCCGGTTGTCGAGCCGATGATGATGATGACAACAGAAGAAAATTTTATCAATTGAAGATTGTTTACAGAAACACCAATTGCTTAGGTTTCCGATAGAGTTATATTACTATACTCTTATAGCGTTTTCGTTAAGTAATCCGGAAGAACCTTCTGAAAATCTTCGATCCCGAATGCCAAACTTTTTTCGATTCCCAAGTGTATGTCTTATTATTTTTAAACACGGCAAACACTAATTTGGAAGATTTTGATGCTTTTTCCGAACAATATATCACAACAAATTCATCGTAGTACCCCTGGGCATAATGGTTAGTGCATTGGACTGTCATGCAATTAATGACGACAGTTGTTTATACTTTCAATTTCAAGGAAAAATAGAACGCACTGTCCACCCCTTCAAATTCCGGTTGTTTACACTTTATAAGACTGTATTAATTGGCGTTAAAATTTCAATGTTTTATAATCAAAACTAATATGCGAAGGATGGAGAATTCTAAAAGGCTAAATCTTAACCGGATGCACAGATTCGTTTCAAATTGAGTTTAAAAATACCAAATTATCAATTGATAACTGACAACCCTCCGTGATTCATGATAGTAACAGTAAGTCGCTAATATCGTTTACTATACAAAAATTACCTGTTCTTAAATAAAAAGTACAGAATGAATGGGCCTAAGAAATAATCAAATTTAGAGACAACTTTAAAAATTTGGTTAGATTCCTTGTTCTATCCATATGCTCTAATAAATTAAAAAAAAAATACTCACTTCATAAATGTGTATCCATGCTCCCTTGTAGTTTGATAATTTGTTGGTTTTGTTGAATATTTAATCATCAATATTATCAAAAAAATTTCTAAACTATTTTTTTTCGTTTTGTTCTTTTACGACAGCATAGCAATATGTATGTATGTAAGATAGCAATTTTTATTTAAAATAAAGTATTTACTTGATAGTGTTATAAAATATATATTTATATATAAATATGATTTGTTAACAATTTTTCTGAACTATTAGAATTTCATCCCCAGATCTTATGTTATAACTGTACAGTTGTTTATTTGGAAATTTCATTTCTTCTGGTCCTTGTAATTCCTTCAAGTCCTGGTCGATATAAAACAGCCTCATATCCTTTGCTGGAAGTTTTACGATTTTTTCCAAACGCGATTTAAGATCGATAACACTCCTGGAAAAGGATAAACAATAAAATTGGTTTGCAGGAAAACATTAAAACAAATTAATTTTTAACCTGTAAACATCGACCAATCGCGCCTCAGAATAGTCCCCAAATGTAAAGTTTACCTTTACCCTCTTCTCAGGTTTTAAATCTACATTAACAAGACGATCTAACTTTCCATGTTTAGTTATTAGTTCGTTATATCGCAGGGGTATATCACTCTCGGGGTGTTCCATATAGTAGCGAATGAATGCTCGTTCGGCATCTTCTCTTTCGTCTGCAGTTATAGTTCCGCCGCCATTCAATGTTTTAAGAAAAGGTAATCTCGCAATTAACAGTTGCCTTCTTTCGTGCTCAGTAGCTTCACATTTCTCCCATAAGGGCCAATTCTTTTAATAGAAAAATAGCTTTATAAAACATATATATGCATATATTGTCTTCAAATTCAACCTGCACACGTAGATTCCTTAAACTAGGAAACTTTGCAAGCCTATCTATGTCTTCCCACGTGTTTATTTTAGTACTACTCAAATTAAGAATGGCTAAATTTCTGAAAATGAAAAAAATGTTGTGTAATCAAGATGCAATTTTTTAATTTTGAAAGTTATATCTAAAAGATAAATTTAAAAAAATGTAAAACTGGTTTTAAATGAATTAAAATAAAAATATTTTTTTTAAACTTGACTGAAAATTACGAATGCAAATATCACTTTAACAACTTACTTTATAAATATTTCAAGTTGTTCTCAACAATAGTATTGAAAAAACTATTTTCAAACTCAAAATGTTTAATTAAAAAGTTGAACCAACATTGTAAATGATTATTTCCAAAATTTTACTGAGCATTTTTGGGCGAATTTTAAAAACCAGATTTTAGTTTTTTTTTTAAACTAAACATTTTTAAACTTAATTTTTTTTTAAATTTTGGTGGGGGCAATTCCCCCATTTATTAGGCTTAATACAAACTAATTCTTAATATAACTTAAATATAGCTCTTAAATCTAGGATTGGACTGAATCGGAAGGATGATTAAGAGACGAGGATTTCTTATTTCACGGAAATTTTTTTTTTTTTTGATAAATCTTTATTGTAGCTGAATTTATATAAATGTTTCTTTTCTATAACTAGATTGCACAATTTACAGAGAAATGGTATATTTTCTACCTTACTACTGAAAAACTTATGACATTTATACAATAATATTAACACAGATTCAAATTTTTTAGAAGGAAAAGCTACATTAAAAAAACGGAAATTAGTATTGAAAGAAATGGAATTGTAGAGTTGTGCAGTCAACTGACCCTGATAGTAGTCGGTGAATGAAAAGAATGTCGCTTATTGCTCTATGTTCTTCCAGCGTAATTAAGTTAATAAACAGAAGTCGGTCTCCATACGGAGGTATCCACTTCTTTCTTAAAAAATCAGTTTTGAGATGCTCTAAGGGTATTGAATAAAAAGCGACTTGTTTAAAGTTTCTAAGTTAAAAATCGATATCAAAATTTCAAGCCTAAAAGCCAGATCATAACATTGAAAAAAAAAACTCTTCTTTGGTCTAAAGGAGAAAATAACATTGTTCTACAAATAAAAAATGCAGGAAATTTTAAAGGGACTTAGTAGAGGTACAGGTACAGGTAGAGGTATGTCTGCTCGAATAATCACGATACTGTAGTTAAAACTGTTTCTATTCTCTCAAATTTGCAATTTATTGTTTAAAAATAAACTTTTTTGAGTATGCCCAGTCATTAAAAGATTTTTTTTTTGCTGATTTCAGTTTTGTTTAATGGTATTTTAGAAAAATACATGCTGTAAGTAAGAAGTTGTCACAGCCCACAGCCTACCTGCCTAAAAACCGGAGTTCGGCAGGCCTCGATTTTGGCCCAATTTTTTTTGTATTTTTATAAGTGACCACCTGCCCTCTTTCTGTAAAAATGTCTTGTGTCATCTTTACGCCGATGATATAGTTGTTCTTAGAAATTTCCAATTGGACTAAGGAGAATGGGCTAACACTTAATCCTAAAAAAAAACAATATCGGTGATATTAAAGAGGGAGTATGTTTCACTCCCATATCCTTGAAATACTTATACGTGCCGTGCGTAAAATCTATGAAAAGTCTTGGTTTCAAAGTTACGAATGACCTATCCAGTTAAGAACACATAAGCTCGGTTGTTTGACGGATTTATCGAGTCACTTTACCCCACTTGAAATAAAACTTCGCTTGGTAAAAACGCTACTTGTACCAATAGTCTCATATTCTAAAGTAGTGTACCCAAAACTAGATTCCCTGTCTGAAAAGAAGCGCCGTATTGCATTTAACGACTTCACTACTAATGTATATGGCCTAAGAAATTATGACCACTTATCCCCCTATAATACCCAAATTCTTAACAGCACTCTCTCTGAATTCACACATTTTGGAAACTGTGACTTTTTACATAAAACCATTAATACAAAAGCCCTTAATATCTTTATGAAAATATCAGCTTCTGCCATTCAAGTAGAACTGGAAACCTTATGATACCTCCGTATATTTTTTTAAATTCATCGCTGTTGTTCTTTGTGTCTAACATTTGCATCTGGAATTCCATGGCAGCTAGCATCAAAGAAGTAGGAGATATCGCAATCTTCAAACGTGAAATATTTAAATAGAAAATCGGGAAGAGGGCAAAGGATACCGAATTGAAAGAAGAACAAGGGAGAAAGAAGGAGCGTTTATCTTTTCCGTATGTATGAATTTAATGAATTTTCATATGTATTAAAGGTTTAATTGAAATTTAATGCATTTATGTTTTCTTTTTATAAATTAACTGAACATATTAATGTAACCGTTTTTATATAGTACTAGAAAAGACTTGGACTTACTGCAAGAAAACTAAATTGAATTGAATAAGAATCAGAAGGTTTATGATTTTTTGTATAATTTCAGACTTCCATTGAAAATGACAGGTATTTTTAATAACAATTTTTTGGAAAAGTAAACTCATTCTTCTCGTTAAAAATTGTTTAGGCTTTTTGATAAAACCAAAAATACTAATTTTATTCGTAGACACAGCAAATTCACTCTTTAACTCAAGGCTTCTGGAAGGTGAATGGTTGAAAATTCGGTTTTGGTAACCAAACAAAAACAAAACAAAAAAATTCAATGAAATTCAGTATTTTCTTTAATTTAAATATTTTTGAATATTATGTACCAAAACAAACACAACACCGACTAAGCCGCTGTCCTTGAAAAGGTTTAAACGGAGGTAAAGAGATACTGTACTACTAGGACGAGTTGCTGTTCGAAAACACCTTTTTCGAAACGGTTACAGCGGCCAACGAATTTAGAAAATGGAGGGATGAAGATTTTAAAAGAGTTTTATTTATGGTATGGTTCCTACGTCAAGCATACGGGTTGTTCCGTGATAGTCTAGGGATGTTTCTCTTCAAATGGAGATTTGACTAAAGTTATTGGTAAAATGCGTAAAGAGACGTATAAGAAGATACTGGAAGAAAATGTTTTAATTTCTGGTCAAAGATTTAGTACTTCAATAGCACAAGGACCCAAAGCACACGTCCATAATTTGACAGAATTATTTGAAACAGAGAAAAGACGAAATCACGGTATGGCTGCCGTAATCACCGGATATAAAGCTTATAAGAGTTATTTTGGGAGGAGCTACATAGAAGGATCCGGGATCAATGCCTGCATTGCTGAACAATAATGTGAAATAATTCAAAAAGTTGTAGGTACCTAAAATACCAGAATTGTAAAAATGTAATCGAATTTAAATAAATTCCTACATTTTGTTGACAACAATATGAAAACATTATTTTGATTTCTTATCATTGATTATTATTTATTACATATCGCTCATTAGCCACCTACTCAAAAATTCAAGTTTTGAGTTAGCTGCAACAATGCTAATGAAATTGCCATTACTTTTTTGGAGCATCATACTTTGATATACCTCTTTAATTTTATGCAACAGTTTTGTTTTCCTGCACCGTAGTCCTTTCTTTCATTTTGAAACAATCAATTTTGAGTTATGAAGCTCTTGTATCAAATAAGCGACATGTATTTACGTATTTTAATACTAAAAAGTTTGTTTTTGTGCTAGAATTTGATTTTCCTTTGAAAAATGAGAATGGACTCAAACTTTTGAGCACATCTTTTAGATAAACATAAAATATAAAATGAGTTTAGCCTGAACAGAGTTTGTTACTTACGAAAAATATTTATGAGGCGATTCTCTGTTGTTCATATCATCAGCAACAACCTTAACGGAATCTGTCGGTGAAATTGGTTCAATTGATCTGAAGAAAGAAAAAAGCACTATTGCATAAATATATAACTGAATCCAATAATAAAATATTTCTCACCTCAATGGACATTCTGCTAGCACCAATGTTTCAAGATTTGGAAAAACGCGCCCCAAACGACATATTTCTTTCCAATCTTCTACAGGATTCCCAGTAAAATGAAGTTTCTTCACACCATTATGAGCCGGAACTTTCTTATATGTAGGGCTTTCAGAAGCTGTAGTTTCTGGACTCTTATTATTATCTTCGACGGCACTGGTAATAAAATTTGAATACTCGGCATTAGCTGTTTCTGTGGTATTGGCAAAGTCTTTTATAACTATCGGTGGTGTTTCTGTTGTAATGGCATTATTATCTTCGCTGTCTCTTTTTCGATTCTCTGATTCTTCATCTTCACCTTCATCAAGAGTGTCAATAAGGACATTCTGGTAATGATTTAAACTGAGGTGCAACTCTTCCAGCACTGGCAGACATTTTAACAGCATATCAATACTATTCCAGTTCAAGCAAGTTCCATTCAATACAACACTTTTAAGACCACTCATAGATGGGGCAGGTGTGAATGTTACTGGTCCATAAAACCGATTCTTACTAAGATTAAGAAACTCAATCTTTGGCATGTGTTTTAAAATTCGGAATATTTCATCCCAATCTCTTAAATTGTTTTGTGCTAAATCGAGTTCTTTTACTGCACGGCATTTTTCTTTAAGGGCATCTGTGTCGCCGGCACAGTCGATATCACAATCATTTAAAATTAATAATTCTGGAACGCTAGAATATAATTAGTAAGAAATTATATTTATGATAACCTAAGTTGAAATCATTTTGCGAATAGATGATATTGATTTGATTTAATTTATTTAAATCGTGTCTTAGTTTTAATTTCACTTTTTCGTAAATTTTAGTAAAATTGATAATAAAGCAGAAGTTTGATATTCATTATTGATCCTATAATCGTTAAAGCTAATAGTCTTTGTATTTAGTATTTATTTAGTATCGTACGAATCTAATGAATAGGACCAAACGTTGCACTACAAATTTCATTGTTCGTGGTCCTCAAAAACTTAATTGGAGTTCAATTGAAAACAAATCAAATACAGAAATAAAAATCACGAATATCAACCCAAATAGAAAATAAAATGCACGACTAGGTCGTATGTAAAAATAGATAATTTTGAAGCAAACAGCTCGTAGAGAGAATAGACCTGACACTCAACAATTCCTGTATTTGTATTATCAGAATTGGAGAATCTTACTATTTTAAGGTAGAATTTTCAATTAAAGTAAAATGTTTTTTTTTTACAAAAATTTGTGAAACATTATTTGAGAAAAGCAAAAAAAAAAGCATTTATTTCGAAAAAGTAACTTTATATGATTATTTAAAATAGAAAAAAAAAACCTCTCAGGGGAGTAACTAAAAAACGCTAGCTACCAAGTTTAAAGAAAATCGGTTTAGCCGAACAGACAGACAAAATTTCTACTTTTTTGACTTCTTCATCATCTTATATAAAAACTTCCATTCGAGAATATTCAGAAGTATGCTTTAATTCTTGCAGATTCTGGATGTTGAATAAGACTTTCAAATTCCTCAAACAATCATGGAACGGAGAAAAAATTCAATATGAATCAAACGAAATAATCTAGCGGCAACTCGTTATAATAGACAATTGTTTTTGACAATATCCGGCAGATTGCAATGCCACCGCCAAAGTCTCTATACTACAAAATTAATATAGGAATAAAATGCACGGGTGGATCGGACGAACTTGCTCTTATGTAAAAGACTAAGAATTTCAAAAATGAAAGTTATTAGAGAAAAACTGTTCACAAGCATAAAATTCATTTTTAAAATGACTAAAACAACTCCGTTCGCAGTTGGTGCTAAAAACAGGATGCCATGTGATTAGAGCAACTATTAGTTTATACAAGAATAAAAATTATAAGTCGTTGTAGTGGTTTCATAAAAAAAAAGTATATAAACAAAATTTTTAAAACATTTTTAAGAAAAAATTTTGGTACGCCAAATTTAAGTTTTATTATTGTTCGAATAAAAATTAAATTTACAAAAAAATACTGAGCCGTTTTTGAGATATCGAATTTTCTAAATAATAAAATAGATTTTTTTTTCAAAAATTCAAAAAATATTTTTTTAAGTTTGGAAACGCAATGTTTTTTTTAAATTTTCAGAAGCTTATTATATAAAAAAAATTCATTGAAATCCGTTATGCCGTTAATGAGAAATTCAAAGAAATTGTTCTTTCATAAATACAGTCAGTAATATCTAGATTTCAATTTATTTTATTAAATTATTGATCGTAAAAATTAATCAAAAAAAATGTAACAAAATTCTCAGAACCGTTTTCGAGAAAAATACGATTTTCGAAAACTATTTTTTAACATTTGTATGGAAGGTACCGTTAGTTTAAGGCAAAACAATTTTTTTTTCTCAAATCTTGAAGATTATGTTAAGAAACTTTTATTTATCAAGTTTGAAAAAAATCGAGCGGGGGGTTTTCGAAATATTGAGTTTCCAAAATAAAATTTTGAAATTTTTTTTAAAAATCCAAAAAATAAAAAAATTAAAAATTTGAATATGTAATCATATTTAAACTTTGGAGCTTTAGCACAAAAAAAATTATTTAAATCGGTTGAACCGTTTCCGAGAAAATCAAAAACAAAAAAAAAATGATTCGAGGGGGCTATCAAAAATAACCATTTTTTGGAAAATGTTTTTTCAACCATTACCTAGCTTTATCTAAATGAATTTTTTTAAAGTTCTGTGGGAGTTTTTGAGAAAAATAAATATTTATAAAATTTAAAAAAAAATCGTATGGCAAGTACCGTTATTTTTTGTCCTAAAAAAAGGAAAAAACCTGGGGGGGAATTAAAAATAGGTGTGTTTTATTTATTGCTGCATAGCTAGCGCAGCAAAATTTCCCTCGACAAACAACAACAATTTGATTGCTGGGGAAAAAGAAGCCAGTAAAACAAATGGCGGTTGTGCTGGCGATTGAACTTTAAATTATTGAAATGAAAATGGCGCTGTGAATTAAATTTTAGAATTAAACATGTATGTACATTACATACATACATGTTTTGACGTCAAATTTTGATATTTTTTATAATAATGATGACCTCATCTACCTAACTTTTGATTTTAAAATTACTAGTTCACCTTCCACCTTTACATACAGGGACTTTAAACTCATCAGTCATGATGCTTTAGAGAGCGATGTTCGGAGCATAGAATGGGATCAGTTATATTTCATGACTTCATGTGATGAACAAATCAATTTTTTAGAGACTAATATTAATTTGCTTTTTGATGAGCATGTTCCTCTGAGGTCCAAAACTGTCATACCTGGACAGCGCCCCCGGTTCACAAATAATATCCGGTTACATATGAAAAAGCGTTACCTAGCTTACGAACGCTGGAAAAAATATAAACTAAATGAATACCGTAGGGAATACTGTTATCTTCGAAACAAAACTGTTGCTCTGATTCGTTCCACTAAAAGTCTAATCTTCGCCAAACGGTTAGACCCATCTTTGAGTGGAAAAAAACTCTGGAACAACTTACGCACCATAGGTCTGAGTAAACCGAAAGGTCAAGTTTTCAACAATATTGACGGAAATGCTCTCAACGATGAATTTGTAGCTCTTCCATCTTTCTCGAACGAAGCACGACCTACTTTCCAACAAATTATTTCTTTAGCTGATACCTCTGAACCTACCAACAAGTTTAAATTTTCAGGAATTCGCCAAGTTGACGTAGTAGAAAGCG
This sequence comes from Philhelius festivus, assembly GCA_963931855.1. Taxonomy (NCBI): domain Eukaryota; kingdom Metazoa; phylum Arthropoda; class Insecta; order Diptera; family Syrphidae; genus Philhelius; species Philhelius festivus. The sequence goes on along the minus strand of OZ007556.1, from coordinate 140,358,092 downwards.
TACTCTCTGTTAAATCCAATGCCGCGGGAATTGATGGTGTCCACCCTAAATTTCTTAAAATAATATTACCTGTTGTATTGCCTTATATAACTTTTGCCTTCAACACTATATTAACAACAAGTGTGTTTCCCAAAGCATGGAAGAAAGCCAAAATCATACCCGTTCCTAAGAACTCAAGTTGTAAAGATTTTCTTTTTTGAATACTTTCAACATGCTTACCCCTGCGCAATCTGGATTTCGGGAAAAACATAGCTGCACTACCACTCTTCTTACGGTTGTTGATGAAATCAGACAAAATATTGACAAAGACCGAATAACCTTTCTATTACTACTTGATTTTTCAAGAGCATTTGATACCGTCGATCATTCTGTTCTCTGCTGCAAACTCTTAAATAAATTTAAATTCTCAATTACTGCTACCAAACTTCTATTCTCTTATCTTACCGGTCGAGAACAAGCTGTTTTCATAAATAATGTTTTGTCAAATTTTATAGCTGTACCTTCTGGGGTACCTCAAGGTTCTATTTTGGGGCCCATCCTGTTTTCCCTATATATCAACGAACTGCCATCTGTTATAACCAATTCCTCTATTCAGCTTTATGCAGTTGACGCTCAACTACACATAAGTTGTCCTCTAGGACTTATTGAAGATTGTGTTAGCCGAATCAATTCTGATCTTGAGAACATCGCTAACTGGTCCAAGAAAAATTTTCTTTTACTTAACTTGAAAAAGTCTAAGTGTATTGTTATTTCAAAAAAAAAAAAACTGTGTCCACTTCTTATTTTCCGCCAGTTATCCTTTATAATGCACGTATCGAATATGTCTCTACTGCAAAGAATCTTGGAATGACTTTTAATAATACGTTGACTTGGAGTAACCATTTCAGCTTAGCCGCAGGAAAAGTTTATGGTGTACTTCGCTCCCTATGGACATCTCAGTACTATACTCCAATAAAAACTCGAATTATTCTTGTTAAATCACTAATTATTCCAATCTAAACCTTCGGATGCGAAGTCTATGGGAAGTGTGATGCCTCCTGTAAAAGAAAACTCAATGTTGCCTTTAACAACGCCATCAGATACGTCTTTGGCCTTCGTAGGTTTGATAGAATATCTCATTTTTCAAAGATAGTGTGTGATTTAAAATTTGATGAATTGCTTAAATTTCGATCGCTAACCATGCTCTTCAACATACTCAAAACCCAACAACCTCCTAGCCTTTTCAATAGAATTACGTTCTGTGCTTCCACTAGAACGTCGCAGATCCTTCAACCGCGGGCTTCTTGTTTGACATCTGAACGTCAGTTCTTCGTTAACACTATCCGTCTCTGGAACTCTCTGCCACGACATATGAGAGATATTGCAGGTAAGAGGAGATTTCAAAAAGAGCTCAAGGCACATTTATTAAATTGATTTTTTTTTAAATAAATATGTGAATAAATGCTTCTTATTTTATTTTACTTTTTTTTTTGCATACTTAATTCATTTTTCTTTTCTTATATTGTAACAAAAGCCGTCTACCAGATTGTTTTCATTGGAATAAAAACTAATTATAACTTAGAACTAATTTATAAGATTATTTTATCTTAATGTGTATAAGAATACGAAATAAATAAATAAATCTAAATCTAAAATGGCCAAAATTGAAATATAAATTGAAATTAACATATGGAGTGAGTTTGATCGTTTTATTCGCACTTGAATGCTGCGCTGGCTATGCAGCAATGAATAAAACACACCTAATGATATCTACCAAGTTTAAAGAAAATCGTCTGAGCCATTTAGGCTGTAGTCGAAAAGACAGACAGACAGAATTGTGAGTCCTACTTTTTTGGTCTTCGCTATTATCGTAATGTCAACTTTGATCAAAATCTCGGGTTCCCATTCTTGTCATTTATTGCTTTGTGCTTGATCCACAATTTGGCACAATGTTTTGCTTTTAAGTTACTTTGCCTTCGTACGTTGTAGTCAGTGTTCATATATTTACTATAAAATCGAGACTGCACTTATTAGATTTCAACTTTTTTTGTGTTCGTTATTATTTTTTTAAACAACCTCATGTAATATTATAGACAGTTTTTTTATATAATTTAAAGTAAAACCAACAGGTGCAGCATGAGAAGTTTTAGTAAATCCAAAAAATGCTTTTCTTTTAGCTTCAACAGTTAAGTTAAGTTAACCTAGTCCAAGCATGTGAATAAAGAAACGTAAGTTAAAAATTTTAAGCTTTAGCTAGAAATTTTTGGATAAAGCTATTAAAAGTAATCTTTTTTATTTACACAAGACAAAAACTAAGTTTTTTTCTATCACAAACAAAACAAAGCCAAAGGCATCTAACTTAAGCTGCTAGTTCAGCTTCTTAGAAAAAAAACTTGTACTTTCAACCGTAATACTCGCACTTCTAGGAATGCCCATCAGTTTACCATCGAGCCCAACTTCGGTCGTACTGTGGAGTACAGGTATTCGTTTTTTAGCCGTACTACGCGAATGTGGAAGTCATTGCAATGTTAAGGAATTCAAAACCAATGTACACCGACACCTCCTTTCTAACCCCTCCCTTTTTTCCTAATGCTCACACTGTGTCTCTGGCATATAAAGTGTATACAAAAAACCTTTGAGTGTGTGCTAATTATAAAAACAAAAAAAAAAAAAAAACAAGAAACAAGAAACATTTTTAGAAACTTTTTTCCAGGGAATATTTTGAGCTTAGATTATCGGCCCTAGCGAGGTATCCGTTCGGAGCGGAAAATTCTCCGATTTCGTACGATTCGGAGGATTTTTCCTTCGAGGTATTCTTCCGAACAGCTGTTCGGAATTTTTCTCCGACATTATTTTAACGCACCCGGCGAACTGCTTTGAAGTGCGATAAAGTGCTTTATTTGTGAAATTTCTGACAGCTTAATGCTATTTTCCTGCCGATTTCGTCCGACACAAATTCTTCGCGGAACAAATTATGCGAACGCATTTGTGTATTATTATTCTTTCCGATAGGATACCTCGAAAGCAATTTGAACCTCCGACAGAGTATCCGTTGCGGACAATTTTCCGCTCCGAACGGATACCTCGCTAGGGCCGTATATTTGTATAGTATAGTAGCTTTTCTTTTTACCGAGTTTGCGTTTTTGATGCCTTAAAAAATATTCAATTATTTTATTTTTTGGATCGACTGGACTTTTGTTTTATTTATTTTTCTGATAAGTTCGATATTAAAAACGGCAGTGAGTTTAAAATAATAAAATTTCAAATGAAATAAATTAAAAATAATGTACTGACTATGCTTGGCAACTCATCTCGCTTGAGTGAAAGCAATTCGGAAATTCCACATTAATTAAGTTGTCTCTTTCATAACTTAGCTTTTAAACCGGTGATCATTTCAGGAGTTGAAAAAATAGATTTCCTCATATACAGGGTACGTTTTATGCTCCAAGTGGATTTTATTTGATTATGAATTAATTTTTTATTTGGCATTGGAAAGTCAAAGAGAGTAATCGATAACAGTATATTACCAATTCAGGGAAAATACCATTAACATCAGCGATATGGGAGCGTTTGAATTTTATGGCTCGCATTACATCATGAGCGACGAGGCACATTTCGACTTGGCTGGCTTTGTTAATAAGTTTTGAGGATGCGATAAGCAATGCTGTATCAGTTACTGGTGACCGCTATCGGAACATATTGGAAAACTTTCTTGTGTCCGAATTGGATCAATTAGGTCTACAGAAGTCTACAGAACAGGTGATTCCAACAAGACAAAGGTGGTGCCACATTACACACAGCTCATGCTTCGATGCAAAATTAAAATTTTTCGCGGCCGAATAATCTGTCAAAAAGTGGTGATATCGATTGAAAAAAAACATCGACCTGGAACATAAACCCCATCCTGTATAAAAATTGGTAATTGTATGCAAAAACAAATCCTTCTCCGACGCAATCGAGAAATATTTAAAGGATGTGAAAGGTAATATGAATGCAACTTTACAACGTACAAACATATTTATTAATCTTCTATACAATGTCAATTTTATAGTTTGAGGGATAACGGAATGTTCGACGGTTGTCAAGAAAACCGACCCAAAGAACAGAATTGCTAGTGATAAGAAAAAGGCTTAATTTTGACCATACTTGCATACAGTGCTGGTACAAAAAAATAGCACCACCGACAATAATTTTATTATACATCAACATTTTTTGAACGGACGGCGGCAAAGGTACATATTCGTTTTTACGATAGTAGACCTCGGAATGCAGAATATAACCCTAAATTCAAGATCAAAACGGTTAAGCACGGAGATTCAAGCACAATAGAATGGGGTTGTTTTTCCTGCTATGGAATTGTGCCTCTATATTGGATTAAAACCATCATGAATCAACACGTCTATGTTGATATTCTACAAATAGTGATGATGCCTTATGCAGAGAAATAAATGCTGTTTTCCAGCAAGAAAGCTAAAGAGTGGTTTGGGGAATATTCGGTCAATGTCAAGGAGTGGCCAGCGCAGTAACCCGATCTTAATCCAACTGACAACCTCTGGGCTGATGTCAAAAAAGGTTTTTTATTATTAAACCGACCCGCAATGAAACATTATAGGCTGCAGTGTAAGAAGCCTGGGACGAAATTACAATCAAGGATAGGTACCAGGATTTGATATATTCCAAGACAATACGTTATGAACCCATAATTGCCAACAAAGGATATGCCAGAAAATATAAGTTTTAGTGCAAGACACTGCTGTTAATGTAGCCTAATTTTAATTCCACAATAAAATTGTAGTGTTATTTTTTTACCGCTTATTCTTTAACTTATTGTGACAAATCATCAATATTTTACAAATTAATAAATGAATGCTGGAACCGATTTATTTAATTTTGCTACTTAAAAAAATAATTTTGATTCTTATAATGATGCTATTTTTATTTCCGCAGCTGTATGTATAGGTATAGCACATTTAATATTCAAAGTTTTCTATGGTATAGGTATGTATATTGCTGAGTGTGGAACAACCACCTAGTGGAGTCTAAACAGTGGCTAATGGACATAAAAGTTCAAAAATCCGAGGAATTTTTCTGTGCCAATGTTTTTTTTAAAGGGTATTTGAGGCACTTAGCCCTTTCGCCTATTTCTGCGATCTGACTAATTCTCTTTTTTTTTACTTGACTAAGCAACAGATACACTTGAATAATATTTCTTAGCTATTACCAAGAAACCAAAAGAACTCATTTTAATAATCAAATTTTAATTCCTTTAATGGAAGATAATTGAGAAAGCAAATCCAAAAAAAAGTAAATCTATTTTCTAGAGAAATTGTGTTCAAATTAAAGACTGCATAGATCTTAGAAACCTGAACCCACATATTGCAGAAAATATATCAATTCGATTTCTCATATGTAATATTATAAATAGGTGAGGTAGATACTTTCAGAGACCTGTTTTAACCACTGAATACACATACCAAAGTAATGGTGGTAGCTTGGGGACATATATGGGCACTACCGACTCCTCAATGTTGATGTCCTCCGCAAGACCATACTTCCGTTCCAAAGCTTCTAATAAAGATGGCATTCTAAATCTCGACAATTTAATATAAGTATTCGTCCAATCTATAAAACAAACAATTCGAGGTCAAAATAAAAAATCTATTATTACATCTCAACTCACTTAATGTTCGTCCATGTGAGCGAAACCACAGCGACCCGCCACGATTATAATTCCACTTTATTTATTTAATTTAAAATTAAATTCAACTTGTACCGTATAATAATTTGTATTAGTTTTTCGTCAAGGTCAACGTTTTTTCCTCTTCACTTTACAATATTTTTATTTTGATTTGTTGATGTTACACTTTGAATTTTTGTTACAACACCACCACCAGACCAGCTGATGATGATTACTATTAAATCATAGATTTTTTTTTTTACAAAAATATTATCTTTTATTTTTACAAAATATGAATTTTGTGAAATTCATGAAACAGTTCGCTGTATGACGAAAACTAACTAGATGAGTTTTAAGTAAATTTTCAAACGCAAAATATCAAGTTCGTACAGAAACAAGATGAGCTCAGGTGCAAGCAACTTTAGCGTTTCTTTGTTTCATTGATCAGACAGACAGTGAGGTTTTTCACAACGCAAAAAAACTCATTAATATGAGCAGTTGTGTTGTAAATATTGATATACACATATTGTATATTGAATACTAAATACACAAACGTCGTTGTACCTTTGTCGGAGAACAAAACTTGTGAAATCAAATTTTATTTTGCGTTTTCGTTGTGCGTTCTAAACAAAAATGTAAAATGTGATCAGATATTGAAAAAAAATCTAGGTCACATCGATGGAAATCGAAATGTAAAAGGATTATGCATTGTATTTTGTAGTAAATTAAAAATGAGGGACATAACTTTACATTTTTGTTTGTTTAAATAGAAAGCTCACTTCTCCGATTTGATATTACGATCCTATTACAAATTTATAACATTTTCAATTAAATAATTATCAATCCGAAATATTTTATTCCGGAGAGTAAAAGTAATGCTTGTGCAATAGAAATTAAATACTTTTTGTATTGTTCTACTTTAATAACAAGAACACCCATACAGCACAATGAAGTCGAAGCTTTTGCAATTAGTTTGCATTTGCACTACACTACGGCTACAGCACTTGGCTAACAAGCTAAGGTAAGATTTTCTTTTGTTTTTGTTATTTAAAAAAAAATCAAAATAAACCAGATGCAATTGCAAATTCAAGTTTCAATAGCCACAGACCATAGAGCAGTATAAACTTTCAACTTAAATATACAGTCACTCCGAAAAAAATAACAACACGTAGTTCTTATAAGAAAGATGCTTCCGCAAAAATGGGTGAGGTGAAAAATTGTTGTATGGAATTTTGAAATGAGATCGATACGATTACATACATTATACTTGTTGGAAACCAATTGTACGAAAACAATCGAACTCAATGGAGTCTTAAAACGCACAATTGCTGTTTGTTACTTTCTTTTAATTTCGTAACAGTAGAATAGTCGGTTGCTCACCGAAGGGCCGAAGACTAATTTTACGCAAATGCAATTTTTTAATCTTTGTTGCTCTCTACTTTCCCATCGATAGCATGGATTCTTTTACACAGGGTGGGCCATCTATTGGTTCATTTTTAAATCATAGGTTAATATGACACTGACAGCTGTTTCCCGCTCGAAATCTCGACAGAAAGTCAGTAGCCATGTTTTTTTGGAAAAGTTATCCGTAGTACAGTAGGATTTTATATGAATAACAAATACAACATCCGCAGTAGGATCACTGCCGATAAAAGGAGAAGTGAAATCCTGCTGCGGATGTTGTATTTGTTATTCATATAAGATCCTAATGTACTACGGATAACTTTTCCAAAAAAACACGGCTAGTATTGCTTAAACAAGGTTAGGAAATATTGAAAACTAATTTCCAAAATGAGTGCTGTGTAGCCCAAACAGGCCGAAATGAAGCACCCACTACAGCTACTGCTACACACACAAGTTTGTGCAAAATGTTCATGAGACTGGTATGCTAGTGGACAAACGCTCATGACAGACGATAATGTGGCTGCTGTAGCCGAAAGTGTGAGATTCAGTTCACGAACATCAACTCGCCATCGATCTTAACAACCCAACATTTCATTCATTAGCCTGAGGAGAATTCTCCGCAAAGGTCTCGGATTATTCGCTTTGGAGTGACTGAATGGTAGCCAATTTTATTCTTGTGTATTTGCTGTGACAGAATACGTCGCAAGTTCTTGCAACAATTTCTTTTGAAATTTATTTTGAATCCAAAATATTTTTCAGATCTTACGATAATCTTCACACCAAAACTCACCACCGAAAAGTCAAGATGTCCAATTAAATTTGCAAAAGACTTTTCTTAGGTTTAATTCTTCTCTTTGCGCATTAAATTCATGAGATAAATCTATCAGCTGTGCACACAATTTTTGCCAAGCAAATTTTGACAGTTCGTAATTACTTAATTTCTCTGGTTTATTCGGCTTTACATGAATACCCACATAATTCTTGTGTTGTTACTATTTGCATTCTTGTTGTCGTTCCTGCTGTCAGATAAAGGACTATCCACATGAAAGCCACCAACGACCGACGAATGAACGAACATTCGCCCATTTTGACATTTCGTTCACATGCATTTTTTTATTCGTCGCGAATGGCGTTTACTTGGAAAAATGTCTTAAAGAAAATTCCTTCAGAATGATTTTGAGGTTAGTCGCGCACGAACAATTCATTCGTTACAGTGTGGATGATATGTGGAACCCGAATAGTGTTTGACAGTTCGTAGCAATCATATTGCAATTCACGACGACCATTCTCAAATTTTTTCAACTATAACGCAAGTTTTAATATATTAAAATTAAATTAAACCAGATTTCTACCCTTTTGTAAAGTTTTTGTCAAAAATTTAGGCTTATATATGTTTTAAAACCCATTTGTTTTTTATTCGTTGGTCGTTGGTGGCTCCCATGTGAATAGTCCTTAAGCCTAGTACGCAGATCGGGAAAAATTTTGTCTCGAATATTTTTCCGAGCAGTACGCAGTTCGCGCGCAAAATTCATACTATTGTGAATTGCTGTACAAAATGTCTCCACTAAATTTTGCCAGGAAAAAGAATGATACAAGCATTATTTTGCTGGACAAATTTTGACAGCCACCGTATTTCCGAAAGTGATTTTTGTCAAAACTGGTTTTATGTAAAAAGTGCTTCTATTGAAAGCATCGAGAGGAGATTCCAAAAAGGTATGAACGACTTTTGTAAGACAACCCGTTCCAAAGATACACTACAAAACACATTAAATTATTTTTTAATTCTCTAACTTCAAAGTTTTGCGCGAGATTTGGAAAAGTTTTGTAGAGATTAAAATTGTAGAGATAAAATTTGTCTTGTCTCGATCTGCGTACTAGGCTTTAAGACCGTTTTAATGGCCTCACTTTGTGAAAACAAAAACAAGGTGCCTTGCCGCACATTTTACGATTTAATGAAGGTACACTTTTGAATAGAGTGCAATAAGTAGGCATTCGAAATGTTCCCTGATTTATAAGGATTAATTAAAAAAAAAACTATTTATCTTTGCGTTGAAACTTTTTGAAAATTTGTAGTTAACAAATTTATTTATTTATATCGAAGACCGAATCGAAATGTCAAAACTCAAACAATTTGTGTTCACTGAGCGAATGCTAAATAGAAAATGAAAAATATCCGTAGAATAAGGAAAACCACAAAGAAGAATGATTGATGACCAAAATTATATTTGATATTTATTTACCGACGTTTCGACAGGGCTTTACTTATCGAGGTCACCGGTTTGACTCGTGTTAATTTTGATTAAAATAAATAATCATGGTAAGTCCGTTAAGTTGTTGTTTATTTAAAAATGTTTCAGTACCGCGCTAAGAAGTCTTAAATCTACGATAATCCTGTAATTTTAGCAGCCGCAACAATTTCGGCTACTTCATTCACCACATACATGTGTCTCTCGCGAATGGACTTAATAGGTGCGTTTTATTATCCACAAATTTATCTGGATCCGGATCTGGATCTTCCCTTGAAAATAAAACGATACGGATCTTAGTGGCAGCAGTGTTATAAGCCCGTCTCTTTTTATACTTGGGTTTGAAAATTTTAAATTATATGTCTTGTCTTTTTTCTTTACACTATAGCTTACACTACCTTACGATAAAAAGCCGTCTACTCGCCAGTGTAATAACTTATTTTTGGATCTTTGAAATAGATCCCAATAGAAAACAGGATCCCAAATTGTTTTTGTAGTACATGTTAAAACTTAATCCAGATCCGGATCCAGATAGATTTGTCAATAATAAAACGCACCTAATAATCGCAAGGTAATATTGCATCGTATAAAAACAGTCTTACCTCATTTATTCAATGCCATATCTGTAATAATTCATTTTAGAATGAACTTCATGACATAAAGTAAACTATTTGGTACGTTCAATGAACCTTTTATTTTTTTCAAGACAATTAGCATTTAAACTTTGCAATTTTTAAGACTGGCGGATGAAGATGAAAATACCAAGTTGGGAAAAATTGCAAATTATTGGTCCTTTCTTTGTGATTAGTCGTATTATTAAAGTATGTTCAATTTTCAATTCGGCGTTCGATAAGCTAATATATTATAACACTTGACACTTAGGAAGTTTCCTGCAAGTTTTGAAATCTAACATTTAATTTATATTTATTTACCGATTAATTACGGTTCAACACACACGCTACCATAATAAAAAAATGTATTTATGAATGGGAAGTTTTCACGAACAATTATATCTTAATAATTATTTTACAAATGCAACTGTCAGGCTACTTGCTTCCCAACTTGCTTGGCTACTGGCTGTAGCTTCCTTCAGAAATTCCATGTCAGTTGGAGAGCAAGTTGCTTAGGTTTATTTTGTGTGTGTGTTCATAGGAACTTGCTTGTCTGCCCAGAATTCTGTGCACAACTTTAAAGTGGTTGAATTTGTCCAAGAAAAATAAAATAAAAATAGTAGACAGTACAAAAATTAAGTTTATGCAAGATGGCTGAACTTGACAAATGGATTGAAATAGTTAAAGATTGTAAATATCTTCCTGAAAACGATTTAAAGCAGCTCTGTAATATAGTTTGTGAAATTTTGCTTGAGGAATCTAATATACAACCTGTCAGTACTCCGGTCACAGTCTGCGGTGACATCCATGGCCAAGTATGAAGTAGTATACGCCTTTGATTTCCAGTTCTTTAATTTATATTTTTTTCCACACAAATGAAACATTGAAATAGTTTTACGATTTGGAAGAACTCTTTCGGACCGGTGGTCAGGTGCCTGATACTAACTATGTTTTCATGGGAGACTTCGTCGATCGTGGGTACTATAGCTTAGAAACGCTCACTAGATTGCTAACACTCAAGGTAAGTCCTTCATGAAGAAGTTTCCATGCATTACATCTTAATTTTGAAACAGGCACGCTATCCGGATCGGATCACTCTTCTGCGTGGCAATCATGAATCCCGACAGATAACTAGAGTCTATGGTTTCTATGACGAGTGCTTTAGCAAATATGGCAATGCCAATGCATGGAAATATTGTTGCAAAGTCTTTGATCTTCTGACTATTGCTGCTGTAAGTTTAATATTATTATTATTATTAAAATTGTAAGGTTGGCGGTATTTAGATAAATCATTCTTTATTTTGTTTTAAGTTGCAAGGTGTACATGCTCGAACTGCAATTTCAATTCATTCTAACTCTTGCCCTATTCCTCAGACGTGTCTTCAATTATTTTACGCCAGCTTTCAGAGTATCATATGAATTCCGAACCACTTGTTAAGGATAGGATATTTTTAAATATTTACATAGCATTTTTAAAACCCGTTTTGACTAATATGGATACATCTTATTTCAGTAAAGTAAAAGAATCATGTAAGAAAATTCAGGGAATCGTTGATAATTTTTTTCCAACCAGTTCATCTTTTTTTTATAATTTATTTGAGGGTACACCCAAAATCTACATGTTGGGGTATTGGGAATGAAATAAAAGTAAAGTATGGAAGACATTATATCTAGACATGTCTTATTGAATCCGCAAAAATAAAAGACATTAAATGAAGATACAAAATATCTCTAGCCAATATCAACTTAAGTAGTACCCCTTGGCATAAAGGTTAGTACATACGTTGCACTGTCATGCGGAAGGTTTCGAGTTCGATTCTCAGCCGCTGCAAAAAAGTTTTTCAGGGGTATACCTACTACCTTTTGCGAGGAATTGACAAATGCTCTAAGAGTATATCTCTTGTCATGGAAAGTGCTGCTCATTAGCCGTTCGGAATCGGCAGAAAATTGTAGGTCCCCTCCGCTCCTGGTAGCACGTACACAGGAATGGTTGAGAGTTGTAAGTCAGTAGGTCCTGGTTCACTTCGAGTTGTAGCACCACCAAATTTTATTTAATATCAACTTAAAAACGGAAAACTAAAATTTTAATTCTTTGGATTGCCTATTTACCACGTGATATATGTACATACATAGATACATAGCCAGTCATAATCGGCAAAAATAATAATAAACAAAAAGGTATCACTTAATACAACACACAATAGTACATGACTGTACGTCGGAAAAACTCGAATAGTGGATAATGTATTTTTTGAATTATTTAAAAAGTATGTTATAATAGACATTTTAAACTTTTCGCATTAGTCGCGTTATAAATATTTAATATTTAGCGAGTTCAATACAGTACTCACCCCGAACGTTTGGCTGCGAATTGCATCGAGCGTGGTCACCCGGTGACCCGGTACTGTATTGAACTCGCTAAATTAATATTAAATATTTATTACGCGGCTAATCCGAAAAGTTTAAAATGTCTATTGTAAACAACCGCGAAAACCTTAATAGTTATAGTATGTTATAAATCTGAAATAGCATACCGGAAAACTTGGTTGGTGTCAAGGCAATAAGAATTCTACGGCTATGAAAGTTCAAGAATGAAAGAACTTTTCTTCATTTTTCTGATTTAATTGGTAGACTACGCTGGATTTTTTCACTTTTATAATTCCCAGATTCACACTGCAAGGACAACAAAAGCCTGATTTCAAAGCCAGCGCGATTGGGATGAGATATTTGCATAATCGTTTCTAGGTACTTACATAAATACTTACTTACTTACTTAAGGTGGCGCTACAGTCCGGGGTGGACCAAGGCCTCAACCAACAAGCTTCTCCAGCTAGCTCGGTCCCTAGCCATCTGTCTCCAGTTTCGCACGCCAAGTTGGTTGAGGTCCTCCCCCACTTGTGTGCGCCACCTGAGTCGCGGTCTTCCTCTACTTCGCCGTCCCTCGGGGTTTGATTCGAAGACTTTCCGGGCCGGAGCATTCGGGTCCATTCGCTCTACATGTCCAAGCCATCTCGGTCGCTGGACTTTTATACGTTTGACTAGGTCAGTTTCACTGTACATTGGTGTGGGTGTGGCCGTGGCACGATGGTTGTGTGTTCGCCTGTCAACCTCATTATCACAGGTTCGATCCCTGCCGTCGTCTATGTTTTCTTTAATTCCATTAAAACCTTCTAAAATTGTCATCAATGGGTTGCTAGTTTACTCATTACATGTTGTTTAGGCATAACACTAACAACATGTGATTGAGTTAAACTTGTATGCCCAACAAGGATGAATACGAATAAAAAATAATGCGAATTATAAGGGAATAAGACACGGCATTTCTCCGCTTTAGTTCAGCCGGCATCCCTGGAGATAAAATATCTGAGACAACCACCTTCTGTCTCAGAACATCGTGCCACACATCTTTCCTATCCTTCTTTCTCTTCCGTAGCTTCACGCCCGCGCTGTGTTGAAACATTTAAAGGGTAATCATAATCCCTTGAGCGCGAGTATAAATTATAAAAAAAAAAAAAAAAAAAAAAACAGCCCGTACAGTTCGTGGTTAAATCTTCTCCTCCACTCCCCATCTATGCAGACGGGACCAAAGATCACACGAAGAATTTTCCTCTCGAAACAGCCTAACGCGCTCTCATCCACCTTCGACAAAGTCCATGTCTCTGCACCATAGACAAGGACCGGGATGATAAGGGTCTTATAGAGGGACACTTTAGTTGCTCGAGAGAGGACTTTGCTACTCAATTGCCTTCTTAGGCCAAAGAAACAGCGATTGGCAAGAGTTATTCTCCGTTTGATTTCAGCACTGGTGTTGTTTTCAGAGTTTATAGCGGCGCCTAGGTATATGAAGTCCTTTACTACCTCAAAGTTATAGCTGTCTATAATGACGCTTTGTCCAAGACGTCGGTGTTGTGTGTCCTTTCTTGATGACAGCATATACTTGGTCTTGCCCTCATTTACCGCTAAACCCATCTTCTTCGCTTCCGTCTCAATGTTCACAAAAGCGCCACTGACATCACGCTTTGTTCTTCCAATAATGTCAATGTCGTCGGCGTATCCGAGTAATTGGACGGACTTTTGAAAGATTGTGCCTCTTGTATTGACGCTTGAGTTTTGCACTATTCTTTCAAGAAGTATGTTGAAGAAGTCGCACCATAGAGCATCGCCTTGCCTAAAACCTTTTTTGACATCAAATGCATCAGTGAGATCTTTTCCGACCTTGATGGAGCAGCGTGCATTCTCCATCGTCATCCTGCACAAGCGGACAAGTTTGTCAGGGATGCCAAAACTAGACATTGCTCTATATAGTTCGTTCCTATAGATGCTATCGTACGCGGCTTTGAAATCGATGAAAAGGTGGTATGTGTCGATTTGTAGCTCCTGGGTTTTTTCCAAGATCTGCCGTAATGTGAATATTTGATCGATGGTGGACTTTCCTGGTCTAAAGCCGCACTGATATGGACCTATCAGGTTGTTGACGAAAGGCTTCAGACGTTCACATAATACGGCAGAAAGAATCTTATACGCGATGTTCAGGAGACTTATGCCTCTGTAGTTGGCGCAGTTCAAAGGGTCTCCTTTCCTGAGGATCGGACAAACAATGCTGAGATTCCATTCATCGGGCATGCTTTCTTCCGACCATATTTTGCAGATGAGTTGGTGCAAGCTCCCAAACAAGTCATCGCCTGCCGCTTTGAATAGTTCGGCAGCAAGGCCGTCAGCTCCAGCGGCTTTGTTGGACTTCAGCTTCGATATAGCCATCTTCACTGCGTCCAGGTCGGGTGGGCGGTATTGTTGGTCTACGTCGCCTAAGTCGAATGGTACTATCTCTATAGCAGCGGCATTCTCTTCATCGCCATTATAAAGATTGGACAAATGTTCTTTCCATATCCTCAGCATGGACTGCGGTTCTACTACGATGTTCCCGTGATTATCCTTGCAGGCTTGGGCTCGGGGATTGTATCCTTGTGATGTTTTTTTTACCTTTTGGTAAAACTTCCGAACCTTATTCCTGCCATGGCATCCTTCTATTTCCTCGATCAAGCGCTTCTCATGCTTCTTCTTTTTCTTTCTTAGAAGCCGGTGTTCTTCTCTCCTCTTCTGCTCGTAGAGCTCGCGAGCAGCTCTAGTCCTTCTTTGCAGCGCCGCTTTATATGCGATTTGTTTTGCTGCATGTGCTTGCCGGCACTCATCGTCAAACCAGGGGTTTCGTTGTGGTGGTAGTGTAAAACCCAGCACATCAGAGGCGGCATCTCTGATGGCTGCTTGGCAATGTTGCCACTGGTCCTCAATACTTGATGCTGGCGGCAAAGGACTTCTTAAGAGGTTGTTAGAAACTCGATCGAAAAAGGACCTTGCGATCTCCTGCTATTGTAAGCGTCCAACGTCGAACTTCCTCGCAGTACTTCCTTGTTTTGGCTTGGGTTGGGATATCCGCAGCCGAACCTTGGCTACAACGAGGTAGTGGTCCGAGTCGATGTTAATCCCTCGGAACGTGCGGACATCCTCTATACTGGAGAAGTGCCTTGAATCGATCGCAATGTGGTCAATCTGGTTTACGCTTGATTGATCAGGAGATCGCCATGTCCCTTTGTGAATATCCAGATGTTTGAACTGCGTACTGGCTACAAGAACGTCTCGCCCCACAGCGAAGTCGATCAGCCTGAATCCGTTATCGGAGATAACGATGTCTTCTCTTCCTAGCTTGGCATTAAAATCTCCAAGGACAATTTTAATGTCATAACTAGGGCACTGCTCGTAGTGTCTTCATCTTTCTCCTCTGTTGGAGCATGCGCGCAAATCAGGCTAATGTTGGCGAATTTGGCCTTGATGCGGATTGTCGTGAGGCGCTCGTTCACATAGTTGAAACTTAACACTTTTTGCCTGAGCCTAGTTCCAACAACAAATCCGCATCCAAATAAACGCTGCTTTTGTTCTCTGTAGCAGTCGCCGTAGTAAATATCGCAGTCTTTTAATTTTCGTCTCCCCGGTCCGTCCCATCGCATCTCTTGGATGGCGGTAATATCTGCTTTGTAGCAGTTAAGGGCTTCCGCTAATTGTTCGGCTGCACGTGGTCTATTAAGGGACGTAACATTTCACGTACAGATCCGAAGTTCGTTATCCTTATTTCGTTTGCATGGTTCGTCAACAGTGAATCCGTCCGTATCCGAGGCTTGTTTTTGCTTCGCAACTACGTCGTATTTTATGTGGCCGAGAAGTCACCCCGACGGCACAACCCCCAACCTGGAGGGCCAGGTCCTTAGAATGACTCCAAGAACGGGGAGCCGGATAAACCGCTTCTTACAGGCCTGAGCTCCGAATACGTCGGAGTAGCCCTGTAAGGTGTTCACTAAGTAGTTCAGCTTCACTGGAACTGTAGACATCTGGGGAATTCCTCCGCTGTCGCCTGGATGAAGCGAGAGATGCCTTAGTGGAAACACCTCTTACATAAATACGTAACTTAAAAAAAAACAACTAGTAATGCAAAGTAATAGGATTAATTTTTTGAAACGTTAAATCGATGTTTATCTAAATCTGGATTGAATCTAGTATAGTTTCTTTAAGATTCTATTAATTATCGAAAAGCTCTTTTATCTTTTTAGTATTATACTAATTTCATATTCATTTAAAAATGTCAAAAAGACGTGGTTAGGTCGGTTAGTTTATTAAAAAAACAGTTTTAGCACAATACCATTTAAAACGTGATTAAAATTTAAAAAAAACTTAGTAAGTAGTATGTTGTTTAAAAGTTTAGCAAATTGTTAATTAATATCATACAAATACTTTTACAGCTAGGATCTTTAAAATGTTGTACTTATAAATAATCTAGTTTTAGTGGTGATTATTTAGGGCAATACATTTCTTGTGGCACAATCCAGACTACTTTCCCTAAAAGTTAAAAAAAATTAATTTTTCTTCTTAAACATTTTTACAGCGTTTCAAGTTCAACGGTTGACAAGTCCATAAAGCTTAATATACAAATATCTATAGCACAATAATTATTTTATTTATTTCAATGTTGCAGAATATTATAATAATAATTAGAGGACAAGAGCTTAGAACATTTGTGTGATTTTACCAAACAACTTTTGAACTTGTTATCTCTGTTAAATTAACAATTAATTAAATGGAACTCATCAAGTAGCATCTGTTGGATAGTAAGCAGTAAGGTTCAAATTAAATGACGGACAAATTTTGAATTAAATCGAGCAGAATGTAAACCAAAATTAAAATGAACAAGTATCATCAGGTTGACCCCCGTGTAATATTTTTTATTCAATCAGTCATATGCCGAATTCCATCGTAATCGATGAACAAACTTTCACAGAATCCATCGCAGTGGAAAATCTCATACAAATTGCTCATGCGAAACAATTTGATGATAGCTTTTTGACGGGATTCGTAAAAGTTCCGATTTCAATGGAATTCGTGATAGGGCCGAATAAGTAAACAATATAAAAATGGTTGTAGAACAATTACATATTTTATATATTATTATGATATTGCGAAAGCTGGTGTAACCCTTTCATATGTCACGTTAATATGCTTACTTCATTTCCTTTATTCGAAGATTACGCGTACCTCGTATGTTTTTAGTGTTTCAATTCATCTTCCCTGTTGTCTCTTGGTATGCGTTTTCAGGAATTCATTGACCTCTAATCACACGTCTCTTTTTGACACTTGAATCAATAGAAGTTTTGACGAACTCAGGTTATAAAATCCGTTTCATTTTTTAAGTAATTTTATAATCAGGAAATATAACCAGTTATAAAAAAAAACTCTTATAACTCACCTTGAAAATGAAAAAATCAACACTTCATTTTAATTGTGCGTTTTTCTGTTAAGAAATTTGGGTCACTAAAAGATTTATTGTTTAAATTGTCTTTCTTTGCGGCGCTTGACAGTAATTCATTCTCTACAAGCTCTCTTATTTTGAACAAAGTAGTGTTATTTGAACTTATCATTAACATCACATCAAAATATTATTTTCTATATCGTTTCTGTTTTGAAAGAAACGTTTATAAAAAACATGTACCTTTCGAATAGTTCAACGCAGTTTGAAACTCTTTTAAAAAGAGTTTGGGAATGGTTTGGGGAAATAGATTTCCGGAGCAGGAAATGGACAAGAGGGGTCGTGATATATGATATTTGATTTGTTTACATCCATGTCTATAATCGATTTCTTGATGTGGACAGCCTTTAATCTGAAATTCTTCGATGACTCCAACTAGGAATCGTAAGCTTGTATATTATACATGCGGTGCGTTCTTTGTATTCATAACTATCCGCACAAAGATATTCATAAAACTGTTGTCTTAAGACCAAATTGGATGTCAACCTAGAGGATATTCAAATCCTTCGAGTATTCGGAATGCATAATACAGCCAGACAACCATCTGGACCTTGTTTTCATCGATTGTGTTTCAGTATGAATTATTTCAATATCTATAATTTAATTTTAATAAAATTTAATTTTTGGTGTTGACAAATTCATATTCATTATAAAGAATTGTTGATCCATTTTTTTTCGCCAGCTCATAGACGAAAATATTCTTTGTGTACATGGAGGCCTTAGTCCGGAAATAATCACACTCGACCAAATAAGGACAATTGATCGTAATGAAGAGATTCCATATAAAGGAGCGTTTTGTGATTTAGTATGGTCTGATCCAGAAGACATGGATTTCTGGTTCGTCTATCAGTGATTTGAAAATTAAAAAAAAATGCAATGTATATATTTTCGTTTTATAGGGATCAAAGCCCACGTGGCGCTGGTTGGCTGTTTGGTTCGTTAGTTACCAAGGACTTTATGAATATCAACAACTTAGACCTAATTTGTCGAGCTCATCAACTGGTTCACGAAGGAATAAAATACATGTTTGATGAGAAACTAGTGACGGTTTGGTCGGCACCTAATTACTGTTACAGATGTGGCAATGTAGCATCGATTTTACGTTTTGATACGTCCAAACAACGCCAAGCAAGTATTTTTAATGCAGTGCCAGAGACAGATCGGGTCATTCCACAACAAAACACAACACCCTATTTCCTTTAAGTTTGCTTTTAGTATTTGCTTGCAGTTTCAAAGTTAAAACAAGAATGGAAACTAAGCTTAAACTAATCTTATGTGTTCTTTTATTGTTTATAGCTTAATGAAATACACAAATATAATTTGTTATATTTTTACTCCTTTATACCGGTCTTTTATTTCTTTATTGGGAATTCCTCAAAAAGTATTTCTTGTCATGAAAAGTGGTTCTCATTAGCCGTTCAAAATCGACAGGAAATTCTAAGTTCTATTACTGCTAACACACATAAAGGAATTGTTGAGAGTTGTAAGTCACTAAGTTTAGGTTATTTACGAGTCGTAATAGCCTTCAATTACCAAAGGTTTTATGAAAATCTGATTCAAAATCGTATGAAGATCTATTAATTAATTAAAATAAAAAATGTCGTTCATTTATAGAGTTTTTATTTTTTTTTCGAGATCATACGAGTATAATCGGATAATTTAAATTGTGCGAGTAATAGATAAAAATTGAAGAAAGTCATCGACATGGTCACTCAACAAAAATCATAATTAGCAAAAGCACCAAGATCAATCAAAACAAATTTCTCGAGATGCTTGACTTTTGTCTCAAAGAGAATAATTATCTTCAATTCAAAGAAAATATTTATAAGCAAATCTTTGGAATACCCATGGGAAATCCTCTCTCACCCACCATTGCAGTCCTAGTATTAAATCACGTACTAGAGGAGTGTTTTTACAAAATGGATGAGAAACCAACGTTTGTCGCAAAATATGTTGACGACATAATTTGCAGTTATCGATAAAAGGAATATTGACAAAGTGCTGCTGATTCTCAACGGATTCCATCCGAAAATACAGTTCACTGTTGAAATGGAACGAAACAGATCTATAGCGTTTCTCGACGTTAAAATCCATCGCGAAAATGGGCATCTGGTATTCGACTGGTACCAAAAAAATACAGCTTCGGGCAGATTGGTCAATTTTCGTTCTAACCAAGCCAGACACATTATTATGAATACTGGTTCTAACCTCATAAATAAAGTTTTTGCACTGAGTGATGAACGATTCCACCATGCAAACGAGAAGTTAGCAAGATTCAAGTGACAATGGATATCCATCAGCATTGATCCGCGGTTTGGTTTTAAAGCATAAGCACAAAATTCCCCGTGAGACAAATGATGAGCCGAACATTGGTTACTTTAAAAGTATGGTTTACGTTCCAAGGTTGACTGAGAATTTCAAAGAAGTCATCGGAAAAAACTAACGGACGTTCGCTTAGCTTTTAAATCTAACAAAACCCTCGGTCACCTTTTCACAAACCTTAAACCAAAACCGGACAAAGACAAACAAACCGATGTAATCTACAAGATTAATTGCAATGGCAAGCCAAATGAGCCATGCAACCTGTGCTACATTGGCACCACAAAGCAATTTCTTCGCCAACGGATCTCCAATCATACGAGTATGATTGGATATCAAATCAAATAATCCTGCAAAGACAGCCCTGGCTAGCCACAGCATCGAAAGCGGTCATTCTCCGGATTTTGAAGGTGTCAAAATTTTACAGACAGAGAAACATGTATCAAAACGTTACACTCTTGAAACATTACATATAATTAACAATAAAAATAACATGAATAGAAAACAAGACACACAAAACATCTCTGCTATCTATTGTTCTCTCGTCTCATCTTCATAAATGTCATTCCAATAGTTTCTTTGTTTTTTTTTCGTTTTTTCTTTTTTTAAGACTCAACTTCATTTGAAGTGCTATATTTTATTTTAATGATATAACAATCACATTAATTTTAAAACTTTATAATTTACAAATATTGAGTGTATTTTTTATTGTTTTAATTGTTATTACACATTAAATTGTAACTTTTGTATTTTTTGTCTCAATAAAGTTCCCCTGAAGAAGACAGCAACCCCTGTCGAAACGTCGGGAAAGCGAATGTAACTTCGATGTTTCATTGCCAAAAATACAGTAACCAAAAAAAGCCGAAGGAAAGATTTTATTAATCACTTCCACTCATCTATGATATTCCAAATTGGTCAATAAATCATCTTAAGAAACAAAAATCATAGTATACACATTTGATTTGGCAAGTCGTGTTTCATAAGGCGTATTCTTTTTTTTTTTTTTTTTTTTTATAATCTACACGCGCTCAAGGGATTATGATTACCCTTTAAATGTTTGAACACAGCGCGGGCGTGAAGTTAAGGAAGAGAAAGAAGGATAGGAAAGATGTGTGGTACGATGTTCTGAGAATGAAGGTTGTTGTCTCAGATATTTTATCTCCAGGGATGGCGGCTGAACTAAAGCGGAGAATGCCGTGTCTTATTTCTATGCCGCTTATAATTCACATTATTTTATTCGTGTTCATCCTTGTTGGGCATACTAGTTTAACTCAATTACATGTTGTTAGTGTTATGCCTGAACAACATGTAATGAGTAAACCAGCAACCCATTGATGACAATTTTTAGAAGGTTTTTATTGGAATTAAAACGACATAGACGACGGCAGGGATCGAACCTGTGATTATGAGGTTCACAGGCGAGCACATATCCATCACGCCACGGCCACCACCTTGAGTACGTGTATTCATTTGTTTTATCATTTATTTGAAGGACAAATACAACGATCTTTTGGCAAATAAGATTTCTTCTGTAACAAGAGTAAGGTTACTTTAATCAATTCTCGAAACAAAAATTTAATGCAATAAATTTAAGAAGAAATAATAAGCTGCACTTTGATATGTGCACCCGGATGGAGAGATACTTTGTTGGAATTAAATAAAGTATTTTTTAAAATCTTGAAAAACTTCGATATGGTTCCAGCAGTAAGCCTATTGCCCTATTAGGTTTCACAAATATCAATTCCTTGACGAATAAACTTATCAATTGATAGACATTTTGATATGAAAAATGGCGTCAATTGACATTCCAGTTCTCGCGATGAAATTTTTTGAGCTTTTATTTGAATTAATAGTAATAACTTAAGAAATATGTATTTTGCTACATTTATAGTATGAGCATATTTATGTAAGTATGTACAAAAAAATTAAAATTTATAAATCATACAAACAAAAATGAGAAACGAAAGGTGGTTGTAGTACATATTTTTCAGTGAATGGATTTCGTTTTGTCTGCAAATAAGATTCTATTACACTTAATAATAAATATTTAATTTAAAAAAAAAAACCCGCGAATGAATCCTATGCAAATATTTAGAAACTAGAAATTTTTTACAATTCCATTCGCAAATTGAATATATAGAGATTCATCAATTTTTTTGAAACAATTTTTTTGTTCGATGGAAATCTTCAAAAGACACTTGGTAATATTCGGCACCAAGTAGTATGGGACTCTTACCGCACGGAATCAGAACTAATCTATGAAAAATCGACAAATGATTTTTCTTTCTTATTTTAAAATCAGTTTGGGGGAAGTTGAAACTTTTAATACTTTCCCATAGCTTTTAGACCATCAGCTTATGAGCTTTGGTTCTTCTAAGTCTCTGATTATTGTCTCTTACATTTAAGTCGGTTTCCATTTCGGAATTGGTGTGACTTCTCAGTCTCTGATTGTGTGATAAAGCGATTTTTTTAACCACTTCTGTGACCGTTTCAATTTGAAGGTCACGATGCAGATGATCGCTATTTATGCTATTTATGCTATTTATGAAGGACTTTGTTTTGAAATTTTGGGATGGGTTCAGCATTTGTTTTCTTTGTATAGCCCAATAGCTGAATGCCATATGTCCAAATGGGTTTCAGCACTTGCTTGTATAACATTATTTTGTTCAGGAAAGAGCTCTGTCCTAGCAACCAATACATTTTTCTGTACTTTAAGTTCAGTTCTTTTCTTTTTGACGTTCTCTTTCCATTTTAGCTTTGTATCCAAAGTCATTCAAATGTATTTGGCAGTATTGGAAATTAGAATATTATTTAGTTTTTTTGTTTGTAAAAAGTTTATATGCGTTGATTTTGTTTCGTTTAATTTGATTTTTTTGTTATAATTAGCGCGCACTCAAGGGGTTATTACTACTCTTAAAATGATTAACACAGTACGAGCGTTAGGAAAACAAATTTTTGAATATAACAATGGGAAGGAAAAATAGAGCTGGGTAGAGCATTCCACATTCGTGTAGTCCGGCTAAAGGAAGAATCTCTGTATTTCACAGTACGTCCGAAATTGGGCTCAAGGGTAAACTGATGAGCATTCCTAAAAGCACGAGTATTACGGTTATATAAATTATAGTTTTTTGAAGGCTATTGAAGGCATTTCTTTCGAAATCTGAGCAGTAGATCATATCCTGGTGATTTTTTTGTTAGCTAACTTATGTTGACTATGATTCTTACTTCTTTGAGCGTGACAATAGGAATTTGACTGTAAGTCATCTGTAGCTGTATTTGCTGAGAAGGGCTTAAAGACATTCGCAAGGTATTCAGCGAAGATGTCAGCCTTCTGTTTCGGGCTTCCGATCCAATTTCCATCTTGAGAAATAAAAAAATTAACCGGACATTTTGCGGACTTTATAGGGTAATACTAAATAAGTTGCTGAAAAAGAGATGTGGCGGATGAACCCTTTATAGGCTAAGGGCAGCTTTCCTAATAGTTAGCTACAGACATCTAAACAGGATAACTTCCCTACCACATAAACAAACGTTCATTTAGGAGAGGTACACTAATCAACGTATTCTAAGTTTCTTAAGCCGTTTTGGAACACTGTAATCGGTAAGTACCGACGAATAGAAAATCACAAATTCATCACACTGACAGAAATCTTGTAAAACCCACCGAGTTTCAAGTCAAGACTCACCACCTTTCAATTGACTTCAAAGATACATTGTATAGACGATGTTTTAAAACAAGAGAACGATGTTATCGCCTTACGCGTATTATACCCATTTTAATAAAACCATATTCATTGATTTATTTATTTTATTTAATATTGATACATTCTCCCGCATATATAATAATAACCATTTCGAATTTCTAGGTAAACAAAAGAATTTTGAGTTTTTTGTTCTGTTTTCAAATTTGTATTCGCTATTTAATTTAGTTTTCTTTTATAACTATGTATATAGAATGCCCCAAAGTTATTTGATACAAATGACTGCAAGGAAGAGTAGTAATAAATTTTATAAGACATTTTTTACCCGCAAAGTAATAACTTTTTTTTTAATTCTTATTCAGAAGTAATAATTAAATTATACCGCTTAATATCCATGTCATTTGCATCAAATATTTCTGTGTCATATCATAATACAGGTTGTCTTATCTATAGATGTCAACTGATTGAGTTTGATATCATTGAGGTTATTTCAAACAATTGTGTAGTTCGTTTTGACCAGTAGATATCATACCCAGCCACTCGAGCATTTAGATAGGAAACCTGATTTTATATATATTTTTTTATTATTACTTTTATAAATATATTTTATATATTATTATAAATATTGAGGTATCCACTATAATAAAGATATTTTAGACGGTGATTTTGAATACACTTTCTGAAAAAAATAAAATTTTTGAAAATATTCACGACTACCGAATCAGTGAATCAAGGTCAGGTTGATGTGGCTGCGAGCGTCACAGCTGACACACTTATACCAGAGTTGGTATATTTTGTTTCCACAAAAAAGTCATCAAAAACAATGAAATAATTTAATAAAACAAATGTAAGTTCATTGGAATAAAATGTTATATTTTTTATGAAAAATTGAATCTTTTTTTATTATTATCTAGATTCATAAAATTTTAATTAAGTAAAGAAATCGAAAAGTTTAACAATAACTTGAATAGTTAGTTGACAACTGAGAATCCTTTTCACTGATTGTAAATGAGAAGCTTCATATAGCACATTAATCGTTTAAACCATCCTTGATTTTGTACACAAAGCCAGATTCTTCTTCTTCAACAGAAAAAAACAGTGGGACAATTCTTCAATATTTAGCGGTCCCTTAAAAAATACGAGTCTAAAATGGAAAGAGTACATCAAATAGATAAATATAGGAAAATGAACTATTTTCAATTAACCCAGAACTAAATAGTACTATAAGAGCAATGACTTAACGTTTGAACGTATGTTTTACATCCAAATATGAAAATATGGTTAAAAAAGTGTTTAAAAAACCGGTTCATCAGACAATGTCAATATGTAAATGTTTACGCCAATGTTCGCAGATTAAGAAGAAATCGTGAAGTTAAACTCACATTGTGTTATTTTAAATTTTTGAAATACCTTTAATCTTTTATAGATTGTTTTTTTTTTTTATTTCAAAATCCTTTTGGTGCGATTAGCGTTTCACACTACTCGCTACCAAGTGTTTTGTAAGTGTCCACCTATGGAAAATAAATTAGTAGCTGCATAAACATCATGCAGGCTGGTTTTAAAATTAATTCCATTGATTGGTAGACAAACAAACATCAGGATGACGTTTGCTAACTTCATAAATACACACTCTTCAAAATCTAAATCCTGCAATAGCGGTTGACGAACATACAAATGAGTTAATCAATCAAACACCGGTTGATTTTCAGAAGACAACAAATTAAGTAGACATTTTAGTGGTAATAGTGTTGAAGTGTCTTAATAAATAGAAAGATTTCGATAGTAAGTGTTCTCCAAAATTATCGGGAAAGCATAAAATTAGGACGATGTTATAAACTGGAATAGGAATAGTTTTCCACATAAAAATCATTTTTAAATATAATAACAGAGTATTCATCCAGATACCTTATCTAAAAATACCTACTTCAATTTTTAATATATATTCAGTTTGGCAATGGATTTGAACAATCAGGTTTTGGTTAAAAAAAAGAGGCCGCACAAAGGCAATGAAATTATTAGTGAACCCGTGAATATATTTTCAACAATTTTATTTTCCGCACATTTAAAAAAAATATGTTAAGAAATCAGAAGGACCTTTCAAAAGATTAATAATAACAGACAACGAACATACCAAGGTGTTTACCAGAAAATATTCCAAGATCACTTTTTAAAATATCTTTTATAGTACATAACATCCTTTATACACATTTTATTTATTTTAAACATTAACGATTTTTTTAGTATAAGGTATTTCTATTCTTTTAATTATTCTACATCAACTCTCCTTTTTTGATTTTATTATAAATATATTTAATTTATTAAAATTAAAAATAAAGTAGTTATTGTTCGCATCCTTTTTCGTATTTCCCATGGCATTTTCTTCTAATTTTGTGTTCTAAATACTTTTACATTCAATTTTTTTTATAAATTATTTCGGAGAAGATATAGAAGTATAATTTAATAAACTGTGTCAAAACATAGATATTTTTCTTAAAACTATCTACTTTTATTTATAAATTGTATATCGGATTTATATAGGAAAAAATGCCATGAATTTTATCTTTATACATACAAATAATGTATTCAAACTTGGCTATCGAATTCGGAAAGAACTAATATTCTTGTTTTCTTTTGCATATATACTTAATGTTTACATTTTTCAAAGTCAATTTATGTTTAATGTGTTTTTTTGGAAGCAGTAAATTATTTTTATATTATTTTATATACAACTAGAAAATACATTTTAATCAAATTAAACTTTTTAAATATTGTTGAATAAAGGTTTTTACATATTTGTTTGCACAACTTAAATACAAAATAAAGAAAAAAAAAATACTCATGTTATTAGTTCTATTTTATCATAAATCTTTTTTGTTTGTTTTCTTTTTAATCGTGTTAACAAGAATTGGACATATTATCGCTTGTTGTTGTTTTTCTTTTATTTGTTTTAATCTTTAATCGTATTAAATTTTTTTAAATAATCAATGTTATTTGCGTGTGTTTCTTAGTATAAACCTTAATTATGACTCATCCCTTACATTGTGCACCCAACTGGCTGGTACCCATTGTGGTTCACGTTCCAGGGAATTAATTTCGGCTAACAATTGATGATATGCTCTTTCGGTGTCATTATTAATAATAATCATATCGAAGAGATGGCCCCACCGAGCTTCCATGTCACGGGCAGTGGCAATTATGTCTTTAAGTTCCTCTTCCTTTAATTTATAAATAAAGTTTTCGTTAAGCATAATCTTAATTCAGAAAATGTTTTTTTTTTTTTAATTTATTCCCACCTTAAATGGTTCACCATTTCGTAGTTTCTTCTGCCTTAGTTTATCTAAGCTTGGCGGGGCAACAAGCACAACATATGGTTTCAAATCCGATGCTCGTAGCAATTTGAGACTCTGTGGATGCAGATTGAGAACACATATTTTACCGCTGGCCACAACAGTGCGTATTGCTTCTAGTGAAGTTCCTGAATAATAAACACACATTAACTTTTAAATCGATTTTATTTTACTGTTTGATAAGTTACCATAATAAGCTTTTTCGTATTCGCCATGTTCGACAAAACGTCGGGCCAAAATATCAGATTCGAATGCAGTGCGAGATATGAAGTGATAGTCCTGCCCAGGAACCTCACCATCTCGTCGAGCTCGTGAAGTATCTAGAAATTTGAAAAAAAGTTTGAACATAAATATTTTGATCTTTTCAGAGTCAGCTAAGAATTTGCAATTATTTATTATCATGAAGAGAAAAATATGGCGTTTTAAAATGTATGCACACAAAAGTAGAAGGTAAGTAAATGGCTTGATTACGACGCATATTAATTCCTCTTCCTTTAGTTAAATATGTATATATGCAGTTATTGTTTTTTCCAACCTGAATTTTATCTACGATAAAGCTCTGCCTTAAAAAGTAAGTAGCGGCATTAATATTAAAGTTACTTGTTTGATGCAAAGTTTCTATATGAGTTAAATTTGTGATTTTCAATGGAAAGAGCCAGGCGCTGAGAATGCGAAACATGGAACTTGCTAATCTAACTTGCAGGACAAAAACGTATATTGCGACGAGTTATGTGCTGCTTAACTCGTAAACTTTTGTATTAAAAATCTATTTTGATACTAATATTAGAAAATTAAAAGTTATCATACGCGTACATATGTATTAACAAATGTACATTAGTAAGAATGGTGATTACCACTCAAAGATTTTTCTCAATATACAAACAGTGAGCTCATGTGTAGACACTGGGGGTACCGATAAACAAATCGTCTCTGTAGATCGAATACCTGGTAACCCAGAAAAGTCGATTTTTCAGGAGAGACAAAAAACTTATTATCAAATCAATGAGAGGCAATGAGAGACGTGTTGTTAATTATGCGCGTGGCTCTGCAATTATAGTTTTTAGGTTCACAGGATATTTTTCATTAGATCCGGATTTTTTTTCACAATATAATTGCATCATTACCTAAAAATCGGTTTTATCTGGGTTACGAGGCATTCGATCTACAGCAACGAAATGTTTCGCCAATGAGAACATCTGATACAAAAATATATAGTGCGTATATTCAATATATGAAAAATCATGTATTCAATTTGGTTCTTTAAATTAAAAATGTCCGGATATATGTGAGGACCCGTTGGAGAGAAAACTCTATATAAAAAAAAATAACAAAATGTTTATTTTTAAAGTGTTATATCTATGAAGTTTGATCATAAGGACATAATTCAATTGAGATGATTTTGTTGAAAGTTGACATTACGATCCTACAAAACACAAAAACATGGGCTTCGGAGCCTGTGGAAGAGGACCCCAACTTTAGCCGAAAAGTCATCTGTAGCGACGAGAGGCATTTTTCGATAAATGGGCGTGTTAACAAGAAAACTTGACGTACATATATGGGACGACATTAACCCACATAAGGTCCCCCAAGTGAACATGCATTTTAAAAAAGATACCGTTTGGTGTGGATATTGAGCCTTTTTCGAAAACGACGTTGGTCGGATGAATTAGCCGCCAATGTCATGCGATTTGACTGCGCTAGAGTCTATGCTTATAAAACACAATGAAACGCTGCCCTTAAGGAAATTTAGTCGGATCTATACTGAAGAATCATTGAAAGTTGGACCACTCGGGTCCGTGTCACTGAAAGAAGCAAAGGCGGCATTTGAACAATGTCATATTCCAAACATACATACATAATGGCATAATGGCCTTTCTTATTTTGTTAATACCTCACACATAGCTTTTTTTATTCCATAACCTACCGCACTTATTGAATAACTCTTGGGTATAATAATTAAAATATTATTGCATAAGAAAGTGATCTAAAACTAAAACTGTTACTCAAAACTATGATTTCGGACTTATGATCAAGCTTCGTATATATGTATACTCTGCCTTAAACTGTAAGCTCTATAATTTTTTAGGTTCTACTGTCCGCTTTTTTAGGATTTAAAATGGCCTAACTCTATAGCTTAAGTTAAATGTTTGTTTTCTGTTTGAAATATGTAAACACATAAATAAAATAAATTAAGCGGCACAACAGCTCGTAGAGAACATGAACTTAGTTGACGACCATTCATGTGTTCTTTTTCGTTTCGTGGGGTTCCGGATTTTGGTTTAGGGTATCGTTGGTATATGTGGTATCCTTAATTATAAAATTTGTATATTTTCATATCGAATTAAGAACTACTCTGAGTACAAAAAATACTCAACGGCGATTGAAGATCAGTCAAAACTTGTTCTTGAAGTAAACGACGACGACAAGACACTGATTACCGACTTGACAAAACGTTAGTATTGATAGTAACAATTTCAAAGTAGTTAAGGATTTCATTTACCTAGGAGTAAATATTAACTTTACGTGCAACACGTAAGTGGAGATCCAACGAAGAATTATCCTAGAAAACCGTATAGCTACTTCGGTTTAGTGAAACAAATGAAATCAAAACTACTCACGCATAAGACGAAGTACGAAGAGAGAAAACATCTTCAACGGATATTTGTTCCTATGTGCGAGGAGGCCGAATGGTTTGACGATATTAATTTCTTAAGTGAAAAGTGGGTTTTGGAGGGAGAAGCCATTACAAACCTAGCCAGCAATACGTGCTCTTATTTCACTAAAAAACTACAAGCTCCACTAAACACTAGACTTCTTATGTTAAGAATAATTATCTATTGCGAATTCCCAGCGCTTGTACTATAATGTTTTAAAAATGTTAATGTTTTTAATTTTAAACTCTGGACAAACTAAAATGTACGCATTTATCAATGACTGAGAGACTGACATTTTGTCTGCATACCTTCTTTTGAAGGTTCTTCCTCAATTAGATAGAAAACTATACAAAAAGTTTAATTTCGTTCAGTTGTTGTTCGAATAACATCAAAAAATAGCACAAGCACTACAAGACATCTACTAAATTTTGAATCATCAAAGCGAAAATAAAACTTAAATTTAAACTTACGAGGCACAGCAGCGGAGAAGCGATCCGAATCGGCCATCAAACGCTGTCGGAGCTCGTGTCGTCCAATGTTTGGCGGTCCAATTAGAACAATCGGTCTTTTATGTGTTGCACGTGGATAATATAAGGCGACTTCTTCATAAGTGAGTATTTCTTCAACGTCTGGTTCGTCAGGAGCAGTTGTTGCATACAGAGGATACCTTAAAATAAATGCAAAGTTTAATTTTTGATAAATGATTTTGAGAATATTTAACCAATCTCACCCAGCTTCAGAGCTAGCTTTCTTCTTTTTTTTCCTTCCCTTCCGTGCGCACAATAATGTTGCTCCTTTACTGCTATCTTTACCTCGGTTCCGAGCTAAGCCCGCTTCCTCAGCAATAGCCAATTTCATAGTTTCTCTTTGATGTTGGAATGATTGACTAGGTATTAAGCCTGCCAGAGTTTGATCCTCTTCACCCTCGCGATAAGCTTGCCACCAATTTGGATCTTCGCGTGAGATGACATGTAAAACGTCACCCTTTTGGAAGCTGATTCCGAGTTCTCGACATGGTATGTATAAGTCATCTTCGGGGTCATAATCAAAGTGGGCTCGGACATGAAGTACCGCTGAATCTCGGCCGCCTCCTGGCGGTGGACTGCTCGCAGGTACTATCAAAAAAGTGAGGGTACCCTGCATGGCTCCAAGCAAAGAACACACCTCATTTACTGTTTTGCCTCGCAGTTCTTGGCCATTAACTTCCAGAATTTCATCCCCTTCATGTAAGAGACCTGATTTTTCAGCCGCTCCTCCGCGCACTATTCGCCCAATAACAACAGCGTCACCCTCATTCCTAACAGTAGCGCCCAATGGCTCTGAAGATTTTTCAATTTGGATAATCCGAATGTGGTCGTTATGATCCTTAAGCGTTCCGAATGGTGAATTTAAGGATGGCGGCGATTCAGAACGTTGTTTTATAAAGCTGTTTGTCAAAGGTGCTTGCGGAATTGGAACTGGCATCGGTTGTCTGTGCTGGTTTCGGACAGACGCTGACACAGATGCCGATGGCGTTACTGCTGCGGGCTTGGGGGGTAAATGGCTTGTAATCACAGATGGGGTACAGTCGGTTAACGTTGCGACACGATCGTGGGCCAAGAGTAGGCCTTCCATTTCGTGTGATGTTAGTAAATTGCCTAACTCTATCGCCGTCGCAGAATTTGATTGTGACAATACTTCGACAATGTCTTTAGATAGACCTTGGGCATTGTCAGTTACTGGCTGGGCAAAACGCGGTCGTCGTCTTTGAAGAACCGTAGTTCGAGCTGCGAGTACATGAGCAACTCCTGGTCCGAGAAGAATGTTCTGAGCAGCTGTCACTCGGCCAGCTAGAGTTGACATGCCACTCTTCGTCAATTGATTTTGAAGCTTTTGAAGGGCAGCCACTAAGTCACCATAACCTGAGAATTAAAAATACGTATTCTCAATATATACTAGTATTTGGTTTTTGCTATAGATTTACCAAGAATTTTTTCTGTTTCCTCTTCATCCGTGTAGGCGTCGTTATCAACACCTTGAACAGCTTCGACAGATGTAGGATGTTGCTGCTGGGCAGATGTTTTGGTTTGGAGTGCTTTAAGCTTTCGAGAGCCACGCAAACTTGCGCGTAAGAACTCATTTTGTTGAGCTATCCGTTCTTCTTCTTCTCGTCGACGACGTAGTTGTTCCTATAAATATAATAACAATATAAATTTAAAGAAGAATGGATTGATGTAAAAAAGTGATATGTCTGAAATCAAACCCAGTATAACTTTACTTCACATTAAAAGTAATTTATAAATAATATTCAATGAAAATCTTAAGCGCATATGAAAGGACACTCGGGCGTATGTGGAACAAAAAACAAGTTTTGTTTAGCGACCTCCACTTATAGTTGTATTATTATTCCAAAGTTTCTTTCATAATATCTTATGGTATTTAAAGTTTAACTGTTAAGTGAATTGTTAAGTGAAAAATAATTGAAGTATAATATTGATAATTCCTTAAGTTATTCCGAAGCTTTCGAAACATATCTTCAATAAATGATACATAATGCAACGAGAAAGCGAAAGGATACTCGTTTTGCTCTCACTGTAACATCATTCCCCCATTTACATTGTCCCTATTTTTTTCCAAATTTTTGTTTGTATACAATTATTACTGAGATATGGAAAAGTATGCATTTTTTAAACCAAAATATTTTTTTTGCTTATAATTCATTTTGTTTACGAATTCTTATTATTTTGCACTGAAATTTTACATCTTTGCAATAAATACTCTATAACATTTTCACAATCATGAAATTGCTGGAACCAAGTTCTACTAGTTAATCTTGGATGCAGAGGCTTTCATTGTGTATTGAATTTGGAAAAAATATGTATATGATGAAACAACTGTTTAACGACAATGATCGGGCATAGAGCGATGTTAACCGACTTTGTTTCACCAGAGCTCAGATGGCGCTTCATGCATTTGTGATGAACAAATTTGGCGAACGGGCCATCTCACGACGAGCGTTCATCGATTGGCCGCTTCGATTATGTGTCTTGACAGCACTCGATTATTTTCTATGAAGGTACGTCAAGTTCTTAGTCTTCTTTAGCTAATAAGTCAAACATTTTGGAAAAGCTTGAGGTCAACATTCAAGACGCCATGCCATTGCCGGAAGAACGCCGCAAGTCATCAGAAATTGGACTGGCTGATTGAAGCACTGCTAGCGAAGCCAAGGTGGCCATTTGAATAATGTTCAATTCCATATAGTGCCATAAATGTAGCTTCAAAATAAAGCCAACATTTTTTGTTCTATTTGTTTTTTTTCTTTTCGTTCGTTCTTATCACTATCATCATAAACCATTAGTTAATTCGATTCATATTTTAGGGATTCCAATGCGAAATGTTTACAAAAAGTGACATCTTAACTAAGCAATTTACACGTCAATAAAATAGGCAATTTTCTTTTTAGCCTAGAGCGATGCACAGAGTGGGGCCTTAGTGATTAGAGCTCGCTTCTAATCAAGCCAGCTCGCCTGTCAACCTCATGATCACAGGTTCGATCCCTGCCGTCGTCTATGTCGTTTTAATTCCATTAAAACCTTCTAAAAATTGTCATCAACGGGTTGCTGGTTTACTCATTACATGTTGTTCAGGCATAACACTAACAACATGTAATTGAGTTAAACTAGTATGCCCAACAAGGATGAACACGAATAAAATAATGTGAATTATAAACGACATAGAAATAATACACGGCATTTCTCCGCTTTAGCTCAGTCGCCATCCATGGAGATAAAAATATCTGAGACAACCACCAACAGTCTCAGAACATCGTGCCACACTTCCTTCTTTCTCTTCATTAACTTCACGCCCGCGCTGTGTTGTAACATTTAAAGGGTAATCATAATCCCTTGAGCGCGGGTAGATAAAAAAAAAAAAAAAAGAACTATAAGTTTAGCGCTTAGAGCGCTCGAAGTTAAGAAAGTAACATAATTCCTTGTTTTGACAGCTCTATGCCCCGCTCGGGGTTAACAAAAAAACCCCTCACCACTAAACCCAGTGCTATATGGACTTAGCTGATTCCAGATGATTTTTGGGCCTCAACTTTAGTTGCAATAAAAGTGACTTTCAACTCTCAACTATTCCTGTCTGCGTGTAATCGATATGAGGAGACGTATTTACATACATACATACATACATACATATTTTCTGCCGTGATCGAACGACGCACTGTGGTCCAAAATGACTTTTTTCGTTGCAAAAATCATAACTTTTGAACACGTGAAGCTATCGCAATAATTTTTTTTTTCCCTTAAAGGTAATTTCCAAGGCTATACAAATTGTGAATTTTAAGAAAATTACTTTACAGGGTGTTTCAGAATAATTGGTTGATGTAAGATTTTCTTAGAAAAAGGAGTTAACAGAATAAAGTCTGAAAGTAAACCTTTTAAAAACAGTCCTAAATTTTTAAAACTTTGTAAAAAAAAAGTTTTTGACTATTTAAGTGAATTCATAACAACAGTGGATGCTTAAAGTTAACGCACCAATTTCAGAAATATTTTTTAAGGAGTATTATAAAACAGTATTTTTTCATGTTGTGGGGCATCAGTTTATTCTATAAACTGTTTGACTGATATATTTTATATGAAACAGTGTAGGAAAAAAGTAAACGGACGAAAAAAAAAATAAAAAAAAAATAAAATAGAATATAAAATTTATATTAACAAAATAAAATAGAATACATTATAAATATTTGTTTACAATTAACTACTATAGATCTAATTTTCAGAAAAAAATTAATCGGCATCGTTATCATTTTCAACAATTAATAGACCTATTAGTTCTGGGCAGTAACTCTTTTTCAGCTCATTTTTTGATCTAACGTGTCTTAAAGATGAAACAAGTGGATCTGATGATATAGCTAGCATATTAAATAAATCTTCATTTTGTCGTTTCCGTGAGACTTTGCATGTACGAGTATTTGAGTATCGATATCGCTTGCAGTCTTTATTCCTTGATTCCTGTGCTTCTTCTGAAAGCTCCCCGATTGGCAAAATTTGATGTCTTATAAGTTCGCCTCCATGGTCCAAAATTTTGTGCAGAGTTGGTGTCAGGAGTTTGTAGCTGTATTTGGCTTTTAAAAGATCCGAAGTGGTTTTGGTATACTCGTTGAATTTATCTACATTAAAAGATTCTTTAGATGACAGCGCATTTAAAATAACTTGCAGTTTCTTTTTAAGATCCTTGTCTACTCGGGTTATAGCTGACGTAAGTTCTGTATTTTCAAAAAATCTATATATATCCATTGTCATAGTTTATATATATCTCCATAATGTATATGCACAAGGATTATTTTACCTGTGAAATTTAAGCTTAACAATATGGGGTATCGGAAGAAAATTATTATTCCTACCTGTTTTATTAGATCATAAAATACGAGTAATAATCCAAAATTAAATAATTCTTTCAACTTTGTATATGGAGTAGGCAAATAAAGCTATTAATCCTTTTCTTTTGGCAAGTTAATCTATGTTTAGGTACTATTAGAATAAGATCAATAAATATTTACAATAATTTAAGTTAAGGGAAATTTATTCAAAGAGGGTCTTCAAAGTGGGCGGATTAAAGAAATTTAATGTTCAATAAAGTAATCAATAGTTTGTGTACAATATTTTATATTTTTTTTTTTTTAATAATAATTGGCATTTGTATAAAAAGGGGCGTAGAAGTGGGCGGTTTTTTTTGTCAAAATCAAGATAGTAATAAAACGATTTTTAATTAAAAAGAAAATTTCACGTTCTCGACTATTTTAATAATTAAAATAATTGAAATTTTCCATAAGGGAATTTGCTTTTAAGACCAGAAGGTCAGCAATGGGAACACGACTTTTTTTAAACAAATTACAATTTCTCTGAAGGTTGCAAATAGTTGCAGCTACAATTTTGTATATGGTTGAAGAAATAGTTAGGGTAAACTATCATGGTCAATTTTCTGCGCGAACTCGCGAGTATTTTTTTGTAGCTCTATTCAAACCGAAAAAATCTGCCAAAAAAGGGTGTTTTTTGTTTAATTTATTAAAAATATTAAATATTTTTTTATTTTTTTTTTAATTAAAATTTTGATTTACGCACAAATAATACAACTAGAATAAACTATAGAAAATTAATATTTTACATTTAATATGCCAAAATTTCAAATACGAAAACAAAGAAGTTAGTTTTTTCTGCTTTTTTTTAACTCTAGAACGAAATTGACCAACTTTGAAAAGCTCTATAAGTCAAACTAGTTAGCGGAAAATTTTTTTGTTTGCTGTTTTTGAAGCTCTGTTTATATTTCTATTAGAAATAAAAAACAAAACTTTAAAAATAAAACATCGAAAATAGTATTTTTGCCACGAAATTTTCCTTTTCGGACCACAGTGCGACGTAAATAAGAAACACTTTGGAAGATTTTTCACTTCCTAACTTAGATATTTTATGTATGTGGCAGCACAACCGTCGAACCCCAAAGGGATTCTACTGATATTTTGTATGGAAAAGTCAAAAAATTGTTTGATACGATGCCTTAAGCCTTAGCCTTAGCCGTAACAAAAAACAATTTTTTGTATTAAAAATACGGAGAAATTGTCTTTGGGAATTAAATTTCGAAGAATCGTGAATCTGAAGAAATAAGTCATAAGTTTATCAGCTGTGTGAGAATCTACTCATATGTACACACATAGTGACAACTAGGACTTTATTTGTTGTTTTTAAATTCGAAAGTGAAACTATTACAGTCCAATTGCACTCAGGCCCGGATTAAGCAAAATGGGGGCCCGGGGCTATTTAAAATTTGAGGCCCCCTAAAAAGATATAAAACCTAAGCAAGCCAACCCCTCATAACCCAGAGCGTCCTAAGCCCCAAGCGAGAAAACCTCCAATAACCCGGAGCGCTAGGAGTCCACGCTCTCAGAGACGATGCTTCAAGGAGTTGACGCATCGAAAATCCAAGAAGCTATCCCCCAAGTGCTCCAACCCCCGATAAGATTAAGAATTTTTGATACCCGGGGCTAATTATTTATCAGGGGCTCCTCTTTTTAACATTTTTGAAAAATTAAATGTGTTCATTTCGCAATCGCAAATAAAAAACCGTAAACCCAAAAGTGCTAGGTAAACCCACATAACCCAATTCGTAATTAATCCAAAAACCATGAACTCAAAACCGTCAGACCCTTTCTTTTTGATTATTCAAAACTCTAAAAATTAAAAGTAACAAATTGTGTAGTAATTAGGATTTATTATTCAATTGAAGAAAAAAAGAAAAGCAGCAGAGTACGTTTGCATACTCGCGAGTGGATTTGAAGACTTTACCGCTATATATTTTCACGGCGTCAATAACATGCTCTGACATGTATTCGTAAATTTCGTTTGTTTTTTTTTTCTTCTCGAGTGTCGATGTTTTAGGGTTGGGTACGAAGTCCCGCATCACAAAATCTCGAATCACGAAATCCCGCCGCGCCGTTTCAATACTAAATTGACAACACAGTATGGATTTTCATTTCCATAGTAATGGTGACTAGAATCAATCAGAAGCAACGAGAACGAAATTCGCTACTATTGTACTGGAATATTCAATACGAAGAAGACCGCTCCGATTTCGTTAATTCTTAACGAGCTCTGATTGGCTTAAAGCTGAAGACAAGTAAAGTATGAAGTCTTGAAAGTATCTTGAGTCAAAAAAAATAAAAAAAAAAGAAAATTACAAAAAAATACCCAAAAAAGTTTAAAAAAAATCATCTGATACATCACTCCCTACATTACGAATATGCAATTTTTAACTCGCTGAGATGCCTAGTTTAGCCAGAAATCACGTTTAAAAGTACATTGGGTGGCGCGCTCCGCGGGACTTAAAGATTTTAACTCCCTTTTTCAGGGACACACCCGCTCACGCGACTCCGTTGCTCCGCTTAGGGTATGTTAAGTCGCCTGGCAGGCGCCAATGTAAACAATTTTTTCGATTAAAAGTACCTTGGGTGGCAAATTTTTGTCAAGAAATATTTTTGAAAAAAAAATTCCAGAAAAATCAAAATTTCTTCAAAAACAAATTGTTGAGAAAAAAATTTGTTGAAAAAAAGTTTGTTAAAAAAATATTTTTGACAAAATGTTCAAAAATATTTTTGGCAAAAGTCCAAAAATATTTTGGTCGAATGTCCAAAATTAACTGGCCAAAACAATGAAAATCATCTCTCTAAAGGTAGAGGAGGTTTACCTCCTCGGAGTTCTAACAAGAACTGAATTTTTCCCGAACCAACAGTTCCTTAAATAAGTACTTTCTATTTGTTTAAAAATAGATCAAAATAAAATATTTAATTAATAGTACTAAAATAGTATTGAAAATCCCGCCAAATATTTCGGGATTTTGTGCGGCGAGATTTCGTTACTCTCCCGATGTTTTATCAAAACAAATACATTGCTTTTTAGCGCCTCTTTTAAAAAACTAGTACATAGTAAAATATTTCAATTCGAACACCTTTAAGTTGAACATTAATTTTTAGATACGCGTAATGTTGAATTATGCACAAGGGAGCGTTTCGGAAAATACAACTTTACGTACGTTGTGTCGAAAAATACGATTCAATACTTCTGCGCAAAATTTGTATCGCCATTTTTCGCTTGTTAAACTCAAAACAGACTCGTGGAAATTAACAATTCTAAATTTTACCACACTAGTAACGAAATGTACTCTTAGGCTCAATTCGCACATCTCTCTTAATCAAGAATAAATAAGGTACTCAAGATAATTAGTCCAGCATATTTCCACATTTCGCAAAAAAAGATACGAGGTATAGAATTCAATTTGTTTTTCAATCTGGCAACCTTTTGCTGAATTAGGCTGCATGGATTTAATATTTTTTCAGTTTCAGTTTTGGGTTAATAGCGACTTGGGCAATGTGGGTTTGACTTTTTGGAGATATTAGCGAGTTGAGCTATGTGGGTTAAAAGTTTATGGGAATAATTGTGAGTTGAGCTATATGGGTTTAACATTTTTGGGGCATATAGCTTTCGAGTTTGGATTTTGTGGGGTCAACTAACTTTGGTTTTTATTTTTGGGGATTATTAGATTGTACAGTTTGAATATCGCGGTTTTACGGTTTAAATTTCTAAATGGGAGGGGGCCCTCGTTTCCTCGGGGCCCGGGGCTTCAGTCCC
Organism: Philhelius festivus; assembly: GCA_963931855.1. Lineage (NCBI taxonomy): Eukaryota > Metazoa > Arthropoda > Insecta > Diptera > Syrphidae > Philhelius > Philhelius festivus. The sequence goes on along the minus strand of OZ007556.1, from coordinate 140,319,144 downwards.
CCCTAGCCCCCCTATTAATCCGGGCCTGATTGCACTTACATCCATTCTTTCCAAGGTCATGAAAATGCTGATAAATTATTATCAGTTCAAGAAATATCTTGAAGAACGAAAGCTTCTTAGTGACCGGCAGTATGGCTATCGTAGTAATAGGTTCACTGGTGATCTCATGGTTTATCTCACGGAACAATGGCACGAATTCGTACATCGTTTTGGAGAAAGTAAGATTATTACACTTTATGTTCCAAAAGTATTTGATAGAGTTTCACATCAGGCTCTCTTATCGAAATTTTTCTTATTGATGAATCCCTTCTTCATTGGATGAGAAATTAAATACAAGTTGTCTTGGATGGCTTTATTAAAAAAAATGCTGGTGTGCAACAAAGCTCCGTGTTGTCTTCCACTCTCTTCTCTCATATTCATTACAGATCTTTGGCTGCAACTTGTAATGCAATAAATTGTTTTTGTGTCGAAAGTACTCTCAGCTTTTTATATTCGTTTCCACATGCGTGTCCCTGTTCTTCGCATGTGACTTCAGAACTGCAACGTATGATAAGCAAATTAAATTCTGATCTTGATAGCATTACTGAATGGGGAACCAAAAACTATGTACAATCAAATGCGTCAAAATTCAATGCTGTCTCATGTCGTTAAAGCGGATGCAAACCCCCATTCGACTATCCCTGAGTGGCACTTGCATTGAGGAAACAGAAAAGCTTTCAGTTCTCGATATGTTCACCACAGACCAGCTCGTGAATAATGACCACATATTCGACTTCGCCAAAACTGCTACTAAGTGTTTTTTCACATTGCTATTATCTATAAATCCTAAATTCGTCCTTAGCTTGATTATAATTTCCATATTTGGACAGGTGCTCCAATAACCCACTTGAGAATCACATGGATAGAATCCAAAAAAAAAGTTTACGAGTGAAATGATAGGTGATAGGTTTCTTGTTGTTCATTATATTCCCGTTATTTTTGCAGTATTCTTGTGATATAGCCAGTTGCGTTCATCACCTTAAACAATTTTACCGCCCTTCAGTTAGTTTATTCAGATATGCTTTATTTAGCCGAACTACACGAATGTGGATTGCTCTACCCGGTTCAATATTTCCTTCCTATTACGATATTCAGAAATTCAAAAACAATGTGCATCGCCATCTCCTTTTAAATCGTAACCAACTTTCCTAACCATTTGTGTTGTGCTAAAACACAAGGGTAGTCATTACCCTTTTAGTGCGCGCAAAATATAAAATAAAACTTACTTTTTTTTGGAAAAAATTATATGTGATTGTATTCGATTTTTTAATTTTTCTATTCAAAAATTGATATTTATTAAAGAAATCGCATTTGCTGAACTTTTTTAGAAAATTTTAGTAATCCCAAGAATGAATTTATTTTCCTCTAATATTTTCATGCACAAACAAAATCGTAAAATTGAAAAACCATTTTAACTTTGAGAAGAGGGATAAGCCCTTTTCTATCCGCTAAAAATTTTCAAGACGCAATAGAATAACTTGTACAACATTACACCCTGAACGCTTGAATGCTAGTACTTAGTCTTAGCTTAAGACATCTAACCTTTAAAAAATAAATTCATGTCTACCTACCTATACAAAGTGAAAAGTTATCTAATAAAAAGCTAAAGAATAACCTTAAACAAACACAAAAAAGAATAACACACTTAAGGAATTTATATCTATAAATCTGCCAGCATACTTTTATCAGTGAAATCAGAAACAAAAGTGTTATAAAATATTAATTGCTTTTATAAATTACTGTTTAAATAAATATAACATACCAATGAATGCATCAAATACTCCATAACGTTTGTAGAATAAAATGTATAACTTTTCGCTGAATTTATTTATGTTCGAAAACTTTCAAAATAAAATTGTATACTATTTTCGTTAGGTATTAAATTGTGGGAGTGGGGTTTCTATCAAAATGCAAATAAACTTGACGGGCTTCGTTTAAATGAGCCGTTGGCATTGTGTTCAATCACAACTGTTTGTGTTTTAATAGCCGTGAACTGAAATTAAGACCTACGTTGTGGATTAAGAATTTTACACAAATGTGGCATTGATGAAAAGAACAAAATATTTTCTAAAAATATTTATCAATACATTCATATGTTTGTATGTACATGCACCTAAATATGTAATATAATTTTCAATTGTTGAGAGTTTTTGTGATTTTTATTCTTTTTTAATACCAAACTTTTTCTTTTTTTTTTTAAACAAAGAAGAATTAGATATTACGTATATTGTTAATTTAATTGTGATGAAAGTGTTTTGAATATTGGTAAATGTTCAAGCCGAATATTATGAAAGAGATACGTTCTTCGTACTGGCTTAATGGTTTCATGATGATGTCAATAGGCAAGTTCAGATTGATTGAGGTAACAAGAACTGTCCTCTGCCAACTTGATAGAGTACCTATACGGGAAATACTATGAAAAAAACCGTCACCAGCTTTAAAACAAGTTTGATGAAACGTAATTAGATTATCGTTTTCTTTTTTAGCATAGTTTAAGCAGATCTAATTGTACAGGGTGTGTCAACTTAAGTTTAGTTTTTGAAAGGAAGATATCCAGGCTGTAGGGTTATAGCGGGAATGGTCTCAATCCGTGTCAGGCGTGTTTCTATTTTTTTTTCATCCAAGGCAGTTGAAATCAAATCATGCATTATAACAGTTAAAAGTGTGCGTTTGCCGTCGATGCCTGCTTTATGTTTATCATTCTGGGCTATTTGTTTTCTGACAGTATCAATATCTGATTTAGACATAAATTGACTTCTATATCCTAAACTGAGTGATTTCAATCAAATCGCGTTAAGACTAGAACACAGCACTAATTGAAGGGAGGAATGCAACTGGCTCCTTCAAGAGAGTACTGCTTGTGGAAATAGCTATAAAATAAGAAAACACATACAGCATTCCGACAGAGGGGAATGATTCCACGATAGTTCTGTTTCCTATCAGTCTTAACCTCTTAACGCTCTGTTCTGAATTCTATCCAGTAAAAAAGGAGAAAATTGGGCAGCACCTGCCCAAAGATGCCTTATTAATTATAACCGGTACAGAAGGGGTGAACAATTTCTTACACCGATATATAAATTCCAATCGTTTGGCAGCGTTTTTGGCGGTCTCGAAAATGTGGTCACTCGAACGAAAATCTTCGTGGACATACATACCGAGTAGTAAAAGATTTTCGGTTTCCTCGATGAAAGTGCCATATTCAAAGACAATCGCACAGGTGTGCATTTTACTTCAACGAAATTCAACAACATTGAGTTTCCTAAGTATTAGGCTGAAAACACACCGGATAAAGCAAAACGTGCTTTTTTGCTTTGTGAAACAAGAGAACATTGTTTCTTATGAGACTACACACACCAAAGAAAACGAAACAAAACACACGTTTTTGTTATGAAGGGTTTCGGTGGTGTTTGTCGAAAATACATGCCATTGTATGAGAGCAACACACACCGAATGCAACAAAACTGTTTTGAACCACCGTCGTTGACGATAATTACCTACTTTTTTTTTCGTTGTTTTTATTTTCTTCTTTCGTTGCATTTCACAGATTTTCTCTTTTCTTATAAATATACACATAATGTCTATTTTGTAAACCCAAAATTGTTATTTGTATTTACTTGCGGTAGAGCTATAATCTTTCAGCCGGAGTTAAGCTTTTACGATAGTTCGTATTTTGTTTCATTTCAACGCACACCAAACGAAACAAAAACACAAAATGTTTTGTTTTGTTTTGTTTTATTCTGTTTCGCTTGGTGTGTGTTCAAATAAAAAATGTTTTTTTGACTATCGAATCAAAAAACGTTTTGTTTGATCCGGTGTGTTTTCAGCTTAAAACTTCACACGATTTTGTATACCACATTTAGCAATGTTTTAATGACGTGAATTCGAGAACGAATTTTAATCACAGGTGACATCAATGCAATGAATTAAACGTAAGTGGGTATCATCCTAATCTGTCTCGATAAGACATTAAAATAAAGAATTTCATACTATAGTTTATGCTGCAGCTGTTTGCTTCTACCTTTAACAACAAGTGGAAGTGAGAGCGGGAAGGGTACGAAATGTCGACAAAAAAAATGTCGACTGGACAAATATAAATTTCATCGACTGTTAAAATGTCGACTGAAGTTTGATCGACAAAAAAAAAGTCGACAGTTTAAAATCTCGACTATTAAAATGTCGACTGAAAACTTGTCGGTGAAAATGTCGACTTTTATCCAAAATTGAGTTAAATAAAACAAGAATGCTCTCTTTTAATATGTTAACTAAATTTTATTATTAATTCAATTATATAAACTTTGCATACACCCAACCTCGCACCCACCCCAAATCCTATAGTGTGCCCAGGCAGGGGGGTTGCAGGGGGGCAGCATGCCCCCCTTACATAGCTCACTGTTTACGCGTCGACATTTTTTGAGTCGACATTTTTAAAATCGAATTTTTGATAGTCGACATTTTGATCAGTCGACATTTTTATCAATCGACTTTTTGAAAATCGACATTTTGAAGATCGATTTTTTTAAATCGACATTTTAAAAATCGGTTAATCGTCCCCAACCCAGTGAGAGCATCACTTGCGTTGAACCATTTATACGGCATTTTTCTAAACGGTTAATAATATCAATATAAAGGGTGGTTAAATTTTAAGGGCCGACGTTGAATGTGAACCACACCTAAACGTCAAGTTTTTTTCTGCATTTCATTTGACATTTCTCAATTTCAGACTAACTCAGTTTGAACCATGGAAAGATACACAATCGGGCAACGCGTTAAAGTTATTCAGTCTTATTATGAAAATGGGCGTTGAAATCAAAATGTATATCGTGCACTTCGTGATTTTTTCTGTCAATTTAATCGTCCAAATGTGCGTACAATCGGAAAAATCGTGCAAAAATTTGAGCAAACCGGGTCTGTATAGGAGATGTAAAAACACCAGTGCATGCTCGTACAGCTCGTACTGCAAACAATATTGCTGCTGTTTGGGATATTGTGGCTGAAGAGCCGTCCACCTCAACTCGTCGTCGTGCCCAACAATTGCACCTCTCACGCTCGTCGTTGATGAACATTATGCATAAAGACTTGCATTTACACGCTTACAAGGTGCAACTGATTCAAGAACTAAAGCCTCTTGACCATTTCAAGCGTCATCAATGGTCAGAATGGTGGCAAAAAATGGCAACAGTGGATGATCAATTTTCGAAGCAAAATCATCTTCAGTGATGAGGCACATTTTCACCTCAGTGGATTCGTCAATAAGCAGAATTGCCGCATTTGGGCGAATGATAATCCAAGAGTAATTGTCGAAAAACAAATGCACCCACAAAGAGTGACTGTTTGTTGCGGTTTATGGGCTGGCGGCATCATCGGGCCGTATTTTTTCCAAAATGAGGTCGGTCAGGCAGTTACTGTGAATGGTGTTGGCTATCGTGAGATGATAACGAACTGTTTATGGCCCGAATTGGAAGATATGGATGTGGACGATATGTGGTTTCAACAGGACGGTTCCACTTGCCATACAGCTAACGAAACAATGGCTCTTTTGCGCGACAAATTCAATGGCCGTGTTATCTCACGTGGTGGCGATATCAATTGGCCGCCAAGATCATGTGATTTGACACCGTTGAACTTCTTTCTTTGGGGTTATTTGAAAAAAAAAAGATGTACGTCGATAAGCCAGCAACAATTCAAGAGCTAAAGGATGAGATAATTCGGCACATTAACGGCATAGAACCTCAATTATGCCTCAGCGTCATCGAAAATTTGGACCATCGGATGGAGGTGTGCCGCCGAGGTTGCGGCGGCCATTTGGCCGATATTTTGTTCCCATAATTGACCCATACTAATATTATCATAATAAAAAAAATGACAATAATTTCCTGAATAATTTGAGTTTTATTCAAAATCAAAATCGGTCCTTAAAATTTAACTACCCTTTATATTGTTTTATTTAAATATCTTTGGCCTATTTTTAAAGGTTTTTAATCTGACTTTAAAATTAGGGGCCCCAGTACATACATACATAACTTGATTGGATTGTATACAAAATCAAAAACATATTGTTTAATGAAAATAATGAGAAATGCGGTTAGGCCACTATTGTATTCACGGCCTTATATATGAATACGTGGTCCGGTCACAGATGTACTTTTACTCCTCCTGGAGCATAGAGCGACATAAGATTGTTTCCATTAATCCCGGTCCATGCCATGGTGCCAATCATATTGTATTTTCGATACGACGACGGTTTCGATAGTGCTTACGTATCAGATCACACCAAAACATGGAGTAATAATGTTTTGTCAAATAGAAAGTTATTCAAAACCAGAAGATCAATATAAAGACTAAATTTAATATTAGTGCGAAACAAAAATTATTTTCACAATTCCGGCCTTTGAGCTTTGTTACCGCTTTATTTTTTAACTGCCAAGACTTCTACTAGAACTGTTTAGAATATCAGGTTAATTAATCAGCAAAATTGTCACTAGGTCACTAGCTTTTTTTAATGATCTTTAGTTTCACTTGTACAGACTTTATTGTCTAAAGTGAAAAAAATATCTGAAAGATTTTTTTGAGAGATTTGTACACGTCTTTGTAACTCGTCAAGTCAACCTTGCTTTATCTAGTCAACGAATTGCTAGATTTCAGACTCAGTATATCTGACATACTCGCCCGGCTAATATTGAAAATGCTTCGATCCTTTAAAATTGAAATCCGTTTAAAATTCAAATGGCTTTTTATCAATCAACCTACAGGTTTTAAAATTTGTGTCGAAGTTATAAGTAAAATCCAAGGTTTTACAACAATATTTTTATAAACTCCCCTCAATTAATCAAGTTTCAAGGCCCGCCCGGCTTTTAAAACCCTCACAAACTCCACTACAAATTCGTTCTGCACTTCCTAGCAAATCATCAAATAAAAATGTGACTTTATATAGTTTTCCTATTTAAAATTACTCTACGTATAACTCTAAATACCCTAACTTCATTTATTCCCAAACTCTCAACACACCACATCCTTCTTCCGGTAATAATACTTGTCCATTCGTTAAAAAAATCTTCGTTTCAATTCCTCGATCCTCTAATTCCCAAGTGGAAAGAATTCGTCGAGCTACTACTCAAATAATCTTATCCAAGCTCAAGCTGATCTTATTGCGAACCTAAGACACTTTCTTAATACAAATAGTTATTCTATTTATTCTAAAAAAACCCAGTGGTTATCCTTAAACTTCAAATAGGCTAATGCATAATCCGCTGATCCTACAATTATTTTTGGACAAGCGTTTTCTTTTAGTAACTATATGAAGTAGATCTTGGCTTCTTTAAATACGAGTACTTAAATGACCACAACAGGTTTGATCACTTTATAATCATGTTGACATACAACGCAGATTAATTAGATTTGCGAGGCATTGGATAGCACGACCTATGTACTTAGACTCCCTACTTACGAAAATCGTCTTAAGCTGATACAAAAGAATTCTGAGAAAGACCAACAACTTCAAAGTTGCTCAAAAAACGCTCTCAAGAATGCACTCCAATCAATAATTATCCTTTGCTACCATTCCACCCATATGAATTTATTATTACCATTTTATTAATTAAAATAATTTATTGTCCTATACACCTAGTTTAAGAATTTTGATGTTTTTAATTTTAATAAAATTATATTAAAGAGGCACTTCAACAAGACAGGGTCGCAGTGCTGGAATCACCCACCATGTCATGTCAAAGTATGTATTTCAAGGAAAATCGAAAACCTATAAATAGCTGTTAAAGAATTTCACATTATTTGTTTAAGTGACCAAATCTTCAAAAAAACTCTTACAGTTATCATGCGTAGTTTCTTCGAATGTATGTAGTTTTAAGTGGTTCAAAATTTTTGATCGAACGTGTTAGAACCCTTCAATCATTTTCCACTTGCTAGGATCGATGTGCCCCACATAATTTTCAAACAGCCCTAAGATCTAAAAAAGGCTTCTGACTTTTATTCTTCTTTAACATTTTCTTGGTTTCTGGGTTAGATATACTCAGCCGTATTTATTAGATTTCCCTAAACGCGTGAATAGTTATGCAATGCATAAGGACTTATTCATCCACTATGCAAATTCATATTTATAAAACAATTGCCTACCCTGCATAGTTATAATGAGCTTTTGTCAAATAAAGTACCAAAAAGTAAGAATCTATTACATTTAGCCTTCATAACACTCAGTTGTTTATCAAAAAAAAAAAAAAAAAAACATCTTGTCTGTCTATCGAATTTACGAGTAATAAACAAAAAGGTAACTACCAAAAGCTAAAAGAATTCCAACAATTAGCTTTGATTCATCAGATAAAGTATGTTATTATCTCTAGCACAATACTGGGAATCAAATTGTTATTCGTTTCATTATAGCTGGAATACTCCTCAGACAAGTTCTTTAGGATACAATTCAATAATGCAAGATAATAATTACAACACTAACACACCGGATGAAGAAGGATGCATGGAGAGACATCACCAACAAGTATATTTATCTATTTAATTCTAAACAATTTTCAATTCAAATTGTTTTTAATATATTAGTATAACATTTTTGTTTCAATAAATAAAAATAACACAAAGTTTTAGTTTCAATATTAAGTCAAAGACATTTTTTTTGTTGATAATCTTTATAATTCAATGTGATGTCAAAGTGAATGTGACAGTTCAATACTAAAATGTCCTTATGTAGGCACTATTCAACCTCCAAACGCGTTTAGCTTATAATGCCCCTATTCAACGTCACATAAGTTTTATAAATAACGATTTTGCGTTTAGAGGCATTATAAGGGTTGCATAGCCTTATGTACTCACTATAATGAGTTTATAAATATGGCTGACTATGTATATTTCAACAAGAATTTTATACATAATATTCTGGCTAATCCAGTAGACAATTTTAGAACTTTCTAAAAGTTCTAAAAACGATCAGTTTTTATAAGATTCACATATATTTGGTTACGAAAGTTTAATAACTGCTTTCTGAAACGGAATGGTTAAGCTTCACTTTGATTGATAAATTTTTCATTCATAAGACTTATAATATTCCTTTTTTTATTTGCTTAGGTCTTTTTGATTCAAAGCTTAAAACAGATCTGTGAAAAGGACATTTAATAAAGATCCAATTACCTGATATTTTTTTATGCTGTCTAACTGCTCCAATGTTGGCTGGACTACTTGAGCAATTTGTTGCTGTTGCTGCATTAAAATAGGGTCAACGGAACTGTTATTATTGTTCACTTTACGATCAGGCAGTTGTGGCGCTGGTGCACGGTTAACCAGTCGGCCATCTGCTTCAATACGTAAATGATCTCGAGGCGGTGGTACTGGCTTGACGGAACCATTTAGCTGTTAAGAAAAAGAGTAGCTTAGATGAAATATTTGGCCAAGAATTCATGCTATGATTATTGTTAATGCAAATTATTTTGTGGTGTGTAAGAGTACTAATGAATAAATAATGTTTGTTAATGGACATGTTTTTTTAATTAAGTCAAGCTTGGTTGTGTTTGTTTTGATTTTAAGAGTTTTTGTGTGAAATAAAGCTCAACCAGCAAGGTTATCGCATTTGTATCATACAAAGAAGGATAATGGTTTTTATTTACATGCAGATGGAAAAGTCAGTAAATTACTCCTTTTTTTGCATTATATTATTTTTTAGGTAAAAATAATGAAAATGTAAAAGCAAAAGGCGTTTTTCTGTAAAAAATTTGTTTCGAGTTTTTAAGCAAACCTAACATTATGATTAAAGAGCACAGCTGTTTTGTTTTCTTTTTATTTTTCAAATTCTCTCGAAGACGGATTTGAAGATTTATTCGTAATATCCAAAATTAACAATGGTAAAGTTGAGACTTATAGACCTTAGAGAAAAAAAATGATATCTTCAAAACTTCAAAAAGGATGTTAATGATCTCTAACTGATGTTAAATAAATAAATTTAAATTTAAAAACCATTGAAAATTAAACTTCATCGTTTTATCTTAAAATGTTTCAGATGCTGCTCTTTGAAGACTCTTAAATAAATAAATGATAAAATAACTTGTAGAAAAATTCTCTTCCATAAACTCATAGATTTGAATATCAATACGTATTCAACTTTCATATTCGGGTAGTTACAACTAACTAGTGCTTTAAAGTATTAGGATATTGTGGACATGCGAAACAGATCCGGATACTAGATACCGAACTTCCCGGATAGTGTCGGATCTTAATTTTATCATTTAAATATCCGGATACCGACTATCATGATAGTTCGGATGTCAATTTTTACATTCATATGTAAGCGGATATCTGAATAGTTTGAATATTGGGATATTGTTATGAAGCACTAGTTACCTCTATTGGAACTTGTAAAATATAGCATTCCGCTTCAATAAATTAATTGTTATCAATAACTTGTCTTAGATAGGTTTTAAATTAAGTACTGTCTAAGTTCTACGTTCCTATTAAAAGCATGGAATTAACAATTGATAAAAAGATAATAGCTCTAGTTGCGTTGCATAAGGTAGTTAAACGAAATTATTTTATTTGTAAGTCTCTAAAAATCTCTCAGGATCAATATGGTATGTTTAGAGCATTACACTGATTGCGAAACTAAGGTAACTTAATGTTCTAGTTTTCGGAGGTACTAAGTTCTTTTGACCTTTTTTTTGTCTTGCTCATCACAAATTTCGTTTGTCGAATTTATATTGGAGAACTCTGGTAAAAATGCATAAAAATACAATTTACCGAGATATTTGAAACCGATATTTTGTTTCCTTCCAGGTCAGTCACCATCATGCGTTGGAACTGTGAAGATCCTGTATAATCATCGAGGCCTACTTTGAAAAAGTCCTACTTTTTGAAGAAGAAAAAGTTATTTTGTACTTGTTTCAATATTGTAAGAAAATTTAACTTTTTTTATTTTAACTACACCTATATGAAGATGATGTACTAGAACACGAAAAACGTGGATCCCGCATTTCTTTGGTGATGTCCATCCTCCTTAAATATCCACTAGTTTTTTTTTTCTCTTACTCTTCTTGACTCTATTTGAATGAGACTATTGCCATATGTCTCTTTGAACGCCCGATTTTGTTTCGATTCTGTAAATAGTTAACCCTATACTTATAAGCGGACCACTAAAGTACTTCTTTTTTTATAATTAATCGCGCACTCAAGGGATTTTTGGCCACCCTTATAATGTTTTATAATAGTGCGAGCAGTTAAGATAGGTTTATAGACGATCTACGGTCTAGGTGGAGAAACTTGAGCGTTTCAGAATTTCAGTTCTCTCAAGTACAAGTACATACTATGTAGTACTAGTAGAGCGCTTATGAAGTTTGGCACCTTTCCGGACCATATCTATGAAGCAATGATCAGACCAATTTTAAAAAACGGAGACGTTGAAAACCCGAAAAACTACCCAGGAATATCCTACCTGAATTCTGCTCTTAAGATACTTACCATGATTCTCTACGAAAGACTTAACGAATGGGTCCAGGTGGAAAATAAGAAAAGTGAATTTAAAAGTGTATTTCGCATAGGATATTCGACAGTGAACAACGTTTTTGTTCTTAGGTCTCTCGTCCAGTGTCGATTTCAAGGCAGCTTTTGACATGATAAGGAATCAACGAATTTTGTCCATACGATTGAAAAATTATAGCAACAAACTACAGCATTTATCTATAATGGTAAAGAATTTTTAGAAAGGATTGAAGTTAATCAAGGAGTAAGGCAAGGTTGTAATCTTAGTCCGCTGCTTTTTGCGATTTTTCTGGATGGCTTAGGGGAGTCACTAAATGGTGGTAATTTGTAAATAAAAGTCATAATGTATGCGGATGACATCGTAGTTCTGGCGTAGTTTTCAGGCGGTGCTACAAATGATGATTATAAGCTAGTAGGTTATTGCAAAGAATAGAATTTGAAGGTACACACTGACAAATCAAAAATTATGGTCTTCAAGGATGGGTCTGGAAAACCTTCAAAAATCCAGCATTGGAAATATAATGGAAACAGTCAGAAAGTAGTAAAATCTTATGTATACCTGGAAATTGAGGTCACTTTCAACTTGAAGCTTAAAAAACATCCGAAAGTAAAGTAAGATAAGGCTAGTTTCAATTTGTGTTAATTGGAAAAAGTTAATAACAACCGACTTTTTCCAGTACATCTAAGCCATACAATTTTTGATGCGCGGCACAAGTAAGTTTGTGGTGTGCAAAAGTTTGAACAATAAGCGGAGTATCTGCTGCGTTTTTTCCTCAGAAGAATATTCTTTTTACCAATCAATACACTAAAATATATGTATTATTTGGAGACAGGTTTGCCTTCATTATTTATATCAACTTTTAAGTTGAACGCTGATTATATGATAAGAATTCATTCTTAACATGGATGAGTCAAGACTACCTAGACAGATTTTTGAGTATGCGGTACGGCAGAAAACATTATTAGTAAAGGACTGGAACATGTTAGGTGCAAACTGTGGCATCATTTTAGTATCTGTAACTTGAAGGAGCTGAAATATATAAAACACTTCACTGGTATGTTCGATGAAAGAGATACGGAGGGCCCTTTTCCAAAAAAGTACGCATCAGATTAGGAGATTACTGGTTATCTGAATAGTACAGATTAGATTCTTCTATACGAGTATTACAAGGAAGCTTTATCATATAGATCCCAAATATTAACCGAAAGCTTTTGAGCTATTAAAAAACAAAAAAAAAAAAAAACAAAAACAAAAACCAAACTTATCTAAAAGTCCCATGAAAATTGTTTAAAATAAATCAAAATAAAAAAAATTTAAATTGATTTGATTTTAAGTTCATTATTTTACTAAAATTGTAAATAAAATTAAGCTACTGTGGCAGACGACATAATATGTCAAGCCTTAAAACTTTATTCAAGAATGTGTAAAAATTTTTAACCAAAATATGAAATTTCAATTGAATTAAAATATAAGTACTAGGTACTAGTACCTTTCTAAATATATCCTATAGTATTATCATGTAGCGGAATTCTGTATTGTGAACTGTAGCCTGGTGGTGGCGATGATATTAGCGGTAGATTTTACAGTGGAGAGTAGGATAACATACAAAACAAGTAGTAAAAAAGAAAATATTTTACTATTAAATTTAGCAGACAAATCTAGTAATTGCAGTCCCTAGCCTTAAGATGTCGCCACAATCTTTCGCTTTTTGCTAGTACTATAAGTTTTATATACAAAGCTAGTACTTGTACTTTAGTACCCTGGTACTGGTATCTTAGTACCCTGCTACTGGTACTTGAAAAAATGTAATTACGAGTATTTGGGTACAAGTACCAACCAAGTGTGAAGTACTTAAAATTTAAAAATGTTTTTTTGAGTCTTGCGACCACGGAGTGTGGTGGGGTATTGTGGGTGATAAAATGTTAAAGTGAACTGAAGTTTAATAATTAATTTATGATACGGGGAATGTAAAATGTATTATAAATAATATGTGCTGACTGATGACTTTATTATTATTTGGCGTTTTTCTGTTTCATTTGGTTCCTTAGGGAATGACTTTATACACTGCCTAAGTTGGTAAGGAACATCTATTTCAAAACTAATGATTAACGAAAAAAAGGAAAAAAAACTAAAAAAAATTAACGAACAAAAAAAATACCTCATTATTTCGCCTAACAGCCACTTGGGGCTGAGGCTTCTGGTTTTCAGTTGATCCTTGCGAAGAAGTTAGTGAAGTCTTTGCTTTAACTACTTCTTTGACAATTTGCGGTGGACGCTTTGATGTAGTTGTAGCCGTTGTTGATGCTGTTTTTGTTGAAGATGAAAACGACGATGACAATGAACGCGCCATGTTTGAAATATCGTTATTGGTATTTATTGATAGTGCCGACGATGTAAAGGACAACGGCGAAGACGACAACGATGTTGTAACCAAAGTAGTATACGACGAGTTTTTGGCATGGCCAGGCAATAATTCATTTGAGCTATTGTGCTGCGAATCTGTGTTGGCCGTATTGACAATTGAAACTATTGACGAAGGCGATGACAGGCGTGCGGGTGGTGGATAACGTGGCGGCCCTTTTATTATCTCAATGAAACTATCGGGTACGTCCACAGGCATCTCGCGATGCTTACGGATCGACCCCTTTGGCTTAAGTTCACGCAGTTCAAAATCCGGCGTTGCTAATTCCCCCGAAAAAGAACTGCGGGTACTAAGCGATCCACCACATGAAGATGTGGTGTTCGAAAGCAACATGCACCCGTTTGCGGCCTTAATCATATTGTTATTGTTCTGAAGCTGAATGTAGCTAATTGAATCGAAAGATTCTTTGCTGCTGTCATCGTAAGAAAACGAACTTTTCTGAAAGAGGTCAGATAGGGGTTCCAGGTCAAGAGACAGTTTATCTGCCTTATTAGCGCCGCGGTCACCACCCATACTTTCGCTACCGCTTGCACTACTCAGACTCAAATTATTGTGTTTTTGTGGTGTTGGATGTTGTTCATCTCGTGTTTTGATTGTTTGGTGTTGTGGTTGTGCCTGTTGCATCTGATGTGGATGATTATTGTTTAAAATGGTGTACTGATCGATTTGCATTTGTTTTTGGATGAATTCGTTATCAACATTTTGTTTTTGATGAGTATTAGGTTGATGATTGATGATGTGATAGTCGTGTTGATGATTGTGAGTTTGATCGTTTTCGGAATGCAATGCAATAGTTAGTTCACCACTACCACACAACATTAAATTTGCATTTACCTGAACAGCGGCATTATTGAGTGTTGTAATTTGTGGTACTGTTACTGTTGTACCGGGTGTTGAACCAGGCATCATCATGGCTGTTCCAGTTACAGATTGGCGAGGTGGTGGATATCTTGGAGGTGTTTTGTTGCGTGCTACAAACGTATCGGGGCAATCTACTGCCATCTCACGGTGGGGACCTGAGAACAGATTTTAATTAATTTATCCTTATTCAAAAGTTGATAAAAACCAAATAAAACTAACCTTTATCTTGATTTGTTGAAATCATAGTCAGCATAGTTGGATCTATGTCCTTAGTGTCTGAATGTGTTCGATAATGGTGGCTACTTATATAGTCGTCAGGCAGACATGGCTTTAGATCATCACCATCAATCACAACAATGCTTGAGCCCGATCGGCGGCGGGGCCTGTAATGGAAGAAAATAAAAACGAGAGATTAATAAGATTCTTTTATCAATAAATATGACCTATAGACCAGTTTCACACTGTGTGTCGATCTCGATACGCTCTTGCTTCCATCAAATATTTCTACACAGAGGGATCGAGATCGCGTCCAGTACCGGTTCGATAGTGTGAATGTATTCATTGATTAATGTGTACAAGTATTTTAATGTAGGTACATATATCGAGATTATTATGGTATGGGCTCTATACTGCGAATCTGATCTTACGATAACTACGATAATGTATATATCTGTGCTTTTTGGTAAAAACATGATAACTCCATAAAAAAATAAGCGTCCTTACGTTAACTTTACATCAAGTTAAAACTTAGACGATTTTCTTAAAATTTGGAACATAATTCTTTAAAGAATATTTTCATAAATATTTCAAATTTGAAGGAAAATAGTCAAACCGTTTGGGGCCTAGCTCCATGTAAAGTGGATCTAAGAACGCAAATTATTTTATGGAATTGTCATGTTTCTACCAAAGACCACAGATATATTTTTAGGATATATGTTCTAACTCTTCTTTTTTTACAAATTATTCAGTTGGAGGAAATTTATAATGGTAATTAAGTAATTAGAATAGATGAACTTCCCTGAATCCTCTTGAATTATGGATCAATTCCACTGATTTGAAGGCATTATTTGGGAGAAAAAATTATTAAATCACTCAAGGAAATTTAAAACTCGAAAAATTACGTCGAATGAACATTTCATGGTCTGTGATACACATGGAGCATAGGGACACAATGCCGAAATGCCATAACACTCACTGTCTTAGTGACAGAATGCGATGGCCAGTTATAATGGCTATTTCGCGAAAGTAATCGTTTGTGAAATGTGTCTTTTAGTAAGTTAAATGTACATATATCACACTTAATAAAAAAATTATGCCCGATGAATTTCTCGAATTTAGTGACAGAAAATACCCAAATTATTTCGTTCAAAATGACATACTGTCCAAATTTAAATTTATTTAAGAATAATTGTTGATTGATTTCTGAAATGTAATAATGGTTTTTTGTTTGAGGACCTGCAAACGTGAGTGGAAGAGCTCTCCACTGATGGGCCTAAACTTGGTCACATAAGGCCCAAATGTAAAAAACTTTTACAGCAACAATTTTCTTGTAAGAATTTTGGGCGTTATGTTATTTTGTGATTTAGACTTCCTATAATTGTAAGTTGTGTACCTATGCCCATAAGGATGGCTGAGTTCGTAATTGCAAAACTGCCGCAGTCCTCCAAAAATTGTGTTCATATTGTAAACAGTGTCATCTCTGCATGAGCATGGCAACACTTGTGTTCATAAAGTAAACATACAGTCAACATGCGGTCAATTTGGCATGTGTTTTTTTTATGTTGCTGAATTTGCAGGAAAATGGCAGAGGATCAAATGTGAGTAATTTTTTTTTTTGAAATTAATTTATATATTATATTGATTTGTACATCTTTGATAAGAAATTAATAACTATCCATCCACAGGATTGAATACGAGGCCAAAATCTGGTCCGATGCTATTTTGGCAATTATGAACAAATTTTTAACAAAGTATGATGACTGCACACATGCTGTTGTAATTGTGTTCATAAATGTATTCGAAGCATGTTTTAGGCAGGGCAGGGGCAACAAACATTGCAATTACGAACTCAGCCGATGTCTACCGAAAATTAAAAAAAATAGAAGCGCGTTTTGTGGATAGCACGCAATATTATTGCCCAATGTTCTAGCTTTTGTTCAGTATTTATCTGCGTTTGTTTATTGCTGACGAATAATTTTGTAAGAGCTTCATTAAATATTTAATTTCTTTTAGTATTCCACATCATGTTGGTCCAATACAGCCCTAACATTGTCAATAAAACTGCTAAATACTTCATATTGAACAACAAAATTGTTTAGTGTAAAAGCCGCAAATAGTAGTACAAAAAGTTAAAAAGTTTAATTTGTTTAAGTGAAAAAATAAAAAAGAAATTTTCAGCCCATTTGGATAGATTAAACTAATCTACAATTGTTAACCATTGTTGTTGTTAACTATCGTTATGTTGGAGCTAACAAGTTTGAAAAAAAACTCCATCGGAAAACGGTCCACGTAAGCTTGGTGCAAAACAACCCTACTAATTAGTTAGATCAGTCCCAAAAGAGATTCAAAGTGCATCGTATCCAATACATCTACAAGTTTAATTCATAATACTCGTACAACAAAAAAAAATTTATAATACATACAGCCATAAGCTGGAAGTGGTTGTTCAACTTGACAAAATTAAAATGGCAGCAAGAGACTTCAGATGAATTCATTTCACGAATCAATGGGAAATATTAGTAGTCAGAGCCAGCCTCATGACAATGACAACCAACAAAAACAAAATTAGTAACCAAACCATCACTTAATGAATTACTTCATTTTCACTTTCTTTAAAGGTTTTTAATTTTTTTTGTTACGAGTATGTTATTGGAATGTTGCATAAGAAATAAACAGACGAATAATATGATTTATTTGTGTATATGTATATTTTATTTCGGTAAAGTGTGAGAAGAATTTTATTTTAAGATAGATATTCCAATGTTTGTTTTGAATAAACCGTCACATGAACTGATTTTGATGAAATTTAATTATAAGCTACGAGGCGCAGTTCAATCTATGTCGTTTGTAAACTAAATAAAATAAACAGACTTTCAAAACTACTAACAGTTAAATCTCCAAATGTAATGAGTCTTTTTTGGGAGGACATATTTTCTTAGCTGAAGTTTTGTGTTTAAAATTCCATACATTTGACGTAACCTTAGGTCTCAGATCTGTACGCAAACAAGGATGTCTGTTAGAAATTTTTAAAGTTTATTTCATTTAGATAGATAGAAACAATACATGTTCTGGTTCATCTATGCGAATTTTGTATGTTCCTTTGGTTTATTCTTTGGGCATTCCTACCTTTAGTTAAGTTTTTTTTTTTATAATATACGCGAGCTCTAGGGGTTATGAATACCCTTATAATGTTAAATACAGTGCAAGCAATCAGGAAAAGGGGATAGGATTAGAAAGGAGATACCGATGCACATTGGTTTTGAATGTCTGCGCATTGAAATGAGTGGGAAACACTGAGCCGGGTAAAGCATTCCACATTCGTGTAGTGCGGCTAAAGAAAGAATCACTGTACTTGACAGTACGTCCGAACTTGGGCTCATGGGTAAACTGATGAGCATTCCTAGAAGTACGGGTATTACGGTTGAATTGTTTCAGGGGAAGAATACAAACGGCTATTTCACTAGAGCACTGTTTATGACAACGGTCGCCTATCATTTTTATAGCTTTCTTTTGAATTCTGTCCAAGAGACTCAAGTGGGTTTTTGGTAATGGCGATTGTGTAGTTGATGTTTTAGAATTTTTAGGTGTGACTTCAAATGAATTGTGAATCAGAAATACATAGTTTCCGTGAAAATGCAAATGAGTTTAAAACCGGGAAAATTGCGGTGTTGTTATTTTAAAGAATTCAGAATTTCTCTGTTTTGTTGTTTGTTTAATTTTTTGAACAGTAATAATTTGACATAAAAAAAACATTTGTGTTCACTGGATCAACAATTATCAATATCAATGCCCTTTTAAGTAAAATTTCACTGTTATTATGACTAATTACTTCAATTTCAAATAACAGTAAATATAATTATTTTAATTAAAATTAATTTATAGTGTGACTGAAATTGTTTGACTTTCAGTAATTCTTTTACTTAACAAAAATGATTTTAAAACCCAATCATTACTGTTGCTATAAAAAAAGGTGATGAGGATTAATTGCCTGCAGATTCAACTAATTTCTCATGGACGATGAATTAGGCAGAATAACAAATATTTTGTCCATTCAAACATCATAAATAGGGCACCACACACAGCTTGCTGCAATATTGCAATATTCCAAGGTGGAACAGTGTTCTGACCAGTGTACAGTAGAACAGTAGAGGTTGTTTAAAATATGAAGATCATTCATTCAAATCCTACTTCAGGTATGAATTAATCAAATGCATTTGAAAGATAATAATTATTTGTCAGTATTAAAAAATTAATATAATATCGGTCATGTGGCCACCGCTGCTGGGGCATATAGGGTGTAATATGGAAATATGAGAAAGTCGAAAATCCAAAAAACGGTTCTATGACAGGTACCGTTAATAACATTTTGCCCCAAAATGCAGTCCATGTCCATAATATCACACCCAATTTGTTTTTATCAAAATCGTTACGACCGTTTTCAAGATAAATAAGATTATGTATTATGGGTGTAGGGGGGTACCGTTAGTTTAAGAGCTAAAAACAAAAATTTCAATTTCCCCTCTAGGGAATGACCGAAGACCCTCAACTACCGAGATTGAAAAAAATAGCTCCAGTGGCTTAGGCTGTAGATCGAGGTACAGACATACAGGCAGAAAGACGGAATTATCGGACCCACTTTATTCGTCTTCGCTATCAGCGTAATGTATAGATACTTGGATCAAAATCTCGAGTTCGATTATTTTTTTCCAAATGCAGAACTTGCCCTATAGTACCTACATATATCGCAAGTAAAAAGACAGGAAACATTTGAAAAACAACAATCATAAGGGTAAAAAGAGATGGGCATATAACACTGCTGTAACTAAGATCTATATAGTTTTTTATTCAAGGGATAATCTATATGGATTATTGGCGATAGTAACACACGGCTATTAATGTCTATAAACTGAGGCACTAAAAAGTTAGTACCGTTCACTGTTGACAGTACTGTTCTTACCATCATCATTTTTGAAGACATATGAATTCCACCGGTGCATATAACATACCAAACGATGTTTTTTTACTGAATGTAATGTTGTTTCGATAATGGCTTGTGGGTTATCCTTGCCCCAAATGCTATAATTCTGTTTATTGACCAAAAGTGTGGTTCATCACACTTAATAACAAAATTATAAGTTTGTCGAATTGAGCCATGTTTTTCAGAACAATTTCCGGCGTGAGTCTATTTATGTTGAATTGCCAAAACAAACTAACTCCAAAATAACCAAAAGCTGTTACGGCACACAGTGTTACCAACTTAAAGTTCTCCGCCTATAAAAAAAACACCCGATATTTAATCAGTGAGTTAAGTGTGCAATCTTATCAATAAAACAAAATTCAAATTGCACATGCAATTTACGAGAAAGTGTGTGGGCAAAAGATCACATTGGGCGATAAATTGCATGTGCAGTTTAATTAATACTCTTTGGCGACAAAAGAGGTTTAGTTAATTGTAGTAGATTTTTGTTGAGATTTGAAACTTATAGTAAAAGTGAGGAAGCAGTTAATTTTTTTATTGATAAGAAATATTAATTTGTGGATTAAGTTTTAATCGTTGTCTTATTTAATTTGTGAATAAGAATCTAAATAATAATATTTTTCTATTTTTATCGACAAAGCGACCACTGTGTAGCAGCGGAGACGTTTAGATAACTATAAGCTATACCCACGTATTCTGACATATGTATCTTATTTAACCAAAGGTTTTTGCTCACTTTGGAGGACTGAATATTCGACAGAATATGTATAATTAAATTACATTCAACTGCATTATGTCTACTCATGCAGTGTTTGGTTTTCACATCCTTTGAAAATGCAAATCAAAGGGTAATGATGGATTTAACAACACATTCGTGCGTACTAGATATGTATGTACTTTGACTGCAGTATTGAATGTATGTAGACGAGCCACATGTTATACAAGTGGAAACAAATTGCCTTCATCTATATTTCATACCAACCTTAAATGTATTTTATTTTTCAACTACAATAGATGGTGGGTTTGTTTTTGTTCTATATTTAAATCAACTGGTGTAACCATGCGTTCGATGCGTCGCGTTGGTTGTAGCGTAGTATAATGTGTTGGGATTACGATTAACGACCCACTTAACGAAGGCCAGTCGGCAGAGACAAATAAAATTCTTAATGCAAAAATCTGCCGGCAAAATTTTATGATTGAAATTGAAATACTTGGTAGGTTGGGCGATATTGACTATTAAGAAAAGACGTAGATGTAAGTGTTTTCCGCAGCCACCATTTAAAAAATAACTCAACGAAAAACCCTTTTATACACAAAAATTAAAATAAATTGAAATTATGAACACACATATGGGATAGATTATGATTTTTAAATTGAACTTTATGTCGTGTATTTGGGTGATTCTACAAACGATGGAATTTTCGGCGGCCCAAAAAATATATTAAAATCTGTTCAATTATTTAATCTGAATTTTTTATATAAAATTAAATCTGATTGATATCTACCTGGCCTAACAATATAATTAGGGTGACCTTATTTTATTTTGCTCAAAATATTCTTCAGTGTCTGATTCTCAGTCCCCTGACGTGTCCCCAGTGCGTTTTTGCAAAGAAAAATTATTACCGTTCTTTTATTTCAGGTCCCATACTAAGGTGAATTCCACCGAAGTTACGCCAAATAATACATATTTGCTACGAATTAGATAAATATTTTTTAGTAATTGATTTTATTACAAAAAAACTTAATTAAACTTTGTCCCCCCATTTCATATCAGTCCCCTGGAATATCGAAAAAATCAAAAACTAGGATATCGATCGAGTTTCTGGCAATTTGAAGTACCAAGTCTCCTTACAATAAAATCGTGATGCAACTCGATTCTATTTCTTATGTTAGTATTGTGAAAAAGAGGATTTGCATGTCGTATTGGTTGATTTTGAAAAAGCATTCGATCGACAACCACGAGATCTAATATGGGTGGCCCTCAGGCAACGAGGAGTTCCAGAAACCTATGTGCGGATAATTATGGACATGTATGATGGAGCAGTTACTAAAGTAAGATGCGCAGCTGGAGTCACCGAAGAATTCGAAATCACAGTAGGTGTACACCAGGGAAGTGTCTTGAGTCCCCTGCTCTTTATTACAGTTCTTGATTACCTGCTTGAAGGCAAAGTGACGGATCCAAAAGTGCATCAGTTATTCTTTGCTGACGATGGAGCCATCATAAGTGAAGACCCGATATCCCTACAACGAGCACTTGACGTATGGGTGGATGTTCTAGAAGGAAGTGGGTACCGCATAAGCGCGAAAAAGACAGAATACCTATGCTGCCCATTTTCTGATCCACACAGGCCTATTCCAGACATTTATTTGAATGGAGTAGTGCTTCCCAAGTGTGAAAAGTTTAAATATCTGGGGTCTATGATAAATAACGAAGCTACTTGTGATGACGATATCAATCATCGCGTAAGCGTAGGGTGGATGAAGTGGCGGGAAAATTCTGCTATCTTCTGTGACCGAAAAATGCCCCCTAAGCTGAAAGGAAAGCTCTACACTTCAGTTGTGCGTCCAGCACTCACATACGGTTCACAATGTTGGACAATGTACAAAAAGTATGAGAGTAAGCTAACGGCAGCTGAGATGAAGATGCTTCGTATGACAGCAGGAGTTACAAAGCTTGATCGAATTAGAAGTACGAAGATCCGAGGAAGCCTTCATGTTAAGAATACCATTTCCCAAAAAATTGAACACGACCGACTCAGTTGGTATTGCCATGTTCAAAGGAGAGATCCTGAGAACCCCGTCAAAAAGGCAATATCATACAACGTTCCAATTCGGAATAAAAAGAAAGGTAGGCCTAAACACTCCTGGTACAAACAAATGCAAAAACACCAGCATTCAGTTGGCCTCAGAAATGGAACAATACAAAACCGGGAGGCTTGCCGCCGATTTCTGAGGTCAACCCGGCGAACCCCACAGGCGGATCACTAGTGTGAAGCAGATACGTGGGAGAGTTATGATCCCCTCGACATCGAGATCATAACAGCGCCGAAGCAAAGGAAGAAGAAGTATTGTGAAAAAGACATTTGTGCAAGAAGTCGTGGATTGTCCGTTTAGTTTATCAGTCCTCTGGTGAGGTTTTACAAAAAAAAGTTGTATGTAAGTAGGTATATAGTATTGTATAGGTTTAATTTAACTGTAATATTATATATGTATATATTTTTATTTTTTTAAGTAAAACCTTAATATCTTTTTTGCGCAAAAACCATTAAAAACCTCAGTCCCCTGGCCTCAGACCCCTGGTTAAAAAATGAACAAATGATATTTTATTTAAAAACCTGAGAAATTTTTAGTTATGTTGAACTTCGAACTTCATTGCGAAATATTTTTAAAATTTTTAAAAAGAATATACTAATTTATTTTAAATTGATTATAAGTAGAAAAAAATATTTAATTATAATATATTATATTCTTTTAATAAAATGCTAAGTTATATGTATTAACCATGAATTTGTATATTTATGAAGACTAAATAAATTTAATTTCTATATTTCAATGTGTACCCAAGAGAAATTAAAAAAAAAATAGAGATTTATTCAGTCCCCTTAAAAAAAACTCAGTCCCCTGAACATCCTTTTTCAAAAAATGTCCTTAAAATCGTCATATTTTATTTTTTTGACTAGCCGCTTTCAACAATGCAAAAAGACGTTCTAATGATCAACTAGAACAACTTTTACGTCTTTTTTCTTCCAAAAATGTCGTGCCGAAATTTGTAACATTTTATTCCATTGTTTGTAGAATCACCCATTTATCACATTGTACATATGTACAGTACATACGTACATTGATGACATGTAATGATCGATAGAGAAAGAAAGTCCCCCCAATTCTGTCCGTATTGGATACTAAAGGACTGATTTTCTTAAAACTTGGTATATGGTGTTGGTAAAATCAGTGCTGTTGGTAATATTCCCGATGTCAACGCGACAATCGACAGTCCACGTTTTCTTCCTTATGATAACCTTTCGTTCTTTTTCGATTTCGCCTTTGAAGTTTGATCTGAAATTAATGTTGTATAAATAAATAGTACCCCTTGGAATAATGGTTAGTGCGTTGGACTGTCATGCGGAAGGTCTCGGGTTCGATCCTCAGCCGCTGCTAGAAAATTTTTTTCAGAGGTATACTGCCTCTTGCAAGGAATTGACAAATTCTCCAAGAGTATCTCTTGTCATGGAAAGTGCTGCTCATTAGCCGTTCGGAATCGGCAGAAAATTGTAGGTCCCCTCCGTTCCCTGGTAAAACGCACACAGGAATGGTTGAGAGTTGTAAGTCACTAGGTCCTGGTTCACTCCGAGCTGTTGCACCACCAAATTTATTTTATTTTTTAAATACCATTCGCTCCCTTAAGTGTAATACTGTTGGTGAAGATGATATTCGCAGTTACATAGTTAACGTCACTCAGCTGAAATTTGGCACTTAATAAAGGGCTTACCTTAGGTGTAAGTATTCTTTCAAGGGAAGTCAAGCTTGATTTTAGGAAATAAGAATCACCCGATGACATTGAAAATAATTAAATAAGATGAAAAAAATAATATAATTTTAATGAAATTGCAGGATGAGATTACTTCCGGAGGGATAAGGTATTGATTGTTATTTAATAATTTCTAATCGAGAATTTCTATTTGAAAAAAAAAAAAATTGTTTTGATGGTATTTAACTCTCTCAAACTGTTAAGTTGATCTGACTTTTTATTATTACATTGAACATACTGAATTTATCATTATTATAATCTATTTATTTAGTTCCAATTTGAAACACTGTGCTGGGCTGAAACTGTAGGCAACAAATCATTGCTTCAGATTTAGACGATACTGTACGTACTCGTGTTTGGTGGGTGCGATACAGGAAACAAATTAAAAGAATATGTAAATTAAACATGGATGAAAAGGAAAATTGAGGCGTGTCAATTTGACTTGATCAACTGCGTACGGCACACCTTCGACATCGACGTAAACATTTTTGAATGATTTCATTTATTCTTAAGATTTTTAGCTATCAGATTTTGGGAAGCATGTGGGAAAAAAATAGGTACTCTATCCTATATCAACGAATAATAAATCATTAAATTCCAGTTCAATTCTCCATGCATACATAATTTAAAAAAAAAATTCAGATTGATTATACATAAATATGCATTTCAACTTAAGAATCACAGTCTTAAGTTACCACCTACACTTTATATGTATAAAAAACATATCACTTAAACAAAGTGATCAAGTCTTCCCAAACTATGGGAAACTAGATACCAAGAGGGTGGCCGTGGCGCGATGGATGTGTGCTCGCCTGTGAACCTCATAATCACAGGTTCGATCCCTGCCGTCGTCTATGTCGTTTTAATTCCATTAAAAACCTTCTAAAATTGTCATCAATGGGTTGCTGGTTTACTCATTGCATGTTGTTCAGGCATAACACTAACAACATGTAATTGAGTTAAACTAGTATGCCCAACAAGGATGAACACGAATAAAATAATGTGAATTATAAGCGACATAGAAATAAGACACGGCATTCTCCGCTTTAGTTCAGCCGCCATCCCTGGAGATAAAATATCTGAGACAACAACCTTCAGTCTCCGAACATCGTGCCACACATCTTTCCTATCCTTCTTTCTCTTCCGTAACTTCACGCCCGCGCTGTGTTGAAACATTTAAAGGGTAATCATAATCCCTTGAGCGCGGGTAGATTATAAAAAAAAAAAAAAAAAAAAATCTGTTTTTAGGTTTTTTTATACATTTAATATGTCAGAGACACAGTGTGAGCATTCAGAAAGTAGTACGACTAAAGAACGAATCTCTGTACTTCACAGTACGGCCGAAGTTGAGTTCAAGGATAAACTGATTGGCATTCCTAGAAGCGGAGTATTACGATTGAATTGTTTAAGGGGAGGAATGTAGCTAGTTATTTCACTAGAGCATAGTCCGTTAAAATAACGGTAAAAAAGGGTGAGACAAGAAACATTACGAAGATGTTCGAGTGACGTAAATGAGTCAATGATCTTATTGTCACCAATCATTTTAAAGGCTCTGCTTTAAATACTGTCCAAGAGGCTTAATTAAGATACTAGAGCACCAGCCCACAGATAGGAGTTATACTCAAGCTTTGGGCGTATATAGGTCTTATAGACTGTAGCCAGATCAAAAGTGGAGACAAATTTCTTGCATCAGAAAACCCAAACGTCTTGCCTCATTTTTGCAGATATCGCATATATGATAGTTCCACAAGAGGTGGTTCGTGATGCACATACCGATAAAATCGAAATGTTCAGTTTCATTCTTGCAAGTACCATTCATAGATAGTGGCAAGTGGGATTTATCTCAAGACTGCACTTGGTTTTTCGAAGCATTAAATTCCACGAGGTTTCTTATTCCCCATTGTACAATGCTGTTTAGGCCGTGATTTAATAAGCTTATCATATTTTGTCGTTGCAGTTCCACGTCCAAAGAGGAGGGATGTAAATCTGAAAACGAATATGAAAAGCTAAGAGTCGGCGAAACAATTAATTGTATTAGAAGCTGCAGACAGAATATCATTCATAAAAATGAGGAAGAGAGTCGGGGACAAAACGGAACCCTGGGGTACACCAGGGTTCCTCTCAATAATACAACTTGTATTGAACGGTTCGGAAGAAAATATCTAATACAACGAAGAAGGGATTCGTCGACACAGAAAGCACGCATTTCCGATAAGAGAGCAAGATGCCAGACTTTATCAAATACCTTTGAAATAAAGATTAATAGACCTTTTTCAAGGAAAATTTGATAATACCCAAGGATTTACTTAAATATCAAAGAAGGAAGGGAATTCTAAGTCTTTTGGGAGCAAGTCCAAATTTAATTCGGAAACTGCTATTGTGTTAACAAAAATTAAATTTGATTTTCAAAATTTTGAGGTCAGTCAGCTGATTCTGAAACATAAAATAGATGGTTTGTGTGTGGCTGGCAATGCCTTTTCACATTTCGTTTGGGGATTAATATGTGAAGTTTTTCTTATTCCAAGCATAAACGAAACTTTGCTTCGAGGGACTCTATGATGTGGGGCTGAATATACATATTTATTCAAAATACTGATAAATAGTTTAACTATAAAGCTACCATTGCAGGAAAAAAATATGAAAACAAATCTAGGTTTTACTATTCAAGGACAACCTTAGATTTGATTGATAAAGCTTACACCATATGCGAGGTCGTATAGAATTTCACTAGACTTTGTACGTATCAATCTAAAAATTCTATGGCGCCTTGTTATGGGAGGCGGAAATGTGTTTTTGAATTTTGTCTTGCAACATTTTCATTGATTCTTTATTGTTTTTCATAATGGCTTTATATTGTTACTATCTTTTTCTGGGCTGGGCGTTAGATTTACGACTTGCGAGTTGAAGAGAAGAACGATCGATAGGTTAAGGCATCATTCTTCTTAAGATCCACTATACAATCGACCATTTCCGGCTTTGAGGCAGGAAAATTCAACATCGATCAAATATTCATACAGCAGATACGAGTATCTAAAAACTTTTTGAAACTTTCAAGCCTTTAAGTATCGTCAAAAAGTCTTGATTCAGTCTCTTATACAGCTGTAATGATGATAGAGGCCAGTATATACAATACATACATATGGTACATTATGTTATACTAAAAAGGGTTAAAAGAAAGTGGCAGGAATTCCTGTATTGATATTGCTTATGTGATTATTGAGAGGTAAGCGGTAAATAAGGTTTTAATGTGCAATGAGGGCAAGATCAGATATTTATATGCTACTCGTATCAACATTTAACACCCACGATTTAGAAAACATCACAAAAGACATCTCTTTCTTGAAAGTAGATTAGTTCTTTGTTATTTTGTAAAATATGTACATATGTACATAAAATCTCAAATGTCAATTGATTGAAAAACTTTTGAAAAATCTTAATTTTTTCACCGAAAAATCGAAATTTTTTGGATTTTTTTTTTGTTCAGGGAAATTGAGACTTTAGGGCTTTTGGAAAGCATCTAGAAGGAAATACACTAAATAGGTCAAAATATACCCATCAACCAAGCCATAAACTGTCAAATTCCATAGGAGGATGGCTGGGATCTTGGTGGATTAAAAAACATCTACAGAATCTGATTTTTTTTTAACGAAAAATCGATTTTTTTGCTCATTAAAATAATTGTAATTTAGGGGCTGGCAAGAATATGGAAAGAAAAATATTCTCAATACCTACGTCAAAATAAATTTGAAATTACTCTAAAAGTGGTGTCAAACTTTGATATTAAAAGAGAGTGAATATAAAAGTGACTATAATCGTTTTTTTGGGGAGAGTACGATAACTTGGCCGCCAAGATTTGATAACGGGTTTTTGTAGAGGGGTCAAAAACAAGCACTTTTTGCTTTGGGAGGGGGGTCTATCTCCCCCCGTTTAAGAGGTAGGGGCACTTTTAGAAAAAATGATTTAAATTAAAAAAAAAATATTAAAAAACAACAACACTTACAATAAAGTGCTAAACTGTATTTGAAGGCCGGAAATTTGTTCTATAATCGTGCATTTAAATTAAATTACTTATGCCAATGGTTTTTAAGAAATTCGCATTTAAAGTCCAAATTTTGATAAAAAAAAAAAACGTGAACAAAAAGTTTAGACCGATTGTTTTCAAAATTCCGTTATCAAATCTTGGCGGCCAAGTTATCGTACTCGTGCCGTTTTTTTTTTTCAATTTTCTTTACTGAGTGGCATCAATTTTCCATAAAACACGGCTATAGGTAATGCTTTAAGCTCTCAAAATATTACTAGAGCTGAGATTTAAGGAAGGCTTACTTTTGTTAATCGCTGCTTACGAGTATGTGGGCTAATATATACTCGTACCTAAGCCTTTTGCCGAACAATTGAATAAATAAATAAGAGGGACAACATCTCATAGACAACCTGAACATAGTGACTTGAAACTCTCATCCATTCCCGTGTGCGTGTTGTGGAAACCTTTAATTTTTTGCGGAGTACGAACGGCTTATATAAGAAGCAATTCTCTCGACAAGAATAACCTACCTTTAGAGAATTTGCCACTTCGCAAGTGGCAGTACCCCAGAAATATTTTTTGTTTTTGTGGCAGTGGCTGGGAATCGATTGCAGACCATTGCCGTGACAGGCCAACGCACTAATCCATTACGCCACGTGTTGTCTTTTTCAAAAATAGGCAAAAATCGGTAAAATCAGGAAGCGATACTGTGTTGGATTTGGACGACCTCTGGTGCATGTAGAATGGCACGCCATGCCACACAGCTCCCAAATCGTATTATCACCCGTATTGTCGATGTCAATTGGCCGCCTCGGTGCTGCCCCTTTGTACTCTTTATTGTAAGGAACCGTGAAGGACCGATGTTATGCCAACAATCCGGGAACGATACAAGCACCTAAGGACAATATCATCGAAGCAATCCGTGAGTTACAGCCCGAAACCATCCACAAGGTCTTGGAAAATTGAAGTCACAGAATACGCTCATTAATGGGAATGTTTGCTCTTACTAATAAAGCCATAATACTTGGAAGAAATTTAATTTTGTTCATTATATTGCATTTTTAAAAAGAAACTCGTATTTGGCCCATTCATTAGACACTTTAACTAGGTATTTTTTTTTGGAGAAATAATATTACGGTTTTAAAGTGATAATTAACAAACTAAATCCTTACCAATGTTTCAAGATCCTCATTTTTGTAACTTGTCGTCTTATTGTTACTAACGATTAAAATTTTTTGATGCAACGCACTTAATCCATTTATTTGTGAAATGGATTATCGCCTTTCCGAATTAATTATATTGAATACAAATCGAATCTCTTACTCGAATTCCAACAAACACAACATATTCCGAACAATAATAATTAGAAAGTAGGTAGGTATCACATCTCTCGGTCTCGAGACACTAGACAGTGCACAATAATTTCACTTTTAATGCAAAAAACTAAACGAATGGTAGGTATTCGATTTAAAGTAATTTCGAATGGCATGCCATACTCTCTGTATGCAGGTGATTTGTATTTCTGATTAAATTTTATAATTTTATTTGCTTGGTTTTATTTAGCAGGTAGATAGTCATCTATCTTTATTTATAGGTAGGTATATGAATGCAAAATTAATTATAATTGATTTTATGTACGTTAGTTTCACTTGCACTCACGACTATTTGATGCATCGGATGTTTGGATTTTTTGTTTCTGAATTTTACTTAAAGCACGTTACCAAGTTAAGCAATGGGTTTCAATTCAAATAAACTCTGATAGCTTCTTCATAACCACAAAATAAATCCGTTTTTT
Source organism: Philhelius festivus (assembly GCA_963931855.1). Lineage (NCBI taxonomy): Eukaryota > Metazoa > Arthropoda > Insecta > Diptera > Syrphidae > Philhelius > Philhelius festivus. The sequence continues at coordinate 140,288,799 of OZ007556.1, read as the reverse complement.
TAAATGCCTTATTCCATAACAAAGGACGAGGAGGAAGGTATTTTTTGTTACCTCAGTGAGACTATGGGGGATTTTATTTTTAACACTTGAACTGTCACAGGTGCACGGAATAGGTATATGAAGGTAAATGTACCTTGTGATAGATAATTATGATTTAATTTCAGAACGCTATAAATTTCCTTTGTTTGGAATTCCTGCTGAAGCATTAACCAACCATTCACTTGAAGCAAATTCATAAAAGAAGAACGGTAGCTCAGGTAAGGAAGGGAGGGAACTTATTATGTTTATCTATTCTATTAGCACATGGGGGAGCCAATGTTTAGTGTCGTCACTTGTTGTGTTGACGTCGCGGACCCGAACTGACTGTTGGTTCCAGTTCCAAGGCATTATTTTTAACAGTTGAATGCTAGTTAAGCTTTGTTTAAAGAGGAAGTGAAGAAGACACAAATATAAGTCAAGTAGGTAGCTTGCCAGGTGTAAGAGAGGCAACTAGTTTCACTATTGCATGAGCAATTCCAAGCATATATGAAGAATGGAGAATACAAAACATAAACAATACATCTAAAGTAATAACAGGCGGCGATACGGATGGTTTCGCACATATACATAGCAACATGAATGGATCAAGGCCGTACCATGAACTTGGAGGCGGGAGGGGTTTGTTGAATTTTGAATTGTAAACCAAGAGCTTCTTATTCAAAAACCGGTGAAATTGTGATGAGATCCGGTCTTCTGGTTAATTCATTGAATAAGATATTTTGAATGTGGTACTCAGTGGTGTTATGTCACGTGCGCCCGCCGCCGGTCGGAAATATGGCCATCGGTTACCAGTTTATTTCATCTAAAACTAAAAATGTTATTTAAGGGATACCTGCCTCTTGCTAGGAAGTAACAATTCTTCTAATAGTAAATCTTGTCACAAAAATGTTCATTTCATAGCCGTTGTAACTCGGTTAAAAATTGTAGATGCGTCCTACATTGATGCGAACAAAACGAACACGGGAATGGTTGAAATTTGATTTATTTTTTAAGATATTTTTAGCGGTATGCTACACAGTGGCTTAAGGGTTAATGGATTGAATTGTCACGCAGGCGATCTGAGATAGATTCCCAGCCACTGGTATCTAAAAACAAACAAAATCTGGGGTACTGCTTGTTGCGAGAAAGTGACAAATTCACCAAGAGTATCTCTCGTCGTGGAAAGTGCTTCTAATCTTAGGCGTTTGTTTCTTTCGGCAGGAAACTGTAGGTACTCTAGATTCTTGTCCACAACATTTACACAGGAAGGGGAGTTGTAAGTCAGTAGGTTCTCAGGTTCTCTATGATATAATTTGCCTATAATTTTCGTTTATACCATTCTGTTAAAAATTTTGGTACAATTCAAAAATATGTATTTTATGGATTTTTTTTTAAATTAAATATAAGAATGTACAAGAGCTTCGTAGGAGAAAATTTTATTAGAACCCTTTGTTTATCTATTTAACATATTTCACCAATGTTTTATTAGTTTTCTATGCATATAAAAATACATGAAATATTTATTTGCTGGATTAAAATTGTAATTATATTGGCACTGATAGCATTTGACTGACTTAGGAATTTTTTGTAACCTGTAACCATTCAAACCATTTTTAAACCAATTTGTAAAATGTTTAAAATAAAAAGTTATCTTGTTTTGTCAAGAAAGCGAACAAGAGAAAAAGTTCAGCGTCCTTTCTTTATTTTTGTTTGGATTTTTTTCAAGAGGAAACTCTAAAAGCATGGGCCAAAGCGTTGCAATTGTCTACCCATGTTATATGTACATTCTTATTTTATTCTTATTTTAATCAATTGTTTACTCAAAGATTCGGGGGTTAAAAAACTTGTGGAAAATACTTATGCGATTATTCAAAAGTACGAGAAAATTACTTCAAATGTAATTAGAATAATTGGTTTAACAATACATTTGAACTCCAAAATAAACACGTGTAAAATGTTCAAAAGAAAAATTTGTATAATTATTGTTTTTACTCTAACTTCGTTTTTGTGATCAAATATAAAAATATTGTTAGAAAAATGATCACAAATTCTGATTTTTAGAATAATGGGTACACCCAAGAATACGAAAAATTTGACAGATTGCCAGGGCCTTGAAATGGTGTCCAAGTAACCTATTAATGATCTGTACTGTGTTTATGAATATGTATACATTCATAATCTTAAACACTTTAGACAACTCTTCTAACCTCCGCAATAGAATGTAAGCAAATTTACGTTGAAACCCTAAATTTGGCAGATAAGGAACTTAAACACAACTACAAAACAAACATTCAAAATGGACACAAACAACTTTAAAACAAGTAATTTGTCTATGAAAAAATTTAATTTTATAATTTATGAATGAACATAGATTTAGATTGCTTGAATATTATTTACATTATTGTAAATAGAGAAGAAGTACATTATATGTAGGTATATCGCTAATTCAAAAAAAAAAGGGTACGTACCCGCGGTAGAAGTAAAACTTGTTTTCCCTCATTAAAGCCTCTGTAAGATTGTAACCTATAAACGTACAAACATTTTGTGTTCTAAGAACATGTCGCTATCTTTGACGGATAACGTGTCGTTTTGACTTCTCACTGACAGCTGCATATTCAAATGTTTACCCCCAACGCCGGAAAAGAAGTTTTACTTCAATAAAAACTCAATTTCATTTGGGCAAGGTGAAAATTAGTACGTGCGTACATGCATTTGTCGGTATAGATGTTTGTCTATCGCCCGTTGCAATATTGCAAAAATAAAGATCGTAAGGATTGTTTCGCGATTTTAATATTCAGCGTTTTTTAAAAAGCACAGCATCTTTTAAAATATTTAAGAAAACATCACTTAACATTTTTGCTTCGTTATTTTTTTTACTATGAAATGACTATTATCAGCTATTTGCTATTGTTAAAATTAAACGAGCGCTTAAAAGTTAAAGTATACTCTATGTCATTTAAAATTAAAAAAGAGTCGGTCCTCGCTTCATCCATATTTTTTAAAATCGAATTCCAGTCTAATATTGATTCAGAGCAGGTTTTAAATGTTTAAAATTTTGCGCCAATGTACATTTTGGACACCCCTACCCTTAACTACAGCCTTGGGAATTCCTAGTATAGATCGCTCTTACCGATTGTTTTGTTAGACATTGTAGTTTAGTTTGTAGTATATCGAACCGATGGTATGAGTGTGTATCTGGTTTTTGTATTGCTACGTATTGTATTGCACCTGAGGCAATTCATGGATGGAGTACGTGCGCACAGATAGAAATGCAACAGGTAAGGAAAGGTAGGGGAACACTATTCGAAACAGGTAGATCTTTTTGTTTTATATGGACAAATATCAATGTGAATGTATGAATGCATTTGTTTGTTTGTGCACATGGGTTAGGCTTGTTGCCCGGGGGATAAAAGGGGCAGATAGGATAGATATTGATGTAGAAAAGAGAGATTTGAGAAAATACAAAATATGCTATGAATGCATTAGCATTGCACTTGACGGATTTACTGATGTTTGGTATCATAATGTTGTGAAAATAAGTATATGTAGGTATATGCAATGAGTCTTGATGCACTGATTTGGAACGGGCTGTATCAGCAATTTCAAGATGCCTTTGGTTCTGGATCAGATACACAAATGTTATAATAATATGATATATAGATAAGATCATATTCGGTTTTATAAAAGTTCACACTTTTTTGTACCTAACATAATGTATGTCCAATTGTTGATACGTACATACATTAATAAATACATACAAAAAATGTTCGTGTCATACCCAGCAGAAGAGAGGTCTATCAAGCTGAAAAAACCTTCAATTTATTTTATTTTCTACAGTAAGATAAAAAATTCAATTTAATTTACTTAGGGATAAATAGTATTTTAAGTTGGTTATTTTCAGTTTCAAGACTAGGGTTCCAAATATGTGTAATCTGTGCGTTTTATGTACAGACCTACTTATAAGAGTTATTCGTTTTATTATATCAACTAATAGAGGATTAACTATCAAAAGCAATGATAACTATAGATTTTATTTTTATCTAAGACAATTTCAAAATAAAATAACGAAAATTCAAAACTTGCTTACGAAACATGTGTTTTTTCCTCAAGGAAAAAGACTCGAAAATACAACGAATTCTAGCTCTTCTGTTTGAATTTTGAGTAGATGCCTATTTATGGAATTTGTACTTTTACAAAAATCTTAAATATCTTAGGCTGAAAACATACCGGATAAAGCATAACGTTTTTGATTCGATAGTCAAAAAAACAAGCGAGACAGAATAAAACAAAACAAAACGTTGTTTTTTTTTTTTTGTTTCGTTTGGTGTGCGTTGAAATGAAACAAAATACGAACTACCGTAAAGGCGTAAAAGCTTAACTCCGGCTGAAAGATTATAACTCTACGGCAAGTAAACACAAATAACAATTTTGTGTTTAAAAAATAGACATTATGGTGTTATTTATAAGAAAAGAGAAAAGCTTTTAATGTTGCCAATCTTCAAATGTCATAGCAGGAAGCAGCAATCCACAGCTTATCAATAGTAAGTTTATTGTCATGTTCATTAACTTTATGTATAACTATAGATAGGGCTTCTTGCCTCAATTAAAAAAATTAACTTTTCTCCATCTACGTTCATATTTATTTTAAATTTGCGCACAGATTAAACGTAGAAGCAAATAAATCTGTAAAGTGCAACGAAAGAAGAAAATAAAAAGAACGGAATCAAAATTTTGTTTTGCAAAAAACAATAGGTCAGATATCGGCAACGAAACATGTTTTTCTGTTTTGCTTTTGTTTTTATGTTTTGTTTCATTTGGTGTGCGTTGCGCCATAAGAAAGTATGCAATTATCGTCAACGACCCTTGTTCGAAACACTTTTGTTGCATTCGGTGTGTTGCTCGTATACAATAGCATGCATTTTCGACAACCATCATCGAAACACTTCAAAACAAAAACGTGTGTTTTGTTTCGTTTTCTTTGGTGTGTTTAGTGTCATAAGAAACAATGTTCTCTTGTTTCACGAAACAAAAAAACGTGTTTTGCTTTATCCGGTGTGTTTTCAGCCTTAAACATCCGGAATATCGATTAAATCTACACAGTTAAAATGAAATGCATGACTGGGTTATACGAACTTGCTTTTAGGTAAATGAGCATAACCATAAAATGATCATAACTATAAAAGAATTTTTTTACTAGTGACAGATAAAAACAAAATGCAATGTGATTTCTTAAGCAATATCAAATGCAAGAACAAAAATTATAAATCGTTGTAGCGCATTCTTAAAAAATAAGTTTTTAAGAAAAAAAATCTATTACATCATACTCAATCGCCTGGCAGGTTTCTTTTTTATTCCGGGGTGGGGGTTCAAAAACGAAATTAGCATTTTAAAGCCCCCACCCCCACTTAGGCTGAAAAAGAAATCTGCCAGACGATTGAATTTGGTGTAATATTGCGTGATGAATGTGTACATCTATATGAATTTTATAGCTTCACTCCCAAAATCTGCTTCCGGCTCTTAATCTATTATTTTTGGTCGTAAATATTTAAAGAAAAAAACGTGTGAGGCGGACAATTTAAAACTTCCTTTTAGGCTGTAGTCGAACAGACAGACAGAGACCCACCTAATACGATGAGTTGCACCAGGGAGTCAGATATGATCATATTGTCATATATACCTTCAACCGCATATTTCCCGCAATGCCGGTAGAAAATTTTACTCTAGAGATAGACGGAATCAAGAAAATTTTGCGAACACTTTTCTTTGTTTGGTTGTGTGCGTTAAGTTCTCTTGTTTTATTTCAATTTTCACTGCCGAGGTACATACATATGTAGCTGTAATGAACAATAGAACTCTTTTTAATCTTTTGCCTTAAAAAGATTGTAATCATCATTGAAGTATCCGGTGCCAGAACCGGAAAACTCCATTTTGTTTAGTTATAAAAATTAATAAAATAAAAGTTTTAAGAATAAATAAACCGAATATTTGTAAAACATTAATTTTTGTTGAGAAAAAAAAAAAAATAAAAATATGTACATTTATTAATTTCGAAGAAGTTTTAAAATGTGGAATTTTGATAAGAAAATATATATACATTATGTGTGTTTGGGGCCTATTCGGTTTTTGTAATTTTTACTTGTACCATTAAATGGAGATTTCACTATCGTACATCAAAAAATCAAGTCATCAACTGTTGTATTTCTATGCATATATTTTCTTGTAAGCAAATTTAAAGTTTGATTTCTGTTATCAATGTTTTACTATTCAACGTTTTTTACCGTGCGGTGCAACTCTAGGAAAATTCGTTGTTATTATTGACTCAGAAAACATTTATTTCTTCAAACAGTGGAAGCCCAAAATATGTTAAGTATAAGAATCTATATACATATTATGAAAAAAATAATATACAAATACGACTAGAAGCAATGACTTAACAATTTTTTTGAGTCCCATTTTGTTAATACTAAATAGAAGAGAAGTTTCAATCAAAGAACTTGGTTAAGGACTCACTCCGGTTTCAGTTAGTTCTGTAAACGTTGACTTGTAACAAGTTCAAATTTTAACAAGTGGTGAGGACCTCCGGAGTGTGTAATGTTAATACAGGTTAACAAATGAGGAACAACGATTTCAAATATTTTGAAATTAGATCAAATGCTTATCATTTTCGTAACAATTTAAAAACATTTTAAAATTTGGCGAACAATTCAAATTACTGAAAAAGCAAACATATTGCTCAAAACCACTTGATTGGGAAATCTTTCACTTAAAATAATAGAAAATTCGAAAAAATTGTTAAAAGTTAGTTAATATCATTCATGCGACTGCTATCGCGAAATTAACCCATAAATACAAAAATTGGCATTTTTGAGCAATTGCTTCCAATTTTTTAGAGGGTAGTGTATGTTCAGTGACCTTTCGTTCTTATTCACCCCTGTTCTGATTTTAGTTTACGAAAGTAAAGGTGCGTGTCCATTTGAGAGTTCTTTCGCTAGTAAACTCTCGAGAGTTGCTCTCGGGTGCCTGTCCATTTGAGAGTAATTTTTTTGAGATTTTACTATCGCGAGTTTACTAGTTAAGTTTTGGGAGATGATTTTCTGAGAGTACTTTCATAACCGTGTCCACTTGATATATTTTTGCAAAACTATAATTTTGTTCGAACAAATAGAAACTCACGATGTACTGAATGGAAGCTGGCGTTTAGACAACAATTTCGATCTTCAAAATGGAAGAAGGCACAACTATAATACTTCTCAAAAGGATTTCAGGGATGAATTCAAAAATTACCTTATGAGCCCATAAGGTGAAGTTCCTTGGCAGTACAGGCACATCACAGAAAATAATTAAGAAATCAAATACGTACCAGATTTGACTTAGTTGAAGCAGCCATTAAAAATGGAATAAAAACCTGCAAACCCCGAAAATATGGCCACCTAGTGCTATACTTCATCAGTTCCGGCTCCACTTTTCGTTTTTAATTTTTTTTTTAATTGTTATGACATCCGTTAATATTTTCATGATTATTAATTAAATGTACATAATAGATTCAATATGATTGACAAAAATTATTTTCTTTACCTGGTTTCGCAAATTATGAAGCTTTCTCTTGATTTCATTTTCATAAGTTCGTTGTCCCCTTCTGTTCAATGTTTTTAAATGTCAACTCTCGAACAGCTAATCGCAAAATACGAACTTTGTTGGAATTCTGCGAGCTCATCTCCGATAGTAATAAAAAAGTGTGTCCACTTGCGAGTAACTCTCAAAAAATTCGTATGTCGAGAGTGAAAAGTCAACTCTCCGCTAGCTTCTCTCAAGGCTGTGTCCACTTGAGAGTTTACTCTCAAGAGTGGCCTGATAGCTACTCTCAGTGTTTTTGCTCTCAAATGGACACGCACCTTAATACTTTCGTTTTCATTTCGTTTCGATTTTGTCTGGAGAATTTGAATTCGTAAATCTAAAAATGTATGTAAGTATTTTTAAAAATACTAGAAGATAAACTTAATAATCATACATATCTATTTTTGGATTTTGAGAACTTTTCATTTAAAGTAATAATTTTAATTAATTGTTTTTTTAATTATTGTTTAAAAAATAGATCTTTTGCCATGTACATATACATAATTATGTACTTCTATCAAGTTGAATCATAATTCTCAAAAACCAAGTAAATGAGTATATCTATTATAATTATTGTTGTTCAATATTTTACGAACCATCTGCAATTTCTTTTACGATTTAGTTTATTTTCACTTTTATTACCTACCCCATTTAATCCTCTTTGTAAACCATATTTCTTTAAATAAGATTTATATAACACGTTCATTAAAAATAACTATAACTTCTGTTTTATGCTAAAAACCCTACCCATATTTAATTTATAAAAAAATCACCCTATCAGAATATCGATCTGAATCAAATTATATTAAACTAGCCGACCCAGCTCTCGAAATTCGAGTGCCAATTTATTTATTATTTATTATTTATATTATTGGCAGTGTTTTCAAGCAAATTTATTAAATTAAATTTTATTTTATGTAATATGCAAAGTGTTCGACAGTGCAAAAACAAAAATGATCCACAGTGTGTAAATGCGTGTCTCAAGTATATTCTGCACATCTCCGTAACTGTGGCTTTCCAACCATATAAAATTTATCGAAATCGGTTAAATACTTTTGGAGAAAAGTGTACCACAAAAAACATGTTTGCCGTTTTATTATATGATATCTGTTTAAAAACTATTTTTTTGTCTTTTATGAAGAGGAAGGCATATGTGTAACAGAAAACCTGTCTGAATGTTGGTACCACTGCAAGGCAAATTCGTACGAAATTAAGAACGTCGTTTTCAAATCCGTACGAAAATCAATTTCGGTAACGAATTCAATTCGGAACGAAAATCAGAACAGGGGTGATTGATTCTTATTTTTTTAAAGAGATGATAATTTAGTATTTATATTTATATTTTTTTTTTTTTCAAATTACCGTAAGTCCTGTCGCAGTGATTGATCTCCCAATAGAATCTCGGTACGTCCTTTTGATATGCTCGTTTGACTACTATGTAATTGTTCGTATAATGCTGCTGCGGTTGCTCGTAAACTTTCATCTGCTCCAATTTCACCGTCTACATCATCTTCATCAAATGCTATTAATAACTAAAAGAAAAAATAGTTAAATATTAAATAAGAAAAATTGTCAAAATTTTTTTATCATCCAACGAATATTAGTTAAAAAAACAATTGTTTTGTTTGCAAAAATTACTGTTTCTGAAGATTAAATATGACACAGATTAAATGTATGACTCAAAACCAAGTGTTTTCAGACAAAATAGCTTATGAATATGTCATGGGTATCTTCAACGACTTTGATGAAAAGCGGATTCAACTTCATTTAATTGAAATTCGGTTGATTTGGAAACAACTTCAACACTTTTCAATATTCCTTATTATTTTCGTCCCTTTATGCTTAAAACTATTAAATTAGAAGTTACAAGTATTTTTCGATTTTTTAAATTAGATTTCAACGAAAATTATACCGCCATAATAATAAGTATTATCTAACTTTGAAACAAATATTAAAATATTTGTAATAGTCTATGGCGTTACAGGGTCTCAAAAGATTAAGCTCTTCTTAACATTAAATCCTTGTTGAATTGCATTAAAAATTTCCTAACGGAATTGTGACTGAAAGAAAATTGAATTGAACCCTAGGAGCTTGTGCAAATTTAAAATATACTCGTAGAAATACGGTGTTAAAGATTTTTCAAAAAGAACATTATCTTACAGCGGCTTAAACGATGTTTCTCAAACTCCTTGACCGATTTTTTTAAATAATTTCTTTGAGAATAGATATAAAAAAATCTTTAGCAAATTTTTCTATTTTTTGTAAGTATGATTAAGTTGGTATAAACTTTCGACTTTTATCTATAATCTTAACACTGTCACTTTACCAATGATTTAATAAAATTTAATCAATGCTTTTAAGTGTTAACAAAATTTAATGGGTTAAAAGGATTCAAAAATTAAAAAGAGTTAGGCCAATTATAATAATAATCAAAGGCCATTAAAAACAGCGAACATTTTGTTTTCAAAATTGGTTCTAATGGCAACAGTGGTTTTGACAGCTCACGGACGATTCGTGTTTTGTGTCACTGTCAATCATCTTCAGTTTGGTCTATAATTTAAGCATGAATCGTCTTACAAACGAACAACGCTTGCAAATTATTGAATTTTATCATCAAAATGCGTGCTCTGTTATAAGAAAGTTCTTCGCGTGCTTATTCCATTTTATGGTCAGTTTAATCGACCTACTGAGGCGGCTATTGGGGTATTGTCACTAAATTTAGCACCAAATTTACATTGTTGGACATTGAACCACCAACACGCTTACGTAGAGTTCCAACTGAGGAAAATATCGCAGCTGCATCGGATACACTATCCTGATGACTGTGAATTATCGATTAGGCGCCGTTTGCAGCAATTGGGCGTCTGTTACTCCACTACGTAGATAATTTTTCGGAAGGATTTAGGTGTGAAGCCTTTCAAAATACAGCTGGTGCAAGAATTGAAGTCGAACGACCTACCACAAAATCGAATTTTTGGTGAATGGGCTCTTGAAAAGTTGGCCGAAGATCCCCTTTTTTATCGAAAAATTGTGTTCAGCGAAAAAACTGAATGGATACGTGAACAAGCAAATCTGTCGTATTTGGAGTGAAGTGCAGCCAGAAGCATTGCAAGATTTACCAATGCATCCATAAAAAGGAATCATTGGGCCGTATTTCTTATAAAATGATGCGAATCGCAACGTTACTGTGAATGGTGAGCGCTACCGTGCGATGATAAACTTTTTTTGCGCAAAATGGACGAGCTTGACTTGCATGACATGTGATTTCAACAAGACGGTGCCAAATACCACACAGCACGCGTAACAATACACCAATTGAGAGGCGAGTTCCGTAAACAGTTTATTTCACGTTTGGGGCCGGTCAATTGACCGCCTAGATCGTGCCATTTAACCCCTCTAGACTATTGTTTGTGGGACTATGTTAAGGCTCATGTCTATAGCGACAAGCCCGCTTCGATTGATGCACTGGAAGCCAACATTTGCATGAAATAATTTTCAAACATTAAATTATATCGACCGTACTATCGATTCAAATAAAGATTTCATTCATTTTTCTGAATTTTATGTGTTTTTTTTTTTAATTTCCGATAGCTCTTAAAAACTCACATTATTTTGGGAGTTATTCCCTTGTTTGTTATCTAAATAAGAAACAGGCTTCAGTAACAAAACAAGATAGAATTTCATTCGAAATTGAAGTTACGAGTAGTTTGACTTTGGAAGTCTGTACTTTTAAATTGCTCATCAGAAATATTATCATAAGAGTGTTTCTCTTTTTGACAATATTTCGCAACTGACGGTATTTTCGAACAATTTGGAATTATCAACCAAAAATATCTACGAAAAGTGTGTAAAGCTTAAATTGGTTTCGCACTGTTTTCGTGCGCTATCTTTTGTTTCTTACTGTATTTCTTTCTATCATCAACTTTATCCTCTAAATTAGACTTCGCTTGACAAAAATTTTCTTTTTGGATACAGCTGCTTAAATTGAAACTATCCACTGATTTTCTTTTCACAAATGGATTTTAATAAAAGTTAAATCTGATCCTTTAAAGAGTTCCAAATGGGTCTTGACAACTATGAACTTTCACTGCGAACTCATCCTTAAACCAATGACTAAACTGTCAATGTGAAAATATTGAGTAAAAACACAATCTTAAATCATGGTTATTGTTGACGACCGAAGAATGTTAACGAATAATAAAGTTTATTTAAAAAATTCCGAGCCGATGACAATTTTAAAGGCGTTAACGCCAATTTTTTATCGTTATTCGCGTGAGAACATTTTTGTTTTAACGTCTGAGTCAACAAACAGAATGAGCATTATTGGCCAGGTGAAAGCCCCCTTGTTCTTCAAGAAACACACTACTTCATCCACATAAAATTACTGTATGGTGTCATTTTCGTGCCGGTCGTTTTCACACCGTCACATTACATTTAATGAAAATCGCTACAAAAACATGTTGACATGTCGATATTTCTTCGTTCAATTGAATAGACTAGACATTAACGAAATGTGGTTTCAAAAAGTGTGCTACAAGCCAAACAGAGCGGGTGTAACATTGGACTTATTTAAAACTTAATTTTGGTCTTGTCGATGGCCGCCTCGCCTGGTTCGTTTGCTTTAACACCTCTAGACTTTTCTATGGGTCTGTGTCAAATCATTAATCTATGTCTATGCCAACAAGGCGGGCGTAGTAAGAGAAGGTCAGAGCCAATATTGAAGGAGAGATAGCGACCGTTTCCGTCGAAATATGTAGCCGATTCATCGAAAATTGTGTTCAACGAATCGACCGTTGTAAAAGTTCCCGTGACGGACATATGAAGTAAGTTGAACGTCGTACATAAATGTTTCGATTGTTCTTCAAACCAATACAAAATTTTTCAAAACATCTCAAATGATTTTCGTTTGATTTAAAAAAAAACACGGTAGTAAAATAAAAAGGAATGCATAAAAGAAAGAAACTTTCATTGGTAGGGCTTGTGTTTGTTTCAAAATTAAAATTTAATAAATATACTGGCGCAAAATTTTAAACAGCCTATTATTAAGGTATTAGTATGATACTACTTAACAATTTGCTAAATTTAAAGTAGTTTACTAACTCATTCTCAATTTTAAACATTTTCTAATTAGTATCGTACTAAAAGAATTTTCTTAATAAATTGCTTCTGAACACACCTAAAACAATGACATTTCGTGTAAAAAAGTAAGTACACGAACCTTTTTTGATGTTTGCAAATGTCAAAGAGTCATTAGAAGCTAGCACAATACTAAAAAAAATAAAGTAGGTATTCGATGATTTTAACTTTAATAAAAGGGTAGAGAAAGTATGATGCTATATTCGATTAAAATTTGCAAATTCGTTTTTTAACCTAGTATCATACTAAAACAGCTTTAGCATCGTAATTCAATTAAGATTTTGCGCCATTATTTTTAGCTTACACTGAAAACAAACAAAACTTACTTCACGTCTGGGTGGATTACTGTTTGGCATTAACGAATCACGATCGCCTCGACTATAGTCAAGTGGCAATTTGGAACCGGAACTAGCGGTTAGTGTATTAACTTCTATCAGCGAATGAGATGTTTTACTATTATCGCCAGCACCAAAATTACTAGTTATATTGCTATTGTTGTTTTTACATATAATACTATTATTCATAAAAGCACTACTATTGTTATTGTTGTAGGTATTAATATTATTATTATTAATTATTATATTATTACTACAGGTATTATTTATTGGAATGTTGCTCGATCTCACATAATTTTGTTGCTGTGGATGTTGTTGAACTTGGTTGTGAATTGGAGTGTCAACACTCAGTGATGCTGGTACAGTTGTGGTATCCGATGCATCCACCAGAACTGCGTGCGTCTTTAAGTTTGTAAAATTGTTGCAAGCAACTATGTTGTGAGGGTGCTTTTGTACTCCTCCGTCGGCGGTGCCGCTAGTGTAATTATTGATTAAATTATTACCGCTACTTAGACCTGAACTATTTCCGATTATAAGTTGGTTATTATGCTGATAATTACTAACTCCATATAGATTACTTGAACCCACAGCTGAAGATGATGAGGATGATGTCGTTGAGGTGTTGATTGTTGAAGTGATTGCCGATAACTGTGTTGGCAATTGTGTTGCAGCCAAGTTACTTTCGTCTAAAAGAAAGATTGTTAATTTTTGTATAATTTATTAATACATATAGACAATCTTAGTAATGTTTGTAAGAAATTCGTCATATAGAAGTTTATTCTTTTGAAATCTATTTTATGATTAAGTTTAATCTTTATAGAAGTGGGTACCTTCATTTAATTTAAAACTAACTATTATTTGGTATTGATTTAAATTGATTTGGTGCTAAAATTAACAATTGATGTTTCAATCGAATTTTCCAACTTTTGTGGAAATTCTTGGTCTAAATTAGAGTTCATAAAGCTTATGACTTACACTATCTATACAGAAAAGGCATTTTTAATGTATATGTATTTTGATGTGGAAGCTTTGACGAGATTGAATTATGCTTAATTCAAATAGTAATTCAAATCAAATTTATTTTGGTATCAAACTATTACATTGGGCGATTTAAAATGTTTGGCCAAATTTTTAAACTCAATTAACTCTCTTTTGGTTAAATTTCTTTGTTCGGTGACTTCTTCAAGCCCAAACATTTGTTCTTGCGATGAGAAGAAGGTTAGTAAACGTTGTGGATATTTAAAACTATTTTCGCTATAGTGATCAACCTCAGAAACAACTAAATACAAGAAACAATTAAATACAAAAAAATTAGATTAGTACAAATACTCATTTTTAACAAACCATATTAGGAAACAAACGAAAAACAATATTGGCCAGGATTTTGTGGGGCAGTAGCGAAGTTTGAGGATCATTACTCTTCTTTAAATGCGGCGCATCCCATAAAATTGGAACTGCTACACTGTTAAGTGTCTCTAGAAAAGTTTTACTTTTTCACATTATCTGATATTACACTCTAAGATCCGAGATCATAGTTTGTTTATATGACACACAAGTTCCGTTTCAATATTGGCCGATTCGATACTTCTACTTTTATGGGTAGTCCTTATTCTAGTGGTTTTAGTTTTGTTGTCTTACCTCCTAGTTTTCTTGTTATTTTCTGAGATAATTTTTTCTGCGGTACCTTCTTAGAGTCGATTAAAAGCAATTGATTTTATCACTATGCCAGAAAGTGAAATAGGACATAATGTTGCGATAATTTCACATGTAAATGTCTTTTTTTTCCTAGGAATGTATCGATAACAAAATGATAATTCGACTGGAGTAACACTGCTTTTATTGGGTTTGATTGCCAAGAAGGCTTATCAAAGCCCATGTACGTATATGCGTAGATGGGTGGATATATTATTAATACTAGAATACTGTCATAACTCAAAATGTATTAAGTAAAAATACAAAATTTTTAAGTTTTAAGTTGTGACTTCTTATAACTTACGAGTATAACTTCCTTTTAATGAGAAAAATACTGAGTAGTTTAATTTATGGTAATATTTTTCATTTAAAATGAAAAATCTACATGTATACATATATGTACATATGTACCTTTTAACAAAATTGATAAATTGAGTTTTTTTTTTGGATGCACTAAATTGATTATAACTACCCTTTAAATGTTTGAGCATAGTGTGAGGGATTTAGGAAAGTAGGAGAGGATTTAAAAGGATATACCGATTAGTGGGAAACATATTGTCCAGAGTACTTCCGAAGTTGGGCTGAAGGGTAAGTGCAAAACCTAAAAACTTAGCAGCGTTTCTAGTGACATCGAATATGTTGTCATTCCATACAAGGTGGTCTTTGATGGAAATACCGGCAACTGAGAGCTATTCAGTTTTTTCAATGCCACTCACGGATATGCTATGCTGCTTTTACGAACTACTCCAAATGAGGTCTGACATTTAATCTGGATAAATCCAAAATATTGTTTTTCTTTTGCGAGAAGAGCATGCAAGAAGCTTAAGAAAAATGGGTTTTCAATGGTCTCGAAATAGATGTTACAAATCCAAGAATCTTGGACGTATTTTCATTCACATAATATAATGTGGAACAGATATGAATAGCACAGTTATAATACATATCTAAAATTGTAGGATACCTGCGGGTGTTCAGCTGGAAGGCTGAAAGGTGCTGCCCAAACTTTTCTTTATTTACTGAATAGAATTCAGAGAAGAATCATTCTCATCTCTTGAACACCGTGGGAATCATTCATTTCTTTCCTTTTTTCCCCTTTTCGCTAGTAAAAGGAATGCTCATCAATTCACTCTTAACCTTAAGTTTATCGTTGTATGAATTAATTGCATTATTCTAAATAGATCATTAAGCCCGATTGTCTACACAACATACGTCACATTAAATGATCAAATACCATTACAAATTAAGTTTATCTTTCAGTCCTGGATTCGAAAATTTCATTTCTGCTAAGTGACGTTTACTGTATATAAATGCGTTTAAGCTTAACCAACGAAGAGGTTGGTTTAGCAAAGGAATTTGAAATAGACTCAAACTTTTTTATTTCTATATTTATGGGTTATTGCGATATTTTTCATTATTTAAAAAAAATACAAACCACAAGTTAGAAACGGACGCAAACAATTGACAATTTAGGAGGAAAATTCTTATTTATTGTAGTAGATTTTTGATAAACGTCACTTTTCTATTCTGTGAACATTTCGTTTAATTATTAATGTAAAATACTAAGTCGAGGCTCCTGTTTCATGGTTAAGTAAAATCTTGGAATAAGTGTATTTTATTAATTGGACTGCTAATGTTAATTTGGTTTGGGTTGTTAGGTCAACGAATAACAAAGTAATGCCATAGATCATCTTGATATACTTTATTTTCGTCACCATAACTATCAGAAAAAATAAAACCAAAATCTTCGATCAGTTTTATAAAATAAGAAGAAGATTTAAATAGAACGTGACATAGCTTGATTTTTTTACTTTTTCAATCGTTAGATGGGCTTATATGAGGAGTTCTAACCTATAGCTTTCCTATTTGGGCTGGCACATGGCACATGTTAAGTAAATCGCTTATTTTCATTTTTTCATTAAAGCACTATAGTACGGTCTAGAACGCCAAAAAATGCACGATTTTTGGGAATTTTTTTCTCGGAAACTTTATTAGGTAATAACATAATTTTTTTCTTAAATAATGAATACATGCGTCAAGAGTACAGAAAAAATTTGTTTTGTCTAAATTTTCTAATTTTGGCCGAATTATAGAAGGCGGCACGGTTGACTCCTCAAAAAACACATTGTCCCATTGCGGACAGTTAATCTCCGGATCTACTGAACCGATTTTCAAAAAACTTGTTGGAACTTGATTGTTTTTATGTTTTCTAAGACAATTTACCACAATTTGACCAAAAAGTTATGAACAAAAAAAAAAATGGCGACCCAAAAATGGCCAAAAAAATTGCCAAAAAAAAAATTTTTTTTTTCGAAGCTTGACATTTTTTTCGTTTTTTATGTTTTAAACAAATTGTGGTAAATTGTCTCGTAAGAAACCTTCCGTTAAATACCCCACTTTGTTTTTTTTTTGTTTCAGTCCAGCCAATCCTGAGATTAACTGTCCGCAATGGGACAATGTATTTTTTGATGAGTCGACGTTGGGCCCTCTATAATTCAGCCAAAATTCGAAAATATAAAACAAACATTGGTAAACGAGAAGGCAAAATATTCCACATTCTTGTAGTGCAAATACAGAAAGAACCTCTATATTTTGGTAGTACGTCCGAATGTACGTCAATGGTGAACTGATGAGCATTCATCAGTTCATCAGTAGACGAGCTACTTGAGATTTATTCATTTGAGCTCTGGAAAGGAAAGGCGGTACAAAAAAGAAAGTCAGGAGACTAACGATGGTGTTCAAGAGAAACAAAAGTAACCGTAATGGATAAGTCCCCTATAAGTTTGAGTACTCTGTTCCGGATTGTATCAAACAGGTTGAAATGAGTAATAGGAGCACTCGCCTAGATATGAGAGTTATTATGAAGTTTTGGGCGGAAGTATACCTTATAAATTTCTTGCATCTGTTATTAAAACTTGGGTAATTTTTTGCATTTTTGGCTACGTCGAACATACATATCATTATTCTATAAGAGATGGTTAGCAACATACATACCAACAATGGAGAGCTTTTTGGTTTCATGCTAATGTTATTTAAAAAAAAAAAAAAAAATGGTGGTGCAACAGCTCGGAGCAAAGATGGCAGAAATACATGTTTTTTTGAATAGCTACATTTACTACGTGACTACGTCTTCTACATAAAGTAGGTAGGAAATGTACTTAACGTAGTAAATGTAGTAGAAGTAGAGTTAACTATCTAAATTGGCAAACTCATTTTAAATTCTCATAATTTTAGAAGTGTGTCCGACTTTCTTTAGAATTGTGATTTAAATAAAAAGATTAAAATATATTAGAAAAAAAAATTAAATAAATATGGCGAGTCAAGGAGGAGGAAAGAGTCAATGGCCATTTGTACATACTGAAGTCCAAAATAGAATAAGCTTAGAACATACAAAAAATTTAATTGATATTTTTTATTCCTTAATGATAGATAAAATTAAAACAGATGAATATTAAATTTGTACATATGTGTTTTACTTAAATTGCGAATTTCATATTTCAACGCAATATTTGGTTCTTGTTCTCTTTTTTCTCTGATTTGACTTTCATTAAATATTGCGATTTTAATTGTCATGTAGACTAATACATTGTATGTTTTTATTTATCTATTTTTTTTTTGTTTTAAAATTTAATGTTTTTCTTTTAATGTACATAATTCGTGTAAAAAATGAACAAATAAAACAAATCAAGCGTGTAGTTTACCCGATAAACTACGTGTAGTAAATTGAGTAGATTACCTAACGTACTTTACTTTGCCATCTCTGGCTCGGAATAAACCAGGACCTAGTGACTTACAACTCTCAACCATTCCTGTGTGCGTATTACCAGGAACGGAGGGGACCTACAATTTCCATGACGAGAGATACTCTGGGAGAATTTGTCAATTCCTCGCAAGAGGCAGTAGGGTAGCTGGGGTACATTTGACACCGGGGCACATTTGACTTTGCGTTTTTCGGTATGATCGGAGTACCACGTGTTTTTGTGTTTTCTGTGTCTCTGATATAATTTTTGATCACCGGTAAGAAAGCGATTTGTGAACCTAATAAAATAATTTTTTTTATCGCGAATCAATATTATTATAGTTCTATGCTTAAAGTTCAATAAATTGAAGCCAGTTTTGTGAAAATATAATATTAGTTATTAAAAAAAATTAAGTTAAAAAGTTCCTTCGGGGCACCTTTGACTTTTGCAAAAATATATTTGTTTGACGTTGATTTTGGGAAATTATATATTAAATAAATTATTTAAAAAATGTCGATATCGATAAATTTTAATTTAGATTTATATGGACTGATTTTTTATGTTTATAAATGAAATAATTTACTTTTGACAAAATGACTTTTTTTAGAAAATATTTTTCTTTAAAATGTTGAAATGTTTTAAAACAAAAAATTATATGTTAGCATAATCTTGAATAATCAATAAATCAAATACAAAACAAAACATTGGAATACATTAACAGTTTTCGGAAATACAGACTTTTGAAAACTAAGTGTCAAATGTACCCCCTTCTCCCCTACTCCTCTGAAAAACCTTTCTTGCAGCGGCTGAGAATCGAACTCGAGACCTTCCGCATGAAAGTCTATCGCACTAACCATTATACCAAGGGGTACTGCGCTAATTTTATTCATGGACGGTATATTTCTCTTGGCTGAAAAAAAAAAACACAAATTTGTGATTTTTAAGCATTTAATTCCAAGCGGTTATTAATACTTTATTGTATTCTTAGTCCCGTCGAGATCGGATTTGAGAATAATGAGCTTAGCATATATTGCCGTTTCAGTTCCACAACCAAAGAATCTGGAATCGAACAGGAAAAGCTGCCGGCTCTATCGTCAGGCAAATAATGAAATGGATTAGAAGTTTCAGACAAATGATCATTGTTGAAGGAAAGAAAGAGTGTCAGAGACATAACAGAGCTTTGGAGTAAACTAGCAATAATTTTAAAAATATTAGACTTTTAATCATTCAGAACAAATCGAATTGAAGTAACAGAAAGCTAATTTATAATTCAACGAAAGAGACACACTATCGATACCAAATGCACGAGTTTTCCATAATATAGTTTCGTGTACTTTTGGAATGTACTTTTCGAATGGTTTTTTATCGGTGAGACATACGCAGAGAATTAGATTGCCCCAATCCTACAGGATATACTGGTGAGTTAACCAAAAATATACATAAATTAGGATTACATTAACTGTTTCTAAACCCAATACTTTAGTATAACTAAATTTAATTCAAAAATTCATCAATCATTTTTCAAAGAATGCATTCTAAAGTGAGCGTATTCTCTTCCAACTATATGTTCCGAATGATATTTACCTGCAACACCTATCCCAGTTGTTGTTGATGGTTTTATGTTGTTGTGGTAAATTGTTGGTGCAAACGTTTGTATTGTTCTAATGTTATTATGATGACTTGCATTAGATGATGTTATTGTGCAATTTTTATGAATTTGTGCGTAACTATTGCTTAAACTGTTAGTAATTGGATAGTGATTTGGTATGAGATTAACAGTTGTTGTTGGTACCGCTGTTATGGTTGCTATTCCTTTTTCGGCTGTTGATGTAGTAGTGTTGGCATTCTTGTCCGAAGGTGTAACTGTAGGCGGCGTAAAAACTAAAGACGAAGGTGTTGGAACTATAGATGACGCTGTAGCCGTGGTTATCGTTGATATTCCTGCTGTTGTGTGATTACTGGTAAATGAAGTCACATAAATTGGGGAAGCCTCTTTGAGGAAACTTAAATCCTGATTTGTTGTTTGCCCACCTTTAACGCTGTTCTGTTGATTTAACTACAAAAATACAAATGTTTTTTAAGATTAAACTCAACTATTGGGTCTTGTGAATAAAAAAAAAGTTAAAGCTTTTTTTGGAGGAAGCTAAAGCCAACTAGTCATAGCTCTTACTAGCAGCTAAAGCTGGACAGTACTAGCTTAAGCTTTGTTTTATGTGAATAAAAAAATGATAACGCTAAATAGCTTATGCTGGAAAATTCTAGCTTAAGCTTCGTAATTTAAGGTGTTCGTTTTTTTATTCACATGTTTCGTCTAGTTAGCTTTAGCTAAAACTGGTACATGTATGACCGAAAGAAAGTTTTTTTGCCTCAATTTGTTATCTGTTCTACAGGGCAAGTATTGGTTTCGGCTAAAAAATGTTTTTAACATTTCGTATGTCAGTTTCTGGGTCTATACGTTCACAGTCCTATTTTTTGAGATATTAGGTCTTGTGAATAAAAAAAAAGTTAAAGCTTTTTTTGGAGGAAGCTAAAGCCAACTAGTCATAGCTTTTACTAGCAGCTAAAGCTAGACAGTACTAGCTTAAGCTTTGTTTTATGTGAATAAAAAAATGATAACGCTAAATAGCTTATGCTGGAAAATTCTAGCTTAAGCTTCGTAATTTAAGGTGTTCGTTTTTTTATTCACATGTTTCGGCTAGTTAGCTTTAGCTAAAACTGGTACATGTATGACCGAAAGGAAGGTTTTTTTGCCTCAATTTGTTATCTGTTCTACAGGGCAACTATTGGTTTCGGCTAAAAAATGTTTTTAAAATTTCGTATGTCAGTTTCTGGGTCTATACGTTCACAGTTCTATTTTTGAGATATTCCCTTATGTTTAATTAACAACTCGCACAAGTTAATACTGAAAATAAGAACTAGTCAAAGCTTTCTAGACACGTCGAAAAAATCTTGAAATGTTTGTAGCTTTAACTATAATATTCTAGTTTAAGCTATTTTTATTCACACAAATTGAAGCTTAAGCTAGGAAAACAAGCTAAAACTAAATGAATTTAGCTTTGGCTATTTTAAAATAGCTATTACTAGAAAACATCTTTAACTAGCTAGCTTAAGCTTATTTTTATTCACTAAAAATCAAGCTTTTACTTAAAAATCCAAGTTTCAGCTTTAGCTTTTTTTTTATTCACAAGGCCCATTCCCTTATGTTTAATTAACAACTCGCACAAGTTAATACTGAAAATAAGACCTAGTCAAAGCTTTCTAGACAGGTCGAAAAAATCTTGAAATTTTTGTAGCTTTGACTATAATATTCTAGTTTAAGCTATTTTTATTCACACAAATTGAAGCTTAAGCTAGGAAAACAAGCTAAAACTAAATGAATTTAGCTTTGGCTATTTTTAAATAGCTATTACTAGAAAACATCTTTAACTAGCTAGCTTAAGCTTATTTTTATTCACTAAAAATCAAGCTTTTACTTAAAAATCCAAGTTTCAGCTTTAGCTTTTTTTTTATTCACAAGGCCCATTCCCTTATGTTTAATTAACAACTCGCACAAGTTAATACTGAAAATAAGACCTAGTCAAAGCTTTCTAGACAGGTCGAAAAAATCTTGAAATTTTTGTAGCTTTGACTATAATATTCTAGTTTAAGCTATTTTTATTCACACAAATTGAAGCTTAAGCTAGGAAAACAAGCTAAAACTAAATGAATTTAGCTTTGGCTATTTTTAAATAGCTATTACTAGAAAACATCTTTAACTAGCTAGCTTAAGCTTATTTTTATTCACTAAAAATCAAGCTTTTACTTAAAAATCCAAGTTTCAGCTTTAGCTTTTTTTTTATTCACAAGGCCCATTGGAGGTGAAAATCCTAAAAACTTTTTTAACAATAGGTAAATTAATTTTTATATTCAAATTAAGTTCGTCGGGAATTTTTTCTTTAATATTTAATTATGGTTTAGTCTTATATTTTTTTGTATATATGTATACTTTTAAGGAATAATTTACTTAGTATATTAAAGTGTTATGACGTTTAAAACTTCGCACTTTATTAATAAAAAGATAAGCCCATAATATAACATTTTTAAAAATAATACTTATGTATGTACTTGTACATACATATGTACGAACATGTACTATATTTAAATTTTAAATAAGCAAACGTCATAACTATAACTTAGAAATCAACAGTGCCTGATTTTACCTTAATTGATAATTGTGACATATCAACTGGTGTGACCCGTTTGAGCGCCGACAGACGTTGTAAACGTTCTCGAGCCTGCTGTTCAACAGCAATGACAAAAGCATCTTGAACAGCATTACCAAGTTCACCAGCTGTAATAAAAAAAATGAATTACAAAAATAAATACAAACATTTTTTGAATTTTATTTTTTTTTTAAATAACAAGTCGTAGTTCTGTGGAATCTCTCCAAGCTCGTTTTTTGAAAATTTTTAATTAGGAGAGTTTTTTCATTTAGAAATACGAAAACATATAATATATAATATATTTTGATAAATCTGGGTGTATTAACGAGAGGTATCTTAGTATCAAAAAAGTCCTTGCAGAGCTTCAATTGAACGTCGTCGGCCATAGTCAAACCATTTTTAAGAAAAGGGAACAACTGATTTTGTTTAATACGTAGAAACTTCTAAAAAGGAAACTAATAGAACAAATAAGAAAAATCCCGAACCAATCAATTTGGATCTAGAAATAAGCATTCCAGAACCAGTGCATTTCGGATGAATAGGCCCTTAAAGCAAAACAAGTATGTTCAGATCTATTCTTAGATGTTGCTCAAGTCTTTGACAAGATTTGGCACTTGGGACTGGAGTATAAAATGCATAGCGACCTTCCCAGGCAATACTAGGAAATAATGAAATTTTGTGTTACGAACAGACTCCTTAGAGTACGGTTTCATAAATTACTAGGAACCTAAGAAAATTGAAGCCCTCATACAAAAATAAAGTGTACTAGGAGCAACCCTTTGTTTGTAATATTCTATGAATATTCCTTTGGACCTCATCATGACCACCTTTGCTCGCGATATTGTTATGTTAGTACATATTGATAAATCCGTTATGAAAGCTACAGAAAAATTGGAAAATAAATTCGATAAAGTAGGAGTTTGCACGCAATAAATTAAACGAAACAAAAAATGCTGAAATAGAAGTAAACCTTGTGAATCACACAATCAACGAATGCGAAGTCATACCAACTTCCAAAATGGAACTCGCCATAATTTTCCGGTTTTCATAGAGTGGTCTTGATCCCATTGGTTTTCATGTGGTAAGGGTCCCAACCAGCTCAGTACCGAATATTTATTATTTATTTATTTATTTATTTATTTATTTATTTATTTATTCATCTACAAGCTTAGCTTAACAGATTATAATATTTAATTAAAAGATTTATAATATAAACAATTTTCATACTTTATCAAAGTTTGTGATTTATCAATTAATTTAAAAAATTTAATTAATATAAAGAATTAAATAAAATATTTTTGAAGCACACCCTTGAGATGTGTAAGTCTAAAAATTGAAAGACTTTATAGATCTAGAAATTGGTTCGCTTAGACCGTAATTCGTTCTGTGCAAGGGTTGGAAAAGAAATTGTCGTTCCCTGAGTGGTCTAACAGGAGCGTAAATAGGAACTTGAGATAGAAGATAGGGACTCTTAATGTGATTGCAAATCAGATCTATTATGAACATAGTTTCATGTATGTATCTTCTAGATTTAAGTGAATGTATACCGAGAAGCCGGCATCTTTCTTCGTAAGATGGTGAAAAGTTCCAATTTATTTTCCTAAAAATATATTTTGTAAAACCTCTTTGAACTTTTTCAATTCGATCCGAATGTACTTCATAAGACGGGCTCCAAATAATATCAGAAAACTCTAGAATGGACCTTACTAGAGAAGTATATAACATTAGAAGGGTATGAGAATCCGTAAAATCTTTTGAATTTCGTTTGATAAAACCAACCATGGAATTGGCCTTTGCTACAATATAATCAATGTGATAATTATAAGTTAACTTTGTGTCCATTATTACACCGAGATCTTTTATTTTATCAACTCTTTTTAATAGGTTATTACCAAGGTAATAATCATACGATATTTTTGACGAACCTCTACAAAATGAAATAACACTACATTTGTTGATATTTAAATTAAGGCAATTTTGAGTACACCATCTGGATAGTAGATTGATGTCTGATTGAACTTTCATACAGTCATTAACATTTTGTATTTTTAAAAATACTTTTAAATCATCTACAAAGATTAATGAATCACAAAATTTTAAAGCAGAAACAATATCATCTATAAATAAGATAAATAGCAGAGGGACTAGGTGACTTCCCTGTGGGACACCCGATGGACAATTTATAGGCCTTGAAAATTGTTTATCAATCACTACTCTTTGGGTTCTACCAACTAAAAATGAAGAGATCCAATTAAGCATTGAAGAATGAAAACCAAACATTTCTAATTTTTTAATGAGAACCCTGTGGTTGACTGAGTCAAAAGCCTTGCTGAAATCAGTGTAAATTGCGTCTACCTGAAACCCTTTCTCAATTGCGTTTATAACGTATGATGAAAAATGTGCAAGGTTTGATGTAGTCGATCGCCCAACTACAAAACCATGCTGAAATTCAGCAATATGTTCCTTAATATGAAATTGAAGTTTAGTTTTTACTATACTTTCGGAAACTTTCGGTATTGAAGAGAGCTTACATATCCCTCTATAATTTTCAATAACATTTTTGGAACCCGATTTAAAGATAGGAATAAGATATGATGATTTCCAATCATCGAGAAAAATTCCAGATAGCAAGGATTCGTTAAAAATAAGGAAGAGTGGAAAAGATAGAAACTGGGAACATTCTTTTAAGATGATTGCAGGTATCCCGTCGGTTCCTTGTTTGCAATTCGGTTTAAGATCTAGTAGTGCTTTTTCAACTTCATATAATTCTAAATGAAGAGAACCAATATCGACTTTAGAATATGAATTATGTTCAATAGGATATATACGAGTAAAATCAGAATGCGAGTACACAGACTCAAAAAACGTTGCAAAGAAATCTACACTTTGTTTAAGATCATTAGATTCGGCGTTATTAAAAAACATTGATTTTGGACATCCACTTGATATTTTTTTCTTGTTAACAAAAGACCAGAAGCATCGTGAGTCGTTTTTAATCTTACTTTCAATATCTAAGACATAATTTTAATGTAAAAATTTGTTTAGAATTTGAAAGTTCTTCCGATATATACAAAATGAAGTGTAATCGCAAATATTTCTTGATCTACTATATTTAGAATGCGCTTTGTTTTTCAAATTTTTTAAGTGCAATAGCTGCCTGTTATACCATGGGGGCTTAGACAAATTTCTTTTCCCTGAAAAAGGGATAAACAATGAAAATCCATTTTTTAGTATATCAATAAATTTTACATACATCTCTTGAATATTAAGACCATTAAATTGATGATTCCAGTCAAACGAACCAATATAATTATTCAGACCAGTAAAGTTTGAATTTAAAAAATTAAAGGACTTTTCAGAAAACGATTGCGTTTCAAAGTAAATATAACTTTTAATCTCGATCATAATTTGTTTATGATGAATCGAATTATTTAATAAAGGGAATGGTGCTTCAGAAACATTTATATTAACCTCATCAGAACATACGAACACTAAGTCCAAAATATTATTTAAAGAGTTAAGAATATCATTTTTTTGAATAAAGTTTAGAGAATATAAATGATCAATAAATTTGAACTCAAAATCTTTTTTCATATTGCAAGGAATAAGCATTTTATCATCACTAGACCAATACCAAGAAACATTAGAAAGATTAAAATCACCAAATATACATAGATTGTTTGAATTAGAGCAAATGTTATATAAAAAATCAATATTTTCAATGTGTTTTAAATAAGTTTCCATGTCACTTTTTGGAGGAACATAGCTAGTGATAAAATATAAAATATCTGAATCTAATTTGATTGAGACGCAAATTTGCTCTACATTATTTATAGGCAAGTCAATGGGGCGTATTCATAGAGAATTACTAAAGTTGTGATTGCTAGATCCTTAGTTTAAGGCTTGTTGGTTAAATAAACACAGCTACTATTCATAGTCAGTTTCCCCGCTGTTTTTAGTAGAACATCAGGTTAAGGCTGTGTTCTACTACAATTATCCTTCAAATAATGACGGGTCAAGGAAAGTGCAAATTTGGTTTCGTACGCCTTGGCATAATGGTTAGTGCGTTGGACTGTCTTGCAGGGGTTCGATTCACAGCCGCTGCAAAAAAGTTTTTTTCAGTGGTGTACTACCTCTTGCGAGGAATTGACAAATCCTTGTCATGAGAAGTGCTGCTTAGTAGCCATTTGGAATCGGCAGAAAATTGTAGGTTAAACAGTATTTAATGGTTGACAGTTGAAAAACACTAGGCTTAGCATCTCTATTACACGTCATGTTAAATTTTGTGTGGTATTTTTTGATATTGCAAGTCGAAAAAAATTAAGTAAAAGAAAATATTAAATAAGAAAACCAAACAAGAATCTTAAACAAATACAGCCATATTTATAAACTCATTATAGTGAGTACATAAGGCTATGCAACCCTTATAATGCCTCTAAACGCAAAATCGTTATTTATAAAACTTATGTGACGTTGAATAGAGGTATTATATGCTAAACGCGTTTGGAGGTTGAATAGTGCCTACATAAGGACATTTTAGTATTGAACTGTCACATTCACTTTGACATCACATTGAATTATAAAGATTATCAACAAAATAAAATGCCTTTGACTTGATATTGAAACTTAAACTTTGTGTTATTTTTATTTATTGAAACAAAAATGTTATACTTATATATTACAAACAAATTGAATTGAAAATTGTTTAAAATTAAATAGATAAATATACTTGTTGGTGATCTCTCTCCACGCATCCTGCTTCATCCGGTGTGTTAGTGTTGTAATTTTTATTCTGCATTATTGAATTTTATCCTCAAGAATTTGGCTGAGGAGTACTCCAGCTAGGATGAAACGAATAAAAATTTGATTTCCAGTATTGTGCCAGAGATAATAACATACTTTATCAAAGTTAATTGTTCGAATTCTTTTAGCTTCGTTTTTGTTTATTAAATTCGATAGACAGACAAGATGGTTTTTTTTTTGTTTTTTGACAAACAGCTGAGTGTTATGAAGGCTAAATGTAATAGTTTAGCGAATTCTAATAAATACGGCTGATATTCTATAATAATTTTTATACAACAACAAAAGCAATGCTGCAATGTAAAGTGCTCTAAGAGTATCGGGAACTTTTTTTTATTAATCAAATTTGACATTTGACTTTGATAATAACTACTTAAACACAGCATTTCCTATGTTTAAAGTTAGACCACAGGTCTAGCCCTAAACTAAGGACTAAATTTATTTATGAATAGCCTAAACTCTGGAATTGCTTAGTAACAACTTAGCAAGAGTTTAGCAAACATCTATGAATATGCCCCAATATGTTTACCCGCCAATGATATACGAGTTGCAATTAAGATTCCACCACCACGTTCATCCGCCGAAGCACAACGATCCATTCTGAAGACATTATAAAAGCTGCTATCAAACAATTCAGTAGATAAGATTCCACTATGTAACCAAGACTCCCTAATATTACCAAGTGTCTTTTGATGAATTACAAAAAAAAATATTTTCGGGTTTAAAACAAAGTCAAATATGTTTGTCTGAAAATTTTTTAACACCATCCAAAAAAATAAATAATTAAAAAAAGTTACCGTCAAGCAAATGTGAAAAAAACATCGTTCTTCAGTAGTTCAAAAGCAGCAAGAACCTTTTAAGTACTTTTTATGTTCTTTGTTTATTCATATAATGGTTCTATATCTTTATGGCATTTGGAACAATTTCGTCCTTCAAAATGATGTAAGGCCCATAATTTTTTTTTTTTGATTTTATTTCGAATACTTTAAAAAAATAAAATGCTCGACTTGGTCGCCCGAACTTGCTCCAATGTAATAGACTTGGAATTTTAAAAACGAATGTTATTAGAGAAAACTGTTCATAAGGATAAAATTAATTTTTTAAATTCTTTTAGTAGTAAGAGATAAAAACCTAATGCTATGCAAATATGAATTTATGCAAGAACAAACATTACATATATGTTGTTGTAGTGGTTTCTTTGAAAAAAAAAATAAGCTTTTACATATACATATGTATACAAAATTTTGAAAATATTTTTAAGAAAAAAAATTTGGTACGCCAACCTTAAGTTTTT
This sequence comes from Philhelius festivus, assembly GCA_963931855.1. Classification (NCBI taxonomy): domain Eukaryota; kingdom Metazoa; phylum Arthropoda; class Insecta; order Diptera; family Syrphidae; genus Philhelius; species Philhelius festivus. Next base: position 140,259,971 of record OZ007556.1, on the reverse strand, counting down.
ATTATTGTAGAAATGAAAATTAAATTTTACCAGAAAAATATTGAGCCGTTTTTGACATCGAATTTTCCTAAAAAAAATGACTTTTTTTCCAAAAATTCAAGAGTTTTGAAAAAAAAAATTTTAATTTTTTTTTAAAATCCAAAAAAAATTTTTTTGAAAATTTTAATAGGTACACAATACTATTCAAATTTTTAGGGAGCTTTGGCAGAAAAAGGTTATCAAAATCGATGGTACCGTTTTTCAGAAAATCTATAGCTTTAACTAAATGAAATTTGTTTGTATCTTTTTTTTTAAATCTGTCGAATAGTTTTTGAGAAAAAAAAATATTTATGAAATTCCGAAAAAAATTTGTATGGCAGGTACCGTTATTTTTGGTGTTAAAAAAAAAAGAAAAAAACGTGTAGGGGGAAAAAATTAAAAATGATATCTACCAAGCTTAAAGAAAATCGGCCGACCCGCTTAGGCTCTAGTCGAACAGACAGACAGGCAGATGACAGAATTACGAGACCCACTTTTTTAGTCTTCGCTATCATCGTTATGTCAACTTTGATCAAAATCTCGAGTTCGATTTTTTTTCCGAATGCATAACTTGCCTTATACCTATAAGTCGCAAGTAATAAACATGTATGTATGTGTACATAATATGTAGCTTCAAAAACGTTTTACTTGCGTTAGATCAAAGTGTACTTAAACAAAATTACTGTTGGCCTTATCCCTGAGTTTAAAAAAAAGCTACAAAAGTTGTAGCTTTAGCTGTACATTTTTGAAAACACAACATTCAGAGAAATATGTTAACAAGAGGTGGATGTAACTATGGAAACACTGTACAAATTGGTTTGTAAGTTCGTAAAGCAAAACAAAAAACACGGCTTTAGGTGATGATTGCTTCATATAAATTATTTTGAGACGTTCTTAGAACAAATAGTAGTTAACTTTTATTTGACCAGGAAAATAAAATGAACAGATGCATTTATTACTGTGGTACCTATTTAGTTTTTAACTTGTTCATCTATTCTTGCTTATGCAAATTTCTAAATTTGAACTCACTTTTCTTTTTTTTAAATGGGGTATAAAAATATAATTTTATTATGTTTTTGAACCTATGTAATATAGCGATTGAAAATGTTAATTTAATGTTTTGATATGGGTTTTTAAGATATGGGTGAAAACGAGGAACAAATAATTAATACAACTCGTTCAAATAGTATTAGTTTTGGGATTTTTACCTACACCAGCATTTTTCTTAATACCTGCTCGATATTTTTTAATTCTGCACAGTAATTCTATCGCTTTTTAATGATTTTAAAATGATTTTGAATTGTGCTCCTTTCAAAAACATAATTACATTTTTTACTACGGCAAATGATTGTCTTGTCTTTTACGGTTAGAATCATGGCAAAAATAAAAAATTGTGTAAGCTTCCTTTTGAATTTTTTATGTTTTGTTATTTTTGAAAAGGCACAAATTCTATAGTTCTTATCAACATTGATATAGTAAGATATAATTTTTTTTAAATGGGTATTCCTTAATAATTACTTAATACGATGATATCATCAATCGTTTAATTTTAAGGAAGTACTAAGGCTGCTTTCCCGTAAAAAAAAATTACAAAAAAAATAAAAAGTTGGGGTGGGAAAAAATGTTGAATGTCTAGCTTCCTAATAAATGTTATCTTGTGTCATGACTTCCTCTTAAAATGTTAATGTTCGTATACTGTTGGCTTAAAGTCAAACATTTTTTTATTGTATTTTAATACAGCTTTGACACCTTATTAGGAAATAACATAATTTTTTTTTAAATAATGAATACATGCGTCAAGAGTATTTTTTGATGAGTCGACGTTTGCGCCCTCTATAATTCGGCCAAAACTCGAAAATTAAAAAACCAAAAAATTTGTTTGTACTCTTGACGGATGTATTCATTATTTAAAAAAAATTTTGTTATTACCTAATAAGGTTTTCGAGAAAAAAATTCCCAAGAATCGTGCGTTTTTTTGACATTCTAGACCGTACTAGTACCTTAATTAAAAAGTGGAAAGACAAAATCTTTTTTTATTCTTCTTTCTAATATTTTATTAGATATCTTTAAACACTTTTTGATAAAAAATGCGTGTCCTTTTTCTTAATGTTTTAATTTGTTTATTTTTTTCTATCATTACGGCTAAGCATTTCACCAAAATGTGTTCAATAGTTCAATGAAATTCTTTATTCCTGTAAAAGTACGTTCAATGCCATTATGTATGGAACTCGATTTCTTTTGCATGGCCACCGCGGGCACGCTTTCAGAAGTCCAGACGCTGAACCCAATTTTCGATGGTTTTCAAGCATAAATCGGCCGATACTGCTGCAATTTCACGTTCGATATTCGTACGAAGTTCATCAATCGTCGCTGGCTTGTTGGCATAGACCATAGACTTGACGTAGCCCCACAGGAAATAGTCTAACCGCGTCAAATTTAATCTTATAAGGATCTAGGCCAAGATCTTTTCGCAAAATTCGCCACAACGACGTCACAGAGATGCCCAACGCAACTGAAGCCTCAACGGCAGCAATATTCTCGACACTACGGGCACTTCTTTGTCTCACTGGCACTGGAACATTTTGTACTGTGCCCAGTGTTCCCAGGTTTTCAAACAAAAAATCCCCTTTTTTTGGCACCATAACCTTATTTTTCCCCTTTTTTTTTCTTTGAAATCCCCTTTTTTCCCCGAAGAAAAAAACGAGTTTTTAATTGTTTTTCATATATTTTTATTATTTTTTATGAAAAAAAAAAAATTATTATAATCCATGAAAAATAACAAAACTAAAAAATAAACATAACAAAGTTCTTCAGGACTGAAAACTAAATCACAAAAACAAAAAATATATTCTTTAATTATGATGTTAAAGTGGGCATTTTTGGTAAAATTGTTTTACGAGTAGATGCAAATAAAAACAAATTATTTCATCTTTCCCAACGTTTCGTCGATTTTCGCGACTTTTTCAAGGGTTTAATTTATAAATGTTTTTTGATTATTTTTATTTTTTTTTGTTGTTTTTTATTTTATTTTTTATTTTATTTTTTTTTGTTGTTTTTTATATTTTCTAATTGGTTGTTTAGACTTGTAAATTTGTAAAGACTGTTTTTAATAAGATTATATTTTCCCCGTTTATGTTTTTTCCCCTTTTTTCCGTCCCATTTTTTCCCCTATTTGCATACAAAATCGGCAAAAATGGTGGTTTTCCCCTCAACCTGGGAACACTGCTGTGCCTGTGGATTCAAATTTTCCCAGTAGACGCCCAATTGTTGATCTGCTAGGACGATTATGACGACCATAAATTGGACGTAGCGCTCTTAACGTTGAAGCCACTGACTCCAAATTTCGGTAGTTAATTTTAATAATTTTGACTCGTTGTTGGCTCGTATATCTTTCCATCATGAAATGGCAAACCTTACTGAAGAGAAATGTCAAAAGAGCGCAAGAAATATGGCGTCGTTTGCTGTCCCTGTCGCTCTACTTTTGTAGCGTCCCTGTTGAAAAACCCTTTATAAACAGACACTACCGAACTTTAACAAATAATCTAAAGTTAACAGCTAATGGAAGGCATTAAAAGCGAAAAAGAAGGGCTAAGAGTGACCAACGGAAATCTATATAAATAAAAGAGCATATATTTTGCTTATAGCAATAATCAGTAACTTACATACATACATGTATACTCTGTTCAACAAAAATTGTCAGTACAGGCCTTATGGGAAACCCTTTTCCAAAGCAGTGGCGCCTCATGCACCCTCACAAACGTTCTATCTTCCTTGTACTGACAATTTTTGTTGAACAGAGTATAGTTATCAAGCAATTTTAGTAATACTCTCATTTTCATACTTTTAGCATTCGCTTAAAGGCTTTCACTTTTACCCCACAAGTAAGGGATGTGGTCAACCTACCTAGTTTGAGACATTAGACCGTATTATGTATAAATTTAAGAACTCATAAACCTAGTTATACCAATACCTAAATGTCAATTTTTATGAGTGATCAAAAGACTATAAGTGATCACGTCCAAATTATGACTTTTTAGTTAAACTATGTACGAGTATAAGGCATAAACTGATCGTCGGGTTGACTCAACAAACACATTTATAATTTTCTTTCCTTTGGGATTGAGCGTTTCTCATGTTTTCGATTTATTATTCAAAAAAATAAAATACATAAAATAAAATACATGCAAAAATGATTTTTGTGAACTTATTATATATTTCTATAAGTCTCCACTAAAAACTCGTTTTCGTGTCTCGTACCGAAAATGGTTAAAACATTAAAAACAAGAAATATTTTTAAGTCGATAGTAGCGTAAGCAATGTGACTTACTGGTTCACTTCTCAATTTTAAATATTTTTACGTATTTAATAAATGCAAAATCCATTTAACCGATAAATGTCGTTTACGTAACGTGTCCTCTCTTGGACTTGGCACACACAAAGTGCTTTTCCTTACATTATTTTACTGAATTTAATAGAATGATTTATATTTCAACAATTTTTCTTTTCGATTATAAAATTGCCCTTTTTAATGTTTTGTAAAATTAAAAGTTTTTTCTTTTATTTTTTTTTTCAGTTTGTTTATTTTCGAAAAATTTTAGATATAAAAATTATACAAATGTTTATCTAAATTTTTGGCACTATTTCACTAACAAGCTCATAAAATAGAACTACCAAAATATTTCGCCTTAATTTCCAATTTCCTTTTTGGATTAATGCCTCCGTTAATATTGCTGAAGGTGTTAAAGATGTACCAATACAAAAAAATCTAAAATCCATTTTTAACTATAATGACCTGAATTGAGTGACGCAGAGTGTTCAATTCAAATAATCCAACTTACAAAGATGTTAGAATTGTAAATTAGGTTAAAAGGGTATAGTAAATATTACACTTGTAGGATAAAATGGTTTTAAGAGCGCTAAGAAATATAAAACAGAAAAGAGTCAAAAGTTCTGCTACAAGAAGAAACCATACAATTTTTTTTAAAGTCAGTGTGATTGCGGCAGGCGGTAAGTCAATTCAAAGAGCAAAAGATAGAAACGAAGAAGTGGTTAATGCAATTAACAAATACCACAAGAAAGACAACAAAAAGAAGAGACTGATGAATAAATCATAACAAACGGCAATGAGTTTAACTTTTGAAGGTGCGGTACGGTACTACCCACACCACACATTCATGGAAAAATTGCATTTCACAAAACTGCAAAAAAGCTAACTAAAAAAGGACACCTACATTTGCAGGTCTGGATTACCCAGAAGGCAAAGTAGGCGTCGAGTATGGGCCGGTCCTACCTTAAGGGCTCTTAAAAAAAGAAAACAAAGCTACCTGCATATGCCAAGAAATTTTATTGAGAAAAAATGTTTAAAAGTATTCAGCTTGTTTGTGTATAAACATATAATATGTCGTTGCCTTTGTTTTAAAACATGGTAGGTCGAAAATGGCAAATTGTTCAAGAGGCGAAAATCTTAAAACAGGTTGATATTGAAATACAATTATTAAAAACTAAAAATTGTATTTATTATTTTTAAAACTATCTATTTTGAGAAAAGAATTATAAAATACACTAATAAGAACAAAGCGGCAATTCAAGATTTATTTACATACATCGCCTTGGAGCTTCCACTTTGTTAAGTCCAATCCTGTAAATTTCTACTTTATTTTCGTCGAGAAAAAAGATGTGACGACAAAACATAGTGACAATCTTTAGCTTGTAACATTGCTGTGGATGTAGGTATGTACGACTATATGAATAATAACACAAGAAAATCTGCAATCAACAAAAACCAACGTCATCGTTAAAGTAAAACATCGATGCATAAGACATTGGTAACAATTTTGTATGAAAAGAAAACTTTTGTGATTAAGTGACAATAAGTTGTAATTAGAAATTCACAAAAAAAAACAACAAATTATGTTAATCGAGGAATGCAGTCACTTTGGAAAATGTGCAAACAGTTGACATAAAACAATTTGTTTTAATTGAATCTGCTCGTTGATAAAGTTGGAAATAAGAGGTAAGTCTTAAGAACTTCTAGTCTAGTACAAGTTTATAATAAATTGTTGTCGTTGTCTGTTTTTAAACGACATGAATATTTTCGGATACACTAAGACATTTGAAGGCAACCTCACAAGAACTGGTGGAAAAAGTGTTGCCAAAATATCAGTTTTAAAGTTTCTGTACTAACATCAAATGGATGGGTAAATTTTGAAGAAAGTAAGAAAAAAATTAGTTGTAATTTCGTAAACATTATAAACATTAAAAAACCACATAGATTTAAGTTTTTTTTTGTTGTTAGCTTGCATTTAAGCATAATAAATAAATAAATAAATTAAATTGTATATGAAAAGGAGGATAGATTAAGTTCGAAAAGTATCAGAATATTTAAAAAAAAAAAAATGACTGCTATTAATAGGCTGCCTCAATTTGATTTTTTTTTTGATCATCTGCAAAAAAATGTCAAACTAATATTTAACAGCATTTTTTATATCCAGCAAAACTTCTAAGACGCAATTAACGTGTAATTAACAATCGTATTCTGATGCGCATTCTAGATTTTTAGAAAACCTTAGAAATTTGTCAAGTCGTAAAAATTCGCCTATTTATCTATAGCCTAGAAGATTTTCCAGAGTGTATGTAAGTTTCAGTTACTTCGCCGTTTAGAGAATTAACAAAAATCATTAAATGCAAAGATTATTTTTTAAAAATTCCACAGGAGAAAAAACAAAACCACGCGCCGGCCGTTTTGGTTAAGAAAAAAGTGTGCGAGAAAATCTTTTCATCCTACTATAACGTAAAAGTATTATTAGATTTCATCTGATGTTTTTCAACGTTTTGGAGTAGCTAGGTATTAAATAAATTTACTGTATACCGACAGAATTAAATTGTTGAAATATGTTCAAATATCAAACAATTTAGGTTTAGTATCAGCAGTAAAGTTCTGTGATTTTTTCGCTATTTTCTTTTTGGCAACATTGGTTTTGATAGCTCACGCACGTTTCGTGTCTTGTGTCACTGTCAAACACCTTCAGTTTGGTCTATAATTTAACCATGAATCGTCTTACAAACGAACAACGCTTGCAAATTATTGAATTTTATTATCAAAATGCGTGCTCTGTTAAGAAAGTTCATCGCGCGCTTCTTCCATTTTATGGTCAGTTTAATCGATCTACTGAGGCGGCTATTCGGGCTATTGTGACTAAATTTCGCACCAAATTTACATTTTTGGACATTAAACCACCAACACGCTTACGTAGAATGCGAACTGAGGAAACTATCGCAGCTGTATAGTGATGACCGTGAATTACCGATTCGGCGCCGTTCACAGCAATTGGGCCTCTGTTACTGCACTACGTGGAAAATTTTACGGAAGGATTTAGGTGTGAAGCCTTTCAAAATACAGCTGGTGCAAGAATTGAAGACTACCTACCACAAAGTCGAATTTTTGGTGAATGGGCTTTTGAAAAGTTGGCCGAAGATCCACTTTTTTATCGAAAAATTGTGTTCAGCGACGAAGCTCATTTCTGGTTGAATTGATACGTGAACAAGCAAATCTACCGTATTTGGAGTGAAGAGCAGCCAGAAGCATTGCAAGAGCTACCAATGCATCCAGAAAAAGTCACTGTTTGGTGCGGATTTTGGGCTGGCTTAATCATTGGCCCGTTTTTCTTCAAAGATGATGCGAATCGCAACGTTACTTTGAATGGTGAGCGCTACCGATGATAATACACAATTTTTTGCGCAAAATGGAAGAGCTTGACTTGCATGATATGTAATTTCAACATGACGGTGCCACATGCCACAAAGCACGCGTAACAATGGACAAATTGTAAGGCGAGTTCGGTGAACAGCTTATTTCACGTTTGGGGCCAGTCAATTTGCCGCCTAGATCGTGCGATTTAACGCCTCTAGACTATTTTTTGTAGGGCTTTGTTAAGGCTCATGTCTATAGCGACAAACCCGCTTCGATTGACGTACTAGAAGCCAACATTGAAGCATTTATTCGAGAGATACTTGCCAAAATGTTAGAAAGAGTATGACGAAATTAGACTAAGCGGATGGGCCATTTGAGGCGCAGCGGCGGCCAACATTTACATGAAATTATCTTCAAACATTGAATTATATCGACGGTACTATCGATTCAAATAAATATTTCATGCATTTTTCTGAATTTTATGTTTTTTTTTTTTTTTTTTTTTAATTTCCGATAGCTCTTAAAAAATCACTCGTTATTAACAGTTTGGATAATAAGATATAAATTATCGACAAACCTATTAAATCTTAAATCTTGAAAATCATACAAAATTAAATATGACTTGCGTAATTTAGGTACGGTATTATTTATCCGAGTTCTCCTAAAAATGTCCCGAATAAATTAAATTAAATTAAATTTAATAATATAGAGCAATAGGCAAGGTGTGAATTAATATGTAGGTTTTGCAAAAGAGCTACAAATTTTAAATTTGAATAAAAACCATAAAATAAAATGGAAAACGAAACCCACCGCCCATGCCACTATCCATAAGTGGCACTTGAATTGAGGAAACCGAATAGCTTTCAGTACTCGGAATGTGTATCACAGACCACCTTTTGTGGAACGATTACATATTTGATGTCGCCAAAAATGATGTGTTTAGGTTTCCTTCGGCGATGCAAGAAATTTTTCACCCTTCTGATCTGGCTGTTATATATAAGGCCTTTATTCGTCCAAAACTCAAGTACAATTCTCATGTTTGGGCAGGTGCTCCAATAACCCACTTGAATCTTTTAGATAGGATACAGAGAAGAGCTATAAAAATGAAAGGTGACAGAAATATAACGGAAGCATTTGCAACTCTCGCATTCCTCCCCAAAAAGAATTCAACAATGATACTCGTACTTCTAGGAATGTACATCAGTTTACCCTTGAGCCCAACTTCGGACGTACTGTCAAGTATAGAGATTCTTTTTTTAGCCGAACTAACCGAATGTGGAATGGTTTACCCGGCTCTGTTTTTCCCTTCCGTTTCGATATTCAGAGGCTCAAAACCAATGTGCATCGGCTTCTCCTCTTTAACCCTTCCCTGTTTTCCTTACGCTCGCACTGTAATTAATTCAACATTGGGTATTAAAAACCCCTTGAATATTTTATAAGATTAAAAAAAAAATCGTAAGGCAGGTACCGCTATTTTTGGTCTTAAAAATTTTAATGATATCTACCAAGATTAAAGAAAATTGGCCGAGCTGCTTAGGCTGTAGGCAGACAGAATTGCAAGCATTACTTTTTTCGTCTTCGCTATCATGGTAATGTCAAATCTGATCAAAATCTCTAGTTCGATTGTGTTCGAGTAAAAATTGCGATGCAATATTATTTCTTCGAGAACATATACAAAAATATGTGTATTTTTCCCCAAAAACCATAAACGCAATCTTATTGCAAACACTAAGGACATTACTGTTTAAAGGTAAACAAAATTTGTCTAGATGATCTAATAGAATAATTTAAACTTTCCTTTAAGGTATCACATCAAAAAGTTCCTTACCAAATTTCAAGCTAATCGATCCAACACTTTAGGATTTACATAGTTCCATGAACAGTCGGTTAAGAGTATAGCAGAGTGCAAAATCAACATGCTCATTCTTTGCCCGAGCGACTCTATGGCTTTTATCAACTCAGCAAATAGGTATATTCAATATTTGTTCTCGGTGATTCTCAAAATTTCAGTTTTTAATATTTAGCAACAAGCATCATAAGGGAGAGAGGGGGGAGTTCCCTCTCCCGCCACCAAGTTAGTTTGATTTTATTAGCTTAACTCAAGCTTTCTTAAGCCTAGTACGCAGATTGCGCTAAATTTTATCTCACATATTTTTCTTCAAACATCAGCTAAAATCCAAGCTTAATTTTGACATAAGAACCTTGTGGAGAATATGTCACAGAAAACAGCTGTTCTCTAAATAAAATTTTTTCAAAGATTTAAAAGAATTTGGTTAAAGTATGATTTTTTAAGAATTATGAATGAGAACGAATACGAATTATGAATTATGAGTGATTTTTGCTGTCGAAAATCTTGTAAGACTTCCGCCACCAAATATTCTACTAAATATTATTCAAATATTATTCCATTTCAAATTGAAATTTAGCTCGAGAATAAATGTGCCGGAGTGGAGTGGAATTGGCAATAAGGTGACCAGACTTGACTGTCATATACTAGAAGAGGTCTAACAAATGTTAAAGCCTAGTACGCAGATCGAGAAAAGACAAATTTTATCTCTACAATTTTAATCTCAACAAAACTTTTCAAAATCTCACGCAAAAGTTTAAAGTTGGAGTGATGGAATCTAATTTAATGTGTTTTTAGTGTATCTCTGGAACGGGTTGTCTTACAAAAGTTGTTCATACCTTTTTGGAATCTCCTCTTGATGCTCTCAATACACGCATCAGCACCTTTTACATAAAACCAGTATTGACAAAAATCACTTTCGGAAATACGGTGGCTGTCAAAATTTGTCCCGCAAAATAATGCTTGTATCATTCTTTTTCCTGGCAAAATTTAGTGGAGACATTTTGTACAGCAATGTACAAAAGTATGAATTTTGCGCGCGAGCTGCGTACTGCTCGGAAAAATATCCAAGACAAAATTTGTCCCAAGACAAAAAATGTATGGGAAACAAAATGTTTCCCGATCTGCGTACTAGACTTAAGTACAGAGTTTTAGAGACATTTGTAGAGCTCAGAAAATTCCTTAGACCATCGTTTCACAAAACCAAGAGCTGAGTTAGCACTTTTAATAGAAATACAAAGTCTACGTCATTTATAATTAAAATGAACATCAAAGGGCCAAGATGACTTCCTTGAGGGACACCAGAAATCGCAATGAAAGGGTCAGATAATGACGATCTAAAAAATTTATACTGTCGGTCTTTTAAATAAGAATAAATCCATTGAATAAAATTGGATTGAAATCCAAGAGCTTTAAGTTTAAAAAGGATCAATGGATGGGAGATTTTGTCGAAGGCCTTACTTAAATCAGTTGAAATAACATCAACTTCTTCACCATTCTCAAGAGCGTATAAGGTTTCAGAGACAAAATCTATTAAATTATTCGAGGTTGATCTACCTCTCAGGAATCCATGTTGATTAGAGAAGATTAGCTTACAATGAAAAAGCATTGTATCATAAGCAATACTTTTAAAAGGCTTAGGGATGTATGATAATCTGGCAATAGGGGGTAGTTAGAGATGTCATTCTTTGGACCTTTCTTATGAATAGGGATTATGAATTGGTCTTTCCAATGAGAAGAAAAGACCTCTTCATTTATTGAAATCTAAGGATTATAGCTGGCAAACCATAGAGACCAGCTGAATATTCGCCTTTCAATTTGGGAAGTGCTAGTAGAAAATGACTGTAGCTAAAAAATTGGCCAAATAAGTTGGAAATTTTTTGAGAATTATCTGAACTGTGGAAGCGTAACTCCATTGATGAAGTGGAAAAAGCTTTTTGGGTCAGATATAACATATTGCATACGATTGACATAAAGAGACTCACAAAGTTCAGAAAAAAGATGTAAGAGTCGAGCGAAATTGAAAAGATCGAGATTGGAACCCGATGTGCCATAGTTTATTTTGATATACCAAGGGGGGTTACGAAGCAGGAATAAAAGCTGGAAATAAAACAGTTTTAATATCTGTTAGACATAGATACCTACAATTCAAAAAGGTTTTATTAAATTTTCGATTTATACATTAACATTACCATCATTAAAAAAAAATTTTTTCATCCGTAACGTACCGTACTATGTTTTTAAGTATAGGACCCCGTGTAACATTTATCTAATTTTATCATTGTTGAATGTTATCTAATTTAACTATGTCAAATATCTTATCTTTCTGGACTTCAATCGCCCTATCGCGCAGGGTAAGACTAAAAAAGTTAATTTCTGGCGTGATTCGATCGAATTTCCACCAAGTTAAAGGTGAAGTTAGATTATACATTTTCCATAAATATTACGAAACAATGTGTTATCACGTTAAAAAAAATAAGACCTATAATTTGGAATCGGGTGTATAGTTATATAGAAAAAAAATAATTAATTTGAAAATATCAGACTTTTGCTTATTCATAAATTTTTCATAGGAAAATCCAAGACATTAATAATTATAAATTCTATATTCCCGGAGAATTGAAGTTCAAGCTAAGATAAAATTAAATGTTTGTAATAAAATGGAAAATAAGTAAAAAAAGTAGATTTTTCTGAACTAGGGTTGCCATATGATTATTAAGGTAATTATGGAATTTTTTTATCCAGTACTTATTGGGGAGAGGTTTAGTTTAGCAATGGAGATAAGCGTTGACAGGTATGTTTTTTTTTCGAAGCCATAAAGTGATTTCTGAGGTTTTTGTATTCTGGCAGCAACGTCACAAATTGTAACCCTTACGAGAACAGTCTGATATTCATATTAAACATTAACAAACAATGTATCTTTTCACTATTAGACTAAGAGCCCACAGCAATTTTTGGGTGTGATTGATAACAAAAAATAATTAGCATAATTAGATAGGCCTTTTATAGTTATTTACAAATGTGAAAGTCTTGCATACTCTATAGTGGGAGCAATAGTGCATAATAGTGCTTCAAGTATGCAGGTCTTTCCAAGTCCAAATAATTGTGATAACAACTTTACCAAAATGTAGAGTTAAGGCCCATGATTGAAAATATCGAGGTCCAAGACGTTTTACAGACAGCCTTCTGCCTGCCAGACGCGATAAGAATAGGCTACTTCTTGTACTAATAAGGCCACCTTCAAAACGTCTTGGACCTCGATGTTTGCAATCAGGGCACTTAGCTGTTGACTTTGAAGTTATGGCAAAATTTGTATCCCAATTTTTTAGAATTTGGAAAGAACTGCATACTTGATGCACTATAATGCCCTATTGCTCCCAATAGAGTATGCAAGACGTTCACATTCATAAATAACTATAAAAGGCCTATCTAATTATGCTAACTATTTTTTGTTATCTATCACACCCAAAAATTGCTGTGGGCTCTCGGTCTATATTGTAACAGATAAATTGGTTAAGTAAAAATTCAAAACTTAAGTTTTGATATGTAAATTTTCCAATAGTTAATACTGTCGAATTATAGTGGTAACAAACGTAAAAATAATGTGTGACTTGTTAGCCTTCACAAAGCGAGAATATGCCTATTAGACGAAAAGGACAGGTTCAGAAGTTCTGTTTTTTTTCTTTTCGGCTTCGGCTTCAGCTTAAACAGCTGAGTTAATTGTAACTAATTATCAACATTTTGTGAAATTAATTTATTATATTTATATTATTGATTATAATAATTACTTTCCAAACAAGCAATTTAAAGTAATAAAACATTTAATACATCATATTAAGAGTTGTGTTTATTTTTTAAATGTTTATTTTTATTTTTTTTTTTTTTTTGAAATCGGACACCGTAAACACATGCCATTGGGCATTTGAAATTTCCCGTACAAAAAACTGGTAGATTTCACAGTATTTTTCTCATAATATTTCGGTAAACTGTAAAGGTTTCTGGAAAATCTTTTAACGTGGCGCATATATTAAGTATTATAAAAAGTAGGTGTAAAAAGAAATTATATTCCATTTTTCTTAAACACAATTTATCCTAGTACCAGTAGTAGACTGTGGCGTTATGGTTAGTACGTTGGATTATCATACCGAAGGTCTGGCCTCTACCACAATAAAAATTAGATATTCTTATTACAGTTCTTGCGAGGAAGTAACAAAGTGTAGCACTTGTCATTTAAAAATACTCATCTTAGTGGTTTGGACTAGGCAGAAGATTTTAGGTCAACTCCATTTCTATGACAACACGCACACAGCAACTATTGGGATTGGGAGTTAGAGTTAGGAGTAGGCTAATTTTCAAAAGGTCCCGTCTTTGCTAGAATAGTTGTCAAAAATTGTTGTACGTTTTTTTCGTGAACACAATGATCTTGAAGCTCATTCCAACCTTATGTATACCTGCATCGAGTGATTTGAATAGTTGATTTTGAAACGTCAAAACTATTGCACAAAAGTTCAAAATCGGCCAGTTCTCGCAGTTACGATTGCAGCTCCATCTGTAGCCGCGTTGCGTTGTGTTCTTAATATTCAGTTTGTGTGTATTTACTCGTATTATTGTGACAGCTATTCTAGCTGCAGCTCCAGTTACAGCTTCGGCTCAATATTGTTCAGGCAGTTATGAATTAATTCGAATTCTACCATAGGTTTGAAGCCTTTTAACCATCTTCGATGCACGTTGGTTATACTTCAATTACTCAACTCGACTTTAGATTATAACAAACCATTTTACAGACTGAAAATGGAACCTTATATAGTTAGGTACCTTCAAATTTTTCAATAACTATAGGTATTTTCAGTCCGGAATGAAACGTAATAAAAATTTAACTTTGGCAACACTATCTTCTGTTGACAGAGCTTTTAAAAAAAAAATATTATCTTTTTTCAAAGGGGAATTCCTCAAAAATCTAAATGTAAATTAACTTGTGAATCAAGTTACGAGTAGTTCTAAGTATTTAATTTTTTTTTTCCTGTTTCTATCATCTTTTCATCTTGTATACCTGCCTAACGCGTTCCTAAACGAAATCAAATTGTATCTTAAGCTTTGTATAATACAATTAACAAAACGGTTTCATACCAAGGTAGGTACCTACAATGGCGAAACTATGAATTAAAAAAATTGTAATTTCCCTATTTCGAATGAGCTATTGGTTTTTATTTAAATGGTAAAGTATCCGAGGTGGCCGCACCCATGACTTTCAGGTGTTGTCACTTTATAAAAATAACTATTTTTACATAAAGCAGTATTCAATTAAATCTACAAACCTTATCAAATCATTTGATGATTATTTTTTGCTGCAAGGTGCGATTTTTCTTCTCTAACCGTGAGATTTAATGTTGAGTTAACAATTATTTAAGCACAACATACAAAATATTCATAATTCTGCTAAAATTGGAGTTATTTTACTCATATTACATTCTTTCACAAACACAATCAAAACAACGACACTAATTTTTTGTTACACCATGTACAGGTAGATGATTACAGTAAGTGCATAGACATAAAAAAGTGAATAAAAAACTCGAAAAACTGCAATCGTAATCAGAATTCAGAATAGTTATGTTATCCGTGATACCACCAATTTGGATGCTGTATCGAATAAAGATGTAGATTGTGTAGTAAAGTCACAAAAAGAGCAGTAAAATGTAGTGCTACTTTGATGACCGAACGAGTAGAATAGTAGTAGTGGTATATTATACATATGCAGACACTTTTTTAGATAAAAGATACGTAAGGTAATCACGATCACTTAATGGACGGACGTAGACATTCTTCACTTTTGGGTAAAATTATTTGTATTTATAATTTTTATTGAAACTTTTCACTGGCCAGCACAAAACACGATCCGTGAATTAAATTTGAACTTCCATACAAAATGAAATTAAAATAACTTGGAGCCATAGCACGTAGAGTGGTCATTTCTTTTAGATTATTTTTTTTTATTTTCCAATTTCATATTAGGAACAAATCCAAAATCCAATTAGAAAAAATCAATTTTCCACCAATGGAATCCACAAGTTTATTTGCAACTCTATGTTATGTTTTTTTTCTTGGTTTCTTTTGTCGGGGGCGGTTAAAGTGATAATCCAATTACAGAGAATAATGTATTGATGTTCTTGATAGAAAATTATATTTGAAATTATTGTAGACGATTTCTTAATAAACGTAAACAGGAAACATTGTTGGGAGAAATTTATAAATGAAATCCGTTCGAACGATAACAATATATCCAATCAGACGAAGTTTTGGACACGGCACACAAACACACATACAGACGCACGTAAACAGTATAGGTAAGAGATAGCCTTCTCTAATACGAACGAAAACGATGATGTCTAACCAACGACTGAGTGACTCTAACTAAATATAAATAACTGAACAGTAACGGTATGCTCGCTGCTGAGTTGTAGTTTTGGATGTTGGATTATTAGGTTGTATCTTGTATGCCTATGTATAGTACATATTAGTATATCTAGATTGTTTAAAAGTCTTACAGAAAATTGTTGTCTCGATCTAGCTGAGAGTGCTGGGGTTGACTTTGAGTCACGAATTTAAGCACAATTGGATGTAGACAGAGCGTACATCAGAGCTGTCGATTTTATTAAGTTTTAGTAATTTTTTTTAAGAATAACGGTAGGAACATTATTGTCAGTCCAAAAGGTACAATTCACAAAGTATTACAAAAAAAGTTTTTAATAAAAAGACAATAAAATGTAGATATTTGTTAAAGTTAAAAACACATTTCACAAGACATAGAAAGGTATAAGAATAAATTAACTGGACACACAAAGTCGTAGAGAACTTGTACATTCAACCATTTCCACTGTGGCTGTTGTGAGCTGGATTGGAGGAACCTACAATTTTCTGCCGAAAAGATAGATACATTTAATGACAAGGCATAACCTCAGGGAGTTAGCACTCACAAGGGGATGTACCCTTGAAAAAAAAACTTTTTTTTTTTGAGGTGGCAACGGTTGGGGATCGAACCAAAATCTTGACTTTTTAGTTTCTTAAATTATATTTCTACATAATATTCTTCAAAAGTGAATTTTTTTAGTTTGATCCGATGATATTTTTGATTAATTAATATTAAAAAATTGGAGAATTTTTATGTGTCTAATGTTTTAACTCTTGAAATCGTTACAGAATACAAAATTAGTTAAAAAACGAAAATTAACTAAGTAGCTAGCTAGTATAAAAAATAATTAACTCCGATTTATTTTAAAATTCAATTTATACATTCCGGATGCTGGACACAATTAATAATTGTAGATCGACGACGAAGGATATACCTAGATACATCGGGAACACGATATACCCACTATTCTTCCTCTTCGCTTTTTTATTGGTCTTTCTTTCCATTCGTTACTTCTGACTTTCTCAAAACAGTTACATTGCGTTTTAAAGACATACATATAAACTGTTTTTTAAAAACTATATTAATTTACCGTTAGGCCAAAAAACATTTTTCTTATCGATCCAGGAAGAACGATTTAAAGAAATTAATAAAATCTCGGAATCAAAGAAAATCTCAATTGTGGAACGAATATTTTCATCATTACACAACCATCAATCCTAATGCAACACCTATTTCATATCCGACGCTCACCACAACTTTAATGAATAAATGCTTTCTTCGATTCTGACTTGGACACACTCAAAAAAAAAAAAAAAACCGCCCCCCCTGGACTAACTATCTTTGGCAAACAAACGTAGTACTTAGAACTAAACAACTACAGAATGTAGTAAAACAAACAATCTTTGTATTAGACTATTCAATTATAATAATCTTTCAAATATTCTTTCAGTTCCTTCTAAACTAAGCATAAACATTGTATAATATTACAAAACCTGGAACTAGACAGTCAAATTTAAATGAAATTATGTATTTCTTCCTTTGGGTCGGTCGGGTATGTTCAAATCGGGAGTTTGGTTACTCTTGCTTTGAGCACCCACGGCCGGCCGCTCCAAAAATTAAAAAAAAAGTGTGAGTGCCGGGACTCACGGTTAAGATGTGTAAACATCAACGTTCATCCGAGTGCCGAATTTTTTTTATCGAGCGTACCCAATAAACAGAATGTAATCGTATTAGTTTGTGACTTTAGATATATTCATACATACGTAGCCATCATTTAAACTTATGATTGACTTTTTATTCTTTAATTTCAAGACAGTGTTCACATAGTTTCATTTCAACATTTCTCCACTTCAAATTTAATATGTCAAAAAGATGGAGAAAAGACTCGTGGCTTTTGATGTCTTTTTTCTGCTATAGACGGTGTTCACACTGAGCTAAATCCTCCGATTGACATTATTCCCACCTTGTAATAGAAATAGTTTAAGTTAACATACGTTGCAAAAACTAAATTTTGTCATCCATAGTCATCATCCATGACTATGACATGACAGAGAATATTTCTTTGCAGATGTCAAAACTGTTTGCCCTCAACAACATTTTTTGGATTTTTCAATGTCAACTCTGAAAATGAATTTTTTGGGAGCATAAAATAAAATGTAATCGTTCTTCACTAACGTGAAGTGGATTTGTTTTAGACATTGAATGAACCCGCCAGTTCACACCAGTTATTTTGCCTTTCGTCTTTTTGACATATTGGTCGAGAGGTGAAGAATTGAATACACATATTTAATTCCAGCATATTCAGTTCTGGAAAGCAATAAAATCCAGATTTCAGTACTCAAGGTTTCCAATGTAAACACGATGTCATAAGTACGAAATATTTCCAACAATGTAAACAGGGTCTTAAATGCAATCTTCGATAAGGTGGTTTGCTACACGGAACGTGTAACCTTAACGTATAAGTTTTACCCACGTTTTCGATTCACTCTACAGCCGGCAAAGATGTTAACACATCAAAAATCATAATTATTTATCGCGCTGTAGTTTTAATATTATTAATTTGTACATTTATGTAAGATTAATTAAATACAAATAAATATTTCGGCACGAGTACGATAACTTGGCCGCCAAGATTTAATGACGGATTTTTGTAGAGGGGTCAATAATAAGCACTTTTTACTACGGGAGGGGGGGGTCTATCTCCCCCCGTTATGGAGGTAGGGGCACTTTTAGAAAAAATGGTTTAAATTGAAAAAAAAAAATATTAAAAAACAACGGCAACACCTACAATAAAGTGCTATACTGCGTTTCAAAGCCAGAAGATTGTTCTATAATCCTGCATTTAAATTAAATTACTCATATCAATAGTTTTTGAGAAATTCGCATTTAAAGTCCAAATTTTGATAAAAAAAACGTGAAAAAAAAAGTTTAGACCGGTTGTTTTCAAAATTGTGAAATGAAATTGTAAATTAGCTTATATGTGTTTCATGTATCTATCAGTTCTTAATCGAACACAAAAAACCGCATGGTTCTGTGTTTTCTGGTTTTTGAGAAAACCTCCGGTTAAGAGGTAGGGACACTTTAAAAAAAAAATGGTTTAAATTGAAAAAAAAAATATTGAAAAACAACGGCAACACTTACAATAAAGTGCTATACTGAGTTTGAAAGCCAGAAGATAGTTCTATAATCCTGCATTTAAGTTAAATTACTCATATCAATGGTTTTTGAGAAATTCGCATTTAAAATCCAAATTTTGATAAAATAACGTGAAAAAAAAAGTTTAGACCAATTGTTTTCAAAATTGTGAAATGAAATTGTAAATTAACTTACATGTGTTTCATGTATCTATCAGTTCTTAATCGAACACAAAAAACCGCATGGTTCTATGTCTTCTGGTTTTTGAGAAAATCGAAAATAACTAAAACTACTTTTCTACAAAATGTTTGATATTTTTTGCTTCCTTACATAAATAAATCAGTGCTAGCTTCCAACATTACAATATATAAACAGTAAAGTATGTATGGGGGGGCATGCTGCCCCCCTGCAACCCCCCTGCTTGGGCACACTATAGGATTTGGGGTAGGTGCGAGGTTGGGTGCATGCAAAGTTTCTTTTGCATTCACAGAATCTGTATTTAAAAAAAATTCAAATTTATTCTATTTATCCAATGTCCACTAAATAACTACATATAAAATACAATAAACGATCTTGAAAACCAAAACAAACTTCTGACCATGTTCACCAATACATGGCACTATTTTTCTATGGAAAATACTGCCTAGAAAGGAAATATAAGGACGACTGGGGTTCGCAAATAATAGAGTTTTTATCAGATGTAAAAAAAGTTTACCTTGTTATACCGATGGTGATATATGCGAGGGTTTACAGTCAAAAGACATCGATCCTCCCACCCTTCAGAGCGAAAATTTAGAAAGTGTTTTACCGCCAAAACATCCTCGGCTTCCCACCATAAAAGAGTAACTCAACGAACTCGACAGTTATACTCGTAGTACGGACGATGGCTTTATTGACGAGACTTACACACCTTCTTAATACATTTTGACCATTTTTAACTAACCATGACTGACTAACTCCTGACTAACTGACAAAATAACTGACCCAGATGCAATTCTACCTCCTCATGGTGCATTCTGGGTAACGCTAAATGAATTGCGGTACTGAACTAACAAAGATTCATTATGTTTATTAACATTAATCCTTAAAATGGAATCACAGTCACCACCAAAAATCAAAAAAAGTAGTTTCGGTAATTTTCGATTTTCTCAAAAACTAGAACACATAGAACCATGCGGTTTTTTGTGTTCGATTAAGAACTGATAGATACATAGATCACATATAAGTTAATTTACAATTTCATTTCAAAATTTTGAAAAAAATCGGTCTAAACTTTTTTGTTCACGTTATTTTATCAAAATTTTGACTTTAAATGCGAATTTCTCAAAAACCATTGACATGAGTAATTTAATTTAAATGCAGGATTATAGAACAATCTTCTGGCTTTCAAACGCAGTATAGCACTTTATTGTAAGTGTTGCCGTTGTTTTTTAATATTTTTTTTTTTCAATTTAAACCATTTTTTTTCTAAAAGTGCCCCTACCTCTTAACCGGAGGTTTTCTCAAAAACCAGAAGACATAGAACCATGCGGTTTTTTGTGTTCGATTAAGAACTGATAGATTCATGAAACACATATCAGCTAATTTACAATTTCATTTCACAATTTTGAAAACAACCGGTCTAAACATTTTTTTTCACGTTTTTTTATCAAAATTTGGACTTTAAATGCGAATTTCTCAAAAACTATTGATATCAGTAATTTAATTTAAATGCAGGATTATAGAACAATCTTCTGGCTTTCAAACGCAGTATAGCACTTTATTGTAGGTGTTGCCGTTGTTTTTTAATATTTTTTTTTTCAATTTAAACCATTTTTTCTAAAAGTGCCCCTACCTCCTAAACGGGGGGAGATAGACCCCCCCCTCCCATAGTAAAAAGTGCTTGTTTTTGACCCCCCTACAAAAACCGGTTATCAAATCTTGGCGGCCAAGTTATCGTACTCTCCCCAATATTTCAATCTCCAATTGCATACATTTCTAAAAATTATTTATTTAAATCCAAAATAAAAACTATTAAAAAAATTAAGTTTCTCAAAAAAAAACAAAAAACTTTAATAAAAACAAACTAAATTAAATTAGGAGTTTAAATCATTCAATTTACCCAGTTCACTTTAATTACATCTCCCAAATGTTGCTCCCTCATAAACGAAGCATGATGTATTTCCTCTGCTTCTGGAGACAACGACCTTCAGTGAAGAACAGATAACTGTCACTTATTAAAATTATCATTAAAATAATAACTTTAACTGTTCAGGCTCATTTTAACCAATGATTTTCCAAACTTTAGTTTTCGATTATACCGTTATGCTATTCTTTTACTTTAATAAAATATTGGCGACGGCTCTGGCGGACGGGGTGTTGCATACGGAAACAACTTGTGCAGTTTGTTTCACAGGTAAACATCTTTTAACCGTGTTGTGTTTACGTGTGTGGCGGCGAAGTTGATTCTTAAGTGAAAATTCAACTAGATTGAGTACAAGTGATCAGCATTTTGAGTAGAAAATGAGTGTGGAAGTGTATGAAAAAGCTATCGTGTTCCCACTTATCGGAAATTAAGCATTTTAATTTATTGTTTAGACTGATAATAGGGTCCCTTCAAAACTACAAATATAAGAGTAGAAATAAATAAATGCTTAAACTATTTCATTTCATTTCAAATACATACATATGTACAAGTACATGTGTACATGTATGTTTAACTCAATTAAAATGTTCATATTTTTGAACTCGTCAAAACCAATAAGATACATAAATATTTCATACAATACGGCACTTAAATTGATTAATTAGAGTATTATTTTTCCAAAGTAAAAGTAAAGTATTTTTAAAATTACAAAAATTTTAGCTTGTGTTCTAGAAGTTTAAATGAGCAACAAAATTTCTAGAAAAACAGAATAAAGTCGAAGCTTAATGGTTTTTAGAAAAAAAATCTAAATTTTCGTGTCAAAACTAATTTTTAGAGTAGAAGCAAATTTTAAGAAATTCGAAGATAAGATCGGGTGAACTAAGGAATTAGAAAATGTTCGAAAAAATTAAACTTAAAAAAATTGATTGTTTTCCAAAAACCAAAAAAAGCGTGTCCTTCAACCAGTGGCGAGGCGTCATATTGTTCAAGTCGTGCATGAACGACTAGCTAACAGGCGACATTATTTTAATTTCTATCTAATTAACTCACACCTCATACTCATACTGTTCGTTCATTCCTAAGGCCCGGTGCACACAAGCGTTCTTTTGACGCGCGGTACCGCAGCGTCACCGCCTTTGCGTCTTACAGTACTCACAAATGAATTGAGTGGTGCACACACGAGTGCGATGACGCTGCGGCATCGCGCGTCATTCTTGCGGGTAAAAAGACTCGCAGGTTTCCGCGAGACCGCTGCGTCACCGCAGACGCGGTTGCGTCTTTGAGTACATTGTTTGTTATTGAGCAGTGCACACATGCGTGATTTTGACGCTAGTTAAATTCGAAAGAAAGATGTCAAACATGAAAGAATTGGATATTGAATTATTTATTAAAGAGATACAAAAGTTTCAAGAAATATGGAGTGTTGCTTCCGATTCACACACCATGACCGAAAAAAAGAGCTACTTGGATATGTATTAGTCAAGTATTTTGTGAACTCACCAAATGATTTTACACTCATTCGAAAATAGCGATGTATAAAATATTCCTTTTTTTAACCCGATAATCAACAAAAGGATAGTTTTTATGCATTGGGTATGCGAAAGTTACTGGTTTTTCCTTATAAACCTCCATTGCTGCACTCAAACCGCAAACTACAGATTGAGTTCTGCGAGAAAAACCCGCATGTGTGCATTGAACTGTTGCGGCACCGCGGCGACACCGCTGCGGTACCGCGCGTTAAAAGAACGCATGTGTGCACCGGGCCTTATAGTTATATCTAATGTATACGTGGGTGATTCTACAAACGATGGAATTTTCGGCGGCCCCAGAAATATTTTGAAATCCGTTGAATTATTTGATCTGAATTTTTTTTATTAAATTAAATCTGACTGATATCTATCTGGCCTAACAATATTATTAGGGTGACCTTATTTTATATTGCTCAAAAAATTCTTCAAAGTGTCCGATTCTCAGTCCCCTGACGTGTCCCCAGTGCGTTTTCGCAAAGAAAAATTATTACCGTTCTCTTATTTCAGGTCTCATACTAAAATGAATCCCACCGAAGTTACGCCAAATAATACATCTTTGCTACGAAATAGATAAATGTTTTTTAGTAATTTATTTTATTACAAAAAAAATGCATTAAACTTTGTCCCCCGCTTTTTGTATCAGTCCCCTGGCATATTGAAACAGTCGAAAATATCAATAACTAGGATGTGGATCAGATTTCCAGCACTGGCAATTTGAAGTACCAAGTCTCCTTACAATAAAATCGTGGTGCAACTCGATTCTGTTTCTTATGTTAGTATTGTGAAAAAGACATTTGTGCATGAAGTCGTGGAATGTCCGTTTAGTTTATCAGTCCTCTGGTGAGTTTTTACGAAACAAATTTATATGTAAGTAGGCATCTTTTTTAGCAGTATAGTATAGGTTTGATAAAACTGTAATATTATATATATTTTTTTGATTTTTTAAGTAAAACCTTAATATCTTTTTTGCGCAAAAACCATGAAAAACCTCAGTCCCCTGGTCTCAGTCCCCTGGCTAATAAATAAACAAATGATATTTTATTCCGAAACCTGAGGATTTTTAAGTTATGTTGAACTTCGAACTTCATTGCGAAATATTTTTAAAATTTTTAAAAAGAATATAATTTATTTTAAATTGATTCTAAGTAGAAAAAAAAATTTATTATAATATATTATTTTCTTTTAATAAAATGCTAAGTTATTATGTATTAACCATGAATTTGTATGTTTATGAAGGCTAATTAAATTTAATTTCTATATTTCAGTGTGTACCCAAGAGAAAATACAAAAAAACTTAAGATTTATTCAGTCCCCTTAAAAAAAAACTCAGTCCCCTGAACATCCTTTTTCAAAAAATGTCCTTAAAATCATCATTTTTAATTTTTTTTACTGGCCGCTTTCAACAACGCAAAGAGACGTTCTAAGGATCAACTAGAACAATTCTTACGACTTTTGGCTTCCAAAAATGTCGTGCCGAAATTTGTATCATTTTATTCCATTGTTTGTAGAATCACCCACGTACATATTTTCCATTTTCCAACTCGTGCATTACTTCTGTGAACTACCCAAATAAAACAAAACGAACTAGCTACCTGCTACTGTTTTGTTTTCACTCAACCGATCCGTATCTACCCAAGTGGCAAGTAGTCGTTCATACGATTTGGCAACGAAATGAACCCATAGAAAGCATACAAGAAGAAAAAAACAATTCGCTCGTTGTAGGGAGCATTTCGTGCAAATCTGTTTTGAACGAGTAGAGCTTTTTTTTTTAATATACAGGGTGATTGGCATAAGGTGTGACAAAAAGCTAGGGCGTGTAGGTTGGACTTAGACAAGAAAAAAATCGTATGGGAGGGGGGTCTATTTCCCCCCGCTTAGGCGGGAGGGGCAATTTAAGAAAAAAATCACTTAAAACAGAAAAAAAATTATTAAAAAATATCGGTGACACCTACAGAGTAATGCTATAGCATTTTGAAAAGCCAGAAATACATTCTTTAATTTTATTTTTAAATAAAGTTGTTCGAGTGAATAGTTTTTGAAAAATTAATTTTCAAAATCAAAATTTTGAAAAAAAAAAATGAAACACAAAAACACAAAAACACAAAAAACCGGATGTCAAAATGTTTTGTATTATGGTGGGGTCGGCTTGGCTTAGGTGCATTTACGAAAGAAAGGATTAACTTTAAATAAACAGTAATTATGTATTTTATCTAAATATGCATGTATTTATTATTTAAATTGATTTCAAGATTCAGGAACATTTTTGTTCATATTTCGCTATTGCATTTTTCTGTCACTAGTTAGGGCGTGTAACGCTGCATTATTTAAAAAACATTCGCAGATCAATATTAATCCAATGCTCTCACGCAGGTGTTCTCAATGAAAAAATGTGTGAAATATGGTTAATCCAGTACTTTGTCACATTATTGTATGCTTATAAGACGATAATTAAAAGAATAGTAAAAAGAAAGTTAATCCTTTCAATCGTAAATTCACCTACATAAGAATCCAAAAACGTAAAAACTAAAATAAAAGGCTTTTCTTAGAACAAAAGGAGTTTTTGTTATTTTCTCAAAAACTACAAAACATTTTGGCATCCGGTTTTTTGTGTTTGATCAAAAATTAATAAGAGCATTGAATATTGAATAAAAAAATAATACTTAATTACGTAAAATTTTGAAAAAAAATTGTTTAAAAAAAAAATTTCATTTTTTTTTTCAAAATTTTGATTTTGAAAATTAATTTTTCAAAAACTATTCACTCGAACAACTTTATTTAAAAATAAAATTAAAGAATGTATTTCTGGCTTTTCAAAATGCCATAGCATTACTCTGTAGGTATCACCGTTATTTTCTAATAATTTTTTTTCTGTTTTAAGTGATTTTTTTCTTAAATTGCCCCTCCCGCCTAAACGGGGGGAAATAGACCCCCCCTCCCATACGATTTTTTTCTTGTCTAAGTCCAACCTACACGCCCTAGCTTTTTGTCACACCTTATGCCAATCACCCTGTATAGAATGATGGAAGTGAGGAAAACGGGTAGCTAGGGCGTAGGTAAGTAGTTTATTTATTTATTTAGGTACATATTCCAATATTTAATTTTTTTATTTTTTCGAATATGAGAAATGAGACGCGCGTGTCGTTCAAAGGGACGGTTTCGTTCAAATCAGTTTTGAACGAGGAAAGCTTTTTTTACTGTGGAATGAAGGAAATGAGGAAAACGGCTAGCTGGTACTTAATCAACACATACCTATTTATTATTGACATAAAAATAAAAACATTATAATGTACCTTTATATAAAAAAAGACTTGTTTGACTTCTTGGCATTGCAAATAAGAATTTTGAAACTGAACGACTACATTTTTTAGGCACGCGTCGCCGCTGCCTTCAACCTTCGATGAACGAACTTCCTGGTCAATCTACTTTATAGTACTGCAAAGTGGAAATGTAGTTTTCCTTCGGCTTTTTTGGTCGCTGTAATTTTCGCAATGAAACAATCAAGTTACATTAGCTTTCCCAACGTTTCGGCAGGGGTTGCTGCCTTCTTCAGGGGTACTTTATTTATACAAAAATTGGTCAGAAAATCAACTTTATTATAATCTACATTATAATTTATTTTAATTAACCGTACTGAAATTTTGTATTTCAAAAAATTCTTGTTTGAAGAACCAGTACCTACTTTAATAAAGTAAGGACTTGATTTAAAGTGCAACAACCACATGACTTGACTATAATTGATTAAAATAGCAGCCGTCTAACTAATGCAACAAAAAAATGGAGTAAGAGTAGGGGTTCGTGACATGATCTGCTTAACAGAACTCAAGTTTTCATATTTATTTCTGGTAACAAATATTTGTATGTGATGATGACATGGTTGAAAACAGCTATATCAAAGCTCATAGTGTGAATCGAAAGATCCAATCTATTACACCTTAAATTTGATTTCATGTGAAAAATCCTCCAAGAATATCGCTTGTGTCTTCCATCTAAGACCTTTGTATTCGTCAGAAAATATTCAAGCCCAAGAAAAACACCCACATAAGAATGGTTGAGCATGTTGCACCATTTATTTTGTTTTGCTTATAGATATCGTTTGTTAGGATCCTAATTAAAATACATCTAGGTATTATAAATCAAAGGTATGCTTTTGATGGGATCGAATCCAAAATTCCATTTTAGAAAGCCTTTACCAAAATCTGTCGAGTCAGTCTTAAAAACCCGATTTTTCATTTAGATCTTCGAATACATGTACAAGTGTACATATATGTATATACTCGTATATAAAGCTTTGGAACGGGTACAGAAAAAAATTTGAATTTCTTGGATTTCACTCCGCACTGCTTTAATGGACCATAGTTATTTAGTTGCACGAAAAAAGAATGTCAAAATTGGTAATGTGCTGTCAGATGTCGAAAATTTTTCCAATGTACTTCAGGGCAGCCATCTTGGACCGCTCCTTTATATTCTTTTCACAAATGATTTTCCTAGTTACATTTCATATTCAAAGTATGACCTCAAGATTTTTAGTTGTATAAAATCTCCACTAAAATGCGTGTAAACTTCAAAATGATCTTAATAATATAGTTCACTGAATTTGAATGAATTTTTTACTTTAAATTGATAAAGTTATCTCTAGAGCAAATTTGATGTTCGATTTCATAGTAAAAAATTCAAAGTCTTTTGAAGATTTTTACACCCTTTATTTTTAGACCTCTGCCGGAGTATTGCTGCGTTATTTGAAATCCATTCACTCAAACAAACATCCTTCGTATTGAACATATCATATAATAAAACGGCAAACATGTTTTTTGTGGTACACTTTTCTCCAAAAGTATTTAACCGATTTCGATAAATTTTATATGGTTGGAAAGCCACAGTTACGGAGATGTGCAGAATATACTTGAGAAACGCATTTACACACTTTGGGTCATTTTTGTTTTTGCACTGTCGAACACTTTGCATATTACATAAAATAAAATTTGATTTAATAAATTTGCTTGAAAACACTGCCAATAATATAAATAATAAATAATAAATAAATTGGCACTCGAATTTCGAGAGCTGGGTCGGCTAGTACATATAAAATGTTTACTAAGTTTGCTTTGCGGAAAAGATTTAGAAATGCAAATCTTCCGTCTTATGAGATCCAGATGTGCTATATTCTGCTCTTTTTGCTTTCAAAATCCTCAATTCTAATATTAACTGTCCGATTCTACTTTTAATTTACTATATTTTTAAGCACCTTCTCGTTTTTTGCGACCTAGAGATGGAAATTTCATATATATTCTCTATATCATAGTACAAGCTGTGCAATTAGTCAACGCAATTTGTTGTTTGGAAATTTTTAAAAGTTGATACTTTCAATTAACAAAATAAGTTAAGTATTTAGTTTCTAACGGAATAGTTATCTTGAAATAAGTAAATTAAAGATACCCAAAAGTTCACTCAACTTTACTAATTCATTAGAGAATGAAAGATACATGTATGTACATATATGTCAATAAATATATGTGATCATGTATTTATAGGACACTGTTGCAATGTATTTATAAACACGGTAATGCCATAACTATTTACACATTGCGTGCATTCAAATTTCTATAGATATCGGGCTATCCAAGAGATTTTAAGATACCTATACCTTGAATTAATGCGATTGATTATCTAAAGTTTAAAGTAACGGATTGCTTGGATGATTTTGGCCTTAAGAGCTTGAATTATTTCCGGATTGTTGGCATAACATCGGTCCTTCACGGTTTCCCACAAAAAAATATCCAAATGTAATGTAATGTAATGTAATGAAGTGTATCTTCTGACTTTGTGAATAAAGTGCAGAACCTTAAACAAAGTCTTTGAACTATTTTATCTTTTTTTTTCGAAGGTGTATTTAATAATTCAATATTTTTGTCTGACTTACCCAATCTTGAATCACTTCTTCGCTTTACCCGAAGTTTTATCATACATGACTGAATGCACTGCAAATATTAAGATAGAAAAATTGTATAAGAATGAATAATTTTATTTATTTTTTTTTAAATGTTGATCATAAAATTTCATAAGAAAAAAGTAAAATACCTCGTGTATATGGCGTATAACCTCTGTCCGTGGCAGATCCTCCAGTTTTTTCTCATTAACATCGAGTATCTCGTCTGCCACTTCGAGGTTATCTTTGTCTGCTGGAGAACCATATAATTTGATTTTTCCATCTCGCCCTTCAACAAGTATTATCACGTAACCATTAAGTTCAACAACTTGCTGCAAGATAGGAGAAAAGTAAAATGTTTAGTTTGACAAAATTAATATATTTTATTTTGCAATTACATGTACATACGAGTATTTTAAAAATAAAACATATTATAACTTCTAAATGTTATATACATTGATACAAGGTTTATATAGCAGCATGAAATATAGATATATAAACTAACATGTAGGAGAGTTTCTCCTTAGTATTTCCCAACAAAACTGAGGATTTTTGGTCCTTATTCGGAATTCCCCCCCACGTTTTTTTAATGAATCGATAAAAAAAGTGTGCTGTTGATAAAAAACATCAAATTATGGAGGAGAAACACTTTTTATGGTAAAAAAGTGAAGTATAAAAAAATTAATATAGGCCATAGGGTAAATTCAAAGTTTCTTTAAATCCAGATTCTGTAAATGCAAAAGAAACCTTGCATACACCCAACCTCGCACCTACCCCAAATCCTATAGTGTGCCCAAGCAGGGGGGTTGCAGGGGGGCAGCATGCCCCCCATACATTTCTCACTGTTTATACGCCGTAATGCGTAAGCAAGCAAAAAAACATCAAATATCCCATAAAAAAGTAGTTCTAGTTATAGTACTGTGGGTGGTCCGCTTATACTTCACTTTTTTACCATAAAATAGTGTTTCTCCTCCATAATTTGATGTTTTTTATCAACAGCAAACACTTTTTTATCGATTCGTTAAAAAAAAAGTTCATTTTTGTGTTTATGTTTGTGAGATTCCTGAGATCTAATTTTTCTGGACCGGTCTGTTGACGGCCTTGACTTTTCTAATTTCTTCAATAATCAATTTCTTCTAATCGGTGAGCGGGTGAGAAGTGGACATTTTGTGGCCTTATACACCTCAAAAGACAAAGGGTTGTGATAAGAGTTTGATAAAATAGGTAATTTTACGGTGGCCTCTGTTAATATCACAATTTACTCAAGCGCTAAAACACACAGAAAGTGGGATGCAACTAGCTTACTTCATAACTCCATTTTGCCGATTGATCTTCTTATTCAAGTACCTGGATTCCTTAAAAACACCAAAATCGATGTTTTAATGAACATTTCCATGGGGTATGGAACCAAGCTTGAACTTCGGGCTTAGCTTTTAAAAACTTATAATTAGTACATTGTAAAAGGGTAACATTTTCTTATAATCCAACAACAAAAGGAGTACTGATACTGGAGAGTTTCAAATGTTAACGACAAATTGTGTTTAACATAATATTTGATTAAAAGAAAATTGTAAGGGAAATTTAAAGTGCATAAAAACTAGCCTACTTATCAATAGTTTAATAGCAATTAATCTATTGGCCCTTTTCGGGAGCCCTAAAAGTTAAACTACGTATATGAGATAGAGCTTGGCATGTACGTAGAAGATGCGGAATTGATTCTACCTTTTCCTTGTCTATAGCTTCTGCGAAAATTGTTTAAATAAACACCAAGCCTCGTTACGTGCCTGCGTATTAGACAGAGTGCTCGGCTATGACACAAATTACGGAGCTGATGTGCAATTTTCTTTGAAATATCAAACACTTAGAGCATTTCAGATCAAGCATTGGAAAAATTTGTTTTATCAGCAGACAGGTGGTGAAATTATTCCATCGTAGGTTAGTCAAGTCTATAGCATCTTTTTTCACCATAAGTTTATACGTAGCGATGGGTGTACCTATTTTATCCTTATCAGGTAAGTGGTGTTCCACTTTTGGCGAATTCGTCAGCCTTAGAGTTCCCTGGAATGTCCCTATGCCTGGCGCTGGCACCCACCAGAGGTGAGTTTTAAACTGCTGGCTGCGCCAACTCCATAAAGGTGAACGGCAATTAAGGTTCACCCTTCGACCTAAGATCTATAAGGCCTATATTCGTCCAAAGCTCGAGTATAATTCCCATATTCGGGGAGAAGCTTTAATAACCCACTTGAGCCTATTGGATATAATGCAAAAAAGAGCTTTAAAAATGATAGGTGATAGAAGTATATGACAAAAACATTTGAATCTCTTGAGAACCGCCGCAATGTTTCTTGTAGGTATTTGATTAAAAAAAAACCTCCTTAAGGATAGTCATAGTCCGGTTAGTGCGTGCAAAATTACATAAGAAAAACTGTTTTGAAGAAAGGTATAACTTCTCCATATATTTTATTCCAAGATAAAGCATGTTTCAAGAAATTTTATAAGAATTGCAGTGGGCGAAATGTGCATGTAAAGCCATCACTTCAGATCATTCCTCTTCAGGGGATCAATCAAACACTTTTCCGACCTGAAACTGTTCTGCAAGAAGTCTCTACGATCTTTTGATCTTTATTCGCGACTTCAAGAATCGTCCCGTTTCTGCGTTAACCTCGTATCTACAAAAACACAATTTTACAGGAAACGAAAAAAACGTGTAGTTTCCGTCAATGGAACCTAATAACGAAACTTTATATGTTTTCTATTTATATTTTACAGTTTTTAGTATATCCTAGTTTTAATTTTGCTAGGACATCACAAAAGTACTTGTTTTAACTGTTTTTGTTACATACGAGTATCCGTCTCTTATGTTTTGATTTACCGAAATGCAGATACGAGGTTCTTTTTCTTATTTAAAATAAATTCAAATAATTGAAAATTTAAACTCAAGGTTAGAAAAATAGCTGAAGCATAAAAAAATACACAGATTAAACTGAAATACTGTTGTTTTAATTCATACAAAATCTTATATCTAAAATATATTAAATTTTAAAATTAAATTTAAAAAAAGCGAATTCAATGTTTGATGAAATGGTTTGTTAAATTAAATATCATCATACAACTGAAAGGATATGTTATTTAAATACATATGTATGTTATTTATGTACATAATTTATAAGCATGTATTTACAAGTAACTTATGAACTAAAAAATATATTCAATAAAAGTAACAGATTTTATTCATAAAAAAGGGAACAAAATTAAATCTCAAAATCTTTCTATTCTTTATTAGAATTAAATTTAAGGTTATCATAAAAGCCGTGATAATCTTTTGGAAGTAGTTTCTTTAAACTCTGTAAGCCGTTATATTTTTTTAACGGCAAAGGTATGGAATTTTCATAAAGTGATTTTAAAATAGTTTTTTGAAATATCTATTTTTGCTTTCCTTTGCGGAGATAATATCCAATCATTGTCGAAATCAAGTTTATAATACATACCCGTGGAATCATATGTTATGCATTTAACATCTGTTAC
This sequence comes from Philhelius festivus, assembly GCA_963931855.1. NCBI lineage: Eukaryota > Metazoa > Arthropoda > Insecta > Diptera > Syrphidae > Philhelius > Philhelius festivus. The sequence continues at coordinate 140,227,771 of OZ007556.1, read as the reverse complement.
CTGCGGATCACCCGTTTTAAAGCCTGGTCTAATGGATTTATAGAAACTAATTTTGGAAAAGTTTTAAAAAAAAGTATGGTCTAAGACGTCACTTTATAGGGTTCGGGGAATCTTCTTGCCTCTGTTATGATTCTATCAAAATCAGCTGAAACGTACATTTCTTTTGACTTCTTTTTTCTTTCGATGGTTGAATGAACAGAATCACATTCCATCTGGGTATGTCCAACCGTCAAATACTTTTGATAAATCGTCGTATTATATTTTATCGCCACGAATTGTAGAAGATTAGCTAAGTTGACGTTTCGATTTTGTGCGCTACATCAATCGCTAAACAGGACTGTTGGAACACTAAGATCACAAACATTTTCCAAAACATGAAAAACACATGAAGCAAAAACATTAGAATCCATTCCACCTTCTCCTTCGTGCCATACGTAGCAATGAACTTCTGATGTTTTCAAATTGAAAAAAGTAAACTGATGCACAGCGAGCTTTTGCTTAAAGTATGTAGCTGATGAAGCTATGAAAGGTACCGATTTGACAGCTTGAACGTAAAAAGTATAAGCATTTATTTCATTTTTCAACGCTTTTTCTTTGTCATTATCTTTTTCCAACCTTGCTTTATTTTTGTTGCTAACATGTTCACAATATATGTATGTCTTGGTCAATGTTTCCGTTCTTAAAACTATAGCATACATCACATTGATCTGTTTTTGGCTTATACAATCCAATGTTAGAAGAATGTGCTGTCTTCAAAATGGATAAATACGATGATCTTTCATTATTTGTCCTTCGCAAACTGTTCATACATTCTGTAAACATCTTTAAAAGATGTGTAGCTGAAATCAAAATATTGTTTGTCAGTTTTTTGCCTACAATCGTGAGACTCATGCTTAGGTAGGCCCGCTAAAAAATCTTTGACATGTTTTTTTTTTTAAGTTGATAGCGGATTCTTTCTTTTTCGACTTTTCTGTTTGAAAAGGAATTCCAAAGTCATTGGTTGCTAAAACCCACCGTCCATTCTCCCAAATTAAATGTATTTAAAAACATTTTTTTGCTGACTGGTAAAGCAATATTTTCAACTTTTAACTTATATTTTAAAGTTAAATTCCGTCTTGAATTATCACCACCTGTACGGCGAGCTATGGACTGTTTTTCTACAAGAGCTCTAATCATCACTTTTCGCTCTTTCCAAGACATGTTTTTCCAAAAAGAGTTAAATAATTGTTTTCTTTGCGATTCAGGTATTTCATAACATTTAAAATGCTTGCTCATTTTACACTAAGCGGAATCACAACGAGGCTTGAGCCCACGTTTTTGTCTTTTTTGTTTCCCGACTGGAAAGATAGTCTTTTTTAACACTATAGTATTGCTTTCCTTTTTGCCGTGCTTTTGCGACTATATTCTTCTTCCATTGCTCCGGTCTACCCTGTCCTTTCTTCCTTCTTTTTTTAGAAATAAGACCGAAATTTTCATCTAGATTCAGGCTTCTGCGATTAGACCCGTTACAATCAACAAAGGATTTTGATGAGGGTTGACATAAGTTTGATAAATCAGAAGTAATGGAATCTTGATTATCGTTTGTTTCAATAAATAGTCCGGTCTGATCATCAAGGATGAAGCCTTCGTGTTCGTAGTCTAATGTAGGAATATTGTCTTCGACTTCACATTCGATAAACTTCAGTTTACCTTTTGCTTCATCTAACACCAAAACATGTTTATTTAAAATTGCTGGTTTAGAAGAGCCTAGTTCAGTAATATTATTATTTTTGTTAAAGTTTAAAATTTATTGTTAAGACTTTTAATTTAACACGATAACGAGAACATTTTGAAGAGTATTTATATAAAAAAAGGGATTAATTTACATATATACACATATTATTTACCGATCCATATTGTGTTTTTTATTTTATATTTTTATTAAATTTATAACCTTAATACTAAGCCAAATCCAATATATATAAAACTGATGCTCAAAAAGCTTGCGCCACATACAAAGCTTAAATTCACTCTAAAGGTACCTAATTAATAATAATATTATCTGCCTCAAAGCTAAATCTGAATAACGGTACTTTTGACTTGTCGTTAACTGTGTAAAAAAGATTAACAATGAAGAAACTAAGGCTTCACCAAGTACATACGAGGTTCTCATCGAAACTTAACAACATGAGAGTAGTTGCGAGGAAAAAGAATTAACGGTAAAATAGGTTAGATGAATCATTTTAACATTCATACTTAGCTCTATTATTCTGTGAGCCCTAGACAGTGTTGTTATATAAAAAAACGAATTTGCCGAAAAATGTAGTTACGAGGTTAACGCAGAAAGGGGACGGAATGCTTATCATTTTTCTTATACATAGGTACCTTCGACGAAGGAGCTCAGAAAAGTTGATTGATTGAGTAATTTTTTTCGTTTTATAATTTATTGAAACGGAAACGACGTTTTGAAGTCCTTCCTGGTACATGAAACGATCCATTATACCACGTATCTTATGAAGTGACCTGATCCCTTGAATGGAAAAACATCACCAGACAATAATGTTCCCCCACAGTGCTTCACAGTTGCCTTGGTGAATCGAGGATTGAGGCGTTCACCTTTCGGGCTTCGTACCCGAATTTCTCTTAGGCGTTTATGTACGTTTATGTCGCTTTGGTCAAAGTCTTCATCTGAACACCATTCCAAAGCCTTTTTAAATATTTCATACTCAATATTATGCCCCCCCCGAAGTTTTAAAAAATTAATTCAGTGCATTTTTATGTAGAAATGTTGAAAAAATTTCTGTTCACGTTTTAGAGCTTTTCGATTTGTTCACGTTTTTGAGCAGTCAATGTAAAAATTACAGTGTTCACGTTTTGGGATAGTTCACGTATTGGGGGGTTCACGTTTTACAATGTTCACTGTAAATGGCTAGTTCTAGCATTGTATATATATATATACAAAGGTTCTAGTTCTTTTTTTAATTTTTTCAGAGGTAATACAAGGGTCCTTTATTATTCTTTTATCGCAATGCGACGTAGTTTTTCGAGGTCTACCACCATAGTGCACTGTTTGAACACAACCCCGAGCACGAAATCGAGCTATTATCTGAAAAATAACCGTATGGCTTATACCATATTCATTGCTAATAAATGTAATTGAATCACCACTTTGAAAGTCGGACACTATTTTTTCTTTTAATTTATTGGAATATTTATTTCGCGCCATTTTAGCAATTTTTATTTAAATTTTAAATTGTTCATTAGCTTTGACCGTTAGCACCATCAAAGATCCGCGATTAACTTTTTCTGTTTTGCTTAGAACATGCTTGACAAAATAACAAGTGAAGATAGTAGCATTTAAGAAGTAAGCGGTAAAATTCGATAACTGTAAACAGAAATGTAGTTTTGTTCAGATACTTTTTAATGAGTTTTTAACTATTTTTATTTTTTACAAATATGTTAAGATTTAAAATCAAATTAAAAGCTGTAAAATATAGAATAATATGTTGTGATTAAGAAAAAATAAAAAATATAAAAATATCACGAGTGTTTTCACTTTTTATTCGTATGTTTCCAATGTGATTTTTTGTAGTGCTTTAGTTTTGTCCAACACTGTATGTATGCAAATATATAATTACGTTTTTTCAAAATTATAACTTTTAAATTCTAAGACACTCAAACTTGAATTCTCAGAGCAAGTACGTGCATATCATGCGAACTAGTCATGATATTAATTTTGCTAAGATAGACTTACTTTGTATGTTAGCCCAGTCAAGAATGGTAATAAAATTCGGGTTCTTAGAATTCAGCGCCACGGGCGTGAGAAAATTGGAATTTATGGCACGAGTACGATAACTTGGCCGCCAAGATTTGATGACGGGTTTTTGTAGAGGGGTCAAAAACAAGCACTTTTTACTATGGGACGGGGGTCTATCTACCTCCGTTTAGGAGGTAGGAACACTTTTAGAAAAAATGGTTTAAATTGAGAAAAAAAAAATATTAAAAAACAATGGCAACACTTACAATAAAGTGCTATACGGCATTTGAAAGCCAAAAGTTTGTTCTATAATCCTGTATTTAAATTAAATTACTCATGTCATTGGTTTTTGAGAAATTCGCATTTAAAGTCCAAATTTTGATAAACAAAAAACGTGAAAAAAAAAGTTTAGACCGATTGTTTTCAAAATTGTGAAATGGTATTGTAAATTAGCTTATATGTGTTCCATGTAACTATCAGTTCTTAAACGAACACAAAAATCCGCATGGTTCTATGTCTTCTAGTTTTTGAAAAAAAAAATCAAAATAACTAAAACTACTTTTCTATAAAATGTTTGTTATTTTTTGCTTCCTTACATAAATAAATCAGTGCTAGCTTCCAACATTACAATATATAAACAGTAAAGTGTATATGGGGGGGCATGCTGCCCCCTGCAACCCCCCTGCTTGGCACACTATAGGATTTGGGGTAGGTGCGAGGTTGGGTGCATGCAAAGTTTCTTTTGCATTCACAGAATCTGTATTTAAAAAAATTCAAATTTATTCTGTTTATCCAATGTCCACTAAGTACATAAGTATACATATATACAAGTAGCCCAAAGTTCCAAACTTACAATTTTCAAATATTAAAATGCATTATGAAAAATTCACATGTAATGCACTACTGCTCGACTGCAGCCAATATATATAATTTCTTAATATATATCTATGTTTGTGTCTTACATACCTATTTATATAAAGCAACTGAAATGTTCAAAGTATACCAACTTCGATAAAAAAAAAAGCTAAGATTCCAATTTGTACCGTTGTTTTTTGTTCGTTAATGAAAATGTGGTACAAGTTATTGTTTACCAAGGTCATTCGTTATTCAACTTTTGTAAGAGTGAAGTGTTTTTTTCTCTAAATGAAAAATGGCGGTTAAGCATCCACTACTCAATCCCAAAGTGCATAATTTTCCAATATTTTCTTCTTTCGGTGATTTAGTGTCGACCAACGAAAAAAGCATTACTTTTTTCGAAAAAATTGGTTTAATACCAAATGAAAATTCAACTCCCGTGGCGATGTGCAATTCTGGGTAACGCTAAATGAATTGCTGTACTGAACTAACAAAGATGCATTATAGGTGTGTCTTTTTTGCAAGTCCATATAGAATTGTAAAAAAAAACGACATCGGGATTTAGGAGCTTTTTTTACACATAGCTGGAAGCACTGTGTACGCTATGACATTTGTCAGCTTATTGACGACTAGCATCAACCAATCCAAAAACTTCACTTTTGACGTCTCTGAGCAAATTATCGATAACATATAGACAATACTATTTTGGCATCACCATTTTTATCGGGTCTTAGATTAACTCTCGAAAATTATCTGGTCTTAGCTAACTCTGTATAGATTTAAGTAGTTGTTGCATTTGCATGTAAAGCGCTTAGTCCCGATGTCGTTTTTTTTTACAATTCTATATGGACTTGCAAAAAAAACACACCTTATGTTTATTAACGTTAATCCTTAAAATGGAATCACCGTCACCACCAAAAATCAAAAAAAGCAGTTTTGGTAATTTTCGATTTTCTCAAAAACTAGAAGACATAAAACCATCCGTTTTTTTGTGTTCGATTAACAACTGATAGATATACATGGAACACATATAAGCTAATTTACAATTTCATTTCACAATTTTGAAAACAATCGGCCTAAACTTATTTTTTCACTTTTTTTTTATCAAAATTTGCACTTTAAATGCGAATTTCTCAAAAACCATTGATATGAATAATTTAATTTAAATGCAGGATTATAGAACAATCTACTGGCTTTCAAATGCAGTATAGCACTTTATTGTAAATGTTGCCGTTGTTTTTTAATATTTTTTTTTTTTCAATTTAAACCATTTTTTCTAAAAGTGCACCTACCTTCTAAACGGAGGGAGATAGACCCTCTTGTTTGTTGCTTGTTTTTGACCCCTCTACAAAAACCCGTCATCAAATCTTGGCGGCCAAGTTATCGTACTCTCCCCGAATTTATTACTCTGCATCCTTAACCTAAACCTCTACCTACTATTTTATATTTCTTAAGATTTATTTAAAAAAAAACGTCAATTATATTTTATTTTGAATCAACAATTATTTTTATAATTTCTTTAAATCATAATCAAGGCTTTAGAAGTGGTTAAAACATTCCATAAATTAAAAAAAAAATAATTTTTTCACTAAATGTTGGAGGTATTAACCCATGAGATAGACAAACATAAATAATTACGGGAATCATTTTTTTGTTGGACTTTATCTTGCCGGTACAGGTTGTTTCAGAATTCGACTATAATTTTCTCCATGTTTATGACTTGAATTTATAAAAAAAATATTTTTCATTATTGAATACAAAATGTCTTCCTATCTTAAAGTGTACCTACATAGTTTCATTGAATCCAAACATATAGTTAAGGGTCATAATAGACATTACTAAGAACAAATTTATTGTAGGTACTACTATTTTGATGTTACTATTCTGATTTTTTTGTTTTAACCCAAAGTCAATATGCAAAGTGAAATTAATTGCATTTAGTTAAACTAAAATATACTATATACTCATCCATTCTCGTATGTACTGTCTTAAGACGACAAACAAGAAGTTCGTACTTCAAATTTTCAAAATTTAAATAACAATAACAAATTTCTTAGGGTGGAACGTATTGTGGAATGGATAAAACTATAGGTAGATACTATATTACCTTTTTAAGACATAATCCAATTTTTTTTTTCATAAACAAAAAAAGTTTTTGCTGACAGATAAAATATTTTATTCCAAAAATAATACATCTAGAATAAATGAAATGAATGAAACTTATGTAACTTACCCTTCCCGACGATGTTGAGGCTGTAGATGATGTTTGTGGCCCAAGTGCAGTTTTATTATTTGCTTGCATTTCTCATTTAAGAGGAAAATTATAAACTAAAACTGTATCCCTGATCCCCAAAAAAGAAAAGAAAACTTTACCAAAGATACAGGGAGCGAAGGAATCACACTTTCATTTTATAGATTTTTCATGTTTCTATTACACTATAAGGCAATTTAATCCATTTGATGCAACTATTATCCACTACACAAACGGGGCTAGGTCAACTCCAGGACAGAAATTGGCTTAGGGTACACACAACAGGAGAAAGATTTTGTATATACAGGTATATTTTATTTTCTTATTCGAATTTAATTTCCTTTTTTTGATTAAGGAATCAAGGTTTTCGGGAAACCAAACCGATATTGATCAAACGCACGTAAAAAATCGCCCGAATTCTAATAAATAATATAAACGTTAAATTTTTTAACATAATTTTAAACATAAATTCCCGAACACGAAATCAAATACTTCAGAACTATACACATTCGAGAGAGAATCAATATCTCAAAGACTTAAAATGCGTTGCAGATTGCAGGAAAGGAATTTCGTGGGGAAAGCATTTCACTCTCATTATGACAGTCTCAGCATCAGCATCTTCCTGGAGAGAATTCGCACATTCACCACCACTATGTGGAACTTAAAAATATTCCCCTGCTATGGACCATGTGCTTATGTGTTGTTAGTGTAGGAGATTTTGTGAGCACTCAAATTATTTGACATTTCCTTCCCCTTTATCGTTTGTCATACAAAATTTCAAACCAAAAGGCAAATTGCTTGCGGAGCGCATGTCTATCATTATTCATCAGACATTTGCAGTCATACAGATTATGTTCAAGTAAAATTCATTATAACGGCGTGTCCAGACCAAAATCTTGAGCTTACAGAGGTCAGAGCAAATTAGGAGGAAAATATCAGAAAATTGCTCTGCTTGGTTGAATTCTCATCAACCTCCTTAGCTCTAGACATTCGTCCCACCATAATATATGTACATAAGTATATGTTTTCAAAATCTTCGAAATAATGGATGTCCTGTCAGCTTCTTTGTAGGATTGTCAAAAAAAATCAATTATTTTTTTGCTCATAGCCATATATTTTTGAATGTCAAAAGCTATCATTCCAATTTTTGCCTAAAACCTCCTCAAAGGTCTTGCCAACAGTGGCTATGTCACTTTTTGTTTGGACCAAATACAAGTTTCTTTTTGAAAATGCAATAACAAAATTAATTTTGTTCCTTGCGTTCCAACGGCGGCGTTCAAGTGGCCGCCTGGGGCCTATTGCACCAACTACAAATTACAAGTACAAATTTGTGATAAAAAAATTACATATAAAAAAAACTCGATTACTCGATTACAAATTTGTTAAAAAAATGCTTGTAATACAATGATATTGGCCTTAAGGGCTTGAATCATTTCCGGATCCAAAGGGGTCAAATCGCAGATCCGAGGCGACCAATTGACATCGCCAAGACGCTGATAACACGATTTGGGAATTTCGTGCACAAAAGATCGATCTGGCATGACATGCTACCTTGTATGAACCAGAGGTATCTCTTCAATTTCAATAAAAAAATACATCAAATTGTACTTAGTGACTTTTTAAAAAACCGAAAATATACATACATACAGCATAAGGACTTATTCATCCACTATGTAAATTCATATTTATAAAACATTTGCCTACCCTGCATAGTTATAATGAGCTTGTGTCAAATAAAGTACCAAAAAGTAAGAATCTATTACATTTAGCCTTCATAACACTCAGCTGTTTATCAAAAAAAAAAAAAAAACATCTTGTCTGTCTATCGAATTTAATAAACAAAAAGGAAACTACCAAAAGCTAAAAGAATTCCAATAATTAACTTTGATTCATCAGATAAAGTATGTTATTATCTCTAGCACAATATTGGAAATCAAATTGTTATTCGTTTCATTATAGTTGGAATACTCCTCAGACAAGTTCTTCAGGATACAATTCAATAATGCAAGATAATAATTACAACACTAACACACCGCATGAATAAAAATGCGTGGAGAGACATCACCAACAAGTATATTTATCTATTTCATTCTAAACAATTATCAATTCAATTTGTTTTTAATATATTAGTATAACATTTTTGTTTCAATAAATAAAAATAACACAAAGTTTTAGTTTCAATATTAAGTCAAAGGCATTTTTTTTGTTGATAATCTTTATAATTCAATGTGATGTCAAAGTGAATGTGACAGTTCAATACTAAAATGTCCTTATGTAGGCACTATTCAACCTCCAAACGCGTTTAGCTTATAATGCCCCTATTCAACGTCACATAAGTTTTATAAATAACGATTTTGCGTTTAGAGGCATTATAAGGGTTGCATAGCCTTATGTACTCACTATAATGAGTTTATAAATATGGCTGATAATGTATAGCTTACAACTTTCCTTTAACATTTTTGTTTTATTATTTATAACAGCTCTACATCGACACTCCTCAAACATTTAAAGGGTAGTCATAATCCCTTTACAACGGTCGTTTTTCTTTTTCTACCGCGGGTTACGGGACTTTCGGTATATATAATGGCGTTTGCTATCATCGTAGGCGAGCATCCTATTAAATTTTAGAATTCGAAATAAGTTTTTCCTTCTCGCAGCTTTCGTATATACATAGTTCTGAACTATATTTAAAGTTTAATTATCTAGCTGGATCAACAGGAAATTAGTTTAAAATCGATTGCAACATGAATTATTTGGGTAAAAACCTTATAACTTAAGTTCTTCAAAATGTCTTCAAATCGAGGACGAACAAAAAGCTTTAGTGTAAAAGTTGCTGGCCCTCATTTATTCATTAATTATAATATTACTTAATAAAGTGTATGGAAAAAATCAATTCGATTTAAGAAAAGAAACTTTAATGTACTATTACTGCTATCACTACTAAACGGCAGTTAAAGATATCGGATAATCCAATTTGTCGGACTTCACGAAGGTAATGGTGCTTCACAAACCTCAGCTTAAACTTATCTAATAGCTCTCTTTAGATTTATTTGGGGGTGCGAGGAATTGAAAAATACTAGGTGCGTTTTATTAACTACGGATCTATATGGATCCGGATTTGGATTAATTTTTAACATGTATTACAAAAACAATTTGGAATCCCTACTAATTTAAATTATCTGAAAAAAATTGCATTTTTAATTTGTTTTTGTATACAAGATATTAATAAAAGAAAAACTAATCACATTACAATATACACTTTAAATTTAGAATTGCCTATAACATCAAGAATATAGTTTCAAGAATTTGAGTATTGTTGTAATTCTTATATTTCATACAGAAACGAACTATGGCGTTACAAGTAAATTCACCATAAACACATATTTTTGATTTTGTTGCTTCTTACTTTCTTTTTAATTTACTGATTATAATCCATAATAATATTGGCGCAAAATTTTAAACGGCCTATTATTAAGGTATTAGTATGATACTACTTAGCAATGTGCTAACTTTGAAGTACTTCACTAATTCATTCTTAATTTTGAACATTTTCTAACTAGTATCGTACTAAGCCAATTTTCTTAATAAATTGCTTCTGAACACACCTAAAACAATGGCCCTTAGTAATAGACATTCATAGAATCGGTTTTAAAGTCGCTTTTTGTTAGATGTAGAAAAGTTGCTTTAAAAACTTCGTAGTAACAGATCAAATTTAACAACAGTCTTATTTATACCAATAATTGTGACTCATTTTCATAATTTCGTTATTGTGAACTGATACACAAACAGATTTCTATTAATCAGATTCGTAAAGTTCTATTGTGATTCTATCATTTTAAATTTAACTTAGTTACAGGAAAGCCGCTTTTAAGTATTTATACTTGAAATTTGTTTTATTTTTACGAATGTTTGGTTAAAATCGAACTTAGGCTAGATTCGGATCTATTACTCAGGGCCAATGACATTTCGTGTAAAAAAGTAAGCACATTTACTTTTTTTGATGTTTGCAAATGTCAAAGTTCATAATGAAGCTAGCACTAGCAATAAAGTAAAATAAAGTAGGTATTTGATGATTTTAACTTTAATAAAAGGGTAGAGAAAGTATGATGCTATATTCTATTAAAATTTGCAAATTCGTTGTTTTAACCTAGTATCATACTAAAACAGCTTTAGCATCGTACTAATCCAATTAAAACTTTGCGCCATTATGATTATAAGGACCACTGCAGTGAGTTCTGGTTCTGAGCGAAAAGATCTGATACTCTACGAACACACTCAATTTATATTTTTGTTCGTATATCTCACCTACTCCGTCACTCCCAAATAGGTTGACACTGTTGTTTCTTTCTAGTTCTGTCAATCAAAATACATGTTCGCCAACAGAAAGAAAATGAAACACAAAGTAGTGTGAAAATAATGGCCGATTAGAAATAATTCCTGAAGAAAAAAATCGTCAGTGATGTTGTCTTGCGATTGATAACCCAAAAAACATTAAATAAAACGAATTTATCCGAATTAAATTCCAAAGTGCAAAAACTTTATCTGTAGCTCGTTAAATGTAACACAAACACTGCGCACTTTTGCAAAAAAGTAAATCATGCTTTGTGGTGCAGACGGAGTGTGCTGCCTTGCACTAGCGATAGCGAATTAAAAAAGTTTAAACGCATTGCAAAAAAGAGTTGAATGTTTTTGTCTTTAGAATTTTAAGAACGAAATTAAACGAATAATATAAACGCAGTGTTCAATTTATTGAAATACGCTCTTCGTGTTGGGAAGAAGTGTAGATGTTTCTGCCAAACTGACCGAACTTCTTCGAATGCCACCTCTAATCCTCTTTAACAACCATTGTTCGAGTGGACAAAAAAACACCACAACATTGCTGAATGGAACACAAGATCGAGGTGCAACTGCAGCTTCTCAGTCGGATATTACAACTGTAGCATCACAAGACCAGCAGCAAATGATTTCAATTCGTGAAGAACTCCAGGATTCGACAAGTATGTCAGCTCCAGGGGCTCCAATGACGGCAGAAAATGGTGCAGTTCCTGATGGAACACTGTGGACCGCGCTCTATGACTACGAAGCCCAGGGCGAAGATGAATTGTCCCTCAATCGAGGACAAATTGTCTGTGTTCTGTCTATGGATAGTAATATTTCCGGTGACGAAGGCTGGTGGACGGGAAAAATTGGCGATAAGGTAAATTAATATTATTGGAATGGTTGTGCTTGTCCTAGATCTATTTATTAATAACCTCATACACATTATTGTTTAGACGTCACTCCTTGAGAAATTCTCTTTAAATAAGCTTACTTTCCTTATAGTACCAAGGTGTGGCTTTTTTACTGCATCCTTTATCACTGTGCCGTCAGTGGCATTTGTGCACCCCCATATACCACCAATTGACTAATATATTGAAATACTGTATTAGCCACCTGAGTTCGTGAATATTTTGATCTTTAGAAATATGTAATCCGAATTACAAAAAAACTGTATATTGATAGTTTGAATGAAACATCAACCTATGTATGTACTTCAAAGGTTGGAGGCTACTTCACGAGCACCAATTCGGTCATCAGACTCCTTTTAGTTTTGCTTACCCCCAGTTTCACAGTGGAAGTTTAAACCCCACTTTTGGTTTAAACTTCAGTTCAACAATAAATTTGGTTTCACAGTCCTTGAACAGAGTTCATTCTGTAGTTTAAGTTAAACGATACTATTCTGCCGTTTAAATCTCAGTTCGACAACCCCTTCAAACATTTGAAAATATAATTTATTTTCATTTTTAATTTTCGTTTCCTGTCACAGGTCACAACAAACTTTCATTGATTGTTTTTTCTTTGATTTAGATAGAAAGAGAAAACAATTTACTTAAACTACGTTTAATGAACTGAAGTTCAGATAAGACTGTGAAACCGGACGAGTTGAACTTCAAATTTAAACTCCAGTTCAGGTTCAGCAGAACTTAAGTTTAAACTCTCACTGTGAAACTGGGGGTTAGTATAGTATGTATATTTCAGTGAAGAAATTGGGAGGGGGCGAAGTTAGTACTAAGTGAGGCAGAGGCCGACGTCTTACATATCGCGCTACCTAACCCAAGTGATCAGATTAAGATTTAGATTAAGAATTATATTTTTCAATTTGTTTTATATACAATTTGACTTAAAACTTATTACTAAATTAAATCATGTTGGCTCAACAATAGGGGCCCAACGTTCTTCATTTGGCTTTACATAATGCTATTTGCTAACAATATCATATTAATGTTTTCTCTAACTCATGATTTTTTTAATATTAACTAAATAATAATTTTTGATGAGTGGGCGTTTTACCCCCTCTAGTATTGATTGTTGTTCTTCTCGTAAAAGGGTGCGTTGTCGTTATGGATGATGCCTTCAAATTGATCGTCAGTGATGTATAGATACTTGTCACTAGGCTCTAGTTCATGCTGGAGAAGTTGTTGCACTTCTGTGTTGAGATGATCTTCCAGGTTCCTGATGATTTTTCCGGAGAGCTGCAGTAAATACTTGTCCAATGGTATTAACTTTGCTTCTTTATATAGATTCCTTGTTGGTATATATTTCTTCGTACAGTCCAGTGCAAATGTGGAGCATCTTTCTTTCAAAAAGCTTCATCTTTTTCATTGTTGTAGGTCAGAACGGGTCGGATAAGTTGTTTGTACACAAGCAGCTTGGTTTTCTTACTTAGTCCATTTCTCCTCCTGAGAAGCGGATGGACCAAGTGCAGAGAATAGTTGACTCTCTTCAACATCAAGTCTGCATGCCTTTTGAATTTGAATTTGTTGGAAAAGTTGATTCCCAAGTACTTCGTCTAAGATATGACTGTCACTTCAGTGTTGTCTGGAAACTTTATTTTGATTGTATCACAGCGTGTTGCAAACGCTCGTCTTCGAATGACAGTCACTGGTGTTCGGAAGCAGATGTGTTCAGTCTTTTCGCTGTTTATCCTCAGTCCCCATTTAACATAGTATTCCCATAGGTTTTTAATGTGCTCTTGCACTCTCCTGGCAGCAATTTCTGGTGAAAAAGCGGTGGCATATGTGATTGAGTCGTCTGCATAAAGCTTCGTCTTTGTACGCGATATGCTGGCTGGTTGATCAGCAGTGTAAATGTTGAACAGCAGCGGTCCAAGTTTTGATCCTTGAGGAACTCCAGCGTTAATTCCTTTGGTTGATGACACATGTTTTTCTACCTGTACATAAAAAAGTCTATGGGTTAGGAAATTTTTGATTATTCTTACCAAGTAATTAGGAAGACCAAGTTCCGAGAGTTTGAATAGCAATCCTTTTATCCAAACGCTGTCGAAAGCTTTTTCGATGTCCAGCAAACACGCTACAGTTGTTTCCTTTTTGTTGAGTCCAATTGTAACATAAACATTGAGTCCCAGTAATGGATGTAGGGTGGAGTGTTTATTTCGAAAGCCATACTGAAACTCCGGTATGACATCTCTTTCTCTGCAGAAGACGTTGAGTTTCTTCAATATCAACGCCTCCAGTATCTTACTCATGCAGCTGAGCAAAGAAATTGGCCGATATCCTTCCACATTTGCGCGGTTGTTCTTCTTCGGGACAGGGACCACTTTTGCGGTTTTCCAGGCTGCAGGGAAATAGCTGTTGTTCAGGCAGTTATTGAAGATTATAGTCAACAGGAGAACAGCAAGATTTGGTAATTTTTTAAGCACGTAATTAGAAATCTTGTCGCTTCCTGCTGATTTTTTGGAGTTTTCAGTGAAGATAATGTCAGCTACTTCTTCAGGAGAAGTGAAAACATCGTTCAGCGTCGGCTCCGATGATGGTTGAACAGGGTCACGGTTTCGGTGGTTGCTGATATCTCTTGAAAGCGAGTTTCTACATCTTCGATAAAGTCGGGAAGGTGTACGGGAAAGCGGTCTTTGAAACTATCATGAAAGCTATTTGCAAATGCTTCAGCTTTCTCAGCAGAAGTTGTTGAAACTTCTTGTCCATGAGGGATGGTGTCTGGAATTGAGTTCGCTCTTTCAACAATCATGTTGATCTTTTTAAACGTGTCAGGTCCAGGTTTGATATCTTTGAGTCTCTTCCTGAAATCCTTTTCCTGATGATGTTTTATTGCCTGGTTGAACATTGTGTTAGTGCACTGAAGTTCTGAGTGTAGCCGACGGTAGTCGGCACTTTCCCTGTTATAGGTCCTGTGGAATATTCTTTGGAGGCTTTTGCGGAGTCTTTGTCGGTGAGCATATATTATATTATATTATTATACTATTTGTTCTACTTTGCAAGTTTGTTCTATTTGTTCTACTGTGCGAGTCAAATTATAACCGTTATTAGCACTGCTATATTGTCTTTAAATGATGAGCTTTAGGCTAGTTAATCATTTGTTGAGTTGATGCCTCTTTGTTGGCATTTTCAGGTAGATAACGATCCCAAGCACTCTTCAAAATTGGTGAGTGCTTTGCTTCGCGATCATCGCATCTCTGTGGTACCCTTGCCATCTCCGTCCTCCAATCTCAACCTGATTGAGAATTTGTGGGCGGATCTGAAAAAATCTCTGGCCACAAAGGTTTTCAACACTAAACATCAACTATGGCTTGGAATACAGAAGCAATGAAAGGACATTCCTATAAGTAATTGTTAAACACTTGTTAAGTCTATGCCGTATCGTATAGAGGCGGTCAAAAAAAAAAAGGAGGCCATTCTGGCTATTGAAAAAACCACTCCTACTTAATTAAATTTGACCAATACACATACTTAGTTTAACATTGCCTATTATTTTGAACACTCAAAAACGAAAAAAAAATTAATTTGGTAAAAAAAATTATTATTTTGGAGAAATATGCAAAATTGCAAATACAAATCGAAAATTGCACGGTTTAATTAAAAAAATAAAAGTCGCTATTCGGTCGTATAATTGTCTAAAATGTTTACAAATTAGTTGGTTTGTGGCTTTCCCTATTATTTTGAACAGCTGTGTAGGTACACAGTCGTTGCAGGATTGTCCTTATATTGATCAATGTCTCGCACTTCACGGTATATAATCTGATTTATTTATGATATTTCATTCTTTTTCTTTAAAACAATATGCAAAGGATTTTGATAAATATCACTTTTTGCAAAACCCATACCAAGTTAGTTTTGAAATATGATTTTTTGGTTGGCAGTTAATTAGAAACGATTGAGTTTTAAGTGAAAATCAACACGAAGTATTCTGCAGGAGTTGTCCGCTAAAAATTTAAAGCGCTGAGAAACTTAATACAAACATGGCGGTGGATCAATTTGCATTTGGGGATGTTTTTGTTGGAACGGCGTGGGATTAATTCATCGCATTGACGGAATTCTTAACAAAGAGAAATGCGTTAAAATACTAGAGAACATAATGCGATCGTAGGCTAAAGAAAATATGCCGGTAATTCGGTCTTTTTAACAAGACAATGACACGAATCATACTGCGAAACCCACAGAACATTTTTTGAATTGAAATTCTACTATGCGAGTACTTGAGTGGTCATTGTCAATTCCAGATCTAAATCCTATCGAGCATCTACGGGATGAAGTCAAAAAAGCCGTAAACACCCAAAACATTCCAAATTTGGATACTTTATTCGTAAAAGTATGTGATTCCAGTCTAAAGATGCCAAGGCCTAATCGAGTCAATTCAAAGACGATGATCAGCAGCAGCTTGGAAGTAGCGAGGATTCCCGACAAAATATTAACCATTTTGCATCACAAACCCAACCGAATATTTTGTTTCTTACTTTCAAATCAGAGGTTTAAATATAAAAATATTTTTGAAACCATTTGTCTCTATGAAATTTTGAAAAATACTAATATTTTCCAAAAAATATTTAAAATTTTATGATGATAATAAATTAATAAAAGTTGATATTTAGAGAATTGGATAAGAAAATTCATGTTTTTACTTAAAAAATAGATCGATAAGCACCACTCAAAAGAATGATGATATAACTCAAGCGTATTATTATTGGTAGCACATTAGATTTGTTTTTTTTAACTTCCCATAGGGAGTTATGATAATCTGTCCGATTTGTCAAATTGGAATTTTTGACATTTCTCGACGTTTCAAGGTCCCTAGAGGCTATATCAATCATTTTTAGAGAGATGTCTGTGTGTGTGTGTACGTACGTTCGTACGTCCGTACGTTCTGGTACCATTTTTCGTCGTCGATATCTCAAGAACGAGTAAAGATATCGACTTCAAATAAATTTTGTTTAATAGATAATAACTTCGAAAGATGCTGAAAGGGCGTTTATTAAAATTCAGTGAGTAGTTTTTTTCACTATAACGGTTTAAAAAAAAAAGTAAAAATTTTGGTTAGTTTCAAATATCTCACGAAAAAATAATGCAATTGATTTCAAATAAAATTTTATGTACTCATTATAAGGTCATACAGATTTGGTATGAATTTGGAAAAAAATGAACATACCGTTATTTTTTTAAATTAAAAAAAAACTGAAAAAAAAAAAATTCATAACCCAGATATTCTAAGAACGGAAAACAATTTGAAACTCAAAATAATTTTATTTTACGAAAAATAATGTGTTTGACAACTGTTTTTTTGTAAAAAAAATAAAAAACTATATAAAATTCTATTGAAAATTGGTAACAATTGTTTTTCGACTCAAATTTCTCGAGAACTAGTAGTGATATTGACTTCTAATTTAGTTTATTTTGTACATAGTATAATTTTGTACGATTGGTAAAATGTTGACAAATATTGAATAAATAGTTTTTATATTGAATAAATAGTTAAATAGTTTATACTAAGCGACATTTCTAAAATTGTTCAGGAAACGAAAAAAACGAAGAAAGTTCTAGTTGAATCATAGTGTGCTAAGAGACAATTTTGGTTAAACTAAGTGACATCTAACAAAATTTTTTGTTGCTCACGACAATGAGGTCTTTATTAATGTCGCGGATAATACAAATTTCAGGGGGTAACATTATTTTAATGAGAAAACATGGCAGTTGATAAATTTTTTTATTTGTACTCTAGTTTCCTTTTCATGCATAATAGGTTGGCGAACCCCAGGCCAAAACGTGGCCCTTAACATATAGTATATATCCTCATCATTTCGAAAAAAGTGTCGCTTAGTACATTCTTACGGGAAGGTATCGACATAATACAATTATTAACATATGTTAAATTTTGACAGGTATCGAATTGACAGTTTTAACAAAAATATAAAAAAAATCTACTAAAAAGTAATAATACAATTTCCAACAAATGGTTTATATTTGACATATATCTAGTTTTAGAGCGAATACATTTTGTAAGTACCCTTCCATCAATAACCAAGCCATATCTTTTATATTTGAATATTTCGTTTTTAAATTTTTTTCAATTAAAATGTTTGGAACCCAAATAATAAAGTAATTTCTATAATATAATACATAATTTTACAATTTTATTATCAACTTAGTTTTTAGAAGAATGTAATATGTACTGTACATACGTATATGAATAAGGTTGTTCAGTTGTACCCAAGTCCCACATATTCAAATTCCATTAATAGCTATGGTAAAATTGAAGAAAACGTCACAATATGGTTTTATTTTTTTACCACAAATGGGAAGTTATCAGTGTGGGTCGCACCCAGCCTCTTTTTATTATTAAAACCTTCCAAATGGTTATGCGAAAAGCTTAGCATTATTTACTGCGAAAATCCTTTACGGAATTTATAATTTCCAAAGCCGTAAAAGGGGTGATACTTTACTTGATACTTTACTTGATCTTAAATCCAAAGAATGGCAACTCCGGTCAGATCCCTGAATAGCTGCTCAATCATATTTCATAGCAGAAGTATTAGGGGTTTTTATTTTTTATTTCAGAATAGAGCTCTGAACAGAGTCCGAGCATGTCGAGCATGTTCTGAATATTCTTGAACCAAGTGTGCTCCGAGCGCTCTGAGCTGTTTATGAAACACCTGAACACTGTCACCATTTTTTTGTAAATTTCAATCAATACTTGTGTTAAGCATTTAACTTTGTCTGCTCAGTTATTTTATTCTGAGCTCATAGAGCGCAATCTGAACATATTCGATACTCTGAACGCTCTAAAATAAAAAAGGAATAGTTTATTTTTTGACAACTCTGCTGTGAACTAAAAAAACGCCTATTGAATCCAATCAGTTCAGAGTTTGACTGAGCAAGAGCAGAAATTTTCATATCTTTGTATACAGCTGATCGATCGGATTAAAAAAATGTCAGCCTGATTTTAAATAAAGATGTGCGTACAGTCTTGTGAGTTAGTCCAAATCTTGCAAACATGAACTGGATAAGTTTTTAACAGCAAAACTTAGAATTTTCGCCGAATTTTTTTACATCGAACATTTCGAGTATGCTCTGAGATATCCTCTGAAATGAGAGTGTTCTGAGCACTCTGATGGATTTTGCAAATAGACTTGAGCGGTTAGCTTTCAACCTCGCCCGCCATTTTAATTTTCTTTCTCCTTGTATCTCACAAAGCAGCAAAAAAAAAAACAAACATTTTATCCTGATTGATTTGACGAACACTCTATTTAAACGTTTAGAACAGCAAAACACAATACATTCCCCAGATTTCTTTCTGTTACGACTGCAAGAACAGACAACTTTTTCATAAAGTAAGTCGAATCAAATATTAGACATGTACCTTGTCTTCCCTCGAAGACAAGGCATAATTTTCAATTAAAAAAAAAAAAACGGAACACATCTGAGGCAAAAATCTAATAAGCCAAGCTTTTGTTCCTGCTCTTAGATTTAGTTTGAATGAATGAATGAATTATGTATTGGGGGTATTGCACTGCGACCTGGAGATCTATTGTGCCCTAGATTTAGTTTAATGTCATAAGGTTTTAAGTTCCTCTTAAGTGCCTAATAAGATTTTTTCAAAGTTCACAACTAGCGGCTTTCGAACATTATCCAGACTAATTTTTAAATTTTAAAAATTTAAGTTTTAAGGATCAATAGCAGAAGTACCTGCCAATAACGTTTTTCACCTCGGTACAACCTCGAAATAGTCTAACTTAGGCGAAGCACTTCGGGTTTGCGCCACGTCACACAAATCCTTATTTATAAAATATTTTCTTAGCCGTTTTAGCTACGCCTTCAATATATCAAATATATTATCAAAATCATCAATCTAAAACTGGTTACTATAAACGTAAAAAAACCCCAGCTGATTTCCATTATTAGCAGCTTATACTGCCATCACTTGCAAATCAATTGGGATATGTCCCCCTCTTTTATCATCGCTTAAGAAATGCCGAGCTAAAACTATTAATTTTTTCATATTTTCTTCCGATAATCGAAACTTCGAGCAGAAATCGGCATCCCTCAGGGTCATGGGACTAAAACGAGTTCTGTACTGCTTTGGACTTCTTCTTCTTCTTCCAGTTAGAGCTTTTTAAAAATGTAAATCATTTATAAATACAAATATACATATATCCATTGGGAAAGGAAAGGCAACAAAATTGTTTACACTCCTTTTTGTAAATTTCACACAACGTCATGTCAAAATGCCATTTAAATACTAAAATGGCTTTACACCTCCTATGAGGTTTAAAACCTCTATTCCACATGTATTTTTGTTTATAAATAAGCTTTTCAGGATTAGAGTCATTGTAAACTCCAAGTAACTTTTCTCATATAATTCTGTTTTTTAAATGTTAACAAATTTCTTAAATAGAAATTTACTTTTTTTTATAAAAAAAATTCGTTCACCTATAGTTTAAATATATTTCTTTGATCAAATCTATTGCTCTTTAATACTACCATCAACCATTTGAAACATACTACCTACTAAGTGTTTGACCTATGACAAAATTTTTTTAAAATTTGTAGGCGGTCACTTTTTCTCTGCTGCCAATGGCAATCGAAAAAAAATCGGTAGTCGTTTTCAATGATAAACAATAATTAATTTAATAATATTTAATATTTTATTTAGTACTCCATAATGGCTAGTGCGTCGGACTTTCATGCGGAAGGCCTCGAGTTCGATTCTCAGCCGCTGCAAGAAAGTTTTTTTGACAAATTTTCCAAGAGTATCTCTTGTCGTGAAAAGTGCTGCTCATTAGCCGTTCGGAATCGGCAGAAAATTGTAGGTCCCCTCCGTCCCTGGTAACACACACACAGGAATGGTTGAGAGTTGTAAGTCACTAGGACCTGGTTCACTCCGAGCTGTTGCACCACCGAATTTATTTATTTATTTATTTAATATTTTTAACGGCCATGTTTAAAGTATTAATTGTATGGTTTTCTGATTCTTCTCCCTCTTTCCTTAACAGTCGTATTATGTTCAAATATTTTAAAAAGTTAGGTAGTTGCCTCTGCGTTGAAAACACAAAAATGTCGAATAACTCGGAAACTATATCGAAAATACAGATCAAATTAATTCTGTTACAAAGTGAAAAATTTCTCAAGTTAATCTATTGTTTGAAGAATGATGTATTTAAATGTGAATTTAACATAATAGTTTGCGTGCATGCAATCCTTTAAAAAAGTATTATTATATTATTTTTCAGAGCTATTCCGGTCAATTTAATGCATTTTTAACGCACATAACTCATTGGAATACATAAACATTTATTTTTTCAGGTTGGAATATTTCCTTCAAATTTTGTCACAAACGAAGATCCAATGCTAACAAATGCACCCTCAAGCATCGGTGAAATTCAGCCCCTTGAAATAGCATACGAAAAGCTAGATGTTCAAGAGGTAATCGGTGTTGGAGGTTTCTGTAAAGTCCATCGTGGGTTTTATGGTCATGAAGAGGTTGCTGTAAAAGCTGCTCGCCAAGGACCAGATGAAGACATAGAAATAACACGGGAAAATGTCCTACAAGAAGCAAAGCTTTTCTGGGCACTGAAACATCCAAATATTGTTGCATTGCGGGGAGTGTGTTTGAAACCACCAAAATTATGCCTTGTTATGGAATACGCAAGAGGTGGTTCATTAAATCGAATTTTAGCTGGCCGAAAGATTCCACCCCACGTGTTGGTGAATTGGGCTATTCAAATTGCTTGCGGCATGAATTACCTTCACAACGAAGCACCACTTTCTATTATTCATCGCGATTTAAAAAGTTCCAATGGTAAGTAAAAAGCAAGGGAAAAGAAATTGCTAGGGAAGAAACCTTGGACGAGAGGTAGCACAAAAATTCTGGAGATTTGTTAACTAAATCAGTCATTTTAAAGCTGGTTCTTGTATCATATTGTACATTTTCAATTTTATATTGCAGTTTTAATATTTGAAGCAATAGATGGGGATAATCTCGAAAACAAAACCCTTAAAATCACCGATTTTGGCCTAGCTCGTGAGCTTTACAATACTACAAGAATGTCAGCGGCTGGAACATATGCATGGATGCCTCCAGAAGTAATCACTCGTGGTACTTACTCCAAGTAAGCTTACTTAATAATAGTTGTTAGCACCAGTGCTTATTTATACTTTTTTTCAATAAGGTCTTCTGATGTTTGGAGCTATGGTGTCCTGTTATGGGAATTAATAACAGGTGAAACACCGTACAAAGGTTTCGATTCCTTGTCTGTGGCTTATGGTGTTGCAGTGAATTCATTAGCTCTACCTATACCAAAAACCTGTCCTGAAGCATGGGGGAAACTTATGAAAAGTATGTGTGCATTTAGTCTCGCTAATTTTGTAACAATAAATATTAACTTTTTCAGGTTGTTGGGAGAATGACCCACATAAAAGGCCTGGTTTTAAAGATATTCTTATGAAGCTTGAAGATATTGCACGATCTGGTTTCACACAAACGCCACAAGAATCGTTTCACACCATGCAAGATGGCTGGAAAAAAGAAATCGCAGAAGTTCTCTATGAATTGCGCATGAAAGAAAAGGTATTTTTGAACAATTTATGGCTTTGTGGTTTTATGAAAAATCCAATAATAATGTATACAATAAATAAATACACAAATGCATCGTCATTTCGGAAGCTTCTCAAATGTTGAAAAGAAGCCTTTTGGTGATCATTAAAATTTATTGCATGCTTGTATTGTTTTTTTATACTTCATTTTTAAAAGAAGCAAACAGATGAAAATCAAACAGGGTATGATCGGGCGAGTACTGATAGTGTCATGACCTCAGATTCAGTTCTTAGCATGGCTGCCACTTGGTAGTAGTTCGATTCTCAGCCGCTGCAGAAATATTTTTCAGGGTTATACTACCACTTGCGGAGAATTGACAAATTCTCCAAAAATATCTCTTGTCATGAAAAGTTCTGCTTATTACCCGTTTGGAGTAAATTTTAAATTCCTGCTAAAACGCACACAAGAATGGTTGAGAATTGTAAATCACTAGGACTGCAGTGCTGAACAATCCTACCTTGCGTGATAACACCTTTTCTATTCGGCCATATAGTGGATCTTAAATGTTGTTTTATCTAGGCTGAATAATATTCTATTTCATATCATTCGTTTACGCCTTCACCGATGTTTGCCCATTTACTTACTGAAGGACTTTTTATGCTTGTGAAGTTTAGAAAAATAGACTTACTATTAACAAGATTGGATTGATTTGATTAAATACAAAAATGAATAGTAAAAAACTATATAAATAAAATTCTAACTGCGTTTCGTAGTCCGGGAATCACGCAAACATAATTAAATAGTCACAAAAGGAACTTTTGAGCGAAAGCATGCATCTATCTATATATGTAGTTGTACATATAATAGAAATAATACATACATACGTTACGTACATATATACTGAAACACAATTGTTTTGTTTATATATATATACTTTAGTCATTGGAATTTATTTAAATTACAGGAATTGCGCTGCATAGAAGCTGAGCTGAAGCGCGTTCAAATGCAGCAACGTGAACAAGCCAAAGATTTACAACTACGAGAACAAGAGTTAATGGCACGTGAGCTAGAGTTGATTGGACGTGAATTAATAATCGCACAAAACACCCCAGTGCCAAGGAAAAGAAAAGGTCGCTTTAAAAAGCTAAAGGTACATTTTTATATTTGAAGCATTTCTAAAAAAAAAAGTAATTATGTGTTTTATTTTGTCAAGCTTTTAAAACGTGAGCCTGCTCAAATATCACTCCCTATTGATTTTCGACATACGATTACGACTATCCGAGATAAGTCGCGAGCTAGAACAGACACACCACCTGGATCGCCGGCGATATCAGGTCTTAGAATCGTAGCACGTAAGTAAATATTACAAAACTAATGTTCGAAATGCAGATTAAAATACAGTTTTTTTTTTTTTAATTTTTTTTAAATGTACCTAGATCAATAGAGATATTTTATCAAAAATTTAACTTTCTCAATGCCTGAGTTGTAATCTTGAGTATAAGTGTACCTTTCGTTTTTTTTTGTGTATGCATTGTAAACTTTATTAACAAACAAGATACACTATATGAAAAGCAAACTGTAGATAGTTCTCGCGAAAGATACTAAAGTACTTACTAGTTGATGTAAGAATACGTAATAGAGTAGTACTGTCAGCAGCTAGTTGACTCCAGTTTCGGATGCCAAGTTGGTTAAGGTTCTCCCAGGACCCAATGCGCATTGGATTCAAAGATTTTCCGGGCTGTAACCTGTGAATTTCGTTGTATCTTCTTCTCCACTCCCCGTCTATGCAACGGACCAAAAATCACCCGGAGAAATATTCTCTCAAAATAATGTAAAGCGTTCTCATCCATCTTGACCTCTGTACCATTCGTATGTATATCAACACCGGAATGTTTAGTGTATTATAAAGGGACACCAGTTGCTCCAGAAAGGGCTTTGCTTCTGACTCCCTTACTTAAAGAAGCAGCCATTCGCAATAATTATTATTCGTTTGATGTCAAAACTGGTATCGTCGGAAGTTAGAGTTGTCTTTGGGATAGCTCTTCTGGAAGGCATATTCTTTTTTTGTCTTCATCGGGCGTTACTCCTTCTTCTTCGCTTTGTTATCAATACTCAAATTACTCTGTTCTTCCGATTATGTGTTATATTGTCGGTGTATGCGAGTTATTGTAGTGCTTTGCACTATTCTTTTTAAAACGTTGTTTAAGTCCTTATTTGATTTAAAAGGTATTGGAGAGGTTTTTGTCGCCCTTGAATAAGCAGCGTTCATTCTTCATCGTCATCTAAACTTTAACGCTTGTACTTGTACGTAGCTTTATAGATACTATCTAACGCGGCCTTGAAATCTGTGCAAATGTCTAGGCTGTCTAGGACCTCACCCGCACATCAGATGCGGTCTCCCTGTTTTTTTTTTGAGAGACACCTTTAATATTTGAAGTGCCTGTGTTTGTTTGAAAATCAGCCCTTAATGGGAATATTTGGTCCATGGTAGCGTTAAGAGCTAATCTTAATTTTTGAGGATTGGGCAAAAAATAGTTTTGTTTATCGGGCATATTTTATAGATGAGTAGACGCTTACTCCTACCGAAGCTATCACTTGCCGCTTTAAACTGCTTGGAACCAATAATACGCTACAGATCCCAGGTTGCCTTTCTTATTTCATTTGCTTTATTCCTAAACACCTAATCCGTGGGTATATGCGGTATATCACCTAGTCACCTCGATGGTACGACTCTATCCTAGAGGATCCGCCCCTTTGTTTAACACCAAGCATGTGGAACCGGTAAAAACGCTAATTATTGGCCTGAGCATCGAACATGCCCATATAAGGTAGTTCAGCCTGACTAGAACTGTATACGCCACTGTTGATTTCATTTGTTGAATTCTCCCCCTGTCTGGATAAAATAAGAAGTGCCCCCAACAACCTTCCACAGGGATTTAACGGTATAATGCACGCGATGTTCGAGAAGGTTGAGTAGAAGTTGATAACCAGAGGTCCATATTAAAATAAAACTTGTGGACACTGGTAACCTTTTGAGTACTTCTTTGCAAGTAAAAAAATGCCATAGGTGATTATTGAAAGTGTACCTTTATTCAAGATTGCAGTCAATGCATACGAAAATTAATACGTTTACTTTTAATTTTAATATTATCTGAAAATGCATATTATGAGTTTTGTTTTTTTTTTTTTTTTTTTTTTTTTAATTACTTATTACTTGTTTTACAACACAATCATTTTCTAGTAGTAGATTTTTTTTAGAAAAAAGTTCGTTTCGTAGTTTTTCTTTTTTTGTATATATTTTGTTCTGTTTTTGTTTTCGATTCTTTGCAGTAATTTCATTATTTAAATTTATTAGACCACAATATCATAGAATTTTTATTTATATGGACGTTATTGTGAGAGCCTACTCAAAGTCGTAAAGTCGATTTATGTCCATTGGAAGTTTCTATTAATATACATTCTATGATCTACTTTTTTCCGAGAGCCTCTTGCAATAAAATCCTATGTACTATTAAAAATTATAGTAAGTTAACGTAGTTACTAATTATTAAGTTTGATGTACAATGAGGCAGTTGCTCAAACAAAAAAAACTTTCATACGGTGTAAATCAAAGTCTGACTTTTTATTTTACTTTCATATCACAGAAAATCAATTGTTTGAAAGAGAAAAACTTTAGCTCAAAATTTAAAATTGTTGGTGCCATATTTAAGTTGTGGTTTTATTTAAAATATTAACTAATAAAATGCTTGGCAGGCCTTACTGAGTACATTTACTGTACATACATCATACAAAAACCATATTTCAATTATTATTATAATTCGGTTTACTAATATAGGGTTTTCCAATAAGCGGTTTCATTTTGATATTAAAAAAAGGAGTATTTTTTAAGAGAAATCAATGGATGTTTATTTCAATGTAAAGAGGAAGGTATGCTTTTAACAATGGAAAACGATATCAGCCAAACGGCCGCCACGGCCACGGCTGCAGCACATTTCGCACATTTGCGGCTATATATTATGTATACATATATGTGTATATGTCTTGTAGTATGTTAAGGTCTTGAATCCATGATGGAGCATTAGCATAGACTTTATCTTTCACGTGGCCCCAAAGAAAACATCCTAAAGGTGTTAAATCACAAGACCTCGGTGTTGAAAATAAACGTCGTCAAAATCAATATCTTCCAATTTCGGCCATAAAAAATCATTAATAATAGCTCGGTAGCGCAATCCATTCACCGTAAAAGTTGCACCAGTCTCATTTTGGACTACGTAAATCTCAATCACACCGCCAGCCAAAAAACCGAACAAAAAAATGACACGTTGAGGAGAGGCTTTTCAACAATCATTCTTGGATTTTCCGAGCCCCAAATGCGACAATTCTGCTTATTAAATAAGCCTCCATGGTGAAAATGGTCCTCACCACTGAAAATAATTATTCGATGAAAATCCGGACCATTTTGATGCATTTCAAGGACCCAATCAAAGAAGATAACATCGTTGTCTTAAGAACTAGTAAGTCTTTATGCAAACAAACCTGGGTTATCGTCAACACTACGCGCTACAAAAGCAATATTATCAGTTGCTTTTGAGCGGTTTCGATTCTTCACATCGCTATCTTGTACCAATAGCTCAAATTTTGTCACTCACTATTGCCGTCCGAGAAGGTTCTTCACGACGACCCAAAGGTGCTCTAGTTTTGCGAACTGTGACTGCAAAATTTTCACCATTTTTGTAGTGAATTTTAATAATTTCAAAGCATTGTTGAAGCGTGTTTAGTTCCATTTTTAGTAGTGGCGTAATTCAAAATGTAACCTCTAATTGGTTAGGGACTATTTCAAAAATAAGTGGCATCCTAATAAGCTACTATTGGTTCAAGAATTCATTCCTTAAATATATGAATTTATTAACGAATAATGTTTTAATTTCGAAGACATTTAAGTTAAGTAGTTAAGCAAAAAAAAAAAAATAAGCAATAAGCAATAAGCCCCTCTCTTCCTCTACTCCATCTTTATGAAAACCTCACACAAATCAAAACTCAGGTTTAAACTTATAATTCTTTTCTGATGCATTTGCAAGATTCGGAAATTTTAATAACAGAACATAATGAACATACGTGTTAGATTAAAGCTTTAATTTTGTCTGGTTAGTTATTTGAAATTCTACGATTTCGCTGAATTAAATTATAAATACGTTTTTAAAACAAAACTTAACGTCTCATAATAAGCATTGATCCCCATATATATTATAATAATTTGTTGAAAGTATAATGTCTAACGACACATACATACATACATACATACATACGAATATGTGTATAATTTATAACAAAAACATCCAAAACCGTTTATATTTTTTGTCAATATATATTCAGTTCCACCACATATATATTCAGTTCCACCTGATGGCTTCAAAGGAAAAACATGGGGTCCATCTACAGTTCATCAACGTGAACGAAGCACTTTACCATCACTTAGTTCCACAGAGTGGAAACCATCCTCCCACTTTAGTAAGAGTGCTCCTAATTTGGATAAATCACGGATAGCATTCCCCCAGCAACCACCAGGCACACAATCAGCAATAGCTGCTACAACGTCGGCGATGATAGCTGGCAACACAATTGGTTATATTCCACAAGGTATTCCAATATCATCAACCAAATTTCAACACTATACAATTGCTAATAACAAGAATAAAAGTCATGCCTTCAGCAACATCAACATCAGTAGTTTAAGTAATTACAGTGGCAATAATTTAATTAATAATAACAATCATAATAAATTAAGTAACAATAGTATTAGAAAAAGTAAAAAGAAATCATCAACGGCTGCCAGTACGATATCACCTTCTCGTCGTGGTTGTAGTAGTAACAATAACAGCATCCAAATGGCCAAGAACCAAGATGTAGAATCCTTTAGAAGCGCCAATTCCTCAGCTCAAATTCCTTTTAGTTATAGTTTTAATAATTCCCTTGGTGGTAGTTGCAGTAGTGGGGGTAGTGTTTTCAGCAATAGTGTCCGTCATACACATCAGTTATCAGTTTCATCAAATAATGACCAAATAAGTAGTGGTGGTGGAGGTAGTAGCATGCCAATGACGACTTACGAGGACGAAGACGAAACACAAAAACCGACCGGTTGCTTCAACCTCCGCCGAATGGCAAACAGTCAAAGCTCCTCAACATCCACTATAAAAATCAACAACCAAAGCCATCCTAGCGGGGGGAAAAAGAAACATAGTTTAGATAGTAAAATCCCATCTTTAGTTCAAACACAACGGGAGTGCTCTAATGCATTAGTCGTAACTAATATTGACAATGTCACTTACGATCGTGTGTTTTACAAAGCCATGCAAAAAAGTCTCGATGAAATATTTTCAACTCCCTGTGATATTGCGACTATTTCGTCTGCCAATCGCCACGTTTGGAATCATTCGGAAAAAGCGAGTTCAAAATCTAGTGGCGATCTAACTATGTACAGTTTCGATTCTACAAATCAACAGGGTTCGGATGAAACAGAAAGTTCACATACTTTTAAACGCAATGGTTCTGGCTCTCAGTTTCCTCGGCAGTGCTTCTTTAGACAAGAATCAAATTCTCTGGTTGGCAAAGTAGCAATGATATCGAAGAGCTCTAGTAGCAGCAGTCGCAGTAGTAGTCGCAGTGAAGTAGATCAGTTCAGTGAGAGTTTTAACTCTTCAACCTACCAGCAGTGCACCCAAGTAATGAACTGCGACTATTCCTCTTCAGCTGATGGTTCACGAAAAAGTTCAATGGTTACGTTTCAATGTGCTAAAACAACCGATGAACTGAGCTCCTCCTCCAATCAAGACCAAGACTCTTTTTACAAAGAAAGTTATAATTCTTTTAGTTTCACATCAAATTACAGCGATGATCCCGATGAAAATAGAGATGACATTGGCGCCCAATCGTCCAATACTTCGGATTTCATTCTTCCTAACTCGGTGATGGCATCGAGAAAATTAAAAGACATACAACCTGATGCTGAAGTTATTAAGTACAATAATTCATCTCATTTGCATTTAAATAAACTGGGAAAAAAGAAAAAGACTGTAATAGCTGGAGGAAAGCTGAAAAATTTGATGAGTTTCTTTAGCTTTGGCACATTGAAAAGAAGTTCCAAAAAGAAACTTGCCCAGACTTCAGGAAGTGCGGCTTATACGTTGTTAAAAAATAATTCCGAGTTAAACGGAGTTGAGATCGAAGAAATCGCTACTACTAACAGTGCACAAATTGAAAAAAATGATGAGGAACTTAAAGATGTAATTGAAAGTTGCGACGAGGAAGTTGTTATTAAAAAAGAGAATATCAAAATAACAGATAATTAACATTTTGATTTTGAGTTCTGAGTACAGTTGAAAAGAGTTGAATTCGACTTCAACATAATATAAGCCATCGCAGATGATATTTTGAGCGAGGATGTTCCTATGAATATTTTAATATTTCTATAGTATATGGTCGATGAAAAAACAGGTACGCCTTCTTCTTGATTAATGATTTAATTGAATCTTTTTGATATGCCATTGTGTTGATTTGTTTGACGTATTATATACATATTATTTTACGTAGTACGTAGTATTTGAAAATTTATAGAACTCAATAGCAAACAATATTCATTTAGTTGTTAATAAATTTAACGCGACAGCAAAGAAAGGGCCTTGGAGAAAAACGGGTTAGATCCTGTTTTGATAATGATGGTGGAATTCTTTTTTTTAAAAAAAAAGAAGATAATATTCGGAATATTCTATAATAATTTTTCATGTTATTCAAAGACTCTAACTTTTAAAATGATTTTTGAGGCATAACCGTATAACGTATATCTTTTACATGGAAATATTACAACGAATTCATTTCAATAAACACGCGGAAAAAAGTTTAGAGAAATGCGCTTGATATCGTGTTTTTGGTAAAATGGTATGCTTTTGGATAAAGTTATTTACTTAAAGGTACAAAATATTTACGATATGAGTAAAGATATTGGCGTTAGATTAAATAAATGTGAGAATGCTTTCATATATATTTATTAGTCCAGATCGTCCGGAAATTTCTCAGGAAACGCGAATAGTACGTTGCAAAAAAAAATAACTCTGGAATGAACAGATCTTAAGAAGAAAACGCTATAAAGTTAAACAGCTAAAAACAATAATGAAGAAATTGAAAAAAAGATTGAAGTTACTGCATTACTACAAATTCTCATGCAGCGTATTGGTCACTGTGTGCATTCTATTCTGCTTTAGCACTAAAATTTTCTGCCTGCTCTGGATCTAAATCTTCAGCTTAACGCTGTGTTTCTTAATAATCAAAAATGTATGAACTTTCCGTCACAGATCCAGAAAACTTGTAATTCAGACACCTCCTTAAAATGCTGAGAACGCCGTTTCTTATGAATGTGGACAATACTATTAGATAAAAAACGTCTTCGTTTATATAAACATACTTCAAATTCATTTATAACTATGTATTGCAATTTTGTCTGTTTTTTTTTTTAGTTTAAATTAAAATCTAAATGAAACTACTCCTTTTTATGAACTGGGCCTTGGTGTTATAAGTTAAGTAGTATTTCTTTTACAATTCCTTACAAAAATATTATTTCTTTTAGACATAAGTTGCATTTTTTTAAATTAAAAAATAAACATAGACTAATAGAATTTAAGCAATTCGACGATAGCAATAATAACTATTTATATTCGATTATAAATTAAGTGGACAATTTTGTTTAAGAAAAATTATTTATCATCTTTTTGTTTGAAGTAAATTAATTTTTTTATTCAGGTATAAAAAACCATTAAAAATCTTCTAACATAAAACTTAGCTGTGATTAAATAAAAAAAAATATTACAAAATGAATTCAACTAGAATTAAAATAGTCGCTATTATTATCCAAATTGTATTCACAATTTCTATCGCATTTCTTTTTTTTTTGTATTTTTTATTTTCGTCTAAAGTGGAATTTGTGTTATATAATTATTATTATTAGATTTATTCAAACATTTTAATTTCATTGATTTTGTTTAATTTTATACCTATTTAACATTTTTGTTTTCGTTTGCGAATTTCTTTCATAGACATACAGAAAATATTCCAATTTTATTATATTTCAATTTTAAAATAGATGAAAAATATATAAAAAAACATATTTGGTGGTCTTTTTTGTTTTATATGGTTTCGAGTTTTTCTTAGTTATTTTTTGTTTAATTTAGTCTTAGTTATTAGAGCAGTTCATGATGTCTCATAAATGGTATGAAAAATCGGATTTGATCAATCGTTAGCAAAAAACCCTGCGTGTGTTCCTGGGATTTATAAATAAAAAACACGTTTAAAGACGTAATATATGTATAATTAATGAGCAATATCTTTTGGCTTGATTGTACGACTTGTAGGTACAATATTATTCTCAATAAATGTCTAGCGATCGCGCATTACCCTAAATGTCTCTCGTATCGGAGTTCCGGGTCACAATTAATTGAGGAAAACGAAAGGGCTGCCGAGCCTGCCATGCTAGTATCAGCAATCAATGTTGTGTTCTATTGAGAAAAATCATTATATGTACTTTGGTATTAAAAAAAATTGTTTTGTAGAGACATAGGAGCTGAAATGTACGAGTATTTACAAAGATTAAAAATTTACCTATTAGACCTTATTTAGAGACTATTTTTTAATGAGGGTAATATGTTCTTCCTTATTAACCTTATTATCCAGAGACGGCAAATAATAAAGTCTATTTTCTGTTAAGACTTTCTTTGTATTTCTTTTTTGACTTTCTATGTATTTCATTTCTCTATTTCTATTTTTTAACTCCGCTAACCGAAACATTTTTCATTTCTTTTTATTGAGAAATAAAACAAACTTCATACAAAAATCAAGGATATGGGCGGGTGTTTCTTTAACGATACCTTTAGCCGTGTTCAGATCAATAAAAGTTTAATTTGGGCGTTCGTTTTGAATTTCCTACTCAACTGATATATTTTCGCCGTAAATTCATTGGCCTGAGGGGATACGAAGCGAATTGTTTTAGCGGTCGAAATTAAGATTTTGTATTACTAGGTTCGTATAACGGAAGATTGATTTGATTGTCATTTTAACGATCGCGCTCTCTATTTTTTCTTATAGATATGATAGAAATAGGTATAGTCAAAACAGCAATTAAAAAAATTGGTAGCTAACCAACTATTACCTTAGTGGTTTTCGCTTACTTTCATTTTATATTTGCCCTATTTTCTAATCAAAAAGAATTGGTGTATCGATGGGCGAATGGTGTTTTGTTTACAATAAAATAATTTAAAATGTGACACGAAGGCCTCTTTTGAAAAAAAAAAAAACAAACAGCTTAGGTTAGGTTATGTTGAAGATTGAAGTGGCTGCAAGCCGCGCAGTTGACACATTTAGACCAGAGTTGGCCCATTGTGATACCACTTGAATCTGGAGATTTTCCTCTTACTCGTTGAACCATTTGAAGGTCCTTATGTTTATGGGATAGAGCAGCGCATGTACCTAGAAGATGATGAACTGATTCTACTTCTTCTTCGTCCTTGTCTATACAGCTTCTGCAAAAATAGTTTCAATAAAGTCAAGCCTCGTTGCGTGCTTGCTTATAAGACATTGTCCGGTTATATACAGTGACTTAAGTTTAATTATTTTTATATAGAATTTACATGACGACAAAAAATAAAATTTAAAAGGTCGGTTGACTGTATTGTCCTCAGGGTGTTCATTCCCGGTTGTCAGTGGTGATTTTTCGTGGATTGTGGGCAGATCCACTGCAGATCCTCAGTATCTTCCTTTCGAATAGTTGAAGTTCCTTCATAGCTGTCTTCGAGATGAAAAACCGGAAGAAATAGCTGATCACTGGTCGCAGGAGCTGCTTTTAGATTAATATCTTTGTCGGTTGGCTAAAACCTTATCTTCTTTTCAGCAATGGATGCAAGCGACTGAAGGCCTAGCTGAGATGCACTTCTCAATAAATTTCCTGAAATTCTCTGCTCTTGAAGCTTGAAGTAATGGCCTCAGGTAAAGGGGAGGAGATTGAGGGTAAGACTCAGGAATTTGAAAGGGTGCTTGAAAAAAAAAACGCTTATGATTAGATTATGAAAAAGTAAAGAAGGTGGGGGTAGAATGTGAGCTACAGAGGTAATGCCCTGCTTTTGCGGCTCGTCGAATGAAAGGGGACCTTTACCCATAGCTAGACCACGCAACGTAAAACATGCCCAAAAAATGGCACAGTTTTGGAAAAATATGGGTGTGCAATGCGTCCTAGTCACACCAAACCAGAAATTCAGTCGGCCCTGTGTTTTAAAAAAATGTTCAAAGAAGAAAATAGTGAATATAGAGAAGCAATTGTGAATCGGTCTATTTTTAGGTCAAAGACACATGTATATTGTTTGAGAATCATTAAATTGCATTTCTTCTGATTTTTCTCAAATTCAAAAACATAAATTGAAGAATAAAACTCAACAGCGACTTGATGGGTTAATTGACTTACATTTATTAAACTTGATTTAAATTTGCTAAACAATTCAGCTTTTGTTTCATTTACAACAACGGTGTTTGAACAGTTTAACCAACAAACACACGAAATAAACAAATAATCGAATAAACTTAATAGTAATAACGATACAATTGTTTTCTTTTTTGTTTTGTGCTGCTCTCGTGTGGGATTTTTTCTGTGCTCTTTGTGTTCTTTTTTGAAACTAGGTCATAATTCAAAAGATGAATGGTGTTCTCCGACAGCTATACCGCCAATGGCAGCAACTGCAAAAAACAGTATTTTGTCACCGAATGGTTGTCTATGGAATCGACTGACTTCAAATATACCCATGCCGACATTGTACTCCGGGGATTTAGTTAGTAAGCCTAAATTCTCGGTGATAGAGGTTTTAGTATACAATATGGCAGCTTTGTTAGCCGGTGTTGCAGCTGGTTTCGATGTAAGAATGACAAATATTTCACCAATTCATCCAGCTCTGCAACCGCAGTCGATATTGAAGGAAATTTCGACGATAAAGCCCGCGGTGATGGATATAAAACTTACAAATATGGTGGATAATGATGCGAGGTTTATTCACAAAACTTACCATGGACCGGTGGGTCATAGTCGGTAAGTTAAACAAAAAGCTCCTTTAATTTTTTTTAATAAGAATTCTTTTTTATTTTTAAAGAGCCTCTTTGTCATCGATGTCATTCATTCCCGATGTGAGAAACAGCCGTCGATCAGATTCACCTCAGCATTATCAAAATCCTTCGACTATTTCAACTACCAGTGGGTTGGGGTCAAACTTTACCACGAACACTTCAGCTTTGTTGTCATCATCTTTCACCAGTCACACACAACCACCTTCACCTTCACCAAGGAGGAAAATCAGTGCTTCATCATTTACTGACAATATGGATTATATACGGGAAAGAAATACGTCCCCACTTCAAATGTATTTTGAAACGCGTCCACCGAATCCAATTTATACGCCTATTGCTCAACGTGCAGGATATTTAGGTAATTTTATATAGTATCGCTTTAGATTCACGATCTATAATCACTGTTTTAAGGTTCAAATTACTTTCCATACCAACCGGAGGAAAATCTTTTGTACGAACGCGATTGTAAGTCGTATCCTGAATCGTATGACAGTCCTATACGTCATCATCGGTTGCCAAGCTACCATGGCTATACGTATGATCAACAAACAAGAACACCTCCTCCACGTGTACCACAAATGGGAATCACAGCCGCTGGTCATCGTCGCACTCCATCAAATGTGTCAAATAGTTCATATGTTAGCCAGTCGTTCAGTGTGGATCCTCATGAACTTCAAGATTTATATAGGTACAATTCGCTGAGTATTCAACCAGAACCTTCTCGGGAAGCGTTTAAAGGATCTCCAACCAGGAACAGGATTAGAGAGTACGAAAATTTGTCTTTTCTTAGCGGAAGTAGTCCCCATCGTCAAACAACCGGGGCAGTTCCTGCTTCAAGACTGCCACATTCAATGCATTCGACCCCTCGGCGCGATTTATCTCCTTTAGTTATTCAAGAGCGCCCAGATAGCCTTTCTTTTGAACATAGTGATGGAGGTATTTCAGTAAATGGCGGTAAAAATAATCTTAGATCTAGTTTGAAAAAATACTATAGAGTGCAAAATACAAACGGCTCCACTGCTTGCACACCAAATAATCCAACGCCACCAGACTCACTGACAAGTGACGACAGTTCGTATATGAGCGCTAAAGAAGGATCAATTTCTTCGCAACACAGTAGGGTAAGATTCAGTCCAGAATCGTTCATGGATGTCACATCGCCAGGTGCTCATGATTACACCGGTATTATCGGTCAGGAAAGTAGCTCTAATGTAAATGGTATTAATCGAAGAGTTTCAAGAAGTCAAATTGGTGATATGATATCCTAGCAGTGCTTCGAAAATGTTGCACCAATTGCAATACATCGCTGGAACTCTGGACGGCGCTCCAGATCAGCTACTTACGAGTATAAGCTTTAAAAACGTAATAATAATTTCTTTCACTGTATGTATGCTTGCAGTTTTAACATACAGTTCCTCTCTGCAGCAAACCTTTAAAGTAAAATAATATTAATTGTTATAACAAAGAATTTGAATGAGCCAATGTAAAGTGTTTTTTTTTGTTTTAGACATTTAATAACAAATCTATAAATACAATAACTATTACCAATATTAGTATATAGAGGTTTCGAGTTAATAATTGCTAAATTTGCGTTTTTTTATATTAATAAATAAAAATATACATTCTGAGCGGATGTCATTGACTGATTTGAGCTATTTGTGATTTGTCAGCTTTATTTGGGGGTATAAAAATGATGAATGTCATAAGTCCAGTTTAATACATTTTCAAATGTAAAAAGTAATATTCCAAAATAACAGATCTAGAGTTTACTTATGAAAAATGCTGCT
Source organism: Philhelius festivus (assembly GCA_963931855.1). Classification (NCBI taxonomy): domain Eukaryota; kingdom Metazoa; phylum Arthropoda; class Insecta; order Diptera; family Syrphidae; genus Philhelius; species Philhelius festivus. The sequence continues at coordinate 140,191,176 of OZ007556.1, read as the reverse complement.
TTACCTTACCTACAAGTTAAGGTATCACACATACAGCTGCGGTCAAAATAATAGTAGTGAACCTTTTCACACTTCAAAAACTAAAATAAGTTAATCTACTAATTTTAAATAAATAAATAAATAGTCATCTGATTTTCAAATTAATGTTTTTTAGGCTTTTAATTTCAGAAAAAAATCATTTTCAAATTCAATAAATTAGTTGGTAACTTCAAATCTATCCAAGTCATATAGAAAAACAGCGGTCAAAAAAATAGTAGCGCATTCAAAATTCACCTTTAATCTTTAAGTATTACAAAAGCGAAAGTTAATAGATAATTTCCACCATAAGTGATAGCCGAGTGTTTAAACCTTAAATTAATATTTAGTTGCATGTCCCTTGTTATAAATAGCAGCAGCACAAAAACGTTGCATCGAATTAATAAGATTTTCACATCTTTCTACAGGTATGGACCCCCAAGACTGCTGTATAGCTTCCCAAAGGGCTGTTTTAGTAGTTGGCTTACAACTGCATCGTGCCTGATCGGGAAACTATTCACTGCTCAGAACTTGGTCTGGGCCAGTAGCGCAACAATCAGTCACGGTGAAGTGCTTGTTTTACCTCCTCGTGGTGGTCCCCGGGCAACTATTTGCGTATCCCTATATACGTAAATAGGCAAAAATTACAAGTGCGAAAGGCCTAGCTTTCTAGGATAGGTTACGGAGGTTAGCATTCTTCGTAACTGAAACAATTACCCGCTAACGAAACCGACCCTACGCCTCGGATAAGGAACGATAACACGTTGACGACTTTTGGCTATTGTACCTGGATAAAGATTGGTTTCTGGAATGTGAAGACGCTTCTCGATAACGGAAGTGAAGGTCCTCAAAATGCCAGATTCCTCCAATTAGAGAGTGAGTTCATGCGGTATAAGATGGACATCTTAGGAATCAGTGAAGTGAGATGGTTTCGCTCGGGGAAATATAAGTCTCCAATCCGTAACACTGTATCTACTACTCTACTCCGGAAAGGCACCTGGAAGTAACCGTGAATCTGGCGTTGGATTGCTCTCAAGAGCTTAATTTCCTGGGAGCCGTTAGATGACAGGATCATGTAAGCTAGATTCCGGACAAGAGTACGCCGCGTCACCATCATACAGTGTTACGCCCCCACGGAGCTCTCTGTCGAGGAGAAGGAGGCCTTTTATAACCGACTGAGTGCTGCCTATGATAGTACACCACGTGGGAATGCCCGGGACCACCAAGGAAACACCCGAATCAGTAGCACGGAACCAACCTCCATCGAAAACCATTGGTGTGCTGTGAAAAATGTTTTCATATCAGGTGCTGAAAGTATAGTCGGTCGGTCGCAAGGAAGAAATAGAATTTTGCACGCTCCTTTCCACGCCCACTGCTGACAAAAAATAGGTTAAACGGAAACCTCCGTACGATAGTGAATTCAAGTATTAATATTCTGGTTAGCCACGCCCACTTTCTCTATAAAATTGTTTTTTTTTTTAACTTCTCGTACGATATTGAAAAAAAGTGTCCAGAATTGATGTATGATAAAAAAATTAATTTGAACCGAAATCCACCCACTGCCACGCCCACAATTTTATTATTATTAGTTAGAAGCCAAACATTTCAAAAAATTTATGATTTGTATACGTTATAAAAAAGTTGTAATATTTTAAAGGTTAGTAGGAATGTATACAATGTTCCCAAAGCACAAAAACCACGGAATATATCGGCATAAAAGATTTTGCAAAATAGAATGAATATTTTTATTGGTGACAAAAATAGTTATTCATAAAAAAAGTAATAACAAAAGGAAAAACTGGAAAATAAACAATTACAAAGAAAGATTTTGATATATGGCCTGACATCGCTTTGGTCAGCTTTTGAAGGTCTTGAATCTGTCTGAAATTCAAAATAAAAGGATCAGACTTTAAAAGTAATATTGTCAAGAGGTCTTCGTTTGTATTAATCCGGGATGATTTTCTTGTGTGAAACAGGTGATTTTTCCGTAATTATTTATGACTTGCCTCTAGTGCTTCTTCAGACAGTTGTCTTAAAGGTATTTCAAAAGATGAAATTGGATAGAAAATCGTGAAGCTAAGACTCTTAATGTGATTGAAAATTTATTTATGTTCTTCATCAAGTCTTATTATTTCTGCAGTTACTTTCGAATTCTAAAAAAAACTTCTTGTCTTGATTCCATAATTTGTCAACCCAAATCCCAACTTAGGCTTGTCAACAATGAGACCCAATATACTTTTGAACAATTTATTTACAAGATGATGAATTTTCCTGAAAATTAAGAATAATATTTGGAAAAATAAAAAATGGGCCAAATTCCTAAACGCAAGATTTGCAAAGCAGATATAGCAAATCAGAATACGCATATGTAAGAGAATTGCACAAGAAATGTTTGACATTTGCACGAATGCCTCTGTATTTGCGCAAGATAGTAACATCGATTGCATTTTGGGACACTACTTAGCAGAGATTTTTGTATTTGCATTTTGGAACTGTTTACATAGCAGAATTTGCGCAAGATATGCGTTTAGGAATTTGCCCATGTTCTCAACCAAACTCCGTGGCGTCTCGCAAAATGATCGCCGTTTTGTGTAGAAGCCTTCCAGCTATATACGTTCAAGATTTTTGAAAAGAAGGCATACTTTTTCCACCAAAATCGTTCTTAGTTGTAACCGGACAGCCTTTAATTTTTAAATCATTCAATTGTGTTTTTATCAAAAGAAATCCTTTTTTTGAATTTTTTTTATTTTTTATGGTTTGACTTTACCCTACAAAAAGTCAATTATTTTGAAGGTTAGCAAGAAGTAGCAAGAAAAGTAAACATTTTCTCAAAGCACAATAACAGCAGAACATAATGACATAAAATATTTTGCTACAGCTTGAAAATATTTTTTTAAAAGCTTAACTTTATACAATTTGTAAGCCTCAAAAAAGAGTATTTTTCAAAAAATCACAAAAATTCAAATTTATAAGAAAAATTCGAAACAACAACTCATGCCTGCAATAAAAGTATCCTTTATTAATAGTCAAACAAAAAAGACGTATATAGCCAAAATATTTTTCTTACGCGAGCTAAACTAATTCGCACAAAATTACAATTTTTGTAGTAGGTGAGAAGCAAAACTCCACTTTACTAAAAAATTGAGATTTGAATGCAGATTTGAAGATTTGGCAGCATTGAAAATATTTGAACTAAAATCTTGTAGCATAACTGCTTAATTCCTTCGAATATTCAAGTTAAATATTTTGTTTGGTTTCAAAACTATCCATATCCACTTTGAATTTTGCAGCAAAACTTTTCATATCCCTCGCAGTAGGTTTGTTTTCAAAACTGTTCTTTCTCTTCTTCTTTATCAGGGGCCAAATTACCGCATCAGTTATCGAGTAATACGTGACTGAATTATGTGACTTTGGCATTACTGCTTACGTCATCTAGCAATCGATTACTCTAATTTGACGTTTCCATTCGATCACTGATGGGACTCACTCACTCGTTCACTGATGCGGTAATTTGGCCCCAGCTCTCACGTTGAGACTAAACAAAATTGCATTCGTTTGATAGCGGTTACTCGAATAAAATCGATTTTTAAGAAATGGATAATTTTAACTCGTTCCCAATTTTGTCTGAAGGTAAGGGCAACAAAAAGAGGTTAATAAGAACTCTTGGAAAAGGGAACAGCTAAAACATAAAAGGTGTGATTTTTTTGTATGCATCAATTAACCAAGTTTAAAGCATTTTTGTTTAGATATTTGCCTAAGAAACTTCCAACAGTGCCAGGTTGTACCTACAAGAAGAAAAATTTAAATTGTACGAACATTTCCATTCAGGATATTCGTCGTTTTTATGAATCCTTTTATGCAAATAAAGGAAAGATCGCCCAAGATAATTTCATATTGAAATATACTAGGGCTCTTGATTTTACCCGGGTAATACCCATTTCATCAAAAACCCGGGTACCCGGGTACCCGGGTAATGCGGGTATTACCCAAATTTGCGGGTACCCGGGATATGTCAACTGGCGGGTACCCGACAATGTCGTGTTACGGGTACCCAGTACTCAAAAATGCTACAATTGCTTATAAAATAATATTTCACAGAAAGAGGGAGCAGAGAAGAGAAATGAAATGTGATTTTTATATCCATAAGCATCATGTTGTACTTAAATTTTATTGAAAATACACTGATGTGATAGGTTTTCACTAATTTCCTTCACATTGCTCTTAGATCTGCATCTTTACATTCTTTTCTATAAAAAGAAATATCCAGAATCCAAATGATTTCTCAATAATTATTAATTAATTAATCCCTGCCCAATAGAGCTGTGTCAATCAGAATTGATTCAATTTTCTTGATCCGATCATCGAAAAGTATTGATGATCAAAATCAATCAGTTTAATCGATCTCAATCTCAAACATTTAGATGATTCTGGATTCGCGAGTTTCTATTTCAATCTCAATCATTTCAATGTGTCTCGATTTTCGATATCAGTTGACTCGATTTATCATGATTTACTCGATTCCATTTATTCCGATTCAATCAATGTGGATTATGAAAGCCAAACGTACGGTGGACTAGAATTTCTGGGTTGAACTTGGCATTGAAGAACATAATTGATCGAGCCGGTTGTTGATGCTGTAGGCCGCAAAAACAATTGTTGAACTGATGTTATTTGCTGTATCAGGGGTGACATTCTGTATCGCACACGCGAACAAACGTTTTCGCGCGTGCGAACAATTTGCTTCATGTAACATAAAAAACGAAAGTTTTCGTTCGCACATGCGAAACAAAATAAACGACAGCTTATTCTTTGACGTTTCTCTTCTTAAATATTTCAGTTTCAGTTTTGTTCTGTAAAAAGGTTTTTAATAAATTAAAAAAGAAGATGATACGCGAATATACATACATATTGCACTTTTGAACGATAGTGAAGAAGAACATGAGGATTCGGAGTTTTTTTCTCCAATTTACTTGTCAGATCAAAGATGTGTTTTAATTATTTGTTGCAAATTATTTTATAATATTAGTTTACAACAATATAGCTTTATTCAACGATTTCGGTTGAATAGAAAAGCCTACAAATATGTGTTGGAGAATATACGCATAAAAACAGCAACAGGGACGCGAGTCACATATATTCCTCCAATTTTTGAGGCTTTGCTCTACTTTAGAGGTACTAGGTGAAGGAAGCTACCAATGGTCAGTTAGAAACGATTTCGTTTGCCCTCTTGCACAGAGCAGTCTGTCAAAAGTATTTGATGAGTGCTTAACACCTTTGGACGACCAAATTTATGCGGAATGGATCAAATGGTCATCGGATTCAAAAGTTATTAAAGACAAATTTACATGCATTTTGGAGTTATCATGTTTCTTGTTAACACCACAGATATGTAAGTACAGTACGAACTCAGTTAACACAACCCTCGATTCGCGCAATTTCTTGATTTTCGCAATACTAAAATCGTAGCACGTCTGTTATAAGTGCTACTGTTCAAAAATTTTACATCGATTTATTCAATTTCTTGTGTTTATTCATCTGTTCATTAAAATCAAAACATCAAACCAACAAAAACGATTTGTTTGCTTTCAATAATTATCTCTAAAAAATAAGCCATCTTATTTCTAATCTGTCTATATAGTTTTTTATCTAAGAAAATGTAGCCCATTAAGTGCAACAACTCGGTTATTGCAACCGCCTTAATTTCTTTAAGTTGTGTTAATCGAGTTTGTACGGTATATGGTTTTGATCACCCACTTTGTCAATTTTAATAGTTATTGCCTTATTGGCTGTGTTACATACATACATACATAAACAAGCATTTATTTTGCATCACATTTTGCACAAAAATACAATCTGTCACAGTAATAGTGATGAGTCTTCTTGACATTTTATGTGTATACAAATTTACTTTAATCGATATTTAATGCTTTCTTATTATTTATGTGTTTTTTTACTTAAAAATCAACAAAACTAATGTTAATTGATTTTAAAATCCCAAGAAAATAAACTACGTGCCTTCTTTTTCTTAATTTTGCTTCATTTCATTTCTTAAATCGTGTACATGACATCGATTTTCTTGAGTTTTATGTATCGATTTAAATTAATGTTCCATCCTTCCAATTATCTGATAGCTGTCAGCATCATAGAAGTATGCAATCAAATTTGTTTGGATTTGAAGCATAAACGAACACAGAACCAAAAACGAAATGCGATACAGAATGCCAATTATCGTTTTCGCACATTTTCTTTCGTTTTTGAAAAACGATCAATCGCTATCGTTTCGTTTATTACAGAATCTGCCCCCAGGATCCGGTATGTTTAATGTGGATTTTTGGACGTTTCTTAATCCATCGAAATCGTAGCCATCCTTTGATGGATTTTGACAATTTATGACTTGACAAATAGAGGACGAATTCAGTTATGACGTAAAAAGTATATTTCGTACAAAATGTCAGCCGAAAAAGCCCTAAAATTTATCTTTTCCGGAGCAAAAAAAAAAATCTCTTTTTTTTTTGTATTTTTAGACGTTTCTTAATCCATCGACATCGTAGCCATCCTTTGATGTAATTTGACAGTTTATGACTTAAAGAATAGAGGACGAATTCAGTTTTGATGTACAAAGACTATTTTGTACCAAATGTTAGCGGAAAGCCCTAAAATTGCTCTTTTCCGAAGCAACAAATAAAATATCTTTTTCTTGAATTTTTTGACACTTTTTATTCCATGTACAAAGTAGCCATCATTCGATGTTATTTGGCAATTTATGGTTTACATTAACAGAGTATTTTGTGAGAACTATCAAAGCCACAAGTCAATCTTATCATCGAAATCGAAATAAAAATCGAATAGGAACAGTATTGAATCATTTCAGTGAAATGAAAATGATCCTATGATCGATTGATTGAAATGATCGGATCATTTTCGTAATTGATTGTTGGACGATTCGATCATTTGAAATGAACGATTTGCACAGCTCTACTGCCCAACAATAAAGCAATATTCTGAGACAAAATAGCTTAGACGCGAATGTAAAACACACTACAAAATATAATGTTTGAGAATGCATAATTCATAAATCATAACGTTTTTGATATGAAGATACATTAAAAAAAAATTGTTATGAATCCGTTTAAAAATGCTGTTATGAATCTGTTTATATTTATATTACTGTTTTTTTTTTAACCAGGGCTACTTAGTCGAATCAAAATCCGACTACTTATCTATGTATGTTGTAAAGGGTGGTTAAACAAAGATGCACGATGTTAATTGTAAATAAAACAAAAAGTTTTCTGAGAATTATCTTAATATTTTTCATTTTAAAAGAAGGATATATGACAATTATGTGTGAAACAAAATATCGGCCAAATGCTCGCCACGGCTTCGGTGGCATATGTACCTCTATCCGATGGTCCATATTTTTAATGACTCTGAGACATAATTGATGTTCAATGTCGTTAATGTGCCGAATTATCTCATTCTTTAACTCTTGAATTGTTCTTGGCTTATTGACGTACACTTTTTCTTTTAAATATCCCCAAAGAAAAAAGTCCAACGGTGTCAAATGACATGATCGTGGAGGCCAATTAACATCGCCACGATGTGGGATAACACGGCCATTGAATTTCGTTGGTTGTGTGGCAAGTGGCACCATTCTGTTGGAAGCACATATTGACCATGTCCATATCCATGTCCGTTATCATCTCGCGATAGCGAACACCACTCACAGTTACTGGTTGGCCGACCTCATTTTCGAAGAAGTACGGCCCGATGACGCCGCCGCCAGCCCATAAACCGCACCAACCAGTCACTCTTTGTGGATCCATAAGCTTTGCATCAATCATTCGTGGATAATCATTTGCTACAGATCCGGTTTGCTGAAATTTGCGCACAATTTTACCGATTGTGGACACATTTGGGCGATTATGCTGACCAAAAAAATCACGATCAATTATGTCTCAGAGTCATTGAAAATATGGACCATCGCATAGAGGTATGCCACCGAAGCCATGGCGAGCATTTGGCCGCAATTTTGTTTCACACATAATTGTCAAAGATCATAATGAAAAATATTAAGATAATTCTCAGAAAACTTTTTGTTGTATTTACAATTAACATCGTGCATCTTTCTTCAACCAACCTTTATAAGTGGTAAGCAGCAGAGAAATAATATAATTATGTTCTTCAATCTTTCTTTTAGTGTTTTTTTATAACTATACACGAATATGTTTTGGGTACCCGGATTTTACCGAGTACCCGCAAGAAAGCGGGTACCCGAAATTATGGTACCCGGGTAATACCCGTAAGTGCGGGTACTCGGGTACCCGGGTAATTACCCGGGTATGCGGGTATCAAGAGCCCTAAAATATACGTCTCAAAGAAAGCCATTGAGGATAAGGCGCTCTGGTAATTTACTCTTAACTGCAATAATGGTATTTTGAAAAGTCTAATCTTATAGCTTGAACCAATTCAGTTGGCAATTCTACTGCGCAGGTCTCTTTAAATTTCTTTGCTTTAATTCTTAAAGAGACAGAAAAATCACTGAAAAAAAGAAAAAAAAGATGTACATGCCGGCGTTGTTGTCAATGACGCTGCTGCGATCATACTGAAGCACTTAGGAGCAGGGTTCGGACTTCATAAATCGCAGATCGCAGTAAATAGGCCAAGAAATCGCAGTAAAACCAAAATTGTCGCAGTAGAAATACATATTTTTTTTTTGACTAGGTAACAAAAAATTATAAGCAAGGAAACCAAGGTTAAATCACATTTAAATTATAGTTGCTTGTTAAAACAACATAAGTGATATTTTAATTTTTTACGGAAGAGAAAAAAACCATGTTAAAAAATCCTTAATGGCTTAAAAGTAGAAACACTCTTATAAGATTTTTGGGTTAAAAAAATGACAATAGCCGTGTTTTTTTGGAAAAGTTATCCGTAGTACAGTAGGATTTTATATGAATAACTACATCCGCAGTAGGATCACTGCCGATAACATTGGCAGTAGGATCACTGCCGATAAAAAGAGAAGTGAAATCCTGCTGCGGATAGAGATTTGACGTTTATTCGAGTATCGGCAGTGATCCTACTGCGGATGTTGTATTTATTTTTCATATAAAATCCTAGTACAGATAAATTTTCCAAAAAAACACGGCTAATGACTACACGTCCAAAAATGTATGATTTTTTGTATCTCATGTGAAAAAAAAATAAAATTTCAGTTATGTTGTCTAAACAATCAGCGATTCATTTACATAGAATGTGTGAACAAATATACCTTTACTCGATAATGAAAATGTATAGTTTAAGCAAAAATATATGAAGCTAGGTAATCAAAATAAATTTACGATCTACAAATTTGTACTTTTTGAAACAAGAACAAATTAAAGAGTAGTAAAACGTATATAGCTGACAAGACTTGCACTAAATTGACGAGAATCTTTTTAAATTTTGACATTTTGTTATGAGCACATTTATTTCTATGATCAGTGCTGCTATTCAAAAAAAATCTGAAAAATCGCAGTAGATTGTAGGAAAAGCGCAGTGGTGCAGTAGATTTAAAAAATAAGAAAAAAGTGCAGTAGATCTACTGCTTTCGCAATAAAGTCCGAACGCTGCTTAGGAGGGTGAGTTTTGTTTATAGCTTCGCTCAGAGTAAAATAGAAATGAATTTCCAGTGATGGACTTTCTTTGAATAAGATATGATCATGGTTTAATTTTCTTTCATAGCTTGATGTCTAAAAAACTATTTCATCTCTGGTGAGATAAAAGGAAAAGATTTTTAGGTGTAAACTTTACTTCGAAAAAATAAAATTAATAATTTTTGTTTTTATTACTGGGACAAATTTCAGTGCACCTATAATAAAAAAATAAGTCTATTGCAAAATGCAATTGGGTCAGACAAAAAAAACTACCTGCGAGCTGCGACATAGGATTAATGACAAAAAGCTTAGGGATTATTGTTTATTTCTATGTTTTATGATTTGTGGCTTAGTAACAGAAAGGTTCCGGGGGCGTTGTGTTTATATTTATTTTATGGCGTTAGTGTATATTTGATATATTTTTTTTTGACCTGTTGGTTTGGGATTAATTGTAGATTAGTGTTAATTAGTTAGATTAGTGTTTACGAGTTTGAACAATTTTTGCATCAGAGGGAATTAACGTATTTAAATGATATTTGCTTTGGTTTGCAATTCAGTTTAAAAAAAACAACCAAGAATAATACATTGAAATACATTTAAAAGAAATTGTAATGGATCCATTCAGAAAAGGAAAACCTATTGGAAGCCAGGCGCGTAAGATAGTTGTTAAGATATATAATGACAAACTGGAAGAAGCAAAGAATTCGTTTCTTGAAAATCCTGTGAGTTACGCAACAACGCAAGCAGTGGAAACTACTGGAATTTCTGAACGTTCAATCAGAATTATTATTAAGGAATACGAAGAGACAGGAGTTGTACAGTCACCAAATAAAAAAGTGCAGCATACGAAGTGGAAAACTGGACTAGACGAATTTGACATCGCAGCTATTCGGCGTATAATGCACAACTTCCACCAGGAGGAAAAAATGATGATATCCTTAAAAATGGTGAGACAACGAGTACAGGAAGATCTGGAGTTTAACTTAAGTATTACGTCTCTCAACAGGATTCTAAGAAGAAACGGATTTAGCTACAAAAAAACTCAAAACAACCGGAAACTTCTCTGTGAAAGAAATGATATTAAACTCATGCGAGTGAAGTATCTGAGAAAAATCCGGGAATACAGAACAAGAGGATATGATATCATTTATTTGGACGAAAGCTATATTCATAGGACTGATGACAGTAGCAGTGGGTTGAAGACGCCAATTTCAAAGGGAAAGAGGCTGATAATGGCGCATGCAGGTGGTGACAAAGGTTTCGTGAAAAACTCCTTACTTTTATTCAAATCTGGAACGAAAACGGGAGACTATCACGACGACATGAACTTCGAAAATTTCTGCAAATGGATCCAAGAACAAGTTTTGAATAACTTGGAGGAACCTTCAGTTATTGTAATGGACAACGCCTCGTACCACAATAAATTAGAAGAAAATCAAATTACTTCTGCTAGCAAGAAATCCGAGATGATACAATGGCTAAACGAAAAGAATATTCCGCATACTATACATATGTTGAAACTTGAACTGTATGAGCTAATAAAAGGACACCGAGCTACACACAACCCAAAGCATAAGATTGACGATATCATTCACGGCATGGGACATGAGGTTCTACGTTTACCACCCTATCATCCAGATCTCAATCCCATTGAAAATATTTGGGCAACTGTCAAGGCAAGAGTAGGTTCACGAAACATAACATTCAATTTATTGGATGTTCAAAAATTAGCAGAGGAGGAATTTTCAAAAATAACGGCTGAAGACTGGCGAAAAGTGTGTGAAAAAGCCATAAGAACTGAGGAAGAATACTTTTCTCACGACCTGACGTGGGACACAATTTCGGATTCAATTATAATTAATCCAGGTGACGATTCTTCAACCGACTATGAAAGCGACATTAGTTCTTAAAACTAAGTACATATGTATATGTAAATAAACATTTATTATTTAAATTATATTGTTCTTATTTATATTATTTTTATTTTATTATTATGTTTCATACTTATCTCTGAAGTACAAATTTATAATAATTATTTTAAGGTAAAATAAATTCTTAAAAACTCGTAGGTAAAAATTATTCAAACTTGTAAACACTAATCTAAATAATTAACACTAATCTACAATTAATCCCAAAACCCCACAGATCAAAAAATTATAAATACATATATCAAATAAACACTAACACCATAGAATAAATATAAACATAACGCCCCCGGAACCTTTCTGTTGCTAAGCCACAAACCATAAAACATAGAAATAAACAATAATCCCTAAACTATTTGTCAAAGCAAAGTTGAGTTAGGCACTGTAAGATTTAAGGAAAAATGTTTACTCATTAAATAGCTTGTGCACCATTTTTGTTCTCTTAAATCCTCTCTCTGCGCAACCGGCCGTTGGCCAACTGAATTGGTTCAAGCTATACAAAGAATACATTTCAAAGGTATATCAATAAGTTATTTCATAAGGTCCAAGGTGCCTGGCAACACTGTCTTTGTATTGTGGTTGTGTGTGATTTTAGCTCTGTGTATTTTAATTTGTTTTTAATAGTTTTATTTGATTTTTTTTGTTCATAATTAATGTAGTTTTTATATTTGATTTGAATTGCCTGCTCGTGTACTAAAAATTATTTATTTTATTATCTTAAATATTCGATTCTGTGTTTTTAGTGCTAGTGAGTATTACTTAAATGTCATTAAATTAGCATTATATATTTTTTTTTTTGTCCAATTTACATATAATCTCTCTTATTACTTACCTACATATTGTCTATATATCTAACTAACCTACCTACTGTGCATGTTTACTTCTCATTTTTCCCCTTTCTTAAATATTTCATCCTACGTCCTTCCCCTTTCTTCATACATTTTTTTCCACATCAAAACTTACCACTAGACAATTTTAGTGCTTTATTTAAAAGCTTCCTCTTCTAAATGTTATGTTTGTAATTAGTCCCAAAATTCTTAATTAAGTTGTTGGCTCCGGTGTTAAGTCGTTCCGTCTTAAACTCCCTGTTCGTAACTAAATACGTGGGTTTGAATCTCACCAGGACCATACCAATAATTTTTTTTTTTTTCTCTTATTTACTATTTTATTATCTATTTTATTTAAAAATCTGTAAAAACTTTGTATTAAATTTTTTTTTCTCATTTTTATTCCCTAATTTTTTTCTTAATTTTTAATTTAAAAAATCCTAATTTTAATTCTGTTTTTAAACTCTTTTTTTCACTTTTGTTATAATGGATTGCTCTTCTGAAAAGTGTATCGACACCAAGATTGGTGCGCAAACTTTCCCATGTTTTGGTCCTTGCGGTAAATTTTTCCACGCAAAGTGTGTTGGAATTCCCATCTTGACCATTGAGAAAGTTAATAAGTGCGAAGGTGTTTATTGGTTTTGTAAGACCTGCCGAAAAATTTCCATCTCTTCATTAGCTTTCAAAATGTCGGCTTATAAAGCTGACATACTTAAGCTATCCAACAGTTTTGATAGTCTTTTTACTACCTTTCAGTCAACTGTCGCAAATTTACAACTGTACGAAGACCCAATCAATTGGTCTGATGCTTCTACCTCTACCGATAGTAAGATAACGAATTATAATGACTCCGTTTCCTTGCCAGCTATTGCCCTTGAAAGTAATGATGATCAATTGCTTATTAATAAACCAGCCCCTTCTTTTGGTAATAAAAAAACCAAAAAACAAAAAACGCTCTAGGTCAGTTAGTCCTTTCAAAGAAAATCCATCCAAAAAGAAACCTACATCTATAGAATCACCAAGATCTGAGTTACTGAATGAATTGCCATCTACGTCTGCTTCTAGTTCTATTGATAGTCCAAGAACCATCTCAAATGCTCCCATAGTTAATAATGAGCCTCCTATTATCATTTCAAATGCTCCCATAGTTAACATCGAACCTCCTATTATTAAAAACCGCCTCTCTGCTTTGCCTAAACCGAAAGAAATCTACGTCTCACGTCTTCAGCCGGAAACTTCAATCAAAGACATAATCGACCATTTAAAAGACTTTGACATTGATGTTAAAAAACTTAAATGTCAAAAGATTAATAAAGAAAGTAGTCCGTTTGCGTCCTTCAGACTTACAACGGAATTTTGTTTGTATGAAAAGATAATGTGTTCTGAACTCTGGCCTGAAAATGTCATTGTAAGAGAATTTAAACCTAAGACCTCGCAAGCTAAAAATGTACCAAAACCTTCAAAAAACTAGATGGTCTGTCCCTTTACTACCAAAATGTGAGGGGACTTCGGTCGAAAACTCAAAAATTTCTTTTAGCATCTCATGCATCTGATTTCGATGTAATTTTGTTGACAGAAACTTGGCTGAACTCAACATATCTAAATAATGAACTATTTTCCACCGATTTTGTGGTGTACCGTAAAGATAGATATTCTGATCCCTTAGCTTCCGTGGGTGGTGGAATTATCATTGCTGTGCGAAGCGTTTTTCATAGCTGTATATTCCCAATCCCTAATACTGACTCAGTTGATATTATTTGTGTTAAAGTATGTATCGGAAATAAATTCCTTTACATAATAAATATGTACATTCCTCCAAAAAGCCCATTGGAAATATATAATATTGCTTCAAATGCCATTAACTATATTTCTGATACTTGCGAACCTCTTGACGATGTTCTTCTTGCAGGAGACTTTAATCTTCCCGAAATAGAATGGACTCTTTCTGATGACGAAATATGTTTAATACCCACCAGCGTCTCTTCTCCGCAGGAAGCGTTTGTTGACAATGTGATATCTTGTGACTTACAGCAAGTGAGCTGTATAAAAAATAGTTCACCCGTATTCTGAAACTCGTATTTATGACTCGTATTCGACTATAGTCGTATGTTGGTATTCCAGAAGTCGTACATTCGACTTCACTTGTACTAATATCGGGAAACGCAAAACATCGCATACGACTATTCGTATTTCATCGTTATTCCGAATCTCGTATTCGATTTACTTGAAGTCGTATTTGTGTACTTTTTTACTCGTATTAAATTTTCTAGACGAGACTTGTTTTTTTTTCGATAAAAATGGACAAAAAGTTAATGTAAGTACATTGGTACCTCTTGGCAAAATGGTTAGGCGTTAAACTGTCATGCGGAATGTCTGGAGTTCGATTCTCAGCCGCAGCAAAAAGTTTTTCAGGAGTGTAATGCCTCTTGCAAAGAATTGACAAATCCTCTAAGAGTATATCTCTTGTCTTGGAAAGTGCTGCACATTTGCCGTTCGGAATCGGCAGAAAATTACAACCATATGCTAGAGCAAATTTGATAAGTACATTGCTAACATTTTAAATTTAAATTGTTAATCCCCAAGGATCAAATATTGGAGTTTTTCAGCCTCCTCCTGTAATCGACACGATAAGAAGATGAAACTGATATAGTCACAAGCCAGTAACACCACTTAGACCGAGAGCCCAAAGCAATTTTTGGGTGTTATTGATAACAAAAAATAATTAGCATAATTAGATAGGCCTTTTATAGATAATTATTTACAAATGTGAAAGTCTTGCATACTCTAGTGGGCGCAATAGTGCATTAAGTTATAGTGCATTAAGTATGCAGTTCTTTTCAAAGTCTAAAAAAATTGGGATACAAAATTTGGCATAACTTCAAAATGAAGAGCTAAGTGCCCTGATTGCAAATATCGAGGTCCAAGACGTTTTTATGGTGGCCTTCTTAGTGCAAGAAGTAGCCTATTCTTATCGCGTCTGGCAGGCAGAAGGCTGTCTGTAAAACGTCTTGGACCTCGATATTTTCAATCGGGGGCTTAACTTTACATTTTGGCAAGGTTCTTATCATAATTATTTGGACTTGGAAAGAACTGCATACTTGATGCACTATTGCTCCCACTAGAGTATGCAAGACTTTCACATTTGTAAATAACTATAAAAGGCCTATCTAATTATGCTAATTATTTTTTGTTATCAATCACACCAAAAATTGCTGTGAGCTCTTCCTCTTAGTCTAACTCGTACAGACAAAAAACAAAAAGAAAAAACAAATAAAATAGAAGAAGAGCCACTTCAAATCAATGGAGCTCATCAGAATTTCATTATAAATAAAATAATTTAATTGAAAAAACAACATATGACTTTTTCAATTCAAATTTATTGATTTTGACAATTACCTACGGGCGACAATATACGTTGTTTTTTAAAGCTTCTCGTACGCAACGTATACGACTTGAAGAATAACGATTTTGATACGAGACGAGTTCGACTACGAGTACGAGACAAAATACGACTTGTGGAATATGGGTGAGTATTTCTCGACAGTTAGATCTGATATTCGTTACTAACCCTTGTAATTGTGTTGTTGAACTATGTCCAATTCCCATGACGAAAGTTGATAGCTACTATCCCCCACTTTCTGTTTTGATTTCCCATGCTCACACAACTGATTATGACTTTGATAGTGGCTCTCTTGAATTTGACTTCAAGAAAACGAACTTCCCTTTACTCAATGAACTAATTACAAACATTGACTTTGACTTACTTTTGAATGGGAGCATTGATGTGATGGTGTCCAATTTCTACTTAAGTATCTTTGAATGTTTCATTGCATCTATACCTGTAAAAAAATCGAGACACTCGGCCCTAACAACACCCCCCTGGTACACTCATGACCTTCGTAGTCTACGTAACTTAAGAAATAGAACATGGAAAAAGTACCTAATATCTAATAAATTGGATGATTACAACAGTTATTTATCATTATATGAAGAATTCCAATCATTATGCAGAATCCTCTATGATTGTTATATGTTAAAAATGCGATCTTCACTTCTTGTTGACCCTAAACTTTTTTGGAAATTTGTTAATAGCAAGAAAAAATCTGACGGATATCCATCTACTATGAAGTACTTGGATGAAACCAACAACAACCCTCTTGTTATTTGCAATATGTTTTCTTCCTTCTTTAAACTTTCGTTTTGTGATGATGATTTTGAACCTTGTGAGAGTAATTTTACTCATTTGAATAGCTTTTCTCAAAGCTCAATGAGTGATATTATTATCACAGTTGAGGATGTATTAGATCATCTTTCGGGCTTAGACCACGACACGTCCAGTGGACCTGATGGAATTCCGGCGTATATTTTAAAAAATTGTTGCAAACCTCTGGCAAGACCCCTAACGTTTTTATTTCAAAACTCCCTAAAGCAAGCTGTTTTCCCCAAAATTTGGAAAAATTCATTCATTATACCTATTCACAAAAAAGGAAATCGCGGTGATATTTCTAATTATAGACCAATAGCCAAACTTTCTTGCTTACCGAAACTATTCGAAGCTATCATATTTAAGAGTTTTTATTTCAGCTGCAAACCTTTCCTTGCGAGCGAGCAACATGGGTTTATGAAAAAGAAATCTACTGTTACTAATCTCGTTGAATTCACGTCGTTTACAAATAAAACTATCGAGGATGGTCATCAAGTTGACTGCATTTATACAGATTTCAGTAAAGCCTTCGACAAGTTGTCTCATAGTCTAATTTTATATAAGCTTTCATCTCTTGGATTCCCTTCTGCATTCGTTCAATGGATCAGGTCTTATTTGAAGGGAAGGACATACCAAGTTCTCTTTAGAGGAATCGTTTCTGATCCAATTAATGCTGATTTTGGTGTTCCACAAGGTAGTCACCTTGGTCCACTTCTTTTCATAGTATCAATCAATGATGTTGTTTCAATTGTAAAATCATGTAGGGTTCTTATCTACGCAGATGATATTAAATTATTTAAAATCATCAGAAGCCAATCCGATTGTGTTTCTCTTCAAAATGACATAAATATGTTTTCTGAATGGTGCTCATATAACAACCTTTTTCTAAATGTTTCAAAGTGCCAATCAATGTCCTTCTTTAGAAGAAAAAACCCAATATGTTACAATTACAGCATTAATCAAGACATTCTAAGTAAGGTAGAAACAACATGCGACCTGGGCGTTCACTTCTCGCAAAATCTAGACTTTTCACTCCACATTGAGAAAATTGTCAGTAAAGCAAACTCAATGCTTGGATTTATTAAGCGTTGGAGTAAGGAATTTTCTTGTAGTCTTATAACATCTTCGTTGTACAACACCTTTGTTCGTCCCCAATTAGAATATGCTAGTTCTGTATGGTCGCCACTTTACTCAATACACATTGATCGAATCGAATCTGTCCAACGTAAATATGTACGCTTCGCATTAAGTCATCTTGATTGGAGTGACCCAAATCATCTTCCTCCATACAGCAGTCGCCTTCTTCTTTTAAACATGAATTCTCTAGAAAAACGCCGGAAAGTCAGCGATATTATGTTTTTACACCAGCTCTTGGTTGGTTCCATAGATTCACCGGTTCTTCTAGAACAAATCCATTTTAAAGCTAGAAGCCACAGTTCTCGGAACTCTGAAATTTTTCATATAGACTTCCACCGTACCAATTATGATCTCAATGAGCCTTTGACACGTATGAAACATGAGGCTAATATAAACCATGATGTTTTCGATTTAAGTTACTCAAAGCTTACACTTAAGCACAGGTTGTATGGGCGTTCTCATTAAGTATTCGAAACTACTCGTAACGTTATTGTTTTTATAGCTAGTATTATTTGACTTGTAGTTATTTTTGTAGCTACAGATAGTAGATTAATAATTATTATTTCTTTGTTTGTCATATTTGTTAGTTTTTTAGTAGAGTGTTAGGCTATATGTATGTATATTTATTTACTAACAACTAACACCACGCTAAATGATGACTGTGACACGCTGATGTTTCCAAGTATCTAAAGGTGAAAAAACCCGAAGAGAAAAGAAATATTGTTACAAATGCTTGCATTAAGCAGTAGGTACTGATGGCGAAAAAAAAAAAAAAAAAAAAAAAAAAAAAAAAAAGATGGCTTATTGCAAATTTGTCAAACCGCTTTTCTACAAATACTGGGAATATCAAAATTCAGAGTTCAAAATATTTGCAAAAATCATCTCTTAGCTGGAGAAACACCACAAGAAAAACGAGGGGGTGACACCAGATCCAGAAAATATGTACAAAAAAAGATGAAGTAGCAAGCTTCATTAAAAAGCTGAACTGTGTGGAGGCTCATTACACAAGGGAAAACAGTATTCGGCAATATTTCCCAAGTGACTGGAGCGTTAGACTGCTTTGGAGACAGTACAACAATGCAGTCTTAAGGTAAAATATCACTTTTTCTGGGAAATTTTTCGACGAGACTTCAACCTCAGCTTTGACACACCTGCGACGGATGCTTGTTCAGAGTGCATAAGATTAAAGTCCCTAATTAAGTGTTCAGGAAACAAAAAGGTGTTGACAATTGCAAAATATGCAGTCCATAAAAAGAAAGCTAAGGCCTTTTATGATATGCTTCAAAAACCCTCTGAAGAAATTTTCAAGTTTTCATTTGATTGCCAAAAAAATCTTGTTTTACCAAAAGTCCCTGATCAAGCTGCCTATTATTCAAGGCAGCTCTATCAGAACAATCTGACAATTTGTGAAGGAACCTCAAAAAATAAACAAACATCCGACACTGTTAAAATTTGTACTTGGTCTGAAGATCAGCGATTTAAAGGTTCGAACGAAATCGTATCAATTTTATTTTAGTACCTTAAAGGCCTGAATCTTGAAAGTTGTTCTAAAATTCAGATGTTTTCGGATGGCTGTCCTGGGCAGAACAAGAATATAACTGTGATTGGTATGTTAACCAAATGGCTTCTTGAGCTTTCGTCTCCAAAAATAGAATCCATCGAATTCATTTTTCCAACCGTTAGCCATTCGTATTTACCATCTGACAGAGTTCTTGGTCGCATCGAAAAGGAACTTAGGAAAATGGACACAATTATTCATCTAGAAGAATACAAAAAAATATTTTCGAAACATGGACGAAATCTTGGACTTTAAATCTTCGGTTGCCAGAAATGTTAAACCGCCTGGTCAACTGAATTTTCCTTTTGCCTCCTCAAAACGCATCATGCTTTTAAAGTAAAATAAAACTATCGTGGTCAAAGGAGAAGTTAATTATAAAGTTGATTCAGGCAGTTTTAAATCTATCACTAAGAAAGGAAAAAGCTTAAGACTAATCATACCAGAGTTGCTTCATAATAAAGTCCCAGTTAAAGAAGAAAAGCTTAAAGACGTTGAAAAATTACTGGTGAAACATTTTGGAAATGAGTGGAAAAAAATGGATGATCTTCTTTATTACAAAAATGTAATTTTTGCTCCTCAACAAGATGAACAAGAATTTCAAAAGTCATCTGTCGTCTGTTGTGGGGTGCGCACGTGTCGAGAGCTTTCTTTCTTATATTAGTAAAACAATTAAAATGTCTTGCAACTCGTGTAGAAGAAAAATTAAAACCTCTGAATCAAAAGTTATCTGCGGTGATTGCAAAAAAGTTTCGCATATTTCATGTGTAAATATACAGCAGGTTGATTTGGACGATTTAAAAAGGACCAACAAAAGTTGGAGATGTGATAGTTGCATTTCATTGAAACGTCGTGATTCATATTGTGGTGCGTCCTTTGATGGTACATCTCGGTTAATCAATACACCTAAACCGATATCCAAAATCACACTTGAAACGATTCATACTGAACTTCTAGCTATTAAAGAAATTCAAAGAAAACAGATTGATGAACTGCATGCCAAGAACATGGAATGTGAGCAGAAAATTTTGTTTCTGGAAGACAAGGTCAATAACTTGGAACAACAATTGATAGCCAACACAATTGAAATCTACAACATTCCCTCCGTAAGCATCGCTAACTCCTCCAGCTCCAACATTGATCTAGCACTTAAAGTGATTCGTGATGGAATGGATGTTGGTGTGACAGAGAACGATATTGATTACTGTTACATGAAAAAAATTTCGAGACATGATCAGAACTCAGAGAACGACGATCACCAAAGCTTTACCAATATTCTTCGCGTCAGGCTTACAACTCGTCATTGCAAGGAGAAAATTATGAGAGCAAGAAAAGAAAGGAAAAATCAGCTGACAACAAGTCTACTTTGCTCTGAGGTAAAAGCACAGAAGATGTACATCAACGAAGCCTTAACCTACCAGACCCGTTAGTTGTTGAAAGCTGCTAAGTCATGGAAGATCGATAAGAAATATAAATATGTTTGGACCAAAAATGGAATTGTACACATGCGTAGGGACGAGGGAGATAACATTATACGTATTTCGTGTTTAGCTGATTTTGAAAAATTATGAATT
The DNA here is from genome assembly GCA_963931855.1 of Philhelius festivus. NCBI lineage: Eukaryota > Metazoa > Arthropoda > Insecta > Diptera > Syrphidae > Philhelius > Philhelius festivus. Next base: position 140,170,304 of record OZ007556.1, on the reverse strand, counting down.
CTGATAATTTGTTCCCTCGAAAAATTCCAATTGCATGTGTTAATCCAAATAATTCTTCTGATTATTATGTTGACTTTTGTATACATCAAAATATTCGAAGTGTAAGAAGTAATTTTTCTTCTTTATTAACTCAGATAAACTCTTTTATAAATTTGCCAATAGTTATTATTTTAAGCGAAATATTGATTTACGATTACGAATTAAGTTTATATACTATCCCGGGGTATATGCCACCTTTTGGTAATTGTAATGAATCGAACCAAGCGGGGGGTGTTATGGTGTATGTCAAAGAAGGTTATACGTGCGACTGTTCTAAAATTAATATTTCAAGCGCTGATGTTCTAAAACTTTCTTTTAAATATGATAATGATTTGTTTACTATGTTGTGCATTTATAGGCTTCATGAAGTTAACAAAGGTACTTTTATCAATGATTTAAACGATTTACTAAGTGTGTCGAAAGAAAGAAATTTGATTGTGTTGGGTGATATAAATATAAACCTATTAGATGAGTGCGATAATTACACGGAGAGTTATATGTTCCTCATGTCATCTTATGGTCTAAAAAGCATGATCAATGAGCCAACTAGAGTAACTGATTCAACTTCGAGTTGCATTGACCATATTTTTTATAAGGGTAGATAAAAACTTCAATAAGGTTCTTAACAGTGCAGTTTATGACTAGGTATAGACTCACTGACCACCGAATGATTTCACTAAGCCTTAAACTGAATTCAGTTCATTCTAACATTATTAATTCAACTAGAAAGAAACAAACAATAAATTTGTAATAAGTACCTGTTTTAAATTCACTTTGATTTAATATCTACTTTCTATTTTTTATTATTTATAAGCTGAGTTTGTCATATAATTTAATTTTAAGAATTATTCGGAAACTTAAAGATCAAAAGAAAACAACAATTATTTCTTAATAAATAAAATATTATTATTTCTACAATTGATCTTTATTTCTGAAAAGGCCATAACAACTTCAGAAGTGGGATTGTTCCGAAAATTTTGATTAATATTTATATTATAAAGAATTCTGATAATGAACAAATCTGAAATCCAAGATTGGCTTAAGAAGTAAGATGTTGATTTTTCACCAACACCAACACTACATTGACGCAATTGCGGAAGCTGTACAATGAAAAATTCAGGGAGTTAAATCAAAGGGATAACAATTCCATCGAAGATGAAAATTCAGACAATTCTGAAAATAATGAAGAAGATGTATTTGGTCCTTCAATCATTCAGCAAGAACTTCAAAAGAATGATCAAGTTTCAAAAAATACTCCCATAAATCGGTTTATATCTCTAGCAGAAGAAGAAGCTTATATTGATGCACAGCTTAGAGTTTTGGAAAAACGCCGTCGGTTGAAACAATTGCAACAAGAACTCGCTTCCACTCCGAATGTTTTGGCTAACGCAAAATTCGAAGATATTCAACATTATATAACTCCCTTTACTGGTGATGAAGCTTATGACGCCCGTAAATGGCTAGAAAATTTCGAACGAGCTTGTGATTCGGTAAATGGTGACGATGTTTACCGCCTTAAGTCAATTCGACGTTTGATGAAAACGGATTCTGCTGCTGAATTGTTTCTTCGTGTGGATAATTCTACTAATTATCTTCAATTCCGTAACAATTTTTTGTCAAATTTTGGTCATGCGTATACTGTTTCAGAAGTGATTGACAAATTAAGAAAAACCACTTTCTGTTCCTCGAAACTCTCTGTTATGGGATATATTCTCAAAATGCAAGAGTTGGCAGCACGTGCGAATATTGACGAATTGCAAGCCATTCAATTTATAATAGAGGGATTTCAAGATAATTCTGTGAACATTGCTGTGTTGTATCCGGCTTGTAATATACAACATCTCAAACAGCTATCACATCGCTATAGCCAATTGCGTAGACAACGAGAATCAAATGAAGCATTAATTAAGACCCCGTCTACAACAAACGCAACTAAGACAAAACCACCAGTATTGAAGCTGAACTTTGATAATTCTAGGACGCTGTGTTACAATTGCTCAAATGTTGGGCATTTTGCAAGTTCATGTCCTCATCCCAAACGAGAAAAAGGTTTATGTTTTCATTGTGGTTCTAAAGAGCATATTTTGAAAGACTGTCCAAAGAAACATACTAAACGAGTGGCCCTAGTAGATGATTTCCAGTTCAAAAATATCAAAAATACAAATAGAGAAGCTAACAATCATATTTCCGAGATAAATGATGTAAGTGTTACCTTTTTGATTAATGGTTCTCTGCATAGATGTAATACTTTCGTTTCTTTATTTGATTCTGGTAGTCCGATTAGCTTAATAAGAAAATCTGCTGTTCCAAATGATTTAATTAACTAACGGTCTCAATATTCTGGTTACAAAGGATTGGGAAATTTAAAATTATATACTTTTGGAAAAATTCAAATTAAAATAAATATTTTTAATATAAAATTTATGATAGTTGATTTAACTTTTAATAAAATTCCCAAAACAAATTTTGAAATTTTGGATGATTCGAATAAAAATAAAATTAAAATATCAAATAAAGTATTGCATTGTGTGTATAGTTCCACTGAAAATGAGAATTCAAACCTTTTAACTACTTGTGATCTATGTCAACTTTCGAACGTGAATGTTAAAAATCATGTTGCATCAATCAATACTTCGTTAGGTATCGATCATTTTGTTCCGGACATTTTTGCAATTGAAGTAGATACAATATTTTCTGAATGTATAGATATCAATGTTAATTTGAATCAATTCTATCGGAAAGAGATTCAGACAATTATTGAGACTAATTACCTTGACCTTTCAAATATTCCTACCTCTAATGAAGAGAAATATGAAATGAAAATTCATTTGACTTCCGACATTCCAATAAGCTCAGCACCTAGAAGACTTTCTTATGAAGATCGGCGTATTGTCAGAGATATGATTAGTGACCTATTAAAAAAAAAACAAATACGACCTAGTAATTCTCCTTATGCATTTCCAATTGTTCTAGTTTCTAAAAAATGTGGCGAGAAACGAATGTGTGTTGACTATCGACCTCTGAATAGAATCATGGTAAGGGATAGTTATCCATTACCTCTTATTGATGACTGTCTAGAGAGATTGGAAGGCAAGGCATATTTTACAACTTTGGATCTAAAAAATGGGTTTGACCAAGTAAAAATCTCAGAAAATTCAATTCCATATACAGCATTTGTAACCCCAGATGGACAATTTGAATATTTGCAAATGCCTTTTGGTTTAAAAAATGCACCTGCAGTGTTTCAACGATTCATTAATAATATTTTACGTCCATTTATTGATGAAGGGACTGTTGTTGTATATATGGATGATATAACAGTTGCTACCAAAACTATTTCGGAACATTTGGACGTACTTCAAAGATTATTACGACGACTTGCTGAATTTCGACTTGAACTTAAATTCAAAAAGTGCCAATTCGGCTATAATGAAATAGATTTTTTGGGATTCTCCATCAATAAAAAGGGTGTTCGTCCCAACAATAGACATATTGAAAATATAAAGCATTTTCCCATTCCGAAAACTTTAGATCAAGTCCAAAAATGTTTAGGTTTATTTTTATATTTCCGCCGATTTGTCCCGTCCTTTTCACATATCGCTAAGCCATTACGGAATCTGTTAAAACCTGGTGTTAAATTTGTTTTCGATGATTTATGCATTTCAGCATTTTCTAATTTAAGGGATAAGTTAATAACGTCACCGGTTTTGGCATTGTATAACCCAAAACGCGATACAGAATTGCATTGTGATGCAAGTGCTGATGGTTTTGGGGGAATACTTATGCAAAAACAGGATGATAACAAATTTCATCCAGTTGCATATTTTTCACAACGAACAACTGCTTCTGAGTCTCGATTTCATAGTTTTGAATTGGAAACCCTAGCAATCATATATTCGTTACGAAAGTTTCGTGTGTATTTAGAAGGTATTCCGTTTAAGATTATAACAGACTGTAACTCTCTTACGATGACATTGAACCGTAAAAGTGTTAATGCTCGTTGGGCACTTGAACTTGAGAACTATGATTATAGTATTCAACACAGAAGTGGCCTTTTAATGGGTCATGTTGATGCCTTGAGTCGCTATCCTTCAGCTTGTGTTCAAACTTCCAAAAAACTTAAACAAGTTATTTCAGTAATTAATCCAGATGATATAGACATGCAATTGCAAATAACTCAAAACAGAGACGATGATATTGTTCGAACACGCGAACGGTTAGAAAAAGAAGAAGTTCCAAAATTTGTTCTTGATGATGGTTTAGTTTACCGAAAGTTGGATAATGGAAGTTTATTGTTATATGTCCCGAAAGAAATGGAATCATAAATTATAAGGCTGTCTCATGAAAAACTTTGTCATATGGGTGTTTCGAAATGTCTAGACCAAATTAAATTACACTACTGGTTCCCAAAAATGAAAGAAAAAATTGAAAAATATGTACAAAATTGTGTTCAGTGTATAACGTTTTCTGTGCCAACACATTCTTCCAATCGCACTCTTCACCAAATTCCAAAAAAGCCTATACCATTCGATACCATTCATGTTGATCATTTTGGACCTCTCCCGTCAATTATTTCTAAAAGAAAACATATTTTTGTCATTGTAGATGCTTTTACAAAACATGTAAAACTATATGCAGTAAATTCAACAAGTACTAAAGAAGTATGTGCTTGCCTAGATAAGTATTTTGAATATTATAGTCGACCTCGTCGAGTTATTAGTGATCGTGGTTCATGTTTTTCGTCACTTGAATTTGGTTCATATTTACTTCAAAACAATATTGAACACGTGAAAATAGCCACAGCCTCACCTCAAGCTAATGGTCAGGTTGAGCGTGTCAACCGCATTCTTAAGTCTATGTTAGCTAAAATTACAGAACCAATTCAACATTCCAATTGGTCAAAACTTTTGATAAGAGTTGAATACGCTCTTAATAACTCTATTCATTCTTCTACTAGTGTTTCCCCTTGTCAATTATTATATGGTGTAAACCAACGTGGACGTGATGTTGACACACTTTCTGAATATTTAGAGGAAAAACTATTTTTGACTTCTGAACATGACTTAGCTGCATTACGAAAGAAAGCTTGCGATAGTATAGAGTTGCATCAACAAAAAATGTCTGAATACTATGCAAATGCGCATAAACCACACGTAACATTTTCAGAAGGAGATTTTGTAATGATTCGAAACATTGATACAACAGCTGGTAGTAATAAGAAATTTATCCCTAAATTCCGCGGTCCATACAAAGTACATAAAGCCCTCCCAAATGATCGATACGTAATCAGAGATATTGAAAATTGTCAGTTAACTCAAATTCCTTATGACGGTGTAATTGAAGCTTCACGTATGCGTTCCTGGGTTGATTGGAGGGATTCTCATAGTTTGAATTCTAGTTTAAAAAGGTAATACATTTAGATTAGGTATAGCACATTCTCTTAAAATAATTTAATTTTTTTTTTGTTTTGTTTTTATTCCATTTTTTTTAATAATTTTTAAATTTGATTGTAAAATTCTAAAATTGACAACTTGATCCAGTCGATCAAAATAGTCAGGATGGCCGAGTTGTAATAAGTACCTGTTTTAAATTCACTTTGATTTAATATCTACTTTCTATTTTTTATTATTTATAAGCTGAGTTTGTCATATAATTTAATTTTAAGAATTATTCGGAAACTTAAAGATCAAAAGAAAACAACAATTATTTCTTAATAAATAAAATATTATTATTTCTACAATTATTGATCTTTATTTCTGAAAAGGCCATAACAAATTATAGCATGCTGAAAGCTAAATTAACGTTTGAATTTTGGGAGCCGGTTTATTCCGAAAGTGACCCATCTTCTGCTTTTGACATATTCCTTTCCATTTTACAGAATCATATAAAGTCTTGTACTTTTGAGTCCATACATATTTCAAATAAGAAAAAACACCTGAAACCATGGATGACAACCGCCCTTCTATACAAAATAAAAAGAAAAAATCGTTACGCAAAAAAAATAGCTAAACATCCTGATAACAGTAATTTAAAAAAATACTATAAAAAATTATGCAAAATAGTTACTTCCAATGTTAGAGATATACGCAACAATTACTATTTAGATTTATGTTCGAACGTGCTAATGGCAATAGTAGAGAGGAATGGAAGGTTGTAGATTGCATATTGGGTAAGCAAAAACAATCTATAGAAATAAAAAACCTCGAAATTGATGGAATCTGTTTATCTGACTCTGAAAGCATTTCTAAAAAGTTCAATGAACACTTTACTGAAATTTCAGAGAATTTAAAACCATCCTTTGAACGCTATATTTCTTGCAGCTGTAACGTTTTTGGTAGTCTTATTCTCAATGACATGCAAGCAAATAGTTTTGTATTTGATACAATTAACTCTGGTGAGCTTTTCAAATTAATAACATATACAAAAAATAAAAATTCATGTACAAGTGATGACATAACAAACTTGTTTTTAAAAAATGTTGCTTGGCAATTAATTGACATATTAACTTACTTGTTTAACTCAAGTATAATTAAAGGTTGTTTTCCCCAATACCTTAAATGTGCTGAGGTTATTCCCTTATTTAAAAAAGGCAATAAAAATAATGTCTCTAATTACAGACCTATTTCCCTTTTACCTACTTTCGCAAAACTTTTTGAAAAGCTGATTAAAACCAGAATGCTTTGTTTCTTAGATCGTAATAAGTTCTTTAGTGCTAACCAATTTGGCTTTAGATCTGGTTTGTCAACAGAGGATGCAATTCTCAGGGTATGCACTCATCTATATCAAGGGTTAAACGGAAATCTATCGACAATGACTTTGTTTATAGATATGACTAAAGCCTTTGATATGGTTGATCATCAGATATTGCTTGATAAATTGTTTAATGCTTGGTTTAGAGGACCAATGTACAGTTGGCTAACTTCTTACCTTAAAGATAGAACACAAAAGGTAAAAGTAAACGAGATTCTCAGTAGTTCTAGAGTTTTAAATAATGGCGTGCCCCAAGGATCTGTACTTGGCCCGGTTTTATTTTTGATCTACATCAACTCGATCTTTAAGCAACAATTTAATGGCTTAGTAACTGCGTTTGCTGATGACATAGCTTTCACTTACATGTATCCAAATAACTTTGAATGTGTTGTTAAGATAGGGGAAGATTTAGAAAAATTAAGGATGTGGTTCGTCGCTCACAAGTTAATTATAAGTGAAAAAACCAAATTGCTTACTTTTAAAATATCCGGTACCATTTTAAGCGACTATAATCTTTTTTTTTCATGCGCATGACTGTAAAAAATTCAGCTTACCGCTTCACAATTGCAGTTTACAAAACTTCGACAGCAGAAAATCATGCTCTAACACGTGTTTTAAAATTGAGTCAGTTAAAAATTTTAAATATCTAGGGGTGTTAATAGACCACAACCTGAATTGGAAAGATCATTTTCAAACAATAAAACACACATGTGTCTAGTTGCTAGAAAAATGTATCTAATTAAACCTTATTGTTCGAAAAAAGTTCTATCTAGTATTTACTATGGTCTTGCACACTCTAAGTTACAATATGGCATTACCAGTTGGGGTGGGACTTATTTTAGCACACTGGAACCTGTTCTCATTGCTCAGAAACATTTGGTTCGCATTCTCTCTAATTGTAATCGTCGCACTCATAGTTGGCCTTTATTTAAGAAACTTCCAATATTACCATTAAGGCATTTATATATTTTCAAAGTACTTAGAGAATTTTTTAAGCAAAGTGGCAATATTCCAAGTAGAAATAATCAAACATACAACTTACGAATAAACAACTTGGCTTTTGTTAACATACCAGTAGCACGTACAACTCATTTTTTTAACTTTTACACGCATACTGCCCCAACATATTTTAATAAGCTTCCATTTTCAATTCGTGTTATCCTTAACAAAAACGTTTTTATCAAACAAATTAAATATTGGTTATTTACTTTTGATCATACAAATATTGAGTCAATATAGTCAGGATTTCAATGAAAAGGTGGCATAAGATGGATTTTTTTTTTTTAAATGTTTTCACTTTACTCTTTTTCCTCATTCTTTTATATTGTTTGCTTTTTCATATTTACTTAGTATACTTTTGAATTACATTATTTAACTTTCTTTTCATTATGTTCAATTAAATACTTTTTTTCTCTTTTTACTTGCGATATAGGTACTATAGGGCAAGTTCTGCATTTGGAAAAAAAATCGAACTCGAGCTTTTGATCAAAGTTGACATTACGATGATAGCGAAGACGAAAAAAGTGGGTCCGACAATTCCGTCTGTCTGTCTGTATGTCTGTATGTCTGTATGTCTGTATGTCTGTATGTCTGTACCTCGAACTACAGCCTAAACCACTCGACCTATTTCTTTCAATCTCGGTAGTTAAGGGTCTTCGGTAATTCCCTAGAGGAGAAATTGAAATTTTTTTTTTAGCTCCAAAACTAAGGGTACCCCCCATACACCCGCAATGCAAAATCTTATTTATCTCGAAAACGGCTCTAACGATTTTGATAAAAAAAATTAGGTGTGATATTATGAACATGGACTATATTTTGGTGAAAAAAAAATTTGGGGGGAAATGTTATTAGGGGTACCTGTCATAGAACGGTTTTTTTGATTTTCGACTTTCTCACCAACGGCTCTAACGATTTTAACCAAAATTTTTATGCAGGAGCTGCTTTGCATTTGAAAAAATATAAACTAAAAATTTTTTCGAAAAAATAGTTTTTGGATTTTTAAAAAAATAATACAATTTTTTTTTTGAAAATTCAATATCTTGAAAACCGATACACGATTAAATTTTTAGATTACGCTTAAAAATCTATTTTATTAAATAATAACAATTTACATATAATTTTTTTTTATAAAAATTTTAAGGAAAATTTAGTACACAAAAAACATGTTTCAGTGTGTCTGTATGTCTGTACCTCTCACTACAGCCTAAACCACTGGACCTATTTCTTTCAATCTCGGTAGTTAAGGGTCTTCGGTGATTCCCTAGAGGAGAAATTGAATTTTTTTTTTTAGCTCCAAAACTAAGGGTACCCCCCATACACCCGTAATGCAAAATCTTATTTATCTCGAAAACGGCTCTAACGATTTTGATAAAAAAAAATTAAGTGTGATATTATGGACATGGACTACATTTTGGTCAAAAAAAATTGGGGGCAAAATGTTATTAGGGGTACCTGCCATAGACCCGCTTTTTTGATTTTCGGCTTTCTCATTAACGGCTCTAAGGATTTTAACCCAAAATTCTTAGCAGGAGTCCCCTTAAGTTTAAAATAATATTGTATATAAAAATACAAATATTCGAAAAAATATTTATTGGGTTTAAAAAAAAAAAAAATTTTAAATCAATATCTTCAAAACCTATGAACGATTATTTTTTGAAATTATTTCCTAAAATCAATATTATTAAATACTTAAAATTCGCATCCCACATTTTTTTAATGAAAAATTTTAGAAAAATTTCTTATATAAAAATTTTATTTAATAATAAAACGATTTTTTAAAGTTTATTTGCATAAATTCATACTTTTCCGGAAACCAGACGGAAATTTTATGCATTTGAACATTATTATCTCATTAAATCCATGTTTTATATTTATAAAATGTATCTTAAATTCCAAAGTACTTTTACATAAGAGCAAGTTCGTGCGATCCAGCCGTGCATTTTATTTAACCTTGTAACTGATGTCACCCCACATCAGATTCATTCATACTTATTTAAATTTATTGAAGTGTCGTTCAACACTAATTTAGAACTTTATGTTCCTTAAATTATAGAACGGCTACTTGTTTATTCATTCTTAATACTTTCGTTAAGTTATGCTTTTTGTAATATCTTTTAATTTTAAGTTGTTGTGAATAAAATGAATTATCTATCTATCTATCTATCTAAAAATGATGAAGGGGAAATTGCATTAGAGGAACAAGAAGTTTTCACAATTTAAAAAAAATTCTTTTCCTTCATTAATTTAAAATTTGTGAACTAAACTAATTAATATTTTCGGCAATATACAATAAAAGGTCTTATTTAAGATAAGGAAAGTGTTTTCATTGTTTTTTTTTTTTTCAAAAGTGAACATTTTTACAAGAGTTGGTAACAAAACTCTTCATATCCAACTTTTCGTATATTTATTGGTTTCAAAACTAATCATCTCCATGCTTTTACACCAAAACTCATCATATCCAAATTAAATTTTTAAATAACTTCTAAAAGGAACATTAAATAGATATATTTTTCTTTTTAATCACAGCATACAGAATGACAATTCTTTAAAGAGATACAATATTAAGTTCTGCAAGTACTTTCTTTAAGCCGTAATAAGTTTTTTCCTTTTTTTCACAAAACGAGTTTGAATGGATTTGGCGAGTTTTGGTTCTCACCTACTCAATTACATTGCAGCTTAAACTATCTCAATTGCTCACAAAAGTCTCGCTAATCCAGGAAGAAGAAAAAAACAAAAACAAACCAAAATTAAATTTAAGTAGTTCAAGATGTTTTAAAACAGGTTTAGAGCATAAACATAGAATTTGCGTTTTTATTTTTTTTTGTCCACTAGTCGACGCACTGTGCGCCGCCGGTTTAAAAATGGATTGAATCATCTTCCAGGAAATGTTTTTCAAACTGAATCGGAGGGATGGTGTAATCGATGATGTTTGGAAGTCGCCCAAGCAGAGTTCGGGGAATCAAGTGACCGAACAAAACGTCGAAAAACAGAGAAACTTCGAAAGAGTGTGTTCTTTGATGAACTGACAAACGCAGCACAGATGAGTCAACAAGCAGCGGGAAATATTGATGTCGCAAAAGTGATGGAGGTTGTGAGCAAAACTCCAACCAGGGCTATGAAGTTCCGGAAAGCAGCTGCGATTGGCAGTAAAACCCTGAAAACTGAGAAACACACTCCTGAAAACGTTTTGAGGATATTCGTCGAAGCTAATTTAACTGCTAGTCAATACGAAGTGATTCATCAGGCCAACAAAGATATATATCCGTGCTATACCTTCGTGTATAAAGCTAAACAGGATTGTTACCCATCAAAAAGCGTAAGTGAGACAGTTGCCGAAGTGAAGCAACAAGATTTAGTGGATCACACAACATCACGTTTATATAAATATTTGGAACCACAACTCCAACAGTGCCTTGAGACCAGTGAAACAGATTTAGAGCTCATATACAAGTGGGGATGCGATGGGTCTACTCAAAGCCAGTATAAGCAGAAATTCGAAGATGACGATAATAGTGATGCAAATATATTTTTGAGTTCCCTTGTACCTCTTCGTCTCAAGTATGGGAGTCAAATCTTATGGCAAAACATTCACTCTTCATCACCGAGATGGTGCAGACCAATACGGATTCGTTTTGTAAAAGAAAATAAGGACATAACCAATGAAGAAATCGAATACGTTGAAAACCAGGCCCAAAATCTTCAATTAACAAAAGTAAGCGACAATATAAGAGTCAACCATGTACTGCTTCCAAGTTCCAACAATGGTCGATGGAAAAGTGTGTAACGCAGCTACGAATACTGCATCTACATTACATTACATTATATTACACGCCAGGATTAGGTTTTTTTGATGTGTAAACATCTTTCCCGGCGGTAGAGTGAATCCAAAACGTGGGTAAAACTTGTAACCCGTTACGGTTACACGTTACGGTTACACGTTACGGTTACACGTTACGGTTACACGTTCTGTATAGCAACCTACCTTACCGACGATTGCATTTAACACCATGTTTACATTGGAAATATTGCGAACTTACGACATCGTGTTTACATTAGCCGTGTTTTATTGGTTAGTGAATACACTACATACCTATCAAAATTTAACATTGAAAACAACAACAAACGATTGGTGAATAAAAATAAGCTAGTAATTGAAATGGATAATTTAGTGAAGATAGAGTTTCGGATGTTGAAATGTGGGAGGTATTTAGGTGGTGTCCGAAAAAATATATGTGGCATACTTGAGGGTATGTTCGTTGGTATTTATTTTGTTATACTTTGCCGTTACTAATCCAAAATGTGATCGCTCCGAAATTTACAGAACAAATATTTTTTCAAATGCAAAACTTTAATTCATACCATAATTCCGGCTTTACACTACTGCCATTAATTTTGTCATAAAATATTGAATTAATTTACGCGATTGGTTTCGATAGATATATTTTATCAGTTCACTGGCATTTGTTCAAAAATGTCATGTAATTGCGGCATTATGTTGAATTTATATAACCACTGAAAAAATTGCACATTTTAGTTGAATTAATACGATGTTAAGGCTGTTTTAGTATGGAGCTAGGTTAAGACAACGATTTTGCAAAATTTTAATCAGACACAGCATCATACTTTCTCTACACTTTTATTGAAGTTAAACTCTCAGAATAGGTACCTATTTTATTTTGTTAGTATCGTTCTAACTTCATACTGTAAGACATTTTCATACACTTTAACATTAATGTAAATATATTATTTTGTATTACTTAGTAATATCTTTCATTCAAGTATTGACTACTTATATTATTAATAAAGTTTTTCCTGAAAGAAGAAGTCATTGATTTTTAATTAATTTAGAAATATTTTGCATAAAATAATTCAATATACTTTTCTTGTGTTCAAATCAATTTGAGGTTTTTTTTAAATAATCTCTCATAATATGACTCTTTAACATTTAAAAACGTCAAAATAGGTCTGTTTTCTTAGTTTTTTGCACGAACTACCATTGTTTTAAGGTTGCTCAGAATCAATTTATTAAAAGAAATTGCCTTAGACTAGGCGGTTTCTTAACTGTTTGGTTCAAGAAATTAAAAAGTTTGTGTTTTGACACAAACAAAACGATTGCCTAAAATGAGTTCGCTATTTTGCGTAACATATAATTATATGCACCTGCGCGGACATTCAACCAAATTGTTCATGTGTTTTCTATAAGTATCCAAGCAGTTGTGCAACTAAAAATTGAATGTGCGCTCCTAGCCTTAGGATGATATTAGTTAAAAAATATTTAAAGTTAGAAAACTACTTTAAAGTTAGGAAATATATAAGAAGTATAATACTACTACCTTAATAAGAGGCTGTTTAAAATTTTGCGCCAATATTATTTTATTGAGTACAATGTTTTTTTTCTCCAATACTCCAATGTGAGAACATTTTGAGTAGATTGTAGAAAAAATATATATTTTCGCACTTTTGTAAGTTTTAAATCAAATTTAACATAGAAAAACTCTAAATCAACTCGATCTGCATTTTCATGAATATTTCAACTCCAGCTTAAAACGAGATACAGATCTTTCGAACACATCCGTGTAAGTTAATTCAACAAGTAGGAAGGAAGAGTGAGTTAAAGAGTGAATAAAGCGTTTTTTTGGTGCTTGTATTACTGCGCTAGATATAGATTACCAATAAAACGCGCCTATTGGAAACTTTGAGTACTGCAATCTCGATTTTATTACTTTTCATTGCTGGCTAGAACTAAATTCAATCCATTAACGAAAGATTTCATAGTGTGTTCATTCAATGTTTTTTAAACAAAATCCAGTTCACGTTAGTGATGGACAATTAAATTTTATTTTATGCTCCCAAAAATGTATTTTCAGAATTGACATTAAATAAAATGTACGATTGGGTCGCACGAACTTGCTCTTATGTATTTGCAAAATCGTCGTTTTAACTAAGTTTCATTGTAAAACAGCTTTAATATCGTACTAATTCGACTAAAATTTTGCATCTTTGTCTTTCTAGAAAAAATTTGGAATTTTGTTTCTAAATCCAAAAAAAATAATACTCAAACTTTTAAGGAGCTTTAGCATAAAAAATACGATCAAAATCGGTTGTACCGTTTACGAAAAATCAAAAACTTAAAAAAATGTTCCAAAAACCATTTAAAATGTTGTTCAGGGCAATCAGTTGACATCTACAACGAAATATTCTCGATACGTCAAAATTTAATTTGTCCTCTATATCTGCCATATACCATATAATTATTTTAATTATCGAATTAAATATTCTTTATTATATCAAAGTATACTTTTGGCATTCACTATATCAAAATATAGATCGTTCTCCATCTCTCAAGCCATGAACTGAATGATGACTGCGAACTTCAATGGATTAAAAAAATTAGGTTCTGCCACTTATAATTCCATTACAAGGTGGAAATGATGTCAATCATTTTTATAAATCTCTGACGAAGGGAGTAAGATAAAGTACAGAAACCTAAAAAAAAATTAAAGGATTGGTTTGATTTTGATAAGATGAACTCTCCATCTAGTGGTTTGTCAAAAAAAAAAGTTTTGACATTTTCGCTGCATGATAAGTATATTTGTTGGCGGCGTTAAGCCATAAAACATTGTTCAAATGCATGACAAGCACGTGCAAGTCTATTATTTCAGTGGCAAGAGGACGTTGCCCTTTGTGAGTTTTTTTTCTGTAAAATTGTGTTTTTACGAATTTCTTTGAGATTTTTTTAAATTTTATCCGAGTAATTTGTTTTATTTTGTCTGTCCATTTCATCATATAATTTTCGTTTGCTGTTTTAATATTTTAATCAGTGCTTATTATGCTGTGCTGTGTTCTCATCTCTTGCAAATGAACCAATAAATGCATGATCAATCATCAATCTTGCATATACAATATTTCTATGCAGTACGCTAGATTGAAAGGATTTGGATTTTTCTTCAAGCCTACATCCGATCTATATGTGTGACTTTTTAATAATATATGTACTTACACGCGTGCTTGTCATGCATTTGAACAATGTATATCTAGCTTTAAACGCAATTGCTGAGGTTGAGAAAAAGGCGGAGTTATCGTTCATTCTGCTTTGTGGTTTTCTTTTTTATATTTGGCGTTCGCTCAGTGAAATTCACTTAACTGAGTAGAGTAAGGAGTGTGAAAAGATGTCTCCTTTTTGCATGAACAAAGTTAATTTACATTAAAAATCGCTGTGTTTAAAAGCACTGATGTACCTACTCGAAATTAAGCCAAAAGAGAAACAGAGATTAAAATCGGATTCGTGTAAAAACAGTCTATTTTATATCAGATAACATCCCTGTTTGAATATATGTAAGTGCAAAAAGCAGCATCCCTGTTTAAACATAAGTCAAACAAACTTTACGTTACGCAGCGAAGTCCACTTACTCCTAACACACGCCACGAACTACTTCATCGAAGCATATTGTCAATAAGGTTTTTGGGTTGTGTGAAATGAATAAGTGCCGACACGGCACACAGTGTGTCGATTGTATGGCGGTAGTGGAAAAAAATCTGTTTTTCAAAAGTAAGGTAACTGTGCACAAAAATTGGTTATTAAATCCAATAAATAAGGGATTTTCATCAATTTGAGGAATTTTCACTCCCCTTGCCACGCCCACTGCTGACAAAAAGTTGGTTTAACGGAAACTTCCGTACGATAGTGAATTCAAGTATTAATATTCTGGTTAGTTAAGAAATTGTAAATTAATAAAATCGTGAAGTACGCCCACTGCCACGCCCACTTTTTCTATAAAATAGCTTTTTCTTAAACTTCTCGTAGGATATTGAAAAAAAGTGTCCAGAATTGATGTGTGTGATAAAAAAATTAATTTGAACCGAAGTCCACCCACTGCCACGCTCACAATTTTATTATTATTAGTTGGAAGCCAAACATTACAAAAAATTTTTGATTTTTACGTTATACAAAAGTTGTAATATTTTAAAGGTTTAGGAATGTTCCCAAAGCACAAAAACTACGGAATATATCGGCATAAAAGATTTTGCAAAATAGAATGAATATTTTTATTATTGACAAAAATAGTTATTCATAAAAAAAGTAATATCAAAAGGAAAAACTGAAAAATAAACAATTAAGAATAAGATTTGGAAAAATAAAAGAAGTTCTCAACCAGACTCCGTGGCGTCTCGCAAAATGATCGCCGTTTCGTGTACAAGCCTTCCACCTACGTTCAAGATTTTTGAAAAGGAAGCATACTTTTTCCAACAAAATCGTTCTTAATCTTTAAATCATTCAATATAAATTCAAAAACACCTTCAACTTTTGTGTTTTTATTAAATGAAATCCATTTTTTGATTTTTTTTAATTTTTTATGGTTTGACCTTGCCCTACAAAAAGTCATATATTTTGAAGGCTAGCAAGAAGTAGCAAGAAAAGTAAACATTTTCTCAAAGCACAATAACAATAAAACATAACGACATAAAACAGTTTGCTAATATTTTTGGTTTTGTTTGTTTTTTTTTTTTTTTTTTTTTTAAATACTTTTCGTGCTTTTGCTCTTTTGCCAGCGCTTATAAATGTTTGAGCACAGAGAAAAAAGGTGACCTTTTAATTTAATGTCATCTGCAGGCTCCAAAATACCTTCTACATTAAATTTTCTTAACACAAACTGCAAAAGATTTGGAACTTTGATTGATGGAGCAGACAACCATACCTGAAAAATCTCTCTATTTGAACCCATTATGTTAAAAATGCATGAAAATAATAGGTTGTATTAAGGAAAAAGGCAGGTAAAAGCAGATGAATCTTACTTTTTTTAAAAGATCTTAATCTTGTCTTTATTTTCAAAAATATTTTTTTACAACAAGTGATGACACGCGAAAAATATGTCTATTCAAATAAAGCACTCTCTACGCAATAATAACCTTGATTTTGACCTTGATTTAAGACCCTACAACTTGCAGTTAACGAAATAAAAAAAAACGTTAGAATAACTGTACTTATCAGAGATCATGAAAAAATTAAAACTCAATTTGTTATTCTTTATAAATCTTGAGCGCGACGCATATTGCTTCGCTCTATAGTTTTCTCTTATTTTGAGCTAGCCAGTTAAGGTGACATTCAGAGCTGCGCTTATAGCTGGTGGCTAAGCTTTATCATAAAAAACCTTTTGGATAATGTTCTCGGGATTGTTAGCTTCAATTTGGCTTATTTGGAAACAAGAAAGTAAACATTTTTTTTTTGATTTTTTTCCACTACACAACGCACTGTGCGGCAGTTCGCAACTGCTTGGTTTGAGCAACTAAAAGGTTTGTGTTTCGACTAAAAGGCTCTGTTTTTTAATAAGGAATAATCATAGATGTCTATAGTTTCTATGTGTAAAGCTACATATGTAGAGATATTTTTAGATACATTAAGGGCCATTTGCTGATACGAAACTTAAATATTTATGTTCAACTTAAGCGCTTATGTTCTACTTTTTCATCTACGTAAACTGTCACATAAGAGTTTATGTGGAACATAAGTACTTATGTTACGTATCAGCAAATGGGCCTAAGTACAAGTGAAAGGGTTAAATTGTGGGAAAAAAGTGGCTTCCATTTGAATATATTATGTACATACATATCTAAAGTCACAAACTAAATAGTACGATTGCATTGTATGTTTATTGTGTACGTTCGATAACAAAAATTTGGCACTCGGATCAACGTCAACGTTCATGTTTACACATCTTAACCGTGAGTCCTGGCACTCACACTTTTTTTTTGAATTTCTACTGCATCTGTCGTACAAACTAAAAGCGGAAGTGCATAAGGGTCGCGTAACATAAAAAAGTGACCGGGAAAAAATGCAAGCAGCCAAGAGACAAATACAAAAAGAGTTCCACGATAAAATGGGCTTACTAGTGGACATTCCAAAGGCTGGGTATGGCAACACTAATGACGGCAACACCTCGCGCAGATTTTTTAATAGCCAAGAAGAAGCAGCTTCCATTACAAGCGTGGATTTATCATTAATACAAAAATTCAAAATTATATTAGAGGTGATATCCTCTGGTTATGAGATAGATCTTCAAAAATTCGCAAAATTTACGATGGATACTGCTAAATAATACGTAAACTTGTATCCATTGCAGCCTATGTCTCCAATAGTGCATAAGATTTTAATCCACTCTACCGGTGGCATTTCCCATGCATTGTTGCCAATCGGAAAGTTGTCCGAAGAAGCTGCTGAAGCTAGAAATAAGCATTTCCGCCAATACAGGGAACACTTTTCACGAAAATTCTCCAGGACTGCATGCAACGAGGATGTGCTTAAACGGCATTGACGTCAGACCCTTATCTCAGTAGTTTAAGGACAAGCAAGACAAAAAAACAATCGTTTTCAAAGGAGGCTCTCGAATTTTTGATTGCAAATACCAATGATGAAGATGTTAATGATGATGTTTCTGATGAAAGATGAAAAATAAATACATAATAAAATAAAAACTATAAAATTAAATTAATCCTGGTCATTTTTTATTCATCATCATCATCGGCTCGACAACCGGGTTCCGGTCCTGGCCTCTTTCAACAAGTCTCTCCACCTATCCCGGTCTCTAGCCGACGCCATACAGTTGCGCACCCCAAGGCTTCGGGCGTCCTGGTCTACGCCATCTCTCCAGCGCAAGCATGGTCTACCACGCTGTCGTCTACCATAGAATGTACCACAAAGAACTTTCCGAGCAGGTTCCTCTTCGCTCATGCGAGCTAGGTGCCCTGCCCACCGGAGTCTACCGAGCTTAATTTTTGTCACGATATCTGCTTCTAGGTAGATTGCGTACAATTCATGATTGTACCGTCTCCGGAATCGTCCTTCCTCACATATGGGGCCAACAATTCTCCTTAAGACTTTTCTCTCGAACGCAGCTAAGAAGTCGGAGTGCCTTTTGCTAAGCACCCAAGTCTCGGATCCATATGTGAGTACTGGCAGGACCATGGTCCTGTACAGCAGCAGTTTTGAAGTTATGGTGAGATTTCTGGATTTGAAAAGCTTTGACAGACTATAGTAGGCTCTGTTGGATTTGAGAAGCCGCCCTCGTATTTCTTCTTCTATATTGTTTTCGGCTGCTACTATTGACCCAAGGTATTTAAAGGATTGCACCACTTCAAATTCGTGCTCCGCTACCTTGATTGTTTGACCAACTGTTCTTCTCGCATTCGACGCCACCATGTACTTTGTTTTACCTTCACTAATGTGCAGCCCCAGATTTTGTGCCGCCTGCTCGATCTGCATGAAGGAATCGTGTACAGCTTGTTCGGTTCTTCCGATGATGTCAATGTCGTCTGCGTAAGCTAGTAACTGGCTGGACCTGTTGACGATGGTCCCTCTTGTTGCCGTGCCAGAGTCACGGATTGCTTTCTCCAACGCCAGGTTGAAGAGGAGGCAGGCCAAACCGTCCCCTTGTCGGAGTCCATTAAAGATGTTGATTGGTCTGGATAGCAATCCGGCTATTTTTACTTGGCTTGTTACGTTGGTCATGGTCAATCTACATAGTCGTGTCAATTTATTTGGGATGCCGAATTCTCTCATGACTTTGTAAAGTTCTACCCTGGCTATGCTATCATAGGCGGCCTTAAAGTCTATAAACAGGGATGTTAAATTCTAGACATTTTTCCATCGCCTGCCTAAGGGTAAAGATCTGATCAGTTGTTGATTTGCCTGGAATGAAACCACACTGATATTGTCCGATGACGGTTTTAGCGTATGGGGTTATCCGGTCTTGTAGGATAGAGGAGAGTATCTTATAGGCGGTACTCAACAACGTGATACCTCTATAACTGCAGCACGCTGTGACATCTCCCTTCTTATGTATGGGGCATATTATGCCTTTTCGCCAGTCTTCTGGCATTTCTTCCTGCTCCCATACGTGCACTATAATATCATGAATTGCTTGACGTAAGGCTGGCCCGTCGTGATGAAATAATTCGGCTGGTATGCCATCGGCTCCCGGGGATTTGTTCTGTTAAAGCCGGCCTATAGCCTTCTCAACCTCTTCTATGCTTGGTGGCGGCAACATAGGGTATTCTTCTTGAAGTAGTGGAGCCTCCACTTCTGCAGTGAGCTGACCATTTAGCAATTCATTGAAGTACACTTCCCATCGCTCCAGTATGCTTTCAGGATCGGTGATCAGATTTCCCTCTCCGTCCTTGCAGTATGTGCAGCGTGGTGTGTACTGCGTCATGTTTCGGATGGATTGGTAGAACTTCCACGCCTGGTGCGGACCTCGCTCTCATTTTTTATTACTTGCTATAAAACAAAAGTTGCGGAAGTAAAAACAAAAAAGGATTAATATGTATATTCAATAATTGACCTGTACTCATAAAATATACAACTAATCCACATCTCGAATTCTTCGTATTTTGGATTAAGAGGGTCGCAGGTATTTTAGACTTGGTAACCTGCATACTGGGACATAAAATTTTGGAATGAAATTTGAACACCCGGATTAAGAAAATTTCACTCATAAAAAAAGGAAAAAAGGAATTTTCTAGGAAAAAGTATCTTTCAGTTTTTTTCTAATTTCTTATAAACTATGACATTTATCGGAATGAGGTTTTTAGTATTTGACTAAAAATATATCAGGTCATTGAATATTGACAAAAAAAAAATGTCCTTGATACAAAATTTTTTTAAAAAAATAAATTAAAAACCGAAAACAAATTTTTTTTTTCTAAATTTCAACTTTAAAATTTAATTTCTCAAAAACTATTTAATTAAACAACTTGAATCAAAAAACAAAACAAAGAATAAAATATTAGCTTTAAAAAAATTATAGCGCAGTGTTGTACGTGCGTTTTTTGATTTTTAATAATTTTTTTTCTTTCGGCTAATCGGGATTGGCATTTAAGTGGGGTTTACTGTACCTAAAAAATTAAAATTTATCCTTCCAAATAACTTTTTAGTCATTTGGTACCTATTTGATATGAAAAATGTGCCCAAATATTTTTGGCCAGGTTTTCGACCAAAATACCGCACTGTGAGACGGAGCTACTCGTACGTGCTACACAGCGGATTCCACGAATGACATTCTGCATGAACGATTTGAGAGTAAGTTTATCTCTTGTAGAGGTGATATCAATTCGCCAAAAAGGTCATGTGATTTTACTCCGATACATTTTTTCTGTGGGGTTTCCTGAAGTCGCAGATCTATACGAATAAACCCCAATCGACCGATGCCCTTATAGGGCATAAGGTCGTCGCACAAATTCAGCCGGATCTATGCGGAAGAGTTGTTCAAAATTGATCGACTCGAATCCATGCCATCGTAAGAAACCTAGACATACATTTGAACGTTGTCATATTGCATTCGAAATGGCATACATCGGCCTTTCGAATTAAAAAGAATTTTGCTAATACCTCGCACACAGTTTGTTTTATTCCATTTCAACCGCAATTATTGAAAAATCGTTTAATGAAGATATGAGTGTTTCTGCTCAAGGATTGGTATTTTTCCTTTCAAGTTGTATCGTTTATTATTTTATTTCCTGCAAAAACTCCTTGCATTCGAGAAATGTCTGTTCTTCAAAAATTTTAAATTTTCGAATGTTTTAATCTTAATGGAGATTTTGTAGCAAAATTGATTCATGGTTAATATCACGAATATTTTTTATCAGCAAAGTATTATAAGAGTGGGATATCAAAAACTAATACTTACTACGTAAGTTCCACATAAAGGTAAGTTGAAAATACTTAAAATGAAGACTTATGACTCGTATTCATGCGAAAGGTAAACTAATTACGAGCTTTACTTAGTTTGAGCAACTTTCACATCGCTGATTACGTTGATAAATAAATATAACACATTATGTAATTATAGTACATATATTACACATTTTATTTTTTTTTAACAAAATAATGTTTAAAACTTAAATAAAAAAAAATAAAAATACTTTAATAGTACCTACAAGGATTTTAGATTTCTTCTTAAAATTTTTCCCGATGGGTTTTTAGGAATTTCATTTATGAACTGGACACCACCCTCTAAATGTTTATAATGAGCTACTTTTTCTGCTACAAACTCCTTGATTTCTTCTTCACTAGCTTCAACGTTCGGTTTGAGAACTACAAATGCCTTTGGTACCTCGCCATGCTTGCTATGGGGAATACCAATGACACCAGCTTCCAAAATTTTTGGATGACTGCGAAGGCACTCTTCAAGTTCCGCTGGTGGTACTTGGAAGCCTTTAACTTTGATTAGTTCCTTTATGCGATCGGTGATATAGAATAAGCCCTCATCATCGTAATATGCTACGTCTCCCGTACGTAGCCATTTCCTTGATCCATTAGCACCTTCTCGAAAGATATCTTTATTTGCTTCCTCATTATTCAGATAGCCTATCATTGTTTGAGGTCCTCGAATTAGTAGCTCTCCGGTAACGTTTGGACCCACACCCTTGAAGTCTTTACTTTCCAAAGAGACGATTTTGGCGTCAGTACTACCAAGTAGTTGTCCAATTGAGCTATACTTGGTGGAATTATTCGTTGTTAGCAAGGCAACTGGAGATAATTCCGTCATGCCATATCCCTGCATAAACTTTGAGTTTGGAAATCTATTAAAAATAAAATATTTATTACTTACATAATCAATTTTTTTTTTATTTTTGTTACCCGGTATACTTACTTTTTTAACATACGTTCTACATCTGATTGTCCAATTGGTGCTGCTCCAGACATTATCATTCTAAGTTTGGGGGCATTTTCCGGTAATACCTTTGGCGAGTTCGTCAAGAAATTTGCTAAAAAGTCAAATTTAGATCAAATAGATCTTTTATCTCTAGCAAACTCACCAATTGGTGGTACCAAATTTAAGGAAGTTCCTTTATATTCTTGAAGTGCCTTAATCAAATCCTCGGGTTTAAATTGAGGAAGAGTAACCAATTTAATGCCTAGAAATAACTTCGACAGCATAACAGCCGTTAGACTGTACATATGGAAGAACGGCAGGACACATGGAACTACTTCTTGTTGCGTTTCTGTTGTTTCCATCATAATAGTTTCATAAGGTAACTTGGCTTGCATTTGTTCACAATTTATTGTTATGTTTTCGTGAGACAACTGCACACCTTTTGGAAGTCCAGTGGTACCTGACGAAAATGGTAGAAGAACCACGTCATTGGGGTTGGTTAGAGTTTCTTTTAGAGAACTATAATCTACATTAGTTGTGTCGATTAATTCGAAAAAGTCGATAGCTCCAGCTGGAGTTGAATCGTCACTCTTCGTACGTATTGTCACAATGGGTATATTTTTCTTAACCATAGCACATGCATCTTTAAGTACTTTGTAATACTCCACAGTACCAATTAAACATTTTGCATTGCTCAATGACAGTTGTCTTCCGATTTCCTCTGTAAAAGTTAGAATTAAAAATCAAATAGGTAAATATTTTTAAAGTATACTCAAATGCTACGAAAAGAGAACAGCTTATTAAAATTATTAATAACCCAAGAATATTAATAACCCAAAAATATTAATAATTTTAAATAAAATATCATTATATTATAATATTAATATTAAATATAAAATATTATTATTAAGACCTTATTTAATTTAACTTAAAATTTATTTAGGTTTGACTTTAAAAATTTATTTTTAAAGACACGAGGATATTTTTAAAATTGTATCTGTACGAGAATAAGAAGATTTTTTGATTATTAATTAGAAAATAAGGAAAATAAATTTAATTAAATAAATTAAATTTTTAATTTTGGATTTTTCTGTTTAAAAATAAATCTACGAAGAACAGAACATCAATTTTGAAATTATTCTTTTTTTATTATTTTTTTTTTACCTTAATTTTAAAATTACTAATTTAAAAAAATTAAATAAAAATAGGATAAAGCTATGTAAGTGTACACGATTGGTATCTAGATCTTACAATATTGTCAGATCTTACAATGTTTGACAATTATCTACCAATGAGCTGACAATTAAGTTGTGTGTAGAAGATTGGTAGAAAATCTACCGATCTCTTAAAATTTATTGTCAGAAGTTGGCTGACAATTTATTTTCAGATAGCCGGCTTAATACCAACCAATTAATTGTAAGAGATTGGTAGATTTTCTACCAACCGTGTACACATACAATTAATTATTGTCAGTTTTTGTTGATTATAGAAACTGCTTCAATTGAACCTTGGCTGCAAATTGTCTGACAATGAAAAAATTGTATGATGCTAAAAAACGAAAATCTTACAGTTTCAGAAACGTCAGACAACGATAAAAATTGGCAGGCCTGAAAAAAGATTACGTGTGTACACGATTATCAAATACCTTACAATTTACCGTCTTACAATTAATTGGAAGATTACACGATTGTCAGCTAGGGTACACATGATTGTCAGACAATAATCTAACAATTAATTGTCAGACAAATTTTCTGACAATTAATTGTAAGACTACACGTTTGTAAGACACAATGTCATGTTTTTCACCGACAGATCTGACAATATTGTAAGATCTACCAATCGTGTACACTTAGCTTAGCAGGGTTCCGAAATAAAATACCTGCGCTCCTCCACTTATAATATCCAACAAACTTAATACCGAACAATCGGACTTAAATAGTACATTTGATGTGTGGTATGAGTCCCACTCTAAACAGCATTCTTTTGTACATTCTTCCCAGTTGCAACTGCGGACGACAACGATTAACAGGAACGGCAAGACCCCCAATTAGGTACTTTGTATTTTTTTAAAAGTTGTATACAAAACTGCTGTATGTTCTTCATATTTTAAAGATAGTTTGTGATTGCCAAGGTATTCCTTTTTACTTATAATTTTGAAACAATCAACTTACAAAAATATACCTTTGGTCTAAAAAAAACATTTTTTTAAAATATGGATTAATTTTAGCTTTTTGCTTGCAAGTGTTGATTGCTTTTGAACAAAATTCCGAGGTTTGAATCAATCTTTACACTTCGATGGTGAAGAAGTCCAAAAAAGGTGGATTTCGTCCTACCATTTGACCGTATTTGCGTCCGTTTGCTTGAGCGCCCGTTCGCTAATTTCACTGTATCTGTTTATGACATCATTTATTTATCAATAAATGTATATATTTTTTTTTATTTTTAAATTACATACTTAAAATACTATTATAAATTGCTATTGTGAATTAACGTAATGTGTAGCCCAATATGACATTCATGTCAATTATAAATTTAGTACACAAAATGTCAAATTCTTCATTCTTAACCTTGAGTGCTTTAAAAGGTCTTTCGTTTTTTCATATTCATTTTTTCCTTGGTTCGAGAACATTCAAAGAGTTAACAATAAATAATTATAACGTAATTTTAATCCTTTCTTTTATTTGGAATTTGGAATATAATACCGGCAAAGTCAAAATCATTGGTCCTTCGAGTCATTACAAAAACAATTGTGTGTGAATTCAAGTACATTTGAAAGTCACTTCAAGTACAAATATATGTACATATAGACATATATAATATAATAAATATCACATATTATTAAACAGTTTAAAATAAACAGTTTAAAATAAAATAAAATAATTTTTGTTGAAGAAACAATTGAACAGTTAATTAATAAAAACAGTTTTGTGCTGTGCTAATCGGGCTCCCGCGACGGGCAATCAAACTCCACACAACACTACACCAACAAAGGCATACAAAGTAAGTCCTCATTTTTTAAAGTATTTTTTTTTGGTTCTTTTTTTTATTACATTTTTATAAACAAAAATCCACATGTCGTTCGGGGAGCTTCAGAAGCAGGTTTTGTCGCAATTAGAACGCGATTATACAAATTTTAAGAAAACGGGGCAAAATCGTAGAACAAGTAATTACTTAAAAACTCGTTTAGAGTTATTAGAGGGTCATTTAAATAACGCTAAAAGATATCACGAGGAAATCGTTAGCGAGGGGAAGCTGGAAGAGGGTTTGAAAAAGGAAGAGATGATATCCGTGTTTGATCAGATAAACGACACTTATCTGGAATATAGGTGCGAATTGTTGGATGCGTTAGATCGTGTCACTCCAACTACTCCTCATACACCTACTCTTGCAACCGCTCCTACACTTCCACCGTCATCACAAGCAACACCATCGAATTTACTTAAGCTTCCTCCCATAAAACCTCCAACATTTTCGGGGTCTTACACAAAATGGCGGTCATACCATGACATTTTTATTTCTTTGGTGCATAATAACCCAGGGCTAAATGAGATTCAAAAAATGCATATTTTGAAGGAGAGTTTAACTGGAGATGCTGAACGTTTGTTGCATCATTTAGACTTGAGCATCGGGAATTATGAAAAGGCATGGGAGTTACTTATTGAAAGGTACGACCATAAGAGAGTATTGGTCAATTCGTATTTAAAGGTTCTTTTCAGTCAAACTGCTCAGAGTAAGGAGTCCTCAGAGAATTTGAAAAGTTTGTTGGACACAACAACCGAAGTTGTTCATGGCCTAAAAAATTTAGAATTGCCAGTAGAACATTGGGATACAATGTTAATTTATATTATGTTTCAAAAATTACCCTCTAGAACCCAACAATTATGGGAAGAAAAGCTCGGTAATGAAAGATGTCTCCCGACTTTTTCTGAGTTTACTACTTTTTTAAAGGCCCGTTTTAGGACACTAGAATCCATTGTAGAGCAGAGTAGTTCAACCACAGAGCCAAAGCCAGTTATAAAACCGCAACCTACAGCTAAGGCATTTCATGCAAAAACGCAACAAAAACAGTTGTTTAAACCGTCCAAGGCTGTACAACAATACCAGTGTCAAGTATGCCGCCAAGGACAACATTCTTTGACGAGGTGTCAAGGCTTCTTGGGCATGGATGCGGCCCAAAAACAACAAGCTGTGCTTAAGGCTGGGGTATGTGCAAACTGTCTTGCATACAGCCACCAAACACGATTTTGTTTAAGTAACCGGACGTGTTACTTCTGCAACCAAAAACATCACTCACTCTTGCATGATAATTCACACACATACAATACAAATTCCAATCCCAACACTACACAAAATTCATCTTTGAATGCTATAACACATTCTTATAAACAAGTCGCCCACACCGGAAATCAACAGGCAGCGGTAAACCCAAATGCTCCTGTTTTCCAGCCACAGGGTGACAACACTGCAAGTAGCAGTACCCGACACAATTTTTATGCATCACAAACCCAAGAATCGCAAATTTTATTAGCAACTGCAATTGTAAGAGTAAAGTCGAGAGATGGCAAGTTTTTAGATTTACGAGCGCTCATTGATCCTGGCTCAGAAGCAACTTTCATTTCAGAATCTGCAGCCAGGTCTCTAAACCTTGTTAAACAACCAACACAAATAAACGTATCAGGGTTGGGGAAGGTCAGCAACGGCACTAGTCAAAGCTACGTTGACTTAATGTTCTCTTCAAAACATTCGGAGTTTACAGGTGCTACCAAGGCATTCGTCCTCAAGTCGTTGACTGGCCTCCTTCCAGCCCACAAAATGATACGAGACACTTGGGACCACCTCACGGATTTACCATTAGCAGACCCTAATTTCCACGTTCCAGCCTTGATCGACATTCTTTTTGGTTGCGATGTATATCCCGACATTGTACTTCCAGAAATTATCCGCAATGAGCATGGAACTACACCCATAGCACAAAATACACAGCTGGGATGGATTATTTTAGGCAAAATGCCTGAGGTAATTCCAAACAACGTCAAAAACTTTTTTCAGAACATAAATATCGACACGCAAATCCGAAAATTTTGGGAGATTGAAGAAACTCCCTTCGTAACTGAACCATCGGAAGAAGACATCGCATGTGAAAAGTATTTTTCAGAGACGACTAGACGGCTGTCAGATGGACGGTACGAAGTCAGCCTTCCGTTCAAAGAAGGATCTCATCCCGAACTCGGACCCAGCAAAGACATTGCAGTAAGGCGATTTTTGTCTCTGGAACGACGATTTGAAAAGGAACCAACTCTGCAATCGAGTTACAGCAAATGCATTTTGGAGTACCTCATCTTACAACACATGGAAGAAGTGAAAGAAAGGGATCCAGTGCTAAATTCACCCTTTCACTTTTTTCTTCCGCATCACGCAGTATTCAAAGAGTCAAGTACAACCACGAAGCTAAGAGTGGTCTTTGACGCAGCCACAAAAACGCTTGATGGGACATCATTGAATGAACATTTAATGACGGGTCCTAAATTACAAAAAAACATAGTGGATATAATTTTAAAATGGCGAATGTATCAATACACTATCACAGCTGACATTGAGAAGATGTATCGCCAAGTTTTTGTACAAGACTTGGATAGGTATTTTCAACTGATACTTTGGAGAGATAGCCCTGATAAACCGCTCAAGATATTTAAACTCAATACGGTTACTTTTGGAACAGCCTGTGCACCCTACTTAGCCATCCGGGTTTTGCACAAAATCGCTGAAGATGGACTTCAAAATTACCCAAATGGAGCTCGTGCAATCAAGGAGGAGATGTATGTGGATGATCTCATAAGTGGAGGCGATTCCATCGAGGAAACTAGAACCAAACGAGATGAATCTCGTAATCTTCTGGCCGCGGCAGGACTCAAGCTGCGAAAATGGACGTCCAATTGTAAAAATCTTCTAAAAGACTTACCAAAGGAAGATTGTGAAATAAACTTTGAACTGCCTTTTGAATCCATCGATCATGTCAAAACTTTAGGCATAAGATGGCAGCCAGACGAAGATATTTTTTGCTTCAAAAACATTCACGATGATTCTGAAGAAGTAACCAAGAGGACAATGCTATCCGCGATCGCCAAACTGTTTGATCCACTCGGCTGGATTGCACCATGTGTAATCAAGGCCAAAATTATGATGCAAAAACTTTGGTGCAGAGGAACTGATTGGGACGATCCAGTTCCATCAGATCTCAGAGAAGAATGGCAAGTTTTTCGAAAAGAATTACCTGCCATACAACACATAAAAATCCCAAGATGGATTAAAACAAACCACACGCAAAAATCAATGGAATTGCATGGCTTCAGTGACGCGTCTGAAAAGGCTTATGGTGCAGCAGTTTTCATGCGTGTCCTTGACAGCTCTGGAAATATCCACATGCATTTACTTATATCTAAAACAAAAGTTGCTCCATTGAGAACAGTCAGTCTGCCGCGACTTGAACTGTGTGGAGCCGTACTTTTAGCATCTCTGCTACACTACACCAAAGGAGTACTTGACAACACCAATGCAAAACTGTATGCCTGGTCAGACTCAATGATCACGTTGGCATGGATAAGAGAACCACCATCCAAATGGACAACATTTGTCAGCAATAGAGTCGCAGAAATCCAAAGACTTACAAGCTGCGACATGTGGAAACACATACCAACAGATCACAATCCAGCTGATCTGGCATCCCGAGGCGTATCTCCCTCTTTGTTGGCAGCACAAGATCTTTGGTGGACAGGACCTTCGTTTTTGCGAGACGAATGGAATTTCGAAATTCCTGAACAACCATCTGCTTTTGACACTGACCAAGAGAAACGGCCTTTGAAAAAACAGTGCACTTACACGAGCTCCGATCCAACAAGTGACGACATCAATTTAAGTATACTAAGATGTTCAAGATTATCGAAGACCATTAGAGCAATTGCCTTCTGTTGTCGTTTTAGATGGAACTGCCTCGCAAAAAGGAGGAAAACATCTAAGATATCAGGAGACCTTAACTGTGAGGAGCTAGAAAATGCAACCATATTGGTGAACAAAGCTGTACAGCGACTTATGTTTAATCAAGAACTCGACGAATACGACACAAAAAACACAATACCTAAATCATTATTATCACTTAATGCCTTCGTCGATGGTAATGGGATTCTTCGAGTTGGTGGTCGACTGCAAAATACTCTTTTGTCATACAACCAACAGCATCCCATCATTCTGAAACCCAGTTACCATTTCACTGAACTTGTGATAAAAAATGCTCACGAAAAAACATTACACGGTGGAAACCATCAGACTATGGCTTATATCCATATGACCTATTGGATCATAAGTATTAAACAAAGAGTTAAAAGCTATATCCACGAATGCCCAATATGCTTCAGACATACCAGGAAAAATTTACAGCAACTCATGGGAAGTCTTCCAGCACCTAGAGTACGAATGTCGAGACCATTCTCCCACACTGGAGTGGACTATGCAGGTCCTATTGAAATTAAGGCGTGGAAAGGACGGGGAGCCAAAACCTTCAAGGGATATTTTGCAATATTCATTTGCCTATCCACAAAGGCCATTCACCTGGAAACGGTATCAGACCTTACAACCCAAGGATTTTTGGCAGCTCTTCGTCGCTTCACTGCAAGACGGGGATTTTGTACTCACATTTATAGTGACTGCGGCACAAATTTTATTGGAGCTAATAAAGAATTGGCTAACATGCTTGAAAAGGCTAAACACGACTGGAAGGAAATCGCAAGCGTTGTAGCCAATTCAGGAACGAACTGGAATTTTATTCCTCCAGCTTCTCCTCACTTTGGTGGCCTCTGGGAAGCTGGAGTGAAATCTGTAAAACATCATTTGAAACGGACCGTGAGAGATGAGAGGTTAACATTTGAGGAACTCTACACACTTCTTACGCAGATAGAAGCCTGCTTGAATTCCAGACCTCTATGTCCTCTATCAGATAACATAGATGACCTTGATGTGTTAACTCCAGGACATTTTCTGATTGGAGAACGCCTGCTCAGCATTCCGCAAGGGCACATATCGAACCCAAAGAAGATGAGTTACCTCGACAGGTGGACAAGAACTCAAGCATTCGTCGACTCGTTCTGGCAGAGATGGAACGGAGAATATCTTTCTCGGTTACAACAAAGACCCAAATGGACCAGAAAAGAAGCCGTACCTAAAATTGGAGGCCTGGTTTTAATAAAAGATGAAAGGCTACCACCATCCCAATGGTTACTAGCCAGAATCACCGAAACACATCCCGGATCTGATGGGTTAATCCGAGTCGTAACATTAAAAACAAAGAGTGGAATAATAAAACGCCCTATTTCCAAAATATGTTACCTTCCAAGTAATAAATCCACCGATGTTGAAACACTTATTTAAAATATAAACAAAACAAAATAAAAATTTTAAAAAAAACAGAGAATTGAATGCACCCTATAACATAGCATACAGCTTCAACCCTACACAACACAACACACCACAACACACAATTTCAACCCTACACAACACACCACACCAAATCACACAATTTCAGAAAATTATTCGAAAACAACAAACCCTAAAACTCATTTCAACACAACACACCTTCAAGAGTCTTCAATAAAATACAGTCCACTTTTAAACAAAATCGAATAATAATTAAATAAAAATTATATGAAATAATAAAATCAGAATATAATTGAAATATTTGATAGTTTATTCAAATTAATCTTTAATTACAACACAATTCAAAAATATATATAAAAACAATATACAAAATATGTATGTAATAATAATCGATATATTTAAAATTTAATTTTATTCATATTAATTTATAATCACTACACAATATATTCAAATAAAATTTAAAAAAAAAAATATTGAACTATAAAATGATTAAAATCAACAACACAACACAATCTAAATTTTTTTCTGTTTGCAGTATTGCAAATCCGGACGGTAAAACACAATTTGTCCAATGCATCAAATTGCCGTCGGCAAATCATATTTCACAAATGTATAAATTCCACACTGTTATATAACACATCGTAAATATAATTTATAACACTTTTCAATTTTCACAGAATTTAAAAACAGAAACCACTCAATTTTTAAAATTGTTAAGTAATTATTGAATCAAGTCCGAAATAACTCAATAAAAACTCGATACGAAAAAGAACTCAAAAAAAAAAAAGAACTCAATAAATGTCGAACGAAAATAATGGCAGCCATTTGCATTTACATATTTGCAAAGAACTATACAATCACACACACATTCATACATAAATCGATTCGTAAAAAACGCGAAACCGAACCGAAAAATCAATAAGCACAAGCACACTCACACATACACCAATGCAAAAAAAAAAAAATTAATCAATTAACAAACAAACAAAAAAGGGAATCAAAATGTAAAATTTAAAATAAATAAAGAACAAATAATATATTTAAAAATTAAATTCAATAAAACAAAATTAAAACAAAAACAACCAAACCAAATCCGGCCCGCGCTTTAGTCTACGGGATCAACAGCAGCATCATCGGCAGCGTCAGCAGCAACACCAACAGCCACAGGAGTCCCATCAGCAACAACAAAACACACACACTACACAAACACAACACTGGTTAAAACACAATTCAAAATTATTTTAATTTTTTATAAAATATTATCATTTAATTGATAACCGCACTACCAATTTTGTAAAAGGAATTCAATTAAAAGAAACAAATTAAAACACTCGCCCAAAAAAAACCACCACCGAATCACTTTACGAGTTACGACCGCGAACCGACATCAATGAAATCTGCGAAACAATTAACGCTATCATTTCATCAATGAGTTCCAATTGTTAACAACAACAAGAACATTACATATGGAAGAATTGATAACAGTATCAAAAGCTCTCTCAATGAACCTATGCTACGAGAACACCTTGCAGATGTTTTTATGTATAGCTTTAACTGTTAAAGTAGTTTTGGCCTTGAAATTTATTTTGTTCTTACATATGCACTCTTATTAAAGTTTTTTTTTTCTTTTCATGTGAGTTACATACGTGCAAACAAACCATGGTACAGCAAAGAGAACAGAATATGACGATTATGCCAGGGCCGGCTCCATTTTTTGCGAACATAGTTCACGGCGGGGGAGAATGTTTATGACATCATTTATTTATCAATAAATGTATATATTTTTTTTTATTTTTAAATTACATACTTAAAATACTATTATAAATTGCTATTGTGAATTAACGTAATGTGTAGCCCAATATGACATTCATGTCAATTATAAATTTAGTACACAAAATGTCAAATTCTTCATTCTTAACCTTGAGTGCTTTAAAAGGTCTTTCGTTTTTTCATATTCATTTTTTTCCTTGGTTCGAGAACATTCAAAGAGTTAACAATAAATAATTATAACGTAATTTTAATCCTTTCTTTTATTTGGAATTTGGAATATAATACCGGCAAAGTCAAAATCAGTATCTTTTCTATAAATTGAGCTAGAGTCTTAAAGTGTGAAGCTGAACCGAATGGAATAAAATTTGTCACAAAATATTATATTATATAATATTCCTACTTTCCTAGAAGAAAAATTCGAATTTTTTTTTTTCGCAAATAACCATAACGATTTTGATGAAACTTGGTACCTTTGTGGGTTCAAATTTACCGACGGATCGAAGACAAAATATGGAGGTATTAGAGGTGTGTGTGATAAACAAAATTTAGTTCTCTCATTCCGTCTTCCTTATCACTTATTCAGGCGGAACTTCTAACGATTGAAGAAGTCCTATCTTGTATCAAAGAAAACTCGATATCAACGTCAGATATCTGCATGTTCTTTGATAGTGAAGCCACTATTTAAGTCTCTGGACTCAAATTCAAATTCAAATTCAAATTCAAATTATTTATTTCTCAAATCAACTTACAAGTAAGATAACAGTAATCTTTTTAAGTTTGTAAGGCTTAAATTATTTAAAAACGTTTAAAAATTTTAATATTTAAAGTTAAATTATTAAACTATGTGAACAAAGTATAAAAAGAAATTATAATTAGGAATAATGATGATTAGTTCGTTTCAAAGGCCAAATGCGAATAAAGGGTTTTCTTAAAGCAATTTATATTTCCAATTTTTCTTAGGCCAATAGGCAAAGAGTTCCAAAGTCTGACAACTTGTACGAAGAATTGGCGCTCAGATGTTAGACAGGCAAATCTTGGTTGAATTAGCATTTGAGATCTTCCAGATTGCAAGAAGTTAAAGCGCTCAAATAAATAATCTGGTTGGTGTGTATAGATTATGTCACTCAAAAAACATAAAGCCTTATATTTTAAAAGACAATCGAAAGAAATTCCAGTTAATCGTCTAGAAAATTTTGAGATATGGTCCCGTTTTCTCAGGTTGAAGACATACCGAGCAATATTATTGAAAACAACATTTAATTTCTTCCTGCTTTTGAAGTCGGGACTCATAAAAATTTCACACCCATAAAGTAGTATTGGGAGAAGAAGTGTCTTAGCTAGAAGTAGTTTAGTTTCAATCGGTATGAAGTGCAGAGTTGCCCAAAGAGTACGTAGTCCACCATAAACCTTGCCAATAGTACTATTTATATGAGTATCCCATGAGAGGGTGCTATTGAAGATTATGCCAAGCTTTTTGGCAGATGCAACCCACTCTATTGGGCTTTGTGCGAGCAGCAAGGGAGGTAAAGTTGAGATATCGAGTGCCTTTCGATAAATAGCCAGAGCTTTTGATTTCTCTGGGTTTAATCGCAAGTTGTTTTGAATGGCCCAATTGTGAATGCTTTTGAGATCTTCATTTATAAAGTGAATAGTATTACTAAAAGTACTCAGTGGGCCGCCATGGAAGAGTTGAACATCGTCAGCGTATAGGTGGATCGAAGAGTATTTTACTACCCTATATAATTCATTAATGTAAAGAGAGAAGAGCGTAGGACCAAGTATAGATCCTTGTGGGACTCCATTTTTTATTGATAATAGCTGTGACCGTTTATTTTCAGCTATGACACATTGCTCCCTTC
Source organism: Philhelius festivus (assembly GCA_963931855.1). Classification (NCBI taxonomy): domain Eukaryota; kingdom Metazoa; phylum Arthropoda; class Insecta; order Diptera; family Syrphidae; genus Philhelius; species Philhelius festivus. Next base: position 140,135,815 of record OZ007556.1, on the reverse strand, counting down.
CATGTAGGTATGAATAAATCAGTTTGATTGCACTTGTTGAAAACTTAAACTCGGTTTTTAGCTTCCTACACAAAGTGGAATGATTAACTGTGTCAAAAGCTTTTGAAAAATCGAGGAGCGTTAAGACAACTGGATGGTTTTTATCAAGAGCATTTCTTATTTCCTCAACAACTGCAATAAGAGCTGTTTTGCAACTTTTTTTCGGCTGAAATCCCGACTGTTTTTGAAAAAATAGGTTTTCCGCTTTTAGGTATTTTTGCATTTGATTAAAAACGAGCTTCTCAAAAACTTTCGAAAGAAATGGCAAAATAGCTATTGGTCGGAATTCTGTAACATTGCCGCGTTGTTTTTTAGGCACTGGGATAATTTTAGCTTTCTTCCACTCTGATGGAAACTCAGATGTGGTTAGGATTCTATTAAAGACATACATTAACTGTGGAAGTATATATGGTAGAATCAGCTTCACAAATTTAGGGTTGATGTCATCCAGACCAATAGCATTTGATTTAATCGATAAAAGTGCCTCCACAACATCTTCTGCACAAACTCCTTGAAAGTAAAAAGAAGTTTCAGTATTACTTTCGGAAATTTGTTCAAAGAGAGCAGGTTGAATAGTTTCACTACCAGCGGATGCGACAAATTCTGAATTGAGTTTATTACAATCAATATCAGCTGGAATATTGCTTTTCTGTTTACCTATACCGAAGTTTTGAAGTTGTTTCCATAGTTGTTTTCCTGAGCTAGACGGGTCTAGTTTAGTTCTGTAGTAGGAAGATTTTGCAGATCTTATTTTCATTGTCACCTTATTGTACGGTATTTATTAAGAAAATTTTCTAAATGATATTTCTTCCACTTTCTGTAGTTGACATCACGTTCCTGCATTAAGGAAATAATATCTTCACTGAGCCATCGAGGTGTATCAACGTGTTTACGTACAGTTTTCAAAGGAACGTGATTTTCATACAGACTATTGATGTTTTCCTGCAGAAACAAAACTTGGTCGTTGACAGAGGTCATGCTATAGATATAGTTCCAGAAAATTTGCGAAATATCACGTAAGAGGACTTCGTTATTAATATTTCGACTCTGACTTTTGTAAACTCTAGAACAGCTCTTAATCTTCGAGTACTTTGAAGCAAGAAGCTTTAGATAGAATAAACCTTATGTGGAACAACATTACTACTTGATTGGCCAAAATAAATCTGCCCAAACATGGACTCGAAGTGCTTTGTTTGATATCTTGAAGTAGATTGCAAATAAACTTCATTGATGGTGTCATAACAGGACTCTGTTTAATAATCACAAAAACAAAGTGGCTTGGCGAATTTTGAAATGATTTTTGCAGAAGCCTTATGAACGAAGAAGAAAAACTTTTACCTTTTCTGTACATGTCCTCCTATTTCGCACAGACGTAGTCTATACTTTAGAGATTACTTATACAACGATTCTTAGTGATCTAGTCAATACAGACATTAATAGTGTCGTACGTTTGGTCAAGAGGGTTAGCGAGTAGGGAAGGAGCTTACTAGGTTTATATGGTGTCACATCTGACCAACTTTAGTCTAAGTGTGTCTGTTTTAACTTCTGTCAGCCACTTCTACCTAACCTATGTCCAATGTGATTATTATAAAACTTTGTTAATGACTTTTAGCTCATAATGGAAACAGAATTTTGAAGTTCTTTGGATGAAATTGTTTTGGTTTAGGATTAGCTATGTCCGTATATTATGGCATGATCAAAAAGTAGAACTTCGTGGGTAGTTGAACTAGTTTCTCAAATGAGCTCGAACAGGAATTAGGGTTTTGAAAATTCTTTTGAAAAGGGATGTTCCAAGAATTTAACTTTTTCAGGTGGGAGTATTTACCATTAGGCAATGTATCGAATGAAATCTCGTAGGAAAACACCATAACATTTCCATCATATGTCGGACAGCCAAGACGCACACAAAGAAAAATGCTTCTATACTATTCGTTCTATATGTTATACTTCATTGGTTGGCGACCCAAGAAGATTACCAGATATATAAAGGAGCAGTTTCTTTAACAAAAATAGGACGAACGATAACTCTAAAATGGGTCTGAGAAAATACTGTACCGCATGATATGTATCTGGGTCGTCATCAGATAGAAGCAAGAAAACTATCCACCAAGTACTCCAAATACTTAATTTTCTCAAAAGAAACTGATTTTGAAAAAGAGCTGTAGGATGGGTAATCTAATACAGCTCAGGATGAAGGTTTAATGAAAATGTGTAATAAGATTGAAATTATGATAACTTCTTAACACAGGTTGCTCATATTATAAACAGCTCTCAGAATTAAATCGTGTAAGAAAACCGATCTACAAAATGACATATTTTTTTCTTACAAAAACCAAACTATACTTTTCCAAATGTTACTTACTACTCGTAAGGTGTTTGTGATTAATTATAACCTTCATTCAGTAAAAATGTTTCTTCAGAATATTTCTTCAATGAAAAAAAATAAGGTTAGTGGAGCTCTTCAATTCTGGCAGATTACTGTTAAAAACTAAAGAGGAACATACCAGGAGTATTGAAGAAAGCCAAGCGAAATAAAGATTTCTTATACTGATTAGTATTTAATGAATTTATGTTTTTTAATACTTTATTTTAAGCATTATGCAAATTGAAATTTTGTTAACCTGTAAATTTACTATAGATTATGCCAAACACATTGGCGCAAAATTTTAATTGAATTAGTACGATGCTAAAGCTGATTTAGTATGATACTACGTTAAAATTTGCAAATTTTAATGGCATATAGCATCATACTTTCTCTACCCTTTTATTAAAGTTAAAATCATCGAATACCTACTTTATTTTTTTTAGTACCTATTGTGCTAGCTTCTAATGACTCTTTGATATTTGCAAACATCAGAAAAGGTTCGTGTACTTTCTTTTTACACGAAATGTCATTGGGCAAATTCCTAAACACATATCTTGCAAAAATTCTGCTAAGCAAACAGTTCCAAAATGCAAATACAAAAGTCTCTGCTAAGCAGAGTGTCCCAAAATGCAACCAATGCTACTCGTACTTTCTTGCGCAAATGCAGAGGCATTTGTGCAAATGTCAAACATTTCTTGCGCAATTCTCTTACATACATATGCGTATTCTGATTTGCTATATCTGCTTTGCAGGTGTTTTGCTTTGCAAATCTTGCGTTTAGGAATTTGGCCATTGTTTTAGGTGTGTTCAGAAGCAATTTATTAAGAAAATTCTTTTAGTACGATACTAGTTAGAAAATGTTTAAAATTGAAAATGAGTTAGTAAACTACTATAAAGTTAGCAAAGTGCTAAGTAGTATCGTATTAATACCTTAATAATAGACATTTTATAATTTTGCGCCATTAACTTTAACTTAAGATTAGTCAGAGAAGAAAAGAGATATTGGAAATATTTAAACAGAATTTAAAAAAAGAAAGTAATTATTTTTGGAAAGCGTTACAAATTGTATTGAAACAAATCACTTTAAGTTATTGTCAAAAACTAGAAGACAAAAAGTCATCTGCTTTTCAATAATTGATTGAAAGTGAATAAGGGGATATTTTTTTCAAAAGGATTAAAATAGTATTTAATTTCACAAGTTTAAAAAAAAATTACTGAAGATAAAAGAAAAGAATTCTTTCAAAACTAGTATAGCATTTTAATGAAGGCGTTGTTGTTATTTCTATTTTTGCCGAACAACTACATCTAAGTACATAATTTATCAACCAAGCCCAACTTAAGGATTGAATGCTACTTAGACATGAAACTCGACGCTAGCTACCTGCAGTGTAAAGAGGATTCACAGTGGTCACCCCTAAACCAGCTTCAATTGCACCCAATAAAGCTATTGGAAATTCTGGTAAATTGGGCAAAGATACAGCAATTACTTCACGTGGACGAAGCTTCAATTTGTGTTGAAGTTGAATAGCAAAAGCGGCACTTGAATCACGCAGTTTAGCATAAGTATATTGTCGTCCTGTGATCACACAAACCTAAAAATAAAAAAAAAATGTTAAATAGTGTTAATCAAAAAAAGATAAAAACAAAAGTATCAAAGTCAATTCAATAAATCGTAATTTCTTTTATTCCTAAAAGACTGGATGAATGGAAAGGGATTTTATATTCAAAACATGTTCTTAACTAGGTATATTTCATACATGAAATTTAATGTAGATCTGTATGGACGCATGTATACATATCTATATCTATAGATCAGTATTTAATTTTTAACTAAATACAAATATTATCAAATCTCAAAAAAAGAAAAAAAATTTAACTAAGTAGGTATTCATTATACATCTTTTATGATAAGAATTTACTTAATAACAATCTGTATAAACAAATTGTTTGTAGTAGCTGATACTGATCGTAGAGTATTTGCATTGCACATTGCTGGATTCAGACGAATACAGATGCTCTAAAACTCTTAACAAAGGGCCCCTTTTTAATATGATACAATTATTGTATTTATCGCTTTATAATTTCAAAGAAAAATTGTATTAACAATTAATGTTTGTAACGTTCATTTTTAAATGAACTTTAAATGAATTATGTGGACTAATGTCGTTTTTATTTGGCAATTCGGAAGCCTTCCGGACTCTTCTGAAAGTGTTCAATTGGGAAAAAATGACAGTTCTGATTCTGAAAAGAAGAGAAATTTGCTTCTGGATTTGAAATCAGAAGCAAAACCAGAAGCACTCACACATTCATATACTTAAACGTCAACCTCAACAGCTGTGATTTTTGGTATTCAAATTGTGCGAACCAGGGTTGGCCGAATTAACTACACTACATTTTCTACATGATTTAGTACGTTTATATGAGGTGTTGAAGCGAGCTTGAAGCTCGCTTCGAACCTTTATATACCTGTATTGAGTTGAAATGAACTTCGTTCGACTCGATCCCAATCGCTCAGCGGTGTCGAGTAGAAATGTGAGTCGAAAATCCGACCCTAATCCAACTCGATCTTTCGATACTGCATATAAACGTACAGCCGTATTAATAAAAAACACTTTGAGACGAACTTAATACCCCTTCACTTTTGTAAAAAAGGAACAAAACTAGACGCACTAGAAGAATATGAAATATACAAATCGTACAAGACTGAACAAGACAACATACTTAACGACAAGTTAACAATTAAACCAAACATACTATATAACACAGCCATCAAATACAAAAACAGTCAACAAAGTTAAAGCGAGACAAATGGACCATCAACATAGCCACGATCAACAAGCAGCAACAACGCTACACCACACAAGGTTAAGCTTAGCAAACAGCGCACAAGTGAAGAAGTCAAGCCCGAAGATGGACGCATAAGATCCGAAACGCGTCGCTTACGATTAAATATAAATTAATGTTGTGTTTAAAATTTGTCAAAAACTAAATAAATAAAATAAATTATATACAATTATAAATTTTTTTATCGATTTCACATTTATTACTAATAAACACACAACATGGAGACTACTAAACCAAATAATAAAAAACGCTTATTCCACCTATATTCCATGGTTTTGCTAATCCATAGAATAGGAGTTAAGCCATGGCTTAAATATTTACATTAATAAAAACAAAATGTTCCCTGAATAGTAAAATGACGTTTATCAAAAATCCTTTTAAGAAAATCTTCTACAAAAGTAAGGAATCTCTTTTTTATATTCTGTGGCTACCTAAATTGATTGTCAATTGCTTGTGTCTGACTGTGGACATTTCTATTTCTTATTCCTTCGCTAAACCACCTACTTCGGTGGTTTAACTTTATCATAATTAGTAAACGTCACTTAACAGAAAATTTGTTTTATTAATGAAATTTCGCACTTAGTCCAGGACTTAACGATAAACCTCCACTAAACCATCTTTATTAATATGAGTGGCAGTATTTAACTACGCGTAGTTTATTGAAGAAACTACATGCCTAATTTACTATAATTTGTTACGTCTGCTACATATTAGTAGTAATAAATTCATAAAAATTAATTCATAAAAACTCAATATAAAAAAGGAAAAAAAAACAATTTCGCATTTTTATGATCTAATGAAGGTTTGTAAAAAAAAAGTTTAATTTACCATAAGGATGAAGAATTGTAGGAATAACTGAACGTTTAATTTAAAAATTCAAATTTCAAATGCATAACTGACAGTTAATTGACAGCAATGCTACAATTTCTTACCTTGAATACAATTAACTACATTTAACTACATAAAATACGTAGCAGACGTAACAAATGTAGTTATTTCTAGAAAGTGACAATTCGGCCAACCCTGCTTTCAACAAACATTTTTCTTGATTTTGATTATTGTACGCATTTGATGTTTCACATATACAATCAAACAAAACTTCAGAATCATCAGAAGTAAAGAAAAGTGTTCAGTTGGGATTCCGGATCGGAGAGAGATTCCGGATTGCCAAATAAAAACGACATAAGGCATGTCTCATCATAGGCAAATTCAAAGTTCGTCATGCAAAGAAGATTTTTCTATCACTAGACTTCCACATACAAAGCTTAATACCATTAATATGTCACTCAAAACTTTTATGTTTTTACTTGCAACACATTTTCTCTATATGGCAAGTTATGCATTCGTAATAAAAATCGAAGTCGGAATTTAATCGGAATTGACATTTGGACATTTTAACAAAAAAAGAGGTCTCGCAATTCTATCTGTCTGGCTCCTCTACTTTAGCCTGAGCAGTTTAGGCTGAAGTTGAAGAAATTTCCTTTACTTGGTAGATAGCAATTTTTAACCTTCCCACACGTTTTTTTTAGTTTTTTTTGAAGACGAAACATAACGCTACGTCCCACTAAATATTTTTCCGAAATTTTAGGAATTATTTTTTTTTCAACAACTGTTCCACATATTTAAAAAATAAAATCGCATAATTTGATTTAGTTAAAGTGGTTGAAAATAATTCCGAACATGGTTATTAATGGTACCATACATAGAACCATTTTTTTGTTTTTAATTTTATCAGAAACGGTACTACCAATTTTAATCATTTTTGTATTCTAAAATTCCCAGAAGTTTGTATAGTATTGTGTTTTCCAATTTCAAAACTCAATTCTTCGAAAGCCTCTGCTCGATTTTTTTAAAACTTGACAGTTTAAAGTTTTTAAATACAATCTACAAGATGTGGACAAAAATGTTTTTATCTAAAAATAACGGTAGCCACCATGCAAATGTGGAAAAAGAATTTTGAAAATCGTGATTCTCGCGAAAACGGCAATCTACAATTGAATAAAAAAAATGTATGCAGTTTTTAATCTCAGTTTTTGAAGTTCTTTCGCGCTAAACCAGTTTAACCCACAATAATAAAAATAATAAGGTCGGAGGTCTTACAGGCTACTGAAATCATAAGTCTATAAATCTTTTTCAAGTCTTCTTTCTCTTCTTGACTCAGAAATAGGAGTTTTCCAATGGAAAAAAATGTACAGTGCAGCTCACATGAATAGATGCACCATTGTTCTCTCAATAAATTGCAGTTTTCTTTTTGTATTTCTGCATGAACTACGAAAGAATTGCATTCATTTGAAAGGTTATTAAATTCTCTGGAAAAAAAACCTAAATTCAAGATTAGTGAGAGACACTTAACGGTTGTTTTGATCTCTTTCTTCGCATTAGTGCTAAAAAAGCTCAAATAAATCGGTTCACTTGATTAGACGCACGAATTAATTCAGTTAGTTTCTTAATGCTGGGTAATACAAATTAAATTTGGTTAATGAATGTACGTTATTAAAGCTTTTCGGAGTGTTTAAAGTGAAAATGGGTAAAAAGAAAATGTTAACGGCGGCGGAAATAGCAAACATTGAGGCCTACCACTCAGAAGGGTATTCTATGCCGAAAATTGCAAAGAAAATAGGACGAAATGATAAAGCTGTTTGAAATGTTTTATAAAATCCTGCCACCTACGGCAAAAAACAACAAAGGAAGGACAAAAACACCCTTTGAACCACACGAGAAGCGAAAAATTATAAGAATTGCCTCAAATTTAACTAACTCCACGATGAAAACTGTTCTTCTAGCTTTTTTAGGTATTCAACACTTGAAATTCAAAAAGCTAAAAAAAAAACTTAACGCTGCAAGAAAAGAACAGCGGTTGGAGTTCGCGCGTCTTCACATGACATGGTATGCGCAGGTTGGAAGTGTTTTAAAATGAATGAAATTGAAATGTGGTGTTTTCTGATAAAAAAAAGTTCACCCTCGATGGTCCTGATGGGTATAAGTTTTATTTCTATGACATCTGAATGCTTTTTGAACCGAAATAATTCCAAGAAACGAGAAGTATGGGTTTGGGGTGCCATTTCGTACTACCGCGTCTTTGAGTTGGTTTTGTGTCTCACAAAATGACAGAAATTTCTTATAAAGCTCTTATGCAAACAGCTTTTCCAGCCATAAGAGAGCTTTTTGGACCTATCCAGTAGATCTGACAACTAGACAATGCTCCGATCCACAACGCGCACGTTGTAAAAGCATTTATCCCCAGTGAAAATGTGGAATTTTTGCAGTGGCCACCATAGTCACTTGATCTAAACATAATTGAAAACCTTTCGGGATGGCTGACCCATCAAATTTATGAAAAAGGTAAGCAGTATGAAAGCTGTGAGGAGATTATTGCCGCAATTAAAGAAGCCTTGTCTAAAATTTCATTAGATTATTAAGAAAATTGTATGAATTTCTTAGAAGTAGAATTTTTGATGTAATTTCAAATCGTAGAGGTTGTACAAAGTATTGAAACTGTGAAAAATAACTTCAATAACAATAAAAAAGTAAATAGAAAATGTTAAAAATTGATCAACCTCTTTTTTTTAACTTTTAACAGGTGCGTCTAATCAAGTGAACGGATTTATTTGAGCTTTTTTTGCACTAATGCGAAGAAAGAGATCAAAACATCCGTTAAGTGTCTCTCACTAATCTTGAATTTAGGTTTTTTTCCCAGAGAATTTAATAACCTTTTAAATGAATGCAATTATTTCGTAGTCCATGAAGAAAAACAAAAGAAAATTGCAATTTATTGAGAGAACAATTGTGCATCTAATCTATCATGTGATGATAGCCAGAGATGAAGTGTTTATAAATGCAGGATGAAGCACATGAGTAAATTATAATAGCAACCATATGGAGACATATATATAAATGCGCCAAAGATCGCCTAAGTGGTCGATCTACTTCTAATCCAGCACTGAGAAAGTGTGTTACGTATGTACTCAAAAACAAAAAAAAGTCAAGATAAAGAATTTAATAACAATTTTAAAAAGGAAAAACGTGCCCAAACATTCTACATTGGATATTTTGTTTTTTGTATCATTCAAAAGCGCCCAGCATTAAAATTATAAAAAAAAAATAAACCAAAGTTTTCGTAGGGGGTATAATCTATAATGCGATCATTCGTACAAAGTTTGAGTACAATGTGCAGTTCTTATAAAGATATCATTTTATGGCAGGTGTTTTTATAACTTACTTAACTTACTTGATAAGATAGAATAAACGAACTTCTAGATGCCACGTTGATATCAGAAATATTTGGTGTTATTTATAAAATTATCGTACAATAAGAAGTATCGATACAAACAATGCTTTATTGAAACGGCAGAAATTGCGATCACTGGCAGTATAGCCTTGTTGCCCAATCAGTGGAATACTGGCATCATCGATAATGCCTATCAGTTTTCCCATGACCTTAGTTTCGGACATACTAGCCGTTAGTTATTATCAGATATAATTCATATAGATCACTAAAAAATAATTATGCATTACAACAACGCGATGTTCTGCTTTTTATCGGGATCACGTTTTGTGAACCAAACATTTATTTTTACTTTGACGGATAGATGACTAGTTAGTTGTTTTAAAAAGACAACCAATTTTTGGTATACATATACATGGCTTTCACTTTTATTTTAATTAGATCGATATATGGGCTTATCCCAGTAAATTTTAACTTCTTGAGTTTGAAAAAAAAAAAAAATTAAGACACGCATGTAAATTTGAGTTTTTCTTCAATTATAGACCACGAATAAATAAAAAACTTCAAAATAACTCATATGTATTGTTTGTTGAAGAGTATAAAGGTATAAAGTATAGAAAAATGAATTAAAAATAATTTATTTTAAGAACTGAGTTAATTGATTTGATTTTTATTTTTAATCTTTACTGCTTCTTTTTTCAAACTTATTTGTTTAACACTTTTACCATTTTTTTTATAGTTTATCTACAGTTTAAATTACGCTCATTGTAAGGATATAATCAAACAATGCTTTGGTGTGCTAGTGAAAAATGTGCCTTTTTTGAAACAGTTACGTTTTTTACGTTCGTTTTGTTAACTTCATAAAATTTGTACATAATGAAGCACGCATTGAAACCAAAGTTTTTTTTACTCTAGATAGCTTAAATAATGATGTAGACCATAAAAAAATGCCCCATGATCAATGTTAAAAAAATAGACACGAAAATTTGTGACAATTAAAGATTTACGAAAAATCACGCATGGCAGTTTTTTCTAAAATGTATATCATATAGGATTATTTATAAGGAAGGCACGCACTCAAAATGAATGATTTCAATTAATTTTGACCTTCATTTATCTGAAAAAACAAAAATTGTACTAATTAATCTTATGTTAAACATTATATTTGCAATAATACAAAACGTTAATTATCCACGCACGCAGCCAAAAGTCTGATACTTCACTTTTTTACCATAAAAGAGTGTTTATCCTTCATAATTTGATGTTTTTTATCGACAGCAAACACTTTTCTATCGATTCGTTAAAAAAAAGTTCATTTTGGCGGTGGGGGGGGGGGGGGGGGAAATTCCGAATAAGGGCCAACAGTACTGTAGGTGGTCCGCTTATACTTCAGTTTTTTAACATAAAAAAATGATTCTCCTCCATAATTTGATGTTTTTTATCAACAGCAAACACTTTTTTATCGATTCGTTAAAAAAAAAGTTCATTTTGGTGGGGGGGAATTCCGAATACGGTCCAACTCCTTAACGTCCGCACTCTTTTCAAACATTTTTTAAATCCTTTAGTCCCAGGAAAATATAACATAAGGGTTTTTCAATTTGCGCGGGTAGATTTTAATAGCCTGAGGTGGCCATGTTGTTTTCTGACAAATGTCAAATTTCTTGTTTATTATTCAGTCACTAATACCAAATCACCATGCACTAGAATTCGGCGTTTGACAGACTTCAACTTGGGAAAATTTACCTCATGACCATAGAAAACGACGGCCATTTGTTCGCTAAATGGTCTCTGCAGAGATTTTGAAAGAGGACACCCATTTTTGGCCGAAAAATCATCTTCAGCGACAGGTAAGCGCTACAGAACGGGAATAACCAATTTCTTGTGGCCCAAATTTAACCATATGAACCTTAACGTCATGTGGCAGCGCAGTGCTACGTGCCATACAGCGGACGCCACGATTGACATTCTGCATTAGCGATTTTAGGGAAAAGGTTATCTCTAACAGAGGTGACGTGAATTGGCCGCCAAGATCATGCGATTTGACCCCGCTTGACTTTCTCTTTCCTGAAGTCGCATGTCTATGCGAATAATCCACAATTGACCGATGCCTTTTAGGTGAACATAACACAGGCCATCATTATTATCAATCAATAGTGAAGGCATCAAAACCCTTCGGAAAAGTTTAGCCTGACTTCTGGTTTAAACATTTTTGTGATCTCTGATGTATCATTAAATAATTATAAATGATGTATTTAGGTATTTGGCAAGGGAATTTATTAAAATCTACATACCTAAATATAAATATATAAATATGTATGTATCTATGCACACGTATATCTTACCGCAGCAATTTTGTTTTCCCATTTCTTGACATTTTTCCACACATATTTATCTAGTGTTGTATTTTGCGAAATGGGTGGTTCAAGTGAGGAACTCTTCCAGTGTCCTTCCTCATTGCTATAGTGAAGATTTTTATCTCCATCTCCAGATCTTTCTGTAGCAATATTACCCTGAAATCTTTTTTCACAATTTGCCGAAACTATTGAACGCAATGCATTTAAAGATTGGGTTGTCAGACGACTGGATGTTGTACGGATCATCGCACTCAATTAAAGTGATTTTACCAACGAAAATATTTCTGGGAGTTTGAATTCAATCAGCAGCAGAGAAGAACGACTCCAAGAATAACACCAACGCTTTTATTGCGTTTTTCCTTTTTAATATTCAATTCCGGGGATTTTATCTGTAAGTAAATATAACATTACGATTATTTATAAATTATCTTTGATTTTATTCTTTTTTATTGGAGCTTTAGAAAATATTGTAAATACAAAACAATGCGATCGCGATAATATGATTTATTGTAATCAATTTAACAAAAATCTGATATATGTAAGTTTAAAAAATCTGATTTAATTTGAAAGCTTATCATTTCAAACGTGCTGGCCAAAAACTCATTTTGTCAACATCTTTGTAAGTAAACATTCTCTTATCATGCTCAAATGTCTACGGATAGAGTACCTACAATGCTTTTTGACAATTTGTGCCATTATCATGCAAGAGTAGATCCATAATTGAAAGCAGTTGAACTTCATATAAGTTTACGATTTTAGTCAACTTTTGGCGTAAGCGTGTTCTTTTTAATCTTTTTATGGAGGTTGGTTAGTGTATTGTATTTCATAAAACTTTTAGGCTATGCTTATAATGTCAGGAAGAAAACCCAACACAAACAACTAAATGATAAAATTTTGTTTTTTGGTTGAATTCCACCCTTTCAATTATATATATAATTTTTTTCTTGCGATATAAGTACTACACCGGAAAAATCTGATAATACAACTGGTAAATTAAATTTCTGAGTGATTGAAGTCGTCTAACATTTAAAATATCAATATTCATGTGATAACCATATCAATATTATAATTTTTTACAGTAATTATCTTCTAATCTTTAACCCAACAAAGGCCTATTGTCCCAAATCGCCATTAAAAGTAATACTGATGTAAATCAATAAGTTAATAATTTTAACTTTAGATATTAAAATGTTAATTTGATATTAAAATTATGGAAGTACGGTTGAATACCAACAAAATTATTAAACGAAAAATTGACATTACAATATCAAAAATAATTGCAAATTTATTATTTAATGATTACTGAATAAAATTTGATGGGTTCACTGGTCAAGTTTTTAAAACCTTTCGAATTGGGCATACAAAAAACTTGCCCATAAAATTTTAGTCAGTAATCATTAAATAATAAAATTTCTCTATTACATTGTAGCTGTTTCAATATTATTCTACTTTAAATATCCGGTATTAAACATTCATGAAGTAAGAGCTTGGCGTACGAGTACCTTCAAAAAAAAGTATTTCCTAGACTAATTTTGACTCTCTGAACAAGAAAATGGCACTCATTTATTTTTCCAAAGAAGCGTTTTCCAGATATAAGCAAAAAACCTGTTATACTTTATGTTTTTGAACAGATATTTTGTTTGTCTTTCCAAAAGTATACAACTTGTGTAAATCGGCCCAACAATCATCAAGAAAAAGCCGTTCAAAGTTTCAAAAAACACAATTTTTCGCCGTTTTTAGAAAATCGCTTGTTTTAAGTCATTCTGTAAGGATAGACAAAAAAAATATACTTTTAAGATCTCATGTGGAAGATATTGTTTTTAAAAAGCTAAAACGCACAAGATCAGTGAAATCGAATAATAAATGTGGAAGTTATGAAACAGTACGTGAAGGCAGACCATTTCATTTTTTTCATAATTTTTATTGAAAATATGACGTATTGCTTACACTTCTTCTTTTATGTGGCGTTGAATCTTCGCTGAACTGCATCCAGCAGTAGTCACTCATCATCCCTTGGTCCCAAAAGCCCTCATACCTCTTTTCCATGATTGAAAAGTCCTGGTGGAATCTTTGTTTTTAAAACACTTATCTGCTAAATACTCACCAATAGCATGGAATGAATAGCATCATTTTTTCGATCAATTGACGATAGTTTGGACTTCTGTGGTTTCCCAAAAAACCATGAACTACGTCTTGAAAAGCATTCCATGCTCTTCATGCTCTTTTCTGGTATTTTTTTTTGGACAATTCAAAAATCCGGTGTCACTAAACAATTTTTTTATCTGTGGACCATCGAATATAGCCGCCTTATATTTGTGTTTTGCTCATATCTCGAAAACGCTTCTTTGGAAAAATAAATGAGTGCCATTTTCTTGTTCAGAGAGTCAAAATTAGTCTAGGAAATACTTTATTTTGGAGGTACTTTTTTTATGTAAACTAGTGATTATTTCATGCAAATGTTGGTCGCGTCTGCGCCTCAAATGGTTCATCCGCTTAGCCCAATTTTGGCATACTCTTTTAAACATTTCGGCCTGTATCTCACGAATAAATGGGTTGGCTTCCAGTGCGTCAATCGAAGAGGGCTTGTCGCTATAGACATGAGCCTCAACATAGCCCTACAAAAACTATTCTAGAGGCGTTAAATCGCACGATCTAGGGGGCCAATTGACCGGCCCCAAACGTGAAATAAATAATTGTTTGCCTCTCAATTAGTCCATTTTTACGCGTGCTGTATGGCATGTGGCACCGTCTGGTTGAAACCACATGTCATGCAAGTCAAGCTCTTCCATTTTGCGCAAAAAATTGTTTATTACCATTAGTAGCGCTCACCATTCAAAGTAACGTTGCGATTCGCATCATCTTTGAAGAAAAACGAGCCAATGATTAAGCCAGCCCATAATCCGCACCAAACAGTGACTTTTTCTGGATGCATTGGTGGCTCTTGCAATGCTTCTGGCTGCTCTTCACACCAAATACGGCAGTTTTGCTTGTTCACGTATCAATTCAACCAGAAATGAGCTTCATCGCTGAACACAGTTTTTCGATGATAAAAAAGTGGATCTTCGGCCAACTTTTCAAGAGCCCATTCACCAAAAAAGCGGCGTTGTGGTAGGTCGTTGGGCTTCAATTCTTGCATCAGCTGCATTTTGAAAGGCTTCCAACCTAAATCCTTCCGCAAAATGTTCCACTTAGTGGAGTAATAGAGGCCCAATTGCTGCGAACGGCGCCGAATCGATAATTTACGGTCAACACTAACACTGGCCTATACAGCTGCGATATTTTCCTCCATTCGCACTCTACGTTAGCGTGTTGGTGGTTTAATGTCCAACAATGTAAATTTGGTGCGAAATTTAGTCACAATAGCCCGAATAGCCGCCTCAGTAGGTCGATTAAACTGACCATAAAATGGAAAAAACGCGCGATGAACTTTCTTAACAGAGCACTCATTTTGATAATAAAATTCAATAATTTGCAAGCGTTGTTCGTTTGTAAGACGATTCATGGTTAAATTATAGACCAAACTGAAGATGTTTGACAGTGACACGAGACATGAAAAGTGCGTGAGCTGTCAAAACCAATGTTGCCAAAAAGAAAATAGCAAATAAATCACCCATTAGAATAGAGGAGCTCCTTTGTATTTG
This sequence comes from Philhelius festivus, assembly GCA_963931855.1. Classification (NCBI taxonomy): domain Eukaryota; kingdom Metazoa; phylum Arthropoda; class Insecta; order Diptera; family Syrphidae; genus Philhelius; species Philhelius festivus. The sequence goes on along the minus strand of OZ007556.1, from coordinate 140,120,347 downwards.
TAATAATATTGTGTATAAACATTTTTGAAAAAAATATATTATTTTTTTGAAAATTTAATATCTTGAAAACCGGTGAACAATTGTTTTTTGAAATTATGTCATTATATTATTGATTATCTAGAGTTGGCATGCCATTTTTTTAAAAACACAAAATTTTAACAAAATTTCGTGTATTAAGGATTATTTAATTAATAACACTCCTCTAAGGATTTTTAAAATTTTGTTTGCATAAATTCACATTTTTTCTAGAGATCAGACGGCAATTTAATGAATTGTATGCATTCGAACATTATTGTCTTATTCATCCATGTTTTAAGTCTATACGTCTTTTATTAAATCTCCAAAGTCCGAAGTAATAATAAGATCAACATCTGAAATGAAAGGGTCCTGAAATACGAAGTGTCATTGAAGACAAGCGTTGAAACCGAAGAAGAAGTAGTATTTAGAACATTTTTTTACAAATGACCAAAAATTTGTACTACCGAAGGGGTTTTTGTATGGTTACATACATGCAGTGTACCTGCGAAGCTTCATATATTTATGAATTTTTGAATATTACAACAACAACTTGAATGAACTACCACCAAGTGGGTTCTTATTTGGCTAAATTGGGATGGACCTGATCATGTGGTCTCGGTAGCGTGATGCGTAGGGCATTGGCTTCTGACGACGCTAGGTCTGGGTTCAAATCTCAGTCAAGGCAAAAAGTTTTTCGATTAAACTTGATAGTATAAAGGCTAAGCACCACTAATAAAGGAGTCTGATGATCGGCTTGGCAACCGTGAAATAGCTATAAGTCCAGCCAAATAAGAACCCACTTGGAGGTAGTTCATTCAAGTTGTTGTTGTAATATTCAAAAATTCAATTTGTACTACCTTTAGAACATTATAGTATTTTTTTCCTTAATTTTTGGTCATGTAAAAATTTGATTCGTCAAATATGATCATTACAGGTTTTTTTAGCCTTTTTGAACTTATTCCGGTTTTTCTCAGAAGGATTGGCTGTATAACATCGGAATCTTACGTCTCTAACCCTAAACCTAATAAGCTTAAACAGGTTAAATCAAACCATGAATTCCCGTCCGGTTTGATAAATTTTCGGAAAAGAATTAAATTTGGAATCATATCATCTGCATCGAATTCTACGTCACTATCGAGGAAACATAGTGACCAGACCAGTTAATGTTTCGAATGAAATCGTTGAGTCCGTCTCAGTTGGCTTTCTCGTACTTCCTAACGCTTCTCCTATAAATGTTTTCTATAACTGGGTTTTGTTAACACATAAGAAATTTGTAGATATCACATAATAGTCAGATGTGCCTAGAGACGATAATACACTAATAGTGCATTAATAAGGGTCAGAGGTAAGAAACAAGACTAGGGTGTTGACGGATTGACCTGCAATGTCAGGTATGCGAGTAGGCTCGTTAACGGTTGTTTAACTCACCAAAAATAACGGCATACCTTCCATCGGGTGTTTTCTGACCAGAATAACGCAGTCACGAAGAAAAGTGTACATTGAAATCGCTGGTAACAAAGATAACGGATAAAAGGGAACAATTCTCTGGATAGAGTGAGACAGCGCATCGAATTCTTTAGAAGAAGGGTTGTTATCCAAACTTAGAATTAGATAAACGAAGCACGTATGAATGATGCGTTTGTATTTAAACAAGTGCCGTATTGCGGTTGAAGCTGCTAAAGATAAACAACATCATTACGTACATAAAACCTAAGTACTGTAAAACGAGCTTGATTTGAAAAATCTTGAACATTTTTGGAATAACCGATAATATAGAAAATGTTTTATAGTTTTAAATTTCTTAACTTTTGACAAGTGACTCTTGGAAGCAGGACGAATATATGTTCAATATAAGATATGTTTCAGTCAAGTAAGAAAAAGATTTTAAATGTCCAAAGCAAGACTTTGATGAAACTGCCCAACTAACATTTCAGGTTCGATTCGGTCTAACTAAATATATTTTCGAAGTTCTTTAATACATTTGTAAAGGTTGTTTAAGAACAAAAAGGAGAATATTACACAAGCTCACAAAACCTTTTATGTACTTCTATAAGTGATTCTGAAAATCCTCTTGGAAGTACCATGCACAGATCTTTTAAATGTGCCAGCTTCGTGTATGAACTATTAGAAGTTTAACAGAGTCCTATTCGAAATTGAACTGAAGTTCAAGTTTTGACAGATGGCTTCAATAAAGCTTCGCAAAAATTACAAACGTACGGCTTTTTATGTCTATTACAAGCTTACACTCGAACTTTTACCGAGCCTGAAAAATATGAAAATAAAAGTAAATTTATATTTCTTTGAAGACGTTTTTCCGACATTTAATCAATTTTAAACCTGAAACTATGTATCACATTGGAATTGTTATTAATTAATGTATTTGGAATAATTTTAAAACATGAATGACATTATACCTTCTTTGGGGATCGAACTCGGCATCTCTTGTGTAATAGTCCATCTCTCTACGCCCTGGGCCATATTGAATATTATTTGGAAAATGCAAAAACTTAATCAGCCTATTTCTTTCTCAAACTTTAAAATTAACACAAGACTGCGATATACAATTTTGCCAAGGCCACGTTCACACAAGAAAAACAAAACCTAAGCAAATGTCTTAAGTTTCCTTTGTTGGGTTTACCTACAAAATGTTTATTTAATTTTCAGTATTGAGCCCTAATCTTTATACCTAATGGGAGCGCACAAAATATCTTTAAATTGCTGACCGTAGTGATTTGTTTTATGTTCTACTTAACTCTTTCTTTGTTTTGATTTGTGACCTTAAAAACGATTCATTCATTCATGTAAAATGTTTGTATTCCGTTTAGTTTGACATTTGTTATGTTAAGTATACATTATGCCTTTCTTCAATATCGTGAATTATTTTCATGTAATATTTATTTATATTACGAGTATTTGTAATAAAACCATCAAACATTTTGGTCAGTTCACCCATCTATAGTTTTATGCATTTCCACTTTGAGGGATATACATATAGAGATATCATGCTGGATTTACATATATGCCTCTTCCAAAGAAATTCACATTTATATCTAATATATGGGCACAGAAGATCAAAATGAAGATAATCATATAAATGCAGCTACATTATATGTTTGAAAACAAAAAAGTTCTTGGATATTCAGGTTATAACTTCGAACCTGTTTCGAAACGCTCGTTTATAATTGCAATTCAACTTTTAAGAGCCGAATGGTTGATCTGAAATTCAGCTGCCTGCTTTCGAAGGTATTTTTTCTTAAATTTTGGTTATTCGTCACTTCAACTTCATCTTCCCTAGACTCTTAGGGTAGGCGCGCACATTCAATTTTTAGTTTCGCAACTGCTTGGTTCGAGCAACTAAAAAGTTTGTGTTTTGACATAAACTAAACGATTGCCTAAAATGAGTTCGCTATTTTGTGTAACATATAATTATATGCACCTGCGCGGACATTTGTTTTCTATAAGCAACCAAACAGTTGTGCAACTATAAATTGAATATGCGCGCCTAGCCTTAAGGTTCACAAGGCAAACAATCAAACTAATTGTCTATGCTATATATCATAGGGATCTCGATTTATACTCTTATACTTGCCTGAGTAATGTCTAAAAAGTACATAAATGAATTACAATAAATGTGTACAAATAATTAGTTAATGCATGCAATTTATTATTCCTAACTTTAATTAAGATTAAATGTATTAGTTTCTGTTAAGATTCATTTGCAGAGTTCTTAGAAGTTTGAACATTGACATTTTCTTTAAAGACTTTTTGTTAAAGTCTGCTAGGCTTAAGAGACGTATTCTATATAGCTCTTAGGAAATTGTTATAGAAACCTTTTGAAAACTCACTGATGTAAACTTCTATATCATATAACATTGCAATCTTTATACAAGTTCCAGCTTCTCTATTTTCATTTATAAAACCATATCCGAAAAATTGGTTCTAGTCTCTGAAAAACTTTGTGACTTACTTGCAAAAGGTTTAAAAGAAGATGATATTGAAACCGTGACTTCTATAGGAAAATTATTTTTGAAGAAGGCTCTTTAGAAGCATTATATAAATTGAAACTTCCAGCATGTCCATATTTCTAGGCTAATAGAAACTGAAATGTTAGTTGGGTGAAGATGTCGATTTGATAATGGCGAAACATTATAAAACTATAAAGGCCATAGAGCCATGGAGCTAACATTAATTGCGACAAGACCAGTCTACTTGAAACTAAGTAAGGTACTTAGTTTTACAAAATCTATCTTTTAAAATTGAATTTCCAAGAATTTTTAAAAATGATTGTTAAAATAATCTGAGTTCAGAAAAAGGGAAAAAGTCAACGATGGGTTTATAATTGTCTTCGGAAGCTAGATGCTCAATTGATTTTTCCACTATAATAACTTCGTCAACGGTAGTGAAAATAATGTCGAACAGATCTTATTTATATAAAGGGGGTGGCCGTGGCGCGATGGATGTGTGCTCGCCTGTGAACCTCATGATCACAGGTTCGATCCCTGCCGTCGTCTATGTCGTTTTAATTCCATTAAAAACCTTCTAAAATTGTCATCAATGGGTTGCGGTTGCTGGTTTACTCATTGCATGTTGTTCAGGCATAATACTAACAACATGTAATTGAGTTAAACTAGTATGCCCAACAAGGATGAACACGAATAAAATAATGTGAATTATAAGCGACATAGAAATAAGACACGGCATTCTCCGCTTTAGTTCAACCGCCATCCCTGGAGATAAAATATCTGAGACAACAACCTTCAGTCTCAGAACATCGTGCCACACATCTTTCCTATCCTTCTTTCTCTTCCGTAACTTCACGCCCGCGCTGTGTTGAAACATTTAAAGGGTAATCATAATCCCTTGAGCGCAGGTAGATTATAAAAAAAAAAAAAAAGGGCCGATGTTGAATGTGAACCACACCTAAACGTCAAGTGTTTTCTTCATTTCATTTGACATTTCTCAATTTCAGACTAACTCAATTTGAACCATGGAAAGATACACAATCGAGCAACGCCGTCCACCTCAACTCGTCTTCGTGTCAAACATCAACCCTCGTCGTTGATGAACATTATGCATACACGCTTACAAGGTGCAATTAACTCAAGAACTAAAGCCTCTTGACCATTTCAAGCGTCGTGAATGGTCAGAATGGTGGCAAGAAATGGCAACAGTGGATGATCAATTTTCGAAGAAAATCATATTCACTGATGAGGCACACCTCAGTGGATTCGTCAATAAGCAAAATTGCCGCATTTGGGCGAATGATAATCCAAGAGTGATTGTCGAAAAACAAATGCACCCACAAAGAGTGACTGTTTGGTGCGGTTTATGGGCTGGCGGCATCATCGGGCCGTATTTTTTCCAAAATGAGGCCGGTCAGGCGGTTACTGTGAATGGTGTTCGCTATCGTGAGATGATAACGAACTTTTTATGGTCCGAATTGGAAGATATGGATGTGGACGATATGTGGTTTAAACAGGACGGTGCCACTTGCTTACGAAACAATGGCTGTTTTGCGCGACAACTTCATTGGCCGTGTTATCTCATGCTGCTGATGTCAATTGGCCGCCAAGATCATGTGATTTGACACCGTTGGAATTCTTTTTTTGGGGTAATTTGAAAGAAAAGGTGAACGTCAATAAGCCAGCAACAATTCAAGAGCTAAAGGATGAGATAATTTGGCACATTTACGGCATAGAACCTCAATTATGCCTCAGCGTCATCGAAAATTTGGACCATCGGACGGAGTTGTGTCGCCGAGGTCGCGGCGGTCATTTGGCCAATATTTTATTCCATACATAATTGAACCATACCATATTATCATAATAAAACGAAATGACAATAATTTCCTATATATTTTGTGTTTTATTCAAAATCAACATCGGCTCTTAAAATTTAACCACCCTTTATATGTAAATAAATCTGTGAAATCCAAGAGAAGTTAAATAACCAATATTTTGCATGTATTGTCAGATTAAATATTTCCAAATGGCAACAAAATATTTGTTTCAGGGTCTCGAAAAACTAAATCGGCGAATTTTCCCAATCCTCTTACTATCAACCGATTAACGCCTATTGGAAGAACAAGGTCAGTCAATCGCTAATCAATTTTCAGGTTAAGAAAAATATCTCGAAGAACGTATATACGAGTAAGATTCTTAATGACCGGCATTACGGCTGATGGGATATCACAACGAACAGTGTATCAAATCTTTAGATCATTTGCTTTTGGTGAAATGATTTTGCGCCTGATATTTTAAATCAATTTGATGGAGTCCGTCATCAGACTTCTAATAAAAATGCGTGTCTCTGGTATCGACAACTCCGTTCTTCGGTTGATTAGAAACCTTTTCAAACCAATTACTTCAAGGTGTATCCCAAGGCTCCGTTTTGCCTGCGAATTTTTACATATTCATCAATGATCTTCTGTCTGAAACTTTTAACTCATTAAATTGTTTTGCTGACAATAGTACTCTAAGTTTTGTATATTCGTTTGAAGCTTCACACCCCTGTCCTTCCGATGTGTAACTTCAACTACAACGTATGATAAGCCTATTATATTCCCATTTTGAAAACACTGACCAATGGGGAAAAAGAAGAAACCGTGTAAAGTTTAATGCTTCCAAGACTCAATGTTCTCTAAGAAACTTTAAGCAATATTTCAATTTTTCTCACGTGACCACCTTAGGTCAAGATAATATTAAGAAGATACAAATATATAATAACATGCCTACATAATGTTTGCCTTAGGCATCTATGTATATATTTTATTTTACTATCTATTAAACTGGGAAACAAAATCACTTGAACAAAATAAATAATAAACCATTATTTTTAGCACGCAGAGTTAGTGAGATTAGTTATCATTTCTACCGTCATAAAGTGAGAACAGTTGTTATACAATTACGTGGGACACACATCATACAAAATACTGGAAAAAAAATTTAAATCACGTAATAAATTACATCGCAATTACAAAAATCACGACTTACTTAAGTAAGTTGGATAGGATTCGGTAAGAAGTTTACTTGTAGTACCCCGTGACCTAAGCACAAGGCCGCTGCGTCCTTGAAACAAACATGTTCTTAAGGGTGTGACAAAGCCCTCAAGAGTATTTCTTTTCTTGGAAAAGTGCTTTAAATTTGGCCGAAAATTGTTGGTTCTCTTCATTCTTGCCGACAATATAGGCATACAGGAATGGCTCTCTGAAGAATGCCTTTCATCATATTTTTTTTCGAACAAATTCAACTCTGAACTGAATATGATCTTTTTAACTCCCAATGTGCTGCTTATTATTCTAAAAATTAGCTCTTGAGTTAATCTTAATTTAACTCAGAAAATAAGACTGGCTTACTCTAAGTCAACTTAATACTCGAATTGACTAAAAATATTACATTTTACATAACATATTACACGTAGATAAATCTACGCAGTAGAGACACAGAAAGGCCATTAGCAGAAATTTTGAATCGGTGATTGCTATCTTGCTTCATAAAAGGTGTCATAACTAAACACTACCTAATAGGCATCAAGCATGCAACTTGGCTTGGTGAATATTCAAAATTTAATTTTTTCTTTGTATTATGGCTTTATTAGTAAGAGTAAACATTCTCATTAATTATGGATCACAAAGTCGTTCAAGTGGATGGTCGTGCGCCTTCAATTGCTGAGTCAATTGGACCGTATAAGCGAATAATCCGAGATCTTTGTGCAGAATTCTTCTCAGGCTAGTGCGTGAAATGCTGAGCTGTTGCAATCGATGGCGAGTTGATGTTCGTGAATTGAGTCTCATACTCTCAGCTACAGCAGCCACATTCTTGGGTGTGCACACCGTGCGACGACGGGGACCATGAGTGTTGTCCACAGGCATACCAGTCTCACGAACTTTTTGCACAAATTGCGTACAGCAGGCGTGGTGGGTGCTTCATTTCGGGTAAAACTTCTTTTCAAAAACGCACTGTTTGGGCTACACAATATTTCCCAACGTTGTAAAGCGACTCATTTCGTTCAGCGGAGGTATGATACTGGCTTTATGTCAAGATTTCGAGGGGGAAACAGCTGTCAGTGTCAAAATAACCTATGATTTAAAAAGAAACCACTAGATGGCCCACCCCGTACATACTATTAAATATCATAAGCTTCGTTTTATTGTTAGTTATTAGCTTATGCAAATTAAACCATCTTCTAATTATATCTAAGTCACTATTAACACCTGCAAACATATGCTGACATATAAATACAGTTCCATGCCAAATTTCAAGTCTTTAAATTGAAATGCAAAAAAAATAGATAATAATGCTAAAAATGTAATTTTTTTAAAACGACCCATATATTTCACCATATAATTACAATAATGAACTTTCTGTCAATTTGCTACTTCTAAAACCAAATTAACAGTCACTTAAAAAAAACTAGTTTTTTTTTTCTAAAAAATTCTAGTTTTTATTTATTTTTCAAATACTTTAGAAAAAACAGATAATATAGAAGTAGAGCCTATATTTTCATATAGTAATTTCGAAAATTATATCTTTAAAAAATAAAACATCCGAAAAATTTATTTTAAAATTTAATTTTGATGATATGAAATGACTATTGTCAATTTGGATATCGTATATTTTCAAAAAATAAAGAATCATATTCTATTGTTAGAAAGACGCTTATTCAATTTATCATCATTTATTTTGTCATTAAATAAAGAAAGAGATTTTTCTTAATTTGTTTTCGCAATTACATTGTGTTTCAAAAGCAAGTATATACATAACTTTGTGTTCACTTTTGGACTGAGTGTACTTTGAAATAGTTTTTCATTTTCAATGCTAAAATGTCGAGAAATGTCAGCTGGTAATTAATAAATGGTATATTTAAATGCGTATACGTATTAATTAATTTGTGTCATAAAACAAAAAAAAACTCGATTGATTACGATAATAAATTTCAATTGAATATTCAAGAACATAAACAGTTTTTAAGTTATTTAAACACTCATTGATCTATAAACAGATACGAAGTCAAGATAAGATAAGTTTTAAATGAGTAAAAAAAATTCCAAATTCCAAATTTCTCTTCACATAAAAGTGTTCCGTATTTCAACCAAATCGCTATTAAATTAAGAACATAACTACAAGTGCCAGTATAGACTGAGCTTATGATTGCAAGCCCTGCCTTAAATATGCTCCAAATATATTTATGAACACAATTACAACTTCATGTGCGCAGTTATTAAACTTTGTTCAAAATGAGTTCATAGTTGTTAAGATAGAAAATGTTGACAAATCAGAATTATAGTAGGTATAAATGATTTGTTAGGAACACTTGATTTGATTACAATAAAATAATTATAAAATTATAAAGTTTATTGTTCTCGGTTTTGAGGAAGATACCATTTTTTAAAACGTAGAACAAAAAATGGCAGAAATAAGAAACAAACCAAAGAAGGAAAATTTTATAAATACGAAAATATTTGTAGCGCGATTTTCTGAAAATATAAGAACTTCTTTCATTTTGGATGACAATTTCCAAAATTATTCTCGGATGACCATTTAAAGTTAAAACTTAGACTTGAATTCAGTTTTGAAAATGAAAAAATTAATAATTTCATATTCAACATTAATAAATCTTACGATTATAAATCAATTTAGTACACAATTAGTCAGCAGCAGTGGTGGAAATGAAACCCAGATTGATTACCATTTGGTATCTAGTTTCATGAAACCCCGGGTAAAAGATTGCAAAGTGATACTAGGAGAAGCGATCGCCCACCAACACCGTCTCCTACTGACAGAATTTTTTATGGAGACAGTGAACGACAACAAACATACAAAAACTTTTGGGAAGATCAAATGGTATAATCTGGATAAGAAAAAAGGCGAAGCTTTTATTTCGAATATGCAAAACGTTCTGTATAACAACACCGATATAGTTCGAAATGAAGAGAGTACAGCACAAAGTATGTGGGATCTCCTACAGAGAACTTGCAAAGAAAAAGCCAAAACACTGTTAGGGGTTTCAAAAGGACACAACCAACAAGGCAAAGAAACATGGTGGTGGAATGATGAAGCTAAATCAGTTATAAGTAAAAAGAAAATGGCTTTCAAGGCTTGGTCGAAGTGCCCTTCTAATGATACAGAGCAAAAGTCACGCCTCGAAGTGGAATATAGAAACTGCAAGAAAGAAGCGAAGAAGAAGTGCGCCCAAATTCAAGCAAAGAATACAGAAAACCTGTATCGGGAGCTGGATGAAATTTCTACCTCGACAGCTGGTGCTATTCAAGAGCTACGGCAAAACACGAATAAGGGCGCAACTATCTTCAAAATAGCCGTTCAAAGAAGAAGAAATGCCCAGGAGATTTGTTCGCCAAAGTTCATTAACAATGCTCAAGGCCAACTACTTGTGGAAGACAACGAAATTCTTCACAGGTGGCGACAGTATTGTGACGGACTTCTAAACGAACAATTTCCAAGGCTATACTTTCCAATAGCTTCACCTAACTTAAGCGAAGTATCCGATGTCACAGTCGAAGAAGTTAGTGAGGCGGTAAAATACTCCAAAAAGGGAAAAGCTGTTGGCCCAGACGAAATACCCTCAGAGTTTTGGAAAAAGATGGGAGACATCGGGTTTAGATGGCTCATGATTCTTGTCTCCAAACTTATACGAGGTGATCGCATGCCTAATCAATGGAGGGAAAGTTACCTTCTTCCAATTTATAAAGGAAAGAGTGATACTCGAAGCTGTGATAATTACCGTTCGATTAAGCTGATGTCACACACCATGAAGATCGTTGAGCGAGTCTTGGGTAGCCGACTGCGAAAAATAATTAGGCTATCTGATGACCAGTGCGGGTTTGTCGGGGGTAAGTCAACCACGGATGCAATCCAGAGTATAAGAATAATTATGGAAAAACATCGGGATTCTTTGGAGGATTTGCATGTAGTATTGGTTGATTTTGAAAAAGCATTCGATCGGCAACCACGAGATCTAATATGGGTGGCCCTCAGGCAACGAGGAGTTCCAGAAACCTATGTGCGGATAATTATGGACATGTATGATGGAGCAGTTACTAAAGTAAGATGCGCAGCTGGAATCACCGAAGAATTCGAAATCACAGTAGGTGTACACCAGGGAAGTGTCTTGAGTCCCCTGCTCTTTATTACAGTTCTTGATTACCTGCTTGAAGGCAAAGTGACGGATCCAAAAGTGCATCAGTTATTCTTTGCTGACGATGGAGCCATCATAAGTGAAGACCCGATATCCCTACAACGAGCACTTGACGTATGGGTGGATGTTCTAGAAGGAAGTGGGTACCGCATAAGCGCGAAAAAGACAGAATACCTATGCTGCCCATTTTCTGATCCACACAGGCCTATTCCAGACATTTATTTGAATGGAGTAGTGCTTCCCAAGTGTGAAAAGTTTAAATATCTGGGGTCTATGATAAATAACGAAGCTACTTGTGATGACGATATCAATCATCGCGTAAGCGTAGGGTGGATGAAGTGGCGGGAAAATTCTGCTATCTTCTGTGACCGAAAAATGCCCCCTAAGCTGAAAGGAAAGCTCTACACTTCAGTTGTGCGTCCAGCACTCACATACGGTTCACAATGTTGGACAATGTACAAAAAGTATGAGAGTAAGTTAACGGCAGCTGAGATGAAGATGCTTCGTATGACAGCAGGAGTTACAAAGCTTGATCGAATTAGAAGTACGAAGATCCGAGGAAGCCTTCATGTTAAGAATACCATTTCCCAAAAAATTGAACACGACCGACTCAGTTGGTATTGCCATGTTCAAAGGAGAGATCCTGAGAACCCCGTCAAAAGAGCAATATCGTACAACGTTCCAATTCGGAGTAAAAAGAAAGGTAGGCCTAAACACTCCTGGTACAAACAAATGCAAAATCACCAGCATTCAGTTGGCCTCAGAAATGGAACAATACAAAACCGGGAGGCTTGCCGCCGATTTCTGAGGTCAACCCGGCGAACCCCACAGGCGGATCACTAGTGTGAAGCAGATACGTGGGAGAGTTATGATCCCCTCGACATCGAGATCATAACAGCGCCGAAACAAGGAAGAAGAAGTACACAATTAGTCACATTTTCTCTTCTGTTATTTTCCTGCAACTTAAGCAACAAAATAAAAACAAATAAGTACTTTCGCCAAGTGATCAACGTTTATTTATACTTATTGTCTTTTCAAACTTAAATTCATTAAGTTTTTTTCTAACAAATGTTAGAAATGGTTTTCAAAATCGTTATTTCCTTGAAAACTTTGATAACAAATTTTTCTTTTTTTTGAGAGAAAGATCAAACTTAACTACATTGTTTACACAAAACAAAATCCAAAAAAGGGATAAACAAAGAGTTATAGTGACGTTTACTCCAGAGATCACGAACTATTTAAAAACATCATTTAATAAACATGATATGCAACTTGCCTTCTCTAACCCACACAAATTAAAAAACATGCTGCTCTCACCAAAAAACAAAAAGAACAACTTGACAAAGCCGGGATCTACGAAATTTCTTGTAATGAATGCAATAGAAAATATTATGGTCAAACCAAACGCTGTGTGAAAACGAGGTTCAAAGAGCACAACAACAACATTAGAAACAACGAGCCAAGAAAGTCTGCTTTTGCAATGCACGCAATACAAGAACAACATTTATCAACAACAATTGCTAATGTTAAGCTCTTGAAATGTGTGAACGATAGCCGAAAACTGGACGCTTACGAGAGCCTATACATCCACAGAGATCCAGAAGCTTTGAATGCAGACATGGGGAACATAGAGTCTTACTTGTTCAATATATAATAAAGTGTTTTTAAATTTTAAATTTTGTTCCTTTCTCTTTCCTTCTTTTTTCTCACTTAAATTTAAATGAGTTTGTTTTTTGTTTGTATTTTTAATTTATACATTATGTTCTATTTTCATATTAGAAAAAAGCTTCCTTTCATTCGTGTTGCTGATGATGGCTAGTAGACTAGCCGAAATGCATTCAAAAATTTTGAATTTAATTTTTTAATTATTCAATTTTTAATTGTATGTTAATTAATTGTTTTTAATAAAGAAATTAAAGTCAGTGTATGTAACCTCAAAAATATTGGTGTTTTCGTTTTTCGTTTTCGATTTAAACAAATTTTTCATTCATCTACTTTTTTTGTCTATAATTTAATAACAAAAATTTCAACTGAAGACAGTACCCTTTTCGGAATTTTGACTTTCTTATTATTGGCTTAACTTATGTTAATGAAATTTAGTAATTTTCTAAAAAGTTTCAAGAAACTTGCATATCAAAAATTAAAAAAAAAAAACGTTTTGGATATTTGAAAAAAATTCCAAATTGTTTTTTAATTTCGCATAGGGAGTTATTGTAATCGGTCCGATTTGTCAAATTGGAATTTTTGACACTTCTCGACGTTTCAAGGTCCCTAGAGGCTATATCAATCATTTTTAGAGAGATGTCTGTGTGTGTGTGTGTACGTACGTTCGTACGTACGTACGTTGCGTTTATTAAAATTCAGTGAGTAGTTTTTTCACTATAACGGTTTAAAAAAAAAAAAAAGTAAAAATGTTGGTTAGTTTCAAATATCTCACGAAAAAATAATGCTATTGATTTTAAATAAAATTTATTGTACTCATTATAAGGTCATAGAAATTTGGTATGAATTTTCTTAAATAAAAAAAACTGAAAAAAAATTTCATAACCCAGATATTCTAAGAACGGAAAACAATTTGAAACTCAAAATAATTCTATTTTACGAAAAATAATGTGTTTGACAACTGGTAAAAATTTCAAAAAAAAAAATCAGCTTACAGTTTTTTTACAAAAAATAAAAAACTATATAAAATTCTATTGAAAATTGGTAAAAATTGTTTTTCGACTCAAATTTCTCGAGAACTAACAGTGATTTAATTTAGTTTATTTTATACATAATATAATTTTGTACAGTTAGTAAAATGTTGACAAATATTGAATAAATAGTTTTTTTTTTTAAATAAATTTGAAAATACTAAATATAAAGTTTTCAAGACCACAAATGGGAAGTTATCAGTGTGGTTCGCACCCAGCCTCTTTTTTTTTTTAATTTGATGTCTGAAAAACGGGTATTTTTTTTTCCGAAAGTAAAAATAAAAACTAAAAGTTGACGTGCCAAACATTTTTCTTAAAAATGTTTTGAAATTTTAAATTCAAAAACTTGTTTAAGGAAAACCGCTACAACGATTTTTAATTTTGTTCTTGCATACATTTATATTTGCTTGAAAAATCGTATGGCGAATTTATTTTATTTTTAGCTCCAAGTAGTACTAAAGGAGTTTTAGTTTTTTACAAACATTATTTTTTGCTTTTGAACAATTTTCTGTAACAAAATGTATTTTCAAATTTCCAAGTCGTGCATTTTATCACGTCCCTTTCTCATAAACAAATTAAGAAGATCTTTTATCTTTATATGTAAGGATGAAACAAATAAAATAAAATGCACGACTGGGTCGCACGAACTTGCTCCTATGTAATCGACTGGGAATTTTAAAAACGAATGTTATTAGAGAAAACTGTTCATAAGGATAAAATTAATTTTTAAATTCTTTTAGTAGTAACAGAATGCTATGCAAATATGAATTTATGCAAGAACAAAAATTATAAGTCCTTGTAGTGGTTTCTCTAAAAGAAGCTTTTATATACAAACTTTTTAAAAGCTTTTTAAGAAAAAATTTTGGTACGCTAATTTAAAGTTTTTATTATTGTTCGAATAAAAATTAAATTTACGAAAAGAAATATTGACCCGTTTCGGAGATATCGAATTTTCAAAAAAAAAAGAAAAAAAAGAGATTTTTTTTTTTTCAAAAAATTCAAAAAATATTTATTTTAAAGTTTTGAAATGCAATGTGTTTTAGACTTTTTAGAAGCTTCTCTATAAAAATTTTCATTAAGATCCGTTATGTGGATAATGAGAAATTCAAAATTCGAAAAAATGGTTCTATGGTAGGTACAACCTGTAATATCTTAATTTCAAAATTTTTTTTATTGAATTAAAGACCGTAAAAATTAATTGAAAGAAAAAAAAAATTATCAAAATTCTAGGTGCAGTTTTCGAGAAAAATACGATTTTTGAAAACCATTTTTTTTAATTTTTTAGCATTTGTATGGTAGGTACCTTTATTTTTAGGTAAAATAAAAAATTTTTGTTCACATTTTGTAGATTATATTGAGAAACTTTTATTTATCAAGTTTAAAAAAAATCTAGCATGGGGTTTTCGAAATATTGAGTTTTGAAAAAAAATTTTTGAAGTTTTTTTTAAAAATCTAAAAAATTTTTTTTTGAAAATTTGAGTACACAATTCTATTTATGTTTTTGGGGAGCTTTAGCAAAAAAAAAATTATCAAAATCGGTTGAACCGTTTTTCAGAAAATCAAAAACAAAAAAATGGTTCCATGGGGGGTACCCTCAATAACCATTTTTCGGAAAATTTTTTTCAACCAATACCTAGATTTAATTAAATGAAATTTTTCTGTATCTTTATTTTTAAAATCTGTTGAACAGTTTTTGAGAAAAAAAATGTTTATAAAATTTCGTAAAAAATTCGTATGGGGGGTACCGTTATTTTTGGTCTTAAAAAAAAAAGAAAAAAACGTGTGGGGGGAAAAAATTAAAAATGATATCTACCAAGTTTAAAGAAAATTGGCCGAGTCGTTTAGCCTGTAGTCGAACAGACAGACAGACAGACAGACAGACAGACAGACAGACAGACAGACAGACAGACAGACAGACAGACAGACAGACAGAATTGCGAGACCCACTTTTTTAGTCTTCGCTATCATCCTAATGTCAACTTTGATCAAAATCTCGAGTTCGATTTTTTTTACGAATGCATAACTTGCCTTATATGTAGTACCTATAAGTCGCAAGTAAAAATGAAATGAAATTCAATATCTCAAAAACATCGGATGGATGATTTTTTTTTAACTATTTGCGCAACATTTTAAACGATAAAAAGAAGATTTTGCTAATTTTAAACGATTAAATCATATTACTATCTCTTAACAGTTTATTATAGTTTAAATCAAAAATGGGTACTTTAGCTTTCGATTGTTTGAAGACTCAGTTTTGTGCAGAAAAGTGCAATTTTTTAGGTTTGACAAGACAACAGTTCGGTTCTTGGTTGAAAACCTAAACATCTGAGACCGAATTACAAACCATGGTCTTTTGATTTCACCAGAATTACAAGCACTACACTTTTACACTTTTTTGGGAGAAGTATCCACCAGGCTGATGTTGGTAAGTTAACTTCCTAATGGAACATAAAGAATAAACCTATCTACAAAAATTAATCTTATATAAGCTGTACATGGAATGGTCCAGTCCAGTCAATAATAAATAAATAATAAAATTAATTGTAGGTTGTCACTTTGACTTCTGAGTTTCTGACAATTCAAATTATTAGGTCCATTCCTCAGATTAAGTTGTGTTTACTTTGTTTTTTCTCGAACTCTAATTGTTTAGACGTGTTCAGATGCACCATTTTTAGAAAAAGGGAATTAGTATTTTACTAGTTAGTGAAACAAAAAATAGGATTAAAATTTTCGAAGAGGCAGTAAATTACTAAAATTTTTTAGCAAATTGCTTACTAGTAACATGCCAAGCCCTTAATAATTGGTTGTTAAAAATGTTTCCCAATTGAAACTAAGTTTTTCAATGTATATGCATAATTGAATACTTAAAATTGTCATATCATAATATTTTGAGAAAAATTTTAAGTATGCAATAAGAGCAAGTGAGTGCAATTAAATTGTGTGCTTCATTTACACTGATTGCTTTATAATTTCCCATTAATTGTTCGTTGATTAGTTGCGAAAATTCCAATTTTGCTGACAAAAGTTTTCTACGTTTCTTTGCCGATTTTCTAAATTCACATCAAGTACTCGTTAAATTTTAGAAAAATGATGATTAATTATGTAAGCAATTTTTTTTTAGCAAGATCGGTTTGCAACTTTATATACATGCATTCAAGGGAATAATTTGAAATAATTCATTGAACTTGAGACACTTTTTTTGCACTTTTAAAAAGCTTGTATATAAACATTGTTATGGAAATTTGTGCCGCGGCTGAGACTTTAATGAAAAAGCCGCAAATAAAAAAAAAGTTCTATTGCACTTTCCGTTAATTAAGTTTTTTTTTGTGCCTACAGTAAAACACAGATCCCTTTTTTTAAAATCGTTAGAGCCATTTAATTATCTCTTTAAAAAGGTAAAAGGCTTGAAGTATTATAATTGAACAAATCTTTTTCCTCTGACTAATAATTTATGAACAAATGAGTTAACATAATATAATTAAGTTTCAAATCTATAAAAATTGATTCTTTGATGAGTTTGCCTCACACCCACTTAATCTAAATAGGTATGACCTTGTAAGATACATATATTATGTTCAATATTATGTAAATTGATTTCAAAAAATATTCTGCTAATCATGATATCAACACGCCCACAAAATACATTATCGCTTAAGATAAGAGATGGTAAATCAAATTAAAAGTTCAAAGTTAAGTACTACAATTTAAAATTTTTCGTTAACATGGGACAAGTATTGGTTTCATGTCAAAAAAAAAACATGTTAACATTATGATGATCCGTCAGGTGAACATCGAGCCAGAGTCTTAACAGATGGATGGATTTTCTTCTTATTCTAGGGAGAGCAATATTATTCCATTCGAGTTTTTGATTTAGATCTTCTAGAACAGGTGGCTCTTATATAACAATTACGGTTTATTTTTATTTTCGCAAAAATTTTGATAAAACTTCGCACCTGCAATATCTTAAACAATTAATTTGCAATCCAGGGATTTTCACCAAAATAAAAAAAAAAACCGAATAACCAAAAGATGAGTTTGAAGGTTTTGATATGTTCGCCTTATTTTAGGGCTATTATATATATGTAGTATGTAGAATTGTTGTTCAACCGATTTTATTCATCATCACCAATCACCAATTGCAACTTCAATATAGCTCATATAAAATGAATTTCCAAAAGTTAATAAAAAATAACTTTTTCACGCAATTTCTTTAAAAAAGAATATACATATTATCGAAACTTAACTTAACCACATGAGCCAGTTCATGCGATCCAGTGGTGTTTTAAGCCTACTGTGAATATTGTTTCTAATTTTACCATATTCACGATCGAATTCTTAAATTAATTTACTTTTAAATTCAATGATAATTCCTTATCGGCAGTGAGTTTTTTTTTTGGATTAAATAAATAATAAGGTGTAGCGGTTTGATAGGACAAAATTGGACTTTGCTTTTTTAAACTGCTTTAGCAATGATATTATGGCCCGAACTTTGGCATGAAAATAGGGGAAATAATGAATTTGGAAAACATCTTCAGGCTATTAATAATTATCATAAGGGTATACCGTGTGCTGCTGGACAACTTATTAAACAAAACAAAAAAAGAATTTGAAATTTGTTTAGAATAAATATGATAATAAGTATTTAAGACGCAGTATACATTTACATTCAATAGTTAAATAGCACAAAACACAAATATCTAAACGATTCAACTTGAGTATAATTTCCATATGAACAACATTGCACCCATTTAAAGTAGATCAATAAATTTCTCGTACAATTTTATCAAAATTCCTTTCATTAACTTCAATTTTGATTTATCAGTTTGATTATTGGCATTTGAAAAAAAATAATACAATTTAACAAATATTGTACCAGAATATATCTGATTTATCACCTTTTTAATTCCAGTCAATAGTTTATTTAATAATACCACACGAGTACACTAGGCATTAAAAATAACCACTTGGTCTTAAATTATGGACACGAATATAACAAACAAATTTGCCACCAAAATAACTTTACAGAAAAAACAATGAATTATTTTCAAGATACCCGAGCGTACATTCTTCGAGCTGATTCGAAGCAAACTGATTTGATATCTTCTAGAGACCAGAGTTTCAGACTTAAAAATCAAGTAAACATGAGTATCTACCTATAACCGTTTATACAGGGCCGCATTAACTGATTAGTATACTAAGCAGCTGAAGGGAATATTTGTATTTGACGACTTGGAGCACGTCAGACACAATTGTAAGTGCATCAAAATCTTTGAAAATTCAAAGTTATTTCGATAGCCGTACTATGATGCTCGAGAATATTATTGGTCCCTCTTTAAACACAATATTATTTATCATTAGAATATAAACGAATATAGAAAAACAATTTTAATAAATTATTATAAAAACTTCAGTGCTCCAATTCAAAAGCGAAAATGTAATTCAAATAATGTTCTATTACTCACATATTTCGCATTCTGTACCATTTGACAGTTTATTACATCAGAAATCATTTGCGCAACATTTTAGTTGAATTGGTACGATCTTAAAGCTGTTTTAGTATGAAACTAGGTTGAAATAACGAATTTGCAAATTATCAACAAATATAGCATCATACTTTCTCTGGTCTTTAAATAAAGTTAAAATCATCGAATACCTATTTTATTTTTTTAGTATCGTGCTAACTTCATACGACTCTTTGAAATTTACAAACGTCAAAACAGGTCTGTTTACTCAGTTTTTGCACGAACTGTCATTGTTCTAGGCGTGTTCAAAAGCGATTTATTAAGAAAATTGCTTTAGTACGATACTAGATAGAAAATGTTTAAAAATTAAGAATGAGTTAGTAAACTACTTTAAAGTTAGCTAATTATGAAGTAGTACCATACTAATGCCTTATCAAAAGACTGTTTAAAATTTTGCGCCATTATTTTTATTATATCAGAAATCATTATTTGTTAACATACTCGTAGCTTGGAAATGTTGTGTGTCAAATCAGTTTCCGAAGCTTTTGGAATTAATAAGAAAACCTTTACATAACTAAGGACATAATAAGCGTTTAGATTAACAAAAAAAAAAAAAAACTAAAGATTTTTGGAAACAATTTGCAATATAATTGAATTTTCTTGGTTCTCCGTCAAAGGAAAAGACTGGCCTTATAATAATGTTTTAGTTACAAAGTTATAAGTCTTGTATAGGTTCGGTTAGAATACAAGCAAAAACTTAAGCAAGACATTTTGACGGACAACCAACCTACTGGTGGAGGACCATACTACCGGATTACTTATTCTCCTTCGGAGCGATGTTAATCCATTTGTCGATCTCTTGGGTGTAAGCACACAATGTACGTTTTCTACGAGTCAAAATGGCAATTAAATGAAATTTTTGGAAGGGAATGTCTCAAGAAGGACTGAAGAATCCAAATTTACTGGAGAAAGCGAACATAGTCATTACTATAATTGTATTTTTAATTAAAAAATCACAACCGAAGAACATAAAACATAATTTGAAAGATTACAATTTTACAATGCTAAATGTTATTTTGATGGAATCACTTTTGGCAGCATTTGATTTTTGAAGCGAATGTCGAAACTTGCTAACTAAAATACCGCGCTAAGGCAAATTCGCTAAATCATTCTACTTTAGTCGAACGTTCGATTCGCTTTTCATAATATTTGATGCAATTGTAGAAATATATGAAATAGGACATGAACAAATTTTGACATCGAATGAAATTGAATTTGACATGACCACCAACTTTGAAATGAAAATAAGATGAGAGAATACAGAAGAGAACATTAGCGTTCTATTCACTTTTAATAGCTGCTCTAGATAGAAGTTTCACCAAAACACGCCTATTATTTCAATGGTCAGTTAATGAGTTGTATAACCAGTAAAATAATAAAAGTTATTTTGCAACTAACTTTAATCAAAAATCAAAAATGTTTTTTAAAAAAACTATTGATTTATGTTTTACAAAAATAAATCATTAATCAAAAATTAAATAATATAAAAATAATATTTGATACTTAGTTATTGATTATTTAATTTTATCTACATAAATACCAATTGCGTTGTAATAAAAATATTGAATGTATAGAGTATAACCTTACCGATAAGTGATAACATTTTTGATTCCATTCAATCCGGCCCTGGCTAAATTTCAGTACCATGGTTTCCATGATTGCCACTCTTGTTTTAAAAATATGCAAAACAACATTTAAAGCTTAAAGTGTATTACAAAGCAACTTGACAGATTTAATGGCTAAGTCTTAAAATTATAAAAAATGGAAAAATTATAGTTAAATCAGTTCGATTAAAATGAAAAAGTATTGTTAGGAAAAATATCTTTGAGTAGAGTATCTAAGATTACCATTCATGTGTACATTTGTACAGTTTATGTAAGTAGTTTATTTTGTCTGTAAAACCTTAACTATTTTAATGCAAAATAAACTGAACGGCACTAATTAAAAAAAAATGTATTAAAGTTAAAATCATTGGCGCAAGATTTTAAAAATAAACTGAACGGCACTAATTAAAAAAAAATGTATTAAAGTTAAAATCATTGGCGCAAGATTTTAAAAAGCCTTTTTTTTTTAGTATGACTTCTTAACAATTTGCTAACTTCAAAGTAGCTTACAAACTTTTTCTTAATTTTTAACATTTTCCAAATATTATCGTGCCAAGACTATGTTTTTTTAATAAACACGCCTGAACACGCCTAAACAAATGTCAGTTTGTGCAAAGAACAAAGTAAACATACCTCTTTGGCGTTTGTAAATGTCAAAGAGTCATAATGAAGTAAGCATGATACTAAAAAATAAAAATGATTGGTATAGCTTCTAGGGACCTTGAAACGTCGAGAAATGTCAAAAATTCCAATTTGACAAATCGGACCGATTACAATAACTCCCTATGGGAAGTTAAAAAGTTTTTCGCCATAAAGTATATATTTTATCTTTTTAGTATCCTACTAACTTTAACATTTATAAATGTAAAAAGATGTATTTTTTAATTTTCAGTTGCAGTTAATTTTGCAGTTTCTTAAGCTTTGTAAACAAGAATTTAAGAGACTACTATCGAAAATAAAATAAAAGGATTCGAAATCGGTCCATAGATCAAAAGGATTTATGGAAAGTACGGACATTCATTAGTTCATTTATACTGTGAATTTTGGGGAGAGTACGATAACTTGGCCGCCAAGATTTGATAACGGGTTTTTGTAGGGGGGCCAAAAAAAAGCACTTTTTACTATGGGAGGGGGGGGTCTATCTCCCCCCGTTTAGGAGGTAGGGGCACTTTTAGAAAAAATGGTTTAAATTGAAAAAAAAAATATTAAAAAACAACGGCAACACCTACAATAAAGTGCTATACTGCGTTTGAAAGCCAGAAGATTGTTCTATAATCCTGCATTTAAATTTTATTACTCATATCAATAGTTTTTGAGAAATTCGCATTTAAAGTCCAAATTTTGATATAAAAACGTGAAAAAAAATGTTTAGACCGGTTGTTTTCAAAATTGTGAAATGAAATCGCAAATTAGCTGATATGTGTTTCATGTATCTATCAGTTCTTAACCAAACACAAAAAACCGCATGGTTCTATGTCTTCGGGTTTTTGAGAAAACCTCCGTTTAAGAGGTAGGGGCACTTTTAGAAAAAAATGGTTTAAATTAAAAAAAAAATATTAATAAACGACGGCAACACTTGAAATAAAGTGCTATACTATGTTTGAAAGCCAGAAGATTGTTCTATAATCCTGCATTTAAATTAAATTACTCATGTCAATGATTTTTGAGAAATTCGTATTTAAAGTCCAAATTTTGATAAAATAACGTGAAAAAAAAAGTTTAGACCGATTGTTTTCAAAATTTTGAAATAAAATTGTAAATTAACTTATATGTGATCCATGTATCTATCAGTTCTTAATCGAACACAAAAAACCGCATGGTTCTATGTCTTCTAGTTTTTGAGAAAATCGAAAATTACCAAAACTACTTTTTTTGATTTTTGGTGGTGACGGTGATTCCATTTTAAGGATTAATGTTAATAAACATAATGAATCTTTGTTAGTTCAGTACCGCAATTCATTTAGCGTTACCCAGAATGCACCATGAGGAGGTAGAATTGCATCTGGGTCAGTTATTTTGTCAGTTAGTCAGGAGTTAGTCAGTCATAGTTAGTTAAAAATGGTCAAAATGTATTAAAAAGGTGTGTAAGTCGCGTCAATAAAGCCATCGTCCGTACTATAACTGTCGAGTTCGTTGAGTTACTCTTTTATGGTGGGAAGCCGAGGATGTTTTGGCGGTAAAACACTTTCTAAATTTTCGCTCTGAAGGGTGGGAGGATCGATGTCTTTTAACTGTAAGCCCTCACATATATCACCATCGGTATAACAAGGGTAAACTTTTTTTACATCTGATAAAAACTCTATTATTTGCGAACCCCAGTCGTCCTTATATTTCCTTTCTAGGCAGTATTTTCGATAGAAAAATAGTGCCATGTAGTGGTGAACATGGTCAGAAGTTTGTTTTGGTTTTCAAGATCGTTTATTGTATTTTATATGTACTCGTATTTAGTGGACATTGGATAAATAGAATAAATTTGAATTTTTTTAAACACAGATTCTGTGAATGCAAAAGAAACTTTGCATGCACCCAACCTCGCACCTACCCCAAATCCTATAGTGTGCCCAAGCAGGGGGGTTGCAGGGGGGCAGCATGCCCCCCCATACATACTTTACTGTTTATATATTGTAATGTTGGAAGCTAGCACTGATTTATTTATGTAAGGAAGCAAAAAATATCAAACATTTTGTAGAAAAGTAGTTTTAGTTATTTTCGATTTTCTCAAAAACCAGAAGACATAGAACCATGCGGTTTTTTGTGTTCGATTAAGAACTGATAGATACATGAAACACATGTAAGCTAATTTACAATTTCATTTCACAATTTTGAAAACAATTGGTCTAAACTTTTTTTCACGTTTTTTTATCAAAATTTGGACTTTAAATGCGAATTTCTCAAAAACCATTGACATGAGTAATTTAATTTAAACGCACGATTATAGAAAAATCTTCTTGCTTTCAAACGCAGTATAGCACTTTATTGTAAGTATTGCCGTTGTTTTTTAATATTTTTTTTTCAATTTAAACCATTTTTTCTAAAAGTACCCCTACCTCCTAAACGGAGGTTTTCTCAAAAACCAGAAGACATAGAACCATGCCGTTTTCTGTGTTCGATTAAGAACTGATAGATACATGAAACACATATAAGCTAATTTACAATTTCATTTCACAATTTTGAAAACAACCGGTCTAAACTTTTTTTTTCACGTTTTTTTATCAAAATTTGGACTTTAAATGCGAATTTCTCAAAAACTATTGATATGAGTAATAAAATTTAAATGCAGGATTATAGAACAATCTTCTGGCTTTCAAACGCAGTATAGCACTTTATTGTAGGCGTTGCCGTTGTTTTTTAATATTTTTTTTTTCAATTTAAACCATTTTTTCTAAAAGTGACCCTACCTCCTAAACGGGGGGAGATAGACCCCCCCCTCCCATAGTAAAAAGTGCTTGTTTTTGGCCCCCCTACAAAAACCCGTTATCAAATCTTGGCGGCCAAGTTATCGTACTCGTGCCTGAATTTTTAATTTTTCAATCGTTATATTGAACATAATTTCCAAAAAAAAAAACTACAAAACAATCCAGCAGCCAGATTGGCAACCATAAGGTGCTCTCCATCTTGGAGGCTTTCCAAATAACAATCGTGCTTCTCCACAACGATCTTGTTTGTAGATGTGTGGGGACCATCATAGACAAATTTTTTGTATTTGTTTATTTAAATCACATGGCATTGCAGATCTGCGACAGGTTTTGGGCCATTCAACCAACAATGAACTTTGTACCATCACTCAGTTGGAAACGAAGCTGAGTGAAAAGTGATCGCTTTTTCTGAGGTTTTCTCGTTATAGTGTTGCCTAGCTTGATGTCAGTTTGCAAAGGAATTCCTTATATAATTTATCAAGCACTAAAAGCAGCTTTGCCAGGAACTCAAACAACTAATAGAGTATCTAATAAAATTTGAAAGTTGGGGAAGGATTAATATTTGTCTGTTGAATGTATTATATATGGCGCAAATGCCGAAAACGGGTATTAAGCGACAAAAAACGAAAAAAGACCAAAATGACCATTAAAAAATGCAATTAAGAGTATTGTGAACGATTTGGGCTTACAGGTTGAATTCTTATTGTAAATGGTTTACCTTTTATACTTGTAATATTGATAATATTATCTAACTGAAAAATAATTCCTTAAAATTATAGATGAAAAACAAAATTTGAACCTGAAAATTGAACATAGAGCGCGTAGGAAAGGCAAAAATACAAAAAGCAATATACATATTTTAACTGTTGAAAAATAAATATATTTCTTTTATTTCATATAAAAACCTACAAAAGATTTTGAAATATTCGTATTTTCTAATTACATAATTTTCAAAATGAAATGAGTTCTCAATTTTGAGCGGATAATTCTTAGAAAAATACGTTATTACTTAAATTCATAAACAAATTCAAAATAATGACACTCATTACCGACTTCGGAATCTAATGTGCCAATTATAGCAATTATCAAAGTTCATCACTGAATATTTTGTATATTCTTTAATTTTCAGCGTACCTAAATTACGTGTAATTGGCTACTTTGGTGTCAAAATGAAGGTGAAAAAATGAATTATTATTTTAGTAAAAATAACATTCTGATCCATATAAATCGAATTAATGTATTTCAATAATTAAGAATCTACTAGCTGCTTTATTGTTGAAATATTGAAAATACATACATATTTAAAATAATAATTTAAGTCACATCTTTGTTCTGGTATGAAAATATTTACTGGATTTGATTTGTTCCCAAAATAAAAAAAAAATTGAAAGATGAGTTCCATCAATTACAAGGTTTTATTATATAACTAGATACACATGTAATGGATAAAATTTTTTATTTTATTACGTACATAATTTGTAAAACTACAAAAATAAGTGCACACCTGGGAGCCGCAAAAAGACATACGAGTCATAGAGAATGTCAGCATCTCATTGGCGGTTTCTCAACATAATCTACAAGATTTGAGAAAAAAAATTGTTTTATCTAAAACTAACGGTACCTTCCATACAAATGTTAAGAAATGGTTTTCGAAAATCGTATTTTTCTCGAAAACGGTTCCGAGAATTTTGCTAATAATATTTTATAATAATATATAAAATATATATAATTTTTGAATAATACTTACGATCTATAATTTAATAAAAAAAATTTGAGATCTAGATAATACTGACTGTATCTACATAGTCATCTATAGAACGATTTTTTCGAATTTTGAATTTCTCATTATCGGCAAAACGGATTTTAATGAAATTTTTTATAGAGAAGCTCTTAAACAGTTTAAAAAACATTAAATTTCAAAACTTGAAAAAAAAAATAATTTTTCAATTTTTGGAAAAAAAAGTCTTTTTTTTTTTAGAAAATTTGATATCTAAAGAACGGCTTAATATTTTTCTTGGAAATTTAATTTTCGTTTGTACAAAAATGTTTTACAAATTTTGTATATAAAAGCTTATTTTTTTAAGGAACCACTACAATGACTTATAATTTTTGTTCTTGCATAAATTCATATTTGCATAGCATTCTGTTTTTGTCTCTTACTACTAAATGAATTTAAAAAAAATTATTTTATCCTTATGAAGTTTTCTTTAATAAAATTCGGTTTTTAAAATTCCTACTCTATTACATAGGAGCAAGTTCGTGCAACCCAGTCGTGCATTTTATTTTTTTATTCATCCACGAGTTTTAAGCCTGATTACAATTTAATAAGTCAAAATTTAAAGCTAATAGCAATTAGTGAAATAAACTATCATAGATACAATAATTCATAAAAATAAATTATTAACATTATTTTTAAATGTATCTCTGGAGCAACCCAGATCAATATGACCATTTATTTCATTGAACTCTTCTAACATACCTTGAAATTGGTTCGTTCATATAAAATGTCTTTCCCTCAGTGGTCTCGTTGAAGCGTATGTGGAAAGTAAGGAGAGCAAAGTAGGGCACGTAATTTGGTAACAAAAAATATCTCACACAAAAACTAGAAACTACGAAACGGCTACAAACACAAAATCTTTTGCCTGGATAAAAATTCCAAAGCATTTTATAAAAAACTATGCCTCGTAAAACGATTCTGAACTTTCTGGATTCTATCGGAGATCGATTTTTGTTGAGGGTTCCAGATCTTACCAAGGAGGTATATAAATAAGAGACAAGAGTGTAAGGATCGGAGAAATCTGTTGAATTTCTTTTTATAAATCTTAATATTAAGAGAATATAGTCCAAAGAGCCAAAACACGTCGACTACACTGGCTCGGTCACATCGAGCGAATGGACAACAACCAAAAGACCGAACCTCCGCTACAGGGACCAGACGGTTACAGACTCAACGACTGGAGCGAGCTCGCGAGGGATCACAACCGATGGAAGACCGCAATATCTCAGGCAGAGACCCTTCATGGGGAGCCGGATAAGTAAGTAATATTGAGTTCAATTTGGCTACTACAGCATCATTATGAGGAACAAATGAAAATTTAAAGTTACGTAAAAGTAACACCCAAGTCCATGAATTTTTCAGTTCTTTGATCTGGATCTAAAGAGTATGAGAACTCGTACACAAACTGTTTTCTAGAAATAAAAACCACGAAGCATTTTTTAACATCAAGGCTTACCCGACAACAGAGAGATAAATTGCGAAGATCCATTTGAAGTTTTTCTATCAACAATGTTCAAATGAAATAGTTAGTTGCATTTCTTCCCTTAAACAATTCCGCCGGAATACTCGCCTATGAATGCTTATTAGTTAACCCTAGAGTCTTACTTCGGACGTATTGTCAAATATAGAGATCGTCTCCACATAACCAATAAGGCTCGCATGGTGTTACACCATAACATTATAAGGGTAGTCATAACCTTGAGTGTGTGCAAGTTATAAAAAAAAATTTTAAAGTGAATTCAATTTACAGTTTTGTTTTTGAAACAAATTTATGTTTAAGCCACCATAAAACAATTTTCAAATCACAGACATTTAAAGTGATATATGTTTTTGGGATGAAGGCAAGCATATTTCCAGAACAAGACCAAAACAAATAAAATGATATATACAACTGGACCCGGCTGTAATAAAATTGTAATAAAATGAAATAACATTTAAATTTATTGAATATTACAGGTGCGAAATTTAATCAAAACCGTTTTCGATAAAATTAAAAAAAAAAAAGAGTAATACTTTTTATTTGAGCTATTCGTTCTAGATCAGGTTAGTAGTCGAAGTATAATTCCAAGAAATTCCATGCAAATCCTCTTTAGCAAAATTTGGAACAAATTTTTCAAGGTGCTGGAGTTTAACCAAATTCACTTAGAATAGTAAAATGTGAAGTGTTTATATAGTGTTAATTTAATTAGAGTTGATAACCATCGATCAATATATTGCGTCTTACAAGGGTACGTCATTTTCTAACTTTGATCCCAACTGTCGCGTCTGGGCGAAACACAATTGAACTATTGGTCAGAGAAAAAAAAACTAAAATTATTCAATGCAGTCCATAAAACAAAACCGATAATTTTGTTGTTTTCTGTTTCCTCCCTTGTTCTCTAACATTGTAATCAAAGCCCTATAGAGCAAATAAAAATAAATTCATGATCCAAGCTAATACACACATGATCTAACAAAAAAATATGTAAATACTATAATTAATTGTTGTATACTTAACATTAATTGAAAATATTAGAATTATTTTGATTGTATCGTAATCTCATTAAGGCAAGGGGTTGTGACATTTCGTCATTATCACAAGGCATTGTGATCGTTTTTTCAACCAGACACAATCTTTCCCAGTTTAACACATAGTACGTATATGGATCGTTTTGTCCAGAGACACAACCTGAATTGTCATCAATCCCTCTATACTCGTTTCAATTACGAGTATCTGGCAATACTCTCAGTAGTATTCGTATTACGCGACGAACGCGACCACCGTTGACGTTGAGTGAGTTTTACTGCGGGAGGACAAAAAGATAGATCTATTTTTAGACTATAAAATTTTTACAGTTTATTTTTTTTCATTTAAATCATTTAGATTGGGTGGTTGATGAGGAAAATGCGCTTTCTGATTAACTTATATTTGGTTATATATTCAATTTATTATTTGAATGCGAGAATGACACGGAATAAATAATGTACACACGCAAAATAACTACTTTGTTGATGTTTTTCATACCGTTATCTAAGTTTAAGGTTGTTTTCTGAAGCAATTTAAAATTTCCAGCCACCTTGATTATGATTATGGGCTGATCAACATTTACGACTTTCTTTTGGTTTTTGGGATTATTGCAGGGATTTTGGAATTAATCCAATTGACTTCGAAATTTTAATGCGGGTTCAGGAAAAGCAGGTTTACCTATTTGATTATTTTCGCGAAAGTTTAGAGGCTCAAGGTTATGTCAGTTAATACCTTAATGAATAAAAGTCAAATAAACCATTTGGTAAATGTCAAAAATTAGCACCTTGTTATTTTAGTAATAGGTATATTCCCCACTCAACTTATACTGTTTACTTTCTCTAATAGAACAAGTCGGGTAAGTATTAGCTTCGTGTCTGAAAAATTCCGATGTTGATGTAAGAGTCCAAAAAACTAGCTTTTGCGTAGGTCTGTTTACCTGTGCGTTTGTGCGGTATAGAGGAGAGATTCGGAGAATGGGAAGCTGTCAAACATTTTGTTTTTATTTGCGATACGCACATATAAACATATGGATGTACTATAGGGAAAGTTGTGCATTTCGAAAGAAATCAAATTGCGTGCCGCAATTCTATCTTCTTCAAACTACTACTAAAGTGTCTCAGAAAATTTCCTAGAGGAGTTTAAAATGGTATAGCATTATAAATAAACAGTTTATGTGTTTTTGAATCAATATTTTAGGATAATTATTTGAAAAATACACCCCACTCCTTTACAATATTTATCTACTGGAAGGCGGAAACATCATTAGAAAAATATAAATCAGGTTCATAGATTTACCAGTTGAATTGATATTTTAAAGAAATTCTGAACCAACAGTGCGATGAAGGGAATTACATCTATTACGAATATATTCTTAGGCTAAACCTATATGCTTGAACAGCAAATAAGTTACATCACTTTAGAATACAAGGAAGGACTAGGGAATAGTATCAGAACGCCCATGGGAGAAAACCATCATGAGAGAAATAAATATATCATGCTAGAAAACTATCATGCGAGAAATATATTTATGGGAAAAAAAAAATTTGCATCCGAGGGAACTATCATGCTACAAAATTTTCATGCGAGAAAACTGTCACAAAATAATTTATTTCAAAATAATACGCAAACATTTCAATACATATTATGTACTATTCAATCTTCTTATTAGGAGATACTGCATACACATGTTCAAACATGAGCATAGAGTACTTAGATATAGATATCCCGCTGGTGCATGTAAATAAATAAAGATAACACGGATCAGCGTGAAAACGCACTGATGGTTTTATAATATAAGCACATTAATAAAACCTAGATAAGTAACAATCACCCGTATTCTGAAACTTGTATTCGACTATAGTCGTATGTCGGTATTCCAGGAGGCGTACATTCGACTTCACTTGTACTAATATCGGGAAACCCAAAACATCGCATACGACTATTCATATTTTATCGTTATTCCGAATCTCGTATTCGATTTACTTGAAGTCGTATTTAGGCGTTTTTCTTTTTTAGCTCCGAGCGGGGCACTGAACTGTCAAAAAAAGAACTATGTTACTTTTTTAACCCAGAGCGCCCTGAGCGCTCAACTTGCATTTCTTTTTTAGCTCAGAGCTCGAACGGGGCTCGCTCGATGAGCTCGATAATAAATGACCGAGCAGACGGAGCAAAAAGCTGAGCGCGGCTAACTTCATTTAATTTTTTTGGAATGGATGATAGTAAAAGAAAAAAAGAAATACAAAATCAAAACAATGGAAATGGCGGGCGAAGCTGGTTGTTCTCCCAGTGAAGGTAAGGAAAAATAAATATATGTAATTATGAGCAGAGTATAATATTTCTTGTTTTCAAAGGGGTGAAGTGGACGAAACTAGGGATGGACGATATATCGATAACTGCTATCAGTAACCGGTTATTCGTTCGTAACTGTTATAACCGGTTACTCAATATCAAAGTTACCAGTTATTGAAATAACTTCTTAGTTCTTTTGTTTGTCGTAAAAATTAAAGTTTCCAGTTATTAAAATAACCGGTAGTAACTACTCTTTTAAAGCAAGTAGTGATTAAAATTGTTGATGTTGAATCCAACCATAACAGATAAGAGTAACTAGTTCTTAGAAAAACTCATTTTGTTGAAAGAATGAATGAAAAAATCTGAAAATATTTGCTTTTTATTTCTTACTCTGAAATATATGATTTCTGGCAATCGGTTGACATTTGTAAAGAAATATTTTCTTCACGTCAAAATATAGTTTGTCCGCTATCTGTCCAGCCACCAACTGTCAAATTCCATCAAAGGATGGCTACGATGACGATGGATTAAAAAACCTCTAAAAAACACGAAAAATTTAGAATTTTGTTTTCTGCTCCGGAAAAATACTTTTTTTGGGCAATCTGTTGACATTTGTAAGGAAATATTCTCCTCACGTCAAAATATAGTTTGTCCGCTATCCGTCGAGCCATCAACTGTCAAATTCCATCGAAGGATGGCTACGATGACGATGGATTAAAAAACCTCTAAAAAACACGAAAAATTTAGAATTTTGTTTTCTGCTCCGGAAAAATACTTTTTTTGGGCAATCTGTTGACATTTGTAAGGAAATATTCTCCTCACGTCAAAATATAGTTTGTCCGCTATCCGTCGAGCCATCAACTGTCAAATTCCATCGAAGGATGGCTACGATGACGATGGATTAAAAAACCTCTAAAAAACACGAAAAATTTAGAATTTTGTTTTCTGCTCCGGAAAAATACTTTTTTTGGGCAATCTGTTGACATTTGTAAGGAAATATTCTCCTCACGTCAAAATATAGTTTGTCCGCTATCCGTCGAGCCATCAACTGTCAAATTCCATCGAAGGATGGCTACGATGACGATGGATTAAAAAACCTCTAAAAAACACGAAAAATTTAGAATTTTGTTTTCTGCTCCGGAAAAATACTTTTTTTGGGCAATCTGTTGACATTTGTAAGGAAATATTCTCCTCACGTCAAAATATAGTTTGTCCGCTATCCGTCGAGCCATCAACTGTCAAATTCCATCGAAGGATGGCTACGATGACGATGGATTAAAAAACCTCTAAAAAACACGAAAAATTTAGAATTTTGTTTTCTGCTCCGGAAAAATACTTTTTTTGGGCAATCGGTTGACATTTGTAAGGAAATATTCTCCTCACGTCAAAATATAGTTTGTCCGCTATCCGTCGAGCCATCAACTGTCAAATTCCATCGAAGGATGGCTACGATGACGATGGATTAAAAAACCTCTAAAAAACACGAAAAGTTTAGAATTTTGTTTTCTGCTCCGGAAAAATGCTTTTTTTGGGCAATCGGTTGACATTTGTAAGGAAATATTCTCCTCACGTCAAAATATAGTTTGTCCGCTATCCGTCGAGCCATCAACTGCCAAATTCCATCAAAGGATGCCTACGATGACGATGGATTGAAAAACCCTTAGAAAATCGAAAAAAAAATGTACTACGGAAGAGATATTGATATCATACAAATTGCAAGCCTTTAAGTTCCATAATAACTGGGAATATAAAATATTTAATAAACCTAAATAACTCTTTCGTTTTGTAACCAGTTCTTATATTACCCAAGAACTCTACTTAAACCAGTTATTATATTAACTGGGAGATATTTTCTTTTACCAACAACTGGAAACAGTAACTGGGAACAGGAACTGGGAACAGCAACTGGGAACAGCAACTGGGAACAGCAACTGGAAACAGCAACTGCGCAACTGCGAAGACAGAACAGTTTCTGTAATACTCATAAGTTATTTTAGTAACTGGGCCTGGGGTATTGGGAGAATTTTTGTTACCAGTTCTTTATGTTTGACTGGTTTGAGAGTATAAGTTATTCTACTTAGTAGGTATTCAAGTATTCTTTCAATTTGTATAGACTGAATTCAGAAGTTAAGAAATATGAAAAGATACAACGGCGACAACTTTTGATATTATTTTGTTCCGTGTTTTGTATGGAAGTTTGTTTTATAAAGTTTCATAGTTCGTTGTCCTTTGTCTTATTATGTTGTATATGATAATTAACCTGAAAAATAGAATAGTGCGGTTAACTTTTTATATAAAATTAGGTACTACTCGTATAAAGTAAAGATAGATAGATAGATTTTTATTTCGTTATAATTTTACATTAATGATATTTGATACAATACACATATCTTTCAACTTAAATATTATTTTGTAAGGGTTTCTTAAAATTTCAATTTTAAGTTAAATATGTATTACATTCGGAGGAAATATACGACAAAACCTCTAAAGTAATGTGAGGTGACATTGTATTTTTATTTCGTGTTGTTTCTCTATTAGTTTTTTTAGTAAAACAAACTGCACAGTTCACACATTGAAGGTAGGTAATTATTTGTCTATCATCGTCTCGTTTCGTTTTCGTGCAAGTGCAAAAATTGTTTAAAAAAAAGTTCGAAGGACGGGTCGATGGTAGGTTTGTTTTGTTTGTCCGTCTGCGCCTGTAATGTTTTGAGTTCTAGGACGATAGAAATTTTGTACAGAGAATCTTAATTCTTAACGTAATTCGCCCTAGAGGATAAAAGAAAATTTTCAAATTTAGGTATCTAGTCTAGGTTCAATAATTCTTGAAGTTTTTTGAGGAATCGAAGTTATTTTTATTTTTTGGTTTTTCTCATATGCATTACATATGTAGATATCCCCTTTGTGGCTTCACCAACATGTTCGCGTTTTAGACACAAGTGCTTCATATTTTTAAATTTTAAATAATAACTATTTCATTAACAAAATCTATCTTTTGAATTTATTCACACTTTTACGTTAACATTACAATTTTTATCATGATAAATAAACTAATGCCATATAATTTAAACACGGACTTTATACTGAAAAAGCAGGTTCGTGTTCCAGTCGTGTAATAAATTTAATGTCACAGAATTGATATCACTTATTTACCTAGGCGAAAAAATGAATTGTCACTGATTTTGGGTGAATTTTGCTGAAAAGAAAAATTACACCTTAAATAGGGTGCGTATTGGTTTCGCGACAATTTTTTTTTCAACTTTCAATTTTAATGAAAACTTACAATAATATAGCATTTGAAAAATTGGTTTTGTTATGTAGTCTGTCCAGATATAAATACATATAGGTAGTAACGGTTGAGCGCATTTACTCAAAATTATATGTACGTATGTAGTTTATTTTTTTGTTGAAAAAGTTGTATTATTTTTGGTTACCAATTTTATGCATTGCCGGCTTTCTCGACCCGAGATTTAAGCTGGTTGGTTTCGTTGATTGGATTGTTATGCGGCAGAAACAACTAGGGAAAGGGTAGTTGACCTTGTTTGCCGCATGATGAATGAAGATAGGCCTAGCACAGTCAGCGAAATGATAAAGCATAGAGAAGACGAATTCGATATAGAGGATACTGAGACATCGATTTGTGGTGCCTTTTAGGTCTAAAGCCCTAGCTGAGGAGCAAAGATATTTAGACCAGGAACTTTTGAAAAGGAAACATTGGGTTATGTCCGCAGGCATCTTCGGTGCCTTGTGGGAGGCTATTCTCGAAAAAAAGCCTTATTTTATCTGATGTAAGATAAAATTAATAAAAAATGTTATGAATTTTTTGTTGATTTTAATGTTCTTAAGTTAAGTTCTATTTATAATAATAAGTTTTAAGTTCATAGTTCCTTTATGTAGATATCAATTTTATAAAAATATTTTGTTTGCTTTAACTTTACCTAATATTTTAGAATTAATAATTTTATTTGTGTTCAAAATTGAAGTACTAACTGATGTTCCTACTTAATATATTGCATTTTTAAATGATTAAATTAATCAATTAAAAAAAATAAATAATTTGTCTTTATTATTCAAAATAACCGATACCCAATAACTGATAAGAATAACTGTTATCACGAAATAACTGGAACTGTTATAACAGTTATTCAAAAATAACTGATAAGGCCATCACTAGACGAAACAGATGATGTTGTTCTTGATAGAATCATTAAAAAGGAACAAGTTGCGGATAGACACCGCAGTGAAAAAAATAGCGTTCCAGGAAATTTCGCTGGAGATAAATTTGGCATTTGGTTTACTTGAAAAATGATACAATGACAATTCGGTGCTCAGATGTGTTTCTTAATTAGCTCAGAGCGCTCAGGTCACGCTCGGTTCGGAGCGAGCTCTAAGCGCTCAGGCCCCGCTCTGTGCCCTGCTCGGGGCTAAAAAAGAAAAACGCCTTTTGTGTACTTTATTACTCGTATTAAATTTTCTAAACGAGACTTATATTTTTTTTCGATAAAAATGGACAAAAAGTTAATGTAAGTACATTGGTACCTCTTGGCACAATGGTTAGGCGTTAAATTGTCATGCGGAAGGTCTGGAGTTCGATTCTGAGCCGCAGCAAAAAGTTTTTCAGGAGTGTACAGTAAGGAATGGACAAATCCTCTAAGAGTATATCTCTTGTCTTGGAAAGTGCTGCACATTAGCCGTTCGGAATCGGCAGACCCCTTAGTTCCTGGTAACACGCACACAGGAATGGTTGAGAATTGTAAGTCACTATAGGTCCTGGGTTCACTTCGAGCTGTTGCACCACCAAATTTTTTAAACTACTTACATTTTTTATTGGTTTATTTATTTGGACT
Source organism: Philhelius festivus (assembly GCA_963931855.1). Lineage (NCBI taxonomy): Eukaryota > Metazoa > Arthropoda > Insecta > Diptera > Syrphidae > Philhelius > Philhelius festivus. The sequence goes on along the minus strand of OZ007556.1, from coordinate 140,084,524 downwards.
CAACATTATTAACGCGTTTGTATTTAGTAAAATAATAAATCGTTCTCAATTTGAGGCATTGGTTTGTGCATTGGAAGAAAATTTGGAGGTAGCAAGGGGCCATAGAAAGATTGGAAAACTCAAAGCAAATATTTAACAGTTTTTGGCGGACCTTTCGATTAAAAAAAAATGGCCTTGGGCCACCCATCCGAAACATTGGAGTTTTTCAGCCTCCTCCTGTAGTCGACACGATAAATGCTGAAGATGAAACTGACAGTCCAAGAATATAACGAGGATTCACAAGCCAGTAACACCACTCGTACAAACAAAAAACAAAAAGAAAAAACAAATAAAATAGAAGAAGAGATGCTTCAAATCAATGGAGCTCATCAGAATTTTATTATAAATAAAATAATTTAATTAAAAATACAACAAATGACTTTTTCAATTCCAATTTATTGATTTTGAAAATTACGTACGGGCGACAATATACGTTGTTTTTTAAAGCTTCTCGTACGCAACGTATATGATTTGAAGAATAACGATTTTGATACGAAACAAGTTCGATGTTCGGGTTCGACTACGAAGTACCAGACAAAATACGACTTGTGGAATATAGGTGAGTATTTAAGGAGGATTATATTTTAAAAAAAAGTTAGTAGTGATTTGCAATACTGGACATCCGGGACTGAACAACCAGAGAAATAAACCATGCCATCATTTTAATTAAAATAACAAGTCATGTATATTATAAATGCTTTAATCTTAGAAAAAATGTCATAGCTTAAGTTAGGCCCCCTATGTGCCAACAAAATTTTGTAGTTATATTCATATTATCCTTAAGTTTAAGTTTTCCAAATTGTATATATATAGAGTTCAATAAAAAACCTTGAACCTTGAACCTAGTGATTTGGAATTACATCCGGATTATTACTAAAACACACAAGTAAATCCAAAAAATTTCCTCGCAAGTGTCGTTATTTAGGGACTTAAAAATTATAAAGATTGAAAAAATTAAAACGTTTAAAAAGAATCATTTTAACGATCATGTACATTTAAAATAAAATGCTTAACTGAATCGCCTGTACTTGCTCTAATGTACCAAGTTCCTTGGGATTTACAAATTGTATTTATAAAAAAAGATGTAATTAAAGAAAAATCATCAAATACTCAAAGTACATTGTTTATATTAAGCAAACAAACCCTGAAATAGTTTGAGGCAACAACAAACAGAGTAAAAAACAATCGTTATAAGAATTTGATTAATTGAATCAATTTTCTTTACAAAATGTCTGAAAAAAAACTTTTAAACAACTCATTCACTCGTTTAAGATATTGAATTTTCAAAAAAAAAATGATTTTTTTTAATAATCTAAAATATATTTTTTCGAAAAGTGTATAAAGGGTGATTGGTATAAGGTGCACCAAAAAGTAACCAGTAGGTTTGGTTAAGGGGGGGACGTGTTAATTCTCCTGTTTAGGTGGGAGGGACAATTTTCTAAAAAAATGACTAAAAACAGAAAAAAAAAATATTTAATATCAACAGTAAAGCCAGGAATCTCTTCTCTAATTTTCATTTTAAATTAAGTTGTGTTTTTGAATAGTTTTTGAAAAATTAATTCAAAAAAAATCAAACTAATTTTTTTCAAAATTTTATGTAATTAGGTACAATTTTTGTTTTCAAAATTCAATGCTCTTATTAATTTTCGATAAAAAACAGAAAACCGGATGTTAAAATGTATCTTAGTTCTTGAGAAATAAAAAAAAAATGAAAAGTACTTTTTTCCAAGAAAAACATTTTTTTTTTTGGTTTTCCCAAGTTTGATCTGCTCAGGTAAATTATTAAATTAGTGGATTATCCTTTTTTTTATTTTTTATTGTATACCATTCGGTTTTTAGCATATAACTAATATACAAAAAATAAACTGGATTAACTAGATTTCACCTTTTTTATTGAGACATGTGTTCAATTTAACAGAATTGACATGCATACCTACCTGTTACCCAAATAAAAAGGATTACTTATGCCAAACAAAAAATATGTTTTACCTAACCACAATATTTAATTACATACAATTTTGAAAAAAACTTATTTGGAAATTTTCTTCAAATTTTTTTTTTTTTTTAAATTTCGAGTTTGAAAATTAATTTTTTAAAAACTATTCAAAAAATTAGAGAAGATTTCTGGCTTTCCAAAAAGGTATGGCAGGGCATTGCAAGTTTTACTGTTCTTTTTAAATAATTTTTTTTTCTGTTTTTAGTCAATTTTTTAGAAAATTGCCCCACCCGCCTAAACCGAGAGAAATAGACCCCCCTCCTATACGATTTATTTCTTATCTTAACCCAAACTACTCATTATAGCTTTTTGGTGCACCTTATACCAATCACCCTGTATACAATATTGGTTTTGAACTTCTGTGTATCACAATGAGAGTAAAAAACAGAGCTGGGTAGAGTATTACACATTCGAGTAGTACGATTAAAGAAAGAATCTCTGTTCTTAACAGTACAAGAAAGCTCATTTACTAAAAGAATGAGTGTTACTGTTGACTTACTAAGGGCAGGCCTATTAAAGATAATAAAATATGGAGAGACAAGAAATATTACGATGCAACGGCGCCGGCGACGCACGGTGTGCAAAAGACGTAAATGTCTCAATTTTGTTAATGTCTCCAATCATTTTAAAGGCCGTTCTCTGAATACTATATCCAAAAGACTTAGGTGAGTCGGAAGAGGACAAACCTATATATAAAAGTTGTACTCCAACTTTCAACGGATATAAGTATTGTACATAATAGCCAGATCAGAAGGAGAGAAAAATTGCTTGCACCGACTAAGGAAGTCTAAGCACTTAGCGGCATTTTTAGCCACATCGTGTATGTGCTCATTCCACAGACGGTGGTTGATAATACAAATACCGAAGATTGAAAGTTTGTCAGTTTCCTCGATGGAAATCCCACTCATAGACATCGGCAGGGGGTAAGGTTTCGTTTAAACGTCAAAAGACAGCATTGAGTTTTCGAAGCATTAAATTCCACGAGGTTTTAGATCTAAAGCCGTCCAATCCAACTTGTATTGAGCGGTTCGAAAGGTAATTTTTATAAAACGAAAAAGAGATTCATCAGCACGCATTTTGTATAAATTTAAAGTAAACAAACTTTAACTAAATATCCCTTGAGAAAGATGGCAACAACTGCTGAAACCTCGAGAGATAAATTGTAATTGCTTCATTTATTATCATCCCGACAAAAAAAGCCGAATGAGAACATATTTTTTATATGAAAAAAAGTTCAAGAAAATTTGTACGAGTATGAATTCAACAATTTGCTCACAACTCTTCATTAAACATCTTTTCAGGCGGCTAGCCGAACACCCTCTTATCTACAAACATGAAGAAGAACTATTATCAACATAATATGCTATACAAATATGAAATATGGCGAACATGTATGTATGTACTATTCTTAAAGAATAGAGCAATTGTAAAATGTAGAATTTTTAGCAAACTGAATAGCTAGAAGATTAGCTTTCACGAGATATGTAAATAAAATGCACGACTGGATCGCACGAACTTGCTCTTATGTAAAAGTACTTTGGAATTTAAGATACATTTTAAAAATGTATAAAACATGGATTTAATGAGATAATAATGTTCAAATGCATAAATTGCCGTCTGGTTTCCGGAAAAGTATGAATTTATGCAAATAAACTTTAAAAAATCGTTTTATTGTTAAATAAAATTTTTATATAAGAAATTTCTCTAAAATTTTTCAAGAAAAAAAATGTGGGATGCGAATTTTAAGTATTTAATAATATTGGTTTTAGGAAATAATTTCAAAAAATAATCGTTCATAGGTTTTGAAGATATTGATTTAAAATTTTTTTTTTTAAACCCAATAAATATTTTTATATACAATATTATTTTAAACTTAAGGGGACTCCTGCTAAAAATTTTGGGTTAGAGCCGTTAATGAGAAAGTCGAAAATGAAAAAAACGGGTCTATGGCAGGTACCCCTAATAACAGTTTGCCCCAAAATTTGTTTTGACCAAAATGTAGTCCATGTCCATAATATCACACTTAATTTTTTTTATCAAAATCGTTAGAGCCGTTTTCGAGATAAATAAGATTTTGCATTACGGGTGTATGGGGGGTACCCTTAGTTTTGGAGCTAAAAAAAAAATTTCAATTTCTCCTCTAGGGAATCACCGAAGACCCTTAACTACCGAGATTGAAAGAAATAGGTCCAGTGGTTTAGGCTGTAGTGAGAGGTACAGCCATACAGACACACTGAAACATGTTTTTTGTGTACTAAATTTTCCTTAAAATTTTTATAAAAAAAATTGATATGCAAATTGTTAGTATTTAATAAAATACATTTTAAAACGTAATTTAAAAATTTAATCGTGTATCGGTTTTCAAGATATTGAATTTTCAAAAAAAAATATGTATTATTTTTTTAAAAATCCAAAAACTATTTTTTCGAAAAAAATTTTAGTTAATATTTTTTCAAATGCAAAGCATCTCCTGCATAAAAATTTTGGTTAAAATCGTTAGAGCCGTTGGTGAGAAATTCGAAAATCAAAAAAACCGTTCTATGACAGGTACCCCTAATAACATTTCCCCCCAAATTTTTTTTGACCAAAATATAGTCCATGTCCATGATATCACACCTATTTTTTTTTATCAAAATCGTTAGAGCCGTTTTCGAGATAAATAAGATTTTGCATTACGGGTGTATGGGGGGTACGCTTAGTTTTGGAGCTAAAAAAAAATTTCAATTTTTCCTCTAGGGAATCACCGAAGACCCTTAACTACTGAGTTTGAAGAAAATACCTCCAGTAGTTTAGGCTGTAGTTCGAGGTACAGACATACAGACATACAGACATACAGACATACAGACATACAGACATACAGACATACAGACAGACAGACGGAATTGTCGGACCCACTTTTTTCGTCTTCGCTATCATCGTAATGTCAACTTTGATCAAAATCTCGAGTTCGATTTTTTTTCCAAATGCAGAACTTGCCCTATAGTACCTATATCGCAAGTAAAAAGGGAGTGTCATTGAAGACGAGCCTTGGAACATAAGACTAATTGGTATTTCACTCACAAAATCACCAAAAATTCTCACTACTTTTTGGACAATGTAGTATTTTTTCTTTTCTTCTGGGCATTATCTTGAAAATTCGTCACAAGACTAAGAAACTATCAATTGCTCTCAATGGGGTGTGAAATTGATTGATTTCGAACTTGGCAGTGATATTTCCGGTACCTACATCGCTACACCTACATCGTCTTACTAGCACATGAATATCCATAATGATTTTGCTTATTCGAATTCATCCACTCTTAAAGTTGCGATCCACGAATAAGAATTTCGGTGTTTTTCGTTTGTCACCATGACTTTGACTGAAGGTAAGACATTAAGAAATCATAACAAAAAGTTTTGCATAAAATGCCAAAATCTTATGTCAAATGTTAAGCAGCTGCTCGTTCGTCTCTAACTAAACTCCAATTTCTTGCTTTTATTACTATAAAGTATAAACGACTCAACATAATTGTGAAGTGCATTACTTTAATTTTATTCAAATTTTACTTAATGGTAAATTAAGTTTATAAATTCCTGTCAAATTATTTTTTTTTTATTTTGTGTAATAAAGTTCACTTGAACAAGACAGCAACCTTTGGTTGAAGGTCAGGTAAAGCAAATATAAACTTGATTGTTTTACTGCCACATCCATTGTAAACAAAAAGCCAAAGAAACAATAAAATTTTAATCTTTTTCACTTTTTTCAATTAAATTAAAAAATTACACTTTTTTAGCCTTGAATGCATATTAAATATTTGCATGTCGCAAGTACTCCAAATTCAAACAAAATGAAAACTATAACCATATGAACGTAACCTATAAAATTAGAAACATATCAAATCTCTTATTGAATTATTTGATCTTTGCACCTGCAAAGATATTAATTTTGATAATAATTGTGTTTGTCATCAGATAAGAAATCTTTAAGTAATAGAAAAGTATTTTCTTATCGACCAAAAAAATAGATCTGTTGGGAGCGATAAAAAATGAGATACAATGCGCGACTTACTTACTTGCTCTTATGTAAAAGTACTTTGGAATTTAAAAGCTGTTTATAAATAAATATTAAAACATGGATTTAATGAGATTAAAATGTTCAAATACATAAAAATTGCCATCTGAGTTTTAGAAAAGGACTGTCCTTCTCCATGAGACGATTTCTGTTTCTCTCTCCTCCCCTGTTGACATTTAGTGGAGATCCATGATCCAGAGAGAGCAAGCATACGTCGCGCAGTCCGAATAGTCAAGATGTTTCAGGTGGGACGTCAGAGTCCATCGCATTCCTCCGTTTCATGGCTTATCATCAACAGAAACAATATTGGTGACAGAATGCAGGCCTGTCTGACTCCACTTTGGACTTCAAACCCTTCTGATAGCCTCCCTTCGTGCAGCCCAACTAGGCAAGAGTTGGAGGGTTGCGACTCATATTCAGGAACCGCACACGATGGCGAGCTGGCGTTGTGGATACCCTATGCCCCCATTGGTTCCCCAAGGACGTAAAAGGTCTGAGGACCTAAGTAAGTAAGTAAGTAAACAAAGTTTGAAAATCGTTTTAATATTAAATATTAAATTAATTTTGTATAGAAGAAATTTCCTTAATAAATTCAAAAAAAAACAAATTTAGGATGCCAATTTTAAGTATTAAAATCACACGTTTTGAAGATATTGATTTAAAAAAAAATTAATTTCTTTTTAGAAAAACCAAAATATATTTTTTTGAATATTTTTATATAAAATATTATTTTAAATTTAAAAGAGCTCCTGTATACAAAATGTTGCTCAAAACCGTTAGAGCCGTTAAAGAGAAAGTGGAAAATCAAAAAAGCAATTCTATGACAGGTACTGTTAATAAGATTTTTCCCAATTATCATCATTGTTAGAGCCATTTTCGAGATGAATAAGATTTGGCATTACGATTGTACGGCATGTACCGTTAGTTTTGGAGCTAAAAAATAATTCAATTTCTCCTCTAGGGAGAAGAAAATAGCTCCAGTAGCTTAGGCTGTAGGTCGAGGTACAGACATACCAGATATACATATGGAATTGGCGGACACACTTTTTTCGTGTTTTCTATCATCGTAATGTCAACTTTGATCAATATCTCGAGTTCGTTTTTTTCCAAACGCAGAACTTGCCTTATAGTACCTGCATACATATATCGCAAGTAAAATGTCTGAGCCAGAAGAACTCGTTTTTTCCCTATAATTAACCATTAAAGATACTGACCCCCATCTACTCGTAAGTATTTCAAAACACCAAGTAGTGAGTAGTGAGAGAATATACTAAAATACTTTAAGAAAAGATTCTAACCTTAACGGTCCAATAGATAGAATTCAAGATATATGCCTCAAAAAAAAAAATGGTTCCCGCGTACGTTGAAAAAGCTTAGAAATTTGAAAATAATGTACATATATAAAAACACATATTAGAGAAAAATGGTCCAAATCATACAATTCATTTTAAAATTGCTAAAACGACTTTCTAAAAAGTTTGAGTAAAACAAAAAGAATGTAGCCGAATTTCTTGAACAAATGAAAAAGTTAAATATTTAAAGCGTTGTATAGTGGGTTGTATTAACTTAATTAATATAGAGCATTTAAAAAAAAGTTTGGTATGCCAATTTTATAATTTCAATACTGTCCATTCTGAACACCGAAATTTTAATACAAGACATTGAATTCCAGTAAGAAGAGAGATTTTCGATTTTTTTTTCTATTTTTGAAGATCGTTTGTGGCAAGGGAATATTTTATTAAAGAATTGTTAAAGCATTTTTGAAAGCAAGACGATTAAACATCACGTCCAAACGATAAAACTTTATGATCAAAATGAGTGTGAGTTAGTGCAAGCGTTAGCCTCGTTACGCCGATTTTACGGAGGACGTGGTGGATCTTCGCAGTCGACTTTTCAACATTTGATGGCCAAATTTGAGACCACCGAAGTGAATTGACCATGAAGGTCCATGCTAGACTTTTCGTGTGGTGTCGCACTTCTATACGAATAAACCACAAACGACCGATGCCCTTAAGGTGAACGTAATACAAATTCAGATAGATCTCTGGGGAAGAGTCATTGAAAATCGGACCACTCAGATCAGTGACACCGTAAGAAGCTGAGCTGGGCATTTCAACGTTGTAATATTTCATACATAATGACATGCATGGGCCTTTCAAATAAAAAAAATTATAATACCTCACACACTCAAAACTAACTAACAAAACTTGATTTTCCTTAACGGTGAGTTTTGCCTAAAGGAACATTTTTTTTTAATCTTTTAGTTAGTGTCACGGAATTTCCAAATACAGAGATCTTAGAAGCAAGCCATTTTCGAAATATTCAGTCTTGAAAAGTATAACTACATAATCATACAAAAAATATTATACAGGGTGGGCCAAATAAGACTTATGCTGGTACGAGTATCTACGTAAGTTAAACACGAATATTTTTTTTTATTTTCCAATATCGTTTGTTTTTCAATTTGCAAGTTTAAATTGAATTCATGGAATCATGTAATGGATACATACAGTAGGTACACAACAACGCATTAAAATTATCGATTTTTTCTATTCTTGTCAACGATCAGTAATGACGCAGCGAAAATATCACCAATGTTAATATATGTATGATACGGAGTTTAATCAGCCAAAACCTGTAGATTGTGTGACTCCGAAAATCAAGGGGTTACACCTATCCATATGCCTTGTTTGGTACAGTGTTATGGCCGAAAAAGTCATAGGCCTATGTTTTTTCGAGAATGAGTATAGAACGCCTGAAATCCTGGAGTTCATACACAACAGTGATTGACAGTTTTGTGTGGCCAATAGCTTAGCAGTATTCTTATTTAAGGTTTCAGCAAGATGTGACTGGACCTGCTGCGTGGAATTTTTGGCAAACGTTTGATTTAAAAAAGTTCAGATTTCCCTTGCCTACCCCGTTCACCATATTTAACTGCGTTCGGCTTTTTATATAGGGATATTTCTGCCCAGGAAGTTCAGCCCACACTTTCCTATTAAGAAAACCAAAAAAACAAGGTTTTTACTTGCCTGCCAATACGTATCAGCGGATTGTACAATATTAAATAAACAAATATACGTATGTCCACCATAGAAACTGACAAATTTGAACCTGACAACGTTATCAGAAAAGTCATTGTCACGCTATTGTCACGCCAAACACCTCACAATAAAATTATCAGACTTTGAGATTAAATCTGCCAACCGTGTGAACTAACAATTTACCATTGAAAAGTAGTCGGGTATTAGCCGTATCTTACGAATATTATCGCTAATGATCCATATGGATGTGGATCATAGAATGAAAATTAAACGATACGGATTAGAGTGAAAGGAATGGTTTTTCTCTGTGGTTTGTTTATTTTTCAAGAATTTGTTGTTTTTGCAAAGTCATTTATTCGCCGGAATTAAAACTTATTTTTGGGATCATGAGACGTGATATGGATCAAACGAGTACCTGTTAATAATTTCAGTATGAAGGCTAGTATGGTGGCAAAATGAAACGTCAGTTTCCTTGGTAGATTACCATTAGATACCATTAACATATACCTTGAAGTCTTAAACGGTAAGAAATTTTCACAGCTTATGAGTAGTGCAACTCTGGCATTAATGATAAGCACGTATGTTTCAACCAAAATATCTGTGATGTGAGGCAGTAGCAGGGCAAATGGAATGCCAATACTCTTCCAAGGTTCACAATAGAAAAATCAAGAAAATCTATACTCTTGTGAATACATACATACATATAAAAATGAAGTTATTCTTTCAAATTATTAAAATTAAAAGTTATATTTAAATTGTTGTTATATTTAAATTTGATGATAAAATTAATAAATTTTTATATTCCTAAAAATGTTGTATAAAATATGCAAATATTCAAAATAAAATATTTTTACTACGCCAAGAAATTATTAGAAGAAAATAAAAAGTTAATCGATTTTAAGTACAGTAAAACTAGCTTATAGTCTCATAAAAATGATAGCTGACAAATCACTTTAAGCAATTGTGCTTGTATCCGGCATTGAAAAGTTGGTGGTCCTTCAAAAAACAAGAAATGAAAAAACAAACAAGTGCTTCGTTTCTTTCTAGTGCAGTTGTAAAGTGGAAGATTCATTTTATGCAGTTATTGAAAAATATTTAAACAAAATGAAAAAAAAGACGACCAGAAACAATTTTACTTTACATTCAAGAAAAATAAAAACCCGACTTAGGATTATAAGCGATTGAAAATGCACGGATATAATAAGACATCAAAATTTATGATTTTAAATAAGTGGCCCAAGATGGTTCAATTATCACGCAAGGCATCCTTCCAAATCATTCCCTTCATCTACACGACTGAAGCATTGGCTATCCTTGAAGCCTCTAGGAAACGTACTCTAAATAAAGGGAAATGGGCCATCTGCTCAGATAGTTTATCAGTACTAAAGGCCATCATTAATCCAAGAACGACACAGATATCATAGGCAAAATCCGGGATACCCTCTCAAAAGCTAAGAAATCAAACTCATCTGGACCCCAGGTCATGTGGGAATAAAGGGCAATAAACTAGCTGACGCAGCCGAAAACGCAGTACTTAAAGCCCCTACATATACCTTCAATACTTTCTCTCGTCTTGACTTAAAGAGACACATTAATTTGGAGTGTCATAAAAATAATTACTGGACTGGGAACACTATAACCCCAATGAAAGTTGAGCCCAAATTTCCAACAGACATATCAGCAAATCCGACTTCAGAGCATTCATCCGACTACGCCTTGGCCATACCTACTCAAAAAAGAACCTTCACCTACCTGCCCGAACTGTACGAATTCCATAACTGTAAGCTGTGACCCATATATTAAGCCCATGCTTCTTATCTGGACATCCACAACTCCAAACCCACACTATCAACTCGAATTTCATGGAACTACTAAAAGAACCGAAATTTTGAAAATTAAAGAAATTATTAACGATCAAAAAATATCTATTTAACAAAAATACATATATTATTCCCAGAGCCGAAAGCCTGTTACGGTAAAATTTTCCGTAACAAGAATCATTCTTTCGGTTCCCTATCCTTATTCCTTTCTTTTAATAACTTTCTTGAAACAGGTGTTTCTTTCAACTTACTGAGAGAGAGAAGGGCAGCCATGGTCCATCAGCCATCGGTTCACTCGCTCAGTGAATTGAAGAAACAAAATATCAGCGTGTTCAAGTTTGAAACTTAATAGACGACAGACGGGTGGTCTGTTCAAATCTCTATGGGTAGTGACAGCTGGTCACAGAAACAGACGGGCGGTCTGTGTTAAATACGCACAAAAAGTAACATTGGCGAAGTTTTGTTCCCAATTGTTGAAGTTACTCCTGGTGAGAATGGCTGCGTGCCCAACCTAAAACATAAATTTTTATTTCTATATATGTAAAAGATGGAACGTTAACGGCTAGTCCCTATAATTCTCCAAATCTGCGCAAAAACCCAACGAATCAAGTAAATTCGCGATGTAGAAAATTACCACCAACTTCCTCTAAATAGTATTTTTTTAAATTATAGCAACTTTCTTTGCACAGGTTTTCCAGTGTTTCTTTACGAGTTTTATGGTAGAAAAATTAAGTTCCTTTTTTTTGTTTTCAGAAAATTTTGTTTAAAAACTTGTATGGGGATGTTAGGTGGCTGAATGCACCCATTGAATTGCCCGCCACTGGAAAGTCATACCGGAGGTCGGCGAATTCAATGCTGATGACTGTGCATAAAGCTGGGTGTAAAGTGCGAGTACGAGAAGGCTGATGGGTTCCAACTGCGTTGGCGCACTCTCGCCAATGTGCTGAGTGTTGCTGATAAATGACGCGATCGAAGCCCACGTCACTGATTGGCGGAAAGCACTGGGTCTTAAAAAGAGAAGAGGTCTTCCAGGCAAGGTGAAAGCCTGGAAGGACACTTCTTTACGGAGATTTGATTAAACAAGAGGTGCAAACATTGTGCAACAAGAAAGTTTTTTGAAAACAAGAAAAAGGGAATTTCATTTTCGAATTAAGAAAAAAAAAGGAATTGTAGAGTTTTAAATTTGAGAAATACAGGAAAACTTGGGCGAAGAATTGGCAGAGAAAAGTTGAAGTTGGACTCTAGGACTAGCGAGGAATTTGGTGGTAGAACAGGAAATTAAAGCTAAGTATAGTGGTTTTAAAATTAAAATTGCAATTTAACGTTTTTCATTATTGAGTCGATAATTTCGTTTTAAAATTGTTTTTATATAATCGTTTGGTTTTTGCTATCGAAAATTTCCGACATTGCGGAACGCGCGACCCGTTTTTCTTAACACCGTTTGTGCTTTCGGGACCGAGTGTTAACGGTCCATCTTGCTAAATTCATTTTTATTTGTGTTATAATTATTTCAAAAGATCTTGGGTTTTAGCCCTACTTAATTGCAAGGTTTCCCAAGCAATTAAATAAAACTTTAAAATTCCCATTCGGAATCATAAACTTAACTTTTTTATTTAATAATATCTTTCACCGTCGGTTTCGCTCCAAAGGTTTGTGATTTCCTTATCTTCAAAAAAAAAAAATCACTGGCGCCCTTTTTATTTTTCAGCTACGCCTCTGCGTTCATTGGAAAAAAAAATAAATCATTTCACTCTTTTTATTATTTTAATTAATAATCATCATTAAAATAATACATCGTGAACCCACCCCCTTGCTGAGCCTAGTCGTGGTGGTAGCATACGTTGTTGCTATCAGTTGCAATTTTTTTTCGCTGAACTTGTCTGTCGATAGTTTGACAGTTCGTCATCAGTTTCTTTTACTCTCCTTTGATTACATAGTTGTTGTTCGGTTTCGATCGCGTCGGCGCGTCGTGATTCTCTCTCGTCTTTTTGTTTGATTATTTTATTTCAATAATCAATTTAATTTCGCGAAATAAAATTGTAATAAGTGGCGCCCAACGTGGGGCTTTTTCAGTAAACAAAATATAGATATTTGAGAAAATATTAATTTCCAACCGCGGTGAAAGTATTATTTGTTGTTTGCATATTGCATATGCACATAGATTCGGAAGTGAATTTCATTTAGGGAAGTGATTTTATTCAATTTTGTTTGTGCCGAGTTACTTTTGGTTTTGTTTTTCTTTTTCAGAATATACATACTGTGGTATAGCTTGTGCAAAATTATAAATTCGTTGGAGTGCATATATCTATTTGAAAGTAAATAAATTGATTCTAAGTTAGAGAAACAGTGGGATATACTGCATCAAACAATTGGAAATACCTATACCAATTATTTTATGAAATTGAGTAAGTTTTTTTATTTTTAATACAATCGATTAATTTAAATTGAAAATTTTTAAATTCATTTATCCACATTACGGTTTATTTTATTACGGGGTTTATTTACTGAAATTTTTACATAGTGGTTTTTTAGTGCAATTGTATATTTGTCTCGCTCTGACGCGTATACTTACGAATTATTATTTTTGCCATAAAGTTTGATAGTTCTTTTTCGTGTTTTGGTAAATATTCTTCCTTCTTCTTTCATATTGGTCTGAGTTTTTTTTATTTGGTATAGAAAGAAAATTTGTTTACATTTGTTTACAAGTGAATTTTATTCGAAGATAGTGCATTTTCCTTCTAGTGTGACCATACTAGATTTTATTTTTCTGAGATTCTACGTGGAATTTTTTTTTGAAATTCTGTATTTAACTTTTCGATATTATTTATTTAAAAAAAAAAATATTAATTTTTGGTCACTAAGGTAAAAGTGAATAATTTCAAAGAAAGAGAAAAATATTTCAGTGCGTTTGTATATTTTTTTGGTGTACTTCTTTTATCCATATATTTCACTTGAGTGTTAATTTAGTGGTTTTAATCTTTTACTGGTGTTTCGGCATACAAATTTCCAAAAATATTTCTGCCTAGTTTTTCAAAATTTTGGATTTGGTCAAACATTTTATTTTAGTGTTCGAGATTTTTGTTCATATTTTACCGCGGATTTATATAAAGCAATCGACTGGGTGTTGATTTTGTGCTTTTAATCTTGATTTTTTTTGTTATTGGTACATTTTCATTTAGTGATTTTGATTTTGATTTTGATTTGATAATTTGTTTCGGCTTCGTTTGTAAATTTATTTGTTTAAAATGGACGTGAACAGATTAAATAAAGAGGAACTTCTTTACGAGTTACAGGCCCGGGGCCTTAAGGAAGGGACGGTAGACAACATGAGGATGACGTTGAGAGCATCGCGTACCCTAGAGCGGTCGGGTTCCATATCGAGCGATAGCCCTCATTACCCATTCTCATTTGAGGATGACGTTAAGGCAGTAAAAACAAAAATTTTAGAAATTAGGGATCTTTTGAAAACTCCTCCGAAAAATCAAAAGTCGGGAGAGTATTTGAAGGTTTTAACAAAAATCGAATGGGCGTTAGGTAGAATTAATAAGGCTAAAGCAGAGTCGACGGAGGAAGTTAATGAAGTTGCAGATATTAGGGGGGAATTATTGATGTTGATGGCAGCGTTAAGTGAAGGTGGTGAGGAAGCACCACCTGAAAAAGAAAAAGTTACGGAGAACAACAATACGTCGACAGCAGACATGGGTGCGTTACCAGCTGCACAGGTCGGCCAACGAGCGAGCTCAGGGTTCCAACTACAGGATGAAGCCTGTGACCGGAATTCTGAGCGCATTGAAAAGTGGGATATAAAGTTCTCTGGTGAGCGGTGTGGTTCATCAGTGAACTCATTTTTAGAAAGAGTCGAAGAGCTTAGGGAGTCGCGAGGAGTTTCGGAGGCAAGGCTTTTCAGGTCAGCAGTGGATCTATTTTCTGGGAAGGCACTCCTTTGGTTTAGGGCGATTAGGGATTCTATATCTACATGGAAAGAGTTGGTTAGGGAGTTGAAATTGGAGTTTTTACCCTCCAATTATGATGATCTCTTGTTGGATGAGGTCAGGCGTCGTACCCAGGGTAGAGATGAGACAATGGGGATGTACATTGCTCTCATGCAGACCCTTTTTAAAAGATTCTCTGAGCCGTTGAGTGAGAATAGGAAATTAACTATTCTCATGAAAAACATAGCTCCCTTCTATCAAACACAATTGGGCTTGGCTGATATCAAGTCTGTCAATGAACTGGTTGCGTTGGGTAGAAGGCTAGAGACAATTAGGTCAAATGTTGAGTCTTTTGTTCCTCCTCCTTCAGGTCGCAACAGGCAGGCTTTGGAGCCTGATGTTGCTTATGTTGCTTCGGTTCAAGAAGCAACAGTTGCAGTTAATCGAAACCCCCCACCCAGTAGGCCCATTCGTTGTTTTAACTGCAATAGGGAAGGTCATTTTTCTAGTCATTGTTCCGCTCCTAGGCGTTGTTTTGGGTGTGGCACTGTAGGTACCACACATAGGAATTGTAGACGTTGTTCGGGAAACGGACAACGGACTCTTGGGCCAGCAGGTCAAGAGCGCCGTCGAAATTAGTTAGGTCGCCTGCTGACGACCAGCTGGTGGATAGGGTTAGGTTAGGTTTCACGTTAGATACAAGTAGGAATGATAGTAGGCCATATTTAGGAATCAACATTTATGGGTTTAGGTTTTTAGGGCTTTTAGATTCCGGGGCATCGCGAACGATTATTTGTAGGGACGTTTGGAAAGTTTTGAAAGATTTAGGGCTTCAGTTAGGAAAAGCAAATATTAGGCAGGTACTTTTAGCAGATGGTGCAGGTGTAGGAGTTTTGGGGGTTGTAAATCTACCTATTGTTGTCGAGAACAAATCTGTTTTGATTGAGTGTTTAGTTATACCTACTCTACCTCATGCGATGATACTTGGTGCAGATTTTTGGGCACTGTCGGGAATCGTTCCGGATCTTCGATCGCGCATGTGGAGTTTTTCGAGTCAGGAGATGGTGGCTTCGATAGAAACTACATCTATCACAGAAGAGTCTGAGTTAGATGGGGATCAAAAGGGCAAACTAAATTCTTTAATCGAAGATTTGTTTAGAGACATGCCAGAAGGGCTTGGAGTGACAACAATGGTAGAACACATTATTAGGACGTCGACAGAACCTATAAAACAGCGGTTCTATCCGGTATCACCAGCAATGCAGGTGCATATCGACAAGGCTCTTAACGAGATGTTAGAAGAGGGGGTGATTGAGAAGTCAAATAGTCCTTGGGCTTCTCCAATAGTTTTAATCAAAAAGAAAGATGGTACTTTCCGGTTCTGTGTCGACTATAGGAAACTTAATCAGGTTACAGAAAGAGATGCATATCCACTTCCGATAATTTCAGCCATTTTAGATAAACTTAGGAACGCGAAATTTTTAACATCGTTGGACATTAAGTCGGCGTATTGGCAGATTCCAGTAGCTGAGGAATCTCGCAAATTTACTGCCTTTACGGTACCGGGTAGGGGATTATTTCATTTTAAAAGAATGCCTTTCGGATTGCACAACGCCCCTGCTACGTGGCAGAGGTTTATAGATAGTGTTTTAGGGCCTGAGTTGGAGCCATACGTTTTTGTTTATCTGGACGATATTATTATCGTTACAGATAGCTTCGATAAGCATATCGAAATTCTTAACGAAGTTTTTAGGAGATTGCGACAGGCAGGTTTAAAAGTAGGTAGGGAGAAATGCAACTTTTGCAGACCCTCTCTTAAATTTTTAGGTTATGTGGTTGATCGGAACGGGTTACATGTAGACCCGGAAAAAGTGGATAGTATGGTTAGGATACCTGCACCGAAAAATGTTAAGGAGGTTAGGAGTTTTGTAGGAACCGTTTCATGGTACAGGCGCTTCGTACCGAATTTTGCATCATTGGTTAGACCCTTAACAGATTTACTTAAGAAAAGTAAAAAATTCGTCTGGACTCAGGAATGTGAGGATTGTTTTAGGAAAGCTAAGGAATGCTTAATTACGGCTCCAATTTTGACATGCCCCGACTTTAATCTTCCATTCGTGGTCCAAACCGACGCGTCTGATTACGGTATCGGGGCCGTACTTACACAGACTTTTGAGGAGGGGGAAAAAGTAATATGTTACTTGAGTAGGTCTCTGAACAGAAACGAGAGGAACTATTCCACTACGGAAAAGGAGTGTTTAGCAGTTTTGTGGGCAGTTGAGAAGTTGCGGCCGTACATCGAAGGAGTTCGTTTCACGGTCGTAACTGATCATTACTCATTGATTTGGTTGAGTAATCTCAAGGACCCACAGGGTAGACTCGCGCGCTGGGCAGTTAGGCTTCAGCAGTTTGATTTTCAGATCATTCACCGGAAGGGTAAAGATCATGTCGTTCCGGACATGTTATCTCGGGGAGTTCCAGTAGTGGCTGGGATTTCAGATGAGGATTCGGACCCGTGGGTGGTAAAAATGATTTCGAAAGTGGAGTCAAACCCGTTAAATTTTCCGGCCTGGAGAGTGGATAGTGGCCGTTTGTATAAATTTGTAAAATCAAATCATGTGAGAGTTTATGACAGTAACGATGAGTGGAAGTTAGTAGTAGGTAGAAAAGATAGGTTAGGAATACTTAGGGATTGTCACGATAATCCATTAGCAGGACATATGGGGGTAAGAAAAACGTTCGCTAGAGTAGGTGCTAAATATTATTGGCCTAAGATGAGGGTAGATATAACTAAATATGTAAGGAAGTGTAGTATTTGTCAACAGGTGAAACCAATCAACGATAAACCAGCCGGTCTTATGAATGAAAGAGTAGGAGCAACTTCTCCGTGGGAGATGATAAGTGTGGACTTAGTAGGGCCATTACCGAAGTCAAGTAGAGGATATATATACATCCTCACAGTAGTAGATTATTTAACCAAATTTCCTTTGTTATTTGCATTAAGGTCTGCCACTTCGAAGGCAGTGTGTAGAGAGTTAGAAGATAATGTTTTTCTTTTGTTTGGAGTTCCGAAAATTGTCATTTGCGACAATGGTCCTCAATTTAAGAGTAAGGAACTTAGGGCACTCTGTGATGGATACTCTTCAAAGATTAGGTTTACTCCACATTATCATCCACAGGCTAATCCGGCGGAGAGGATTAATCAGATAATAAAAACAACCTTGAGGGCATATGTTTCGGAGAATCACCGAAGTTGGGATTCTCAGTTAGCAAAAGTGGCTTGTGCCATCCGCACATCCCAACATGAAGTTTTAGGAGTTACACCGTATTACGCTAATTTTGGAAAGGAAATGTCTACTAGTGGTCAGGATACAATAGGAATTAGTAATGAGATTTTAGACAAGGATATTGATGTACATTCGGTAGGAGATATAGGAGATAGATTTAGGAACCTTAGGGCAGATATTGCTGTCAAGTTGAAGGCAGCAAGTAAGAAAACATCCGACGCATACAACCTCAGGAGGCGAGATGTTCAATATCTCCCGAATGATGTTGTATGGCGAAGAAATTTTGTCCTTTCGGACGCATCGAATTATTATGCGGCTAAGTTGGCACCAAAGTTTGTGGGCCCTTTTAAAATCAGGAAAAGACTGTCTCCTTGGACTTATGTCCTTGAAGACGAAAATGGTAAAGATCGTGGCACTTGGCACACGAAGGATCTGAAACTTTTTACTTCATTTTCTGAAAATGATTAAGTCTTAAAGTCCCAAGTAAAGTAAAGTAAAGTAAATTAAAGTATAGAGTAAAGTAAATTAAAGTAAAGCTAAGTAAATTTCTATTTGTTTTGTTGAATTTTTTAAAGATTCTTTTTTGGATTTTCATATTTTGCCTTTTAACTTTTTTTATAAGACTACCATATTTGGTCTGATGGTCTCCTTTGTTGTGTTGTTTACCAAGTTGATCCGAAGGAAATTGCTTATTTTCTTCAAAACTAAGCAATTTCCGAGGAGGAAAGGGTGGGATTTGTTACGGTAAAATTTTCCGTAACAAGAATCATTCTTTCGGTTCCCTATCCTTATTCCTTTCTTTTAATAACTTTCTTGAAACAGGTGTTTCTTTCAACTTACTGAGAGAGAGAAGGGCAGCCATGGTCCATCAGCCATCGGTTCACTCGCTCAGTGAATTGAAGAAACAAAATATCAGCGTGTTCAAGTTTGAAACTTAATAGACGACAGACGGGTGGTCTGTTCAAATCTCTATGGGTAGTGACAGCTGGTCACAGAAACAGACGGGCGGTCTGTGTTAAATACGCACAAAAAGTAACATTGGCGAAGTTTTGTTCCCAATTGTTGAAGTTACTCCTGGTGAGAATGGCTGCGTGCCCAACCTAAAACATAAATTTTTATTTCTATATATGTAAAAGATGGAACGTTAACGGCTAGTCCCTATAATTCTCCAAATCTGCGCAAAAACCCAACGAATCAAGTAAATTCGCGATGTAGAAAATTACCACCAACTTCCTCTAAATAGTATTTTTTTAAATTATAGCAACTTTCTTTGCACAGGTTTTCCAGTGTTTCTTTACGAGTTTTATGGTAGAAAAATTAAGTTCCTTTTTTTTGTTTTCAGAAAATTTTGTTTAAAAACTTGTATGGGGATGTTAGGTGGCTGAATGCACCCATTGAATTGCCCGCCACTGGAAAGTCATACCGGAGGTCGGCGAATTCAATGCTGATGACTGTGCATAAAGCTGGGTGTAAAGTGCGAGTACGAGAAGGCTGATGGGTTCCAACTGCGTTGGCGCACTCTCGCCAATGTGCTGAGTGTTGCTGATAAATGACGCGATCGAAGCCCACGTCACTGATTGGCGGAAAGCACTGGGTCTTAAAAAGAGAAGAGGTCTTCCAGGCAAGGTGAAAGCCTGGAAGGACACTTCTTTACGGAGATTTGATTAAACAAGAGGTGCAAACATTGTGCAACAAGAAAGTTTTTTGAAAACAAGAAAAAGGGAATTTCATTTTCGAATTAAGAAAAAAAAAGGAATTGTAGAGTTTTAAATTTGAGAAATACAGGAAAACTTGGGCGAAGAATTGGCAGAGAAAAGTTGAAGTTGGACTCTAGGACTAGCGAGGAATTTGGTGGTAGAACAGGAAATTAAAGCTAAGTATAGTGGTTTTAAAATTAAAATTGCAATTTAACGTTTTTCATTATTGAGTCGATAATTTCGTTTTAAAATTGTTTTTATATAATCGTTTGGTTTTTGCTATCGAAAATTTCCGACATTGCGGAACGCGCGACCCGTTTTTCTTAACACCGTTTGTGCTTTCGGGACCGAGTGTTAACGGTCCATCTTGCTAAATTCATTTTTATTTGTGTTATAATTATTTCAAAAGATCTTGGGTTTTAGCCCTACTTAATTGCAAGGTTTCCCAAGCAATTAAATAAAACTTTAAAATTCCCATTCGGAATCATAAACTTAACTTTTTTATTTAATAATATCTTTCACCGTCGGTTTCGCTCCAAAGGTTTGTGATTTCCTTATCTTCAAAAAAAAAAAATCACTGGCGCCCTTTTTATTTTTCAGCTACGCCTCTGCGTTCATTGGAAAAAAAAATAAATCATTTCACTCTTTTTATTATTTTAATTAATAATCATCATTAAAATAATACATCGTGAACCCACCCCCTTGCTGAGCCTAGTCGTGGTGGTAGCATACGTTGTTGCTATCAGTTGCAATTTTTTTTCGCTGAACTTGTCTGTCGATAGTTTGACAGTTCGTCATCAGTTTCTTTTACTCTCCTTTGATTACATAGTTGTTGTTCGGTTTCGATCGCGTCGGCGCGTCGTGATTCTCTCTCGTCTTTTTGTTTGATTATTTTATTTCAATAATCAATTTAATTTCGCGAAATAAAATTGTAATAAGCCTTTGCTGCTGTTTGCTCTTCCTTTTATCAATAGCAATTTTTAATTGTATATTGATTTATTAATAAATAAATAGATAAATAAATAAGTGATTAATTCTGTTTAAAGAAAGCTTAAACAAAATGTGTGAATGTAGCGAATGTAAGTGGGTTTTACTGTCAAAAATCACAAGACTATACCTTGTCGTTTGTACACTGTGGCGTATACGTATTTTATTTGAAGACATTAATATTTCTTAATTTTTTTGAATGCTTGGCGTGAGCTAAGCACTCTATATTTTAAATTTGTATTGCAATTAAATGATTTCAAATATGATGACGGACTTGATTATTTAAGTCAAAATTTAAAATGCTATAAATATGTAACGTATCTTGCATTTAAAAATTTAATGCTCAACTGAGATTTAAAACAATTGACATCGTTTGAAGAAGAGATGCGATGAGCTTCACCACAACTTCAGTTAAAACTTTTAAAATATAAAGTCATTTTTGTGAAATAGTACCTTTGTATTTATATAACTTATAGTATTATCATGGAGCGTAAATTAGTATTGCGAACGCTAGTCTGGTGGTGGCGCAGAAATTAGCGCACGCTTTTACAGTGGAGAGTAGGATAACATACAAAACAAGTTTTCGTCTTCTTGATAGTACTATAAGTTTTATATCAAAGATAGTACTGCTTAATGAATTAGAAAAACATTTTTTTTTATTAATTATTAAGGGGAGAGTACGATAACTTGGCCGCCAAGATTTGATTACGGGTTTTTGTAGAGGGGTCAAAAACAAGCACTTTTTACTACGGTAGGGGGGGGTCTATCTCCCCCCGTTTAGGAGGCAGGGGCACTTTTAGAAAAAATGGTTTAAATTGAAAAAAAAAAAATATTAAAAAACAACGGCAACATCTACAATATAGTGCTATACTGCGTTTGAAAGCCAGAAGATTGTTCTATAATCCTGCATTTAAATTAAATTACTCATGTCAATGGTTTTTGAGAAATTCGTATTTAAATTCCAAATTTGGATAAAATAACGTGAAAAAAAAAGTTTAGACCGATTGTTTTCAAAATTGTGAAATGAAATTGTAAATTAGCTTATATGTGTTTCATGTATCTATCAGTTTTTAATCGAACACAAAAAACCGCATGGTTCTATGTCTTCTAGTTTTTGAGAAAATCGAAAATTACCAAAACTGCTTTTTTTGATTTTTGGTGGTGACGGTGATTCCATTTTAAGGATTAATGTTAATAAACATAATGAATCTTTGTTAGTTCAGTACCGCAATTCATTTAGCGTTACCCAGAATGCATCATGAGGAGGTAGAATTGCATCTGGTTCAGTTATTTCGTCAGTTAGTCAGTCATAGTTAGTTAAAAAAAGGTCAAAATGTATTTAAAAGGTGTGTAAGTCTCGTCAATAAAGCCATCATCCGTACTATAACTGTCGAGTTCGTTGAGTTACTCTTTTATGGTGGGAAGCCGAGGATGTTTTGGCGGTAAAACACTTTCTAAATTTTCGCTCTGAAGGGTGGGAGGATCGATGTCTTTTAACTGTAAACCCTTACATATATCACCATCGGTATAACAATCGTAAACTTTTTTTACATCTGATAAAAACTCTATTATTTGCGAACCCCAGTCGTCCTTATCTTTTCTAGGCAGTATTTTCGATAGAAAAATAGTGCCATGTATTGGTGAACATGGTCGGAAGTTTGTTTTGGTTTTCAAGATCGTTTATTGTATTTTATATGTATTTAGTGGACATTGGATAAATAGAATAAATTTGAATTTTTTTAAATACAGATTCTGTGAATGCGAAAGAAACTTTGCATGCACCCAACCTCGCACCTACCCCAAATCCTATAGTGTGTCCAAGCAGGGGGGTTGCAGGGGGGCAGCATGCCCCCCCATACATACTTTACTGTTTATATATTGTAATGTTGGAAGCTAGCACTGATTTATTTATGTAAGGAAGCAAAAAATATCAAACATTTTGTAGAAAAGTAGTTTTAGTTATTTTCGATTTTCTCAAAAACCAGAAGACATAGAACCATGCGGTTTTTTGTGTTCGATTAAGAACTGATAGATACAACTGATACACATGTAAGCTAATTTACAATTTCATTTCACAATTTTGAAAACAACCGGTCTAAACTTTTTTTTCACGTTTTTTTATCCAAATTTGGACTTTAAATGCGAATTTCTCAAAAACTATTGATATGAGTAATTTAATTTAAATGCAGGATTATAGAAAAATCTTCTGGCTTTCAAACGCAGTGTAGCACTTTATTGTAGGTGTTGCCGTTGTTTTTTAATATTTTTTTTTTCAATTTAAACCATTTTTTCTAAAAGTGCCCCTACCTCCTAAACGGGGGGAGATAGACCCCCCCCTCCCATAGTAAAAAGTGCTTATTTTTGACCCCTCTACAAAAATCCGTCATCAAATCTTGGCGGCCAAGTTATCGTACTCGTGCCATTATTAAAACAGAGGAGGTATAGCTCACATTTAACTGCACCATTTCTTTAAACAATTTTTTTTTTTTGCATAAAATTTACCCGTAAGATCTAAGCAAGCTGCATAAATATTAACTAAAAGAAATTTTTAAAATCCGGTTTCAAAAACCAATGAAAACAACCACAAAATGAAGCATAAACATTGGATAAGACATTGGATTGCAATTAAAACGATTCGTTAGTCCGAATTATTATACAAAAGGAAAAAGGACGCTTTCAATATCACTTCCAAATTCTACGCGATAAACTCTCACTAAAACAACAGCTTTCTACAATTTTCCTAAAATCGCACTCCAATGGTTTCCCCAATCTCATTCACTTTTCATATTTGCAAATAAAAATCCTCACTTAAATTTCCCAATATTCGGTTTCAGCGCAGCCTCAATACGAGTCTGCCATCCAAACGAAATTCCCTTTCAACCAAAAGAGTAAAAATTTGTAGTCGACTATTAGGAGCGTAGTGAAGTGAATTGCGTTACTCCAAACAAATAATATATTGTCTAAAAAATTAAATTTTAGATGAAAATTAGTAAAATATTTATACATATATAATTTGAAATTAAAAATCTCAATAAATCAAAAATCGATATCCCTACAATAACTCATTTTCCAGCAATATCTCAACCTAAAAGTAGACCACTTCGAAAAATAGTTACTTTCTCTGAAAAATCGTTAAAAATCGAAAAGTGAAAACCGTAAAGAGAAAAAAAGGAAACTTTATTGTTCTTGTTGTTCGTGTACGCGCATAATGTAGGTTAGAAAGGAGTGGTATAACCATTAACCATTCGTTCTTGTTCTTTCACTTTTCGCCGTGTATGCAATTCTGGTGTCCGTTTCTTTGTGGTTTCCCATCCTAAAAATCCTTTGCTGCTTCTTAAACTGTTGGCAAAAAGCCGTAAAAAGGGTTTAAATAAAAAAAATAAGAATTTAAGAAAATCGAGAAGGTCAAAAAGAATTCCAGGTCCGAATAAAATATCTCTTAATTTCGCGATTTCGCGGCTAGCTTCAAAAATATATCGACTAAAAAAGTATACTTTTTTTTCTTTTGTTGGAAAATATAGAATGTCATATGCGTGACCTAAGTGAATGAACAAGAATAGCTGTAATAGCTGTGGTTGGTTAATATATGTTATAATCAATTTTGAAGGGCTTAAAAGGAATATGTATATAAATATTTGTTTTTATGTGAATGTATAAAAATGCAAGTGTGTGCAACGGAGAACCTATCTTGATGAATTAAATAAGAATTAATTATACAATGTAAATCGCTTTTTTCGCACAAGACAAAAAAATAAGGGGTTGTTGCTTACACAACAACACGACACACATCCCCCATTAAAAAAGAAGAGACAGTGTGACCCAGTCACCCAGTCACCCAGTGAACTAGCGATAGTGTAAGTTGGCAGTTGGATTGAAAATGAACCACGTCCCACTGTTCAGATGACCATAATAAATCTGATATACCAGCATATCCATTTCCACTTGAGTTTAAGAGTTGAGAGAACCAGGAAAAATACCGAAATAAGGGTTGCAGAAGGTTGACCAGTTGCTGGTTTAAGGAGCATGCTTGTAATTGTAAGTAACTTATTTATGATTTCTTTCGATTGTCATGTGATTTACAGTCAAGGAGGTCTTATGCTAATTTCACATCAAATTAGGACAAATTTCATAAAAAATCATCTCACTCTTATCCGAGGCGGAAACTCTAAGTGAATTGTCAATTTTAAATCCGCATAAATGTTCCGGCTTCATGAAATAACCCCCAAAAGGAAATTAAATAACCACCCGTGGTCACAAAAAAAAGAAAACAATTACCTACGAATTGCCTAGGAAAACATAGCGAACCAATATTCTTGGAAAGTTGACCACCAACTTTCTTGTTTCAGCAGTGTATAATGTTTGTGAAATAAATGCCGGAAATTGGAGTTCAGGAGTTCTTAAGACTTACGAGTATTTCATACTGAGTGTTTATTTCATGGTGGAACAAGTTTAGAATTTGGATATTTAAGAAATTCGTAGATTAAGAAGACACAGTCAAAGCCTTTTTATAAGATTGACGCAGAACCGGAAATCTGTATCTACGTCTATATGACTTTTTGTTTCTGTGTTTGTATTTTTGTGCGTATATGCATATTTCTGTAAGTCTGTATAATTGTACATCGACCAACAGTCTTAACCACTGAAGCGTTTTCTTTCAACTAAGGGTCTAAGGTTATATGGTAATTCCCTAATGAGAAAATTGGAATAATTGTTGTTTAGCTTCAAAAATAAAGGTATCTGCCTTACAACCATTCTGTAAAAGTTTATTTATATCAAAAGCGGCTCTAGGGATTTTAATTAAATCAAATTTGTGTACTTGCGTTTGTATGAACTACATTTAGTAAACACAATTAACAAGAAATGTTATAAGTGGTTGCTCCCTCAAATATACTTATTAAATATTTAAAATTTGCGTACGAAACTTTTGTTTGGAATAATCTGAATGAAACTTCTTGTACATAAGACATGATTTTATAATAAGGACTGAGAGGCTTCAGCCTACACTTAAAATTATTAACACAGTACGAGCTTCAAGTATATTTGGAAAGAGTAAATAGAAAGTGTCTATGCTATTTGCTTTTGAAGTTCGAAGTTTTGAAAGTGGAGGAAAAATCAGAGTCAGGGAAGGCATTCCACATTAGCGTGATACGGCTAAAGAATGAATCTATGCACTTGACAATACGGTCCAAGTTAGGCGTAGATAAATTGTAATTGGTAAATTGATGATCATTCTTGTAAGTGCGGCTATTAAGGTGGACCACTATAACACTGTTTGTAAGTTTCCGAAGGAAAGGAATGTAAAAAAATAGAAGTAAAATGTTGTCGCAGCTCACTTAGGTAGGTAAAGTTAGAGTATTATTTATTTATTTATTTTATTCATCTATCGAGTTTCGTCTTACAGATTGTTTGAACTAATATACTTAATTTATATGTAATTCCATTTTTAGATATACATTACTTTCTAAACTCAAATCTAAATTTAAATGAACTTTATTTAAAGTTCCATACATCTTGTGAATGGTTTATTAAAGCCATAAATATATCAATGCAAAGGTATATAAAATAATTTTATGGATCTTACATTTCTTTCTGGAACATAGATATTTCAAAGATTAAGAAAACGGGGCATATCATATGGTATGACAATACATCATAAATAAACAAAACCCAACTTTCAAGACGACGCGACGGTTTTCCAAAGAAACTAGGCCAACTAAACTAAGGCACATCTCGTGGAGGAAATTGGCATTTCTGGCGAATTCCATTTAAATTGTCTAACCGAAAACCTTGTAAATGATTTTTTAACTATTTCAATTCGATTATTTTAAACTGTATAAAACGGATCCCACACGACTGATCATTATTCCAAATAAGGGTGAACAAATAAATTATATACAGTCTTTTATGCGTACAGATTTAAAAATTCCGAGTAATTTCTTTTTAAGAAACCTACCATTGAATTAGTTTTTGCTAAAATAAAATCAATGTGTAAGGAAAAATTAAGCTTTATATCTAAAGTGATCCCCAGGTCTTTCACTTCCGATAGTCTATTCAAAGCAGCATTGGAAATATTATAATTATATAAATAATCATGTTTACTCTACATAATGAAAAAGTATTACATTTCCTAATATTGAGGATAGGAAAATTATTTTTACACCAATCTACTATTTTATTTAAAACACTTTGAATATTAAGACAGTCTTTTGTACTTTAAACTTTAGAAATAAATTTAATTTCGTCAGCAAATAAGAAAACGAGTTGTATATTGCAGCAGTGAAAAAAATAAGGGTCCAAGTTGGCTGCCCTAAGAGACACCAGATGAAACATGTATTACTTTTGAAGTATTATTAAACATTTTAACTATTCGTCTTCGATTAAGAAAATAACTGGAAGTGTTGAGTGAAGTCCAATATGTTTAAGTTTTTTTTTTTAAAGTTGCATAATGCAAAAGCTATCAAACGCCTTCTGAAAGTCTGTAAAAACAGCATCCACTTGAAAACCGCCGGATTTAAGGGCAATAGAAACATATTTGGTGATTAAGATAAGTTTTAGTTGTTGATCTACCACTAACAAATCCATGTTGGTATGTAGATATAATTTCCTTAATATTACCTAAAATAAATTTTCTGTTAAGTAATAAGCTCGAAGAATTTTGGTATAACCGAAAGTTTAGAAATCGTATGGTAATTTATTATTTGATGCTTTTGTACAACTTTGAGAAATGGAATTTTTAAAGATAATTTCCAATCATCTAGAAAAATTCCTTTTGAAAGCGAAGTATTAAACATTTTGTAAAGCGGATTGGCTAGCGAAGCGAAACACAACTTTAAATTAAAAGAAGAGGAAATCCCATCTGGGCTAGCACTTAAACTTGGATTTAGTTTTAAAATACCCTTACTAATGTCGTCAACAGACAAAAAATGGTGATCCAGATTCATGTTTGAAAATGAGATTTGATCATCATTGGTGTCAGGAATAACTACTGAAGAATGATCACTATAAACAGTGTCAAAAAAAGATGCAAGAAAATATCATATAGAATCTAAATTGTAAGAGGTTTGATTATTATATTCCATATTAGTAAATACTCCAGAGTTCTGTTTTTTTTTAATTAATAACATGCAAAAATGTCTCTAGATTTTTGAAATTTTTGATTGAATGTTTATTTAATATTGATTATGTAAAAATTGATTGAGAAAATCATATTGACAATAACGTTCCCTGTCACATGATTTGGATTTTTAAATTACTTAAAAGATTTAGAGCAAAATTTTAAACCATTTAGTAAAATGTTAAAGCCATTTTAGTAAGTTATCTACTAAGTTAAAAAGAAGATTTTTCTAATTTTAAACGATCATCTTTAAGTTAAAATCACAAACTGTCTACTTTAACTTTAGTAACTTACTATAAATCCATATGAATCTGACGTTTTTTTGAAAAAAAAAAAAATTGGCAATTTTATTTGAAAGAGTTAAATTGTGTTTTTTTTATTAATCATCAGCTAATTGTTTTTAAATTTAAATAAAATAATATAAAATGTTTTCGGAAGACAAAGATTTTGATATATATGTTTAAAGACTCAGCTTTGTGCAGTAAGCCGCGATATTTTAAGTCCTGAGCAAATCCATTTAAAGACCTGGACGATGGAGTATTTTAATCCAGGTATAGTTTTGTCAAGATAGCAATTCGGTTTTTTGTTAAAAACCTAAACATCCAAATAAAATAATAAACAAATATTTCGAAAAAGACTGTCACAAATAAAAAAAATAAGAATATAAATTGTAGGTTGTCCCTGTGACTTTTGTGTTTCTGACATTTCAAATTATTAGGTCCGTTCCCCACATTTAATTTTGTTTGTTTTGTTAATTTTTTTGAACTGTCATGATTTAAACGTGTTCACCGTTTTTAATAAAAGGGAATTACTATTAAACTAGTTTGTTAAACGAAAAATATTCGTAAAAAAGGAGAACTCGATATTTTGATAGAAGATAGTGATCAGGAACAAATTGGTTTCGCAATTCTTTTCGTATGTCTGTTCGGCTCCAGACTTAACGGTTGAGTTAAATTTCTGTAAGCTTATCACGCAATGTTTTCAAGTTCTTTTCTCGAAACGATTTTTTATTTTTATTTTAACCAACACTAAGGCCATAGATGTAATAGATTTTTTTCGAAAATAAAGAAAATCTTTTATTCTCAGAAACTGTTCCACCATAAAAAAAAATTAATAAATCAGTTTTCTATAAAAGATAAAAATGATAAAGAAAGATAAAACAGAATTGCTAACCATTCATACTATCGATAAAAGTAAACGTATTGCGAAAGCGATCCATAGTTTCTCGAATTGATCGCCCATATGAACGATTATGAGCACCAAGAAAACGCATGTAACGCCCGATTTGCTTTTCGAATTCAACCATGTTTTCAAAATAAATTTGAACAATTTGCACACGTTGCTCCGGTTGTGCTAGTGTATTCATGATGAATTGCCAAACAAAACAGTGGACTACTCATAAGACTTAAACGCATGTACCAACACGGTTAACTAACGCACACGATCAGGAGATTAGCACACTGAAGTCGTATGTCAAAAACATCAACCAATTGACCAAGGCGAACTATGGGTTGCCCATAAATCTGTTTTGGGATAACAGAGTTCGAGCCGTTAATTCTAGCAACCCGAGTAGGTTTCCACAAATTAATAAGATCTTTAGGAAAAATGATCAAAACGATCTTCCGCGTCTTAAGTTTCAGAGGACGACAGAAAACAGAGACGTACTTCTGATAGCAGGTGTAGATCTGGAGGAAGCTGACGGTCAATAAGTCTTGTTTCGAGTATCAGTAAGGTATTCGAAAAAAATAATTAACAGAGATCTGTCCAAATGGGCAAAGGCCAACAATTTCATACCGAATACTCGGTTTAGTTTTAAGGCGGGACAGGAAACAATTCATTCCTGTGATTGCAATCGATAAATCTTTTTGGTGAATGGATCACAAAGACCGAATCAATCGCGATTGCCGACTATCTAATAGCGCACAGAAGAAACGGTTGTTTGACAGCTGCCGGCTAGGTAGCCTGGTGTTTGAGTGGCAGTGTCTTCCCAGTTGATTAAACGGAACACATAGATGGTACAAACATTAACATTTCAACCAGGTTCTATACAACGGAGCAAACATAAACAGAATTGATATTTTTTTGGTAAAACTGATTCGAGCCACATTACAAGAGCGATTTTCTTGACCAACAGCCTAATTTTTGGAGTTAACTACCCTACCGTTGAGTATCTATTGTGAGAGTGTGCGGCGAAGCAGCTTCGTCCCTCTTTATGCACTCCTCTACGTAGACAGAGCCGGTTCAGGATAGAATGGTGATTCCGCTAATCTACTACGTCCGCCCTGCGGATCTCCAGAGTTTTCAAATCTAACAACGCACATCTTGAAAAATAATCAGGGCCTTCATCTCGTAAGGCAACGATTGTTAGGCCACGTGTCGTCTGAACGATTGAATTGTTTCGTGTCAGACATCAAAACTTGAATCGTCTGGGCGATGTCGTTAAGACGATTCAACTTTAGCTTCATGTTACTTGTTGAACTGTCAAATAACGTCGACTGACCGATTGCGATTGAACGATTGCTATTTTACATTTTGTGGATTTTTGGAAGTATTTTTTTTATTTTAAATTAATTAAAAAAAAATTACGATATTACGATTCGTTATTTTTCGATGATAACACGCCGTCTCCACTAGCGATAAATCCTTCGCAATCGCAATAGCCAAAGCAGAAAGCAGAGAGCAGAAGAACTGTCAATCGTTTTTGGCTGGGCATTTCATCTCATACTTTTTTAGTATAGTGAATAATTTTAATGGATCAAATAACAAAGGCTTTCAAATTAGGAATTAATATAAATGAGTTCTATGGACAATTTTAAATCAGACATTTTTTAAACTTGGGAGAAAAACGTAAATCTCAAGCGAAAGCTTTCTTCGAACGCAAAACTCAAACTCACTCAAATTAAATTTGGGTACGCCAGAACAATATGACAGTTCTCCTTGCGATAAAGCAAGCGATGAATGGTATGCGATGAGAGTATACTTTCTATCACAAGCTATGGAAATATAGCTGCGATGGCGGCCTCTACTTGCGATAATGAATGCATGCTTTAAAGCATGCTCTGGATTCATCGCTAGTGGAGACCGCATGTAATGAAAGCGAATCAACTATCGAATTAATGCGAATGCGAACGACAATAACGTCGATTTCCTTTACATTCTCGGATAAATTTTTTTCTTTTGGTGTGCGTATTTCGTATACATGTAAATCCCTCTTCAAATACGGATTCGAAGATTTTAATCTCTGTCAAAAAAAACGATTTTTTTGGTGTGAAGAAACGTAAAATGTGTGGAGATCGAAATCTTTACACACAAATTGATTTCTCATGTGCAAAGGAAATAGACATAATTAATACATCGGATCCTCTCTCACTTCCAACGAAAATTTTAGTTTGATTACAGCCAGACAGCCCGAATGTCATTTGTTACTTCTTGATGTTCTCAAACTGTGGACGATGGACGACACGACCGGACCATGCGATTGAAACTTTACGCGAAACAAACTTTTGACGATGTCTTGTTCGACAGTCGTTTGGACGAAGATCGTCTTAAAAATTACGCGATGAGGGCCCAGGTAAATCAGCGGACCATCTCAGTTTTCTTCTTTGTATTTTTTCTATTCTATTAATAGCATTTTCATAAAATGGTGACCAGATGACTCTATGATGGGTAGTACCAATGACATGAAAATTAGTGAGTAGAATTTGTTACTAATTTCTTATTATTTGAATAATACAAATGGGTCATATGAAGCCAATGAGGGAACATTTTCACTAACCCTACCTTTCTTATTTGTTCTAAAATATATTTGCTGATAATGGTAATGGTCAGCTCACCTAATGAATATCCAGTTTTATCTACTCTTGTTTGCTGTAACCAAAATGTTTGTAAAAATCTAAATGGGTTTGAACTTATAGTTAAAATAAGATTGACTAGAGGCTATAATACTCGTAGTTCTCCCAAAATACTCTATACTCAAAGGCGTATTTAAGGATTTGGCGCCCCGGGCTGATAAATTTTGCCGCACTTAAGAACAATGAAAATTAAGCTAAATTTGTTCTTTGGTATCGATTTTGAGAAATACTTAAGTATTTACACACTTCAGTAACTTACGATAAAAACAGTTAATATTTATATTAAATACCAATACCAACCCACGCTTTGCATCTTTGCACTTTTTGTAAAAGCAGAATTTATAATTTGAGGATACCGTTATGTCACTCTGCACGATAAATATATAGATGTTAGTCAAAAAACTTATGTGAAAAAAACTACAAGAAAAGAAGACCTTTTTAAAACGAGGAACAGGGTGTCCAACAAAAAAAAAAATAATTTGTAGGTAATATATAAAATTTCTATTGTAACGTAGGAGTCGAATTATTCTCCTTTTTCCACGCTGCCTAAAAACGATTTTTTGAAGTAAAACTTTTTTAGGAGCGATATGACAATAACTT
This sequence comes from Philhelius festivus, assembly GCA_963931855.1. NCBI lineage: Eukaryota > Metazoa > Arthropoda > Insecta > Diptera > Syrphidae > Philhelius > Philhelius festivus. Next base: position 140,052,109 of record OZ007556.1, on the reverse strand, counting down.
GGATAAAATTTGGAACAGAAAAACTGGTCTAAACCAAATGTGTGTACCGAACGAAACTCAGACAGCCAATTGAATGTGTGAGACTTGGTGCGAGCAAAATCAAAATGTTTTGATTTTTGGTATCGGCCGGTTTGTCGATGTGTGCACATTTACGTTTGTTTAAATTGCTTTTGAACACACCTAAAACAATGACAGTTCGTGCAAAAAACTAAGCAAACAGACCTTTTTTGACATCTGGAAATATGCAAGAGTTATATGAAGTTAGAACGATATTAAAAAGATAAAATAAGTATTCGACGATTTAAACTTTAATAAAATATTAGAAATAGCATGATGCGAAATTTGATTAAAATTAGCAAAATCGTTTTTTTAACCTAGTTTTATACTAAAATAGTTTTAACCTCGTACTAATTCGACTAAAATTTTGAGCCAATAGTTTTTAAAATAATACCTATCCTTTTATTTATCCATCATTATTAACTATTCTACAAAAAACAATCACTATATTGTTTCACGAGTCAGCCAAAACTAAAAAAAATTGAGGCATGATTTGCTAGGTATTAAAAAAGAATAAAATCCTTATATACTGACCTTATATCTAGAATCCGGTTTGATGTATTTTTATTTTTTTTAATAAAAAGGGACTCTTTGTAAATGGTTTAGAAACAAAAAATTAAGATCCGTCCAGCCAAAATTTTTCTAGCCCATTTTTTTAGAGCTACATAGCAACAAGTGTTTTTTTTTTGATAATGTTTTCGTTTCATTGGAATTTGTTCCAAAGAAAGGTACATGTCCGTAAATATTTTTATTATGAATTTTCATTATAAGAAATTGTTTATAAGAAATAAGAATAGTAAATTGTCAAAAAAGTGAGTGACATGTTACAGTGAACTCTCTCACAGCTGGACACTCACGGCACTGAAAAAATTGTCATGCTTGAAAAACTTGTTTATCCTTCAAAAATATTGTAAATTAGACCCTCTTTTGCTTGTATGTTTTGAAAGTTCAATAGCTTCAAAAAAATATTATAAATTGGAAAATTGCTAGGGGCGGCTTGCACCATTTTGCTTGTATGTTTGAAAGTTCAATCGCTTCAAAAAAATATTTTAAATTGGCCAATTGGAAGCTTGCGCCGCCCCTAGCATCCTTGCCGCCCCGGGCTGTAGCCCTTTTAGCCCTAGAGTAAATACGCCCCTGTGTATACTCAATCTACATTGTAAGCCATAAATTGCCAAATGACATCAAATTATGGCTACTATGTCCATGGATTAAAAAGCGTCAAAAAATGCAAGACAAAGAGATTTTATTTATTGCTCCGGAAAAGAGCAAACATTTGGGACGAAATACTCTATGTACGTCATTTTGATAAAAATGAACTTAGGTAGTTTTTATAGAACGACAACGATATATTAAACCCAAACTTTTAAAATAAACCCTACCCTAACCCAAAATAATATCTCAAATATTACCGAGTCGCAATCAAATCTCACAAATGACGATACGAATATTATTCCAATGGTAAACATAACTTACTAAACACAAACATCAACCAGCGAAAATTAAATAAATGAAAATAGTAACTAAATTAGTAAAATCGTTCAGTTCTACTATCGGGTAAAAAAAGTAATTGAACAAAAAAGTATACTGAAATCGTTCACTGAACGAAAATAGTATACTTAAATCGTTCAAAGTAACTATCGGGTGAAAAACTAGTTGAACGAAAAAAGTAATACTAAAAATGTTCAAAGCTAATATCGACTGAAAAAGTAATCGAACGAAAATAGTATAATGAAAATTAGTTACTCAAAATAGCTACTGAAAATAGTAACTGAAACTAGTAACTCAAAATAGTAACTGAATGACTGGGTACCTACTATCGAAAGAATGAACTTTTACCTACTATCGAATAAGTCGATAGTTTAAATTCGATAGTTCCCATTACTAATGAAAATTGCCTTTAATGTATACACATGCTTTAATACAGTCAAAGTTCGCTTTAAATAGTTTTAGTTTATTTTAAATAGCTTTAAGTAGTTTAAATTAGATTTAGTTTGGCTTGTAAGTCTTAAATATAAATAAATAAATACATTTTAAGATATAGAGTTTTTTTTTTTAATTTGTTCTAGAGAAAAATAAAATCGAAATTGTTTGGTATAAAAACAGTTTTTAGACCGAAAGGTATTAGAATCAAGATATAGTTTAACTTAGAGCGCTTGAAGGCCAGACAGACGGACGGAATTTCGAGACCCACTTTCTTAGTCTTCGCTTTCATCGTGATGTCAACTTTGATCAAAATCTCGAGTTAGATTTTTTTACGAATGCATAACTTGCCTTATAGTACCTATAAGTCGCAAGTAACAAATAATAAAAAAAATAGATATATGAATACACTTCATCTATCATTTGTTGCATAATTTTTTTCTTTCAAAAGTATCTCTACTAATGTTGGCTGTAAGAAATGCAAACAGTAAAAATTTGTTTTTGCACCGATTCAAGTTTCGTAACATCGACATCATAAAACGGACACCAAAAAACACTATAATATTTTGAAAGAGACCGAAACAATTAAATTCTTAAGATTTACATTTGACAATTCTCAGCGTAATACGTGTCCGTCAAATGTACTATAAACATTTTGAAACAATTTTAGGTCATCTCTGAGCAACAAGGGCAAGTCATTTATAGATAATCAGCCATATTTATAAACTCATTATAGTGAGTACATAAAGCTATGCAACCCTTATAATGCCTCTAAACGCAAAATCGTTATTTAAAAAACTTATGTAACGTTGAATAAAGGCATTATAAGCTAAATGCGTTTGGAGGTTGAATAGTGCCTACATAAGGACATTTTAGTATTGAACTGTCACATTCACTTTGACATCACATTGAATTATAAAGATTATCAACAAAATAAAATGCCTTTGAATTGATATTGAAACTAAAACTTTGTGTTATTTTTATTTATTGAAACAAAAATGTTATACTAGTATATTAAAAATATATTAAATTGAAAATTGTTTAGAATGAAATAGATAAATATACTTGTTGGTGATCTCTCTCCACGCATCCTTATTCATCCGGTGTGTTAGTGTTGTAATTTTTATTTTGCATTATTGAATTTTATCCTCAAGAACTTATCTGAGGAGTATTCCAGCTAGTATGAAACGAATAACAATTTGATTTCCAGTATTGTGCTAGAGATAATAACATACTTTATCGATAAATGAAAGTTAATTGTTCGAATTCCTTTAGCTTTTGGTAGTTTCGTTTTTGTTTATTAAATTCGATAGATGTTTTTTTTTTTTGTTTTTTTTGACAAACAGCTGAGTGTTATGAAGGCTAAATGTAATAGATTCTTACTTTTTGGTACTTTATTTGACACAAGCTCATTATAACTATGCAGGGTAGGCAAATGTTTTATAAATATGAATTTGCATAGTGGATGAATAAGTCCTTATGCATTGCATAACTATTCACGCTTTTAGCGAATTCTAATAAATACGGCTGATTATATATAAGATTGGGCCAATATGACTACCTTGGGATACTCCAGAGTCCAGATCTGACATACATTTTACGAAAAATAACACCACAAAATCTGACACATTGAGTTCGATTTAGCATATAAGATGCAATACACTGTCAAGTTTCCATGTATACCATACTTTTATAGTTTAAATAAGAGAAGGCCATGGTCGACTTTATCGAAAGATTTGCTAAAGTCAGCATCCACCTGGTTCCCTTTGCCCATTTCCAGAAGAATGTGAGAAGTAAAATCTGCAAGATTAGTAGTCGTGAATGTACCCTTGAAGAAACCATGTTGATACTCTCTAATGACCGATTTCAGTTCGACACTCAACTTATCTTTGACAATTTTTCCAAGCAACTTGGGAATAGCTGATAAGATTGCAATGCCTCGATATAAATATTTTTTGACCTATTCACCTATTACAAGTGACTAATAGCGATGTTTTAAACACCTACATTCCCATGTTTTATAAATGCTTAAAAAAGGCTTTAAACTATCATACAATGTACATACATAGGTTGAATTGAATTAAGCAGAGTCTGTTCTTTAACTTTGTTTGTATATGGAAGGAAAATCAAAGACCGTAAAATTATTGTTTGTGCGCATGTTAGGACTCAGCTATCGAAACGAATTTTCATGTTTTTCGTTTATTTTGCTTTTTTATTAATCACGTCGAACGTAAACAATTGTACGCAGATGTTTACTCTGTTTTTAGGTTTCATAGTCTTTTACTCTATTCGCAGTAATATAAAAAAAATGCCATCTATGTCAGTCAGGAGTGGCGCACTGTTCTTCGTTTCGTTGTGGTTCTTCTGAGCTTTACTCTTCCTGAAATGAAAGGCTTAATCGATTTTATTTGAAATATTACGATATTAATGACAAGAGTAGGTGTTAAGGATGTAGTACAGGATATTTGATGAAAGGCGACAGGGAAATTTTGCAAAAGGAAATATAAAAACAACAACGTAATGTAATTCGATATTGAAAATAAAATATTGAATGCAAATGTAATTGTTTGGAAAAGGATATATGTATATGTTTGGTAGAGCAAAGCTTTTGTTCAACTGTCAACTACTCGTAACATTTAGTGTCGATGAGAATGTACGTTTGTATTTCAAGTTTATAACTCTATTCTGAATCTTTTCAATTGCCACTAAATTATTTTGTTTTTGTTTGTACAAATTTGGTTTAGGCGGTATTGTTGCAAGTTAAATTGCGTTTTTCATGTCACAAAAGGGAGTTTAGTTTTCTTAAAGCAATCTGTGAATAATTAAATATCGAAACATTTGGGCCAAACTGATTAGCAACCATAGGAAGCAGCAAGATCTGATTAATTTATTGAGAGGGCAAAAATTGGCAGCACTATTTATGGTTACAACGTTGCCTCTCTGTTGTTGACTTACACTGGTCGACATCACTTGGCCAGTAGAAATCACAAATCTTTGAAACTGTGTAAGGAACCCACACAGAAACGCTCGGTAAATTACGTCATCCAAATTTGCTCTAGAAATATATAATAACTTAGTCCCCTTCTATAATTAAAAATGGCACAACGAAAAAACTTCCAACACGCTGCTCCCTCACAATCGCCAACTTATGAAGTTATAGCATCTTACTCAAAATTAAGAGGTATGTACAGCACGAGCGTTTGTCCAACCAATAAAATCATTTGTCCACCCTCACAAAAATATTCAATTATAATATTTCTTTTTTGTGACAAACTATAAGGAAAGTCGTGAGGCACATCAAAATGGAAACATGGTAGGATGGGGCCAATTGGATTCGTTTGTCCCCGTCACATCACATTGTCGCCATCCCATAGTTCCTTTACAAAAGAAATGTGTTTGGTAGTCATACTTTTTACCATTCAAACTCCAGTGGCATGTTCATAAAACTATTAGTCTTGAACTTGGTTTCTTTTTATAATGCACGCCCCATATAGGGATTTTGACAACCCTTAAAATGTTGAACACACTGCGAGCGTTAGGAAAATTGAAAGGATTCAAGGAATCTCTGTACTTAAAAGTTCATCCAAATTGAGGGTAAAGGTTAAACTGAATAACATTTCCTTGCAGCATGAGTATCGCGGTTGAATTGTTTAAGGGGATAAATGCAACAGGCTTTTTCACTACATAGAATTCTGTTATCAAACATGACGATAAAATAATGAAAGACACGAAGCTTCAGGAGCATAAATGGGATTCACTTTCGACTAACCTCCTTTTTGATTAAAACGAATGGTTGAACCTCTTTACTGCAGGTGGCGGGTTCGGGCCACAAAATAGCAAACAACTAATGGAATACTTCATAATGTCGATCAATAAAGCGGGCTTCATACACTCTTGAAGCATACTCGTATATTATGACAACATTGGGCATGCCAGAAATTGAATATCAGCAACACCATGGTATTGGCTGAGAGCGGATGGTTACGAATAGTGCCATGTTTCAGAAATGCTCCTATCTTCCTCAACAACTCCACATAAGCTGACAAGTTTACTCAAAACTTTTCATTTAATGTATGATAAGTTACTATCAAAATGTACCCCCCCACGAGTTTTGGTTCTAGTGGCTGAAATTGTCTTCGTCTTCACTTTCATCACTGCTCGGAAACCTATTTTAAGAATTTGTAGAGACCTGTTAATTAACCAATGAATTCTAACTGCAAATGAGTCAATATTTCCATAAAATCTTGATTTTACGCTGATAAAAAATTCACATTTAATTAAAATTTTGCGTAGATAATTTCAATTAATATAAAAATATTGGTTTGGAATGTAATAAAAAAAGAACCTTTGTATTTGACGGTGCGTCTAAAATTAGACTCAAAGGTAAACTGATGAGCATTCCCAGCATTCAAACGGGTATCACAGGTGAACTGATTGAAGAGAAAAGTGCAACTGGAGTTATTCCATGATATTTCTGTTCCCATCAGTTTTAAGGTCTTTTCTGGATTCTATCCAATAAATGAAGAGAAGAGAAGTAAGAAGAATGACAAGAGACATAATTGAGTTTTCAAGGCATTTAACTCCTTACGAATTCTTATAGCCCATTTAACAATGCTGTAAAGATGGGAGTTTAAAGAATCCCACTTCCGAAGGAGATGGACGTGAATTTGATAACAAGTATTAGAAGCTGATTCCCACTTTTAGAAGCTAAGTGTAGAGTTGTCGGCAAAATAATAAAGTGAATTAGGAGTTTTGGACAAGAGATCATTTTTTAAAATGAGGAAGAAAGTCGGAGACAAAACAAGAACCAACCTTTTTATGCAAATGAGAACTACCACATAACTATACTTAAATTGGAAAAAATATTTTTTTTTTAAATCAAATAATATTTTTATATGCAATGTGTTTTTAAAATTTTTAGAAGCTTTTGTATACAATGTTTGTTTAGCAATGTCTTAGTTTAATTTTATTTACTGTTACACACGAGGCAACCGTTGAAGCAACGTGTTGCAGCAACGTGTTTCGTTTGTTCACTACACACGTGGCAACTGTTGCCGCAACCACAGTACAGTTGGAGCAACCGACTGAAAATATCAAAACATTTTGATATTTCTGGCAACGGTTGCAGCAACTCAAAATTAATCGGCAACACAGCTACACACGAAGCAACCGTTGCTTCAACATGACCGTGTTGCTGCAACGGTTACCTCGTGTGTAGCTAGCATAAGAATTGAGCGATATTTTTTGAGAAAAATAGGATTTTCGAAAACAATTTTTCAAAGTGTGTATTTTATTTCTTCATATTTTTATACAGTTACGAAACTGTTAGATGTGAAATTTACAAAAAATCGAGCATATGATTGATAAAGTACGTATCTATTGAGTTTGCAAAAAAAAAATTTGTTTTTAATCCAATTTTTTTTTTTTCAAAATACTGACCACGAGTATACAATACTATTTAAGCTTCTGAGCAAATTGATCTATGTCAAATTTTTCTATTTGAGGAACGTATACCGTTTAGATCAATTTTTCAGATTTTTTTTCAATCATAAGTTAAATGTTATTTTCTTCGAAAAAATTTACATGATTGCTACCGTTATTTTTTTGGACTTTTAAAAAAAAGAACCTGTTGTATGGAATATTATTAAGAAATCATATCTACAAAGTTTAAAGAATGTCTTGAGAGTCATTTAGGCTGAGGTCGTAATGGCATACATACAGATAGAAGAATTGCTAGGACAGCTTTTTTCGTCTTGTCATCATAAAAAAAAGAAGAAGCCATGACGGCTCATAGAGAGCTTAAGCCTTAAGCCTTGTGACTTACAACTCTCAACCATTTCTGAGTGTGTGTTTGGAGAAATTGATGGGATCTACAATTTTCGGACCATTAAGAACGGCAGCACTTTTCATGATAAGATATACTCTTGGTAGATTTGTTAATTCCTCACAAGACGAAGTACACCCCTGAAAAACTTTTTTGAAGCGGCTGAGAATCGAACCCAAGACCATGACCATGACAGTCAAACGAACAAACCATTATGTCAAGGAGAAAAGAAATGTAAAGTTTGATCCCAATCGTAAATTTTCATGTCATTATCACAAAGTTTTATCTCCTTGCTTTAAGTCCAATGCCCTTTCCCTTGATGCTGTACTTACAGCCTCCTGGTCTAAAAGTTTGATTCACCCAGCAACAAGCAACAACTTCCGCGTTTTGAATATCAATCTCTCCTTGTCTTACTAATTTGGAGACGTTTTCGGGAAATAATCTGATTCAAATATTTGGAAAATCGGGTAAGGCATTTTCAGTTCCTTTACTTACATGATTTAAGCAAAAAATACATTCACTGACATAATTATTGAAAATATTGTATATACTCGATGGCTTTAATCTTTAGATCGAATGGTTTCCAACGCAATTAAAAAACGGATCGAACAGTATCTAAGAACTGGTAAAAAAGGATTTTTAATAGTTATGCTATTACTTACTATACTTACTCAAGCAGCCTTTAACCAGCAAATGGGACTTGACTTTAAAAATTTACTATTTACTCCTCCTTTCGTTTCAAAGATCCTCTTTTTTATTTTAAGATATGCAATTACTGATTAAAGTCGCTTTCATTGAAATTGTGAAGGTATGCAGCATTACACTTGAGTTTCCGATGAGACCATGTTTTTTCTGAGCCCTTAGATAGGTAGAAATGGGACCATCACTGGCAGTCTAGCTCTGTGGCCAAATTAGCGCTTTGATGTGTTTCTCTTCTTGTGTGTATGCTTTTGCGCAGTCATCCGGAAATTGGATCACTCATTCAGCCGGACCACCATCTCATCAAAAACTATCTACACTATGCCAAGCTAGGCAGCCTGTTGACTGGTTCTGAAACAATAGTCAATCCGATTGAGTGATCATCCAGCCCCCCGTACCGGAATCCCCAAAGCCATCAGTCCGCTAGCTCAGGATCTAAGGAGTCAAACGGAGGGCACGGCAGAGAAGTAATCGAAATTTCTCCTAGAGCCATTTCATCGTCTTTGATCGTCATTTCCGAAGGTCCGTCAATGTCGTCAAAAAATGTTCTTCCTAATGATTGTAACCTAATTTTGGCAAGAGCAGGGCATTTGCAGAGGAAATGGAAGACTGTTTCCTTTTCCCGCTGGTCCCCAGAGCTGTGACTGTGAGTATTGTGAGGAATGCCTAGCTTCGCTGCATGCTCTCCTATATTGCCAGAGTCCGCTACATGTAGCTACGATCTTGGCTATGTCTTGTCTGCTGCATATCAGATCAAGTGTTCGGGATTTATTGCATTTATAGGTATAATGCAGTTCGTTTAACTGCTCCACCTATGGTTTGATTCGCTAAGAAAAACGAGAGAATATTGCCCGTCATAACTCCGAGCGGAATGTTAACTCTTTCCGAGTTATTAAGGACTGATCCTTGTCTGGCCAGCTCGTCCACTCGTTCATTTCCATCAATGCCACAATGACCCGGAATACAGATAAGAGTGACATTGTGGTTAATATTGAGATAAGCAAGTTCATCCCGGCTATTCTGGACTAAACTGGAAGATGATGTCTGACTGTCTGGTATAATAGCCGTATGCTTCCCTGATAGCCAACTTGAAAAATACTATCAAAGTCGGGTAGCATAAACGACCAAAAAAATATGAGATTTTCAAAAATATATTATTTTATTACTATATTGTAGGTACTTGTTAATTACATATTCTTTATTGTAATTAACATAAATATGTTATAACTAAATAATATTTGATCTCAGGGATAGGACTTATCGGAACAATTTCATACAGCTAAATCGCAAAAACAAAACATCATAAAGATGTTGCAACGGATACCTATTTGGCAAATTTGAATAATGTTACCAAAAGTTGGAAAATATTCACTACGAGGGTGTTTTTGGTGCTTCCCATTTGGGCATTTTTATTCCGGAATTAATTCTTAACCATTATTTAATGGACTCTATATAACTGACCATACATGTTACATTTCATTTTTTAAGTTCCGTGTTTGAACCCCTAAAACCCCTACCTGCGTTCGCCCCTGATGTAAATCAAGTGGTAAAAGGTAAAAAAAAACAGGCAGTAGTTGGGCTAGATCTTAGAGCTCCTGTGGTGCCAACGCTAGCAGTTACTTGTAGTTGATCGACGTAAGCGCGGGCCATCATTTAATCGAACCATACGTTATTACCGTTCGCAGCACAGCCGTGTATGTCCATAAAATCATCTTAGACTGAAGACCTCACTTTTTACCACCAAAGATTTTACTACAGGCGTAGAGAGCCTTCTGCACCCTTTCTTCAATATTCAGTTTCCAGTTCAACTCAGGGTCTAGAATAACACCTAGATATTTTGGCAATTGATTTAATATGAGTCAAGCTCTATAGACGATTCCAAAACGGATTCTGGGGTACTTTCAGGCATAAATAGATCATTAAGGATCCCAAACTTTTGTAGTGCTTTCAAAGCGGAATAGCTGGCAGTTTGCGAGGCCGCAAAGTATCTTTCCACATGTGAATTATCAAACAATCTTCATAGATAGCCAGGCGGCAATTAGAGCCATTTTGTTAATTGTTACGAAGTCAAAACTGGTTGCTCGTTCCCGTAGTGAATAGACTGTTAGGCCAAACAAATTCAGTCACCCTTCGATATGTCCCGGGCCTCCGTAACATTTATGGAAATGAAATGGCTGAGGAACTGACCAAAATCGGTTCATCACTTAAACCGAGCCAAATTGTACCCTGCCTACTCATGCCATACTGGAGCAGGAAAAGGAAGAAGGAATCTTTAGCAAGAAGAACAAACAAAAAAACAGAGTATCTACTGAAGCTTAGCAGACCTCAATTGTCTCTTTGTTGGAATCCTTACGGGTCACAACTCAATGGGAACCCACATGAGCAGAATGGGCATCTTATTTATGCAGAGGATAACAGGACGAAGAGGTGGAAGAGAGCTCATCTCACTTCCCTTGTGAATGTCCCAGCCTAGCCAGAATTAGAAAAGACGCCCTCGAAGAATACTTTTTCGACGAACTGGGCGACGTCACATTTTTGCCACTAAAAAGCATGCTTGACTTCATTCGGAAGGCGGGATGGTTTGGCGCGGCACCCTTCCCATTTCTATATTACCAACACCGTTGGGAGCACAATGGATCCATTGAGATCCAAGTGAGGTGATACGGCTTGCCGCATCATCACCCCACCCAACCTAATCTATGAGTCAAGCTCTGCTTTGTGTTTAAACAAGAGAAGACGGATACACCTCAGGTAAGTCTGCGGTGTGACTTCGTAGTTCAATATGGATATGGCACTTTATAGGCAGATGAACTATATCTTGACTTATGATGTTTTCGAATATTCTTCTAAATAGCAAGGAATTGAAGTTCCTCTTCTGAAAAAAAAAGGAAGAGCAATAGAATCGTATAGAGAAGGGTTATACATTACCGATCAAAAAACCAATAAAAAGAGTGCTTAGTTCGAACTATCATTTGAAAGGACAAAATTGGCTTATTATCGATTGAAAAATAAAATCTGAATAGTATTTAATAATTTTGAAATCGTATGTAAATACATTTTTTATAATTTATTAATATCTATTGACGTGTAATAATTTTATTATTTCTATTTTTTTTTAACAGGCACAACATTTTTGCCGTAGCATGCCTTCAAAGACAGCCTCGACGTATTGATGGTCAATTCTTGAACACCCATTTGAAGAAAAAGAAATAACAAGATGAATAGTAACGTTTGCAGATGAAAATTTGTGTCTGTTCATTAACTCGTTTTTGAAAGTATTTCAACGAAAATATAAAAATCGCAACCGAAGATTTAGAAATGGATGAAAATAATAATAGTGTCAACAAGTAAAATACATTTATATGTAAGAACAGTACTAAACTCAACAGTGGATATTTAAAATGCCGGGAGGAAGGAGAGGACTAGTTGCACCTCAAAACACATTTTTAGAAAATATTATAAGGCGATCAAATTCGCAGCGTAAGTATTAACATCAGTTTAACCAAAGTTTTAAATTTTTTGTTTTAATAATTATAACATATCTAAAGGTAGGTACAAACCTTATAGATATGGATGCACTTGCACTTATTTTACACAAATTTATTTCGTACATAATATCTGTCTAAATTGGTGATCAAAACATGAATTTTAGGAATACCTTGAAAAGAATTTCGAATTTTTGTTTCATAATACAAATAAGCTGGTGTTTTTTTTAATATTTTATTAAAACTGCAAAATAAGACCCATGCAATTTGGAGATTGAATTTTTAACGTGATTTTAGCTACTGGCTTACGAATGTTGACCAACTCAGTTTCAATACAATTTTCCACATTTATCAATCAATTTGAAATTAAGATTGTGTTTTATTCAAATGTGAAAAAATAAATAATGAACTTAAGCACTCATCAGTTAATAGCATCAGCACTCCAATACTGTCTTTATCTTCGCTCAACGGTTTCTCAGAAATGTGTACCAAAGTTTATTATTTATATTAACTGTAAGAATGTCATCATTTTATAGCGATCCATTTAAAAGATATTTCATAAAAATTAATTATATTTAAAAATTTATTTAATATTCAAATATCTCATTTAAGAAGTACTTTAGAAATAAAAGTAGGATACATAACTAGTTCGCACGAACTTTCTATTATGTTAAAGATACCTAGAATTTAAAAATGGCTGTTTTTAGGAAAAAAAAATTTACAAAAGCATAAAAGCTATTTTTTAAATGCTTCTGTTGGATGATTATTTTTTTGAAATATAATTTTCATTTTCACAATAAAAAAATTATAAAATTGGAATTTGATATAATGTATAAAAACTTTTTTCTTTCAAACACTGCTACAACGATTTACATATAATTTTACTGTTGTCGAACAGGCAGACAGACAGAATTGCAAGACCAACTTTTTTCGTTCTATCTACTAAAGTCAAATTAGAATCATAAAATTTCACTGAATGCTTAGAAGCTTTTAGGTTTTAGACAAAGGTCACACCACTTCAACGATTTCAAGATATGGTTTTGATATTACACACTCCTGGTGGTGATAGAAGAAATAAAATGCATAACTTGTTCTTATGTAAAAAACTAAGAATTTCAAAAATGAATGTTATTGAAGGACTAAAACAACTCCTTGAGTAGTTGGAGCTAAAAACAGGATGCAATGTGATTCAAGCAAATATTAGTTTATGCAAGAACAGAAATTATAATTCGTTGTTGTGGTTTCTCAAAAAATAAGCTTTTCTATACAAAATTCTTTAAATATTTTTAAGAAAAAATTTTAGTACGCAAAAATTCAATTTGGAGAAAATATATATAGAACTTTTTAGACACTTCTCTATACATTTTTTTTATTAAAATCCATTATGCCGATAATGATAAATTCAAAATTAAAAAAAAAATGTTTCTATGGTAGGTACAGTCAGTAATATCTTAATTTCAAATTTTGTTTTATTTAATTACACTAGTTTACAAATTTTTTGTTCATTGTAGGTACCTAAAAATATGTACATATATATATATATTTTCTAAACTAATTTTGTGTCGCTGAAAACGAAAATTACACTCAATTTTTTTTCAAAGAAGCGTTTTCGAGATATGCGCAAAAAACAAGTTTTGGGTTCTTTTTCACATAATGGCATAAATCATACTAACGGTTTATCCAATTAGCATATATATTGTAATTTTTGAAAGATTTGAATCTCCTCTTTCCAACAACATACTTTTTATGTTAGTGCAATGAAACATTTAAAAAAAATCGATTTTTTTAAAATTACTGCTTTTAAGTTGCTCTATGGGGATAGAAAATAAATCATTCAAAATGTTTTGAAGATTTCAGCTAAAAGATAGTTTCCTAGCCAACAAACTAAGCGCAAGTATACCAAAATCGAACAATAAATGTAGAAGCAATGAAATAATAAGTGAAGGAAGTGCATAATTATACAACTAAAACTTGTTTGTTCGGTTGTCACAATTTTGGTCAAGACACAAATTACGGAAAATGTATAAATTCACAGTATTTACATATTGTGAAGTTAATTACATTGACTTCCAACATCGAACAAATTTGATGCTAGGCAACGAATTGTTATCATTACCGAACTACTCTCATGTTTTTCCTTTCGCCCCGAAATGCGTAACTGCAAGGTCTTTTAGTTAAGAGGTTTTTTCCAACGAGTTACTTTTCTTTAAAAGAAAAGAGAACAATAGTTTCTCTTTCTCTTCTTCTTTCTCTTTCTCTTTTTTACTAACTGTGCAAGAACGGCTGCCACTTGAAAAGAAATAATGTCGTCCAAAGTTGAAAATAAAAATGACCAAATTAAAAAAGAAACACAAACAAACAAAACGCAGAACATTTAATTCATCACATTTATTGGAGCATTATGTATGTTCTGGATTTCCAAAAAGGCATGGCATGGCATTGCAAGTTGAAGCGTTGTTTTTAAATAATTTTGTTTCTGTTTTAAGTCAATTTTTAAGAAAATTGCACCTCCTGCCTAAACGGAGGGAAATAGACCCCCCTTCCATAGGATTTTTTTCTTGTCTTTACCCAACCTACTTGTTATATCTTTTTGGTGGACCTTATACCAATTACCCTGTATATACTGCCCCGCGTTTGCTCCTACAGCTACAGCTACATGCTTGTCTGGAAAGGGGTTGGAACTGTCAAAAATGTCTGGCTAACGAGGAAACGTCATCTTATTATTACCCGAGTATTATATATAAAAATCAGCTTTTATACTATAACGTAAGTAGAATTATTTTTTCATGAACATTAAGGGTGTCTGGCAAGGGGTTGTCACTACGTAAAGTGTCTGGCAATGAATGACATGTCGTAATTTAAGCTTATCAACAGAAAAAATCTGAATTGCTCGTTTCACGATTAAGAGAACTTGGATATTTGGAACCAGACGCAAGAGTCACTTTTTACAGAAATCAAGGTAAGAAATTCGAAAAATATTTTTCAAAAACGAAAGACTTTTGCTACTGTAATAAAACGAGCGGTTTGCTGAATTTGTCGAAAAACATGACCCAAATGATTGGCTTCAGAAAGGCAACAAAAAACCATCAATTCCCGTTGGTCACTCCACAAATGTAAAAGGAATTTGTGAGACAATGGAAAAACTTCTTCATCTTTTAAACCTGTTTTAGTATGATACTAGGTTAAAACAACGAATTTGCAAATTTTAATCGAATATAGCATTATACTTTCTCTACCCTTTTATTAAAGTTAAAATCATCGAATACCTACTTTATTTTTTTAGTATGGTGCTAGCTTCATATGACTCTTTGACATTTGCAAACATCAAAAAAGGTTCTTGTACTTACTGTTTTACACGAAATGTCATTGTTTTAGTTGTGTTCAGAAGCAATTTATTAAGAAAATTCTTTTAGTACGATACTAGTTTGAAAATGTTTAAAATTAGGAATGAGTTAGTAAACTACTATAAAGTTAGCAAATTGTTAAGTAGTATCATACTAATACCTTAATAATAGGCTGTTTAAAATTTTGCGCCAATGAGTTTTCAAAGTGCTTAAAAAAATAGCAGAGAAAAAGCCTTGCAATACTTTCTTTCAGGAGCGCTGAAAATGCATTCTTGTAGTCATTGAGACTCTTTTCCCCAAAACTTGGGAGCTGAGAGCGATCAACAGGGTGAGAGGTTTTACAAGGATCTCGCATCAATGGAAAAGCGGTATGAGGGATTTTGAGATGAAGGCATGATGGCTGACTCAGTGGCGTAGATAGCTTTTCGCTATGGGGGGGGATAGATCTAGTTCTAGCTCATTTTTTTTTTAAGTTTTAATAATTAAAAAAAAAAAACAAATAACAAGACTTCATTGAATTCATTATGTATGCCATAAAAAAATTATATTTTTTAAAG
Organism: Philhelius festivus; assembly: GCA_963931855.1. NCBI lineage: Eukaryota > Metazoa > Arthropoda > Insecta > Diptera > Syrphidae > Philhelius > Philhelius festivus. The sequence goes on along the minus strand of OZ007556.1, from coordinate 140,036,220 downwards.
ATAATATATTATACGCATTAATTTGAATATGAACTAGAATAAATATTGATATACAGTGCCATGCATACGTATAACCGCACCTGTAAAAATGCGCTTTGTACAAAATAAAAATGGGAATGACACTTTACTATTTTTTTATTGAATGGCATCACTAATCAAGTAAATTGAGAAGAAAAAAAGTTCCGTTATTTTCTCTTCTGGTGGATTTTTATATATTGCAAAAGTATAACCGCACAATGCAAACCTCTCTGAAGCTTCATTCAGTTATGTGCTTCGAAATGACAAGAAACAATGCCGCGTGGTAAACATTTAGGCGATACGGAAAAAGTCAAAATTCAAGCTTTTCGGTTAACTGGACTAAGCTTAAGGGCTATTGGTAGGAAAATTTAATGATCCGATCGTGTCGTCCGAAATTTCTTACATGATCCAGAATCTTATGAGACGAAAATAAGACCCGGGCATCTGCAGAAGCTGACACTACGAGATAAGGGGCGTTTAATAAATGCTGCATCCAATTCGGCGCATTCTTTGCCAGACGTTCGTGACGAATTGGTCTTAGGAATTTCGGTTTCAACGGTTTTTCGTGCCTTAAAAAGCAGTAAAGTGATTGTTCGGTGCAAAATGATGCCAGCTCCAAATTTGACAACAGTCTACAAAAAAAGTAAGAATTTGCCCAGCAAAACATGAAACGGAATTGGAAAACCATAAGTAACATTCCATTAATTTACACTTAACTCTTGTTATTCTACGTAAATGGCATAATTCAATGAATGTTTTTTTTAGATTATTTTAGATTATTTTCAGTGGCGAAAAAAAGTTTAATCTTGATGGGTCAGGTGGTTTTAACGGATATTGGCACGATCTGAGAAAGGAAAAAAGTTTGTTTTCAAGAGGAACTTTGGCGGTGGCAGTTGCAAGGTTTGGGGGGCCTTCTGCGACCGTGGTAAGGTTGCAATTGCCTTCACCTCTGCAAAGATGAACAGGTCAGCTTGCACCCAGGTGCTTCAGGATAATTTGGTACCCTACTTAACACGATTTCGTCGAGTTCGGCATGTCTTCCAGCATGATAATGCCCCAATTCACGTTAGTCGTCAAAGTTTGGGATAGTACGAATAGAATAACATACATTTTATGGTGTTCCATATGGTCTTTGAGAAGGTTATGGTGGAACAAGTTGTTGCTCATCTTGATCGAAATGATTTACTTTATCCCTATCAGTCAGGTTTCAGAAGAAATCATAGCTGTTCCACGGCTATTATAAAAGTTATGGATGATATAAGGGCCAAGTTTGATCAAGGTGAGTTGACTATACGAGTACTCTGTCTACTAGACTTTTCAAAGGCCTTTGATAGAGTTTACCATCATATTTTGTGCTGTAAGTTGCGTAATTATTTGGTTTCACTCAAAGAGCTGTCAACCTAATTAAGAATTACCTAACAAATAGATCGCAGAGGGTCGTAATTAGACCTGTGCAATCAGGTCTCAAAAATCTTAAATCAGGTGTCCCACAGGGCTCTATTTTGGGCCCTATACTTTTCTGTATGTATTTAAATGATTTGCCAAAAGTATGTAGAAATGTTTCGGTTCATCTATATGCAGATGACGTACAGTTTTATTTATCGAGACCGCTTGGCCTTATTGAGGACTTGGTTTGTAGAATTAATGAGGATCTGAAAGTAATACACCATTGGTCCCTTACAAACCGGCTTGCGCTAAATGGACCCAAAACGCAACTGATGTTAATTTCTAAAGGAAACTTTGATGTTGATACTCTCTCGCCTATTTCTCTTTCACATAGTAGACTATCCTTTGTAAGCAACATAACTACTCTTGGCTTCAAATCAAATTGCAATTTATCCTGTATTAATCATATAAATTATGTTGTTGGTCGAATCTATGGTGGCCTCCGCAAATTATGGCTATCAGCGTCATTTACTCCTCAAGAAACTAGATTGGGACTCATAAAGACATTTATTTTGCCCCTTATATGTTACTCTGAAACAGTGTATTGTAAGTTGGACTCAGTATCGCAACATAAAATCCAGGTTGCATTTAACAATGCAGTTCGCTATGTGTATGGACTTCGTAGATATGACCACATTTCACAGCAAAATCTACTGGTCTTAGGCTGCTCATTATCACAGTTCTTAGATGCAAGAAAGTTGATTTTTATGCAAAAGTTAATATATATAAAACAACCTTACTATCTTTTTGAAAAACTTGAATTTGTACAATCACGTAGAACTCTTAACCTTATTATCCCAACGTATCATTATCTTAATTCATCACGACTGTTTTATGTCTACACTTCTAGGTTGTGGAATTCTTTGCCAACAAATATTAAACAAATAAATGTTCCCAAACGTTTTAAGAATAAAATACTTGAACACTTTCTTATCTGAAAGTGCTTCTTAGATATACTATAAATCCTATCTTAATCCTTTAAACTCCTTTCCTTCTTCAAACTTCTTCTATCTCATTATATCTTATTTATTTCATATTTCTTATTTCATATTTCTTACTACATTCATGAGTTTTATTTTTAACATAATTATTGTATTTTTTCTTAGTTAGTACTATAAAAGACTTAGTCTTACTTGTACATTCATAATTAATAAATAAATTGAAATAAATTGAAATTGGAATTGAAATTCCCGGCACGTTCTCCAGATTGTAACCCTATTGAAAATCTTTGGAGAATTTTGACCCGAAAAATGTATGCCCATAATAAGCAATTATACAGTGTTGCTGAGCTGCGAGAGGCGATTGTGGAAGAATGGAACTCTATAGACGATTCTATATTAAATAACCTTGTCAACAGTATGTCGAAAACAATTTTAAGATTGGTCGAAAATAGGGGCAGCAATATCCTTTACTAATTTAGCCGAAAAAATTTAATTAAAATAAAACAAAAACAGATCAAAATAAAAAAGCGGTTATACTTTTGCAATACAAAAAAAAATCTGTTTTAACGGAACTTTTTTTGTCTCATTTTACTTAATTAGTGATGCCATTCAATAAAAAATAGTAAGGTCTCATTCCCATTTTAATTTTCTACAAAACACATTTTTACAGGTGCGGTCTTACTTATGCAAGGCACTGTAGTAAGTAAAATAATATTAATTTAAAAAATAAATCACAAAATAAAATCCAGTTTTCTGTTCTTTTTAAATAAAACACTTATAATCTCGTCTGCTAGTATAGATATTTCGCGATGAATAGCTAGAGCAGCCAAACCATTCAAACGATCCTGCAAATAAGTAAACATCCAAAGCTTATCACACATTAAAATAGACATTATTTTTAATAATCTCACTTCGTTGGTCATGCTTCTTTGTATTGTTTTTATTCTCTTTACTGACTGGAGAAAGTTCTATCCGGAGTTGACGTTGAAACCGGCAGTGTAGCTAATATCTTTAATAAAATATATATAGCTGGATGGAAGCGCTTTTTCTTCCATGTTTACCTATTATCAATTGGTGAGACGTAAAAAAATTTTCATAGTGCGTTTCTTTAACGTATTTGGTTCATGACTGGTTATGTTGAACAATTATCGATCCCAATGGGGGGGGATATATCCCCCTGATCCCCCCCTATCTACGCCACTGGCGCTGACTAGACTACTGCTAGATGAAGATCCGCGAAGATTTAACTCAACATAAACGGAAAAGTTTACGCAATAAAACATATTTTTAAAACAAAAAGAAATTAAGAAAAAACATAAATATTCTTTATTCAATTATTATTTAGCTTCTACATTTATTATACGATTTTAGTATACTTAATTTGTTGGTTAGGAAACTATCTTTCAACTGAAATCTTCAAAACATTTTAAATGATTTATTTTTTATTCTCATAGAGCAACTTAAAATCAGTAATTTTTTAAAAAATAGATTTTTTAAATGTTTCATTGCATGTAGCTTAATCAATTTTAATCCGACATAAAAAGTATGTTGTTGGAAAGAGGAGATTCATATCTTTCAAAAAATACAATATACATATATATGCTAATTGGATAAACCGTTAGTATGATTTTTACCATTATGTAAAAAAGAACCCAAAACCTGTTTTTTGCGCATAACTCGAAAACGCTCCTTTGAAAAAAATTTAGTGTAATTTTCGTTTTCAGCGACACAAAATTAGTTTAGAAAATATATGTATATTTTTTTAGGTACCTACAAACAAAAATTTGTAAGCTAGTGTTATACAAAAACTAATCTGAAGAAAAAAATGTTTATCTTTTCTGGTGCCGTTTTCGAAAAAAATTTTTCAACATTTGTATGTTGGGTACCGTTATTTGTTATTATTTTCAGGTAAAATAAAAATTTTTTCTCACATCTTGTAGGCTGCATTAAGAAACTTAAAAAAAAAAATCAAGCATGGGGTTTTCGAAATATTGAGTTTGAAAAAAAAAATAAAATGCTCGACTGGGTCGTACGAACTTGCTCCTATGTAACAGACTAGGAATTTTAAAAACGAAAGTTATTAAAGAAAACTGTTCATAAGGATAAAATGATTTTTTTAAATTCTTTTAGTAGTAAGAGATAAAAACAGAATGCTATGCAAATATGAATTTATACAAGAACAAAAATTATAAGTCGTTGTAGTGGTTCCTTAAAAAAATAAGCTTTTATGTACAAAATTTTTAAAACATTTTGAAGAAAAAATTTTGGTACGCCAACCTTAAGTTTTTTATTACTGTACGAATAAGAGTTAAATTTCCAAGAAAAATACTAAGCCGTTTTTGAGATAACGAGTTTTCCAAAAAAAAAACGACTTTTTTTCTAAAAATTGAAAAAATATTTTTTGTTTAAGTTTTGAAATGCAATGGCGCAAAATTTTAAACATTTAAAGCCTACTCTAAATCAATTTTAGAATGGGAGTCGTTTCTAAATATTGAGTATAAAACGAGAACCGACTTTTTGTTAATTTTAAAGGACATAAACTATACTTTAACGTTAAAGAGCTCGTCTTACTTTAACAGCAGCAAATAGCTAGTTTATCTTTTAAAAGTATACTTTATCCATATTGACAATGGTCATTTCATACCAAAGCAAATAGAAGAAAAAATGTTTACTGATGTTTTATTCGATTTCTTAAAGATGTTTTTTATAAATAGACTGAATAACTGAATATTATAAATTCGAAATAATCGTACGAAAGTGCTTTACGATGAACAAATCTGTAAAAACAAATGTATGTAGGTACATACATATCATATGTATGCACGCGCGCCGGCCGCCGCGCCGCCGCCACGCCGGCCGAGACGGGTATAGATAAATGAATCTGCACCTTGCAACAACAAATTGAATTTTTATGCTGTGAATTTGCGATTTATACTTTATTTCCATCTAAAATAATGTAAATAACTTATAAACAATCAAAATCTGTACCGAGGTAGTATATAAAATGTACTTTTTTCGGCGAAAAATTATTTGGTTTAGAGTTGTCTGTTCTTTTTACTTTTTTTTTGTGTTTTTGTAGTTGTGTGAGTTATGTATCTGTCAAATTAAGGGTTGTTCAACGCAAATTCGCTTAGGTTCTGTTGTAAAACCCACATTAGTTAGAAGAGTGTTTAAAATTATGCAAAAGTTAGACCAAGTCTCCAAGCTAAACGACTGCGTTAAGTATAGCCGGTTTTATTCCTTAAACGAGAACTGTTTAAAATTTTGCGCCAATGTTTTTTAAACTTCTTAGGAGCTTCTTTATGAAAAATTTCATTAAAATCCGTCATGCCGATAATGAGAAATTCAAAATTCGAAAAAATTGTTTTATGCGGTGGGTACAGTCAGTAATATCTAGATTTAAAATTTTCTTTTATTAAATCGTAAGAATTAATGAAAAGAAAAAAAATGTTAGCAAAATTCTCGGAACCGTTTTCGCGAAAAATACGATTTTTGAGAAAAAAAAATATTTTTAAAATTTCGAAAAAAAACCAATGGCATTGATTATGTTGGCTCTGTGGTTTATTGGCATAAACCTGTGACTGACGAAAACTCAACAAGGAGAAGTCTAACAGTGTCAAAACTCTCGATCTCGGTGACCAATTCACATCGCCTGCGCGTAAGATAACCCAGTTCGGAAATCGCTCGCTTAAAATGTAGCGCCATCCTGTTTAAACCAGATGACGTCGATTCAGTTATGAATTGTATTTCTTATATCAAATAAAATATGAGAAAATCATACGCTCTTATCCCCTAAAGAGGATATTTTTGAATAATTTTCATGTGTGTATCGTGCGTTTGTTTTTCACCACCGAGGTCAAACATACCTCTAACGTAATGACATACTAATTTTTCATTGAAAATTAAAACAATTTTTGTATATGTGCCATCTTAAAACTAGATTTTTACCAAGACTCTCGTTTCGGGGGCACTATTTTTCCCTAAGTACTTCTCTGTGAACTTATTTATATAATGTTATTTTGTTAAATAAGTCTGCAGTTTCATTCTCTAATGGAAAAATTACTTTCCCTCATGATAGAAATGAAAAGAATATTCTCAACAACTAAAAACTTAAGTCCTTTTTTATGGAAGAAGAATATTTGCAAATATATGTCAAAGGCTTTCTTTGAGAACGCTGTTGGCCACATTGCAATTAGATACAGCCAGCCACTTCTCATATGTATTTGTATATCTATTATTCTCTTTCTATGAGTATTCATTGTGTCGGTTTTTTTTTTAATATAAAAAGACAAAGGTTACACCATAGTTGCATTTTTTTCATTTCCAAAGAAAGAGAGGAAGTATCGATTTTGTGCATTTCCAAGAGCTCTTATTAGCTTCACTTTACCTATAAATTTTATTTTTACTTAGATTAATAAATTCTGCTAAAGGTTTAAAAAAAAATAAGTGAAATAGTTGAAAAGCAAGTGAAATTGCTAGAGCGCTTTGTTAAAGGTTATTTTTGCAAAGGTATTTCGTTTAATAGGATTATGATGATTTTAGCTTAGAGAAGGATTAAATTTACATCCGAGGGGCTGTGGAGGAAGAGTGTTTTTGAATATAACACCGTGGAAAGAATAATTTCTTTTGAATCATTTATAAGCAACTTTTTCTGAAAAGCTTTTTTAGCGGTTTAATTGGAATAATGAAGTCAAGTTGTATGGATTCCAAAACCCAATCCAATTAAGAGATTAAAAAAAAAAACATGATGGGTATAAACTATTACAATATTAGTACAAGATTTGAGGTAAATTTAACATAAAGAACCTTGGAAACAAAGGGACACGCTATCGCTATTATGAATATACAGTAAATATATTCAACGTAGTGGGTATTAGGTATGTACATTGTACATGTTTCAAAAATCAGATGTCAGAAAATCTAAAGAAAATAAGTTACAACACGTTATCCCCTTCCTCAGCACAACTTATCAATCTTCATTAGTACATTCAAGCTGTCTTTTTAAATCAACAAAAAATTTTTACACACTGGATTGTGATGTTCCTTAAAGCTTAAAGCATAACATATCCCCCCAGACTTCTCCCATTTTATTCGATGCATCAATTACTGAACCAACTTCCCAAAAATTAACTTTTACCAATACAAACGACAAAAGTCGATTGATTGCTGTTGACATCCAAGTGAGGTAAAACTGCCATAGAACATATTTATATATGCACTCATATTGTTGTAGGAGAGGATTTCATAGCACGGGCTGCTCAGGAGAAGAAGATATAGTCTCGAAAGCCAAGCTTGGAACAACATTGATCCTTAGGAATAAGGTTACTAATCCGTTCCAATCTACATATATCTGATAACTTTAGTCTTCACGATTGGAACAACTGGTTAACGTCAAATTAAAACTTTTTCAACTCGACGAAAGTATACAAAGGGGTTAAGAGAAGTTCAACTTCCTTCGCTTCAACTACATATGTAGGTGTCAACGAGGTACCTGTCAAAGATATCTGCGTTATGGCCCAATTACTCGTATAATAGACAAAAGCAAACAAAAATTTGCTTACTTTTGCACAAAAACACCCAGTAGCGATAATGTTTTCCGCATTGCTGAAAATTTAAATATATCGATACCTTCCCGAAAGAATGTATTAAGCGACATTTTTAAAATTGTTCAGGAAACGAAAAAAACGTCTCATTTAGTTAATTTTTTGTGTATTTTATTGGACGAAACAAATATAAAAATGTCGCTTAATACATTCTTACGGGAAACAAATCTGTTTCGTCCAATAAAATACACAAAAAAATAACTAAATGAGACGTTTTTTTCGTTTCCTGAACAATTTTTAAAATGTTGCTTAATACATTCTTGCCGGAAGGTATCGATATGTAAAAATTGGACAACGATACTACACAAAGATAACTAATAAAAGTCCAATGTCCGTAAATCTAAATTTCAAAGATTTATATGTTCACAAAAAAAGTCTCCTATAATTTTTGATTATAGTACTATTGATAATAAAAGGTGGTCCAAATACAAGTTTCTTTTTAAAAATGCAATAAAATGAACAAAATTAAAATTTGTCCAAGTATTATGGCTTTATTATTAAAAGCAAACATTCCGATTATGGAATAACAATGTCTTTCAAGTGGCTGCCTCACCTGGCTTCGCCGTTGCGAATTCTATCATTCCAATTGTGCAAGACCTTGTTGACGGCTAATAACATGATTTGGGAATTTGGTGCGCAAAAGATTGATCGGCTGTGTAGCTGGTCGTCCAAATCCATGTCTTCAATTTCAGTAGAAAATAAAATGCACGGCTGGGTCGCACGAACTTGCTCTTATGTAAACGACTAAGAATTTCAAAAATGAATGGCGCAAAATTTTAAACAGCCTATTATTAAGGTATTAGTATGATACTACTTAACAATTTGCTAACTTTATAGTAGTTTACTAACTCATTCTTAATTTTAAACATTTTCTAACTAGTATCGTACTAAAAGAATTTTCTTAATAAACTACTTCTGAACACACCTAAAACAATGACATTTCGTGTAAGAAAGTAAGTACACGAACCTTTTTTGATGTTTGCAAATGTCAAAGAGTCATATGAAGCTAGCACGATACTAAAATAATAAAGTAGGTATTCGATGATTTTAACTTTAATAAAAGGGTAGACAAAGTATGATGCTATATTCTATTAAAATTTGCAAATTCGTTGTTTTAACCTAGTACTCGTATCATACTAAAACAGCTTTAGCATCGTACTAATTGAATTAAAATTTTACGCCAATGTTATTAGAGAAAACTGTTCTTAAGGATAAAATTCATTTTTTATTATTTAAATAACTAAAACAACTCCCTTAGTAGTTGGAGCTAAGCACAAGATGCCATGTGTCTTAAGCAAAAATTAGTTTATGCAAGAACAAAATTATAATTCGTTGTAGTGGTTTCTTAAAAAAATAAGCTTTTATACAAATTTTTTAAAACATTTTTAAGAAAACAATTTTGGAACGCCAATTTAAAGTGTTTATTAATGTACGAATTAAAATTAAATCTACAAAAAAAATATTGTTCCGTTTTTGAGATATCGAAAAACTAGATTTTTTTTTCAAAATTAAAAAAAAAAATTTTTAAGTTTCAAAATTAAAAAAAAAATGTTTAGTTTTGAAATGCAATGCTTCTTAAACTTTTTAGAAGCTTGTCTATAAAAAATTTAATTAAAATCCGTTATGCCGATAATGAGAAATTCAAAATTCGAAAAAATCGTTCTATGGTAGGTACAGTCAGTAATATCTAGATTTCAAAATGTTTTTATTTGATTATAGATCGTAAAAATTAATCAAAAGAAAAAAAACTAACAAAATTCTCGGAACCGTTTTCGAGAAAAATGCGATTTTCGAAAACCATTTTTTAACTTTTGTATGGAGGGAACCGTTATTTTTAGGTAAAATAATTTTATTTTTCTCATTTCTTGTAGTTTATATTAAGAAACTATTATTTATCAAGTTTTGAAAAAATCTAGCATGGGGTTTTCGAAATATTGAGTTTTAAAAAAAAATGTTTGAAATATTTTTTTAAAAATCCAAAAAATTATTTTTCGAAAACTTGAATTTGCAGAAAAAAAAATGATGAAAATCTGTTGTTCCAAGGGGGGTACCAAAAATAACAATTTTTTGGAAATTTTTTTTCAACCATTAGCTAGCTTTAACTCAATGAAATTTTTTGATTTTTTTTTAAATCTGTGGGACAGTTTTTGAGAAAAAAAAATATTTATAAAATTTCGAAAAAATCGTATGGCAGGCACCGTTATTTTTGGTCTTAAAAAAACAAATAAAAAAACATCCGGGGGGAAAAAATAAAACCCATATCTACACAAGTTTAAAGAAAATTGTTCAGCTGTAGTCGAACAGACAGACAGACAGGCAGAATTGCGAGACCCACTTTTTTGGTCTTCGCTATCATCGTAATGTCAACTTTGATCAAAATCTCGAGTTCGATTTGTTTTCCGAATGCATAACTTGCCTTATACTCGTAGTACTTACTCGTATAAGTCGCAAGTAAAAAAGTCGGTTAACATGGCTCTGTAACGCCCACACTTGACCGAAACGTTGTTTCGAATCTCATTTTCGAAGAAAAATGGTTCAACAAGCCACTACTCCGCAATCCGCACCAAACTGTCACTTTGTGTGTATGTATTGGCTTATGGACAATAATGTGCGGGGTTCCAGAGACCAGATGGGGCAATTTTGTTTGTTAACATAACCAACGAGATGAAAATGCACCTCCTCAGAAAAGACAATTTTTCGCCCAAAATCGTAAGCTGCTCTAAGGCCCAAACTCCGAAGCGATAACGAAGCGGATGGTCGTGCGCCTTCAATTGCTGAGTCAGTCAGGCTAGTGCGTGAAATGTTGAGATGTTGAGATCGATGGCGAGTTGATGTTCGTGAATTGAGTCTTACACTCTCAGCTATAGCAGCCACATTCTCGTCTGTGCGCACCGTGCGACGACGGAGAGTGTGAGTATTGTCCACTAGCATACCAGTCTCACGAACTTTTTGCACAAACTTGCGTACAGCAGGCGCGGTGGGTGCTTCATTTCAGCAAAACTTCTTTTGAAAAAACACAGCACTGACTTTGAAAATAAGTTTTCAATATTTCACAACGTTATTCAAGCAACGTTCTGTTAAGATTTCAAGCGAGAAACAGTTGTCAATATCAAAATAACCTATGATTAAAAAGGAACTACTAGATGGCCCATCCTGTGTAACATTGGAAAAAGTTTCACAAATAAATGGATCCAATATTCGGATTGGATCGCCCAAAGTAAACAAAGCATGTAATCTTTTAGGTTTCTTAAGAAGGAATATTAGAGAATTCCTGCCTCTTATGCACTAAAATATCTCTATTTGGCTTTAGCTAAGACAAGTCTGGATTGAAATACAAGCTAAATTGGAATATTGATAAATGTCTGGTGTCTGATTTTCGGCATGCAAACGCTTGAGCTCAGAGGAAGATGTCTTTCAATTATGATGGTACGAGTAAAATATATTATTGGCAGCCACGTTATTTGCCCCTAGTTGCTTCTGCGAAGTAACTTTTTTATTATACATATAAAGATATGGATGTGGATTAATTTTTATTTCAAAGATCAAAAAAATTAGTTCTTACTCTGGATAGATGGCTTTTTATGGTAAGTCATGGCGTGAACTACGGAGTAGTTGCACACAGGAACAATTGAGAGTTGTACATAAATCACTAGGCTCAGGTTCTCTATGAGCCATTGTGCCTCTAATTAGTTTTTTAATTATTAAGGAACCATTACTTAACATGCCTTAATGCTTTTATTTCATCTGAAATTTCGTATATTGATTAATAATGTTCACTACATTCTTTCTGCTGAGTACTGTGGAATAAGTATACAAAAAAACGGACATGACCCCCGATCTCCGATTCGTATAAATTTTGGGAAACTTGCAATTTTTTTAATGGCTGACAAACGAAATCGAAAAACAATTGCTTCAGCTATAGTTAATTAATTTTTCTCTAAAACAAAAAGTTTTCGAGATGTTTTTTTTTTTTAAACCATATATTTCATGACCTCTCCCCTCTGTTTCAAATCAAAACTAAAACCTTTAAATATTTTAGTCCTTCCATTTAAATTTTTTTTATCTTACTGGAATAGAAGGAAAAACGAGAAAAGGCTTATTTCGCCCTTATTTATCCATAAGAGTGGCATTCTCACTTGCCAATTTGTAATTCTCACTTCAATTTTAGCAATTTCTGTAAACGCGTTTCAGGTAATACTCGTATCATTAAATTTGTCATAATCTTTCATAGTTGCTATCTGAGGGAGAAGCTGGGGTCAAAGGAACGAAACGATAATGACAAACGAAAGTGGCTGGCGAAAAAGTAGGGTACCTCATGTTTGAACATTATTCTGCAAGTGGTTGTGCTCTCCTTAGGAATATGAATCTTAAAGGGTGACAAATTAAGTGGGTTGCTGAGATAAAAACTACTCATTGAGTTCCTTCTTAGCTTAGAAGAGCAGCAGAAAGTTTTTTCGATGGCTATGTTTATTTTTTTATCATCATTCATTATGCACATAAGTATGCCTTTAAGTAGCATAAAGGATCTCTTGGCTTATGATAGAGTGAATTATTGAACCATCATATATGTACATGCATAGAAGTGTCTCTTTTATGGATTGAGCTATGAGCAACAGTGGGTGAATTTTCTAAAGAAATTACTCTTTAGACTAGATTTCGTTACTTGCCTCGCATAATGAGTGCATACCTATCTCGTCTAATTGAACATTTGCACTTGAGCATGACGAAAAGAGTGAATGATGATAATCATTAAGTTAATTTATCTGTTTTGAAATATTAATATTTATTTTGATTTAGTTTCTGATAAGTATGGCATCTTTGGAAAATGGTGGTACTTCAAACTGTACGTGTTTAATAAAATCAGCAATAAACTTAAATATTCTGAAAAAATGAATAAGTATAGCTTTTTAAGACAAACAGTTCTTATCAAGAAGATAAGTTTGCTTGCATTATAATGCGAGATCATAGAATTAATCATAGACAAAAAGAACAGAATAAATAAAGAACAAAAAGGCGGATATTTTGAAAAATTATCTCAATTTGTAAATGGAAGAAATATCGCTCTTAGACAGAGAGCCCACAGCAATTTTTTGGGTGTGATTGATAACAAAAAATAATTAGCATAATTAGATAGGCCTTTAGTAGTTATTTACAAATGTGAACGTCTTGCATGCTCTAGTGGGAGCTATAGTGCATAAGAGTGCATCATATATGCAGTTCTTTCCAAGTCTAAATAATTGTGATAACAACTTTGCCAAAATGTAGAGTTAAGCCCCCTGATTGAAAGTATTGAGGTCTAAGACGTTTTGTAGACAGCCTTCTGCCTGCAAGACGCGATAAAATAGCGTGTTTCTTACACGACGAAGACCGCCTTCAAAACTTCTTGGACCTCGATATTTGCAATCAGGACACTTAGCTCTTCATTTTGAAGTTATGGCAAATTGTGTATCACAATTTTTTAGACTTTGGAAAGAACTGCATATCTGATGCACTCTTATTCACTATTGCTCCCACTTGTGCATACAAGACGTTCACATTTGTAGATAACTACTAAAGGCCTATCTAATTAAGCTAATTATTTTTTGTTATCAATCACACCCAAGAATTGCTGTGGGCTCTCGGTCTATAATAAATATGCCTACTTACATACAAATTTTTTTTTTAAAACCTCACCAGAGGACTGATAAACTAAACGTACAATCCACGACTTCTTGCACAAATGTCATTTTCACAATACTAACATAAGAAACAGGATCGAGTTGCACCACGATTTTATTGTAAGGAGACTTGGTACTTCAAATTTCCAGTACTGGAAACAGCGCCGAATTTACATAAGGGCACTTGGGGCACTGGTCCAGGGTCCCCATTAAATAGGGGCCCCACAAATATTTACTCGGCACTGAAAAGTTGGCAAGTAAACCGTAAACTATAGAACGTAAACCCCAAATGACCCAACTGACCCGAGTTTTTTGTTATTATTGCTCAAGCTACGTATTATTAATACCGCAGCCGAGCAATAATTGAAATAAATTCATAAACAAATATTTTGAAAACCACAAACGTGAACCTAAGGCCACCCAACTCTCCGAAGTTTTTTTAAATTAATGCTCAAGCTGAGAATTATCAATATCATATCCGAGCAATAGATACAATAAATCAATCTATAAAAAAACCCCAACCAATAACCATAAGCGATTATTTTTAAAGTACGAATTATTAAATTATCAACATGGTAGCAGTCATGAAAAAATAAATGTACGAATGATAAAAAAAACTAATAAAACGAATTAAACTACTGTAGCTTAACAAATTTCATTTTATTAAGTCAAAATATTTAAAAAAAATAGAACTAATAGACCAATTTTAAATTCTACACAATTGAAATTATATTATGTTATAATGACACAAGTTTTTTTTTATAATGAAACCTGGATTTTTTTACCATTTTACCATTCAAATATTAATTTTTAACAAACTTTTTGAAAAATATTTTTATATTAAAATTACAAATTACAAATGTTTGCTCTCCTTACAAGGGGCCCCCACACTATTTATGCCCATGGGCCACCACATGTTTAAATCGGGCGCTGACTGGAAACTCGATCGATATCCTAGTTTTTGATTTTTTCGACTTTTTCAAAATTCCAGGGGACTGATATGAAATGCGGGGGACAAACTTTAATTAAGTTTTTTTGTAATAAAATCAATTACTAAAAAAAAAATCAATTATCTAATTCGTAGCAAAGATGTATTATTTGGCGTAACTTCGGTGGAATTCATCTTAGTATGATACCTGAAATAAGAGAACAGTAATAATTTTTCTTTGCAAAAACGCACTGGGGACACGTCAGGGGACTGAGAATCAGACACTTTGAAGAATTTTTTGAGCAAAATAAAATAAGGTCACCCTAATAATATTGTAAGGATATCAATCAGATTTAATTTTATAAAAAAAAAATCAGATTAAATAATTGAACGGATTTTATAATATTTCTTGGGCCGCCGAAAATTCCATAGTTTTTAGAATCACCCATACACAAGACAACCAAGTCTCCTTTACAATATTTTATTTATTTTGATGGTTTAGGTGGTTTTTCAAACAATAGGCCTTGTTTAATTTAATTTTCAGTTTAATACAGTTCTGTTTTTTTTTTATATTAAACGCGCACTGAAGGGGTTATGAATACCCTTATAATGATAAACAGTGCGAGAAATTAGGAAAGTAGGATAGGATTGGAAAGGAGATACCGATGCACATTGGTTTTGAATGTCTGCACATTGAAATGGGTGGGAAACACTGAGCCGGGTAAAGCATTCCACATTCGTGTTGTGCGGCTAAAAAAAGAATCTCTGTACTTGACAGTACGTCAGAAATTGGACTCAAGGGTAAATTGATGAGCATTCCTAGAAGTACGGGTATTACGGTTGAATTGTTTGAGGGGAGGAATGCAACTGGCTATTCGCCAGGTACTGTGTGATGATGTTCGGTTGCAGCTTCTCACATCTCACTGCTTCACGATGTAGATTCCGGATTCGGCTTACGGCTAACAGGTCAGTGCCTTTTGGAATTCCACAACAAAGGTGTTGAAGCTTGTAGTTTTGTCCTTCCTGGAACGGAATCGTGACGCTTTAACGGCTTGAAATTGAAGAGCTTCTGGGTGGCTAATGATGTCTTCTGGTTGGTGAGAATGGTGTATTTTTTTAATAAAATGATGCACTTCTTGTCTTTTCCTTTGAAGTGAATGATTGGTGCTGGATTCTGTTTTCAAAACAAGCTTTACCACTTAAATAAAAATAATTTCCTTATATCAAATATCTTCATTAAATTGTTATCAACCACTCTCTATGACTGTCATATGCCAACTCACAAATTGCATTGAATTGCTAGCCAATAAAATGGATATAAAATCGATAAAACGCACCATTTACTTGCGTACTATTTTTCCAGAGAATTATGATACTGCCTCAGTTAAAATGAGTTAATTTCCATAAGTTTTTTTTTAATAATCTACACGCGCAAGGGATTATGATTACTAGGGTTCGGATTTTCATGCACTTAAAATCTGAAAATATGCGCTTAAAAATGCAAGATATGCATTTAAAATATGCAGTTAAAACCAATTTAACTTAATTTCGGTTCAATTTAAAACACACATTTTCTTCAGTCTTTAACAATAAGTTCAAGTTTTTATTTTTATTATTAAATAAAATAATAACTTACAATGAAATTAAAATTTAATAAAACAAAAAAAACTAAAAAACACGGTTAAGGTAAAGATAAACATCTTCATTTGTTTAATTAAAATAAATAATTCAAAATAACATAAAATAAAAAATAAAATCATGTTTCCTTAATTGTTCTGATTTTGAAAAGTTTTATTTGCATAGATCATATTTTTTTTAAAAGTTTTCGAAATCAAAACGTTGCTGATTCGGTCTTAAGAATGCCTTATACTCGGACAACGAAAAAGATCGCTCGATGTCAACTGAAGTTAGTTGAGCATTTTTTAAAGAACAAATCTCATCGACACGGTAAAGTTCTTTTTGAAATTTTCGTAATTGCAGTCCAATGTTAACGTCTTATTTACATTTTGTATTATTGAAAATCCATTTTTTTTTTGTGCCAAATCGTACTGAAGTTTTTTTTTAATGACTTCCCCGTAAGGCCTTCAACCGCATTTATCTATGCAACAACATCTTCAACTAAGTCAATTTGATTTTTTAAGGTTGTCCTGAATTTTAGCTTTGTGATGAATTTATTATAAAAATATGCAAAACTATGCAAAATATGCATTTATAGTAAAATATGCAAAAATATGCACTAACGATTGAATGCCATTTTAAAGGAAATTTCCTGATTCGTATACATAATTCGATGCCTTGCTTCCAAGGTGTTCCTAAAAAAATATGCATTTGCATGGAAATCCGATCCCTAATGATTACCCTTCAAATGTTTGAACACAGCGCGGGCGTGAAGTTAATGAAGAGAAAGAAGGATAGGAAAGATGTGTAGCACGATGTTCTGAGACTGAAGGTTGTTGTCTCAGATATTTTAATTCCAGGGATGGCGGCTGAACTAAAGCGGAGAATGCCGTGTCTTATTTCTATGTCACTTATAATTCACATTATTTTATTCGTATTCATCCTTGTTGGGCATGCTAGTTTAACTCAACCACATGTTGTTAGTGTTATGCCTGAACAACATATAATGAGTAAACCATCAACCCATTGATGACAATTTTAGAAGGTTTTTTAATGGAATGGAGACGACGGCAAGGATCGAACCTGTGATCATGAGGTTGACAGGCGAGCACACATTCATCGCGCCACGGGCCACCCCGTTAGTTAGTTAGTGGGACTTAATTTTTTTAGGAATAAGTTTTTAAGGCCGCTTTCCGAGGTCTCAAGCAATTTAAACTGATACAATAATTTATAAATTTAGAACAATAATTATGATCCCATATACTATATCTTCGAATGTAATTTATTTGTTTAAGACGGCTCAACATAATATTGTTAATGTTTATAATTTAAAAAAAAAGTCTTAATAAGATATATTTATGATATGTATTGTTTTATTTTCAGCGGACAGTTCCTTTCTGTTGGCCAATGCTCAAATTGTTGACTTTCCAATCGTCTATTGCAATGAATCCTTTTGCAAAATTAGCGGTTATAACCGTGCAGAAGTTATGCAGAAATCGTGCAGGTAAGTTATACGAGGGCAGTTTGAAAAGTTCTCGGCCTGACCAATAAAACGCAATAAATTTTAAAACTTTTTTTTAATCTTTTTCTACATATTCTCCTCTTATATCAATGCACTTATTCCATCTGTGTTCCAGTGCTTCTGTACCCTTTTTTTAGGCCGATTCCTCTAACTCTTCGAAAAACCGCGCCGTCTCAGCAATCACCTCCTCGTTGGTGAAGAATTTGCGTCCAGCCAAATGTTTTTTTAAGTTAGGAAAGAGGTAATAGTCCGATGGTGCCAAATCAGGTGAATAAGGGGGGTGGTTCAGTACACAAAATCGAAGTTCATGGAGTTTAGCCATGACAACAACCGACTTGTGTGCTGGACTATTATCCTGATGAAAAAGGATCTTCGTTTTGGCTAATCCTGGTCTTTTTTCGGCAACTTTTTCAGCCAATTTGTCCAACAGGTTTGCCCTTGGGAAGGTAGTCAATAAAAATAATTCCCTTGTAATCCCAAAAGACTGACGCCATCACTTTTCCAGCTGAGAACCGCTATGCTTCCATTGTTTTGATTGTTCTTTTGTCTCAGGAATATAGTGATGAATCCATGTTTCGTCGGTGGTAATGAATCTTCTCAAGAAATCGCTGGTATTCCTCCGAAATAACGCTAGATTCTCTCTAGAGATTTCAACTCGATTGAATTTTTGTTCTTCGCTCAGCAAACGCGGCAACCACCTTGCGGACAATTTTTTCAACCCCAATTCTTCGGTCAAAATGTGGTAAACCCGCTCAGAAAGGATCCCCATGGTGTTGCTGATTTTTCGCACTTTTAACCTTCGGTCGTCTAAAACCATTTTATGAACTTTATCGACGTTTTCTGAAGAGGTAGATGTTGTTGGCCTTCCACTTCTGCGATTATCTTCGACGCTCTGTCTGCCATGTTTAAATAAGGCTGCCCACTTTTTGAACGTGGAATACGAAGGTGCAGATTCCTCCAATGTCTCATCGAAGTCATCTTTAATTTGATTTGGTGTCATATTCTTTTTGACCAAATATTTAATGACGGCTCTAATTTCATTTTTTTTTTCATTTTCGTTGTTAGCAATAGGTTCGTTCAAACAAAAAATTGCACTGATATAAGTACACGACCAATTTTAATGAAACTTCACATACAATTATTATATATATGTATAAGGCTGTTTGAGGAATTAAAAGTTATTTATTAAAACAACGCCTTCTATGATAGGCCGAGAACTTTTCAAACAGCCTCCGTATATTATATTTGTACATTATAGACATAGCAATGTCCTCAGTAAAATAAAGGTAAAAAGGTGTTTTAAGTAGAAATCTTAGGTGTGTTTACTGGTGAGCTGCTTAAGCAAAGCAAAACACGTGTAAAGCAGCTACTTATATATCAACACTTGTACAAATACTCGTACCTTTTCATTTGCGCAAGGAAATAGCATCGACTGCTACTTGGGACAATATGCTTAGCAGGGATTTTTAAGTTTGATTAGGATCTGTTTGTTTAGTATACTGACGCAAGATATGTGTTCAGGAATTTACGATTTTTTTGAATTTCTTGGGTTGCATCCCAAAATGTCAAAGGTTAGCCAAAAAATTTTTTTTAAAGCTTTGATTATGATTAAGATAGTGCAAACAACAGTTTTTTAATGTTTTTTTTTTAATTGAAAATCAGATTCATCAATGATCAGGTCACGAATGAAATGTAATACTTACTGATTACGAGAGGAAACTCGCCTGACATTTCTTTAAATTAAGCTCAAGAAAATAACATCGAGAAATTGTCCAAGTCTGTTTGTAGTTTGAGCATCTGCTATGCATGCGATTTGGTTTGGCAGTAAATTTCGAAGTCAGGTAAGATTAAAGGATAAGTTCAACATCATTAATAATTAGAAAGAAAAGCAAAGGTCCTATGTGATTTCCCTGCGGGACATCTGATTTTGAGGTATTATGGTTGGAAATGGATGATCTAAAATTGATTGTATTCTGGCGACAATCTAAGTAGGATTAAATCAGACACATAAACAGGACAGGGAAACCATTTGATTTCAGTTTGAAAACACTAATGTCTTTGATATATCCTTTTAACAAAATAAACATTGTTTTATTATTTACTTATATTTTTAGATGTGGCTTCATGTATGGTGAGTTGACAGACAAGGAAACGGTAGCACGTCTTGAATACACCTTGGAAAATCAGCAACAAGATCAATTTGAAATTTTGCTGTATAAAAAAAACAGTGAGTACAATTTTGGGTTTTGTTCGTAGATGTTAATCATAAAACAACGCATCACTTTATCCATAAATATTTTGTAGATAACCATAGCAAAACACCTGTAACATTTGTTGGCAAAAACCAGCTATTTTCAGTCAGTAACAAAAAAAAAAAATATACATAAATTAAAGTTAAAATGTTAATCGGTATTATTGAGAAAACCGTATTGCGTTTTTAAGTATTACCATTAGACTCTCATCAGGTAATGCTTTCAGTATAGGATGTCCTACAGTTATACACGGAGACGGACGAAAACCATGGGTTATTAATGGCTCAAGCTAGAGTAGTTATTTTCTCATTTTTAATATCAATTTGGAGTTTTCACGGTTTTATTATTTTGGATCTTTAACTGGCTAGTGTAAATTTGCCAAACTACAAGCAGTTATTAATGTTTATCTAAAGGGTGGTAAAATTTTAAGGGCTGATGTTGATTTTGAATAAAACACAAATTATTTAGGAAATTATTGTCATTTCTTTTTATTATGATAATATTTTTTTTTTTTTTATAATTAACTCACGCTCAAGGGAATATGATTACCCTTTAAATGTTTTTTTTTTTTAACACAGCGCGGGCGTGAAGTTACGGAAGAGAAAGAAGGATAGGAAAGATATGTGGCACGATGTTCTGAGACTGAAGGTGGTTGTCTCAGACTTTTTATCTCCAGGGATGGCGGCTGAACTAAAGCGGAGAATTTCCGTGTCTTATTTCTATGTCCCTTATAATTCACATTATTTTATTCGTTTTTCATCCTTGTTGGGCATACTAGTTTAACTCAATCACATGTTGTTAGTGTTACGCCTAAACAACATGTAATGAGTAAACCAGCAACCCATTGATGACAATTTTTAGAAGGTTTTAATGGAATTAAAGACGACATAGACGACGGCAGGGATCGAACCTGTGATACTGAGGTAGACAGGCGAGCACACAACCATCGCGCCACGGCCACCCCTAAATGTCATGGTATGGTTCAATTATGTATGGAACAAAATAACGGCCAAATCGCCGCTGCGACCGCGGCGGCACATCTCCATCCGATGGTCCAAATTTGCGATAACGCTGAGGCATAATTGAGGTTCTATGCCATTAATATACCGAATTATTTCATCCATTAGCTCTTGAATTGTTGTTGGCTTATCGACGTACACCTTTTCTTTCAAATAACTCCAAAGAAAGAAGTCCAACGGTGTCAAATCACATGATCTTGGCGGCCAATTGACATCACCACCACGTGAGATAACACGGCCATTGAATTTGTCGCGGAAAAGAGCCATTGTTTCGTTAGCTGTGTGGCAAGTGGCACCGTCCTGTTGAAACCACATATCGTCCAAATCCATATCTTCCAAATCGGGCCATAAAAAGTTCCAAACAGTCACTCTTTGTGGGTGCATTTGTTTTTCGACAATCACTCTTGGATTATCATTCGCCCAAATGTGGAAATTCTGCTTATTGACGAATCCAATGAGGTGAAAATGTGCCTCATCACTGAAGATGATTTTTTTCTTTTCTTCGAAAATTGATCATCCACTGTTGCCATTTCTTGCCACAATTCTGACCATTGACGACGCTTGAAATGGTCAAGAGGCTTTAGTTCTTGAGTCAATTGCACCTTGTAAGCGTGTAAATGCAAGTCTTTATGCATAATGTTCATCAACGACGAGCGTGAGAGGTGCAATTGTTGGGCACGAGGACGAGTTGGGGTGGACGGCTTTTTAGCCACACTATCGCGCACAGCAGCAATATTTTCTGCAGTACGAGCTGTACGAGCATGCACTGGTGTTTTCACATCTCTTACAGACCCGGTTTGCTCAAGTTTTTGTACGATTTTTCCGATTGTATGCACATTTGGACGATTAAATTGACCGACAAAATTACGAAGTGCTCGATTTGCATTTTGATTTGAACTCCCATTTTCATAATAAGCCTGAATAACTTTAACGCGTTGCTCGATTGTGTATCTTTCCATGGTTCAAATTGAATTAGTCTGAAATTGAGAAATGTCAAATGAAATGCAGAAAAAACTTGACGTTTAGGTGTGGTTCACATTCAACATCGGCCCTTAAAATTTAACCACCCTTAATATTAAAACATGATTCTTAACCTTTATATTATACATATAAAATATATATATTATATGATATAAAGGTAACTCCTACATCAATTACGATTTATTTAAGAATCGGTTGTGGTTTGGTTAAGACAGAGCCAAGTTAATAAAAATCGTTAAGATTCCAAAACGAAACAAAAACGATCTTTTCCACTCAAAATGACCTCAGGAACCCATGGCAGCGGAAAAAATATACTTTCAACTATTAATTTAGCAGTCATTTGATTTGCTTAAGTCAAACAAATATTTGCATTTTTTATTTTTTATTGGCAAAAGGCCTTTTTTATTAAGATTTACATTTATGTTTCAATTAATATAAGGCTTTTTTTTATCTTTCGCTTTTCTTTGAAATTGCTTTCAATCATTTTGACAATATTCTTACATTAAATTATTGTTGGCCAAATTCCTTTTCCCGGAAAAATATTTCAAATAACATAGCTTGCATTTGAGAAAGACCCAACAAATTGCTTACTCTCAAACAATAGTAAAAGGTAATTTTTTTTAATTCTTGTAGCACCAAAAATATCGGTACCATCCATAAAAAAATGTTTCGAAATTAAGGGTACTTGCCATTCGATTTTCGAAATTTTATAAGATAATTCTTTTTTTCTTAATAACTGTTCCACACATTAAAAAAAAATATTTAGTTAAAGCTAAGTAGGTAATGGTTGATAAAAAATTCAGAAAAATGGTTATTAATGGTGCTCCTTAGAACCATTTTGTTTCTATTTTCTCAAAAACGATGCAACCAATTTCAATCACTTTTTTATGCTTAAGCTCCCCAAAAGTTTGGATAGTATTGTGTATTCAAATTTTCAAACAAAAACTTCTCTTTGATATAATTTAATATTTCGAAAACCCCAAAACTGGTTTTCCAAAATCTTATATTTCTCAAAAACGGCATCTTGAAATTTAATAACCATTTTTGTCTTTACATTAACTCCTACGATCTATAATTCAACAGGAAAAAATTGAAATTAAGATGTTACTGTCTGTACCTGCCATAGAAATTCGAATTTCTCATTATTGACATAACAGATTTTAATGAAATTTTGTATATATTGGATTTCAAGCTTAAAACTTAATATTTTTGAAATTTTTGAAAAAAATAATTAATTTGTTCTTAAAACATTCGATATCTTAAAAACTAGGTCAATTTTTTTTAAATTTAATTTGTATTCGTATAATAAATAAAATGTTATAATTTTTTTTATAAAAGAATATTTTTTTAAGAAACCTCTACTTATAATTTTCGTTTTAGCATAAATACATATTTGCTTAGGAAATCTCATGGCCTTACTAAAAGAGTTTAAAAAATCAATTTTATGCTCATGAACAGGTTTCTCTAATAACATTAATTTTTCAAATTCTAAGTCTATTAAAAATGTTTCCTCGTAGACATTCCCAACTTGGAGTATCGTTTTTCTGCCCATAAAAATGAGCTAGGAAAGAAACCTATTGGATACATATATTTCAAAGCCATAAAAGAACTTATGTGTGCATAAAACACTTTTCTAGGTCGTTTAAAATTCTTCTATTTCTTTTGACTCGAAAATCTTGAATTTCCGAAGAACTAGCTAGTGTAGTCCTAAAATTTGTAAACAGTATTTCCATTTTTCTAACGTAAGAATTGAATGGGTAATTAGTTCATCGGTAAATTGTTTTAAACCTTTACGGTTCGCAGTGCTCAAAGCACTGAGTCACCAGTAGTTGTAGTTAGAGTTGCATTCAGTGCTTGGTCGAAGTATCTGTTAGTATCCCCATCATTTCGAGTTTCATCCGTTAAAATTTTTATCGAGTAAAATACAAGTTTGAAATACCTTCAAACAATAAGTTATTTTATTAAAGCTAAACCTATGTAAAAGTATAATTATTGTCTTATAAGTACTCCAGTAACAATGGTGGCAGTAGAAAATGGAATAACGCTACATGTAGTATTTGATGTATACTTTAAAACAAAGTGAATTATTCTCATGGGCTTTGTTTTTGTTTTTATTTTTTCAGATTTACAATGCGGCTGTGCTCTATCCAAATACGGACAAGTTGCACCAGGTATCAAATATAGAAAGTCATGACAGTAGAATTTCAAAACCAGTGTTTTGATATATACTTTAAGGTTACTATCCTCTAACCTTAAAAGATTAATTAAAATTTCACTTTATTTCGTGGTTTTTTGTTCTTTTTCCTCTTCTTCTGCCTTATATCGGAATTGATTGATCCTGAACTATACAAGAAATCCTTTATCTGCCTTAGGATTGGAAATGTTTATAAAACTTTAATGTTTATAAAGCAACCAGCAAACTATATTTAGTTTTATTTTAATATATTCCACTCGATTTTCGTCCCAAAATAATATTAAGTCTTTTTCCACTAAGAAGGCAGCGTATAATAACTTTGATAGAATATAGGAAATACTAGAACCAACAAATGTAGCATTCAAAGGATGTTCAGCATTTTAAAAACTAATAAGAATAGATAGGTAATATTTAGGTTTAGAGAGTTGTATGCAACTACAATAAATAGTAAAAGGAAAGTACGAATTATTTAAAAATAGTACAGAATTTTATTGTTTATAATACAAATTTATATTTCTTTGACCTACGAGTAAGTTTATAACTTACGAAAGTATTACATCTCCCAGACTTTAATAAAGGTCTAGACACAAGTATTCGATATACCAATAGGAAACTCGAACGTTTTACTTTCTAAATACCATTTAACATCGTTATCTTGTAATTAAGGTATGAATTTTTAGACGTACTATTGCAAAAATGTACATCCCCCGTTCTTTCCATCTTGTAAGTAAACCCCACGGACAGCCGAATTCATATTTTTTTATATTGAGTATATTTGGTATTCCTTTTTGGAATAGATATTTATACAATAGTCTAGAGTTTCACATACTTACGAGGCTTAAAAATATAAATGTTTCAATTTAATAAATAAAACAATCGGGATTCAAAAATAATATTTTTTTTTAATTTTAAATTTGTCATCAACATTTAATTTGTCATCAGCATTTAAAAAAATTACGTTAATTGATTGTCGATTCAAATAATTCTATATGCCAATGGAAACCTGGCATTTGATCTTCATTTAAATATCTTACCAGTATAGTATAGTACCAGGAACAACAACGAGTACAACTGAGTTAAACAACCTGACTCAGCTCGTTCAAGAGCTTGCTCGAATCCCTGACCTTCCAGGTCAATCCGTCAACACTCTAGACTTGTTTCTTACCTCTGACCCTGAAAAATACACTATAAATGTATTATCCCCACCAGGCACATTCGACCATTTTGTCATATCTGCAAATTTCTTATGTCAAGAAATCCCGGTTAGAGAAATAATTCCTAAAGCCCCATTTAGACTTTCGTTCCTCATTCGCAGTACGTTGTTCGTTCTTCTCTCAACAACGTACAGCGAAGAAGCGTTTACATTAATTCGGTTTTGTTTTTCAGTTTGTTCTTAACAACAAACACATTGTTGGCAGTGGCGGCACTATTAATAGTTGAGAAAAAAGAAAAAAAGAAGATCCTGTTGGACAAATGGTTGGTTGCTGAAAAGGAAACATTTAAAGCATACAAATTTTGTTTTATTTTCTAAGCTAACGCAATAATATCGTGCTTTTTTGCATGTTCCGCTGATTATTTTATCTAAAGTATTATTATTTGTACTAGAAAGATAAGACCCATAGGCAAAATATTTTATTTATTTACTTATAGGTACCCCAATTTATAATGAAACCTTTTGATGCTCCATTCTCTAATAAGAAAAACTTCAAAAATGTCCCTGCAAGTTGCACGGCACTGCAAAACAATGTTTATTTAATCAGTTTTCGCATTTATACACACGTTTTCTGGGTAACAATGAACAACGAACACCGACATTTCCGAGCTCCTTTGAATTTGTACGTTCTTCATTCGTTGTTAGTTCGTTGTTCGTTTTTATCATTTACATTCTGGTTGTTCCGCGTACGAGCAACAACGAACAACGTACACAGGGCACAACAACGAAAGTCTAAATGGGGCTTAAGAAAACCGTTTCGCAATACGAGAAAGCCAACTAGGACGGTCTCAATGATTTTTTCAGGAACTTTAACTTTTCGCTATACTTCCTCGATATTGACGTGGACTCCAGTGCCGATATGGTCGCAAATTAAATTCTTTTCACAATAAGAAAGTTAGTTCCGAATAGGGAAAAAGCTATCTAACCGAAAGAGAATTCGTGGTTTGATTCGAGCTGTAAAGAGATAATTAGGGTTAAAGACGTAAGTTTCCGATGTTATACAGCCAATCCTACTGAGGAAAACCGGAATAAGCTCAAATAAGCTAGAAAGAACTGATTTAATCATATTCGACAGACCAAATTTTTGCACGGCCAAAAATTACGGCGAAAAATACTGCAATCTCCCAAAGGTAGTAATCTTTGGTCATTTGTAAAAAAACGTACGAAATACTACTTCGTATTCGGTTCATATTCTCATTTTCAATGACACTCTTTATGTCAGCTCACAAAGGAAAAACGAATTTGCTTGTAGCACAGTTTTCTGTCAACTGTTAATCTTTATGAGCTAAGGAAATATCTTAAAGAACGAATGCTTCTTAATGACAGGTATATCTCACCGAACAGTGACCCAAATCTTTACATCGTTTTGAATAAAGTAAGTTTATTGCACTTTAAATTTCAAAAGCATTTAATAGAGTTTGGCATCAAGTTCTCTTATTGAAAATGCGTGCATTTGGTATTGATGAATCTCTTCTTCGATGGATTATAAACTACCTTTCGAAAAGCTCAATACAAGTTGTATTGGACGGTTTTAAATCTGAAGTTCATAAATTAAATGCTGGTGTGCCACAGGGCTCGGTTTTGTCTCCGACTCTCTTTCTGATATTCATCAAAGATCTTTTGTCTGAAACTTCTAATCCAATAAATTGTTTTGCTGATGACAGTACCCTCAGCTTCTCATATTCATTTCTTGATATATGTCCTTGTTCTTCGGATGTGGATCTAGATTGGCAGCGTATGGTAAGCTCATTAAATTCGAATCTCGATAGCATGGTCAAATGGGGAACCATAAACCGCGTAGAATTTAATGCTTCAAAAACGCAATGCTGCCTTCTGTCGTTAAAGCGTAACTCACCCCCAATAGATACTGTGTTAGTGAAATAGCCAGTTGCATTTGTCCGCTTGAACAAGTTACTGTACTACTCGCGCTTCATGGAATGTAATGGTAATAAGGAGGGCATTCAAACCCGATTCAAATCAGAACTAAAATACGGTTTCACAGACAGCTGTTAAGGCCATTAATTCAGCTGCTGCATCCTCGAAATTAGTCCAACAATGCCGGAATGAGCTTGAGTGCCTGAGCATTAGCCTCAAGGTCACAGTTGAATTGAGAAAAATGAACGTGGTTATAAGCTGGCCAGATAATGATCAGCCTTTCATAGCTCACTTGCAAAAAGAGTTAACATTCCTCTTTTGGTGTATAAAGGTCAAAATGAGTTAACATTCCTCTTTTGGTGTATAAAGGTCAAAATGTTCTCAATTTTTCTTACACAAATCAAATCAAATGTGAATCAGCTTAACGAACTGCGTTACATATAGAAAGATGTGGCCCACTTATAATAAGTCCCTAGCTATAAACTAAGAGGCAAACTCAGGTAAGACAAAGCGACGGTAGTTGCAACATGCACTGGCAAATCAGGGAGGATTATTTAAAGTATTAATGGCCATAGTTATGGGGACAAGCAGAAAAAGGAAACAGTCGTTTATTTTCTCTGTAAATGTCCTGCTCTGTGCAAAACAAGAGCTCAATTATTCGAAATTGTATTCCTTGACAATCTTAACGAACTATTTGAACTGAAGATCAAACTTTTTTAAACGCGATCTAGTGGCTTCAAGACGAACCTTGAAGACATCTGTGACGGGTTCTCCTGGATCTTAAGACAGCGAGCTAATGAACTTACTCGTAAGGTAGAGGGGGCTCATGAATCCTATATCTACAGGTTAAACAATTTTATGATATCAAAACGGCTAATTGGGTCACTGAGCCTGACTGCTCGTGGCCACAATTTCTCTCTACCAAGTTATATGAAAATAATACAATTTAAATTATTTCATAGGTACTAACGAGAACCTACTTTTCTTTTTTGGAAATTTCTTGAAAACTATAAAAAACGTGTTATTTGAAATATTTCATGTGGCTATTTTATTTTTGCAGAAACGCCATTATGGCTGCTCTTACAAGTGGCTCCCATTCGGAACGAACGGGATTTGGTTGTTCTCTTTCTGTTGACTTTTCGCGACATCACAGCACTGAAACAACCAATCGACAGCGAGGATACAAAAGGAGGTTGGTACTTAAAAACACTATCATGCATTACATAAATTAATATTGATTTACGAATATTTTGTATAATGCATTCATTTTAGACTGTAAATGCAATATTTCTTTCTTTTGTTTTGTCAGTAATTGCCTTACATGTTACTATAAAATATTGTTATAATTTATTACCTATTTTATGAGTTGAAAAGCAAATGTGTTGTTTCGCATGATAGTTGCATGCACATGAAAGGTAAAATATAACATTATATCATTTGGTATGCATTTAATACTTTATTATCCATATTATTTCCCATTTCTATATGAAATGGATCAAATTTGAATTGAATTTGAATTGAATTTGAATTGAATTTGAACTGAATTTGAATTGAATTTGAATTGAATTTGAATTGAATTTGAATTGAATTTGAATTTGAATTTGAATTGAATTTGAATTGAATTTGAATTGAATTTGAATTGAATTTGAATTGAATTTGAATTGAATTTGAATTGAATTTGAATTGAATTTGAATTGAATTTGAATTGAATTTGAATTGAATTTGAATTGAATTTGAATTGAATTTGAATTGAATTTGAATTGAATTTGAATTGAATTTGAATTGAATTTGAATTGAATTTGAATTGAATTTGAATTGAATTTGAATTGAATTTGAATTGAATTTGAATTGAATTTGAATTGAATTTGAATTGAATTTGAATTGAATTTTAATTGAATTCGAATTGAATTTGAATTTAATTTGGCTCATTGGCACAATGGTTAATACATTGAACTGTCATGCAGGAGGCCTAGATTCGGGTTTCAGTCGATGCATATTTTGCAGGGATGTATACTGAAATACATATTTATTAATATTATTTTTTATGAATGTTTTAAATAATAATTTATATTTCTACATATTTTTTTACGAATAATTTTGAACGTTAATATTATATTTGTACGTCGTTTCATGTCGTGTTGTTTCAATGTTAATTTAATTTTAGAACTTTTTGATATTTACTCTAAAGTTTTAGGGCTTTCCAAATTTGCCAAGCTGGCGAGGTCAGTTACTCGAAGTCGTCAATTTAGTGCCCATTTGCCAACAATGAAGGATCCGACTAAACAATCAAATTTAGCTCATGTAAGCGCAATACAATATATTTTAAATTTTTACATATTTGATTGTTTTATATAATTGTTCTTAAAAAATAAATAATTTCATCTTCTAATGTTTGAAAAAAAAAAAAATAGATGATGTCGTTAAGCGCTGATATTATGCCACAATATAGACAAGAAGCTCCTAAGACACCACCGCACATTTTGTTACATTATTGTGCATTTAAAGCAATTTGGGATTGGGTGATATTATGTTTAACATTTTATACTGCTATTATGGTAAGTTGAAATAAGAGTTACATAAACATACCTTCTATTACTTTCTCATTCACAAGTGAAATACTTAATTGAATATCCTTAATACTTTTAATTATTTTTTTTTTTAATGTGACGACAATAATAATTGTTAGTACCAGAAAAGTACCAATCTTTAAATAGGTGTGTTTCAAAGGTGTTTATTTGAATTTAAATATAAGTTTATGATATCTCTGTACGAGTATATAATATACATATATCTGTACAAATTTGAATATTCCATTTCTGCTGTGGATGAGATTGGGAGAGATTATGGCATCCTTATAAAAATCATAATTTTTTCATCGACTAATAAACGTTTGCTTTCTTTTTTTTTAGGTACCATACAATGTAGCTTTTAAGAATAAAACCTCAGAAGACGTTTCATTGTTAGTAGTGGATTCAATTGTAGATGTAATATTCTTTATAGACATTGGTAAGTTCTCATTTTAATAAATTCTGAATAATCCAATCAAGTAATCAGATAATGAAGCTTTTTATTTGATCCTGTTCTAACCAAAGCAGAAAATGTTGGGTTCTTTAAAAAAATATTGGTGAATCGAGATTGCTCAGACGCGGAGAACCCTGGCCATGCCGGGTGGAATTCTTAGTTCTTTAAACATAACTTTTGCCTTGTTTAGTTACTTTTCCAATATTTTTGTTAGCCCAGGATAAAAAGACAACAAAATGGCCAAACTAAACAAAAAAAAAGATCCGACAAAGCTAAATTTTGTTGGAGAACTTTATTTGTATTATCTTACCCATTCCCTAAAAAACACTCTAAATTTTGAACAAAGTAAATGTCCTAGAAGGGCGGTTGTGGGGAGCAAAATTCATTTCCTTGCTTATTTATTGAGTTTTATGGAAAAATGTGAAATCGAACTTAAAAACTAGATCAATTCTGGTACCCAAAATCTTGTCTGACTGTCTGTTCCTCTACACGCTAAAGAGTTCAGTCGATTTCATACAAACTTGATGGAATCCATTCATCCGATGAATACCAAAAAGCAAAAAATATCGTTATATGTTTTCTCTTGCAAACTAAGATTTTTTCGGAGATTTTGAGACAAAAATCGTGCTTAGGAACACAAAGCTTATATTTTGTATGGCACTCCTTGTAAAAAATATTAAAAACAAAATTTTGACAGGCAGAGCTCGGATGTGGTGTTTCCGTTTGGTCATTGAAAACCCTTCCAGTTTCTCTTCGAAATTTAACAACCGAATAAGTTGATTGAAAATATACTTATACGTAGAATAAAATATGTTACACATATGAATTGTTTTAACGAAGTTAATTTAATTTTCAGTTTTAAATTTTCACACAACCTTCGTTGGTCCCGGTGGCGAAGTGGTCAGTGATCCGAAAGTCATACGCATGAATTACCTTAAGTCCTGGTTCATTATTGATTTGCTCAGCTGTCTGCCTTATGATGTGTTTAACGCCTTCGATCGTGATGAGGATGGCATTGGTTCACTGTTTAGTGCCCTTAAAGTTGTGCGGCTTCTGCGGTTGGGACGTGTTGTTCGAAAATTGGATCGCTATCTCGAGTATGGGGCCGCAATGCTTATTCTCCTTTTGTGTTTTTATATGCTAGTTGCGCATTGGCTTGCATGTATCTGGTATTCAATTGGAAGAAGTGATGCTGATAACGGAGTAAGAATTTTGCAAAAACAATGCTTAGTTCTCAGATATAATCTTAAATCCTTTTTTTTTACTTCAGATTCAATACAGTTGGCTATGGAAATTGGCAAATGTCACACAAAGTCCGTACTCATACGTGTGGGCAAGCAACGAAACAGGTCCTGAACTGATCAATGGCCCGTCAAGAAAGAGTATGTATGTTACTGCATTGTATTTCACAATGACCTGCATGACATCGGTAAGTCATTATTCCAAATTGAAGTATTAAAACTAAGGCCCAACAAGTTTAAAACTGCGACTTTTCTTGAATATACTCAAAATCCTGAATTGCTTATGATTCTTATGTCGATTTCCTTTACACCCTAGCGATTTCGGTCCCGGATCGAAATTTTTTGTTTAGTGAGTGTGCAAGTACGTGTTTCATGTAGGTGTAAATCTTTCTTAAAATGAGGATTTGAAAATTTTGATCCCTGTCAAAGAAAAATCGATTTTCTTGGAGTGAAGGAACGCAAAATCTGGCGAGGGATCAAAATCTTCAAACAGAAATGTGTAACGAGACAATATCAATAAATAACCTTTTTATAGTTTTTTCACTGAATTAAATTAACATCAATTATATATTTACATTTTCATTATTATAAATCTTTAAATAATATCTCATGAATTATTTAAATTTGCACTGTATAAATAAATCATTGACTCATTGTCACTTAACGAAAAACTTAACTACAAGAAAATTATTGCAGTTTATGATATTTAAAATTTCATTTAAATAATAATTGATTGTTCTCTCTGAGTAAATGATAACTGTAAGATATGTTCAGAATTATTACAAGCAGAAGCGAATGATCAATAAGCATTTTTAAAATCATTATTAGTTGAGCCATCGACGAATAAAGACGTCTCGTCTCTTTAAACTTAAAAAAGTCTTTCTTATTATTTTGACATTATATCAAGACACTTGAAGACCTTCTGGACTCTAGTGGCTGGTAATTGTAATAAACTATTTCGAGGACATTTGAAGACGCTTTGCTGTCTCTTATGGACCGAAAATAATTTGATATTATTAAATAAAACTGAGTGAAGAAACCTCTTCACTACAAATGGATTTTTCATGTGGGAAGGAAATCGACATTAAACAGCGAGTTAAATTGAGACATTTTTATATTGATAAACTTTTTTGGTCCTATAGAATTTATTTTCGGAATTCAATTTTTTCTTAAATTATGTTTCGATTTTGCGATTTTGTTTTTTTGAATTTTGATTTGTCTGCATTTTGATTGTTCAAAGATAAATGATTTTTGTCATTTTAATTTAATTTGATTATCCCATTCAGTATATTTTAGTATAATAACAATATTTTATTCATTTTCAGGTTGGCTTTGGAAATGTTGCCGCTGAGACGGACAACGAGAAGGTGTTCACCATCTGCATGATGATAATTGCAGGTGCTGTGTTTGACACGTTCCGTTGCCACGTCCACTTAAACAATACAGAAACAAACAGAAAAAAACAAACTATCTACCTCACAGATCCTCATTCATAAAAAAACCATTTGTATATGTGTGTGTTTCTGTTTTTGTTTGTATACATAACACCGCTAGAACTAATAAATGCTAAAATTCTTCAATTTTTACACAGAACCCAACTTTTTCTTTGTTAAAAAGACCGAATCTTTTTCATACGCCAACTACAATCTAAGCTTTTTCGTACACACTCATGCATAATATAGACTTGAAATCATTAACCTTATTGTAAGCTTTGGCCATTAAAAAAAAATATTATTTTGTATTATTATTTGATCGTAGATATGCAGTAACATCTATAGATATCAAGATATTCTGTACGAACTAAAATCACATTCTATTTTTAATTTTTTTTTAATTGAAAAAATTTAGAAAAATTATGTAGGTATACAACCTTATAGTCCTTATTTTCGTATCGTCAGTGCTATAAAAAGGTCAGTTTAAAAATATCTAACTTCATTTTAATTTGTTTTAAAATTAATTCGAACAATCAATTCAACATGCAGCGGTCGAGAGAACGAAGTTTACATCAATTTGATTTCAATCTTGGAGAATTGTATTGCCTTTTTAAAAAGTAAATTAAACTTTGTCTTGGAAAAATTGGATAATGTAGTGCAAGTCATCTAAGAGTTCGGGAATAGCTATCATTGAATTGCATCATTGAAAATTTTCATTTCCATTGAGACGATTAAACAAACTGTAATGGCCTTAATTGGTACAAAAATTAAGCTAATGAGTAGTAGAATTTTTTTACATTATAAAATACAAAATTCTGATTTAAACTTTCTTTTAAATCCACTTTTATTATTTCACTGATAGAAATCAATTTCAATGAACAGCTGATTTTCGTCTCTTTAACTTGAACACAATCGATCCACTGAATGTGTTCGATTTTCTTTCTATTCTCAAATGTCAGTTTTTAATGATGAACTCTAACATCAAATACATAGAATTCGTTGTTATCAGTCACTGACAGGATCTTTTACTGAAACCAATTTTTCGATGATTGCTATAACTTGCTTGTCAAAAAAATAAAGTCAGCATTCCATTGATTTGTTCCAATGATGCATTTCAATGAAAGCTATAATTGGGGCCTTACATCTATAAAATCTATAATCACCTCAAATGAAACAGCATGTTCTGCATTCCGAGTGAATTCGAATTTATTTTCGAACGTCAAAATCAGTTGAAAGACAATTTTGCATTATTTATTCCAACATTGTTTCTTGAAAAAAATCTTCTAAAATAGATTCACTATTATTATTAATAATAAGTGGTAGAAGGGAGGGAAATCTAGGAGAGAGAGAGAGTTCGTAGAAAAAGCCAACATTTTAGATCTTCCAGAAGTAGTGTAAGTTTAAACGGGGAATTAATTAACATAGACATATTTGAATTCCTTCAATTTCAAAAGAAGCTTTAGACTAAACGAAGAAGTAATTATTTAAATAGATAAAGTTTTTCGGAACTTACCGCGTTTTACTTTCTTAAGAAATAACTAGCTATTATTTCTTTCACCCGACGTTTCGAACAAGTTTCATCATTCGTGCTGGTCACGGGATAAGACTGACCACGAAAGATGAAACTTGTTCGAAACGTGTCGGGTGAAAGAAATAATAGCTAATTATTTCTTAAGAAAGTAAAACGCGGTAAGTTCCGAAAAACTTTATCTATTTAACATGAGCAACATCCGCGAAAAGATAAACTTAACAAGTAATTATTGTTTACATTTTGAAAAAATCAATCACTTTATAAAATCGTTAACAAAATAAACTTCTTCCTTAACTTCTTTCATAAATTTCAACATAAAATTTTCTTGTCGTGAGTTCTTGCGCTTTCCCCTGTAAACAACAACTTATTTTATTAAAATCAAAGCAGAATTTCAAATCTTTATGTACATGTTTGTCAATTGTCGCGCAACTGTAAAGTTTCACCAAACAAAACTAAGTGAATTGAACTTACCGTAAAACTCTATGTAATTCGAAATCTAGAACAAGAATTTTGATCTTTGAAAACTCAATTCACAATGATAATTTCGGGTGGAATTCAGAACACCGAAATTTCACATTCAGAATGAACACATCACAAAAGTCATTTTATGCGGAATAGAGACCATCAAAATCTAATTTTGTTCTTCGAGTCCACAATAAGTGAAATGCAGAACGTGGGTGTTAAATATGATTTACAGAAAATGGATAGAATTTTACACTATAAATTACTGAAAATATTGTTAAATTAGCTCCACGAAACGAGCACCCTCCAATAGCAATAAATAATTTGGTTCAGTTTCTTAAGAAACCCTTCAAATATACACTCCGCTTCATTCGTTTAAATACAGTTCTTTTTTAATTTTATATCTTCGACATCATTTTTTATTAAGAAAAATTAAACCCATAGACGTTGATATCGTATTAAACCCACAAAAAGAATTTTGATTTTTCATTATGTAACTTTCGTTATGTCTTATGTCCGTTATGTTAACACTACCACTTCAAAGTTTTAAAGATGTAATAATTGAATTAATTTTCGTGAATTTGTAGTAAGATTGTCGAGAAACGAAAAAATTTGTCGCGCTTGTTTTTTTAAAAAATAACCCTTGGTAATGGTAACTTGACAGTCAAGTTAGCACAGCCACCCCTCAAAATAAGGTAAAACGAACTCGAAAAGGAAAAAGGACAGTGTTAATAATTGTCGTGAATTTGTCGTAAATATGTTGTAAGACCGAGAATTTTCTCGCGGTACGCCTGCGGCTACAAACGCTATTTTTTTTAAAAATTACCCCTGGTAATGTTAATTTGGCAGTCAAGTTAGCACTACCACCTCTCAAAATAGGGCAAAATGAAGTCGAAAAAGAAAAAGGACAGCGTAAATAATTGTCGTAATATGTAAAAGGAAAAAAGCTGTCGCATCATTTTTTCTCGAAAAATGCCATAAAAATGCAAAAGTCCTTAAAATAGTATTTTTTTATAAAACCTAGCGCTACTATACTAAAACTACATATCTCTTATAAGTTATAACTACTTTTTTACTGTGCGATTTGCTTAAACAATTGTCGTAGGAAGTCTTTGAATAAGTTCCGTCATAAAATAATTTGTCGCGCCCTTCTTGCCCAAAAAAATGCCCTAACTATCACAAAACTCCTTTTGTCATAAAAAGGACTTTTGTCACAAAGGGACTTTTTTCATAATAAAGGGATTTTTTGGGCAAGAAGGGCGCGACAAATTATTTTATGACGGAACTTATTCAAAGACGTCCTACGATAATTGTTTAAGTAAATTGCACAGTAAAAAATTAGTTTTAAGAGATAGTTTTGGTATGGTAGTGCTAGGTTTTATGAAAAAAATGAGTTGTATCCATTGAGACCCTCCAAATTGACCTTATGCCACTGATTTCGGCGGGCTTCATTAGGCGTTTTTCTTTTTTTAGTTAGGGGGTGGCCGTGGCGCGATGGTTGTGTGCTCGCCTGTCAACCTCAATATCACAGGTTCGATCCCTGCCGTCGTCTATGTCGTCTTTAATTCCATTAAAACCTTCTATAAATTGTCATCAATGGGCTGCTAGTTTACTCATTACATGTTGTTCAGGCATAACACTAACAACATGTGATTGAGTTAAACTAGTATGCCCAACAAGGATGGAAAACGAATAAAATAATGCGAATTATAAGAGACATAGAAATAAGACACGGCAATTCTCCGCTTTAGTTCAGCCGCCATCCCTGGAGATAAAAAATCTGAGACAACCACCTTCAGTCTCAGAACATCGTGCCACACATCTTTCCTATCCTACTTTCTCTTCCGTAACTTCACGCCCACGCTGTGTTGAAACATTTAAAGGGTAATCATAATCCCTTGTGTTTGTTTTTCGTTTCAGAGTGTCAGTGTTCAGAGCTTCGAATATGTGTTTCTTTTTTCTTTCCGAGTGCACGTTTTTTTTTTTTTTTTTAAATTAAACACTGTTATTATTATTTTTGTTTGTTTAAACTTACAAAAAAAAAAAAAAACAAAGAAATGTAAAAAAAAAATCATTAACAAGAAATATTTGAAAAATTAGATTTTTAACAATTCTATTGCATTTCTTGATAAAAACGTTTTTTTTTAGTAGACAATTTTCTCAAATTAGAAACAAGCACGTCGGAACTTAAAAGAAGTCTTATTAGTAACGTCCTTATTAGTAGCGACCCCAAACATTTTTCTGGTGTGATTCAGTCGATAATTTTGTATGTCCTTACTTCTGGACTCTGCGGATTTCTCACTTAACTCGCCTATAAAAAAAATCCATGATGCTCAATCACCGATACAACAACACTTTGTGAACTGAGGCAGGTAAATAATGCCATTGATATGTTTCAATTATCTGTTCAGCTGTATCTTGATTTTTCCTACCGACAGCTTTGATTTTGAAGCTTCTCGGAGAATTACGCGTCGATTCTGGGGTGTCGTTGCCGTATTCAACATAGGTTTGTAGTTCTTCCCATAATTATTTATATCCTGGAGATAATCGCATACTTAATGGAGAGAGAGAAGATAATTGCATATAACAGTATAACTTCGTTCAATTTTCTCTCCAATAGAGCGAATGCTATGAACACCGTCCTTATAGGAGCGAATTTGAGCTTTTTCCGCTTCGGTAAAAAGCGACGTCCAAATGGTGAAAAATAGATATTCACCCTTATTCCGATAGTCGTTTTACTAAAACGCCAGTAAAACGACAAGGCTCTAGAAACGAAAATTGGAATTTTATTAAACGACTATCGTTATAATGCTTAAAAAAGTGAAGAACATAGAGAACGCTGCCCTTTTCGTACTATTTAAACACCAAAATGTGGTCTCTGGAGCCTTCTCGTTTTAAAGGCGTTTTATTAAAACGACTACCGGAATAAGAGTGATTATGTTTGTTGTCTCGACCGACCTTGTCTGTTTTACACAGCTACTATGATGTTATCCAAAGTTTTTTTAATACAATCATTATTTTTTATTGAAAATTCAAAATTTTATTTAAAAGATAATAATTAATAATGTTATTGAATGCATTATAATTCTTTTATTTTTGTAGATAGTAAGGATTTATCGGAAAAATGAAAAAACAGTGTATTGAAGCGAATGAAACGGAGTGTATGTGCATACATACCTATGTTACTATAATATGTAGCTTAAATAACTAATGACTTAGCCAAACAAATATTTACACCAATTTAAGCTCCTATCTAATGAAAAATATCTTGTTAAATTAATCATAAATTAGCTAGTTATCCGGTTGCTATTTCAATACCATTATTTAAGTTGAATATCAAAGGGCACGGTAGTGCCCAGCCAAGTTCTGGCACTACACCCTTTTTACAGGAACAAACTCAGGCGATTTTTGAC
This sequence comes from Philhelius festivus, assembly GCA_963931855.1. Taxonomy (NCBI): domain Eukaryota; kingdom Metazoa; phylum Arthropoda; class Insecta; order Diptera; family Syrphidae; genus Philhelius; species Philhelius festivus. The sequence goes on along the minus strand of OZ007556.1, from coordinate 139,997,853 downwards.
CCCTTCCTATCTTCAGTACCAATGAAGTCAGAAACTTAAAACTCCGAATATATGCTAAGCTAGTCAGGCACAGGCGCCTCACCAAATTTCAATTTTCGAGCATAAGCTGTTCCCGAGATATAAGGCCTCAAAAATCACAAAAACCGTAACTGACTGACTGACTGACTGACTGACAGATCATCAAAATTATGGAGCACTTCCCGACATCGTAGAATCTTGTAATTTTGCATAACAGTAGGTCTTGTTATGCAAGCAGAGGAAAAAATCGAAAATTTAGAGTTTTCTATTCAGGGGGCGTGGTATCCGCCCACTTTCTCCGAATTGGTGTTGGTTGAATGGAGCACTACCGACTGTTGTAAAACGATGAAATTTGGTGAACCGGTAGGGCTTATATTGCATATAAAGAACCAAAAATAAACACCAAGGTTTTCCCTTCAGGGGGCGTGGTATCCGCCCACTTTCTCCGAATTGGTGTTGGTTGAATGGAGCACTTTGGACTGCTGTAAAACGATGAAATTTGGTAAAGTGGTAGGGCTTAAATTGCATTCAAAGAAAAAAATATAAAATTAGCGGTTTTCCATTCAGGGGCGTGGTATCCGCCCACTTCCTCAGAACTAATGTTAATTATATATGGCACACTTCCGATTGCAGTAGAACAATGAAATTTGGTAGAACGGTAGGGCTCAAATCGCATATAAAGGACCAAAAATAAAATTTGAGGTTTTCCATTCAGGGGCGTGGTATCCGCCCACATCCTCCGAACTAATGTTAATTATATATGGCGCACTTCCAATTGCAGTAGAACAATGAAATTTGGTAGAACGGTAGGGCTCAAGTCGCATATAAAGGACCGAAAATAAAAATCGAGGTTTTCCATTCAGGGGCGTGGTATCCGCCCACTTCCTCAGAACTGATGTAAATTATATTTGGCGCACTTCCAATTGCAGTAGAACAATGAAATTTGGTAGAACGGTAGGGCTCAAATTGCATATAAAGGACCGAAAATAAAAATCGAGGTTTTCCATTCAAGGGCGTGGTATCCGCCCACTTCCTCAGAACTGATGTAAATTATATATGGCGCACTTCCAATTGCAGTAGAACAATGAAATTTGGTAGAACGGTAGGGCTCAAGTCGCATATAAAGGACCAAAAATAAAAATTGATGTTTTCCATTAAGGGGCGTGGTAGCCGCCCACTTCCTCAGAACTGATGTAAATTATATATGGCGCACTTCCAATTGCAGTAGAACAATGAAATTTGGTAGAACGGTAGGGCTCAAATCGCATATAAAGGACCAAAAATAAAATTTGAGGTTTTCCATTCAGGGGCGTGGTATCCGCCCACTATCTCCGAATTGGTATACTTGAATGGAGCACTTCCGACTGCTTTAAAACGATGAAATTCGGTAAAGTGGTAGGGCTTAAATTGCATACAAAGAAAAAAATATAAAATTTGAGGTTTTCCATTCAGGGGCGTGGTATCCGCCCACATCCTCCGAACTAATGTTAATTATATATGGCACACTTCCGATTGCAGTAGAACAATGAAATTTGGTAGAACGGTAGGGATCAAATCGCATATAAAGGAACAAAAATAAAAATTGAGGTTTTCCATTCAGGGGGCGTGGTATCCGCCCACTTTCTGAGAAAATGTTTAATTTATATGGAGCACTTCCGATTGCTATAATTAAGCTAGGTATGTTAGTGTTAGGTATCTTGCCAGGATAAGAAGAAATAATTGAAGCGCAAATCAAAACAACCAATAACAAAAAGAAAATATACCAAAAGAAATAGGAAGCTACAAACTAAGTTGATTTTAGTAGGTAGAGTCCACCCTTTTATCTTTCCGTATCTTTCGAGATTTTGACATGGCAAAATATTAAAATCTTTGCAAAAAGGAGTGAGATCAGACCAAAAACATAAATGTTAAAAAAAGAGCCAAGTTCTTCTATACAAAAACTTTGTGTAACAAGTCAGCCGTGAAAAGTACTGAGATCTGAAAGTACGCCAAGTTCTTACTTCATGAAGGTTTAATACCGAATATTTAAAGTAGAATAATATTGAAACAGCTACAATGTAATAGAAAAATTTTATTATTTAATGATTACTGACTAAAATTTGATGGGCTTACTTGGCAAGTTTTTTTTATGCCCAATTCAAAAGGTTTTGAAAACTTGGCCAGTAAGCCCATCAAATTTTAGTCAGTAATCATTAAATAATAAAATTTTTCTATTACATTGTAGCTGTTTCAATATTATTCTACTTTAAATATTCGGTATTAAACCTTCATGAAGTAAGAACTTGGCGTACTTTCAGATCTCAGTACTTTTCACGGCTGACTTGTTACACAAAGTTTTTGTATAGAAGAACTTGGCTCTTTTTTTAACATTTATGTTTTTGGTCTGATATGTATAACAAGAAAGAAGATTTTAATGCTTGTCTGTTTGAGTAAATTTGAGAGGACATAATATAAAATCGACACTGTATTCTAGTTTCAGTTTTATTTCACAAGCTTAAATAGAATTTTAGAATATAAGGTTTAGTTTTTCACGTAAACAATTGTGTGAATGTATGAAAATGTTAAGTTAACATGTAACCTAGTTAATTTAAATTTTTTAAGTCTGTGTTAAAAAAAACATACATTTGGTAAAAAAATAACACTGCAACTAAAACAAATTGTTGCAAATTTAGATATTTACCAACATTTTATGTTCAAATTACACTTCATCAATCAATTATTATCGAATGCGTTTTTTTACACAGATATTGATGTTTCACTAAAAATTCAAAAAATTCAACATACCGATGAACTGCTCGCCTATACTCTGTCCAATAAAAATATGCAGTGTGGGCAAGATAGGACGTTTGCCTCGCATTCTGGCTACAGTGAATTGCATAAATCTGTCCTTCATTAAAGCTCTCACAGGGTTATCGTAGTATTGATTTTAAATTGACCCTTTTTTTAAAGCTCTAAAATCAAAAGCACCTCAACAGAAACCCAAGGAAAAAAACTGAACAAGTTACGAAATGAACAAGGGTAACTCTGAACGCACATCAATATTTGATGGGGGTTGAAATTGAATATCACCAACAGCCATAGGCCACAGCAATTCAGTGCACACTCAGATGTGCAGTCAATAGGGCGTTGGGCCTGCGTCAGATGCAATCGAAAATTTATGGGCGCGCAAACACTTTTTTATGGAGGAGTTCTTTCAATTTGGTATGGTGCAAAAATATAGAACGCTACTGATTTTGAAAAAGCTCTCCCATAAGACGTGTACTGCATATTTTTATTGGACAGAGTATAACATTATAAATATAAGCTACGGAAGGCTATTGAGTTGCTCACAAAAATGTGACTCCCAACTTCGTTGCTAATGTTCTACAGTCTACCCAATATTATCGTCATTCACATTCGACGTTTATAATAATTATATGGCTAATTTTTCACCCATCAAAATGTCGAATATCCTTGGGCGACTTCTTTTTGTAGTTTTTGCTTTTTACATAGCACTTCACATGACAAGGCCATAGCCAAATACTCGTAAAACATTCCACTGGGATCTGTGGGTGTCATCTTGAGAAAAGCAAATATCTTTCCATTAGCAGATAGGACCGAAGTTTTTTTTTTGTAAGGTCTTTCTAAAAGACATTGGCGTAATGGTTAGTGCTTAGGTTAGTCTTAGGTTCGATTCTCAGCAGCTATACAAAAACGTTTTTCAGCGGTACAACAAATCCTCCAAGACTACTTATTTTCATGAAAAGTGCTGCTCATTTTAGCCGTACTGACTCCGCAGAAAATTGTAGGTCTGCTCTGTTCCTGAGAACACACCCACAATATTGATTGAGAGTTGTAGTTGTAAGACACTATGTCCTGGTTCTCCACAAGCTGTTGCACCCCCAAATTCACTATTTTTTTAATAAAATTATTTTTGTAAAAAGTTTGATTTTACTTGTATGCATATCATTACGACTGTTATACGTCCAAATAATTCACAAAGAGGAAAATTGAGTTTTTTGTTATAAATGGAAAATGGTAATGGCTATTTATTACTGTTCTAGCTGTCTGTGTTATTGTCCCCAGTGGATTTACTTCCGCTCTTGCTCTTTTATCTTTATATCTTTCATACTGCACTGTAGAAAACGTTAAATCTATATAATATATAACTTATAAATTGGCATGCAGCTCTTTTATACGCCACCATTTTCGGTCATGTCACGACCATCATTCAGCAAATGACATCTGCCACTGCTAAATATCACGATATGCTGAACAATGTTCGAGAATTTATGAAGCTTCACGAAGTTCCAAAAGCACTTAGTGAACGCGTTATGGACTATGTTGTTTCGACATGGGCAATGACCAAAGGGCTCGATACAGAAAAGGTAAGTTGCGTATCAAACTCCTTTTATTCGTTAACATTAGTTGATGCAACATTGTCATTCCGTGGTTTTTATCTTGTAAGCAGGTATTAAACTACTGTCCAAAAGACATGAAGGCAGATATTTGTGTTCATCTTAATAGGAAAGTTTTCAATGAACACCCAGCATTTCGACTTGCTTCGGACGGATGTCTTCGAGCGTTAGCCATGCACTTCATGATGTCGCATTCAGCACCGGGTGATTTGCTATATCATACTGGTGAGAGCATAGACAGCCTATGTTTTATCGTGACTGGAAGCTTGGAAGTGATACAGGATGATGAAGTGGTTGCTATTTTAGGTAAGTCGTAAGACATATTGGTTGGAAAGCTTATTATACTTTTGTTTTAATAACCAGGAAAAGGAGACGTCTTTGGTGACCAGTTCTGGAAAGATTCAGCGGTTGGACAGAGTGCAGCAAATGTTCGAGCGTTAACTTATTGCGATTTGCATGCCATAAAACGAGACAAATTGCTTGAGGTTCTAGATTTTTATTCAGCTTTTGCAAATAGCTTTGCCAGAAATCTTGTGCTAACATATAACTTACGGCACCGATTGATATTTCGAAAAGTGGCCGATGTCAAACGAGAAAAGGAATTGGCTGAAAAGCGCAAAAACGAACCACAGTTACCTCAAAACCAAGACCATTTAGTTCGGAAAATATTTTCGAAGTTTCGAAGAACCCCACAAGTGCAGGCTGGTGTTAAGGAAATAGTCTCAGGACCAAGTGATGTTGAAAAGGGTGATGCCGATGTTGAACGAACAAAGGTATGTTGTAATGAGCGTTTTTTTATTGGTGTTGAAAGAAAAATGAACCAAATAGATTGATGGTTAGAATAAATGTGTAAAGTGTTTTGTCTTAGGATATTTCTTAAATGTTTATTTAAATGTCTGGATTTAATATGTCTATTTGCTTATTAGTTAAGGGAAAATTGCATCTTATGTGATCCAGTTTGAATTTTACTTATTTTACTATATTTTAATTTTCAATTTTTGAAGTGGTTGTTTAACTTAAACCCCTGTGCTGGTTGAGTTTTTTAATATTAACGAATTGTCTCTTTTTTACATTAAACTCTTCGAGTAAAACATCAATCTCATTAGAATATTTATAAAAAAAATTGAAAATGATTTACTTTTTTCGAAATGTAACCACTGTATTTGAAGCCATTCAACCTTGGAATTTGAAATGGACAGTATCCTATTTGTGATATTTTCTTCGAGAGATTTTGTGGAAAAAAAATCAGATGATGTCATTTTCACAATTTCAAATGGGTTTCTCTTTCTGCCCGAGGAAATGATGTTAACCCAATCATCTGGGACGCAGATATCTTTATAATTTTTTTTTTCTTTTCTATTATACCAAAATCTTGGTCACATGGCAAATAGGAATGGCCACTAACTAAAAATTTATGGTTGATTTCTTCAACCATAAAATCGGGATGGGATACCAAAAATTGGCAAAACAGTGAAAGTTTTATATTTCTATTTTGGCCCCCACATTGGTCAGAGTACATAATAATTTTTTAGACTGTCCTACGTTCTTAAAATAAAATGCATAAGACAAGATCCAATTCCTTGAGGCCCCCTTGGCGCTGTGGACTCATCCCAAACATACATGTGAACTTTTTCAGTACCCATATTTTGTATGCCGAAGCAAAAGGTCCAAAGTTGTAGAGTGAGCATTCACAATCTAAACAGTTTCTAAAGGAAGTACTCGTATGAAGGTTACGCCACTATTGCACTCAAACTATGATCAAATTATAAAATGCAATAACACCTTTTTGAGTGCCATCTAGTTTTGAGTGTAGATAGCTGCATAAAACTATTAAAATAGATACATCAAGGCCGGTATTCACCGAGCGCTCATAACTTAAGAAGCTCATAAACCTATTCACCAAGCAATATTAGTGAAGATTTACGAGCGCTCTTAAAAGTTAGGAGTGGTCCCGACCACTCCTAACTTACGAGCGCTCTCTTCGAAAGTTTGTTCGCTTGTGCGTGTGCCACGCACGCATTTGACTCGAATCCATGTGAGCAATGCCAAGTAGAAGAGTATCCATTTGCTGTCAAGACCAACATTCCACAACATTTCACAGTTTGGGTATGCCTGAACAAGAGAGAGTGGCTATCATTTTCGAACTTCGAAAAACACTTGCGAGTGGTTGGTGAATACCCCACAGAAATTTCAAGTTAAGAGCCTCGTAAAGTTAAGAGCCGTTTAGGAGCGCTCGGTGAATACGAGCCTAAGAGACCCATTTTAATGGAAAACTCATTTTTGAAAAAAGTGCGTTACGCCACTATTGCACTCATAGCCTCATTTTAGGAATTCGGTAAAACTACATGAAATTATTTAAATTTTCATTTTGTTCAAAAAGCACAATTTTTATTCAATAGGATTTTAATATGACCAACGTATTTTTTTAAAAATACTCTACATCAAATTATATGCCTCTTGAACTTTTTTCTTAGCTGATTCTACGGATGGATTTAATTATATGATTAAACTTAGCATTAACTTTTTCAATGTTATATTAGATTGATATTTGGTTTTCTTTTTTTTATTGTGTATAGTCCCTACTTTAACAAAATATGTTTAATGTTACTTTTAATATGTAAAAATCCTTTTTAAAAGCTTATGCCTCAATTTTGTCTTAATTTTCTTCTAATCCCAAACTTCATCTTGAAATACTGATCATTGTATTTTGTGTGTATTTGAAATCTTCACATACCTACACGTTTATATATGTTGTCAAACAAAACAAATTGGATTTCAAAATCAATAAATTGCATTTACTAATTGAAACATTTCATTCATTTAACTCATTCCCTATGCAAATCCTTAACCTTATCCAAGAAGTTGCCAGCTAAACTAACACTAACCGAGGACTCACGCATCATAACAACATCAGGAGTTCCTTCGCAATCACCATCCCCATCATCCGGTCCACCATCAGCTCGTAGCACACGCGCTAGTAAATGGGGTCGTTTACTTGGTAGTTCGAGTGTTGATTCTGCAAGTGATACCAGCACGAAAGTAGCTGTCTCGAGAAGTCTGAGTGCCCGTGAGAGCCTACGTGAGAGTACCGCTCAAGGACGGCAGAGTAGCACATCGAGTAGTAATGGCGGCCAAGGAAACAAAGTAATTTACATGCGTATGCTCAATATAACCGTATATGTGTAGTATTTTTGGTTGTTGTTAAACTATTTATTTTTAGACTTTTTAGCTTATTAATAACATTTTGTCTTATGGTGTAGGTGTTTCCGAAGGCGCCTAAGCTCCAGGCCAGTCAAGCCACCTTAGCCCGCCAAGATACAATCGATGAAGGTGGCGAGGTGGACTCCTCATCACCACCGAGTCGCGATAGTCGCTTGGATGCAGCTAAAGAACGCAACCTAGCTTTAGAGCGTGAACGTCAGATCGAAATGGCTTCATCACGCGCCACCACCTCAGACACGTACGACACTGGTCTCCGTGAACAACCCCCTACTCTCGCTCAGCGTGATCTCATCGCAACCGTTTTGGATCTCAAAGTGGACGTTCGGTTGGAAATGCAACGAATGTCCCAACGCATTGGGCGAATCGAAGATATGCTCGCCGAAGTAATCAAACGGTTATCGGCTCATGACTCTTCGGGACAAACCACACCTGGAGACGGTGTTTTATGTGCTATTGAAGGTTTTCCAACTTCCACTTTAACCGTATCTGGAATTCCGTCAAGTACAGCAACCATCGATACTGTGATAACCATCTCCGCAGCGACTGGGGCTACAGTGAGTGCAGTTGGGGGTGGTGGCAGCAGTGGTGGGGTATTGCCTCCGACGTCTACAGCTGCTACTGCTGCAAGTTCTAGCGCAATAAATATTACATCTCCATCTTCAACTGGTCAGCTCAGTTTATTAAATGCAGGCGTGTCTAGTCCAGGTGGTAATGGTCTGGGGCCAATGATGCTCAAGAAGCGACGTTCAAAAAGCAGAAAAGCACCAGCGCCGCCTAAGCAGTCGCAGTCGCAAACTATCCCCGAACAAGTTAGACTCCTTGATGCAGAGCTAATTGGCTTAAGCGAAAAGAAGACATCTTCAACATCCGCCACAACTCCAACATCAGGTCAACCATCGCATTCGGGATCGGCAACTGCACCAAGTGGTTCCTCTTCAAGTAGTGGCGGTGGTGGAGGACGATCTAAGCGAGAGTTTCTCTAGCCAAAAATTTTGGTGCGCCATCAGTCGGATAACACTAACAACGAGTAATAAGCTCTTAATCTGATGGCGCAGCCCGTTTATTCTTTTATTCATCTGTAAATACATGGCACGCATGGAAAGGAGTTTTTACAAACAAATTTGTGATATTTGTTATCAATTTAGAAAAAAATGAAAAATTAGAAAAGAGGTAAGAAGTTGTACAGTTCAGTTTCACACACTATCGAATTAATGAATAAAACTAATTATAGAAATTACGCTTACATTAGAAAAAAGTATTGGCTTGCAGATATTTAAATAAGATAGGTATGCTTGAAGAAATAATTGCACATGGAAAATAACTTCAAATCTTGTGGAAAATAGTCCTATTTTGATATTGATATTGACATTAAGGCATAAGATGCATTGTATAGTATCTTCAGTAAAAGAATTATATCCAGTGTAAAATATCTTCCATACATTCAAGTGATGTTGCTACTCACTGCAAGTTTTTTTTATAAAGTCAAATATTAAGTAAATTCGAAAACAACTTAATTTGAATAAAGATTTGTGTTTTAACTCCACTGACTAATAACTTCAACAAATCAATTTCATTATGTACAGCCATGGCCAACATAATAGCAACACTCCGTACTTTTAAGTAATAGTATGTTACACTTAAGGAAGGTAAATATGTGACAAAATGGCGTATGATCTTCTAAGTAAACAAAATAGATTTATAGTATTTTCAACTTAGTGATTGCAACTACAAAATAAGCTGGTCAAAAAAATAGCAACATAAAACGTTTAAAAAAGTTTGCTTGTTGATTGAAAAAGTCAAAATTTTTATGAGATTTTACTCTAAGAATAGTTTTTGACATTTTTAGTTATTTTTTTTTTAATGGAACTTAGCAATGGGTAGAGAGAAACACTGCAAAATAGCAGCAGTCATTGGACGCTCTACAAGATACCATTCTTGTAGAGCATCCAATGACTGCTGCTGTAAGTTCAAGAAAAAATAAAGAAACCAGGGGGCGCTCACCTAAAATGACTGCAAAATACAGAGTTAATATGGTGAGAAGAGCTAAAGACCTGCAGCGGGAAATAGAAACGCAAGTCAGTGCCAGAAATGATAGTCGTATCCTAATCCCAAGGATGCTGATCATCACATTAGATCTACAAATAAGTTGCAATTGCTAAAAAAATAAAAAATATCCATAAGCGGGTAAGTTTTGCCAAAATGTAAAATATAAAAGACAATTCCCTTAAGGTCAAGAAACAGTGGAGGAATACACTTGTGAACCGATGAAAATATGCCCCTTAAATGACGTTTCCAAAGAATAACGACCCCATCAAAGCAAACTGCAAATTCTAGAAAAATAATATAGCCGTTATGCGTACCTCTAGACTGAGGTATCTTCCAACAGAGCGGATCTCTGGAGAATTGTCCAAGAAGTTTGTCATTCGAAAAGAAATGACATTAGTTTTCAGTTTTCAGAATGTTTAGTTTTTTTGTTTTTTTATTAATTAAATCAGGTGTTGCGTTTTTTACGCCCAGGTTGTGGGGAAGCTTACTGCAAATGGACTAAGAAATTTTGTGAATGCCCATAGGTTTTCAAAAAATTTAATATTTTAATTTAATTTATTTAATAAAATTTAATTTAATCAATTATTTTAATATTTGTCATACATGTACACATAAGTACTACACAAAATATTACTAAAAATTAAAAATAGTTGATATTATTTTGGCCATGGCTGTATGTATAGAATTAAATTATTTTTGCGGTTAAAGATTTTTGTTTTTGAAGGAAACTACAAATTTAAGGAGGAGAAAAATAAGCTTAAGAGAATCTAAATTCCATGTGAAATTATTTCTTAGCAACTTAATGTTCTAGACATTTTTATTTGTCTCACTTCAATAAAAAAAAATTATGAAAAATCGTATGAAGAATCGTATATGCAAAAATGAATTGATACCAATTTTAATTTATAATTATTGATTAGTAGGTAAAATTATAAATATTGTTTTTTTTCGCAATACCGCAAGTAGGTAGGTTTAAGTATTTCGAAATGGTGAAACAGAAAAATAAAACAAAAATAATAATTGTTAAATTTTTAATTACGATTTTGCACACTGCCAGAAAGATGTGAATTTTATGAAGGAAAATTGTTAAAGATATTAAAACAAAGAACAAAACAAAAAAAAAAAAAAACTATTAGCCTTTAAGAGAAGAATAATAAATATTAAATAATTCCGCTGATTTTCAAACCGTCCAAATTTTGCTATAGCTTCTGTTTCATTAATTTTATTTTAAAATGCCCCTGAAATGCTTTGCTATTATGTATTGATTTGAAGAGTTAATATCTACTGAATAAGTCAAGTTTAATTTATGAGTAATGTTAAGATTATTTAATTTGTATGGCTAAAACACGTACGCGTCCGATTGGAAACCTTTGTCTTAATAGGTTGATCAACGTATTTTTTTTTCAAAATGTTACCCAATATATCAGTTATACACTAATACTAGAAAATACATTTTATACCTTTACCAACTTCAACCATTATATTATGTAGATAAAACCACATGGTAAACAAATGACATAAACTTTACTATCGGGGTTTCTATGGAAGGGAATTATTTCCTTACATAATTTTCTTTCGCCTTCCTAGTTATTCTAATTTGTCAACTTTTTAAGTTAGCTTTGTATAGAGTTGGCGAAACAAGGTGGTTCGAATAGAACAAACTATGTAGGTGGGCAAATGAAAATTCCCATTTTCCACTAAAAGGTTACCAATAGTATAAAAATAATTTTTCGATCTACAACTTTTGCATTTGAAATTCATAGTTTTGATTAATGTGAAAGATCTCATTTTGCTAAGAGTCTTACATTTCATAAGAAAATATTCATAATTTTAAGCTGTTCATTTGTTGTCACTTTTATCGGTATGGTATGCTTTAAACCTTACCCCCTTGGCATATTGGTTAGTGCTTTGGACTATCGCATTTCAATTCCCAGCTGCTGCCACGTTAAACCAGAAGTACTGCCTAATGAGCAAACACTCCCAGAATATCTATTGTCATGAGAAAGCACGTCCCTCGATTCCTGCCCAAAACATGTACATATGTACATAGGTATGGTTTAGAGTTTCAATTCACTAGACCGGTTGCATAGTATACATATCTGTATGTGTTTTTCATTGAAGAAAAGGTTCGATTTTTTCCTAAAAACTATGATCTTATTACATTTGTTTCATGTCAGATCAGATCCATATACGAGAAAAAGTTTCAAATTTGCTAAAAGTGACCTGCATTCATGCACACTTGGAAACAGTCTTTCCTAGCAAATCTAAAATATTTTTGTTCAATAAATTTCAGTCTTCCACAATGTTCAGACTTCAGATTGCTGTTCAGTGAATCTAGATTTAACATTTAAGAGGATATTTTCTGCACTTGATTTTAACCAAAAGTGCCACGCGTTATTAGCTCTACCAAAAGTGAATTTCAATTATTATTTATTAGTTAAGTAGGCTTTTTTGGTCTGTTTGTAATTTAATGCAAATAAAACAAGTTTATTCCATCTTTTCCCAACGTTTCGTCGCTATCCACGACTTCTTCAGGGGTGTTATTGATTTTTAAATTTGTTTAATTTTACATAAATAAATAATTCTTTACGATTATTATTAATTAAATTGATTTGAAACACAACAAAATAAATTAACACTAAAATAATTTAACATAGAAAGACTTATTACTTTACGGAACAAACAAAAATTATCACAGTAGTGTATTCAGGTAAGTACCTGAATACACTACTGTGATAATTTTTGTTTGTTCCGTAAAGTAATAAGTCTTTCTATGTTAAATTATTTTAGTGTTAATTTATTTTGTTGTGTTTCAAATCAATTTAATTAATAATAATCGTAAAGAATTATTTATTTATGTAAAATTAAACAAATTTAAAAATCAATAACACCCCTGAAGAAGTCGTGGATAGCGACGAAACGTTGGGAAAAGATGGAATAAACTTGTTTTATTTGCATTAAATTACAAACAGACCAAAAAAGCCTACTTAACTAATAAATAATAGAATTGAAAATAATTGGTCACATAATATAATTATTAATGAATTTCAATTAATTCTAAATATTTTTAACTTTTAAAAACTGTTTATTTATATGTACATGGTTAGGATAGATTGACTTGGCTGTCAGCAGGAAACTATGAGTTGGTCCTTTGTGATAGCACATTCAATCTTGGAGACTTTCTCCCTAATCGTTTAACCTCCTTATGAAGCGAGCGGGATTGCCTATATCTATATTTGCCAAATCACTAAGATAATCGTATTAAAAATCTCCCAGATGGAGGCAAAATCTTTGGGATAAAGAAGAACATGTACATAGGTGAGGGATCGATTCTTCATCTTCTGCTTAAAGATATCAAACAATATTATAACTAAACCTAATCTGGCAATAAAGGTATCATTGTTCCACTTTTGGCGAGTTCGTTAGCTTTGCAATTTCCTGAAATATCCGTGTGGCCCGATACCCAGAAGAGGTGAAGGTTAAACTGCTGCGCCATTCCCATCAGAGACGATCGGCAGGTAAGGGCTGTTATTGAGCTAGCAGAGACCGAATAAAGAGATTTAATGGCTGTTTGGCTTACAGTTGTGTGTTTGCCGATATTGAAGTTGTGCTCCGCCCAAGCACTGACAAGCGGTCCGTTGGACCTCGCTTAGTATTAAACAATTCGCATTTTTTTCTAGAGAAGAGGACAAGATCTGTTTCGTGAGGGTTAATACCAGATCCACACCGATCAGCCCAGTCTGTTATTTTATGTACATACAAATCATTGCGTTTTCTTTACAAATGCAACCATTATTGCAAAGTTGAGCGATGTTTTTTTTATTAAGACAGTGAATATGTTCATTGTGTATTTTAATGTGTTGTCTTTAAACATGTGCTGTACTGTTCTGCTTTGGCCTTATACTCACAGAACGAACTGACTGTTTATATCAATGAATTGTATCGCCACTGATACTACTGCAAAATGGACAATTCTTGATTTTGATAGCAGATCTTCTACATTACAATCAAAAACGACAGAAGGGACTCTCTGTCATTTAGAAAAACAAAGTGAATACATACTTTTTATGGCTGCTCAAGAGATTTGAAAAATCTCAGAATTTACAATGCCGGTTTTTTTCTTTTTTAGCTCCGAGCAAGGCACTGAACTGTCAAAAAAAGAACTATGTTACTTTTTTAATTCGAAACGCTCAACTTTCTTCCTATTTTAAGCTCAGAGCTCGATTGCCCGATCGGAGCTCGCTGGAAAAGCATTAAAATATTTTCTATTTTGCATTAACCAGAAATTAATTAAAAAGAAAAAAATTCTTGAAAACACCAATTTCACAAATAAAGCTGACAATTTGGACAGTTTATTATAAACATGATGCATTGAAATGACAGTTCAGTGCTCACTTGTGTTTCTTAAATACATAGATCGGCGTTCTAAGGTCAATCTTGATTTCGTAGCTAGCTGTTTAAGATACAAAATTTATATACATATGTTGAATAGAGAGAGAAGACCAAAATGCAGAGATCTTCATTGATGAAGATTATAGAAAACTCGAGAAATAAAGATCAAGATTATAGTGAAAGTAAACATGTTCATTTTTATTTTAGCATGTTCATTTGCATTATTTCTATGTTTTTGGATGTGTTCATAAGTTACTATAAGTTACCCTTGTGCAACTGTCAAAATGAAAAGAACATTTCATGTCTGGTCTGTATTCCGGAAATATAACGAAATTATAATTAATAAATTCATCTAGAGTCCACACAACACACCTGAAATAGTTTTTATTAATTTAAAATATTTATACATATTTTCAGTTGCCCACCTTATGCTTCATATAGTCTTTAATTCAACGCCCATTGCGGGAAATTCTCGTCACAGAATAGGTACCTTTTAAATTTAAGAAATAATGTCAATCCAAAAGCCAAAAACAGAAAATTTAACAAGATATCGTGACACTACCTTCCGACAGTTTTCGAAAAATTGTGGCAAATTATAGTAAGTAAAAAAGAGCCACCAGCGTATATGTGTACCTTCTTTACTTTTCTTCAAATCTGCAGATGAAAATCAATGTAATTCCACTAATATTCCGGACATGCAGTATCATAAAAAAATTCCACTTTGTCTGATATGGCCGGCCGGGCGGCGCGGCGGCATTGAACGCTTTCAGCCATATTAATAAAAAAACGCTTATTCCACCTATATTCCACGGTTTAACTAAACCATGGAATAGGAGTTAAGTCCTGGCTTAAATATTTACATTAATAAAATCGAAATGTTCGTGGAATAGTTAAGCGACGTTTATCAAAAATCCTTTGAAAAAATCTACTACAACAAGTAAGCTATCTCATATTTATGTTCTGTGTCTGCCTAAATTGATTGTCAATTGCTTGTGTCTAATTGTGTTGTTAATTTTTGTTTGTTTTGTAAATTATATTGAAAAATCAAGTATGAACAATATCACAAAAAAAAAAAGAAAAAGGAGTGAGAATTAGAGCATAAAAGATAAAGTATGTTTTTTTTTAATATAGTAACCCTTTTATTGATTATTATTAGGTAATTGATTATTTTAGAGCCTACTTCGAGAATTGTGTACGGAGGCAATCACAATTATCGAAAACAAATGTGTTGACACCAACACAAATACAAAAAAAAGACTGTTGGACATAAATAATGATGATTAAAAAAAACGAATTTGACATTTCTATTTCTTATTCCTTTACTAAACCACCTACTTCGGTGGTTTAACTTAATCATAGTTAGTAAACGTCACTTAACAGAAAATTTGTTTTATTAATGAAATTTCGCACTTAGTCCAGGACTTAAGGATAAACCTCCACTAAACCATCTTTATTAATATGGGTGTATATGTGTAGTACAAACGACCAGATATCTTGTAACGGCACTATACTTCTACGTAGATTTATGTACTCGTATATACCGTTCTAGTTTTCATTTGAGGGCGGGAATGTAGCCTCAATCTGCTTAGGGAAGGGCTAAGATTCCACTCATTAACACAACAAAAACTATAAAGATGATTTTTTCTTGAGTAGGCACTGACTTCGTATTTCATGCCTTTAACTTGTAATCAACCACGAATGACCAAAGACTTCTATTAGACTTTCGATAATTCGTTTCAAAATAATTTTGCTTGTAATTTTACCTGGCTTAATATGGGCATTACTTTGGTTTCTTCGCATGGGGCTAATATAATTTGTTTCATGTTATGATGTCTGGTGTTTTCTATTGTAGTTAAAACCATTTTTTGGAGACTTTTAAGAGTGATATTCTTCCAGAAGAAATATTTTCCCATTTTATTCATGCATCGAGGATCTTTTAGAAAGTAGATTCGCATATGATTAAGGCTTAACTAGTTAAAAATTCTATCGAGGTTAGTAAAGAAAAGGCAGTCATTTTGAATTTCTTGATATATCAGTCAAGTACTTTAGATGACATTATTTTCATTCAATGAGTTGAAATGGTTACAATTGTCGAATAAGGTATGTGTACCTATTATTATTTACCCATACTCACAAACTCATATTCACAAACCAACATATTTCTATCTATAAAAAAGTATTTTGTGAAAATTGGTTGGGACCAATATCTACTGAATTTGCAAGTTTTATTCTGATGGAGTTTTATTTTGTATTCTTAGGACCTGCTTGAAGTACACATTAATTTAAAGCTCACTTAAATTTTGAAAAATATATTAGCACGACATAGCTGCAAATAAAAATAAGAAAAAAAAAACTTACTTCCGTAAGGTTTTTGATATGTTTATCTTTTTGGAATTAAACAAACCTATGAAAAAACTACTTTTTGTACCTGTTCATACTATATATAACTTTCTTTGTATATAATGTAAATATAAATCTCTTTTATATACTGTTTTATGTAAAGAACACTGTTACCTACTCACAAGAACAAAGCAATTATAATTAAAGGCACTAAAAAATATATTTCCATGTTTTGTTTCATTGTAAAAAAAATAATAAAATATAAAAATCAAATATTCATCAAAAAAGAAGAACACAACAATTTAAACATTTTCCTAGAAATCAAATAAAAACAAAATAGTACATACATAATATAGTAAAATATTTTGAAAGTTATAATCACGCATAGCATCTAGATACAGCAAAACTTAATTTAAAAATATAAAAACGCCTCTAAGCCTTAAAAAGTATTAAATATCATTACAACCATAGCATAGTAAAATAAAAATTATAAATAATTAAATAAATAAAATCATTTTGCAGAATAAAAGTACTCAAACCAAAAAATTAATTATGACAATGAAACTCTTATTAAAATATTTACTTTCTGATTTTTTTTTGTAAAAATCTGTAAAGCAATTTTTTGAATGTTATATAAATTTTAAAAACACCTACCGTTGTAAATGTAGTATACATGCAATGTAAATAAATTTATTTTAAAAGAGAGACAAATAGCTTTCGATACAGTAACAAAAACAATTAAATGCATACGTTAACAAACAAAAATAAACTAAAACTACTGTACAAAAAACAAACCGGAATAAAATTAAATCTGATAATAAAACTTAGGTTAGTGAAACAATAACAAACAAACAGAATACTCAAGCCCAGACTTAAATAAGCTTTTTGTATGCTTCTACGACAAACAACTACAACTGATACCTTGTTAAAAAAAAAACATTTAAATCCTACCTACACAGAAAATTTATTTATCACAAATTACATATATACATACATGAGAACATATATTAATTTAATTTTATTGAATAAATTATTATAAAATCGTTATTAACTTTATCGGAACTAAAAACACAAGTACAAGAAAACTGCTGGGGAAAGCATATTAACTTGTGTTTCATTTTTTTTATTAAGTTTTTTAATTAAGTGAATTTATTAATTATATAAGGGGATAAGGGGTGTAGATTGGAACCAAACTCTGGGTAGCATTGTTTCTCTATAAACTAAGATTACCAAGAAGCCGCCAAAGGGATTTCATGAGATATGACATCCTATTCAACAACGCAAATTCTTTATCAACATAATTTTTGTCAAAGGAACCTGATCATAATCTTCCAAAAGTTTGTTGATTCTATTAATGAACACAGAAATCCATTTAGAATGTTTCCAATATACATTGAGTTTCATCAAGCTGTAGTTTGTTAAAGAGGATTAAGTGCAAAAACTGAAGACAGTCGCCTAAATATACATATATGTACATGTGTGTTGTGTACCTGTACATACCTTATGTTATGTTGGTCGCTAAGAATAATCCGATTTATTTAGACTTTGCGTTATAATATTAGCTCGGCTATGTGTCCTCAATAATCTTGTTTATCGTGAGTTTTTCATTAACCTTTCGAATTTTTACAGCACCCTTTCGAATAGTGATCATTTTGTGTAAATCTTGTAGACGTATTTATTTTAGCCAGCGTCAAACTATACATATGGTTTCAGGCTACTTAAGTAGCACTTCAACTCTATCTGGAGCATAGGGCAGCAACAAAATCCCCCTGTCTGTCATGATTTGACGAAAGCGATTTTAGCTATGGCCACGTGCGAATATCCTGAGACCTTGCTTCTACCATTGCAGTTAACCTCCAGGTTGTTTTTGGTCTTCCAACACGTCTTGCACAATGAGGACTCCATTCAAAATATTGTTTCGAGATGTTATTGTCAGGTTTCCTCAACGTATGCCCAATCCAACTCCATTTTTTGTTGCAAAATGTCTACATCCACTGCCGCTTCTATTCCATAACTCGACGTTTGATATGGTTTGTGGCCAGTAGTTTTTCAAACTGTACCGCATACATCGGTTAACGAAGGCCTGTAACCTGCTCGAGATGTTAGCAGAGCACTTCCATGTTTCATAGGCGTATAACAGCAAAGGAGAGAGGATTATAAATGCACGTCGGACCTTATACTACGTTTTCACCAAGAGTAAATCCGGGATTTAAGTGGATTTACCATAAATCTTCTTTAAATCTCGAAGATTTACCATACAAATTTATTTCGTAAATCTAGTAGATTAGAAATAAATCTCTAATAAATCTTCATAGGATCTATCGGTCGAAGTTCGAACTGACCTAACATCCATACCGTGCTAAGCTATCTCGATGACTTTTCATCGTTTGGCACAAATAAAACTTTCTTTCTCTCGCTTCTACTTTATAAGAAAAATTGAAACAACATTAGCATTTTGATAGATGCTGTCAAAGTTAATCTTCTTATTAATCTTTCAGTGCGGTGAAAACACCACATAAATCTCTTGCCTTAAATCTCAGATTATCTTTTGGTGAAAACGTAGTATTACTTATTCTAATGTTAATATCCAGGTCTGTTAAACTGCTTGACCTCTTCAATGATCCCCTGCCTTAGAATAATTTGCTGTTGAATGTTTTGGCCGGTGTGCATTACTTTGGTTTTGTTGACGTTAGTCCTTAAGGCAGCCACATGATTGACACATTTGATTCAAGCTGCCGCGCCTGTGCAATTTGCCAGGAGACAGATATCATCGGAATTGTCTATATGGCTGAGCTTGTCAAACGGTCTCCATTGTTTTCCATGCCTCCCTTTTGAACCTGCTGTAGCAGTCGTCACATCATCAATTGCCAGTAAAAACAGGATAGGTGAAAGAACATCTCCTTGTCCTACCTCAAAAGAATCGGAAAGCTGTCCATTGTGCAAAACGAAACACCTTGAGCTATTGTAGGACTTTTTGATGACATTAACCTAGTCAAAAGCCTAATCAGTCAAACTAACCAGTTAAAATTTTAAACATAAACAACAATTATCTGCTGCTAAGAACCTTACCTGATTTTTGCATCCTAATGTCACATATCAAAGAATGCTTGAGAACGGTTCGTTCGGAATTGTAGAATTTTCAAGAGAATGAGACTGAAACAAATTTGTTCAATTCAAAAAGAGTCATTTTGAAGTATATCGATACAGATATTGCTGGAGAAAGAAAAAAGTACATTTATGAAACTTTTCAATCAATCTAGCAAGAGGTTAGTAACCCTCAAAAAGCCTACAACCTATTATTCGAGTCATTTCTTTGCAATGGGTAAATTGGATTAAACTGCAACATTATTATTTCGAAAACTTGTGTTTTCAGAGTTTTAAATATGCCGGCTCAACTTTAACACCAATATGCATCAAATTACCTACAGCATCTTGGCCGCAATAAAAATAGGTCTAACTCAACCTATAGAAAAAATTGTTCTTATGCAAACTTTGTATTAAAATGTTTTTTTTTACAATAACTACATAATGTAGAAGTCTGTATAACAATTTTAAGACTTTGATTTTTTTTTAATTTTCTCTTGAGTGTATTTGTCCACTTAGCAATATCTAATATTCAATTTCAGAGAAAACATATCTAATATCTGGGCTCTTCTACCAATATACGAGTATGTACGTTATTTATTTATAATTCTATATATAATTTATATATTAAGTACCTTAATTCGTTCCGATAAAGTCAATTCGAATAACTGTAAAATTTACATATTATGTTTCTAAAAAAAGAAGATATACATTTCACCAAATTTTATGTACCTGAATTTGTTAAACTTTTTTGTTAAATATGTATGTATAATACCTATAGTTTATTTATGAAAAAAAAAAACAAATATTTGTTCAAACACTATATTCATAAAGTATTTTTAAAACAATCGAGCAGTTTCCATCTCAATCCTTAATAATGCTTTTTTCATATGTGAATAAAATTCATTAATTAACTGTTTTATAAAATTGTTGTTTCTTTTTCTATAATTTTCAGTAAGGACAGAAAGTAAGTCACCAGATCGGTATTAAGTCTTAATAATTAATTTGTAAAAACTAGGCTTTCACCTTTATTGCGGCATTGTAATGAAGATGTGAAAAATCGACATTGATATCGTACCGGCTAAAAAAGTTATAGGGGTCAAAAGGTCACAAAAATCAGTTTTTCGCAAATATCTCGCGATCTATTGCTCAGAGGTCAATAAAGGTCATTATAAAAATTGTTTGTCGTGAAATTGTCTACAAAAAATGTCTCTTGCATTTTTCTGTAAAATTACCCGTTTTCGGAGTAGAGCGCTGAGAAAGCGAATATATTATGACGATGCACTCGTTTCCGCACCACCTTCGAGGTATAATGCAGGGCGCGTTTTTTTTACATGTTTTCCCCCGTAGGCATAATCCATGATATGTAATCAGAGGTTTTTTTTATTTACGAGTGAATAATTTTTTATTTGAATATAGAAAAATTAGCTTTAGTATACATTTTGTTTTTATCATTCATTGTCGATATCTTCAGTTTCTGTGTCATTAACAATTGCATACCGCAATCTTCGATATTAAAAATGGTCTTCAGCTGTGTTAACTCGCTGATTCTATTCAGCATTTATACCAGCGACCTAATAGGTAGTCTAACTCGGGCAATTGTGTATGCCGTCGACCTAATAGTGTACAGAACAGCTCCCTAAGTCGAGGTCATCAGAATTCTTTTGCACTGTGACTTCAACAAGATTCAGTGATATTGCGATGATATGGAAGTAAGTTTCAGAAATCTGAAACTATTCTGCTTAGGACTCGATCCATCAGTGTGCCACTTGATGATATTTGTTTCGAGGATCTCAAAATAACTCCCATTGCCGCACTTCTGATGGCCTCGTGTAGAGGGGATAGATAGAGGAGAACCTCTATAGCTGCGGTAGGGCAGGTTCTCATTGCTCCTGTAATACAGATACACGCAAGCCCTTAGACTTTTTCTAGAGCTTTCCTTATTCTTGATAATTCGGTTATCTTTTGCCATGCAACCGCCCCATATGTAATGATTGGTCTTACTATCATAGTGTATATCCAGCTAAGGATGTTCGGTTTGCATCTGCATGACTTGCCTGCAAGTCTCTTGCAAATCATTAGGGCTTTTGTGGCTTTCCCGACTATAGCTTTTAAGTGTTTGTTCAAAAGAAGTCTACTATCTGGTAGAATTCCTAGATATTTCACCCCTCTCTGCGTTTCAATCACTTCACCAGCTAGATGGATAGGTTTCATATGTGGCAGAAGTTATTCCTTGTTAATGGTATGATTGTCGTCTTGGAGGGGTTTATTGATAATCCTACAGATAGACACCATTTCCGTGTAATTGTTAATCCTCTTCGGATTACCTACGGCTATGATAGCAACATCATCAGCAAATCCAATGGAGAATATACCTTGGGAGGTAAGATTTTCTAACAATTCATCCACTTCAAGACTCTTCAACAAGGGTGATAAAAACCACCCTGAGGACAGCCTCTTGTTGTGATTACTTTTTTTTACATTTTGTCCTTTTTGTGACGGTATTTTTAGTGCCTAACATTTCCATCTAGTTATGGTGATGGGTACGCATTTCCTAACAAAAGCTGTGATGTGTTGTCGAAGGCTCCCTCTTTGTCTAAGAACGCATCTAATATTCTATCTTTTTTCTATATTTTGGGAATAAATACTAGCTTTCCTGTTCTCCATATACTTGGTATATACCCAAACGCAATGCTACTACGAAGAATATTAGTGAAGAATATTGTTAATGACACAGAAACTAAAGATATCGACAATGAATGATAAAAAAAAATTATATATTAAAGTTAATTTTCCTGTATTTTTCTGTATTCAAATAACAAATTATTCACTCGTCAATAAAAAAAAACTCTGATTACATATCATGGATTATGCCTACGGGGGAAAACATGTAAAAAAAACGCGCCCTGCATTATACCTCGAAGTTGGTGCGGAAACGAGTGCATCGTCATAATATATTCGCTTTCTCAGCGCCCTACTCCGAAAACGGGTAATTTTACAGAAAAATGCAAGAGACATTTTTTGTAGACAATTTCACGACAAACAATTTTTATAATGACCTTTATTGACCTCTGAGCAATAGATCGCGAGATATTTGCGAAAAACTGATTTTTGTGACCTTTTGACCCCTATAACTTTTTTAGCCGGCACGATATCAATGTCGATTTTTCACATCTTCATTACAATGCCGTAATAAAGGTGTATACAAAAATTCAGCTCACTAGGAATTTTTCCGCAGATAAAACCTAAAATGACTGGACTATTTGGTGACTGATCACTGATGCCAAATCACCATGGCAAGTTAGACGGTTGAACAAAACGTCCAAGTGATAAAACTATATTATTGGTGGCCAAATTTGAGACGATAGGTTCGGTAATCAATCAGATTCAACTGACTCAGGAGCTCATAGTTTGGAAGAGAACACAATTTTTTTGCCGAAAAATTATCTTTAGCGACGAGACGTATTTTTGGATGAATTGCTAATAAGCAAAATTGCCGTTTATGGGATGACACCCACATTCACTAGGTTACCGTTTGGTCTGAATTTGGGGCCGGTGGCGTTATTAGTCCGTACTTTTTCGAAAACGACGCACATAGGAGTATTTGCACCGAAAAGCTGGCCAAAATTCAATTTTCTAAAAAGTAAAATCAAGAAGTAAAAGTTTGTTATAGCGGAACCTATATATACATGGGTAAACACACTGTAGCTTTTTTTTTTTTCTTTTTCTTCGTGTGTTGTGATAAACTGAGTTCAAAGTTGACGGTTTGGATTTTTTTGCATTTTTTCTTTGCCTGCATGTAATTTCGTTAGTGTTCTTCTGTAAATGATTTCAAGTTGTTGTCATATAAATTTTTATTTTTTTAATGGAGAGTTC
Organism: Philhelius festivus; assembly: GCA_963931855.1. Taxonomy (NCBI): domain Eukaryota; kingdom Metazoa; phylum Arthropoda; class Insecta; order Diptera; family Syrphidae; genus Philhelius; species Philhelius festivus. Next base: position 139,974,478 of record OZ007556.1, on the reverse strand, counting down.
TACTGCAGGTATGTATTGACAATTAAAATACATTTTTGGAAATCTTGTGTTGTTGATTTTGTTTCAATTTGGGTTCAAACGCAATACAGCAAAAAGATGAACATTTTAATATAGTATACCGTATTATTCTGTAATGGTTTCTACTTAATAAGTTAGATTAAATATTTGTCTTTGTTATACGAAAAGATTTGGCTGCTACTAGCTGCTATCCAAAATTTTATGAAGATTTTAGTTTTTGGATATTGTGTGAAAAAAAAACACTCATACGCTATACAACGGTTTTAATGATTAGTTATTGCAATGTTACTATACAGTTTTTCTGTTTTCGAGATAAATAATACATTGGGATGGGATATGTTTTTAGTGTAGCAAAAATGTGAGTTGGTCAGGGATTGGAGGCGGAAAGCAAGGCAAAAGTCAAGTTACGATTTTTTACCGTGTTCATGTCGTGATTGTTTTTTGTGTGTTAAAGTAAGCATTTTAGTTAATTTTTTAATAGATAGCATTTTTTACGATCATCTGGTTCGAGAGTTGTGAGGTTGTGACTAAAAAATATTTTTTTGAGATAATGGAAGAAAGTGGAGAGGTTGCTATAAACCAAAAATTAATCTATTTAAAGAAGTATTTGTTAGACATTTCTTGCTCAAAAGAAAACCTTAGAAGTTACAAGTCATATGTAGCTAAATTTGTTTTCGATTTGAAGCAAAGATGATTAGCCTCTAGTAGAAGAAAGGATTTGTTTTAAGAGAGGAATGAAGCGTGGCTTGAAGGGACTTTCACACTTCCTATTATGACTGTCAACTCAGCAGGGCGACCTTAGTCATTTGAAGAATCGAGTGTAAGGACCAAAAGAAGAAAAACAGAATATATCCGCAAAGAACTTAAAACTGAGGAACTAATTTTTGCAACTCAGATGAAGTTAAGAGAAACTTAAATCTCCTGGAAGAGCGCAAAAGTACAAAGAAGCATATTTTAACAGCCTCACATATAAAGAAGAAATATTGTCAATACTAAAAGCTCTTTCTATGTTCATTGAAGCCGGACTATCCCGAAAAGAATATAAAATTGTAGCCGCAACGAATAAGTGCTTTTTTTTCCTCTTTACGGTATACTTCAAAAAGCTAAAAAGGATTGATATCCAATAGAAGAATCGGTTACTATAACGGAAACATCAGCTGAAATAAATCTGCAGGATTTGTTGGATCACACTGCAATTAGACTACTCAAGCTTATGCAGGAAGTTGTAAGTAGTCTTAATGAAAATGAATGTCAATCTCTTGAACTCATTACCAAATTGTGTTTTGGCGGATCCCATCAAACGCAATACAAACAGACATTTGAAAACAGCTCTGAGTCAGATGCGTTTATATTTCCAAAATTCACTTGTTCCGTTGCGGTTGGTTAGTGTTTCAAAAACCATCTGGCAAAACCCAACTTCTTCTTCTTCACGATTTTGCCGGCCAGCAAACGAAATCAGCTATATCCAGTCAAAAATAGATTAACTTAATAAGACTGTAATAAGTTTGACCACAGAAGTGAAGCATACATTGATTTTTACCATAGTCGATGGAAAAATATGCAATGCAATCACTGAAACTAAATCAACACAGAAATGCTATGTTTGCGGGTCAACATGAAAAGACTTTAACAAATTAAATACATCGATAAACGAAATTAATGAAAACTCCATTAAATTTGGTTTATCAATACTACATGCAAGAATCAGACTTTTTGAGAGTCTGTTGAATGTAGCTTACAAACTTCCAGTAAAAAAGTGGCATCCTATGACTCCAACCATGCACAAAATCTTAATGCACGGGTCTATTACCATAGAAAATGCTCTTCTTCTAATTGGTCAGCTTTTGGAAGAAGCAGCACAAGCCAGGAACAAACACACTTTAGGTGAGCGTTTTTCAGATAATAAAAATACTCGTACATTAAACAAATTATATTCATATTTAAAACTTTCAGATTATACATAGGTATCGTCTTAATTTTCGTTTTTTTTTTTTTCAAAAATATATACTAAAATTAATAAAAAAAAACAATTAGAAACTGTGTTTTATTGAATAAATACTAATTTTAAACAGAAATGGTGATAAAGGTTATGAAAAATAATTTAGCCAGGTTTTTTATCTAAAAACTCCTATGTGCGACGTTGGTGAGGCGGTCACCGTCAATGGCAAGCTCTACAGAACGATGACAATGAAATTATTTTAGTCCAAATTAACCATATTGACCTAGACGACATTGTGGTTCCAGCACGAAGGCGGCGTCGGTGCTTCGTTTCAACGGACGCCACAATTGACATTCTGCATTAAAAATTTAAGGGTAAGGTTATCTCTCGCAGAGGTGACGTCAATTGGTTATGTGATTTGAACCCGCTAGATTTCCTGAAGTAGCAGGTCCATGCGAACAAACCACAATCGACAGATGCCCCTAAAGAGAAAATACATAACATAGGCAATTGCTCATGTTCAGCCGGATCTATGACGTACATAGAGTAATTGACAATTGGACCACCTAGGCCCGTCACACCAGTTATTACACAGGCTCATTAATTTCAAGAAAGTGGTGGATACACCGAGCTGTATTTTCAAAACCATTTACTTCAATGGGATGATTAAAGTGTTTCTGAATTTCAATTTTAATTTTCCAAATCCATTTTTTATTCAAACCGAACCTTCAAAAAAATTTCATCTATGAGTGATTTTGTCATGTTTTTGAAAAATGAAAAATCTCAAAATTACTTTTAGATGAAAATTTTTTTTCGAATTAAAAATTGTTTCCAGAGATAGTAAGGAAACTTGAACTCAGAACAGTTACAATCAAGCAAATGATGCCAGTAGTTTTAGAATGAACCAGTTTTAAGAAAAATCTTTTGAATTAAAAAATATCAAATACTAACAGTTTTTTTTGTTGCACTAAATGAAATTAATTTCCTTAGATAAAGGAGACACTAATAAAAGTTTGTCATTTTTTCGCTTTTCGTGTGCTTAGCCCAAATCCTAGCATAAATTTTTTTATCGGGATTGGTTATCGTGATCTGCCCGTTTGAAAATAAAAAAAAATCTTGGCTGTTTTGAGGTTATAATATAATTTATCAACGAAAAGTAATTTGTTTTATAAACAGACCTGTGGGGGCCTTTAAACAGTAAGGTAGGGTCCTCCAAAAGAACCAAAGCGGCTTCCAATGTATGTAAGTGAAATTTCATCTAATAGGGGTGTGTAGCGGTGTAACGTGTATTCCCTATAGGCCCTAAGCTATTTAAGCGTAGCACGCTATCTCAATGCCTTATAAAGCGCAGCTCGCTAATAATGAATAGCAAGTGTGCCGCTATTGGTAAAAGTCCAAGGGTTTGTGTTTTAGACTGTTTTTATTTACAAATTCTTATAGCTATTTATACTAATTAATTCTATTACAAATTTTGGGTTATCCCCACTTATCAATATCATTCATTACTGACACACCTATAATTAATGCATTGGCATTTTACATCTTTTCTTAACAGTCTAATATTTCTAATAAATTTTGGGGCATTATTTTGTGACTCAATCATATGTTCAATGTGGAGTATAGTGTAATAAAATTATTCTGTGCCACTTCAAGTGCATAGTCATCAAAGTGGTGCCAATACCCTACACACAATGCTCAGTTACGTTGGCCAAAACAAAGTATGAATTTGCATTGAAATTTTACTACGGTTTCGATTATCAATGGAATCAATATTTTAATGTTACGATAGAATGCATGTGCCTTTGCTTACGTTGGCTTTGCTTAAAGAAATGAAATTGATGAATGATGTTATTACACTACAGGGGTCTCCAAAAGAAGAGCATTGGTTCTGAGCGCAACAGCTCAATCGTGAATACGCGTGTGCTCCCGCACTCGACCAATCCTCATTTTGACTGGTAAATCAACTGCATCAAACGGTACAACTTTCTTTTATATCACTTCGTCAGCTTAAGCTTAAGTATGCTTAAAATTGAAAAAGAAATAATCCTCAGGCTAAAACTATGTTTTCTATAAATAAAATATGAATATCCCCCTGAAGTTATGGTATTTTAATAAACTTAGGACTTTCCCGCTGAACACCATTAACAAACTCAAGTGTCAATAACTGATAAATCAAGTACTAAAGCCACAATCGCTAGTTGCTACTTGCTTTTTAGCTAAAAATGGAAGTGAAGTTGGCTCCTAGCAGTCTTTAGTGTTTCTATTTTTACCTCAGACATATCCGGACACTCAAGTTGTATTTCTTTTTTCAATCAGCACTAGTTCGGAGCGCACTCGATATGCTAAGAATAAAATGACAGAGCAGATGGAGTAAAAAGGTGAGTGCGGCTAACTTCACTTTTTTTCGTGTGATATGACAGGGACAGACAGCACAAAAAAAAAAATAATAAGAACTTCATTTACGATGTTTACGATAAATAATATTTGATCCATTCGGTAATTGAAGACTTTGTTCTCTTCTTGAACCTTCAAATACGATTTCGAAGAATATAATAGCCGCGTTTTATTATCGCCAATGATCCATATTAAAATAATAACCCTTAAAAATAAAACGATACGATCACAGTGACAGTTGTGTTGTATGTTCATCTCCCTTTTGCTTATGTTTGTTGATTTGTTTGTTCGTTGTTAATAACTCCGTAAATAATAAAACGCACCTCATATTTTTTTTTTTTTTCTAATCTACACGCGCTCAAGGGATTATGATTACCTTTTAAATGTTTGAACACAGCGCGGGCGTGAAGTTAAGGAAGAGAAAGAAGGATAGGAAAGATGTGTGGCACGATGTTCTGAGACTGAAGGTTGTTGTCTCAGATATTTTATCTCCAGGGATGGCGGCTGAACTAAAGCGGAGAATGCCGTGTCTTCTTTCTATGTCGCTTATGATTCACATTATTTTATTCGTGTTCATCCTTGTTGGGTATACTAGTTTAACTCAATTATATTGTTGCACTTTATCTCGCGAACCGAACAATATAAAATATTATTATTGTAATGCAATTGGGTATTAAATTTACCACCGACCGACGCGCGCGACGCAAACAACTTAACTACGATAATTTGTTTCTTGTAAGACGAATGTCAAGCTAAAGAGAATGAGAGAAAAAAAAAACAAACGAAACTATGTTCGAACCGAGTGCAACAGGTAGCGATTGGGATGCTACCACCACGACTAGCTCAGAGAAAGGGGTGGGTTCAACCAATTAATTATGTTATGAGATCGATAAAATAGAGTAATAAAATGATTGAATATTTTAATTTTGGAATATTTATTGCCGCAGGGGCGTAGTACCTGAAAGTTAAAAAGGGCGCCAGTAATTTTTTTTTGAAATAAGGAAATTACAAACCTTCGGAGCAGAACCGACGGTGAAAGCAATTTTAAAGAAGATTAACCAAATTTTTGTGCTCCCACAAGGGAAGTTAAAATTAATTTATTTGTTTGGGAAACCTTTATGAAGTATAGGGTGAAAACCCAAAATCTTTTCAATTAAAATTATTATACAAGTGTTATAATAATATGAAACAAAATGGACCGCTATTACTTTGTCCCGAACGAACAACAGATTTAATTAACGGGGTCGCGGGTCCTGCAATTTCAGGAAAAATGTACCGAAACAAAAGTCTACCGATATATTAAATATGTCTGATAAATGTAACCGAAAATCCGATTAATCCACAAAAAAAATGTACGAACATGGAAATTTAACACTCTACTTATCTGTGTCTGCCCAAATTCCTTCCTCCAGAAATGTTGACCTTTTTTTTTCTATCTTTCTTCCTTCGTGTTTTCCTCCTTACTTTTCCTCCTTACTTTTCCTTCTTCACTCTAATACTTTTTTCTTACTCTTCCTTTATTTTTTTTTTTTTATCAACAAAATTTTAATTATCTTTGAACTTTTCACAATCTGTCTTCTCTCGTTATCGCTTTCTCAAAAAACTCTCCTTTCTGATATGCTCTCCAGTTAAGAAGTGTCCGTCCAGATTTTTCGATGTCTCTTCGGACCTTCTTAACTTTTAACCCTTGTGCTTTCAGCCAATTGGAATCCGCGGATTTCAATCACGTCATTGTAAGCCACATTCAGCTAATTTGCTGAGATGCGCTCTCGTTTTTGAAAGCCAGCGGTCCTGCTTACACGCACACTAACCCTTGCTCTACGCTGCCTTCGTTAAATTCACCGACCGCTGGTTTTACTGCCAGGGGCGGCAAATTCAATGAACGCATTCAGTCATTTTCCCACTATTTTTTTTTGAGAGAAAGCAAAACCAAAAAAAACAAATCGTGAACCATTCAAAATTTCGATTACATTTGTCCCCTCCAAACTCTACATATAAACATTTGATAAAAGTAAAGAGAAAACTCACGAAGCGAATTATTTAATGACCAATAACTATAAACATTTCGGAGGGAAAAATTGGCAGCTATTTTCTTACGCGCGATTTACAAAAAAACTACTTCGGTGGACTTTTGTTAGATTTGGGGATTAGGGATAAGCATATAGCGTTCCATTTTTAACAAAAATCAAGTTTAAGTTAATAATCATTTTTAGAAGGTAGTTGAAAATCAATTGGGCACTCAGCCATTCTCTTACGAGTCACTTCTCACTCTCGGGGACTAATTGTCGCCCGCGCTCTTTTGGATCGAAACAGACCGCCCGTCTGTGGTGTTTTCATCATCGACCATCAACCATTTTATGGATATTAGTTAAAAATTTTGTTTTCTCAAGACACTGAGAGAGTGAACCGATGGCTGATGGACCAAGGCTGCCCTTCTCTCTCTCAGTATATTGAAACAAACACCTGTAGGGGGGGGGGGGGGAAGAATAAATGGAAAAGGTGGGAACAAGGACTTTGGAAGCTTGAAAGAGCGATTTTTGTTGCGGTAAATTTTACCGTGACAAACTCCACCCTTTCCTCCTCAGAAATGTGTTTACCCTTTTTTTTCAAAAAAGTAAACCATTTCTTACGGATGAACTTGGTAAAGGTACAATAAGGGAACCCATCAGGCCAAATATGGCAGTCTATTACAAAAAAGTAAACCAAAATTGAAGAAAAAAAACAAAAAAAACTTTACTCTACTAGGGACTTTTTAGACTCAATTATTTTCAAAATGACCATTAAAAGGTTTAAGATCTTTTGTGTGCCAAGTGCCACGATCTTTTCCGTTATCATCTTCAAGAACATACGTCCAAGGAGATAACCGTTTTCGGATTTTAAATGGACCGACGTATTTCGGTGCTAGTTTTGCCGCATAATAATTTGCCGCGTTCGACAAATCGAAATTCCTGCGCCATACAACATCATTTGGAAGATATTGAATATCTCTCCTTCTAAGGTTGTAGGCCTCTGCAGATTTCTTGGATGCTGTTTTGAGTTTAGCAGCTATATCTGACCTAAGTATCCTAAACCTTTCTCCTATATTACGTTCTGATTCTACCCTCTGATTTTCTACAACCTGATCACTAATTCCTATTCTTTCTTTACCACTAGTAGACATTTCTTTGCCAAAGTTGGCATAATAAGGCGAAACTCCTAATACTTCATGTTGAGAAGTGCGTATAGCACACGCTACTTTAGCTAATTGAGAATCCCAAGATCGATGATTCTCTGAAACATATGATCTCAACGTTGTCTTGATAATTTGATTGATTCTCTACGCGGGGTTAGCCTGAGGATGGTAATGTGGCGTAAATCTAATTTCCGATGAATATTCCTCACAAAGTACCCTAAGTTCTCTACTTCTAAATTGAGGACCATTGTCGCAAATGACAAATTTTGGGACTCCAAATAACAAGAACACATTGTCTTCTAATTCCTTGCACACCGCCTTTGCAGTGGCAGACCTTAACGCAAACAACAAAGGAAATTTCGTAAGGTAATCTACTACTGTTAAGATATACATATATCCTCTACTCGACTTAGGTAAGGGCCCTACTAAATCCACACTTACCATCTCCCACGGAGAAGAAACTCCTATTCTTTCTGTCATTAGACCGGCTGGCTTATCGTTGACTGGTTTCATTTGTTGACAAATCCTACATTTTCTAACATAATTTGTAATATCTTTTCTCATTTTTGGCCAATAGTATTTAGCTCCTACTCTCGCGAACGTTTTTCTAACTCCCATGTGTCCAGCTAACGGACTATCATGGCTATCTTTTAAAATTCCTAACCTATCACTTTTGCCTACCACTAACTTCCACTCTTCATTGTTCTCATGAACGACTATATGTGTCGATTTGACAAATTTATATAGGCGCCCACCCTCGACTCTCCAAGCTGGGTAATTTAATGGATTCGACTCAACAGCTGAAATCATTTTTGCCACCCAAGGGTCTAAATCCTCATCCGAAATCCCAGCCACTACTGGAACTCCCCGAGATAACATGTCCGGCACGACATGATCTTTGCCCTTACGGTGAATGATTTTAAAATCGAACTGCTGAAGCCGTACCGCCCAGCGCGCTAATCTTCCTTGTGGGTCCTTGAGATTACTCAACCAAACAAGTGAGTAATGATCTGTTATGACCGTGAATCGAACTCCTTCGATGTACGGTCGCAACTTCTCAACTGCCCATAAAACTGCTAAACACTCTTTCTCCGTAGTGGAGTAGTTCCTCTCGTTCCTATTCAAAGACCTACTTAAGTAACAAATTACCTTTTCCCCCTCCTCAAAAGTCTGTGTAAGAACGGCCCCGATGCCGTAATCAGAAGCGTCTGTTTGGACCACGAACGGAAGACTAAAATCGGGACATGTTAAAATTGGAGCCGTTATCAAAAATTCCTTAGCTTTTCTAAAAGAGTCCTCACATTCTTCAGTCCAGACGATTTGCTTTTCTTGAGCAAATCGGTTAAAGGCCTAACCACGGTTGCGAAATTTGGTACGAAGCGCCTGTACCACGAAACAGTCCCTACAAAGCTCCTAACCTCCTTAATATTTTTCGGTGCAGGTATCCTGACCATACTCTCTACTTTTTCAGGGTCAACATGTAAACCGTTTCTATCTACTACGTAACCTAAAAATTTCAGGGATGGTCTGCAAAAGTTGCATTTATCCCGTCCTACTTTCAATCCTGCTTCACGAAGTCTTTTAAGAACTTCTTTAAGAATTTCTAAGTGTTTTTCAAATGTATCCGTAATGATAATAATATCGTCCAGATACACGAAAACGAATGGCTCCAGCTCTGGCCCTAAAACGCTATCAATAAACCTCTGCCAAGTTGCAGGTGCATTATGCAATCCAAAAGGCATGCGTTTAAATTGAAACAAACCCCTACCCGGAACTGTGAAAGCTGTAAACTTTCGAGATTCTTCCGACATAGGAATTTGCCAATAAGCTGACTTAATGTCAAGCGAAGTAAGATACCTAGCATTCCTAAGCTTATCCAAAATTGCAGAAATTATCGGCAGTGGATAAGCATCCCTATCTGTGACCTGATTTAATTTCCTATAATCGACGCAGAACCTAAAAGTACCATCCTTTTTCTTTATTAAAACTATAGGGGATGCCCAAGGGCTGTTTGATTTCTCAATCACATTCTCATCTAACATTTCCTTAAGCGATTTGTCGATATGAACCTGCATCGCCGGTGAAACCGGATAGTACCTTTGTTTGATTGGTTCTGACGTCGTTCTAATAATATGCTCTACTTTATGTGTAACGCCTAACCCTTCTGGCATATCCCTAAACAAATCTTCAATTAAAATATTAAGCCATGCCCTCTGCTCATCGTCTAATTCAGACTTTTCTGTGATAGACGTGCTATCTATCGAAGCCACCATCTCCTGGCTTGAAAAGCTCCACATACGTGAACGAAGATCCGGGACGATTCCCGTTAGTGCCCAAAAATCCGCACCAAGTATCATCGTATGTGGGAGCGAGGGTATAACTAAACATTCTATCAAAACTGATTTGTCTTCTACAACTATCGGTAACCTAACTGTTCCTAAAACTCCTACACCTGCACCATCTGCTAAATGAACTTGCCTAATGTTGCTACTCTCTAACTCTAAACCTAAATCTTTAATTATTCTCCATACATCCCTACAAATTATCGTTCGCGAAGCTCCTGAATCTAAAAGACCTGAAAACCTAAACCCGTAAATATTAATTCCTAAATATGGCCGCCTATCATTCCCACTTGTATCTAACGCGAAACCTAGTCTAACCCTATCCACCAGCTGGTCTTCAGCAGGCGACCTAACTAATTGCGACGGCGCTCTTGACCTGCTGGCCCAAGAGTCCGTTGTCCGTTTCCCGAACAACGTCTGCAGTTACGATGTGTGGTACCTACAGTGCCACACCCAAAACAACGCCTAGGAGCGGAACAATTATTTGAAAAATGTCCTTCCCTATTGCAGTTGAAACAACGAATGGTCCTATTGGGGGGTGGGGGGTTACGATCAACTGCAATTGTTGCTTCCTGAACTGAAGCAACATAAGCAACATCAGGCTCCAAAGCCTGCCTGTTGCGACCAGAAGGAGGAGGAACAAAAGACTCTACATTAGACCTGATTGTCTCTAACTTCCTACCCAACGCAACCAGTTCGTTGACTGACCTTATATCAGCCAAGCCTAACTGCGTCTGGTAGAAAGGAGCGATGTTTTTCATGAGAATAGCTAATTTCCTATTCTCACTCATCGGCTCAGAGAATCTTTTAAAGAGGGTTTGCATGAGAGCAATGTACATACCCATTGTCTCATCCCTACCCTGGGTACGCCGCCTGATCTCATCCAACAAGAGATCGTCATAATTGGAGGGCAGAAACTCCAATTTCAACTCCCTAACCAACTCTTGCCATGTTGAGATATTGTCCCTAACCGCCCTAAACCAAAGAAGCGCCTTCCCCGTAAAAAGATCTACTGCTGACCTGAAAACTCTCGCCTCCGACACTCCACGCGATTCTCTTAACTCATCAACCCTCTCAATAAACGAATTCACTGATGAGCCGCACCGCTCACCAGAGAATTTTATATTCCACTTCTCAATACGCTCAGGATTCCGGTCACAGGCGTCATCCTGTAGTTGGAACCCTGAGCTCGCTCGTTGGCCGACCTGTGCAGCTGGTAACGCACCCATGTCTGCTGTCGACGTGTTGGTTTTATTTTTCTCTTTTTCTTGATTCGCATCTTCACCTCCTTCAGTAAGAGTTGCCATCAACAATAACAACTCCCCCTTTATGTCGGCCACCTCGTTGACCTCCTCTGTCGATTCTGCTTTTGCCCTATTCATCCTACCTAAAGACCATTCCACTTTTGTCAAAACTTTTAAATATTCTGCAAACTTCGGATTTTTAGGAGGAGTTTTCAACAAATCCCGGATTTCTAAAATTTTTCCCCGAACAGATTTAACGTCTTCTTCAAAAGAAAAAGGATAATGCGGACTTTCCGATGAAATTGAACCCGAACGCTCCAAAGTACGCGATGCCCTAAGTGTCATCCGCATGCTATCTACCGAACCCTCCTTAAGACCACGGGCTCGTAACTCATAAACGAGTTCTTCTTTATTTAACCTATTCACATCCATTTTATCCTAACAATAATGTAAAATTCGAAAGAAAATATAAAAATATAAATAAAAAGCAAAAACAATCTAGAAATCAAAACGAAATCACAGTTTATTTATTATATTTTTCTTTTTAATTATTAATAACACGAGCCAAAATCAGCACCCAGCTGACTGTTAGGTAATATTAATAAACAAAGTCAAATCGAAAAAGAAAACAATAAAACAAAATCTGAAACTCGAACTGAAACAAAAGAATATGCAATATGTACCAAATATCTTCTATAAATTCTTATCACTAATCAACACCCAGTTGATTATTCACTTTGCACAAAAAAAAAAACACAACCAAAAGAAGGTAAAACAATTAAAAACAATGTTCCTTGAAAACACAATTGAATGTCCAAAAAAAAATCCAAGAAGAAATTTTAAATATACAACTCTATTAAATAGGTATCTGAATTCCAAAAAAAAATCGAACTCACTTAAAAAAACACAGGACAAAAAATGAATGCCACAAAAAAAAATAGAACGATGGTCACCCCAAAGACTCGAGTTATAATTCAATGCAATATAAAAAAAACCACAATATAATATTTTCCAATATACTTATATCCAACACGAAAAAAAGATTAAAAGGAAAATGTCAAATAAACCAACGTAGGTATGTATTAGGAAGAAAAAAAAAACTTTTAAACTGATCCCCTGAATCTGTATGTATGTAGGTATGTACGTACAGCTAAGAATAACCGAAAAAAAAAACTATGTAAACAAACACCGTAAGTTATGTACATTAACCGTAGGGAATTAATTGACGGATTTATAAAACTTTAATAGGTATAAAATGAAATGGAATTTAAATTATATCGAAAATTTGAGGCTTAGAAAATCGCCAAATAATAAATACAAAGAGAAAAAAGAAAAGAAACTTACTCAATCCGAATAATTTTACTTTTTTTTTCTGCTTCTTGCACACCTCCACAGTAAGAAAACGGGAACCACTTATGTATCTGTTTATGAGTAATATTCTCCTACGAGTACAACACCCACTGAATTTATTAAATTGATTATTTTTTCCAATTTTAATTGCAGCTGCAAAAAGAGAAAAACAAAAAAAAACGAAAGTACAAAACCAAATTAATTAAATTAAAATTTCCTTTAGACAATCACACAGTCTGTACACTTAGAAATTTTTACAATTTTCACCGCGCGGTTTGAATTTATAACACTTTTTTTTCCAGGCCCCACGTTGGGCGCCAATTTGTTGCACTTTATCTCGCGAACCGAACAATATAAAATATTATTATTGTAATGCAATTGGGTATTAAATTTACCACCGACCGACGCGCGCGACGCAAACAACTTAACTACGATAATTTGTTACTTGTAAGACGAATGTCAAGCTAAAGAGAATGAGAGAAAAAAAAAACAAACGAAACTATGTTCGAACCGAGTGCAACAGGTAGCGATTGGGATGCTACCACCACGACTAGCTCAGAGAAAGGGGTGGGTTCAACCAATTAATTATGTTATGAGATCGATAAAATAGAGTAATAAAATGATTGAATATTTTAATTTTGGAATATTTATTGCCGCAGGGGCGTAGTACCTGAAAGTTAAAAAGGGCGCCAGTAATTTTTTTTTGAAATAAGGAAATTACAAACCTTCGGAGCAGAACCGACGGTGAAAGCAATTTTAAAGAAGATTAACCAAATTTTTGTGCTCCCACAAGGGAAGTTAAAATTAATTTATTTGTTTGGGAAACCTTTATGAAGTATAGGGTGAAAACCCAAAATCTTTTCAATTAAAATTATTATACAAGTGTTATAATAATATGAAACAAAATGGACCGCTATTACTTTGTCCCGAACGAACAACAGATTTAATTAACGGGGTCGCGGGTCCTGCAATTTCAGGAAAAATGTACCGAAACAAAAGTCTACCGATATATTAAATATGTCTGATAAATGTAACCGAAAATCCGATTAATCCACAAAAAAAATGTACGAACATGGAAATTTAACACTCTACTTATCTGTGTCTGCCCAAATTCCTTCCTCCAGAAATGTTGACCTTTTTTTTTCTATCTTTCTTCCTTCGTGTTTTCCTCCTTACTTTTCCTTCTTCACTCTAATACTTTTTTCTTACTCTTCCTTTATTTTTTTTTTTTTATCAACAAAATTTTAATTATCTTTGAACTTTTCACAATCTGTCTTCTCTCGTTATCGCTTTCTCAAAAAACTCTCCTTTCTGATATGCTCTCCAGTTAAGAAGTGTCCGTCCAGATTTTTCGATGTCTCTTCGGACCTTCTTAACTTTTAACCCTTGTGCTTTCAGCCAATTGGAATCCGCGGATTTCAATCACGTCATTGTAAGCCACATTCAGCTAATTTGCTGAGATGCGCTCTCGTTTTTGAAAGCCAGCGGTCCTGCTTACACGCACACTAACCCTTGCTCTACGCTGCCTTCGTTAAATTCACCGACCGCTGGTTTTACTGCCAGGGGCGGCAAATTCAATGAACGCATTCAGTCATTTTCCCACTATTTTTTTTTGAGAGAAAGCAAAACCAAAAAAAACAAATCGTGAACCATTCAAAATTTCGATTACATTTGTCCCCTCCAAACTCTACATATAAACATTTGATAAAAGTAAAGAGAAAACTCACGAAGCGAATTATTTAATGACCAATAACTATAAACATTTCGGAGGGAAAAATTGGCAGCTATTTTCTTACGCGCGATTTACAAAAAAACTACTTCGGTGGACTTTTGTTAGATTTGGGGATTAGGGATAAGCATATAGCGTTCCATTTTTAACAAAAATCAAGTTTAAGTTAATAATCATTTTTAGAAGGTAGTTGAAAATCAGTTGGGCACTCAGCCATTCTCTTACGAGTCACTTCTCACTCTCGGGGACTAATTGTCGCCCGCGCTCTTTTGGATCGAAACAGACCGCCCGTCTGTGGTGTTTTCATCATCGACCATCAACCATTTTATGGATATTAGTTAAAAATTTTGTTTTCTCAAGACACTGAGAGAGTGAACCGATGGCTGATGGACCAAGGCTGCCCTTATCTCTCTCAGTATATTGAAACAAACACCTGTAGGGGGGGGGGGGGGGGGAAGAATAAATGGAAAAGGTGGGAACAAGGACTTTGGAAGCTTGAAAGAGCGATTTTTGTTGCGGTAAATTTTACCGTGACAATATGTTGTTAATGTAATGCCTGAACAACATGTAATGAGTAAACCAGCAACCCATTGATGACAATTTTTAGAAAGTTTTTAATGGAATTAAAACGACATAGACGACGGCAGGGATCGAACCTGTGATCATGAGGTTCACAGGCGAGCACACATCCATCGCGCCACGGCCACCCAGAAAATAGTATTCATTTCTTGAAATTATTTACTTAATAGGTGCGTTTTATTATCCACAAATCTATCTGGATCCGGATCGGGATCTTGCCTTGAAAATAAAACGATACGGATCTTAGTGACAGCAGTGTTATAAGTCCGTCTCTTTTCATCCTTGGGTTTTTAAATTTTCAATTATTTCTTGTCTTTTTTCTTTACGCTATAGCTTACACTACCTTACCATAAAAAGCCATATACTCGCCAGTGTAATAACTGATTTTTGGATCTTTGAAATAGATCCCGATAGAAAACAGGATCGCAAATTGTTTTTGTAATACATGTTAAAACTTAATCCAGATCCAGATCCAGATAGATTTGTGGATAATAAAACGCACCTAATGTTTATTAAATGATTGCATAAATCAACTCAATTTAAAGGCTTTTCACGTTTCTCCTACAATTAAGGGATGTTCTCAACATGTCTAGTTTGAGATGTCAGGGTGACGGCTAAGCCATAGATTTGCCATCCATACAAATTGTAAGCCTGTGAATATAGAATAAAGTCAGGTATAATGGACCACCAATCATATTTTTGTTAATAAAACACAAACGGTGTAAGTTTTTTTAAAGATATTTGAAGAAAAAATACATCAGTTAATTCTGATTAAATAAGTAGCAACAAAAAAATAAATTCACTTAATAAAAATATAACAAAAAACAAAAAGTTAAGTAACTCTAAAATGTAAGAAAAAAAAAGTGGAGGGTAATATGGACCACCTTGTCTTCAATCCATTGACGGCTATTTATCCAGTTTGGACTCTGACATATGCCTTGCCAAACAATTCACATATACTCGTATCAAAATCATCAACGGTCGATCATTCATCCTCATCCAGACCCGAAATTTCCTATATTGAAATGGTGGGTAATGTGGACCACTAGTCCAAAAAATACTCTTTTCTTCCCGTGGTCCATATTACCCGCAACATAATGTTTGGAGAAAAAGCAATTTTACAACAAAATGAAACTGTTTACAATAGCTTTATAAATAAAAACCTTAAAACAAATATTCACTTCTTATATTTAAAAAATAAAAGGAGAACAAACTATATTTTTAACTATAGAAAAAAGGGGAAACACCTACGACAAAAAAATAATCAATGCCTTGGATTTTCTTTTAAACCGGACATCTTCGTGACGCACTACTCCTGACTACTCAAACTATACTAAGTTAAGTTTAAGCAGGTCACGCACAATCGCAACCAAAAGTCTCCTCGATTGCATTTGTGTACGACGAGAAAAGCTGGTGGTCCATATTAGCCGAGTGGTCCACATTACCCGACTTTACCCTAACAATTATAAATAAATGAGTTTGTTAATTACTTAATTTAAGAAGACCAAAATAAAATTCAGTATCTATTAGGAAGTACTAAAAAGTACTTTTTAAAGCTAAGTGTACCTACACGATTGGTAGATCTTACAATATTGTAAGATCTTACAATGTCTGACAATTATCTACCAATGAGCTAACAAATAAGTTGTGTGTGTACACGGTTGGTACAAAATCTACCAATCTCTTACAATTAATTGTCAGAAGTTGGCTGACAATTCATTTTCAGATAGCCGGCTTAATACCTACCAATTAATTGTAAGAGATTGGTAAATTTTCTACCAACCGTGTACACACACAATTAATTGTCAGTTTTTGTTGGTTATGGAAACTGACAATTAAACCTTGGCTGCAAATTTTCTGACAATGGAAAAATTGTATGATGCTAAAAAACGAACATCTTACAATTTCTTCATTGTCAGAAACGTCAGACAACGATAAAAATTGGCAGGCCTGACAATAAATTGTGTGTGTACACGATTATCAAATACCTTACAATTTACCGTCTTACAATTAACTGTCAGATACATTTTCTGACAATTAATTGGAAGATTACACGATTGTCAACTAGCGTACACATGATTGTCAGGTTTCTTACAATTAATTGTCAGACAATGATCTAACAATTAATTGTCAGACAAATTTTCTGACAATTAATTGTAAGACTACACGGTTGTAAGACATTGTAAGCATGTTTTTCACTGACAGATCTGACAATATTGTAAGATCTACCAATCGTGTACACTTAGCTTAAGGCCCAAACGAACGTACCTAGTGCCATCACATGTAAATAGTGGCTTTCTAAATTGGCGGTGTGTACTACGCCTTATAGTATGTTTTAAGCAATTGACAGAGCCATCTATGACTGAGCTCTAGCATTATCAAACTCAACTTTAACAAATGCAAACACCCTTTTGAGTTCACCATATTTAAGAGGGAATTTTCTCTTCAAGAGGTAATAAAAATAAATATTAATAATTCATCTCTTTGCACTCTTAGAATTTTTCAACTCAATTATATTATTGTTGTCGCTTGATGGACTCAGTAGTCCGGACCGGATTAGTACGTCGGCAACACTCTCAGTCTCAACTCATTACTCATATAGCTGTTTTGATGTTGAGTATACACAATATTTTTATTCAGTTTCTCAAAGCTAACCAGACTGAGTGTGAGTGGAATTAGCTGTTTTGGGTTGGTGTTTTGCTCCGTTGCGATTCGAGTGTTTATGTGGATTGGTTAATTGTGTTTATATGTTTTATTTATGATGAACTAGCTCACAGTTGTGTTAAATGTTACCTGAGGGTTTGTTTTTAACAAATCCACTCGATAATACATTAGAAATGGAAATAAACTTATAAAATTGAGGAAGAATACCTCTTCGGATTCGTACAAAATGCAAATTACTTTAAAATTCGGTCGTGTTTGTTTAGTCATTGCTTGAAGTCCATTTAAAATAATTTTCATTAAAATATTGCCAAGTGAGATGATTAAGAAAAGTCCCTTGAAAGCGAAACCGAATCTTGCTACTATACCCACACAATCAAGTGGCACCGCCAGTGAAAATTGTTCAACGTCAACATTGCCTATAGCTACGACTACGACCCATAAACCTAGGTTCACTAGTGAAGAAAAGAAAATCCTTTACAGTTTATTCAACCAGTATGAATATGTCATCGATATCAAGAATCGCAAAAAGCAAAAGGAAAAGCACTCGATTCGGGACGCTTGGCAGGCGATTGTTGATGGTTTCAACGGACATCCTAACGTTGCGGTCCATAGAAACCTCACGCAGATTCAGAAATTCTGGTTAAATGCCAGGTAAAAGCTTAATATCGTCTTAGTACAATGGATGTGCTATATACTAAATCCTATTACTTTATAAATATATTTAAGTACGTGATTAGTTTATGGTTCTGTGAAAGTTTTCCAAGTGCTGAATTTCTCGATTATATGTATTTAGTATTGATTCTTCAAATAGTCTCTTTACTGTATATTTACGACCTTCCCTTAGATTCGATAGTTATGATTTGTAGTGCTTTTCGCCAAAAATTAAAGAAAGGTACCTACCTACAAAATTTCCGCACTGGAGGTCGAAAAAAATGAACTTTATTCGTTAATAATAGTTCTGTTCAACCAGCTGCACTGGACTACTCTGGGCAGAAAAGTGTAGCTTTTTTGTGTTCATTGAGAAATTTCTGCACTGACTTACTCTGATTAGCGTTCATTGAGCTGAACTAGTGTACACTAGTTCAGAATATTTTGCACTACCTTTTGAGCTAGTGCAGGTTGGTGAAAACTGTCAAAATAAGTTGATGTCATTATTCGATTATATTTTGTTAACGAATAAAGTTGATTTTTTCTGCGCTTTGTATTTTTGATTAAAGTTTTTAAATAATGTATAGATTAGATCCAACTTCGAGTGAAGGGCAATCTCTGGTGATTCAGTGTTCTCCAATTAATAAAATAATATCTTAATTAAATCTATGAATGTATACATAAAATAAAAAAATATAAAAAAGGTGAAGAGGAGGAAGAGGTTTTGTGCCTAAAAAACCAACTACGTCCTCGCAGGCACTGGGAATGAATTTCGTCCCTTTGCCATCTACTTCAGCGCAGGCATAAGGCATTTTATTTGCGCCGAATTTAATTTGTTTTCTTTTTAACATCTGACGTATGACGTTTTTGCTTGAGCTTGATCTGACAGTTTTCATGAACCTGCACTGCACTACACTACTCTACACTGGCTTTTTCCTGGTTTAACACAACTAATGACATCAACTGATTTTGGCAGTTTTCACCAACCTGCACTAGCTCAAAAGGTAGTGCAAAATATTCTGAACTAGTGTACACTAGTTCAGCTCAATGAACGCTAATGTAAGTCAGTGCAGAAATTTTCTCAATGAACACAAAAAAGCTACACTTTTCTGCCCAGAGTAGTCCAGTGCAGCTGGTTGAACAGAACTAAGTTTACTCTTTGAGTATATATAATATGGAGGGCTCGTTCCTATCCCTAATGCATTGTAGTACTTGAAGTTGTGATAGCTATGAGATCTGTTTAAATTGAAGTTCTCAATACTAATTATAAAATTAGGACTTCAATAATGCAACTCTGATTTAGGTATATTCCTGCAAAGGCATATCAATTAAATGTGAAATTAAGTATGTAGGTAGGTATCTACTTTGAATTTTTAAACTTGACGCATATTTTTTTTCATTTTAAAGCAGCTCTTAGTCAACTTTCAACTAACATCTTAAACTTATCTTTTTCAACAATATTGAATAATAAATATAAATTATGATATTAGATTATATTAGATTATAAGAACTATTTTAATATTGTTAACGTTAGATTTTAACGAATTAAATAAATAAATAAACATAAAGTTAAATAATTTTTTTAGATATTACAGTCAAATATTCAAACTAGATTTTAACCTCTATAGGTGTTTAAAATAAGATAAAGTGTTAATATTAAATTATAAGTTTTCATTATGTATGATTTTAAATTTTACGCACAAATTTATTTTTAAACCTTTTTAAAGGTAACTTACCTATTTTTCATATTAATAATATAAAATAGGTAGGTAGGTATATGGATATTTTAATATTTTATTCTTTTTTATCTACCTATCTTTTTTTATTTTTGTAATTCGTTCATTATGAAGTTATAAAAATATATATGAACATACATTTACATACTATGTATATATTTTTTTTTAATAAAATTTAATTAAATTTTTCTTTTCCAGATTGCGAAAGCAGTACCCCTTGAATGTCACAAAAGATACAAAACCAAAAGCTACCATCTCAAAAATAGTTGCTAGAACTGTTCCACTACCTATTAAATGTGAAACTGAGTATTCTCTTCTAAACGAGGATACATCTGGCACAACGGAAAATATTGATGAATATCAAGAAATAGAACATCAAGGAATATTAGTAAGCGACCCTCTAGCTATTGAAATTGAACAATTAGATGAATCTACAGAAGCTGTTCAAACTCAGCAGGAAAATCAAGACAAAATCCAACAGCAGAAGCACAAAACTACAATCAATCAAACGCAGCAGCAAATAAATGTTGATCATATTAGTGCTGACAAACTTACACTTAACGACTTACTTCAGTTTAAGAACGTTCGCCCAAAAGAAGATATAATTTTTGAAATTAAGCAACCAGACGGAAGAACCATCACTCTTCCGTCGCCAAATCGAATCACTGTTCCTCGCAAGGAGAGCACATATAATCAAGTTATTGGTGAAATAAAGGGTCAGCCACATCTTCAAGTTCAACATTATCAAGCACCTCTGCAAATCACACAACAACAAATTGAGCAACAATACAACGCGGTGAACTCAACATATTACACTTATGCAACAAAAAGTCAACCACATGCGAGCACATCGTCAAATGCTACTGATATCGATATTGGAAACTCAAAGGTCCTAGTTGGTTCAGACTCTTTTGAGGATAAATTCAACTATTTCAAGTTGAAAGAAATAGAACTTCGGCACAAAGAGGTTAAACTTCTATCAGAACAGAAGCGTATTGAATTATCTAAAATGCAGGAAGAGCTGCGACACAAACAAGAAATGCATCGGTTGCAAGTAGAAGAAATGCAAATTAAATTAAGAATTTTATGCGAAGAAGAAAAACAGTTGATAATTAAAGCAAGTTAGTTTGTAAAAGTTTCTTATTTTTTAATTACAAAATTTGTAGGATTCACATAATAGGTGCGTTTCATTATTCACAAATCTATCTGGATCCGGATCTGGATCTTCCCTTGAAAATAAAACGATACGGATCTTAGTGACAGCAGTGTTATAAATCCGTCTCTTTTTATCCTTGGGTTTGTAAATTTTCAATTATTTCTTGTCTTTTTTCTTTACACTATCACTATTTCTTTACATAAAAAGCCATCTACTCGCCAGTGTAATAACTGATTTTTGGATCTTTGAAATAGATCCCGATAGAAAACAGGATCCCAAATTGCTTTTGTAATACATGTTAAAACTTAATCCAGATCCGGATCCAGATAGATTTGTGAATAATAAAACGCACCTAATATCAATTCAGCAATTTGTTACTAGTTCAACAAATTGCAGTACAAAAAATAGAAGTGAATTAGACCTGAAATTTAACACTTTCTGTTACATTTTGCTATGCAATTGGCGCAAATTAGAGGCCATTAAGGTTCTTAGAGGGCCTTAACCTAGTAACTACTTACAACTCTCAAAAATTCCTGTGTGCGTGATAGCAGAATAGAGGCGACCTACAATTTTCTTCCGATTCTGAACGGCTAATGAGAAGCACTTTTCATGACAATAGATACTCCTGGAAGATTTGGCAGTTCCTCGAAAGAGGCAGTACACCCCTGAAACTGCTTGCCAGGTCTTTGTATTCTTGTTAAAGCTATTCATCACTATGAACTAAAAGACACCGTTGCTTTTCAAAACAATACAATATGTTGTATGCAAAAGCACATGACTCAAATCTCCTGATATCATTGTAATCTTATTTCAAGATTTGTAGAAGATAATTTGAGTACAACATTTTGTTTTTCTAATTAAGTGTAAACGTATCTAGCTGCCTCTTTATTACACTGAATGATGCATGAATTTGTTTTGTTATTTCTACATAAAAAAGTGGAATTATTTGATTCTTGTACAGGGTGGTTCAATTAAAAAAAAAATAAAAGGCCAATAAGGCTCCAAGAGAGCCTAAACCTAGTGACTTAAACTCTTAACTCTGTGTGCGTCTTTAGCAGGAATGGAGGGGACCTACAATTTTCTGCAGATTCCGAAAGGCTAATGAGCATCTCTTTTCATGACTAGCAGCGAACCCAATGCCGTTTGCAGGTTAGTTCAACGCACTTACTATTATACTAAGAGTAATAATTCAATTTAAGTATACCTACCTAGTTTGACCAAAACTGCCATTTTAAGGCAGCCGACACCGCGGCTGAATAATTATAAAAAGGTACCTACCCGATAATCTACATACAAATATTTCTAAGTCATATCAAAACAGTTTGAATAGTTTTAATTAATTAGATCAATAAAGTTTTCAAAAACAATTCCACCACACTCTTTAAAATGTAATCAAGAATTTAGACACTTAGTGGAGTACCAGAGTATGTTCTAGTGACTAACAATTCTCAACCATTCCGTTCAGTCGAACGGCTAAGATGAAAGGACACTATGTTAAAATTCAAATATTAGAGTTTAAATTAAAAAGTGGCATTCTAATTTATAACATATAAGTACCTGCTATTTATGCGGATCTTGAGGGCCATAGCCCTCCACCATGGGTACCTATATTTCGGGTAAACAGTTTTTGTTTTCAGATTCTATTTTGGTACGGATGTAGTGAAGATGTCGATTATGCTGTGAAAAAGGTAATAGGTTTACTGATATTAAATAAAGATAATTGTATGGAAACAAAATAACTTAATGGTTTTTTATAAAATGTAAATAAATCAAGTTTCTGAAATTTTCTTTACTTCGAAAGATATAGGATATACCTAATTCTTTTTATAAAATGAGGAGGTTGCGAGTGGACGATTTTAGGGCGGTCAAATACTTCTAGCATGTAAATAGATATTTTTTAAATATACGAGCATACCCCTAGCAACTCAGGCATCTTAACTATACCTAATTCTAATATCTACATGTATTCAAGACATGTAAGACGTGTGCGAAATATAAATACCTACGTTTGTATATACATAAATAAACACTCATAGATATGTACATTATAATTTATTTGTATCTAGGGTAAGTGTACCATTACTCGTCCACCTAACGTATTTTCTTACTTTGATAGTTCGATAACAAACGTTTGGATATGGATCAGAAACGAGATTATTTTATGTCCGCAGAGATAGAGGGAACTGTCAAAGTTTGTATTGGAAAAACTTTCGACAAAGCTACCCGGTCAGTTAAATTAATGAATCATTAAAAATCAAAGATCCTTGATAGTTTACAAATGTGTCCTGCGAACATATTAAAATGTAATCTTATAATTCCTACTGCCGGATACATAAACTCCGTGCCCCAATAACCGGCTATAAACTTTTTTGTGCAAATAATGAGACAATATAGTGGCAAGGATACTGAAACTAAATAATAATTGTTATAATTCAAATTAAAGTTCAACTTTGAAGTGAGTTTCGCCCAGGTACAAAAGTGGGCTCACCAGTTAGATTCTGTTGAACCCTTCTAAGGCGCATGTCTATGTATACCGACCCTTATAAAATTTACAGCATTAATAGAATGTGAATTTTATTTTTCTAAGGGAATTTGATTAAATTAAGACACCTAGAATAACAATATCCGGTGGTCAGACTATTAATCAATGAAGACAATTATTTCTGTTTAAGTTTAGTGATTAAACTTAACTCAATTGAAAGTTCAAATGACCTCAACTTCAATTCACAGTCTATTGACGCTGTAAATTTTATAGAGTTGGTAAACAACGACCAATAATTGCGAAGCGTACGACAGCATTTAATTGATGAGCCCACTGTCGTACCTGGGCGAAACGGCCTATGGAGTTAAGGTCATTTGAACTTTCAATTGAATCAAATTTAATCACTCCACTGAAACAGAAATAATTTTCTCATTTCATATATTTTCATTATAGTTGTTATATAGCACTCAATTTTACCTAAATATAAAGTTCGTAACACAGTTTAAGAACGAACGATATAAAATTTGAAAAATTTATTTACTTTCATTTATTGTTAAAGCAAAAATTTATAACAAAATCAATTCACTCTTTATCCCTAAAACGTACGTTTTTAGTTCACTATCAATACTTTCAATCACAATCCCAAAACGCACGTTTTATTGTGTGTAATGCCGGATATACACTGTTCAAATGCATGACAAGCATATGCAAGTGTTTTGGTAATTTGGGGTTGAAGTTGCATATACACATATCAATCTTCAATCTTTTATTTTTACATCGATTCAATTTTATGCGAGTGCTTTGTTTTATTTTGTCTGTCCATTTCATTGTACAATTTTTGTTTACTGTTTTAATATTTAAATCTGTGCTTATGTTGTGCTGTGCTCTTATCTCTTCAACGTACTATACGCAAATGAACCAATAAATGCATGATCAATCATCAATCTAGCATATACACTACTTGAATGCAGGACGCTAGATTGAAAGAAAATCAAAAGATTTTGATTTTGCTTCAATCCAACATCCAATCTATACGTGTGACTTTTTCACTAATACACTTGTACATGCTTGTCATGCATTTGAACAGTGTATATCCGGCATAAGAACTCCAAAGTTTTTAATTATTTTTTCTGAAAAATCTGTTAAACTAAACAGGTTCTAATGACTGGCCGGACATTGGTATTTGGTACAACAAATGTATGTTGCACATAATAAAAGAAGAAAGAACAAATATACTTTATGTTTTATAAGCCTAATCCCATTTTTATTAAATTTATTTATTTTTAAGTGCTCTACCATAAAGCAGCTTATTAATATAATATAATAATATATGTAGGTACTCGTGTTAAACTATAGCTATTTCACAATTTAAATATACTTTTTCATTTTTGACTACATATTTATTTCATTCATTGTAGGATCTTACAAACTTTTAAACTTCTTACTTCATACATACCTCATGATAAATTTTAGTTCTTGTCACAAAACCAAGAGCAATCTCCACTCAACTACGCACAGTGCTGTAGATTTTGAAAGTTGTGAAGATCTACCATAATTGTGGTAAAGTGACAACACTGACTCGCAGTCATGAACAACCGGATTGCGATGCGATCAGGGTTCGGACTTAGGTTTTAAATTTTCGAAGTAGATACGGAAAAAAACTGAAGTAGATCTAAAATTTTCGAAGTAGTTTTAGGAAATTAAATTATATAAACATAACATATATAAGTAAATTCTGATTTCAGACTTTTAAAAAATTTTTAATTAAATATAACTATTTTAAAGTAAATTTTCCATCAACGAACTTGTACGAATTTTATAAATTCAATAGGTGGCTCATAAATATCTTTACGTATTTCTGTATTTTCTAAACTTGTTTTTTATGTAATGCAGAGTGATCAGCGCTGTCTTTAAATATGTATGTTGGTTTAGAATTTCAAGAGAATTAGATCATAAAAAAGAGAAGTAGGGAAGTAGATTAAATTTTTTTCTCAAAATCGAAGTAGATCTACTTCGATCGAAGTAAAGTCCGAACCCTGGATGCGATATTGCGATCAGCCATCAATTTTCATTTTCAGTTCACTATCACTATTCATAGTATTCATTCAGTATTCACTTATTCAGTTATCAACGACCCTTCAGAACTGTTGGACGTACGTACGAATTGTTATTTTTTTTTTTATGAACGGGAATTTCTATTCCAAAAGGAGGTTGCGCGCGCCTCATCATTTCTTCGAAATCTTCTGGTATTTATGTCGTTGTTGTGTCGCCGTCGCCGTCGTTGTGTCGTGGATTGCATTCTTCTTCTCCCCGGCTCGGCTTGACTCGCTATTCGTTTTATGATTTATCTCCTGTGAAAGAGTGAAGAGTACCTACCTAAGATCAATTTCGATTTAGTTCACGGTTTTTCTTACCAGGAAGTCACAATTTTATTGTTTTCCTATTTAACTAGAAAAAAAAGAAAATTGTGTTGTTTGTTTTGCTCTTCTCATATTTTGCACACATTCATTAAAAACTAATAAAACATCCGAATACGCATCTGTTTTGTTTTTGGGAACTGAGTCGTCGATTATAATCAAAAAGCTGCCGGCTGAATATAAATCGGAAAATTTGAGCGTCTTTCCATTAGAATTCGAATAATTTATTGATTTTTGTAGATAGGCGAGGTGGTTAGTGAATTTGGTGTGATCTAAACTGCACAAAACGACTGAGAATCCAAACAAGTGCGGTTGCCGTGTCTTACGCCCGCATATTTCCCAAAACGGGGCCGACCACGAATCGAAAACAGCCCTTTTTACGCAAAAAGTGCACATCTGTTCGGGAGTGCGTTGGATGTATTTTGATTTGAAAACGGTGACAAGCTGACAAGTGAACACATTTTTTTAAATTGTTTTGTATTTATAAAACTGAGCCCGTGAAATGGTTACAGACACCTACACACTAACAAAATGATTGTGTGAACATAGAGTACTTCTGTTTGGTGCGGTGCGTGGAGCGTGTAAACAACCAAAAGCAGTTTTAAACATCAAGAAAGAAAATAAAATAAAAAAAAAACAAAACCTGACAGAAGAAGAAACGGAGAGAAGAAAAAAACTAAAACATTTATCTCAAAACTCAAGCTCAAAGCGGTAAGTCCAGTTCCAGTTTCCAGGGTTCGGTGGATGTGAATGTGGATTGTTAATAAAAGAAAATTGCAGGTTAAATGCGCAGCACAAGCAATGTTACAAAACAAGATAGGTATAAGACATTACTTACTGTTGAGTGTTGAGATGGATTTCTGATTTCACATGATGTTTACTTTCTTATCTCAACTCAATCACAAATTAGACACATAGCTGGGTATGTATGCAGTACACAAACTCAGGTAGATTCCTCTTTTTCAACTTCTGTACCTGTATATAAGAGTTGCATCAGGATTACATGCATATGCCTGCATGTACATATTTGTATTGAATTATTCAATCAAAAATATGAACCTTATTTGAAAATTAAAAAAAAAATATTAGGTACCTACGATAAATCCAATCTCTAAAATTTTATAACCAGCTAAAGAGTTTGAATCGATATTTCGATGTATTTATCAGTTTGTAAGGATTTCGTTTTTCAAATACCCACATACCTACTTTGTAGACCATAGGTGGCTTTAGAAAGGAAAACAAATTTTTTCGAGTCAGTATCTGAAATTTTCAATAATTACCAACATACCTAGGTAGGTATAGATGCACTCACTGATTGCATGTCTCGAAATACTTCCTTAGTAAATGTTCCACAATAATAGATTTAATTTTTAAAAATCAGTCTTTGTTTTTGAAAGTAGGTATACCTACATTGTTGGTTAGGTAATTTTTCATATTGTAGTTTGCCTTTGAATGAATTTAGGTTATAGTTTTTTTTTTTTACTATAGGTACCTATCTAATCGTCGTTTAAATTTTATAATGTACATAATAATACCTATTAAGATCTGTTCCAGACTTCTTCTGCAAATTCTGAAGATTTAGGGCGAATTTTCTTTAAAAGCTGAATTTATTTGGCCAGTTGAAGAAACTGAGATCTCACAATTATTGCTCGGTCAAGTGAGCAAGACTTTCCAAAATATGTTATCCTCAGTATTTGACGGGAAAACTGTGAAATTTTGTTGAAGAATCCTGCAAAAGTTCTTTTATAGGTACCTATATAATTTTTCTGTAAATGCTTATGAACAAAATTCTGTTTTAGGCTAGTGAGCCATATTTAAGAATAATTGTTTTTTTATGGGGTTTTCCATTCTTAAATAAATGTATCAATTTATTTTTGATTTGTAAATGACAATAAGGCGTTTTTGGCACTTTTTGGACTCCATTGCTCGAAAAAAATTATTTATGTTTTGGTTAAAATTCAATTTTTAAATTTAAGTGTTTGTGAAGATTTACACGTCTCACAGATCGAAGTCCACAGAAATTGGACAAGTTTGGCGTACGATGGTAGCAAACATGGACCTTATTCGGAATTCCCCCCCACCAAAATGTTGATAAAAAACATCAAATTATAGGTATTTACTTTTTTTGCTTGCTTACGCATTACGGCGTGTAAACAGTGAGATATGTATGGGGGGGGGCATGCTGCCCCCCTGCAACGCTCCTGCTTGGGCAAGGTAGGTGCAAGGTTGGGTGTATGCAAGGTTTCTTTTGCATTTACACAATCTGGATTTAAAGAAACTGAATTTATCCTATGGCGTAGGTATATTAATTTGTTTATAGGTACTTCACTTTTTACCATACAAAAGTGTTTCTCCTCCATAATTTGATGTTTTTTATCAACAGCACAATTTTTTTTATCGGTTCATTAAAAAAAAAGTGCATTTTTTGGGGGGAATTCCGAATAAGGACCGCAAACATAAAAAGTGGGCCCACGCAATTCCGTTTGTCTGTATTTGCGTCTGTATGTCTGTACACAATTTTACAGCCTAAAACATTTTCCCCGAAACATTTTTTTCCCCCGAAAATTTAAAAGCTATTATGAGTTTCGCCCGAATAAAATTTCAGTTCGAATCAGGAGTGACAGTTCGAAAAATAGGCACGTTCAGATAAATGAGGTCCGCAATAAATTCTCCCTCCACTGTGATGGAAACGTAGAATGAAATGCAACCTCCAAATTCTCTGTTAATTAATTAATGAATTTGGGGCATCAGTTATTTGTCGAAATTACTTGCAATAGAGATAAAATTGTGGCTACGCTAGTAGCTCCACTCGTCGCTCCCAATTTTAATTTGGATTATCTGAAACGAATAATTTGCACACCTATTTTTAGACAGCTCGGAAAATGAACAGGCATTGTGACTTTGAACAAACATATATGTATATTAGTCCAGTCATTTTAGGTTTTATCTGCGGAAAAATTCCTAGTGAGCTGAATTTTTGTATACACCTTTATTACGGCATTGTAATGAAGATGTGAAAAATCGACATTGATATCGTGCCGGCTAAAAAAGTTATAGGGGTCAAAAGGTCACAAAAATCAGTTTTTCGCAAATATCTCGCGATCTATTGCTCAGAGGTCAATAAAGGTTATTATAAAAATTGTTTGTCGTAAAATTGTCTACAAAAAATGTCTCTTGCATTTTTCTGTAAAATTAACCGTTTTCGGAGTAGAGCGCTGAGAAAGCGAATATATTATGACGATTTTTTTTTTCACCTCGTTTCCTCACCACCTTCGAGGCAGAGCGCGTTTTTTTTACATGTTTTCCCCCTTCGGCATAATCCATGATATGTAATCAGAGGTTTTTTTTATTAACGAGTGAATAATTTTTTATTTGAATACAGAAAAATACAGAAAAATTAACTTTAGTATATAATTTTTTTTTTATCATTCATTATCGATATCTTCAGTTTCTGTGTCATTAACAATATTCTTCACTAATATTCTTCGTAGTAGCATTGCGTTTGGGTATATACCAAGTATATGAAGAGAATAGGAAAGCTAATATTTATTCCCAAAATAAAGAAAAAAGATAGAATATTAGATGCGTTCTTAGACATAGAGGGAGCCTTCGACAACAAATCCCACGAGGCACAACTTTTGTTAGGAAATGCGTACCCATCACCATAACTAGATGGAAATGTTAGGCACTAAAAATACTGTCACAAAAAGGACAAAATGTAAAAAAAAGTAATCACAACAAGAGGCTGTCCTCAGGGTGGTGTATTATCACCCTTGTTGAAGAGTCTTGTAGTGGATGAATTGTTAGAAAATCTTACCTCCCAAGGTATATTCTCCATTGGATTTGCTGATGATGTTGCTATCATAGCCGTAGGTAATCCAAAGAGGACTAACAATTACACGGAAATGGTGTCTATCTTTAGGATTATAAATAAACCCCTCCAAGACGACAATCATACCATTAACAAGGAATAACTTCTGCCACATATGAAACCTATCCATCTAGCTGGTGAAGTGATTGAAACGCAGAGAGGGGTAAAATATCTAGGAATTCTACCAGATAGTAGACTCCTTTTGAACAAACACTTAAAAGCTATAGTCGTGAAAGCCACAAAATCCCTAATGATTTGCAAGAGACTTGCAGGCAAGTCATGCAGATGCAAACCGAACATCCTTAGCTGGATATACACTATGATGGTAAGACCAATCATTACATATGGGGCGGTTGCATGGCACAAGAGAGCCGAATTATCAAGAATAAGGAAAGCTCTAGAAAAAGTCTAAGGGCTCGCGTGTATCTGTATTACAGGAGCAATGAGAACCTGCCCTACCGCAGCTATAGAGGTTCTCCTCTATCTATCCCCTCTACACGAGGCCATCAAAAGTGCGGCAATGGGAGTTATCTTGAGATCCTCGAAACAAATATCATCAAGTGGCACACTGATGGATCGAGTCCTAAGCAGAACAGTTTCAGATTTCTGAAACTGACTACCATATCATCGCAATATCACTGAATATTGTTGAAGTCACAGTGCAAAAGAATTCTGATGACCTCGACTTTGGGAGCTGTTCTGTACACTATTAGGTCGACGGCATACACAATTGCCCGAGTTAGACTACCTATTAGATCGCTGGTGTAAATACTGAATAGAATCAGCAAGTTAACACAGCTGAAGACCATTTTTAATATCGAAGATTGCGGTATGCAATTGTTAATGACACAGAAACTGAAGATATCGATAATGAATGATAAAAAAAAATTATATACTAAAGTTAGTTTTTCTGTATTTTTCTGTATTCAAATAAAAAATTATTCACTCGTAAATAAAAAAAACCTCTGATTACATATCATGGATTATGCCTACGGGGGAAAACATGTAAAAAAACGCGCACTGCATTCTACCTCGAAGGTGGTGAAGAAACGAGTGCATCGTCATAATATATTCGCTTTCTCAGCGCTCTACTCCGAAAACGGTTAATTTTACAGAAAAATGCAAGAGACATTTTTTGTAGACAATTTCACGACAAACAATTTTTATAATGACCTTTATTGACCTCTGAGCAATAGATCGCGAGATATTTGCGAAAAACTGATTTTTGTGACCTTTTGACCCCTATAACTTTTTTAGCCGGCACGATATCAATGTCGATTTTTCACATCTTCATTACAATGCCGTAATAAAGGTGTATACAAAAATTCAGCTCACTAGGAATTTTTCCGCAGATTGGGGTTTTAAATGCCTAAAATGACTGGACTATATGTTTGTTTTGACAATAATTGTCAAATAAGAATTTCATGACATAAAAGTAAATTGTTATTTTATAATAAAGAAACGATAATTATCATAAATATAGAATAGCATATCGCTACGTATATTGTCTGAGGAAGAACAAATGTTTGAGGAGCGAGCACTTCGAAGGAATTTGAGGCATCACTCTAATCCTTTGGAGATGCGTAAGTGTGAAAAGGAATGAATCCTTATTTTTTTTTTCCATATTTCATCAGTACTACAGGCAGAGGGTTTCTTTGCAGAGTGTGGGTACCAAAAAGGAGTTGGCAAAGACCACGATGTTGGTTTGGCACAATCCTCTTTTAGCCTTATTCTTACTTTTCTTCCACTCAAACTCACTCTTCACTTCTTCCAAAATTCGGCCACTTTCTCCCGATTTGCTTTGTCAAGCCCTTGGCAATTTCAGGATTCTCCTGCATTTTATTAAGCATTATATCGCTTTGGTCTCAATTTCAAAACATTATAAACTGTACTTGATTTAATTTCCAATGATCAAGACAAAATATGTAACTCTCCAAAGCGCGGATTGAACGATGTGATCTTGATGGTGGTCGCTAGCAGAAGAAATCGATTATTATAAAAGATCTTAAAGACTTCAAAAAACAATTATCGCATGATCTAATTAACCAAATATAGTGCATATGGGATTAGCGCATAATCGGATTAAGAGATTAACAATATGAACAAATTTCAAAATAACAAAAGTATTAAA
The DNA here is from genome assembly GCA_963931855.1 of Philhelius festivus. Taxonomy (NCBI): domain Eukaryota; kingdom Metazoa; phylum Arthropoda; class Insecta; order Diptera; family Syrphidae; genus Philhelius; species Philhelius festivus. The sequence goes on along the minus strand of OZ007556.1, from coordinate 139,942,606 downwards.
CAAAAACATAGGGCATTATATACCATGTTTGGCAACTTCAAAGGAAACTATTAAAATTAGTTAATTTTAATAAGCAAATTAATTCAAAATTAATGATGAAATTTAATAATTCATTCTCGAACAGTCTTTTTTATCGTTTTGCTCCTGCATTATAAAAAAACATGAATTTTAAATTTTGTTATCTTAAACAAATAAACAAACAACTTACATTTTTCGCCTTATTGGGCCTGCACACACGGGATGAACAATTTTTGGACCAAAACCGGTTTTAGTCTTTAGTCCAAGCACACACGAGATGATTTCAACTTGAGCGAAGAAATGTGTACATGAACCTCTTTTATATGTGTTAGTATTTCTATGTGTATGTTGTGTATGTGTTAGTTTCAGTCTTCGTTCATCCACGAAATTTCAGGTAGAAATTTTAGTCCGTTTCATACTGCGCACTTCGCTTCCCCTGCTCAAAACTGTTCTTAGTCCGGATGAAATAGTCTCGTGTGTGCAGGTCCATTATGCTCTCGTCCGCCTAATAAAAATATAAGTGAAAATTATGGCTCTAAATGGCATATCATTCCGCCCGAAATGATTGTTCACAATAAGGGGAATTTTTCGGACATGAATAATTTTTCGTGTGAAACTCACAATAGGCGAAAAGTGAAATGTCAAATTTTCCGGGTGGAATGTTGTTCGGGTGAAACTTACAATAAGGCTGAATATGTTGGAAATGAGTGAACTCTGAAGGAAATTGATTTAAAGATATATGAACTTTTTTTAAACGCAGTAAAAGTCCTAAACGAAGTTCCAACCAATTGTGTTAACTGATCAATTTCCGTTACCATGGGTTAGGGTAGACCAAAGTAAGTCTTTTCCCACATTAATAACGTAAACAAAGGAGATTAATCCTTACTGTAGGTAGGTATAATGATTTGTTTTTATAATATAGGTACATATACATACATTTACCCAAGAATCATATCCTAAAATGTCCTTGACGAATTGTGGGACACTTTGTAAGTACAAAAGCGGAAAAACAATGTAATACATAAGTACACCGTGAATCATAAACAATATTTGACAAATTCCCCCGCATCTGTATGTATGTTACACTTAACATATATATACATATCATATGTACATAAATACATAATTCACAAAATCTGTAGATAAATAATGGCGATACATTTTGAATAGCCTTTTGTGTTAAGGTATTGGTATGATGCTACTTAAGAATATTTACTAATTTTAAAGTAATTGGGTTTTCCATTGGTAAATTCCGATTTCTATTCAAAAATTGATATTTTTCACGGCAAATGAAATGTTGTTTGAAATTGATTTTTTTTCGTTGTATTCATTTGTGTCATTATTTTAAGATCTTGAATAAAGAAAGGGCTGGATCCATTTACCGATTCATTTTGAACTCGTTCAGTGATTTTTAAAATTGAAACAAATTAAACAAACCTAAACAAAAACAAACAAAATTTAAAAGCTGACCGGATAAAAATTGTTTTAGCATTAGTAGGTACATACATGTAGGGGTAAATCTGCGGAAAAATTTAGATTTGAACAATCGATTTTAAATTGAAAAAAAATCGATATTTTTGCGCAATGAAAAACAAAAATTGTCAAAATAGTCATTTTGACAGATCCAAATCAGAAATAAATTGATTTATTTTACCATTGGAAGACACCATAAGTGAACAGACTTTTTTTTTTGTTTGTAAAAGTCAAAGAGGCATGTGTACGACAGCAATATATTACTAATGAGCCCACTTTCGTACCTGGGCGAAACGCACTTTTGAGTTGAGTTTCCAACTGAATTTAACTCAATCACTCCACTTAACCCTAGAAAGTTAATCTTCGTCGATTAGACGAACATCATTTTTTCTTTTTAAAATTTCTCATAGATTCTTCATAGATCTTTAAGGAGAATAAAAAGTGTGTTTTTATTAAAAGAAAGGTTTGATAAAAATAAATTATTAACATCTACAAGAATTTGTTAATAACTTTTCGAAAAAATTGCATTTAAATTTTACTTCGTCGATTCGACGAACGATTACCTTTAACGTACTAAAAAATATGATTACCTTTCTAGGGTTAAACAGAAATAATTTTCTTATTTCATTCATCGTCGTAAGCATTTTATTAAAAAATTAAACTAAGTTTTGTTGCATTAAGAAGCGTTTTCGCTTGGTCGTCCGGAAGCATTGCGAATTCTTCTAAAAACGTTCGTTTGGCACGAAATGAAAGTTCTTCTTCTGAAATGAAGAGAAAATCGATTCTGGATTTCAAAAAAGAATCAAAACGAGAAACACTCACATTTTAAACGTCAAAATCCGGAAATGTGTTTTTTTTTGTTATGAATACAGTCGATGGCGGATTATGTTAAATCTAAACAATTTCTTTCTTATAACCGTATTTACTTGTATAAAAAGAATAGATATAAGAAATAAACCTTCTTATAAAAAAGAATGGGTACACAAAAAATCTCTATTATATAAAAAGACGAAATATTCAACGCTTATTGTTTACAAATAATATCACTAGGTTAGAGATATTTGCACTTACAGCTAGGGACAGAGAAATAGCACACTCATGACTTTACTTATAAAAACATAGTTTATTTCTAACAAACAAACTGAACAAATTAAATATTTATATTTCTCTATGGGGAACTCAGACTCGAAAGAGAATGGTTCCATTATGTTTTTCAGTAGGCATGTTTAGGTATGAAAATGTATCGATCCTTTCATCTTTTTCTACCAGGGGACCCACCCCATGCCAAGAAAAAGCTTCCTAGAGCATCACACTATTGTTTTTTATGGATTGAATATTAAATAAACCGTTTTTAATTTAAAAGTAAATTCTTTATGAAAAGATTCGATCAGGTAGAATTAAAATTAAAAACCAGTATTTGAGTTATACATAGAAAAACAAACTTAATTAAATTCTAAAAACTAATTTCTAAAAATGTAAAGGTGTGTCCACACCAAAGAAACATTTCAGGAAACATTGTTTAAAAAACGTTTATGAAATGTTTCCCATTTGTTTAAAAAACATTTAAGAAACATTGCAGAAACATTTCAGCAAAAATGTTTCTTTGGTCAAAGTATATTAATTAAAAATAAGTAATGAATAAGTTCAACACACACTTTCTCCACCATGTTTTACAGTTTATAAAGCGTATTTTGAGTTCTAAGCCTTTTAGGCGATGAACGGTTACACTTTGTTTCTTCATCCACAGCACTCTTTTCCAAAATTTAAGGTCTATGTTCTTATGAGTTTTGGCAAATTAATTTCGGTCGTAATGATGGGTGAGCATTTAAAAGGATCGGACTTACATTTCCTGACGATGGCTATGTCAAAGCGTTTTGAAGTCTTGGAAAGACTGGGCTTGCGAATTTTAATTTTTATTTTGAGTCCATGATCGGTTTCCATCAAGTTAATGGCATTGTAAACCATTTTTCGCGAACATTTCACTAATTTAGCAATTTCTGAAGGATTACTACTTTTTTCATGGAGCTCATCCTATCCTTCCTACTAATATTATAAATGTGAATGTTACGATGTATGGATGTTTGTTACTCAATAACGCTTGAACAACTGAATGGATCATGATAAAATTTAACACACAAAAAAGTTATAGTCTGGATTACCGTATAGGCTACTTATTTTTTATTATCAGGGGAGGGGCATTGGGTGGTCGAAACACCCCAAAATTATTTATCTCTACTTATATCTTCGTATTGCACTGAAATGTAGTACATATACATAAGTAGTTGCATTGAAATGCCATACTTTGGTGGTGCGGACCTAGAGGAGGGGCATTATTTGATTAATTTACCTTAAAACACTCAAAAAAGTTTTAAAAAAAATAAAACAAAAATAAAATTCTCCGAATTAAAAACAAAAAAAATTTGACAAATATTTGTCTTTGAACTATTTAAAATTTGAAATATTTAAACTATTTTAAGGTAAGTTAACCTTTATATGTGCTTACATACATTGTTATAGGATAGTTACATACGTATGTGATTTGCTCATTGTTTGTTAGTTTTTTCAAAATATCCTTCGCTTGGCTCCATTATCTTTAAGAAAAGGACTCGATTGGATTTATTGGTTTGCTGTTTTGTTTTAATCCAGGTACATGCATACGTTAAACAAAAATAACATAACTTCTCATGTTGAAAGGGAGATCAGTTGTGACAGTTCTTGGCTAAGCTAAACGTGTTTATTATTTCAGTGGTAAGTCGTCTTTTTCAAATAGAGCTGTTCAACGATGACACACAGAAGTAAAATAAACACCCAAAAACAACATTCCGTACTTCACACAAGATTTCCATTTACACAAGATTTCCAATGCAAGAAAAACTGAGCGAATCTACAGAAACTTTTAGACACATGATTTATTTTGAAAAACTTCAGTTGAAAAAAAAATTGCTTGCGGGAGTTCCCGCACGGGTACGCTAGTACATACATATATATATAATACTCCTTTTTTCAAGAGACAAATGAATGCCTCTGCCCATGTTTTGCAATCACCTGTTTATATTACTTACTTACTTACTGAAGGTGGCGCTACAGTCCGGGGTTGACCAGGGCCTCAACCAACAAGCTTCTCCAGCTAGCTCGGTCCCTAGCTAGCTGTCTCCAGTTTTGCACGCCAAGTTGGTTGAGGTCCTCCCCCACTTGTGTGCGCCACCTGAGTCGCGGTCTTCCTCTACTTCGCCGTCCCTCGGGGTTTGATTCGAAGACTTTCCGGGCCGGAGCATTCGGGTCCATTCGCTCTACATGACTAAGCCATCTCGGTCGCTGGACTTTTATACGTTTGACTAGGTCAGTTTCACTGTACAGCCCGTACAGTTTGTGGTTAAATCTTCTCCTCCACTCCCCATCTATGCAGACGGGACCAAAGATCACACGAAGAATTTTCCTCTCGAAACAGCCTAAAGCGCTCTCATCCACCTTCGACAAAGTCCATGTCTCTGCACCATAGACAAAGACCGGGATGATAAGGGGCTTATAGAGGGACACTTTAGTTGCTCGAGAGAGGACTTTGCTACTCAATTGCCTTCTTATTCCAAAGAAACAGCGATTGGCAAGAGTTATTCTCCGTTTGATTTCAGCACTGGTGTTGTTTTCAAAGTTTATAGCGGCGCCTAGGTATATGAAGTCCTTCACTACCTCAAAGTTTATATTACCGTAAACAATAAAAAAAAAAAAAAACAATTTCGCCTACGAGGTTCGATTAACAAATGAAAACTCAAAACTCAACTAACATGTGTCTATTTCTGTGTTCACTATTAATGTATTATAGAATGATTTAAATGACCAACAACAAAGATATAACTGATAACAGTTTATATTTGACTCTCTTTTGTTGTGCCAGTTGCAGAAACATACCTTAAACAAATTGCAACGATCATGAAAAATAACGGAAAAACTTTTCCAATTATTTTTCTTTCTAACTGTAAAAATAGAATTTATCCTTTATTTTGAATATTTTGAAATACTTAACCTTATGGAGAAGGGCGTTATAATTAGTGTCTTATGATCGAGTTTTTCTTATACGAGATGTTCTTGTATTCGTCATCCACTGTAAGCCAAACATTTCATCTTCTGAAAGTCATGATGATGAATTCATTGTGGAAGATTTACGAAAAGAGTCTACTCAAGCTAAAAGACCACAAGAAAAATTTCTGCAATTTATTGAGAAATGTTCCCCGCAAAGAGGATCGACTCTTTCAGATTAGTTTTAACCATGATTATAAAACAATGAAAACAACTTCAATTTACCATCTGTATTTGAAGTTTAAAAAAACAACCAAATAAAAACTTCAGAACACCAAAAAAGGGTTCCAGCTTGTTCGTTTGGCATCTCAGTGGGGCGAGTTTTGGAAGGTTCTTTCGGATTACCAAACGAAAACGCTATAAGTTTCATAAAAATCTGGAGAAAGTATGGTGCTTGATTCGATTATTATCATACTTAAACAGTGTTATCATCGTAGTAATTCGACTAAAATTTGGCGTTAATTTCTTCAAAATGTTCTGCTTTTTGGGTAAAATCAATTTCAAATTTCATACTTAAAACCAAACTATAATAATACTAATACACAGCAATTCCAAAATACGTATTTTGCGACTTAAACAAAAATTAATTCGAAAAGTAAGATAAGAATACAAAATTAGGAACAAAAGCTAAACACGTCAGCATGTTAGAACGTACGTATGTACATACCTACATCATTAAGTATTTCCAAAACCATCAAATTTGAAATTAATTCAAGCCTGATTAAAAGCATCTCCGATTTAAGTGACTGACTTATAAATTGCGTAGGTGGAAAAGAGGCACGGCAAAATCGTTTATAATAAAATTAAACATCTAACAACATAATAAATAGTTTAAATCGACGCGACGGCGCCTCTTTAATGCCTCTAAATTGATTATTTATCAACCAAAATTTCATGTTTTCGTTGATCCGTTGATTATGTTTTGCATAGATTATTATCGTGATTCACTTAACAAAAGTAGTTTTTAAATTCAGAATCTCACAAACCAAAAAATAGATACATTTTTTATTTGCACCTACATATGTGTGTATTGCATGTACAGTTTAAGAATGTGATGATGTTTTTAAATATGTGACCATTGCTCTTCAAAAAAATAATTATAATTATTTCAACCGAACAACGTATAATGTTTATACTTTTTGTAGAATTATTTGCATACAAATTTAGCCTTAAGTTGATTTCAAGCCAGAGCTTGTTTAGGCGCCGTTAAATATACAATACGTGAGGTGAAGTAGATTTTTTTTAATTTTTTTTACATGATGATATATATGATATGATGGGTACCTTCATTTTTAGGTAAAATAAAATCTTTTTTCTCACATCTTCTAGATTATATTGAGAAACTTTTTTTTTTTTTTTTTTTTTTTTTTATAATACACTCGCGCTCAAGGGTATGTTACGAGACCCTTATAATGTTTTAAACACAGCACGGGCGAGGGGGAAATTAGGAGGGGAGAGAAAGGAGGTGTCGATGAACACTGGTTTTGAATGTTTGCAAATTGAAATGGCAAGGGAAAACTGTGCCGGGTAAGTTATTCCATAATCGTGTTGTGCGACTAAAAAACGAATCTCTATATTTGACGGTACGACCAAAGTTAGGCTCAAGGGTGAACTGATGAGCATTCCTAGCGAAGCGGGTATCACGGGTGAATTGATAAAGAGGAGGACTGCAACTGGCTACTTCGAGTGAGCATTGCTTGTGAAAGAAGCGATAAAACAGGGAAATACATGAAACATTCCGACGGTGTTCAAGGGATGGGAATGAATCCATGATAGTTCTGTTTCCTATCAGTTTTAACGCTCTGTTCTGAATTCTATCCAATAAATGGAGAGAAGATTGTGCTGCACCTGTCCAAAGGTGTGAGTTATACTCGAGTTTTGGACGTATAAACGCCTTATAAATTGTAGCCAGATCAGAAGGGGTGAAAAATTTCTTACAACGATATAGAAATCCTAAGCATTTAGCAGCATTTTCGGCGGTCTCGATAATGTGAACATTCCAACAAAGATCGTCGTTAATACACATACCGAGTACTGAGAGCTTTTCGGTTTCTTCGATGCAAGTGCCATTTAAGGACAATGGCAACGATAATAGACAGCATTGAGTTTTCGAAGCATTAAACTCCACACGGTTTTTTGTACCCCGTTTAACAATGCTGTAAAGATCGGAGTTTAATGAACTTATCATACGGTACCGTTGCAAATTCACTTCCGAAGGAGATGGACGTGAGTTTGGGAACGAGTATGAAAAGCTGAGAGTGGAGTCGTCGGCAAAACAATGAAGTGGATTAGAAGTTTCAGACAAGAGATCATTTATAAAAATGAGGAAGAGAGTCGGAGACAAAACGGAGCCTTGGGGAACACCAGCATTTATTTTGTGAAGATCAGACTTAAAACCATCCAATACAACATGTATTGAACGATCTAGAAGGTAATTTCTAATCCAAAGAATAAGGGCTTCGTTGATGCCAAATGCACGCATTTTCGATAAGAGAGCCTGGTGCCAAACTCTATCAAATGCCTTAGAAATATCAAGCGCAATAATCTTACTTTCTCCAAAACAATGTAAAGATCTGTTCCACTCTTCGGTGAGATATGCCATCAGATCACCAGTGGAACGATTGCTGCTAAAGCCGTATTGCCGGTCATTAGGAAGCTTTCGATCTTCGAGATATTTCTTGAGCTGATGATTTATCAAAAAAATTGAAGTTTTTTTTTAAAATCCAAAAAAAATTTTTTTGAAAATTTGTATAGACAATTCTATTTAAGTTTTTGGGGAGCTTAAGCAAAAAAAAAATCATCAAAATCGGTTGTACCGTTTTCGAGGAAGTCCAAAACAAAAAAAAAATGGTTCCATGGGGGGGTACCCTCAATAACCATTTTTCTGATTTTTTTTCAACCATTAATTTGCTTCAACTAAATGAAATTTTTTTACATTTTCATTTTTTAAATCTGTCGGAACAGTTTTTGAAAAAAAAATATTTATAAAATTTCGGAAAAAATTCGTATGGCAGGTACCGTTATTTTTGGTCTTAAAAAAAAAACTAAAATAAAATGCACGACTGGGTCGCACGAACTTGCTCCTATGTAATTGACTAAGCATTTCAAAAATGAATGTTATTAGAGGAAAACTGTTCATAAGCATACAATTATTTTTTTAAATGACTAAAACAACTTCTGTAGTAGTTGGAGGTAAAAATAGGATGCCATGTGATTCAAGCAATTATGTATATGTTTATGCAAGTACAAAAATTATAAGTCTTTGTAGTGGTTTCTTAAAAAAAAAAGCTTTTATATACAAATTTTTTACTAAAGAGAGAGAGAGAGTAAGTGAACAGGTCGTGATTTCCTCCAAGTTCCATTTAAAAAGCAAAAAGTTTGGAAAAATTCGCAAATTATTACACTAAATCAATCACAAGTGCAAAACTGAATAAATTATAACCAAATAACATCAAAAAATCTGAGGTGAGTGAGTTATTATCATTGAAAAAACACCAATTAGTGTAGAACCCAAATCTGAAAACAAAACAAAGCAAAAATGCAACGGAGTCCACCAGTAACTGGAAATAATAAGCCTTCAGTCTCAGGAGCAAAGCGTAATTTGGGTCAAACTTCACCAAATCCTCCAGATTTTCCGACAAAAAAAATACACAATACAAACGAGATAATTTCAGTTGGAAATATGGCTATACAGGATCTAGGTTCATTAATCCAAGGCATAATGGTGACGATTTTGGATGAAAAATTAATAGACATGCCAAAAAAGTCGGATCTTGAAATTATAGGTCTAAATATTCAATCCCTGCAGCAAGATAACATCTCTTTGCAAAATAAATTGCAGAAAATGGAGTCCCGATGTATTTCTCTCGAACGGCAGGTTCAATGGCTATCGAGGAGGGCAAATGAGAGGAACATTGTTATGCATTTCCCGGCACAAAGAGGAATAATGGCGATTGAAAAGGCAAGCAAAACGTGCTTGGATTTACTCAAAACTGAAAATAAAGCTGCCATTTCTTCAGTGAAACAAATTCGGTCTGCAAATTCTAGTGTGGAAAATGTGGTTGTGGAACTGCAACTCAAAGAAGATGTCTCACGTATCCTTCAAGTCGCTAGTACATTGAAAGGCACGGGAATCTCGATTCACAGGGATTATCCAGCAGCGATTCGTGAAAGAAGAAGGCGTCTAGTGAAAATTAAACAAAACATCACAAAAAAAAACGGACAAATTAAAACTCAATTGCGAGATGATACTCTCAAAGTTGAAGATTATTTATTCTTTTTCGATGAAAATAATATTTTAAGATGTGACAGCGATGGCGGAATGCTTCGACTACAACAACTCCAAGGGGAAAGTGACAGTTCGTCGCTGTCAGGTGGACAGCTGATGGTGGAGACACAAGATCAAGCCAGTAGCTCTCAAACTGAATTGCCATTAAGGGGTAGTTCACATCGTTTTTAATTATAATGCCGTCAGCCAAAGTAAAAATAGTAATAAAATTAATGTTTGTTTAAGAAATATTTCAGTAAATATAATTGCATATAATGTATCAGGTTTAGGTAATAAGTTCCTTTTTAATGATTTTTGTGAGCTAATCAATTATTATGACATTTTTGTATTATTTGAAACATTCGTTGAGAGATATTTTGAAAATTTTGAAAATTATTTTAACAACCATAAGCTTCACTGGATACCAGCTACGAGAATTTCTACACGCGGTAGAGCCAGCGGGGGTTTTGTATACGGCATAAAAAAGGAAATGGAATCTTCTTTTGGAGCCCGATATATAATTGTGCTAGATAGAGTGTTAATTGAAGTTACGTCCGAGAGAAACAAGCTTTTCATTATTCCTGTTTATCTAAACTGCAACAATTGGGTAGATGATTTTTTATGTCTGTACAACTTCTTATTAGAGTTCGGAGAAGAAGATATCATGGTGATAGGAGACTGTAATGCAAGAGTTGGCAATACACAACTGCTTAATTCGGAAACTATACCAACAGCTATCCAGGAATATAGAGGTGCAGTTGACATGAAAATTGATCAAAACGGGAAAAAGTTTATTGAAATGTGTGATTCTATTGGATTATCATTATTAAATGGACGAACTAAAAGTGACAAGGAAGGACATTTCACATTTATAAGAGGAAATGCATGTTCAACAATCGATTACTGTCTGTTGCGCGGAAAATGGCTTGATTGCATTGATGACCTTGAAGTACGAGATATAGTTTATTCCGACCACCTACCAATCGCAATCTCGTCAACAATTTTTAAAGATGCCAGAAGATACCCAGCTGAAAATCGTTTACTTCCGAAGTTGAAATGGAAAGAAAACTGGTGCACTCGGTATCAATCTAAACTCAACCAAGAGCTGAGATCGTTTGGAGAAGATGCTCTTCTGCCCCCTCAAGGTACGGATTCCCTCACAACCTGTATATTGGAAGCGGCAAAGCCATTTCAATCAACGGGAAGATGGAAAGGCAAACAACCATGGTTTGATTGGGAATGCGTTGCAGCAAGAAAAAAATCATTCAAATGTCTTCGAACATTAAAAAACACAAGATGTGAAATTGCGAAATGCAGATACAAGGAAGCTAACTGGTCGTACAAAAATATGTGTAAACTGAAACAGAAGTCTTATATACAGTATCTGTCAAGATCTCTAGAAAACATCAAAGATTCTCGATCGTTTTGGAAAATGGTTAAGGTGCTTAAAGGTTCTACAGTAACCAGAAACATTCAAATTGAAGCAAATGAACTAGGTGCTCATTTTCAAAGACTTCTGAACTCCAACAGTAACTCTATCCAAATTGAATACGCTCTTCCTTATATGGATGTACCTTCTTTAGACAGGGACATAACAGTTCAAGATGTCAAAAGAGTATTAAACAGATGCAAATCAAACAAAGCCCCTGGTGAAGATCGTATTCCATACGAATTTTTCAAAAACGCAACAGCCGAATTTATTGAAAAATTAACGAAGTCGTACAATTTTATTTACACCAACGGAGAAGCTCCAATAAGTTTCAAGAAAAATATTATTTTGCCAATTTTCAAAAAAGGAGATGCCAGAGACCCAAGTAACTATAGAGGAATCTCATTTATGAATTCGGTAATGAAAATCTTTACGGGGATCCTCTTAGAGCGATTAACGGAGTGGATACGTGAAAATGACTTATTAAGTGAATTTCAAGCAGGTTTTAGACAAGGCTATTCAACGGTGGATAACATCTTCACTCTTACCAGTATTGCCCAATCATATTTAGATAAAGGAAAGAAACTCTTTGTATTCTTCGTAGATTTCAAGGCAGCTTTTGACACCGTTGACAGAAGATCTCTCTTTTTAAAGCTTAGCAACTTTGGCTTATCATCAAAAATCATCAAGATAATACAAAGCATCTACGAAGAAAATAACACGGCGGTTTGGGACGGAAGCAAACTCTCGGAATGGTTCCGAACGGACTCAGGAGTTAAACAAGGATGTCTTTTAAGCCCACTTTTATTTTCAATATTTTTAGATGATCTGGCTACGTACTTGCCTGGAGGAATTGATTTCAATGGAATCAATATCAAACTTCTTCTCTACGCCGACGACATTGTTTTATTTGCCCAGACCCCTTCCATGATGCAAATGATGATAAACAAGCTTTATCAATACTGCACTTTGTGGAATCTCGAAGTAAATATCAGCAAGTCAAAAATCATGATATTTCGAAATGGAACTGGGAGATATGCACATGATGAAAGGTGGAAGTGGCAAGACTTGGAAATCGAAAAAGTCAAAGAGTACAAATATCTTGGAGTGACAATCACACCTAAACTATCTTTCAAAAAGCATCTTGAAGAAAAATTAAAAGAATCAAAGAAAGCAATCAACTGCAACTGGAAAGGTATCTTAAGCAAAAAGAATGTAGCAGCAAGTACTAAATACAAAGTTTTTGAAGCGGTTGTGAGATCCATCATGTGTTACGCAGCGCAGATTTGGGGTGTCTACCAGCATGAGGAGGTGGAAAAGTTACTGCGTTATTTTATAAAGAAAATTTTTAGGCTTCCAGAAAACACACCGACATACATGCTGCATTTGGAAACTGGGCTGCCCCCAATGTATATTATCACATTGAGGATACATTTTCTGTATATCTTGAAAACACTAGAAATGCCAGACCAAAGACTACCGAAAATCGTAGCAAAGCATTTAATAAGCCGAAACCAACAGTTTTACAGGGAATGGTTGAGACTGGGAAACGAACAAAATGTTGAAATTGTGGGTGAAAGACTGACTCTGAGAACTAATCTGGAGAAGTTACTAATGAGGATTGAAGAACACACTCATGAAATGTTTAAAGTGCAAGCTCATCAAAGTGAATTTAGAGTAACCTATAAGCTACTTCATCATGATCTTGGAGAAAATAATTACTTTCACGATCGATACAGTTTGGATCAGATATCAACGATTTTCAAGGCCAGAGGTGAAATATTGGGTTTGAATTATACACCCCATAGGAACGACAGAAGTGAGGAATGCACATTGTGCAACTTAAGTGTAAGAGAGGATATCCAGCATTTTATTGGTATATGCCCAATCTTAAACCAATTAAGAAGAGACCATTGGGGCAAAAATAGTTTGACACAAACGGAAATTGTATCTATCCTAAACGGGGATAACTGGATGAAGCTCTACAGCTATTTAAAATTAGCGCTAAAATATAGAAAACAAATAATTGAAGAAGATTTTTAAATAAAACTTATCTGTATTTTATTATTTTATGAGGAAATATTATTTTGTATATACACAATTCTCTTTTCTTTTCGGGCTGACGGCAAAAGCCAGTGCTACTATTGTGAAAAATTGTAACATTATTTTGTTCAATAAAAACACATATTTCTATTCTATTCTATTCATACAAATTTTTTTTCGAATAAAAATTAAATTTACAAAAAAAAAAATATTGAGCCGTTTTCGAACTATTGAATTTTCCAAAAAAAAAAAAAAATAGATTTTTTTTTTCAAAATAAAAAAAAAATATTTTTCTTTAAGTTTTGAAATGCAATGTTTTTTAAACTTTTTAGAAGCTTCTCTCTAAAAAATTTCATTTAAATCCGTTATGCCGATAATGAGAAATTCAAAATTTTAAAAAATCGTTCTATGGTAGGTACAGTCAGTAATATCTTGTTTTCAAAATATTTTTTATTAAATTATAGACCTTACAAATTAATCGAAAGAAAAAAAAATTTAAGCAAAATTATCGGAACCGTTTTCGAGAAAAATACGATTTTCAAAAACCATTTTTTAACATTTGTATGGAGGGTACCGTTATTTTTAGGTAAAATACATTTTTTTCTCATATATTGTAGATTATTTTAAGAAACTTTTATTTATTAAGTTTTAAGAAAATCGAGCATGGGGTTTTCGAAATATTGAGTTTTCAAAAAAAAAAAATTTGAAAATTTTTTTAAAAATCCAAACATTTTTTTTTTGAAAATTTGAATGCACAATAATATTGAAACTGCGGGGGAGCCTTAACATAAAAAATATGATCAAAATCAGTCGTACCGTTTTTTAAAAAATCAAAAACAAAAAAATGGTTCCAAGAAGGGTACCAAAAATAATAATTTTTTGGAATTTGTTTTTCATTCATTACCTAGGTTTAACTAAATGAAATTTTATGAATTAAAAAAAAAAAATTGTGGGACAGTTTTTGAGATAAAAAATATTTATAAAATTTCAAACAAAAAATAGGATGGCAGGTACCGTTATTTTTGGTCTTAAAAAAACAAATAAAAAAACATCCGGGGAAAAAAACCCATATCTACCAAGTTTAAAGAAAATCGGTTGAGCCGTTTAGCTGTAGTGGAACAGACAGACAGACAGAATTGCGAGACCCACTTTTTTAGTCTTCGCTATCATCGTAATGTCAACTTTGATCAAAATCTCGAGTTCAATTTTTTTAACGAATGCATAACTTGCTTTATAGTACCTATAAGTCACAAGTAAAAAATCTACTAATTTTTGAAAGGTTAGCCAGTTTTTTAAATTTACAATTTCCATGAATGGAAATACAAAAACCATATTTCTGCTTCTTGAAGGGAATGTTATTGAAGCGATCTTGATCCCAATTTGATTTCAGTGGAAGCCCTTTGCGACTTTGTTATAATTAAGAATAGCTTAACCCACGAACTGAAATATAATACCGAAGTATATTTCCCTCTTGAAGTGGTATTTGTCAATTACGTTTTATACACTGCACATCCACACTATTATGGGAATTGTGTTTTAAATCACGCAACTTGAAGTACTCGTATCCTAACAGTAATTGAGTGCTTTGTTTTGCTTGTCGCGTAAGCGTGTGATAGATCCCGTTTTTGTTGAATTATGCGAGGAAATACAAAAATATTCATTTAAGATAATTTCAAAAGATAAATTGATTCCCGCAGGGCACTCAATCAACCTCAAGCGTGCAATTTGCAATGATGCGATTAACTTCAGAAAATTTTGTTAAGAAATTGAAAACCAAGCGAACTTAGGAACATTTATCTCTTCTTTCTTAATATTTCAAGATGCATCCTTAAATAAAAAGAAAGATTGATAGCTCTTCTTTGAGATTAAGATTGTTTGTGATGATACTTCACTCAAAAAGAAATTTTTAATGCGAATTTTGATAAGTTAAGTAATAATCGAGAGATCAAGAGAGGACCACAATCCATTTAGTAAGTAGGGTTGTTTGAATTGTTAAAATTTAATTTTCTTACTTTAAACATGAAATAAATCCGAAAAATCCAAACAGGTTGTATTTAAAAACCGTATCATATAGCTCGAAAGCATATACCGAGGTATTTTAAACGTACTTAGATCCTACGGATACGACATGTTCTTAAATCATTTAGCTATGTTAGTTTAGGTTTATACAAAATAAAGTTCTGCACTAGGTAGGACCTGCTTACATTTAGAATCCAATTACGTTGAGTAGAACTTACGACGAAAGATATATGTAACGTACAAATAAGCCCCAAAAATCCTAATAGATGGAGCTATTTTTAATTTCAATTTTCGTTAGGTGTCTTTTGAATTCTATTTAGAACGAAAACCATCGTAAGAAGAGGTCAAAACAGACCTCACCGAGAATCCTTGATGTCTGGAAAACGATTTGAAAAAGTTTTGGAATGCCACCTAATTTTTTTATTATTTTACGAACAAAAATTCAATTTAATTAAAAAAAATAATCAACAATTTTTGAGATATCGAATTTTCAAAAAAAAAAATGCTTTTTCAAACTTTTTAGAATCTTCTTAATATAAAATTTCATTGAAATCCGTTATGTCAATAATGAGAAATTTAAAATTCGAAAAAATACTTCTGGTTAAGTTAGCATTGGTCTGATTATCGCCAAATATATCCACCTGATAATTTTTGGGCTCGGTCCCCAGGATTTCCCAAAGATTCTGTTACAGGAGTGGAATGCAATCATTTCTTTTTTCGCTCTTTCCTTAGTAGTCCAGTCAAATTAAATTAATTAATTCGAAATATCTACAAAAATATTGCGTCGAATTTTTTGTTTGTTTCTTAAAGAGTACCTATTGGAGAGTGTAAATCCAAAAAGTTCGAACAAAAAACGCCCTTGCGTTGTCCGCCATTTTGAAAAAGGCTTTGGAAAGCTTGAACTCGATTTTCTCGGCTCCTATCATATATAGAGCTGTATTTTTTTTTAGGTTTGTACGTTAAAACATCTTCTTTAACTTTTGTTGAGAAAAAAATTTGAAACCTCTTTCCAAAAAAAAGTTATCGACGAAAAACTGTCGAGATTTTGAAGTAAAAAATGGTTTTTAACGTTTATCTCGCCTCATGTTCATCTGATCAAAAAAATACTTAAGTTGTTTTTTATAGATCACTTTATTACCTACATTTTGGTATATTTAAATTTTATGTGCGACAAAAACTGTAGGAAATATAACCTGTCAAAATGGCCAATATCCTGCGAAAATTAAAAAAAAAAATTACTCACGCTTGAAAATTTTCAAATTTGATTATGTTCATTATGAAATTTAAAAAAAAACAAAAAAAAAACTCTTTTCCACACTACCACCGAGGTAGAGTTACGGCGCATTTTTTTGAATGTGGTGTCCCCAGGAGGTATAATCCACGATTCAATCGTTTTCGTTTCTATTTCAGCCTATCGATAGCTCAATGTGGCATAGTTTTTTCATGTCGTTCTTATCTCCTTTTTTTTTTTGGGGCTAGGCATGCGGATATCAATGATCATATGGAGGGCTAACAGCTGTACCGAACCAAGTCATTTTAAAAAAATCCAAAACCAACGTCAAAATTTCCGCAAAATTGACCTCTATTTAGAGCTGTAATGAACTATAGTTCAGAACTATGTAGCTCTAAATGAACTATGTAGTTCATTACAGCTCTAAATAGAGGTCAATTTTGCGGAAATCTTTAAAATGACTTAGTTCGGTACAGCTGTGAGCCCTCCATATTAACTTTGTTTGTGCTGGGATCGTCAATGGTAGTTTCTTCAATGTTTTCAGGTGAGGAAAAGTCTTCACATGCGTCTTCATCTTCCAGTAAATTAAATTAAACTTAGTTTTTTTTGACGTTTTAACAAAGTCGCTATATCGCAAAGAATCCAGTGACCCATTTTCCTTCCCATTGAACAACGCAATAAAAACTTTTTCTCCGGCGGCTCCCAAAACGTTGCTATCAACATCGTTGGATCTGCATTATACCTCCTGGAGACCCCATATTAAAAAAAATGCGCCGTAACTCTACCTCGGTGGTGTTGTGGAAAAGAGTTTGAACTGTTTCTTTAAATTTCATAATGAACATAATCAAATTTGAAAATTTTCAAACGTGAGTATATCTTTTTTTTTTTTTTTAATTTTCGCAGGATATTGGCCATTTTGACAGGTTATATTTCCTACAGTTTTTGTCGCACATAAAATTTAAAGATACCAAAATGTAGGAAATAAAGTGATCTATAAAAAACAACTTAACTATTTTTTTGATCAGATGAACATGAGGCGAGATAAACGTTAAAAACCATTTTTTACTTCAAAATCTCGACAGTTTTTCGTCGATAACTTTTTTTTGGAAAGAGGTTTCAAATTTTTTTCTCAACAAAAGTTAAAGAAGATGTTTTAACGTACAAACCTAAAAAAAAAATACAGCTCTATATATGATAGGAGCCGAGAAAATCGAGTTCAAGCTTTCCAAAGCCTTTTTCAAAATGGCGGACAACGCAAGGGCGTTTTTTGTTCGAACTTTTTGGATTTACACTCTTCAATAGGTACTCTTTAAGAAACAAAAAAAAAATTCGACGCAGTATTTTTTGTAGATATAAAATACTAATTTGATTGGACTATAGTGTTAAGACTCCAGTTTAATTTCCTATCTAGAATCACACCAAGATACTTTGCCTGATCTGAAATCTTCAGCGGGGTGCCTTCAATTGAAGGTATTCTGAACCTTGGTATTTTCCTTTTGTTTGTAAAAAGGACTAATTCTGTTTTTTATAATTTTATTTTTAACCATCAGGCCACACTTTCTAGTCCATCTACTAACCTGAGAAACGGCTCTGTTCGCTGATAGTGGATAAAGGTGTGTCCAGACCAAAGAAACATTTTTGAAACATTTCAGAAACATTTAAGAAACATTTCAGAAACATTTAAAAAACATTTCAGAAACAGAAACATTTCTGAAATGTTTCAAAAATGTTTCTTTGGTCTGGACGCTCGCGATACATTTCTGAAATGTTTATGAAATGTTTTTCTGTTTCCCATTCCGAATGGGAAACTTTATTTGTTTCCCAAGCATTTACATAGGTAGAAAGTGCGTGAGTGGTTATTAATATAAATATAAAATGTCGCGAAAAGTGTGGAGCAACGAGAATGTTATCCAATTGATACAAATTTATGAATAAAAAAAGTTTTGTGGATCGACTCTTGACGAAAAATATTAAAAATAAAATCAAAAAAGCCGATTATAATATCTGAAATTTGCGAAAATATAAATTGTGATAAAGATGAAGTAGAAAAAACAACAAACGAGGAAAAAAATTACAGACAACTCAATCTGGAAACAATGGGAAACAAAGAAACATTTCAGAAATGTTTCACAAAGCGTCCACACCAAAAAAACAAATCAGAAATATTTCTGAAATGTTTCTGCAATGTTTCTGAAATGTTTCTTAAACAAATGGGAAACATTTCAGAAACGATTTTTAAACAATGTTTCCTGAAATGTTTCACTGGTGTGGACACACCTTAAGAATTTACCTGTCGCTAATAACGCTAGATAGTCAGCGTAGGCTACTATCTTTACTCAACAATGTTTCAGATTAAGGAGGATTGTGTTCATAACCAGCACCCAAAGGAGTGGTGAGAGAACTCCCCCCTGTGGAGTGCCCCTGGATGTCGATACTCTCATCTGTATCCCTGCCAGTTCCGAGTTAATTTGCCTGTTCTTTAACATGCACATAACCCAACCTATTAGGCGTTTTTCTTTTTTAGTTCAGTATAGAGCTCCGAACAGAGTCCGAGCATGTCGAGCATGTTCCGAACATCCTCTGAACCAAGCGTGCTCTGAGCGCTCTGATTATTTTTTGAAACACACCTGAACACTTAGCTGTCGACATTTTTTTTTTTTTAAATTTCCATCTGTCAAATGCCTGTGTTAAGCATTGTACTCTGTCTGCTCAGTTATTTTATTCTGAGCTTATAGAGCGTACTCTGAACACGCTCAGAACATGCTCAGAACGAAAAAAGAAACACATTTACGAAGCTCTGAACGCTCTGAACTAAAAAAGAAACACAATTTATTTTTTGACAACTCAGGCTCTGTTCTGAACTAAAAAAGAAAAACGCCTATTATCGAATTATCGATCTTATTGTCTACTAGAGCTGCCTTTACTGCTTTATTGTTCACGTTATTGAAAGCTCCTTCAATACGAGTATCAAGAAACGCAGCTAGGGTATATTCTTTATCGCTCAGTTCCTTCTCAATCGTGTTAACGACGCTGTGAATTGTCGTTTCTACACTCTTCCCCTTTGTATTGGTATGCTTAGCGAAGAGGAACAAGAAGCCATAAGGATTTTAAAACATATAAGGAGTATTTTAGCAGAAAAACATCCAGGACAGATAATATAACTGACATTTTTAGTCGTTTATTTATCTCATCAGATCCTGTTATTAGTCTTATGCGCTCATTACCTGAATTAAACCGAAAATCATTCGACCTGATGTTGTAAATTTGTTACAAGAAGAACGTTAAAAACTTCTGTTTTGTAGGATTAATTTTGTAAAGTATCTATCCATATTTGAATTGAATTTATAAACATTTTGGTTTACAAACTAATTGTTGTTCCTTTTTTTTACTTACCACATTAAAATCCATTTTTGAAAAGAATCCTGCTCTCCATACAACCTGCCCCAATGTGCGACGGCTATATATTTTCTTGGTATTTGCCTACAACTCTCGAAACAACTCTTTCCTCCGACGAATTTTGGAAGATTTTGAGATACTCGTATGTATATGACTTTGGAGTTTTACATTTCCTACCGCCAGTTACAACATGAAAACATTTGGTCTCTCGGTAATTGTCTGACTCTTTATTGATTGTACTGCAGTGCCAAAGTTACCGAACTAAAGGGTTTTTCAACAGGGACGCTACAAAAGTAGAGCGACAGGGACAGCAAACGACGCCATATTTCTTGCCGCTCTTTTGACATTTCTCTTCAGTAAGGTTTGCCATTTCATGATGGAAAGATATACGAGCCAACAACGAGTGGAAATTATTAAAATTTAGTACCGAAATTCGGATTCAGTGGCCTCAACGTTAAGAGCGTTACGTCCAATTTATGGTCGTCATAATCGTCCTAGCAGATCAACAATTGAGCGTCTAGTGGAAAAATTTGAATCCATAGGCACAGTACAAAATGTTCCCGTGCCAGTGAGACAAAGAAGTGCCCGTTGTGTCGAAAATATTGTTGCCGCTGAGGCTTCATCTGCAGAAAGCCCAAATGTGTCTCTCACACGTCGGTCTCGAGCGTTGGGCATCTCTGTGACGTCGTTGTGGCGAATTTTGCGAAAAGATCTTGGCCTACATCCTTACAAGATTAAGTTGACGCAAGAACTGAAGCCGTTTGACCACCAGAAGCGTCGTATGTTCGTGAATTGGGCTGAGCAACAACTTGAAAATGATTCGGATTTTCATCGAAAAATCATCTTCAGGGATGAGGCTCATTTCTGGCTGAATGGCTTCGTCAATAAACAAAATATGCGGTATTGGTCAGGCAGCAATCCACACGTACTCTGAATGAATGAATGAAAAAATTGGGGTATAAAAACACTGCGACCTAAAGATCTATTGTGTCCCCCATCTAGAACTGAATGAGGTTGGCTCATTACTACAGTTCTTCCTCCAAATCTGCTCCTCTGAGGAATCGAAGTATTTGGAGTATTTTAAGGGATGATAATTCACTCTCCTTTATGTGGTGCTTGCCCAGATAACTGTGCCTTTGATGCACGAGTGCATCACATTTCCCCAGTATGTGGTCGGGTGTCTCTTCGTGAGTGTTGCAGAATCTGCAGGTCGCGTTGCTCACTAAGCCAAGGATGTTGAGGTGTCTTCTCAACCTACAGTGGCCTGTGAGAAGCCCCGTGATTTTCCTGAGGTTGTTCCTACTTAAGCTAATGCAGTTTAGAAAACGCTGTCGGTTGTAGTCCCCGAGTAATAGTTTTGCCTGTCTTAGCTTAGGGAGTTCTTTCCAGATCTTTGATCTTTTTGTCTCCTCTTCTGTTTTGATTTTGTTTTTGATCACGTTTTCTCCTATTCCGCAGTAGGGCTCTGGCCCTGTAAGGGGTGTCGATGCACCTATTTTTGCTAAGGAGTCTGCCACTTCATTGCCCTGGACACCAACGTGGCCTGGTACCCAATGAAGCGTGACAGTGTTATTCATGCCCAGTTTATTAAGCTTAATCACGCATTCCCAAACAAGTTTGGAGCTTATTGTGAAGGAGCTTAGTGCTTTTAGTGCAGCCTGACTGTCTGACATGATGGCAATGTTTTGTTTTTTATATTTTCTATCGAGGTTTCTTCCAGCACATATGCCTATGGCATTTACTTCTGCCTGGAATATGCTAGTGGACTGTCCCATCGGTAAGGAGAGTTTAGTTCTAGGCCCAAAAACTCCAGCACCAGTCCCTTCAGCCGTCCTCGATCCATCTGTGTACCATTTGATGGTATTTTCTTTAAGACTATAGTTTATTGTTTCGCCTATCCAGTCTTTTTTGCAACTTAACTCCGTTTTGAAATGTTTTTCGAAGTTATATCTTTTGATCATACCATCTCTTGGGATGTCAATGAGGTTTGTTACTGAGGACCGGATTATCGAATCTTTTTCCCTGTTTCCAATAATCTTACCCATCCCAGTACCCTCCTTGGCAAATCTCATTATGGCTCCCTTAGCAGCATTTTCAATGACCACGTGTAGTGGCGTCAGATGAAGGATGGTTTCCATCGCTGCTGTAGGGCATGTTCTCATTGCTCCTGTTATGCATATACATGCAAGCCTTTGCAATTTGTCTAGTGATTTCCTAGTTGTGTTTTGTTCGGTTCTTTTATGCCATGCAATTGCCCCATAGGTAATGATGGGTCTTACCATCATGGTGTACATCCATCTTATGATGTTTGGTTTGCAGCCCCATGATTTACCTGCAAGTCTCTTGCATATCATGAGGGCCTTTGTGGCTTTCCCGACAGTTATTTCGACATGCTTGTTCCAGAGGAGTTTGCTATCTAGTGTAACTCCTAAATATTTGACCTCCCTCTGGGTGTCGATTACATCTCCCGCCAACCGAATGGGTTTCATGCGAGGTAAAAGTCTTTTACTGGTAAATGGTACTATCGTTGTTTTGGTAGGGTTGATGTTAAGTCCTACAGATATACACCATTTCTTGGTTATAGACAGTCCTCTCTGGACTATATCACAGAGAGTTTCTTCGTATTTCCCCAGTGCCGTTATAACGATGTCATCAGCAAAGCCAATACATCGAATCCCTTGGGAGGTTAGACTTTCTAGTAATTCATCAACTACAAGACTCCACAGCAAGGGTGATAATACCCCTCCCTGCGGACAGCCTCTTGTTGTGATGACTTTCTGGACGTTTAGTCCTGCGTATGCTTCCGCCGTTCTTGTACTAAGCATTGTACTTATCCATCTGACTATAGTGCTAGGAACACTCTTCCTTTCTAGAGCCAAATGAACTGCTTCGTGAGAGGTGTTGTCGAAGGCCCCCTCAATATCAAGGAAGGCGCATAATGCCGTTTCTTTAATATCTAAAGCTCTCTGTATTATATTCGTTAGTTCATACAGAGCGGTGTCTGTGGATCTACCCGCTCTGTAAGCATGCTGACGGTGATTTAGGGGTATGTTTACTAATACTTCCGATCTAATGAAGTTATCAATTACCTTTTCCAAAGTTTTCAGTAAGAAGGATGTTAGGCTTATTGGCCTGAATGACTTTGGATGTGTGGTATCTTTTTTCCCCACTTTGGGGATGAAAATTACCTTTGCTCTTCTCCATAGACTTGGTATGTACCCAAGTGCAATACTACTTCGAAGCAGTCTAATAAGATAGGGCATCAGTTCCTCTTTACCTTTCTGCAGGAGCGCAGGAAAGATGCCATCTACGCCCGGTGATTTGAAAGGTTGAAAGGTACTTAACGCCCATTCAATCCTATTGCCTGAACAGATAGTCGCAGCTATCTTCCAGTCTTCCCGGTTAGGCCTTAGAGGTATTCTCTCTATCATATTTCCTACTATTGGTAAGCTGCCTGGAAAATGAGTATTTAGCAGTAGGGTTGACCTTTGCTCCTCGTTTTCAGTGAAGCTACCATCGGCGTAACGAAGTGCCAAAGAGGTTAATGTGTTATCTTTGGCTAGAGCCTTGTGTAATCTTGCTGCTGCAGGTGTCGACGAAATGCCCTCACAGAAATTTGCAAAACTATTTCTCTTAGCTCTCCTTATTTCCCCATTATATTTGGTCAATTCTGCAGAGTAGTTATGCCACTCTCCAGTACTCTTTGCTTTATTGAAGAGCTTTCTTACCTTGGATCTTAGTTTTGACAGATTGTTGTTCCACCATGGAGCATCTTTCTGCCTTTTAATGGGTTTAAGGGGACAACTGAGTTCATAGGCCTCATTTATGGCCCCGCTAAACTCATTAACTAAGTGTTCTAACTCAAGGTTACTATTAGTCGTTTCTTGTGGACCTATTCGTTCAAGACTAGTCTTTAGGACGCTTTTGTACAGGTTCCAGTTTGTTTTCTTAGGATTCCTGCCAGAGGTGTTCTCTGTCAACAGGTTTTCTAAAGTAAACACTATAATTCTATGATCAGACATAGAAGGTTCGTTGGAGACTCTCCAGTCTCTAACTAATCGACTTAAGTTCGGGGTTCCAAACGTTAAGTCCAGAACTTCCTTCCTTACTCTAGTTACAAATGTAGGTGTGTTCCCTACGTTAAATATATCTAGATTTTTCTCGATAATAAAGTCTAAAAGGTACTCACCCCTTTGATTTGTATCGGTACTACCCCACGTTGTATGGTGGGCGTTTGCGTCACATCCAACCATAAGTGGTAGTCCTTTGCTGATGCAGTAGTCCACGAGCTTCTTGACTTCGACTGGTGGTATGTTGGCGTCGTCACCGGCGAAGTAGGCTGATGCTACAACCATCGTGCGGAGGTTGCCCTCGATGTCGATTTGGGCTTGTATTGGTACCAAGTCCCGCGTCATAAATTCTGAAAGACATATAAAATTTATGTTATTTCTTATCTTTATACATGCTCTGGGCGAGTCAATCCTCGTATCCCATATTAACTTAGAGTCCTTACATGTTAGGCCCCTAACTTGGCCCCCGTAAATCCAGGGTTCTTGGATCAGAACTAGCCCTAGGTTGTCCGCTATGAATTTTCTGGCTATGACAGCTGATGCTGCCTTAGCGTGGTGGATATTCACCTGAGCTAGCCTGGTTCTGATCCCGCGTCCAGACATTGTTTTATTGGCTAGGGGCAAATGCCCCTTCATCTGCAAGCAGATCATCCTCCTCGTCCATGGGAAGCGACTCGTTCAAATCGAATGGGCTAGGAGAGAGGTCAATGCCCTCCATCTCTTCGCTCATCCGACTTGCTTCGTTTGTTGCCAGTGATTCTACCTGGCTTTGGATGACTGCTACGGTGTCGGTGTGGGTTAGTTCGTTGGTCTGGGAGGGTTTTGGAGTATAGGAGGTTGAATGGGTTTGTGAAGGTTGGGAGGATTGGACGGGTTTGGAGGATTGGACGGGTGGGGAGGATTGGACGGGTTGGGAAGTTTGGGTGGGTTGGGAGGTTTGGGAGGGTAGGTTTGTGGTTGTGGTGGAAGCTAATAAGGGGGGAAGGGGGGTGTTGGTAAGCAAGCTGGATTGGGGTTGGGTTGTGGTTGTGGTGGGAGCTGATGAGGGGGGGAGGGGGGTGTTGGTAGGCAAACTGGATTGGGGTTGGGTTGTGGTTGTTGATGTGGTGGGAGTTATTGAGGGAGGGAGGGGGGTGTTGGCAGGCAAACTGGATACGGCCGTGGTAGGGATGGTGTTGGCTCCTCTACCTGCTAATTCCATACAGCTCGTCTTACTGTTTTTACGTAGGCCAGTAACGGGGATCTTCCCGAATTTGTAATGCAGTTGATGTCCTGCATTACTTATGGCCTTCGCTGACTGACCGTCAATGCTTATTACCAGGAGCTGTCCTTTGCCTTCGACCTTGCTCGACAGGATCTTCCATGCATTGACAATCATTCCCTCATTCTGGGCCTGGATGAGCGCGAGCGATTTTTTGTCGTCTTGCCCGGTGCTTCTTGGCAGAAACAGCGTGATGTTGTGCATTTTGGGGATGTCATCGCCCATACATGCCATCAATTCGCTGCCCTTCCAAGTACTCAGCTTGGAGGCTTTTTCCTTGAGCCAATCTGCCGTCTCTTGCCCAGCGCAGTCGACTAACAACAGTCCCGCCCTGAAGTGCACGCCATTAAATTTAAGTTTATGCGTCCAACCAAGGGAGACTTCCTCAATAATTGCATCCTCCAATACCGACAATTCGTCAGCATTGAGGGAGACCTGAGGGTACTCCCTTGGCAGAACCGCAATCCTCAATGTACTGGCCGCGCTCGCGTACGAGAGCTGTTGTACGTCGGCTCCGATTTTAGCGGTGCTTGTTCCCGCTGTGGTTGCTGGCGACGTTCTGGCTTTTTTGACGTCTTGCCTTAGGGGAGGAGTTATAAGGTGGCTCTTCCTCTTACCCTGTTCTTGGCGTTGTGCAGGTTCCTTATTTGCATCCGCCTTTCTCTCGTCTACTTTCTTCCGGGCATCCTGCGGGGACATGCCCTCGGCGAGGAACCGGAGGTACCATCTTGCACCTGCACCGCTGAGTCCTTTCCTATTTGGGTCGTCCCGGCCACCTGGCTCGCCCATTTTCGGAAGTGGGCCGTTCTTTTTTCTGGTTCGGCTGCTTTCTTTTTCTGGGTGCATCATTTTCGTAGACTCAGAGACAGCTTTTGATGGTGTCATTTTCCCATCACTGATTGCTTTGACAGCATCCTTCACCGGCTTGGGAGGTATTCTCCTCATGCTAGCTTCAGATGTGCCAGGAGTATCATCTGTAACTCGCCTGGGTGGCATTTTCCCCTGACTCGTTGTAGACGATTCTCCTTTAGCTGCCCGATTTTGCACTTGCCCATGAGGCTTTCTCTTGAAGAAGTGACTGATGTTCGGTCTCGAATCGTCACCACGGAGGTTAGACTCCATGCGATCCGCATACTCATTCGCGGTGACATCCCGCGGAATGTTGAATTTAGTGTGGTTTGAGTTGTTTTTTTTTGTTTTTTGTTTTTTGGCATATTGTTCCCACGAGTAGCTAGAGAAGGGTAGGTCCGCCATATCAGAGCTCCGCATGATATGGTAAGGTCATGGTTACTCTTCGATTCGACCTGGTGTCGAAGAGGTACCGTTAGAATACAGCCGGTATACCCCCTGGCTGCAAACCATCCAATAGGCACGGTTCACGTAACACCCTGGATTAGGGGGGGCAGTTCTTAGTTCGTAACTCCTCAAAATCACTACCGGATTGGGACTTCCCAAACCTGTAGGTCAGATGAATCTTTGAAACTTAAGCCTCCGCACCGCGGCAAGGTGACTACCACGCGAAGGCACACGTACTTTATGAGTCATCATTGCATCCCGAAAAAATTACGGTTTGGTGTGGTTTATGGGCCGGCGGCGTCATTGGGCCGTACTTCTTCCGTGAAGATAAAGACCGGCACGTTACTGTGAATGGGGATCGCTACCGTTCAATGATAACCGAATATTTTTGGCCCCAACTGGATCATATGGACTTGGAGGACATGTGGTTCCAACAGGACGGCGCCACAAGCCACACAGCGAATGTCACAATCAATTTATTGGAAACCAAGTTTGGAGAACGTGTTATATCACGAAATGGTCCTGTCGCTTGGCCGCCTCGGTCGTGCGATTTGACGCCGTTAGACTATTTCCTGTGGGGCTTCGTCAAGTCTATGGTCTATGCCAACAAGCCAGCGACGATTGATGAACTTCGTACGAATATCGAACGTGAAATTGCAGCAGTATCGGCCGATTTATGCTTGAAAACCGTCGTTCAGCGTCTGGACTTCTGTAAGCGTGCCGTGGTGGCCATGCAAAAGAAATCGAGTTCCATACATAATGGCATCGAACGTACTTTTACAGGAATAAAGAATTTCATTGATATCCAAAACCGTTTTTGTTTTATTTAAAAAAACTTTTGTACCGCTCTTATTGAATAACCCGATAGTTACTATATCTTACCGTGCAGATTAGCAACAACCTTTCCACGACAGTAGTTTGATCAAGTTTATTGGAGAGTCGAAACTAATGAAGATCTAATTTTGTATAGGTCAATTTTCATGCTGATAGTTTTAAATAAAGAAAACAAAACTTTTGTATACATTATGTACTAATGTATAGTTCTTTTTTATTTTCTGTGTAAATGTGCTTCCTTTAACAGTTTAAATGGAGGTAATGATGCAGAACAAAAAAGCCTCTCCTATCTGTTAATGTTTTCCACCCCGGAAATTTAGAACCATTTGAAAAAAGTCTAACAACATCTGCATAGTTTGTTGTAAGTTTTTACCAGAGCCACCTTACGTTTAAACCAGAAAAAAAAACTATCTAATTAGCTGAAAATGCTAATCTTTCACACTTTTTCAAACGACACAAGTGGGAACATTCAATGCTGAATTTTCATCCTCCCGGATGCAAGTTCTACGATCAGGCATAGAAGGCGACAACGACTCCAACACCAAAGAACATACTACATATTTTCCAGTTGAGTAGAGGTGGCCTAGTTTGGCTATGAATGATGATGTTGGCGGGAGGCGGGCGTGGCACAGAGTCAGCATGAAATTGTATCTAAAATTTATTCGTGCCAAATCGTCACCACACACATAGTCTAGATCTAAAATAGAGAACACATCAGTAAGCGTTGTAAGATATCTCTTAGCTATAATGTTGTTCTATGAATGACACATCATGAAAACACTAACAACAGCATGCATTTTGAAAGAGCATCAGCTCAAAACAGCCGCCACGAATATACTTGTAAAAGCGCGGGCGTTTTAAACAGGTGCGAGTGGGTATTTGGCAAATATTTGTTGTCGGTGCATCAAGTCTCAACGCATAAGATTCTTTTTTTATCTTGTCAATTATTTATGTATTTTATGTATGTTAGGTTTGTCACTTTTCGAAAGCCCAAGGAAACGGGGTTGTGTAATATTTAGTTTTATTTTAAAGTTTTTCTTTTTTTGTAGTGTATTTCGGGATATTGTATTCGTCTATTCGAGTATGTCAGGCATACGTTTGTACATAAATTTGGACCCACAATAATTTTTCTTCTTTAGATCTTAAAGAATGTGAATTGTAGTCAATAGATTTGAAAAAAAAAAAAAATACAATAAGTTATTACTTAATGAAGGAAAGGATCTTCGTTATATCGTGGTGGTGTGAAAAGTGTGTCAACGTAGGTAAGTCTATTTGGAAACCCTGATGCTCCATTTTATATGTTTGTGTATACATATATTTGAATATTGAAGCATTATGCTCTTCGTAAATCGTCAGCTAAAAAACTGAAACTGTCATTTAACGCGTAGCTATGTTCACATGTATATGTGTTATCAAGTTTCACAGTGCTATCCCAATGCTGTGGGTAGTAAATATGGAATACAATAAGACAAAAGTACCGGTTATGCATAGGAGGAAGTGGATATACAAACGTAAGATGCTCGTAAATGCGCTTAATTTTCCATGAACACATTTATGGTCTAATTCTATTCTTGGTAATAAATATGTTAGGAAAGTGATTAGGTATCATAGAATAGACATTTGAAGAAATAAATAAAAGTATATTTACAGAGTCCGTACCGTTAAGTGTTACCGATTCAAAAAAGATACTGTATTGTTTTATTTGACCATATATTTCACCGAATGTTTTTTTTTACGATTCACTAGCGCTCAATGGTCCCTTATTATGTTAAACACAGCTGGAGCAATGGGGTAAATTAGGTAGGAAGGTCGGTGATAATTGGTTGTGAAAGTTTGGAAGTAAAAAACCAATATCTGTGTTTAACGGTAAGTCCAAAATTAGACTCAAGGGTGAACTGATGAACATTCCAAGCGAAACGGGTGTCAGGAGTAACACGAGTGAGGAATGAAACTGGCTACTTTAAGAGATGATTGCTTGTGAAAAACACGATAACACATCGAAAGACATGCAACTTACCGACAGTGCTCAAGAGATGAGAATGATTTCATGATAGTTCTGTTTTCTATCAGTTTTAACGCTGTATTTTGGATTCTATCCAATACATGAAGAGAAGTTTGAAATGCACCCGGCCAAAGATGTGAATTGTATTCGAGTATCGAACGTATAAAAGCCTTTTAAATTTAAGCCCGATCAGAGGGGTTGAAAAATTTCTTAGACAGATATAGAAATCCTAAGAATTTAGCAGAATTCTTGGTGGTCTCTCAATTTGTGGATTTAGTATTGCAAAGTGGAAATGTAGTTTTCCTTCGGCTTTTTTGGTCGCTGTAATTTTCGCAATGAAACAATCAAGTTACATTAGTTTTCCCAATGTTTCGGCAGGGGTTGCTGCCTTCTTCAGGGGTACTATATTTACACAAAAAAATACAAATAACATTAATGGTTGATAAGTAAAGTAATAACACAATTATGAATACTCACTTAGACAAAATAAGAAAAATAGTCAAAACATTTATATTACAATTAAAAGTTAAATAAGCACTTCAAAGAATGAAGTTGAGTCTGTATGACTTGAACAAAGCACAAATTACATTTAGGAAGAAAGAAGAGAGCAATACACAGCAGAGATGTTTTGTGTGTTTTGTTTTCGATTCATGTTGTTTTTGTTGTTGAGAATGTGTAATGTTTCTAACGTGTATCGTTTTGAAACATGTTTCTCCGTCTGTAGGATTTCAACGCCTTCAAAGTTTGGAGAATGACCGTTTTCAATACTGTGACTGGCCAAAGCTGTCTTTTCGGAATTTTTAAGTTTTATGTCAGATTTGTGATTTTATATGCGTTGTCGAAGAAGTTGTTTTGTGGTTCCAATGTAACACAGGTTACAAGGTTCGTTTGCTTTTCCATTACAATTAATTTTGTAAATTACATCTGTTCGTTTGTCCTTATCAGGTTTCGTTTTGAGTTTTGTAAAACAATAGTCGAGTGTTTTGTTTGATTTAAAGGCAAGGCGAACATCTGTCAGATTTTTTGAAATGGATTTCTTGAAGTTGTCATTTAAAGTTGGGACGTAAACTATACTTTTGTGGTATGTGTTTGTCGGTTCTTCAGCATTATTTTTCGGTGGAATTTTCATTTTTTGTTTTGAAAGAAGACTACGAATTATGATGGAGGGATAACCGTTATCACTTAGTATTTTGGTGACTTTCTTCTCGTTGATGCCGTGGAATCGTACATCGCTTATTTTGAAAATTTTATTCACGAGGTTGGACGCGGTATTGATGATGTGTCTTGCTTGATTTGATCGAAAATTAATTAATCTACCAGACGCTGTTGGTTTTTGCTACCAATCGAACAGCAAACGATTTTCTTCACGATGGATTTTTACATCCAAAAACGGTATTGTTTTGTTGTGTTCGTTTTCAACAGTGAATTGAATTTTTGGATGGAATCCGTTGAGGGTCTTTAGTACTTTTTCTATGTTTCTTTTGTCCATGATCGCAAATATGTCAACATATTTTGACATGAAAACAGGCTTCTCTTCCATGTTAGTTAAACATTCATCCAAGACATAGTCCAAAACTAGATCTGCAACGATAGTGTGGTCATTCCAACAAAAATCGTCATTGACACACATACCGAGTACAGAGCGCTTCAATGAAAGTGCCATTCAAAAGCAATAGCATAGGGGTATAGTATATGCTTCAACGAAATTTAAGAGCATTAAGTTTTAGAGCATTAAACTCCAGAGGATTTTTAAACCCATTTAACAATGCTGTAAAGATCGGAGTTACCGTTACCGTTGTGATTCTGCTTCCAAAGAAGATGGACGTGAATTTGAGAAGCTGAGGGTAGAGTTGTCGGCAAAACAATAAAGTGGATTAGAAGTTTCAGATCATCACTAGATCATTTAAAATAAGAAAGTCGGAGACAGAACGGAGCCCTGGGGAATACCAGCATTTATTTTGTGAAGATCAGACTTGAAACCGTCTAATAGAACATGTATTGAACGATCCAGGAGTTTATTTCTAATCCAAAGAATAAGGGATTAAGGGCTTTGTACCAAATACACGCATTTTAGGTTATTGGCTTGATGTCTTATTTTCTCCAAAACGATGTAAAGATCCTGTTCACTTTTCGGTGAGCCATGCTATGCGATCAACATTGGAACGTTTCATCAAGAAGCTTTCTGTCTTCGAGATGTTTCTTGAGGTAATAGTTGATCAGCGATTCCATGACCTTGGAACGAAGGAATGTAAATGCAATCGGTCTATAGGGGAAGGGGGAGGTAGGGTCAACTTTTTTAGGAACATGTTGGACAGATGCTGTTTTCCATCTTTCAAGGAAGACTCCAAAACAGTAGGAGTGTCGAAAAGCCATCGAGGAAGAACACCTCTTCAGAACAATGGAATATACCATCATAACCAGCGGATTTGTTTATATCAAGACCTAGAAGGGTTCTTGCAACTGTATGAGTGCGGAGATATAGCTGGCCCATTGATTAATTTACGTTCTGAAGTACAGGCAGGGCAATGTTGCTGTCTGGTAACGTAGAGCTATAACATTTGATTTTTCTGAAGAGTTAGTTATCGGGTTGTCTTGTCGTTGTAGATATCATTTTGAACCGAAGATGAAGTTGAATTTTGTACGTTCTTGACAATTTACTAGAAATGTCTACTGGCTTTGAGATATTGTTTGCCTAAACGGAAATAATTTTGAAAGTGGAATCAGACAGCGCAACAATCTCATTAAGAGTTGAATTGGTGTCAAGATTTTAACTCCTATAAATAAAACAATAATTTGCTTGCGGACAGTAAATTTGAGTTTATGTAGTTAAAGTTATTAGAAAAATGTCCGTATTGGTGAAGGAGGTGGCAAGCAATATCAAATGTAACATAGACTAAAAGGTCGTAATGGCGAAAAGTAATAATATAAAGTTATAACCAGGTAACCGAAGTTCTGAAAGTTCAGTATTCCCACCAATCTGTGTTTCACTTAGTGCCAAAACAGCTGGCCTGTATTTAACAGAATAAGCGTGCACATTAAAATATTTTTCTTGTAACCCACGAATATTAAAAAACACAATACAAAAATCACTTACCATTTCAAAAAACACAAACACCCAAAACACAACTCTGACGATTCAAGTTGAACTGTGAAGTGAATGTTCTATAGATATTTGAACCCAATGATCTTTCGAAAACAATGCAACTTATGAAAATAAACTGGGTAATTCCTTCTCCCCTCACGCTTCTCCGTTTTCTTTTTGGCCTCATAAGGACATTGAAGGGCATCTATTTTTATTTTATATTGCGCTCATTTTACTTTAATACCCGAACTCACTTACTACATTTTATGGACAATTCTGAAGTATAGAATGGTCACGACGTAGCCAAAAACCCAGAGAAGTATGCAAGAAAATTTGTTTCGCTTTCTGATCTTGCTACCATCAATACTGCCCAAAATTTGAGTATAACTCTTAAGTTTATTAAAACATTTCAGTCCAAAACAGAGTCCTAAAATGTATAGAAGAAACATCCATTATAGACTAAGAGCCCGCAGCAATTTTTGAGTGTGATTGATAACAAAAAATAATAATTATGCAGTTTTTCCAAAGTCTAAATAATTGTGATACCAACTTTACCATAACTTCAAAATGTAGAGCTAAGCGCCCTGATTGCAAATATCGAGGTCCAAGCCGTTTTGCAGGCGGCCTCCTTCATGAAAGACATTTACAGCATTGTTAAACCGGAAAGCTCCCATTATTCGGTATGTGTGTCAACGACGAGCTTAGTTGAAATGACCACATCTTCGAGACCGCCGAAAATGCTGCTAAATGTTTAGGATTAGTATGATCGATGTAAGAAAATTGTTCACCCCTTCTGATCTGGCTATCATTTATAAGGCGTTTATACGTTCAAAACTCGCGTATAACTCACATCTTTGGGCAGGTGCAGCACAACCTCCTCTCCAGTTATTGGATAGAATTCAGAACAGAGCGTTAAAACTGATATGAAACAGAGCTACCATGGAATTATTCCCATCTCTTGAACACCGTCGGAATGTTTTATGTATTTCCCAGTTTTATCGCATCTTTCACAAGCTGTGCTCACTTGCAGTAACCCTTAGCAGTTCACCCGTGATACCCGCTTCGCTAGGAATGCTCATCAGTTCACCCTCGAGCCTAATTTTTGTCGAATAGTCAAATATAGAAATTCATTTTTTAGCCGCATAACACGATTATGGAATAACTTAGCCGGAACGGTTTTCCCTTGCCATTTCAATTTGCAAACATTAAAAACCAATATTCATCGGCAGCTCCTTTCTACACCCCCCACCTCCCTAGTTTGCCCAACGCCCGTGCTGTTTTTAACATTATAAGGGTCTTTTAACATACCCTTGAGGGCGTGTGAATTATAAAAAAAAAAAAAAAACATTTTAAAATATTTGAATTTAGTTGTACCTGCTTCGAAACTTTTCTAATAAATGTTATATTTCGTTTTTAAATGGTTAAAGTGATTTTAAAAAAAAAAATGTTCTACTGTAATAAAAATTCTATATAACCACTAAAACCAGAAATGTGGGCCAAACCCTCGTTCACAAGCCATTCCACCGCACCGTTTTTGCAGTTTACGGTTTAAACAAACAAACTGAATTAGTGCTTCAAATGAGAATACCTTTCGAAGATATTAAAGATGATTCCTCTAGATGATAATTTCACAAAAAGTATAAATCTTCCAACGCGTTCAAACTTGTTGAACTCAATCGCAAATGTCCAGTTTCCTACGCTGGTGGTGATGCAGTTTCTTGGAACATGAATGTGGCAAAAGTCGTTACATACGACAAATAAAACTAAAAATTAAAAACTTTAGCAGTATCCGGTTTGTTGCATTCCATGTTTCATGGTCTGCTCTGCACTAAGCGTTCAGTTGAACAGGTTATTGGTATTCGGCATCAAAAAGGAATGTAAACTTCGAAAGATTGATTGTAGGTACTTTTGTGGTTGAGTATCTAAACGAATCTCCTGCAGCATCCATCCAGTCACATTTGGATTTATTTTGAGAAAGAACTCTGCGAAAGCATAACCGATGATAATTGGATGGTTTCTCGATGGTTCCTGACGATCAAAATCAGAACAAAAAATCATACTTATGCCATTAAAGTAACAGTAGGTAGCAGATAATAATATAAATATGCATCACCTCAAAGCACTTGAAACATTAATTTATCCATTTTTTTTAAATAAAAAGATACGTCAAATTAGTTCAGAGTGTTCGCCTCGAATGTGAATTTTTATTGATGTGAGAATGTGCAAATTTATTTGTTTTTACTTGCGATATACATAGGTACTATAGGGCAAGTTCTGCATTTGAAAAAAAAATCGAACTCGAGATTTTGATCAAAGTTGACATTACGATGATAGCGAAGACGAATAAAGTGGGTCCGGCAATTCCGTCTGTCTGTCTGTCTGTCTGTCTGTATGTCTGTACCTCGATCTAGAGCCTAAGCCACTGGACCTATTTTCTTCAAACTCGGTAGTTATGGGTCTTCGGTGATTCCCTAGAGGGGAAATTGAAATTTTTTTTTTAGCTCTAAAACTAACGGTACCCCCCATACACCCGTAATGCAAAATCTTATTTATCTCGAAAACGGCTCTAACGATTTTGATAAAAAAAAATTAGGTGTGATATTATGGACATGGACTACGTTTTGGTAAAAAAAAAATTTGGGGCAAAATGTTATTAACGGTACCTGTCATAGAACCGTTTTTTTGATTTTCGACTTTCTCATTAACGGCTCTACCGATCTTAACCAAAAATTTTCAGCAGGAGTCTCCCTAAGTTTAAAATAATATTGTATATAAAAATATTCAAAAAATTATTTTTTGGGTTTTTGTGAAAAAAATTTTTTTTTGAAAAATCAATATCTTCAAAACCTATGAACGATTATTTTTTGAAATTATTTCCAAAAATCAATATTATTATATACTTAAAATTCGCATCCCACATTTTTTTCTTGAAAAATTTTAAAGAAATTTCTTATATAAAAAATTTATTTATTTAATATCTAATAAAACGATTTTTCAAAGTTTGTTTGCATAAATTCATACTTTTCTAGAAATCAGACGGCAATTTAATTTTAAATTCATGTTTTATAATTATAAAATGTATCTTAAACTCCAAAGTACTTTTACATAAGAGCAAGTTCGTGCGATCCAGTCGTGCATTTTATTTATTCCGTATTTAAGAGAAATTAAAATATTTATTATTTGGACTCTATGAAACAGTCTATTCCAAAATGTTTAATTAATTAAATTAAAAACGCTACTACAGTGAAAAAAAAATTAATTTACAAAACGGTGACTTGAAATAGCGCTCTACGAAATAAACCCACATGTGGCGCTATTTTCATTTTAAGCAAAAATATGACAAATTGGTCACATTTGGTCTATTACCTACGGCAACAAAATAAGGCACGCTGATCTCTTAAAAATACAATTCAGATAAACATAATCTTCTCTAGAAATTCAGCTTTCAAAATTATCTAATCGGAATTTGGGAACTGTAACTTTCGACTAGTTCCGAATTTTATAATTGAGGAAATAGAGGCGATTCGAAAAGAAGTTATCGCATAGAAAGCGGTTCGCTTCATTTTTCATTACATTATACATGCTGTCAGCTAATTGGTCATTGATGTATTAGGATATGGTTCTTGGGTTTATTCTAAGAACAAAATTGTTTTATTGTATGGGTCTATCTCCAATGCTTACATCACTTTTCGCAAATTTAAGAAAAGTCCTACTTTGATCTTCCTTGACCCATGTCAACGAAAATTGTCCAGTTAATACAAATGGTAGGCTAAGAATGCCTCGATAGAAAATCGCGGTCGCCACAAATTATGATCATGCACTTACTTGTGATTTTCTTGCCGCGCGATTATTTAATCACAAGCAAATAAAACACACTACTTTTAATGTGAGTGCACTCAGTTGCTACAATAAATAGCAACGATTAAGGCTAGGAACGCACTTGCGATTTTTTTTGGCGATTGAAAAATCACAGTAGCCATAAATTATTATCACCACTAACTTCCGATTTTCTTGCCGCGCGATTATTTAATCGCAAAGAAATAAAATACACTACTTTTAATGCAGTAGATAGCAACGATCAAGAAATTTTTTTTACATTAGCATTAACATTTACGCATTTGACATTCTTCATGTTGCATCGTTCAGTATGTAATTATAATGTCCGATACCGAGTCAGTTTTGCGCGTTGAATAATTAACCAGCTAATTACATTTCTCCTTGAAGCATTCAATACTCAGTCTATATTTAAACTATCTTTTGAAACTGACCGTTAAGTAACCCGCCACTTATAACCTAATGCAACCAAAAAAATTGTTACGTTTTAAAGTAGGCTTTAAACGTAACAAAAAAGCCACTACACAACACTTCCTAATGAAACCCATTTCAGTACTGACAAGAATTTTATTAAAAAGTCGCAAGTGCGTGCATGATTATTAAGATCCATTTGATCAATTTAGTTTTGCAACAAAAAAACCGCTTGAAAAAATAGAACTTGTTTCATTTTCATAATCGCTACAAATTTTAAGTCGCACATGCGACAAAAACCGCTTAAAAAAATAGAACTTGTTCCATTTATATAAATGCTACGATTTTTAAGTCACATGTATGTATGTGCATTCACATTTAACGCCGTGTCTTATTTCTTGCAGCTCAAAAATCGTGCGATTAAAAATCACAAGCCTTAGGCTAGGAACGCACTTGCGATCTCAATCGCGCGATTTTTTAGTCGCAAAAATAAAACACATGGGTTTCAATTAGAATAAACGCACTTGATACCAAAAAATCGTAATGATTTTAAGGTCGAAATTTGTTTTATTTTTCTAGCGATGCGATTGTCGGAAGTTAAAATGAAACAAATGCACTCAAATGGATATGCTCACACTTGCAATTTAAATTACTACGACTTAAAAATCGTAGTCGCAATACAAAATTGGCATGGACTCACTTGTGATTTTCAATCGAACAATTTTTTTTTTAGCTGGAAGAAATAAGACATGGCGTTAAATGTGAATGCACGCACATGCGACTTAAAAATCGTAGCATTTATATAAATGGAACAAGTTCTATTTTGTTTAAGCGGTTTTTGTCGCAAAATTAAATAGATCAAATGGATTTAAATAATCCGACACGCACTTGCGACTTTTTAGTAAAATTCTTATCAGTATCAAAATGGGTTTCATTATGAAGTGTTGTGTAGTGGCTCTTTTGTTACGTTAAAAGTCTGCTCAAAAACGTAAACAAAATTATTGAGTGCATCCGGTTATAAGAGGCAGGTTACTTAACGGTCAGTTTCACGATTGTTGAAAAGAAGAGAAACAGTAATGAGTGCAATACTCTAGAATGATTGTTGAATTCTTAAAGAAACTGCTGCAACTAGTTGAGGCCAGAATTGTCCATAAAAATACAAAATTCAATATCACCTGAGGAACGATTATCTGTAACATTGAGCTAAATAAAAAAAATCGTATGATAATTTGTGGCGAAGCGATTTTTTAATCGCCTCGACAAAAAATCTCAAGTGCAAGTTTGCCGAAAAACACATAGATCTTATAATACTTGAGAAAGCCTTTATTAAGTAAAATTAAAAAAAATGTGTTTTTGCCTTATTCTGTAAAATCTATGACTACAAAATTATTTTTTGAGGTTTAAGATAATTTTAATTTTATGTGTGCTTATAGCTACTGCCTCACTTTTAATGACGCTTCGAGAATACGCTCTTCTTATTTTCTTAAAGTCGCTATTTCTGTTGAATAAAAATGTTCTATTTTACTAATATGCTCGTTGTCGTCCAAGCTCCACTCTAGCAACCAGTTATAAGACTCGAGCCTTTTTCTAAATCATCGAGAAGCAGTGTTCTTAATGAGTACATTAGAAATTGTATTTCTGTTCAGCTTCCAAAATTCTTTTATTAGCCCAAGTTCTTCACATTTGTGGAGCTTCCGCGCATTTCCAGATACTGCTTCACTAGGTCTACGTCGGTTATGTTAAAGTTCATAGCATCGTTGTCGCGCACTAGTTGAATTTCCATAGAACGGCCCATAAACGTACATGATGTTTGCGTATTCTTGGTTTGTGTACAGGTATTTCAAACAGCGGTTTCTAAGAAACTCTAACCTTGGATTAAAAAATTGAACTGGTAAATTATTGTTTTTAAGAGCAAATGAACATGCTTACAAATCGGATATCTGAAGACCCTAACAATATCAATTTATTTAAACGTACTTATAAAGTCTTGTATATTTTCTAACAAAAAGTTTTAAACGTCCGAATGATAAAACAATATTATCAAAATAAGTGTAATTTAGTGCAAACGTTGCGCCTATTTTACTGTAGATGTGGTGGCCCTTCATAGTGGACTCTTTAGCGGTTGGTTGCCAAACTTGAGACGACCGGTTCGGTTATCAATCAGACAAGATTCGTATACGTCAAATGAACGAAAGATAGGCCGAAAACATCGCCGTCCATGAAAGTGTACAGTAGAACCCAAGGCATTCGATTCCTCGCCGTGCAAATAAACTCGGCATTTCGCAGACTTCAACTTGGCAAATTTTGCGTCGGGACTTGCGCCTACACCCGTAGCAAATCCAACTGGCACAGAAGCTCAAAGTTCTTGACCATATAGACAACGCCTTTTGTTCGCTGACTGGGCTTCGGAGCGGTTGGAAGAGAACCTAAATTTCGACCGGAAAATCATCAGCGGCGAAGTGCATTTTTGGATGAATGTGTATGTTAACAAAGAAAATTGCCGTGTATGGGATGACACCAATGGAAACGAGGTTCACCAGGTAACAATGCATCCTCATTTTGGTGTGGATTTTGTGCCGGCGGCGGCGTCATAGGTCCATACTCTTTCGAAAAAGACGTTGGTGACACGGTCACTGTCAAAATTTGCCGAGATCGGCGTTTTGACAAATCCATATCAAAAATAAATTTATTTATTTTACCAATAGAAAACCACATTAGGTTTAGTCCATCATAGTCTTCTATCTTTCTCACCCACAAATAACTATCCTTTTTAAAGAAGTAACAAATTTCATTCGTAATTCAAAGGCCAAATGATATAACATAGTTTCTGATGCGCCTGGTAATACCGGCGCAAAGTGTTTCGACTAAAAATTAGCGTACTAGAATGTAGTTTAATGATAAGGTCGGTCTCCATGAAAAAGCTATTGCTTCGAGGTATTAACTCGCTGATAACACTTTCATGTTAATTTTGTTACATTCTTAAACCTTCAATATTAACTATGGTAATTGCAGTCTTTACTGAGAGTAAGTTATTATCAAAATCTCGAATGCAATCGACTAATTTCGTTTTTATTTGGCAATCCGGAATCTCTCTCCGATCCGGAAACCCAACCGAACACTGTTTTTTTAATTCTGATGATTCTGAAGTTTTTTTATGTGAAACATCAAATGTGGACAATAATGAAAATCAAGAAAAATGTTTGTTGAAAGATACACTTCGCACAATTAGGATACAAAAATTCATAGCTGTTGAGTTTGACGTTTAAATATATGAATGTGTGAGTGCTTCTGGTTTCGATTCTTATTTCAAATCCAGAAGTAAATTTCTCTTCTTTTCAGAATCAGAATTGTGATTTTTTCCCAAGTGAACACTTTCAGAAGAGTGCAGAAGGCTTCCGGATTGCCAAATAAAGATGACATAAGGTGATTTGTAACAATAAACAAACTGGGCTTCCATAAGGTGAACATTTTTTGTGACTTTTCTTGTGACACATATTTTGTTGTCATTTTCCCTTAAAATTCACAGTTGTGTGAAAGAAAAACGAGCTTGAACTTGAAAATGAGAAAAATGAGAATCATAATTATAATAATAATGTCCAACTATTCGAGATAAACCTCAGAAATACATTAAGGCTGGTATTCACCGAGCGCTCATAACTTAAGAAGCTCATAAACCTATTCACCAAGCAATATTAGTGAAGATCTACGAGCGCTCTTAAAAGTTAGGAGTAGTCCCGACCACTCCTAAGCTTACGAGCGCTCTCTTCGAAAGTTTGTTCGAAAATTCAAAAACTAAACAAACGACGCGACGGTGAGTGCAAAACCAAAATCAGTTATCGTCACCAGCAACGCTCCCCAAGCAAAATACGAAATTGACCGAAATATTCTCACTGCTAGCTGTCATTCAAGTTCGAAAACAGTTTGATTTCACAGTTTGGGTATGCCTGAACAAGAAAGAGTGGCTCTCATTTTCGAACTTCGAAAAACACTTGTGAGTGAGTGGTTGGTGAATACCCCAAAGAAATTTCAAGTTAAGAGCCTCGTAAAGTTAAGAGCCGTTTAAGAGCGCTCGGTGAATACCAGCCTAAATATTTTAGATTTATCAGATTCAAAGTATCTAAAAATATAGTTCCGCAAACACATTCACTTCTTATTTTTATTTATAAATACCTACAGCCTTATTTATTATTTTTCACTAATACTGGGTTCAACCTCGGAATAGTTAAACCGAGCCGAAGCACTTACTTCGGGTTTACACCACGTCAAATAAATCCTTATTTATAATATATTTTCTTAACCCTTTTAGCTACGACTTCCTTATGTCAGATATACTGGGAAAAAAAGTCACCAATCTTAAACTCTGGCTATTATACACTTAAAGCAAACCCCAGCTGATTTCCATTATTATTTATTTTATTATCATTGTATGCATATTGGAAATTGGATACATTTAAAATTGGATTGTATAAAGTTCAAACCCAATAAATGAATGTACCAACCACATTGCGTTCCCAATACCGTACAACTGTTAGAGCGTTTGGAAAATATAAATAATTTATTAATGCAAAATATCTATCTTTTTGTCTTATTAAGAAACGAAAAAAAAAATTGCTTACACTCCTTTTTGTAAATTTCACAAGATGTCATCTCAAAATGACATCTATATACTAAAACGGCCTTAAACCTCCTATGAACCAGTTTTAGCTTATTCCACCGCTATTCCTCGTGCGTTTTCATTAGCCGTGTTTTTTTGGAAAAGTATTCGTTGTACAGTAGAATTTTATATGAATAACAAATACAACATCCGCAGTAGGATCACTGCCGATACTCGAATAAACGTCAAATATTTAGTTATCACTTAACCTAGACGCAAAATTTAATTTTATTTGATCAAATTTTTAATTAATTTTCATTTATCAACTTTTATCGGCAGTGATCCTACTGCAGATGTTGTATTTGTTATTCATATAAAATCCTACTGTACTACGGATAACTTTTCCAAAAAAACACGGCTATTATAAATAAGGTTTTCAGGATTAGAGCCGTTGTAAAGTCGGAGTAAAGTTACTCCGTCGCTAAAACGAGTTAGTAAATAAGGCTGCTAGTATATAGTTTGCAATTTCAAATTTAATTCAAATACCAAAACAAACAACATTTTGAAGGCAAACCAAAAGTAAATGGATGTATGACAATTGATAGTACTTGTCTCGCAAAATAATACCGAATTTTCAATAATATTTAGTTATTACTTAACCTAGACGTAAAATTTAATTTTATTTGATCAAATTTAATTTTCATAAATGTAACTATCAATGAAAATATATTCCTGGTCAGTGTCAAATCTGTGAATTTACAAACGTATCTTTAACTGTAGCATTTGCTTTATTCTAAAAGATTTTCTCTACCTCCTTTTTCTAAAATTGAGATCAGTAATAAATCACTAATATATCACCATCGCCGTGTTTTAGAAAATGATTGCAATGAAAGTATGATGGTATCATGACAATTTTTAAGGTAGGTAACATGGCAGGGTTCCTTTGCCTAAACATGCTTTGGTATGGGTACCTATAATTGAAATCTTTTTTATTAACTCCACTAGTTGATTTATCATTCGTCAATGCCCTTCTTCTGTTACTAAAAATATGTCTTTACCGGATATTGAAATAAAAACAAAACAAAGGATATCTTTTCCAAAAAAAAACCTCTAAGAAGTCTTTGTGAAAAGTCATAAAAAATGTGGATTCATAAATCTTCATTCAACTTAACGCCTATAACGATTTTGTTTTTGTATCTTCAGCATTCGGATGCTCCGAAACTGACGAGAAGAAAAATAAGGATCGTGGAATGCGAAGTCTTTTTTGTTTCTTGTTTCCCGATTGCAGCGTCCCTCATGGTTCGCTTGTATCGACGATGCACGTGTTGTGTTTGTTATCCATTTACCTTAGTTCGAAGTCCGAAGACTAAACCAGTTTCATTCTTTTGAAATCCAGAAAGTGAATTCCTTGTTTGTTTCATGTTTTGTGTGCAAAATCCGAGTATTCTTTTTAACAAACTGTGCTATCAAATTTTATTATATACCTACATACATGGTTTTGAAGAGCGTCATGGAATTGTGTTCTTTAGGATGGTTAACAAGTTTGTGTGCGCGCATCAATTATTCTTTAAACTCTGCTTGTTGAAAAATTCTTCTCCAATATTTCTTCCTAATTAATCTTTTTTTTTGTCATTTCAGAAAGCGTTCGCTATGTTGAAAGTTACACATTGCCACCTGTTTGCCATTATTTTATTTCGACTTCTGCAGTTTGTGGCGCTGATAAACGCTTCGAGTGTGAAAACAACAAAGCAGCCAACGTCACTAGGAGTACACATGGTTCGATCGCCAGAGTCGATCGTTGCTCCAAAAGGCGACGAGGTTTTGTTTGAATGCGAATTGAATCTTATTCCAGAGCGTTTGAAATGGCGTTTTCGACACACCAATTCGACTTCATCAGACTCGTTTGAGTATTTGCATAAAGCAGATTCTTATAATATATCGAACGAGGAACGAATGTCGAAGCTACGCATTTATGTTAGCCCAGACTCACTTGGAGATTATCAGTGTGTAGCTTGGTTTGGGTCAGCAGCAATTGCTTCAGTGACAGCAAGTTTGACACTTGCAACAATCAGTGTGGACAAATCGAACGGTTTTACAAATAAAGCTGTTCAATGGAGCGTAGCAGCAAAGAACTGCATTGTAGTTCGTTGTGGTACTGTAACATCAAATCCACCACCAGTTTGGACATTCTATCGGAATGGCGTAAAGATACCAACAACAGAAATTCTTCCTTCTTCAGGCGGTCTAGTTCTGAATTCTGTTTCGGCTAAGGATTCTGGCAATTATACTTGTTGCGCCATGAATGCAATTACCGGAATCGATGTTCAACTTCCTCAGCGAATAGACATTCGCATTGACTACACTGAAAGGACACCACCACACTTCCTGATCCAACCAGCTAAGAGCTTTACTGCTAAACCGGGCGACACTATTGTGCTGGAGTGCCCTGGTGTGGGAAGTCCTCCGCCAGAGGCAGTATGGAGCAGTCCCGATGTCTCAAATATTTATCATAATCGGACAAAGACTCTTCCTTATGGACTTCAGATTGTAAATGTTACACCAGAAGATAAAGGAACCTATGTTTGCCGATTGGATAATGGAATCTCACCTGCACTTGTTCATATTATTAATTTGCATGTTTTGGAGCGTCCACAAATACTACGTGGCCCAGCAGCGACGCTAACCGATGAGGGGGAATCATTGGAACTAGAATGTTTGACTACTGGAAATCCAACTCCAGACATATACTGGTTGATCAATGGCGAATACACGTCACAAGACAATGAGACATATCAAGAGAATAAGCGCTTATTTATTAAACATATAGAAAAAAGACATGCTGGT
The DNA here is from genome assembly GCA_963931855.1 of Philhelius festivus. NCBI lineage: Eukaryota > Metazoa > Arthropoda > Insecta > Diptera > Syrphidae > Philhelius > Philhelius festivus. The sequence goes on along the minus strand of OZ007556.1, from coordinate 139,898,428 downwards.
ATTGTTCAATGCGTTGCGAAAAATATAGTAGGCGAGGTAAGTTTCTTTAAAAAGGAGGAAAGGGAATCGAATAATTTAAATTTTGTATACTTGCAAACAGACGAGTGAAGGTAATCTACTTCAAGTCAATCCACGGCAAATTCCGGGCGAACCAGGCTTTGTACCTCTAGAACACTTTCCAACAAAACCAATATCGGACCATACAAGCAACAAAAATAAAGAGAAACGAAAACATCAAGCAGGTGAGTGAGAGATTTATTCCAAAAATGTAAATGAAATAGACCCCGAAAGTAAAAGTTAAACAAGTCCTGGGATAATTTTTTATTTTGAAATTACTCCCCACTGGAATGAAATACGACCTCAGACCGAAGCACTACTTTGCGAGTCATGGGCTCCACCATCTTCCGCCTATGTGAACTTCAGGTGTAATTGATGCAGATAAATTGTCAAATGTTAGTTAGGTCATTAACTATGAGTCGATTTTGTAAAACGAAATTGAAATTAGACCAACCACAAATTTAGGGTTTTATTTCATTGGAGCTTCATTTCATAATGAAATTAGATAGCGCAAATAAAATAACGCCACAAAAAAATTAAATAGAAACCCAAAATAAGACATTTCTTGTTGTTTTGTACTTATGTACTTTTTTTATATTTTAAGAATATTGCTTCGTGGTCTCTAATTTGAGGGGCCCCTACCTCCTGTTCACCTATCATCCAATCCCGCAGAGAATGTATTTAAGGGGAATATTTAGAAGTGGAAATTTGCTAATCATTCAACCATATTTTCATTAAATTAATGAATCGAAAGGTTTGCGATGTATATTCCGATATTAACAAAGAAATTTGTTTGAATATTATAGTTATAAGAATCAGCTCTGCAATTAAGTTAAGTTAATTGGAAGAGAGACCATAAACGACTTATATTAGGCTCCCTTTTGATTTAGAACCTGTACAGAATTCTTCGCAACATACTAAGTCGAAAAAACATCGCAGACAAACTGTAATTTTATCAATTGACCCAATTTATTGTAACCTACGCCTGTAAAAAGTAATTGTGCATCGTAGTTGGTAAAGTAAATTAAAAACCTATTACAGAGGATGAGTAGGTGGCTTAAAAATACGGCGAGTAGTTGAAACCGGCGTTTGATTAATTAATGATGAAGATTTCTCACTTGCCATTAAAAACGTTTTCAAACAATTTAAAAGATGCATTTAGATTCTTCAACAAACTCTAACTTGCCTAATTATTAATAGAAGAAACTTTTAATGATTTCAATTGAAGTCTAAAATATATTTTTTTTTTAATTCAAAATGATCAATTGTGAATCGAATTCTAAATGTAGCTTAATATTCTCCTTCTTCCTGTCTGTTCTTTTATTTACATTGTTAAGGTTCTTGCTAGTACTCTTGTGATTAAGAGGTACATTTGTTAATCTAAATTTTCGTTAAATAATTTTACAAAAACAGTTTTTTTTTGTTTATTTACAACTAACTCTCTTTATTTCTTAACTTACGTTCTTCTTCACTTAAAATTCTAATTTTGATTTTCATTTCGTCAACTTGTAACCTATGCATTTCTTTCTGGTGCTTAAGCTCTTCTTGCATGCGGGATATTGCAATACGTTTCTGTTCTAATTGAAGTTGAACCTCTTTGTAACGAAGCTCTGCCTCTTTCAGCTTGAAAAAGTTGACTTTATCCTCAAAGGATTCTGATACCACAAAGCTGGCTTGATTTGTTGAGCTAACAGGTTGTCCAATAGTTGATGGCATTGAAGTATGTGGCAGGTGTTGGGTGGTATATGTGCAATATGTTGAATTCGCTGCACTGTATTGTTGCTGAATTTGTTGTTGTTGTTGCTGCTGTTGAGCAACGTGCTGGGGTGATTGTTGCTGAATTTGTTGTGTTTGGTAGTGTTGCACTTGGATGTGCGGCGTTTGTGGTTGACCCTTTATTTCACCAATAATGTGATTGTAGCTACTATGCTGATGGGGTATAGTAATGCGAGTGGGCGATGGCAAGGTTATTGATCCGCCATCGGGATGTTTGATCTGCAAAATAATTTCATCACGAGGCCGAGCGTTTTTAAAGTGAAGCAGATCGTTGAGGGTAAGTTTTTCAGCACTTATCTGATCGACATTGACCTGTTGTGCTTGGACAGTTCCATGTTGATGTTGCTGTTGTTGTTGCTGCTGTTGTTGTTGTTGCTGTATGAGTTGTTGTTGAATTTCCTGATGATTTTGCTCATGAATTTGTTGAATTTCTGTTGAATCGTCTAATGATTCTGCATTCAGTGTATCGCTTACAGTTGTACCCTGAAGCTCGATCTCTTCATATTCCTCAGCATTATGTGTTGATTGTGGTGTGCTGTTTGCAGGCAGAATGAACTCAGGTTCACATTTAATTGGCGCTGGCACACAATCTATATTTTTTGGCGAAACAGTCACAGAATTGCCAGAAGTGGAAATTTTACGCGGGATATTAGATTTTTTGTCAATTTCTTGCTGAAAGGGATATTGTTTTCGTAATCTAGAAATGGAAGAAAAATAAACAAAAGAAACAATTACATAACTGTATGTACACTTGTAAAATATGGAAATCATTTTTTTAATAAAATAAAATAGCAATTGATAAATTATGATAGTTTTAACCTTCTTCACACGAAGCACCTTGTCATAGAATGTAATAAGTATATAAGTCAAATACTTTCGGTATTTAACATAATTTCTAAAAAAATATATTTCCCATCATTAGAATACCTTATAGAAAGCTAAATTCTCAGTTTGCGACCATCAATCCCTGAAGGTTTTTCGCTGTCCTTATACAAAGATTATACGTGGTTTTTAATATTTTTTAAACAATTAGAAACATATTTGATTAAAAAATAACCTGAGAATTCAGATCCATTTGTATGAAAGTTCTAAAGAAATTTTAAAAAGACCTTTTCAGTATTAATCCCATGCAATTCATATATTCTCTGTTCTATAGCCCTCCTTATTTATTTTATTTTTTCTTGATCACATAAAATTTGTTTGCGTTTTAAATTGCTGTTGAAATGGCCAATCCTGCAAATAATAAACAACATAAATGTCTATAAATGTACAGAGACAAAATATTTGATTCGTTCTTGCAATTTTTGAGGGAAAAAAATGTGTGCCATAATAAACAATTACGCACGAACTACTGCAAGAGTTTTTTAATTGTTAATAAGTATATTTTTCACTCATTCTATAGTGTGACAACTATTTACAGCTTTAATGGTCCGGCCGGTTTTCTTTAAACTTAATTTTCTTTCCAAAATTAAAAATTTTAAGACCAAAAATAACGTTTTTTTCAAAATTAAAAAAAAAAATTCTGCAACACAGAATTAAAAAAAAATACAAATCTTGGTAAATCTTTATTATCCATATCGTGCTAAGTTATTTCGATGATTTTTCATCGTTTGGCACAAATGAAACTTTCTTTCTCTCGCTTCAACTTTATACGAAAAATTGAAATTATAATAGGTGTGTTTTTTTTGCAAGTCCATATAGAATTGTAAAAAAAAACGACATCGGGACTAAGCGCTTTACATGCAAATGCAACAACTACTTAAATCTATATAGAGTTAGCTAAGACCAGATAATTATCGAGCGTTAATCTAAGACCCGATAAAAATGGTGATGCCAAAATAGTATTATCTATATGTTATCGATAATTTGCTCAGAGACGTCAAAAGTGAAGTTTTTGGATTGGTTGATGCTAGCCGTCAATAAGCTGACAAATGTCATAGCGTACACAGTGCTTCCAGCTGTGTGGAAAAAAAGCTCCTAAATCCCGATGTCGTTTTTTTTTACAATTCTATATTGACTTGCAAAAAAAACACACCTAATGTGGATAGATGCTGTCAGTTATTTTTCTGTTAAATCTTTTAGTATAACAAAATATAGAGCAAGTACATGCGACGGGCGACTTTCCTTTAAGGAAGCACGCGTATAGTATTGATTTTTTTTTTACAGTTAGCTAGTAGTCTCAATAGAACAGATTTAAAATATTAAAGTGAGGAAACACCGGTAAATCATAAAAAAAAGTTTTTTTTTTTTAAGTTTTAACCTCACTTTTTGCTTTTTGGTTAGTGTTTTCTTGACTAACAGTACTGAAAGTGACCAGATTTCGATATTTAGTACCTCTTAGGGTATGTAAAGCCACCAGGCAGGCATCTATAACAACAGTTTTTTAGCTCAACAGTACTCTGGGTGGCCCGCTTCGCGTGTTCTCAGGATTTTAACTCCCTTTTCGGAGGCCACATCCGCTCACGCAACTTCGTTGCTCCGCTTAGGGTATGTAAAGTCACCAGGCAGGCGCCAATGTCAACAGTGTTTTAACTTAAAAGTACTGTGGGTTCAGAAACTTCCTTTTAATCAACAAATAATTCCCTTAAAAAATTAAAAAATTCCCAATAATATCCCAAAAATAACTCAACTCTGGTAATACTTACACAAAGAGAATTGTCAAAATAAACAAAAAAAAAAGTGCATTTTGTATGGAAATTGAGGAACTTTAAAAATTAATTGAAAATAGTTATAAATGTTTCCTCACTTTAAACTTGTGATATTTGTTATTTAAAAGTGCTAATCTACCGAATAAAACTATCCGCGGAAATTCGTGCTACCTTAAAGGAAAGTTGAGCCCAAAACTGTAATAAATCCTTAAAGGAGCAAGGATTTTTTTTTTTTTTTTCATTTTGATACTTTCTTAACTCCTTTATTCATTCAGGAAGAACATTTGGAATGCATTTTCTTGTATTCAGTGTAATTTAAAAATCTGTTCTCTATAGACCCAGATTGGCTTCGGTGTTGTTCATTTAGAAATCATCCTAGGTATAGGTACACCAAAATATCCATGCAATGTACTTTTTTATCCATTTTGCACTAAAAACAAAAATCATGTCTATTAAATAGGTTTTCCAGCTTATTTTCGTTCTTTATCTGCATAACCAATTTGTCATTTCGATCTTTTTCTAAACCTTTTCTGCGATGAATATAGAAACACGAACACGCTCTATGTTGGTGAGTGTTTTACTTTTGCAAAACATATTAAACTCTTGCCAAATGTGAACAGACCCTAATTAAAATTTCTGTATGTCCCTAAATTTCTTAATAGAATTCCAAATACGATTATGTTTCTGGAAAATCCAAATCCGATCTTTTTTAATTGCATGCATGGAAAAGGAAATACCAGAACTATTATTTATGGACTTATGTACATATGCAGGTAGAGGATCTTCACTTATCTGGTGCTTGAAGTCTTGAAGATAATTGTGTATACCTTCCTAATTTTTATTTTTGGTACTTCACAAATGCCACCACACAAATAGAGTTCTATGGCTACACAGTTACTTTATATATCACACACATAGATGGCGTGTCGAACATTATTTTCGTTGTCATTTTTTTTCTACTGATGCTACTCAAATCTTGCCGCCATTTGTATTTCACTTAAATTATGCCTACGTCGAGTGGAGAAACATTTTTCCTTAAAAAACACTCACTCCACTTTAAAAACAGATCAATATTATTATTATTTGTTTGGTTTGTGCAGCTGATTACCTACCCTCTCCTCGGTCACAATATTAACAATAATTAATTTTTTTAATAACAAAGATTTATACATAAGTACGTGAGTTTACCTGGCATTTAACCAAAATTTCTGAATTTGCTTGAGGTTACGAAAGATTGTCACGCAAGGGTTTCCATTGAAGTCATCAACAATCGACTGCCATGCGTCCCGGACCGAGTACTTGCCCTTTTGTTTCTTGCGGTATTTTATATCTATGACTTCCTCGTGCTTGCGGAACAAGCTGTAAAGAATGGCTTTTTCTTCATTAGTGAACCTAGGTGTTAAACAAATGGAAGCGCTTCCACTGCTGTTTGCATTTTCATTCCTTGGCGATGTGGTGGAGGAATTGGGAGCACCTTTTAGGGCACTATTGCTGGTGTTATTGCTCGCACCAGACATATCATCAAATTAATTCTGCAAAAACGCACACAAAGTGTTTGGATACAAATTGATTTATTTGTAATTTATTCAGAATTGAATGAGAATGTTGAAAGCAAGCAATATTTAATTTGCTTCTTTATTTAACCGTGCATGTATAGCCATATACACGCATGTGTGTGTGTAAATAAAATGTATAAAAACAAGTGCACCGACACTGACTCACAAAATTAATAAATTTAAACACTCGACTCGCGACGCTACGGAGCACAAAACGGCAATCCCACTCACTCCGATTATCAATGAGAAACTAAATTGGGTCTGCTCATCGGCTGAGTTGAGTGCTGTGTGTCGGATGACGGTGCTGCTCGGCTGGGTGATTATTTTTATTGAAATTTTGTTCAACATAAAAATCTTAAGAGAACCCCGCATTGTTTTTAAGGGAGTTCATTTTAATGCGGATTATGTGGATTGTGGGATATATTGTATGGTTGTGACATACACTGGTTGTCGAATTGGGTAAAAGCATCTTTTATAAATAAATAGCATTATGGTTGAAGCAAGACTCTTCAATTATAGTATTGTATAGAGCTGTGCAAACAAAAGTTCGAAACACTGCTACAAATAAAACATTATTTCATAATCTTTTTAAGTGACTTAGGAAGATGTAGGGTGATGGCACCAGTAGTCGGCCAGTTAACTTTTTTATCTTTGATTAGCGTTTAAAAATCACTTATTGAAATTTTTGATAGAGTTATCTGTTTTAATGATTAGTTGAAATGTGTAGATTGGGAAATTCTAGACGAATTAAGTATATTTACTGCATAAAACAAATTATTTACCTTTGTGGAGATGAAAGTGTGATTATTGAGTAGTCGGCTCTTTCAGTCTCGTTAGTCGGCCGCATAGGTATCTAGTAGTCGGCCTCAATTCGACAATTAATATTTTCATACCATTTGCAATAGTAGAAAGTATTGTTGTGAACAGAGCTTTATACTACTACAGCGCCATCTGTTGGAAAATTGCATATCTAATTTATGGAAGACACAAAAAGCTCTTTTCCAATGTCAAATGTATTTCCCCTTATTCCAACCATCTAGAACATTCCAAGGCAAGAACTTTCGAGAACAACTAATTTGAGTATATAAGGGAGTGTTCACGGTGAGCGAGACACAGTTGATTTTGGATTATGAAAGTGTGCAAAAGTATTGCTTATGGGTTTGTGTTATTAAACAAGTGTGATTTAAATTTGAATAAAAGTATTTGAGTTGTTTATAAATTGAGATTTACTGTTTTGAATTGGAAAGTGTGAATAAAGAAGAAATACTAAAAAGAATAATAAGTTTTATTTAACGAACTTGGAAAAATATTACAGTATTTAAGAAGCATTTTAGCATTTAATAACACTCTCAAAACACAATTTTAATAGAACGAGAACATGTTCGCCAACAACGAACAGCACTCCTTAGTCGTTGTTTCACAACACTGAATCACCTTTCCCAGAACACCCTCAATGGTGGACTTCTTCCTGGCTTCCTCGAACCTAGTGCACACTCTTCCGGAAATCGGGAATTATGTCTGTACATTATTGCACAGTGACACGGACTATGAAGCTGTTCAACTATCGATCAACCTCAACCAACCCATACTCCTTACAACAGAAGCTTCTGAAAATTTCATTAATTTGAAACGGCTGGATATTGCATAGTCTTCACAGGGACATCGAAGACAGCTTAACTCTTACACCTTCAGGCAGAAATTTTCTGGATACCGAAATCGTTGCAGCAATTTTCAACTTTGAACATGCCTTATCTGATGCCCTGGGCAAGCAAAAACAGTCTACAACCAAAGGATAGGTACCAGTACCTTCCCGAGTACGTTCAGAGTCTGTCTAAGAAAACGTCTCTACAGAAAACAGAAACTACCAGATAGTTTGGAAAGAGCTTCCGCAAGTCAACATCATGCTCCGGAACTCAATTCAACACCACAATAATATCCAAAGACCAGAAAATATTGCAAGCAATCAAGCCTGGACCTGATGCTTTTAAAACATCAATAGGAAAACAGCCACAAAAACCGGAAACCATCATCAGCAGTGATACTGAGCTGGAAAGAATCGAAAAACAAATGTCTTCTGAGGGCGGGCCCCCTTATAGTTAACAACAAAAAAATATTTTTTTAGTTTTTTAGCGAAAATACTCAAATATAAACTATAAAGAAATTAAAAATGAACACATAGTGCACCTACCTTCAATATCTTGCCAATTAAACCTTTTTTAAAAAACTACTTCCACTAATTTTTTTTCGTTTGAAAAAGCATAAAAACACAACAAACGAAATCTCGACGCAAACAGCTGCAATTGAATGACATTTTGCACCCAGGAAGAAAAACCGTTAGCCTATTAGAAAATATTTTTTGCCTAGAAGTTGAACGAAGGCCTTCACTATTACGCTGTACTTTACGACGAAGTTGCCGACTACTGCAGATGGCCGACCTTAGGTGCCATCACCCTATGCCGGGTTGGGTTTAGTCGCGAAACGGCCATTGCAAATTTGTTTATGCAATCAAATTTCAAAATTATTGTTAAAAACCTGTTTTGAGTGACTTAGCTCCCTGGCCGGTTTTTAATTCAGGCAGTTTTTTTGAAAAGTCCTTTCTAACCTTTGTGTAATAATTTAAGCTTTTTTGTTTTTAATTTGCGATTACTTTTCGTAGCAATTTTTTGTGTCTTTATCGTCCCTTATTCAATTTCAAAAATAACGGTTAATACTGACAATAACGAAACACTCGAAAAATTAAACAGAACATTTATTATAAACTGAAAAAGAAACTGTAATCAGTTTTCATTTATTTTTGCTAAAGGAAAAAAGGGATTATGACTACCCTTAAAATGTTTGAGCGTTACGAAAGTTGGATTTAGAAGAAGATAACGATGCACATAGGTTTTGAATGTATGAATATTATAATGGGAGGGAATTTTTGAGTCGGGTAAGGCATCCCACATTTGTGTTGTTCCGCAAATGAAAGAATTTATGAATTCAAAAGTATATCCGAAGTTGAGCTCAAGGAACGACCGGGCGACAACTAGTTTATATGCGGGCTATTTCCTCGTGGAGAGTTTTGTAGAATTGAAAATATTCATAGGATGTACTCGTAGTGGATAAAATCGGAGGACGCGAATACTGTTGGAGGTTGGTTCTTTTTGTTGAAAACATGATAATAAAGATAAATATGAAGGATAGAGAAAGGCAAATAAAACACTTTTATAGAGAAAAAGACGTTTTAGTAATTTTAGCTAAAACAAAAATAAAAATTCAGCTTTCTTTTACCATTCAAATTTAAAATTAATAAATACATGCTTTAGAGGCAAACGGCTCATAGATAACCTTAACTTGGTGACTTAGAATAGTCAACCATTCATGTGTGCTTGTTGTAAGCAGGAATGGAGGTGAAAATTTTGTGTCGTGTTCTAACGGCTAAAATGAGATGGAATTTTCATGACAAGAGGTACTCTTGGAAGATTCGAGGATGCTGAAGCAAATTTTTGCAAGTTTCGTACTTAAGAAACTTAAGTAAATAATTTTTTATATTATACGCACAATCAAGGGGTTGTGAATACCCTTATAATGCTCAACACAGTGCGAGCAATTAGGGAAGTAGGATAGCATTAGAAAGGAGATACCGAATCACATTGGTTTTGAATGTCTGGACATAGCAATGAGTGGGAAACATTGAGCCGGGAAGATTGGGTTAGGTTAAAGTGGCTGTCATTTGAAGCATCTGAAACACTTAGACCGGTCCATTGTGATACCACGATCTATAGGAAACAATAGGTTCGCTACTAGTTAAAACCATTTGGAGCTTCTGATGAAGCGAAGGAGACTATTAAAGTCTGTGTTCATGAGATCGCTTGGTTCATTATAGAAATAGTCTCCTAAATGAAGTTTGCGTCTGTAAGAGAGAGCAGGGCATGTACAAAGAAGGTGTGAGATTTTGTTTCCTCTTCCTCCTCGTTCAAGCAACTCCTGCAGATATCGTTTGATAGTACACCGAGTCATGCGGTGTGTCTACCTATAACACAGTGTCCAGTTATGACACCTATTACGGAGCTGATCTGAGATCTACTGGGGGACAACCAGCAATTTGACCGTTTCAAATCTAGTTTGGGCCAGATTCGTTTGGTCGCCAAACAAGTAGTAGTATTAAGCCATCTTGTTTTTGATTGTTCCAGAACGATTCGAATCAGCATAAGTTTACTAATAGCTATGGGCATACCTATATTTGCCATGTCGGGCAAGATAGGCATTTCCGTTCCAATTCTGGCGAGTTCATCGGCTTTACAATTCCAACAGACTAAGGTTTAGTCTATCTGAGTACTCTCCATCACCCACTCCGTTTTCAGTTTTCGATCCATCTGTATAAAAACGTATTGATTCATTTTCTATCAAAGCCCCTTCCTCCCAAGCTGACCTTGAGGGAATGGTGACTTCGAAGTTTTTATTGAAAACCAGCAACGGAGAGATGAAGTCGGAGTGACTTGGGAATGTTCCAAATAAGTTCAGAATGAACTATAGAGTTATTGAGAGATGGCTTTGATACGCACGGCTGTGCTCGCGGCCATTTGTTTACTGTATATATTTGTTGGGTTATTTTCAAACGCACTCCAATTTAGTTAACAAACAGTCCTTATCAAATAACGTATAGTTATCTCTTTCTTTCTTAATTTTTTCTATTATATGTTATATTCCGTTATTCAGTTTGCCATTCAGTTTTCAGTTGTCTAAAAGGATAGAACTGCATTTTATAAAGACTTCTTATTGGTTATGGGCCCAGTACCCAACAATTAGAATCAAGACAAGAAGGAAAAAAAAACTTAAATAAAATTAACGCAATAGTGTTAAAATGGCGGAGACACGTTTCCAAGTCAAAAAGCTAAGCGGAGATAATTTCTTCGTTTGGAAATATAAAATGGAGATGTTATTAATCAAAGAAGGGCTTTGGGGCTATGTGTCTGGAAGTATTCCTAAGCCAGAGGATGATATTTCGGCATGGTGCTCTAAGGACGATGAGGCGCGAGCAACTATTGCTCTTTCTGTTGAAAATAACCCAACAATATTGAATGCAGCGGAAGGTGTCGATCGGAAGGTTTCGCTGATGCACATACACGCTGAACGCTGCACTTTGCTTAGTTTATCGCGATTAGTTCTTTATCTAAGGCCGTCCAAGATACAGTCACCCCATAAGTGAGTATCGGTCTAATGACCGCAGTATATAGCCAGTGAGTGATTTGTGGAGATAAGCAACATTTGTTCACCATGGCTTTTATACAAGAGACGAGAGTTTTTATCTAAAAGAAGACCCAGGTATTTAGCTTCATCTGAGAAAGTAAGTGGAACACCTTTGATCGATGGAGGGTCTAGTTCTAGAATTTTGTATTTCCTTGTCAAGAGGACTAGTTCAGTATTAAGACCTAGTCCACAACGATCTGTACATTTGAGTAACTTGTTGAGAGCGGTTTGCAAGAGTTCTATTAGAATTTGATGATGCTTACCTGATACGACAATGGCAATGTCGCCAGTGTATACAATCACTTTGAATCCCTCTTCTTATTAGCTTATTAGCAGCTCATTAACTACCATATTCAATAGAAGTGGGGATAAGACTCCACCTTGTGGAGTACCTCAGCTGACTGTAAAGTTTAGGTTTAGGTAAAGTGGAGAGGAGTTAATAGGAGATGTCGATGGTTATTTCAATTGAACATTGTTGGTAGAAAAGGCGATAAAACAATGTAAGATAGGAGACATTACGATGATAATCCAGAGAAACAAAATTTTTCGTAATGGACGTGCCTCCTTTAAGTTTTTGGGCTCTATTCTGAATTCTATCCAACAGGTTCAAATGAGTAATGGGGCACCAGCCTAGATATGAGAGTTATACTCAAGTTTTGGACGGATGTATGCCTTAAAGATTGTAGCCAGATCAGAAAGGGAACAATTTTCTTGTGTCCTTTAAAAAAGAACTAGCATTTCCCTGCGTTTTTGGTTACGTCAAATATATGATCATTTACAAACATACCGACTATGGAAAGCTTTTCAGTTGCTTTGATGCAAGTGCCAGTCATAGGTGGTATATTTGGGTTGGCCGACAGAAGACAGCTTTGTAAGAACTAAATTTCACGCAGTTGTTAGTACACCATTGTATTATGTTTTCAAGATCGGAATCTAATGAGCTTAGCATACGCTGCCGTTTCAGCTCCACGAATGTTCCAATGAAGTAGATTAGAAGTTTGAGACAAAACATCATGTATGAAGATGTCGGAGGCAAAATGGAACCTTGGAGCACACCAGCATTTATCAGAATATCTGACTTGAAACCATCCAAAGAAGCTTTCGAGATATTTTTTCAGAGCTGAAAAGAAGGGAGGAAAGGCACGCTAGACAAATGCTGTTTTCCATCTTATAGGGAAGATTCCAGAATATAAGAAACGATGGAAAAGCTTACGCAATAGTTTTGCCAGCAAGGAAGAACTGCTGTTTAGCTCTTAAAATATTAAATATCAAGAAGGAATAAAAAACTACAATTACGAATTTGTTTTAAAAAAAGGATTTAATACAATCATTATCATTAGTGAATAGCCTGCCTTTAACTAAAATGAGATTTCATCATTAAACTAATGAAATTTTAGTGATCATCAGGGCTAAAACTAATGGGATTTTCCATTGGTAAATACCCTTAAAATTTTTGAAAGTAACAGTACGTGTCATATAACCGTTAAGAACAAGATTTTTTTATGTGAAAAACGCCTCCAAAGATTTTGATAAAAATTCCTTTTATTATTGTTAATATGGCCTACATTATTGTAAAACAAAATCATCAAAAACTGTTATTAACAATGGCACTTGCCGCTCTCATCGTTAACGGCTATTTTGACCAAAATGTAAAAACTGTCGAAACATTTTGATTTGTCTTCTAACTTAGTTATATTTTTTGTTCTTTTTTTTATTTTTAAATAGCTAACATGACTTTACCTACCCGCCCAAATGTAACTCGGTTATCAGATGACTCTGTGATGCTGCGCTGGAGTGTTCAGAACTATGGCCTTCCTATACAATTTTTTAAGGTACAGTATCGTATGTTAGGAGATCTCACAAAGACTATACCGCGAGAAAACTGGCAAACAACAAACGAAGAAATTCCATATGGAAAGAGAGATCGTAATCATAGCGGACATAAAAATTTTACTTCATCTGTGTCGAATCTCAAGGCGGATCGTTTGTATAAATTCCGAATTATCGCAGTGTATTCAAATAACGACAACAAAGAAGGAGACAGTTCAAGTAAATTCTTGCTCCAAAGAGGGGCAGCATTGGGACCATTTATGGGTCACTTACCTCCACCAATATTGACTGAAGTCGAACCCATCTCAGAAACTGCTATAATGCTGCATTGGACATTGGCATTAAATAGATCAAATAAAGTAGATGGCTTCTATGCATATTATAGGCCTGCTTCAACAGCTGGAGAGTACCTCAAGGCAACTGTCGACGGATGCAATACTAGAAGGTACCAAATTGATATGCTTGAACCCGGAACAGCCTACGAATTCAAACTGCAGTCATTCACAGCATCTGCTGCTTCGGATTTTAGTACTATTTTACAAGGAAGAACAAAAAGTGAGTGAATTTTTTGCCTTTAAATTGTTATTTCAAAAACCTTTTATATTTTGTACTTGTAGAAACTCCCACTACTCCATCACCAGTTACACCATCTGTGATACAAGCCACTAACGCTAATGAAGAAGACAACTCAATATATCCAGTGTTAGCCGGAGTTGGTGGAGGTGGGATCCTTCTGCTTTTGGCAATAATAGCGGCGTGCCTTTGCATGCGACGAAGAAAGAATTCACAATCCGGAGGTAAGTTGTTTTTGATGATTGGGTGTAAAATAATAAACATCATTATAATCATAATTATTATAGATGAAGACAAGCCCCAATTGGATAATATTCAAGCTGAATTTGTAACATCATCAGTGATTGGATCACAAAGTCACAAACCAAGTCATCGCATGAACGGTGTTTTGCCAAGAATGAACATCACACCGAACCCTCTGGCATTAGATGGTGACAAGGTACCCAATTATTTTCTAAATCTAAAAGAAATTATTTTATATTTTACAAATTTCTTGAAAGCCTGCAACAACAACGATGTCAACTCTCCCATACCACCATCGAACATCCCCACAATCACAATCGCCTATAATGTTGCAGAAACAGATTCATCCTCATCAGAACCAACTACAGCATCACCAGCATCCTCCTCCAGTTCCGCCACATCAAAACAACAATCATCATCCACCAACGATGCATTATCAACCCCCGCCCTCACCACTGACTCCATCAATGGAAGTCCATCGGCGAACTTTAGAGCGCAGTGCACGAAACCTTCATTACCCCCAGCCAGGAGCAGGTGGGGTTTCTCCACTTGACTCTGCCATGAACATAGATGGGCTACCAACTCGTATTCCTTCTCTTAGACGAACACGAAGAACGTCCGGGAGTACGAACAACAACAACGGTGGGGTCGGTATTCCGATTGTGCCGGGAAGTCCTCGTGTCCAGCGTTCGCCAATGCCAAACAGAGGTGGTCAGGGTGCAGGCGCTGGAATGAAGAAGAGGAATAGATTGGGAAGTCATACAGAAAACATGTCATCCGGAAGTTTGAACAGTATTGAGGTTTGAGAGGCAGTAGGTTACAAAACGTGGGTATATTATGATGGTGAATTTTAAAATGTGTTCCTTTTCTGACTTTGTATGCATACGATATTGCTTTCGTAAGGCACGACAAAGTGCCTTTGTCCATTCTTAGGTATTCATTCATAGGTATCCATTCATAATGCGCAATTGAAGAAATTTGATTCAATTATTACATTCAATTGACCAAGCTAACAATTCCAAAATATAATACATGCGAGTATGTATATGTATTTCATTGAAAACATAAAACTGTTGACTGTAAACGACACAAGTGGTAAATCCACATACACTTCAAATAACCGAGGCCGAGTAATAGGCTTAGCCATCGTGAAATATGTCATAGTTTATCATCTTCTTAATACCTCTCAATGCGCTTACCTGATAAAGCTGACCTAATTAGCATTAATTGATGAAAAGTTAGCGATTGAAAGTATCGCGCAAGTAATTAAATTATGCAATTTCTTCCACATCGCCTTAACCGCCGAGTGCCAGGCTTAAGTTAGTTTAAATCAATTAACTTAACAAATACAGAATTTAAATGAAGAATTGTTAATTATACATACATACAAAGGTGAGAATGTAATATTATGAGAAATGAAGCTGTGCAAGTGCATAATTTAAATGTTATTCAAAATAAGGAAGAATCGCCTTAATTGCCCACAAAAGTCACAAATGAATAGGGTTAATATTGTTATTATTTATATTAAATAAACACTTAGTTTTCCGTCCTTTTAACAGAGAAAGTACCGCAGTCCTATCTATAACAAAAATGACATTTAATACTTCGATGTGTGTAACTAACAAAAAAGTTTCTGATTGTTTTATTAAAAAAAACGTTTCAGTGTGAACGTGAATATCTATAATAATGTTAGATTCATTCGAAAAAAAAATCAAAAAATCAAAAACTTAAAGTAATTTTTTCAACACCTGCATACACATAAACATTTTGTTAAATCTAAGTTAAGTAAGTAAGTTCTTCCTTCGGCTTGGCTGTACATTTTTGTCATAAGATATGGTTTATTTATTAAAAAAAAAACATTTAATCTATTAATGCTTCCTGAAAGCCATGCTTTTTATACTTTCTTTTATAAGTTTTCATTTTTAAGCGTAAGACTTTTGTTTGTGATTTTTATTTTAAAATATTAAGAGAAAACTAGTGTCTTATACTATACATATATACATATGTTTGATAATAATTTTTCCAAAACTAAATTGAGATACACTACGCTGCAGGCAAATAGGTGAATTTTTATTTAATCTTATGTGTTTCTGGAATGAATTTGTTTATGCAATTTTCGACCTTACCGTTATATTTTTTTAGTAAAATAAAAGATTTATTGTGCTATGCTTGTTAATTTTGCGTTATTTATCTAAACATACACAGGAACAAGCGACCGTATAGGAATGCAATAGAGAAGTGAATTCGAGGCACATACACACAAAAATACAAGCCTAACTCCCTCTACCTCGTATAAAATTATGCGCGGTGGCCCCTTCAATCATTAAAATTACAATACCGAGCGCGAACAAAAGATTTTCAAAAACTTTAATCCGTTAAATAAAAAAATGATAAAAACTAACATATTTACATCTAATCTTCCGCTGATTCAATAAAGCTCTGACATCTTTTCAAAAGCTTCTCTGAAGAATTTATGCACTTTACTTTGGTTAAATTCGAGATTTGAAGATTCAACATCAAGTCGGTGGTTGACCTTAAAACTTTACCGCTTATTAAAATAATACTCGCGGATATTCTTCATTATACAATTGCGAATTCGTATCATAAAAGAATTCATGTGTTCCGCTATAAGTGTGAGTAGGAATCAGTGCGTTTTGTTAAACTCATTTATGTTCAAATTAATAAATGTTTTACAATAATTAGAATGTTTTCATCAAAATCAAGTAAAGTAGTGCTTCTTACATAGGGGTATTGCCCCTTGTAAGGAAGTTACGTGAAAAATACTTCTGATACTAGCCGTTAGGATTCGGAGAAAAAATTCAAGGTATCCTCCATTCTATCCGACAACATGCACACAGGAATCTTTGAGAGATGTAAGCCCCCAGGCCCTGGTGCTTTTCGAGCTGTTAGACCTAAATTGTTTTTTATGAGTAGTCGGCCTTGTGAATTTTGAAATAAAGTTAAATAATGTCTGAATTTCATCATACCAACAAATTTGCACGAAGATGGTTTCGGGCTTCTCTTCACTTTTTGTTTTTTTTTTTTGTTAATGAACTTTCAATCCCCACCTTTTTCGATTGACTATTCAATTTTTGGACAATTCTAATTTCGATTTTGTAATCAAAATCAGATTCATTAGTTCTTCTTTTCAAAATACATATATATAAGTATCCACTGTTACAAATATCGCAAATTAAATCTTCATGTAGCAGAAGAAAAAGTTCTAACCGCTTGCACAAAAGCTAAACTTGTTCGGTTTAAGCTGTGTGTTTTTTTTATAAATTTTTATGAAAAAGTAGAACCTCGATGGAAAATGATTTTTTTTAATAGTTTACAAATTTGTTTTCTGTAAAACCAGTTAGTATATGTCTTGCACGCATTAGATATAGACAGAAAAGTTCCAAACCGCCTGCACACAAGTTACGCTTTTTCCTTTAAGCGCTGTGTATCTTTTTCAATAAGTTTTCATAAAAATGCCAAAATATAATTTTTTAAATAAATTTAAAAGATCTGATTTTAATCAGTAGGTACAAAACCTGTATCACAGAATATATCGTTATCAGAAATTCCCTACCCTTCGCTCCAAAAACCTATCAGTATATTCGCTTTAAAACGACAAATTCGTAAAAAAAATAGTACGAATTGTACTGTGATTCTATTTTTCGGAATTCGTATGTAGATAAATTCAAATAACGATAAATTTGGTCAAATAAATTTTGTTTTATTTTTACGTTTAGAAACTGATGAGAACTTCACTTTTTTTTATTTTTTACAAAATATATTAATATAGAAAACAAAGAAGTAAGCTCTTTGCTTCAACACGACTGTATATATACAATAGTATTGTGTAAAATTTGATTTTCCTATTTTTATTAACAATCTCGAATGTATACTTAATATAAAACACTGATAGATTATAAGCCAATTCTAAAATTAAGTAGTAAATAGAAACAGTTAATATCGTCAACGTATTTTATTCAATAAAAATCATTTGTTGGTTGTAACGAATAATATTGTTAAACAAAATAAAAACAAAAAAACATTATTACAAATAAAAGAAAAACTTAAATGTTATGAACACAGTATTAAACTGAAAACTAAATTTGGTTATTCTTATTAATTTAAATTTTTAAGGTAAGTAAATAAGGTTCTAAAAACGAGTTTGGAAAGCTTATGAAGCAAGTAAAGTAAGTAAAATTGATTATTTTTAATTAATGTATGCATTTTGTAAAACTGTTAAATAAAATAAAATAAAAAAAATAAAAATCAATGTTGCCTTTCATCAAGCATTTATTAAGAATATAACAATAAATATGAACATTTGTTAAATCAAGGAAATTTATGAAAACAAAATCAAAACTAATATATTTACAAAAATAATTATTAAAAACTTAATTGAGTATATGTATAGTGTGTCCCCTAATTTGGGTACAATATTTAAGGGCGTGATTCTTAGGTATATTCTGAATGGGTTTAGATTTTTTTTTATACTTAAAGTTAAACTGATGAATTAATTTGGTTTTCTAATCTTTTATACCTAAAACCTAACTCTTTTTGAGGACTGTTTAGTTGACAGGAAAGGAAATGAGGGTTTGGACAGCTGCTCAAACAAAAGAGCACTTCTTAAAACCGCTATGCTATTAAAAAAAAACATTGCAAATTTTTGGAAAACCACTCTTATTTTTCAATTGTCATTAGAAACGCTTACAAATCAGAAACCCTTTTTTTAATGCTCCAGGATCTGCCAACAAACAAAAACAAAAAAACATTTTTTTTAATTTTACATGTTCCAGGTTTTCTCAAGTATTATAAAATCGATAGGTTTTTCCTATCTTTTGCCATTAAGTTTTATTATTGTTATGTTCATTCAAAAAAAAAAAATAGTAAAACGTTTTGTTTACTACATTTTTTGAAGAAAATTGAGCCCAAAGTAAAAAAATTAGCATGGACAAAAAAAAATTTCAAGAGATAAGATATCAATTTAGTTTAAACGCAATTACAAAAGATGGTATTTCTTCTAAAAATAAAAGCCTTAATGAAGTTTCTATCATTAGTATCCACTAACAGCGCAATTACTCTTAACATAGGTCAGAGTACACCAATTATTGGAGATAGGCCCTTACTGTAAAACTATTTTTTTCTTAGAATATAACCAACATCACGCTCTTAAATATTATACACGATAATTAAGGGACACCCTGTATACGTAGATATTCTATTGATGATATCACAATCCCAACGTCTATTAACAACATACGGGGGACTTTAATTAGTATTTTGTTCGAATCAATTATTTTTCGGTTTATACATTTTGTTTTATAATAATTCAACTTTAACTAAAATCTCTTCAATGGTTTTGAATGCAATGAAAATTAATGAATTTTGTTTTTGTTGATTTCCGGTTTTGATGGTTCTTCACACATAGTTGAATAACATTGAGGTATAAATTACGGCCACGGGCAGTCTAGCTCAGCCACCCAATTAAAGCTGGAGTGCGCCGTTTTGATACCATTAACTGGCTTGACCTGTGGATAAAATGCGATATGATGAGGGATTTTTGAGCTCTCCTCTGACTGGAGTTGGCTAGCTCGTGGTCTTAAGATCGAGGAGAACCTGTCACAGAAATTGTCGAGGCTTAAGAGATCAAATCTTTGATCTTCAGTTCAGATCGGTCAGTAAAAACTTTTTCAAGGATTGAGCTCTCATTTTGGCAACTTAGGACAATGATTATTTAAAGGAAAAATCCAGGGGTGGAATCGGCTAAGGGGATAGTTACCTTAGCCGATTCCACCCCAGCTTCGTTGCATTTTCCTTTATTGGACATCCTCCATGTGATGTTGCAACTACCCTGGCTATGACTTGCTTGGGTCTAAGGTAATTTGTTCAGGAGTAATGCAGATGATTAAGCAGATCCATCTACGGTACGATTCTGGAAGAAAAAAACAGCAAGAGGATTTTTTACTTTTTCCGCAAGTGAGCCATGAATGATCTTTGCCTAGCCAGCTCGCCAACCCGTTTATTTCCCTCAATTCCATTTTAGCCGGAACGGAGCTAAGATTGACCTTTAGGTTAATGGTAAGGCTCGCAATTGATTCGGCTCATCAAGAAAAAGTTTTATGACAGCGACAATTAAAGGATAAAATGAGGACGTGAGTTGCTTCTAGAATTGCAAACTAAGTTCTTCCTTCCCCAGATAAGAATAATTTTGAAATATAAAAAAAAAAACTAAGTGATTTCTTGAGCAAATATGAATCTATGCAAAAAAATATTTGGGCCGGTTTTCTTAAAAAAAATAGTTTTTTATAAACCTAAGTAATAAGTAGGTACGAGTACATAAAAAATTTCTTCAACATGAAAAAAAGGGCCTTACCAATAAACAAATTTAGAGGAACTTTAATGCTTGAGTAAAATGAAGCATTATTTAATGGACTCTATATAACAGACCATAATTGCTACATTTTATTTTCTAAGCTCCGTACAATAAATGGTTCATAGTTGAGAGTCCACTTGAATATTAAGTTCATAACATGTATGGCTAACTATATAGAGCATCACATAATGGTTCATATCACTCAAATATCAAAGTCGTCTCTCAATTTGATTATTGGTAAGGTCTAAATTGTATTATAGATAGTGTTAACTTATAGCAAAAATTCAACTTCCTTTCTAGACAATCTGCCTTTTAGGCTGTAGATCCAGGTTTAAAAAACAGACAAGCAAATATAATTAAATCAAATACCTATAAAATAATTTTTTTTCGTGTTCTCTATTTTACGCAAGTAAAACGCACAAAAATTGGTATATTAAATTTGGTGGTGCAACAGCTCGGAGTGAACCAGGACCTAGTGACTTACAATTCTCAACCATTCCTGTGTGCGTGTTACCAGGAACAGAGGGGACCTACAATTTTATGCCGATTCCGAACGGCTTATGAGCAGCACTTTCCATGACAAGAGATACTCTTGGAGAATTTGTCAATTCCTCGCAAGAGGCAGTACACCCCTGAAAAAAACTTTCTTGCAGCGGCTGAGAATCGAACTCGAGACCTTCCGCATGACAGTCCAACGCACTAACCATTATGCCAAGGGGTACCACAAAATTGGTATACTTAGGTGTTTATTCTTCTATCTCTAAGGTATTGTTTTTAGAATATAATGTCGCTCCTTTAAGCAAACGTTGATAGAAGTGAAGTAAAGCCTTTGGTCCTTTTTAGATATTGCTAACATCAAATATGTAATCGTCCTGCTAACACAAAATCTGTTTAATTAACGTCTGTCAATTTTCTTGCAAAGGCATTTGATATACTGACATGACATGAACATTCTCTCTGGATTATCAATATTTCTGTTTCGATTTGCGCCACAAACATACATGACTTAAATATACTGCGTTATCAAAAATACATATGAAAATTTCGTTTCGAGTTTTCGAACTGTTCACTTTTGCAGTTTGTGTTTAAGAAAATCTTATAGTTTAATTTTTGCAAATGGCAAATTGTTTTGCAAATTTTTGAAAACGTCTATTTTTAAAACTAAATTATTTAACAGAAATTCTATTTCAAACGAAATTTCAAGTAATTTTAAAAATACTGCCACATCCGTAAGGGATACTTTGTGCGGGCACAGTTTATGCTTTGAATGTAAATAAAGAAAGCTCCACTGAGAATGCTTCATTATTGCAGATGCTAATCGATTCTGACTATCACTCACACATAAAAAAAGGAACAAAGCTCGCGTCTTTCCACACTTTACCTACCTTACCTATTAAAACAAAATTCTATAATCCCAATTTATAAGTATGTATTTTTATTAAAAAAAAATAAAATTCCCTTACTGGTTTCAGCCTCTTTCTCTTCAAAAACGCAATAGACAATATCAAATACCGAATACGATCAAACTTCAAAACTATATCGGCGATTAATTAATCAAAAGGATGATAATTTAGCAAACGTGTGCAAGGTGGAAATGAAATTGAATGATGGGTCTTCCGAACTCCCACTACAAAAATCAACTCCATCCAAAGATCCCTCGAGCCTTACGTACCGTCGTCGTACCGTTAAATACAGATATTCGTTTTTAAGTCGCACAAAACGATTATGGAATAATTTAGCCGACACGATTTTCCCTTGCCATTTCAATTTTTAAACATTCAAGACCAATGTTCATCGAGACCTCCTTTCACCACCCATATACCCACCCTCCCCCCCCCCCCTCCCTTATTTACTCATCGTTCGTGCTGTGCTTAACATTATAAGAGTAAATACACCGTTGAGCGCGTGTGAATTTGAAAAAGAGAGCTTCGATATCAATCAAATCAATTACTCGTACAACACACGCTCTGCATCAAACTCAAACATAATTTGCACCTATTCAATCATTTATTGCTCACAACCAGCAGCGTTGCCACTTTACTGCAATTGCAGTAGACTACTGCATTTTCGGAAACACAAACATACTGCACCACCATCAAGTTTACTGCAATTTTTTTCAAAACACGTACTCTCAATCTACTATAGTTGATTGAGAGTACGTACACCTCTGAAAGACTTTTTTGCAGCAAAGGGATACTAAAAGGGGTACTAAAAAGGGGTACTAAAACTCATAATAACTCTAGCTTAAGCCCAACCAACATCTTTTCAAAAGTCATTTATTGTCTATACCATACCAACTGATACTCAATTATTTTCCCAAAAAAAAGAACGACATATGTATCTTCCAACCCAAATGATAATACCGACATCAAGGCCGTCTTTACCATTTTGGGGGCCCTGGGCACTTTTCGAAAATGGGGCCCTGTATGATTATATAAAAATGTTATGTTGTGTAATAAAGGTATACATAAAAAATCACATAACTATGAATTAATATTCTTTTAATTTTTTTAAATAAATAATATTTTTGTAATTCATTTAAAAGATAAATAATTATTGCAGCATTTTTTTCCTTTTTCCGGATCCACTTACATATTATGATCGTTTAGACATTTTTTGATTTAATATAGTGTAATATTTTTGCTAGGTTCGTTAAATAAAACTTATTACTCTTTCTAATATTTCTTCTTTGTTTTTACTTTCCAAATCACAACAATAAATCTCAATTTATAATCAACTCAAATACTTTATTCAAATTAAAATCACAATTACAATTACACAATCCAATAAGCAGAGTTTTGCACACTTCCGTAATCAAAAATCAACTGTCTAGTGTTCACCGCGAGCACTCCCTTATATACTCAAGTTAGTTGTTCTCGAAGGTTCTCATCTTGGAATGTTCTAGATGGTTGGAATAAGGGGAAATACATTTGACATTGGAAAAGAGCTTTGTTTTTTGTGATAGTTTTCACAAATTTGATATTAATAAAATACAGTAAGAAAACAACTGTTCAAATTTCGCATATATTTAATCTTTTAAATTAACTTGCCGCAAACTGTGCAATGTGTGATGGTACAAAAAAGATCCCAACGACTAGTAATCATTATGATTTTTAATTATAATTCAAGAACATAGGTATGTTTCGTTAAATATAAATTGAGAGCTTATTCAGCGTTTAATCTTAAGTGTTAACTTTTAACTTTTATTTACTACTATTTTAATTCTTTATTTATTTTGAAGTAGGAATTCAAGCAAAAATTCAAATGTATTTAATAATTATAATTTATAAATTGTATGGCATTAACAAGCTTTTTGTTTCTTCCATAAATTATATATGCAATTTCCCAACAGATGGCGCTGTAGTAGTATAAAGCTCTGTTCACAGCAATAGTATATTTTTACGCACTTCAAAAACACAAATGAAACACGCAAACTTTACACAGAACGATGATCAAAATGGAACATTTTAACTATAAAAGCACAAATAAAAAATACATTATGTTGTAACCTAAACCAAATAAAAAAAGAAACGAATTCAATAAGTTTTAATTAATTCTTTTATTTAGTTTCTTTTGGTTCGAAGTGTGATTTGAGACTGACTCATCAGGTGATTTTCCATGAGGTTTTTAGTCAGCTGCCAATTGATGACAGCTTCTAAGTTGACAGCTTTCTACTGGCTGTGTTCAATTATCACATTCCTCCCGATTTTAATTCGTTCCGTATCGTTGTGGCGCTCTTACTACTCTGCCGAACCTGGTAACCTTGTCCGTATCAGATATCGGCACGGTGGTGGGGATGGGGGCAGTAGGCTTTGGGGACAGATCGTGCTTTTCGTATTGTATTGGTTCTTGTTCACCTTCGTAGCTTACGTCGGATGGTGGAAAAGGAGGGGGTGAGTGTGAAGACGGTGTTTCTTTTTCTACTGCGATTTCAGTTTGTTCTCCGGCTGCAGGAGTCTTCATCAAAACAGGCTTATCAATTGGAATGCGTCGTTTTATTTGGTCAACATGTCGACGGCCTACTCTGTTGTCCAAAGATTTAACTACATATGATACTGGACCCGTGATTTCGATTATAGTACCTTCCAACCATGCGGGGCCTGCAGTATAATTCCTGAAAAAAATCAGATCTCCTACCTCAAAAAGCCTCGAGCTTTTTTTTGTCTCGAACATGAGCGGGGTTAGCTCTCCATCATCGGGGTGTACGATGTCTAAAACTGTTCTGAGTCGGCGTCCCATTAGAAGTTCTGCTGGAGTTTTACCTGTAGTGGTATTCGGGGTAGTGTGCTGTTTAAATAAAATACGTTGTAGTCTTGTTTGCATATCTCCTTCAGTCATGGTCATCAACGACGTCTTCAAATACTGGACCATACGTTCCGCTTGCCCATTGCTGGATGGATGATAAGGAGCTGTCGTATTGTGTTTAATACCGTTGGAGATATAAAATTGTTGCATTTCGGCTGATACAAAAGCCGTTCCGTTATCGGAAATAATCCTTTGAGGTTGACCATGTGTAGCTATAATTTCTCGGAGTTTACTTTTTACTTCAGCTGACGTCATATTTCGTAAAATTTTAACCTCCAGCCATTTTGACATTGAGTCTACCACTACCAAAAAAGTGTGCCCCTGGAAAGGTCCGGCAAAATCCATGTGAAGCGTACTCCATGGCTTTTCGCTTGGTGGAATGAATTGTCGTAAGGCTGTCGGCACATTTCGTGAATTTGCTTGGCATTGAACACATTTCTGCACCTTGAGCTCAATTTCTGCATCCAGTTTTGGCCACCAAACGTAACTACGAGCATATGCTTTCATCAAGCTGATGCCAATATGATGTCCATGCAGAAAATCCAAAATAGTCGTTTGGTATTTGGGTGGTACAACGAGTCTACTTCCCCATAGTATGCAACCCTTGTGTGTCGACAGCTCTTCCTTACGTCGTAGATATGGAACAAATTCTTCCTCTTTCTCCAACTCTCTGGGCCACCCATGCAGTAGGCATCTCAAAATACGCGACATTATTGGATCTTTCAGTGTTTCCGCCGCAATCTGCTCTGCTTTAATTGGTGCATTACAACTCTCAAGCATGAGAATGTCTAACGGTCCTTGTTCTGGTGCATCAATTTTACATTGTTGTGGAAGCCGGCTTAAGCAATCAGCGTTGGCATTTTTAGGCCCTGGCCGATACTCCATCTTATAATCGTAGGCCGACAACAATAAACACCAGCGAATCATGCGTGGCGACACCATTTGTGGAATCTGCTTTTTTCTATTAAATATTCCAAGTAACGGTTTATGGTCAGTCAAAATAATAACTTCTCTTCCAGCCACATATTGATGGAAATGCTTCATTCCAAATATAATTGACAGAGCTTCTTTGTCCAACTGAGCATAATTGCGTTCATGAGCTCCCAAAGTGCGAGAAGCGAAAGCGATTGGGCGTTCCACGCCGCCGGGGCCTCCGATCCTGTGCGCCAAAATCGCACCGACTCCATATGGGGATGCATCACAAGACAATACAAGTGGTTTAGCGATGTCGTAGTGTATGAGCAGGGTTTCGGAATCGAGTAAAGCTTTGAGCTTATTGAAAACCGTTTGGTGTTCTTTCGTCCACTCCCATTTAACATTTTTGTCTAATAACCGGTGCAGTTTTTCTGCAACTGTGGCCTTCTGGGGTAAAAAGGCATTATAGAAATTCAGCAATCCAAGAAATGATTGCAACATTTGTTTATTTTCGGGAACTGCAGCTCGTTGGATGGCCTTGACTTTTTCTTTGTTTGGTGAGATACCCTTACCACTGATATGGAATCCTAAAAAATCCATTTCTCGTCTTGCAAAAAGACACTTTGACTTATTTACTGTCAAGTTAGCGTCCGATAGTTTTTCTAAAACTGACACTAAATTACGCATATGGTCCGCTTCGTCTTTCCCTGAAATAATTATATCGTCGAGATATGCTTTAACACCGTTTATACCGGCTAAAATGGTATCCATACATTTTTGAAAAAATCCCGGAGCGGCCGAGATTCCAAAAGGCAACCTCCGGACTCGATACAATCCCTTGTGAGTATTAAGTGTTAGGAGCTCGGCGGAAAAATCGTCTACCACTAGCTGCTGATACGCCTGCTGTAAGTCTAGCTTTGTAAATATTTGACCACCCGCAATCGCGGCCATTACCTCCGATAAAAGAGGAAGAGGGTACGAATTAGTTTTAATAACCCTATTTACGGTGCTGCGATAATCACCGCAGATCCTAATCGATCCGTCAGATTTATGCACCGGTACTATCGGCGTAGCCCATCTAGAGAAAAGCACTGGTTCCAATATTTCTTGTTTGACAAGTTTAGCTATTTCTTTTTCCACAGCTGGTTTCCATGCAATAGGACATTGCCTATGTTTAAGGAAAATAGGTGTTGCTCCAGGTACTACCTCAATCGAAATCGGTGGCCCTTTGCATGCCCCTAAAACTTTGCTAAAAACGTTCGGGTATTTCTTCTCTATACTCATCCCCATCTCCGTTTCCAATTCCATAGCACATACTCCTTGCACCGTGATTCCCAAAACTGAAAACCAATCTCTGCCCAACAAACATCTCCCACCACCTGCAATAACGAGAACGGGCAAATCAATTTCTTTATTATTGTAAATAATATTCACCATAGTTGACCCCAGAACCTGCAATTTCTCTTTCGACCAAGTCTGTAAGGTTATCGTGGAAGGACTAAGCTGCTTATTTTCGCGGTTGATGCGATTCCACGTTTCCTCGGAAATCACCGTACATGCAGCACCCGAGTCCACCTCAAAAGATTCCTCTACGCCGTTTATCGATACTTTGGTCAGTATCTGATGAGTAGACGATGCTTGAATGGTGTTTAGCTCATAAAAATAATTTGGATTTACACCCGAAGGAAACACTGCAGCATCTTTCTCCTCTACCACATGGAGACTTTGTTGGCGCACCGATGCTTTTTTTTTAAAACATGCCCGACTAGAATGTCCCTTTACGTGACAAAAATCACAATTTTTATCTTTGAAGAAACATTTGTCTGCGAAATGGTTACCCTCACAGCGATAACATCGGCCATGTGCGGGTGTTTTCTTTGACGATACTGCCATAACCTCCATTTTTCCACGCACATCCATCACATGACGATGGGCAGCCTCATGGGCTGTTGCAATTTCATAAGCTCGCTTGAAATCTAATTTTTGTTCACTGAAAAGACGCTTCTGCAACGATTCATCCGCCACTCCGCACACAATTTGGTCTCTCAACATACTATCGAGCTCAACGAAATTGCAGTGCTCTGACAATCTCCTCAGATCTTTCACAAAATCTGCGATCGTCTCGTCACTCTTTTGGCCTCGCTTATGGAATGTAAAACGCTGAACAATTTCGTTGGGCTTCGGGTGGAAATGACGATCTAGTTTTTCCATTATTTCGTAGAAAGAGACATCTTTTGGTGTCAGTGGAGTAAGCAACGATCGTATTGTTTCATAAGTTGATTCTCCAACGCAAGACAGAAATATCGCTCTCATGGAAATTTCATTGGTTATACCGTTCGCCTCGAAATAGAACTCCATGCGTTCTTTATAATTGTTCCACACCATTGTTGGTTGAAATTTTTCCAGCTTTCCAAACGAAAACGACTGTGTCCCTGCGTTATTAATGTTGGCCATCAAGCTTTCGTTCATTGCCATGATTTCCTTGTTTCCTCGTCGCCAAAATGTTGTAACCTAAACCAAATAAAAAAAGAAACGAATTCAATAAGTTTTAATTAATTCTTTTATTTAGTTTCTTTTGGTTCGAAGTGTGATTTGAGACTGACTCATCAGGTGATTTTCCATGAGGTTTTTAGTCAGCTGCCAATTGATGACAGCTTCTAAGTTGACAGCTTTCTACTGGCTGTGTTCAATTATCACACATTACAAACTTCACACAGAACGATGATAAAAAAATCAAATGAGCAAAGTCGCACAATAACACTACCAGAGTATATCCGAAAATTCCGCATGCGCAAAAACGATTCGACTATACGCTTATCCTTTTCTTTACTATTGACCTATAGAACAAATAGTGAGGAGCGTAATCTTTCATCTATCTCATTGAATGCACAAAAACAAAAACTCTTTACCTCTTTAGCTTGAAATCTTAAAAAATTGAGT
This sequence comes from Philhelius festivus, assembly GCA_963931855.1. Taxonomy (NCBI): domain Eukaryota; kingdom Metazoa; phylum Arthropoda; class Insecta; order Diptera; family Syrphidae; genus Philhelius; species Philhelius festivus. The sequence continues at coordinate 139,869,986 of OZ007556.1, read as the reverse complement.
GCCGTTCATCCGACGGATAGTTAAATCGCCTATGTATGAGTTACTGCGTTGATGCAAACTTGTATGCGCGTTGCAAATATAGAAACACTATTGGCGCAAAATTTTAGTTGAATTAGTACGATGTTAAGGATTTTGCAAATTTTAATCAAATATAGCATCATACTTTCTCGACCCTTTTATTAAAGTTAAAATCATCAAATACCTATTTTATTTTTTTTTTATTATCGTGTTATTTACAACCGCCACAAAAGGTCTGTTTACTTAGTTTTCTGTACGAGCTGTCATTGTTTTACGTGTGTTCAGAAGCAATTTATTAAGAATATTGCTTTAGTATACGATACTAGTTAGAAAATGTTTAAAATTTAGAATGAGTTAGTATACTACTTTAAAGTTAGCAAATTGTTAAGTAGTATCATAATATTACCTTAATAATAGGCTGTTTAAAATTTAGCGCCATTATCTTTATTTTTCCATACAGTGATATTCAAATGTGTGTTTTTTCTTTGTTTCTGTCAGAAAGCAAACTGCATTGCCACTTAGTTAGTTATTCACAGCGGAGCATTGCTTATAGGTGCTTCATATTTCTGTTTTAATTTGAATTTAATTTCGCAGGGAATGTGATTGAAAATGTTCAGCAAAGGTTGTTGTTCATCAAAGAAAGTACGAGTTCTGATCATTCTTTATGCATCTAAAATTGTATCAAAATATTTTTTTTTCTTGAAAATAGACCAATAGAGGTTAATTGATGTTTCAGCAATTTGGGGGCCCCTCGTGATTGCGGGGCCCTGGGCCCGGGCCCAGTGGGCCCAGTGGTAAAGAGGGGTCTGCCGACATGTTTCTACGTTCAATCCTTACAATAACTGCAGGTCAGCATCGAAAGCTTGTTGGTTTAACATCGGAACAGCAAAGTCAAAATCTTAACAAACCTAACTACCCGAAACCCAATAATTATAAAACAAAACACAAACTACACAAACACAACCCAAAACCACTCTATCATCTTCTTTTACTCCTTTGAGCTCAACATAACCACACTTCTGTTGTAGATACAATATAAACATAAGTAAGTGTAGGCAATCCCACCAAAATAAAGCTCCCACTCTCAATAATCTTCAATGAAATATAAAAGATTTTCAACACAACTCTGACAAGCTTAATATTTTAATTAAAGGGCATAAAGCTACCATTAAATCGCTATAAGAAGCCACAGCTCTTGCAAATGCAACACAATAGTTCTAAAAATGTGTGTAGGATATTTTGATTCTATGAAAGTATTCGCTTGTGAATTTGAACTTGGTATAAAAATAAACCAACGAGCGATTTACAGAACATAAGAATATAAGAACATAAATCAGATCAAGTCCTCATTAAACTATGGTGGGTGATGGCATAAATTTGTGGGGAACTTTCCTCACAAATCCTAAATGTAAAATTGTCTTCTTGATTATTCTCATTCTATTAAATACCGACTTTCCAACAACAAGTAAATCATTACTCATATAGACATTATCTGGATCTCCCCTAAATTATTTTTGACTTCCTCCTGGAAAACCTTAGATTACCTTCACAAAATGACCACTTCTTCATCATTACATCGGTTAAACTTAAGACAGAATCCTTAACAAAACCACTAGTTCTAAATTTCAAACCGAACATAAAACCAACGACAAATATAAATAAGGAAGCCGCTTTGTTACAAAAACCCATCCAAACAATAGCTAACGCTTCAATCCCTCAGACATATATCCAATAGATATTTGAAGTACAAAAACAAGAGAATCGTCCCTTGGTGGGACCTCGAACTTTCTTCACTGGGCAAAGGTTATATGCTAGTAGATCTTAGGTAACTTGAAAAGTAGCCGGCACCACATAATTTAATTCAATATAAGAAACCGAAGTTTGCTAACTGCAAACAGCTTTTATGGCATTGCAGTCCCAGCCTCATACATAGATACACAAATAGAAAATCTGTAAGTTTTTTGCCCAAACGTGTTGGAACTTCTTGGACGAATCTTATTGAAAACACTGTGACTTACTCGTATACGAAAATTATACCTCCAATCTCAATAATCCCGTGCCACTATAAATTTAACAAAATGAGGAACTAATAATATCGATACCTTCCCGTAAGAATGTATTAGGCGACATTTTTAAATTTGTTTCGTCCAATAAAATACACAAAAAAATTTTGTTTTCGTTTCCTGAACAATTTTAAAAATGTCGCTTAATAGGTACATTCTTACGGGAAGATATCGATATTATGCTTTAACAAAGTTAAAAATAAAACACCTCGTATCTTATTCAATGATAAAATATTTGGCGAATAAAGTAAGACTTTGGCGAATCACATTATCTACCTGATCAAAGGGCACGGTAGTGCCCAGCCAAGTTCTGGCACTACACCCTTTTTACAGGAACAAACTCAGGCGATTTTCGTACCCTCACTATCTTCAGTACCAATGAAGTCAGAAATTTAAAATTCCGAATATTTGCTAAGCTAGTCAGACACAGGCGCCTCACCAAATTTCAATTTTCTAGCAAAAGCTGTTCCTGAGATATAAGGACTCAAAAATCACAAAAACTGTATTATTATGGAGCACTTCCCGACATCGTAGAATGTCCCAACGGTAGGTCTTGTCATGAAAGCAGAGGAATAAATCGAAAATTTGAGGTCTTCCATTCAGGGGGCGTGGTATTCGCCCACTTTCTCCGAATTGGTTGAATGGAGCCCAATTTGAAACGTTTTAAAAACTTGACCAGTGAACCCATCAAATTTTAGTCAGTAGTCATTAAATAATAAAATTTCTCTATTACATTGTAGCTGTTTCAATATTATTCTACTTTAAATATTCGGTATTAAACCTTCTAGTCCAGTCATTTTAGGTTTTATCTGCGGAAAAATTCCTAGTGAGCTGAATTTTTGTATACACCTTTATTACGGCATTGTAATGAAGATGTGAAAAATCGACATTGATATCGTGCCGGCTAAAAAAGTTATAGGGGTCAAAAGGTCACAAAAATCAGTTTTTCGCAAATATCTCGCGATTTATTGCTCAGAGGTCAATAAAGGTCATTATAAAAATTGTTTGCCGTGAAATTGTCTACAAAAAATGTCTCTTTCATTTTTCTGTAAAATTAACCGTTTTCGGAGTAGAGCGCTGAGAAAGCGAATATATTATGACGATGCACTCGTTTCCTCACCACCTTCGAGGTAGAATGCAGGGCGCGTTTTTTTTACATGTTTTCCCCCATAGGCATAATCCATGATATGTAATGATATGTAATCAGAGATATCGACAATGAATGATAAAAAAAAAAAATTATATACTAAAGTTAATTTGTCTGTATTTTTCTGTATTCAAATAAAAAATTATTCACTCGTAAATAAAAAAAACCTCTGATTACATATCATGGATTATGCCTAAGGGGGAAAACATGTAAAAAAAACGCGCCCTGCATTCTACCTCGAAGGAGGTGAAGAAACGGGTGCATCGTCATAATATATTCGCTTTCTCAGCGCTCTACTCCGAAAACGGTTAATTTTACAGAAAAATGCAAGAGACATTTTTTGTAGACAATTTCACAACAAACAATTTTTATAATGACCTTTATTGACCTCTGAGCAATAGATCGCGAGATATTTGCGAAAAACTGATTTTTGTGACCTTTTGACCCCTATAACTTTTTTAGCCGGCACGATATCAATGTCGATTTTTCACATCTTCATTACAATGCCGTAATAAAGGTGGATACAAAAATTCAGCTCACTAGGAATTTTTCCGCAGATTGGAGTTTAAAATGCCTAAAATGACTGGACTATTCATGAAGTAAGAACTTGGCAAACTTCTAGATCTCAGTACTTTTCACGGCTGACTTGTTACACAAAGGTTTTCGTATAGAAGAACTTGGCTCTTTTTTTAGCATTTATGTTTTTGGTCTGATTGAAAACACTCTAACTTACTCGTATATGAAAATTATACTTCCAATCTCAATAACCCCGTGCCACTATATGTTTAACAAAATGAGGAACTAATAATTTGAGATATAGCTAGTCCGGTCAATATAGACATTTGAAATAACAAAAATTCCCGAAAAGCCAAATATTGGTGGAGAGCTGGGGTTTACCATTACAAATAAAGTCTTAAAAATCCCCATCGATCCTATGTGTGCTAAAAAAGTTATGGGGGGTCAAAGGTCAAAATTTGAGGTTTTTTTGATTTTTCTCGAAAACGGTAAGTTTTCTCAAAAAAAACCTTAGACCAAAGTTGTAGATCTTAAAATTCTCTTCAAAAATGATCCTTAGAATTTTTTTCTTGAGAGTAGATAATAAGGTAAAATAATGGATATTGATAAATGATTATTGATTATTGCTATTGATTATTGGGTTAACTATTATGAAAATTCACGAAGAAGAAGTAGCTATAGACCCTAAAGCTTTTGAGGATGAAATTGAAAAATTTTTCGAGTATGAATTAGCCCCTTACCCCTTATCACTTTTCGATGCAGCTGGAATGCGTTAAAAAACAAAGTCAGCAATTTACGATTGCTTTCACTCAGTCAATACTGAGGTTGATCGTACAAACGCTACTTACATTATTGATGGAGGATACCTACTACGTCACGCTGTGTGGGATCGAGAAGAAACCTTTAGCGTTATTTTTGATAAATATGTTCAGTATTTACGCAGACATTATGGGCTTACAGTGACGGTAGTATTTGACGGCTACAGTGACTTGACAAAGAATATTAAAGCTGCAGAACAACGTCGTCGAACTGCAAAAACATTTTCGGGTTCCGATATTATCTTTGATGAATTTATGATAGTTCCAGCGAATCAACAACAATTTTTCGCTTACATTAATAATAAATCTCGTTTCATTTCCATGTTAAGAGACAAATTAATAGCTGCGAATATTGCAGTGAAACAAGCTCAAAATGACGCAGATGTCCTCATAATCGAAATAGCAATAGAAAAATTTAATGCAATAAACACAACAATTGTAGTTGGTGAAGATGTTGATTTGTTAGTACTACTTACTGCAAGGACTCCAATGGATACAATTATTTATTTTCTGAAACCTGGAAGGGCTCAACAACGAACAGAAATATATTCTTCAAAAAGTTTATCTGATGCTTATCCCAAATGCCAAAACTATATTTTATTTTTACATGCGATAACCGGCTGCGACACTTCGTCAGAAATGTACAGAGAAGCAAAACGTCAGTATTAAAATTATTCGAAAAAAAAAGATTTGACTGACTGCGCTAAAGTATTTACAGAAATTGATTCCAGACCTCAAACAATAATTACGGAAGGAATTCGCATTCTTCTTGCGGTTTATGGAGCTCCAAGAAAAAATTACTTCCATTAATAAATACCGATACTTAACTTTTGTAAAAAATACGCGAAACAAGTACAACTATCATGTCTTTCTCCAACATCGGCATCTGCTATTCAACACATGTATCGAGTATACTATCAAGTTCAAACATGGCTAGGCAATCAACTGAACCCAGAAGACTGGGGTTGGAAATTGATAGATAATACTCTGGAACCGATTAAAACTTTACTCCCACCTGCTCCAGAAAAACTCCTCAACACTATTTTTTGCAATTGCAAAAAAGGTTGTAGTGCCAAATGTGGCTGTAAAAAAGTCGGGTTGTTGTGTTCTCCAGCGTGTACCAATTGCCAAGGTCAGTCTTGCTCAAATGTCCAGTTGAATACAATAGAGGAAGATTCCTGTAATTTTAATGAAGAGACCAATGACAGCCAAATTTGAACAATTTGTGAACATCCAGCAAGAGGAAGAGGAAGAGGAACAAGAAGAAATCGAAGAAGACATGATGGTTGAAGTAGACTTTCAAGAGTATGAATATGATTAAAATATCTAAAAAAATCAAAACAATAGTTAACCCAATAATCAATAGCAATAATCAATAATCATTAATCAATATCAATAATATTAACTTCTTATCTAGAACTTGACGGGTATTGTTCCCTTATATTATCTTAAAATTGTCATTACAATTAGTGGAGTAGGCCTACAGGGGAAACCACGGAAAAAAAACGCGCCGAGTACACTACCTCACAGGTGGCGAGGAAATGTGTGAATATCATGTATAATTTGACTCTTAGAATCGCGAATGGTAACTCTCAAGAAAAAAATTCTAAGGACCATTTTTGTAGAGAATTTTAAGATCTACAACTTTGGCCTGAGGTTTTTTATTTGAGAAAACTTACCGTTTTCGAGAAAAATCCAAAAAACCTCAAATTTTGACCTTTGACCCCCCATAACTTTTTTAGCACACATAGGATCGATGGGGATTTTTAAGACTTTATTTGTAATGGTAAACCCCAGCTCTCCACCAATATTTGGCTTTTCGGGAATTTTTGTTATTTCAAATGTCTATATTGACCGGACTAGCTATATCTCAAATTATTAGTTCCTCATTTTGTTAAACATATAGTGGCACGGGGTTATTGAGATTGGAAGTATAATTTTCATATACGAGTAAGTTAGAGTGTTTTCAATCAGACCAAAAACATAAATGCTAAAAAAAGAGCCAAGTTCTTCTATACAAAAACCTTTGTGTAACAAGTCAGCCGTGAAAAGTACTGAGATCTAAAAGTTTGCCAAGTTCTTACTTCATGAAGGTTTAATACCGAATATTTAAAGTAGAATAATATTGAAACACCTACAATGTAATAGAGAAATTTTATTATTTAATGATTACTGACTAAAATTTGATGCGCTTACTGGTCAAGTTTTTAAAACCTTTCGAATTTAGGCATAGAAAAAACTTGCCAAGATTAATTAATAAGCTAGTGGTGGCTTATGAATTTACAAAGTTCAATTTTATGTATTGTTATAATTATAATAATTCAAAAATGAAAAGAGAAAAAAAAGAAAATGTACGAAGAAAAAATGAAAGATAAAGTTAGAAAGAATGTTGTAATATTGTAAAGATAAGAAAGAAAAACGAAATTTAAAAGAAGTTAGTTGCTCTGACTAAGAAAGGAAAATCACTATCTATTTTGAAACTTTTGTGCTCTGCGTGATGCTCGCAAGTGTTGTGAGAGTGAATTTCAAAGACGGATTGCAGCAATGAAAAATTGTCTCTCAGGTATGAGACACGAGAATCGAGGGAGTATTGAATCATATGCAGGAAATCGGAGTATTTCGCATAAATATGCTGGCTGTCTTGTCTTCACAATATTAAAAAGTAGGCCTAAAGTTGGAAACTTAATAAAATTTTCAAACGACTTATTTAAGAGATTCATAGACAGATGAGAGTCATGATCGTATTGTCTAAGGCCATAAATATACCGAATCTTACTATTAAACGCTATATTCAACTTCTTCCCGCTCGCAGAATCACAATTGTTGTATATTTCGCATTCATACGTAAGTACTGGTATGACTAGGGTCTTGGCAAGAACCATAATGGTTTCAATAGAGTGAACTGCTGAACTGCCCACAAAGATCTAAGAACTCAAAGATCTAAGACTTTGAAGCAAGAGTGCGCACTTTGACTTGATTTGGTTTTTTAACAAAATCATATAAAATATTTTTGAGTAGGGATTTCCAAGCCTTGATAGATGGATGCGGCCTTATTGTTGAAGCTAAACTCTCACATAAGCTTTCATTTGTCCACATAATTAAATTGTTTTACAAAGCGGGTCTTTTTGTTGAATTTGAGACGGTCACAATCCAGAACAAATCCACCTAATTGCAATACATCCAGATAAAGCAACCGTTTGGTGTGAATTTTTGGAACCGGTCCATATTACTTTGAGAACGACGTTGACCGCAATTGGCGAGAGATTAGAGATGAAGAAGACATGCTGCGTGCAACACGGCCCGCCCCACAATGCACATTTTCTAAGAGCGTTTTCCGAAAATGGTTATCTCTTCAGGAAAGATGTGAATTGGCTACCGAAATCCTGCGATTTGAACGCATTGTCAATAAACCACATGCCACTACTTCCCTGAAAGCCAACGTAATCAATGTCATTGATGGTTAAATTCAGACTGATTTATGGGAGAGAGAATTAGATATTTCGGATTAACTTGCGAAGCCATTGGGCACATTTGAATGATGATGTTATATTCCATAAATAATAAATTACATTGGCCTTCCATATAAATAACAAATTTTAATGATAACTCACTCACAAAAAACGCTTAATGTAAAATCCTTTGTTGCAAATACGAGTACTCGAGCTCTAAAGAGAAAAAAAAATATACTGCAAAATATATTTTATGTTACCTTTTACCTTTTTATAATTTCTGTGGCGATTTGAATGTTTAGCTTGCAATTATAAATCAGATTCAAGACTTATCGACAAAGTTCAAACGCGAAAAAGACTGAAATTACTATAAGATCTTATTTGAAATTAAAACGAATTAATTTTATGTCAATTTACAGCTTATTTTGATAAAAATATGACTTACATATGTCTTATGATTTTAACTTAGCTGTAAATAAGGAATAAGGAAAATGTCAAGTCAACTTGTGTCAGAATTTTGTACGTAAAGGATTTTGGAAAAACTAAACAAGTCAACTTACCTGCGAGTAAGCTAGCAAGCTAAGCTGCAAGCTCTGTACTAGTTAATACTAACTTATGTCGTTTTTCTTTTGTCTGTAATTCCTTAACCTTAAAAATACGAAAAAAATATGACAGACGGAATGGCTTATTGCGCATCGGATGGTATCAAAGGCTCATTTTCGACATAAGTCGACTTATGCTGTTATTCCTTGTTGCAACAGATTTAATATTTAGTTTCGAATCCATTATTACTGAGCGCATCCTGACATCTTTTGGGAATGGAGTTCACTAACTTTTGACATCTTTCAACAGGGATGGAATCTCAACTTTAGCGCGAAGTAGGCAGCAGTATTCTACAGCACCCTGTAACGCATCTCTCTCTTAAAATTCATCATTTTTTTTTGTTTGAAAAGTGGTTGAGTTTGAAAATGAAGAAAAAATTGTTCATTGACATATTGTTTAACGATAATTATATTTATTTCACTTTACTAATTGATAACATGGATCTTAATTTTATTTTCTTGTGCTAGTAGAGGTACAATTGATTTATAAAAATCTAAAAAAAATATTTTGTTGGATCCAAAATGTAAAACGATTATTTAAAATTCCTTTTTTTACAAGTTGTGTTTTCTATAAAAATAAATAAATTAGAGGTATATTTATTGCTCCGACAATTCAAATAAAGCTGATTCAGGTGGAATTGCAATTTCTTGTGGTTCAATTTTTTTGTGTTTTCGACAGCACCAGGATAATATCCAGCCTTTCTGATGCCGGTGGTTTCGATTACGGAACTGGACTTGTTGAATGATAATGGGTGAGCTTTGGGGCGAAGAATTGACATGGTGGCTTACGATGTCATTTCCAATGTTCTTATTATCAGTACTATGTTGATGCAATGAATTAATTCTGAAAAATAGTTTTAGACATCTTAATAATAAAGTGGATAGTAGCTACCTTGATGATGTGTGAATGTGTCCATCGGAGGCAGGAGTTGTATTGTAGCCAGCGGAAAACATTGAAGTACGGCGTGGAGCCCAATCCGGATGGCCACGGGAGGACATATACACGGTTATGCTTTTAAATAAAGCAGTACGAACCTTAAATTAAGCATAAATGATGACATTCATTTGTTAGTAAGGCCCAGGGATTTTATTTTAAATTTTATCGAGTAAATATATAATAAAGGATAATTAAGATTCCATATTGTTAAATACAATTTTTTTCTTTCAAAAATCAATCAATCAATCCTATGGGTTCAATTCTCAGCCGCAGCAAAAGGGGTATAATACTGGATTATCTTTTATCCTGAAAAGTGCAGAATCGGCAGAAAATTGGAGTTACCCTCAATTTCTTCTAAATAATTTACAGTTTCTTGATAGAAACGAAAAATGTGGAATTCCCATTGCCACGCTGAAAGTTAGAAGCATGTGTCAACATGAGTTGATTAACAAAAATCACCAGGGTGCGATCTAGTAACTGCTAAGGTTTTGAAAAAACAAAATGCTTTTAAAAGCCTTCACAAAATCCCAATTTATAATAAAAGCATGTCTTAAGCCTCTATATATAGACATCATTGCAAAATTACGGAAGTAGTTGTTATACCCAAACAAGATAAGCCACCAACATATGTAGATACCAGCTTATACACCTACAATAGCTTATACCAATCATGGCAAAATATTTTGAGAAACTGCTCCTGAAAAGGCTAAGCAAAATAATAGAAGAAAGAAGACTAATCCCGAACCCTCAATTGTAGAAAAGCACTTGAAGAAAAACAACATCTATTTTTAGATTCTGCTCAGGCCTTTGGCAAGGTTTGGTACATGGTACTTGAGTACAAACTGCATCGGAACCCTCCAGGTAGAGCTACGAAATATTGAAGTCCTACGTAAATGACCCACTCCTTAGAGTTTGGTACGCCCAAATTTACTTGGAACCAAATAAATTTGAAGCTGGTGTACCACAAGGAAGGGTCCTAGGACCAACCCTGTATTTGTTATGTTTTTGGGGTATTCCATGGACATCTTTGCTGACGATATTGCAATTTTGGTGAGTTATACAATATATATAACGAAGGTAAATACACAAAAATATAAAATAAAAACGATAAATTTAGAGATTGAACGCAACGCTGGCGTATCAAATTAAACGAAAGACAATCGATGCATGTAAGCTTTACAAACAAAAAGCTAGATGATGTTCTAATTTTTATCAACGGTAAACTGTATCTTTCAACAATATTGCCAAATACAGTAAAATCCGCTTAAGAGAAACCCGCTTAAGAGAAAAACCCGCTTACCTGCAACACTTTTTTTATCCCCAAGTATTTTCCGACCAATTTCCCTTAAAACACTTCGCTTAAGTGAAACTCGCTTAAGTGAAAAACCCGGATAACTGAAACATATTTTCAGTTAATTTTTAATATTTTTCATTAAAAAAAACTCTCTTAAGTGAAAAAAAAATTGAATCGAACAGAACAAAAATTTGCTAGTTTTCGTTATTCAATAAATTATTTTTGTGTTATTTAATCGTTGTTTTATTTAACTTCTTTCAAGGCAAGTCCAAAAGATAAAAAAAATATTGTTTCTAGCATTAAATCTCCGCTTAATGGAATTTTTAAATCCGCTTAAGTGAAATTTTTTTTTTCACTTATCCGAACTCCGCTTAAGTGAAATTATTTTTCACTTAAGCGGGGTTCGCTTAAGTGAAAAACCCGCTTAAGTGAAAGAAAGACTGTGACATTTTGCCGTTTCTCTTAAGCGGATTTTACTGTACCATGAAAAGACTTATGCATATATACATATATACATAGCTAAAGTTGAAAGACCACATACAAAAAAAAAGTGGGATTCAAGGTTAAGATGGCGTGTAAACATCAAAGTTCGTCCGATTTCCGAATTCTTGTTATCGAAGGTACCCACTCAACATAAATATATTAAATTTCAATGAAAATTATAAATTAATGGCAACTGTATTTTCTCTATTAGTTTGTGACATCCTACAACTATTTGCTCGGAGCATTAATAGGGGCGTTCACATTCTCAATTTTGTTTGACAAGCACGTCATGATGATTATTTGATTGATGAAAAACAGGAGCGTTCACACTCATCAAACATGCTGTAAAACATAATATTATATATATTGACCATGTCGGACCAATTAAGGGCATAGATAAAATTTTAGATGAGGAAATTTATATGAATTTTATATTCAAAGTCTGCTAAGTCTACCGCTATTGATTATAAAACTCATTTTGATATATTTTCTCACGATGTGCACAGCTCGAGAAATTCATGGAAAATGAACATTTCTTCACCTCACATCAAATATGTCAAAAAGACCCGTGAAATCAGGCTCTTGACGTGTTTTTTCTGCTATAGACGTTGTTCACACTGAGCTTAATCCCCGACTGTTTTTTGATGCTTCTGTATTTTTATATCACTTCCTCTGTCAGAAATTTATAAGTCGATTGGAATCATTCCCACTTGTAATGGAAATTGTTAAAGTTAAAAGTGGGAAAACAAAATTGTTTAATCCATTGAAGTCGTAGTCATCATCCAGTTCATGGCTTGACAGATGGAGAAGGAACTATATTTTGATATAATATCGAATATGGATATAATAATTATTTGGTATGACAGATAAGGGAAAAATTAAATTTTGACGTATCGAGAATATTTCGTCGCAGATTGCCCTAAACAACATTTTTTCGGATTTTGAAATGTCAATTCTGGAAATGGCCTAGGTACCTACAAAATTATGTTCTGCAAGCATAAGCAAGGCCGTCTTTACACTTTTGGAGGCCCTGGGCACTTTACGAAAATGGGGCCCCTGTATGATTATATAAAAATGTCATGTTGTGTAATAAAGGTATACAGAAAAAATCACATAACTTTGAATTAATATTTATTCTTTTAATTTTTTAAATAAATAATATTTTTTTTAATTCATTAAAAAGATAAATAATTATTGCAGCATTTTTTCCCTTTTTCGGATCCACTTACGTATGATCGTTTAGACATATGTATTTTGATTTAATGTAGTATATTTGTATGCACTTCAAGAACACAAATGAAACACGCAAACTTTACACAGAACGATGATCAAAACGGAACATTTTAACTAGAAAAACACAAATTGAAAATACATTACAAACTTGACACAGAACGATGATAAAAAAATCAAATGAGCAAAGTCGCACACTAACACTACCAGAGTATATCTGAAAATTCCGCATGCGCGAAAACATACGCTTATCATTTTCTTTACTATTGAGCTATAGAACAAATAGTGAGAAACGTAATCTTTCATCTATCTCATTGAATGCACAAAAACAAAAACTATTTACTAGCCCCGTCAAATTAGCTTTCGCACAAAGCTGAAAATTGGCATGAATGTTGAGTTAACACTATTACAAATAATTTGTCGAAAGCCCCGATCGATCCGACGGCGACGTGTGGAAAAAAATTTATTCAAGGTCAAATGTTGCAAAAATTGTTTTTTTTTTGCATTTTTCAGCTTAATGGCAAGTTTTATCATAAAAATAGGTGAGACAAAAATTATTCATCATGCAAGTATCTATAAAAATTGTCCATACACTTTTTCTCCTAAGAATCACCATTTTGGGGAAACAGCTATGCAAAAAGTTGAAAAAGTTGTGTTCTTCATAATAATAATATGCACACGTTTTCGCGCCACCCACCCGTGAGGTAGTTTGGCAGGTTTTTTTTTAACTTTTTTTTAAAATTTTGTATCTAATTAAAAAATACTACTATTGAAAATGACGAAAACGGTGCAAGTAATGAGTAATTTAGGATAATTATTTGTCTGATTGATAATCATCTAATGGAACTTCATCCATACTGTCCTTTTTCTGCTTCCTGCTGGGTATAAGTAAATTGTTCAATGAGCGATGCATCTGATGTCTCCTCGCATATATCGTAATTATCCTCTTTTACTGGCGATTCAAACAAAAAAACACTTCAAAGCTGCCTCCCAAAAATCTTTCAAATGTAGACTTTATTCAATAAAGCATTTGTATGTAAAATTTTATGATCTTTTTTTGAAATAATTGTCAAAAAGATATTTTTAATATTTCGGCCGTTATAAGGAAAAATATTACTTACGATAGTTTGGTTTTTCTTTAAACTGAATTTTATATTAATTTCCAATATCTTAAGTTGAGATAAGATATTTTGCCTCGCGTTTTCGAAGGGCGTTTTTAATTCTTATGTTCATTTTTATGTCCGTGTGCAAAAGTTGATCAAAAGAGATTTAAGATGATATTTTCTGGTTTTTATTTAAGTACTTAATATAAAAAAATCACATTTGTTCTATAGAGCTTTAATAATAAAAAAATAAAAAAAAACAAAGACTTGAATTTCTTAAAAAAAAATTATAAAATCACATTTGGTTCACAGAAAAAAATAATTACAAAAAGAACCTGTTTAGATTTATTTAACTAATTTATTTAAAAATTATTAAAATAAAACATAAAATAAATTATTTATTATTTATTATTAAATTATTTAAAAAAAACTAAATTCATTGGAAAAAACTTAAACTTAAGGACCTAAGGGACTCAAGGGCCTTTGGTGATTCCCTAGAGGAGAAATTGAAAATTGTTTTCACCTCCAAAACTAACGGTACCACACCCGTAGTGTAAGATCTCATTTATTTCGAAAACGGCTCTAACGATATTGATAAAATAAAAATTAAGTGAGCTATTATGAGCATGAACTATATTTTGGTTCAGACAAATTTTTGAATAACATGTTATTGACGGTACCTGCCGGTTTTTTTTTTTATTTTCGCCCCCGAAGTTTGAAATAATATTGTATATAAGAACATTCCCAAAAATATTAATTGGATTTATTGAAAAATCAATATATCTTCAAAATTTGTGAACGATTATTTTTTGAAATTATTTCCTAAAATTAATGGCTCAAAATTTTAATTGAATTAGTACGATGTTAAAGCTGTTTTAATATGAAACTAAGTTAAATCAAAGATTTAGCAAATTTTATTCGAACTTAAGCATCATACTTTCACTACTCTTTTATTAAAGTTAAAATCATCGTAAAAGTATCGTGCTTTTAGAAACGCCACAAAAGGTCTGTTTACTTAGGTATGTTAAGAAACAATTTATTAAGAAAATTGGCTTAGTACGATACTAGTTAGAAAATGTGTAAAATTATGAATGAGTTAGTAAGCTTCTTTTGATTTTTGAGCTTTGTTTGCTTTAGTTTTCTGGAAATCAGACGGCAATTTCATACATTTGAACATTTTTATCTCATTAGATCCATGTTTTGTATTTATAAAATGTATTTTAAATTCCAAAGCACTTTTACATAAGAGCAAGTTCGTGCGATCCAGTCGTGCATTTCAACTCTTCCTTGTTGTATGTAGATGTGTTTTTTTAGTAATAACTTTTCAATCGCGTATGAAACAACACTGCCTGAAACACTAAATGAAAAAAGAACTGAATTATCAACTCATCCACTAAAAGAAAAACGTTCGCACAAAGGGAAATCCAGAACCAAACTACGCTTAAAAATATCTCATGTCCTTGTCATTACGGGCATTTTTTTAGGTTTGCAAACGGTAAAATATCCTATTATTACTTACATGCGGTCTCCACTAGCGATGAATCCAGAGCATGCTTTAAAGCATGCGTTCATTATCGCAAGTGGAGACCGCCATCGCAGCTATATTTTCATCGCTTGCGATAGAAAGTATGCTCTCATCGCATACCATCCATCGCTTGCTTTATCGCAAGGAGAACTGTCATATTGTTCTGGCGTAACCAAATTTAATTTAACTGAGTTTGAGTTTTGCGTGCGAAGAAAGCTTTTGCTTGGGGTTTACGTTTTTCTAACAAAATTAAAAAAAATCTGATTTGAAATTGTCCATACAACTCATTTATATCCATTAAAATTATTCACTATACTAAAAAAGTATGCGATGAAATGCCCAGCCACAAAAATCTGACAGTTCTTCTGCTCTCTGCTTTCTGCTTTGGCTATTGCGATTGCGATTGATTTATCGCTAGTGGAGACGGCGTGTTAGGGAGAGAAAAATTTCAGTTTTAAATTCAAAAAATTATTTTATGTTCACATAAGATGATTTGCGTTTTCACACTTTTTCGGAAGTTTTTTAAGTATTTTATCTTATGCTGACTTAAGGATGACTTTTGTTTCTGTTTGCACGCGCGAAAATATCTTAAGTCAACTTAATATGATTTACGATTTCACAATAATAAGAAAGTCTTCAGACAATATAATCGTATGTCTATTTTAGGTTTTACAATTAAGCAGAACACACAATCTTATGTGGACTTAAGATATTTTACCTCGTGTAGAGATGTGTCTTTTGAACATAAGATGAAATTGTTTTTGTCTATAAAAAAACAAAGAAGTGAGATATAGGGATGCCGATAAGATAGAACTGTAGTCCTTTAGAATGGCACTAAGGTTCAATAAAAAACGCGAAATATCTTAAGTCGACTTAAGATACTTTACCTTTTCAGTCGAGAGTTATTCACAGCGGAGCATTGTTTATAGGTGCTTCATATTTCTGTTTTAATTTGAATATAATTCCGCAGGGAATGAGATTTAAAATGTTCAGCAAAGGTTGTTGTTCAGCAAAGAAAGTACGAATTCTGATCATTCTTTATGCATCTAAAATTGTATCGAAATATTTTATTTCTTGAAAATAGACCAATAAATGTTAAGTGATGTTTCAACAATTGGGGGCCCCTGGTGATTGCGGGGCCCTGGGCCTGGGCCCAGTGGGCCCAGTGGTAAAGAGGGGTCTGAGCATAAGCTGAAACCTGTATGGTATCCAGCAATGGGTCTGTACAAAGGTACAAATTATGCACCCATCCAAAAAAACCCAATTCAAAATCCTTTGTGGGATAATAAATGCTCCTTGGTACATAAGAAATAGTGATTTATATCGTAAACTTTAAACAAAAACGGTTACCTACAGAAGTGGTTAAAAAACACACTGCATCACAAAATCAGCGACAGTGAAGCCATATGAACTCCGAAATGAAAAGCGTTTTGTACTTAGACGAACCCAAGGCTCATGAGCTGATGGTCTAAAAGTTATGAGAAAGTATTAAAAGTTTAAACTTGCCCTAATGCCCTAACCTGATTTTAAATTAAGAAACACTACTTGGCACCAAGTGTCTTTGGAAAATTTGTAACGATAAAAAAAATCTTTAATTATGTAGGTACCTACCTGTTTTTGTTTATTGAATTATTTTCTGAGTATAGATTCTATGCATTTATTTGTTATTAATATAATAATATGTTTAAAAATAATGTTTGAAAATTCGTAAGCTTGTGTTTATATAGTACCCCTTTAATTTAATTTAATTTTTTTACGAAGTTTTCCTCAAATACTCCCAGCTCTCTTGACATGTTAAATAAAGAAAAACTATAAGAAAAATAGGCGTGACTTAACTTCAACAGTTATTTAATAAAAAGAAAAATCAAATAGGTACCACACAAGTTGACTTGCCAATGGGAGAATTCCAAATAAATCCACATAATGTGTTGGATTCAAAAGAACTAACAATTTTCTAAAGAAAATAATAAAGAAGAAAACTAGCAGAGGGATGATTTTGCTCAAACCTTCTCGCCGCCGTTAAATATGTATACAAATTCTAACGAAACAAAATTAATAGTTCTTTAAATTCTATAAATCTCAAACATACGGAATCACCTTTTAGATTCGTACTTTTAAAATTGGATAACCTACATCATGATATTACTTAAATTACCTCTCCATTCAGGAAACAGTAGATTGTGGCAATAAATAGTCCTTGAAATGACGTCAGAAAGTGTGTTACATATGACCATAGAGCAAATTCCCACGCACTTCGGTTTATCGGTGCTTGTATGATGTGAAGGACATTAGTTATTCCCAATAAAGGTAGTAAAACAGCTGCCGCCCGTACCGCTTTCCTCACCTGCTCAATGTCACTCGTATGACTTTGACGTAACTTTACGACAAGTACTCTAATTATGTTCAGCAAAAAGAAAAAGTTAAACTGGAAAAGAAACCGATACACGTTATAGTATAATTTAAAAAATAATGACTAACGAAGGCTCTCACCAGTATCACTGTAAGTCGAGGTCCTTCCAAAATCCAGTAGTATGGTGTAAGATTATAGTTCCACCAACACGGTTCGTTGGATTTGTAATGAGCCGTAACAACAGCCCACAGAGCCGTCATAACCACTGATGTACCCCAACCAATAATTGCATAAACGGTCTGGGGGAAACGTCCTTGTAAAACAGTTGCAGTTACCACGTTATGCAAGTATAATCCTTCAATGAACATCCACATAAACATTGCAGTGCGTGCATATTCGAGCAAAACGTAAGATGCCTCGCAGATGTATGGCTATATTAATATATGTATTGGCAAAATATATACAATGATAAGTTATATAAGACTACTTCATAATTCAATTGACTCAATAATTATAATAGTCGTGCTTTCAAGAGAAAGTCAATTAGAATTTGAACAAGCGCTACGTGCTTCCTACATCTGTACTAACTGTTGAAACCTTGCCCTTACAGCTCATATTTGTTAATGTCATAGCAAAATATTAATGTATGTATAATTGTATATGTATATGCTAAGATTGGGAAGGATTTCTTAAGATTATGATTGAAAAAGATTATAGAACCATCTAAGAGGAAGTACATTTGGCGAACTCAATCATACTCGCTAATCCTTTGGAGATAATGATTCAATTTCCTCCATCTTGGAAAAGTGATTGTTGGGAATTCCTACTAAAAGTGCGATGACTTTTTCGGAATTGAGTAATTAGTTACAATGCAGAAAGTTTTTGTGAGAAGAAATTAAACTAGATATTGTGTGCACGAAGGATTCGATTGGAGCCGATTCCGCAATAGCTTTGAATTATTTGCTTTCCTGCCTTTGTTTGAAGTGCGAATGGGAAAGAACACCATCAATAAAGAGTTTTTTTCAATTGGCGCGGGTAAATTTTGGCGGTCATGTTGTTTTAGTGCAAGAATACGATTTCTCTGCACAAGAACTCGGCCTTTCGCAGACTTTAACTTGGCGAAGTTTGCGTTCGGTCCAACTTTAAGGTCCAACTGACCCAGGAGCTCAAAGTTCATGACCATAGACAACGTATTTTGTTCGCTGATTGGCCTTGGGCTTCGAAACATTTGAACATTTAAAAAAGGAAAGGGTGAATGGCCATGTTAACAAGAAAAATTGACATGATAACACCAATAGTTACTAGGTTCACCAGGTAACAGCGCATCCTCAAAAGGTTACTCTTTCCTGTGGATTTTGGGCCAGCGGCGTCATTGATCCGTACTTTTTCGAAAATGACGTTGGTGAGATGATCACCGACAATGGCGAGCTCTACAGATGGATGATAACGAATTCCTTATGGTCCAAATTAAACCATACCTAGATGACATGTAGTTCCAGCAGGACTGCGCTACGTGTCACACAGCGGAAGCCACGATTTACATTATGCACAACGATTTGAAGGCAAGGTTATCCTTCGCAGAAACATTTTTTAATCCCATGATTACATAGGTTAACGGCCATAGACAACGACATGTTTGTTTGTTAACTAGGCTCTGGACCATTTGCAAGTTGGCCTAAATTGTAGTCGAAAGATCATATTCAGTGACGATGCCAATTTCTGGATGAATGTGCTCGTCAACAAGAAAAATTGTCGATCACAATCCACACGAGATCTACCAAATGCTTAATGGAAAACTCTTTATAAACTTTAATTCAGGGCATTTTGACTAATTATTTATTTAATCCGTTAATGGTCTAACGTTAAAAAAACTTATAGCTAATTACATATATTTTAATTTAAAAAATAATTTATCTACAAAATAAATAAATATATATAACTACAATATTAGAGTGTTAAAAAAGTTTTCTTTAAATTTTTTACTTTTGACATTGTCGTTTATAGAAGTAATTAAAAAATAATATTTATTGAAAACTGAAATCAATTGATTTAGAGGGCTGTTCGCACCATAGTTTGTTCTGCTGAAAATCGGACATAAAGGCAACTGCCTTCTTATGCTAGTTTGACTATAGCTAAAATTTAGACGATACAGAGCTGATGGAGATATTATTGAACCATTGATTAATTTTACAATAAAACAAAGCTGGAGATACTGTCTATGTTGTGAAAGTGATGGGAGGTTTATAAGCAAGAGTCTGTGAGAATATGGAGGTAGTGTGGATCTCTGGGACCACGGAAAAAAACGAAGACAAAATCGCAAAAACCTTTTTTGGATACCTTCAAGTCTGTTTATATGAACAGAATAGTAAGGTGCCCATATTACGCAGCCGTATTCAAGTATTGGTCGGACAAAAGATATGTAAAGGAGCTTGAGGACGTAGGGATCACGAAAATCGCGAGAGAATCGTTTAATAAAACCGAGAATTTTATTAGCTTTTTTAACTATAAAGTTATAATGGTCAATGAACATTAATTTACTGTCAAGAATAACTCCTAAATCAGAGAAAACAGATAGCTTACAAAGAGAAGAAGAATCTAATATGTAATTATAATCTATAATTGTTTTTTTGCGTGTAAATCACATTGTTTTACATTTGTCAATATTCAAGAAAAGTCGGTTTGTATTGCACCATTCCCTAAAACTATGTAGATCTTCTTGAAGCTGTGAGCAGTCATTAATTGAACATATAGTTTTGAAAATTTTAATGTCATCAGCGTATATCAGAACAGAAGAGTATTTTATCACAGAAGTTATATCATTTATATATAAGATAAATAATAGGGGTCCTAAATGGCTACCTTGTGGAACACCAGAGTTAACGTAAAATTGATCAGAGAGCTCATTTCTAAAAGTAACACTATAATTTCTATTCGTTAAATATGACGAGATCCACATTAAGAATTTGTCATTAAATCCTAAGGCTTTAAGTTTATGGACTAAGGTTTTATGACATAGTTTATCGAAGGCTTTACTAAAATCTGTGAACACACAATCTACTTGTTTCCGATTTTCAAAGGAGTCAAGACAAAAAGAAGTAAAATGAAGTAGGTTTGTAATAGTTGATTTATTTTGGACGAAACCGTGTTGATTGTCACAAATGATAGACTTACAGTTAAAGGATAACATATTACATACAATGGACTCAAATAGTTTGGGAATAACAGAAAGTTTGGCGATGGGTCGGTAATTCGTGATTTCATTCTTAGACCCTTTTTTATGAATTGGAATTATAAAAGCACTTTTCCATAATAATGGAAAGATTGAGCATCTAAGGCATTCATTGAATAATAAAAAAAGAGGATAGGATAAATAGGACGCACATTTTTTTAACACACAAGATGGTACACCATCAGGACCAGGGGTGAAACATTCGTCAAGTTCTGAGACGCTACGAACAATTGAATCTTCACATATGGTAAAGTTAAGTGAGTTAAGGTGTGGAAAATTTTGGGCTGGAAAGAACAAATCGGAAGATTGAAAAGACGGAGGCACATCGAAAGCATCTTTAAAGAAATTAGCAAACATATTTGAAATTATTTGGGAGTCATGACTTGTTGTGTTATTATATGACATAGAGTTAGGGTAGCCATCAACTTTTCTTTTACTTTTCACGAAGTTCCAAAAGTTTTTTGGGGTCTGTTTTAACTCTTCTTCAATTTTTTAAAATATAATCTGAGTAAAGAGTGTTGAAATAATCAGTGAAAATATATTTAATTTCGGAGTAAGTTCTGAAATCATCATCAGCTCTGGTTTTACTAAATTTAAGCCATGCTTTATTTCTTTTATTTTTTAAGTTTTTTTAAGTTTTTTAATTTATAAAGGGAGGGCCATCTAGTGGCTTAATTTTAAATCAAAAGTTATTTGGCAGCTGTTTCCCCGCTTAAAATCTTGACAGAAAGTTAGTGTCATACCTCCGCGGAACGAAATGAGTTATTTTACGATTGAACAATGTTGGGAAAAATATTGAAAACTTATTTCCAAAGTGAGTGCTGTGTAGCCCAAGCAGTGGGTCTTTTGAAAAGAAGTTTTGGCCAAAATTAAGAAGACTTGTGATAGGCACTAACACTGCTTAAAAGTTACGATAAAACATTCTATCCCATAATTGAAAATCAAGTTTGTGAAGCTTGTATATCAAGGAAAGTAACCTAAGATGGATCAAAGTAATTTTGTTGTAAGCCCACTTATTATCCTGATTAACCCCCAAATAGTATCACCTACTCAAATTCAACCAATAAATTCAAATGCCTTGGGAATCAATTTGTACGCATACATTTTCTGTTCTCTTAGTCAAAAATTTTACTTTTAATTTAATGTAGTTGTCATCGAGTCAATAAAAATATAATTCAGTAAAATTTTAATGCTATTTAAATTTTTATTCAATGGCAACACTAAAGTTTAATTTGTTAGTTATTTAGTTAATAACTTAAATAATTTCATCTCTTTTTTACACATGAAAGAGACAGAAAATTATATAATAGTTAAATTATGAAATCCACGTCCTTTGACCTCTATGATATGCACACAAAGGTTAAAAGAAAAAAGTCATTCGTTCTGGTCAGAGGTAAAATCTTACGATTATTGTATTTATAGAAATTAATTTTTTAAATTTAGATTTTGTAAAAAAGGATACGAGTATTTTTTAAGTTGCTCAAAGCAAATTGAAATTAAAAATTAATATTCAGATACCAAATTGTAAGTTACTTAAAACATTCTTTATTTAGGGTTTCTAATCTATTTATATATATATTACAGAAAATAAAATTGAATTTGTACTGTGGAGAAGTGCTTTGGTTTTGTTTATATTGTTAAACCATCGTCGTTGGATTCACTATCATTTGGATATTCAATATTTATTCTTGGTTAAATTGATATAGTTTTTTCAGTTTGTTTTGTGAAACAACAGTAGTCATTAAAAATGGAAAATTTATAAAATTCATCTGAAATTCAAAAATATCCCATTTTTTAATGATAAGCTTAAACTAAATGCAAACCGAGTTAATTGTGACTTAAACAATTATTATTACTGAGCCAATTTTGTTTGAATAATTTTTAAGATTGATGAAACCGTATAACTTACCGTATTTTCAATTCCATTCGGACTTGTATTGCCCTTTAAGTTTCGACCACCTCTTATAATGGCTTGATCCAAATATAACGTCAGTCTTATAATAACTTGTATAATCATTGCCACAAATAAATTTTTGTGGATTTTTGTTCGATTGTTTCGCAAGCTACGAAAATTACAAAAAATAATTAATGACAAAAGAAGCGCGCAAAGCGACAACATAAGGCCAATTATCTCCAACGTTCGAGTTCTTTCAGCTACCATAAATTTGTTCTATAAATGAAACAATTTAAAACAGTGTTAAGTTAAATCAAATATGCAATGGCAATTGAGATTGGCAGGACTTCCGTCAAATCAAGGTATCAGTTGAGAACAAGTGTTTTTAAATATCTATACGTTTCGAATGATTCCGAATGTACCGTCCCTGACGATTCATTTTCCAATTTTTTCCGAACGGATACCTTGCCATGGCTACTTATTACCTGAATAACTTCAGAATTCCCTCCAGAATAAAGCTGCTGCATCAAATCTATCACATCAGGTTTAAAACAGGGCGTGTAGTTTGTCCAACCATGCGGATTGAATACGGTATCATGTGGTTTATTACCCCACAATCCAGTTTTAAGGCATAACCGCTCTGCGAATTCTATAAATCGGAAATAATACCAAATGTTTTATAAATTTTACTATAAAATAAAAGTGAAAAGGTACTTTTGCTTTTTCGCGTAATAAGATAACTCCTTCCTACATCGAACATACATATATGTATATTTTATGTAAATAATGAAGAAAATTTGATGCCCCATCAGAGGAGTTTTTTCTTTTTCGTGTCTTTTTAAGACAAATAGGTTAACTTTAAAGAAATGAGAAAATTCGTGAGAGCTGTTAAATTTGTGGATTGGGCTACAGACAGACGGAGTTGTCAAGTTTCATTGAAATTTCGAGCTCAACTTTCTTGCTAATGCAACTTAACCAGGGTTAAGGGGTTCAAAATTTTAGGAAAATTGATTTAGCCATTGACTAAACATATATTGTAATAGATGAAATATGGTAGTTTTTTGAAAAATTATCCACCCCACAATTCCGCTGTGAAATAAATTAAAGATTGTTGGAATAATTTGCAATATTTAAAAAAAAAATAGTTCGAAAGAACATTGTGTATTTTAACATTCGAACCAAAAATATTCATTGTGGAAATTCATTCATTGTTGGAAATTATGTGTCATTTCTATTCGAGGTGACTTTTTTCGCTGATATTTCTTTTTTCGCTGATATTTTTTTTCATTAGAAAGTTGGTCGGAAAAATTAATAATACTTATAACAGCGTTTAAAATACATAATTGAAAAGTAATACAAAGTACAAAGTTTTGACATAAAATTTTGTGTTACTTTAATTAGCTTGTATGCATCTATTCAATGGAGGAGTTCAAAGTGACGTTAAACGGAATTTTAATTGGTGAACAAAATATTTTTGCTTATTAAAATCTGTGAAAACACCGATTTGAAAACAGTACATTTATTTAAATTTACTTCTAAATACAGCAGCCGACTTTTAAGGGGTAGATTTTTTAGATTAGATTGTTTTTATTAAATTTTATTCTATTACATATTTGTGGAATCGAATTAAATACCGACACAATTTATTTATTTAGGATTAATTTATTAATGTCATTATATTAGAAACCGGATTTTCACCTTTATACATAAAACCCTAAGACTGTAAGCGGACTATCTACTGAGCGTCTTCAAAATTCCTGAATCCCGGCTTGTCAGAAAAGTAGTTTTTAAAGCTATACAAAACAAAAATAGCTGGTACAGAGAGTATGGTTATGCCTTGCAGAAGGTTGCAACTTAAATTTTAATTTAATCGTGGAAATATATGAAGCAGTAAGGCTCTCCTATAAGAAGTTATATCAATGGTAAATGAGAAGTGGAGAGCTGAATTTGTAGCTGAAGCTTACGACTTCTTGTTTAGAATAATTTACATTAGGCTCAACCACACACAACCTTGCTGAAAAAACTACTTCTGTGACTCAAACAATGTTTACGTGATTGCTACAATGGCTAGACTTCAATATGGTTAGACTTACTCAACTTGAAATTCGTACCACGCAGACCCGATCTCCCTCTGGAGTTTAGTATGTGTAACTGAGTGGAAAGAGGGGACGGTATTCACTTTATCGAAAGGTGCCCAATTCTCAGGGGAATAAGAGAGTGTGAAAGTGTAATATGTGGAATACTCGTAAATCTAAGCCATTACACCACATATTATTTGTGTTAGTATTTTTCCAATGTCTTCGATCATTCATATGTTCTTTTAAGGACATATTTAGTTATTTCTTGAAATATGTATAAATTTGACTGTTTTAGCTTATCACATGAGACAAAAATTTGAATGGTAGGTAGTAGATGTAAGGACGAACAGACAAGTGCTTAATGCTTAAATCCACTTTCGTCCTCACCACCATGGTAATGTTTACTAAACTTTGATTGAAACTTCGATTTTTTGAAAAAAACGCATACTTGCTTAAGGTAAATTATGTAAATACTTTGGTTTCTTACTTGTGATATCGATTCCGTGTCCAACTGCAGGACATCGCATTCGTGCCAGTACACCAGCAGGTGTAGGTGGCCAGCATAAAAATTGATCCCATGTCCAGTTGCAGTAAGTTCCTGTCAAATATAAATATTTTTAGTTTATTGTTATGATGCATAATGATGATATATGTATTTATGTACATAATTATGTATGTGTTTGAATATATAACGTATACCTTCATTTTATCTACATATATATTTACCAATGGTATTTGGATACAATTATAATTTTTTTTTTTTTATAATCTACTCACGCTCAAGGGATTATGATTACCCTTTAAATGTTTTAACACAGCGTGGGCGTGAAGTTACGGAAGAGAAAGAAGGATAGGAAAGATGTGTGGCACGATGTTCTGAGACTGAAGGTGGTTGTCTCAGATTTTTTATCTCCAGGGATGGCGGCTGAACTAAAGCGGAGAATTGCCGTGTCTATTTCTATGTCCCTTATAATTCGCATTATTTTATTCGTTTTTCATCCTTGTTGGACATACTATGTAGTTTAACTCAATCACATGTTGTTAGTGTTATGCCTGAATAACATGTAATGAGTAAACCAGCAACCCATTGATGACAATTTATAGAAGGTTTTAATGGAATTAAAGACGACATAGACGACGGCAGGGATCGAACCTGTGATATTGAGGTTGACAGGCGAGCACACAACCATCGCGCCACGGCCACCCTATGTACGTATTTGACGAGAAAATGGTTCTATATTATTTTTAAAATAAGAGTCGACTCTAAGAAATTTTTAAGAAACATCGCATTACGGTGATGTCTTTACCTCCGCTCTGCAGCCATGAAGTCCAATTTCAGAGCGACTTGTGGAAGAAATTCAAGAACAACCTTGAACTTACCCTAAATAATATTCAATCCTGGTTTCAGGTACTACTTGGTATTGTTATGTATTTAATTATGTATTCGCATACTTTTATGTATAGTATTAACATCAGTAAAGTCATTCAATGTATATTAAGTTATCTCTTTCTTTGGCAATAAAGAAAGATCATTACTTTGTTAGCAGTTGACAAGAGTGTTTCATTTTTCTCCTGGCTCTCAATACACTTCATTGGCGACGAGGAGAAAATTAAAAATTAAAGTTTTTTTTTTTTGTCTTGCAAAATTAATTTTTAATTCTAAGAACCAAAGTGCTTTAACCTTGTTTTGAAAGTTAATTTAACAATTTGGATCAAATCAAAGTAAAAGTAGAAGGTGATATGGCGAATGAATCAATGGTGCATCGCCTTGTTTCCAGTGCTTCGCAAATGCCAGAATTCATTCCAGAAAAGGATAACTGGTCGCTTTGGCAAGAACGCCTTGAAATTCATTTAGAGGAGCTGGAGTGCGGAGAAGATAAACAGAAAAAATCAATTTTACTGAAATCTGTGGGAGCCGAAGCGTATTCCATTCTGCGGAGTTTGTGTGATCCCATTATTCCTACAAAAAAAACATACGAAGAGCTATGCGAGCTGCTTAATAAGCATTATATGCCTACGATAATAGTGTTTCGAGAGCGGAAAATATTTTTTTCGGCTCAGAAAACTGAAAGTGAATCCATAGCATCGTGGTTTGCCCGAACAAAAAAATTAGCGTTGAGCTGTAAATTTGGAGATTGCTTAGAACAATTTGTTCTTAACAAATTTATAAGTGGAACAACAGGACCCATTTACGAGCGACTTTGCGAAGAGGACGAAACGTTAAAGTTAGCGGATGCATATAAGAAAGCGTTAATAGTTGAGTCAAAGCTGTTAGCAAAAAATTCAGATAACGGCTCGGCAACATCAGGTGATGTTCTGTTCGTTAGGAGAAAAAACAAACGTGATGACAATTTCAAAACCAACAACAATAAAATGAAGATACCATGTGCTCATTGCGGTTGGAAAAATCATCAATCAAGTAGCTGCAAATTTAAGAAGGCCACATGTCATTCATGCAAAAGAGTGGGACATTTAGCATCAATTTGCAAAGATAAGAAAATTAATTTTGTAGATGATTCAATAAAAAAAATTGATGATAACTTAAATACCAATAATTCAACTTTTGATTTTTCTATTTTTACTGTAGAGTCAGCTGAAACGGAGATGGAGATTTGTATGGTTAAAAAAGAGAAAATCTATACACTGCCTGTTGTGATTAATGGCATAAAACTGGATGTGACATGTGATACCGGTGCTCCACTTTCGTTGATGTCTATTGAATTTTTCGATAAATTTTATCAAAGATCAGAGCTGAGAAAATGTGTTAACTCCTACACTGGTTACGGTGGTAGTTCAATCGACGTTTTAGGTGAGTTTGATGCAATTATTAATTATATGGGTCATGCTAAGTTAGTTACATTCATTGTTACAAATACGGTTAGCCCACCGCTTTTGGGAAGAAATTTTTTGAGGCAGTTTAATTTTGAACTACTACAACCGGGTAAACAAATCAATGCCGTTAATGATTCTTTGTCCGCTATTACTGAAAATTTAAGAAAAGATTTTGGTAAAATTTTCGATGGAGGATTAGGTAAATATAAATTGGGCACGGTTAAACTAGAATGTGCGTCCGATGCAAAAAAAGTTTTTTGTAAACCAAGACCTATTCCGTTAGCTTGGAAGAAAACTATCGAAGACCAATTGCGGAATCTAGTTAAAGAGGATGTGCTTGAACCAATCGACAATTCAGATTGGGGTACTCCGTTAGTACCAATAATGAAGCCAAACGGTGAAATCAGAATATGTGGTGATTATAAGACTACAATTAACAAGTTTTTAATTGATTTTAAATATCCGTTGCCTCGAATTGAAGAAATTTTTTCTTCGTTACAAGGGGGTCAGTTATTCACAAAGTTAGATCTGGCCAACGCCTATAATCAACTCGTCTTAGATGAGGATTCTCAAAAGTTATGTGCATGGAGCACACACATAGGTGTTTTTAAAATGAAACGACTTCCATTTGGAGTGAAGCCAGCAGCTGCGATCTTCCAAAAAACTATCGAGTTGCTATTGAAAAACATTGCTAATGTGACAAACTACATGGACGATATTGTCGTTACTGGTAAAACTTTGGATGAACATGTGCAAAATTTGAGGTTAGTTTTAAATAAATTACAAAGCGCAGGCTTAAAACTCAATATAAAGAAATGTGTCTTTTTTCAAAAAACTATTTCATATTTGGGTTTTAATATTGATAAGAATGGCTTGAGTAAGAATAAAACTAGAGTTGAATCCATTTTAAATGCACCTATCCCTAGTAATATTTCCGAATTACGCGCTTTTATTGGTATGGTGAATTATTATTCACGTTTTATACCAAATTATGCTAATAAAATGGCACCCTTATACGAGTTGTTGCAAAAAGATAATTTGTTTCGTTGGAATAATCCATGTCAAAAAGCATATGATTTGATGAAAGCTGAAGTAACTTCAGATCAAGTCTTGGTTCATTTCAACCCTAAAGATCCTATAGTGTTGTCTACAGATGCTAGCCAGAATGCTGTTGCTGGAATTTTATCTCATGTTATGCCAGATAAGTCACTTAAACCAATAGCATTCGTATCTCGCGCTCTTTGTAAATCGGAAAAAAACTACAGCACAATAGAAAAGGAAGCCTTAGCAATTATATTCAGTGTTACTAAATTGCGTCAGTATTTACTAGGCATTCATTTTGAATTAAATACCGATCACAAACCTCTTTTAGCGATTTTCGGTGAAAATAAAGGCTTACCGGTAATGGCGGCAGCGAGAATGCAACGCTGGGCTTTCATTTTATCAGGTTTTGTATATAGCCTTAAATATGTAAAGGGTACAAGTAATTTAGCTGATAGTCTATCACGTATGCCACAAAATAAAAATAATATTTCTTGCGTTGAAAGTAACTACATCAATTACGTAGCGTTTGATAACAAGTTACAGTTAAATTTCAAAAATATTGCGACGGAAACTCGAAAAGACCCGATTTTATCAAAATTATTGGATTCCATTGATTTGGGCACTGTAAATAAGTTGAAAGAGCCACATTTTGAGCCATTTCATAATAAACAGAATGAACTTTCAATTGAGGCTGGTTGTATTTTATGGGGGTATAGAACGATAGTTCCATCGAAGTTGCGTAATAAGGTATTAGCTGAACTCCACAGATCTCACTTGGGCATTGTTAAAACCAAATCTTTAGCTAGATCTTACATTTGGTGGCCTAAGTTGGATAAGGAGATTGAAGAATTGGTAAAAAATTGTCATGCATGTCAATTGACCCAATCTAACCCGGAGAAAAGTTATTTGTTGCCGTGGATATACCAACTGATTCGCCATGGAAGCGAATACATCTTGATTTTGCAGGCCCTATCGAAGGTTTTCAAATTTTAGTTGTCATCGATTCATTTTCGAAATGGGTCGAGGTTTTTAAAACAAAAAGTGCAAATTCTAAATTTGTAATTAATAAATTGAAAGAAATTTTTTGTCGGTTTGGATTGGTGGATGTTATCGTTACGGATAATGGCGCACAATTTACTTCAGATGAATTCAAAAGTTTTTTGAATTGTAACATGATCAAACACGTTCTTACGGCACCAGGGCATCCTGCTACCAACGGTCAGGCAGAAATATTTGTAAAATTGTTAAAAAAATCTATATACGCAAGCTTGAAAGATAATCGTCCTGATGAATTCGATAATACTATCAGTCGTTTTCTGTTTGATTATCGTAATTCTAAACATAGCCTTACCAATGAAACACCCGCGAAGCTTTTATTAGGACGCGAATTGAAAACTAGATTTAGTTTGTTAAAGCCTCCGATTACCAAAATAATCAATATACGTGTACAACGAATCATAAAGGCAAACGAAATGTTGAATTCAAAGTAAATCAAAACGTTTATATTCGCGACTATACTGATCCTAACAATTCTAGTTGGACAAAAGCTACAGTACAAAAGCAACTTGGCCCACGTAATTATAAATGTATCATAACTCATAACAAAAGACCTATTAAACGACATGTTGATCAAATACGTGCCCAGTTAGAGGAACCCAAAGCATTGAGGGATAGCGAAAATTTAGACAGGCAAGATGGTGCACCGGAACAAGAAGTCATAAATCTGGACCAGGCTGATATGATCAACGGTGAAGCATTGAATTCAAGTAAAGGGTGATTTTTTTGAGGTTAGGATTTTCATGCATTAGTATTTGACAGATCACGCGGGATTTCAGACATGGTGTCAAAGAGAAAGATGCTCAGTATGCTTTGACATTTCATCATGAATAGACTTACTAACGAGCAACGCTTGCAAATCATTGAATTTTATTACCAAAATCAGTGTTCGGTTCGAAATGTGTTTCGCGCTTTACGTCCGATTTATGGTAATAGCTGGGCACCGTTAATCAAACAGTTAACTTCGTTAATCGTTAATCCGCTACTAAAAAAGTTAGCTTCGTTAAACGTTAAAGCGTTAAATTTTGGAAGAATTAACGGAAGTTAACGTTAATCGTTAATCCGTTAACATGTGATAAAAATTGCATTTTTTATATATTTTTTCTCTAAGCACCGGTTTTAAGTAATGCCGGTCGTCCACTAGGCGATCAACGCACAAATTTCGAATTCAACGCATTCAACTCTAATGTACGATGCCTTCAATTCTGTTCAACCAACGGGTTGGATCTAGTTGTTGGCCGTTGCTCAACGAATTGCGCAACAAGTGTACTGGTAGTGTACGAGCTCTTGTTGCACATTATTTGTTCAACGCGTTAATCAACTTTTTAATTTTCTTTGGGATTTCTTGACGTAATATTATGTTGCGTTGCGTTGGCTGCAGTGAAATGTGTCTACGTGGTTGAACTATTGCGTTGCCATGAACTTGGAGTTGTTGCAACTTGCAAACTGTAGTTTATTTTGGTTTTTCGTCATGGAAGGTGATAAAAAATCAGAATAGACCACGGAATTAATTTTGCAAATGATTTCAGCAATTGAGGAAAAGCCCAATATATGGGACATTAAGAGCCCCTCTTATAAAAATCGAGATGCCAGGGAATTGGCTTGGTCTCAAATTTCCTCGAAAATGCAATTGCTTAAACTTTGAATTCGAATTCACGGAGCGGTGGGATCAATCGATTTTAATTTCTCATATATTTCATTGAAAAATACAATTTTCTTCGCGACTCAAGAAAAAATCATCTACCCAGAATCGTCTTGGCTGTTTTTTCTTCCTTTGTCGTTCATTTTCTAATATTATTAATGCGGCAGACACTTTTTTTTTTTCTTAAAGGAAATCATACTCATACGAAACAAATTTAAGAATATTTTAAAGGGAAGGCGTGCGTCGACAATAAATGTATGTACCGAACTGAAGTCAAAATTATATCAGGTTCGACGTTTGAGTTTTTTGTTTATCGTGGTGCGTTCAACGCGTTCCCCAACGAGTGATCCTTGGTTAAGTGTACGAAGGTATCAACTCGTTCATCAACTGGTTAAAAAACAATATCGAAAACGCAGTTGATCAACTCGAAAAACTTTTTTTTCTGTCAAAATCGAACAATTTTATCAACTAGTGTACAAGCTACGAGGTTATTCAACATTTGAGTACATTGGTCAATTATGTTTACGGGGTTCCGAACGCATTTTGTTCAACTTTAGTTGCTCAACGTGAATTACGTAAGTTGCTGCACTAGTGTAAGAGGTTGTAAATCGTTTATCCATCGAAAGGGTTGAATAAAAAGTTAAACGAAGTTGGTTGAACTTATCGCGCACATAGTGGACGACCGGCATAATGAAATGATCAAACGAAACGAATCTCCTCGCAGTTTTCTCACTCGCACGCGCCGTCAAAATATAATACGTACCTAGCTGTTTTTGTTTCACCCGCGGCACGCGCCACGCGGCACTTGTCTCATACTTGTCTGAACCTGTTTTTCGCGCCGCGCGGTAAATAGTAGGCATTGGATTAACGATTAACGGACTTATCGTGGATTAACGGATTTAACGTGTCCGCTAACATTTTTAAAAATTAACTTAAAAGTTAATCCGTTAATCAAAATTTTAACTTCGTTAATTAACGATTAACGGATTAACGAGTTAATGCCCAGCTATGTTTATGGTCTACATAATCGACCAAGTGAGCAAACAATTAATGCGATTGTGACCAAGTTTCGCACTCAGTTTACTTTATTGGACATTAAACCAACCACACGAATGCGTACAGTGCGTACAGAAGAGAATATTGCGTCTGTTTCTGAGAGTGTTGCTGAAGACCGTGAAATGTCAATTCGTCGCCGTTCGCAGCAATTGGGTTTGTGTTATTCGACCACATGGAAGATTTTACGCAAAGATCTTGGTGTAAAACCGTATAAAATACAGCTCGTGCAAGAACTGAAGCCGAACGATCTGCCACAACGTCGAATTTTCAGTGAATGGGCCCTAGAAAAGTTGGCAGAAAATCCGCTTTTTTATCGACAAATTTTGTTCAGCGATGGGGCTCATTTCTGGTTGAATGGCTGCGTAAATAAGCAAAATTGCCGCATTTAGAGTGAAGAGCAACCAGAAGCCGTTCAAGAACTGCCCATGCATCCCGAAAAATGCACTGTTTGGTGTGGTTTGTACGCTGGTGGAATCATTGGACCGTATTTTTTCAAAGATGCTGTTGGACGCAACGTTACGGTGAATGGCGATCGCTATCGTTCAATGCTAACAAACTTTTTGTTGCCAAAAATGGAAGAACTGAACTTGGTTGACATGTGGTTTCAACAAGATGGCGCTACATGCCACACAGCTCGCGATTCTATGGCCATTTTGAGGGAAAACTTCGGAGAACAATTCATCTCAAGGAATGGACCGGTAAGTTGGCCACCAAGATCATGCGATTTGACGCCTTTAGACTATTTTTTGTGGGGCTACGTCAAGTCTAAAGTCTACACAAATAAGCCAGCAACTATTCCAGCTTTGGAAGACAACATTTCCGAAGAAATTCGGGCTATTCCGGCCGAAATGCTCGAAAAAGTTACCCAAAATTGGACTTTCCGAATGGACCACCTAAGACGCAGCCGCGGTCAACATTTAAATGAAATTATCTTCAAAAAGTAAATGTCATGGACCAATCTAACGTTTCAAATAAAGAATCGATGAGATTTTGCAAATTTTATGCGTTTTTTTTTTAAAAAAAGTTCTCAAGCTCTTAAAAAATCACCCGTTATTTCATTGAAAAATACAATTTTCTTCGCGACTCAAGAAAAAATCATCTACCCAGAATCGTCTTGGCTGTTTTTTCTTCCTTTGTCGTTCATTTTCTAATATTATTAATGCGGCAGACACTTTTTTTTTTTCTTAAAGGAAATCATACTCATACGAAACAAATTTAAGAATATTTTAAAGGGAAGGCGTGCGTCGACAATAAATGTATGTACCGAACTGAAGTCAAAATTATATCAGGTTCGACGTTTGAGTTTTTTGTTTATCGTGGTGCGTTCAACGCGTTCCCCAACGAGTGATCCTTGGTTAAGTGTACGAAGGTATCAACTCGTTCATCAACTGGTTAAAAAACAATATCGAAAACGCAGTTGATCAACTCGAAAAACTTTTTTTTCTGTCAAAATCGAACAATTTTATCAACTAGTGTACAAGCTACGAGGTTATTCAACATTTGAGTACATTGGTCAATTATGTTTACGGGGTTCCGAACGCATTTTGTTCAACTTTAGTTGCTCAACGTGAATTACGTAAGTTGCTGCACTAGTGTAAGAGGTTGTAAATCGTTTATCCATCGAAAGGGTTGAATAAAAAGTTAAACGAAGTTGGTTGAACTTATCGCGCACATAGTGGACGACCGGCATAATGAAATGATCAAACGAAACGAATCTCCTCGCAGTTTTCTCACTCGCACGCGCCGTCAAAATATAATACGTACCTAGCTGTTTTTGTTTCACCCGCGGCACGCGCCACGCGGCACTTGTCTCATACTTGTCTGAACCTGTTTTTCGCGCCGCGCGGTAAATAGTAGGCATTGGATTAACGATTAACGGACTTATCGTGGATTAACGGATTTAACGTGTCCGCTAACATTTTTAAAAATTAACTTAAAAGTTAATCCGTTAATCAAAATTTTAACTTCGTTAATTAACGATTAACGGATTAACGAGTTAATGCCCAGCTATGTTTATGGTCTACATAATCGACCAAGTGAGCAAACAATTAATGCGATTGTGACCAAGTTTCGCACTCAGTTTACTTTATTGGACATTAAACCAACCACACGAATGCGTACAGTGCGTACAGAAGAGAATATTGCGTCTGTTTCTGAGAGTGTTGCTGAAGACCGTGAAATGTCAATTCGTCGCCGTTCGCAGCAATTGGGTTTGTGTTATTCGACCACATGGAAGATTTTACGCAAAGATCTTGGTGTAAAACCGTATAAAATACAGCTCGTGCAAGAACTGAAGCCGAACGATCTGCCACAACGTCGAATTTTCAGTGAATGGGCCCTAGAAAAGTTGGCAGAAAATCCGCTTTTTTATCGACAAATTTTGTTCAGCGATGGGGCTCATTTCTGGTTGAATGGCTGCGTAAATAAGCAAAATTGCCGCATTTAGAGTGAAGAGCAACCAGAAGCCGTTCAAGAACTGCCCATGCATCCCGAAAAATGCACTGTTTGGTGTGGTTTGTACGCTGGTGGAATCATTGGACCGTATTTTTTCAAAGATGCTGTTGGACGCAACGTTACGGTGAATGGCGATCGCTATCGTTCAATGCTAACAAACTTTTTGTTGCCAAAAATGGAAGAACTGAACTTGGTTGACATGTGGTTTCAACAAGATGGCGCTACATGCCACACAGCTCGCGATTCTATGGCCATTTTGAGGGAAAACTTCGGAGAACAATTCATCTCAAGGAATGGACCGGTAAGTTGGCCACCAAGATCATGCGATTTGACGCCTTTAGACTATTTTTTGTGGGGCTACGTCAAGTCTAAAGTCTACACAAATAAGCCAGCAACTATTCCAGCTTTGGAAGACAACATTTCCGAAGAAATTCGGGCTATTCCGGCCGAAATGCTCGAAAAAGTTACCCAAAATTGGACTTTCCGAATGGACCACCTAAGACGCAGCCGCGGTCAACATTTAAATGAAATTATCTTCAAAAAGTAAATGTCATGGACCAATCTAACGTTTCAAATAAAGAATCGATGAGATTTTGCAAATTTTATGCGTTTTTTTTTTAAAAAAAGTTCTCAAGCTCTTAAAAAATCACCCGTTAGTTTATCAAATGAACTTATACGTACATCTGACAATGCAGATGAAATAACAGCTGATAACCAGTCGCCGTCTCCGATGCAGCTTCGACCTCGTAAACAAATTCGTTATCCCAAATAACCTTATTGTTTTTTTTTTTATTTTTAGCAATACATACAATTATTTGTCTATTGCAAAATTTTTAATTTAAATTTAGTATTTTTCTTTCATATTGCTTTTGAATTTTGAATTATTTAAATACTTATGAAAGGAGGTGTTATGTATTTAATTATGTATTCGCATACTTTTATGTATAGTATTAACATCAGTAAAGTCATTCAATGTATATTAAGTTATCTCTTTCTTTGGCAATAAAGAAAGATCATTACTTTGTTAGCAGTTGACAAGAGTGTTTCATTTTTCTCCTGGCTCTCAATACACTTCAGGTATATAGATATGTCTAGTCTATAAAATTTATAATAATAAGCAATACAAAATGTAATTACTACCACTTTTTTGGTTAAATTATATACCACTTACCCCAGTCCTTGCTAAAACAACTTAAGTCAAGAACAGTTTTTTAGGTTTTTTTCATTATTTTTATTAATAAACTGTGAATTTTTTTCGCTTTTTAATTTTCTTACCACTAAAATACTTAGTTAAGCATAAAAAAGTGGTTTAAAACTCATTTGTTTGAGCATGAAACAGTTTTTATTGATTCCTGAAAAATTCTAATTGAATGACTTATGAGGTTTTTGAAATGACCGATTCAAATATAAACGAAATATTTGCCCAGGTTCAGAGTTTATAGGATTCTTTGTATCTAATCCCTAGTGAGTCCGGTCCTCGTAAGAAAACCAGAGATAGTATTCGCAAAAGATCGAGCGCAATATAGGCTGGAATGTCACACAAGAAAAATGCAGACAAGCATAAATAACGTATGCAAATGAAGGATTAAATGGTGATGAAGAAAGACTAGTTTGCGGGAAGTTATACATATCTTTGTATTTATATAAAACTTATAGTACTCTCATGAAGACGAACGATTGGGGTGATTGGGCTGTTAAGTTTATTAATAAAGTATTATCTTTTTACTTGCGACTTATAGCTACAATAAGGCAAGTTATGCATTCGTAAGAAATTTTGATCAAAATTGACATTACGATGATAGCGAAGACGAAAAAAGTGAGTCTCGAAATTCTGTCTGACTGTCCGACTACAGCCAAAACGGCTCGCCCGATTTTCTTTAATCTTGGTAGATAGTATTTTTTATTACCCCCCCGCCCAGACACGTTTTTTTTTTAAGACCAAATATAACGGTACCTTTCATACTAATTGTTTCGAAATTTTATAAATATTTTTTTTCTCGAAAATTGTCCCACAGAATTTAAGAAAAAAATTCTTAAGATTTTTTTCGTAGCCCTCTTAGAAACATTTTTTTGTTTTTGATTTTCTCCAAAATAGTACAACCGATCTTTATCATTTTTTTTTATGCTAAATCTCCTCTAAAGTTTTAATATTATTGCGTATTCAAATTTTTAATTCTTTTTAGATTTTGGAAAAAATGTTAAAAACTCAATATTTCGAAAAACTCGAACTTTATAAATTAAATTTTCTTAACATAATCTACAAGATTTGAGAAAAAAATGTTGTTTTACCAAAAATAACGGTACTCACCATACAAATAAAAAAAAATTGTTTTCGAAAATCGTATTTTTCGCGAAAACGGCTCCAAGAATTTTGATAATTTTATTTTATTTCGATTAATTTTTACGATCTATAATTTAATAAAAAATTGAAATAAAGATATTACTGACTGTACCTACCATAGAACTATTTTTCCGAATTTTGAATTTCTCATTATCAGCATAACGTATTTTAATGAAATTTTTCATAGAGAAGCTTCAACAAAGTTGTTTTTTAAACTTGCATTTCAAGACTTTAAAAAAAACATTTTTGGAATTTTGAAAATAAAATCTATTTGTTTGGAAAATTCGATATCTCAAAAACGACTCAATATTTTTTATGGAAATTTATTTCTCATTCATACATAAAAACTTGAAGTTGGTGTTACAGACATTTTTTCTTAAAAATGTTTTAAAAATTTTGTTTATAAAAACTTATTTTTTTAAGTGCTGGTTACAACGACATAATAGGGCCTTATTGCGAGTGTCGTCAACGTTCGATTCCATTAAAGCCAACAGTACCAAAAGGTCGGATGCCTTAAAAATTGTATCCAAAGCTATCTGGCTAAGTTTATGTTGTTGTAGCCATATATAAAAACACAGCTTAGAGAATTTGATACAAGAACAACTTGAGATATCTTAAATTTTCGTTGATCGATTTTCTACCAAAGTCGTTTATCGATTAACAAACGACACTCGCAATGGGGGCCATAATTTTTGTTCTTGCATAAACTAGTATTTCTTGAATCAAATGGCATCCTTCTTTTAGCACCAACTACTAAAGAAGTTGGTTTAGTCATTTAAAAAATTAATTTTATGCTTATGTTTTCTCTAATAACATTAATTTTTGAAATTCTTAGTCTTTTACATAAGAGCAAGTTCGTGCGACACAGTCATGCATTTATATACTTTACTCCATAACTTACTTTAGATATCTATCTATACTTTATTTCATCTTTCAGAGATTTTACCGATGTAATAAACGACTGGGAAAAAATCAACTCATCCAAAAAACTTACGTCTGATGGCGTAATTTTAAAGAAGATTATCTTAAAAGACATCGTCAAGAGTTTGATTCGTGTAACGTCACAATTGCATAGTTTCACGTTTCACCATCTACATAGAATTTTCCTGTCTTTTGCGAAGCGAATAGTTTCCAGTTCAAATTTCAAATGTGTTTTAATTAACTTTTAGTTACGCAATTAACTTTGATGATTGTGTTACGAACGCCTTAGGTCAATCAGGCCAACGCAATTAAAATACCTGATGAGCCATATCGAGAACAGCTTCATATTTCAAGGAATTATTTACATATATTCCAAGAACAACACAAGGTAGGCAAAAAATAGCTGTCGGCTGTTTTGACTAGGAAGCTCAATTCCATAGGAATACCCTTTGACATTTAATTCGATAGCTGTTTGGGAAAATAACCAATGAAACTTTTGAAACGACTCCATCGACCAACCAAAAAAAAAAAACAAATTAAAACACCAATTAATTTCTAATGTTTAATTTTGTTGATATTGTTTAAATTGTTGTTGGAAGAAAAGAATACTCGATTCATCTTTTAACGTCCTTCGATTTTTGTTCGTTTTAATAGTCATAAAAAAGCAAGAAAGTTTTTTTTCAGGGGTGTACTGCCTCTTGCGAGGAATTGACAAATTCTCCAAGAGTATCTCTTGTCATGGAAAGTGCTGCTCATTAGCCTTTCGGAATCGGCAGAAAATTGTAGGTCCTCTCCGTTCCTGGTAACACGCACACAGGAATGGTTGAGAGTTGTAAGTCACTAGGTCCTGGTTCACTCCGAGTTGTTGCACCACCAAATTTATTTTATTTTTAAAAAAAGAACACATTATACTAAAAAATCTGTGGCATGCTAGGTACGAGTATTCGGAGAATCTTAGCAAAAATATAAATGTTCAGAATATTGTAGAATAAAAATTTGTAATAATAGGTAATATGGTTGAAATGAAAAGTTGACTTTGTGAACTGAAAACTTATGTTGGTTTTATTGTGGCGTGAGATACATTATGTGATTAAATGTATTTTTAATAAAATTAAAATAAAACGATAGGTCCAACCAACCTACAAACATTTTAAGTTCTTTTTAAATTAATATTATATTGCGGGCCTATGACACAAAACATAAAGTGCTAAGCAAGTGGAATTGAACGAATATTTAAAATTTGTTTAACTTGGAACAACAAGATTTTTGGAACTTCAACTATAAAATAGAACAATAACTATTGTGACAAATTTCAACAAAGTGGTACTTTTCATAAATCCAACGCCCAAGCAACACAATTGCCTCTTACAGATATCTTGAAAAGTTATTTTCCAAGTGCTTTCAACTCTTTGAACAATCTTATGGCCAAATCACAATCTCGCGTTCGTCGGTCCGGCGTTAAATGGGCGTTTGATCGTATATACGATTTTGTGTGTCAAAAAGCGCAACCGTAGCATTTGTAAAACGAAATTTAGCTTCAAACCTCGAGCGTTG
Source organism: Philhelius festivus (assembly GCA_963931855.1). Classification (NCBI taxonomy): domain Eukaryota; kingdom Metazoa; phylum Arthropoda; class Insecta; order Diptera; family Syrphidae; genus Philhelius; species Philhelius festivus. Next base: position 139,830,350 of record OZ007556.1, on the reverse strand, counting down.
ACTGACATTTCCATGACATCTTTGATAAGTACCTACTTAATTGTTATATTCCAATGAATTTTGTTACTGTTTATTAATTTACAAGATATATAATATTGCGTATTTTAAATTTTGGGCATTTAAAATAGTTAATTTGTAAAGCTATTTTCAAAGTTAATAGGGTTCATACAGCCGGGTTAAAGATTTCTGAAACAATATAATTATTTAAATAAAAACAGAACCACACTTTTTTTGATTTAATTATTTATAAAAAAAGAACTTCAATTACTTACTTCTTATTTCACTTCAATTTTCAACTTTCAAAACAAATACAAAATACGGCCGACAATGAACTGTCAAACGCCCGACCGAATAGAAAATAGATCTACTTTTGCTTTGGCCTGGCGTTGGTCTGACGTTTACGATATTACGATATAAAGCGGTCGCAACGCCGGAGGTAACATTTCAGATTGCCTCATAAGAGTCTATTGTTTTTATTCAAAATGTCAAAGCCCGACCGACCAAACGCGAGATTGTGGTTTGGCTATTAAAGAGGTCTGTAATCATTGACGTATTATATATATATATTATATTTATATTATATATAATAAGTCAATGTCTGTAATACCCGAAAAGGCCTAAAAGGGAGGAGTCTATTGTATTGAACAAAGAGTTCTAAGTAAAGTATTTGTAAGACTTCATAAAGATCATTTTTTGATTAATCTATAAAGACACTACTTTCAAGTGGTTTTCAAGATGTTTATATTCTTGAGTAGAAAGATTGAACTGCGGAGAAGAAAAATGTATACAAAATGTCTTTCTCTTTCACGCAAATACAAATTTAATGCAATTCAAATAAAATGGATTGACTAATATAAATACACAAACATGGCGAATTCTTTCCTTCAATAATTTATGACTGGATTTACGATATTCATTGTATACCCTTTTTATGATTATGTGTTTTGATTTGCGAGAGAAGATTTAATTTGAAACCGCATACTCTACCCTACTTGAAATTAACGCGCCTTCAAATAGAATAGGATTTACAAAGAAATATTCAGAAAAATAATGTTATAATAATAAAATGCCCTCAGAATAAAAAAAGAAATGACGTTTATGTATGCAATCGATATGGCCGATTCATGTATGTGTATGTATCGAAGGTATTCCTACCTACAGGGTGCTTTATTTTATGAAAGGTCTTTTTTTGTTCGATCTGAATAATTTTAAAATGTAAAATAATTTCAGCAAATAAATACAACTCAAAAGGTTTACAAACTGAGCGACATATTAGCACTTACGTCTTTAGAATTTTGTTTGAAATAAAATTAAATCAACTTTTTTATTGTATAATTATGGTGATGCTAAGATCTTCTTTATACTACAAAACACGAAGAAACATAATAATTGTTTGAAGAATGATTTCGGATTTTTATTGCATTTTTTTCAAAATTCAAATGTAAGTTGACAGGTTTTATACATCTTTCAGAAAATAGATACAAAAAGACATACTACAGTAAAACCCGCTTAAGAGAAAAACCCGCTTACCTGCAACACTTTTTTCATCCCCAAGTATTTTTCGACCAATTTTCCTTAAAACACTCCGCTTAAGTGAAACACGCTTAAGTGAAAACCCCGGATAACTGAAACATATTTTCAGTTAATTTTTAATATTTTTCATTAAAAAAAAAACTCTTAAGTGAAAAAAAATTGAATCGAACAGAACAAAAATTTGCTAGTTTTCGTTATTCAATAAATTATTTTTGTGTTATTTAATCGTTGTTTTATTTAACTTCTTTCAAGGCAAGTCCAAAAGATAAAAACAATATTGTTTCTAGCATTAAATCTCCGCTTAATGGAATTTTTAAATCCGCTTAAGTGAAATTTTTTTTTCACTTATCCGAACTCCGCTTAAGTGAAATTATTTTTCACTTAAGCGGGGTTCGCTTAAGTGAAAAACCCGCTTTAGTGAAAGAAAGACTGTGACATTTTGCCGTTTCTCTTAAGCGGGTTTTACTGTATATGAAAATAAGTGAAAATATATGTCATTCCTTAATTTTTATTTCACAAAGTGTTAAAATCCCTGTATTAAAAATCTGTAAGAAAGATATGCTAACTTGACATTTTATTGTTGCGTCAACATTCTATCAAAATACAAAATATTGAGTTCAACTGTCAACCGACTAAAGAATCACTGAAAATTCAGAAAATTTGATATTATACATAATCAAAATATTCCCATTATCAATTTTATTTGAATTTGAATTTTATTTCAACATTTCTTTTATATTCTGCCAAAGTTCTTCAAATAACAACATTTCCTTCTTTCATTTACTTAGATCTGTAGAAACTGATGACTTCGTATAGTAAACGATAAAACATAAAAATCTAGTAAATAATAATTTTATCTTCAATATACGTTTAACAATGTCACCCTTTACAAAATGTATGTATTTTATACAGATACGCCACCCATTTGTTAAGAACTCTTTAAAATATCTTAAGCACTTCACAATAAGATATCGAAACTGAAATTCAAAGCAAAGAGTGAAAAAAGTGTAAACAAAGAGTAAAGGAAGAATATAGATGTTTACAATCAGTCAAATCCAAAAAAGAGCAAACAAAGTGTAAGCAAAGAGTAAAAGAAAAAGATAACAAATTCACAACAATTAGGCTAGGCGCGCACATTCAATTTTTAGTTTTGCAACTGTTTGTTACGAGCAACTAAAAAGTTTGTGTTTTGACACAAACTAAACGATTGCCTGAAATGAGTTCGCTATTTTGTGTAATATATAATTACATATACGCACCTGCGCGAACATTCAACCAAATAGTTCATCTGTTTTCTATAAGCAACCAAACAGTTGTGCAGTTTTGCTTATTTTTTGTTAAACATAATTATATGCAATGGCGCGCACATTCAACTAAATAGTTGAGTTGTTTTCTTTAAACAGAAGAGAGAAAAAAAGATTTTCGCTTGCTTTCACAATTCACAATTGTTGGGCGAAACAAAACATTTTTCTTCAACCAAAGAGGAAAGTAGTAATTCTTGATGTTAAGCTTTCATAAATACGTTTTAGTGAAAACTTCCACAGAATATCTTCAAGATGTATTCGAAAGATTAAAATGAAAACCTCTTTCAGCATTTTAAAATTACTCCTTTTAAAGAGGTTTTAAAGAGGGTACATAGAGAGTCAATATGGTGACATTTGTCATTATTATCTCTAAGATGTTTTAAAGAGCATTTAATTATACTATAACAAAAAGAACATTTTAAAGAGCAAATTAGGAGGTCATAAAGTGAAATGGTATAAAGAAGATTGAACTAACAGCTTGTAAAGAGCTGATACATTTATTGAAGTATTCTCCAAGAGTTTATGTGTTGCTTGGGCGGTTCTGATACTGGAAATAACAAGACTTAATGCAATAAGCAGAATAAGCTTTTTGAAAAATTGATGAATTTCAACTGTCGATTTCAAACTTGTACTTAATCAACAAATTAGAAACAGTGGCAGAAAATTTTAAACATCCTATTAGTAAGGTATTAGTATGATTCTATTTAACAACTTTAAAGTAGTTTACAAACTCATTCTTATTTTAATCATTTTCTAATTAGTATTACCTTTGTATTATCATGGAGCGTGATTTTGTATTGCGAACGCTAGCCTAGTGGTGGCGCAGAAATTAGGGCACGATTTTACAGTGGAGAGTAGGATAACATACAAAACAAGTAGTAAAAAAGTGAATATTTTATTATTAAATTTAGCCTTAAGATGTCGCCACAATCTTTCGTCTTCTTGATAGTACTATAAGTTTTATATACAAAGGTTTTGCACTAAAACAATTTTCTTTATAAATTGCCTCTGAACACACCTAAAACGATGACAGTTCGTGCCTAAAGCTAAGCAAACAGACCTTTTTGACTTTTGTTAATGCAAAGGGTCATATGAAATTAGCACGATACAAAAAATAGGTATACGATGATTTTAACTTTTATAAAAGGATAGAGATAGTATGATGCTACTCGTATATTTGATTAAAATTTACAAAATTGTTGTTTACAAAAATTTACAAATGTTAGTTTCATACTAAAACAAACCAAATTAACTAAACGTTGCGCACTTATTGTTATTTTGAATTGTATAGATACTGTAATTTGACTGGATTTCGTAGCCGTTAGCTGGAAATGAAATACCAACCGTCAATAGGTCCACAGACCAAAAGGAAAAAATAATTAAAAATTTAAAACAATAATTTTGAAAAAATCACTGGCGCAAAATTTTAATTGAATTAGTACGATGCTAAACCTGTTTTAGTATGATACTAGGTTAAAACAATGAATTTGCAAATTTTAATCGAATATAGCATCATACTTTCCCTACCCTTTTATTAAAGTTAAAATCATCGAATACCTGCTTTATTTTTTTAGTATCGTGCTAGCTTCATATGACTCTTTGACATTTGCAAACATCAAAAAAAGGTTCGTGTACTTACTTTTTTACCCGAAATGTCATTGTTTTATGTGTGTTCAGAAGCAATTTATTAAGAAAATTCTTTTAATACGATACTAGTTAGAAAATGTTTAAAATTAAGAATAAGTTAGTAAACTACTATAAAGTTAGCAAATTGTTGAGTAGTATCATACTAATACCTTAATAATAGGTTGTTTAAAATTTTCGGAATTAAGTAAGTAAAATTTAGTATATAAATACCAACCCAACTGAACAATTTATATTTATATAAAATGTGTAATTTATTTTTTTTTAATATTAGTTACAAATATTGGATTTCTATTCTATCGTTTCGTATAACTCTACCATAATCATGACATTTATATTAATAAGATTATTATCATTACATAAATAAATCGGTTAAGCAGTTATTATTCTTTTTCGGTTCATCCAAGGACAGAGATTCAATATTTATTTCTAATATATTATGGGCTCATTGGATTGCTCGAATTATATAGAATATTCTCCAGATATAGATATCCTCCATTTTGTTCGGTATTAATTATATATACGAAATGAATGCAGTAGGCATTGCAAAAATTAATAATGATACCTGGCGATGCATATCGTCATCAAAAATGATGTCTGGGAAGACGTGAGTGGTGCTAAGCCTGCACCAGCTTTGGATGCGCCATATATATAGCCATATCTAATGTTCGCAAGTTACAAAGGTACCACATCTTATCCCCATAATAAAGACACCAAAAGCCGGGTCATTAATAATAATTATGTTCTCTGTTTTTTCGAACGGTTCCAAGAAAACGTAGGGGATAGCACAATAGGAACCCACATGAGCAGAGTCGGCATTAGCTCGTCGGCTTAACGTATAGACCATCGAAGATTAATAGGCGGAGGATGGCGCATCTAACTTCTAACGATTTTGGCGACATATCTGTCCTGCCATTAAAATTCATTCAGAATTCAGGATAGTTCAGGGACCACCTCCTTACCTGGAGAGCACAATGGATCCATTAAGATATGAGTTAGATGGTACAACTTGCGAATCGTCACTCCCTCTAACCTTTCTCAGTTAATAAATCCGGAAAAGCACCAAACTAAATATGTTTATTTGTTTTTGATGTTAGACAAGATGCTATCTTTTTTCTTCGGAAATTTTACGACTAGCCACATAAGACTGACTTTTTAAACCAGTTCAACAAGTCAAGGTCAAATTCGTTTTATTGAGAATTATTATGGTTTTTATTTTATTCTCACTTGGTGAACAAATATGGTTGAACAGATACTTGTTGACTAATTGACTTTTTGTTTTGTGTTATAGGCCCAGATACCTTAAAATCATTAGCAATGAGGGTCATATGAACATATCTATCATAATTAACTTTTATTATAAGCTCATAACCTCTTGATTAAGGTGCTTATATGTTTGTTGTTTTTGTTTTACATAAGTGAAGCTTTGACATATTTCTTTGAAGTTGTATAGAGAAACCTGGCCTTAAATTATACACCCATCACTTCAACTGTTATATTTTTATTATTATTATGACCATATAGAATAATAAATGAAACATCGGCGTTTTAGGCCAAAATTTAATTTGTCATTCTAGATTATTTTATTTGGGATCCAATATTGAAACAGATTTAGCCATTTCAATAAATAAAATGAACTTTATACATATTCTTGTGCCTTGTGCGTAACACTAGGCAAAGTATCCAATCCACTTTTAGGGACTGAACTAATATATAGTTCCCGTGGGGTGTTGGGCCTTTGTGGGCATGGGGTGGATGTGCACTTAATTCACTCAGAATTGACGGCAAATTCACATTTTGTCAGTTGTCTATTAGATGAAGGAGTAAATTAGGGAAGATACTTTTAGTCGATGAAGATGAGCATGATCTGTTTTTCTTTGCCCTTCTATATTAATTTATGTAGCTCAATGGAAATGTTGTCATGTTGTGCTATTGTGTAGTTACGGATATTTAAAACATTCATCTTGGTCAAAAAATGGAATTTAATACTGAACATTTCCGAGTAAGTAACATTCAAAGACAATGGCATAAGGGGTATGCTTCAACGACAGTAGACAGAATTGAGTTTTCGAAGCATTAATCTCCATACGATTTCTTATACCTATTTCAACAATGTTGTAAGAATCGGAGTTTAATGAACTTATCAATACGATATCATTGAAATTGCACTTCCGAAGGAGATGTACGTGAATTTGAGAAAGTGTATGAGAAGCTGAGGGTAGAGTTTTCAGCAAAACAATGAAGTGGAAAAGAAGTTTCACAACACAAAATGTAGCGTAGTTACATTTTCCTGAAATCAAAATCTCTGGTGTTTTGATTATATTCGTTATATTGGTTATATTCGACTGCAAAATTAATTTTGCTTGGCATATTATATGTATCTAGATCATGCTATTTCAAAAGCAAATTCCATGTTGGGTTTTTAATTCGTAATTCAAAGAAAAGTTGTCCATCTTATGAAGCTAGATGTATGCTTATTGACTTAAAACCTCTTGTTTTGAGAAGAAATTTAAATTCAGTACTTTTTGCTTTTGATGTCTTGAATTGTGTCATTGATTGTCCGGTTTTGTTACCAATGTTTAATATTTATGCACCTTCTCGTACTTTACGTGTGAGAAGTCGAAATTTTTTAACCCTGGCCAAAATCCTATTACTGGAGCTAGCATAGATTTTAATGAAAATTATGATTTTGGTATTGATTTTTATTTAAATAGATAACAAATTAAAGTACCTTAGTTAATTTATTGTTATATTATTGATTGTTAAAATTATTGTATTTACAGATTTATTATTATCCTTAAATGTAGTAAAGGCAAAGTTTTGTAACTTTAAAGACGAATAAAGAAATAAATAAATAATTATTTCTACTTTTCTATCTCAAAACCGAATGCTTTCTGCTTAAAAATTAAAATCAATAAAATAATCCCAAACTCTACACCATCTATTGCTAGCTGTTGGGTTTTTTTCTGCCAAGCCTGTCTTGTAATTTACTCGCATAAAATCACACACATTTTCATGAAGTTACACATCTTCATTATTCACATCTTCAGAATCCATTATTGTTTAACTCAAAATCGTGACGCATTTCGCAATACGAGAAATAATTATAGCTATGTCAAGGCCGTTCCCTCGCCATGCATGTATGTATTGTCCCATAAAAGGACATGCAAGAGGCTATACCGCGACAGCACAATGCCAAAATCAATCATATGAATTGATCCTTAAGGTTGTTGTGTAGTGAAGGTTATTCAAAATTGTACCTGCCAAAAGCCAACTGTAAACCAACAGAGGTTATCAATACTTCATCGGTCCCCAAACTTAAGGACGCTGTACACAAAACATCTTAATTCCGTTTGCGTTCAAGTTTTTCATTGGGTGTCCCAAATTATTGGACACTAAAAGTTGGATTTAACAAGGTTGAAATTAACTTAATCGAAATATGAATTTGTATGGGAAATAGCTTAATTGCGATTTCAGTTTGGAAACTCTTAACTGACTTACCCTTTTCATGTTCTCTAATTAAAATGTAGTAATTTTGAACTATAATTATAAGGAAAACGTTATAAAGAGTGAGGATAAGACTTCGGTAGATCTGACAACATAAATGTTAGGTGCTTAAAATAATCAATATTAAATAGAAAACATAAGGAGCATTCGTTCTGAGTCAGCGAATTAGGAAATTCAACTATAAATTAGTATCAAAGAAGTCAAAGGAAAAAACTTGGCTTTGGGACAGCACGCGAAGGGCGATAATGTGTAAGAACTTATACGTACTCACCATTTTTCCATAGATGTTCACTGAATTCCCAATCAGCAAAAGTAAGTAAACAGCTACTTTGATTTGATAAAGCCGGTGATGTACTCGAATATGTAATACTTGAGTAGGTGGATTCGTTTACCATTGAAGTCCATCCAGCTTCATGATGTGTAATATTGTCTGGTATCTTTGTTTTATCTGCAATATTAAAAGACAGCAGCTCCTGCATAACGACAGCACGAATTGATTTTATAACAGCAGACAGAGGTTCTGAAGTTTCAACATCTGAAACTTCGGATTTTGTTGATATTAACGTAGAATTCGCACTCATTTTGTATGAAATATTTATAAAATAAAGTGAAAAAGTTAGTTCCAACAATTTGCAGAAAATGCAGCTATTTTAGTTGAGTGTGAAATCCTCAGCCAATACATTTTTAACTGCATAAATATGTATTCAATTAGTCCAAGGAAATTCTATGAAAGTTCCGTATCGTTGGTCACAAGAATCTGCAAAAAATAATAAATATCAAATTACGTATAACTAATTATTTATAGAAAAATATTACGAATATTACGAGTATGGGAATAATTTCGATGCTACTAAATTTCCTAATGAATTGAAAAACGCAACATGATGGTTATGGGGAAATTAGGAAAGTAAGCCTACAGGGAAAAACCACCATAGTTAAAGAAGAGGATTCTTTGGCTTTTATTTCATAATTTTGTTCGAATTTAATTTTGACACAAAATAACTAAGAAATAAAATGCGCTACTGGATCGCACGTAATTGCTGCTTTTCTGTAAAGGTACTTTTAAAATTAAAAATTGCTTATAAATAAATATAAAAAACATGGATTTAATGAGATAAAAATGTTCATGTGCATAAAATTGTCGTCTGATTTCTACAAAATTATGAATTTATACAAATAAAGTTTAAAAATTTAAACAATTTAATAAAAAATAAAATGCATGACTGGATCACACGAACTTGCTCTTATGTAAAAGTACTTCGGAATTTAAAATTTATTTTATAAATATAAAACATGGATTTAATGAGATAATAATGTTCAAATGCATGGAAATGCCGTCTGATTTCCGGATAAGTAAGAATTTACGCAAACAAAGCTTAAAAATCGTTTTATTATTGTTATATAATTTTTTTTTAATTTAAATAACAACAATTGGGTTGATAATTCTAAGTGTTTACTAACATAGGTTTTAGGAAACAATTTCAAAAAATATTCGTCCATGTTCGTATAGGTTACATATTATATTCCCACAACCCCATCTATATTTGCTTCCCATTAATGCTACTATTCCATTCTCTTATCCTTGAACTTAATTTCCCACGGAAATCAAGTTCATTAACATTTCCATTTATTCCCTAATGCACAAGCATTTGTTATTTTTTATTTTATTCATTTTAAATGTAACTTAAGTCACAACTAAGGTATCGTATTATTAAAAAGCAAAATGTAAACAAAATTATTATAGAAAGAACAAAATGTAAACAGAAGATTATTTGAATATTAATTAATAAATAAAGAACAGTCAGTCATAAGAAGTCATAAGCTGAACACAGATGATTTAACATCTAATTTTTTAAAAACTCCCCTTACCCAACAAAATATGTATTTTATACACACACACACCTAATTTTTTTTTGTCAAAATCCTTAGAGCCGTTTTCGAGATAAACAAGATTATGTATTACGGGTGTATGGGGGGTGCCGTTAGTTTTAGAGCTAAGAAAAAATCAATAAAATGAACAAAATTAAATTTTTCCATGTATTATGGCTTCATTAGAAAGATCAAATGTTCCCATTAATTATAAGACACAACGCCGCGCCGTTCAAGTGGCTGCCACGGTTGGCTTCGCTAGAGTGCATTCTGTCAATAATCCGAGATCTTTGTGGAGAATTCTTGTCAGGCTATTTCGCGAAATGTTGAGCTGTTGAGACGGATGGTTCGTGAATTGAGTCTCACACTCTCCGCTGTAGCAGGCACATTCTCATGTGTGCACACCGTACGACGAAGGGGACCATGAGTGTTGTCAACTAGTATACTAGTCTCACGGAATTTGGCACAAACATGCATACAGCACGATGGGTGCTTCATTTTGGACAAAACTTCTTTTCAGAAAACGCACTGTTTAGGCTACACATTACTCAATATTTTCAATATTTCCAAACGTTGTTCAAGGATTAAGCGATTCACTTCGATCCCCGGAGGTATAATACTGACTTTATGTCAAGATTTCGAAAGGGAAACATCTGAAAGTGTCAAAATATTTATTATTTAAAAAGGAACCACAAGATGGCTCACCCTTTACATCTAATTTTTTATAGAAATCGTTAGAGCCGTTTTCGAGATAAAAAAGATTTTGCATAAAGGTACCGTTAGTTTGGGAGCCAAAAAAATATGTAATTCTAAGAAATCATCGAAGACTTTTAATTACCGAGTTTAAAGAAAATAGTTCCAGTGGCTTAGGCTGTACCGATAACGTGTCAGTCGTAGTGTTGATGGGGACACACGCATTGGGACTTGCTTCTCTAAATAATTTCTTGTGTTCATTAAACATAATATACATTCATTTTTCTATTACTGAAAGTTGCATAGCTATTTTTTTGATTCTGAACATCATAACTAAAAATAAACATATAATCAGTTTAAAATGAGTAACAAAATCAAGTGCGGTTTGTGTCATTTAAAAATTGATAAAGAAATTAAAATTAAGTGCACAATTTGCAATTTTTATTACCACGCCAAGTGCGAAAAACTAGAAAAAAGAGTATTTGATTTTTTTGAGAAAAATGAACAAAGTTATAAGTGTAGTAGTTGTTCTAAACGCAGAGAGTCAATTTTGTTAGATGCTCACATGAATTCTTCTGCAAGCAGCCTCTCTTCAAAAAAAACACATCCAACTCGAAATATTAATAGCGGTCATAACATCTACAAAGATTCTACCAACATCATCACTGGCGCCAGCACGTCTACTATCATCAATAGCCCAGGTCTCTCCCCTCTTCCAGCTAGTGACAACAACAATACAAAAGTACCACTACCATCAATAACGTTGGAAATGCTTTATAATGAGATAATTCAACTTAAGCTAGTTAATACCGAAGCGCTTACTAAAATTAAAAATCTTGAAGACTGTAATGTTTCTCTTAATAAAAAAGTTAACTTATTGGAGATGAAGCTTAATGGATTTGAGCAACGAGAGAAACAATGCGAAGTTGACATATTAGGAATTCCCGGTGTAAACAACGCAAACGTGTCTGATAAATTGAACACTTTGTTCAAAACTGTCATGGATGGAGAGGTTAATCCCACCGAAATAGAATCGTGCTATGTTAAGAGTGTTAAAGCTAATAAAAATAACAAAAAACACTCTTTGAATATTGTGTGTGTTAAGTTTTCTTCTCTTTCATTTAAGAAAAGTTTGATGATGAAAGCGAAAGAAAATAGAGAGAAAATGTCGGCAAATATTTTTGGAGCTCAACATAACAACAACAATGATAGTAGCAGCGACAACATCAGCAGCATGATCTACATCAACGACAGTCTTACAAGTTACACTAGGTCATTATTGAAAATGGCAAATGATCTTAAACATAAGAATAAATATAAATTCGTCTGGGTTAGGGATGCATCTGTACTCATCAGAAAAAAAGAAGGCGACAAAGCCATAAAAATTAATTCAATTGAAGATTTTACTAAACTTGAACTAGATTAGTTAATTGTTTTTTTTTTTTTTTTTGTATTTGCTTAAATTATGTATAATAATAATTTAAATTGTTTGTGTATAGACCATCCAAATAATGATTTATCTTCTGGTTTCTCAATTATTCACCAAAATGTTCGTAGTATGAGATCTAATTTTAAAACATTTCTCTCTCATCTTACACCTTTGGATCATTTTCCAGATTTAATTTTTCTTTCGGAAATCTGGATCTTTGAAGAAGAAATATCTGATTATAATTATATCCCTAACTTTACACTTAATGCTACTTGTAATGAGTCATATGCTGCTGGAGGTGTCGCGGTTTTTTACGGAAACAATATAATGGGTTGTGTAATTAATAAATTTAAATTACAAAGTGCAGATATAATTAGTGTCCTTGCGAACTCTCTGGTGTTCAATACTGCTTTATCTGTGTTTATAGATTGCATAAGTGTACAGTTGGTTGCTTTTTAAATGAATTTTCAGGATTTTTGGAGCTTCAAAAATTTAAAAATTGTATTTTGTTAGGAGATTTTAATATAAATATTCTATGTCAATCACCTGATACTGATAGTTTTTTATCGTTGCTTTCTTCGTATGGTTTTGAATCTCTGCTCAATCAACCCACTCGGTTAAATTCCTGCCTGGACCACATTTTTATTAGGTTGAATAGAAATAATTCTACAGAGTATAAAACATGGGCCTATGACTTCAAAATAACTGACCATAGGTTGACGGGTATTCAATTGAATTCTACGGTTGTTAGAAGTAAACACTGTGAATATAAAGACTTTAAAAAAATAGATTTTATTGCCTTAAAATCTAATTTAAATCTTGAATTTTGGGAAGATGTATATAATTCGGATGATCCATCGATTGCTTTTGACTTATTTCTCAATAAGTTGCAGTTCTATATATCTACTTGTAGCCAAAATAAATGTGGAAAATATAATAAATTAAGATGTCTGAAGCAATGGATGTCCATCTCGTTATTGAAGAAAATTAAAAAGAAAAAGCAGCTTTGTTTACTTATTAAAAAACATCCCAACAACACTAGATTAAAGAATTATTATGAAAAGATTTGTTTTAAAGTAAAAACTGAGATACCCTTGTGTAAAAATAATTATTACAGAAATAAATTAGCAATGAACGTTGGAAATTCAAAAAAGGAATGGCAGGTAATTAATGAAATTTTGTACAAAAATAAATCAAATTCTGAAATTATTATAAACAACAATAATTCTACCGTTTCTGAGCCATTGGAAGTCGCTAATTTGTTCAATAATTTTTTTACTAATGTTGGTGTCTGTCATGGATCCACAAATATTGCTTTTTCTACTGCAGAATCTTGCGATGATATTTTAAAGCAAACTCAATTTCAGCCTGAGAGTTTTTTCTTTGATCAATTCACGTCTCTTGAAATTCATAAAATTATAAATTCACTTAAAACATCTAAGTCTTCATCTTTTGATAACGTATCTAGTTTCTTGTTGAAACAAATTTCTTTTCATGTAGCTGATGTATTATGCTTTATCTTTAATTTGTGTATTTTGAAAGGTGTTTTTCCTGAATCCTTGAAAGTAGCTGTAGTAATTCCCCTTCACAAAAAGGGAGATTTAATGCTGTTAAACAATTATCGTCCTATTTCTCTTCTTTCTGTTTTTTCAAAGATCTTTGAGAAAGGTGTTAAAACCAGAATGCTATCTTTTTTGCAAAGAACTAATTTTTTTAACGATTCTCAATTTGGCTTTAGAACAGGCAGATCAACTGAAAGTGCCTTGCTCAAATTGACAGGTGAAATTTATAACGGTTTAAATTCTTCTCAAATTCCTTCTGCATTGTTTATCGATATAACTAAGGCTTTTGATATGGTAAACCATTCTCTATTATTAGATAAACTTTACAAAGCTGGTTTCAGAGGTTTCTTTTATGAATGGTTCGTATCTTACTTAAGTAATCGCAGGCAAGTTGTAAAGATTAACAATAATTTAAGCTCGGAATGTTCTTTAAATCTAGGTGTTCCTCAAGGATCTGTTTTGGGTCCGATATTGTTCCTTATATATGTGAACTCATTATTCATCCAACCTTTTAAGGGCAAAATAATAGCATTTGCTGATGATACGGCGCTTTCCTATGCGAATACAAACTACATTGATTTATTTTCCAATGTTAATTTTGATTTAGATATTCTTAGGCGTTGGTTTAATCAACATAACTTAATTATGAGCGATAAAACTAAGTTTATGATTTATAAACTCAAGGATAACCACCGTTTGGACTTGCCTTTATATTATCATTCACCTGGCTGCTCAAAATTTAATTTAGGATGTGGTTCCATATTATTTGATGAACATTTAACCTGCAGTCATTATTGCTTTAAAATTGAATGTGTTGATAATTTCAAATATCTAGGCGTTATATTGGATCAAAATTTTAGTTGGACAGTACACACTTCCTACTTGAAACAATATATGAACAGGATTGTAAGACAACTCTATCATCTTAGCCTTTACTGTAATCTTTCAATATTAAAACTGGTTTATAATGGGTTAATCAAATCAAAGTTGCAGTATGGAATTTCTTGTTGGGGTGGCACATATTTTAATAAGATTGAACCGTTATTAATTAAACAAAAACATGCAATAAGAATTATCTGTAAAGTAAATCGTCTAACATCCAGTCATGATTTGTTTAAAAATCTCCAAATTTTGCCTTTAAGGCATTTGTACTGTTACAAAGTCTTGAAAATATTTTTTGAAAATTCCGGTTATTATGATGCGAGAATTATTGATAATTTTGACTTACGTATTAACACCAATAACTTCGTAATTGTGCCAAGAATTCATAAAACACTTTTTTCTAAATTTTATTACGTTACAGCCCCTCGTTTATTTAATCAACTTCCAGCTAACCTTAGGTGCGAGAGAGGGAAATCTGTTTTCTTACTTAATTTAAAAAAATGGCTTTTATCTTTTAACCTTTCAGATATTGAGATTTTATTAACTTAAAAACATTGAAATTTTGAAAAATTACTATACATACTTATTTCTTTAAAATAAACGTATTTGGAATTTAGAATGCTTTCCCCATCAATAGTATACTTTATGTTTTTTTTTTTACCTAAAAAGTACTTTCGCCACTTGTCTTTGGACAATAGAAAGTACTTATCTATTTCTTTCAAAAAAACTAGAAATTGATAAATACCTAATTTTGTAATATTATTTTAGCTACTAAGTTTTTGTAAGAAATAAAGATAATAATAATAATAATAATAATAATAAAAATATCCATTTTATTTTATTCTAAGTAAAATTGATGTGTGAATTATCGTGTTTCAGATTTCGATTTTCACGTGATTTGAATTCGATCAGATCTAGTTGTGTGAATTTATTAATTATAGTGAAATATTCAAAAAAAATATATGAAAATAAAAGAAAACACCCTCTTCAATGTCTAATAAATGCATCCTATGACTCCAGGAGTACCTAGGTATCAAATTTTTTCCAAATAATTATGTTTAGATTTTCATGCTTCGTCATTGGTCATTTCAAGTCGAATTAAACTTGGGCAAATTTTATTTACCCAATCAAAATCTCTGACACAGTATTTCAACGAAGACCGATATCAAAATCTTTTCCACCTTATCATTTGAAATTTTCTTCGGCAATAAAACGTAGAAAACTGATGTAGAGGCACTGATGGAAAGGCACGTTTTTCAAGTCGATATATAGTATGACACATATCTTTTTGAATGATCTCCAAACATTTTTCTTCTGCATATTCAAGCCTGGTACGTTGTAATGCCATTGCAAGTAATAAAGCACTCATTACTAATGAAGTCATAAAAAACTTCACAAACAAAATAGATTTGTATTTGTCAACTATGAAGTGACACATGAGACATGACAGCTGTCTTCAAATTCATTTTCATTTCAATAAGGACGAATAAGGATGGTGGACTGGACCGACAACGGGTATTTTGCTTTGGTGTGTTTTATTTTTCAGCATCACGCGATGGAAAAGCGCCAATTTTCAAAGGCCAATTTTTATTTTTATATATACTTTATAGGAGCGATTTATGAACATCGTTTATACATATGTATGTATAGGTATACGTAAGTCATATATAAATTATTGTAAAAAAATAAGACTTTTCGAAGTTTAGTTTTTTTTCTTTTTCTCTTTTTTCTTTTTTCTCTTTTAAATAATAGTGTGCATCATAAAGCTCTTAATTTATGTTTAAATTTTGGAATTTTAAATCAATTAACTATAACTAATTATAATAATGCCATATATGATTTCGCTAAAGCCGATTACGTGTCTCTAAATAATTTTATATCTTCTATAGACTGGGAACATATTCTGTCTGTACCTAGTCTTGATCGTACATACGATGTTTTCTGTGATGTGATTGAATCAGCCTTTTCTAGGTTTGTGCCAATAAGAGTATTAAGAAAACAAAATCGGCCTGTGTGGTTTAATAAGCAGTTAGTTAATTTAAAACGTGCCATGACAAAAATGTATAAGAAGTGCAGAATAAATTCTTCATATCAGAGCAGTTTCTATCAAATACGAAAAGAATATGAACACTTAAAAAAATTTCTTTATAGTCAATATGTTTGGTCTCTTGAATCTAAAATCAAGCGAAATTCTAAAGCGTTTTGGACATTTATAAACACTAAAAAAAAATCTGTTGGCTTACCTTCTGACATGGAGTTGGATGGCGTTGTTGGCGATAGTTTAAATGTTATCTGTGATATGTTTGCCTCATTTTTCCAGTCTAATTTTGTTAACCGTTACATTGATTGTTCAGTTTTGCCTGTTTGTCAAACCATAACTGACTTAGGTCATCTTTTTATTACTAAAAATGAAATTTTTTGTGAATTGTCTTCTCTAGAATCTAGTACTAATGTTGCACCAGATAATATTCCTCCTATTTTCTTGAAATTGTGTAAGAACGGTCTTATCAACCCGCTATTTATTTTGTTCAATAAGTCCTTGAGTTATGGTGAATTTCTTGATAAATGGAAGTGGTCTTTCATTTCTCCTGTACATAAATCCGGTTCGAAAAGAATAATAAGTAACTATAGGCCAATAGCAAAACTTCAAATAGTTCCAAAAATTTTTGAAGCTATTATTAAAAGAAAGTTATATGCTTTAGTTCGCAATAATATTTCTGATTTCCAACACGGATTTGTAAGCGGTAGGTCAACTTTGACGAACTTGACTATCTATACAAATTTTTGTTTATGTGCATTAGAAAACAGATATCAAGTCGACTCGATATATACTGATTTCTCTAAAGCCTTTGACTGCGTTCAACATAACGTTCTTATAAAAAAACTGGAGTTTTTGTGTTTCCATTCAAATCTGCTTTCATGGCTTGGTAGTTATCTTACGGGAAGAAAGCAATATGTCAAAATTGGATCGGAAATCTCTAAGGAAATAGTAAATTTTTCTGGTGTTCCGCAAGGAAGTCACCTTGGTCCGCTTTTGTTTCTCTTGTTCATAAACGACCTTCCAAATCATGTTATGCATTCCAATGTTCTTTTATATGCTGATGATCTCAAAATATACAAAGAAATAAACTCTTTATCCGATGCTCAATGCCTTCAGAGTGACTTAAATAAAATATCTGTTTGGTGTGATTGCAATGGTTTGTATTTTAATGTCAAGAAGTGTTCCGTATTAACTATATACAGAGTTTTATGTCCTGTTTTATTCGAGTATAGTATTTGTAACATGTCTCTTAATAGAGTGTCTAGGCAAAAAGACCTTGGCGTTATATTCGATGAACATATGAAATTTACCTGGCATTATGATTATATAATATCTAAATCAAACTCGATGTTAGGTTTCATATTTCGGAATGCAAATGAATTTAAAGATCCATAAACTCTAAAGTCCCTTTATGTGTCTTTAATACGTTCTTTTCTTGAGTATTGTTGTGTTGTATGGAGTCCGTTTTATGATAATGCTGTCTACGCATTGAAAGAGTCCAAAAACGTTTTACTAAATTTGCTGTTAGAAAATTTAATTGGTCTATGAGACCATCATATGAAGCTAGATGTGGCTTAATCAATTTAAAGCCGCTCAGCTTACGCCGTGAATATTTTTCTGCTCTTTTTGCACATGATGTTTTGACCTGCCACATTCAATGTTCAGAATTACTTTCCTTATTTAAATTATACGCTCCTATTCGACAGCTTAGGCCTAGAACAGGTGATTTTCTACACATTCCAGCACATAGAACAAACTATGGTTTTAATGATCCTATTACTATGTCTTCGTTAAATTATAATAAATATGAGGACGTAATCGATTTTAATATAACAAGATTTACATGTAAGAATTTGATTTTTAATAATTTTTAAGGATATATTATTTGTTAAATTATTCAATTTTATTATTATATAAACCTATTGTTTAATCTATTAAAGTTTATGTACTTGATGGATATTGTAAATAAATAAATAAATAAATAAATAAATAAATAAATAAATAAAAAGTTGTAATTGTAATTTTAATGACCATTTTCTCCAGAAAGGTACAATACATACTGGCAAACGAATGTATTCGTTATCCCGTTCACCTGAACTACTTGTTACATTGATATCTTATGTTTTTCTTAAAATAAAAAACTTATTGAGAACTGTCAGGATACTTGAGCTACATATAAATTCAAAATGGCATGTGAAAAATGTTCTCTTATCGAAGGAAACGTTTTGTTTGTCAGTCTTTGTTAATCCTCCAGTGCCGCCGCTGGTTGTTCGTGCGCCCTTGTGCAAGAACCTTAAATTGGCGCCCCATATCTTGGGGGTATATGCATACGTTGAATAAGTGGAAGTTTTATTTATTCTCCATTTCGCAGTTGAAAAATTTAAGCAAACGTGCATTGTAGTTGTCGAGTTCCAATCTACACCAAATTCTTATACAATGAACGTAGTCAGACTAGGATTTGGAGGGGTCTCTCCTGTAAATGAGCTATAGCATTTATACAGTTTTTGCATCCTTTTAAGATTATTTACTCGTTTTACTTGAGACTTATAGGTACCTTTTATCTATAAGGCAAGTTATGCATTCGTAAAAAAATCCAACTCGAGATTTTGATCAAACCTGACTTTACGATGATAGCGAAGACGAAAAAAGTGGGTCTCGAAATTTTGTCCGCACACGTTTTTTCTTCTTTTTTTTAAGACCAAAAATAACGGTTACTGCCATACGATTTTTTTATCGAAATTTTATAATTTTTCTTTTAAACAATGTCCAAGGGTTTAAACAAAAATCAAAAAAATTAATGAATCGGTACAACCGATTTTGATAATTTGTTTTATGCTAAAGCGCCCCAAAATTTTAAATATTCCTGTGCATTAAAATTTTCAGAAAAAAAGTTTGGATTTTAACCCCATGGTAGATTTTTTAAAAATTTGATATATAAAAGTTTCTCAATATAAAGAGAAAAAAGTGTATTACCTAAAAATAACGGTACCTACTCTACAAATGTAAAAA
Source organism: Philhelius festivus (assembly GCA_963931855.1). Classification (NCBI taxonomy): domain Eukaryota; kingdom Metazoa; phylum Arthropoda; class Insecta; order Diptera; family Syrphidae; genus Philhelius; species Philhelius festivus. The sequence continues at coordinate 139,810,877 of OZ007556.1, read as the reverse complement.
CATGGTTTTCGAAAATCGTATTTTTCTCGAAAAAGTCTCCGAGAATTTTGATACATTTTTTTTCTTATGATACATTTTTACGTTCTATAATTTAAAAAAAATTGAAATCAATATATTACTGACTGTACCGACCATAGAACCATTTTGTCGATTTTTGAATTTTGAATTACCGGCTGAACGGATTTAAAAAAAAAAATTTAAATGTTTTTTTTTTTTTGGAAAATTCGATATCTCAAAAAGGGCTAAATATTTTTTTTGGAAATCTATTTTTATTCGTAAAGTAATGAAAAAAAAAATATTTTAAAAATTGGTATATAAAAGCTTATTTTACTTGTAATTTTGTTACAAAATTTGTTTTTGTATAAACTAATATTTGCTTGCATCACATGACATCCTATTTTTAGCTCCAGCTACTACTAAAAGAGTTGTTTTAGTCATTTAATAAATGAACTTTATGTTTATGAACAGTTTTTTTTGCAATAGCATTAATTTTTGAAGTCTTTTACTTAAGATCAAGTTCGTGCGACCCAGTCGTGCATTTTATTTTAAGAGGAAACACAAAATATGGCGATTTGGAATAATTTTCTTCAACAAAACTATTTTCATATAAAATGCAAAGAATCGAGTTCCTAGCAGTTTTTAATTTATGTATATCAAATCAATCCTTTGGTAAAAATCAATAGTTTATAGCTTGACGGAAAGAAGACAAAATAGTTTTTGATACTTTTCCGGTTCTGGAAGTATTATATATAATTCCTTGACATCTTAGGTCTCCTTTGATGGAATTTGACATTTTGTGGCTTATGTGCGAGCTATATTTTGATATAAATAGAGTCTGAACTCTGAATGTCAATTGAAAGCTCAAATTCGAACGACCAATGAAACGTTAAATTTCTGGGTTATTCTGATTTTGTTCAATCCGTTGACATTTAAGTTATTTATCAATTCAATTCTAAGATTAATTAAAAACTATTCGTAAATCCTTATTTAAAAACAAACATAAATATTAAGAGACACAAATCTTTTTTTTTCCATTTATGTACCTACGACCCTGTCTATTTTTTTTTTTGTTTTCCGTTGTAAAGGTGGTTTGTTTATACATTTGCTTACAATGTTTTAAATCATCTTCGATTAATTTTGTTCTTAAGGTACCAACTTAGGTTTGAGATATTTAGTTATATCATTGCAATCAGAATATTGATACCTATTCATACAAAAATTCGAGTAATTAGTACAATTAATGTTTTCGAGACACTGTTATTTTATGGAAAATTCATGGGCTGTAAATTTACGAGTAAAAAAAAGAATCAATATCCTTTTCTAGTTTATAAGTCTGAGATGTAGGTTGCGTGGAAAGCTATTTCCCAAGTGTCAATCTATGGTGACATGGCGTTAAGCAGTTTAGCTTTAGACTACGACTGCAATCGAAGAGGTTATTTGTTGCGAGGGGCGACAGTCACAAACAAAATGTGAATAAAGATTTGTAGTTTATTGTGTGTGGGCATTACGTAGTGAACGGTCAAATGTAAACAGGTTCCCGTTCCAATAACTTAAGGAAAACTTTTGGAGTATGCTTTATAGGTTGAGTTAGATCGATCTCTTAATTTTCCGCCCCTAGACGTTGGCGCCCTTATTGCACATACGGTAGCGGCGGCCCTGTAATCCTCGAATTCAAAAATTACACTATGCCAACACTATTTTTGTAAAAATTCGAATTTGTTCTTAAATTAATTAATTTAAAATTGCTTGTGGTTCTTTTTCCTCTTTAAATAATTTAAAAAATTTAAATTAAATGTCAAAACTATTTCTAGTATTTTTCCGTTTATGAAATATTATGACATTTCACATATGTCCATATACATATGTATGTATGTAGGTTTTGATGAGAGAGTGAATGTGTCAATGTAAATAAACCAGATGAGACCAAATTAAAAAGTTATAATGATTGTTGTAAACTTTTTGATAAACTGTAGTATCCATCAATCAGGAAATTGTTATGACAATGTTTGAATAGTATGTTCAGAAACTTTTATTGTGGCTTTTTCCTTGTTCTTGCAGATATTTCAATATCTAATTCAGACAAAATGATTCTGGCAAAAGTGGTTTATAATTTCAAGGGAGTCGCAGACGCAAACACTAATGGGTCGCCAAATGTTTAAAAACTTATGATAGCCATTGTGCGTTAGAACAGGAATTTGTGGCACAGTTGTCAAAAAATGTATTAAAATTTAAATAAAAATAATTCATTTATACTGATTCACTTTTTTTAAAGCTTTTATAACATACATGCATACATACATACAAATGTACATATGTATATGCTGAAGACGAAAAAAGGCAAATTCGATTGTTAATACTTAAGGTTGAAATATTTGGTTTTAAATAAAATCGCATTGTTACAGCAGAAAAATAATTTCTTTTCCGGTTTTTCTTTATGTACATATGTATGTAAAAGTTTTTTTTTTAATTTTGGGATGCAATATTTTGTTTACTACATATTTGGTAGTACTTGTGTGCAAAATTCTTAATAAAGGAATAATAAGGTGCCGTGAAATAAGGCCAAGTGAAATAAGGGCAACTTTCAAAAATTGGCCTTATTGCACTTTTACAAAGTGAAATTAGGCCAATTTTCAGCAATTGGTCTTATTGCACTTTTACAAAGTGAAGTAAGGCCAAATTGGTCTTATTTCACTTTCAACAGTTGGTTTTATTGCACTTTGACAAAGCGAAATAAGGCCGAACTGCATTTTTATATTTATTTCATTTCATTCATTTCATTTATAAGTATTATTTATTCGTATAATACATAATTTATTGTTTATTGGGGGCCGATGTTCTGGGTTTTCTTGAGTAACAGTACCTTGTGTGGCCCGCTTCGCGGGTTTTCAGGATTTTATCTCCCTTTTCAGGGCTCACACCCGCTCACGCAACTCCGTTGCTCCGCTTAGGGTATGTTCAGTCGCCAGGCAGGCGCCTGTAGCAACAGTTTTCTTGAGCAGCAGTACAAAATCATTTAGCTTTATTTCACTTTGTCAAAGTGAAATAAGACCAACTACTGAAAATTGGCCTTATTTCACTTTATCAAAGTGCAATTAGGCCAATTTTTGAAAGTTGGCCTTATTTCACTTGGCCTTATTTCACGGCACCGAATAATAAGACAATTTCCCTCAAAAAAGTCAAAATTCTATTTCCCTATGTATTTTAATTAAACATTTTTTAGCTTCAATAAAATTTTATTATAAAATTATTATAGATTTAAAATTTCACTTAATAAATTTAATAATATTTTATTTTACATTTTCCGCGAAAAACCGTAGTCTCAATACAATCACTTATAATATCGCTTGTCCGAAGTGTAACTACAATTGTTACAAATGTGTATAATTAAAAAAAAATAATATATGTAAATATGTATGGCGATTAGGTGATGGCATGACTCACTCTTTTGCTATATAACCCGTAAAAACTGCACAAATAAATGCCAATCTAAGTGAAGATTTTTTAATGCAACTACAAATAATCTTTATTTTGAAAAAAGAAAAACTAGGAATATTCCGGCTGAATTAGCCTAGTAAAATTGTGATTTTTGTATAGTATATTATATATGACAGTTAAGTGCGGCCATATTGTTGAAGCTTCATCTGTCAAATTAGCTGTCATTTATTAGGTTTATTTTGCCAAATAAACCTGGAGAGGGATAGGTCTTCTCTTCGAGCAGAATTTCACGAGCTTTCTGGATGAATGAGTTAAAAAGCAAAATTGTCGAATCTGGGACGGCCAAAATTCACACGAGATGCAACAAATTGCAATGCATCTAAAGAAAGTCACTGTTTGGTGTGGATTTTGGGAAATCATCTTCAAAGGCGAGCGCCATAGATCGATGATAACCAAATTGTTTTGGCCCAAATCGGATGATATGGACACACAACTACACAACTTGTCAAAATGGACATTTGAATGGGCCACGACATCGTGCAACTTGACTCCATTAGACGTCTTGTTATGGTTATTTTTTAAGTCACAGGTCTATGCCAAAAATAACAAATCACTATTCCTTGAAAGTCCAATTCAGTCTGATATATGCACCAGAGTTATGAAGAATTGGAAGTTTCGGATGCGTACCACCCAGCAAAGCTGAGGCAAAGCTGATGTTACATTTCCTACTTCATGGCATATATGGGACTTCTAAATAAATTTGAATGATATCTGACTCACAATTCATTTTATTCAAATTTAAAGATAAGAAACGCTTAAACAAATGCTTATGATTTCTTCTAAAAGGTCTACAATTTTTAGAAGAATAATTCTTTGATAAATGTAGCTTTGTGATTTATCCAATGTCTAGTTATTATTAATATTATGATCTACAAATTGGGCTTTAACTTTTTATTTAATTTAAGAGAAGAAAGTAAAATTGACAAATTTGACCGAATTTTTAAAAATAATTATTTCTTTTTTATGGTCACTATTAGAAAAAAGGTATTAGTTTTTTCTTATAAGAGATCACATAAAGTACAAATTAGCATGCTATTGTTTTCTATACCTATGTATTATTCCCAGTTGAGGAGTTATTTGCAAAAATACGGTATTTTTCACATTTGCCCTTAAATATTTTGTATGATTCTGAATTTTACATGACTTGCCTGGCTTGTAGACTTGATTTGTGTAGATACATTATGTATATGTATAAACTATAGAAGGGAATTTTTACGTATTTTAGTAGATTTATGATAAACTTCACTTAACTATTCCGAAAACATTTGGTCGGGACTTAACTCCTTTTTCAGAGTTTAGTTATTTTAGTATAGAGGTAGAATAAGGATGACATTATTGGTATTCCAAACTGATGTGCTTCAACTGTATAAAAGATTTGTAACTTTTCATTTTAAAACTTAATGATGTTATGTAACTCGGAATTTATTTGTTGAGCATCCAACCCTTCTCGATATTTGGCGCTCATAACTCATTCCTTCCTTCCTATGTACATTGGTACTGTTTAAGGTAGACATGTAACATTCATGTTATTGTGTTTGTTAGGACATAATCGAAATAAAATTTCAGGGTCGTGATGAACATTCATGAGCGTCCAGTATAACTATGTACAGTACATACCATATAAACGTACCACGTACGTGGGTGTGGGTTCACGAGAAGAATGAATTTTAGCTTGAGGAAATATTGCAACATTTGTTTTTCAGTATCATTTCGAAGATATCACCTTGTTTGCAAAATGTTGAAGACCGATGATTTGATTCTTTATACGAGTATAAATGTTCTACAAACAAAGTTGTGTTGATTGATATTTTCCTTTCTTTAATTTGTTCTTCTTGTTATTTTTCGTAGCAGCGTTGTAGTCATATAATATTTAGTTAGTCGATAACAAATTACCCATTAGATACTTTTTGTAGTACTTAAAAAATTTAAATACTCATTATTGTTTATTCATATTCATTTGCAAAGAAAAATTGATTCTGTAGTAAGCAAAATGAGAAATGATATTCTAAGTTGTCTTGTGAATGATAAATGAGCTTAAATTTAATAAGAAGATCTTAGTTAAATATATGTAGCAGTTCCAATATTAAATAAAATGCACGACTGGATCGCACGAACTTGCTCTTATGTATGTAAAAGTACTTTGCAATTTATAATACATTTTAAAAATATAAAACATGGATGTAATGAGATACAAATGTTCAAATGCATGGAATTGCCTGATTTCCGGAAAAGTATGAATTTACGCAAATAAAGTTTAAAAATCGTTTTATTAAAGTAATTTCTTATATAACAAATTTCTTTCAAATTTTTCTAGAACAAAATTTGGGATGCCAATTTTAAGTGCTTAGTTATATTGATTTTAGGAAATAATTTAAAAAAAAATAATAGTTCACACGTTTTCAAGATATTGATTTCTCAAAAAATAAATTGGATTACTTTTTCAAAATACAAAAAAAAATACTTTTTTCGAATATTTTTATATACAATATTATTTTAATCTTAAGGGGGCTCCTGGTGAAAATTTTTGGTTAAAATCGTTAGAGCCGTTAATGAGAAAGTCGAAAATCAAAAACACGGTTCTGACAGGTACCATTAATAACATTTCACCCCAAAATTTTTTTCACAAAAATGTAGTCCATGTCCATAATATCACACATTATTTTTTTTTATCAAAATCGTTAGAGTCGTTTCCGAGATAAATAAGATTATGCATTACGGGTATATGGGGGGTACCGTTAGTTTTAGAGCTAAAAAAATTTCAATTTCTCCTCTAGGGAATCACCGAAGACCCTTAACTACCGAGTTTGAAGAAAATAGGTCCAGTGGCTTAGGCTGTAGATCGAGGTACGGACATACAGACATACGGACATACAGGCATACAGACAGACAGATGTAATTGTCAGACCCACTTTATTCGTCTTCCCTATCATCGTAATGTCAACTTTGATCAAAATCTCGAGTTCGATTTTTTTTCCAAATGCAGAACTTGCCCTTGTAAACTTGTAAACCTATGATCGTTTCACTGTGTTACGATATAAAATTTCTAGCTAATTTCCAACACGTAGTATCCATGTAGTATCCCTTTCCCTAGGCATAATGGTTAGTGCATTGGACTATCATGCAGAAGGTCTTGGGTTCGATCCTCAGTCGCTGAAAAGGAGTGTACTGCTTCTTGCAAGGAATTGAAACGTGTTGCTCATTATTCGGAATCGGCAGAAAATTGTAGGTGCCTTCCATTGTTGCTTACACGCAAATAGGAATGATTAAGAGTTGTATGTCGTTAGGTTTAGATTCTGTATGAGCCGTCTCTAATTTATTTATTTATTTAGCTCTTGGCCCTATTTAAGCGCTACTAAATCAGCTAAATCAACTACATCTTACAACTGGCACCAGGTGCATTTTTCTGTTTCACACATTCAACTGTAAATCTTGAATGATGCTGTAGTTCATGCATGTAGTTCATCTAGGCTTAGCAAAATTCTGTCGAAGGAAAACTGTAATCTATCTTTCATGAAAAAGTTCGATGAATCCTGGGCGGTTTCTCCAGCTTTCCGGGATGCGAAAACAGCAACTACAAACTGCTTAGATTTCATGACATGCCTGTGGCTCGCATAAAGTATATTAATACTGTTATAACAAAGGAAAATATTGGCTGGGCAATAAACACACTTTCTCCCACGTCATGAAACCACTAAGGATTTCCTAGTCTTTCTTACTTAGGACCATGGATCGTATTTCTGAAAACCATATTTAAGACATCCTAGATTTACGTCATCTCAATATTTATATCTTAAAGAAATGTCTACAGCGGCGACGGCCCTTCATTAAACAGTGCGTACTATTAAGAAAATAATTCACTTCAGAGAATTCAAGAATTCGAATTTGATTCGATTTCGAATTCCAGAATCGAAATTTCGGACAAAAAGAGATGGACAAAAAATAGCCTTAGCCAAATTTTCAAATACATAATCCAACAAAATTAATGATTTAGTAAAAATATTAACTATAAAAAGGTGGATTATAGCATAGTAACAAAACCGAACTTGACATATTCTCTAGGAGAAATATAAAATTCCTCATGTAGTTCCTCCATCTATCAAAGACTTTTCACTACGTTTCTCAGACGATGAAAAACACTAATTCTTGATAAAAAATAAAGCTGGGTATCAATATACAAAAAAGAGTCAAAAATGCCACAGTGGAACTATTCTAATGCAAAAATTCTAATAGAAAAATATGGGGCCATGAACCCCGCATATCTCATTGGCTTTATACTTCGATAATATTCAGACCGATCCTTACTTATGGTTAAGCATCTCTAGAAAAGGCTATTAATTGTGAGAAAATCTGCAAGGTCCAATGATCATCTTGCCAATGCATAATCACTACGAACGATCCCCTCTGCCGAACTAGACGTTCTGCCTCATTTGCCACCGCTCGATTTTGTTTTAGCAAACTAACGGTAGCGACCAAAACCACCCGCCTAAAACCTTTTCCACAATGGATAAATAACAAAATTGGCCATTCCATCATTCTGAACTCTGTCGGATTACTTCCTAGTAGGGTTGCCAGATTTGTCTTACACCTTGGCGGAAAAAATGTATGAAATAATGAAAAATCCCGGGATTTCAACATATAATGTATTACCCCATACAAAATAAAAAAATAAAAAATAAATTTGGTGGTGCAACAACTCGGAGTGAAACAGGACCTAGTGACTTACAACTCTCAACCATTTCTGTGTGTGTGTTACCAGGAACGGAGGGGACCTACAATTTTCTGCCGATTCCGAACGGCTAATGAGCAGCACTTTCCGTGACAAGAGATACTCTTGGAGAATTTGTTAATTCTTCGCAAGAGGCAGTACACCCCTGAAAAAAACTTTCTTGCAGCGGCTGAGAATCAAACTCGCGACCTTCCGCATGTCAGTCCACCAACGAACTAACCATTATGCCAAGGGGTACTACCCCGGACAAAATAAAAAACCATAATATGCGTGTAGATCAAAATAAATAAATTCTTTTATTAATTTCTAATTAAATGACTTTTTTGTCATTTGCAAATATTTTTCTCTTGTCAATTTTAATGACAGGTGTCAGTTTGCAAAACTACATTCTTCGTTAAGTTAGGTTTATTTGATTATTTTGTGAGTTTAAGTTCCAACCCGAGAAAAAAGCTGCCCCGGTGGGACAGATGAAATTATGTCTGGAATCCGGATAAACCGGGACTTCTAGCAACGCTATATTCCCAGTCACATTTATTATACACCATCACAAAACTACAGTTTGGCAAAAACTTCTAAGTTTATATTCCTTCTAGATCTTTGGGAGAGGACATGAGTTCCTTGGAAGATGATTCTATCCATTTTTATACCGACGGATCGAAAACTGATAATAGGGTTGGAAGGGGTATGTACGAGTACTCAGAAAGACTAACATTATGTCTCTCTTTCCGTTATAGCGTATTCAAGCTGAAATTAATGGTGATTAAAAGAGTCCTGTCATGGCTAAAAGAAAACGTGCTATAAACTGCTGACATCCACATCCCCTCCGATAGTCAAGTAGCTATTAAAACTCTGTATTCGATCTCTACTTACTCTATAACAGAACTTAACTGCCGTTCAACTCCTATTGAGATGGCACAGCAGTTCAATTTTCACCTCTGTTAGGTGTCTAAGGAATAGGGCACAGGAACATTCCAGATAACTGTAAGGCTGATGATGAACTCGACAAGAGTGGTACAGCAGTTTGGTGTCATAACCAGACCCTATCTTATAGACAAGCACGCAATGAGTCTCGACGTTTATTCAAAGATGTTTGCAGCTGTATAAACTAGGAAGAGGAATAATCAGTTCTTTTATGTATGCACATGCTCTGCTTTATCCCATAGACTCTTCAAGAGAGTTTTTTTTATGAGGAACCTAGTGTTTATTAAATATTCCAAATGATTCAACGGGTAGGAAGGAAAATCCCTAGATTTATGTGGTATCACAAGAGACCAAATCTTGTCTAAGTTTGTCAGCTGCGACGATGGCAGCCACTTCAGACTATCGTAACCATAGTAACAAATTTTAGGTATTTTTTTAAAAGAAATACTCAAAATTATTGTGTTTAATTTTCTAAGATATCGTAGTTCGCTTCCTCTACACTCATTCCTGTACCCATTAACTAGTCCCCAAACTATTTCTCCACAAGCTTGTCCACTTCATCACCCACCAGTGTTTGTTCCTCATTTCGTAAAGCCATACTGTAGATTTAACAACAGCGTTAAATATTTTATACTTATCAGACAGTATGATGTGTTCGTTCGTGAAGACGGTCCTCCAAGATAGGCATATCAAGCTTTGGGAAAATATGGCTTTATCATCTAGGTGTTTGGAGAAATCAATAGTTTTATTTGATTTAACTCCCAGATACTTATACTCATCCGCTAACTCAAATTGGTTGCCATTGAAATTCCAACGACGTGTGTTTAGGTTCCGATTAGTTTTAGAAAATAACATTACTTTGGATTTGTCAAGGTATTAATCATCAATTGAAGATTTTCGTGTGATTCTGACAGTAGTACTTGGTCCTCAGCATATAAAGGTACATCAACAATTTTTCCAACAATTCGGAATCCTCCGAAATGTGCGTTAAAACATCGTTGATAAATAATGAGAACAGAAGAGCGCTTAGCAGACATCCTTGCTTCACACCAGTACCATTCTGAGTTGTGCGAACCATCCCAGACAACTGCTTTTGAATCTGCATGCATATCCTTCAAAACATGAATGAACTTTGTGGATATACCCAGCCAGGAGAGTTTGTAACAAAGTGCGTTTCGATTCACAAGATCCAACTCTGACTTGAAGTCGACGAATAATACGTATATCTGTTTGTTTCTTGCTTGATATACTCTCACAATGGATGTCAGCGTAAGAATTTAGTCCACTATTGAATAAACTTTCCTGAACCCAGCTTGAAACTCCGAAAGGTTGTTGTTGTATTCTACCCATTTTTCAAGTCTATTAGGGAGTACTTACACCACAAAATAGTTTAGCCGGTACGTTCATGAACGAGGTTCCCATAATTTTCTACATTATTCAAATCTCCTTTTTTTGTGGATCGGGAATATGATGGACGTTTTGAACGATGAAGGGATATCTTCATTCAGGCAAACTTTATTGCAGAATTATTTGAGTTGACATATTTATAAGCTCCGGAGAAGCATTTTAGAAAAATTCGAATGGAATTCCGGCTTCACCGGGCGCTTTAACGTTCTTGGAATTAAGGATTAAAGATCGTACTTCATCTAATGTTATTTCACTATCTAGAATCTCATCAGTAGAAAGCGGCTCCACATACGCCAAGAGGAGACCAGATTTCCCATAAAGTAGATTTTTGAAGTGGTTCGAAAGAATTTCATCAGATACTCCTGTACCTATGATAAAAATTTACAGCTTGAGCCATTGATTTCTTTGGCCACCAGCCAAAAGTCTTTCGAGTCTTTTGTTTGAACAAGTGTTAGAGCTTTTTTGTTTTCGAACTCCGTTTTCTTTTTTAAGCATACATTTTTATAATAAAATTTTGCTTCAATATACCTACAAATGTTTCAGATCTTGATAGATGAAGTTGGAGTTTCTCATCGTATTAAAATGAGAAAATGATTTTCTTAGGGCATTCATACACTCATTATCAAACCACTTATTTTTGGACGTCTCGTACTCATTTGTTACGGCGCGCCGCGGCGTCTGTTGAAGAACTCCTTATAACGGGTGATTTTTTAAGAGCTTGAGAACTTTTTAAAAAAAAAAAAACGCATAAAATTTGCAAAATCTCATCGATTCTTTATTTGAAACGTTAGATTGGTCCATGACATTTACTTTTTGAAGATAATTTCATTTAAATGTTGACCGCGGCTGCGTCTTAGGTGGTCCATTCGGAAAGTCCAATTTTGGGTAACTTTTTCGAGCATTTCGGCCGGAATAGCCCGAATTTCTTCGGAAATGTTGTCTTCCAAAGCTGGAATAGTTGCTGGCTTATTTGTGTAGACTTTAGACTTGACGTAGCCCCACAAAAAATAGTCTAAAGGCGTCAAATCGCATGATCTTGGTGGCCAACTTACCGGTCCATTCCTTGAGATGAATTGTTCTCCGAAGTTTTCCCTCAAAATGGCCATAGAATCGCGAGCTGTGTGGCATGTAGCGCCATCTTGTTGAAACCACATGTCAACCAAGTTCAGTTCTTCCATTTTTGGCAACAAAAAGTTTGTTAGCATTGAACGATAGCGATCGCCATTCACCGTAACGTTGCGTCCAACAGCATCTTTGAAAAAATACGGTCCAATGATTCCACCAGCGTACAAACCACACCAAACAGTGCATTTTTCGGGATGCATGGGCAGTTCTTGAACGGCTTCTGGTTGCTCTTCACTCCAAATGCGGCAATTTTGCTTATTTACGTAGCCATTCAACCAGAAATGAGCCTCATCGCTGAACAAAATTTGTCGATAAAAAAGCGGATTTTCTGCCAACTTTTCTAGGGCCCATTCACTGAAAATTCGACGTTGTGGCAGATCGTTCGGCTTCAGTTCTTGCACGAGCTGTATTTTATACGGTTTTACACCAAGATCTTTGCGTAAAATCTTCCATGTGGTCGAATAACACAAACCCAATTGCTGCGAACGGCGACGAATCGACATTTCACGGTCTTCAGCAACACTCTCAGAAACAGACGCAATATTCTCTTCTGTACGCACTGTACGCATTCGTGTGGTTGGTTTAATGTCCAATAAAGTAAACTGAGTGCGAAACTTGGTCACAATCGCATTAATTGTTTGCTCACTTGGTCGATTATGTAGACCATAAATCGGACGTAAAGCGCGAAACACATTTCGAACCGAACACTGATTTTGGTAATAAAATTCAATGATTTGCAAGCGTTGCTCGTTAGTAAGTCTATTCATGATGAAATGTCAAAGCATACTGAGCATCTTTCTCTTTGACACCACGTCTGAAATCCCGCGTGATCTGTCAAATACTAATGCATGAAAATCCTAACCTCAAAAAAATCACCCGTTACAAGAAATGAGTTGATTGGAATGTACTGTACAGTGGACTCAAATAACGCGTTTAGACTTAAAAGATAGTTGCTCAACTGGTTTTGATAAATCCATAAATCATCCTGTTTCCATTTTAATCGAGGTCATAGTTTGAGGATCCTTTGCTCTGATGACAGTCCATTTGACCATTCCACAGTAATAGGTAAGTGATCGGAAAAGTTCTTTCATAGCACTTCGAATTTGGATACTAAATCGTTCCAATAATTGTTTACCGCACAATAGTCAATGACAGATTTACCTTGTCCTCCAATGAAAGTGAAGTGCCCTTCAGTGTCTCCATTAGTAGGTACATCCGTTTAAAATTGATAATTCGTACATCTGAAACAAATCATGTACGTTCGTACCATTCGGAAGGCATTCACTGTCTTTCGAATTTCCCTGTTCGTTGTTTATAGAAGGGTTGCTTGATTTACGGATTGGGGTAGTTTGTTGATTACTGGTTTTTGCATTAAAATCTCCTATTGCTAATACATTTTTGTTTGCCAGGTGTAACATAATGCTGTTAAGTCGGTCACAGTCATTGGTCCATTGGAACAATGTACATAATCTCTTCTCGTTAAAAGTTTTATTCGAGTCGAACCATTCACTAGGAATCGTTTCTGAAAGTGTACTTATGTGCAACTTGTGACTTTACTTCTCCTCTCCTAATGAGGGTAAATAGAATAACCAGACATACTTGGTTGGTTCCGACTGCCCATCCAGAAGTCCACGTTCCTTTGGCTTCCAGAATGAAAGTTCTGTTGAAAAGAAGAAGATTGTACCTACACGCATTTGATTTTATTTTATTTCCATTTAGGACAGGTATAGTTGTTTTCCTTGCAAATTTTTAAACAAAACTGTATAATGAAGGTGAGCAAGTAGATATTTACTCTTAGCCCAAATATTTACAAAACTTTTCTATTTCTTTTTGATTTTTTAATACAATAATGAAAAAAGCTTTTCTGGAAACAGTAGAGCTAACAAAGAATATTTTTCCTGCGTTGCAAATAAAGATACATAAATATGTACATTGTACATGTAGTGAAAGTAAACATAAACAATTTGAACAATTTCCTTTAAATAAAAAGATATATCTATCTGCCGTATGGATATAAGAACAGAAATCAAAAAGCTTACGAATTTGTTTGATTATTAAAAAAACATACAATAAAGTTTTATGATCATGTAGCTAGAAATGTTGCCATAAAAATGAAAAATTAGATGGCTAAAAGATTTTTCAATGTGCATAAGCACACTACGGTTCACTCGGTTGAATACGCGCTAGTAAGTTTTCTTAAATTCAGTCACTATGTATAATAATAAGTTTTCACATACATCAATGTATTTGAAGACGTACTTTGTTAAATGGTTGATGGTAAATATTTATATATTTATATATCCTTCCACATTCTTGATTTGCTATATTTCTACTTTCTAAGATACCTTTCAGTGACGAAATGCTTGCATCAAGGAGGTTTTTAGGAGACCTGCATCGTGCCTGATCGGGAAACTATTGACTGCTCAGAACTTGGTCTGGGCCAGTATCGCAACAATCAGTCACGGTGAAGTGCTTGTTTTACCTCCTCGAGGTGGTCCCCGGGCAATTATTTGCATATATAATATAGGTAAATAGGCAAAAATTACAAGTGCGAAAGGCCTAGCTTTCTAAGATAGGTTACGGAGGTTAGCATTCTTCGTAACTGAAACAATTACCCGCTAACGAAACCGACACTACGCCTCGGATAAGGAACGATAACACGTTGACCACTTTTGGCTATTGTACCCGGACAAAGATTGGTTTCTGAAATGTGAAGACGCTTCTCGATAACGGAAGTGAAGGTCCTCAAAATGCTAGATTCCTCCAATTAGAGAGTGAGTTCATGCGGTAAAAGATGGACATCTTAGGGATCAGTGAAGTGAGATGGTTGGGCTCGGGGAAATATAAGTCTCCAACCCGTAACACTGTACTACTCTACTCCGGAAAGACACTTGGAAGTAACCGTGAATCTGGCGTTGGATTGCTGCTTCTAAAACAGCTCTCAAAAGCTTAATTTTCTGGGAGCCGTTAGATGACAGGATCATGAAAGCTAGATTCCGGACTAGTGTACGCCGCGTTAACATCATACAGTGTTACGCCCGTGGAGGCCTTTTATAACCGACTTAGTGCTGCCTATGCTGGCAATGACAATGATGGGCTCAGGCATGTTATGGGAAAGTATGGTGTTGGAAACCGGAACGACAATGGCGAACGTTTTGTCGATTTTTGTAACGCCAACCGCCTTGTTATAGGAGGAACCATGTTTGAACACAAGACGTGCCACAAAATCAGTTTGGTGTCGTCGGACAGACAAGCAACTTCCAACCAAATTGATAACTTCGCGATCAGTCGGCGATTTAGAAGCAGTCTCCAGGACGTCCGAAATAGAAGAGGTGCAGGCATGGGAATTGCCCGGGACCACCATCTGATGGTTGCTACCGTAAGATTACGAACAGCTGCAGTTCGGAGATCCCAAGGAAACTCCCGAATGCCCAAGTTCAACACCGATAGGATCAAGAATCCCGCAGTCCGCCAACAACTAGGGGACCATCTTTCACAAGGATTGAGAACAATCAGTAGCACGGAACCCACCTCCATCGAAAACCATTGGTGTGCTGTGAAAAATGTTTTTATATCAGGTGCTGAAAGTATAGTCAGTCGGTCGCAAGGAAGAAATAGTGCCTGGCTTTCCGAAGAAACTTGGGCCAGTTTTGAAGAAATAAAACAGCTCAAAGCTCGCATTGCAGCAACGTCAGCAGCAGGCAGAATCGAGCTAGAGTCTGCGTACCGCATGAAGATGAGGAGGAAGTTCACCCTAGCGTGCGACGTGACAAGCGTAACTATATCAACGCACTGGCAACAGAAGCAGAAGAGGCCGCAAGTAGGTGCGACAGTAGGACCGTCTACAGAATTAGAATTACCAAAGAGCTAACTGGTGTTCAAAGCTCTAAACAACACCTGATAAAGGGCATATACGGATCACTGCTAGTTTCGGATGAGGACCAGATCTAAAGGTGGAAGGAACACTTTTCTGCGGTCTTAAATCGCGTTTTCACCAGCGAAGTCAACCTAACACCCAATGAGCCGTCCGTAGTAACGAATTCCCGAATACGCACTGTACCCCCCAGTAGAGAAGAAATCTTAACCGCAATCAGAGCACTGAAGAACAACAAAGCGGTTGGACTTGACGGTATTCCCGCAGAGCTCTTACGAGCAGCGCCAACAACATCGTCTGAGCTCATAGAAAGAGCTTGGGAAACAGAAAATTTTCCTGAGGAGTGGAAAAAGGGGATGATTGTCAAGCTTCCAAAGAAAGGAGACCTTACGCAGTGCGAAAACTTAAGGGGAATCTGCTGCTGCCTGCTGTAGCGAAGGTTATAGCAAAAATCGTCCTAGGTCGAATAAAAGACCACCTAGAAGACACGCTTGACGCCGAACAATCATGTTTCCGCACTGGATCTTCCTGCGTGGATCACATCAACACCTTGCGGATCATCATCGAACAGTGCGTTGAATATCGATCATCACTTCACCTGCTATTCATCGATTTCGAAAAGGCGTTTGACAGTGTAAATAGAGAATTTATTTGGCTTGCCTTGCGCAGGAGGGGCATTCCGGATAAATTGATCGCTATAATCAAGGCTACATATGAAGGATCCAAATGTCACGTTCTGCATAAAGGAAGATTGTCAGAGGAGTTTGAAATCCAAAGTGGCGTTAGACAAGGTTGTATACTGCCACCAATACTGTTCCTGTTGGTAATAAGTGATGTGCTGCATGCAGCCTTGTCGACTTTAAATGGAGGAATTCAGTGGAATCTGCTATCACACCTGAAACATCTAGACTACGCGGATGACGTCTGCTTACTCTCTCATAGGATCATGGATCTCCATCAAATCACAACAAGGGTGGAGAGAGAAGCCGAAACCGTCGGGCTTAAGTGATCTATACGGCAAAAACTAAAAGGATCAGCCTTGGAACTTCCTCATCTACTCAAATAGATATTTCTGGACAACCAGTAGAGACAGTAGAGAGTTTTCAATACCTTGGGAGTATTGTTTCTACTGATGGCGGGACCGAACTAGATATAACCAGCCGAATCGGGAAAGCAAAGGCTGCGTTCGGAATGCTGTCCAAAATATGGAGAAACAACTCTATAAGCTCCAATGTAGAATCCGTGATTCTTTATGGATGCAGTCAGTGGCAAAGAGTCCAAAGAGTCTTAGAAAATTCGATTGCGGCTTGGACGAAACGGTCTCTGCTCTCCTCTAGGAGAGCTTTTAAAACGCAGAGTTTCTGCGCACACTTATTCACACTCAGTCCACGTTGCTGCAGGTAAATCTGTGCGTCATCTTCTTCAGGTAGCTTTGCAGCTCAAAAGCCAAGAAAAGTGAGGAAGTTGGCTACTGATCCGTCAATTCTTCCAGTACCTCAAGAACTTGCACAAACTTATTTTTAAGCGTCTTTACAGCTTCACGAGGTTCACTTCTTCTGCAGGCTTGTGACTAGATGCTTGAGGTACTTCTGGTGAGTCGACTTCGTCTTCTTCTGCACGTCTTCTTCTTCTGCCTGTTAAATAAGTTATGCATTCCCATGAATATTGGCCGGAGGACAATTCTAGGCCACTCACGATTGTAGATGGAGGAATCGTACTTACATTGGAATCACTTCCGCTGCTGCTGGATGCCGCCGAAGACGTTAACGTGGCTTTTGAACCAGAACTAGAACTGAAATATGTCGCGTCTTCGCGTCTGCTTCTTTCTTAGCCTTTTTCTTGCGGTATTCCGCACCGCTTCCTTCAACTCTTTTTATTTTCAAAAACTAGTTCAAAAATTGAGTGAAGTACTAAGTGTTTAGTTTTAGAAGATTCAGCAGTATTTAAACTATAAACAACACAATCGAAACAACTTTCCGTAATGCGGGAGGGAGCGAAAACATTGAGCTGGCTGAGACTATAGAATAACGTTTCCGTCGAATCCTAGTTATCTTATCATATCTCGCATGTGCATATCATATGTTTCGGAACACTCCCTTCCAGTTTCACGAGAGTTTCGGAACGTTTTGTTTTCGCGAGTCGCGCGACAATACGGAATGCACTCTTACGGCCCTACTCACCGTCTACGAATTCACGAAAATCAGGCGAGAGCGGTCAACGACGAACAACAGATAGAGGGGCAAATTTCAAATTTACATCATTGTTGTTTGTTGACTTGTCAAACGATCTTTCATGAAACATATGATTTCTACTCTAACCGCATCACCGGCGACATTTTGCCGCCCCCCTAGGCCTGCCGCCCGGGGTGGACCGCCCCCACCGCCCCCCCACCGCCCCCCCTACGCTACGCCTGTAACGTTAATATTTTTAATATTTTTGGTGCGTGTATGTGAAGGTAGTATATCACACAGCATATGTAACCTTAAGAGATATTCTAGTGAGAACTCTGAAAAATTCGTGTAGCCCTGATTGCCTCTAGTTAATCTCAAAAAATTTGGCTTAAAATCATTCAGCTAATCTTGAAACCTTTGTATCTTTCTCCACGTGAAATATCTTCTTATACAAGAGAAATAAGAGAGGCTGGGAAGAAAGATTGGTTCATCCAAACCCGACTTGATAAACCAACCATGGATTAAAACTAAAAAGAAAGAACTATCTGATCTTAGTTCTTATATAAATTCCCTAACAACTCTCTCTTTCTACCCGCATTGCCCCTTATTGCTCCAGTCTACCCTCAGAACAAATGGTTACAGACCCATTCACTCCTCCAAGCAGAAGGCAAAAAGGTCGTCCAGTTTCCTTGTATCCTTAGGCCTGTTGATCTCCGCACTATAAGCTCGTCGGTGGGGGTGAGTTCTTGGATACCACTGAAAATGGACTTCGTTACATCTTATCTTCAGGCCTATTACAGTCGGAGATGTTAATTGACTTAAATACATATTATTTTTTTTATTTTCTTGGATAGTAAGACCCGAACTTTTGGTTGGCTTTTAGGTTTCTGATTCTTTTTGTTGGGAAGCTTAGGTGTTCGAGCTCCCTGAGTAATTAACCCTCCCCTAAGAGTTTCATGAGAGAAAACCTCTCCTTAAAACACTCCATGACCTCAACGCTTACTCTATTCCTGTCGAGATCCCTTATTGTACAAGAGGAATAAAAAAATTAACTTCCCCTTTGCTGTTCCTTACTAGTATCCTTCCCTCATCCTAAGTTCACATCCCAATTACTTCCTTTAGAATCGACACCTTTTTCTTCCCGTATAAAATCAACAATGATACAATCGTCTGTACCCAAACTTCACTCTACCAAAACAAAATAATATAAAAATAATAATGACTTATTTTCATTTTTTGTATGGATATCTTACGGTATCCTTTATTCATACTAAAAAGATTTCACAATATCCAATACTTCTTATTCTAAACTAAATACAATAGTAGGCAACCTATAACAAAACTCCTTTTCTCCCTTTTTATAGTCTACCCCTAAGTTATCGAAAACCCTTCTGGTCATTAGTAAAAACCACGTTTATTTAAATATAATTGTAAAAAAAAAAATAATATAAACAGATAAATCCCAAAATTGGTCATAAAAAAAAAGATAGTAATTTAAATAAATAATTTATATAAATAAACTTTCAATGGATGTTTGTACCTCTGTCTCTTTTTGGCACTAAAGATCCAGAGATTTGTTAAAAAAAATTATATTTCGCAATATGCGTATGTTAGTGCATCAAATGTTCAATTCAAGTTATGATGTAATGATACGGAATAGTAAGGACTTACCGCCTCTCCGATGAAGTGTGCACAGCTACTCGGTTCGGTGACGTCTTCTTGAAGCTAGATACATATATAAAAGCAAACATGTATTGAACACTAGATATGCACTGAATTTTTTTTATGACACACGATTATAATTTTCTCTTAATGAGTAATGAAGGTTAAATATTTCGCGATTTAACAAAAAAAAATTTATTTAACAAAATTAAATTGGAAAAATAGGATTATTAAAGAAAGAAGGCATAAGGCCCTCAGTCTAACCGCACTTGCTATTTTCTCTTTCTTTATTCTAAATTTCTTTTTGTTCTTTTCTTATATCATATTTTGCTTTTTTTTTTATGCTTAGACAAATCACCACTACTTATGTATATCTCGATGTTTACTTAAATCTTCTTTTTAAATTATTTCCTTTTTAATATATTTTGATTTTTACTCTTAGTTCAATATGTCTCTTTTTTTTAACTTATTTTTATCTTTACCACTTTAACTTTTTAATGCTTTTAAAAGATTAGAAATTTTGTTTTTTGTTTAACTTAATATAAATATTTCTTTCAATTTTTGTTTATACCGGTGAGACCCGTGTGCGGACTGATCGAAAAAGATAAGAAGAGTAAGTAGTTCGACTAAAAGCTAACAGATTAATTTCTCTCTTTTTTTTCCAAAGACTGTTCACCGACTTAAAATGGAAAGAGATTATCGGAATTTGCGATTTTGACGAGCGCCGTTATTTTTACAAATTAATACTGTTCTTTAGAGATTTCTTTTTTCTCTAGAAGTTCCCCTTTTCTGGCGCTCTTTGAGCACGTTGAATTCTTAATCGAATATCCCCTTGAACCTTCCTCTTGCCCACTTTTCTTCTTCGTCTTTAAAAGCTCGCGTTTTAAGCTTTTCTATTTATTTCGGGTCTCTTTCTATGGATTGCATGATCAGTATCTTGTTCTAGACCAAAAAAAATTTGACTTACCAATCAAATCCAACATCAAATCCACGCATAAGCAAAAGGATAAAACTTTCAGATCATCCCCTTTTCTGGATCGTTTTAGGAGTCTCGCTGTTCAGCTCTTTTGTTTTCCGTGAGGAGAGTCACTGATTGCTCATAGGACTTGTACAGTCTTAAAATCCTTTTCTTTTTATGTGGCTGATAGTTACGTAAAGTTATCGGAACTGAACCGCGGAGGCTCCTTTAAGTTGGACACTTCGTCACTACTTGACCAATTAAAACAGCCAAAAAAAAAATTTGGATATATTAATTTCATATTCAGAACGATAAGTTCGTAGAATAAAAAAAAATTTTACCTTGTATAGGCGAAAGTCCGTAAATCGCTTTAAATCGTCAGAAAATATAGTGTTTTGTGCTTATGTACAAAAGTGGTTACCAAGAAAAATATATTAGGACGGCTGCACAACACGACGATTAAACCCAGAAAAGGAAGTTTGATCTTGGCTGACGAACCACGAGGCCAACCAGACATTTTCGAAGTTGGGTGACGAAACAAATTTCGAAATTTAAACACACGGGCTGAAGAAATATTAGCGCTGAATTCTTTTTTCGTTCAGACTTCATTCTTTAAGGTGTACATACACTGATTTTCAATTCGGCGTGCGTTAAGCTTCGATAGCCCTTAAATATACTTTCAACTAATAAAATCATGAAATTTTGAGGAAATTATGTCATCATTTTTAAAATATTTTAGTTTAAAATTAAAGACTAAAATAATACGACGATTCCGAATATAATGATATAACATTTTCCGTCATGGTATCTTTGAATACAATCGGAACCTTTAGAGACAGATTCAATTCTTCTAATAGCTGAATAGAGATGAGAGCCTACCGACAATTAATTTAAGATTAAAAGGTTTCCTACACGCCACTGGATGCAGTACATGGAAAGTAACATCCACTGTCACAAAAAAGCTGCAAACATTCGTAAATAGATGTCTCCGAAACATCTTGCGGATTTTCTGGCCTAACCGTATCTCCAATGATGAACTTCATGCGAGGACAGGTCAGGAACCCATCGACTCTATAATACGAAAACGTAAGTGGCAGTGGATTGGACATACGCTTTGAAAAGGACACGAGTGCATTGCGTGTCAAGCGATGCAATGGAACCCTCTCACGCAGCGAGGCAGAGGAGTGGGCCGACCCAGAAGTACTTGGCGAAAACGGTCGAAGAGGAATCAGCACAACTGGGAAAGAGTTGGAGAGAGCTGAGGTACATCTCCAGAAACCGTATACGATGGCGCGTAGGAGTAGTGGAGGCTATATGCCCCGCAAGGGGAACCACACGGACGTAATAGGTCCGAGGACCTAAGTAAGTAAGTAAGTAAGGAGGTTTTAATTTGGAAATAGAGAAACAAGGGATTAAGTGAGCTTTAATGGAACTTATATTTTGATATTTAATGACGATATGACTCATCTTATAAATTTTGTGTACCTAAATCATATACCACGTATATTCATTTCATTCATAGGTGTGCATAATTAATTGAACCTCACTGTAGGTAGCATCTATGGACATCCTTTGAGGAACGTCAAAACGAAAGCTCTCGGATAAATTAATATTAATCATTTTATTTATTTTTGCAATTTCTCAAAGCCGTGAAATATTTTTAAATACATGACAATGTGCAAGCCTTCGATTCCGAAATTAGAAGTTTTAAGGCTGAAGAAAACCACAACACACCGACTTAGTGTAAACAATTACTGTTTTATTTATTTTTGCTTCGTAAACTATACCTTCACTTTGGATGTGTTTAATAGGTATACCTAGACGGGATAGAGTATTGGATAATATATGTGTCTATTTAATCGAATACCCTGCATCCGTTTTTCTTTTTTTATTACTACCTAGCTATTAGCTATATAAATACGAGGAGGTATATGCACTTGTGCACTTGTCTACTATTATTTAATTGAGTCTTTGACATTTGCTTGTTGGTAGAAGGACAAAGTATGTATATGGCGATTGGAAATACAAAATAATTTAATTGATACCGCAACGAATGAAGGTTGTGCACATATTTTAATTAATTTTGATCGTATCTATCATTTCTTGAGAATGAGAACTTATAGCGGATAGCACAGCCAAATAAGACATCTTCCTTGTGATATCCTAGATAGGTGCCTTAGCAAATCAACTTTTCACCATTTAAGCAATTTCTTTCAAACTTAGAAGGTTATCTAAAGAGTTTTGAGGAAATCTCTTATACATACATCTTGGGGATGTCGAAATTAGTAGATCAAATCTAAGTAGTTTTAAGTTTCAATTGGCAGCCTGTAGACGCCGTGTTGTTTTCGTGACATCTGTCAATTCTGTTGTTTATTATTTGCTTACTGATGCCAAATGATCATGTCAAGTAACGTGAAAGAACAGCAAAATGAGTGTTCGGTAGCGCAAACTTTTGGTTGACATTTGGTTGACAAATTTGAGACGACTATATAGGCTTACGTTCAAACGTCAAAGGAACGCAAGATCGGCTGAGAACATCGCCGTGGTCCGTGAAGGTGAAAGTGTATATCAGAACCCGAAACAGTCGATTCCTCACCTTGCACAAGAACTCGACCATTCGCAGACTTCAGCTTGTCGAATTTTTTGTCGGGACTTGAGCCTACACTCGTATAAGATCCAAATGACGCAAGAGACCAAAGTTCATGACCATACACAACGCACTTTGCTTGGTAACTGTGATTTGGAGCGTTTGGAAAAGGACCCCAACTTTTGGCCGAAAAATCATCTTTAGCGACGAGGCGCATTTTTCGATGAATGGCTGTGTTAACAAAATTTTCGTATATGGTAGGACACTAAACAACACGAGCTTCAACAGGTGACAATGTATCCTAAAGAAGTTAGCGTTTGGTGTGGATGAACCTAGATGACTTAGATAGTTGCAAGATATTCATATAAGTAGGCCTGAGTTCGTATTTGCAAAACTTCCGAAGTCCGGCAAAAATTGCGTTCAAATTTGTAAACAAACAGCAACATCTCTGCATGAGATGGCAACACTTGTGTTCATAAAAGTAAACTTGCAGTCAACATGCGGTCAATTTGGCATGTGTTTTTTTATGTTGCTGAATTTGCAGGGAAATGGCAGAGGATCAAATGTGAGTAATTTTTTTTTTGAAATTAATTTATAATCGTACAAATATTGATTTTTTCATCTTTGATAAGCAATTAATAACTTTCCATCCACAGAATTGAATACAAGGCCAAAATTTGGTCCCATGGTGATATGGAACTATTGGTTTCCATCCGTTTGGGAATGGAATCTGAATTTGTAGCTGGGCGCTGGAAGAAAAAAGTGTTATGGGAAAGGTTTTCCAAGAAATTAAAACTATTCTGAACGCGTTTCCGTATAATAGGGAGGATATTTATTATAAGGAAGTTCCAAAATTTGAAAGCTTCCTATCATAGGATTAAAAAAAGAAATAAACTAGAGAGGCTTCATCATGGGATTACTTCCATCAGTTCGATGAAGTTTATGGATCTCGACACAATGTTGAACTTCCTCCAGAGCTAATGGCTGAGGTATTTGATCATTTTGAGGAAATTCGTATTTTTTGGAATATGCATAAACATCATTCTACAGGTTCTCTTATTCAAAAATGTTTTCCTTCGTCTTCGGTTTTTTAATTTTCTATTTTTTACCAATTTTCGTCCCATGTTTTCATAATTGGTTCCTTCCGAAAGACTAATTACAATGAGCTTTAAAATTATGCTTTTACCAGCCATTTTTGAAATAACATTAGAAAACCAAATAAAAGTTCCTGAAAAATAATTAATATTTATTGTATCTATATGTACATATCAGACTTTTTCTATGTTTGCTATTTTAGCAATTATGAACTCATTTTTAATAAAGTATGATGACTGCACACATGCTGTTTGATCAACAATACTTAATAGAAATAATTCAAACCAATTTCAAAACGTTACAATTATTGATTTATTAATCTCAAGGTTGTAAATTAACTTCTATTAAAGATCAAGACAAATTTTATATATACTATATGTATGATTCAAGAACAAATTAAACTTTGATGATTCCAAGTGATCGCGTTGGTGGTTGCTGGCAAATAGGACGATCTTTAGCTAACCAAAAGCCGTCAATGCTCAAAGATTTTCTGGCAATAATAAAAACTATGCATAAAAAATATAACATGATAGCATAGATGAAAGAATATAGCAGTGCAAATGGATTAGCAAGATTAGCTTAAACAAGTAACAAGGGATTAAAAGATTAAGAATAAGAAAAATACATAGGGTATTATACGATATGTTTGGCAATTTAAAATTTAACATTGTTGACAAAAATTATAATTAATCACACATGAAAAGTAAATAATTAATTAACATTATTGAATATAATACTGAACTTGCATTTAAATAATAATTATAACAAATAAACATTTCTGAACACGCCGCCCCCCCTGAAGGATTTCAGGAACATGGTAAAATCGCTAACTTGGTTATTGGTCGTTTGAAAATTCCATTTTTTGTTCGAACCGACACAACTCGTACAAGGCCATCCTGTCCTGGATGAACAACTTCAATTCGCCCCAGAGCCCATTTTGATGGAGGCATATTTAGTTCCTTAATGACAACTAAATCACCGACCTTGAAATTTTCCGTTTTCTTCTGCCATTTGGGACGTTGTTGCAGGGAGGTTAGATAGTCGCAGTGCCAACGCCGCCAAAAACCTTGTAACATATTTTGGACGAGTTGCCATCTTCCAAGCCGGTTAACTGCGACTTCTAGACAGCTAGGTTCCGGAATTGCGGTGTATGGTCTGCCTATAAGAAAATGAGAAGGAGTTAGCGGGTTTAAATCAGAATCAGAAATAGCACAAAGTGGCCTAGAGTTCAACAAAGCTTCAATTTGAGAGAGCAAGGTAGTCATTTCTTCAAAGGTTAAAATATGATTCCCTATAACTCGCCGAAGATGCTGTTTCACACTCTTTACCCCTGCTTCCCATAGTCCACCGAAGTGTGGGCTGTGAGGGGGAATAAACTCCCATCTGATGCTGTCAGCCATCAAAGTTTTTGAAATTTTTGCATTATGGCCATCAGACCGAACCAATTTGTACCACTCCGATAGGGTATTAGCAGCTCCACGAAAGTTAGTGCCATTGTCTGAGTAGATGATGCTGCACTTACCCCTTCTAGCGATAAATCGCCTTAACGCCGCTAGAAATGCATCTGTAGATAAATCGCTTACAACTTCTAAGTGCAGCGCCTTCGTCGCCATACACACAAAAAGCGCGAAGTATCCTTTCACAAATTTAGGGTTCCTTCCTCTAGCTAAACGAAGGGTGATTGGACCCGCATAGTCACAGCCAGTTTTATCGAAGGCGAAGGATGGGGAAAGCCTCGAAGACGGTAAATTTCCCATTAGCTGATGTGATGTGGCTTGCCGTTGACGGAAACAATCCATACAATCGTGAACGACCTTCCTTATGAGGTTTCTGCTTCCCAGAATCCAAAACTCCTGACGCACTACTGAAAAAAGTTCAGATACACCAGCATGAAGATATCTTCGATGAGCGCTATTAAGAATAAGTTTAGAGATTGGATGACCCTTTGGCAATATAATAGGGTGTTTTAAGTTGAAAGTAGCATCAACTGCCTTTGAAATTCTACCCCCAACCCGAAGCAAACCAACATCGTCAAGAAAAGGAGCCAAAGAGGATAGTTTTGAAGAACTGGAGACACACTTATCTAACCTCAAGGCCGTTATTTCTTCTTCAAATTCTTTCTGAGCCCATTTTAGACATTTTTGCTTCGCATAAAGCAATTCGGAGGAACGAAGATATCCTTTGACGCGTTCTTCTGAGGTAAGCTTACCATTTTTAGCTCGCCGAACAAAGACCGCTACAATTCGTATTACACAGTCCCACGAAGAAACACGTTTGCCGAGCCTATCTATTAAGTCTTCTTGGGTGTACGATACATTGGCAACTACAACTTCCTTTTTTCCTTCAGGTACCTCCGTAAGTTCCAAACGCTCTGCAGAAATCGGCCAAGACTCGAAACCCCTCGAAAGCCATTCTGGGCCCTTCCACCAAATTTCCAACTCCAGTAATTTTCTAGGCTCCACACCCCTTGATGCGCAGTCCGCTGGGTTCTCTTCAGAGCGAATATAGTTCCAATTTGAACGAGGTAGAACATCAATGATCTCTGAAGTCCGATTGGCGACGAAGGTGTTCCATCGACGGGGTGGGGAGGACAGCCAGGCTAGCACAATTTGGGAGTCACAAAAGGCAATGGTTTGAACCGGTTTGAAGTCTAATGCATTTTGAACGAGTTGGATCAAACGCCCCAGCAGTAGAGCTCCACATAGTTCAAGTCGGGGAATGGTGATTTGTTTTATGGGAGCGACCCGAGTCTTCGCAGCAATAAGTTGAACCTCGATTTGCCCGCTTTCAGAAAAACTTCTAGCATAGACCACCGCCGAATATGCCTTCTCGGACGCATCTGAAAACCCTATCAACTCAAATCGTTTTGAATTTAAAGTACACCTTCGCAAAATCTCGACCTTTTCAAATAAGAATAATTCCTCTCGGTAGGAAATCCATTTATTGGCTACTTCAGTAGGCAGGGGATCATCCCATCCGATTTTCGTTGAATGTGCCCATAACTCCTGAAACAGCATTTTAAACAAAATGGTGGAAGGAGACAGAAAGCCTAAGGGATCAAAGATTTTTGAAATCTCTGATAACAGCAACCTCTTAGTGGGCGTCGACGATGAATCCTTTATAGAGATTTTGTAGGTGAAGATGTCACGATGAGGATTCCAAATTAATCCAAGCACCTTTGTACACTTATTTGCAGAATCAAGATCGAGAGAGATTGTAGGTTCAGAACTTGTTCCCTGCAAAACTGGCCAACAGTTAGAACTCCATTTACTCAGCTCTAAACCTCCACACGCCAACAAATTTACTAACTCATTTTTAAGCTCTAAAGTTTTAGTAACCGAATCCGACCCTGTCATGATGTCATCCACATAAATATCATGCAAAACAGAATGAGAAGCAATAGGGAACTGATCCTTGTAGTCCAAGGCTAATTGTTTCAAAACCCGCATTGACAAAAAAGGAGCAGGTGAAGTCCCATAAGTAACGGTACGAAGCCGATAGTGTTCGATTGGCTCAATGGGATTCTCTCGCCACACAATACGCTGAAAATCCCGATGATTGGTGTCAATCCAAATTTGCCTGAACATCTTAACGATATCGGCACAAAAAACATATTTGTGAACCCTAAATCGCAGACAAACATTGATTAGGTTACGCTGGAGTGGAGGTCCTACATGAAGCATATCATTTAGACTAACACCCTTTCCATCTTTATGGGACCCATCAAAAACAACTCGCAATTTGTTCGTAACGACTGCATGATGAGGCAAATAATATACCTTCCCCGATGAGGGTTCGATCTCGTTTTCTGGAATCTTCTCCATATGGCCTAAATCCAGATAAGTCCTCATAAAGCGACAATATTCCAATTTAAGATTTGGTTGACGAGAGAAACGACGTTCCATTGAGAACATCCTAGACAAAGCTCCGGAAAGGGTATTGCTGAAAACGATGTCCTTGTCTTTGAAAGGAAGCTCAACAATGTATTTGTTATCGGGCGCACGTGAAAATGTTTTACTAAAATGAGTGTCTGCAAAATCTCCTGAATCAATCGAATACAATTTAGGAGGTAACTCTTCAACTTCCCAAAACGATTTCAAAAGAACGTCAACATCCTGATCAACTCCCACTCGCAGCGAAACAATTTCTTTGTCAGGAATACTACCAGTTACCACCCAGCCAAAAATAGTATTGAGAGCGACCAAATTACCAGCTTCATCAGTCCGTCGACCATCACGCAAAATACTCCAAGCCTTATCAGATCCGAGTAAAATATCAATAGGACCTGGTGTGTTAAAGCCTGGATCAGCCAACTTCAAATCACCCAACAGCGAAAATTTATCAAAAGCAAACGATTGCAAAGGAGTATTCGTAGTTATTCGATTCAAAATGAATGCTTCCAATTCCATATCATTTGAATCAAACCAAGATTTTAGGTTTAGAGTAACGGCACCTTGAGTAACACCAGCTTCTAAAGAAGATATACCAGATATAGGAAGACGAGCGTGACGACGACGAAGACCTAATTTTTTGACTAGATTCTCCGTAATAAAAGATGCTTGAGAACCGGTGTCTAGCAACATGCGACAAATACAAGTTTTGCCTAATGAGTTCATGACCTTCACAACAACAGTGGGCAAAATCCCAGAGGGACGAATATCATTTTGCGAATGATTACTAACAATCGAAGCAGCAATAGGTTGATCCATGTTCGAATTCGGATTGTTAGATTCAACAGCTGGAGAAGGCGAATCCAAGTGAACAAGAACATGATGGCGGACACGACAATGAGGACAAAGATTTCTCGAACGGCATCGCGACGCGGAATGATTGCTACCTAGACACCTGTAGCATAACTTTTGGTCTCTAACATAAGAACGACGGGACAGAACAGGCAATTCAATAAATTTAGGGCACTGCGAGAGATTATGATGATCCTTGCACATGGGACAAAAATGCTTAGCGACCGCAAGACTTTTAATGTTATTCGACGCACTATACGAACGCGTCTTAGGTTTATTCCCGGAATTTTTCGTATCACTTGTTTTAGTGGCACATGCTTCTAAAGCGTCGCATCTTTTTTCTAAAAATTCAAGAAGTTCTTTTATAGTGGCGGTTTCGGAATTATTGATATGAAGGGACCAAGCCTTTCGCGTTTCAAGGTCGATTTTTTCCAGCAAAAGATAATTTAGCCAAGGATCTCTGCCCTCCGTTTTCAGAGCCTTCAAACCACGAATTACCTCATCCGATTTGTCCACCAACCGACGCAAATGTCCACTATCCGTGACGGATACATTTGGAATTTTCAAAAAACTTTCGATATGAGCGTTGACAATGTATAGCGGTTTATTGTAACGGTGTTCAAGCTTTTCCCATGCCTGTTCATAATTATAGTCAGAAATTTCAATACCGTTTAAAAGTTTCGCGGCATCATTTTCCAAAAACGATTTCAAGTATCGCATTTTCTGAGCACCGGAAAGTTTTTTGCAGTCAATACTCCCGAGGAACATATCCCGAAATTCTGGCCATTGCCTATAATCGCCACCAAAGGGTGGTATTTTAAATTTAGGAAGTTCAATTTCCGAACATATTTTGGAGGAGGAAGCGAACGACGAACCGTTTAAAAGAGACTCCAACAAGGCGGCTTGTTGAACCGTAGAGTCACCGTTATCATTCCCGCTACGCGGTGGAGGAGGAGGTGGAATCAAAGGCGTATTTTTACGGATGGCCTTCAAAAATGCACTTTTCGCGTTTAAATATTTTGTTTCCGTGGCTTCAAAGTCAATTTCGGGGTCAACATACCCTTCTTCCTCGGAATATTGGAAAAATTCATTTTGATTTAAGCAAAAGGATTTCCACGATTCCTCCAAACGTTCTAACCGCGTTTCTAAAATGTCTATATCTTCAACATCTATGTCTAATATATATGTATGCGCACGTGTAATAGTGCCCTTCAAATGTCCACGAACTTGCCTTAACACATTCATTTTTTCAAATACAAATTTTCAAAGCTCAAAAACGTGGGTATTAACCGAGCAAACCAGATTTCACTATTTGATTTAAAAGGACAGGGTTTCACTCCAAAACAGGACCTCACCAAAAACCAAAATCACAAACAGCAGCAGAATCACCATCAAACAAAATTATGTGATAGATACAGTTTACCTATACCAATGTGTTTTCCTCGTGTCCAAGCCCAGTTTCAAGCAACCACCAAATAGCTCCAAATTCCATCCAAAATTGCAAAAATATTCTGCTCGAAGGACCAACTTTGATCAACAATACTTAATAGAAATAATTCAAACCAATTTCAAAACGTTACAATTATTGATTTATTAATCTCAAGGTTGTAAATTAACTTCTATTAAAGATCAAGACAAATTTTATATATACTATATGTATGATTCAAGAACAAATTAAACTTTGATGATTCCAAGTGATCGCGTTGGTGGTTGCTGGCAAATAGGACGATCTTTAGCTAACCAAAAGCCGTCAATGCTCAAAGATTTTCTGGCAATAATAAAAACTATGCATAAAAAATATAACATGATAGCATAGATGAAAGAATATAGCAGTGCAAATGGATTAGCAAGATTAGCTTAAACAAGTAACAAGGGATTAAAAGATTAAGAATAAGAAAAATACATAGGGTATTATACGATATGTTTGGCAATTTAAAATTTAACATTGTTGACAAAAATTATAATTAATCACACATGAAAAGTAAATAATTAATTAACATTATTGAATATAATACTGAACTTGCATTTAAATAATAATTATAACAAATAAACATTTCTGAACACTGTTGTAATTGTGTTTATAAATGTATTCGAAGCATGTTTTAGGCAGGGCAGGGGCAACAAACATTGCAATTACGAACTCAGCCTAGGCTAGTAAAGATTGAAATAAATAGTAATGAAAAACACCGACTGAGCGATATACTACCATACCTACATCTCTTAAACGATAAATTTTATTGACTGCACAAGTCATCGAAAATTAAACATAATCCAATTTTATATGAAAGCTTTTTAAAACCTCTCTTCTTTATTACCATTTAAAAGAAGGCAAGATTAGGATAACGAAAATGTCGCTATCGCATACCTAACTTTTAAACGATGAATGCTCTCGAAAAGGAGTTTTACATTTTCGCACCTGTTGGTATGCATTAGATATTACTCAATTTTAAGAAAGCCCTAAAATCGAAAATAACCTTCAAGGATGAGGAAATAAGTTCCATTTCATAGTTCAACCTTTTTATACATTTCTGCGCGCAATATAAAGTTGAAATATTGCAAGCTTCAAATTACAAGCTTTCTGCTACTACTTGTTCGTAGTGGTTGACAGAAACAAAATATATGTGCGCGTAGGTGTCTGCTTTCTTTTTACGGACACCGATTCACCGATTCTTCTTTTTACGATTGACCTTGATTTTTTATTGTAAACACTGATTTCCTTCTAATGAGATTTTGTGTTAAAATGTTGGAGATAAATGCCATTTTGTGAGTATAACTGTTCACTTGGACGAAGACTGTTTAATGAGTGGCTGAGAGTTTTTGGAGTACTAGCATCTGATTTTAACATGATAAGGAGAAGGCAAAAGCTTGATAGGAAAATGACTAGAGAATGTCTGAAAAACGATTACTTTCCACTGAACTTAGGGTTTGATCTTATTATCCACAGAAAAATAAAATCATATAGTCATCTACATTTTTGGTAAAATTGATCTAAGGAAGACTATCGAGTCATTTCTAATGGAACTTACTTACATCTACAAGGGATAATATACATATAGCCTACATGAGCTTAGAAATCTTATCAAACATTTCATTCACACCATAGATGTGACCTGTCCCTATGCTGCTAACATCTTTATGCATCTGATATGTAAATTCAATTACCACATTGTTGAATTGCAAAGAGGTACAATCTAGTGGTTTCTAGAAAAGGGGTGATATTTTTGTACTTTTAAAGAGTATTTAGAGATGCAGTGCCACACTAAAAACAATGGCGCAAAATTTTAAACATATAAAACCTGCTCTAAATCAATTTTGGAATGGGAGTCGACTCTAAGTATTGTGTATAAAACGAGAACCGAGTTTTTGTTAATTATAAAGGACATAAACTATACTTCAACGTAAAAGAGCTCGTCTAACTTTAACAGCAGCCAACTGAATTTACACCAACAATTGAGTTCTTGAGTTAGCAGTATATACAGTAGGTGGCCACATAATTATGACCGATGAAAATTTTCATTAATTCAAGGCTTTTATCTCTTATAAAAAAATTTGTGTATATAATATTGTATGTGCGATATTATTTTTATTATGTTAACCACATAATTCTATACAACAAACAGTATTTTACCATCTTTTTAAACCGTTATCTTGTGAGACAAACACTTGTTACTGTAATGCTTAGTAACAAAACAAGTTTCATGAGTATAATTTGTCGAATGAGGTGCCATTTTTTAAGCAAACGATATTGTAAGGGAAAAAAATCAGTTCGTTTTGAAAAATGTATTCCTTTGGTTGGCGATCGTTGGTGTCATTTAGGATATTTTCATTCGAATTTTCTATTTTCGTGGCGTCTGTTGTTTTCTTGCATTATGGGAAAGAAAAGTGACCTTACCCCATCACAAAAAATTCAAGCTGCAACTCTTCTTAAAGAAAGAGTCTTTTCTTATGCAAAAATTGCCCAAAAAGTCGGGATTTCTAAAGCTTCTGTGGTCAAAATTGCAAAAGATTTAAAAAAAATGAACAATTTTGACGATTTTTTGTGAGCTAGAGAACAAAAATGGTCCGGAAGAAAAAAACAACAGCCCGAGAAGACCGAAAAATTGTGAATCTTGCTCTAAGAAATCGGGAAATGACTAATGTGGGCTAGATTACATAGAGATATGTCTTCTTAATATTCGGGCAAGGTAAGTCCAATTTATTAAGTCCCATTCCAATTTTGTATACTTATTTCTGAAGTGCACTCATTTACAAAAAAAAAACTTGAAGGTGATATTCAGCGATGAGTGTCGGCTTGAGGCAGTGACTGTCAACAGAAAAATTGTTCGCCGTAGGAAGTACAGTGCAGTTCACATGAATAGACGCACCATTGTTCTCTCAATAAATTGCAGTTTTCTTTTTGTTTTTCTTCGTGAACTACGAAAGAATTGCATTCATTTGAAAGGTTATTAAATTCTCTGGGAAAAAAACCTAAATTCAATATTAGTTAGAGACACTTAACGGTTGTTTTGATCTCTTTCTTCGCAGTAGTGCTAAAAAAGCTCAAATAAATCGGTTCACTTGATTAGACGCACGAATTAATTCAGTTAGTTTCTTAATGCTGGGTAATACAAATTAAATTTGGTTAATGAGTGTACGTTATTAAAGCTTTTCCGAGTGTTTAAAGTGAAAATGGGTAAAAAGAAAATGTTAACGGCTGCGGAAATAGCAAAAATTGAGGCCTACCACTCAGAAGGGTATTCTATGCCGAAAATTGCAAAGAAAATAGGACGAAATGAAAAAGCTGTTCGAAATGTTTTATCAAATCCTGCCACCTATGGAAAAAACAACAAAGGAAGGACCAAAACACCCTTTATACCACACGAGAAGCGAAAAATTATAAGAATTGCCTCAAATTTAACTAACTCCGCGATGAAAATCAAACAATTAGCGGGGGTAAGTGCAAGCAAATCAACTGTTCTTCGAGCTTTTTTAGGTATTCAACACTTGAAATTCAAAAAGCTTAAAAAAAAAAACTTAACGCTGCAAGAAAAGAACAGCGGTTGGAGTTCGCGCGTCTTCACATGACATGGTATGCGCAGGTTGGAAGTGTTTTAAATTGAAGAAATGTGGTGTTTTCTGATAAGAAAAAGTTCAACCTCGATGGTCCTGATGGGTATAAGTTTTACTTCTATGACATCCGAATGCTTTTTAAACCGAATTAATTCCAAGAAAGGAGAAGTGTGGGCTGGGGGTGCCATTTCGTACTACCGCGCCTTTGAGTTGGTTTTGTTTCTCACAAAATGACAGAAATTTCTTATAAAGCTCTTATGCAACCAGCTTTTCCAGCCATAAGAGAGCTTTTTGGACCTATCCAGTAGATCTGACAACTAGACAATGCTCCGATCCACAACGCGCACGTTGTAAAAGCATTTATCCCCAGTGAAAATGTGGAATTTTTACAGTGGCCACCATACTCACTTGATCTAAACATCATTGAAAACCTTTCGGGATGGCTGACTCATCAAATTTATGAAAAAGGTAAGCAGTATGAAAGCTGTAAGCAGATTATTACCGCAATTAAAGAAGCCTTGTCTAAGATTTCATTAGATTAGTAAGAAAATGGTATGAATCTCTTAGAAGTAGAATTTTTGATGTAATTTCAAACCGTAGAGGTTGTACAAAGTATTGAAACTGTGAAAAATAACTTCAATAACAATAAAAAAGTAAATAGAAAATGTTAAAAATTGATCAACTTTTTTTTTAACTTTTAACAGGTGCGTCTAATCAAGTGAACCGATTTATTTGAGCTTTTTTTGCACTACTGCGAAGAAAGAGATCAAAACAACTGTTAAGTGTCTCTCACTAATCTTGAATTTAGGTTTTTTTTCCAGAGAATTTAATAACCTTTTAAATGAATGTAATTCTTTCGTAGTTCATGAAGAAAAACAAAAAGAAAACTGCAATTTATTGAGAGAACAATGGTGCGTCTATTCATGTGAACCGCACTGTATGTGAGATATTTGGATTGTTGCGTGGCTCCAAAAGTCAAACATCCACCCAGCGTAATGATTTGGAGCTGCATAATGGACGAAGGTCGTGGACCAATTTATTTCGTCGAGAGAACAATGCGCTCTGAGCAGTATATTACTGTGTTAAACTCGGTTTTTACACCGTATCTGAGTACCTTAAGGCACAGAAAAATAAATACACTTTCATGCAAGACGGAGCTCCTTGCCATAGGTCCAGAGCTAGCATGGATTGTCTTGACTCTTTAAGAATGAGTGTGTTGCCTTGTCCTGGCAATTCTCCGGATTTAAACCCGATAGAAAATTGTTGGAGTATGCTCAAAAGGAGAGTATATGACCGTCAAAACAATACACTAACTGAACTTAAAGAAAATATAAAGGATGTGTGGTCTAATGACCCAAAAATAAGGGAAACAATAACCAACTCTTTAGCAAGTCTGCCTCGAAGAATAGAGGCAGTTATAAAACAAGAGGTGGACACACCAAATATTAACTATTTTTAAATTGGTTTTCTTATCTTAATCTAAATTTTTGATATGAAAATAATAAAATTAATTTAACATTTAAAATGTAGATAATACCACTTCATTTTTAAAGCGATTCAAAGTAAGAAATAAGGAAATTTTTTCATCGGTCATAATTATGTGGCCACCTACTGTACTTCATTTCCATCTTAAACAAAATCTGTATAATTATATCTGTATATTATGTACAATGAACTTCTTTCGGAGAAAAAATATTTGGTTAGAAGACTTTTGTGTTCTTTTTAATTTTTGTTTTGTGTAGTTCTGTCAAATTTAGTGTTGTTCAACATAAATTCGCTTAGATTCTATTGCTAAACCTACATTAGTTAGAAAAGTTGTCTAACCTGTTTAAAATTATGAAAAAGTTAGACAAAGTCTCCAAACTAAACTACTGTGTTAAGTAGAGTAGGTTATATTCCTTTGTAGCGACAAGCCCCTATAACCACAAAAAGAACGCGCTACAAAACAACTTCGGGAACGCACCGCTCACCGTCACCTTCGCAGCTGTCATCACGATATTCCTACAACTTTCTCGTTTACAGCAAGTTGTCATGGAAAAGTAGGAATTAGATGTAAAAAAAATCCCGAAAAGTAGAACCATTTTTTGTTTCCGATTTTCTCAAAAACAGTTCAATTCATGATTTGGTAAGCCCCATCACTGAAATTAATAAATAAAGTGTAACAGTTAGGTATTTCTTAAATTGGATTAGATATAGGTATATAGCCATATACAGATATTTTAAGTAGGATACATGTATCTGGCCTCAGGTAATTCTGGAACTCAAAATAAACGATCTAATCAGAATTCTATACAATTAGTAATATAAATACTTAATACATTATATATTATGTAGATTCAAGTCTATATAAAAAAGTAATTAACTAGTTTTTGCTAGTTATGAATTTTGTCTTCCAATAAATATAAAGTAGGTCGTGTTGCGGAGAGTGGCACGTTCTTCTTGTAAGAACTTGTCTTCCACGTCCATGTCTTTTATTTTCGTTTTGGATTTAGATTTTGATAATGATAAATTCAAAATTTGAAAAAATGGTTCTATGGTAGGTACATACATTGCAATTTCTTTTTATTGATATATATATCATAAAAATTAATTGAGGGAAAAAATGTTATCAAAATTCTAGATGCCGTTTTCGAGAAAAATCCGTTTTTCGACTACCATTTTTTACATTTGTATGGTGGCCGTTATTTTTAGTTAAAATAAAATTTGTATAAGTTTATATAAAATCGAGTATGGGGTTTTCGAAATATGTATTGAGTTTTGAAAAAAAAATATTTGAAAAATTTGAAAAGACAACAACTATTCAAACTTTTGGGGAGACTTAGCTTTAAAATTATCAAAATCGGTTGTACCGTTTCTTAAAAAAATCAATAACAAAAAAAAATGATTCTAGGGTTGTACCATTAATAAAATTTGTCAAGCAATACTTAGTTTAAGCTAATTTTTAGTCTGTGGAACAGTTTTTGAAAAAATAAAAATATTTATAAAATTTCGAAAGAAATTCGTACGGCAGGTGCCTATCGTTATATTTGGTCTTAAAAAAAAAAAAAACGTGTGGGGGAAACATTTCAAAATATTATCTACCAAGCTTAAAGAATATCGGCCGAGCCAGAAAAGACAGACAGACAGGCAGAATTCCCAGATCCACTTTTTTTGTCTTCGCTATCATCGTAGTGTCAACTTTGATCAAAATCTAGAGTTCGATTATTTTTACGAATGCATAACTTGCCTTGTAGTACCTGTAAGTCGCAAGTTAAGATTGTTGAGGTTTTTAAAATATTTAATATTTTGTTTTGAAAATTCGGTAAAAAATTCCATATTTTTTTTGATAAATCAATATCTTCAACACGTGTGAACAATTATTTTTTTAAATTATTTCCTGAAATTATTAGTGCTAAATACTTAAAAAATCATAATATCCATTTTTAATATTTATAAGAGCAAGTACGTGCGATCCAGACTTGCATTCTATTAACAAATTGGAATTTTTGACATTTCTCGACGTTTCAAGGTCCCTAGAGGCTATATCAATCATTTTTAGAGAGATGTCTGCGTGTGTGTGTGTACGTACGTTCGTACGTTCGTACGTCCGTATGTTCTGGTACCATTTTTCGTCGTCGATATCTCAAGAACGAGTAAAGATATCGACTTCAAATAAATTTTGTTTAATAAATAATAACTTCGAAAGAGGTTGAAAGGGCGTTTATTAAAATTCAGTGAGTATTTTTTTCACCATAACGGTTTAAAAAAAAGTAAAAATTTTGGTTAGTTTCATTATAAGGTCATAAAGATTTGGTATGAATTTGGAAAAAAATGAACATACCGTTATTTTTTTAAATAAAAAAAACTGAAAAAAAAAATTTCATAACCCAGATATTCTAAGAACGGAAAACAATTTGAAACTCAAAATAATTTTATTTTACGAAAAATAATGTGTATGACAACTGGTGAAAATTTCAAAAAAAAAATCAGTTTACAGTTTTTTTACAAAAAATAAAAAACTATATAAAATTCTATTGAAAATTGGTAAAAATTGTTATTCGACTCAAATTTCTCGAGAACTAGTAGTGATATTGACTTCTAATTTAGTTTATTTTATTCATAGTATAATTTTGTACAATTGGTAAAATGTTGACAAATATTGAACTACTTAATAGTTTTTTTTTAATAAAAAAAGTATTAAAAATTCTAGTGAAAACTAGTTAAAATTGTATTTCAACTCGATTTCTTGGGAATGAACACCGATAGTGCCTTCTAAAGTATGTTGTTTTATACATCGATACCTTCCCGTAAGAATGTATAATTGTATACTAAGCGACATTTCTAAAATTGTTCAGGAAACGAAAAAAACGAAGAAAGTTCTAGTTAAATCATAGTGTGCTAAGAGACAATTTTGGTTAAACTAAGTGACATCTAACAAAATTTTTGTTGCTCACGACAATGAGATCTTTATTAATGTCGCTTAGCTTAATTTTTTTGGCGGATAATACAAATTTCAGGGGGCAACATTATTTTAATGGGAAAACATGGCAGTTGATAATTTTTTTATTTGTACTCTAGTTTCCTTTTCATGCATAATAGGTTGGCGAAACTTAGGCCAAAACGTGGCCCTTAACATATAGTATATTTCCGCATCAAAAAGTCATTTTCGAAAAAAGTGTCGCTTAGTACATTCTTACGAGAAGGTATCGACATAATACAATTATTAACATATGGTTAAATTTTGACAAGTATCGAATTGACAGTTTAAACAAAAATATTTCGTTTTTAAATTTTTTTCAATTAAAATGTTTGGAACCGAAATAATAAAGTAATTTCTATAATATATCTAAAACATAATTTTATAATTTTATTATCAACTTAGTTTTTAGAAGAATGTATGTACTGTACATACGTATATGAATAAGGTTGTTCAGTTGTACCCAAGTCCCACATATTCAAATTCCATTAATAGCTATGGTAAAATTGAAAAAAACGTCACAATATGTTTTTATCTTTTTGTCCATGAAAAAGATGTAAAATTCTACTCAAGGTTTTCTTAGGTGTAGGAACACAGATATATTAAAAAACACGGAAATCTATAATTCAGTATATAATATGTACCTACCAACCTTCGTAATTATTACAAGAAATTTAACATTTTAAATAGAAAAGTTTAAAATTAGTTAAACACATTTTCTGTAAAAAAAAAAACATAATATGAGCGACTAAGTAGTATCCTCATCATCAACAAAACAAATCGAATTTCCTAATATCATAGTATGCCATAAGCATCATCGATTTTTAAAACAGGGGTCATTGTATATCCAGTGCAGATCACAGCCTTTCAATCCGGAAAAACCGCAACAACAATTACACTATGAAACCATCTACTTCGATCTTCCATGCATCTGCTTCTCTATGATCGAAGTATGTATACAAAATATCATACCAATTACCACAACAGATACAGTACAAATACAGCTAAAGTTTGTTTCGCTGAAAATTTGGTTATTTGAAAAAAAAAAACTAAATATAAAGTTTTCAAGACCACAAATGGGAAGTTATCAGTGTGGGTCGCACCCAGCCTCTTTTTTAAATTTAATTCTGATATGCACTGTGATAAAAAACCTTAAAAACTAAACTAAAACCGTCTTAAATGAATCACGTTCGAATCGCTTTCAGTCATATGGACAGTCAGAATTACGCGATGTAGTTTTTTCGTACTCTCTTTTATTGTATAGTATTTCGATTTATTTTTACGAAGTAAGAGCTGAAATAGTTTTTGAACTAAAGTTTAATCAAATTTTTATTTATCAAATTGGGATTATAGTTTTCTTTCTCTTGAAACTTATTCACGATCTTTATTATATTTTTATAAGCCATAGGAAAATCCTTGAAAAAATTGCAAATCATATTAATTGATTTTTCTGTTTAGGTTTCTAGTAAGTTAAATTATAATGCAAAAATAGTTATTCCTTGATTTCAAATTACAAATTTAAAATGTTGATAATAACATAAGATTAGATTTTTGTGTTCCTCTTTTTAAGTTCAGCAATGTTTTATAAGATATGTATCTTACTGCGTTTAAGATATATATTTAAATAAATAAATAAAATAAATATATTGTTCATGCACTTTCGCCATGAAAAAAAAAGTTTTCCTACTCTTCCTCGTAAAAAGAAGAAATTTCCCAAAAGGAAAAAAAAACCTAAATGGGTGTTGTATTTGATTGAGAGTTCTAGCTTCAATTGAAACAATTTATTAACATTTTACATATTGGTCAATTTCTTTGGTGTTCCTTCTATTAATTTGTAGTTATCCTATGCTGCCATAGCGTTGTTTTGCAATATTCTTAATTCCCTTGTTGTATTATATGAACTTTTTTGCCTTCTGGGCAAACATCTACTTATATTTACATCGAAATCTTATTTCCTCGCCAAAGGTGTTTCTTTACAAAGAGTATAGAAAGTCCTCTTTTTGTATTCTTAAGTGTTAAAATACGTCTAGTGTGTTGAAAAATAATGTAGAAGAAATAACCAATAAAGATTTGGTAGTGAGAGCGTTAAGAACATATTTGACAAAAAAATATCCATCCCATGTTCTTAATGAAATTTCTATTTTCAATTATTAAAAAAATCTAAATATGAAACAATATGAAAATTTATAAATAGTGGAGTCCTTATTTGTCAAAATAAAACGCAATCCTGCAAGGGAGCTTTAGATTTTAGCTGTCTTAAAAGAACCTAGAGGAATGGATTACACATATGTATATGCTCTTGTTTTAAACATGGATGTAATTACAGAAAAACGTTGCAATGGTGAAAACGAATGGTGAAAACGTATCTCTGAAGCTTTAAACTCCATCATGATAATCGACAACTTTTTTTTTTCTGATTCATCAACCACTTCAAACTAACATGGTGGTTATAATTCTGAATGCATAATGTCCTTCAATGTAAGCTGGAAACCTTCGGACTTCCATGACTGCAACTAAACATTCTCGCTCGACATTTGAATTGCACTGGGCCGCGTTAAGTTTCTGTGAGTGGTAGTAAATTGAACGTTCACTACCACATAATCGAAGCTGGTGTTGGAGGCATCGCATTTCATTAAAAACTCCTTGATGGAGAAATCTGGATGTAGAAGCAAAAGCGGAGAGGAAGTCAGGGGGGTCTTTAGCTTGTGATAGGCTACGATGGCTTCAGGTGTGAAGGCAAATAATTTCTTCCTCTTTTTCCAAGTGTTAGTGATTGTAGACGCTAAGGTGGTGTTTCGCCAAAGCCGGAGCTTTGGCGGTTGCTTTACCTGAATACATCTTTAAGAAGCCATCTCCAACTATGTGCCCAAGGTATTTTATTTCTTTAGAGCAAATTTCAACTTCTGGACATTAATCATGAGTCCCGCATCTCGAAAGGACTAACACAACCCCATTATTTGACGAATTCGACTTTTTAGTCAAATTTTATTCCGACATTACTTCCGGTGAGCTAGTCGGTTCTAAAGCTAGCATTCTACTTTCTGATGCCAGGGTTAGCCTCATGAAGGAGAAGTTAAAGTATTCTCAAATTTGGACTATTTATTTGGTGGTTGTACCTCGGTTAATTACAAACTTATTTGAAGTTCTTCTTGTTTAGCTCCGGAGGCGCACAGAGGGCGGCCTGAGCGAACACAGCTGGCTCCGAACTGAGCGTGAACTAGGCACTCTGATCTACATATTTAAGAAAACTGTCCAAATTGTCAACTTTTTGTGAAATAAGAGTTTTCAAGAATTTTTTCTTTTGAATTGACTTAAAGTTCATTCAAAATGAAAAAACAAAAAATACATGATATGAGCGCTTTGTTCGGTCTTTTTTTAAAGAGCTCATCGAGCGAGTCCTGAGTGAGCTCTGAGCTAATAAAGAAATAAAAGTTAAAATGCAAGATAAAAATATAACATACTCGTAGTTCTTTTTTCACAGCTCAATATTATGAATGAATGATGCCCCACCGTGTACCGAAGGTTTTTTTTGCATGTGTAGAGAGCGCATAGTGCTCTTTTCACTCTTTCATCTGTGCTACGTTTCCATGTTAGCTTGGAATCAAGGATTACTCCAAGATATTTAGCCTCGTTGGAAAGTTTCAGAGCAATGTCGTTAAGCTTGAGAGGGTGAAAGTCCTCCAATTTCCTTTTCTTCGTAAGTAGGACTAGTTCAGTTTTGGAAGGGTTAACCCCGAGACCGTTTTGTGCTGCCCAAAAAGATAGTTCTTTAAGTGAAGATTCCATAATCTCTTTGATGGTGGTAAGATATTTACCCGATATCAAAATTACTATATGTCGTCCGCATAGGCTACTGTTTTAATGCCCTGATTCATAAATCTTGTAAGAACTTTGTTAACAACAAGGACCCTCTTGTAAAACTGCTTTCTCTTCTATATTATTCTCAAGTTGTCAGTTAATGATTCTGCCATTGAGCATGTTATAAATCCAGTCCACAATGGTAGGTTACACTCCAACTTCTTCCAGAGCGGATTTAATGGACTCCGTTTTTACGTTGCTAAACGCTCCTTCGATACTCTTTGTGCCCGAGACTTTTCTCAATTTGTGAGACTACCTCGTGCAACTCAGTCTCCACTGACTTACGTTTAGGGTAAGCATGTTGGTAGTTGCACAGATTGCTTGTATTAAGGTCCCTAAAATGCAGATCAATAATTCTCTCCAGTGTCTTGAGGAGGAACGAAGAGAGACTTATTGGTCTGTAATCTTTTGCAGTCGAGTGTGTGTCGGTTTCCCAGCTTTTCGAATAAAGACCACTTTAACTTTTCTCCAGTTGATAGGGACGTATCTCGCTCCATTTAATACAACTTTTTAAGATCACCCTTATGGGAGATCACCGCCATGGAGTGATTATCTGGAAAGCATGTTGAAGAAATGCCGGAATAATCTCATCTGGTCCAGCTGATTTATAGGGTTTGAACAAGTTTTTTGCCCACTTAATCTTCTGCTCTGTGATAACCTGTTCCAATTCTGGTACTGATGGTAAGATATCTAAGGTGTCTGGTTGTGCAAAACCTGATCCTTCATTACTATTACAGCCCAGGAAATGCGTTTCCATAAAGAGTTCAAGTGGTTCTTGGCTCGAGTTCGACTACGATTCATCGGGACCTTTGCTGAGATACTTATCGATATTGGTGCCTGATAAATCCGTTACGAAGGCTACAGAAAAACTATAAAATGCAGTCAATAAAGTTAGAGATTGGACGCAACGTTGGCGTATCAAATTCAACGAAACAAAATTAACGCATAAAAAACTAAATAATACGAGTATTCAAATTTTTATGAACCTTTCTTATATACCTTGGAATGACTTTGGATGCAAAACTAAAATGGAAAGAGCACATTAAAAAGAAAAGAGAAGAACTGAAATTGAAGTACAGAAAAATGTACTGGTTACTAGGACAGAACAAACAAGTGCTTTTTTTTATAATGTACTCGCGCTCAAGGGTATGTTTATAGACCCTTATAGTGTTAAACACAGCACGGGCGATGGGGAAATTAGGGAGGGAGAGAAAGGAGGTGACGATGAACATTGGTTTTGAATGTTTGCAAATTGAAATGGCGAGGGAAAACTGTGCCGGGTAAGTTATTCCATAATCGTGTTGTGCGACTAAAAACCGAATCTCTATATTTGACGGTACGACCAAAGTTAGGCTCAAGAGTGAACTGATGAGCATTCCTAGCGAAGCGGGTATCACGGGTGAATTGATAAAGGGGAGGACTGCAACTGGCTACTTCGAGTGAGCATTGCTTGTGAAAGAAGCGATAAAACAGGGAAATACATGAAACATTCCGACGGTGTTCAAGGGATGGGAATGAATCCATGATAGCTCTGTTTCCTATCAGTTTTAACGCTCTGTTCTGAATTCTATCCAATAAATCGAGAGAAGATTGTGCTGCACCTGTCCAAAGGTGTGAGTTATACTCGAGTTTTGGACGTATAAACGCCTTATAAATTGTAGCCAGATCAGAAGGGATGAAAAATTTCTTACAACGATATAGAAATCCTAAGCATTTAGCAGCATTTTCGGCGGTCTCGATAATGTGATCATTCCAACGAAGATTGTCGTTAATACACATACCGAGTACTGAGAGCTTTTCGGTTTCTTCGATGCAAGTTCCATTTAAGGACAATGGCATAGGGGGTATATTTTGCTTCAACGATAATAGACAGCATTGAGTTTTCGAAGCATTAAACTCCACACGGTTTTTTGTACCCCGTTTAACAATGCTGTAAAGATCGGAGTTTAATGAACTTATCATACGGTACCGTTGCAAATTCACTTCCGAAGGAGATGGACGTGAGTTTGGGAATGAGTACGAAAAGCTGAGAGTGGAGTCGTCGGCAAAACAATGAAGTGGATTAAAAGTTTCAGACAAGAGATCATTTATAAAAATGAGGAAGAGAGTCGGAGACAAAACGGAGCCTTGGGGAACACCAGCATTTATTTTGTGAAAATCAGACTTAAAACCATCCAGTACAACATAATAATCCTACTTTCTCCCAAACAATGTAA
The DNA here is from genome assembly GCA_963931855.1 of Philhelius festivus. Taxonomy (NCBI): domain Eukaryota; kingdom Metazoa; phylum Arthropoda; class Insecta; order Diptera; family Syrphidae; genus Philhelius; species Philhelius festivus. Next base: position 139,766,535 of record OZ007556.1, on the reverse strand, counting down.
AGATCTGTTCTACTGTTCGGTGAGATATGCCATCAGATCACCAGTGGAACGATTGCTGCGAAAGCCGTATTGCCGGTCATTAAGAAGCTTTCGGTCTTCGAGATATTTCTTGTGCTGAAAGTGCTGAAACCCGGTTGGAGTATAGTATCCAGCTATGGGGCTATACAAAGAACACAAATGCTCAACCAAAAATTCCGAAACAAAGTCCTTCACGGAATAATAAATGCCCCTTGGTATATAAGAAATAGAGATCTACATCTTAACCTTCAAATAGAATAGCGACAGTGATATCATACCAACTCCCAGATGGAAACCGTCTTAAATGTAAAAGACAATGTTCGTAGATTTAGAAGATCCAAGCCTCCATGAGCTGATGGTCTAGAAGCTATGGGAAAGTATTCAAAGCTTAAACTTCCCCCAATGTGATTTTAAACTAAGAAAGAAATATCATTTGTAGATCTTTCATACATTGGTTCTGATTCCGGTGGTGAGACAGTCCCAGACTAACGAATACTACCAAAAGTACTCATATCTTTTGAAGATTTTCAACAAAAAAAAAAAAAAAAAACAACAAAAAAGCAGATTACTATCTTTCTCTTAATTTAAAACATTTTATAACTCTAAAATTAAGATTAGCATTCACAGTAAACATAAATTGAATTTATATTGTTGAAGTTTTGGGAGTTTAGATGGCGCTTAATTCAATTGTAAAAATGATTTCCACATCGAATGTCATTTATGCCGAACTTTTTAACAAAAAAGAGTGAATACAATATAATATTTATAATAAAAGTGAGAATAAGCGTTTTATTCACTCTTACTGTTGTACTGGTTACAAGTTATAATACGTTAACATCAAAATATTTACTTGTTTACATTATGTTCATAATTTATTTTTAGATAACTTTACTGCTTGAGTTTTTTATTGTTCATTTTGCTGAAAACTTAAAGATCTTTATCTTACCCCACACCTCCTACCCCAATTACTTGGGTATACTAAGCTTTAGTATACCTATCATATTTTTACTTGCGACTTATATGTACTATAAGGCAAGTTATGCATTCGTAAAAAAAATCGAACTCGAGATTTTGATCAAAGTTGACATTACGATGATAGCGAAGACTAAAAAAGTGGGTCTCGCAATTCTGTCTGTCTGTCTGTCTGTCCGTCCGATTGCAGCTAAACGGCTCGGCCGATTTTCTTCAAACTTGGTAGATATGGGTTTCAATTTTTTCCCCCCGAATGTTTTTTGATTTGATTTTTTAAGACCAAAAATAACAGTACCTGCCATACGATTTTTTTTTCGAAATTTTATAAACATTTTTTTTTCTCAAAAACTGTTCGACAGATTTTAAAAATAAAAACACAAAAAAATTTCATTTAATTAAAGCTAGGTATTTGTTGAAAAAAATTTTCAGAAAAATGGTTATTGAGGGTAACCCCCATGGAACCATTTTTTTTTGTTTTTGATTTTCTCAAAAACGGTCCAGCCGATTTTGATCATTTTTTTTGCTAAGGCCCCCCAAAAACCTGAATAGAATTGTATACTCAAATTTTCAAAAAAATTTTTTTGGATTTTTAAAAAAAACTTCAAATTTTTTTTTCAAAACTTAATATTTCGAAAACCCCTTGCTAGATTTTTTTTTAAACTTGATGAATAAAAGTTTCTCAATATAATCTACAAGATGTGATAAAAAAATTTGTATTTTACCTAAAAATAAAGGTACCTAGTACCTACCATACAGCTTGTACCTACCATAGAACCATTTTTTCGAATTTCGAACTTCTCATTATCCACATAACGGATCTTAATGAAAATTTTTATAGAGAAGCTTCTAAAAAGTCTGAAACACATTGCATTTCAAAATAAATATTTTTTGAATTTTTGAAAAAAAAAATCTATTTTTTTTTTTGAAAATTCGATATCTCAGAAACGGCTCAATATTTTTTTTGTAAATTTTATTTTTATTCGAACAATAATAACAACTTTAAATTGGCGTGCCAAAATTTTTTCTTACAAAGCTTTTAAAAAGTTTGTACATAAAAGCTTTTTTTTAAGAAACCACTACAACGACTTATAATTTTTGTTCTTGCATAAATTCATATTTGGATAGCATTATGTTTTTGTCTTTTACTACTAAAAGAATTTAAAAAATAATTTGATCCTTATGAACAGTTTTCTCTAATAACATTCGATTTTAAAATTCCTAGTCTGTTACATAAGAGCAAGTTCGTGTGACCCAGTCGTGCATTTTATTTTTTCTCAAAATCGCTTAATTGTGCGGAAAAAAATTAACAAATAAATATACAAATTTTAACTTTCCCAAATTTAATAAAAGTTGACAGTCTTAAGGAAATGCTAAACAAAATTAATTCACCCATCTTAAAACATTAGCCTTGATCCAAATTCATGATACTTTCCAGGATAGGTGAAAGAGATATATGTACATACAGATTTGTCGGAAATTTTCTGAGCTTTGCCATTTTGTTTTATCTATTTTTTCTGGACTGCTTTATTATAATTTTTCGTAGAAATAAATTAAAAAGAAAAAAAACAGTTGCTAGTTACTGTGAAAGGATTTTCATATTTAAAGTCACTTGAGTTAAAAATACAAGAAGGGGAATTGACCAGACTTGCACTGTATTTTTATTTGCATTTCTCGGAAAAATATGTAAAGTAAAAAAACACGAAACTTGAATACCATAAATGCCAAATCTTTTTTTATGAATATAATTAACCAGAAACCAGCTGTGCACTCTCATTTCATGTAGCAAAAACTATTATCCCTTCCTATTATGAATCCCAGACGAGGAATTTGCTAACAAGGCAAAAGTCAAAGGTAGCATGTATTAGATTCTTTTACTAGATATTATCTTAAGTTGATGTCCATTAAGGATGATAATAAGGGTGTCGGACACAGCATATAATTGCCCTCTGCACAGAGATATATAGCGTCAAGAATTTATATAATTTATATTAATGGCATGCTGTCTGAAATACAAAAATAAATTGTTAAGATGACCCGATGGACTGAAACTATGTATTCATCTTTAAAAAAAAAGTTTATTTCGAAAAAAAATTTGCATCATCATCAACAGCACTTTGAAACTAGGTATATGTGTACGTTTTCGTTAGACTTTTGTTTATCATTATATTTGTAATAAATATTACTTAATTGTTATACATTTTTGATTGAGTTACAACTAAAAAAATAAAAACAATCAATAATAATTGACCTTGAGCCCACTTCAGGAAAAACATCATTTTTATAATATGTAAATACTTAATTACTTAAAATTGGCGTATTACATTTTCTTTTTTTTTAATTTTAAAGAAATTTCGTATAAATTAAATTAATTTACTTATATAATTGTTATAACTATTTTTTAATCAGATGGCATTCTATTTTTTTAACTCAAACTATTTTAAAGCAAATTAAACAACGACTTTTATGCATTTTTCTCTACTTACATCCGTCTTTTTATAACAACATAAAATTCCAATGATCTAAGATCTAGTCGTGCATTTTATTTTACTAACGTTTCAATTAAGATTAAAATTAATAAATTAAAAATAAAAACATTGAACTCATCAATGGATGTTGAGTTCAAAATATAAAAGAAATTGGAACTGAAATTTCAGATTGAAAATGTGACACTATTAAACTAGACAAGCAAACAATTTTCTATACAAAACAAACTTTCGGTAGAGCTTTTTACCAAATAGGAATATAGCCATCTCTAGGTTATTCGCAAACGTCAAAATCTTCACTTTGATGAAACTGGCATTTGTTTAGTTATTTTTTAATTTAAATTCTGGTCTTGTTAGCCATATTTTAATATAATAGCAGGATTATTGTAGTAAAAATACGAGTAGTTAATTAATATGAGTAGTTTTTGTTTGCAATTTTTCATCTGTCAGTTCCATCAAATAAATGGTTTTACTCAGTGTGATTTAAAGAAGAAAAAAGGCCAGTCAATTCATATAGCGAGTGATTTTTTAAGAGCTACCGGAAATTAAAAGAAAAAAACACATAAAATTCAGAAAAATGCATAAAATCTTTATTTGAATTGATAGTACGGTCAATATAATTTAATGTTTGAAGATTATTTCATGCAAATGTTGCCCGCTTCTGCACCTCAAATGGTCTATCCGCTTAATCCAATTTTGGCATACTCTTTCTAGCATTTCGGACGGTATCTCACGAATAAATTCTTCAATGCTGGCCTCCAGTACGTCAATCGAAGCGGGCTTTTCACTATAGACATGAGCCTAAACATAGCCTTACAAAAATAGTCTAGAGGCGTTAAATCGCGCGATCTAGGCGGCCAATTGACCGGCCCCAAACATAAAATAAACTGTTTACCGAACTCGCCTGTCAATTGGGCCATTGTTACGCGTGCTGTGTGGCATGTGGCATCACCGTCTGGTTGAAACCACATGTCATGCAAGTCAAGCTCTTCCATTTTGCGCAAAAAAAAGTTTGTTATCATCGCACGGTAGCGCTCACCATTCACAGTAACGTTGCGATTCACATCACCTTGAAGAAATACGGCCCAATGATTCCGTCAGCCCATAATCCGCACCAAACAGTAACTTTTTCTGGATGCATTGGTAGATCGTGCAATGCTTCTGGCTGCTCTTCACTTTAAATATGGTAGATTTGCTTGTTCACGATTCCATTCAACCAGAAATGAGCTTCGTCGCTGAACACAATTTTTCGATAAAAAAGTGGATCTTTGGCCAACTTTTCAAGAGTCCATTCACAAAAACTTCGGCGTTGTGGTAGGTCGTTCGGCTTTAATTCTTGCACCAGCTGTATTTTGAAAGGCTTCACACCTAAATCCTTCCGCTAAATTTTCCACGTTATGGAATAACAGAGTCCCAATTGCTGCGAACGGCGCCTAATCGATAAATCACGGTCATCACTAACACTGGTAGATACAGCTGCTATATTTTCCTCAGTTCGCACTCTTCGTAAGCGTGTTGGTGGTTTAACGTCCAAAAATGTAAATTTGGTGCAAAAATTAGTTACAATAGCCCGATTAGCCGCCTCAGCAGGTCAAATTATACTGACCATTAAATGGAAGAAGCGGCCGATGAATTTTCTTAACAGAACACGCATTTTGATAATAAAATTCAATAATTTGCAAGCGTGGTTCGTTTGTAAGACGATCCATGGTTAAATTATAGACCAAACTGAAGATGTTTGACAGTGACACAAAACACGAAACGTGCGTGAGCTATCAAAACCAGAGTTGCCAAAAAGAAAAAAGCAAAAACAACACCCATTACATTATACATACATATACTATACACAGCTTATGTGCAAATATTTTTAGGTATTTTTTGATAGTGTACAATGAGAAATGTGTACACTTAATTTAGTTCAAAACCGTTGATTCGAAATGATAAGTAGGCCCATTTGATTTGTTTTTAAGTGAGATTGTAAGTATTTCACACCTATTTTTTTTATGAAAATATTAGAAAATTAAAGAGATGACTATATTTAGAACTAATATCCCCAGATATCCTTTTGGATATATCTCCCATCGATCTCTACCCAATAATTTACAAATTGCCCTAAATGTGGTAGGAAAGCAATCACGAAAAGTACGACTATTAAACTTTTTATATTTTCACTCAAATATAAAAACATTAATGAGAGGCCAACGCAACGGTTAGAAGTCTTATCCTATCAACCCTTCTTGTCAGCACGAATGGAAGAGACTTTTCATGACAAAAGATTCTCTTACAAGCATTTTTACTTCCTCGCAAGAGGCGACTGCGAACCGAACCTGGACCTTTTGCATAGCAATTCAACGCACTAAAGCTAAACTTAAAAACCATTATACCAAGGGGTGCTTATTTCTTAGATTTGTCGAAAATCAAATTTTAATAAGATATGTTAAAGTTAACAAAAAAAAAAATGTTTTTGCATACAAAAAAAAAAACATTTAATTTTATAGTACATACTTAATGTTGGTACCGATACCGCTCATTTTGGTAACATGTTTCAACTAGAAAAATCCCATACGCCTTAATAGTTAAAAAAAATATCGATGGAACCTTTGTGAGTTATTTTTAAAGAAAGAATTTTAAATCCTTTTCGTAGAATATCTCTCTGATATTTCTGATACTCGTATTTGTATTAAAAAGAAATTATAAACTCATTCAAAGATGAATTTGTTGCAGCCTCCATGTTATGTGTGCAATTATAAAAATTAATAAAATTAATAAATGTATTAAGTTTTTAAAAACAAATTAGTTTTATTAAATATTTGATAATATCACATGTAACATTTATAATTTTGTATGAAACAAGAAACGCGTTTTGAATTTAAATACTTACCCATCTTCGGGCGTGACTTAATTGACTTTGTTAAAGTTAAAAAAAAAAACAACTTAAATCCAGTGACATGGAGTGTGAGACATGTACCAATTTAAGAAGTAGCTACAATCACTTTTCATCTTTTATAAAATTCGAAACAGCAAAATCTATTGATACTAATACTCCTGAGTCAACAAAGAATTCCTTTAAAGTGTCCCTCTTGGCACTTTATATGATTCATTTGATCGCTACACAAATTACTCAAGATAAATACAAGTAGCTATCTACGGCTAAAGGACGTATCTTTAAGTTTTCTTCCTTTTTTCCGTGAGTACAAGACAAAACCTATACCACTACTTTCATAATAATTGAAATCTCCCACTCATTCGCCAAGGTGTTGGTATCAGGCAAAAGCAATACACAAAACACAGACGCAGACGCGTGATTTTGGCAACATGAATACCGGATAGCCACGTGACTTTTAAAGCTATGAACATTGACCAGTGTTTTCGACTTAATGAAGGAAGATGTGCATTAAGGACATATTTAAAATAATTTAATGAGTATTTTTTTTAAGTGAATTTTGTACCGCATATCATTATTTAAAAATAGGAAGAAATTTAAACTTTAAAATTATCTTCTACATAATTTATTAATAAAATAAAATACATTAATATAAGTACAAATCTGATTAATTTTTTATTTAACATTTGTATAGCATTTTGTCTTAGCATTTTAATAGAGCAAAAATGTGTTGTGTGTGGGAAATTACAAGTATTCAGCGGCACTTCTCAATACAAAAATTGTAATTAACTGTATGGGTCGATTCAAACATTTGAAAAAAAATAAGCCTCACCTTAATGTTTATATATATAAAATAGTACCTTTAGGTACCATATATTGTCATTTGTTTTTTTTTTTTCAAGGCAGGACTAAATTTCCAATTAACTAATTTCAAACTAGGCAATAGAAATGGAAAATCTTTATGAAATTTCCCTTTTTTAATGGACACTTTAAATGATACATTTAAACCACTAAATAGCTCTTTATCTCATATTGTCGAAATGAATTTTATGAGTGTAGGGTCTTACTCCCACATTGTCATTGGTCTTACTCTTACATTGAAGGTAACTCTTATCAGATTTCAGATTTGTACGCTCTAATAAAATTTGATGATGTAATGAAAGATTACAAAACTTAAATACCTGAATTTTTTCATTAAAAAACATCTGCATATTATTTTGATTAATAAAATATATCTGTGGTGTTTATAATACATACAATAATTTGCGTTTTTATGTTCACCTTACATGGAGCTAGGGTTGAAACGGGTTGACTGATTTTCTTCAAATTTGGGAAACTTTTGAAAATATTCTTTGAAAAATTATGTTCCAAATTTAAAGAAAGTCGGTTTACCCGTTTAGGTTCGAGCTTGATATAAAGTGAATGTAAGGATGAAAATTATTTTATGGAGTTATCATGTTTCTACCAAACACCACAGATATAATTATAAAAGTACAAATATTGTCGATGCAACCAAGTAAGTTTGTATTATCAAATTTAACAAGTTAAACTATCATTAAAAGTTAAAACGAAATTCTGTGTTGTATTGATTCATATTCTAAGTCATAGATATCATATAAGACTGTGAAAAAATGTCAGGGAAGTAATAATTATGAGTTAAAAGGAACCTTCGAATGGATTTTAATATTTTGTATACAATATCATAAAATTCTCTTACCTAAATGTTTTTAAATACTCGTAAGATCCGCTTCCGAAAAACAATTTCTAGGTTACCATCCACTTAAAACACATAATGGTACGTACTTTTTTATCATTCGATTTCCAACCAAACTATGTCGACGTTTTTCGAATTGTAATGATTAAATCTTAAGTTCAAATTTAGACTGCTGCTAAAACTTAATTTTCCTTTTCATAATTTAAATCAATATGCAACGAAAGCAGAACACAGTGCAACGGCAACACTGACAAGGACACACTAGTTATTTATGTAAACAATGCACTGTCCAACACATTTACAGATCCCTATCATCTAGTTAAGGATTCTTCGACTTTATGCAATTGAGTTTTTTTTATTTATATTTTCTGAATAAAACCGATTCATACATATTAAAGAAGTTAATTTGCATTTTTAATTTTTAAATGATTTATTGAAATAAATGTAGACGAGTATTGAAACAAAAAAACACAGTTCAATTGAATTGACCCGGACCATTACCGCGGTAGTGCGATGCTTATGAGATGCTTGTCGAATCCAAACTAATATCGGATTCAGATGGATAAACACAGAGTTCCTGCCTCCAACATGCTAGCATGTTCAAAATCAGATTAATTTGCCAGTTAAGCTTTTTTAGTGGGTGGTAGGTAGTTGGGACACTGTTGCTGGCTGGAGTGAGGCAAAGCACGAAGGGAAGATCTCTTGAAGAAGTGTATCTGTGAAAAGCTTTTAGAATATATTTTTTAATTGAGAACTGCAGGTGTAAATTATGTGGATTATATCCGCTGTTGCCAACGTTTGTGCTTTATATCTGTGGTGTTTGGTACAAACATGATAAGTCCATAAAATAATTTGCGTTTTTACGTTCACTTTACATGGAGCTGGAACTGAAACGGGTTGAGGGCTTTTCTTCAAATTTAGAAAACATTTGAAAATATTCTTTGAAAAATTATGTTCCAAATTTTAAGAAAATCGGTTTACCCGTTTAGGTTCGAGCTCGATATAAAGTGAATATAAGGATGCAAATTATTTTATGAAGTTATCATGTTTCCACCAAACACCACAGATATGTAACTGAACAAAAAATATTTACAACATGAATTTCAAAATATCAATAACAGTTTTTTATTATCTAAATTAATATACATAGATCCTTTTCAAAGAGACCAATATTCCAAAAATATTGCGGGTTTAACGAATATGCCCACAAATTCATCTACAAAAAATTCCATATTTAAAAAACAGGGTTTTCATCATATTCTTTCTGCGATTTAATGATTTTTTAATTATTCTCAGAATAAACAAACATTAATATTTTGAATGAATCTGGGCTATTTTTACTTCTGATTTGCATACAATTTTTGGTTTATCTAAATTCATTTTTACAACTGCAAGTGAAGTATTAATATGAATTAATATAAGCAAAAAACCAAAGAAAGTATTTTTATCTGTTTTGCTTTGAGAACATTCATTTTGCGTTAAACATCAAAGTATTTAAAGTCTTTCAAATAAGAATAGAAGTGGGAATCATTCGTGAGATCTTTTTGATGCCAAAAGTAAATTATTACTGCCAAATATAACAATGGATTTCTGCAAACCGAAAACACGCATATCGACAGGAAAAGCTGAGATTTGTAACTCACTAGGGCTCGCGTCTTCACGAGTTGTAGCGCCAACAAATATATTTATTTATTTAAAAACTAAATTTGAAAAGAAAAATAGTGTGGAGCGAATTTTTTTTTTATAAAATTTTTGTTTTCCTGTATTATAAATTAGTGACCCATGGTCTTAAATGTATAAATTCCAAATTTCAGTCTTCTACGTCAACATCTTCAGGTGGCGCGCAAGACTAGAACTTTGAAGTATCATCAAAACAAGGCATCTCAAAACAATGGAAATAAAATGCACTAATATATATATATATATTTTGTTAAATATACGTTAAAAATAGATAAAAGAACAATAAATAAAATTTGAAATAAGTTAAATTACATAAGTTGTTGGACCTTCGGTATGTTCGGTATGTTTGAAATATTGTGATTTTGTTTCAAAAAAACGGTAATTCTTGCCTGGATTTGATCTTTGCTCTAATGTAGCCATCTCGTGCCTCTTGTCCACAAACAGATAATGAGGCTTCGATTACAAGCTTTACGCATCGTTCTACTGCTTGAGTGTGGCAAGGGAACTTCTGCAAAAACATTAAATTGTCCTTTGAAGAAATCATGTTTGATATTTCTGTATTGCTATATTTAACTGTCATTGGTGGTTCGGTTACTTTTTCCTTCGACCAGTCTATTAACTCGTAGTAACTAGATGCATCTATTTGTAGCTTAGGAAGTTGAAACTCACGAACTTTATTGCCTTTTTTCAGTTGTCTTGTCTTTATTACTCTTCGGAGAGCTAGCTCTCTTATGTGTGATTGGTCATCTTGCAACATATCTAGCAACAAATTTTCTGGGTGTATGAAGAATGAATTTCTTTGAATAGTTCTTATAACGATGTTCTTAAGGTCATCCCGCACGTACAATGATCTTTTTAGCATGTTGAAAATGTGAATCGGACCATATTTACATGACGGCTTTGTTTTTATGTCAAACCAGGTTGGGGCGTAGACTTTTACAATGAATATGACAAGTTCTTTGAGGTTGTCTGAAGGATCTTCTGTGCCAACATATAGCCAAAGAATCCTGTTTGAACAAGTTAACCATCGGGAATGTGCCAATTTTCCTGGATCCTTGCTAGCTAAAGCGGGCAAAATTGAACCTCTAGAAATAGCTGAGCACATTTGATGCAAATATTTTTGACCTGTGCTTAAACAGTCGAATTCCACATCTGGAAGTTCTATATTTACTGCTTTAAAATTTACCACTTTGAAGCTTAGACACTTTTCAAGCATTTTTCCAATGCTTCCGGAAAAACTATTTGGGCCGGTGGTGGTTCCTTCGAGACTTGCAAAAAGATGATGAAGCGGTAGCTCATTTGCATGTAATAAACACACAAACCATTGTAAAGGACGACCGAAATGTTTTTCTAACAATACAATAACGCCTTTCTTATGTCCTGTATTTACAGCAGTGCCATCACACTACTAAAGACGTATGAAGTTCAAATTTTTTTTCCAGAAAGTCAATTATACTTCTTTCAATAGTAACTGCTTTTCCCGAATCAATTGAAAGATGTCCAATGTACTCTGAATCTGGCTCCGATATAAGTGAGATCAAAGGGCACGGTAGTGCCCAGCCAAGTTCTGGCACTACACCCTTTTTACAGGAACAAACTCTGGCGATTTTTGACCCCTCCCTATCTTCAGTATCAATGAAGTCAGAAACTTAAAACTCCGAATATTTGCTAAGGTAGTCAGGCACAGGCGCCTCACCAAATTTCAATTTTATAGCATAAGCGGTTCCTTAGATTTAGATATAAGGCCTCAAAAATCACAAAAACCTTGCAACAACTCGTTGATGGCTGATGGTTGGAACTGATGCTTTATTTCATATATTTTCGACGTCCCCAGAAACTATTTCAATTACCTCCTTGATTGAAGGGTCTTTTCCATTATTCAGTGTAATTAAGTCGTTTCTAATCCACAAATAATGTTTTATTATATCAAAATAAGTTGGCAGCATATAATAATTAAGTTTTTGTGGATCACCAAAAACAGGCGGCAACGGAGAGTAAAATCAAAGGTTCTTGATTTAAATTTAAATATTAGGTATAATTTTTTTAAAATTGAAGTCGTCTGCGCCACCTCAAGGTTTTTTTTTTGCTATTTTCGCTCCACCCTAGTGTTCAGACTGTGGAGCATACAAACCCAAACGGGCATACACTAATAATTGGAAATCCTTTTTACTTGTGATATATGTAGGTAGGTACTATAGGGCAAGTTCTGCATTTGGAAATTCCGTCTGTCTGTCTGTATGTCTGTACATTGATCTACAGCCAAAGCCACTGGAGCTATTTTCTTCAAACTCGGTACTTAAGGGTTTTTTGATTCCCTAGAGGGAAGATTGAATTTGTTTTTAGCTCTAAGACTAACGGTACCCCCCATACCCGTAATGCATAATCTTATTTATCTCGAAAACGGCTCTAAAGATTTTAACAAAAATAAAATGCACGACTGGTTCGCACGAACTTGCTCCTATGTAATAGACTAGGAATTTTAAAAACGAATGTTATAAGAGAAAAATGTTCATAAGGATTAAATTATTTTTTTAAATTCTCTTAGTAGTAAGAGACAAAAACAGAATGCTATATCAATATGAATTTATGCAAGAACAAAAATTATAAATCGTTGTAGTAGTTTCTTAAAAAAATAAGCTTTTATATACAAAATTTTTAATACATTTTTAAGAAAAAAATTTGGTACGCCAACTTTAAGTTTTTATTATTGTACGAATGAAAATTAAATTTCCAAACAAAAAAACGATTTTTTTTTAAATTCAAAAAATATTTTTTTTTCAAGTTTTGAAATGCAATGTCTTGCAATTTTTCTAGAAGCATCTCTATAAAAAAAATTTATTAAACTCCGTCATATCGATAATGAGTAATTCAAAATTCGAAAAAATGGTTTTATGGTAGGTACAAGCTGTAATACCTAATTTAAAATTTTTTTTATTAAAACATTTTTTAACATTTGTATGGCTGGTACCTTTATTTTTAGGTAAAATAATTTTTTTTCTCACATCTTGTAGGTTATATTGAGAAACTTTTATTTATCAAGTTTAAAAAAATCGATCGAAATATTGAGTTTTGAAATTTTTTTAAAAAATCCAACAAACATTTTTTGAAAATTTGAATACAAAATTGTATTCAAATTTTCGGGGAGCTTTTAAAAAAAAATGATTAAAATCGGTAGTACCGTATTTGAGAAAGTCAAAAACAAAAAAAAAAAAATGGTTCCATGGGGGGTAGCCTCAATAACTATTTTTCGGAAATTATTTTTTAATCATTACTTAGCTTTAACTAAAGGGTGGTTAAATTTTAAGGGCCGATGTTGAATGTGAACACACCTAAACGTCAAGTTTTTTTCTGCATTTCATTTGACATTTCTCAATTTCAGACTAAATCAATTTGAATCATGGAAAGATACACAATCGAGCAACAAGTTAAAGTTATTCAGGCTTATTATGAAAGTGGGCGTTCAAATCAAAATGCATATCGTGCACTGCGTGATTTGTTCGGTCAATTTAATCGTCCAAATGTGCGTACAGTCGGAAAAATCATGCAAAAATTTGAGCAAACCGGGTCACTAGGAGATGTGAAAACACCAGAGCATGCTCGTACAGCTCGTACTGCGGAAAATATTGCTGCTGTTCGTGATAGTGTGGCTGAAGAGCCGTCCACCTCAACTCGTCATCGTGCCCAACAATTGCACCTCTCACGTTTGTCGTTGATGAACATTATGCATAAAGACTTGCATTTACACGCTTACAAGGTGCAATTAACTCAAGAACTAAAGCCTCTTGACCATTTCAAGCGTCCGTCGTCAATGGTCAGAATGGTGGCAAGAAATGGCAACAGTGGATGATCAATTTTTGAAGAAAATCATCTTCAGTGATGAGGCACATTTTCACCTCAGTGGATTCGTCAATAAGCAGAATTGCCGCATTTGGGTGAATGATAATCCAAGAGTGATTGTCGAAAAACAAATGCACCCACAAAGAGTGAATTAATGAATGCGGTTTATGGGCTGGCGGCATCATCGGGCCGTATTTTTTCCAAAATGAGGCCGGTCAGGCAGTTAATGTGAATGGTGTTCGCTATCGTGAGATGATAACGAGCTTTTTATGGCCCGAATTGGAAGATATGGATGTGGACGATATGTGGTTTCAATAGGACGGTGTCACTTGCCACACAGCAAACGAAACAATGGCTCTTTTGCGCCACAAATTCAATGGCCGTGTTATCTCACGTGATTAGCTGCCATGTGATTTGACACCGTTGGACTTCTTTCTTTAGGGTTATTTGAAAGAAAAGGTGTACGTCGATAAGCCAGCAACAATTCAAGAGCTAAAGGATGAGCTAATTCGGCATATGCCTCAGCGTCATCGAAAATTTGGACCATCGGATGGAGGTGTGCCGCCGAGGTCGCGGCGGCCATTTGGCCGATATTTTGTTCCATACATAATTGAACCATACCAATATTATCATAATAAAAAGAAATGACAATAACTTCCAAAATCATGTGTGTTTTATTCAAAATCACTAATCGGCCCTTAAAATCTAACCACCCTTTAAATGAAATTTTCTTGTAGCATTTTTTTAGATCTTTCGATCAAAAATAGTTATAAAATTTCGAAAAAAATCGTATGGCAGGAACCGTTACTTTTGGTCTTAAGAGGGGGGGGGGGGAATTAAAAATGATATCTACCAAGTTTAAAGAAAATCGGCCAAGTCGTTTAGGCTGTTGTCGAACACATAGACAGACAGAATTGCGAGACACACTTTTTTAGTCTTCGCTATTATCGTAATGTCAACTTTGGTCAACATCTTGAGTTCGATTTTTTTCTGAATGCATAACTTGCCTTAGTACCTTTAAGTCGTAAGTAAAAATTAGGTGTGATACTATAGATGTGGAATATATTTTGGTAAAAAAAAATTTTGGAGCAAACCATAGAACCATTTTTTTTATTTTCGACTTTCTCATTAACGGCTCTAACGATTTTAACCAAAAATTTTCAGCAAAAGCCCCCTTAAGTTTAAAATAATATTGTAAGAATATTCGAACAAATATTTTTTGAGTTTAAAAAAAAAAAAAACAAGTTTTTTTTTTGAAAAATCAATATCTTTAAAACGTGTGAACGATTATTTTTTGAGATTATTTCTTAAAATCTATACTACTAAATATTTAAAACTGGCATTTCAATTTTTTTTCTCAAAAAATTTTAAAGAAATTTTTCATATAAGAAATTACTTTAATAACAAAGCAATTTTTAAACTTTGTTTGCATAAATTCATACTTTTCCGGAAATCAGACGGCAATTCCATGCATTTGAACGTTTTTATCTCATTAAATCCATATTTCATATTTATAAAATGTATTTTAAATTCCAAAGTACTTTTACATAAGAGCAAGTTCGTGCAATCCAGTCGTGCATTTTATTTTTTTTAGTTTTCAAAGAAAAATTTTGCGGATTTGCATTTGTGAATTTTTGGTGATTGTTTCATTTTTTTTATTTGCATAAAAACGAGATAATTATTAGTTCACATACAAATTTACTGACGAGTCAGTCACCGATAGAATCATCAAAGGTCAAAGAATACATTTAGTTAATTGCTCCGAGGAACCTGTGTAAGATGAGCTAAACTATTATTTATGCAAACAGAGTCTGCAAATGAATCACGAAGTAAGCACTTCCACCATGGGCAACCTACACCCGTCGTAATTATCAATGAAAGGTGAACAAATTCTTAGGTAGTATTTAAACATACAATTTTAACTAAATGTATTCAAGCCAAAAAAGTTAAAGTCACCAGCTTTCTGATGGTGATGACGTGACGGGACGGATTCCAATTTAAATAAAATGCACGACTGGATCGCACGAGCTTGCCCTTATGTAAAAGTACTTCGGAATTTAAAATACATTTTATAAATATAAAACATGGATTTATTGAGATAAAAATGTTGAAACGCATGGAATTACCGTCTGATTTCCGGAAAAATATGAATTTATGCAAAGTTAAAAAATCGTTTTATTATTAAAGAAATTATTTATATAACAAATTTCTTTAAAATTTTTCGAGAACAAAATTTGGGATCCCAATTTTAAGCATTTAGTAGATTAGATTTTAAAAAATAATTTAAAAAAATAATCATTCAGACGTTTTAAAGATATTGATTTTTCAAAAAAAGCTTTTTTTTTTATAATCTACCCGCGCTCAAGGGATTATGATTACCCTTTAAATGTTTCAACACAGCGCGGGCGTGAAGTTGATGAAGAGAAAGAAGGATAGGAAAGATGTGTGGCACGATGTTCTGAGACTGAAGGTTATTGTCTCAGATATGTTATCTCCAGGGATGGCGGCTGAACTAAAGCGGAGAAATGCCGTGTCTTATTTCTATGTCACTTATAATTCACATTATTTTATTCGTGTTCATCCTTGTTGGGCATACTAGTTTAACTCAATTACATGTTGTTAGTGTTATGCCTGAACAACATGCAACGAGTAAACTAGCAACCCATTGATGACAATTTTTTTAGCAGGTTTTTAATGGAATTAAAGCGACATAGACGACGGCAGGGATCGAACCTATGATCATGAGGTTGTTGACAGGCGAGCACACATACATCGCGCCACGGCGATTTTTTTAATTATATATATTTGTTGGGATTTTTCAAAAATCCCAACAAATAATTTTTCGAATATTTTTATATACAATATTATTTTAAACTTAAGGGGCTATTGCTGAAAATTTTTGGTTAAAATCGTTAGAGCAGTTAATGAGAAAGTCGAAAATAAAAAAAAATGGTTCTATGACCGTTAATAACATTTTTCCCCAAAATTTTTGTTTACCAAAATGTATTCCACATCTATAATATCACACCTAATTTTTCATCAAAATAGTTAGTGCCGTTTTCGAGATACATAAATAAGTATGGGGGGTACCGTTAGTTTTGGAGCTAAAAAAAAATTTCAATTTTCCTCTAGGGATGCACCGAAGACCGTTACGTACCGAGTTTGAAGAAAATAGGTCCAGTGGCTTACGTTTTAGATCGAAGTACAGACATACAGACATACAGACGGAATTATCGGACCCATTTTATTCGTCTTCGCTCTCATCAACGCTATATGTCAACTTTGATCAAAATCTCGAGTTCGATTTTTTTTCCAAATGCAGTACTTGCCCTATAGTATATATATATCGCAAGTAAGAATGTCTTAATACAAAAATTTATTATTTCATTTTGGACATAATGTATATACATAGGTCTTATAGTAGCTTAGACTCCCTAACGGATACACCATAGCGGCAAAGCCTAACGTCATGTACCTGGAAGTACACTTCAACGAGTTGCTAAGGTTTAACCTGCACTCAAGAATTGTTCTTAAAAAGGCAGACTGGGCCTTTAGCCGTTTGCACCCATTGCTGAAAAGAAGATCAGGTCTTAGCCAACCGACAAAGATATCTATTAATCTATAAGAAGCTTCTGCGACCAGTGATCAGCTATTCCTTCACAGTCTGGTTTTTCATCTCAAAGACAGCTATGAAGGAACTTCAACTATTTGAAAGGAAGATACAGAGGATCTGCACTGGACTCTACTACGACCGTCAACGACAGAAACACTACAGAAGCGAGCATCTCTACACAGAAGTGAACTTAATTCAACTGGACAAATATCTAGTTAATTGAACGAAAATCAGCACTGACAACCAGGAATGAACACCCTGATGACAATACAGTCAACCGACCTTTTAAATTTAATTTTTTTCGTCATGTAAATTTTATATAAAAATAATTAAACTTAAGTCACTGTATATAGTTAGGCCCCCTATGAGCCAACAAATGTAAATTTTCATACATATGTAGTATCTTATTAGTTGTAAGCCAAATTGTATATAGTATTGTTGTGAACAGAGCTTTATACTACTACAGCGCCATCTGTTGGAAAACTGCATATCTAATTTATGGAAGAAACAAAAAGCTCTTTTTCCAATGTCAAATGTATTTCCCCTTATTCCAAACATCTAGAACATTCCAAGACAAGAACTTTCGAGAACAACTAATTTGAGTATATAAGGGAGTGTTCACGGTGAGCGAGACACAGTTGATTTTGAATTGTGAAAGTGTGCAAAAGTATTGCTTATTGGATTGTGTTATTAAACAAGTGTGATTTAAATTGAATAAAAGTATTTGAGCCGATTATAAATTGAGATTTACTGTTTTGAATTGGAAAGTGTAAATAAAGAAGAAATACTAAAAAGAGTGATAAGTTTTATTTAACGAACCTAGCATTATATTATGTTCAATAAAACAAAATTGAAATTAAATTGACTTATAGTAGTTTAGGAGATTACTTATAGAAAAATGAACCTACGATGGTTTCGCTTACCAACCAAATCTAAAGCATTGTTAAAGGGATCCAAAAATGCCGCTAATTTACTTTTTAAATTTTGGTGTTTGCGTTCATTTTTCTTAGGATATGAGTACATCTTTTACAATCTCTATGACATTGTATACTAAATACAAAGTGAACTTTTTAAGCAAAGAGACCCATTTCTTGTAACAGATCCATGTGTCCTAAGAAAGGGGTTAGCGACGTCAGCTGACATTAGGAACAGACTTCTGGAATGCGAACCGTTCGAGTATCTTCCAAAACTGTATGAAAACGAATTAAGGATTTTGTATTGAGGTCGTATAGACCGTAAATGCTCTCTTTGTCACCAGGACCCCATAGAGTAGTGCGCCGGACTTTGTAAAAACCACTACAATTGGTCTGAGAAGAACCGAAAACCAGTGGTCTTCACTAAGAAGTTCAGATTTTGATTCGATGCGGATATGCAGAGTTGCTTACGGAATATGCTTGTCAGACAGTATAATTAAAGAGAAAAATCCGACTCCATCAACTTTAGTGGAGCTGAAAAGTACTTTTTTCAAAGAATGCGCTATAAGAAGTATTTTAAGGGAACGTATTTCTGTCCTTAGACCAAGAGGAAAGATTATTATTAGGTAATTGAATGAATGAATGAATATTGAGTGGAGGCTTGCACTGCGACCTAAAGATCTATTGTACCCTCATCCAGCGCTAGATGAGTTGCTAACCCTACAGCTTTTCCTCCAAGTACTCGTATATCTATTTGATGATTTGAATAACTTGAAGTACTTTCAGAGAGGATAAATCACTTTCTTCTGTCTAGTAGTCTCCAAGATACTTATTTCTTTGATGTATTAGTGCTTCGTATCCGCCTAGTATGTGCTCTGGCTTTTTGTCATGAGTATTGCAGAATCTGCATGTGGGTCTGTTTACCAGACCAAGAATACTCAAGTGTATTCCTTCGAGGAGTCCCGTTACTATTTGAAGATTATTCGTATTATTATATCGATTTAAACTGCTACAGTTCCTGAAGCGATCTTGGTTATAGTTCCCAAGAAGTAGTTTGGCCTGCCTTAGTCTTGGGAGTTCTATCCAGTTTTTGGATCTTCTGGAAAGTACTTACTCATCTTTTAAAGGTGTACTTGTATTTTTGTAATTCATCATTTTCCAAAAAAAAAAACTAACAAAAAAACAAAAAAGTTGAACTGTGTATTTGGAATAATTTTCTGTTATCTTAGCTTGGTCTAGTATTAAAGTTCGGGGTTTTAATCAAATCTTTTGCCATGATGTCTTTCGCTTTGGTTTTCTGAACATGCAGGTAGCGGCTGGAATAATTTGCTTCAAATTTCCTACAGAGTGTTTTTATTTAGCTCTTTATAAGACTTTTGTTTTATATTATTAATAAAGTTGGTTAAAGGTTGCCCCTTAACTCTTTTGTATGTATGATAAACGAAGAGCTTGAAGGAATTTTTTAATGGTCAGTAAACAACGGGTTGAGCCTTAACCCTACAAAATGTTTATGTTTAGTAATTTTCGAGAAGCTATTGGTGCAAATTTGTTAAACATTCAATAAATTACCAGCTCCTTCTTTAGTAAAATACTAATTACCTTTTATTAAAAACGGTACATCTGAATACTTCTAAATAATGACAGTTCGTGAAAATCAACAAAACAAACAAAACTAAATCTGGGGAACGGACCTAATAATTTGAAATGTCGGAAACTCAAAAGACAAAGCGACAACCTACAATTTATTTTGTTATTTTGTTTATTTGTGAAAACCTTTTTCGAAATGGTTTTTTTTATAATTTTCCCCACTGTGGACTGGACTATTCCATGTATTGCTCCTATAATATTAATTGGTATACATAGATATATCCTATGTGTTGCATTAGGAAGTAAACTTACCAGCATCAGCCTCATGGATAATTCTCCCAAAGAAGTGTATGTAATGTAAATAGCAGGTTCTTGAAATTCTGCTGATTCTTCAAACATTTATATCTTAATCTTTGTCTTCCGATTTCATATGGATTTAGCAAGTTACTAAAAGTTAAAGTAGCCATAGTTTGTGATTTTAACTTAAGTAAAATGTTAAGAGATAATAAGATGCTAAAATCGTTTAAAATTAGCAAAATCTTCTTTAACTACTAAAACGGGTTTAGCACCTAACTAAATTTTTTTTAAATTTTGGGCAATTAGATTTATGTTGTTTTCCATCAGTATACTCCTGAATTGGATTCACCCAGAATTAACAATCACTTCAAAAAACATATACATATATGGTATTAATTAGAAAACTTAAAGGGGGCGATCGTGTTAATTCGTGGCAAAAACTTATGGAGTTCTTTGATCTTTGTGGGCCGTTCAATAGCTTGTCCCTTTAAGTACGAGTACTAGAATGGTTCTTGCCAAGACCCTAGTCCTAAAAATATACAAAAATTGTGATTCTGCGAGCAAGATGAAGTTGAGAGTAGCATTCAACAGTACGATTCCCTATATTTTGGGCCTTAGAAAAAACGATATTGTCTCACATCTGCCTATGAACCTCCTCAATATGTCAATTGAAAACTTCATAACGCTTTTTACTTGCGACTTATAGGTACTATAAGGCAAGTTATGCATTCGTAAAAAAAATCGAACTCGAGATTTTGATCAAAGTTGACATTACGATGATAGCGAAGACTGAAAAAGTAGGTCTCGCAATTCTGTCTGTCTGTCTGTCTGTCTGTCTGTCTGTCTGTTCGACTACAGGCTAAACGGCTCGGCCGATTTTCTTTAAACTTGGTAGATATCATTTTTAATTTTTCCCCCCCACACGTTTTTTTCTTTTTTTTTTTAAGACCAAAAATAACGGTACCCCCCATACGAATTTTTTTCGAAATTTTATAAACATTTTTTTTTTCTCAAAAACTGTTCGACAGATTTTAAAAATAAAAATACAGAAAAATTTCATTTAATTAAATCTAGGTATTGGTTGAAAAAATTTTTCCGAAAAATGGTTATTGAGGGTACCCCCCATGGAACCATTTTTTTTGTTTTTGATTTTCTCAAAAACTGTTTAACCGATTTTGATAATTTTTTTTTTGCTAAAGCTCCCCAAAATAATAAATAGAATTGTGTACTCAAATTTTCAAAAAAAAAAAATTTTGGATTTTAAAAAAAAACTTCAAAATTTTTTTTTCAAAACTCAATACATATTTCGAAAACCCCATGCTAGATTTTTTTTAAACTTGATAAATAAAAGTTTCTTAATACAATCTACAAAATGTGAGAAAAAAATTTTATTTTACCTAAAAATAAAGGTACTTACCATACAAATGCTAAAAAATTTAAAAAAATGGTTTTCAAAAATCGTATTTTTCTCGAAAACGGCACCTAGAATTTTGATAAAAAATTTTTTCTTTCAATTAATTTTTACGATCTTTAATTTAATAAAAAAATGAAATTAAGATATTACAGCTTGTACCTACCATAGAACCATTTTTTTCGAATTTTGAATTTCTCATTATCCACATAACGGATCTTAATGAAAATTTTTATAGAGAAGCTTTTAAAAAGTCTAAAACACATTGCATTGCAAAACTTTAAAATAAATATTTTTTGAATTTTTGAAAAAACAAAATCGATTTTTTCTTTTTTTGAAAATTCGATATCTCCGAAACGGGTCAATATTTCTTTTCGTAAAATTAATTTTTATTCGAACAATAATAAAAACTTTAAATTGGCGTATCTAAATTTTTTCTTAAAAAGCTTTTAAAAAGTTTGTATATAAAAGTTTTTTTTTAAGAAACCACTACAACGACTTATAATTTTTGTTCTTGCATAAATTCATAGTTGGATAGCATTCTGTTTTTTTCTCTTACTACTAAAAGAATTTAAAAATTAATTTTATCCTTATGAACAGTTTTCTCTAACAACATTCGTTTTTAAAATTCCTAGTCGATTACATAGGAGCAAGTTCGTGCGACCCAGTCGTGCATTTTATTTTTTACTGTTCTGCCAAAATATTATACGAAATACCTCTTCGATTTCTATCATCAAGCATATCAAATCATTAAGTACTAACGCGATTATCATGTCTTGCTTCTGAGAAACAATTTTGTATAGGTACAATCCGTCTTTGGAATTCACTGCCACTACTACAAATTCAAGCACAAAAGTTTAAAAAAAATGTAAACTTTTATTTCTTAATCAAAACAACTTAATTCTTTTTATCTTTTATTTTTCTTTTTTATCTTTATAATCTTTCAACATCATTCGACTTTTTATCTTTCATTTTTCTTCTTCACTTGATAATGTTCAAATTCTTCTTCTTTTTATTTCTTTTGAATTATTAGATTTATAAAACATAAACAATATACCATCATAAACTATCACTAGCTTATAAGAATTATCTTACTGTGTTAGTATTAGACTATTTACTAATGGTGTTCGGTGATTTCTTAGAGGAGAAATTAAAATTGTGTTTAACTCCAAAACTAACGGTATCTGCCATACATCCGTTATGAAAAATATTATATATCTCGAAAACAGCTCGGAAGATTGTGATATAAAAAATCATATGTAATATTGTAGGCATGGTCTTTATTTTGGTCAAACAAAATTTAACAAAAATGCTTTAAAGGTACCTGTCATAGAACGGTTTTTTTATTTTCGACTTTCTCATTAAACCGATTTCGATCAAAATTAAAATCATATTGTATATACAAATTTTCGAACCAAATATTTCTTTAAATTATTTCCTTTGATGTATGTTATTAAATATTTAATATTGTCAACCAATCACCAATTTCATAGATACAAATTTAATTTAGTAATAAAACTCTTCTAACGTTTTTTTTTTAACTTTAGAAATAAGATGACATTTTAGCTATTTTAGCAATTGTTTTAGAATCGCATACACACGAATAATTTTCTTTTGAATTCCAATGTAATTGTGTATTTTAATTTAATTTAATTTTATTTTATTCATACAAATGTAAAATGTATGCGAATTTAGTTTTAAGAACGTCAGGAAAGGCATTACCTACATTCCGTAACTTTCTAGGTAGTGTACACATGTAAGTTGAGTTCTTTAAAATATTATTCTAGTAAAAAAGGGTTAATTGAAAACAAATTTTTTTATTACAAGAAGGTACGAGTATATATATTTTTTTTTTCATTTTGTAAGAAGGTAGAAAAATGAAGGTTTATAAAATAGAATTAATGAAGTTAACTACCTTTGGGCATAGGTATACGATGTGTAGCACAAAAGTGGAATAACCTCTCAATTTTCTCCCCGATGTTTATACCTATACTTTTCATTCTAATATTGAATTATGGGGGTGTTAGTTAGCAGTGTTACAGCACACAAAATTATTTATGAATGACTCCAAATAAAAAAAAAATCCTTTGGAAAATAACCGAATCTTTTTAAGCGTAAATGACTTAAAAAAGAAGCGATTTTAAATATTATTATTTAAGCGTTCAGAAATAATATAAACATACAGACTGGGCCATCTGGTGGTTTCTCACTCATTATTCCCCGTCGTCGTACGGTGCGCACGCACAGACTAGAATGTAGCTGCTCGAAAACGGCTTAATATTTTTCTTGGAAATTTAATTCCCATTCGTATAATAATAAAAACTTAAAGTTGGAGTACCAAAATTTTATCTTAAAAAATATTTTAAAAATTTTGTTTATAAAAGCTTATTTTTTCAACGACTTATAATTTTTGTTCTTGCATAAATTCATATTTGTATAGCATTTTGTTCTTATATCTTATAATTTAAAAAAATCATTTTATCCTTATGAACAATTTTCTTTAATAACGTTCGTTTTTAAAATTCCTAGTCTATTACATAGGAGCAAGTTCGTGCGACCCAGTCCATTTTATATTTTACTGAAATTGCAGAAATGGATTTGGACGACCTCTGGTTCATGCAGGATGGCGCGGCAGCTACAATCGATCTTTTGAGCACCAAATTCCCAAATCGTGTTATCAGCCATCTTGGCCGCCTCTGCGCTGCGATTTGACCCCTTTGGGCTTTTTTTTTGTGGGGAATCGTGAAGAACGCCAATAATCCGGAAACGATTCAAGCACTTAAGACTTAAGGCGAATATCATCCAAGCAATCCATGAGCTACAGCCCGAAACCATCACGAACGTCTTGGAAACTTGGAAATTTTGAATTCCAATATTCTCGGTGGATTCTCCAAAAAATTCTTTTATTCGAAACTTGTCCAACAAGGTAACAAAAAAAAATAAGACACTAGCTGACCCGAAAACAATGAACGATCACCAAAAAGTTTAAATTTAAATTTCGAATGTCAATTAAATATCAAAATTTAGAGCGATAATCTTGTTTCGTTTACGTGCTGTGGTTGTTCTATTATGTATCAACACACAAGAATATTAAATATATTTAAATAAAACTATTATTTTTATTTTTGATTATATATTTTTGGTTTTTATAATGTTGATTGTTCGAAGTTTTAAAAAATAATGATAATTTGAAAAGTAATGAAAAAATAATAAACGTTAATGTAAGCTTATTTAAATGAAAGTATTTTTAAGTTAAGTGTTTTGATATACAGTGACTGTGGTCGCCACACTATTCTCCCCTTAAGAGGTTTCAATAAGAAACTTATAACTTGAAATTAACTTGTTTTGGCTTTCTTGAATAGGTCCGTTGTGGCTTATCCATCGATGAGCCCCACATATGGGCAGGTAATTGTTGAGTTGCATTTTCATCAGAAATTGTTTCAGGAATGTCAACATCATTCTTGGTTGCATAAGCTGGTTTCAATCTACTGACAGAAATATTTTTTTCATGACCGTTTATGTCGAGTTTGTAAACAATGTCAGATACTCTTTCTAAAATTTTGTATGGACCCATGTATGGTTGTTCTAGTGGCGCCTTAACATGATCACATCGAAGAAAAACATGTGTGCATGTATTTAAATTCTTCAATACGAAAATTTTGCTTTTTGTATGATGAGCAGTTGGAGTAGGTCTCAATCCATGCATAAATTCTCTGTGCTTTTCAACAAATATTTGTGGATTTCCGGGAACATCAAAACTTGCCAGAAACTCACCAGGAATTCTTAGATTTGTTCCGTATAACATCTCTGCTGGTGTCGATTGAATATCTTCCTTAAAACTGGTGCGAAGTCCAAGAAGAACTGTTGAAAGAATATCTGGCCAAGGTTTAGGTGAACACATTAAAGCAGCTTTAAGAGTTCTATGCCACCTTTCGACTATCCCATTTGCTTGAGGATGATATGGCGTGGTCCTGTTTTTGTGAGCTCCAACTAGACTTGCCAGTGCCGAAAACAATCCGGACTCAAATTGAGATCCTTGATCCGAAGTAATTGTTGTTGGTGTTCCATAGTGTGCAACCCAGTTGTCCCAGAAAGCTGTCACAATTGTCTCAGCACTAATGTCTTTAAGAGGAACTGCTACTGGCCATTTGGAGAAACGATCGATGATTGTCAGACAATATTTAAATCCTTTATAATCAGGTAACATGATAATGTCTAGATGAATGTGGTCAAATCTGTTGTCAGGAATTTTGATATGCTCTGCTCGCAATTTGTTGTGTCTTTGGACTTTTGGCAGGTTAAACACTCTCGAGACCATTTTAAAGCATCTTTTCTTATGCCAGGCCAGGTGAATTTTTCTCTAAGGCATTTTGAAGTACATCTACCGCTGGGATGAGAAAGACTGAACGATGTTAAAAGCTGTAATTCTAAGTGATTTTGGTATGTATGGCCGAATGGTTCCTGTTGATACATCACAGTAAATTTTGACATCATTTTCAAAAGTAATTTCTTGAATTTTAAGCAACCTCGAATTTTGAATCATTTCCTTCAACTCTTCATCATCTGCTTGTTCTTGTTGAATAGTTTCTGGGTCCAGGGCTGTTGGCATACTGATTGTATTAATGCGAGATAATGCATCTGCCACGAAGTTTTCTTCTCCCTTCACATAAACAATTTGGGTTGAAAATTGAGAAATGAAATCAAGTTGTCTCAGTTGTCGGTCGGAAGCTTTTTCTAATTTTTGGCTGAATGCTCTTGTCAGTGGTTTGTGGTCGGTTTTGATGACAAAATCACGAATTTCTAATAAATGTTTGAAGTACTTGAGTCCAGCGAAAATAGCAAGAAGTTCACGGTCGTAGGTACTATACCTTTTTTCCGAGTCCGAAAGTTTCCTTGAGAAAAATCAAATTGGTTTCCACATATCATCTTCAAATTGCTCAAGAGATGCACCTATTGCAACATTAGATGCATCAGTTGTAAGAGTGATTGGCGCTGTTGGTGATGGAAATGCCATTAATGTTACTTCGGCAAGGATGCGTTTACATTCATCAAATGCTGTGTTGGCTTCTTGTATCCATTCGATTTTAGTTTTGTCGTTCTTTTTAGAATCCTTCAAGTAATTATTCAGTGGTATCATTATGCTTGCTGCATTTGGTATACTTCTCCTATAATAATTGATCATACCCAAAAATCTGCGGAGTTCCATGACTGTTTGAGGTTGCGGGTGGTTAAGGATTTGTTGAAGACGTTCTTTTATAGGTTCAAATCCAGACTCTTTTATGCTGTAGCCTAAGAAACCGACTTCTTTTTTGCCAAACTTGCACTTGCTAACGTTGATGGATAAAGCATTTCTCTTCAATCGGTCGAAAACTTGCCGTAAATGATTTTGGTGTTCTTCTTCGTTAGTAGACATGACATGATGACATTTTACATCTATGTAGACAAACACAAAATTTAGATCACGAAAAATTGAGTCGACATATCTCTGGAACGTTTGACTTGCATTTCGCAAACCAAATGGCATGACAAGGTACTCGTATAACCCCCATGGAGTAATGATTGCGGTTTTTTTTTATATCTTCCTCATTCATTGGTATTTGATGATACGCTTTTTCTAGATCAATGGTGGAAAATATTGACTTACCATGTAGAAGTGGAAACACATCCGTTATCATTGGAGGAGGATATTTGTCAGGAACAGTTGCCGCATTTAGCTTTCTATAGTCCCCACAAAGTCGCCAGGAACCATTTTTTTCCGTACCATGTGGATTGGGCTGGAATAAGGACTACTTGATGGTCTGATTACTCCTCGATCTAGTAGGTCCATTATTTCTTCTTTTCCTACTTTTGCTTTTTCGCCGGCTAATTTGCGGCACTTTTCAGCAATTGGTGGTCCAGAGTTAGTGATGTGATGGGAATAATCGGCGTTAATTTTCTTTGTATTAATTGTTAAAGGCTTCGTTATTTCAACATATTGTTCCAATAACGCTGAGTATGGCATAGTGGAATTGATTGTCGAAATGCTATATGTTGAGGTTTCATACATGCCTCCGTTTTTAGTAATTTTGGTTGTTGCATCAATAAGGCGTTGGTTCTTCAAGTCAATCAAAAGCTCGTAATTAGTGAGAAAATCGGCCCCGATTATAGCAGAATGTACATCCGCAATGATGAAGGGCCATTTAAAAGCTCGACGAAGTCCTAATGAAACTGTGATGATTTCAGATCCAAACGTTTTGATTTCGGTTTGATTTGCAGCAAAAAGTTTTAAATCAGTCACATCTAATGGCTTCTGCGCATTGGATTTTGGAATGACCGAAACTGCTGATCCAGGGTCAATGAGATATTTTGTATTTGTTAATTTGTCGAAGATATTTAGACGGCTTTCCTTGATTTGGATAGGGCTGGTTTTGGAATCGATATTGATATTACTGTCGTCAACCGATTCGACTGGCGACAGCATCTTCAGTTTTCCGAATCTTTGATATTGTCCGGCTTCCAGGAACATGGTTTACTGCATTTGAAAGAGTTGGTTCCAAACCTCCTGTGAAAATAGCATACATATATTATTTGGATTGCTAATATTATCGTTGGTGTTATGTTTTGAGTTTGATCTTTCTCTGTTGAACGGGATGAGTTACGGGATCTTGATCTGGAAAAACGGATGTCCTTTTGAATTCTGTCGACCTTTTCTGTCAAATCTTGAATAGCCTTGCTCATTATTTCGATTTCCTTATTGAAGTTGGTTGAAACTGCTTGGATATTTGGATTATCTGGTCTTGGTTGGTCTGAAATTGTATAGACTGATGAATTTTCATTAATGCTGAAGATTTTATCAGCCATTTCAGCCAAATCATCTAGGCTGGTCGTCTCTGGTAAAATTGTCAGCAAAACTCTACATTGATGCGGAATTTGTTCGAAGAAAAATGTCCTTAAAAGAGTTGTGTTGCATTGGTTTGAAGCAAGACTTTTAATGTGGGCAAGAATTTCACTTGGCTTTTTACCTATTACATCTTCACCACGAAAGAGACGTCTGAGTTTTGTTTCAACAGTTTCAGCGTAGCTCTTGATTAGTCTGTATTCAAATTCCTCATATTTCTTCTTGATGTTAGTGTCTAGTGCCAAATCTGCTACCATCTTCAAAACGTCACCCTCCATGTTGACTAATATTTGCGAAAACTTTTGTTCATCGTCTTCAATGTTAGCTAATTTGAATGCTGCTGCAACCTGGGTTAACCAAATTTGCGGCTGAGATTTGTCAAAATATGGCAATTTGACATGAACATTGGGATGTTTGAAAACATCTTGATCATTATGGAATTTCTGTTGGTTTATTAGTTTTAAACGCGAAATTTCTTCTTGAAGTTGGTTGACCTGGGAATTGTTTTCATCATCCGGGTTTTGTTTGTCTTTTTCCAAAATGGTCTTGATAAATTTTGATATATTGTTGTATTGGTCATCAATGGAATCTCGCTCTGTGTCTGCACCTTGATACAATTCTGAATTTTCACTGAGCTCAATTTGTTTTGCATCGATTTGATCTTGTATTTCGTTGAATTGCCTATAAAGATTATCAAGTGAATTTAATTTGGACTTGGCTTGGAGAGCAGTTCTATTTTGAATGTTTAAATAATTGGAAATTTTTGTAATTAATCCTTTTATTGAGGTTCTGCGTTGTATAAGCTTCTGAAGATCATCTGCCATAATTTTAAAACTCTTCTTTTATGTTCTCAGGCTAGATAGATGCAATTTCAATTTTTTTTTTTTTTTTGAAAATTTGTGATTTATCGTTTGATCAATCACGTCGTGGTCACCAATTTTGTGGTTGTTCTATTATGTATCAACACACAAGAATATTAAATATATTTAAATAAAACTTATTTTTATTTTTGATTATATATTTTTGGTTTTTGTAATGTTGATTGTTCGAAGTTTTAAAAAATAATGATAATTTGAAAAGTAATGAAAAAATAATAAACGTTAATGTAAGCTTATTTAAATGAAAGTATTTTTAAGTTAAGTGTTTTGATATACAGTGACTGTGGTCGCCACAGTGCGGGCGAAATAGCGCCCTCTTGAATTTGTTTTGCGTAATATTTCCCATTCTCCTGATAACTTTTTTTATGGTCATAAACAACACAAAAAAAGAATGATGCATCATCGTTTGAATCGTGGCTTATGATCTTAGAAAAAAGCAAATTTTTTCGACTGCCAAATTTGCATGCATTGAATGTATGTAAGTTGAACTAATGTCCAAGCATGGCTCAATCCCACGGTATGTACATCGAAACATCTCCAAATTGTGAGGGTAGGTTGGTAATTTTTCATTTGTTACTCACAATTTAAAAGGTTATGACAACTTGACCCCCAATATTTAGTTAGTAATAATAAAATCAAAATTTTCCCTTATAATTGGGAGTTGTTTCGATAATTTGAAAATTATTTTTAAATATGGCGGGACATTTTTATTATTATCACTGGAATTTGTATATGCAGTAAGTCATGAAAAAAAAGTTAAAAAAATCGTCAATAACGAAAGATTGACTTGATGGGCTACGTTTTTATAATAAGCTGATCTTAATTCTACCACTGATAACTATATCTATAAATGTGACCAAAATATTGCCATGCAAAATATTTTCAACCAAAGAAACTTTATGATTCACAAAGGGATGAAGGCCATCTATGTATACTTTGTCTCTACTACACAACTGTATCCATGTGAAAATACCACACTCTCTATACAAAATATATAATTAGATCGATTGTAATTAATGAATTATAATTAATGAATAGTTCACTTTCAACAGTTAAAATGGCCAAATCGAATCACGTGGGTATGGTAAATCATTTTGACTATAGTCACGTGAAATTGCTGTCGGGGATATACTTATTGACTCATTGTCCAGAAAATAAAAGACAATATTACCTCTCGTTTAGTGCTCAACAAAATTAGATAATTATTAAGGAATGGCTGGAAGAGTCGATGCAGACAAAGAAGTTTTCACATTTTCCGCCTTTTCAAATTGAAAAGGAAACTTGAGAGCGTTCTTCTCGAAAGATTATCACCCATGTTGCGATTGTTACTTGATTTCAATGATGAATGAAAATGTTTTCTGATAAAATTATTAATCAATATGACGTTATGAAGTAGGACAACACTGGAGTACTGTGAGCAAGGGTGAATCTAGTTTTTGAGTAAGAGAGAGTTTTACCTACAGTATTTGTAAGAGTAAGAGGTAAAGTTAAATTCATGGATGAAGATTGTTGTTTTTCTGAAAGTCTTCTCTCTATCTCTTAGGAAATGAATGACGCAAAATTTTAAACATCCTATTATTAAGGTATTAGTATGATACTGCTTAACAATTTTCTAACTTTATAGTAGTTTACTAACTCATTCTTAATTAGTATCGTAATAAAAGAATTTTCTTAATAAATTGCTCTGAACACACCTAAAACAATGACAGTTCGTGTAAAAAAGTAGGTACACGAACCTTTTTTGATGTTTGCAAATGTCAAAGAGTCATATGAAGCTAGCACGATACTAAAAATATAAAGTAGGTATTCGATGATTTTAACTTTAATAAAAGGGTAGAGAAAGTATGATGCTATATTCGATTAAAATTTGCAAATTCATTGTTTTAATCTAGTATCATATACTAAAACAGCTTTAGCATCGTACTAATTGAATTAAAATTTTGCGCCATTGTTTTTAAATTACAAGATCTATTTTTGTCTTCAGTTGGTCGAAAGTATGAATAACGTTAATTGATATATTTTTATAGAAAGGAAAGAATGATTCGTGAAGTTTTTAGGATTCCTGTAGTATTTGACCATTCATCAGTTGCTCGCAAAAGGTTCTGTTACCTGTAAACTACTACTAATACTACTACGAAACGTTTCGAAGGTTAACTGTTTTCGAAAAATTATTCTAGTGCAGTTTATTAACATGTTATAATAATGCCAATTTTGTATAAACTTCAACAGAGACCATTAATATTCTTTTAATATTTCTTTACAAAATTTAAAAATAAGTTATAACGTGATAGATTACGTGATGAAAAAAAAAAACTACAAAATACGATTTTACCTAAATTAAATTTGAACAAAAGGATCTAGATAAGTTTTGTGTGTCTTAAATTCCATAATTCGAAAAGAAGACATCAAATAATTTCAGACCTAATACAGATATTAAAACACGATGATAGTGAATATGAACAATGTTTTTTGACTTATGTCTTACTCTTATGTCTTACTCTTTAATTCAACCAAATTTCATAAAGTAATCCAATAAAGTGATTTTGTTTAATAGGTCCTTCGGTCAGTTCGTTTGTATGTGCGTCTAGGTGGACATCGATCTAGAGACAATGTACATAATTAAATGCACGCATTCACTATCAATTTAATAAAGAGCATTTTTATGTTATTCGCTAGCGGATAGATTTTAATTTTTGGCTTACCTCATCTAGCAACCTCATCTACAACTGATGTTTTGTTTTTTTTTTTAAGTTACTGCAACTTCGTGCCTGTAATATTTCATACAATTTCAATAAATCTGTGTTCCAGTATTTTTCCAACAAATCGGATAAAGAAAACATGATTTTTTTTGTTTTTTTTTTAGGCATTCGCTTCAATAGGGTTAATCCAGTATAAATTATTAATTGTTAAAATTTTATTCGATTTGCAGATACTTTTATGAAGTTAAAATATTGGATTACAAAATTTAAAAACAAAAAATATAAAAAAATACCCAAGAAATTCCTGACCTAGCCATCTGTTCATGGTTATATCTTCTCCTCCACTCCCCGTCTATGCAGACGGGACCAAAGATCACACAGAGAATTTTCCTCTCTATCCTAAAGTGTTTTCATCCACTTTGGACAAGGTCCATGTCTCTGCACAACAAACAAAGACCGGGGTGATGAATTTTTTAAAGAGGAACACTTTTTAGTTGCTCGGGGGAGGACTTTGCTACTCAATTGACTTCTTGGTCCAAAGAAGCAGCGATTGGCAAGAGTTATTTTCCATTCGATTTCAGCGGTAGTGTTTTTGTCTGAATTAATAGCCTAGGTATATATAGTCCTTAACTACCACAAAAAAATAGCTGCATATGGTGACGTTTTGCCAAAGACGTCGGTGTTGTGTGTCCTTTCTTGATGACAGTATATACTTGGTCTTGCACTCATCCATCTTCTTCGCTCCCGTCTCAACGCTGACAATACGCCACGCTATGTTCTCCCAATTATGTCAATGTCGTTGGCATATCCGAGTTATTGGACGGATTTTTGAAAGATTGTGCTTTTGCGTTGACGCGTGAGTTTTGCACTATTCTTTCAAGAAAGTGGGATATTTTTATACTTTGTTGGAGCAGCGTGCGTTCTCCATCGTAATCCTGCACAAACGGACAAGTTTGTCAGGGATGCCAAAAGTAGATATTGCTCTAAACTGTTCTTCCCCATAGATGCTATCGTAGGCGGCTTTGAAATCGATGAAAAGGTGGTAGGTGCCGATTTGAAGTTCCAAGATCTGCCGTAATGTGAATATTTGATCGATTATGCTTTAAAGCCGGACGTAAATATATCGACCTATCAGGTTGTTGAGGAAAGGCTTGAGGCACTCACATAATACGGCAAAAAAGGATCTTGTGTGCGATCTTCGGGCAGACAATGCTGAGGTTCCATTCATCGGGTATGCTTTCTTCCGACTATATTTTGCAGATAAACTGAAGTTCTGCAGCGCCAGCGGCTTTTCTTGAACTTAATATTCGGGTGGGTGGTATTGTTGATCTGCGTCGCCTTAGTCGAATGGTATTATCTCTAATGCAGTGGAATTCTTTTCTGCATCGCCGTTATTAAGTTTGGAAAAATGGTCTTTAAACATTTTCTCAGCATGGACATCGGATCAGTCTGAATCCGTTATCGAAGGTAGTTTAGTGCAGGCTGTATCTTTGAACCGTTTTTTTCTCTTCCCTGTGCGTGTCATCACATATCTTGTATGGCGGTAATATCAGCTTTGTAGAAGCTGAGGACTTCTGCACGTGGTCTATTAAGGGACCTAACATTCCACGTACAGATCCGAAGTTCGTTGTCCTTATATCTTTGTTATGTTTCGTTATCAGTGAATCCATCCGTATCCGTAGCTTGCTATGCAGATAGGGTTTTAATTCCTTTAGAATAATGTTTTTAGTTGTTTGTTGTTTTCTGCCGCATGCTCAAAATGGGGGTGGAAAATCTTGGGTATAAATATGCTAGAACTCATCTGTCAGCAGGGTCGGAGGGGACCTTTATAATTTTCAGCCAGGACAGAATGGCAAAGTGAGAAGCACTTGTTATGACAAGCGATACAGGGGCTCTAGTTTGTAAAACGATTATCGTTGAAATTACTTCGTTATCGTTGAAAGCGATTATTTTCAACGAGAATCGTTTAATTTTAACGATACTCGTCAGTTCTAACGACTGACATATACAAACATACCTATCGTTTAACTTTCGTTTTATCGTTTCTTGATTTATAATTTTTTTTCATATATTTATGTCGGTTGCGCTTCAAAAAAAAATGTTTTTTTCGGTTAAGCTTGGCAACATCTTTTGTATGCCTTTTTCGTTTTACTTAATCGCTCTTTGTCGTGACTATCGTATTCCTCAGTATCGTTGACTTGCCGCTCGTTTCGTAATACAAAATAGGGCCCCAGGATGGCGGCGACTCGGAATCGAACCCATACTCCGAGAATGATAGTCTGATGCACTAACCATTATGCCAAGGGAAAGATGTAGATAAAAAAAAATAACAAGCAACATATGAATGAAAAGCTTTTGTTATTATTTTTTAAAGATTTTAGAATTTCATCAAAACCGGGAGATGCGAGTACGTACGTCACTTAATCCTGTTCATATTATATTTTCCAATAAACGTTTTGAAACTTTCGAAAAGCCTTAAAAGTTAGCAAATAGATATACCCAACATAGATATGTGTATATCAACATATACTCGAAGCAGGAACTTATCTGTGCTTAATAAAAGCTTAATGCTT
This sequence comes from Philhelius festivus, assembly GCA_963931855.1. NCBI lineage: Eukaryota > Metazoa > Arthropoda > Insecta > Diptera > Syrphidae > Philhelius > Philhelius festivus. The sequence continues at coordinate 139,732,098 of OZ007556.1, read as the reverse complement.
TTTATCGTGATTTTATTATTTAACTGTTATACAATTCATAAAGCGTTTTTAAGTTTTCCCAATGAATTCATTTCTACATTATTATTTTTAAAAGCTTTTCAAATAAAGCAAAGTTAAGATAGACGTAAGTACCATAAATTCTGATTATATTTTCCTTTTATAGCATACATATTGTAGCTATGTGTTTGTGATTGCTCTGTGGAAATTGGTTTAGTGAAGAAAGTTGTTCCGAAGCGGTTGTTTCGATCATAGTATAGCATTCTCAAATAGATTTCACCCAAACACATTTAAACTATGTGAAAATCTGTTTAAATCATTAACAAATCAATTTAAACTTTTAATAATTCGATTTAACCAAACACACAAATTTAATGTTATTTTCCGAATGGTATATTAAAGTATTTACAATTATGCAATAGAACGGATCCAGTTCGAGAATTAGAGCAAGTGTGCCAGAAAATTCAACAGCAGAATTCAATTTCCTAAGAATAAAGATACTCGTTAGTATAGCTTGGTGTGTAAAATTATTGAAATCGTTGTCTTCTTGCTAAGCTTGGGCTAGTGAATATCCCGATAAAACTTCTCTTTTTAATCTTTTGTTTTCCGAAAATACGGTATTCTTAAATCCCAGTTTCTTCTTTTTATTTCTTTCCCAAAGCTACTTTCAATTTTTCTTGCGTTTTACGACACATAAATAGCGTTACTTTTAAACACAAAAACTGTTTTTAATTATTAACTTCCCATAGGGAGTTATTGTAATCGGTCCAATTTGTCAAATTGGAGTTTTTGAAATTTCTCGACGTTTCAAGTCCCTAGAGGCTATATCAATTATTTTTAGAGAGATGTCTGTGTGTGTGTGTACGTACGTTAGTACGTTCGTACGTGCGTACGTTCGTACGTCCGTACGTTCTGGTACCATTTTTCGTCGTCGATATCTCAAGAACGAGTAAAGATATCGACTTCAAATAAATTTCGTTTAATAGATAATAACTTCGAAAGAGGCTGAAAGGGCGTTTATTAAAATTCAGTTAGTAGTTTTTTCACTATAACGGTTTAAAAAAAAAGTAAAAATTTTGGTTAGTTTCAAATATCTCACGAAAAAATAATGCTATTGATTTGAAATAAAATTTAATATACTCATTATAAGGTCATACAGATTTGGTATGAATTTGGAAAAAAATGAACATACCGTTATTTTTTTAAATAAAAAAAAACTGAAAAAAAAATTTCATAACCTAAATATTCTAAGAACGGTAAACAATTTGAAACTCAAAATAATTTTATTTTACGAAAAATAATGTGTTTGACAACTGGTGAAAATTTCAAAAAAAAATCAGTTTACAGTTTTTTTTACAAGAAATAAAAAACTATGTATATAAAATTTTATTGAAAATTGGTAAAAATTGTTTTTCGACTCAAATTTCTCGAGAACTACTCGTAGTACTCGTAGTGATATTGACTTCTAATTTACGAGTAGTTTATTTTATACATAGTATAATTTTGTACAATTGGTAAAATGTTGACAAATATCGAATTAATAGTTTTTTTTTAAATAAAAATTCTAGTGAAAACTAGTTAAAATTGTATTTCAAGTCGAATTTCTTGGGAATGAACACCGATAGTGCCTTCTAAAATATGTTGTTTTATACATCGATACCTTCCCGTAAGAATGTATACTAAGCGACATTTCTAAAATTGTTCAGGAAACGAAAAAAAAAACGAAGAAAGTCCTAGTTGAATCATAGTGTGGTAAGAGACAATTTTGGTTAAACTAAGTGACATCTAACAAAATTTTTTGTTGCTCACGACAATGAGATCTTTATTAATGTCGCTTAGCATAATTTTTTTGGCGAATAATACAAATTTCAGGGGGCAACATTATTTTAATGAGAAAACATGGCAGTTGATAATTTTTTTTATTTGTACTCTAGTTTCCTTTTCATGCATAATAGGTTGGCAAAACCCAGGCCAAAACGTGGCCCTTAACATATAGTATATTTCCTCATCAAAAAGTCATTTTCGAAAAAAGTGTCGGTTAGTACGTTCTTACGGGAAGGTATCGACATAAAACAATTACTAACATATGGTTAAATTTTGACAAGTATCGAATTGACAGTTTTAACAAACAGCAACTTATACATCAACAATCTCAATTTCAAATCTCTTTAAATAATTAAAATGCTTTTCAATCTTAAAATAATGTTTGTTTGAATTTTAAAGCTAAAGTTTGTTTCGCTGAAAATTTGGTTATTTGAAAAAAAACTAAATATAAAGTTTTCAAGACCACAAATGGGAAGTTATCAGTGTGGGTCGCACCCAGCCCCAAATTTAAATACATTTGTAAAATTATTTGTGAAAAAAAATGTAGGGTTTTTCACTTATTCTGACAAAGGTTTCCCTTGTAAAATTATAATTTTTCTTTTCGCAATTAAATCGTGAGTAGTTATTGAATTTAGAAGAGGGGCAAATTCCTAAACGCATATCTTGCGCAAATTCTGCTAAGCAAACAGTTCCTAAATGCAAAAACAAAAATCTCTGCTAAGCAGAGTGTCCCAAAATGCAATCGATGCTACGTTCTTGCGCAAATGCAGAGGCATTTGTGCAAATGTCAAACATTTCTTGCGCAATTCTCTTACTGATTAGCGTTCACTGATTTTCTTTATCTGCTTTGCAAGTGTTTTGCTTTGCAAATCTTGCGTTTAGGAATTTGGCCGACGAATTTCCTGGGACCCATTGAACTCCGCCCCTTTACTCTCCATCATTTGATTCAACGTTTATTCAAAAATCATTCAATTTTATTAATCCAGCGCTCGATCAGTAAAAAAATTCTAAAACTCAAACCCACCCATCACATCACCCTTTAATTGTTGCCGTGTGGCAATTTTCCTCGAAACGCGACCAATTTTGATAGATCATCATCTGTTTACTCATTTTGCCTATTCCGAAATTTATCTACCGCGATGCACACCGGTTTTGTGCAATTAATCTTTTATTCGTTTAGATTAGTAAATAATTGTTGGATACGAATATTCGCGGTTCGTCATAAAATAGTATTGAATTCGCCGTTAATGAAAATTGCAACATACCTACTGTATTTGAAAAATTGTTTTGGGTGTTGATTTGTTCCACTTCCTTGCTTATTTGGTTATTTGGCAATACCCCTCAAGTCTGACTCAAAAACAAAAACTATTTTTGGCAGAAGAAACAATTAGGTATATTAAAATCAAAACCAAAGCTTAACAACTGCCAGACTTTAAATATAAGAAAATACGAGTGGGTATCGTTAAGCCAAAACTATTCTCGATTTACATAATCGAAACGATAACCGCTTAACGTAATAGGACTCAATTGTCAATCCAATGGATAACAAACTGTGGTATATTTTCGGTGGGAGTAGTCTGCTTTTTTGACATCAAAATTGAAGGATTTAACACACCTATTATGTTTGTCAAATATCAACACGATGCATGTTTTATAGTATTTTATACATATCAACCAAATAAATGAATCCGTATAAAAGTGATTGGAACTTTTCGATGGACTGTGAATTCTTCTAGATTTATTGTGAATGGTCCTATTAATAAACCAGACATCAAATTTTGTGTCAACCACTAATTCTTCGTTGACAAATGTATCAAATAATCGAGCGCTAAGAAATAACTAACATAAAATTTATAAAAGGCATTCCTGTTTTTTAATGAAAAAGAAGACTTTAAAATTGAAGAATGGATTTCGGACGGAAATATGTAAGCAAGCTGTTAAGTTCAACAATTATATCGTCTAATTCTTGCACATATTCCCTTCGCTACTTCTGGAATTTCCTCCATTATCTGCTTTCTGTTGCTTACAGCTGTACTCTTAAATAAACGAAATATTGTTTAAGAGATCGAATACATAATTTTACCTTAAAAACCGAAATTATATTCTTAAGCCAAAAAAACAAAACCCATTCGCAAAGTAGTTTTGATTAGGATTCGTAATAGGATACAAATTATCAACCGATACTATAAATACAAAATTATCAATGAATTGATAGAAGTTATCTAATATCAAATAATTGATAGTAGCCATAATAGGGCTTTAAGTGGGCGATGATCTAAGGGTGTTTATAAGGATAGTTTTATTAAAACAAATAAATAAATAATAGATTATTCAAATAACTGCAGGTCCAGTATGTAGGTCCAGTCAGCTTCCTCTAGATTAAGAACACACAAAAGCTTATTACTGTTTATATATTTTTTGATTAATAGTTTATTGCTTTTTCGTTTCTTTTTTTACAGTATATTTTATTTTACATTTATTTTTTTAATCATTCGTTTTATAAAATATTGTTTTCTTTTTTATTTGAAATTTACAGTATAAACATTAATAAGTAAAAAAATATTCATAATATGTACTAGATATATTAATTATAAAAGTAAAATTAAGAACACAATTTTTTTAGTGAAATGTTTGCTCGTTTCTTTTCAAAAGTTCATTATTTTCGTTACATTTTATACAGCAGCTCTATGTTGTTTTGATTATGTATGATTAGTGCGTTTTTAGTGTTTTTCATTATTTAATATAATTTGATGTAGACACACTGAATAATTTGTTCGTATATCTTTCGTTTCTATACTTATTAATAGTTTTGTTTTTTTTTTTTAATTTTCAACCATATTTTTAAAATTGTTTTAAAACACTCAAAACATAATTATATATGGTGATTTACACTAAACTTTACAAAAAAAAAACATTTTGTTCCTTATGTGTATAGATGAATATGTTATGATCTGTTTCGCTTTATTTTAAATTTAATTGATCTTTGTAAAACTAGCGAAATATAATGCCAAGAAAATTAAAAATTAAAAAAATATGCAAATTTTGCACAACTAGACGACTGGTGGATCTGTGCCAGCAAGGTCTTCATCGCTAAAAAAAAGTAAAAATAAAAACAAATAAATTAAAATGAAATTAAAAATAACAATAAAATAAATGTTTCTAAAACCAAAGAGGGAATTCAAACGAAAAATAAAGGAGATTAATGACAAATTGACTACCATGAAAAACAGAAGTATTTTTTGAAAAGTTTTCGAGCATGAATTTATTTATTTCAATTCCTTTTCGCATTTTGGGGAGATTATGGGCCTTACCAATAATTAATTGCCTTTGTGTAAACACTAGGTTAAAATTTAAAGCCGAGTTAATTTTCGCCTTTACCAATAACCAAGTTAAACACGCGTTTCACTAAACAGCGCTCTATTACAAGATCTACTGCATTCGCTGTAAAAAAGACATTTGTTGCAATGACATTTGTGTTATTTTGAAAAACTACGAAATGCATTTTGGTTAAAATAATAATAATGAGTTCTGACGCACTAAATTCAAATTTCAAGACAGAGTTAGACCGAAAAGTATAATCGTTTTTTCTCTTTCTCTTGCTTTGAGCTACAGAATGACATTATAAATGTAGGGTTTCTACTCACCCGCGAAGTTGAAGACAAGTTTCTTCACTTCGAACTTTAAGGTGACTATTAAATTGATTATTGGTATGGTTAATTGTTTAGAGTCCACTTAAATATTTAAGTCATCTCTTAATTTGATTATTGGTAAGGCATTATATATTTAAACAATTTTTAATCAATGATGCACAGTGGGGATTTCCAAGCTTCAACACAGCTTGCTTCTTATTTAAGACCGGTTTAATGGTTTTGCTAATTCTTAAATTCATAAAAGTGTGTCTGAGGAGGTCATTCACATACATTACAAATTTCTACTGTTGATTTTTAAAGAGTCCCAGGCTTTTAAGTTTTTAGTAAGCTCTGTTTTATTATTCCTTTCCGTCGTAAATTTTATTTTGAATTTATCTTTAATTTTTTCTGGCCACTTTCTTTGCCAAGCTCAACCTCGATGTAGTTGGGCTGTTGCATTTTTGTTTTCTGTTAAATAATCTAATGAAGAAATGTCAAACCTTAAACGTACCTTTTAAATATCTATCATGCACAAACAGCGCCTCTAAGCGTGAGTCAACGAAATAGTTTGTGTAGTAGTTATGTGTTTGAACTTTTCAAATGAAAGCGTTCAGCAAAGTCGTAGTTCACACCATGTAAACTTAAAAAAATCATTTTTTCTGTAAAATGCATTGACAGTGCTTAAACTTTTAAATCGATTTAACAGTTGTATTTATTCTTAGAATATGAGTTAAATCTGAATAAGATGAGTCACTGATCAACCGAAGAAATGTGATTTCCATTTGAATCATATGTGTCGCAGTGATAACTCTGCTAAGGAAAATGGCGCAAAATTTTAATTGAATTAGTACGATGCTAAAGCTGTTTTAGTATGATACTAGGTTAAAACAACGAATTTGCAAATTTTATTCGAATATAGCATCATACTTTCTCTACCCTTTTATTAAAGTTAAAATCATCCAATACCTACTTTAGTTTTTTAGTATCGTGCTAGCTTTATATGACTCTTTGACATTTTCAAACATCAAAAAAGGTTCGTGTACTTACTTTTTACATGAAATGTCATTGTTTTAGGTGTGTTCAGAAGCAATTTATTAAGGAAATTCTTTTAGTACGATACTAGTGAGAAAATGTTTAAGATTAAGAATGAGTTAGTAAACTATTCTAAAGTTAGCAAATTGTTAGGTAGTATCATACTAATACCTTAATAAAAGGCTGTTTAAAATTTTGCGCCAATATTTTTATATTCCAAGGTTTTTTCCGATTTCTTCGCTCTTTTTAAAATTGACTTCCCGCAATAACCGAATTAATAGTGGCTACTCGTATTATTTGTATGGATTATGGATTTTTCTTGCACAATATTGCAGAAGAATTTGTTGACTCAATTAAATTTTTAATTCAGAGAAGTCAACTTAAACATTTACCTTTATTCTTACAACAAAATAAGAACAATATAAAAAGCATCATATAATAAAACGGCAAACATGTTTTTTGTGGTACACTCTTCTCCAAAAGTATTTAACCGATTTCGATAAATTTTATATGGTTGGAAAGCCACAGTTACGGAGATGTGCAGAATATACTTGAGACACGCATTTACACACTGTGGGTCATTTTTGTTTTTGCACTGTCGAACACTTTGCATATTACATAAAATAAAATTTAATTTAAAAAATTTGCTTGAAAACACTGCCAATATTTATTAGTATAAAATAATTTAATCATTTGCTTGGAGCATAAGGAAAAATTCCTTATTTTTGCACTACGGGCTTTGAAAAATCCCTTTGGCTGTTTTGAACGCAAGATATTTACGGTTTTTTTAAGTTTCGTTACTGGAATGGGGAAGTTCAAAGTGATTTTCAAGTGAAGAAGAAAAGAATATAAATAATAAATAAATTGGCACTCGAATTTCGAGAGCTGGGTCGGCTAGTTTACATATATGAAACTCCCAACCGAAAAAGGCTTAGGTAGCGCTAGAAGAGAGGAAATAAAAATAATTCTTAAGAATAAGAACTATCTACTTTTTATAGTTGGTCAAAAAAAAAATTAACTTTAAAAACAAAACGAACCGCGATGAAATAGAATGAATATTTATAAACAAAAAGAGTTGATATAGGAATAAAATAACTGGTGGATCTTGAACATAACAGCGAGATGAAATTTCTCCCTAATCGTTGTTTAGTATCTTCAAGAACAAACTTATTACTCTTCTCTTGTTTCATACAAAAAAAATAGTAAAACAAAAATAATAACTGAACTGAACTGTGATTAAAAAAATCAGTCCATGTCAAACACATTAAATAGGCATGTTTGAAAGTTTTCCTTAAATATTTTAAAGCTAAATATTATTTTCAAGTATACAAACCAAAAATGTGTCAAACCTATCTAACAATTAACTTTTAAAGTTTTCAACAATCACTATATAATTTATACAAATTGAAACATTTAAGCTTATTCTCCACAGTTAATTTAAAGGTAAGGTTCTGTACAGAATTTTTTTTACCGAACTTCTATTTTATGTCCGTACGTTAAAAGCTCTAAAATGTGCCAACTTGTAAGTGCTAAGCAAATTGGCAAGTTAGAGTACCAACACTTAACGCTATTTATATAGAATGTTTGAAATGTCGGGCGTGGGTATAATATATGGACCGGTGGTGGCTGATCAATTTCATCAAACAAGGTTAGGTCAAACCGATTACCAAAATCACTATCGATTTCTTGATACACTAGACTGGAGGGGTTCCAGCTACTGCGTTGTTATTAAATGAAGATTGTTAGTTTTATGAATAAGTATTTACGAAAATATTCTTACTCTGGACACGTGTCAAGATTGACAGAACTTATGGCAGCATCACTGAGTTGTATTGTTTTTTCTCCTTCTATCACGTGGACACATCCATTGAAACCGCTCGTGTAGCGGTTGCCAGTGAATTTAACTAGGTCTGGAGTACCACCTGTTTTTATAAAAGTTTAATACACACATCAATACCTGTCTGTTTTAACACTCTTACCTATAAACATATTTCCTGGCAGACTCATGGCAGTCTTGCCTGTCGGCCTCGATTCACCACCTTGCTGTATATGATCGACCTCCAGCATTGCCTCATTTTTATCCCTCTTCAAAATTATAATATGTCGTTTGCCATTATCAATCTTGGTATTTGTGCTGCGTATGGTGCTCTCTTGTCCATCCAAACGGAAGGAGAACTCCACAATACCCTCAACAACAGCCAATGCCATGAAGTCCTGATTGTTATATTCCTCGCCCTTCTTTTGACCCCACCAAAGTAACAATCCATTTGGTTCCATAGTTGAGAAAACCATAGCTACGAATGATGTCTCGTGTTCGGTTTCTTCCCCGAAAACATTACGATCCAATTCAAGATAACCGTTTCCACGGAAATTTGCGTTGTGACCAATTTCAAAATCTTAAAAAAAATACAAATAATTAAAACGTTCTGCAGAACAAGCCGAACCAATTCTTCTTACGCCTTTCACAGTTTTTGCCTGAAAAACCAAGTGGACAGTTGCATTGGACATTGCCATCTACCAGGTAGCAGGTTCCCCCATTTTCACAAGGGTCCCTTAAGCACGAGTTATCATCTTCAAGTTCATCTATTTCGTATCCGCTTCCTGACGGTGGTTCGACTTCATTGATTTCTCCACAATTTTGTATATTGGCAGCGTCCTTGATCTCAGCAATCAAGTTTATCTTTTTATTCGATTCGATAAGCTGTAAAATTAAATAATTAAAATTGATAAGCTCAAAAAATGGTTTTTTGATATCTTACATTTGAAACACATCCCGTGAAACCGCGCGTGATGTTTACGTCACGGTTCAATGTGATTTGATGATCATATCCACCAATATATAGAGGAGTCTTAATGTGAAGTGTTCTCGCCAAGCCAGATGCTTTAGCTTTTTGTTCGGGATCATCGCCAACTCGAAGGATACCTTCTCCAAATCGTCGACTAATTTCAATTTCGGTCCATTTATTCAAGGGCAGTGGATTTAGCGAACGTATTATAACTGGCCGAAGTCCTTAAAATTGATTTAAATTTAAATATGTTAGTAGAATCTTATGAAAATTAGAAAAAGAACTTTATGAATAACGGCTACAGTATAAAAAGCTGCTGTTAGTATGTAGCCTAACTACTTAAAAGCACGGGCCATAAGGACGAACTAGCACCTAAATTTACTACACTTCAATGAACGAGCTTGTAAGAAGAAAGCACAAGTTCGTTTCCCCACTCCTTTAAGACGTTTCATTGGTCGTTCAGAAACTTTTCCAATCTCTTATAAGAAAAGCTATGATTTTGTGAAGTTCGAAGGCTTCTGAATGACCAATGAAAAAGGACATTAGTTGGTAATAATGAACCGTAAAAATTACCCAACGGAAACACAAACAAAAAAAAGTTAGAAGAAATATATTTCTTAACGACTTTCGAAATTATCAATAAGTTTTAGCAACAATGTTAAAAAAAATTAATGCGTGTACTTTTCCCGTTAACGTCTCGTAGTGTCGGATCCCAAAATCCTGAATTCAAATACTTTTTTTTAGTAAAATTTGAATACCATTTTAGTACACTGCTAAGCTTTCGAATCCATCCCTTCCAACTCACAATTGGAAAGTCGAGAAACTAGAGGATCAAAAAGATCTTCATAGAGGCGTTATTATTGTGATAAATAAAGAATCATTTGCTAATGTAGGGCAGACAAAGTTAGTGATCATGTTTAGCTTTAAGACTGTATTAAACTCAGGGTTCATAAAATAGATAGAGGTTGATGCAGTTTGCACTCCTCCACACCCTCAAGAAGATGAAGCCGTGGTTGAGAACTCTGGTGTGTCTATCATCTTTCAATATTTGGAAGACGATGCATCCTAGACATTTTCGGTTCCAGTGAGATCCTCTGTCAATGTCGATAGTCTTTAAGACACTGGGGCTAAATTCTACTTAAATAAGTTGTTTTGAGTTAAAAACAGGTTTTTTAGTTCGTCTTCCGATTTGAAAGAACTTGATGTCACCGTGGTGGAAGCTGATTTGCCTGAATATTGGCAGAATTGGGTAGTAAGTACAGATTGACGGGAAACACCTCATCAATGCTTTTTTGTTTGGCCAGTAATGGGGGTAGATATCGGCGTGATCCAAGAACCTTGGATTGTTAAATCTATTGTGAAACTCAAGATACCCGAATTCTATTTAATATAATTATGCTCCAGATAAAGGTGAACCTAAATCCTGCATACTAGTTAAAAGTAGCATTAATGTATATCTATACTACTTACCCCGCTATTACGGTTTGCGAATCGAACGTTCGAGGTGAGATTTTTTCATTAGCGAACTAACAAATTCGACATACACGGTTGGCGAACTTTACAATTCGAGTTCGAAATTTGATTGTTTATTAAAAATATAAAATATATGACATTTAAGTGGAATCAAAGGTTCTCGATTCGCCAAGCGTAATACTAATTTCTCACACTCACATGTTTATTTGTTCGACTCGCCAGCGGTAATAAGGGGGTTAATTTCAAAGATCTAGTATTACTTGGGCAAGACTGGAAAGTAACAAGGGCCTATTTTGGCTGGGTTGCCATATCTCGGCCATGAATACATTGGCCTTCTCTCAGAAGATGCCCTCTAGAAACTTATCGCTGATAAACGTACGTTTGGATGGTACGTCTGCCGAAATCTTTGTAAAACCAGTTGTTTCATTTAGAGAAAAGATTTGTTAGTTTTATTACATATCAAGGATCTTGCCAACAAAGCTAATGATTTAAATAGTCCCTCCTTTTTAAATAAGGCGAACAAGGAAGCCACACTGATACACTTCGGTTTTCGATATGCTAAGAAACGTTTCAATCGTGCTAAGGGTACTTGAGAAGTGTCAAACTGGGACTCTTTTAAGAAATCCCTATTAGTAAAATAAAGAAAAGAATTGAGGAAGACCAAACGAGGAGACTTTCTGTGGTAATGGTAACATAGACGAAGTTTCAAGAATAAAAGACTGAGAAAAATTCTCTCCAAAAATCCATCGATGTAACATTCTTGCAGAATGATTCGGGCTGATAACGAGCTTGGTGGAAGCGTGATCCAGGAAGTTTTATCTATAACGGATATCCTTTGATCCTTTCTTCTCAAGCAGGCACGAACTGCTATAAAATGTCTTGACTCTGAAGCAGATCTTATCTGAGCATCATCTCTCGTTGCTTTGCTTCGTGCCGAGCCATAAGGCCATAGAAGATCATTACCTCCCGGGTAGAATTTTCGACTCGATAATGCCAAGGCCCCAGCTAGTTTTTCTTAGTTTCAATCATGGCCCTACCGAGCAGTATCTAGTTTGTCCCTCGCTAATTTGTTAATGCTCTGTATATAATGGGCCTTGCTAGATGTTCCTATATGGGCCCTAGATGGGTCTTCACAAGTAGCACAAGAGCTACGGCAATTCTTAAAAAATTATAAGAAACAAAAAAATACGTAAATACGTATTAAAGAATCTGAAAAATACCGATTTAGGACCAAAACAAAAAAGTTATGTTTTTAGAAGGATAATGGATAGCCTTTTATAGAGACATATGTATAGGCACATCTAGGATACATCAAGTAAAAACTATATAGCTCCAGTATAAGTAACATCTGAGAATGCCTATAAAGAGGCGAGACTAGCCAAGGCCAATATAACGCCCAGATACAATTCTTTATCCAGGCTACATCAAGTAAAAACTATCCAGGTCCCTTGTAGTTTATTTGTTACAATGCCAATAAAGAGGCGATACTATCTATAGCCAAGATATCGCCAAGAAAAAGTTTCATATCTAGGCTACATCAAGTTAAAAATATCTAGGCCCAGTCTAAGATAGTCCTGGAAAAGCCAATAAATAGGCAGTTCTAGCCAGGTTCAATATAAAGCCAGGATAAGCATAAATTAGTCAAGATCCGCCAGGCTTGCATCTGTTTAGGCCCAGCATAGGATTTACTATATAATGGCCAATCTAGCTAGGGCCACGCTATTCGATAGTGTTTCCTAGATAATTTTCTACCCGGGCTGTTCTAGCAGATAGGACAGATGTTGGTAAACCCATCGGTACATATCGAATTTGTAAGATTTTGAGTCTGATTCGATATTCATAATGAGGGTCTTACACTGCTAAAGCAAGATTATATAAATATTGCAAGCATTAAGTGGAACAACTTGCTTGGATGCAAAGCAGATCTTAACTTAGATTAGATCTCAGGCGCTTTAATCATCGGATATTTTTAATCAGATTGTACATTAGAACCGCAAAGGTGTATATAAAGAGAAAAGGGATAAAAGTAGTACATTCTCTACTAAAACAGTCAACACTTTGTTTGTATATTTACATCCAATAACCTGAGATTTAAATGGTTTTGTTGTGAAAAGGCACCAAATTCCTATTTCTCTTTAAGTTAGACATTGCTGAAGTTTGTCCAGCGTTTAGGGGTTGAAACGTATGGAAGGATTTCAAGATTGGCACAGACCATTTTTATATTATCCCTCTAGAGAACTTCTGTTTTGAGCACAGCTAGAACTTAGGTATAGATCCTTTTTTTGTTTTTCCCAAATATTCTCATTAACACCAATAACAATTTCGACTAAACTATTTTTGTTCAAATTGAGTATCGGTTTTGTGGCTAAAATATGTAACGGAAATATGGTGCTGTTGGTTTTCCCAAAGTTATAGGTATGTAGGCTGTATCTACATGATAAAGCGAATGGAGAAGCTGTTTTAAACCGAGTTACAATCAGAGTTCTTCCATTTTCGAACTGGAATCAATTTATGATATTATCGCAATTCTGTTTAGAGAACACAGAAGTTAAAGCAAAATTTCAATCTCATGGTCAAATTAAAACTGAAAGAAAGAAATTGAAGTATCATTTAATTTAATAGGAATACTCACTTGCCGCTGTATTTATTATAAGTTCAACGTGCTTGTCTTTTAAGACCACAGCGATAAAGTCTCCGCTCACCAACTTCGATTCAGCAATATACAATAACAAACTGTCTTCCAAGCTGTCGGGCCTAACTGAAAATTTAATGCCGAACTTTGTAGCTCTGGGTGTGCTGGAAAATAATATATTGGATTACAGAAAGGGGTTCTTATTAATTGGCAATATTGTGCACTTACTTATATGCGGCAAAACTGCTTCCTCTAAAAGCAATACTGGCTTCATTCAAGTGTTCAATGTATTGACATCTGTCTCCTGTAGTATTCAATGCACAATAGCATTCCATACCCATCTCGGTATTTTCACAACGGCCTGTTCCGCAAATGCCAGACGTACATGAAGCGCCCATTACGGCACAGTTGCGTCCAGTGAATCCATCTTGGCAGATACAGGTGTAGCCCTTCTCTGTTTGACTCTCTAAGCAGATGCCTTCGTTTTGACAAGGATCATCAGCACATGGCTCACACGATGTTATTCCTTCCTTATGTTTGGCGTCCTTGTAGAGTTCAATTATTTGGTCTTGCAGAGTCAGTCGACTTATACATCCGACGAAACCAATTTGTTCTTCAACAGATCCCGATGGAAGATCATCCCATTTGGGTACAGCACCAATGTAAAGATCCTCAACAAGATCCAATGGGATTACTTTAGGCAGCAACGGGAGGCCAACTGGATGTTGATTATCAACCGTCATATAGCCATCACGTCGGTAACGATTCACTCGTATTGTATGCCACTCTCCAAGCGTAATGGGTTTTTCAGCACGCATTACGACTGGTTTGCCGTCGAAATCGAAACGGAATTCGGGGTATCTGTCGTTCAGGGAAAGAGAAATATAGTCACCGCTTCCTTTCCTTTGTCCATTGAAGAGCAGTAAGCCATTGGACTGCTTTGGCCGGAACGTAATTTCAAAGTTAAATTTGAAAGATGAACTTGGAAGTGCTGGGAAAGTCATGTAACTAATTGGTGCTTGATGGAAGTGAGGAATGGCTCCAGTGACAACTAAGATCGTTGGGTAATCTGTAGATTCCCCATTTCGGGTCCCGGTGCATATATACGTTCCAGCATCACGAGCTTGAACATTTTCCAAATGCAATTCTCTCTGCAAAACATACAAAATTAGCTACATTCATGTAAACTTGAAAAATATTCCGCGCAACTTACACTGTGCAAATCCTTCCCTGGTTGCATATTAACGTATTGGCGCGACCATCTGTAAGAAGATGGATCGTTTTCGGCATCACAATTCAATTTTACACTCGTTCCCACTTCGGCATATTCAATTGTCGGTTGTTTCGATTTAGGTTGTTTTGTCTGATCTATTATATCAAAAAGATTCTATATCAACTTCTAACAGAGCGGATTTGAAAAACACCTACTTTCAATTTCTAGTTTGTAACTAGTAGTATAAAGATCGCCTTCATCGGTCTTACATTTGCACACGTACACGCCTGCATCCATTTTCTTCGCGTTCGAGATTACCAGTTTGTTTTGAACTTGCTATAAAATAAAGAGGCAATCATTTGAAAATTAATATACATATAGATAAGCTGATAAGTAATATAAGGTCTGAACAAAATATTTAGGTTAACAATAGAATACAAAGAGTATGGGGAAAAATTGGATTAGCTTGCTCAATTTGTCAGAAGAAAGGTAAACAAAGGTAAACTGACATTTGAACTGTTAATTTCTTCCAAGCTTCTAAAATCTCACATTGATTCTGACGAAGTTGAAGAGATGCATACCAACTTCTCAGCAGAAAGTCAAAGTAACTCTGTCTGCATTAATAGATTTCATACAAGAACTATAATAAATTCTCAAACACTTTGAAGAGAAAATGTATTTAGATTTCTGGGAATGCAAAGATCTATAATATCTCAGGAACCTTAACTGACTAATTTTATCTACCTTACAAAATGACTTGTAAAAATGGGTGTGATTCTTCAAAGTTCCTCTTATTTTTCCATCTTCTAACTTGATGAAAATTTAAAACTCATAAAATAATCTTTGACTTGAAGAAAATAAAAGGCGAATGGCTCGAAAATAACCTAAGCCTAGTGACTTACAACTCTCATCCATTTCTGTGTGGTGTTATCGACAGGAAAGGGAGGGGCCTACAATATACTGCCGAGCTCGAACGACTTAGATAATAATCAAGTTTTCTAGCAGCACTCTTTACTCTTGACAAATACCAAAACGTCAAATGACTATTGTTAAACGTCGAATAACTACATACACTATCAAAATAAAAAGATCGTAACGATATCCCGCAAAACTAAATTCCGAACCTAGGGTACTGTTGTCCAAGAAACTGTTGATATCAACTTTATGAGTATATCAAGAAAGGTATCAATTTGCGGATTTCGTTACGCGGGTTTTTATTTTACCGGATCATGTTTCGCGTGAAAACGTAGACAACCCTAAAATTATAAAATTACATTTATAAAGGGATTTTAAATTAGCGCGGGTTGATTTTGGCAGCCATGTTGTTTTGGCGACATCTGTGAAATCTGTTGTTTATTATTCAGTTATTGACGTAAAATCACCACGGTAATTATCATGGTCAAACTGAACGTTCGCTGACTGGGCTCCGAAGTTTGTGAAAGAGAACTCCTATTCTGGTCGAAAAATCATCTTTGGATAACCAATTTATTGTGGCTCAAATTGAACCGTGTGAACCTAGACGCCATGTCGATGCCACGATTGACATTCTGCATGAACGATTTGATGGTAAGATTATCGCTCCCAGAGGTGACGTGAGTCAGGCACTAAGGACATGTGATTTGGATGTTAGGTTAGGTAAGGTTAGGTAAGGAGGGGTGTGCACAGCCCAAGGGCTGTTGCGTACACGGGGGCCTATTGGTCCATTGTGATCCCCTATTAATAAAAGCAGAGATGCTCCTAACTAATGCCTTATGTAGACTGGTTCATTTTCGAACCAGCCTGTGCTTACAATGAATTTTCTCATATTTGCCATTGAGACCTGCGTTAGATCGTCTAGTTCTCCAACAAACCTGTTTCCGAAGTAGCGAAGGCGATTTGTTTGGAGGTTCGGACAGTCACAGAGCAAGTGTTTAATGGTTTCAATCTCCTCGACATCCTGGCAGCTCCTACAGAAATCGGGTGCAAATGCACCCATTCTAGTGGCCATTGTGCCAATGGCGCAGTGACCCGTTAGTACACCTATCAGGATTCTGATGTTCTTTTTACTCAGCGATAAGATATACCGAGTTTCTTTTTCATTAATTCTAGGCCATAAACTTCTAGAGATAACACAGTCGTCCCTGGAGGACCAGGAGTTGTTGATTCGCTCTTTCGTTATTAGGTCTATTTTCCTTTTAATCACGCCAATCGGGATTTTTGGTTCTAAATTTAAATGGCTACTGCTGTTTTTATTTGATAGTGATCCTTTCCTTGCCAGTTCATCTGCTATTTCATTCCCTTCTATATTACTATGTCCGGGAACCCAGCAGAGGTTGACTTGGTTAGTGTTACAAATATTGTTCAGCATGTCTCGACATTTTGTTACTGACTTGGATCTTATAGTCTCACTAGCTAAGGCATTGATGGCAGCTTGGCTGTCCACGAAAAATGTGATCTCAGACGAGTTCAATCCTTTCGTGCGTACCAATTCTGCCGCCTTTTCAATAGCATAGATCTCAGCCTGAAAGACACTACACTCATCTGGGAGTTTGAATGATTCTTTAATATTTAGAGCTTCACAGAACACCCCAGCTCCTGTTCCCTCTTCCATTTTTGACCCATCGGTGTAGAAGGAGATACCTTGTTCACTAATTAGTGAGTTGGATTCCCATCCCTGCCTTTGGGGTATTGTAGTAGAGAATTGTTTGTTAAAATCTATTTTGGGTGGTAAGTAGTCAGTCGTCACATTAAGCCCTGCCACTATGTCATACCTATGCAGTATTGACCCATGACCATAACTGCTGTGCTTCCAAAAGTTCATTTCTTTAAGCCGAATTGCGCTTTTGGCTGCTGTGCATCTTATGTGCTCGTCCAGGACTGGAAGATTTAATATAATTTCCAGGCCTGCCTGTGGCGTAGAACCCTGTGCCCCCGTTATTCCTAAACAGGCTAGTCTCTGTACCTTATTCAGGTTTTTGAGATAGCTACTTTTTTCTACAGCTTTCCATCACACGATCGACCCATAGGTAAGTATGGGACGAACTATCGCCGTGTACATCCACTGGATGACCTGCGGTCGCATGCCCCACCGTGTACCGAAGGTTTTTTTGCATGTGTAGAGAGCGCATAGTACTCTTTTCATTCTTTCCTCTGTGTTCCGTTTCCATGTTAGCTTGGAATCAAGAATTACTCCAAGATATTTAGCCTCGTTGGAAAGTTTCAGAGGAATGTCGTTGAGTTTTGGAGGAGTGAAGTCCTCCAATTTCCTTTTCTTCGTAAACAGGACTAGTTCGGTTTTGGAAGGGTTAACCCCGAGACCGTTTTGTCCTGCCCAAGAAGATAGTTCTTTAAGTGAAGATTCCATAATATCTTTGATGGTGGTAAGATATTTACCCGATATCAAAATTACTATGTCATCCGCATATGCTACTATTTTAATGCCCTGATTCCTGAATCTTGTGAGAATTTTGTTAACAACAAGGACCCAGAGGAGAGGTGAGATTACTCCTCCTTGTGGAGTGCCTCTTGTAACCGATTTCTTTACATTACTATCACCAAGTTGCGAGCTAATGATTCTGCCATTGAGCATGGTATAAATCCAGTCCACAATAGCAGATTGAACGCCAACTTCTTCTAGAGCAGATTTAATGGACTCCGTTTTTACGTTGTTAAACGCTCCTTCGATGTCCAAAAATGCTGCCAGGGTATGTTCTTTGTGCTTGAGACTTTTCTCAATTTGTGAGACGACCTCGTGCAACGCAGTCTCCACTGATTTACCTTTTAGGTAAGCGTGTTGGTAGTTGCACAGGTTGCTTGGTTTGAGAAGGTCTCTAACATGCAGATCAATAATTCTCTCCAGTGTCTTGAGGAGAAACGAAGAGAGGCTTATCGGTCTGTAATCTTTTGCAGTCGAGTGTGTCGGTTTTCCAGCTTTTGGAATAAAGACTACTTTAACTTTCCTCCAACTGATAGGGACGTATCTCCATTTGATGCAACTTTTGAAGATTACCCTAAGCCATGGGGTGATTATCTGTAGAGCATGTTGAAGAAATGCCGGAATAATCTCATCTGGTCCAGCTGATTTATAGGGTTTGAACGAGTTTATTGCCCACATAATCTTCTGCTCTGTGATAACCTGTTCTAATTCTGGTACTGATTGTAAGATATCTAAGGTGTTTGGTTGTGTAAAACCTGGTCTTGGATGATTCTTACAGCCCGGGAAATGCGTTTCCATAAAGAGTTCAAGTGTTTCTTGGCTCGAGTTCGACCACGATCCATCGGGATGCTTAATGTATCCCGGACTCGTGGGATTGTATGTTAGGATCCTTCGAAATCTCGCCGCCTCACTTGTCTTCTCAATAGACTCACAGTGCCTAGCCCATGAATCCTTTTTGGCCCTTCTTAACTCTTTGGTGTATGAGTTAAGTTCGGTTCTATATGAATTCCAATCTTCCTCCGATTTACTCAGTCTGGCTTTGTTGAAAAGTTTTCTGACCCCTGTTCTTCGTTTCTTAAGATCACTATTCCACCATGGCGGATTAGTGGGTTTAATTTTACGAGATATAGGGCAGTGTTTTTCAAAGGCCTTTTTCATTTTACTAGTAAGATTTTGAACAGCATTATCAATGGTTGAGGTTGTCGAAAGCGTTTCTTCCTCTGGAGGATCGATTCGTTCATTCAACCATTTTGAGTACTTTGTCCAATTTGTTCTAGTTGGGTTCCTAAAAGGTTTTATCTCATTTATTTTCCTATCTAAGGTAAAGAGTATCCTTAAGTGATCCGAAAAGGATTTCTCAGGAGAGACTCTCCAATTCCCTACAGATATCTTATCATTATTACTCATAAGAGTGAGGTCTAGAATTTCTTCCCTGTTTTTATTACGGAATGTTGGGTGATTGCCCCTATTACATAACATAAGATTAGAACAGAGAATGTATTCAAAAATTGATGTGATTTGGAACCGCTAGACTTTTCTTGTGGGGTTTCCTGAAATTGCAGGTCTGTGCGAAAAAACCGCAATCGATCAATGTCATTAAGGTGAAATTATCACAGGCCATCGCTCAAATTCAACCGGATTTTTGCGGAAAAGTCATTGAAAATTGGACAACTCGGATCCGTAAAGAAGTCAAGGCGTGCATTAAATGATGCTATCTACACATAATGGCATACATGGGCCTTTCAAATAAAAGAAATTATTGTTAATACCTCAGACATAGCTTGTTTTATTTCGTTTTAACATCTAACCCCCTTATTAAAAAAAAACTTTGTGTATATCGTAACCAAAAAGAAAAGAATTGTGCGTATATTGAATGTTTCTTAAATTTGGAAAATCTTAGAGTTTAAAATCTTTTTAAAAAAAAAAACTTACCTTTATATTGAATGGCAATGGACTTCCGTCTTCCCGTTCCCATACGACCTCCGTATGGCTATAATCAGAGGGATAGCAATCTACTTCCGTGGACTCGCCAGTTCTCAGTACGGAACTCTGTTGAGTCAATGTCAAAACTGGGGCAGTTTCGTATGGTTTGCGATTTAGATTTGACCATTGTGGAACTTTTGGTACTGCTGCTGCTTTTGTTTAATTTTTGTTGTGAAATTTGTTGTGATTTGTGTATGTTTTTTTGTCAATAGATTAATTACATGAATGGCAAATCATTTTTGAATGATAGCAATGATTTTGTGTTTTGATTTGATTTTTTTTTATTCATGTAACATCCAGCACATATAAAGAATGTTTTATTTTTTCACGAAATGATTTTAGACAACGGAAAACACACACATTTTTGTGTCGTTTGGCAGTGTTGAAATGCAGGTATACGTCACAAAGGATTTAAAAATAACATTTAAACGGAAGAAAAATAAATATGGAATTATTAGGGTTATTTTTACTGTAACATTTAACAGAGCTTAATGTAGTATGTATGTATTGACATTTATAATTTATATAATATTTTTATAAACATTTAAAAAATATCTAAGTATGTATGTAGGTAAGTAAGTAGTATTTGGATTTTCTTTTATTTTGTTTTAGAGGTTACTCAATATTATTTTCCATCAAACAAAACCGTTTTTCACTTATAGTTTGGTTAAAAACCCACAACATCTCTTAAGGGTTTGAATCTAACCAGTTCCCAATAAATCTATAGAATTAATCATGCAATTTTAAAATCAGGCATTAGAGAAGCAAAATAAAGTACCTACATAGTTATGCAAACATATGTAGTTAAAAAATTTCTAAAAAAAAATATTGTATAATTTACATTTTTACAATTTTAACTTTAATTTTCGCTGGTATAGTTGAAATTGAAAAGTCCTTCGAAAGCCATGCAAGGAACAGCCTTTTAAAAAATAGAAATGCAAACAATATACAAAATTATGAGTTGGTAGAAAGTTAATATTAGGTAAAGACATCGCTTAGGTTTTGTTTAAAAACCTAGGTCTGTAAACAAAGCGATAATCATACGTGTGAAATATTTTACAACATCAGAAACACATGCTTAAGAGATAGATTTTAGACAAAGGAACAACAATCGATCGTCTTGGGGTCTGTTTGTGTATTGAAGTTTTTTTTCTCGAAAGAAATCACAACAGGTCACAATTACCTTCCAGATTATTTTGAATCTCGGTTAACCATATTAACAGTGGCTTTTTTAACGTATGAACTAATTTTAAAAAAATGAACTAATCAACAATATTTATTACCTCGTTATTTATGACCTCTTCTTGAAAGGATTTTCCCAACTGTAATTTGTAAAGAGTAAGAATCTGTTTCTATATCTCTGGAATTACTCGTACATAAATATGTCCAATAAAATGCCCACTCCACGAGAAATAGTTAATTTAAAATAGACAAAAACCCATTTGTTTTTTATCTTAAAGGTTTAAAAACATCACATATACAAGGTGGGCCATCTAGTGGTTTCTTTTTAAGTCATAGGTTATTTTGGCACAGCTGTTTCCCGCTCGAAATCTTGACAGAAAGGCAGTATCACACTTCCGCGGAACGAAATGAGTCCCTATACGCTTAAACAACATTGGGAAATATTGAAAACTTATTTCCAAAGTGAGTGCTGTGTAGCCCAAACAGAGCGTTTTTTGAAAAGAAGTTTTGGCCGAAGTGAAGCACCCATCGCGCCTGCTGTATGCAAGTTTGTGCAAAATTCCGTGAGACTGGTATGCTAGTGGACAGCACTCATGGTCCTCATTGTTCGACGCGACCGACGCGACGGTGCGTACAGACGAGAATGTGGCTGCTGCAGCCGAGAGTGTAAGACTCAATTCACGAACCATCGATCTCAACAGCTCAACATTTCGCGAAATAGCCTGAGGAGAATTCTACACAAAGCTCTCGGATTATTCGCTTAGAGTAACAGAATGCACCCAGCTATTTGAACAGCGTTGTGTTCTATAATTAATGGGAATCTTTGGTCTTTACTAATAAAGCCAAAATACGAGTAGATGGACAGATTTAATTTTGTTCATTTTATTGCATTTTTAAAAAGAAACTTGTATCTGTCCCAAGTCCCACCCTTTACTCGTTAATAACAGAACAACGACTGTTGGGAGTTTACTCAGAATCAGGTCTTAGAAATGTTTAAAGTAGTAAACGCAACGAAGGGTTTTTCAATCGGGACTTGACAACTTTGAACACACTCATACACTAATTTCCAAACAGTCAGTCTCAAAATATTCAGTAAAAATAATTTGGAGATAATGTAAACGTTGATGAAGCAATAGAGATACACCAACTGTCTATGTAGCCTCGCAAGATCAGAGCTCTCCGCCACCCGCGGTGAGCAAACGCAAGGATAAATATACTTTACGTACGGCAACAAGACATGATTTGTATAACTCACTTCGTTGATATAAAATAAGACTATGAATATTTAAAGAAATGTCAAATTGCATAAGGATCGCACAACTCAGAAATGATATCGATTGTTGGTAGCGCTGGAAAAATGAGTGTCATTCATATTCATAATATGGTTAGGTTAGGTAAGTGGGCTGACAGTTGATCTTGTAACCGCCACACTTAGACCAATGTAGATCCGTTGTGATACCCTAGGGCTGGTGACCTCTTGTATTGAAACCTATGATAATCCTATGTCGATCAAGCCCGTTAAGGGCGTTGATGGGTTACAGCAAGCTATAGCCTGAAATGTCGGAGGGTACTTCTAAATCATTGAAGAAATGACTGTCACATAATCACCTGGCTAAGGAGAGGTTGACGCCTTCTAAGGGCGTGGTCCTTTCCTTTAGCCCCACTTGAGAAATCATCCCATGTGGCTCCTAACAACGTCTGGTAGATGAGTTTGATATGTGGATATGTCAGTGATTGGTGTATATGTTCGTTTGTTTGGTCAGTATTGCTAATTAAGTCGAAGAGCCTGTCTCTATACCAAAGAGGATTTTACCAATCTTAGGGAGAGGTGGTCCCATCAACCCACTCATGCTTGTGTTCAACGTTGGAGTGGCAATCGCAGGTACATAGGCGAGGTGCCCATTCTTCGTTGGTGCTACAAGGAACACGTGCATCGTTAAGTTGTTTTCTTTCGTACTACACTATCGTACTGTAGTTGAAGGCGATTTTCAGAGTTTAGGAATTTTCAAGCCATTTGGTATCGTTAACAAATTTTAACATGATTTTGCTTGGAATGTCAGAGAGCTCCTCCAAGGCGCTGAAGAATTCCTAGGTGTCTGTTTCTCAGATGATATAGCGCAGGGCAGTGACACAGATAAGAAGGAGTTTCCTCATGTATCTCCTCGTCATCGCTTCCTCTGCATAAGTCGTCCATACTGAGTATCATCTTTTTCTTGTGGTAACCGAGTTGTTTGTGACAGGTGATGATGCTCACGAGAAGAGAAAGAGACTTTTTACTCAGTCGGATGATAACGTAGGTCGTTTGTTTACTGAAACTAGGCCATAGTTTTCTGATTATAAAACAGGAATCGATAAAGTTTACGGAATACGATATAGTTTTTCTAGTTTTTTATCTGTGGTCGAGTTTCCTTTTTTAGCTCAGAACATTCAGAACTTCAAATTTGTGGTTCTTTTTTCGTTCTGAACATCTTAAGAGCGCGCTCTATAAGCTCCGAATAAAATAAGAGACCGGAAAAATTGAATTGCTTAAAACGTCATTTATGACACTCGGTACAAGCAACCAAACCCAATCAATTAAAACGATAGATGAGGCTAGTTGCGCTGTTTGTTCTCAAGCCTGTTTGTGTTTCATAATTAAATCAGAGAGCTTTGTAGTCACTTTTCTTATAATTGTCTCCGTTCGTTCAGATTCTGTTTTGCTCAGAGCGAACAAAGAAAAACACCTAATGATTAATTGAAATGTTTTTATGAATAAAACTTTTCACATCATTATCATTGTTTTATATTGTTTACTTATAAAGACAGAAAATACAAAAATAGTTTTGACAAGCTCTTGTGACTTGATTCCTTTTGAGGATAGTTGTGACTCGATAACATAATTGGAATTCTTAGATAGTCCTCACAAGAAAACTCACAACGAAATTCACCATAGCATAGTGAGACTTGTAGTGGCATTAATGGATCAGCTGATTATTCAAAAAAAAAAAATATTGTTTCTTTGACCGTACGCATTTATTTAAAATTTCAAAATGCAAGGTAACATATATAAATATTAGTTATCAAAAAATTTAAATTTTTTATTTGCAAAACACCCAGTTTTTTAGGCATACATTACTCATTCGTTGATGGAAAGCGAACCACATTTTGTTTTACCTGGACCATTAGTTTACAAATATAGGTTAGGTACTTTTCTGCAAACTGTGGCTTGACTCAAAGGAATTGTGTAGTTATTTCCTACACACTTTTGGTATGAACCATGTCCGAGAAAATAAAGCACAAAAATATATTAATAAAAATGCAATCACAATAGAATTAAACTTCCATTTTTGTCTAAACTCACAAATCTATAAAAGCGAATTGCAAATTTCGTTCACAACATAACATGATATCGAAATGTCTAAACTCAAGTAATATGATGGATATCGCAATTTCGATTATTTTTGTGACTCTCACAAGTCGTGACTGTACGGCAGAATACGAAAAAGTCACAAAATCGATTTCAACTCTTCTTGTGACTTGTGAGGTATTAGTGAGGTTAGGCGGAATCGGGCGGTAAACTTCGTTCACTAAGTTTTCTCGAAATTCTATTGCTCAATAACGCTAGTTTGCTTTTAACTGATAAAACATTATAGAACACGAACACGCGAATTTTCCGAAAAACTAAAAGTTTTTTCAGATTTACCCTGCCTAAACTGACCAAAGATTAACTCGTAATATAAAATTTTATGTTTCTAACTAAAATGGAATTCCTAGCCGACGGAAATGTTTTAAGACCATTATACAGCTTCAAAGCATAGTTCGTGCGATATATTCAAACATTTTTGCACACTAAAGAATGTACTATTGGGTCTTTAACCATTGAATATCTGAATATGTGCATCAAAAAATAAATGAATCAATTGATAGAGGCCAAATGTTGCTACCTTGAGGGACATCACCGAATATGCCATGAATGTTCTGATTCTGAAGAGCAGCTGCTATTCATTTCAATAAGTTTTTACTTTAAACAAAAAGTCATTAATTTACTGTGCATTTTTGGTTTGGTGTGTTGGTGCAATGTGGTATAGAGTGTCTTTGAGTGTGTGGTGCAAAATAAGTAAAACACTAATTGAACAAAATACATTTTAAACTAAAATAAAAATTAAAAAAATGTTTTTTTTCGTGTGTTTAATTAAAGAAACTTAAAAACAAACCACTAATTGATCTCGATCGGTTTTGATCCTTTTTCCATCGCTTGAATCGGTTTCTTGAATTGCGTGGGCAATTAAACTCGTCAGAATGATCGGTGCAGTCGTAAATGCCGTCACATACCATTGACGCCTTCACACATGTATGCGGATGCGAGGTGCATTTAAAGTCATTCGGTTTGCAAGCATACGTTACAGGCTTGGGTGTGATGGTTTTCTGTTTGAGGTCTTCGAGGTCCAAATTCGTATTGTTTTTTTTAAATGCATAAAATTTACGATTGAATATGGGTTTTGAAAAATATGTTATTTATTTTATTAGTTGCACATATATGTATGTATGGCTGGTTTTTGACAATTCAATAGCTTTTGTACAGGAGGTTAGTAAGATTTTTGAAATTTGGAAACCACATTACCAAAGATTTAAGTATTAATTCGTGTTTTAATGAATGAAAAGCTTTTGATAAAATAATGTTTAAATAAGTCACAATACTAGTTTTGTTGGTAAATTATTATGTTTTAAATTTACTTTGAAAAACGTGATTAGTTATGTTATAATAATAACTCAAGGATTTCTTTATTATTTCCTTAATACATTGTTGAAAATATACCCTCATCTCGAAGCTTTTCTGGTAACTTTAGTTAATAAAAAACAATGAGTGATGAATATAAGTTAAGAGAATTCTTCAGAAATACGGTTGGTTTCCATCCTATTGAATAAGCAACAATTGCTTAGATCAAGTCAAAACAAAATCAACCTTATTGGAGGCTCGCTTTATGCGAGTTTTTTGAGTTCAGAGCCGGACTTTAGTAGTCAAATAAAAGATTGTGTTTTTTTAGTGCTGACTTGAGACTCTGTTCGGAACAAAGCATGTTTAAAAAAAACACCACGAAATGGCAAGATACCTTGTAAGTATTCAGAATAAAAATGGGAAGGAAAATGAAGAACATCAAGCGTCTTTTTCTGTTTTTCACCTAGAGCAGCAAGCTGTCAGCCTTATCTGTCATTTCTATTTTGTAGGTAGGTACATATTATGAATATTTTTTAAAAATCATGTCTATTTCAGAATTCGCAGAATTTTACTCCCGGTGAGTTGACTCGATCCGTTGACCTTTCGCATCCACTGTAAAACTGAATTATGAAATTCGCCGGATGAACTACATTGTCGATTTTGTCGATTCCTAAAATTACCTTATCATTTATGAACTTTCGTATCGACACTGTAAGCTACAGACATTTAGTTAACGGCCTAGGCTTGGATAATAGCATCGCTATCGATCAACGAAATCAAGCACCGTTGTGCGTGGCTAGTACTTGGATGGAGGACCGTTCAATACCAACCGTGTTTTTTTTTTTTTTTAGATTTCTGGCTTTCCGGTTGCGTTGTTAGTTGTGCGTTTTCTATTCAAATTTTTTAAGCAAACACTGAAGCATTCAGTATGATAAGCTTTTGACTTAAATTTTTGTGCTTTCCATTGTTTATTTTTGTTTTTATTTTTCGTTTAATCAAAAATTCACTTTAGATTCGTCTCGAAATTGGTGCGAATATAAAATGATAGAAATTATATAGATTGCGGATTCAGTAATACCATATAAGTTGAACAAAATGTCGGTGGTGCAGGGATTGTTACCGACATTCGTTCAACTTTCATTCGTCGGATTCAGTAATAGCAACAGTTTGGAAATTAATTGAAACTGTCACTTTAGCTCAATCGCCGAATTCTGTAATAGGGGTGAATATTCCCCCCCTTATTTTTCTGTTTGACGGGGTAGCGGTTAGCGTGATTAGATTTGTACTCTTTTAGTTTTCCATTCAACCATTTTAAATTTCGCGAACAGATCTTAGATACATATATCGTGCCAAAAGGTACACGAATATATATTTGATTATTTTATGAGTGCTATTTTTCTATTGAAGAATTTGTGCAACACAATATCCTCTTAAAAAAAATTAGCACCACTTTGAAATGCCCTTTTCAAATTAGAGATAATAAATCAATACAAATGTGATATCTTGGTTTAAACGAAAGCGACATCAGACTATACATAGAAATGGAAATCTGTTTTTGGAAGCTCCTAAGGTGCACTCTAAAAATGCTCTGTTCATATTCTGAACGAAAAAAGAAAAACAGAAAATAGAAGATCTAACGTCTAACTTTAGGGTTTTCGTTTTATTGGTATAATCCGGAAGAACCTTTCGGAAGTCTCCGATCCGAAATGCAAAACGAACAAGTTGCAACACTTTTTTTTATTCTGAAGTTTGTGTTACGTTGAATTTGTGAAACTTCAAATTTAAATGGCAAATTCGAGTTATTTTGACTTTTTCAGCTTTGTAAAAATGGAAAACACCTATTTCGGAGGTTTTGATTCCATGCGAGGAATTTCTCCTTCTTGTATCCTTTAGTTTGAATTAACTTATTTGGTAAAAAATTTACAACGAATTCATCATCATGAAGAATGATGATGAAGATGATATTCATATTTAGGTGATCCATAATAAACAATGCTCTGCTATTAACTACAAATAGAAACGGCTATTGAAATAGGAGTTGACAGAAAAGAACTCAAAAAAAAAAAAAAAAAACTATGTATTTGCACCAAATATTAGTTTAAGTTTATGGTTTAGACCAGGGGTCGGCAAGTACTTTTTTGGAGGGTCCAGGAATAGTTGAAAAATTTTGTCGAGGTCCAGAAAAAAAAAACTCATAATACATACTAATTTTTATTTGACTTCATTTAAGTAATTTTACAAAACACAATAGACAAAATTAGTCAGTTTGTGACTTGTGAATTAAAAAAAATTAAATCATAAGCTTCTTAGTGACTTATGAATTAAAAAAATGTAAGTCATGGGCAAGTAAGTGACTTATGAATTAAAAAATTTTAATTCCCAAGCTACTAAGTGACTTAGGAATTAAAAAAATTCAAGTCATGAGCAAGTAAGTGACTTATGAATTAAAAAAATTCAAATCATCAGCAAATAAGTGACTTATGAATTAAAAAAATTTAATTCAAAACCAACTTAGTGACTTATGAATTAAAAATAATTTAATTCATAAGTTAATGGAAAAATGCTGATTAGAAAAATTATGAAATGGATAATTTATAAGCTAGCGTGATAATCTTATTATTTAAAAACTAGATTTGAAAGCTTTCGTTAATAATTAAATAATTATGTAGTCAAAACAAGCTTAAAAATTTCCAATCTACCAACTAACTTATGAATTAAATTTTTTTTAATTCACAACTCACCAACTGACTTAATTCATAAGTCACCTACTCCCTGATGACTTGATTTTTTTAAATTCACAAGTCACTTAGTAGGTGGTGATGGTGAATTAATTTTTTTTTAATTCATAAGTCACTTGGTAGGTGATGAATAAATTTTTTTTTAATTCATAAGTCACTTAGGAGCTTAGGATTTAAATTTTTTTTTAATTCATAAGTCACTTTGGGGGTTGTGAATTAATTTTTTTTAATTCATAAGTCACCAAATATCTTATGAATTAAATTTTTTTAATTCACAAGTCATCTATAGACTTATGACTTAAGGATTTTTTAATTCAAAAATTCGCAACCCTGATGCGAAGAGTATCGTCCAGGTGGGTGTCCGATAGTCTCGAACGATTTTTGTTTTTCAAGAAATTCATTTTTGAGAAAGATGATTCGCATATATACATATGTCGAACCAAACATAGAAACTAGGTTGATAGCTAGTTTTTTGCAATTTTTATACTTTTCTGGAACATGTTTACCCCAAAATTCTTCAGTGGATGCAGTTTTAAACATTTGGAGGGAAATATCTTCTTGCAAGTCAATTCAAAGCGTGTGTAAGTAGGCACTTAAATAATCAAATTACATACATATGTACATAATGTCGTAGGTTTACCCACTTGAAAAGAAGAATATGTACTTTCTAAATTCCACTTGGCTTGCAAACGTTTGAATAGCTAGTTATTAAAAATTTTAGCGGTTCAAGGTACGACCTTTCGCGGTCCGCAAGCGGACCGCGGTCCGCCTGTTGCTGACCGTTGGTTTAGACTTTGAGGAACAATCAACGGCGGCGGCGGTGTGTCTAGTCTTTGGGACACCTGAAACAAGCTCACTGAACCCGTCTATTCCAATACAATAATTTTAGTACAGAATTAAAAAAAAAATAACAATAAATTATTTTATAGTGAACAGGGTGGTTCGCCACTTTCACAGTATTTATTGAAACCACTAATAAAGCAGTGCCCGCGGTCTCAAATATGGAGTCAGTGCGTGTGGTAAGGTTAGAAAGACCTGCCGGAGCCAACGAAAAAGGCATGGGCCAATAGAAAAGGTAATGGGGGGATTTCTACGGCGCGGCGATTATAGAATATGCGTGTTCCGATCCAGGTTGGTAATAAGGCCTGTAACCCCTTCCACTGACGTGCTTTTATATTATAAATTATCAATTTTCTTATAAATCACAGTTTCTACATTATTCTCATGCTCAAATATTTTATCAATTGTGTTGTTAAATATCGAATATCAATATTTATCAATTAGCAATTCATAATTGACTACATATATTAACAGTTTTGGTTTTTAACATTGATATTTTGATCTCGTGATAGTATTGAAAATTTTCGGCTCAAAACAATTAATTTTAATAAACCGATAGTTTTTCAATATTTAGTTATGTGCAAACATACTTGTAAACATGAAAATACATGTTTTTTAAATTGTATAATAATTTTTATTATTCTCCAATCGAATTGAATTAAAGTTTTAAGATTTGAGACTTTGCCCCACCACCGTTCTAAAAGTAATATAATGTTAAGCCCAGCATTTTATAAATTATTCTAATGTACAATTATCATTGTCTGTAGGTATAATTTTATATACGAAGCCATAATAGAATATTCGAATATAAATAAATTAGACGAAACTAGGCTTAGTGAGTTACAACTCTCAACCATTCCTGAGTGTGTGTTATTGTCAATAATGGAGGGGACCTAAAATGTTTTGCGGAGTCCGAAAGATAGGGTGAGAAGCACTTTTCATGACAAAGGATACATTTGCAGAATTTTTCACTCCTTCGTTAGATGCAATACCTCTCTAAAATATTTTTTGTTTATATTTCAAGATGGTAGAGGCTGGATTTTTCTTTGCGCACTTACTCTAAACTAGGCTTAACCAACACTGTCCGCGTTTTATTATCGCCAATGATCCATATAGATTAACCATCAAAAATAAAACGATACGGATAATAGTGATAGTTGTTTTGTATGCTCATCTCTCTTTCCTTTTATGTTTGTTGATTTTGAAATGTTTCTTGTCCTTTTTCTTTACACTTTAACTTACACTACCTTATCATAAAAAGGCATCTACTCACCAGAGTGAAAAGTAACTTTTGGATCTTTGAAATTGATCCAGATAGTGAACAGGATCCAAAATTGTCTTTGTAATACATGTTAAAAAATAATCCAGATCTGGATCCACACATAGATCCATGGATACGAGTAATAAAACGCACCTACTATTGTTGCGTATTTCTTGTTTCAAATTATTGGAATATGTCTAACAAATAATCAGTTTTATCTTAATGTCTCGTGTCCTTTTTCTTTTTGATCGTGCCTTTTAATTTCGTCTTAACAAAAAGCTTTGAAACTGACAACACAGTTAAGAAAGTAGCGTTTAAAAAAAATATTAAGATCCAACACAAAATACTTTTAAAAATTAAGGTAAAACTGATGCTTGGGGCCGAAAGATCTTGCTTCGTAGAAGTCTAGTTGCCGTAAGTAATAGCACCGTGAAAAGTAAGTACCATTCGCCCAAAAACTACTTGGGGGCTTATGAGTTTTTATATATCACATAAATAGTAATTTGTTTTCTTAAATTTAAATTAAAGTTTAATATTGCTACGCAAGTGTTATTTACCAATGAACACCTATAATTGGTTTTAAGTATGACATATTTTTAAGAAACACCATTAGTTTTATTTAAACACGAACAACACATTTAAAGGAAAACTACTTTCACGTCTAATGATTACAAAAACGAATACCTTTGAATAAGTAAAGTTAAACTATGAACATGAATTAATTAACCTTTTAATTAACAAGTTTAAAATTTATTATGAGAACACACCTGTACATATATAGAAAACCATGCAAACAACCTCATTTTTGTTGAGACGTCCTTTTTTGTTCACGTTCGATGTTAAATGTAGTTTTGGGGTTCGAATCGCATTTTATTTTTGAAATACGAGTTTTGAGTCCCAAATCGTAAATATTTGATGAATAATTTGTATGAATTTGAATTGTAGAACATGACAGACAGAGTTTAGATTTGTTTTTTTTTATTTTAATGATTTGACCAAATAATTATGAAGTCGTAAATTAATGAAAGATCGAGTAAAGAAAAAAGAGAAAGTAGAATATAGATAAATAAAGTTAGGTATATAAATTAAGAATTATATTTTTTTTACTTAAAGATAATAAAACAGATAGTGTTGCAGATTATGAAAAAATAAAAAAATAGGAAGCCCAATCAATCAGGAAACCCAAAAGGGTGCTTTTAATAATGTTTTTGTTTATATTCCTTTCCAATCCATTAAAAACCAAAAAAAAATAATGTTTGATCCTTTTTTTTCTATTTTTATTTTTGAAAAAAAAAGAACCAAAAAAATGGTAAGCAAGAAATCTAGTTTTAAAACTTCGACCTAATAAATAAATAAAACCACTTGGGTTTTCTTTTCAAAAGCAAAAATTACTGTTTTTGTTCATTTATATTTAAAACTTTATTCGTTGTTCGTTGGTTTTTTTTTGTGTAGATAACCCGAAGACTTTAAAATAAAATTATTATCAGCCACAAATACAAATTGTCTGCGAACACCAGTCGAACTTTGACCTTTCGGAATAATAGTGTCACAACCTCAAAGTTAGCTCAATGGACTTTTGTCTTTAAGTAATCTAGGAGCTCTTAGAAATTCGGTTGTGTAGGATAGTTTAAGTAACTATGAAATGAACCGATAATTAAAAACTTAAGCACAGATATCTTTGCGATGCTATAGGCTGTGAAAAACATCAATCCATCCATGTTTAACTTAGCTTAAATAACAGGATAGCAGATCGATGAATGTCAAAAAGTTGGCGAATACATATTCCAGTTTATAATAATTATTATATACATAGTTTAAAGTTGTACATATTATTGATATTTTTTGGAAGCATCATTTTGTTTTGCTACCACTTGGGTGACACAAAGTATACAAAGCTGAGCCCGAGTTTTCGACCGGGAAAACGTTGCATATTTCAAGCTATCTTAAAGAACTCTGCGATATTGGTGGACATATCTAGCTTTGATTCTGAAATTAATTTTTATATTTTTCCAGAACAATTCTAAAGGAATAAATAAACAAGTTCTGCGAGAGCTTGCGTAGAACCAGAGCCTAGTGAATCAACCCTCTCAACCATTCTAACATAAGGTGTGTTTTATTCATTGCTGCATAGCCAGCTCAGCATTCAAGTGCAAATAAAACGATCAAACTCACTCTATATATCAATTTCAATTTATATTTCAATGTTGGCCATTATTATAGAAAATATCAAAATCTGATGTCAAAACATGTACATATTATGTTTAATTCTAAAATTGTATGTATAGCGCCATTTTCATTTCAATAATTTAAAGTTTTACACCAGCACAACTGCCATTTTTTTACTGGTTTCTTTTTCGCCAGCAATCAAATTGTTGTTGTTTATCGAGGGAAATTTTGCTGCGCTAACTATGCAGCAGTGAATAAAACACACCTATTATTATGCAGAGATCGAACTGCTATGGTGAGATATTTTTCATCATGACATTAGATAATCTTGAAGGTTTTAGCCATCCTCGCAAGAGGCAGTAGCAGTACCTACAAGCTAAAACTGCAAAAAAGAAAATCGTTTCCAGGAAATTTTTGTAGGTACTAACTAATACGTCAAGAGTATTACAAAGCTGCATTATACAGGGTGTCCCACAGTCACCGCCCCAAATGAAAACCATGGTTTCCTGAGGTAATTTTAAGTCCAAAAACTTAAGAGGTCATTTTCTCGTTTTCGTCCCGTTTTCGAGTTATAACGGTTTTTATTATTTTTCCCTTAACTGGCTTTATCTTTACCAAACCGCGTCCGATTTGTAAGATTTTTTTTATAACCAATCAAGAATTTATTACAGTTTTAGTTTGTCCAAAGACTTTTTTTTCTGCGGACAACCGTTTTTTCGCAATTTTGCATCAAACCCAATTTCTTCGTTTTTTAAGTAGTTTTTTCACTTTGATATCAATTTATTCAAAAAACCACGTTAATGAGTATTAATTTTTTTCACTTAAAAAAAAAATTAAATATTTTTGTTTCCTTAACAAGAATACTAAATGCAATTATTAAAAAATAAACAAACTGTGTGAATTTAAAAAAAAAATAATTTTTAAATACAAAATTAACTTTTTCTGAGCTATTGTGGTTAAGAAAAGGACAAATAGATAAAGTTAATTAGTAAGACCGTTAACTAATGTAAACAGTAAAGATTTACATTATGATTTGAAGGTTGTAAATGTCTTTCTCGCGTGAACTAGTGTCCGCGTCGTGTTCTTTCACTTGATACTCCATTTTGGATTTGTTATTTAAGTTGTAGTTTTTTTCAATTATTTGCGAACAATGGATTACACTAATCAAGAATATCTGGAAATGTTATTAATATACGCTGAAATGGGACAACTTTATCTATTTGTCCTTTTCTTAACCACAATAGCTCAGAAAAAGTTAATTTTGTATTTAAAAATTATTTTTTTTTTAAATTCACTCAGTTTGTTTATTTGTTGTTAATTACATTTAGTATTATTTTTAAGGAAAAAAAATATTTTTTTTAAGAAAATGAACTGGGCTTTAATAATTAACGAAAAAAAATAATACTCATTAACGTGTTTTTTTTGAAAAAAAAAAATGATATCAAAGTGAAAAAAACAATTTAAAAAACGAAAAAAATTGGGTTTGATGCAAAATTGCGGAGAAACGGTTGCCATCAGAAAAAAAAGTTCTGAGACAAACTAAAACTGTAATAAATTCTTGATTGGTTATAAAAAAAATCTTATGAATCGGGCGTAGCTAGGCAAAGATAAAGCCAGTTAAGCGAAAAGAGAGCAAAAATCATAAAAACCGTTATAACTCGAAAACAGGACGAAAACGAGAAAATTACCTCATAAGTTTTTCGACTTAAAATGACCTCAGGAATCCATGGTTTTCGTTTGGGGCGGTGACTGTGGGACACCCTGTATTTGTATATAAAAAGGCCGTTTGAAATCTTTCCGACCTTATGGACAAACACTCACAACATGGTGCCATTCAAGTTTCAGATTATTCGGATTAGTACTTGACTTATGGCACTCGATGGTATCGATTGTTTCAATGAAAAACACACTGTCATGTAGAAATAAGTTTATAATTATTTAATTGCATTAAAGAAATCTGTGCAAAATAAAATTAAAGTTAAACTCTACCCAAAAGTGATATTCTTTTGTTTGATTTAAAATACATTTCCAAAATCAAGGTTTTAATCAAATGTTACAAAATGACGAAATTTCTCCATGGAGGAGAAATACGAATTTATTAAATAATTTTTCGAAAACATTTCCATCGATTTTGTTAACCTTCGTACTTGGTTTGTAAAAATATATTCATGTAAGTTATGATTTTAAAACTTCGGTTTTTTTTTTTGGTAAAAAACTTAAATAGGGTTTTCTCGTATGATTTTATCAATGGTTCGATCGATTTCGGATCAATTTTGCAATACTAATACGAGTAATATTGCATTACAAAATCAATTTTTGTTATAAAGAAAAAATCCGTGGACAAATTATTTTTTAGTATTTTCGACTTATTTTCATACTTCATTGTTATAATTCGGTAGTATGCTAATAAAACCTAATGCTTAATGTTTTAAATTATTCCTCATGCGCTTACACAGTACAATCATGGTTGTGTAATCCGCTACAGTCGTGCTATTTTTTTTTTTTGATTTGGTAAGCGATTATTGTTAAACTTAGAGGAAGGGTGCGAACAATGATTCACTTTTTGTAAGCTTTAAACGCTTTTAAGTAGTCTTAGACCCTCATTATGAATAGCGAATCGAACGTTCCACTAAAGTCGAATGATTAAGCGAATATTCCTTATCGCGGTATTATGGTTCGCTTCAAGAATCAATGCTGCCAAATAACCGAGAATTGCATTTAGCATTGTGAAGTTGTATTCTTTCAGATTGTGTTTTGTGTTCTTCGGTTGTGACCATGTTCGCTCTCCGGAACATTTGGATTTTTCAAACCTTCTTGAGACATTCGCTCCCAAAAATTGCATTAAATTGCCGTTTTGACTCGTAGAAAGCGTACTTTGTGTGTTTACATCCAAACTTTACAGATCGCCTACGGATTGCTCGAAAGGAGACAAAGTAATACGGCAGTATGATCCTTCACCAGTACCTGTTTTTTTGTTGAACCTAACTCTGATATGCCCTTAGTTCTATAAGGGTTTTTTCATTGGGAGCATCGGAAACGGATTCGCATTAGTTCTTGAAATATTAAATAATTCTTTTCGTTTCTTTTTTATATTTATTTCCAACTACCCTTTTCGTTTATTGCTCATTACTTCAAAAATAAACAATAAACATTGATAGAAAGGTACTTCAATTCAATTCAATTCGATAGCGTTATCACTTAATAATTAGATTCGATTGAATTTCACACTTTAAGCAGTTAGATCAGCGAACATTTGCTGTTTCTAATCCCACGTTAAGCAAATTCTCTAAGGTTTTGACATTTTGGGCGAACTTTTAATTTAAACGAATCGCTATTCAAAATAAGAATTTATCGAATTCTGAAGGTTTTTAGCTTGATTCATTATTCATAATGTGGACCTTATATAATTGCTTATAATATTTTAAGGAACATTTAAACTTGGTATTGAGAAAGACGCTTCAGTGAATGAGCTTATAAGAAACACGAATATTGTGAACAGTGAGATAGTTTAGCGAAGTAATATTTTTTTTTTCAAATATTCAGTTTAAAATAAATGAATTAATACAAAATTATAAGCAAACAAATAACACTAAACAAAACTGGTTGATTCGATATTAGACAAAATAAATACAAGAACTTCAGAACTTCAGGGCGATATATTTCTTAGTCACTGTTTCCTTTTGAGAAAATCCCCGCAATATACTAAGAATAAAGAATGCGCATATAAATAAACCATTATTGGAAGCATTGTCACGGTGAAGCTTAAAGGCAACAATATATCCATCCTTTTACTGACTCACTATTTGCAACTCTCGTTAAAAAAATTATTGATTTCAGTGGTGAAAAATGTTAATACTCATGAACACAAAGTAATCATCTAATGAGTTGCTAATATACAACTATGGCACATATATTCGAAAATTTAAGCCAAATTTTATTGATCTTTATTACGGCTCTCTGGAACCGTACATGTATTTAATGCCACGCAATGCCATGTCATAACATACAATTATCATCTCCTCCACTTTCTTACAAAAGAAATTATGAAATCACTGCAAAAATTATACAAAATTTTAATTCCAAGATACCGATCGTCCATTTTGTAATTATCAAATATTGATCTGATTTACGAAGACCGCATGAAGTATTATAGTGCTTGAAATAAAATATAACGATTGTACTGGGGTTTTCAATTAACTGGGTAAAACGGTCTGGTTAAGTGAAGACAGCAAATCCAAATATCTTCCTCCTTGTCTTATCTGTCCAAAACAAACTGGAGCATGAGGAATATAAACAACAACACTAAAATAACTCAAGGCAGCGAGTTAAATGAAAATATAAGGGTTTGTTGAGTTTTCATGTAAGTTGGACCTCTGAACTTCTTCTGAATCATAAAATGCTTGAGGACAATATTCAGTAATATTGCTAGATTTCTAATTAATTTGAATTGACACAGTTTGACAGCTTTGACAATTCTGTCTTTGAACGACACAATTACCAATTCATTTCCATTTGTGACTTTAATGGACCAAAATTTGTCTTTTCAAAGACGAACAAATTCTGTCACACTCCTTTGGTCTTTTTTAAGTTGACGTTCATTGTCAATGAACAGTAATAATCTGTAAGTCATCCTCAATGAAATAAATGTGTGTTTAGTGCGAAGAAGAAGTCTATTTTGTCTTGCTGATCAATTGTGTGAAAATAACATTAAAATAATTAACTTAGGTTTGATTAAGATTAAGAGGAAACAAATTGCTCTTGTTTCATTTATGGTGCTCGTTGGCACAGATTTGGAGCTACAGGAAGAAGAGGGCTACAAGAAACTACTAAAATCACTTTAAATTTCAGATATCAAATCTGTGTCTTCCATTGATGACAAGGAAAGCAACACTTTGGCTAAATATTAAATTACTATTATATATTATTAAATAATATAGATTTATGTAGTTTATTAGTTGAACTATTTCCACTTGTCTTTCTAATTCATTGTCTTTCATACAAACAGTTTCTTTCAGTTCAAAAACAACCACTTTTCGAGTGTTTCCATATATCACTTTGTGAAAAGATGCATAAACGCATTTTTCGTCAGTTCATAAACGAGAATTGGAAACTTATCATAAGGATTTAAAATTCATTGTCGATTTCACGATTACTTTATAAACCATTTAAATTGAATCGATGCCGCGGGGTCTTTTTTAAGTATTTATAGATCATCCTCCTTCAACAAAGTGTCTATATCCCAGGACCACTGATATGTATGATGGTAATGAAGATACAATAAAAACTCGTGTATAATTTTGCGTTTGCCTAACAGCATTTTGCAATTGCATTTCTTGGCAAAAAGGCCGTTTTCGAAGACGCTTTTAGAATCCATAGTGAATAATGCCAAGGGTCGTAAAGTTTTATCATAAAATAAATTCTTCTGTATTTTGGGTTGTAAAAGAATGAAATCTTTTTTAAATTCAATTTACAAAAATAATTCATTAAATTCAATTATAAGAATGCATTCATGAACAATACTTTGAGAATGCGAATTTAAATTTTGGATTCATCATTCACTTGAAATTTTAAAGATTGCAATCACTGTTTTCCCATTCATTAAACCACCATTCAATTGATTGGAATCCTCTGAGATATCAAATCGCTTTTTATTCTGTTGCATTAATTGGTAGTATTTTCCCTCCATAAACCTTATGTGATACGGCTTCATTAAACAAATATGTAACAGTGTTTCTAAGCTCAATTTGGAAACAGGGAATGCTTCTCGTTGACTCTATTACGAGTAATTAAGCAAAACTTGGCTTGAATATTCGTTATATTGCTATGCATATTGAAATATATTTATAATACAAGTTAAACTTTTGTCATAAAGCTGGGGAAAATGTTAAATGGAGCCATTCCACGTAAGTTTTATGGGAGGTAAAAAATCTACGAATTGATGCAAAATAATGCAAAGAATTCAAACAGT
Organism: Philhelius festivus; assembly: GCA_963931855.1. Classification (NCBI taxonomy): domain Eukaryota; kingdom Metazoa; phylum Arthropoda; class Insecta; order Diptera; family Syrphidae; genus Philhelius; species Philhelius festivus. The sequence continues at coordinate 139,693,263 of OZ007556.1, read as the reverse complement.
TGCAAGGAAACAGAGAATTCACAAATTCTCAGAAAATTACCATCAATTGATTTCTGCTTAAAGAATGGGGAGAAATGAATGGTGATTGCAAATCTGTCGAATTCTCAAATTGAAGTCAAAGAATGCAATCTTCTAATTAATGTCATTTAAGATTGCATTCACAAAAGATTGCATTCTTTTACAAAACTGGACCCTGCTAGGAGTGTATCGTTTGGAACATAAACGTAGTGACGTCAATACGAAAAAAAAGTGCCACACAAATGTTTACAGACAGTGTTCACTCTGAGAAATCAGATTTAATACCTTTCTGGGTTTTGGTTAGTACCAAGACTGCAATGTTCACATTAGTTCAGTATGTTTTTTTGTTGTTTTTTGTTAATCAAAATAATAAGTTGAGTAGAATCGATTTGAAATCTTTCCTTGGGCTTTTTTGGTCACTGTAATTTTGGCAATGAAACAACCATGTTACATTGGCTTGCCCGACGTTTCGGCAGGGTTTGCTGCCTTCAAAATAACACAATTTAAGTGACACAATTGTTATAATAATGCAATAATGCAAAAGCGGCAAGATGTAGTATGATTATTAATATAATGTTTTCCACTAAGGGTGGGGTGAAGATTCTTGGCATCCAATAGAAATCCTTTAGACAAACGAATTTTGTTGATCTCCACCGATGATATTTTGACAAATACCCAAAAAAATTTATATATTTGTTATCAAATAAAAACAAAAAAAATTAAATAATATAATTTAGGTAAAATTCCAAAAACAAGAACACTTTTTGAAGCCCTTTTTTATCTCCTTAAATGATTGGGCTCTCCATGTATGGTAACTCAATGAGATCAAGGGAATATTTATAAAATCAAAATGAAGCTTAAAAGAATTAGTAAACCACACCACTACCACCAATGTGTAAGAGTTTTAAATAAAAAATAAAAAAACAATTTAATAAGCAACAAATAAATTTTAATAATTATTTCTGTTCGTGTAAATTGTGCTTGCCAACAACATTTATACTTAAATAACTAATACATTCTGTTAGAAAAATTAAACATAACATCAATTTATTTTAATAACGGTGTTTTCTGGTTTTGTTAAATATCTTATACTTTAAACATTCACATTAATTAAAGTTAACAAAAAAATGTAATATGTGCCAAGGTATTATTTATAACTCCTTCCACTTAATTTACTTAATTGGTATTTTGTATTCATTAATATGGCAGTCAATGGTTAGAAACATTTTAGAAATTAATTAAAATCATTGCCATTAAATTATCTTGTTAGTTATTTTTTTTTATTAATTTCTTAATAAATGTAGATAATTTCTATAACTATATTATTAACTGAGTTATTCGTATGTAGGTATTATTATCAAAAAAAAAATGGCATGCATATTCAATGCTCTTTGATATTAGAAAAATTATAAATGCTAAATAACTAGTAGTCTTTATTTACATATAGAAAACCTTTTAATATCATATTTTCGTTTGTTTTTCTTTTTAAAAATTTGGAAAAATGGCAGGAATTTAACGTACTCGTAAAAGTATTCATGGATCGGAAGGTCAAGTTGAAAATAAAACTATGTTTAAGAAAATTTTACATTCTAACTAATGGTAATTCAACTTTCTATGACCCGGTTGGGATTATACTTTAACCGAGTTTTAAACAGTATCGTTCCATTATTAAGGTGAAATCACCTCATTTTGAACTGAAACATAGATAAGTTGCAAATATTGCAATCAACTTTATTGAGCTTTTGAAGTATATTTAACTTGAGAAATTAAGATGGCGTGGAATGCCATAATTTGAAGATTCCACGAAAGTTACGACTTTTAAGAAGTCAAAATCAAGGTTGGGAAAAATAACAATTTTAGGCATAAAGTTCTGTCACAGTTGTGTCGAAGTTTTAAGGCACCAAAGGAACTGAGGCTTGGTTAAGCTTGCTTAATATGATTTCATAGATAAATGTAAATAAACTTACTAAATCTCCATTTATTTGAAATTTTTAAATTATTTATAAAAAACTTTCTTCGCTGACTTAAAATTTAGTGCGTTATGAAGCTAACTATTGTAAACTAGGAAAACATATTTTTTTTATTTATTTTAAGAGCAAAACAAGGCTCTTTAGAAGTCTAAATTGTATTTACCAAAATTCCTAAGGGGCCTATCTTCTCCTATTTCTATTTTTGTTAAAGCCAAGTTACTCGCAACCGAAAAATACACTGACCAAAATAAGATAAAAAAGGTATTTCAATCAAACCTCCTGCAGATTCTATTAATAATAAAATAATAAAAAAAAAACATGTAATAAATGTTTCAAATTTGAACAAAAATTAAGTTCCAAACTCCCACCACCGCAATGTTAATGGGTGTGTTATGTGTTAAAGTTATTCTTTTAAGCATTAATGTATTTTCAAGTAGGTTTATTATGTAGGTATATCTAATTTATGTTATTGTTTTGTTTATATTTTTAAAATACAAAATAAGAATAAACTTATAAAATTTTGATCTGATTTTGGATTATTTATATTCATTTTTGCTACTATTGACGAATTTGTTTTCTATGTTTTTTATGACTACGGCGTTGTCGGTACTCACGCTTAATTATAAGATCAACATAGGTTGGTTCGGCTGAAGTAATTGTAGGTGAGAAAATTGTGCATATGTAGCGTCCTTGATCTTCGAGGGTTACTGAAGGCAGGTACAGCTTTTGGTCACTCACATAAGAGTTTCTTGGAAGTGGTAATCCTTCGCTACGTCGCCACACGACCTGAAACAAATTAAAAAAAAAAAGATTTAAAAAAAATGTTTAATGTATTGTTAGTTTTTCGAAATTGATTACAGATTATCAAATATTAAATTGAGATGCATTGGTGTAGTGTTATATAGACTGTTAGACACACAATTCGAGGTATACATTCGAATTCTAAGAGTATCTCTTTCAATTTCAAGTTATTTATTTCATAGTGGGGTACAAATCAGACAAAGTTATCTTACGAATCGTATTCAATACGTCAAATTAGGTGCAAATCGTTCTGAAATAATCCTACTAATATTATAAATGTGAATGTTACGATGTATGGATGTTTGTTACTCAATAACGCTAGAACAACTGAATGGATCTTGATAAAATTTGACACACAAAAAAGTTATAGTCTGGATTACCGTATAGCCTACTTTTTTTTATTATTTTATCAGGGGCGGGGCATTGGGTGGTCGAAACACCCCCAAATTATTTATCTCTACTTCTATCTTCGTATTGCACTGAAATGTATATATATATATATATATATATATATATATATATATATGATATAGTACATATACATAAGTAGTTGCAGTGAAATACCATACTTTGGTGGTGCGGGCCCAGAGAAGGGGCATTGTTTGATTAATATACCTAAGCAGTAACGATAAAAACACTCAAAAAAGTTTAAAAAAAAAATAAAACAAAAATAAAATTCTCCGAGTTAAAAACAAAAAAAATTTGACAAACATTCGTGTTTCTTTGAATTTAAACTATTTTAAGGTAAGTTAAACTTTATGTGCCTACAGGTTTAAATACATACATTGTTATAGGATAGTTACATACGTATGTGATTTGCTCATTGTTTGTTAGTTTTTTCAAAATATCCTTGCTTGGCTCCATTACCTTTAAGAAAAGGACTTGATTGGATTTATTGGTTTGCTGTTTTGTTTTAATCCAGGTACATATATAAATAAAAATAATTCGTACGCTTTCAACTTCTGATGTTGAACATGAGATCAGTTGTGACAGTTATTGGCTAAGCTAAACGTGTTTATTATTTCAGTGGTAAGTCGTCTTTTTGAAATAGAGCTGTTCAACGATGACACACAGAAGTAAAATAAACACCCAAAAACAACATTCCGTACTTCACACAAGATTTCCATTTACAAAAGATTTCCAATGCAAGAAATACTGAGCGAATCTACAGAAACTTTTAGACACATGATTTATTTTGAAAAACTTCAGTTGAAAAAAAAATTTGCCCGCACGGGTACGCTAGTATCAAATAAATCTGGAGTTCCTCAAGGAAGTCCTCTGGCTCCCTTGTTATTTTTACTTTTCATCAACGATCTCCCTCTTAATATTTCTTTCTCTCAATGCTTATTATTTGCTGATGATGTTAAGATTTTCAAAAGGGTTGCATCAATTGATGATTGCAAAAACATTCCGAGCGACTTAGACAATTTCTATAAATGTTGTGGTCGTAATGATCTATCTCTAAATATCAATAAATGTTGCTAACTCTCTCCTTCCATTAATTTTTTCTTTTAAGTTAGAAACAAGCCATCTACAAAAAATATAATAATCATAAGGATCTAGGAGTAATTTTTGATTCCAAGTTGGATTTTAGAATGCATGTGGACTTCATTATTTCTAGGGCTAACTCTATGTTAGGCTTTTTAATTAGAAATTCTAAAGACTTTCGCTGTCCATACACATTGAAAAATCTTTTTGTTAGCTTTGTACGGCCAATATTGGAATATTGTAGTGTTGTGTGGCGTCCTTTTTATAAAAATGCTTCGAATAGGATTGAGAAGATTCAGAAACGATTCACAAAATATACTCATCGTCAGCTTAATTGGATAGTTCCTTCACCACAATATAAATCGCGTTGCCTATTACTAGACTTGAAAACCTTGGAAACAAGACGAGTTTATTTCTTGATATCTTTCGTCAGAGATATTGTCATTGGACATATTTGTTGCCTTTCTTTACATCTATTATTTAGAACGCATAACCCTTCACGCTCTCTAAGGCCAAGAGTTAACATGAGGAATATCCTCATCATTCTACAAATTATGAATGTAATGAACCTGTCACAAGGTGCTGCAAATTTTTTAATAAATATACCTCGACTGAAAAGGTAAAGTATCTTAAGTCGACTTAAGATATTTCGCGTTTTTTTGTTGATCCTTAGTGCCATTCTAAAAGGCTACAGTTCTGTGTTATCGGCTTCCTTCTATCTCACTCCTGTGCTTTTTTATAGACAAAAACAACTTTATCTTATGTTCAAAAGACACATCTCTACACGCGGTAAAATCTCTTAAGTCCACATAAGATTGTGTGTTCTGCTTAATTTTAAAACCTAAAATAGACTTAAGATTATATTGGCTTAAGACTTTTTTATTATTGTGAAATCGTAAATCATATTAAGTTGACTAAAGATATTGTCGCGCGTGCAAACAGGAACAAAAGTCATCCTTAGGTCGACTTAAGATAAAATCCTTAAAAAAATTCCAAAAAAGTGTGAAAACGTAAATCATCTTATGTGAACATAAGATGAATTTTTAAATTTAAAACTGAAATTTTTCGCTCCTTAAGTAGTCATAGGATATTTTACCGTTTGCAAAACTAAGACAATTTCCGTAATAACAAGGACATAAGATATTTTTAAGCGTATTTTGTTTCTAGATTGCCTTTTGTGCGACCGTTTTTCTTATTTTTTCATTTAGTGTTTCAGACAGTTTTGTTTCATACGCGATTGAAAAATTATTACAAATGAAACACATACGACAAAAAAGAGTTAACTTGCACGAATTTGGAATTAAAAATACATTTTATAAAAATAAAACATGGATTTAATGAAATAAAAATGTTCACATGTATGAAATTGCCGTCTGATTTCCAGAAAACTAAGAATTTATTCACACAAAGCTCAAAAATAGTTTTATTATTAAAAGAATTTTTATGCTAAAAATTTCTTCAAAACTTTTCAAGAATACAATTTGGGAAACCAATTTTAAGTAATTACGTAGCAGTATTGGCGAATAGTTTTAAAAAGACTGGCTTAAAATGTCAAACAACCTATTATTTTTAATTTCTTTGTATGATACTACTTAACAATTTGCTAACTTTAAAGTAGTTTACTAACTCATTCTTAGTTTAAAACATTTTCCAACTTAGCGTACTAAAGGAATTCTTAATAAATTGCAGTAGTAGGAATAAGGATACTTGAGACTGGGAACTTTTTTTACGACTTTTTTCATGGTTTTATGGTTTTTAATGGCTTTTTGGGTTTTAATGGCTTTTTAAACGTTTTGTTTTTCTTTGTCGGCATGAGCGGCCCTTTTTATATTGGTTTTTGTTGGCTGTGTTTTTTTTTATTGCTTTTTAAATGTTTGGTTTTTGTGTTGGAAAAAAAAATATATTGGTTTTTGTTGGCTGTGTTTTTTTATTGCTTTTTAAATGTTTGGTTTTTGTGTTGGAAAAAAAAGAAAGTATTTTGACATTGTCATTGAGGATCGGTATTGGAAAATATCAGTCAAGTGCATTTTTTTTAAAATGTACTGTTGCCCGTTGATGTTTTTTCAAGTATCTCGTTGCAGATAGGGATAAATATACATCTGTTTGTCATCAGATATACGGACTTTTTACATGAGGACTTTGACCTAGTGCGATAGGATTTGGTGGTGGTTGTTTTTAACACGTCGTACTGTTGCTGTCCGGTTGTGTGTTTCAAGTGTCGTTGTAGCTAGGAACATATTATTTGTATAGATATTTTTGTTTGTCATCAGGTATGCTGACTGGACTGTGTTTAGATGAGGGCATCGGTCCAGTCGTTTTTATTGTTTTTGTTTTTTCTCTGCGGTACGAGGCTGGCTGGTTTTCTTTTGTTGATTTGTTTCAGGGGTGGGTGAATTATGGCTTGGTTAAAGAAGATGTGGTGCATTATGAAAGAAAGAGATCTTTTGTGGAGTTTTAATTGGTTTTTGTATATTGAGGATCGGTATTAGGTAATATATGTCAAGTGAATTTTATGCACTGTTGAAGCTAGAAACATATGTGTTTTATTTTATGACTTTTTAGATGAGGGCATCGATCGAGTGCGTTAGAATTTGGTGGTGGTTGAGGGTTAAAATTGATATCAATTTTGTGGTGTGTACTAGCGAGAAGTGTGTGTGTTGGAGTTTGAATTTAAATGAGTAACGATGAGAAGGGATATGTTTTTGTTTCTATTTTTGTTTTAATGGTGTGCCTTGGGGATGATGTATTGTTTGATGTTTGAATTAAAAGATTGGTGGTTGCTTGTGCGCAGATGGGCGCACGGTGGTGTGTTGGGGTCTACGGTTGCTATTTTTAAATGAAATGAGTATGAATATATATATATAAAAATGTCGCCGTAGGATGTGGTGCAGTTTTAAGAAGTAATATTCATGATGGAAGAAAAAGATCTTTTGTGGAGTTCTAATTGGTTTTTGTATATTGAGGATCGGTATTAGGTAATATAATATGTCAAGTGAATTTTATGCACTGTTGCCCCCGTTGATGTTTTTCAGTTGTAGTTGAAGCATGAAATATATGTGTTTTATCTTATGACTTTTTTAGATGAGGGCATTGCCTTAGAATTTGATGGCGGTTGAGGGTTGAAATTATTATCAATTGTGTGGTTAGTATATTTATTTGGTCACTTCTCGAAATACAACTACAATCAATAACTCAACTTATAAAACTCCAATAATAATAATTTGAAATTACTTGAAGTCAAATCAACCAATAAATTGAAAATGTAATCTGATTTTCTCAATTCTAAAGATGAATAAGAAAAATTCCGTCTCATTAATTTTATCACCATGAAGTAACATGCAAGTAAGCTGACGAGAAACAGATTCGAACGCATTAGTTGGGGAATTCGACACTTGACACAAAATAATTTGTAGAAAAGGCACGTTCCTCTTAACAAAGAGGAGGTTCAATACTTTAGGAATAGGAATTTATAATCATAAAAAAAACCAAGCTCATCATAAAAAAAATCCCGCCCCCAATGACCATCATGAAATACATATTTGTAGAAAAACGCACTCAAGAGTATAAAACTAGGTCTTTCTTTAGTTTTTAATTCAGTTGTATTCCAACACAAAAAGTGAACGTCAGTTTAAAAATAATTATACGTAAATTTCAAAAAAAAAAAAAAAAAATGTCTTCCTTATTAAATAAAATACGCGCTAATGCTAATGTTTTTGCTGACAAGCAAATTAATAAACCATTGACCAGCCTTAAAAATTTAACGCTAAAAAAGCGGTATAATATTGTAAAAGCAAAACGATGCACAACGCGCTACGGTCAGCAAATTTTGCTGGAGTTAGAAAACTCATCGGTCTTCTTGCCAAAAAGATGTGCTGGGCAATTTGACGACGATGACATCGCGGAGCTCCCCAATTTGGCGTTAGAGGTCGTCGAGCCCTGGGACCAATCATTCAAGTTGGATTTTCACGAGAAAATCCAGCAACAACAACAACAACAACAACATCAGCAACAGCAGCATCAACCACAGCTTCAACAACAACAACAACAGCAGCAGCAGCAGCAACAACAACAACCGAAAGAAAAAGTGGAGGTAAATCTTCCTACCGGCAGCAAAATAAAAAATAAAGAGGAATTTTCAATTCCTCTCAGTCAAAAGCATATTTTTTATAACTCCTTATATTAAATAAAATTTTACTTGATTCTAACTTCAAAACATTTTCTTTTTATTGTTCTTATTGTCGTTCATTTTCCTGTTGGTTTTGCTATATGCTAAATGCATATGATATGCGTTTCTCTATCTATTAGTTTTCTCATTGAAACGTATAGAATAGAAAAAATATGTTTTTAATACCTTAAAATAAATAAAAAAAAATTGAATTGAATTGTTTTTTATTATTTTTTTTGTTTGGTTTTGGTTTTTCTCAAGATTATGTTGTTTTTCTGTTTGTTACTTTTCTAGCGAATCCAGATAATCAGCGAGTTGGAGACAAAAATTAAGCGGTTCGACCTAATGGGTAGAAAAATTCAATTCAGGATTAAACCCATTCCCGAGAGGGAAGAACCAACGTCATGGATCAGGGAAGCAGTCAACGACATGTTTAAACATGCGCTTAAGGACGTCAGCCCTGCAGATAAAGTAGGAATTACTTTTTGCGGGAAGAGTTTCAGTGCTGAACGAGGAAATGGGTGGATCAACTTTAAAGATTGTGCAAATGTGAAATTTAGCGACGTATGGGAGATGATTGCTAAGATCTTTCAGAGCAATTCGGAAGGTTTGAGCACGGATGATTTTTCTTTGACCATAACGTCGGTTAAGCTCCCTTCAGGAACAGGAAAAGTCCAAAGTGGGAAATATAATACATTCACTGAGGAATGCATTAATCGCCGAGGCATAATCAGCATAAAAAACAATGACAATTTATGCTTGCCTCGCGCTTTAGTTGTGGGTAAAGTGTATGCAGATAAGGAAAACAACCTAAAGGCAAAAATCAGACGAGACATTGGGAAAATTCAATCCCAAAGAGCCCTTCAACTCATAAATGATGCACACATAAGTGTACCGACTGAAGGTTGTGGAATTCCGGAGCTGAAAATATTCCAAAATCATTTAAAGGAATATAAGGTGACTGTGTACGAGTATGGGTCAAAGGGACAAAAGGTGATATTTGAAGGATTTCCCGCTCAAGATGCTGAAGAAAAGAAGAGTATTAATTTGCTTTATTATAACAATCATTTTAATGTTATAACATCGTTAACTGCTGCATTTTGTTGTGGATATTATTGTGAAGATTGCCATGTCCCATACAATTCAAAAAGTCAGCATAGATGTAAACGATCCTGCCCACAATGTCAAAACACACCAAGCTGCCTCAGAAATGAAAAAGAAATCATGTGTGAAGATTGCAATCGAAATTTTAGAGGAAAAAACTGTTTCGACAATCACAAAGCGAGCAATTCAACAGGTAAAAATTCAATTTGTGAAAAAATGCAAAAATGTCTTTTATGCCTCAAAACATACGGAGGAAGTCGCCAACATATCTGCGATGAATATTTCTGCAAGATGTGTAGTAAACATGTAGCAAAAGATCACATGTGCTTCATTCAGCCAGATAACAGAACACCCGCATGTAAAGGCATCCTGTACATCTTTTATGATTTGGAGAGTCGCCAAGAGAGAGTAATAGGCGAAAAAATGATAACGATTGCAAGCGAAGCATTAGCTACTCCGATAAAATTGCATGAACCCAATTTATGTGTTTTTCAACAAAAGTGTGATCACTGTTTACATGTTCCAAATTTGTACTTCTGTCAAAAGTGTAATCTATCGCTAAACATAATTAAGGAAAAAGAAGACGAAAGTGTTGTAGCTCAATTTCTGAAACACATACTTCATGTTCGGCAAAAGTTTAAAAAAGTAGTTGTGATAGCACATAATGGGCAATCCTACGATCACCAATTTGTGTTAAATTACATATTGGAACATACAAAATTGACCCCAATATTAATCATGCGAGGAAGTAAAATTATATTAATGGAAATTGCAAATATAAAGTTCTTAGATTCATTAAACTACTTTCCGATGGCACTTTCAAAACTCCCCAAAGCATTCCAACTTTCACCTGTTTTAAAAAAAGGTTATTTTCCGCATTTTTTCAATATAAAGGAAAATGCTAAATACATCGGGAAGCTACCTGCAATAGAATACTACAGTCCGGATTCCATGAAAGCTGAAGATCGTGACGACTTTTTAAAATGGTATGCGGAACATCAAAACGATAGCTTTGACATGGAGCGTGAACTAGTAGAATATTGCATTAGCGATGTTAAAATTTTGGCTGAGACTTGTTTAAAGTTTAGACAACTGTTCCTCGATCAAAGCAATGTTGAACCATTTTTGGAAGGAACAACAATAGCATCAGCTTGTAACCTCGTGTTCAGACGGAACTTTCTGCAACCAAATACAATTGGGCTTATACCTAAAAACGGGTATAGGTGCACAGATAATCAATCAACAGTTGCAATCAAATGGTTGATTTGGGAGCAAAAGAAGCGAAAAATTGACATAAAGCATGCCGCTAAAGGGAGAGAACCGGTAGTAAATGGGATTAAAGTCGATGGATTTTGTGAAGAAACGAAACAGATTTTCGAGTTCCATGGTTGTTTTTATCACGGTCATCCTACTTGTTTAAAACATAAACGAGACGAGCCTTTATCAGAAGACAAATACGACACCCTGAATCAAAGATATGAGAGAACGTTAGCCAAAACAACACGATTAAGGTCATTTGATTACGAAGTAATTGAAATGTGGCACTGTGAATTTCAGACTCAACAAAAATTCCTAAATAATGAAGAACTCAATTTCTTGGATGATCATCCATTAATACAGAACACACCTTTGAATCCTCGAGATGCTTTTTATGGTGGACGGACAGGAAATACATTTAATTACTATAAATGTAAGGAGGGGGAAAAAATAAAATACATAGACGTATGTTCCCTTTACCCCTGGGTTTGCAAAAATGGAAAATTCCCTGTTGGTCACCCAAAAATTCACACTGCTAACGATGATATTTGCTCTGCTTTGGAACTCGAGGGTATAAATGGACTCGTAAAATGCAAAATTCTTCCGCCAGAAAATTTATTTCATCCGGTCTTACCTATGAAGCAGAATAATAAGCTGATGTTTTCCTTATGTAGAACTTGCAGTAGTAAAAAAACTCAAGAACAAATCTGCACTCATTCTGATGACGAAAGAGCATTACTTGGAACCTGGGTAATCGAAGAAGTTGTGAAAGCAGTTGAAATGGGGTATAAGCTACTTGCTGTTTTTGAAATTTGGGAATATGATGTTACTCAGTATAATCCAGATACGAGTTCCGATGGTCTATTTACTCGTATGATGAATACATACCTAAAAATAAAACAAGAAGCATCAGGATGGCCGAGTACATGCACATCTGAAGAAGATAAAAACAAATATGTTGCTGATTTTCTAGAAAAGGAAAATATAGAGCTAGAGTTTTCTGAAATAGAAAACAATCCTGGGAAAAGATCACTAGCCAAACTTATTTTGAATTCTTTTTGGGGTAAATTCGGACAACGGGAAAATCATACTAAAACTTGTATCTTGAACAAACCTTCAGATCTGTATCTTCTGCTAACTCATCCTTCTATTGAAGTCTTGCATATTTTACCAATCAATGAAGACAATATTGTGGTTAATTTTGAGTTAAAAGAAGAAGCTGCTGACTCCCTCCCCACGGTAAATGTTTGTATTGCCGCATATACAACAACACAAGCCCGTCTTAAATTGTACACTTACTTGGAAAAACTTAAAGAAAAAGTTCTCTACTATGATACTGATTCCGTTATCTATGTAAGCTGTCAAGGAGAACCGGATCCTCCTACTGGAGAATTTATAGGTGATATGACTGACGAATTAGAGAGCTATGGTCAAGGGAGTTACATCACTGAATTTGTTAGTGGCGGTCCAAAAAATTACGCCTATAAAGTCTACAGCACTAAGGATAATAGTGAACACATTGTGTGTAAGGTAAAGGGCATCTTCCTGAACTATGAATCATCCCAAAAAATTAATTTTGATTCAATAAAAGAAGCGGTATTAAACTTTTCTGCAGAATATGATGACAGCATAGTTATTAAGTCTAATAACATAAGACGAACCAGAGAACATCAAGTGATTACTGTGGAAGAGGTTAAGACATATAAACCCAAAGCAGAAAAACGTCGTTTTCTCGAAGATCATAGTTCCGTACCGTACGGTTTTAAAAGACATTATTCTAGTTGATGAAATAAAAAATATATACATACATATACACAAGATTTGTTGTTTTATTTATTAATTGTATTTATTTTACAACAGGTTTGCTTGTCTTATGAACTTGCTTAAAAGATAAACATTTTGAAGGGCGCAACATTTTCCATGGCTTAGGCATTTTATTTGATTAGGAAAAATTCTTCGGAGTTCCTTTAAACTTGGACAGCTGTAGATATCTTCTAGGTTAATGACTTCTATGTTTTCGCTATTGAGTAATTCTCTAAGCCATTGCGATTTTTCAGTTCCTTTAACGTAAACAACTCCACTTTGGATTTGTTTTCGAAGAAATATCTTTACTCGAGAAAAATTTGTAAACCCACTATTCCAGGTTAATCCATGATAATTTTGATATAACCAACTTGCCTGCCTTCTAAGTGGTGTGGACAGAAGATTTAAATTAAATGGAGAATTAACAATGAAATGATGATGGTGGTCATTATGAAATACAGCGATTTCTTTCAAAATGAAGCCATTGTTAAATACTCCAAATCCTTGAAAGTCTACAATATAGGTATTCATATTTAAGATACGTTCTTGATAAACTCACTTTTTCTACTGACAAGCTTACAATAATGATGACAATAAAATTAAGTGAGTTTGTTAACTTCACCTGTTAAGGGATTATACTTAATTATACGATCATGAAGTATAAGGCAATACATAGTTGTTGAAGCTGGAACTGGAATTGTTGTCTTAAGCTCAATTCTTACATCTACTGGTCCTGTTTTAATTGATTCATTTTGACGGGAACAATCAATCACCATTATTGGGGCGATATCCTTAAAGTCTTGTCGAGATAAAAGTGGTTGTGATTGTTTCTGATAATATGAGTGTTGAAATTTACTGTACATTTCATAGAGAATGGCATACCGGTCTAGTTCATATTTAAGATTTAAATCTTCACGAGGGTAAGATTCAGAGTTTAAATGTACTTTTATATTGCTAACTTCGCAATGGTCGAATTTGCTGGCATCCTTGGTTCGCTGGTTTTTTTTATCGGTTTGTAGAGCAATAATAACATATCTTGGCTTCTCAAGTTGACTTGAAGTTTTAACTGTCCATACATGATCAGTGTTAGTTGGTAGTGTTGGGTATTCGTACATTTCCCAATTTCGAAAATGAATTTGAATTGGATTTAACTGAATTTGTTTCAATAATGTAAGTTTATTTGAATCGGATAATGTTATATGCGGAACTCTCCATTGCAACTTAAAAATTGAAAGTTTTAATTCTTCGTCAGAATAGTAGGCATTCTCATTACTTCGAGTACGAATTAGAATCAATTCATGTCTTGCATTTACTATAATCTTTTTATAGTCTTCAGCAAATCCCAAAAGATTTTTTAGTGGTATGCAAAAATTAAAAGTACCTGATACAGGTGTAACGGTGGAGTTTCCAGTCCATGAAGCATTTTCTAAGCTTTTACTTTCATTCTCATTCAATGATATATAATTTTTCAATGATGTTGTAATGCCAACGTTTTTGTTGCTCTCAATGTCCACTCCATTTAGCTCATAATGTATTTCTTCAAAAAGAAATGCCATAGCATTATTTGCTAATTTCCCAGTAGAAGAAGGCTTTCCATCTGATTTTGTTAGACTTCCTTCTATATAAATGTAGCTTTCACAGGGTAAAATGCACAAGTCCTGTTGTTGTATAGGGATACGAATTTCATCACTTGGATTGAAGGACTGGAGGAATGGCGAGTAACTATGGTACTCAAACTTAGATATGCTGTTATCATAGCTCGGTCCATGAGTAATATTTAATATTTCGTTCATATTGCTCATTATTTTAGTTTAAATCCTAATGCAAGAAGATAGGTTTTGTTTTCAGATGAAAGTTCTGGTCTTGATAGTGTTGCTGTTGTATTAGGACTAAATGAATGATAACCTTTGGTATCTATTTTATAATAACTATTATAGATCAACATTATTGTGATTTTGGGGTTAAATGCAATCGCACAGTTATTCTTTCTCCCCTGAAGTTTATCAAGTCGCCGTCTTGGTCCACGAGTTTTAATGTTAGACTGCTTATTCGATTGACGTTCACAGGTAAATAGATGACATTTCTGGGAACTTCTATAATTGTATACCCTGCCCCAGTTTCTGGAGAAAATTCATGTATAGTATGTACAGGACTATTGTTAAAATAGGAGCCAGTAATGATATTACACTCAACTCGTATTATATTCACCTTATTTATATCAACAGGTAAATCCGACAAATGTAACACATCGGAGTCAAGAATACATTTACTGAAACCCAGTAATTTTCCAATAGTTCTATCCTTATTGAAATATATTTTCTCGTTGCTTTCGATTTCAGACATCATTGTGTTATTATTTGCTTCTATTCTAACTACAGCCGTAGAATTTCGCAATAATAATTCTTCGGAAATAAATTTTGCAATGTCATCAATTTCATAAGTCCCAGTTGGTATTTCAATTTCATATTCCCCTATATGGAACAAATTGTTACGCTCATCTACATTCGGTATAGAGTTGTAGGTTTGAAAATCAATCAATCCACAAACGTAATACTGATCCAGGTTCAAAGGTGGAAAGTATTCAGCAGATAGATGGGAACTTCTTCCGCTTAGCGTGAGTGTCAACGCCATGGTGATAAGAAAAACAATGAAACCATTTTTAAATAAAACTGTTTATTTATTTAAAATAACAATCATATAAAAATCTTAAACATAAATGACCACAATTAAAAGAGTCATAACTTTGATAATTAGAATAATTATAATTAAGTTTTTCACCCAAATAATTTATTATTTCAATAGGAGGTTGAAGATTTCCAAAGCTATCAAAATATTCAGTTTGGCTACCTCTTTTATTATACGCTACCCAGTGTGTCCCAGGACCTGTTGAGCCATCAAGATTGACAATCCCACACTCATTTTTTAAAGGTCCAGTCGTTGGTAAATTATCACGCATGAAAACTCCTCGAAAATTTGGAATTAAATTGGTTGCAAAATTTTTCAAGTCTATTTCATTTAATGCACGATTGGGTAGCGAACCTAGAAGTTTTTTTCCTGTGGATTTAAATAAAGCCCCAGTCCTTTTTTATAAGGTTTAAGGTGTAAGCCATGTCCAACTGCAATCGATTCCATTTTTTCATTATGACGTTTTTTCTCCTCCAGATCTTTTTTAGCAATACTAATATTATTGACAGCTTTGGCTACTCCTGCAGCGCCTCCTGTTAAAGCTCCAAGAGCCGAAAGTCCAGCAAATAAAGGAACGAGGAAAGGAAGTACTCCACCAAGTTTTGGTACTGAAATAACTCGCGGTGCCTTAATGTTATTACTGTTTTTTCTAACAGTTTTCTTAGCCGATGATAATGCTATTTTAATTGCATTTTCTATGTTGAATGGTTTTTTACGTTTGAGATTATTTCCAATAATCTTAATTACTTTCCTCAATGAGACTTGTTTAGTCTTGCTATCTTTTTTAGACTTCTTAACACCGTTTTTATGCTCTGAACAACTCGTTTTTAGCTGATTTCTAGCCTTTTTGTCTGTATTCTTAGAGCACCCCATGCCTAATTTTACTTTTGCCTTCATAAGATTGGTAACCAATAGTGCATTTGCACGTTCAGCTATACTAGCGTCCTTGGATTTTACTCGTTGCCAAGCTTTTTCAGATAAAATCTTATCAGCTATATGCCGATCACTTGTATTTGTAAATTTAGAATAAGATATATCATGCTGTTTGCACGCTTGATCAAGCAAATTAATCCCTGGATCCCTTCGAGCTAAACGTTCTTGAAGTTTTGTTCCAGGTCCACAGTATTGATAACCAGGTAGATGTAGTTCGAGTGGTAGTTTGTTTATTACAGTGTTTAATAAACCTTCCCCTTTCACAATGTTTCGCTGACTGTTGCAATTTTTTAAATAATCAATCATTTTATATGATCATCTTTACGTTGCGAGAGATGAAAACGATATGACGGGTTTCGAATATAAACTTCGCATATAAAAGTTATTATTTAGTTTTTATCAATATGCGATTCGTTAAACAACAATACCAATTACCAGTAAAAAATATGGAATTGGCTAGCAATATTGAAACAAAAAAACATGGTAAACTGTTTCCGTATAGTATAAGGGGGTTAATTACTGGTCCCTCAAACTGTGGAAAAACAAATGTTATGATGAGTTTACTCCTACACCCAAACGGCTTGAAATTTGAAAATATCTATATATATTCTAAATCTCTACATCAACCGAAGTATGAGTTTTTGCGAAAAGCCATAAAACCAGTGAAAAATATGGGTTTTTTTACATTTTCCAATAACAGTGATGTTATTCAACCCGAAGACGCTAAGCCAAATTCTATATTCATCTTTGACGATATTGCCTGTGAAAAACAAGACACAATTCGAGTGTATTTTAGTATGGGACGACATCATCACATCGATAGTTTTTATTTGTGCCAAACATATACAAGAATACCGAAACACTTAATTCGAGACAATGCGAATTTTCTAATCATCTTCAAACAGGACGATATGAATTTAAAACACATTTATAATGATCATGTCAATTCGGATATGACATTCAAAATGTTTCAAAAGGTATGTGCAGAATGCTGGAACACAAATTATGGTTTTTTGGTAATTGATAAGGACAGCCCTTTGAATGAAGGTCGTTATAGAAAAGGCTTTGACTGCTTCCTCAAGTTATAAAATAGACAAAATTTTTGATTTTTGCATCATATGAACAGTTATGTTCTATAAGAGCAGTACAGAGCAGTTCAGTGAGCAGATTATAGCAGTAAAAAGCGGTTCAAACCAGTTTGAGACGCAGTATTTAACAGTTAAGACCAGTAACTACAATATAAAATTCAGTTTGAAAACCATCGAAAGGCTTTTCCAACAACTTCGAGTCTTATTTTTCAACTGCATTTGTATGAAGAAATAAATCTTAGAATATGATTAACATAGACGAAAAACTAACAAAGGAGCTTATTAAAACCACCGATGCTCTGCGAAAGAAATACAAAGCTCTAAGGACTGGTAGAGAAGCTTACGAAACCGAAATTGAGGAAACTCTAAGACCCATTACCAGACCCCTAAATGAGTTAGTGAAAAACTCAAACACAAAACAAGAAGAACAAAATCAAAATTACTTTATTGAAAGTCCTATTAACAAAACAAAACGCAAATTTAAACAACAACAAGTACAAGAAAATGAATTTGAAAGCCCAGCAAAGGAAAAATATTTAAGAGATGAATTCATCACACCAAACACTTTTATTAACAGTTCACCTGAATTAACTGATAGCATCACCCCAAAACGACCAAAGAAAAGCCTTAACCACCGTAACTTTTCAGAGCTCATATTACAAGAAGAATTCCATGATACACCTAAAAAATACGTAGATTTGTTTATAAATAATTCAAACACGCTTGATAAAACGTATGGGGTATATTCAAAAGATGAGAAGTGGTACATTGGAAATGGTGAATTAATCATTCTTGGAAAAGATATACAAATAAAAAATAAAACCTTTAAAGGAACAAATGGTTTGTATGAGCTTATATTTAAGAAAATACCAGATAAAAGCATCTACACTGATGAAGATTTAAAAAATTACAAGACCATATTATATGAAACAAATACACATAGGGTTGGACATGATTCACACGGACAAATACGTGGCAATCGGGGTCATAAGTATACGAAAATAATTAAGAAATTATTAGGATTCAATACAAATACTTCTAATAATCCAACACATTCACTATCAACACCACAATCGGGAAATGGATTGATGCAATTATCAAAACTGAAAAAGGACTATATATTTTGGGATAACCCTAATGAGCTTGTAGATCGAATGAGACTTCTCATTGCTTCACAACAAGCTGGAAATAACAATCATTCTAACGAAATTGTTTCAATTATTGAAGAACTTAAAGAAGCCGATATTATCGAATAAAAAAATGAGTGTTGATAAATTTGGTCGTTATTCATATAGGACCCCACCTAGGGGTCCAAAAGGCAAACAAGGAGAGCCGGGACCGCAGGGCGAGTCAGGATTGCCTGGACCACCTGGCGAGGGATTTCTCAAAACAGAAAACGGTGATTACAACATAAATGGAAAACGATTAAAAAACATTCAGGAACCTGAAGAACAAGGAGACGCTGCTTCCAAAAGCTATGTTGATCAGCAAACTGGTCAATTAAGACAAAGCTTTCAAATCGAAATTGAAAAATACTTTAACAAGGGAAAACATATCATGTCTAATGTCTACTTAAAATCAATTTAGTCTTTACTTAAATACCTAGGTGAACAGTCATTAAATCGCGATGCCCAAAATAAACCCCACATTGATTTTTGATCAAATCTTAAAATTCGTTATTAAAAATAAGAACATCTTACTAGACGAACATCATACGGAACTTTTGAACTGCATGGTCTTCTTGAAACGATTTATCAATGTATCTTCGACAACATCTGATTATGGTTGCCATTTTCCTACCTGCCCTTGGTCTTCAAATTTATGCAAAGAAGGACCAGATACATGTGCATGCTATATGGTTGAAAATAGGTTGATAAGAATTAAAAAAATAATGTCGTTGTATGAAAGATTAAAATAAATATTTTTAAAAATAATGTTTCTTATTTACTTTATTTTGAATTCAGTTTCCATTCATAATTCAAACGAAAAACATGTCTTCTTTTAAAATTAAATTAGTCATTGATGATCTTCTAGCCTTTTTAAAATCCAACCAACATATCATACATGAGGCACACTTTTCAGAAGCTATGAATTGTATTTTGTTTGTAAAGAGATTCGAAAAGGATGATTATATTATGTCACCAAATAAATTTCATTTCCTGAACTGTACTTCAAACTGGTCACCAAACTTGTGCTATGAAGGACCAGATACTTGTGCATGTTTTCAAATTAAAATAAAAATTAATAAAATTAAGAGAATTGTAAATTTTTATAAACAAATCTTAAATGAATAAACTAATAAAAAGGTAAAATGTTTTGTTGTTTTTATCATTCTGTGAAAAGATGAGTAAAAGAGACGTTGTCGAAGAACTGCATAAGTCAGCAAGAAGAAATTTCCAAAAAAGGCGAGTCATTATCAAGGGGCTTGATGATTTATGGCAAGCTGATCTAGTAGAAATGGGGGCATATTCAGCAGATAATGAAAATAATCGATATCTTCTTACGGTAATTGATACATTTTCTAAATTTGCTTGGACAGCTCCTATTAAAAATAAAACCGGATCGAGTGTCACTGAAGCTATGGAAAATATATTAAATAAAGGCCGCATTCCCAACAATTTACAAACAGATGACGGGAAAGAATTTTTCAACACTACTTTTCAAAGTCTTATGAAAAAACTTCACATCAATCATTATTCAACATTTTCACCTCTTAAAGCTTCGATTGTCGAACGATTTAATCGCACTTTGAAAAACCTTATGTGGAAAGAGTTCAGTGCTAATGGTTCATACTGTTGGATAAATATGATAGATACACTAACTAAAAAGTACAACAATTCAAAACATCGCACTATTAAAATGAAGCCGTCCAAAGTCAATGCTACAAATGAAAAGCAAATACTTTCAACTATATATGATCACATCAAAATTCATATTACTCCAAAGTTCAAGGTGGGAGATTTTGTAAGAATTAGTAAATACAAGCATGTATTTGATAAAGGATACACACCGAATTGGACAACAGAAATTTTTAAAATAACCAAAGTTCAACATACAAATCCAGTTACATATCTGTTAGAAGACTATCAGGGAAACCCCATAAAAGGCGGGTTCTATGAGCTTGAACTACAAAAATCTAAGTTTCCCGATACTTATCTAATCGAAAAAGTGCTGCGAAGGAAAAAAGATCAATTATTTGTAAAATGGCTTGGTTTTGCATCCGATCACAATTCATGGATACCTATTTCAAAAGAAAATAAATAAAAACCATCTTTTATGTATATTATTAAAATAAAAAGCTTTATTTTATTACAATGATTTCAATTTACTTTTATTTAAGATATATTCATACTCATTTCATTTAAAAATAGCAACCGTAGACCCCAACACACCACCGTGCGCCCATCTGCGCACAAGCAACCACCAATCTTTTAATTCAAACATCAAACAATACATCATCCCCAAGGCACACCATTAAAACAAAAATAGAAACAAAAACATATCCCTTCTCATCGTTACTCATTTAAATTCAAACTCCAACACACACACTTCTCGCTAGTACACACCACAAAATTGATATCAATTTTAACCCTCAACCACCACCAAATTCTAACGCACTCGATCGATGCCCTCATCTAAAAAGTCATAAAATAAAACACATATGTTTCTAGCTTCAACAGTGCATAAAATTCACTTGACATATATTACCTAATACCGATCCTCAATATACAAAAACCAATTAAAACTCCACAAAAGATCTCTTTCTTTCATAATGCACCACATCTTCTTTAACCAAGCCATAATTCACCCACCCCTGAAACAAATCAACAAAAGAAAACCAGCCAGCCTCGTACCGCAGAGAAAAAACAAAAACAATAAAAACGACTGGACCGATGCCCTCATCTAAACACAGTCCAGTCAGCATACCTGATGACAAACAAAAATATCTATACAAATAATATACAAAAGATCTCTTTCTTTCATCATGCACCACATCTTCTTTAACCAATCCATAATTCACCCACCCCCGAAACAAATCAACCAAAAACCAGCAGCCTCGTACCGCAGAGAAAAAACAAAACAATAAAAAATCTATTAAAAATATCCGACTGGACCGATGCCCTCATCTAAACACAGTCAGCATACCTGATGACAAACAAAAATATCTATACAAATAATATGTTCCTAGCTACAACGACACTTGAAACACACAACCGGACAGCAACAGTACGACGTGTTAAAAACAACCACCACCAAATCCTATCGCACTAGGTCAAAGTCCTCATGTAAAAAGTCCGTATATGTGATGACAAACAGATGTATATTTATCCCTATCTGCAACGAGATACTTGAAAAAACATCAACGGGCAACAGTACATTTTAAAAAAAATGCTCTTGACTGATATTTTCCAATACCGATCCTCAATGACAATGTCAAAATACTTTCTTTTTTTTCCAACACAAAAACCAAACATTTAAAAAGCAATAAAAAAACACAGCCAACAAAAACCAATATAAAAAGGGTCATACAAAAAAGAAAAACTGAACCGAATTGTGCGCCGCTCATGCCGACAAAGAAAAACAAAACGTTTAAAAAGCCATTAAAACCCAAAAAGCCATTAAAAACCATAAAACCATGAAAAAAGTCGTAAAAAAAGTTCCCAGTCTCAAGTATCCTTATTCCTACTACTAATTGCTTCTGAACACACCGAAAACATTGACAGTTCGTGCAAAAAACTAAGTAAACCAACCTTTTGTGGCGTTTGTAAAAGCACGATATTCTTACGATGATTTTAACTTTAATAAAAGGGTAGATTTAGATATAGTATGATGCTATATTCGAATAAAATTTGCTAAATCGTTGATTTAACTTAGTTTCATATTAAATCAGCTTTAACGTCGGTCGTACTAATTCAATTAAAATTTTGTGCAATTGATTTTAGGAAATAATTTCAAAAAATAATCGTTTCACTTGTTTTGAAGATATTGATTTTTCAAGAAACAAAATTAGATTTTTTTTTTCCAAAGATCAAAAAAATATTTTTGCGAATGTTCTTATAAAAAATATTATTTTAAGCTTCGGGGCTCCTGCTAAAAACAAATGGTTTAAATCGTTAGAACCGTTAATGAGAAAGTCGAAAATAAAAAGAAAAAGGTTGTGTGTACTGACGTACGCGCGGTAGAAGTAAAACTTCTCTACATGTCGCTGTCTTTGACTGATAGCGTGTCGTTTTGACACGTCACTGACAGCTGCATAGACATTTTTTTACCCCCAACGCCGGAAAAGAAGTTTTACTTAAAAAGAAAACGATTCTATGACAGTTACCGTTAATAACATGTTATTCAGCCGTTTCGAGATAAATAAGATCTTACACTACGGGTGCGATACCGTTAGTTTTGGAGGTAAAAACATTTTTCAATTTCTCCTATCTCCCCTTGGGTCCCTTAGGTAAATTTTTTCCAATAGTTTTTTGTTATTTTTAATTTGACTTTTAAAAATATGTTTTCATGTAAGATTTTTTACAATCATCAATGATTATTTTTAAATAATTTAATAATTTATTTTATATTTTATTTTAATATTTTTTAAATAAATTATTTGAATAAAACTAAACTGTTTCTATTCTGTGAACCAAATGTGATTTTATAGCCTTTTTTTTAAAGAAATTCAAGTCTTCATTACTTATTATTTTTTTTTTATTATTAAACACTCTATAGAACAAATGTGACTTTTTCATATACGACTTAAATAAAAACCACCAAATATCATCTTAAATCTCTTTTTTTCCACTTTTGCACACGCAACTCATCTTAAATGGACATAAGAATTGAAAACGTCCTTCGAAAACGCAAGGCAAAATATCTTATCTCAACTTAAGATTTTGGAAATTAATATAAAATTCAATTTATAGAAAAGTCAAACTATCTTAAGTCATATTTTTCCTCATAACGACCAAAATATTAAAAATATCTTTTCGAAAATAATTTCAAAAAAAAGATCATAAAATTTTACATATAAATGCATTATTGAATAAAGTCTATATTTGAAAGATTTTTTGGGATACAGCTTTGAAGTGTTTTTTTGCTCTCCTGAAAAATCATCAAAATTGACTTAAGATACTTTACCTTTTCAGTCGAGATTACAATGGTCTTGAAAAATTTGTATCGTCGGCGTAGAGTGAAATATGGGAATATTTGGGGACCATTTCAATATCGTTAATAGAATAAAAAAAAATAAAGAAGAGAGGTCCTAAGTGGCTATTTTGTGGTACCCCGGAGGTAGTTAAAAATTCATCAGATAAGGTAGATCTGAATCAAAGTTTGTAGTTTTCAGGTAAGAAAAAACCATCTTAAGAAGATGTGTTCAAGGGGGGATAGTTTGAATAGAGTAATATAATGCGAGATTTTGTCAAAGGCCTTACTGAAATCAGTTGAAACAACGTCAACTTCCTTTCCATTCTCAAAGGCTGAGAGCCTAAAGATAAATAGATAGATACATAAAATCTTTATTTTTTCAATCATTTAAAAGAACAATATTTGGATTAAAAAGATTTACAAACATGGCTTGATAAGCCGTCTGCCGTATAAACACAGAGTCTAAAGGGTACGAATTCAACGAGGTTAGTCGTTGTGTACCTACCCTTGACAAAGCCGTATTGTATATTGTTTTGAGAAATCGGAGACTTACAACAAGAAAATGTTGACATACATTTTGAGCGGGGATACCGAAGACTTCCATAGATAGTTCCAACGGAAAGGTTAATATGGCCAACGGTTTAAAGAGAACGATTTATTTAAAAACCTAGCCTAATGACAGTAGTCGAAAACTCAATTGTGATAGAAAAACAGGTTGTAGATAGTTGGTATCAAACTTTCGTTTAGAGGTGGCACTATTTTGGGATTTTGCTGGATTTAGCACAAAGCCTTAACACGGCGACCAATTGTGAATCTCATTGAAATCTCTATTTATCTTTCAAGTTAGGTCTTTTTATAATTTAAAAGGTCTCGAAAGCCATACTATTGAACATCATCAGCGTAGAGATGAAACATGACATTTTCTGCAAACATGTCATAAGTCGTTTATAAACATGCAGAACAAAATAGGACTTCAGAGAAAGCAAGCTAATTTAATTGAGTTCGATGACTCAAAAGAAGTCCAAGGCTGTTTTTTTTAAATCCAGCAAAAAGAGAAGTGTTAACATGCCTTGATTACACTAAATTCCAATATCTTCGAGGACCATAACCTGTGCACCTGTGCTGTAGTCGAAATCCTGATTGCACCAGAGAAAGAAAATTTACGAACCCGCATGTGGTTCGAAATCTGGTTAGACAAAAGATTTTCTAAGATTTTTGGCAAGCATGTCCATGGTCCGAAAATCAGATCCAATTGAAATTTTTTTTTTCTTAGGCACATTATTTACATTTGCACGATTCCAACATTGTGGAAATGAAAAGTCATGAAGCAAAAATCTACTATAAGAGGAAAGGTGGGCATAACTAAAGTGGTATTCTCACCCACTGAGTTGGATCTTAGAGAAAAGATATTTATTTTCATTAACTTCAAATTCGAGTTCAGCAGCAAATTCATAAATTACTAAGTTTTTAGTTGTTAAACTATACAGAATAAGTTTTTATCTACAAACGCTCTATTTAGGTCGGCGTGTTTCAAAGGACGATTGCTTACGAGCTCAATAGAAAATCTCCTAGATTTTTGGCGACTTCAGAAGTAACTCAAGGGTAGTCCTTGTTTCTAATTTTGACAGAACAGGCAATAAATGTTGAAAAAATCGAATTTATAATCAACGATAAACAATCTATAACAAAAATTAAATAGAAAATGTCAACTTGATTTAAGTCTCACAATTAAGAAGAAGAGTTATTTGAAAAATCTGTGTATAGGTGAAAAACGGTAAATTATGGTCAGATATAAATAGGAAATAATTTAAGCGCTTGAAAAAATCTTGCATTAAATAGCAACTCTTCTTCCGATAGTACTGGTGGCTCTATCGTTACGTTTCGGTTTGTAATTGATACATACATAAATGTACAGTTATATATTACACGATCATATATCATAACAAACAAATAACATCCTTTAAATAAAATGCACGGCTGGCTCGCGCGGACTTGCTTTTATACTTGGGAGACTTAGAATTTTAAAAATGAGTGTTATTAAACAAAATGCTCAAAATCATAGTACAAAAATTATGAATCGTTTTTATTGTTTATTTATATAAAAATATATATTAAAATATATTTAAGAAAAAATTTGTTATGCAAAATTTAATTTTTTTACTAAGGTTTAAATACAAATTGAATTTAAAACAAAATCTTTTCCCCGTTTTTAAGATAACGAAATTTCAAACAAAATTTTGATTTTTTTTTTCAAAATCTAAAATATATTTTTTTTTAAGTTTTGATGTGCATTGTTTTTCAAACTATTGAGAAATTATTAAAAATGATTTTTTTAAATCCCTTATGCCAATAACGAGAAAGCCGAAAATCGAAAAATAGTTTTATGGTAGGCCCTGTCAGAATGTGCTAATTTCAATTTTCATTATTAAATTATATAAGATTTTCGAAAATCATTTTTAAAATTTTTAGCATACAGAACTTGATCAAAATCAGTTGTACTTTTTTTTGAGAAAACCAAACACATAAAAAAGATTCCTTTGGAGGCACCATTGATTAAAATTTTTTGAAAATATTCTTTAATCTTTAGCTAGCTAGAAGTTTTATTTTTATTTTTTGATAAAAAACTTATCTCTAAAATTTTCTAAGTTGATTTTATGTGCCTTGAAATATGTGCAATTCTCCCAACCTAATAACCTCCATATACCTACAGTGAAATCAAGAGTTTTGTTAAGGCTTGGCACTCATTTTTCTATAAGTTCATTTCATTTTTCAACCAGTTCACGGTTATCTTTGTTACCAAGTCAGCACATGCATCCACGTCGCTTTATAGAAAGCTTACTGACTATAAAGATGTATAAGATCTGTTTAAGCCAGCAGCTAGTGGGGCATTTAAATAAATTTGGTGGATAGCTCTTTGACAATCAGGACCTAGAGACTTACTCTCAACTATTTCGGTTAAAAGGAATGGAAGGGACCTACAATTGTTTGCAATGTCAGAATGAATAACATGAAAATTATCTAAAGGACTGAATATTTTTAAAAATTATTGAAAATTGTTCCAGGAGAACTTGAAAGACTCTTTAGCTGAAAACTAGAACGTATTACAAAAATAAGTTTTCATTTTCCATAATATAGGGTAAACTAGGATATAACTGATTAAGGAGCTCATTTCACTTAGCAATTTTGGGTATGAGCACGCCTTTTAGACCAGTTTTGCATGTGCTAACGATATGTTTATTTTACCGACTTGCTTAGAACAACAAAAGAAAAAACAGAACCTAATGATAAATCGGAAATTTATGAAGTAAAATGCAAAAATTGAGAAGCCAGGAAGACCATACCCACTATAAATATATTCCGTTGCCTCCCATGTTTTCACCAGCAAGCATTATAATAGTACATCTGAAATCTTTTAATTCTTTAAACAGGTCACAGGCTCCAGATGACTTGATGATTGTTTTTTTTTTAAATAAGTTTTTGAATTTAATTAAGGTTTGACCTTGAATAATCAGCTCTCGTCCCATATTTTCCCCATCGGTCGTGCTGTTTTTAACATTATAAAGATCTTTTTAATAATCCCTGTGAAAATCACCAATATTATGAAGCCCCCTTTTTGACACTCAACCGGATTTCTCCTTCACTTTAACCAGATAAAATGTGTTTGTAGGGAAAGGTAAGCTCCCGTCGCTAAGAGGTCATTTTCGACATTGCAGTCTCTTAAGAAATATTCAAGACAATCATGAATTCCGATCGACTAAGGTGTTCGGTTTATGCTCAATTATAAGAACATGTATTACTTTTGACATTGTGATTATGCGCAGTGTTGAAGGTGCAACCAAGCATTGACCCCTGATAGCCTGGTTTCAATTGAAATGTTTTTCAATCTACTTCATCCCACTCCAAAAGGAAATCAAAATTAGTATTGAAAACACCTGAATTTAGAAATCCTTTATTTGACTAGGCACTGGGTACCAAGTGTTTCTCGACTTATTTTAATAGCTACGAGCGGGTTTGTTCCTTCTTAGTCTTATTTCAACTGAATTTCATATCAATCACTTTACTCTTGTACCGAAAAATTTGGATCGCATCCAACCCTTACCCAACTAGATCTTCGGGTGTTAGACTTGCAGAAGAATAGCAAAACTATTTCCCATTCCCTGCACATTATATACATTTGTGCATGTAATACAAGTTTTAATTAAAAGTTTCTTACCTGTGTGTCTCGTGGAATTGGTTCCCTAGTTCTAGATCTAATATCACAAGTCAGTTCTGCATTTCCACCTTCGATAATATCATATCGCTTAGAATTCGAAGGTTGTTCCACAGAAACTCCACGATCGACTATTACCTCAGCAACTTCAGTACTATTGCCAAATGCGTTTGTCACGGAGCAGTAATAACGTCCTGCATCGGCGGGTGTAATCGCATTAAAACGGAGATATGGTCCATAGACTTGGACAGATCTAAAAGTAGGTGAGGTTATTGTAAGTTTTTTATTTCAATTATGAAAATAGAAATCATTCTTACGGTGGCAGGGGACGATTGTTGTCGGCATACCAAACAACATTCATAGGCTTAGCTCCGGTTACGTCGCAACTGATTTCAACATTGTCATTGGCTTTCACGGTGAGCGGCATCTTCGGATGCAAGGTAATATGGGGAATGGGTAACAATGCCAGCTCAGCAATAATAAAGGTCACTATTTGGTTGCCATCATAGGCGTTGCATTTATATTGACCAAAAGCATCCGGTCCTACGCGTTCTATAACCAGATTATTTCTATCTAGATATGCACTTTGTGGTAGAGGAAGGCCATCAACACGTTGCCAACGAGCTTCTAATTGTGGCTCATTTCCTATGGGTAAAAGAAAAATATAGATTTCAGAAAAAGTCTACAATATTTCGAATCAAATTTTACTTATGTCACAGCTTAGTGTTGCAGTTTCTCCAATCTCAGCATTATACACAGCAGATATGGGTTGTTGGCGGCTTACTGATGGTACATAAACTTCATTTATACCTTATTTGAAAAAAAGAAATGATATTGTTAATCAGGTCACAGAAATACCTCCGATAAATTGTTAAAAAATTACCCATAATAATTCCCTTCCCTATTTTAATTTACGCAGCGTGTACGTACAAAATATTGTTTCAGAAAATCAAAGTTTCAAAATACTGACCCATTTATCAATTATAATATTTTTTAGCCTTTATAGGAACTTACCTACATCTCCACGTCTTTTTTGAACGTCAACGGTTACATACTTAACATCGCTACCAGCATCATTAGTTGCTTGACATGAATAAACCTTGGCGTCGTTCAATGTCACGCGATATATTTCCAAAACTGCCTGTGCGTCGAAATTTCCATAGGTTCGTTGCATTTTAGATGGGGGTAGAATGTTGTCTTCATCCATCCAGTGAACCGATGGGGTTGGACTTCCAGTAGCCGCGCAAACTATTTTCAATTCGTCACCTTCGGTAACTCCTACATATTCATCACTAGGCTCCAGTGTAATTTTGGGAGGTTCTTGGACCAATATGCTGATAATTCCACTTGTTTTTCCGACAACGTTTTCAGCAATACATTCATATTCACCAGCATCGGAGTACTGAACATTAACAAAGCTACAACCACAGAATAAGAATGTTACTCAGTATAATTACATTTCAAATCATTAACCCACCTTCCGGTTCCAGAGTATTCTTCAATAAAACTGGGTGGCATTGGTAGGCCACCAACACGACGCCATGTTAGCTTTGGCGCTGGAACTCCCAGGACGAAATTACAGCTTATAGTGAAATTACTGCCAACGACTACGCTTTGTGGCTCTGATGGGTAAAGCTCAATAGATGGATGCTCACGAGCTGCAATCAAGTAAATAATTGATGAGCATATAACAAGTAGAAGATAGAGATTTGGAACAATCTTATTACCGACTCCAGTTTTGAAAGCTTAGTTTTTTAAATATATTAATATTTTATTTTAAATTTGGTACTGAGTAACGAAAAGTTGTTTTTGTTCTAAGTTTTTAATAAATTATTCTAATTAACATAATTATTATACTTACGTTCCACATCGATTCTTGTGGCAGCTTGTTCCGAGCCAAGGGCACTTTCCGCAACACAGAGGAAGACACCACGATTGTCGGGCTGGGCATTGATAATGCGTAGCACGTTTCCGGTTTGCTGTATATTCGATTCGAAAGAAGAATGAACCTTCGTCCATTTGATTGTGGGATATGGTGATCCACTAGCTTCACATGTTATACTCAAGTCTTGACCTTGAGGAACGACATGCTCCCGTTGCAAATGTTTAATTTTTGGTGCAACTCTAAACAATATATAAATAATTCGTTCAAATGGTTCCACACATGCAATTTTAAATTATAATTACCCGCTAAGACTACCACCACTTTCCCAATAACCACCACCGCTTTGTATTTCCTTGATATCAACATAAACAGTTGAAGTGTAGTTCCTCCTAGCCCGCTGATCCATTCCAATACAGGTAAATTGCCCAGAGTCTTCTACCGTTGCATGGGGGATAGATATCACATTATCTTCCACCTTAATGTTCCTATTCCAATGAATTGGAGCATTATCCTTGGTCCACTCAAATACCAATGACATATGGACTCTTGATCGACAGGTTAAGTAAACAGGATCTCCGACAACTCCTTCAATATTTGACGGTTCAATGTAAATCATACTGCGTCCAGGTATTGGTGTTGGTGGTGGAGTAGGCTGTGGGGCTGAATTCACATAGATGGCAATAGCGCGGTAATCTGATCCAACTGAGTTTTCGGCCAAGCACCGATAACTGCCTTCATCAGACTTCCTCACCGACGAAAACACCAAACGATCTCCATCAAAGCGAGCATCGCGAGATAAGGAGTCACCACTGCGTGTCCAGGTAACAGTTGGTTTTGGATTACCAGTGACATTACAGTCCACAACCAACGGATGGAATTCTTCAACTGTTATATATGTTGTTTCCAAATTGAAGACAGGCTTTGATTCTTGAATTCGGGCTGTAAATTGATTAAAATTAGTTCTGTTTGTGTCTATGTTTACTAAAAAAGGAGTTGAGTAACAAAACTTGATGTCATATCTTGGAAGGCCATTCTACTAACTTCAATTTACACGAGAGAACTAACCGACCGTATCACTGAACCTCTAACAAAGTTTCTTTCCTATCTTTTGGATAATCATACGAGTAATAAAAGATGTGCAAACATTTTAAAAACATGTACTGGGCAAGTACTGGTCAAAACTTAAATTGCGGTCCATACCATTTGTGTCCTTCTATTTCTATGTCCACCTGAGGTAGAGCTAGATCCTAAACGAATGGGTAAATTTTGTAAAGATCACTTTTTTATTATTCTCTAGAGGAGAAATTCAAAGTCTTATTTTAGTTAATCTAGAACAACGATCTGGATTAATTTTTAAATTTTCTCGAAAAAGACTTTAATAATTTTGATATAATTTCGTACCTGTACATTATATCCAGAACAATTTCAATAGATGTAAATTTGCTTCTCATGTTTTCCGCGAAAAAAATTCAGTAACAGAAAAAGGGAAGGCATTATTTTTTGTTTATGTAAGGATTACGACAAATCGAAAACTACTGTGGTACATTCTCTCAAAAAAAGGCCAACTCCAATCAGGCAATCTCCCGTCTATAAGTCTTTTTGCGAGTATCAACAAGGCATTCGATAAACTTATTAATGAGTTCTGTCCAAAAAGGACAACAATGTCATACCGGATACTGAGTTCGGTTTTAAGACGGGACATTTAATGGAACAAACCTAAAAGTAGGTGTAATGGTGCTTGTCTGGTTGATTTGTAGAAGGCTTTCGGTTGTGACCGTATGGTTAGAGGCTCTCTATCTAAAGCTAACCAGACTCGACATAAGAAAATCATTATTATATACATATGGTTTATGATGTGCTCTATGGTAGAAAGTTTTTTGTCAATGAAACTTCTACAGCAATTTTCGATATTAAAAAATGGTCTTCAGCATGGAACAGTCAACTCGTCTATTCTATACAGTATACATCATTTACAACAGCGATTTGATAGGTAATCTAACTCAGGCAATTGCGTTTGCCGACGACGATCTAGAATCGTAAAGAACAAGATTCAGTAGTATTACGACGACTTGAAGTTGAAAATCAAATTTCAGAAATCTGGAACTATTCTCTTTAGGGCTACATTGCATGGACAAGGGTTACGAGAAACAACTGGCGCGAGTAAAAGTGTAGTAAACCAACTTGTCCCTTGGTTGAATCAATATTTGGTATTTGTATTTGGACAGTTATTTAAATAATGCTATTGTCAGGGCTAGGGGAGCCTTTGCACTAACGAAAAGGTTATTTTACAGTGACCGGCTCAATAAAAGGGTGAGGTGCCCGGTGGGGTTCAACGTTGCCCCATATCAAATGGAAAATATTAGGAAGTTTGAGAGACAATGTTTTAGACGTTGCCTTAGATTACACAGGACACTAGAGACAGGACTCGCGGAGTTCAAACATTATTATTCCAACCGTTCTATATCTACATAAACAGAATGGATAATTTTTTGATTAAACAGATGCGGGGTCACATGGCAAGAGTGATGTCTTCGCAAAACGACTTAATTTGAGCTTACTAACCTAACGAAGACAGTGGCGGATTTACCAGCAGGCTTATTAGGCTTGAGCCTAGGGCGGCAAATTTGAAAATTTAGCCGTCGGTTTTCTGATGTATACATATCACTCTAGAAGTTCACAAGACACCTTTTCGATGACTTTTCTCTCTTCTCTTTCATTGTACATTTAACGGTACCCCAAACTTCTATATTCTACGGTAAAACACCCAGTTCACAGCCACAACAATAAATCGGCCGTTGCCCACACTTTCTATGAGTGAAATGAGAGCGAAATTGCGGAAAATATATTTTACGCTCTTCCCACTCCCACTACGTAATCATACAAGTACGACTACTGGTTGGGGGCTGTGAACCGAGTGGATTGTGTACGTGTTGGTAATGCGATATTGGTGTGGTAGATCTGAATAAAAAATTGTTGCAAGGAAAAATGTTTTGTTGGAGATATTCTTCGTTTTGATTGGACCAAAAGATTGCAAAATAATAATCGAATCATTTTATCAATTTTAATCTTATGTGTTGACTACTGTTTGTTGAACAGGTGCTAACTTCAGAAAATTTTATTAGAACGCTAAAAAAAACTCAAATACTTTTCAGTGTGAGTTCATCTGGAATCTCGTTGTTATTTCTTCAATTTATGTAACTACGTTTACCGAATGTTCATTATTTTGGGGGTGGCATACCCCGCCTTATTAGTCGTACACCATTGCACTTTGATTACCTCAGAAATATACTCGAAAACTATTTCTTGTGCAATTTGAACCGATTTGATGAATTGTAAATATAATCTAGGAACTGACAATTCACAATTTTAGAGATAAGGGCGGCAGAAATTCAACAGCCTATACTTGGGAAATGTATAAATCCGCCACTGAACGAAGAATACTACAAGAATGTGAGTCTAAGCGGCTTTATGCCGCCAGATTCATTCCTCATCTTAGACAATCAAGGATAGAATGGCGGTTCGCTTAACTACCACGCAGTTATAAGTTAATGAAAAATAAAAATTAATTAAAATTAAAATTAAATCCACGACTGGATCGCGCCTACTTGTTCTTATGTATAAGAACCTTGGAATTAAAAAAATGTTTATAAATATAAAAGCATGAATTTAATAAGAGCAAAATGTTCAAATGCGTAAAATTGCCTTCAGATTTTATGGGAACAAATAAATAAATAAATCGGTTAATTATTAAATTAATTTCTTATATAAGAAATTTTTTTAATGTTTTTTCTAGAAAAAAAAATTTGAGATGCTAATTTTAAGTACAGTACAAACTCGATTTACGCAATTAAAAGAAATTAAGGTGGTTGCAATAACCGATGTTGTTGCACTTACTGGGTTATATGTTTTTAAATATAAAAATTATTGTTGTGATGGCTTATTTTTTAGTTATCAAAAAACATTATTGAAACCAAACAAATCGTTTTTGTTGGTTTGATGTTTTCATTTTAATGAACAGATGCATAAACACAAGAAGTTACACTAATCGATGTAACATTTTTGAAAAGTAGCGCTTATAGATTCAAGACGTTCTACGATTTTAGTGTTGCGAAAATCGAGGAGTTGCGCGAATCGAGGTTTGCCTTAACCGAGTTCGTACTGTATTTAATTCAATCGTTTTCAAGATATTGATTTTTCAAAAATAAATATTTTTTTTTCAAAATCCAAAAAATATTTCTTCGAATAATGAGAAAGTCGAAAATAAAAAAAGACGCTCTATGACAGGTA
Source organism: Philhelius festivus (assembly GCA_963931855.1). Taxonomy (NCBI): domain Eukaryota; kingdom Metazoa; phylum Arthropoda; class Insecta; order Diptera; family Syrphidae; genus Philhelius; species Philhelius festivus. Next base: position 139,659,434 of record OZ007556.1, on the reverse strand, counting down.
CCGGTAATAACATTTTTTCTTAAAATTTGTTTTGACCAAAATCTAGTCCATGCCCATTATAGCACACTGAATTGGTTTTTTTTTTATCAAAATTGTTAGATCAATAAGATTTAGTATGGCAGGTACCGTTAGTTTTGGAGCTGAAAAAATTCAATTTCTCCTGTAGGGAATCAACGAAAACCTTAAATACCGAGTTTGAAGAAAATCTCTTTAGAAGTTTAGGCTGTAGGTCGAAGTACAGACAGACTGAGAGACGAAACTGCCTGAACCACTTTTTTCGTGTTCTCTATCATCGTAATGTCAACTGATCAAAATCTCCAGTTCGTTTTCTTTTTCCAAATGCTAGTACAAATAAAAATTGGGAATTGTTCTTCTATAGAAAAAAATCTTTTTACAAATTTTAATTTTTAAGGAAATCCACCATTTTGATAATTCTCTAACTCGATGTAAATATGGACACACAGACCGACATTGTGACGGGCGGTATGTTGACAACAAAAAAAAACTATTATTTTAGATTTAGCCATCATCTTAACGTTCAGTTTTGCTTAAGACCTTTTGATCACAACTTTCCCTGAAGATAAAAGAAAATTGTGAAAGCACGGTCAGCAACAAAAAAAAAGTATTGACTGTGCTAGAAAACTTTCAATTGGCCCCAATATTGTAATTTTAATCAAAAATAAAACAAGTTGCGTGGTGAAACACAATATCTTAATATAAAATGTGTACCATATTTTTCTGCCATTTCCTTAGCATATCCTTGTGAGACATGGGAGACAAAAAATATTTATAAGATATTGGTAAAAATAGAATAAACGTATTGCACTTACGTGATACTGTAACGGACACCTTGTCTTCAAACATTTTGCTTCCGTCCTTTGCTTGGCAAATGTAAACGCCGGAATCCTGGATTTGCAGATCACGCAAATAAAGAGCCCCTTGGTTTTGATATGTTTGATATGGTAGACGTCCGTTTAACTTATACCAGTGTACAACAACTGGAATCTGAGGAAAACAAATACAAAAATTAGAACAAATTATGCTCAGTTTGGTAGTCAGTCTGGACCGACACTTTTACAAGAGTTCTTAGAACTTTGAACCTCAAAAATATTCCAATAATTAGCCATCTTTAGGCCATTCTTACCCTATTAATTGTAAACATTCCTGAACAGAAGAATGTTACCGAACCACCAACTGGAATAATACTAATTTCTGGGGATGAAATTGAAACAGTTATTTCAGCTTCATAATCTGGCCGAGATGTAGTTGTAAGTGTCGACGATCCAGGATCTGTTTTTCAAGAGTAAAAATCAAGATCAGATAAATAAATTATATATTTTATCAACATATATTGTTTTGTATGTTAGTTACACGCTATCTTGAAATATGAAGTTTAAAGTGGGATAAATATGTAAGTGTTAAGACCATAATATTGTCGTTTTTTTTTTTAATTTGTATACTGAAAGAAAAAAGTGCTTACAAGGAAGGTATATGAAACAAGCAATACAAACAAGAAATAGAAAATTGTAATAGAATATCGTAATTTAGGCCGGTAAATTTGTAAAATTACGTATTACTTGAAGCTGAGTTTCAGTTCTACAACACAAATTTCTAAAGAGTATTCCATAATAGCTAAACACGTACGTCTTTTGATGTATTGAAAGATTCAGAAACAAAGATCAAATTCGAATATTTAGGGGCAACAAATATGTAGGTACTAGAATAAAATTATAATTTTTTTGACAAATACATTTATGCTCATTAGTATTTTAGATTTAAAAGGTAAATAACAGCTACTTTAAATATATTTTTAAAACACGCCAAAACTTTCAGTTTATCGGTTGAAACAGAAGTATCGAGAACAAAGCCAAACATTAAACTTATCAGGAATATGTTGTACATAGGAGTATACACTAGCTCCCTCTGAATTTAGTAAAAATAAGAAAGTCAAGCCTCGTCACTATCAAATAGAGTTTTAAGTAAAAGTTTACGGAGCACAGTTTTAATTGAAACAAGCAAAAACTTTTTTATCATCGTAGTCATTATCGAAAAACTTTTCTCTTCAGCTTTTCAATTAAAAGCTCCACTGGGCCGCACGTACTTGCTTTTATTTTCTTTAAGAAAATGTTCAGAAGCATAAAATTCAATTTTTTAAATTATAAAACAACTTCATTAGTGGAGCTAAAAACATAATGCCATATGATTTATTTACCAAATAATTATAAGTCCTTGTATTGTTTTTTTGTTTGCAATAAGTTTTTAGTCGTAACCGATTTTCGAAAACAATTTTTTTAGCATTTACATAGAGGTTCCGTTATTTTTGGATAAAAGTACAATTTTTTTTATAAACATATCTTGTAGGTACTGTTAAAAACAGTTGTTGAGATTTAAAAATGTGGTTTTCGAAAAAAAAAAATTAATTTAAAAACTCGAACAAATATTGTTTTAAAATGTAAATTTGTTTATATTTTTTAAATACAAAACTATTCAAACATTTTACGAGCTTTATCTTACAAAAAACATTCATCAAAATCAGTTGCATCGTTTTTGAGAAAACCGAAAACTAACTATTGGCTCTATTGGACGTACAATGGATAACCATTAGCTAGCTTTTACTGAATTAAATTTTTGATATTTAAAAAAATACAATGCACGACTGGGTCGCACGAGCTTGCTCCTATGTATGAATGTTATTAGAGAAAACTGTTTTTAACAACTCCTTTAGCAGTTGGAGCTAAGCACAGGATGCCATGTATTTTAAGCAAAAATTAGTTTATGCAAGAACAAAATTATAATTCGTTGTAGTGGTTTCTTAAAAAATAAGCTTTTACATAAAAAAAATTTAAAACATTTTTAAGAAAAAATTTTGAAACGCCAATTTGAAGAGTTTATTAATATACGAATAAAAATTAAGTTTGCAAACAAAATATTGATCCGTTTCTGAAATATCGAATTTTCCAAAAAAAAACTAGATTTTTCTTCAAAATTCAAAAAATTTTTTTTTTTTTTAGGTTTTGAAATGCATAATGTTTTTTTAAACTTTTTAGAAAGGTGTCTATAAAAAATTTCATTAAAATCCGTTATGCCGATGATGAGAAATTCAAAATTCGAAAAAATCGTTCTATGGTAGATACAGTAGTAATATCTTGATTTCAATTTTATTTTTAAATTATAGATCGTGAGAATTAATAAAAGGAAAAATATTTTTAGCAAAATTTCCCGAACCGTTTTCGAGAAAAATACGATTTTCGAAAACCATTTTTTAACTTTTTTTCTCATTCCTTGTAGATTATATTAAGAAACTTTTATTTATCAAGTTATAAAAAAATCGAGTCTGGGGTTTTCGAAACATTGAGTTTTCAAAAAAAAATTGAAATATTTTTAAAGCTCGAAAAAAATATTTTTTAAAAATTTGAATTCACAATAATATTCAACCTATTGGGGACCTTTAGCAGAAAAAAAATGATCAAAATCCATCGTACCGTTTTTTGAGAAAATCAAAAACCAAAAAAATGGTTCCAAGGGGGGTACCAAAAATAACAATTTTTTGGAAATTTTTTTTCAACAGCTTTAACTAAATGAATTTTTTTTATTTTTTTTTTTAAATTCTGTGGACAGTTTTTGAGAAAAAAAATATTTAAAAAATTTCGAAAAAAAAAATCGTAAGGCAGGTGCCGTTACTTTTTATCTTAAAAAAAAAGAAAAAAAACTTGTGGGGGGAAAATTCAAAACGACATCTACCTACCAAGTTTAACGAAAATCGGCCGAGCCGTTTAGGCTGTAGTCAGACAGACAACTTTGATCAAAATCTCGAGTTCAATTTTTTTTACGAATGCATAACTTGCCTTATAGTACCTATATACTAAACTCAGTCCCGAAAGCGTTTTGTAAATAAAGATAGAAATGTAAATATGAGGAATATTTTTAAAATTCGATGTTCTTTAAATGAGAACTTATAAGGTGATTCACATAAATAAATGATGTGAGCTATCGTTATTAGAGGTTTTGCTTTCCAACCAATGGTACCACTCCTTTTTTGTATTCACTGATATTCTGCCACTGACTTTACCCTTAATTCGAGTTCTTGTACTCCTTTTTATTTCGGTAAAAGTCGGTATTTCCTCCGAGTAACAGTTCGCACTGACCACGATCAATGCGAATTATAGGGAACCGTTCGGGTTGAGTACAGTTTTGCATTGGATACACATTAAATATTTTAGCAGTACTAATCCAGAATAAAAGACATAAATACATAATCACTCAAGGAATAATTTTCAAAACGTTGAAAACACTCCCATTAACATAGCGGACAACATACCGAAATTCGTATTTTTTGGAGGGTATGTTAAGAGTCCCTTATAATGTTAAACACAGCACGGTCGATGGGGAAATTGGGGGGTGGGAGAGAAAGGAGGTGCCGATGAACATTCAGCAAACTGCTGAACAGGTTTTTACCTAACATCACAAACACACTCCATGATGCCAATACCAAAGATTTGAGATCAATCAGTTGCGACCATAGTGTATTGATTCAAAATTAGCAAAATTAGCTATTGGAGGAGCGTACCTAGAAAGCTAGTTAAAGGCAGAAGTTGTGGGAAAACGGCCACAAATTTGCAATAATAAGGCAACGCTGTGTCTCTCATCTCAACGGTTGCGATGGCGAAAATCCAGGAATTAATGTTCCAACTGCTTGAGCACCCTCCTTACTCAACATATCTGAACCCTTCAATTGAATAAACGCACATAATCTAAATAAAAGCATTTAACACAAGGCACTTTTGTAATATTGTGAGTCGGTGTGGAACCTGTTCCAAAATTGACTTTGATAAAAAATAGTGAACGCATTCCAAATATTCAGAATTACCGATACAAAAACAACATAGCACAGAGTAATTCCAAGTATTCCGAATTAAGAACACATTTCGATAAAAAATAAAATGCACGACTGGGTCGCACGAACTTGCTCCTATGTAAAGGACTAAGAATTTCAAAAATGAATGTTATTAGAGAAGGTTAAGTTATATGTTAAGTTAAAGGTAAGAATAGGATGCCATGTGATTCAGGCAAATATAGATTTATGCAAGAACAAAAATTATAAGTCTTTGTAGTGGTTTCTTAAAAAATAAGGTTTTATATAAGAAAATTTTAAAACATTTTTAAGAATAAATGTTGGTACGCCAATTTGAAGTTTTTATTATTGTATGAATAAAAATTAAATTTACAAAAAAAGTATTGAGCCGTTTTCGAGTAATTGAATTTTCAAAAAACAAAAAATTGATTTTTTTTTTTTCATAATTCAAAAAAATATTTTTCTTAAAGTTTTGAAATGCAATGTTTTTTAAACTTTTTAGAAGCTTCCCTCTACGAAATTTCATTAAAATCCGTTATGCTAATAATGAGAAATTCAAAATTTTAAAAAATCGTTCTATGGTAGGTACAGTCAGTAATATCTTGTTTTCAAAATTTTTTTTATTAAATTACAGATATTAAAAAATAATAGAAAGAAACAAAATTTAAGCAAAATTCTCGGAACCGTTTTCGAGAAAAATACGATTTTCGAAAACCATTTTTTAACATTTGTATGGAAGGTACCGTTATTTTTAGGTAAAATTAATTTATTTTTCTTACATCTTGTAGGTTATTTTTCCAAACTTTTATTTATCAAGTTTTGAAAAAATCGAGCATGGGGTTTTCGAAATATTGAGTTTTCAAAAAAAAATTTTGAAACTTTTTTTAAAAATCCAAAAAAATTGTTTTGGAAAATTTGAATACACAATAATATTCAAACTGCTGGGAAGCTTTAGCATAAAAAAAATGATCAAAATCGGTGGTACCGTTTTTGAGAAAATCAAAAACAAAAAAAATGGTCCCAAGGGGGGTACCAAAACCACTCATTTTTTTGAAAATTTTTTTCGACCATTATCTAGGTTTAACTAAATTAAATTTTTTGAATTTTTTTTAAGAAAATCGCAGGGACAGTTTTTGAGAAAAAAAAATATTTATAAAATTTCGGAAAAAAATCGTATGGCAGGTACCGTTATTTTTGGTCATAAAAAATCAAATCAAAAAACATCCGGGGGTAAAAAATCAAAACCCATATCTACCAAGTTTGAAGAAAATCGGCCGAGCCGTTTAGCTGTAATCGAACAGACAGACAGACAGACAGACAGACAGACAGAATTGCCAGACCCACTTTTTTCGTCTTCGCTATCATCGTAATGTCAACTTTGATCAAAATCTCGAGTTCGATTTTTTTTACGAATGCATAACTTGCCTTATAGTACCTATAAGTCGCAAGTAAAAAACAGATCCGAAAAGGCTTAAATTTGCCTACAAATATATTTTAAAGTCCATATTTAATATAAGTCCAGCAGAAAAAGGTTAGTTACTACCCTATTTAGAAATATTGGTGTTAATATGAGAGAAATTCTAAACACAATGGCGCAAAATTTTAAACAGCCTATTATTAAGGTATTAGTATGATACTACTTAACAATTTGCTAACTTTATAGTAGTTTACTAACTCATTCTGAATTTTAAACATTTTCTAACTAGTATCGTACTAAAAGAATTTTCTTAATAAACTACTTCTGAACACACCTAAAACAATGACATTTGGTGTAAAAATTAAGTACACGAACCTTTTTTGATGTTTGCAAATGTCATATGAAGCTAGCACGATACTAAAAAAATAAAGTAGGTATTCGATGATTTTAACTTTAATAAAAGGGTAGACAAAGTATGATGCTATATTCTATTAAAATTTGTAAATTCGTTGTTTTAACCTAGTATCATACTAAAACAGCTTTAGCATCGTACTAATTGAATCAAAATTTTGCGCCAATAATATTTAACAACAAATCTACACATAACAATGTAACAACTAACATTTTTAAATGTTTATGACTAAAGACAAAGAACAAACACATAAGCCCTTATTGTGGATTTCGCCGGATCTAGTATTTCATTGACAAATTGGCTTCACTTTAATTTGCAAGTAGTGAAATATGAATGAACAATATCGACAAGGAAGTTCAAAATCTAGCCGATTAGCCGTTTTTAAGTTGGAAGTATACAGCTCAGGATAAAAATGATTTCCTATTCCATTCTTGATATACATTTATTGTAATTTTGATTTTTTACTTCCTTGCTGATATTTATGATTCCCCACAAATTCTACATCCATTTTAAAGTGAAACAGAATCGTAGTCTATCAGATCCGTTCGGAATTCGCGAATGGGGCAGTATTAATGCACAATGGTTTGCTAACAGCAGACCCTTCTATTCAACGGAACAGCACAGAAACACGAAACAGTTTCGAATTTTTTTTAATTTCATTCAGCACCTTGTTTGGAGACCGACGTCAATGGTGGCATCAAGCCCAAATCACCCGAACAATTGAAGTCTGGATACCAATATCCAAGAAAGTCTCCACTTTTCTCGTAAACAAGGTATGTCTCGTTTAGGGTGATTGTTGCATTTGGCTTCGAAATCTTCAATTTATGGGTATTTCCATTACAGCATTGTCTCTCGTTTAAGGGTAAATTTATTGTTCTATTGCTTTTAAGCATGTCTAAACCTTGTATAATATGCATGGTGTATGAGGTGAAAATAAATGAGCGTTTTGTAAAAAAAAAAAGTTAAAATATTTTACTTACCAGATCTTGGATTTTGGCATCGATCACCTGAGTAACCTGGTTTACAGCGGCATTGAACGTAACCTCGATCGCTGTAACTGCACGATTCAGCTCCATCGCTGCATGGACATTGTACGCATGCTCCGAGAGAAGACGCACTGTAGTCATTGGTGTCGCGATAGTACATGGGTGAGCAGTTCTGACAACTGCTTCCAGAATATCCAATAGGGCATTTGCAAACCTCAATATTTGTAACTCGCTGGGCATTAACTTCTGTGCTTATCTCAGTTGCTGTTTCAAGAATCACATTTCCAATTGAGGTAATCTCAGTCGGAATTTTCGGAGTGGCACGGATTAAAATGTATTCGAGATTTGAGAGAACGGTCATAATGTCATTGCGAGAGGCTCTGATACCATCATTACTCGTCCAGTTGTCACCTTCATGCAACCTTACTTTGATATCTTCGTCATCGATTGAGTCTGGTGAACGACTCCAAAAGAGTTTGTTGCCATTTCCAATAATAATCACATCCTTGCCAGGTTCGTAATTTCCGTAACTCTTTACTCGAAGTACAAATGATAGCTGACCACCATATGATTTAAGGCGATCGCCGAAGACCGTGGATGGTAGGCTCCAGTATTTCGAAGTGTAAGAAGGCCTGCTATAATTAAACATGTTCTGTTCCAAGTCCAGCTCCATGTTTTCAGAATCGAGAAGGTCTCCATTATCATCTGTTATCGTTGGAGTTTTTTCAATAAATGGAATCGGTATAAGCTGTCTGAAGAAGTTTCCAGCGTAGCATTGATTTGATACCCCGGAACAGAAGCATTCCGAACAACCATCTGGGTTTGATGTAGAAAGTCCAAATGTCCCACGGCGACATTGATCACAGTATTGGCCTTCGACATTTCGTTTACATTGGCAGTAACCTTCATTACAGGAATAAGTACCAGCATTATTGCACTGTTCACAAAGGCCATTCATTTGGCTTGTTGGTTGACAATCATTTGGAGTTCCGTTAGTAGCATTTCCAGAAAATCCTGGTGCACATTCTTCACATGTTTCACCGACGGTATTATCACGACAATTCTATAATATGAGAGAAACAAAACTATCAAGGATACTTAGCTCCAAATATTTATTGACTTACCGAGCATACTCCGGTTCCAGGGTGACACTCTGAAGAGTGGCCATTGCATTCACAGGGCTCACACAATCCAAGGTAAATCCCGGAAAATGGTCGCCTCTTGTAACCAGGAGCGCAGTCTTCACATGAAAGACCTACGTATTCTGGGGGACAACGACATTCTTCCACTTCATAAGCGCGACTTGTACCATGATTTGTTGGTTCAGCAATATCTAAGCTGACAAATGTAAGAGCACCATCCTTAGTTACAGTTGTATAAGTTGCTTTGATATAAATGGCTGTAACATTAGCCAATGTCATGAGCAAATGTTCACGATTGACAGTGATACCATCACCCCTCTGCCAAGAGCTCTCCAAAATGGGAATAGTGCAAGTTTGGGAGACGCTAGGATTGACTGGTGGTTTGCGGAAATGAAGAATCGAGATACCATTCTCCTAAAACAACACAAATAAATTGATAAGTGATTTATTTTCATGCAAATATTAATTTTAAAAACAAAAGCTTACACTTTTAATGACAACATCCGGAGCAGCGTTCCTTGAAATTTGACCACCAGGTAGTGGACTGTAACTTAGAGTGTAGTTCAAGTTTCCACCATAAGCAGTAATTTTATCTCCTAAAAAGTTGGCTGGCAGGCTCCAGTATAGAACATCATTCTGCTCCGGTCGCCCAAAGATAAGTTGGCTGTTTGACTGAGAGAATTCAAAAGGAAAGGGTTGTGGACTATCATATCCACTGACCAATGTGAACCCGTGTGGAACTTGAGTACGTCCAAAGTTTGTGCTAATCGAACTACGGTACCACGAACTACTGGAACATTGTCTAGTGATTCCCATGCAGAAACATTCTGTACATCCGGAGTAAGTAAATGAATTCAGGAAGAACGATTCTGCCTTACATTCATCACAACGAGGTCCAGTTACATGTGATTTGCACTCGCAAGTACCGTCGGGACGAGCACTCAGTGTTCCGTCAGAATTGCATTCATTTATAGGTCTCGGGTAGCAATAACCATCTGGACGCAATGGATCACCCTCGTAACCTTCAGCACAAAACTCGCAACGGGTACCTGTGTACCCTTGGTTGCAGTTGCATATGGGCACTCCTTCTGAGCTCATCGAGCATTCGCTAGCAAAGTAGTTTGAAGGGTTTGTCATTGGGCATGGGCATGGTTTGCATGGAATTCCTCTTCGAGGATCACCAAACGAACCTTTAGGGCAAGGCTTTTCCTTGTCTTTAGGAACACATCGTCCCAGCCATGGACCACCAGGTTGACGAATGTAGTCAGAGGCACATCGTTCACATGAATCTCCAGTGTATCCCGTTGGACATACGCACTGTTCGACCAACGATGCCGATCCCAAGCCACGATCATTCACTCCCGCTGAGTCCATGTTGATATTGGTCAGCTCAACTTCGCGTTCCGTTGACGCAACGTAGCTTAAACGAATCAAAATATTCTCAACATTTGCCAAAATCATCATGATTTCTTGACGTGTCGCACGCCGACCGTCAGGCTTAAGCCAGTTTCCAGCTACAAACGGAATAGATATTTTATTGATGGCATTTGATTGCAGCTGATTTCGGGTGTGATAAATCAAAGTGAGACCGTTTCCCTTAATTATTGCATCGGGATCACTGGTTGGGCGACCATCACCTAGATATTGAACATCATACTTTAAGAATCCCCCGTACGATCGAAGTTGTCCACCTAAGTAGTCAGATGGCAGTGCTAAGTATGGCAAGATATGAGTGTATGCGATATCAGACGCGCGGAACTGAACACCATGACGCATGGAGTTAGTGTTAACTCCGGGAATTTCAGAAATCAACACATCTTGGTGTGGATGGATTTCAACACCTACTACTCTATGAGAAGTAATTGGGGGCTGCAAGGAATAAGTGAATAAATCAGCACTTTTACAGCTACTCGAAACACCAAAACAGAAGCAATTGATGCACTCATCCTGGCGCTGAGCCAATATATTGAAATACCCGGCCGGGCAAACATCTTGGCTTGGTTTGTCGTCAATCACAGTAACCAGGGTATCTGGAGTAACGAAGAGGGAACCCTTTGAATTGATTACTTCACAAGAATATGCTCCACTGTCCTTAACTTCCATATTGGGACAGAAGAGTGTTCCCACACCGGCGTAAGACTTGGATTCACACTTTTCGGGAACATGACCCCAATTGAGACGCCATACTACCACTGGAATTGGAACACCAGCTGCTCGGCATGTGATGTTTAAGAAACCACCAACTGGTATTCTCTCCATTGCTTTCGGTTTGACAATAACAGCAGGTGCAGCTGGAAAATAAGCAAAGAAATATTCTCATGCTCTGTGAAACAATAAATAATTTTTCCAGAAAACTTACTGCAACCAATTTCATCCGAGCCATCTTTACAATCGTTGCTGTCGTCACAATGGAATGATTTAGGTATACAATGACCACTTCTGCACTCGAATTCATCATATCTACATGGGGAGCCACTTGGTTCAGCGTCACAACTATCCTCGTCTGAGTTATCACCGCAATCGTTTTCTCCATCGCAACGCCAGATTCGATCAATGCACTTGGTATTCCTACACAAGAACTGATTGGGGTGACATTTTCGATCGCGACTACAGCTGTGTTCGTCCGATCCATCCGAGCAGTGTGGAACTCCATCACAAATCTGGTTCTTGTCAATGCACTCACCATTCATGCAGGTAGCTTGGTTTTCATGGCATGCTGTGGAAGGGCGGTCGGCGTTCGGATTGTCTGAAAATTCCATAGGATTTCGGTTAGAATTCTGAGTGCAAAAGGACATAGTTCAGAGTTGACAATTACCAAAAACCGATTAAGGCGGAAGCATTTTTGAGAGAAGTTAAAATTATATTGAGGTTTGTTTTTTAATTTTATTCTTGTGAAATATTCATACCTAAGCCAAAGAACTCTAGACCAATATGCGGTACAGTACCGTATTTGATCTTAGTCGATGGTGGCTGATATCTATGAACTCCCCAAGCTGTGGGCAGCATGGAATTTTTGTGTTCAAAGTGGTACTTAGAAGTATTTTTCTTATTTAAAAGAGTAAATTTATATAACATGATTGTGATACTTACATGGTTCTACAGTTAAGTGAACTGAAACTGATTGTCCTTGGATGTGGGAAGGATATCCAACAGCTTCGCAAATGTATGTTCCAGAGTCATCGGCCTAAGAAGAACAAATAATCTCAATAAGAGAAGGATTCTCGTCGATTTAGGTAGTAAAGGTTACCAGGCATTTCTTTTCTGATGGACTTACCCGAATACTTGGAATCTCCAATCGTCCATTTTTATCCATAAATCCTAATGGCAATGGTCTGCCGCCTGGGCGAATCCATCTGACTTTAGATCTCAAGGGTCCTTCATCGCGACAACGGAAGATTACCTCACGGCCTATTATAAAATATTGATTAATATCATTGCAAAGCTTAAGAACAAGATAACATTATATTAAGGTTCCATTATTGTGTTTTAACATCAACAATCACTCGACAGTCGAAGCGGTGCTTGATTTGTGCTATAGACTTAACTATTTTTACTAACAACTGTTAAATATATTTTACTTCTTATTAACATTTATAATCGGTATGTTAAAAGAATGCGTACTGACTTCCTTTGGATTTGGAAAGAAAAATCATGTACATTATGTAGATAATAATTTTCCTTTTTTATTAAAAATATAATTATAGTTTGATTTGATTTTTAACTCAAATTTTTATATAGAGAGTGCAAACTAAGTATTCGAATTTTTTTACCCTCCTATAAGGTTCCTGAGGCTGATTGAAGATAGAAAAAACTGTCGGTTTTGGTTCAGTTAGAAGCTATTACTTTAGTTCTGAAGGTCGAGAATTTAGCAGTGTTCCGGACGAAATCGCGATTTTGGTTTAAGATTCCGAATAGTGTATTAATATGGCTTATTTATTGTAGTGTGACTTTGGATATTACACAAAATTCTCTTCAAAAATAATTTGATTCAAAATCTAATACTTTTGTCGACTATTTTTAATAAAGCCAAGTTTTTTTAATGTATTGATCTATGATTTTTTCAAAACAAACGTAAGATTCAATATTTGTATATTAAACACCCTTATTGCGATTGTCAATAATGAATTGATAGTTGTTATTTATCAAGTAATTTATTTAATCGGTATTGCGTTTGTCAACCATCAATGAATAGGTAGTTGCTAAATTGTGAATATGTATCAATTCTCCATTGTGAATGGAAAAATTCGTTTTGTCAGTGTCAATTGTCATCGACTTTATTAATATATGCAAAGATTTCTTTCAATTGAAAAAAGTTAGTTGACAAAGAGTAAATTGGTGCGAGACGAACAAAAATATTAAGATTTTCGTTTTATTTTTCGAATAAAATTTTTGAATAATTAGCATTTACAGGACGGACGTGGTAAGCATTCAACCCATAGAAATCTTTTCTATAATAATAAGCGTGCGAAACTGTTTTATAGGCGACCCAATTTTGATGTTTGCTCTTTCCACACAACCTGTTATACCAGGGATTCCACTCCTTTCAAGAAAGTACATTTTTGTGCGACGTTTTTCAAGATCTGTGTAGGTATATTTTACACATTTCGGGCAAACACATTCTTCCAATGCAGTCTTACATGCATTATATTCTTGCTTGCATTAAAATGAGTGTGCAAGCCTAAATTGAAAAATCATTCTCCGCGCTTAATCGGTACGACCCTTGTGCAAGTAAACGTAATACTGGACACAATTTTATGACATTGGGGATCGATGGGTATCTTTTGGACTTGAAGAATCGTCTATTTAAAATTTGCATGCAACTTGATTATGGTCATCATCGTCATCGTCGTTGTCGAACTAAAACTCTACCGAACCAATTTTTTTTAATTACTTTTCTTAGTTAACAATTAAATATGTTCTTTTCTTCAATTGTATTCTTTTTCCTTTCTTAAATGTCTGCTAACTAAAAATTGAGCTCATTTATAGCTATCAATTTTCATCAACAATTTAAAATCCCTTTATCAATTGAGTACCGCAATACCGAATTTCAAACTGATTGATAGATTTGTCAATGTTCAATCAGTCGAAAATTGACAATTGTAATTTTTTTTAACAAATGATAATTGTAAATGAACAAAATAAATATATTTATATATTTTAAAAATGTGTACACTGCGCGTCATCAGGTTATAGCACATCCACTATAAGCTTAATAAAGCTGATGTTCTGGTGGTTGTTGTTAATATGCAGCTACTTCTTTGGGTTCTATTTTTCTCATCCTTGTATACACACTATCACTGGCAAAAAGAGCATGCAAAGGAAAGATCCCGTACGGTGTTTGCTTTTTTTTAGCTTTCGATTGAAAAGTGTGCTTTTTTTCTGCGTCATCAATTAAGTACATGAAAATTAATTTTAGTTTTTCTTCAAAAGTTGAACTCGTATAACAACTAAATTTTTTTTTGCTGCTCAAGTAATCTATTCCAAATAATATGGGTAATCACTAACTGTTGAAGCTTATGTTGAAGCTGTCAATAAGTGCAATAGCCAAAAAGATCGGTAGAAGTCGAAAAGTGACATCTGCATTTCTGTCGGGATATGGTAAAAATAACAAGGTGGAAATAATTAAATAATTTCGAATGGTGATAAGAGCGCTATTTTGAGAGAAGCATCGAACTCTCATAACTCGGCTTCAAAGATCAGGGCAAATGCTGGTGTTAAAGCGAGTTTATCTACCATTCAAAGAGTGATAAGGAGCTCTCCGCATTTAAAAATGTTAAAGTTCAAGAAAAAAAACCCACTTAACATGGCTCGAAAGGAAATGCGCTTGAATTTTGCACGAGCGCACATGACAGAATTCTGATTGGCGCTTAGTTGTATCTTCGGATGAAAAGAAATTTAATTTGGACCATCCAGACGGCTACAATTATTATTTCCATGATCTTCGCAAGGAGGAACACCAGTTGGATCGCCTTCATAGTCAGGTGGGGGTGTAATGGTGTGGGGAGCCATTTCCTACTGTGGAACGTGCAAGTTACAGTTTTTAACATCAACTATGAAAGCAAACAACTACAAAAAAGTGCTTGAAAATACTTTTCCCCATTTCGAAAATCTGTTTGGTAGCTTGCCAAGGCACTTTCAACATGACAATGCTCCGATCCACACTGCCCGGATGGTAAAGTGACGCGACATAAATATCATAGAAAACGTGTGGGGATGGCTGGCTCGGAAGGTTAACGAATCTGGAAAACAGTATTCAAATAAAAAGGTATTAATTGAAGGCATTAAGCGCGCCTGGTCAGCCATTTCTTTGGACTACATTGGAAAACTGTACGATTCGCTTCCGAATCGAATCTACGAGTATGAAGTCATTGGCCCTTATTGCGAGTGTCGTTTGTTAATCGATCGACGACTTTTGTCGAAAATCGATCATCGAAAAATTAAGATATCTAAAATTATTCTTGTACAAGATATCATAAGCTGTGTTTTTATGCGTATTTACAACAACATTAAGTTATCTAAATAGTTTTGGATACAAATTTTAACGCATCAAACGTTTTGGCACTATCGACTTTTATCGAATCGAACGTTAACGACACTCACAATAGGGCCCATTGTCAACAAGGGAGGATCCACACAATATTAAATTTATTGAAAAATGTTTGAATTACTTAATGTTTAAGTTTAGAAATAATTTCATGGCTTAAAAGCCTAACAAACATGAAAAAAATAATATATGCTAACCTGGTGACTTTATTTAAATTGTTATTTTTTTGTTATTTTAGAGAAAAAAAATATAAAAAAATGTCCAAACATAGAAAAACAACACATTTTGTCTTATTTTACTGAGAACTGAATCGTCCATAATAACCAATAATTTTAAAATTGTAGCTCATTTAGTTTGGCTAGAATCACTTACACGAGGAGGTGTGCTAAACTGATGAGGTGCAGTGTATATTTGTATTTTTGGAAAATAATTTCTGTTTGGAAATGGATATATTTTTCAAAAACTTCTTTTTATTGATACAAATTGAATTTGTTTTTTAAGTATTTTTTTAATAAAAAAAAACATTCATTTACATAAAATTTTTGTAAATTTATAAATTTTTAAATATTAGGTTCTTAAAAAAACCGTTTTTGTTCATAGCAAAGCGTGGGGAATTGTTGAAAATTCAATTAAAAATTAAATAAAGTGACCACAAAAAGTGAAATACATGAATTTACGGTTGCAAATGCATCCAAAACACTCTTAAGAACTTTAAATTTGTCTATCTGAATGCAAGAATTCAGGAATTCGATTCTCAGCTTTTCAAGTACTTCGACAAAAAAGTTGGTATAACCTTCTCGTCTTATTTAAATCGGACATAGCCACATAAGTGTAGGGTAATTTTTAAGAGAAACAAAGAGAAAACTGTAAATGTTCGTCTTACACAAGAGCATTGGTAGGCTTAATTTAAGTATGCAAATCGAAGGGATTGTTATCTCATTTACGTAGGAATAAAAATTATTGGTCAGTTTCATTAAAATACACTGAAGGTACCTTTGATATTTTATAATACCATTTAATGTTTTTGATTTTTTTTTTAATGCAAAAAGGGGAAATTTTAGTTAAAACTTGAGCATACTATAACGTGTGGTAAACAGATATTTTTAGATACCCCAAGTCGACATCATGGTATTTCTGTGAAGTTTTAATTATCTTTTATTGTTATTTTCATTTTAAGTCCATATTTTATATTTTAGAATTGAGTAGAACTGAACAAATTTGAATTGCAAAAGAAATGAAAATAATCGTTTTCTCTTTGAATAAAACAAGACAATTATTGCGATGTCACACAGGAAATAACATTCTACATGTTTGTTAAGCGGGCTGTGGAGTAACTGTGACCATAAAGACTTTTTCGGAGATTTTGAGTCTTTTTTCAATATTAAAACACTCTTTTTGCGAAAATTTCAATAAAGTTCCCCACCTGCCGCTATTTGGTTTGCATTTTTCGGTGTGTTTTGTCATTATTTCACTTTACATTTCTAATCCTTAAGTGTTTCATCATGTTTACTAATTTATCTGATTTAATTTACGGTATTAGTACTACTGAGTGCAAGAATAGCAATAAGGAATTTTACAGTTAGGGTCAGTTCAGTTTTTAGTTTTTGTCCTAATTACTTCAGTAAGTCAACTCGACCGAATTCTTAGTTAAGTGATTATGAAAGCTATTTGACGCTGATTTTTACCAAAAAAGAACTTAGCGCAGTGATTAAAAACACTTTTCAACCATATTTTTGGATATTACAGTTTAAATGTACATTAACACATCACGGGGCACTTGTCAGTCTTGTTCCCATTCTCATTTTTGTAAATGTGATTTTTAAGCACTATTGAATATTTAATTATAAATTTATGACAATAACGAAAAGTGTAAAATTTATTTCAGTATTTACATCTGTCGAATTGATTTGCAGTTGAAATGGTTGTGTTCATAATGAAGGATTTTTTTTTCTTTAGTGCTTTTTGTGTAGTAATTATGTTTGTATGGCTTCAGAACTTACCTTCCATTATATATCCTTTTATTTATGTTAGAAAATATTTGTTTTTTTTTTTATTGTTAAAGGAAAAAGAGAAAATTTAAAGTTAAGAACGTTTATCTTTAAGGCAATTCCAATAGTGATTTTGTTTTTAGAGGAAATGTGAGATTTTGTATTAAGGAGAGTACATTAAACATTTAATTCTTATATGGGCTTATAATATTAATAAGATACTTACTTTCTTTAATGATTTGGCTATTAGGATATGTCTTCAGGTTCAACGGCGGGTTTGTTGGATTGTATGCTGAAAAAAAAGTTATTAAAATAATAAGTACAAAATTTAATTTAATGTGTGTGTTTTTAGTACATTATGTCAGTTTCGTATTTTAATATATTTAATTAAAAAAATAATTTACTTTGAAAATATTTTAAAACAACGTCTTATTCAATGCATATTATTAGCTAAATACCTAGGTACTCTGATCCGCATATACACGGTGTTACAAACATATTAATTAACTTTAAAATTTCAGCTAATAATAAATTAAAAATAATGTTGCTACTGGTATAAAATTAATAAATTGCTTTATACATAAGTTAACAACACAAACATTTAAATAACCAACGGATTTTGTCCTTCTCATGACGTTTCTAGAAATTAAAATTCAATAAATAACATGGAACATCGTGATAATTAAAACATTTGACAGAAAGTCAGTATCATACCTCCGCGGAACGAAATGAGTCGCTTAACACTTGAAAAACGTTGGAAAATATTGAAAACTTATTTTCAAAGAGCGTTTTTTGCAAAAGTAGTTTTGGCCGCAATTAAGCACCCACCGCGCCTCGCAAGTTTGTGCAAAAAGTTCGTGAGACTGGAGCATCACAGGCGAGAATCTGGCTGCTGTGGCCGAGTGTGTGAGACTCAATTCACGAACATTAACTTGCATTCGATCTCAACAGCTCAACATTTCATGCCTGAGGAGAATTCTTAACAAAGAACTCGGATTATTCGTTTACAAGGTCAAATTAACTCCAGCCGAGGCAGCCAGTGTTCCATAATCAATGGGAATGTTTGCTCTTGCTAATAAAGCCATAATACTGTGTTCAATCATTTAATTTTGTTTATTTTATTGCATTTTGACAATGAAACTTGTATTATGATTGGGCTTAATTTGACTCATTTAAGTCCAATGGAATATTTTGTCTGCTACCGGTAGAATATGACTGATAGTTCTTAGTATTGTTAATAAAGTTGGTACATATTATGTTTTCAAACAAAAATTATGAGTAAATGCATTTATTGATGTACATACATCCTTACATTGTATGTTTATTAAAAATTAAAAAATAAATAGAAAAATAGCTTGCATTGAAAATAAAATAAAATTTTTAAATATTCAACTTACGACAGTTACTCTCATCTGATTCATCATAACAATCCTTACGTCCATCACAACGAGCACCATCAGAAATACATTGGCCATTTGAACAACGGAACTGGTAAGGAAGGCAACTTCTTTCCACATCTCGGCAATCTGCTTCATCGGATCCATCTAAGCAATTTTTATATCCATCGCATTTAAGTGATTCCGGTACACAGCCACCAGAACGGCAAGTAAAATCGTTTGCTCCACAAGCGCCTGTTAAACATAAAACATTATAATTATTTTTGAAATATAAACAAAACAAATTTTCTTTTAAACTAAACCATCGAATTAATTTATTAAAAACTTACAAATAAAAGAACTATTTAACTCTCAATAAATGCTATAACACTAAAATGTTTTATCAGACACAAATAAAAATTTAAAAAATAAAAATGTTAACGTCGGTAATTTTACTAAATTAAAGACCTATGATATTTAAAAATTGACTGTTTTATCAAATTTGTTTCATTAAACTGATCCTAGATATATAATGTAGTATCCCTTGGCATAGAGGTTAGTGGAGTTTCATGCCGGGGTCTGGTTCGATTCCCAGCGGCTGTCAACAAAAATCTCAATTAATAAAGTTTTTTTAACAAATTGAACCTACTGTCAAACTTAGCGAACAATTGGAGTTATCTACATGACAACAGTTTGTTAGTTTGTGTCCCGACCAAAAAAACATTTCAGAAACAAAATAATTTTTTTTTAGTTTTCCTAAATGTTTTTGAAATAGTGGGCCTTACTAATAATCAAACGCTTATGTCGACTATTAGTTAACTGGAAGGTTAAAACTAAGTGCTGAGTTTAAACAAAATGCTACCAATAAACAATTTAAGCCTTTCACTAACCAGTCTCCAGACTTTCATTAAATCTATTACAAAATCTACAAGAAATGAGAAAAAATAATGTAATGAACTGTCAGAATTTTCAGTTCGGGAAATGTCATATGCCTTCAAAGTTAAGTATTGCCGTATTATTTTTCAACAGAAAGTATTATATTACTTATAGCTTTGTATATAAAACTTATAGTACTATCAAGAAGACAAAAGATTGTGGCGACATCTTAAGGCTAGGGACTGTAATTGCTAGATTTGTCTTTGCTAAATCTTGTATGTTATCCTACTCTCCACTGTAAAAGCGTGCGCTAATTTCTGCGCCACCACCAGGCTAGCGTTCGCAATACAAAATCACGCTCCATGATAATACTATAGGTTATATATACAAAGTTTATAGTACGTCAACTGGTTTGAAGTGTCGGAGCTACTTTTCAATTGTTTTTTTTTTAATTTATAACACCATATTTTTTTAACAAATAATCATATTTCTTTATTTATTTTATATTATTTTAATATTTTTCATTCGCAATGTAAATATATGTAGGTACCAAAGTAAGAAAATCGAAAACTTAAAATATGTTTAAAATAAAAATAAGTGAACTGATGGCATACTTTGTGTGAGAATTTAATTGTTTTTTCTTTAGGTTTTCTATTGGTAAATAGTAAGTGCGAGTTTTTTCACAGTGTTTCATCTTTAATCTATGATTATTTCAACTTGTAACAAAAAATCCGTAGTTTTAGTTTTTAATCATGGATTTAGCTAATCAGCCGATTTCCGTTGATTAACACCACGTATTTAAAGTAAAATCCAGACCTACTAAACATTTATAAAAAAAAAATAATAATCTGTTCCTGTTGCACATAAAGATAAAAATAAAAAATATAAATTAAAAAAAATAAATATGGTGGTGCAACAGCTCGGAGTGAACCAGGACCTAGTGACTTACAACTCTCAACCATTCCTGTGTGCGTGTTACCAGGAACGGAGGGGACCTACAATTTTCTGCCGATTCCGAAAGGCTAATGAGCAGCACTTTCCATGACAAGAGATACTCTTGGAGAATTTGTCAATTCCTCGCAAGAGGCAGTACACCACTGAAAAAAACTTTCTTGCAGCGGCTGAGAATCGAACTCGAGACCTTCCGCATGACAGTCCAACGCACTAACCATTATGCCAAGGGGTACTACATAAAGATACAAACAATAAATAAAGTACTTCTTAATAAAAATACTTCTTTAAAACAAAAATTTGAAGATTGAATCTAACCCATGAATATAATTATTGAAATCGATCTGATAACATGGGAGTAGATTTAATTTTTAAAAACAAATTTAGGTAGCATAAAACAGCACTGAGGCAACACTTCTTATTTAGTGTTCGACTTTAAACATGGATTTCGGTGTATTATATTTTCACATATTGCTAAAGACTAAACTGGAGATTAAATTCGTTATTGGTATGCGGATTTTCTTAAATTTGAAGATTTTCTTTTAACCTTAATACTAACTTTGAACTTTAGTAACGCCAATTGGCTTTTGGTCTGGACGCTTCTGAAATATTGCTGAAATGTTTATGTGTTTCCTATTGTAAATGGTCACTGGATTTGGACATTTATTTTTAATATAAAAAAAAATAGTAACGGGTGATTTTTTTGAGGTTAGGATTTTCATGCATTAGTATTTGACAGATCACGCGGGATTTCAGACATGGTGTCAAAGAGAAAGATGCTCAGTATGCTTTGACATTTCATCATGAATAGACTTACTAACGAGCAACGCTTGCAAATCATTGAATTTTATTACCAAAATCAGTGTTCGGTTCGAAATGTGTTTCGCGCTTTACGTCCGATTTATGGTCTACATAATCGACCAAGTGAGCAAACAATTAATGCGATTGTGACCAAGTTTCGCACTCAGTTTACTTTATTGGACATTAAACCAACCACACGAATGCGTACAGTGCGTACAGAAGAGAATATTGCGTCTGTTTCTGAGAGTGTTGCTGAAGACCGTGAAATGTCGATTCGTCGCCGTTCGCAGCAATTGGGTTTGTGTTATTCGACCACATGGAAGATTTTACGCAAAGATCTTGGTGTAAAACCGTATAAAATACAGCTCGTGCAAGAACTGAAGCCGAACGATCTGCCACAACGTCGAATTTTCAGTGAATGGGCCCTAGAAAAGTTGGCAGAAAATCCGCTTTTTTATCGACAAATTTTGTTCAGCGATAAGGCTCATTTCTGGTTGAATGGCTACGTAAATAAGCAAAATTGCCGCATTTGGAGTGAAGAGCAACCAGAAGCCGTTCAAGAACTGCCCATGCATCCCGAAAAATGCACTGTTTGGTGTGGTTTGTACGCTGGTGGAATCATTGGACCGTATTTTTTCAAAGATGCTGTTGGACGCAACGTTACGGTGAATGGCGATCGCTATCGTTCAATGCTAACAAACTTTTTGTTGCCAAAAATGGAAGAACTGAACTTGGTTGACATGTGGTTTCAACAAGATGGCGCTACATGCCACACAGCTCGCGATTCTATGGCCATTTTGAGGGAAAACTTCGGAGAACAATTCATCTCAAGGAATGGACCGGTAAGTTGGCCACCAAGATCATGCGATTTGACGCCTTTAGACTATTTTTTGTGGGGCTACGTCAAGTCTAAAGTCTACACAAATAAGCCAGCAACTATTCCAGCTTTGGAAGACAACATTTCCGAAGAAATTCGGGCTATTCCGGCCGAAATGCTCGAAAAAGTTACCCAAAATTGGACTTTCCGAATGGACCACCTAAGACGCAGCCGCGGTCAACATTTAAATGAAATTATCTTCAAAAAGTAAATGTCATGGACCAATCTAACGTTTCAAATAAAGAATCGATGAGATTTTGCAAATTTTATGCGTTTTTTTTTTAAAAAAAGTTCTCAAGCTCTTAAAAAATCACCCTTTATAATAAAAGAAATAATCTTAATGAAAATCAACGGCAAAACATTCTATTATTTAATTTTGTTTTTAGTTAGAGATGGCTTAGTCAGTTTTTGAAAATACAAATCGAAAGATTAAAATAAATTGTTGAGTTTTTCCAAAGTTTTACAGTGGTAAAATACTTATATTTGCGCAAAATTTTAAACAGCCTATTATTGAGGTATTTTGATAATACTTAACAATTTGCTAACTTTAAAGTAGTTTACTCTTTCTAAATTTTAAAGATTTTCAAACTAGTATCGTACTTAAACAATTTTCTTAATAAATTGCTTTTGAACACATCTAATATAATAACAGTTCCTGCAATAAACCAAGTAAAAAGACATTTTTGTGGCGTTTGAAAAAAAAAAAGCTATTCGATGATTTTAACTTTAATAAAAAGGTAAGGAAAATATTATATATTCGATTAAAATTTGCAAAATCGTTCTTCTTATCTAGTTTCGTACTAAAACAACTTTAACATCGTACTAATTCAACTAAAATTTTGCGCCATTGTTTTTTGTATTATAAGTTGTCTAATCAATTTTGACTTTTTTGTAGTTGATGAGAAAATTGGAAATATACTTTTTTCGAACGAAAACTGATTTACTCTAAGGACCATTCAAAAAAATAAATTTGGAAACACAGAATGACTAACTTAATATTCACATAAGATGATAAAATGACTTTATTTAAATTATGTAGGTTACTTCTCGTAAAGAATTATTCTTTATTAAATTTTTCAGTGAGACTTCACCAAGTCGTTCTTGGAATTCATTTAAAAAACTGAGTTAAAGAATACAAATCAAGCTTTGAAGAAAGAGTTTAATTTTTTGTCTAAGCATAAGTCATTTTCAGGTCGTAGCTTTTTATGTAGCCGTATATTAGACAGTCAAAGTTCAATAGGAAATATTATTTTATTTCAATTTAAAGTACTTTACGTATTTAAGAGTTTAAGAGATTCCGTGGAATTAAAAATTTTAAAATTTTAAGAAATACTAAAAAACAAACTCCAATCCTCCAACCAAGAAACTTTCTTTATTGGATACCAGACTGCTCCTCAGTAATTCTAGAAGGACCGAGAAGAATTGGAAAAACTATATTTATTGAAAACATTATTGCATACAGAATAGTTCTTCAACAGTCCTGTTAGCCATGGTTTAGTAAATATTTTCAATGTATTTATTAAATAAATCTTAAGCTGGCGTTGAACATAGTTATGACTACTAAGTTTCTACTTTTTACTACTAGGCCAAGTTGTTCAGTTCAACTCGAGTTAGCTAAGGCAACACATAAATTAATTATTGTTAATTGCTATTTCAGCATTATGTATATGTATGTACGAGTATACATATAACAAAAATATATCTTCATTTTACCGAGAGTTAACTTACCAAATAAAGTGACTTAACTTGGAATAAACACTAAATTTAATTTGATTGAAAATCAAGGTTAATGAGCTAACTCGAGTTTAAGCGGGAAACTTGGCCAAAAAAAATATTTATGTAAAGAAAAAAAAAGTGCAGGAAAACAACTATTTTAAAACACACATCCAAGATAAATTTTACCAAACATCTAGAAATACGAAAACTGATTAAAATATAATGAAAGTATTAACCAAAACAATTTTGTTCGTCAGAAAAATCTCTACAGTCATAAAAGCCATCACATCGCTGTGTTACATTTATACAGTGCTGATTATCAAAGCAGGAAAATTCGATTCCCTTGCAAGGACCTTCAAAGATGAGCATAGTTTTTGGAGTTGTTTGTGCAGTAAGATAAAAAATGTGCAAAAAGAGAAAAAAAATCAATAAAATCGTTAAATTGCAAACAAAATACGAGTATACATGTAGTGCAAAATACAAACTAAAAAAAGCAATTTTGTATATGCTGGACGTATGGCTCATTTTTAATAGCTTGTAAAAATAAACTATTTCGTTCTGATAGATTGAACATTTTAAAGAGGCTTCATCATCTGAACTTTCTGAACTACGAAAGCTTTTTATTTACTCTTAAATCGCAATCCGATTTCGAAAATGGTAGAACGAAATTTTTAATTTGTTATTAAAGTTATGTGGGTTTCAAAAACGATATGATTGAAAAGGTATACATTAAATTCGTCTGGCAGGATTCAAATGTGATAACAACGTTTCAAATTTTTAAATTTATTTTCTAGGATAAATAGAAAAGAACATAATATTCATTTTTGAATAGGAAATGAGTTTAAGTCTCTTTAATTAAATCTGTAAGATCTGCTAAATTCGAATTATTACTTAAATCGATTTCCAGCTCAGAATTGCTCAAATGGCTCTAGTTTTTGAAACATTCGAATTTAAATATTACAACACACAGATTTTTATGATAATGTCTCATCACGGAAACAGATTCTTTCCAGCTTTATTCTGAGATTGGGTTTGAGTTCAGTTTGTGGAAAACCTTTAGAAAAGAATAATCTAGGTTCAGCAACACAGAACTATGTTGAACATGGTTGCATTTAAGCTACAAAATAATAATAATGCTATATAGTTCCCGTGCTGCACTGAACAAAGGTATTTGATTTAAAATTATTTGTTTCGTAATTTCATTCGAATAAGAACATTTGTCAAAAAGGTTGTAAGTTTTTTTTTTCTAAGCAAAAAAAAGTGCACATACATACGTTGTAGAATTTTGACTGTGAAATAAATTTAAAGATTTACTTAGGATCTACGGGTATCACTTACAGTTTTCTTCGTCCGAACCATCATCACAATTAGGTATTCTATCGCATTTTTCTGTAAACTTGTAACATTTTCTATCAGGTCCGGGGCATGTGAGTTCATTGCACGGGTACGGGTTGGATGGATAGTTACTACCAGAGCCTCCACTACCTCCAGGGTATGTTTCGTTATAATTACAATTCAATTCGTCGTCTCCATCCATACAATCACTTCTGTAATTGCAGCGAATTGAAATTGGATTGCATCTGTCATCGCAGTAGAATTCATCGGACGAACATTCTTCCAGATCAGGCCCATGAACTGCCAAAAAATTAGGAATATTAAGTAAGGAAAACATTTTAAGTGTAGAAATTTTAGAATTTTAACAAACTGTTGACGTTTGAGGTTGAACTATTACAACTAAATTATTTATTTATAATCACCAAAAAATTTTGAATTAACTTATAACTTATGTAGTAAAATAATTATTCACACAAAAAGCATTCACAATTCTAAATTATTGTTGATTAAAATTTTAAAGAAAATCTTTGTTAGGAAAAAAATATTTTACCCTCCTTGTTGCAAGTTCTTGGAGCCTCATCGGATCCATCCAAACAATCTTCATGCTTATCACACAAAAACTCCCTATTTATACATTCAGTATTGTCGCATTCCCAATGATCAAGACGACAATGTCCTTGAATCGTGTTAAGTGTATCATTGTTTTCTGTATGATCAGAGTTTTTATGTTGTGTGGTATGGAAGTTATGTTTTTTGCGTTGCACACCAAAATCACACAAGTAAATCAAATGGAATGAGTTGCGTATAGGTGAATGTTATGGTTTTTTTTTAATGAAACAGATAAAAAACATATATGAATA
This sequence comes from Philhelius festivus, assembly GCA_963931855.1. Lineage (NCBI taxonomy): Eukaryota > Metazoa > Arthropoda > Insecta > Diptera > Syrphidae > Philhelius > Philhelius festivus. The sequence goes on along the minus strand of OZ007556.1, from coordinate 139,633,301 downwards.
AAACACAAAGATAGTTTTAGTAGTAGTTTCGTACGTCTCATGTATGTCATATAGAACTATGTAATATTCAGATATCAAATAGTAGAAATAGGCCGAAACTGTGTATTTATGTGTTTTAGCTTTGAATGCAAAATTAGAGGAAAGCGAAAGGGAGTTAATCAAAATCCAATCTTAAAAACTTGAAATTAACAACATCTAGAAGGCCATTATTAACTAAGGGTATTGAACAGTTTTTCTACAGAAATACGCCTCAACAACGATAAAAAACTGTAACTGAATATCATATTTCCCTACAGGGTGCGTTTTATCTTCCAGGTTTCTTATTTGGTTGCAATTTTGGTGTAAATAAAATCGGTCAATCGACATTTGGCAGTCGTAAAGAGTGGTCGATAACAATTAATTATGGAGCATCTAACACAGCAACAACGTGTTAAAGTTATTAAAAGATTTTGTTTAATTTTTTTTTTAAATGAAAATATGAGGAGAAAATTACATGTTAATCATCTCGCGAGTATGTAAACCATTAAGTGTAAAGTTTTTAATTTTGAAAATTTGCATACACTGGGAGGAAAAGTGAAGACTGGAGAACTCGTATACCAAAGTACGCCAGAGAAGGCGGTGATCTCATTCGGCCATATTTCTTTGAGGATGCCATAGTCAATGCTGTAAAGCGCGGAACAGATTGAACCAGCAACACCACTGTCAAAAGCAACAGCATCATCATCATCATCGGCTCGACAAACGGGTTCCGGTCCTCGCCTCTTTCAACAAGTCTCTCCACCTACCCCGGCCGACGCCATCCAGTTGCGCACCCCAAGGTTTCGGGCGTCCTGGTCTACGCCATCTCTCCAGCGCAAGCATGGTCTACCACGCTGTCGTCTACCATAGAATGTACCACAAAGAACTTTCCGAGCAGGTTCCTCTTCGCTGATGCGAGCTAGGTGCCCTGCCCACCGGAGTCTACCGAACTTAATTTTTGTCACGATATCTGCTTCTAGGTAGATTGCGTACAGTTCATGATTGTACCGTCTCCGGAATCGTCCTTCCTCACATATGGGGCCAACAATTCTCCTTAAGACTTTTCTCTGGAACGCAGCTAAGAGGTCGGAGTGCCTTTTGCTAAGCACCCAAATCTCGGATCAATATATATGAGTACTGGCAGGACCATGGTCCTGTACAGCAGCAGTTTTGAAGTTATGGTGAGATTTCTGGATTTGAAGAGCTTTGACAGACTATAGTAGGCTCTGTTGGATTTGACAAGCCGCCCGCGTATTTCTTCTTCTATATTGTTATCGGCTGCTACTATTGACCCAAGGTATTTAAAGGATTGCACCACTTCAAATTCGTGCTCCGCAACCTTGATTGTTTGACCAACTGTTCCTCTCGCATTCGACGCCACCATGTACTTTGTTTTACCTTCACTGATGTGCAGCCCCAGATTTTGTGCCGCCTGCTTGATCTGGATGAAGGAATCGTGTACAGCTTGTTCGGTTCTTCCGATGATGTCGATGTCGTCTGCGTAAGCCAGTAACTGGCTGGACCTGTTGACGATGGTCCCTCTTGTTGCCGTGCCAGAGTCACGGATTGCTTTCTCCAACGCCAGGTTGAAGAGGGGGCAGGCCAGACCGTCCCCTTGTCGGAGTCCATTAAAGATGTTGATTGGTCTGGATAGCAAACCGGCTATTTTTACTTGGCTTGTTACGTTGATCATGGTCAACCTACATAGTCGTGTCAATTTATTTGGGATGCCGAATTCTCTCATGGTTTTGTAAAGTTCTACCCTGGCTATGCTATCATAGGCGGCCTTAAAGTCTATAAACAGATGGTATGTTGGGATGTTAAATTCAAGACATTTTTCCATCGCCTGCCTAAGGGTAAAGATCTGATCAGTTGTTGATTTGCCTGGAATGAAACCACACTGATATTGTCCGATGACGGTTTTAGCGTATGGGGTTATCCGGTCTTGTAGGATAGAGGAGAGTATCTTATAGGCGGTACTCAACAACGTGATACCTCTATAATTGCTGCACGTTGTGACATCTCCCTTCTTATGTATGGGGCATATTATGCCTTTTCGCCAGTCTTCTGGCATTTCTTCCTGCTCCCATACGTGCACTATAATATCATGAATTGCTTGACGTAAGGCTGGCCCGCCGTGATGAAATAATTCGGCTGGTATGCCATCGGCTCCAGGGGATTTGTTCTGTTTGAGCCGGCCTATAGCCTTCTCAACCTCTTCTATGCTTGGTGGCGGCAACATAGGGTATTCTTCTTGAAGTAGTGGAGCCTCCACTTCTGCAGTGAGCTGACCATTTAGCAATTCATTGAAGTACACTTCCCATCGCTCCAGTATGCTTTCAGGATCGGTGATCAGATTTCCCTCTCCGTCCTTGCAGTATGTGCAGCGTGGTGTGTACTGCGTCATGTTTCGGACGGATTGGTAGAACTTCCGCTCCTGGTGCGGACCTCGCTCTCGGCTATTTTCTATTTCACAGATTAGGTTCTTCTCCCAAGCTGATTTTTTTTGTCTGTGTAGCCGTTTTTCTATTCTTCTGAGCTCTTTATATTCCTCTTCGCGTGCCCGCGTTCTATGAGATTGTTGCATTGCTCGGTACGCAACATTCTTACATTCAGTCGCTAGCTTGCATTCATCATCAAACCAGTCGTTCCGATTTTTACGACTGCTGCCTAAGATGGAGTTAGCAGTACTAAATGGCAAAAGCAACAGCGGCCGTCATTAATTTAGAGCCAATGTATTTCAATTGTTCAACACACATAAGAACAGCAACAGCAACGCCAACAGCGTTAGGCCAAAGTCCTAAATTTGCTGTTGCTGTTGTAGTGTTGTCAACTTTCCAACTGCAATATTCAGTGGCACCACAATGAAAAACTTTTTTTCCATATGAAATGTCAAGCAGATGAAATGACGTTGCTGGTGGCAATGTGTTTGAGAAATTTTTGCTGGTCAGCGTGCTGTTTGCTGTTGACGATGCTGGTGCTGTTGTTGGTTTAATCTGTTTCGCGCATACCTGTTGCTTGTGATCACTATGGTGACATGTTAGAATACTTCTTGTGTTCCAATTGGATCATTTAGGCCTACAGCACATGTAGTTCTAACAAGACAATGCCACATCGATAACAGTTCAGCCTCCACATCCCCTGATTTAACGCCTCTCGATTTCTTGTTATGGAGGTTCCCGAAGACAAAAATATAAATCAACAATTCAACCACAACAAAACGAAATTACAACAAAATTATGCAAAATATGCTTAAAAAAGCTTGCAATTGCGACACGGCCGGCATGAGGAGCCCACTTGGCCACTATAAAATTCCATACATATTGTTACAGACCATTATAATCAATCAATAAAATATAAATTATAAAATTGTATTTAATTTAAAAGTTATTCAAAAAACATCTACCTGGAAAATAAAACGCACCCTACCTTTTATATTATAATAGGTATCTATAAAAATCTTCAAATTGGAATTTTTGGGTAATCAAGTTTTTTTCTTTGATGCTTAAATAATAAACAATAAAATGAATTAGTGCACTTAATTCGTTCTTGTTGATTCTCATGACATTTAAATTCTTCTTGATTTTAAAGGGTTCTCTAATAAGGATTTCTAAACTTTGACAGGTGGTTGCGTTCATGTTGTTGAAGCTTTATCTGTCAAATTGAACGTCATTCTTTAATTCTGTTTTGCCAAATCAACGTAGAGAGCTTCAAGTTATGAAAATCTGTTTGAGGGACATTTGGCCCGAAAAATTATATTCAGCGACGACGCCCATTTCTGGATGAATGTATTCATCATAAGCAAAATTGTTGAGTTTGAAAAAGTCACAATCCATACGAAATCTAAAAAATTGCAATGCATCCAGTGAAAGTCACTGTTTTGTGTGCCTTTTGGGTAAGGAGCATAACCGGTCAATACTTCTATGAGATTGACGTTTGTCCGGCCATTGCTTTCAGAAAATGATTATCTCACGTAGAGGCCGATAACGTGCGATTTCACCCCGTTATACTTCTTCCTATGAGATTTTCTAAAGTCACACCTCAATGCCAATAAATCACAATTACCCTAAAGACCAACATAATCAATGCTTTTGGGCAAATTCATCCTAATTTATGCATCAGAGTTATGGAAAATTTTATTCAGCTAAAGGTCTCGGCCGACATTTGAATGTTGTTATTTCCCATGCACTTGTTTATTCAAATTTAAAGCTAGAAAACCCTTAATGGAAAACACTTAAGTTCAAAATGGAAACAAATGCATGAAATGCAATATTAACAATAACCAAAATCAAAAGTTGACCGAATACTGAAATTACGGAATATAACTAATTGTTATCAACTATGTATAAAATAATTTGAGAATTAAATATTAAGTTTTCAATTTTTTTCAACGATCTATTTTCGTTGGATTTTATTGTGTTACACAGAAGAAAAATTCTTTACTATTTTAATGGTGGTTTTCCTCCAAAATCTTATCCAATAAATTGCTACACTTGCTAAAACACATTAAATGCATACTATTACAAATTTTGAAACATTTTATTTCAAGTAAAATTTGGTATTACCGTTACAATTCTGTTCATCACTTTGATCAAGACAATCTGGTTTATTATCACAAACTTTATCCCAATGCAAACAAATACCATCACAAGAGAAGGTTAGACGAGGACATCTATCACTAACCGCTAGTCTGTCATCTTGAATTTCATAAAATGTTTATTGTTTTTTTTTTGTTTGTTTTTGAATTAAACATTAGCTATTTTTGTCGATGATGATGTCAAACACATAAATTAATTAAAAAATACAATTTTAAAGCAATTAAATCAAAAAGTAAGAACAATGAACCACATAAATTTTCAAATTTTCATGCATCATGTAAAAGTGTTAGGTAATTGTTGTTTTTAATGTATTCCAATAAAAAAAACATTTCTACTGGTTAATGTTAAACCAAACACTTACCACAGTTTAGTTCATCACTTGAGTCAGCGCAATCACTTTTACCATTACAACGATTTGAATTCTTCGTACATTGGCCATTTAAGCAACTTTATTTTTAATGTCATAAATGATTTAATGTATGTGTGAATATCGTTTTATGATGGGTGTATGTTTGTTTTGTTCATGTATTCGATTTCAAATGAAAATAAATAAAAAAAATATTAACAAAAATGTGTTTTCAACACCTGTTTTGTTTGATTAACAAGAGGATATTTTTATCTTCGTACAATATGTTTAGATACATATATTTACTTTCTATAAATATTAATCATATAATTTTATGAAGTACAACAAAACGTTTTAACTGAAAGCAGATGGTAATTTTTCAGGGAATAATAATAAAATATATTATTTTTATAGAATCGATTCGAGCGTTTCGGAAAAAAGCATCAATAACGCAGTGTCCGCTGCTCATCTCTTAGTCAACCAAAACAAATCGACAAGAAGACGAATTCAAAAAGAAAATGTAGGTTCGGGTTCAAAAAATATCAAACAAATTTTGAGTCATTGAATATTTATGACCCGCTATTCAGCCGAAAAAAAGAGATTTCCACAAAGTGTGATTTTGCTAGTCCTTTTAAGCTGACCAAGTTCCTTAAGCTTTTAAGCTATTTAGACATTTGCGTAATGCATATCAAAAAAATTAGAAATAAATTCAAATATATAACTTGAGTTTACCCATTTCTGGGATATTGAGATAAATAAAACAATACGTTAATGAATTTCATATTATGCAGATTACATAAAATACGAAATTTAGAAATATCCTCTAAATAAATCAAAAATTAATTACAGTCAAAATAAAGCAAAAGAATCCAATTCAAAATGTTATGATTCAAAAAGATTTACTATGGAAAACAAATATAGAATAAGAATATGAAGAAGTGTTCTTTCGGAAGTGTTATTTTATTAAGCTATCCAAAAATATTTATGTTTAAATTTGAATCCAACATGAATTCAAAATAGCTACCAAAAAACCTATTTTTTTTTTTATTCTAAAGCGTGGTTAAATTTTAAGGGCCGATGTTGAATGTGAACCACACCTAAACGTCAAGTTTTTTCTGCATTTCATTTGACATTTCTCAATTTCAGACTAACTCAATTTGAACCATGGAAAGATACACAATCGAGCAACGCGTTAGAGTTATTCAGGCTTATTATGAAAATGGGTTCAATGTTCAATGTTCAATGGAATTTAATGGGGTTTTATAAAATGCGTTTGCCAATTCTTTCAATTGATTTCAATTGAATTCTTTTTGCGATATTACTTCGACAACTTATAAATAATGGCGCAAAATTTTAAACAGCCTATTGTTATATAATACTCCTTAACAATTTGCTTACTTTAAAGTATTTTACAAACTCATTTTTAATTTTAAACGTTTTCTAACTAATATCGTACTAAAGCAATCTTCTTAACAAATTGCTTCTGAACACACCCAAAACAATGACAGTTCAAACAAAAAAAACTAAGTACATAAACAGACTTCTTTTGACGTTTGTAAATATCATAAAAGCACGATACTAAACATTAAAACAGTGATTTTAAATTTAATAAATGCTAATGAAAGTATGATGCTAAACTCAATTAAAATTTGCAAATTCGTCGTTTTAACGAAGTATCATACTAAAATAGTTTCAACATAGAACTGATTCGACTAAAATTTTGCGCCAATGAATCTACGAACCATGAGTGGGCCATCTAGTCGTTTCTTTTTAAATCATACGTTATTTTAACACTGACAGCTGTTTTCCGCTCGAAATCTTGACAGAAACTTAGTATCATACCTCCGCGAGTTGAAAACCTATTTCCAAAGTGAGTGTTGTGTATGTTTTGAAAAGAAGTTTTGGCCGAAATTAAGCACTCACCGCGCCTGCTGTACGCAAGTTTGTGCAAAAAGTTCGTGAGACTGGTATGCTAGCGGACAACACTAATTATTCCCGTTGTCGTATGGTGCGCACAGACGAGAAGGTGGCTGCTGTAGCCGAGAGTGTGAAACTCAATTCACGAACATATTCTCGCCATCGATGTCAACAGCTCAACATTTCACGCACTAGCCTGATTTGCACAAAGATTTCGGAATATTCGCTTACAAGGTTAAATTGACTCCAGCCGAGGCAGCTACTTGGAGGACGTTGTGTCCCATAATTAATGGGAATGATTGCTCTTACTAATAAAGCCATAATACATGGAAAAAATTTAGTTTTGTTCATTTTATTGCATTTTTAAAAAAAACTTGTATTTGGCTCAACCTTTACATGACAATATTTACGATTACATGTTAAAGAACTTCACGATTGACATCTAAGTTGTCAAAGCCAACTAATTTAGGATAAATGGTTTTGGGAACATAAATATGTTGAAGGTAATAATTTTGTTAAGAAGAAGAGTTCCGGAAAAGCGTGGAAAAAGTCAAAAGTATTAAACAATTCGATTCGTCTCCGATTTTGTATTTATAAAACAAAAATTGTTTGAAATACTAGTTTTGTCAATTCGAAATAACGTTTGTGCAAAATAAAGATAAATTTAGACGAGCCATTAATGAAATATATTGGAATACCACTATCGAAACACTTCGATATGATGTTTCGTTTACAAGTTTTTTTTTTCGGAAAAAACGAAATTAAATCAGTAATTGTTTTGTAATTGTATCTTACACGAACTAGTTACCTTTTCCAACTATTGGAAAAGGTATTTCTATAAAGTAAAAGGCTCGTGGTTTTAAGAATTCAATAATCTTCCGCAGGGTTTGCAAAGGAAAACTTTTGACAAATGATTAGTTTAATAGCTACTCAAAGACCGAAGGAGAAATTTAGAAATAACTTCTAAATTTGCAAAATTAATTTTGTTTGTTCTATGTAATGTATAATGGATCTTAAAACTAAAAAAAATTGTAAGGAAAGGGTTTTCTAAACGATTAAAAGCGATTTTGGATCCAAGCTTTAGGGTGTCATAGATATTCGTTTTAATGATACTGATATAATTTCATAACTGCAACTTTTTTTTATTTTATTTTTGAGTTTCGTTTTTTGATCCTTGCAATTCCTTTAAAGTTACGTGAATAATCCTTGTTTATATTTGGAGATTAATTACTTCTTTAATTCTATGTCTTTCTTTTCCATACAACTAATTACTAACAAATTTGTATCACAGCATTTTTAGACACACAACTTGTCTTCTGTCGTTGGCTGCTGAGTATACACTTTATGTTACTACCACCGCAACTCCATAGTAAATACATCAGCTTCAAAACACTTCCTATTGATTCTTTCGTCTTATTTGACTGAGCGTTAATGGTTTCAAAACTTTTAAAATAAAAAAAAAAAATTATATACATATATATCTTACAGAAAAGCACCATCTTGACAGTAGGTACAATTGAATTCATCTGTACTGTCATCACATTGTGGTGCACCATTACATCGTTGATCCTTTGGTATACAATACGTTTTATCACATTCGAATTCATTTACTGAACAATATGCTGTGAATGGTATATAATGATTGATGTTTTTTTCTTTCGTATGATAGAAATTTGATTTTAAATTTAAAAAACAGTGTTAATTCCAATATTTTATAGAAAGGCATGTTAACTATAGTGGAGTGATTGTGGTTAAACAAACGACCAGTAGAAATGATATTTGTTTAAATTTTGAATAATTTATAAGTGACAACATAAACATCAATAAAATAATCACTTAACAGAAATAGAATTTTCCTCAAGAGGCACAAGAACTTTTGTATTTTAATTTATTTATTTGCTGACATTTATATCGCGACACAAGTAAATTTATCATAACTACTGGTGGGTAACATATTTCTGCAGTTAAGGGAAATTTTGAGTGGATAGGAGAATTAATTAATGAGGGTTGAGGGTAGAGAGTGAATTGTGATAATTTGTATAACATTCTTCCAATATTGTCAAATCAGAAAATAGTTAATCAGTAAGGGCGACATAACACACATTTAAGGTTTTACTTTTTGGTAAATTGAAATAAGGAAATTTTACGGTTGGAAAGGAGGGAATAATAGGTGCAGTGCAATAAGTCCCGCAGATAGGTCTTATTTATAAAAAAAGAAGGAAATAATATCCGCGAAATGCATATCTTTATAAAAGTTGTCTTTTTGTTATGGGTATCAATTCAAAATCCAAACGGAAATAAAACCCATTACATAAAATGAGAAAACCTATTTATAAAATTGTGTGTATAAGTCAAAGAAGCTTTGATACGAGTAGGAGTTCCAGGGGATTGAGACACCCATGTTAATTTTCTAGATAGATTCTTGATCTGTGAACCAAAGGAAGTGAATTTCAATGTATCAACAGGTTTAATGTAGACTTTAACACGAATTCCGACCGCTTAATCCTCTGATGGTGGTAAACACTATCTCCCCTTCATAAGGGGAATTAAGTCCCGTGGGTGTTATTTCCTTCTATCTTGGGAGAGAAGTTCAAAAAGCTATATTTCTTGAATTTACTGCACTACACCGAACTGCTGTTAATGTCGCATTTAACTCTGAATAGGACTCCTCAAATTGTCAATGTTATTCTTTGTACAGTACATAGATATGTTCTTGTTTTTAAGGCTCATAAGCTAATTTACTCGTTAAAGAATCATTAGCTAAATATGTAGATTAAAGAGGCTGACTACTATGTTATTATTTTAGACAACTAAAATCAAGTTTGACAGTTTGATAAGCCGCTTTCGTTAGTTTATTTATTTTTAAGCGTTATTTTAATTCAATAGGTTAAAAGTTATCTTCAAGATTTAAATGCGATCTTAAGTACAGTTATTTTTTTAGCGTAATTTTAATTAGTTTAGTGGATATTTGCAAAAATCTCATTTCAAAATCGAGTTAAAATAAATTGAATTATTACAATTTTGATGTGCTAAAGCGTAATTTTATATTTTTGGACTTGTAAGTGTGGGTTGGGTTGGTGTGTATATTCTGTTTGATGTTTTTTGTATGTATTACCTGCTAACGGTGGACAGTTCGATTCATCTGTTTCATCGTCACAATCTGGATAGCCATCACATCGCTTTTCAATTGGAACGCATTGTGTTTGATCGCACTCAAACTCATATAATTCACAGTGTGAAGTGTCCATGTCAAATGTGTCTATGAGGTGATGAGTATATGAAAATGTTGTTGAGTTTATAATGTTTGTATATTGAGTGAAGGGAGGAAATGCATAAGGTTTTGACTTTTTTGATTCAGTGGTCTTTCTTAGAGGACCATTTTTACTATTACTATTTTTGGAAACAGGAGCTTAAAAATAATTTCTTATTTGTAGAAAGCTTATCTAACTTATATGAAAAATTAATTGAAAAGAACCTATCTTTCGCGCATTCGAGTAAGGTCTACAAATTTTTAACTAAAACCGTAATTTAGATGTTATGTACTTCCTGATTTTCCTTCAATTCTAAAAACTTTATAAAAACTTAATAAATTAAATTTTATAAAATTTTAACGCTTTGTCTTAGCTAATTGCTGAAAAATTAATGGTTTTTGTATCTCATATATAAATCAAAATTTTAAACCGTAGTCTTTCCTGAGAACTCTTCTACAGTTTGAACGTAGTTTTGCATTTATTCAATATAATTTACATTGCGTTCCTGTTGTAAATTTAATTTGTGTTGATAATCATCGAATAATATATTGCGCCTTAAAAGGGTACGACAGCATCTTACTAATGAGCCCAACTGTCATACCTGGGCGAAACGCATTTGGACTAGAGGTCACAAGAAGCTTTCAATTCATTTATTCAATTCTTTTTTAACACTTTTTTAAAAGCTCTTTTACATCTAGTTCCAATTTTTTTATTGAAAGCACCAGTTTTCACGCATAAACTTTTAAGTGAATTTGAGATATTTATTAATCAATATTCAATTGTAAAATGAGCGGATTCTTCAGAGGAAGCAACTAAAGTTATTCTGCTATACAATTTTAAAATTGTTCAGTCTGAAATGACGTTTTACGAACACATTAATTTACATAAATAGGTACATAAGGTATGTATAATAGGGACACAAATTAAGCTGGTGTCCAATATTAACCAGACTCGAGAGTCTGATAAATTAACATAATTTCTTCCATTTTTTTGTATCAGTTATGACGTTTATGACATTTATCATTGTATTTTGAAACTACTAGTAGTGCCAGTGTATTATCATAAGAAACCTTACAAGTGACACTGACATCTGATAGTACAAATGCTTACGACTTAAAGTGAATTTAATTAATTAAACACGTTGAATGATATTTACAACACACGTATAGCAGAAAAAACTTAATTTTGTACTGAACAATAATAGTAGAATTCTTTTTTTTGGTGAAGTAATTATGAGATCTGTTAATTTATAATTTCAATTTTCAAGGAAAATTAAAATTATTCAAATCTGTCAAATCTGTAATTTTGTTTTTTTTTCTATTGTAATTCAATTTAAAACTAATAACAAATAAAAATATACCATAATTTTCATCTTTGTAATCATAATTATTTTGAGAATCCTGGCAGTTTAACTCATCAGATCCATCCGGACAGTCGGTGATACCATTACAACGTTTATAACTTAATATACAATTTCCAACTGCACACTGATATTGGAAACTTAAACAATTTCCACTTGCCCTACTATTATTTAAAATGTGATGTAGATCTATAAAAAAAAATAATAGAAAAAAATGATAACGCTACACTTTTAATAATATAAAATAATAAAATTATTCATCTTCTTTTTTCGCGTCCGAAAACGCTGGAAAAACTTAACGTGTTCTAGCACTTGCTAAAGGTGGACACAGTGAATACTTTACCTTCATCATTTAGTATTAGGAACTATTTGTTGATAATAACGTGACACGAGGTCAAATTTTAAAATCCTGAAGTTTTGGATAATGACGTCTCCTCTGTCACAATTTGACTTATGTCGATTTTAATCACGGACTTAGGTACATATATGAAATTTTCACAATAAGAAATATGGTTAAATTGTATATTTTCACATAAGGGTGCCTCCAAAAGCCGCTATCTTTCGTGTTTTTCACCGGGATAAAATAAAATTCGCACCCGTTGATACATAAGCAATATTATTAAAGAAACAAATATTATCCAACTATGTTGAAAACTGTGAACGATACAGTAGGAGGTATTCGAATATGGAAATATTTAATTTTAGCACTTTTTCTTGAAGTAAGTAAGTTTGCGTGCATAAGTTACAAATCCGAAACTTTCTTGACGAGAACTCTTCATGAGACATTTTTTGGAAGATTTGTGCACTGCAATGGTGAAACTTATGTTTTCTAATGACGATTTTTCCAGTTTTACAAAAATATATGTAAGAGTTTGAACCTTGCAAGCTTGAGAATCGCTCTTACTGAAATTACCTGTGACATTAATATTTTAATATATTAATATTTTAATGTATTTCTGGGTAAATAATTCTGATGTTCAACTTAGGTTCAATTTTTTGTTCGAACAAAACCAATAAATTTGACCTTATGTGGAAATTTGTTATTCGTAATAAAAGCGACATCTCGACTGTAATTATAATCTTCCTTAGCTCTGTCAAATATCATTTGTACTTCTGATAGGATCATCTCTTAATATGGTTTTGTTCATCTTTAATAGTTTTATATTGAAATTATTCCTAGGCTCGTTTCGGTTACTGTATATTTCAAGGACTTTCTTAAGAGATCAATCCGAAATATCAATAGTATTCTTTTGACGTAAAGTGCTTTGCACATGAGACACGAACTGCGAACTCCGAATTGCGAATGGTCGCGAATTTTGACATTTCGTTTACATGAGTAAAAATTCGCCAAACAGTGCGAATTGTCAAAAAAAAATAATAAATTAAAGTAAGGTGAGTGCTAAGCAAAATTATTTTAAGAAACCAATTATATTATTTTTAATTATTTTACCGTTTTTTGCATAGATTCACTCATTTTTTAATTTTCCGTCTAGCAACGAGCAACACAACACAATTGTGATGTTTGACATTTGAGTTTTAACGAATTTTTTAGTCGCCGGTTTGTGGAACGCGTTCACTAGTTGTGGATTGCGAATTTACATTTGACAGTTCGTAGAAGATAAGTTGTTGGTCGCGTGAAAAAATATTAAAATACAAAATATTTCAATTTATAATTATTTTATGCAGTGTTTTCCTTTTAAATAGTTGATTCCATCATTAATTCACTTTGTCGTAAAGTTAAAACAAAAACAAAAATTTATATTAGTTGTGAAAATTGCTTAAAAAGATTAATTCGCATTCGCAGGTTGCATCTCATGTGCAAAGCACTTAATAGGTCTTCTATTTTGGCGAACGAATGTTCCTTGAGAAAGCCGCCAAACTTCGAGTCGAGTTAAAGTATACCATAGCCAATCATATAAGAAAAAGAATTATGTATCTAATCTTGAATGACGAAGTAAAATATTCACTGAGTTTTTGAAATTTTAAATAAAATATTATATCATGTTACATATGTGCTTAACAATTAAAAAATTAATCCAAAACCATACAAAGAAAAAAAGACAAATCTCCAAACCAAGATCTAACTAGTTCATAATTTACATTTCACCATGGGTTTGTGCAGTTCACAACCTTATGCAGTTGTAAATTAATATTTGATCTAATGTTAAGAATTATTAAAACAAAACATTAAAAAATTAATCAATTCATTTGTTAAAATCAAATTTAAGTTTTAACTACGAGCACTTCTACCAGTTAAACAAAAATAACAAAAAAAAATTACCGAAAAAAAAACATTTCTGAAATGATTAAAATTTTGTCTGCTATAAGTGTAACTATACATATCAATTCACTTGTTCAAATTAATTTATTCACTTTAAATTGAAGTAGGTAAAATTTTTAAGTGAATACACTGACTTAATGTACTCGTATTAAGAGTAAGGAGATTGTGAGAAATATATCTTTTTCCAATTATTGTTTCCAGAACGAAATTCTCCGTTGCACATTTTCACATTAGATAATACTCAAATCAAACTAAATTATTTTCCTTGAAAACCATTTAAAAAATATTTTGTTTAATTCGACAACTCCAAGAAAAAAGCTGAAGCGGATTTTGTCCGAACCACTTGTTTGTCATTCTAATCGAAATCACGTTGTTTTTAAATTTTAATCGAGTTATTTTGTTAATAAGTTTAAGAATGGATATTTTTGTAATTCATTAATATACTTAGTTAATATGTTTTCTCTATGTCTTTAGTATACAGAATTAAAATTTTAATCAACCATTTTTGATGATTTTTCACAGACCACCAAAATCTATATAATTAAGGTCAAGATGATAATATAACATTTTGAGCAAATGCTATGTTGAAATCATTTTAGTTTATTAAATTATCACTCATTACTCATTCACTCACAATCAACATTTAAATAAATTAATTAGTATTGTTATTTTTGTAATTCTATTTATATTTCTACGTGTGCAAGGTTACTTATTTAAATTGCCATATTATTACTAATTGAAATATTATGTTTGTGCAGCAAACTTAAATAAATAGTAAAACGTGCAAAATTAAACTTATTTTAACTACGTAACATTGACTTAATTTGCTAGTACTTACTGCAGTTATCCTCATCGCTGCCATCTTTGCATTGTCTTATTTTATCGCATATTTGATATTTTGGAACACACCCACCGCCATGCAAACATTTAAACTAATAATTAAAAAATGAAAATCTTTAAAAATAAACTTAAAGTATTTCCAATCGATCTTTTAATCCCTAAAGTATTTCTATTAATCCAGCCGATAAATTGTTTTCATTGGGCCGTACCAACAATCAAATTAAGAGACGACTTTAATACTTGGGCAAAATGGACCATTATTTAAAGAGCTTTATAAAGTTAACCATACATGTTATGAACTTAATATTTATGTGAACTCTAAATTATGCACCATTTATTGTAGGAAACGTAAAAAAATAAAATGCAGCATATTCGGTCAGATATATAGAGTCCATTAAATAATGCTTCATTTAGCTCAAATATTAAAGTCGTCTCTTAATTTGATTGTTGGTAATGTCCATTGTAAATTGGTCTGTAGTCCGAATTTTCGGAATTGAATATACTAAAAGCCATGGACTCGGCAAGGGGCACAAGTTGCTTATTTGTCTTTTGATTTTATTTTGAAAACATTTGGCCCTAGACAAAATACTTTTCTAAGCAAAATGAAAAATTAGAATACAATTAAATAGAATCACCAAAAGGTGACAAAATACAAACAGGAATTAAGTTTCCATCTACGAAATGATCTTATACTCGTACACACTCGTATGTCAAACATTTTAAGAATTTATTTTTTACATAAAAGTAGTATTCTTTCAAGATCAACCAGAATGGATTACTACGATTGTTAATGACCAAATGATCGTTAATTAATTTTTAATTTCGATATTTATCAAACCAATTGATAAATGATATAATCAATAGTCGTAATGTGGGTGATATACAAAAATAACCAAACAATTAGACATATGTTATTTTGATATTTCATCGAGTTATTTCCTCCTGCCGACCTCACGACTTTGGTATTTTTTACCTTTATGCATTTGAATAGTTTCAAAACCGATGAAGTTTTTGTTCGAATTACTTCTGAAAAATTTCATTTTACATTCTATTTAAATTAAAATTAAAAAAAAAATATTTATATTTATTTTTAATAAATATGATAAATTCCATATCTTAAGGATTTCCACACGGGATCGACACCCAGATCTCGAACAAAGAGTGCAATATCTCATCAAACTCAACTAGGTTTTCCATACATTTTCCGAATCTGTTAGACAGAGTATCCAGAGATACCTAGCAACAGACATTTTTCTTGGTAAATAAAGTTAATGTGAATGGTAGATAAAGCAACATAATGGCGGCCTTGTCTCCAAACAAAAAGTTAGCCTTCAAAAAGCTTACACGAATTTTCAGTGCTTTTTGAAGGGAATTGAAATTGTATACTAAAAGCAACAAAAATGTATATTTAATTTAAAAAAGTTTTATTTTATTGGTAAAGCCTAGTACGCAGATCGTGCTAAATTTTATCTCCCATACAAAATTCTGTCCAAAATTTAGCCAAGAGGTACGCTGCTCCAGTTTAAAAATCAAAATTTCTTTTCGAACTGTACATAACTTATCTGTCAAAATTTAGCGCACGAAATAATTGTCTGGTACATTTATTCTCGAGCGAAATTTCAATTTCAATTTGAAATGGAATAATATTTAGAAGAATATTTGGTGACGGAAGTCTAAAAAGTTTTTTTCCACAGCAAAAATCACTCATAATTCATAATTCTCATTTATTCCCATTCATAGTTCTGAAAAAATCGAAATCAACAAATTCTTTTAAATCTTTGAAAAAATTTCATTTAGGGAACAGCTGTTTTCTGTGACATATTCTCCACAAAGTTTTTATGGCAAAATTTAGCTTGGATTTTAGCTGATGTTTGGAGAAAAATGTGGGAGATAAAATTTAGCGCGATCTGCGTACTATGCTTAAAGCGTTAATTTAATTTAAGTTTTGAATTTAACGGATTTTTCTTTTAAATATTCAAACGCATTTGTCCGCTCTATTTGTCCACTTTAAGAAAATTCCCATTAGATTTCAAGAGAATTAGTCAGTCCCATTCAAAATGAACGTGACAATTATTACATGATCAGTACTGCAATCATTGTTATCATAGTACAGATAAGGTTGAACAGAACTTATTCGGTTCTTGAGTTAAAATAGGTAAACTATCTTTATACGTAGTATCTTCTCAAATCTTGGAATTGGAATGGTAAAATTGAATTAATTGGAGGCCATTAGAGCTCGTTGAGAGCATAAACCTAGTGACTTACAACTCTCAGCCTTTCCTGTGTGCATGTAAGCAGAAATAGAGGGGACCTATAATTCAACCTACCAACCATTTTACTAAGGAGAACAAACTGATTGGGAAAACACAACCGATGCCGGAAACCAATATCACCAACAATGTAGAAGTCACAATGACACAGGATAAAGCAGAATATTTTTTAGAAAATTTCATCCCCAACCCATCTGCAGATCCAGTCTCTCTTGATTAATTGAAGGATTCCAACCAACAAACCCTGGCACCCACCACGGAAAGAGCGATATTCATCGACACCAATCCAACGAGTGACCCAGTTGAGAAGATCAGGACTAAGACAACAGACGAAGGTACTCCTTTACAAACAACTCCTGAGGCCAGTTATTAGCTATTATTGCCCAGTGTGGTTCACGATCTCAAAGACAGCGAGGAAGAAACTCCAAATCTTCGAGAGCAACATGCTAAGAATAAGGACCGGACTCCACTTCGACCGGCAGCGAACAAAACATTACAGGAACGAGGATGTCTACAGAGAAGCAAAGATAATACCGCTGGACAAATGCCTACTAAATTCGACAAATAAGCTGGTGCACAACACCGTCAATCACCCTAATCCACTAATGAGAATGATGCGGCCACCGAGCAACGACATTCCGAGCCGATGTACCTCAGTGTGATGGAAACCCTGGACGACACTGTTTTCACGGACAACGACGAAGCAGCCGTTTCCTTTTACACTGACACAGGGATACCGCCGAGGCTAGATGCCAACCGTTTTCAGGAAACCGAATCCAAACCTCCACCGGGACGGAACACCTCGGGAACATCAAAATCAACCGACCTTTAATTTAAAGTTGACATATATAGTAATGTATTCAAGTCGTGAGATTTGTTTCATCTTCATGGATTTTTTAACAGAACAATAGGGAAAAAGTAGAATTTGTGAAATAAATTTATGATGTATTGGGAATTTTGCTAATTCCAATTGATCTTTTGGTTGAGAAACTGAGATTCTTTTGAAATGTCTACACATTTCACTTCCTCTCACTGTTTTTTTTTAAGTCAACTATTATACTTATGAGAAACATGCCTAAAAAAACTGTTTTGTGTTTCAAGAATGTTTTATTTTACTAATTAAAAAAACCGAAAATGCATGGGAAAACTCGTTTATGTTTATGGAATATTAGGTTTTTGCTCAAAATCTAGCTATTGACACGATGCCAAACGCCTATTAATGTTCCCGTTGGTATTGGAATATTTTTGAATCTCGGCTTTAATTTAATACGCCTTAACTAACATCGTCCAACGCGGGTACAAATGAATTTGTTCATGGAAATGGACATGCCTTTATTCCAATTTTTTTAATCTCATTCGTTAATTGTTTCCTTTTTTACGAATTTCCACACAATTTTGTCTGAAAGTGTCTTATATGTATGTTTGCATGGGTTGCGGTACTGGTTTTTTGAAAAACTTACCTCTGAACTTCGACAAGAGCATGTATCTTCGTTCTCATCATCGCGATCAAAGCAATCTGCTTGTCCATCACAAACGGCTTCGATTGGAATACAAGCACCGTTCCGGCATGTGAATTCATCTATTGTGCAATCTTCGTTTTCGCTCCCTGAATATGATATTTAAATTGTCGTTTTGTTTTTAACAAGATAAGGTTTATTTTTATCAGTGGCGGATGTCCCATACCAATTTTCTTATTTTTGTTCAAAAGTAAACACTTATGTAAATCTTCTATCACCTTGTGGAAAATAATGGTCTTACCAGCTTTTGAAACCAAATTAATTAAAGTATCTTGGATAAAATGTGAACCGTGTTAGGCTGAGTGTTGGGGTTTTATTTCTGTGAGTTTTTGAATTAGCATAATCACCATATTTTATTCAAAAATGAATCGTTCTTATGCCTGTCTTTAAGAGGAAATCAATGTTAAATGTTGTGTTGGGAATCGTTATATTTATGTGATTGTGCAGTTCTTTTATTTATCACCACAATATACATCATCTTCAAACTAAAATGGAGTTTTTTGTTACTGAAAGTACCTTCTATACAGGGAGACAAGCCTTTTTGAAAACTTAAAAGTTATCAACAGTTTTACGAATATTTTCTTAGCTGGAAAAATATAATCCATGTTTTTGAACGCATATAATAAAATATTGTCATAAAAATTTCATGAATACAAAAATAAAAAAAAATAGAAAAAAAGATTTTTGGCAGCACCGATAAGGTATTAACTGAAGTATTAATTGTGAAAGAAGTATCACTGGGCGGATGATTAGTGCTTCGCTTTTTGCAACCTAAAAGCAAAATTGTTTTTCAGGGGTAACGCCTCTTGTGGGAAAGTGAGACATTTTCAGGATATTAAAATAAAAATGACTTCTCATCTTAGCTGCTCGGACGAAACAGAAAATTGTAGTTTACTTGTATCTTGCTTGTGAAAATAATTATTTCGTATTTTTAAAATAAGCTTATATTTGATTAAATTAAATTAAATAAAATGCACGACTGGGTCGCACGAACTTGCTCCTATGTAAAAGACTAAGAAATTCAAAAGTGAATGTTATTAGAAAAACTGTTCATAAAAATAAAATTCAAAACTTCTTTAGTAGTTAAAGGTAAGAATAGGATGCCATGTGATTCAAGCAAATATAGTAGACTAAGAGCCCACAGCAATTTTTGGGTGTGATTGATAACAAAAAATAATTAGCATAATTAGATAGGCCTTTTATAGTTATTTACAAATGTGAAAGTCTTGCACACTCTAGTGGGAGCAATAGTGCATAATAGTGCATCACTCTATGCACTAATTATGCTAATTATTTTTTGTTATCAATCACACCCAAAAATTGCTGTGGGCTCTCGGTCTATAGATTTATGCAAGAACAAAAATTATAAGTCTTTGTAGTGGTTTCTTAAAAAATAAGGTTTTATATACGAAAATTTTAAAACATTTTTAAGAAAAAATGTTGGTACGCCAATTTGAAGTTTTTATTATTCTATGAATACAAATTAAATTTACAACAAAAAAAGTATCAAGCCGTTTTCGAGATATTGAATTTTCAAAAAATTGATTTTTTTTTCAAAATTCAAAAAAAAATATTTTTCTTAAAGTTTTGAAATGCAATGTTTTTCAAACTTTTTAGAAGCTTCTCTCTACGAAATTTCATTAAAATCCGTTGTGCTGATAATGAGAAATTCAAAATTTTAAAAAATCGTTCTATGGTAGGTACAGTCAGTAAAATCTTGTTTTCGAATTTTTTTTATTAAATTTTAGATATTAAAAAATAATAAAAAGAAAGAAAATTTCAGCAAAATTTTCGGAACCATTTTCGAGAAAAATACGATTTTCGAAAACCATTTTTTAACATTTGTATGGAGATTACCGTTATTTTTAGGTAAAATGAATTTATTTTTCCCATATCCTGTAGATTATTTTTCCAAACTTTTATTTATCAGGTTTTGAAAAAATCGAGCATGGGGTTTTCGAAATATTGTGTTTTCAACAAAAATTTTTGAAAGTTTTTTTAAAAATCCAAAAAATTTTGTTTGGAAAATTTGAATACACAATAGTATTCAAACTGCTGGGAAGCTTTAGCATAAAAATACTGATCAAAATCGGTGCAACAGTTTTTGAGAAAAAAAAAATATTTATAAAATTTCGACAAAAACCGTATGGCAGGTACCGTTATTTTTGGTCTTAAGAAATCAAATCAAAAAACATCCGGGGGTTAAAAAATTAAACCCATATGTATCTACCAAGTTTGAAGAAAATCGGCCGAGCCGTTAAGCTGTAATCGAACAGACAGACAGACATACAGAATTGCCAGACCCACTTTTTTCTTCTTCGCTATCATCGTAATGTCAATTTTGATCAAAATCTCGAGTTCGATTTTTTTTACGAAGTGCCTTTAAGTCGCAAGTAAAAACATTTATTTGGATTCCTATTAGCCAGAGAAAAAGATTGAATATACTAAATATTTCCATCTTTTGAATAACAGAGTCTATTTGTTGAGCTCTAATTTAATTCATTTAAATTGAAAGATACATTATTGTGATCTTACGAGTAAATCATAGTTTGATTTAATTTACTATTATGATTTGTTCATTATTTTCTTTTTAAATATTATATTGAATAACCATTGAATGACTCCGATAATCATTGAAATATTATCGTCAAAAAATATTATTTTCATACCGCATTATATTCATAAATTAAAGGGCTAGCTTCACAAAGTCAAATTAAAGTTAGCTGTCGTCTAAACGATTTAAGGCTTTCAAAATTAATTAAAATACTTTAATTATCTTAACGCTTTATTAGAAATAATACAATAAACTGTAATGAATAAGACTGAAACGCTCGTCGGTCGTTTTGCCAAAATTACTCTTTATATCTACTGGTCCTCTAACTTTGTAAAACAAGTCATAAATTATGTATGTTTTTTTTTTATTTTTTTCAATCTCCAGAAGTTTTGAATGGGTAACATTTTAATCTCCTTAAACCCACGGTAAAACAAAGTTTATTTGGTGTGGAGGGCCTTGATGATGTGCGGCCTGCATAAACAGTAGGTACTTTCAGGCAAATTTAATGGAACAGTTCTGATTCTTTATGGGTTATTGAACAAGTAAGATTTAAGGTTAATCTATGAAGGAATGCGCAGCAAAATAAGACCAACTATTTGAATTCCGACCCTTTTGGTCTTTGTCAACGCGAAAGAAAAATATATATAATTTAACATTATTTTACAGCAGCTGTGATATTTTATGAAAATACTAATAATAGATATGTTTATAGTATGATGTGGAGATGTCTCGGAAAAAGAGTACCTAAACCTTGAACTCTAGTTCCACCCCGAGAAACTCATCAACAAACTTTTTTCGAAAGCTCGATCCGCCACTGATGACAATTGAAACAGAGATATGTTTTGCATGAGGATAGGAGGATAGAAAATTAGATACAATTATATCATAAAGACAGCCAAGTCCTATTTGTTTTCCTGTTTCCTTATACAATAAATTACTACACTGATTTTTAGTTTGGTTAGCAAACAAACAGCGAAAAAAATGGTTAGTAGTTTTGAAATTTTGTTCATGGCATACACTTTTTCGGTCCTTTTGTGGTTGTTTTCAGCGGCTTCGTAGGCTTCGTCGGAGCTTTGTAGTTTTCGCAATCTTTTTCATCTGATAAATCATTGCATTGATAAAATCCGTTACAACGCAATTCAATCGGTATACAGACACCGGTTTCGACGCATTTAAACTCATTGTATTTACACATTTCTCCTCTTTGGTAGGAGACTCTGGGATCAGGGTATTTAAAGATATTTTTGTTTTGTGTTTGGGGTGGTGGTTTTTTTGTGTATGTTTTGGTAAAAGTGTTCCTCATGTGGAAGAAGTGTCTCGTGGCTGGAGTCCTCACTGTAGGAGCTTCTGTTTTGTCTTCATTTGAATCATTTCGAAAGTGTGTTGTTTTGTAATTTGTAATTTGGATTTGGTTGTTATGACATCCATGCAAATATTTAAAAAGTTAATAAAAACGTGCAAAAGTAGGCATATTATCCGCATTCCATAGCACAATTTTATTAAGAGAACCAAAACCATAAAATAAAAAATAAAAACATTTTAAATTTTAAAAATAAAAATATCTGAACTTTTTAAAAAATCAAGTAAATCAGAAGATTCAGAAGAAAACAGAAAAAAAAATTGAAAAATAAAGAAAGAAAAATAGAAAGACAAATTAGCACCCTCACCATAATATTATTAAGTAGAATAGACTAACGTAGTTTCACAAAAAATACGAAGCACAGTTTGAAATAGTTTACTAAACACACATTTGTAGGTAGACAGTAAAACTTCAAAGCATTATTTCTAGAATAAGATATGTAAGCAGGTATTTTTTTAACTAACGAAATTAAAATAAACAAAAATACAGGTTTACGATACTATTGCTTTCAAAATTCAGAACTATCTTAAATTTTGTTTTTGTTGTCTTTTATTCAACTGCGACCTCAAAAGTGTTCCATCACTCTCAGGTTTTCAAGACATTTTTATGTGAAAATTAAATAAGTTACAGAACGAAATAAACTACACTTTGCCCCTCTTAATGCTCTACCGGTAATTTACCGGTTCGTAGTTGGCATCGTTTCTCAACCTCGGGGTCATCATCATCAACCTTAGGAATCTTACGTTATGATATACTGGAGGTCCCAATCTATATTACGTACCATCATTTTTGTTAGATTTTCCAACAAGGAACTGACAAATGACAACTTTTTTTTAATAAAACGCAAACTATTTGAGATATCTCTAAAATTGTATTATTGATTTGAAGTACAATAAAAATATTAAGGTATGGAATTCAGAGGTCGGTTTGATAAACCCAATTTTCGATGACTCGCACACAGATTTCGACGGAAACAGCCGCTATTTCTCGTTCAATATTGGCTCTCAGCTCCTCTAACGTCGACGAGTAGCAGCTTGTTGGCATAGACCAATGATTCAACGTGGCCCCATACAAAAACTCTAAAGGTGTTAAATCAAACAATTAAGGCCGTAAATCGATAGGACCATTTTTCGATACAACACGTTCATCGAATTGAGTTTTCTATAAGTCCACGACTTCGACTTGTGGCACCGACTTATTCAAAACACCATATCTTTTATATTTAGTCTATGGAATTGACCAAAGAAATAACATTATGACATGTCTCTTTGATCTCCTTTATTCAGTCACGTTGGTCATTTTCATCAAAAAAAAAAAAAAAAACAAAACAAAAGCGCCGAATGACGCCACCGGCATACGAACCACACCATACAATTATTTTTTGTGGATGGAGTGTTGTTTCACATGAGGGTTTTAATCTGGCCAATGAGGCATATCCTGTTTGTTGATAAACGCGAATTACGACACAAAATTGGAGTTAACCATCTTAGACCTTAATGTTGGCGTTACTGACTCAGAATATTTGTAAGCTTTCTTCGTTCGTATAGTTCACTATTTTAGAATCTTGTTTTGACTAATTGATTTATGATTTCACATTGAGAGATTGGTGCGTTCACAGTGAAAGTTCAAAATTGTAAAAAAGAAGAAAAATCCTGTCGCAAATTTGAAGATTTCCAAATGACAGGCATAGTTTATTAAGATTTAGTAACGAAGATAGTCTTTTCGGTTGTATCGTTTATTATTTTTTGAACATTGTTATTTTTGGATCAAAGAATAACTTGTTTTTATATTCCAGATGGTAAGAAACAACTAGAAACCAAGTTTAAAGAAAACCGATTGTTTTTCAAAAAAAAACATTTCTGAGTAGTCTACAAACAAAGATTAGAAGAAAGTCAATGTACTACCATTAATAAAATATTTTTGAAAAAAATTAAGTTTTTACCGAATAAAGTGTAAGAAAGATTAAGTTTCAATTAACTGTTACACAATTTTGTAAGTTACTTGTGTGTGAAATTTCTAGCAAATTCCTTAGAAAAACAATCAATTGTATGGCGACCGGTTTTAAATTAAATCAAAAAATTTTATGGATTCAGTGAAAACTTTAAAGAGAAATAAGTTAATTTGAAAAATTCCATAAATATTTATTTTTATTTATTTTCCCATTCTTATCTATATATAAAGTTAGAAACTCTTTTGGCTAATTAGAAAGTCACGAATTTTAAAAGTTGAGAAACGATGGCTTAAGTTGATTTTGTACCACTTTTATTGAAAACTATCTCATTTTAAATAAACATGGTATTGATACATTTTGTTTTTTGAAACATTAAATAACATAAGGACTGCACAAAAGGACAAATTCTCGCTACACAAAGAATCAAAGTGACAAACAAAAAACAAATAATGTACAAAAATACAATTTATAAAATCGACCACCCGCTAACACCCAACGGAACGAGTTATTTTGAACTTACAGCAATTTTTCTCGTCAGAGTAATCTGAACAATCATAAAAATTGTTACATATCTCCCGCAACCATATACACTGACCATTATCACAACGGAATTCATTAAAGTTGCAACTATCGTCGTTTTCTAGATTTACACGAAGGGATAAGAGATATTGGGTTAGTTAGACATTTGATTTTAAATTATTTAAAAATACGATGTTATGCTAGGATGGATTATGGTACGAGTAGGAGCTTAAATACGTTTAAGTTTAAGTAATTAAAAAGGTTGTCGGTATCCCAAAATATTCATAGATTTGCTATGAATAGTGGTCTTGACTTTTGCTTAGAGAAAATGGAAATTTAATTTCAAGAATATCGTAACTGTGTTTTAATATATTTTCCTAGTATATAATTGCTTAGATTTTAGAAAATTGTCGGTTTTTAAGATAATTATTATTATACTCCAAGTCTCATTTATCAAATGCTTGATGGGTTGTGAAAGAAGCCTTTTTTCAAGACTTTAAAGACCACACAAACCGGAAAAGATCCGTATGTAAATGTATGATCTGTTCTTAATAAATCTCCGTTTTCCATTTGCTTTTGAACTATTGTAGGAACTATTGAAAAATTATCCCAGAGATCCCTAGAAGATATTAATGACAAGAAACAAAAAATATAGTACGCTGGTACAATTGTACTATAACATACGAAATTTCCTTCTAAGAAATTCCAATGAGAAAACGTTTTTGAGATATTTTTTTTATTTATAAAAAACTACGAGCTTCAGATTTAACATAATGCAATGAATAATTACATACACATGCAAGTATATACTAAAAATTACCAATGTATATTAAAAAGATACAATCAAATAAAATAAATTATTTTTGAATTTATTTCAGACAAATCTAGTTCTGAGTCCTATGTTATGGCTGAAAATGAAGGTGTCTTTCTCTCTATAGTCATTGGGATATAAATAAACAAATTACAACTATAAGAGTCAAAAGAAAAGGCTAAACCTCTAACTTAAGCAGACTACTATCAAGACAGAGATAACTTAGCATTTTTTGAAATTCAAATCTAAGCAGTTAATCCTACACCAGTAAGATACATTAATTAAAGATCGTCAACGTATTTGCGAAATTTGCTGAATTGTATATTATTAACAATATCATCATTAAAGTTATAAATAAAAGTGGATCAAGATGACTACCCTGGGGAACTTCTGGTGAACAATTACTAGGTATCGGGATTTGATTGCCCGATGATATCTGAAGAAGATCTGAGTGAATTCCTAAGCTTCCAACTTTGTAAATTGATATGTCAACACAGCATCTTCTTGACTTTGACTTTTAAAAGAATGAAAGAAGAAAAACATTCCAGATCAGTGATTTTTGTCTTAATTTTAAAGTTATGTTTTTTTAATCAATAAAATCCTGGGAATATTGTGGTCTTCAATTATTAAATAATAAAATCAATGTATGTTTTCATCCTAATTGTAATATTTGTAATAAATAAAAACCAAAATGTCAAAAAAAAAATGCTGTTCTGTAGGCTTGCCTGCTGATACTTGTAGACAAGTTAATGGCTATTAAAATTTATTCAGTTTAGTTGAAATGGATGTTTATAAGCATGTTTACTTTAAAACCACTTGGTTAAACCAAAAGTGGTAATTTTAAGGTCTAGTTTGCTGTTAAATTAAAAGCCCTTGGACCATTAGCCTGTTCAGCTGCTTAGCCTTATCAACTCCTTTAGATTTATTTCTTACTGTAGTTTTAATTGCAATGCAGACTATATACAGTAGTACGTGCCTCAATGTTGCAATACTCGTAGTAACACATTTCAAATATCTAGGTGATAAAATTGGTCATCACTTAAAGTGGACTGAACATATTTTGAACATTTAGTAGTACTTCCTTTTCACAATAAGATGTCTCTTCTATTGACACCTAATTCTACGTTAAAGAACATTCATTACGGAATAGTTTATTCGAAGTCAGAATATGGAATTTTTTGCTGGAGAAGTGCTTATTTTAATAAAATTCAGCATATGACGATCCTTCAAAAATGTTTTTCAACACACATTTGCACTGCTAGTCCATTAGATGACTCCTTAGAAGTATTTATTTCACTTTTCAAAATATTTCATAACTTATACATATAATTTGAGAAGAAATACAAGCTCTACCCGGACATAACCTTTTCAGACTACACTTTCTAGAAACTCTTTCATTACTTCATTAGAATTTCAAGCAAATGACGAATTATTATAAACATCCCAGTATTCTTAAAAAATTCATTAAATCGTGTGTTTGTACTTTTAACACCTATGACGCCTAATCTTTGCTAAACTACATTATTTGAATTAAGTTGTAATTTACTAATATTGGTCTCCTAAGTTTGTATTTTTCTTTCTATTTATTTATGAAGTTAATTAATCATTTATGAAAATTATGTTGGCTGATTAAGTTCAGAATAAATTTTTTTATCTTGTTCCGTTTTTCTAACGTTAATTTGAATGTTCACCCCACAATTGATTATCTCTATTATATGTTAATTTAAATATTACAAACTTGACTCTTTTAGTAAACAAACTGTTTGCTTATTAAAGGATATAAATTATTAAAAAAACAACTGTTAGTAGAGTAAGATAAAATAATTTAAATTCCAGTTCAATTAATTATTGAATCATAGATCTGTTTTCGTTCATAGTTTATTAACTATTCAAATATTGTTATTTATATTTATTATTTGACCAGCTTGACTGAACCTAATAAAAAATAAATTGTGAACAAACAAGCAAACAAAATAAAATAGAAATTTTTGTTAAGAAGCAGAATTCGCATTTTCAGTCTTTTGAATTCTACAAGGAGCTAACGAAAATTGTTCCTCTAAGACATAATATATATGTACTGACACGAACACGCTACATAAAAAACTTGAACTTACCTTTTCTTACTTGTTGTTTAATCCATAAATAAAAGTTTACATACTTAATTATATTCAAATTTATTTATATACTCTACTCTCTATTTCTACTAAAAGCATTTCAAACAAGCATTTCATTATAAAAGCTTAAGGCCTTACCATAGCAATTTCGTTCGTCAGAAATATCTTCCTTGCAATCAATATTTCCATTACAACGAAGTGAGATGTCAACACAACTTCCATCATCACATTGCCATTTATTATATAAACAGGCTTTTATTTGGTTAGTAAAATAAATATTATAAAAATGTACATATTATTAAAATTAGTTTGATAATATTTTTTTTTATTTAAACATACGACATCCTTCTTCATCTGAACGATCATTCGGGCAGTCTACCTTGCCATCACAGCGACCAACTATCGAGATACACGACATATCGCGACATGTAAATTTGCCCTCTTTGCAAAAATATCTCAGTAGAGGAATTACTACATCATTGTTTCCAAAATGCAGCAAGTAAAACAAAGAATATTTCGTTACAATTTAGATAAAACAATGTGGGACTAATTTTTGTTTTGGGTTCATACAAATTGCAAATAAAAATTTAAATTTCTGAAAAATTTAATTCTCAAAAATGTGGTCTTCAAATTCCACAAATACATGAAGCTCACAGGCTGAATAAACCTCCCATGTGCAAGGTTTTTTTTTTTTGCGAAAATTCTTGTATTCAGTTTAAACCAAGCTTGCTCGAGCAGACGGAAAAATGCTATTAAAACAATCTGAATAAGCGAATTAATTTCTTTGGCGACAATTGCTTCAACTACAAGCAAAAACTCAGCTGAAGAATTATATTTTTGGTTTATTGAAAATTCATATTTACATAAATATGTACATATATCAATTTCTAACTTTTGAGGCAAGCTTATAAATCAATTTCTTCTTAATTTAACCAAATAGTGCGAAATTCCTGAATATTTAATAACATTATGTCAGATAAGACGGAAGATTGTTTTAGAAGTTCTCAATTATTTTTCACGCTGACTTTAAGACTTAGTTGATATCTTCATTAATAATCACTGAACACCTCGACAGACAGATAAAATAAAAAAAAATAATCTATCTTAGCAGGTATTAGGAAAGTAAGGAATTCTAAGGATTTGAGTCCGGGATTGGAAAACATTGGCGAAAAATGCTAGAGAGATATTTCAACTTACTGGAGTCGCAGTCATCTTCGTCATCACCTTCGGCACAGTCAACAGCCCCATCGCATATTAGGGAATCGCTTATACATTGATGCCTTCCCTGACATTTGTACTCAAGGCTACTACATTCAGTAGCTGGGTTAGTTTTATTTTATTTTGTTTTTGTTGTTAGTTTTCAAAATAAAATTTGTTGCAAAATTCCCATGTGATGTTATTTTGAATTGATGTTTTGAAGTTAGTTCCATTCAAATGAATATTTTATTTTTGGCATAACAAAGACACAAAACATTAATAAGAACAATGGTACTTCGATAAACATTAAATAGCACATTTAAATTCAGTTAAAATTGATAGTTAATTAAAGAAGTTTTATAGATTAAAAAAAAGAAGCAAAAGTATAGAAGTAGAAGGTAAATATCAAAAACTCAATTTGTTGAAATTGCATTAAGAAATAATAGGCTTGAGTTTAAGAGGTAAAGCAGAATATCTGTTTGTATAATGTACTTACAGCAATTATCCTCATCATCTTCATCTGGACAGTCTGGATAATTATTGCACTTTTTATCTGCGGGAATACAGTTACCACTTCTGCATTGGAACTCATTTTGGAGACAGGCTGAAAATAGAAATTGAAAATGAATTTGATATTAGAACTTATTGAATGGCAATCATTTGTAATTGTTGACTTTAGATCTTAAAAATACTTCTAAATAATTTAGGCAGTTAATATTATTGCTCAATATCAGGTATTGTGAGATATATGTATTTAAAAAAAAATATATTCTTTTTCTTTCAATAAACAAAAATCCTCAAAGAGGGCCATGTTATGCCCTAGGCGATGCAAGCCTTGGGGCCATCTCGTCATAAGTAGGTGATATCTAAAACGTGAGCCCAAAATGCATATTAAAAATCTCGCCGAAAAAATATCAGCTTTACTTTTGATAATTACCTATTGTAATTGTAAAAGAATTCGAACAAAACTTAATCGCAGATAAAGAAAAATGACAACCTTGGAAACTTTCAAAAATATTACAAAAACACAAAACGAGAAAATACCTCATTTAACACTTAATGGCAATAAAATTAAAAGAAAACTGGAAAAAGCAACCGAATTAGCAACATTTTTCGATAGTAACCACCCTAACACATCTTCCTTTAACAGTTGAGTTACTTCTGAAAAAGTAATTAAAAGTATCACTGATCCTCAAAACGTTCCTGAAATGTCACCAAACTTAGTTAAAGCGCCAGGAATATCTAACCAAATATTAAAAAATCTCCCTGAAAACTGTTTCTTTTTTTTTAAGTTATCTTTTTCATAACTGTTTTTTGTTAGCTTTTTAATTAATTTTAAAGATGGAAAGTTGCAAGGATTGTGCTAGCTCCAAAACCTAGTAACCCACTCACAGAAGTATTTTCTTATAAGCCTATAAGTTTGCTTATCTGTTAACAGAAACCATTAGAATAAAATATCTTTCTAGAAATGACAGAGGAGGCTCTAGAAAAGAATATTCTTCGACACATCAGGTTATGAGAATAACTTAAAAACAAAAAATCAGTTGGAATGGTTTCTTTTGACATAGAAAAGGCTTTTGATTGCGTTGGACATTTATAAACTCCTATTAAATGCTCTTCCAACTTAAATAATTAAATTAGTTCAAAGATTTCTGATTGACAGTTTTTTGTTGATATTTCCTCTAGCTGGCGGCGTTTCCTTTCACAAATGATTATACCTACGTTTATGACTTTTCTTCTCTCAGCTTTTGTAAATGATCAATTTTCGTAGACAATATTTGCATATATAGCTTGTCAGAAAACAGCCAACAAATTTTATTTAACCTTAAAAAAACTACTCGATATATTGACCTTTTCTATTGCTGGAAAGTTAAAAAAAACCCTGCAAATAGTCAAGCCTGTTTCTGAACAAGTAAACGAAAACGATGTTCTTTTAGTCTGTAATGTTCTAGTTTAATAGGAAAAATCTATCAAATATCTAGGTATTACTCTGAATAAAAGCTTGACTTTGGTATACTTGTGCTGATTGTTATTACAAAAAAACACAAATCTGTCAAAACAAAATTCTAAAACTATTTTAAAACTTCTTTGGCATTCATCAACAATTGGACCACATGAAATTGCTATTATTTTTACAGTAAAATGTTGTATATTGTTCCATAATATATAAGAACTTAACTTTACAAACTAGATGACCCGGTGAACTTCGTATCACCTACATACACTCGTATTTTTGAAAAATACGGTCAAAACTTAATACAAAATTTTTATCTCCGTTAAATGCAACACAGTTATACACTTCAATCAATATCAATTTAAGGCTTTCTGATGTACAATATTTTCTGCCTTTTTTTGCGGTGCGTAAATATATAAAGATGATACTCGTAGTTTTCCGACTCACGAACACGCGAAGTATAATTGCCCATGCGCGAAACAGGGAAACTACAAGTTGATTCCGCAAACTTTCAACGACTGGCCTTGCGATTTATTTATGGTCATCGAAAGAGCCAAACGGGCTGGAAATTGTAGACGCTTAAAATCGAATGGCAAATTCGTTGGAATCATCGGTATACGCGAGATCCTGACATTCTCTCCTTTGTATTTTCCCTTGATGATCTTGACCTCGATGACGTTACTCATTAGCTTTTTTACAGCCAGTCTCGTTCCATTGTACAGTCGAGGTTTATTAATTTTAAGCAGCATAAACTCAACTGATCCTACTTTTAATTGCAAATTGTGAGGTGGTAGTCCAGTAAATCCAGGGAATTTAAAATCTCTGTGGGATAGTTGGCAACGTCATCCTGGTTTGTAACTGTGTCAACTGATTTATAAAAAAAAAAACAACTCTCCGGACAAAAATTCTGAATGGTTGTTTTGAGATCATCAACATCTTTGGTTTTGGCTGCCAATATTGCTCGTGAACTCAGCCAATTATGGTTTCTGAACTGTTGTTCTATCTCTGTAATAACAAGACGAATAAGCTCCTCTTTTGAGTCGAAGAAGTGACAAAAATCCGTCAGTAGTGTAATTAATCCGGTCGAGGTGTTAACTACAACCTTACCATTTCAAATATCTAATAACTGCTTCGAAAACATAATCGCAATTTGATCTTGTTGGCATGAAGATCTTTTAACGTTCTGTCCAGTTCCTCCAGTGGCCTCTTGTGGGCCATCGTACATTCATCCCAAACCATCAATTTATATACATATGTGTAGAATCTTCGCCATTGCGCTGTTTTTGGCGATGTTGCAAACTGGTGCTTCGTTGATTTGCATGTTTAGTGATAATTTCAAGACAGAATGTGCAGTTCATCCACCTTCTAAAAATATTAGAGCTATTCTAGATGCCATCCCTATATTTCATCAACAAATCTTCCTGATTCGAGGGGAAACATGTCGATATTTTAATCGCAAGCAAAGTGCGATCAAAAACATCTGTTTGACAAATTGAGAAGAAACTTGTAAATGTGGTCGATGATGGACGTGCCGCTCTATTCGCCGCGTTCGATTGATTGAAATACATTCGTTGTCCATTTTCTAGACGAACTGCCAAATGGACTACTGTAAAGTGTCTTTCGTGGATCGCAAATGAAAATATACTTATATAGCGATACATCTGATACTCCATCATTTGCTTGTCGCCATGTCGCTACCTTTGTTAACATATTTGCATATATGTACTTTTTTCCACATTGATGTGAGCTTCAAAATCTTTGTATTGGAAAACTAAATTATCGGCTCTAGTATTTTCCGTTACTTAATATTTATGTTTCTCACCGTTTAAACCTTCCCTGAACCTCCACAAATATTTCAAGATCAAAATAAGCAAAATCTGTCCAACCATTCTCGAGTTTTAGCGATACAAACGAACAGCAATTGATTTTGATATACATAGATGTTTACTTAATGAAAACCCAGAATTAAAATATATTTTGAGAAAAAAAAATGTGTACAATAATTTTATGTTAGGTTTAAGATTTTAATAAAAAGTCTAATGAGTTTTTGATTTTTTAAAAAGCATTTCTCAAAACAAACTGCATTTTTCCTAATTATTTCTCCATTTTGTTTGCTTTAAGTATCCTAGAAGTAATGTATAATGTATACATACTGAATGAATAAATTCAAATTAATAAAAATCCTCTAACAATTTTTAAATTGGTTTTCATAAATTCATATTTTATCAGAAAATCAGAAGAGTTGTTTAAGCAACTTAAAATTAGAATGAAATAGTTTAATAGAAAGTGTATCCATGTTAATTTATAATTTATTTATTTCCAATTATTTAATTGTGTCTTAATGTATACATTTTTAGCTTCTTTGATTTTATTTGTTTTTCACTTCTATTTTGCTATCTACCATGAAATTTTAAGTTTCTTTCTTATTAAATCTATCAAATCTAAAATAAAATAAATTTTTAATTAACTTAAATTTGGAAATTGTCGTGGTTTTCGACTAGAATTTACAACATAACATAATCGCAATTCTTTGGTTCTTGGGTTGAAAAATAGTAAAGTTTTTCATAAATAATTGGAATGAATTCATTTCATGAATTTGATTTATTATATTATTCACATTTATGACAAATCCTGAGAATTAATACCAAAAATATTTAATGCTTAAATTATATTAGTCTGAGACGCGGCAGCAAATTTTTTTTCGTCAAGATAAAAGTGTTTAGGCTTAGGGAAAAAGACAGAGAATAATTTCCTGTTTTTAATAAAGGAATTGAAGTCGTTATAAATATGAAAAATCAGTATTTCTAATCCCTAACCCACTCCAATGGCGACACCAAAAACCTGCTAGACTTTTTTTCAGTATCATGAGACATGCACCTATAAGCTCTTATACTCATATTTTGGTTATAACTCAATTTATAATAATACAACTTTATTAAATTACGATAAGTTTTAACAGAGATACTGAAAAATAGCTTAGAGCTACATATTTCCAATTGTCATTCAATTAAATTTACTTGGTGTTTTACATATGTGATAGAGAGCTCAACTTTCTAACACATATTGACGAGATTATACTCGTCAGACACTTCGTGGTCTGTCTTAGAATAAACCTTTTATTTTACCCCCGTATCGAAACCGACTTCTGTTAATTAACTTGAATATGCAGGAAGAACGAAGAGCAATAAGCGACCTTGTCTTCATTCATCGACTACTTTCTGTCTGTTGACTGCACAACTCTCTACAATTCCATCACTAACACTAATTCCCGTAATATAAAAAAATCCTCGTCTCTTCTATCTGCCAACCCACCGTACCACTTATGGCTCCAACGAACCTATTAGTCGCATGTTTCGAAGGATTATTTGTTTCGGCTTAATTAACTCAGTTCACCTCAGTTCAATTCAACCTCAGTTCACCCTGCCTTAAACTCCGTCTTAATCATCCTTCCAATTCACTCCAATCCTCGATTTAAAAACTAAGAAGTTACATTAAGAATTAGCTTGTATAAATCCTTCCATCTCAATAATTGCTCTGTTAAGCTTAGCTTAGTACACATTTTGATCCTTTTCTAATACATATACTATACACGATATTCATCAGACTATCTATATTCTCCACTCCTGCGGATAAAATCCACGCAGAAATGGATGATAGTCGTAGTAGTAAGTCACTAAATTTAAGTTCTCGTCAAGGCATTGTCCTCTAATCTTTTAGATTTCTACTTCTATAATAAACTTATAAGCGAAATTCTTATCTTTAGTATATTCAAGAAAATAATCAATTAATTTTAAAAAACTTTATGTTTTAATAATCTTAATTTATTTTTCTTATTTCTGTTAGACATTTAATCCTACAATGATCTTCGACTGAGCAAGTGAGTTTTGGTTATGGAGTTCAGACATTTTGCTTTAAACTCTTAGTCTGATGTTTTTTGTTTTTGTTTCTTATAAGAGAGGGTCTGATTATACCTGTTGAACTGCTACGATATATTTCATCATATATGACATTGACAGTGACAAAGCTATTTTTAAGTTCTTCAATATCTATCTAAGCCGCGCCGTCGCTGCCGTTAAAAGGGTGTTTCGAACAAACATTGTTTAAAGTACTCCTTACATATTCTAAGAAACTATTTAATATCACCAACATTTATCCAACTACTTGCGTATTCCATCACCGAACGACATCGTTTGTCGTATGCCTGCATAAATCTTTGTTCACCAGCGTGACATGTTTATAAAAATACAAAAATCACTGCACACCTATGTCAACTCGAAGTAGGTGGATAAGTTTTGTTTCTCGTCTGAGATACTACGATTGCATTGCAACATGTTTATCGGACACTAAAGCAACTCCACCTCATCTCATAGAGAACATATTGTTCACGATATCTAGGTGTTATTTTTAATGAGAAAAATGTAAGCGATTTTCGAAGAATTCATTCATCGAAATGTGGAGAAAGAGGTTTGGTTGCATTCTTCTAAAGGAGTTACTGAAATAGATTTTTGGATTATTTTTACATCTGGAAGATATGAACGTTTAAAAGTATAGACTTTTTTGTGCATTGCTTTTCATCCAAAATACAAAACTTCTTAGAGCTTTATTATCAGGATTTAAGAATATTTAAATATACATTATTTCTTTAAACTTAAGTTTGTACTAATTCATTTTGGTTTTTATGTTTTTTATTAATAATAGCATAAATCTCCAAATAATAAGAACGTTATATGGCTTTCTAGTGGTAGTGAATAGTGAATAGTAGTGATAAGGTCCTGTTTTTAGGTGACAATGGCTGAGAATCGTTAGACATCCAGCAAGAAAGCCCACCTAATATAATAAAGCATTTATTTATATGACTTTTTTCACTCACTGAGACAAGGTTCTTTAATATTCAGCTATTTCTTCTTCCATTGGATATACAATACTGTAGTACTTAAAATTAAAAAAAAAATAATGGCTAGTGCGAATTAGTGATGCAATAAACTTGTTATACAAATTTTTGTATTATTTCTTGTATGTAATTTTAAATTTTTCCTTTTTATAAGAAAGAAGAAACGTGCAAAATATTTTGCGTGTTTTACAAATTCCTACAAAACACATCCTACTTAACCTATCCCAAGTCAAGTCTGCTATCGCCCGTGGTGAAATTTCATTCAAAACAGAGTCAGCGTCTTCAAACGCGATTTTTAAAAGATATCAAATGTACTCAGTACTTGACTCATGCTCAACCGAACTTGAAACCAAGCGCCATCACAGTCATCCTGTTCTGTCGCCT
This sequence comes from Philhelius festivus, assembly GCA_963931855.1. NCBI lineage: Eukaryota > Metazoa > Arthropoda > Insecta > Diptera > Syrphidae > Philhelius > Philhelius festivus. Next base: position 139,597,168 of record OZ007556.1, on the reverse strand, counting down.
GAAGCAGCTCTCAATTTCACCCTAAATTTTCTCAACCCTATCCTGGCCTTTATCCTTTTATTTAGATTTTTTCTCGTTCTTTTTTTTTTTTTTGTTTGTATCGCATGATTTAATAAGCTGTTAAAGATACACAACACAAGGATCGTAGATTATATTCCCGGTAATTGTATGTAATGACGTTATCTCTGTGTATGTTCCTAATTAAAAAAAGAAGAGTTCGTTTTGGAAATGTGAACTTTGTAACAAGATTCTCTTTCACATATAAACGTTGTAGCAAAATTGAAGTCCTGTAAAGCATTTTGTATGTTCCTTAATTTGGATTTGCATTTTTTGTATGAATTATTAAACTCAAAGGGCAACAGGTCCTGATTGCAGCGTAAATAATTTGTTCAGTTGGGCTTTGGCGAGAGATAGCAATAACAAAAAGGATAATGATGCCAATACCTTCATCATGTCCTTAACAACCTTGTGATACAAACAAAATGAAGGAATCGAACAGGTTATTCTCACACCAAAAACAAAAACCCCTTCCATTGTATGTGAATGTAATCTGGTTGTCTAAAGGCTTATTATTTCCAGAAGCATGCATAAAATTGAAAGGATGTTAGATGGAGGTTAAGAGAACGACGAACAATACATCGATTTTCGCCTTCCAGGCCAAGACAACTACCCGCTTTTCAGCAGCATTACAACATTTATTTTCCAAAAGGATTACTCCTGAATGTTGATGGGCACTTTTTTTCTACTTCTTAGAGAATTCGTGTAGAATTTGTTTTGATATTCGATATCTGGGATATTTCAATGTTATCCTTGGTGATAACTTATTTTCGGTGCACATATATATTTTTGTTTGAAAATTGTTTTGTTTACTTTATTATGAGATGAATCGACCGAGTGAGGTTTTGTTGTTTTACGAGTAGAACACGGAAGAAAAGGCCAAAAATACAGATAGATAATATTATTGTTTTAGCTTTTGGTATGATAAGGGAAGATTTCAGTGGAGACGGCCACAAGAAGATTAAGGGTTTGTCATTTGGCGAAATGTGTAAACCTTAATTTTTTGTAAATAAAATGCACAATTCAATTCAATTTTCTGTCAAAGGATTTGGAAATATTTTGTCCAAAAATTTAAAAAAATTAATAATTCTTAGCATTATCTTAGCATTATAAGTAAAGTACTGAATGACTGAATGGATTCTTATTAAATATAGCACAAAAGTCATGAAATAGGTTGAAATGTCTGAAGCTACTACATTATACATATAACTATCAAATGTGGCGAACAAAAATTTGGCAATCTTATTCAAATTTCACTGCGAAAACTGTTTTCGAATTTATGATAACGCAAAGATCTCTGTGATCTGATTTCACATGAACTGACTATAATATGTTGTCTTATGTTATCATACAAGTCTTAGAATAAAAAAACTAATTATAGAAATAATTTAAATAATTTGTATTTTTTAAAACAGCTCTTTAATCAAAATCAAAACAATGTCTGATTGAAATCTATTTAAATACAACTCATCTTCTCCCCGACACCGAAGACAGTAGTTGCGTGTAAATGCTTAATTCGGTCAAAGGATTCCCCATCGCCCGCAATAGCTCCTTACGGTCGGTCGCCAAATCACATATAAGTTCATTTATGTGTTTGTATGGAAATCACAACTGTGCGCCGCCGGGACATTTTACTAGCATAATTCTTCGGAAAATTCCAAACTGCAGAATAACACTCATACGCCCCATTGCATGCAGACAATAATCAGAAAAGTTTCGTCAGTTGAGCGCACTCACACCAATACCAACCATCCGTTTGACATTTACGGGTTTGTGCCGTTTTAAGGACCTAACCAGTGGTTGTCTGCATTGATTGCGTGACATTAAAAAAAATGTCAACACTAGATGGGGCCGTGTTATTATCTGCTAAGGATGAGTTCATTGCATTTTTTTAGTTTTTGTTTTCCTAGAGGCAACATGCGCCCACAAACAGTGCAATCGTGGTTGTATTGCGGTATCATCATCATTTGAAGAATTTGGTTGCAAAACTTCAGAAATGCTGCAGAACAATGCAGGACTAAAGATTAATTTGTTTTCAACTTTAACAATTTGAAACTTAATTTTTTCTTTATTTATGTTTGGACATGAGTCAAAGGATGTTTTATGCAATTTGAACCACATAAAGTCAAAGAAATACAGAAATACAAGAATTCAGTTTTTCAATTTTGTTAATTGAAAACCGTATTCTTTTCCATATGCTCCAAATTGTATGATTTTTCCAGTTTTAATGATTACGACTTGAAGTGTTTGTCCATGCATCTTATTTAAGAATATTGATTTCGAAAACCACAAAGAATTGGGCATACTTTCGTGATCATATTTTAACTAAAGTTCCTAAAGTTAACTTACACCGAAAAACGCATTCTAATATCCAAATTCTTGAGCGGAAGTGAAATTGTTGCAAAACAATAATTCAAAGCTCTAAGAAGTTACCGTTTGCGTAGGTGTATAAAACGCATTTTTCAAACTGCATACGGTGCTTCAAAACGTTATCAATTTAATACTGTTATTATAGTCTCGAAACCAGAACTAAAGTTCCCTGTCAAAAATGTTCAAATTTTGTATACGAACATTTCTTAATAGTAAGAATAATTTTTCTAGAAATAAATGGATGATTTGTCTTGTTTTTAAAATTCTAAAAATGTATAAAACTTAGCAAAACCAAGTTTTAGTTATAACGATATAAATCGACTCTTTGATTCAATAAGGGCACACAAAAACTCAAAATTAAAAACCAGTAAGCTGCTATTGAAAAAAGAATCTGTATTTGTATTAAATCTTTGATTAGATTCTAAAATAAACACTAAAATTGAAAATAGAACTAAGTATTGTGGCAACACTTCCAGAAGATAGAAAAAAGAAAAAAATGAATAAATGAATGTTCAGAAAGAAGATATAATGAAAGAAAGATATTGATTGTATAATAGAAAGAGACTGCCGGTTAGGTAGAAGAATACTGAGAGAATAAAGATTAAAGATATGTTCAGTTGTTGTGGATCTGTCAATGAGGAAAGACCTTTTATTGCTTTAACCGAATATTGTTTTAGTTTTGTATTAAGGGAAGTTTTAACTGCTTATAATATGATATATAAAATCAAGACTACCAATCATCTTTTTTATTTTAATTTAAACCTAGAACTCTTTTCATTTACTTTATTTTTGAAAAAAAATCTTCTGAATTTTAGTCCAAGGCCATTCGCGTATCCGAATAGTTTGCTTTCACGAAGGATTAGACAACACCCCAAACATATAATTGAAGGTCCGAGAAATTTCAGTGGACACAGATCAGCATATATCAGTATGAGAATATTTATGTAAGGGTAAAAGCGTATTTGGATGTCCTTGCATTGGGTAATCTCCTATTTCTTCTTTTTTTTTGAGGAATTTAAAATTTATGAAAGCATTGAAATTTTAAATGTACTACATAATAATTTATAAAAAGGAATAGTTTTCGCAATATTCAATTCTTTCAAAACCTAGAAGGCTGAAAGCATATAGTTCTTAGCCTAGAAATAAATAATCACAAGACATAAAATATTACACACCAAACGAATATGTTGATACTTTAATAGGTATAAAGTATGTGCTTAAAGGTTTTTCAATCGGCACGTGTATATTTTGGCGGCCATGTTATTTTAGTGACATCTGTCAAATCTGTTGTCAAAATCAGTTTTTGTTAGTCCGTAGAAGTGTACAACAGAACCCGATCAATTTCTCGCCGAGCCAAAGAACTCGGCTTTCTCGGACTTCAACTTGGCGAATTTTGCATAGACTTGTGCTTGTACTCGTAAAAGATCCAACTGATCTTAAGTTCATTACCATAGACAACGCCATTTGTTTGATGATAACCAATATCTTTTCGGGGCCCAAATTGAACCATATTGACCTAGACGACATGTCATTCCAGCAGGACAGCGCATCGTGCCAAACAGCGGACGCAACAATTGACATTCTGCATAGATGATTTGAGGGTAAGTTATTCTCTGGCCGAGTGAAGAACATTTAAAAAAGAATAAAAAAATTTCATTTAGTAAAAGCTAGCTAATGGTTGGAAAAGAAATGTTCCAAAAATTGTTTTTTTTAAGGTATCACCCAGAGAAGCATTTATTTTGTTCTAGATTTTCTCAAAAACAGCACAACTGAATAAATTATTTTCAGTTTTTTTTTTAAACTCAATATTACGAAAACCATATGGTCGATTTTTTTTGAAACTTGATTATTAACAAGATGAAGGCAAAAGTTTTTATTTTATTTAAAAATAAGGTAATCCGCCATAAAAATGCTAAAGAAAGGTTTTCGAAATCGTATTTTCATCGAAAATGACATTCAGAATTTTATTTTAATTTTGGCTGTTTCGTTTAATTTTTACTTTTACCATTAATAATTCACTAAATTTGGAACTAAGACATTCCTGACAGTACTAAATAACTTTCCCGATTTTTGACGTTCCCATTATCTCCATAACGGATTTGAATTAAATTTGTATACAAATACTTCCTAAAAGCTTAAAAAATATTGCATTCCAAAACTTAAAGAAAAAAGTAATGTTTTGGTGTTTTTTTAAAGAGTTGATGATTTTTTTTTTTGAAATTTAAAAATTGTTATTTTAAAAATAATTTTTCTTAAAAAAAATATTCATTTACAAAAAAAATAAATACTCGTAAATTAGAGGCAAAAGTACTCATAGAAAACTTGAACGTAGTAAATCAATACCAGCAGCTGTTCATTTATGTGTGTTGTCGACATTTTTGTCCTCGTGATACGCAGTCGATTTGAAACAAAATTGTCTTCGTTTTAGATGGCAGTAGGTGGCTGGTAAACGATCTAAGACCTTCGGCGTGACAGTCCAACGCACTTACCAGTACGCAACGTGGTGCTTCATTCGAACAACTTAACTAAAACAACTTAAATAAAAGTACCCTAAGATTGCAGGATTACAAAAATCTAAATACGAGGGCGGGTCAATAAGTCCGTGACTTTTTGAATTTCTGACCTCTTTACTGAAACAGCAACACTGCTCCTGTCAACAGGCATCTGTCAGTTGACTCCTGTCAAAACTGAAACTTGCTGCGTCAGTTAGTTTGTGTTTGACACTTGACAGCTATTTTTATCAGACTACTCGATAATTTGAGGAGAAAATGGAAAAAAGTGAATTTCGTGTGCTTATTAAGCATTATTTCTTGCGAAAAAAAACTTGATAAATACTATGGGGACTCTGCACCATCGATTTCAATGGTAAAAAAGTGGTTTACTGAATTTCGTTGTGGCCGTACAAGCACTGAAGATGCCGAACGTCCTGGACACCCAGTTGAGGTCTCTACACCCGAAACAATCGAAAAAATTCACGATATGGTGTTGGCCGACCGAAGATTGAAAGTGCGAGAGATTGTGGAAGCCGTAGGGAAGCCTATTTTGAGGACCTCGACAAATCATTTTTTTTGGAAGGGATAAAAAAATTGGAGAAGCGTTGGACAAAGTGTATAGAGCTCAAGAGAGACTACGTTGAAAAATAAAATTATTTTTTTATCAAAAAGTCTGTGTTTTATTCCAAAAGTCACGGACTTATTGACCCGCCCTCGTAAGTATGCACATATGTAGTTGTATTATTTTTAAGGTATGGAATCGCACACCTTTAAACAAAAGTGTCTGATACACATGTACTTACTCAAGATTAGGTTTTTGAATGTTTGTTGCTTATCATTTTTCCTTTATACAACTTAACATTTTATTCCAATATCAATTTCAAAATAAATTTTCATAGTCACCAATAGCTTTCGAACAGATAGCCTCTTATCCCAGAACCTACGTAATGAATTTACCTGCTAGAGCAGGAGGATATTTTTGATGACAATGCACAAGTTGTTAGTTTTCTGTAAGCACTCTGAAGGTAAAAGCTCACATTCACCGACTACAATGAAGCCAATGATTGACATGCAACGGATGCTTGAGGAAATACGCACAATTAAACTTTGCACTTATACAACTAGGTACCCTTTTAGGGAAATTGTGTTTTAGGAAGTAATTGTGGTGAAATTAGGGGTGAAATGCGATTAAAGGTATATCTAAGCAAATCGAGGGTTGTTGTGCCTTGAATATTATTTTATACTTATGTTTGTGTTGTTTATTTGTTTAAAAATACACTTCGAAAGTTTAGATTTAAAATAGTGAAGGCACATAGTAGAAGATGTGCTTCAAATTAAAAAAGCGATAAAACAACATAGGATTGATTTTTTTTAATTCATAAATCATTGAACTTTGAAACAATTTTATAAAATTTGCTAAGTTATGGAATACACGATTTTGGAAGTAGGATACTTTTTTATATTATACGTGCACGCAACGGGTTATGAATACCCTTATAATGTTACACACAGTGCGAGCAATTAGGAAAGGATTAGAAAGGAGTTAACGAATCACATTAGTTTTGAATGTCTGTACATTGCAATGAGTGGGAAACATTGAGCCGAGCAAAGCCTTCCACATTCGTGTAGTAAGGCTAAAATACAATCTCTGTTTTATGACAGTACGTCCGAAATTAGGCTCAACTCGCATGACTAAATTTAAACTTCAAAGCTACATTGATAATGATTTTTTTTTGCTTAATTTTTTAAATGGTCAACGAAATTTATTTGAAGTTTCTTCTGGTTGATTAAATGTAGACCAATTTGTCGTTGTCTTCACCAATTCGATGATATCTGATATGATGTGTTTTTGCAAAACTAGGCTTAGTTCAAAAGTGCTTAGTAGTGAATTTATGTTAAAGCCGAAGGAATTTTACTGATTTTCGCCCCAAACTACCGTGGCGATATTTCTGAAACCAAGCCTTGTAAGAAGTTGAGGTTTTTAAAATATTTTTAGAACTATTATTCACACCTGAAAACATAAATCTTCCGTGAGTTTCGGTTTTCATATTTTTTCAATTTAAAGGGATTTTTTTAAATATCGACCCAATCCTTAAAAAGTCGTTTATGGAGATATCTTAAAATGTCCGCCACCAAGGCTTGTAAGAGTTTGCACTTTTCAAAGTTGAATACAGAATTATCCTATTCATGGTTGTATTAGAATTAATTAGAAAATTTGGATTTGATTCTCGCCCATTGCTTCCGTCCATTAAATTTTTCGAAGATGTAAATTAAGAGGGTTAGATCGGGGTTTTGAATATAATGACAAGATCATCACTCAGACCCGAAAAATAATCATAAGCAAATTTGAAGCCAGTAAAGTTCTCTACAGTTGGTAGTTTTATGGGTTTATGGGTTTACAGAAAAGCGGCAAAATGTTAATATTAAGGGTTGGATAGTCAACTATAATAGGATTTGTTTTGTCATTCCTCAAAGCCTAAGGCATAACAACAAGAAGCTTACCATATTCTTCATGCTTCATTCTAAAAATTTGTGTAACAATCTGTTTTTTTCCATAAAAATATTTCTTACTGATAAAATAATTGGTTTCACCTTTTTTAAAGCATTTAAACGCACAAAACATCATGAAAGTCACTAGGCCCCGGCTTGTGACAAGCTGCCACGTCAACACATTTTTTTTATCGCGTCGTTTTTATGAAGTAACTTCCTACGGAAATTACTACACAGACACAGATATGTATCAGAGAGGCAGAGAGTGTGTCTGTTTTTATAAATCCGTCCTTGACTGTTAGTTCCACAAAGTTACTAAACCTTCAAAAATCGACTTTTACTTATAATTTTTTTATGACGATGATCAGATTTATTTTTAAATACCTACGCGACAATGGCTTCGGCTAAAATCCTTAACATCGACGAATAACTGGTGTAAATTATTGCCATTTATGAGATACTCTCCAATTCTTCAGAAAAACGGCAAGCTTCTCAATTCTCACCTCATGGGCGCCACTTTCTATGCCCTCATCAATAAAAGGCAACCTACACTACCAGCGCGGGTTTAAGGATACCAAATTGCTTTTGTTTAGCTGTAGGAACGTCGAAGACGGCTGAAGGGAAAGATGACTGCTGCTGTTCTTTTGGTTGCCTCTTGTGAGTTCTCACTTAACGGCAAGCGATTCCTATTTGGGTGGCGTCATTGTTCGTCCTTGTTTTTTGTTGATCTCATTTTTCCTACAGTATAATGCAGTTATTTGTTCTTTAGAAAAAAAAATAAGTATGGAAACGATGTTATAAAAGATGGTTGTACGGTGTGCACCTCACCTAAACGACTATTTGTTTATATTGTGTGAAGTGAAGGAAATTGTACATGACATATTGAGGGTTAACAGATTACGGTTGTTACGTGGAAATTTAATTCTGGTGGTAAAGTGTCTTGAAAAATCAGACACTTATCTTAACTTTTTTTTCCTGACAAGGAGTATATTTCAGAAATGATGCGAAAGAGCAAGGGGTATAAAGTCGCTAATGACCGGATGTCATATTAAGGAAAAAGCTTATAAGCAAGTCACAAATTGGGCTCTTAAGCTCAACGGCTGCAAGGTCGAATCTAAGAATCTCGCAATAAATGTAATTTGTTGTGGTTTAAAGATCCTTATAGGTATAGGTAGATACTAGTAAAGTATATTTTAAAGTATCGATATTTTTTGTTGGTATTGAATTTTAAATAAATTTTTAATATCAATGTTGGTATTTTTGGATTTTTGGTTGAATGTTTGGATTTTGTATATTTACTGAGACAGATCCTTAGAGTCCCTTGTCAATATAAGGAATCAGCAAGAACGAATTAAAATCAAAATTTAAAGACTTCTTCAAAGTTTAGTTAACATTACAAATTTTCATACCCACATTTTGGAGCAATTAGCTTCTGAAATTGAGTTTTCCAGTTCTAACTCAGTTTTCAACCTATCTCCTTTTTCATAGTGTGTACTTTAAGTGTGGACTTTAAGAAAAATAAAGTTATTAATCAAAATAACAATATTTATATATTTTTTTTTTTAATTTCCAATCAATTTCTTCAAGAAAATAGATTACTAGTATGTAGGGAAAGAAAAATTAGTTTTTTTTGAGAATAAAAAAAAATTATTTGGCTGGACACAATGGAGTACTGCAAATAGAACTGGAGCTGCAACTGGAATAGCTATCAAAAAGAGTAGTACGTGAAATTTTTTAGTGAACACAATGCTGCCGTACAGATTTATAAAGGGGTCGACCCATAGAATCCGTTGCGTCCGTTTCGTCAACGGATGCGGTGCCGTTGCCGCATTTAAGGGAATGAGGTTGACCAAATGAATCCGTTGCGATATTTTGACAGCTGAATTCGTACAGATTCTTGAAAGTCAACATTAACACTTTCTAGAGATGAGTCAATTGGTCAGAAAAAGTGAAGCGGTATTAGAGATGTGCTTATGTATCACTGAGAGTGGTTCAATTAGTGTTATTCAGTAGCAGGTTATGGTTCTGCTTTAGAAGTGATTTCAGTTATATGTATGTTTAAGGATGTTCGCAGGATTTTAGTTAGTGGGGGATTTCGGTTAGGGGGGCAACCTCATTCAAAAAATAGTTTTGACACAGAAGTCTTGCTTTCAAAAGAAGATAAATTTCCTAATGTATGAAATATATTGTGATTAGCGGATTTCAAAACTGGTTTTGCGTTCTGAAAATAAAGTAGTTTTTTTTAATAAAGCGAATTGAATCGTGATTGGTTCAGAATTAGTGCCGTATATACCTAGATCGAATCGAAATAGGATTATCCGATTCTATTCGGTCCGGTTAAACAAGCTGAATCGAATCGAAAGCTCTGTTAATCCAACGTCTTAGTGGAGATGCGGTTGTGTAAACGTAGTAAATATGTGTGAGGTTTGGCCTCATATTGTTGTTACTTTATGGTATGATTAGAAATAAGTTACCTTATTTATCACATGTTCAATCATTTTGACATTAAATCTTAGTTTGTTTACAAAAACACAACTTTTTCCAATTTAGTGCGCTAAGAAAACTACATGCTGTCTCTTTCTTTTGCATTGAAAAGTGTGTCAAAAATTACATTCAAAACATTTCGCACATCAATCTGATTGAATATTGACATGCTGCCAAAATGAATGAGAATTTTCTTTTGTTTTGGCAGGTTGTCAGAATGTTTTGGCTGAGATATTTTGACACAAATTGACATAGTGTCAATAATCATAATCTTGTCAGAATTATGACTGAAAATATTGGTAAATAATAGGTATAAACCATAGATTTTAATATATACCTAGATAAACAACATCGCTTTCAAAAGTGAAGCTCGCCCACCATTTTGGTCGAGGCGAATACAACAACAATACTATTGTGTTTTTTGTGCTGTTTCTTTTTTGCGGAGGTGATTTTTTCTAAAATTAAGTATTTTTATTTATTCAATTCATTTGTTAAATGCATTTATTTCCATTGTCTACATTTTTTGCCTCCAACAAAATGGTCGTAAGGCTTCACTTTTTCTCTGCACACAAGATCTCTATGGTATATACATAATATATATATATGAATATATATGTATATATATGTATAATCAATTTTGTGTACCCTTTCATTAACCACGGATCCATTTTAAAACCTTATCGTTAATGCTAATGGACTCTTATTGCTATTTCACTGACAGTATAAATCACAACTAGAGTGACATCTCTAAGGTAGCAGTTTGTCTCACCCCATCACTAGCAAAAATATGAAACTTCAAATTGCTGATGACAACGGCTGTCACCGCATTTTCCGGAGAGAAAGTTCAAAGTTCGGCTACTTGTTCCGTTGGGTCCGTCGCATGCGACGCGTATTGGTCGTCTCTTATGAAAAAGCGTATATTTAAGGTACTATAGTACGGTCTAGAATGCCAAAAAAACGCACGATTTTTGTAATTTTCGGGGTCGGCCCCTTAACATTTGGTTTTTTCAGGCCAGTTTTTGAGTCAGCTAAAAGAAATCTGTTATCAAACAAATTAATCATATAAGGAAAACCTGCATCGAGTAGTTTGACTATTTGGAAAATTTCAAGGATGGTCAACTCTTGCACCTAAGACTGCAGCTCCATCTACAGCTGAGTTGCGTTATGCTCGTTATATTTAATTTGAATGTAGGTATTCAATATTTTGACACTTATTTTAGATGCAGCCCCAGTTGCAGTTCCGTTCCCATTGTGTTCAGCCAGTAATGGGAAATTGCTATTTTGACTGCAAAATTTTGATTAATTTATACATCTTTTTGAAGATAATCTGTTAGCTAATATAAACAACAATTCAAAGTAGAAGTTTTTTTAAGTTTTCTTCATGTTTTTGGATATTTATAAATTGATTGATGTTTATGAATTTGGTTAAAATTATTAAAATTACGCCTTTGACATCGTTTAGTCAACAATGTGAATTTACAATATGAATTTCCTAACTTTGACAAGATATTGCGGACGTATTGTAAAAGCTCAAATTGGCTGTCATATATTTTGTTATATTTCTGCTCGAGCCAAATTTCGCGACCTCCGCTCACTTTAATCACATCAATCGGCGACGAGCACAATTTTTGGATGAATGGATTCGTCAACAAGCGACTTTATTGAATTTGCGACGATCACAATCACACGAGTTCCACAAAATTGCAATGCTTCCAGAGGAAATCGATATTTGGATACTCACGGTTTTTTTTTCTCCTTTTTATATACTCCAGAGCCTTATAATGTTAAACACAGTACGAGCAATTAGGAAAGTAGGATAGGATTTGAAAGGGCATTGCACAGTGGTTTTGAATGTCTTCACATTGCGATGACTGAGTAAAGCATTTTACATTCGTGTAATGTGGTTAAAAAGAGAATATCTGTACTTGACAGTTCCTAGACGTACGAGTATTACGGTTGAATTGTTTGAGGGTAGGGGAATGCAATGGGCTATTTCACTAGAGCACTGTTTATGAACATAACAATAAAACAATGATAGACATGAAATATTGCGGTGGTGTTCGAGAGATTCAAATGTTTCCGTTATATTTATATCATCTATCATTTTTAAAGCTCTTTTTCAATTGTATCCAAGAGACTCAAGTTATTGGAACACCTTCCTAAATATGAGAATTTTACTCAAGTCTCGGATTATACGAGTAGATTACAGCCAGATCAAAAGGGGTAAAAAACTTCTTGTATTAGCGGAGAAAAACTAGGCACTTAGCAGCGTCAAATATGTGATCACTCCACAAAAGATGGTCTGTGATGCACATGGCTAGAACTGAAAGCTGTTCAGTCTCCTCGATGCAAGTGCCAGTCATGTATAGTGGCATTATGGGAGGATTGCGGTAAAGCGACAGCAGACAGCATTGAGTTTTTGAAGTATTCAATTCTATACGGTTTTTGATTCCTCATAGGACAAAGCTGTTAAGATCAGAATATAGTGAGCTTATCATACACTGCCATCGGAAGCCCACATTTGAAGGACAAGAATGTGAATCTAAAAAATTGATTTATTTATTTATTTATTTAAGCGATTTCCGATCATAATTATATCATGCGGAAGCGAATTTTTTTTTTTTTTTTTATAATCTACCCGCGCTCAAGGGATTATGATTACCCTTTAAATGTTTCAACACAGCGCGGGCGTGAAGTTAATGAGCTTGTCTTAAGTGACGGTTCTATGTCAATAAACTAAATAAAAGCCTTTAAGTCTTTCTGAAGAAGCATATACCATGAGTTATATGAATCGGATCGTCAAGATTAAGGTGTTCAAGTTTAGGGAAAGAGCGTACTTTTTCTGTTTTTTTTTTAAAGAACACAAAATACTAAAAATCGCAATTTTCAACACCTCACCAAAACCTGCAAGGCTTTTGTATTCGATATCATGACGAATATACCTATGAACGCTCATACTCTTATTTTGGTTATACTTCCAAGCTTAAAATGTACTGTCTAAATATTTGAATGATTAATAGTTTCTTGTGCATCTCTTTTTGTAACCCTTATTTCCACTAACTTACCAACAGCTCCAATACGTAGTCAAAATACAGCCGCCCCGTGTAATTTCTCATATCTTGATTCTAAGTCTACGGTTTTTGTATACTTAGTTATTCTTAGTATGAGTTTTAAAGATGAAAGGCTTACGATATAAAAAAAAATTGCTCATCAACTATTGGGGCAGTAACAAATTCATTTACATTGAATGTTCGCAAATATTGAATCATGCAAAAGTGACATTTATCCATAAAAACACATAGTTTAGTTTTGTTCCGGGCTTAAGGTATAGGTATGCAGTGTGTGCTGTGCCTATTTATACACACAACCAGAAGCAAAACAAAATGTTCATGGAGTCTAACCTGAATTCAAATGAAATAGGCAATTTAAACTTCAGTAGTTCTGTTCGCTCAGGATTTTGCCCCAACCTCCCGCTCACAGTTCCATAGACAGACACACAGCAGAGACAGTCGACTCTCGATTGCCATGCAATCGAATTTCAAAGTCAATTTCGTGTGAATAATTATACGAAAAGCAGATAATTACCACGTAAAACATCAGTCATAATCGATTATAGAATCCGAGTTCGGTGGAGTGCTTCTTGGTATAGTTGTAGTGAGGGATAAATTTCGGAAAGTGATGTTATCGAGTTGATTCGTCTATTAAACGGATATTAATTGTTAGAATGTTAATAATACAAGCAGACCCCAATGAAAACATACATATAATGAATTGGCTTTTAGCCGATGGAGATAACTTAACTGGATAAGGAAATAAGCCCAATCGCCGAGGAAGATCAACGGAATTGCGTGACAAGCCTAACCACAGAAGATAATAAATGATTAAAAACGAGGAGGCTTGTCGAAGTTTTCAATCCTACAAGAATTTTCGACAATGTTCCTATGACCAATATTCACAACAGAAATAACTTAATGAAAGATGCAAGGATTTGTAGGATTGTGTTCTGATACTTATTGCAGGAAATCGATTGTTCAAATCAAAAACAAGAGTATACAATTTAAAATTGAAAATTGATATTTTACAAAGATGAAAAATTAATTGATGAAATATTGAGCCCCTAAAGTGCAGTGAATATCAAACATCAAACGACAAATACTTTCTCAAACATTTTATTTATAATACGTACATACATACATATATAGCGCCATATATATATTTGGTCATAAATATGTCTGCAGATCAGTAATAGAGAGGGTCAATACCCCCATCCAGTTGCTTTTTAAAAATCCACATCAAAAAGTGCAGATTGTTAACGAGTATAAGTATCTGGGTGTGAAACTGATCCAAGCGTTAGATTTCAACATACATAATACACAAATTGATTGACCCAAATGTACCCAACACCCAATTTACCACCTCTACCCAAATACCTTACTATTTCAACCCCAAAGCTGATCTATTTTATAAATATATTGATCATTTTAATTTCGAGGTGGTACCTGATGATGAAGTTGTAAGTACCTTTAAGACCCTTCCGTCACGAGCAATTATAGAGAAGATGAAATTCCTATGCGGTTTATAAAACTAATTTTACCATACCTAATTTATTCACTCACGCATCTATACAACCACTGTATTGCATCCTCAACTTTTTCAACTGCCTGAAAAGCGGCTAGAATAACTCCTGTCACAAAAAAAAAAAACTATATCAATTGAACCTTTAGATTTATCGACCTACAAAAGTATTCTGCCCTGTTTGTCAAAAGTGTTGGAAAAGATTCCTGTGAAACAAATACTTGAACACCTTTTGTCAAAGAATCTGTTATCTACATATGAATCGGGCTTCAGAGCGAACCATTCTTGTTCTACAGTAGTAGTTAAGATTTTGGAAGACATTCGACTGCAGTATGATCAAGATAATATAACAGAATTGTGTTTATTGGATTTTTCCAAGGCTTTTGACAAAGTCAACCATACGGTTATTTGTAAGAAAAAACTTATGTAAATATTACGTTGGCTTTTCTGATTTTTCTGTTAACCTCATTAAAAGTTACTTGTCTAACAGAACACAGCGCGTGGCAGTTTAAAACGATATTTTACAACCTACGCTCCTGACTATGGGTGTACCACAAGGCTCTATTTTTGGGCCCGATTCTTTTTGTCTGTTTGCGAACATGTATTTTCATCTGTGTGCTGATAATATACAAATTTACCTTTCACGGAATTAATTGGCCTTATAGGCGGTCTTATTTTTCGTATCAATGAAGATCTGGATAAAATCTGTAACTGCGTTGAAGAAAATGGTCTTTCCCTTAATCCCGAAAAAACCCAAGCGATAGTGGTATCTAAAAAATTGAATATTTATGATGATCTCCCCTCAATATCCTTACAAAATGTAATGGTATCTACATTATGTGACCTCTGTGACCAGCCTTGATTTTAAAATAACTAAAGATTTATCTTGTAAGGGAGCACATTAATTCCGTTGTTGGACGCATAGAAAACTTTGGATTGCAAGCAGCTTCACACCAAAACAAACAAGACTTCGCTTAGTCAAAACGGTACTCGTGCAATAATTTCTTTCTCTGAAGTTATTTATCTCAAATTATATTCATTGTCTGAACATAAACTCCGGGTGGCTGTCAACGATATGACGACATATGTTTACGGCCTTCGACGATATGACCACATATCACGCTACAAAACTATAATGTTCTCAATTGTTCACTCCAGGAATATACAAATTTTCGAAATCGCATCCTTCTCCATAAATAACTAGTACTAGATCACCTCAAGACCTTTACGAAAAAATTCGGTTTTGTATTTCGTCAAGAACAGGTTGTTTTTTGTAAATATCATTCGCCTTTGGAATTCTTTGCCTAATAGCATCAAACAAATTTGAGCAACAACAAGCTTTAAATGTGTAAGGAAGAGAGAGAAGAGGAAAGGAAAGATTTACATATTATTTATTATCTTATTTTCTCAATAACTTCATTAATCTTCTTCTATAACCAATGTAAAAATACTATAAAAGACTCAGTCTTACGGTATTATCCAAACAACTTAAATTGAATTGAATCTTACAGAAAAATCAAATTCATCACTTAGCCTACTGTGAATGTGTCTTGGAGAAACATCTTCTTGAACAATCGAATCAACCTTTCAGCGAAGTATAAAATATTTGATGCTGTGATAAAGTCTACTCTGTGTTATGCTGGACAAGTCTGGGGAATTGATGAATACGAGGCCTATGAAAAGTTCCAAGGAACCTTTTTAAAAAAAGCTCAACCATTTCTGTGTGCTTGTTTGGAAACATGGAAAGACAATTTTCTGCCGATCACGAACGGCTAATGAGCAGCACTTTTCATGACAAGAGATACTCTTGGAGGATTTGGCAATTCCTCGCAAGAGGTGGTACACCCATGAAAAAAATGTTTGCAGCGGCGGAAACTACTTACCATTATGCCAAAGGGTAATACAAACTCCTTATAATTAAGCAAATTTTTATGTATAGCATCATACATATAACCTAACACTAGACGGTTTTAAGTTTTGATCCAATAGAATTTTGAATAGGGCTGCTCATAATAAAAAATGGTAGAAAGTACATACATATATGGTGGACTCATTTAATTTTCAAAGTCGAAGATCTTGAGTTTAAATCCTTAATTATTCCCCTCTGCATTTATTTATTTATGAGTTGCTCAGGCTCATTTTGACCATTGTTATACCTTCTATCTATACCGCTGATTTATTTATTAGAAATTACAAACTACCGCATCTCAAAGCTGATGCGTGAGTTACGATTTTGTTTAAATGTGCGAAGTTTCGTAAATATCTTTCTCTCAAGAACCTGAACCTAGTTCCTTTTTTTAATACTCTAACCATTTGTGTTTTCGTGTTAATTGCAGCAATGGAGCAATGGCACCTAACATTTTCCGCCGAAACCGAACGGCTAAGATAAGGAACAGTTTTAATGACAAGAAATACTCTTGGAGGATTTGGCACTTTTTCCCAAGAGGTAGTACCCGACAAACAGTTTTTTTTTTCATTTTATTTTTAGTGGCAGTGGCTGGATAGTGAATAAATGTAAGACAGTCCAACAAACTTACCGTATGCCAAAGAGTACTTTTATTTTATATACACTTATTATATACATTTATTTTAATTGTTTATTGGTTAATAATATATGAAAAACCAAAATAGAATGTTACAGCTTTAAACAAAGTGTGAATTAGTTAAATTTATTTTCAAAAAATTTAACAGTGAGGCTCATTTTTGGACGAAAGAATGTTTGAACTAACAAAATTGTCGGATTTGAGACAATACTAATCTACAAGATATGGTACAAGAACTAGCGTCAAAATGCATGCTGAGCAAGTCACTTTTAGATGTGGGTTTTGTGGGCATATTTATCTGGTGTGATTGCGAAGTAACTGGTCACAGAGATGAGCGTTTAAAAGTCCTTAAACGAAAGTTAGTTACTAAGCACAGCAAAACTAGGTATTGACATGGCTATAATTAGAAACAAGCTGGACACAATAAATAAGGCGTTTCATCGCATCAATTTAGTAAACTGATTTATTAAAATCAAAAAAAGGGTATAGGCAGCAAAAATTCAGACTCCAAGCCTCCAATTTAAAACATTTTGTCACAAAGATCCGACTTTATGTAAAATATTGTCTAAGAAAATGCAAAACTATAATATTTTCAACAGTCTCTCAATTTAAATCATGAATAAACAGTTCTATATAAAATAGTCTAGATTAACTGATGTCCTATTGAGGGTACCTTAGATCACATGTCTATGGGAATAAACCGCAAGCATTTGATGATTTCAAAGTGAATTTAACGAAAGCAATTTAGCAAACTCGGAAATTCAATAAGATTTATTGGACAAATTCTTCGATAAGTGGACCATTCGAATGCGTGCCACCAAGTTAAACCGAAGGGAACATATTTCATCGAGAGTATATTTCCTATACTTGAAAAGTAAAGTAAATTATGTTCGTATACATATACGAAAACTGAATTAATTATGTAGGTTTATATTTTTGTAAGAAATGTGTTAAAATTTTAAACAGCTTAGTACTAAGGAATTAGTATGATACTATTTAACAATTAACTTTTTAGCAGATTACTAACCCTTTCTTAATTTTAAACATTTTCTAACAAGTATCGTGCTAAGGCTATTTCTTAATAAATTGATTCTTCATGCAAAAAAACTAAGTAAACAGATCTGTCTTGATATTTGTAAATGTCAAAGAGTCATATGAAGTTAGCACGATACTAAAAAAATAAAATAGCTATTCGATGGTTTTAACTTTAATAAAAGGGTAGAGAAAGTATGGTGCTATATTCAATTAAAATTTGCAAAAACGTCGTTTTAACCTAGTTTCATACTAAAACAGCTTTAACATCTTACTGATTCAACCAAAATTTTGCGCCATTGTATTTTATTTATATTTAAAACCGCACGTCCTTGAAATACCTATAAAAACATACTCTGTGATTTTGATTATATAATTATAAATACATGCGTATGAACATAATAAATACATATATTATAAACCAAGTAAAAATACCTAAGCATTTCAGAAATACAATATTTTTTTTCATAATTACGAGTAAATTTCTTTAACGTAAAAATGTACACAGAAAATACGAAGTGAAGACTTCAATAATAATTAAAATGCTTTTTTCTGTCATCAACAAACTAAAAGCTTTCTTTGGAATCATGCACGTTATTCTGTTTTTTTTTTTTTTTTTTTTTGGTTTTTGTTTTTTGCTTAAATTCAAAAAATATTTTATTAACTCTTTCTGCTACCCGAAGACACCGCAAATAAAACTTTCAGTACCACTTGGTACCATTCGGTGAATTGGAATTCATCTAGAAATGTCCTCTCATTAATAAGCCAACTCGTTGTTTCCTTCTGTTTCCACTTGTTCTACCTGTTCTAGCCTCTGTGTGTATGTGGTTACCCATCAACCACCACTATGATCCTTATGGAGCTTCATTCATTTTCATTAACCCCCATTGTCTCGTGAGGCTCCTGGTAAACATCCTGTGTGTGTTGAAAAATAAACACAGAAACTCATGTCGTCTGACTTTTAATCGACGTGGAATCAAATCAAATTACTCGTGCTCGAGGTGTGTGTGAGTTGCGGCATGACTATGTTTATTGCAACAGTTGTTGTCTATCGCATAGTCAAAGGTTGATACGCATGTTGCATTGACCGCGGCTCTCAGTTAAATAGTGGCTTGAGCTTAGGCTCAAGACTCTGAAGATTTATTCCTTGGATTCGAGGAAAAACAACAATGAGTAGCTTTGTACTAAGCTGGCATGTTCCCAGCTAATTATATTTGATCAGTGGTTATTCTAACTGGTCCTAAAATAAATGTTAAACAGACACAAAATATTCATGCTTGTATCTGGTAAATTAAACATTTTTTTTTTTAATTTACTACTTTTTGACAATTCAGTTATGCAACGTGAAAACCTTATACCTATTAAACAAATGTAATTAATCATTGAACAGGTCATACAGCTGCGGTCAAAATAATAGCAGTGAACCTTTTGACCCAACAAAAGCTAAAATAAATTAATCTACTAAATTTAAAGAAATAAATCTGATTTTCAAATTAATGTTTTTTATGCTTTTAATTTCAGACAAAAATCATTTTTAAATTCAATTAATTAGTTGGTAATTTCAAATCTATCCAAGTCATATAGAAAAACAGCGGTCAAAAAAATAGTAGTGCATTCAAAATCCACCTTTAAATATTACAAAAGGGAAAGATAGGTACTAGTCAATTTCTACCACAAGTGATAGTCGAGTATTTCAAACTTAAAATAATATTTAGTTGCATGTCCCTTATTAGAAATAAAAGCAGCACAACGACGCGCGACGTTGCATCGAATTAATAAGATTTTCACATCTTTCTGCAGGTATGGACCTGCAAGACTGCTGTATAGATTCCCAAAGGGCTGTGTAAGTAGTTGGCTTACAACTAGCAACATTCTCCTAAACATCGCACCAAAGATTTTCTATAGGGTTGAGATCTGGGGACTGCGCAGACCATTAACATGAAAATTCAGGGACTTGGCAATGATGTTATTTATACTACTATTATTTTGACCGCAACTGTACATATGTATATATAATGATTTCTCGAAAAGTTATGCACTGACCGGAACCTGAAAAATTGTTCAAAAAAATCGGCTTAACTTTCCATTCATTCAAAACCAGGTGCTACGCTTCAAAGGCTTACAAAATTTTTTTAATATTATTAGTGTTAGGAAATACTAACAAGCCTGGACTGCACATAACCTTTTGACTGTAACATCTACACTTCCGCTTTATATGCCTCTGACTTTGTCACTCTGCAATAAACACCCCATTTGTCTGATTTAAGGAATTGGTTGGAAGAGTTAAGGGTTTTTTATGTTTTCTTACTTGTCTTGTAAGGGGGGACCCATTCTTAGATCTTAATGTATCTAAACAGCGCATAAAATTGTATAACTTGTGCCATGATCTTTGGTTATTAATTATATTCATTCACCACCACTAAAACCATCAAGCCTATTACGCCAGATGAAGAATGCTTGAGAATGCTAATATCCTCGATAAGTTTATGAGACTTGCATGCGATGTAGATTGACAAATCCAGACGACTATACCGGCACAAAATTGATTTTCTCCAACAGAGCTTCGCATTTTCATATTTTAAGGTACAAAAGGGGCAAACCAGAGACTCTAGGGGAATCCTAATCGCAAGAGGGTGTTTCGCTAATAAATGTTTGTATGTCAAGTGAAATGATAATAGCTATTCTGGATTCGAACAAATTCAAGGAGTCAGCTGCTAGCTATATGTTAATATGCGCTCTAGATTATGATTTTTTGATTACGTAGCTATAAATGGCACCATTAATATACAATTATTATTTGAAGCGGATGCGCGTAAAGCAAGCCAAGAAATCAACCTTGAGATATCTGAGATGAATTTTTATTTTATTCAACTTACGCATACTCATATGTTTATCAAAGTCTGAATTATGAGACCTTAATCCAATTGAAACTAGAGTTTCTTTTTTCTCTATTTTTGTTTAACTAGTTCACTTTTTTACAAAATTAAGTACTGTTAACATTATGATTAATCAAGTTTTGTTCCAAACATTTTTGGCGGCAATAATGTTGACACTTATAAAAACGACTTGCTTTGATATTAAACAAACAAAAGCAGATCCAGTCCTAAATGGTTAAAGTGTCTAAATGGCGCCAAGGTCATAACGATCGCATAATACGGAGGTTGCTGCGTAAGTCTTAAGATATGGCAACGTCACGCCAGTGTGAATTATGTCAAAGTTGACTTTGCCAACATAAAGTTTGACATAATTTTAGGGTTATCGTAGGCAGAACTTTTTGTCATACATATACTCTTTGTGTGGTTTACAATTATGGATTTCAAACATTCATACCGGTAAAAAAATGGAATTGAATTATGAACATTTTTTTGGGTAATAATTTTCGACGTGAATTAAACTAATAACAGTGTGCTGATCACTTCGAATTTTGGCATTGAAGCACCATCTTAAGCCACCGTGTTTCGCATGAGTTTTCGAATTCAATCGCAGTCGCACTTCGTTCGGTATACGACAAATTTCGTGAAAGTCGTCAAAAATCGATTGCTGTGCGTGAAGTGATATTGGAGATTGTTGCATGTTTGGTTTGGGTAATGGACTGGTGCCAAGAAATGTTGCAAAAATTCAATTGCAGTGCCAGTCTTAAAATCTTAACAAATGCTACTTAACAGCAATCGCCTGTGTGGCTCCGTCAAGACGAGCCAAATCCAACAAAAGTTGTTCACACTCGAAGAACCTCGCAGCATAATTAGACATTTGTCCACCGTGCCATTGTAGATCTGTCAATTCTGAATGCATCTTTTGGAGGTACCTCAATCAAAGTGGAAAAAAATACTTCGAAAACGTGTCGAAACGCATGTAAAAGTGTATTGATCTTCATAGAGGGAAAGCCATTTTGGATTAGGAATATTTATTTTTGAATTTCTATCTCAAAACAACCCTCACTGACTAAAATTAAATTAAATTTGGTGTTGCAACAGCTCGGAGTGAACCAGGACCTAGTGACTTACAACTCTCAACCATTCCTGTGTGCGTGTTACCAGGGAACGGAGAGGACCTACAATTTTCTGCTGATTCCGAACGGCTAATGAGCAGCACTTTCCATGACAAGAGATACTCTTGGAGAATTTGTCAATTCCTCGCAAGAGGCAGTACACCCTTGAAAACAACTTTCTAACAGCGGCTGAGAATCGAACTCGAGACCTTCCGCATGAAAGTCCAACGAACTAACCATTATGCCAAGGGGTACCCTCACTGACTTACATAGACGAATAACATTTTAACTAAGTGATTATCATAGACATTTGGGCAAAAGAATTATGAATACCCGGATCATAAACAAAAATCATGTTTCGGTCCTTAAGGGAGGTATCGATTTTAAAGAAAATACTTGAATAACAAGCTTCCAAATGCCTGCAAGTGGAAGTACATTCACTTGTAAGTATGAAAAATGTCTTTCCACATGTAATTATACTCCATAGAAATACAAGAATTTTTTCAAACAGCTAAGTGATAATAAAAAGCATTTTCTATTGTCACAAACTCAAAAACAAGCTTTCTCAAGAATCATCTATATCGTCAGAACTGCGGGCTATATATATCCACTACAAAAAAGCTCAAGGTTTAACATTTGGAACAGTTAGTTCTAAAGAGTTATACAAATTTTTTGAGGTAACTCCGAAAATCGGATGATCACCCAATGTAAAACTGGGTCTAATAGTGGCTTTTCAGCAGATAATAATATTGCTCAATATCAAGTGCAGTAATATTGCGCCATCTTTTGCAGAATATTAAGATGATATATTTATTCTTCTAAAATTTTTTTGAACACATAATATTTTTTTTTTTTATAATCTACCCGCGCTCAAGGTTACCCTTTAAATGTTTCAACACAGCGCGGGCGCGAAGTTAAGAAGAGAAAGAAGGATAGGAAAGATGTGTGGCACTATGTTCTGAGACTGAAGGTTGTTGCCTCAGATATTTTATCTCCAGGGATGGCGGCTGAATTAAAGCGGAGAATGCCGTGTAGAAATATGTCGCTTATAATTCACATTATTTTATTCGTGTTCATCCTTGTTGGGCATACTAGTTTAACTCAATTACATGTTGTTAGTGTTATGCCTGAACAACATGTAATGAGTAAACCAGCAACCCATTGATGACAGTTTTTAGCAGGTTTTTAATGGAATTAAAGCGACATAGACGACGGCAGGGATCGAACCTGTGATCATGAGGTTCACAGGCGAGCACACATCCATCGCGCCACGGCCACCCCCAATATATAATCTTTTGTAGCAAACAATATTGCATTTTTTTAAGGACGACCCATTTTTATGCAATATTTTTAGAAAACAATTTGGAAAATTATTGGCAGTACAAGGTTTTCACAACAGACTACGTTCATATGTAGTATTTTTTAATTTTTTTTTGGGTGAGTCAAAAAATATATTTTGCTGCAAGAATCTTATACTACCCACCTATCTTTACCTTCTCGAAAGTGTTTTGAAAGTATTTTTTCATTTAAGGATCTTGTATGTAACGAATTTCAATGATTTGCACTTAAAAATTCAATTCATTCATTCATGTTCAAATCAAAGTAACAGCGTTCCTTAATAAATTACGTTGTGATAAGCTTGAAGAGTACAAATGTACCCACATTCATAAGGCTCATAAATCATATAAAAAGTCCGGGAATACATCCCGAACAAATAATAAAAAATAACTACTTTACATTAAAGCAATTTGCATTGGAATGAATGAAAACTTTTTTGTTTTTGTTGTTGTGGTTTTACTGCGAGACGAAAAAAATACTCAAGATATAGATATGTGTTGTCCATCCTTCCATATCAGAAAAAAAAAGGACTTTCATTTGTGAAAGCCAAAGGATGTACCAACAACAAAAGTTCTCAACCACGATTCAAGTAATTTTCAAACTCGTGGAACGGTATACCTATACGGCAACTGCAATTTTCGCAACAACAAAAATATTAAATTGTACAGATATCCAGATTCACTCAGTGCTCGTACTCATAGGTCATAGGAAAATACTTTCACTCACGCATAATTTAATTTGTCAAGCGGGAGACCACCACTCTAAATGGACAACGTTACTCCTGCCGTCATGCGGCTTGTATGTGTGGACGTGAAGTGCAGGAACGGATTTATTGCATATTGCAGTCTAATAGAATGTTGGGTGCGTCTATTTAGGGGCTCCAAAAATATTTAAAGTTCAAATTATTTATCGCTTCTGTCAAGAGAAAAAATACTGACAATTTTATTTTTATTGAAAATTAAAAAAAAAATCAATACAACACTTGTATTCTATAAAATGTCTTGCTAGAAAATTCGCAATTATCAGTCTCTCAATTCTTTAAAGGAAAGTTTTATAGAGGTAAATTAAAGATCATTTGGGGATCTTCCAACTTTCATTTTTGTTTTCAAGTTTAATTACAAATTGAGTATACTGCATTGAGGTTCTTTTAAATTTGTAACGAGTTAAATCGGAAGTTCGGTTTAGTCCAAAATTAAAACACAGTTTTAAAAAAAGTTAAACTTAATAAAAATTGTATCTGTTTGATCATTTGTAGGGCTCACAGCTGTACCAAACCAAGTCAAGAAATCCAACACTAACGCCAGGATTTCCGCAAAATTGATTTAAAAAAATCCAAAACCAACGCCAAAATTTCCGCAAAATTGACCTCTTTTTAGAGCTGTAATGAACTATGTATAGTTCAATACAGCTCTAAATAGAACTATGTAGCTCTAAATGAACTATGTAGTTCATTACAGCTCTAAAAAGAGGTCAATTTTGCGGAAATTTCGGCGTTGGTTTTGGATTTTTTTAAAATAACTTGGTTCGGTACAGCTGTGAGCCCTCCATTTGAAGATTTAAAACACACTTACCTTCCTAAATGCGGCACTGGTCAAGCAGAATGTCATACAAAAATAGGACACAAAACCGAGATTAACAAACAAGGACGAGTAATTCAACTAGTAGAACGATAAAATGATAAATGTGAAAAGTCCACAGAAGCATATGTTATTGTTGTTCTTGTTTTTTTGAGACTTTATCAGTTGAAAGCGATTAAAAATTATGATCCACTAGGGGAATATTTTTTTGCCCGGCACTCTTTACTGTTACCTATAATGAATTCCAGTCAGCCTATGAGAGTTGCAGATTTTTATTGATGCTGCATTCATCATGCAGTGCACCGAATTCATTGACATTGACAGAGTAGTGGGCATTGCATATACATTATTTTTTATATTTATATTTTCTTTTTGTTTTGGCAATTTATTCATGTATTCTATGCGGAAGAACAATGAAATATCTTCCTCAATAATTTGGTTTCCAAATAAGGAAAGTCACGAATTTCTTACACACAAGTTTGATTTTGAGGGCACGATAATTCGATTTATTTCGTACTTTGTAACTTTAGGCGTCTGAAGATGTCACGAGAGTATAATAATGATCACAAACTATTGTGTGTACCATCTTCAAAAGTTGTTGGAACAATAATAGAAGGGAATAAAGAAGGTATGAGATTCCAGTATACCTACTAAACATATTCTGCATAGTTTCTTTAAGCTTTTAAACACAAACAGTTGAACGATATTTATATTGACAGCAGTATTTATTAGAATTCCCTAAACGCATGAATAGTTATGCAATGCATAAGAACTTATTCATCCACTATGCAAATTCATATTTATAAAACATTTGCCTACCCTGCATAGTTATAATGAGCTTGTGTCAAATAAAGTACCAAAAAGTAAGAATCTATTACATTTAGCCTTCATAACACTCAGCTGTTTATCAAAAAAAAAAAAAAAACATCTTGTCTGTCTATCGAATTTAATAAACAAAAACGAAACTACCAAAAGCTAAAAGAATTCCAACAATTCACTATGATTCATCAGATAAAGTACGAGTATGTTATTATCTCTAGCACAATACTGGAAATCAAATTGTTATTTGTTTCATTATAGCTGGAATACTCCTCAGACAAGTTCTTCAGGATACAATTCAATAATGCAATATAATAATTACAACACTAACACACCGGATGAAGAAGGATGCGTGGAGAGACATCACCAACAAGTATATTTATCTATTTAATTCTAAACAATTTTCAATTCAATTTGTTTTTAATATATTAGTATAACATTTTTGTTTCAATAAATAAAAATAACACAAAGTTTAAGTTTCAATATCAAGTTTGTTGATAATCTTTATATGTATAATTCAATGTCAAAGTGAATGTGACAGTTCAATACTAAAATGTCCTTATGTAGGCACTATTCAACCTCCAAACGCGTTTAGCTTATAATGCCTCTATTCAACGTCACATAAGTTTTATAAATAACGATTTTGCGTTTAGAGGCATTATAAGGGTTGAATAGCCTTATGTACTCACTATAATGAGTTTATAAATTATGGCTGTGAGTGTTTAAATTTTAAACCAAATCCTATCCTACTAATATTATAAATGTGAATGTTACGATGTATGGATTTGTTACTCAATAACGCTTGAACAACTGAATGGATCTTGATAAAATTTAACGCACAAAAAAGTTATAGTCTGGATTACTATATAGGCTACTTTTTTTTATTATCAGGGGAGGGGCATTGGGTGGTCGAAACACCCCAAAATTATTTATCTCTACTTCTATCTTCGTATTGCACTGAAATGTAGTACATATACATATGTAAGTAGTTGCATTGAAATGCCATACTTAGGTGGTTCGGGCCCAGAGGAGGGGCATTGTTTGATTAATTTACCTAAGCAGTAACGATAAAAACACTCAAAAAAGTTTTTAAAAAAAATAAAACAAAAATAAAATTCTCCGAATTAAAAACAAAAAAAAATTTGACAAATATTTGTCTTGCTTTGAATTTAAACTATTTTAAGGTAAGTTAAACTTTATGTGCCTACAGGTATAACTACGTACATTGTTATAGGATAGTTACATACGTATGTGATTTGCTCATTGTTTGTTAGTTTTTTTCAAAATATCCTTCGCTTGGGTCCATTACCTTTAAGAAAAGGACTCGATTGGATTTATTGGTTTGCTGTTTTGTTTTAATCCAGGTACATGCATACGTTAAATAAAAATAATTAATACGCTTTCAACTTCTCATGTTGAACAGGAGATCAGTTGTGACAGTTCTTGGCTAAGCTAAACGTGTTAATTATTTCAGTGGTAAGCCGTCTTTTTCAAATAGAGCTGTTCAACGATGACACACAGAAGTAAAATAAACACCAAAAAACAACATTCCGTACTTCACACAAGATTTCCAATGCAAGAAAAACTGAGCGAATCTACAGAAACTTTTAGACACATGATTTATTTTGAAAAACTTCAGTTGAAAAAAAAATTGCTTGCGGGAGTTCCCGCACGGGTACGCTAGTTCGTAATAAATGTAAAAAATAATGTAAAACAAACAAAAAGAATGAATTCACTTAATATTCGTTCTTGTTGATTCTCATAACCAGAAATTGGGTTTTTCCTTTTGAGTCCATTGAAATACTAAAACTTGTTGATGAAAGGGACAAAATGGATGAAAACGCAAACCAAACAATACATTTCTGCTGTTCAAAAAGAGTCGTATTCTCTTTTAAATAGTTTGGTTGAAACAAGTCTGCCATAAAAATAGGTGAGATGTGGAAAACGTCATAGTTCAATTCAGTCTGGCTTAACCGTCTGACCCCTTTTTCATAAGATTATGTTCTGCTGTCTTGACTACATTATATATTTATTTATGTCTAGACTATGGGGAAAAACAGTTTTTCAATTATATTTTCTTAAATAGTCGTACTACAACTAATAAAAATAAAACTATTTTGTTAAGTTTAATTGGCAGAGTAAAGTTATTTTCATTTCGAATCTCAAAACCAAGACAACAGATGATTTACTTAATAACCATTCACTTTGAAAAAGTTTCCAGCGCTTAATTCCAATGAAAGTTACCCTTTTTCCTTTATAAAGATTAATAATGTCCGTCTTGGGGCAATAATTTTGTAGGTATTCGGTTTCTAGCATTCTGTAAATGTCACAGAAAAATTTCTTCTATAATGCGTAAATTTGTCACAAGCATTTGTTGTGATTATTGTTACTAATTATTTACAGAATTTTTAAATTCAGAATATGTTACGTTTTCATCAAAGACAAAATAACATTTTTTCCAAATTTGTGTGAAATGTGTTAAGCTTATTTGGCAGCTATAGTAACATACTGTTTTGAATAATCTTAAATAGTTGACTGTTTATGGTTGATTTTTTCTTTTCGTTTGTTTTTTAATCATTTCAAAGGTTCAAAAATGTGCAATTGTACTGAAATTAAGTGTATTTGACTTATTATACATATTCTCAACTTTTTTGCTTGCATATTTCATTTCAAATAAGGAATTTCTATGAAACTGGTTTGATGTGAAAGAATACAACCTTTTGTGAATGAAATCTTTACGCACGCACTAAAAGTATTATAACTTGCCTTAAAATGTTTTAGCACAGTGCGAGCGTTTTAGAGAAAATTGAGAGAATTTAAAACGAGATACCTATGGATTTCATTTGAAGTTTTGGATTTAAAGAACAATAATAAATATTTGGAAGTAGAATAATAAATTTACAGAACAATGGAATAGAGAGTAATGCTCATACAGAATTGTCTATTAATTTACAGAATATTGGTCACACGAAATTTAGAAATTATGAAATAAAGAGCCGCTTCCTTTTATTTATTTATTTATTTAATTTAATTATTTTGCATATTTTAATACAAAAAAATATCGTAAGGGTCAAACCGTTTGTTTGTTATTTTTAGCAGGGAGTAAGACAACAGGATAACACTTATTATTTATTTGTTTCAATTTTATGATATTTCAAACGTTGGTGATCTTTGAGGTACCATATTTCCTTTCTTATTTTACTCATTATTAACTCAGACTACAATTCTAAGAAGTGATTTGGATAATCTCTTACATTTACAAGGTGATTTTTTCAATATGCAACTTTAATTCAATATTTGCATTCTTCAAATAAAGTACTTATTTATTTCAGATTTTCAGAGAGAATGTATTTATGTTCTAACAATGGAACAAAAATACAAATAAAATTGCAAAACAATTTAATATTTAAAGTTTGACTTCCTTAACCAAAAAAAAAACTGCCTCTTGTTTTCCATACGTATTTACCAACCCAACACTATAGGCAACATTTCACCCGCGCCTTGTCAGATATCCTGTTTCCAGTTTGGGACACCCTTCTATCCGGTCCTTTAATCAAAATGACACACAATCAAAGGACGAAAAAACATTCATCCACATATAGTAGGTCGTAGAAAACCAAAACATAACACTGCGACGACCACAACTAGAATCGGAAGTACTCAAATGATGATTCCCCCAACCACTACACTCTGGACCATGAAGTCCCTTTTTTCAGACTATATTGCGTATACCTACTACTTCCGCTCTCAGTCGAACGACTGACTATGTGTGTGTGATGAGAAGTGAAAAAAGAACCGCATTCACTTCTCTAATCACGAACCCCTTCTATTGGGGCAATTATCACCCTATTGTGCATTTTGAACTCAAGATTCAAAAACAATGTGACGACTAAAGATTTAGATGCATTTAAACAAGGCACAAGGCAGACAGATCATAATAATTCCACTCAACTTAAGACACATGGTATTTGTATTTGACGCGATGTTTCACTTATTATTAACCAACAGTGACACAGTTTCTGAATAAATTAACACTCAACAACGTAGATGCGGTATGAAGATTGAAGATGTTTTCAAGCACTTGACACCTGAGCGACTGTGTGTTCGTTTTAGAGATTTTGTATTTTGTGCCATTATAATTTGGGTTACCACTACTACTGCATATTATTTGACCGACTATATTGATAAATAATTATTAAAAGAAAATGGAGACGTAGTAAATATATGAAAACACACTTTTAGTTGTATGATTTTTCAACCAAGTAGTTGCTGTTTTTTACTTTAGAAATCAAGATTTTTCACCTATGTGGCACAAAATTCTGTAAATCTTAAAATTGGTATCAAAATTCTTCGAAATTCTCGAAAAATAGTTATTATCTATGGAATTAAACTACGCCGAAGTATAACTAGCTATTGTACTACAACGATATTCTATCTAAATTAAATAATTTATTGGAGTTTATTTGTTCCATAATAAATTTAGTAATTTTTGAATATCACAATGTTTCGAACTGTACATATATGAAAATCACAATTAATTCCTTACTGTCAAGATGGTTTTGAAATGACATTCCATAGAAGCCGTAGAGCTGCCAAGCTCGATGCTGTGATAAGATGAAGAAGGAATTGTGTTTTTACTTATGACAATTGTTATGCTTTCTTGGGGCTTAGTCCCACAAAATATAGTCAGAGGATACCACACAGAATCCTGATAGGTGTACTAACGGGTCACTGCGCCATTGGCACAAGGGCCACTAGAATGGATGCATTTGCACCCGATTTCTGTAGGAGCTGTCATCAGGATGTCGGGGAGATTGAAACCATTAAACGCCTGCTACTGTCTGAACCTCCAAACAAATCGCCTCCCTTACTTTGGAAACAGGTTTGTTGGAGAACTGGTGAGTGTTCAAATTATTCTAAAACTTGTACAAACTGCCAAGCATATTTGCTCAACTACATACACGTTCTCTTTTTTTAAGCTAACCAGTTTTTTTTTAAAGTTGATACGTTCATCAAATCTGGTACATTGGTATTATTAGAAAAGTTTTCCATTAATATCATTAAAAAACATGTCAAACTCGCGGTTGGGAATGGTACAGTATAGATGCAAAAAGTACTTAGTACTTTAGATTTATTTATTTGTTATAATTTTACTCAAAAAGATACAATAGGCGTTTTTTTTAGTTCAGAATAGAACTCTAAACAGAGCCGAGTATATCAGGCATGATCTGAACATTCTCTAAACCAAGCGTTCTCCGAGCGTCCTTAGTTGTTTTTTAAACACACCTCAACACTTGTTAGCTGCCACCATTTTGTGTTGAAATTTCCAACTGTAAAATGCTTGTGTTAAAAGGGGGGAAATACAATTAGAAGTTCCAAAAAATCGATTTTTTTTTCAAAAAAATCGTAAATTTTATGAAGAATAAGATGGCCTTACTCTGAATTTGGATTTCAAACTCCATCTTTTTTTTCTAACGTTTCTTGAAGACGTTTTTCGGAGCCCGCAACAAGTATTTTTGAAAAGTCGACGAGGGAATCCGTTTTATATTGTATTTTTTTTTAACTTCTATCTACATGTATATATATGTGTATGTGCATAATATAGATTCGCGCCGAAAACCGATTAGTAAATAAACATCATTTTTCAGCAATTAAAACTTAGAATGCGTTTTTCTCGAAACAGCATTTTTGAAATTTGCGTGCACGATATCTCAAAACATTCTCAACCGATTTTGCTCTACTTTGGAGGCTTCTTTCTTTATATCATTAACATCTATTTGAACTAAAAATATTTGTGATTCGACTTTAAAAATGTAAAAATTCATGGAAAAAAGGCGCGAATTTTCCATCGATTTTTCGACAATTTTTCCATTTTTCTTATTTTTTTTTAGTTCAAATAGAAATTATATCATCAATTAATATGTGGTTTTTTCCAGGACTATGGCAGACAAAAATTGTGGCCTCCAGAATGCACGCAGACCCTAGTGTTTTGAAGGCCTATAAATTTGACATGCTTCCATGAAAAAAAAAAATAAATAAAAATATGAATTTGTAGTTTTAATATTTTGCAAAAGTCAGGTCAAGATAAGTCAATTTTCAATTAATATTTTTGAGTTAAAAAAAATATTAAAAAATGCTTGATAATTTTTGGCCTCTTAATTGCATATCCCCCCTTAAGCTTTTAACTCTCTCTGCTCAGTTATTTTATTCTGTACTGAACGAAAAAAGAAACACATATTCGAAGCTTTGAATACTCTGAACTAAAAAAGAAACGCAATTTATTTTTGACAACTTAGGCTCTGCTCTGAACTAAAGAAGAAAAACCCTTAATACCTCATAATTTAGAGTAAACTTCAGTACCTTAATACTAAAGTGTATTCATTAAGTTGATTATGTGAAATTTAGTATTTTATTAAGGAATAAGGAAAATCTGGTCCATTGGTATTTAAACATTAATTAAATTTTTTGAATATTAAAAGAAAAAGTAAAAATGAAATGATATTATAAACTAAAAATTCAAAAAAAAAGGAAATAAATGCAAAAATTTGAATAAAAACAAAATAATCATCATCAAAATGTCTCAAAAAAATTTCTGAGAATCCTTCCAAACCGGGTGGAAGGGTGGGTTTGAATATCACGTTACACGCCAGTGGTACCACTTTACTTCAATTGAAGTAGATCTATTTCTTTTTTCAAAATATTTTAAAATCTACTTCCTACTTAGCACCATCAGCAAAATACTGAAATCTACTTCGTTCCAATTTTATGAAAAAAAAAAACCAAATCTACTACTTTTTCTCTATTTCACTCTAGGTAGTATGTAGCACCAGAATTACCAAAAACTTGATGTCAATACAATAAAAATACACAAATTTCGCTTGTGTGTGTGTTTTTATTTTAAAATTAAATTATATTTAACTAAGTAATTTTAATGCTATTCTTTAAAAAAGGAAGTTTTTTTAATAAATTAATTCCTTATATACAAATTTCTTTAAAATTAAAAAAAAATGTATTGACAATTTTAAGAAATTCGTAATGTACATTTAAGGAGTTTGCTTACAATAATATTTTAAAATCAAAGAAGTACCGATATAAAAATTTTGATCGAAATCGGTAAAGTCGGAAATGACAAAATAGAAAATCAAGAACAGGTTCTATGACAGGTGCCGTTTGTAACATTTTTGTTGACCAAAATGTTATATTATATGTTATATAATGTTGATATGGTCTAAGCATTTTGTATAAAAATCGTTAGATATGATATTTCATAATGGCTGTATGGAAGAAACCGAACTAAAAATGAAACAAACCACTTTTTCTTGTTGTAATGTCAACTGATGAAAATCTCGAGTTCAATTTTTTCTAAAAGCAAGTAGAAAGTCCATTTAAAAATCTACTTCGATTTTTCTCAATTTACTTCACTTTTTTCTTCAAATCTACTTCGACTTTTTTTCTGAAAGTGGTAACGCTGTTACCTGCACAATCTTTTCCATATTCGTGAAACAAAATATAAAACCTGAGATTTTAATCAAACTCGACATTAGGATGATAAAGAACACCGAAAAGTGGGTCTCGCAATTATGGCGATCTGCATGACTCGATCTACAGCCTAGACCCCTTCAGCGATTTTTAAACTCGGGATTAAAGAGTGTTTCTCTGTAAATATATGTACATACTTTTAAATGTTATTTTTGTATTGCTTTTTAAGTTCAATAAAATAAGCAATACAAAAATAAAATATAAGGGAAAAATATTATTAATCCCAAAAACGGCTCTAACAACCTTGATAAAAAAAAATAATTATGTGTGTTAATTATGGCGGTACGTTATAGAAAGTGCAACAATCTGTTTAGTGACATTTATTTTTTTCTTATTTTGTTTTCATTGCAGATATTTCATTGAAAAGACTTAATAATTAAGAAAACGAACATGCAATTTTATTAATAGATTTAAAGAATTTAAAACATCTGATCCGTTCATTACTGAAATCTTGCTCTGGAAAGCTTAATTTTTTTAATTGAGCATTTGAAGACAAGTTCCATGTTTAAATATTTCTGATTCGATACAATCATGTACAATGCAATGCCGACTTTATGAACATGAATGTGCGTTGAGCGCCTGCATTATCAATTCACATCAGCGATTGTGATTTGATCCATCAAGACATGTGCTGTAAGTAGGTATATCTACTGTGAAAAGATGCGAAATTGTTTTAACTTAGATAGGTACCGAAAAAAATTTGTCTCGTGAAAGTGTGTGTACTTAATGAAAAAACTTTTCAGATTCACATCAAATCATCAATTAATGTGCATGAATTTTTATTACTGCAATAAATAATGGAAATGGGTACTCGTAGCTGACATCATTATTGCTACGTGAAAAAGTTTGCTAAGTATACCGCACTTTAGATAGCAAGTTGTTGGAAAATGATTTAAATTTTATAATTTGTGTTGAAATGAAGACAATTAAAAAGCCACGTGTTTTTATTTTGCTATTGCTGATCATAGATTCGATATCATTTGTTAACTATTCATTCCACATATCTGCATTATAACTTTTCTGACCATATTTTTTAATAAAAATAATTCCAACAATACGTAAAATTGTAGATAAATATATATGCATGTATGTATATTGATCAATATCCGTTTTTTCCTGTGGAATATTGGATATTCCCTTTTGCCATATATGTATATCATAATGCAAGGACTTATTTGAATCCATTTGAGAAGAATATGTTCATCTTCAGCGGTTTAAGTTTAATATTTAAGTACATACCAGTAATACAAAGAACAAAGCTTATCAAGTAGTCCAATACCAAAGCAATATTTATCCTATTAAATTATAGAGTACCAAAAATAACCATTTTTTCGGAAATTTTTTGTTCACCCATTACATGCCTAGATTTAACTAAATAAAATTTATAGAATTTTTTTTAAACAAATCTGTGGGACAGTTTTTGCGAAAAAAAAAATATTTATAAAATTTCGAAAAAAATTCGTATGGCAGGTACCGTTATTTTTGGTCTTAAAAAAAAAGAAGAACACTTGGGGGGAAAATTAAAACCCATATCTACCAAGTTTGAAGAAAATCGGCCGAGCAGTTTAGGCTGTAGTCGAACAGACAGACAGACAGAATTGCGAGTCCCACTTTTTTAGTCTTCGCTATCATCGTAATGTCAATTTTGATCAAAATCTCGAGTTCGATTTTTTTTTACTAACGCATAACTTGCCTTATAGTACCTATAAGTCGCAAGTAAGAAAATCCAATAGAATTCTCACAAGCATGCAATTCGTAGGCTCAAATGTTCTATAATTTCGTCAATTACCACTTCAGAATATTTTTTTATTGCAATTATATGAATGGGTTTTATATGGCAAGTTATACATTCGTAAAAAAAATCGAACTCGAGATTTTTAGCTGATTTAACATTAAGATGATAGAGAAGACTACAAAAGTGAGTCTGGCAATTCAGAATTCAGTCTGTCGGTCTGTCTAAAAGGCTCTGCCGATTTACTTTAAACTTGGTAAAAGCATTATTCAATTTCCGATCGACAGATTTTTTTTTTTCAAAACCAAAAATTAATAAAATTTTATAAAATATTTTTTTTTCTCAAAAAATGGTAATAAATTGTATTTTTCTATACGAGAACTGGATTTTTGTTTTCGATTTCTCAAAAACGGTTCAAATGATTTTTATCAATTATTTTATTTTTAAGCTCGTAGAATGTTTAAAAAGTATTGTGCTTTAAAATTAAAGAAAAAATGTTTGTATTTTAAAAAAATAATTTCAAAACATGTTTTTGAAAACTCAATGGCGCGAAATTTTGAATAGCCTAGTATAATGGTATTCATGTTATACTACTTAACAATTTGCAACTTTAAAGAAGTTTAGTAACTATTTCTTAGTTTTAAACATTTTGTAACTAGTTTCGTGTTAAGGCTATTTATTAATAAATTTCTTTAAACATACCAAACAAAAAATTTTAGTTCGTGCAAGAAAAAAAAATAGACCAAAGTATGACGTTTTTTCAGAATAATGAACAATTATACTCTGTCCAACAAAAATTGTCAGTACAGGCCTTATGGGAGAGCTTTTTCTAAAGCAGTGGCGCTTGATGCACCCTCACTACAATGCGTTAGGAAAAATTTCACTAAAAAAAGAGCAAGCCACTGACTTTTCTTTGCAAAAAGTTGTACGAGTACACCCCAACACGACCGTCGTATCCCACTGCTTATGAGATACTGTCTAGACTCTAGAGTTTCAAGTGTCACTCAATGACTCAATGCGATCGTGCGCTCTTTATCTACATCAAAACAGAGTTACCAATTACCATTATCATTCTCAATTGCAAGCAAGGAGCTTTTTCAGTGGTTTTCATTAAGGAGCTTTTGGGATTTGAAGCTTTTGAGAACACATTTTAAGAAGATGAGTATGTTGAGTGTTGTCGTATTGCTTTTCAACTTAAAAAATAAACGCGCCTATTATCTTACTGCTTGGTGTTGTGGGAAAAGGTAAATTGAATATTGTTTTCAGTCGTTTTGAATCGGCAGACGGTAGCCCTACGCGTTTTTTACTCTCATTTGCGGCGATTTATAATGTAAACTACGGAATCCCTGTGAGAGCTTTAAAAGGCGACACACTTATGCATGGCAATGCAACCAGAATGAGAGACAAACGTCCTATCTTCCCTGTACTGACAATTTTTGTTGGACAGAGTATAGTAGACTGTTTTTAAATGTCTTCATATACCAAAATTTCTTTTTCAACCGAATTTATTGGTCTTATAAATACAAAAAATATTGACAATTAATTTTGATATCAACTTTATTAAATATGTTGAGCTTTGGTGGCAACATCACAATTTGCTTGCAATACAATATCTGAGACTTCAACAATTTTGTAATTCAAACTGACCACCTCGAGTCCTCGAAGCGACTAACACTGAGGTACGTTTCGTGTTCAGAAGGCCTTTCCCAGATTTGAAAGTTTTTTCTTGGGAGGAGGTTGGATTTCGTAACTTACGGAACGAAAAAAAGTGTTAATGAACTTATCTTAGCGCACAAAATGTTCGTTAAACTATTTTCCTGTCGAAGCTAGTAAATTATTAAGTAACTAAAATGCACATACAGTCTTAATCGGAGTTCCTTTAAGTGGTTATTTTTTTGTTGTAGTATTATTGTGGGTAAAGAGGTATTGAATTTATAAAAAGCTTTGAAGAATTAATGCGATTTTTCTTTCTCCAGCCAGTTTTAGATTAAAAACATGCCCTTCGAAAGTTAGAAGAAGAAAATCAAATAAAGAATAATAAAAAATGAACAAAGATGTTAGCCAAGTGCAAAACCAAACAACCGGACTTCTTTGTTGATCATAGTTTGAAATCTCTTCCTACAATAAGGTGGGTCAAATAAAATGTA
The DNA here is from genome assembly GCA_963931855.1 of Philhelius festivus. Lineage (NCBI taxonomy): Eukaryota > Metazoa > Arthropoda > Insecta > Diptera > Syrphidae > Philhelius > Philhelius festivus. The sequence continues at coordinate 139,559,985 of OZ007556.1, read as the reverse complement.
AATTTCAAAATTATTTGAGCGTTTGATATCCTCTACAAATATACAAACTATTTTTGTCTAAAAGTTTAAAGTTCTTTAACGGCTCAGTTTCTATTAGATATTGTTGTATTGTTGAGATGTCTAAATTTTAAAGGGCTTATGTATATTTTTAGCGCAGACAACTTTTCATTTCTTTAAGATGAAAAATTAAAATTGCGTTCTTTTAACTAAATGGAAAAGGTTGGATCCGAACGTTCAAGACTTACGTATTTACATGTACGCCACGTGGTCATTGCAATATTGGAGGTTTATGATCTTTCCAATTAAAATGATAAGAGCATGACAATAATGGCAAGCTCATTGATTTTAAATCTCTAAACATTGCAATAAGACGGAAAAATATATAACTGAATAAAGCATTTCACATTCGTGTGGTGCAGCTAAAATACAATGCACGACTGTGTCGCACAAACTTGCTCCTATGTAATAGTCTAAGAATTTCAAAAATTACTGATATTAGAGAAAAACTGTTCATAAGCATAAAATTATTTTTTTAAAACAACTTCTTTAGTAGCTGCAGGTAAAAATAGGATGCCATGTGATTCAACCAAATACAGGTTTATGCAAGAACAAAAATTATACGAGTAAGTCTTTGTAGTGGTTTCTTTAAACAATAAGCTTTTATGTACAAAATTTTTAAAGCAATTTTAAGAAAAAATTTTGGTACGCCAATTTAAAGGTTTTATTATTGTTCATTTACTGTTCATTTATTGTATTATTTACAAAAAAAAATATTAAGCTGTTTTCAAGATATTGAATTTTCCAAAAAAAAAATAGATTTTTTTTTTTCAAAATTCAAAAAAAAATGTTTTTCTTAAAGTTTTGCAATGCAATGTTTTTTAAAGTTTTTAGAAGCTTCTCTCTAAAAAATTTTATCAAAATCTGTTGGATTGATAATGAGAAATTCAAAATTTTAAAAAATCGTTCTATGGTAGGTATACAGTCAGTAATATCTTGTTTTCAAATTTTTTTTTAAATTATAGATCTTAAAAATTAATCGAAAGAAAAAAAAATATAAGTAAAATTCTCAAAAACCAAAATAATGGTTCGGAGGGGGGTACCAAAAATAACAATTTTTTGGAAAATTTTTTCAACCATTACCTAGCTTTAACTCAATGAAATTTTTTGAACTTTTTTTAAGAAAATCTGTGCGATAGTTTTTGAGAAAAAAAAATATTTATAAAATTTGGAAAAAAAATGTATGGCAGGTACCGTTATTTTTGGTCATAAAAAAAAAAGAAAAAAAATCACGGGGGAAAAAATTAAAACCCATATCTACCAAGTTTGAAGAAAATCGGCGGAGCCGTTTAGGCTGTAGTCGAACAGGCAGACAGACAGCCAGACAGAATTGCGAGACCCACTTTTTTGGTCTTCGCTGTCATCGTAAAGTCAACTTTGAACAAAATCTCGAGTTAGATTTTTTTACGAATGCATAACTTGCCTTATAGTACCTATAAGTCGCAAGTAAAAAGAATATATGAACTAATGCGTACTCCTAGAAACGGTGTATAACAGTGAAATTGATTTAGGGGAGGGATTGAACCTTACAGTTTTCTTAGGGATTAAAATAATAGGGATTCTACAACCGGTTGAATAATTTATTATTAGTTATTTTTTGGTGATCTTTTTTTATTGAAATCTACCGAAATTGGCGAGTTGACTGTTTAATCTAATAACCCTTGTTTACTGGCTGACTTCTACTTTCCACTAGCCTAAAATCCAACAGGAAATTTTGAGATTGGATGTATAACAAAAATATGAGTATAAATATGAGTTTTGCAGTGTGTTTTCTCAACTTTTGGCCTAGGGATTGACATTGTGATCCCAAGAAATTAGGTCCCCTACGTTTTGCTTTCAGCTTTTACACAGGCATGTTTACCAAAAAGTGACCAAAAAAACCACATCACAAGTCCCAAACATTTTGATTTCAGCTAAATATACCCAAATGCGTGCTTCATACAAAAATCAGGAAAAATCCCCCTGAATACAATATATAGGTGTCAAACTACTCTCAGCTTTTCCCCCGCCAGACGCCCCTAAAAGTAGTCGAAAAACCATAACTTGTGTCCGGGGTAAAACCAAATGTTTGATAAACCAAAAAATTAAAATAAATTCTCTGATTACAAAAATATAGGTGCCCGCCATTTAACTCTCAAGCTGTTTTTGACAAAATCTTTTTGTTTTAAAATTTAAAACTTGGATTGGCATCAAGCTCTCTTATCGAAAATGCGTGCATTTGGTATCGACGAATTTCTTCCTCGTTGAATTAGAAATTACCTTTCCGACCGTTCACTACAAGTAGTTTTGGATGGTTTCAAATCTGATATCCACAAAATAAATGCTGGTGTACCACAGGGCTCCGTTTCGTCTCCAACACTTTTCCTTATGTAGACTGAGCAGCTGTCAGTTTTAGGTATGTGCATTACAGACCATCTTTTGTGGAGTGATCACATTCTTATTTATTTTTTTTTATAATTCATACGCGCTCAAGAGACCCTTATAATGTTAAACACAGCGGGGTCGTTGGGGAATCTCTATATTTGACGGTAGGACCAAAGTTATCCTTGAGGGTGAATTGATGAGCATTCCAAAGGAAGCGGGTAACACGGGTGATGTAATACAGGGGAGGAATGCAACTGGCTACCTCAAGTGAGCTTTTCTTGTGAAAGAAGAAGCGATAAAACAAGGAAATGCATGAAACATTTCGAAGGTGTTCAAGAGATGGGAATGAATCCATGATAGCTCTGTTTCTTTTCGGTTTGAACGCTCTGCTCTGAATTCTATCCAATAAATAGAGAAAAGTTTGTGCTGCACCTACCCAAAGATGTGAGTAGCCAGATCAGAAGGGTTGAAAAATATCTTACATCGATATCGAAATCCTAAGCATTTAGCAGCATTTTCGGCGGTCTCAAGAATGTGATCATTCCAACGAAAATCGTCGTTGAAATACATACTTTCTTCGATGCAAGTGCAATTTAGCGACAATGGCATAAGGGACAATTTGGCTGCAACGACAACAGACAGCACTGAGTTTTCGAGGCATTAAGCTCAACACGGTTTAATGTCTACCATTATTTAAGCGCTATTTTCATAAACAGTGCTCTAGTGCAATAGCCAGTTGCATTCCTCCCTCAAACAATTTAATCGTAATACCCGTACTTCTAGGAACGCACATCAGTTTACCCTTGAGCTCAATTTCAGACGTAGGTACTGCCAAGAACAGAGATTCTTTTTTAGCCGCACTACACGAATGTCGAATGATTTACCCGGCTCAACGATTCCTACTCATTGCAATTCGCAGATATTCAAAACCAATGTGCATCGGTATCTCCGTTCTAATACTATCCTACTTTCCTAATTGCTCTTACTGTATCTTACATCGTAAGGGTATTCATAACCCCTTGAAAGCGCGGATAATATAAAAAAAAACCAATCAATTAGATTGGACTTTTAAGATGATTTTTGAATTCCAGGAATTCGAACTGGTGCTTTGCGATTCAATTGGAAAAAACTATAGATAAGGTAAATCTGGATTTTAAAATCGGATTTTTGTGAAACTGTCAATATTTGCACTCCAAATCTTGGACGTCTTTTATTGTTGGCCCTTAACGACGTAGGAGGCGTATTTAAAAACCATTCTTAATTATTTTATTTACTAAATTAAGAAACTTCAAATCAGATGAGAAATCCAGTGAAGTAAAAATAATGTACATACCTAGAAGATGTATTGTGGTCCATTCTTTTTTTAACGATGTCAGCCTGGAAGCTCATGTCCAAATAAAATCTATCTAAAGCAATTTCCTTCTATAGCCTAACGTACTGTGTAACTACGAAAGAGGTAAACCCTTTATATCGTCCGGTCCGTCGTTACTTCTCGAAATGAAAAATAAATATGTACGAAAAAATCCTTGATTATTGTTTACTTGGTCAACTAAATCTGTGTTTTTTTTTTATTTTTGTTAGTTTCAAAAAAAAGCGAGCATGGACACAAAAATCAAATGAACTTAACAGGACTTTAGATTCTGAGGTGCATTTTCAGTTTTCTTACAATAGAAGACTTTAACCACAGAGTATCCTCATTTGTATTCTTCCGGCTGCATTTGGTGCGAAAAGTGCATTTCTGTTCAGAACAGAATAACCAAACAGTCATCTCTTTCAAAAAAATATTTAAAAGTGTTTCAAAACTTCTCAGGAATTTATAAATATTTTTTCAGACTAGGTGTAGGTAATCCCATACGGTGTTTTGCAGGTCATAGCGAGTGCGATACAAGGAGCATGAAGTTTGCCTTGTTGACACTTTTTTTTACTTTTACCATGATATGCTAAAAGCAATGAGATGGAGGACAGGCAGTCATACCGAACAAAGAATGAAGAGTCCCGATTAAGTCACGTATTTAATCAGTCGTACATTACATTCGTTTTTATAATCAGGCTGCACTATACATTCCCGGAGGTGCGATGACAACTCCAGATATACCTCTCAACCTGTTTCTTAGAAAAGAAACACAGTTGAATACCCGCCGGATAAGAAAATGCACCCAGGATAAATATGAAATGTATTATCGCACAAAATAGGTACCTAACCAACCTATCTTCCCCCATAATTAGGGGTTCACTCATAACACCTGTTATTGGTACGCAATCCTGATTTTTTTTGCAACGTTCATCGTAGGAATGCTGATGTGATGCCTTGGCGAGAATATCTTCTTTTTTAATTTGGTGGTAAAGATGGCGTATTGAAGGTTTAGTGAGTAGAAATAATAATTATATTATCTCGCAAAATGGTATTGACAGGTGCGATATGGATTGTTATGAGGAAATGCAAATATGATTCGAAAATTGTTTCTTTTATTTTAAATCCATTTTCTTATTTGGAAATGCTTGGTCTCTTTCCAATTTAAGACGTGTTTAAGGACGATGGATTACACATAAGAAGGAAAACAGTTGCAGAGAAACAACTAAATATCTAAGAAGCATAGGGACAATTTATGGAATTTTAACACGAAATGTCGACAAAAAAAATGTCGACTGGACAAATATAAATTTCATCGACTGTTAAAATGTCGACTGAAGTTTGATCGACAAAAAAAAAGTCGACAGTTTAAAATCTCGACTACTAAAATGTCGACTGAAAACTTGTCGGTGAAAATGTCGACTTTGATCCAAAATTGAGTTAAATAAAACAAGAATGCACTCTTTTAATATGTTAACTAAATTTTATTATTAATTCAATTATATAAACTTTGCATACACCCAACCTCGCACCTACCCCAAATCCTATAGTGTGCCCAAGCAGAGGGGTTGCAGGGGGGTTTATATAGCTCACTGTTTACGCGTCGACATTTTTTGAGTCGACATTTTTAAAATCGAATTTTTAATAGTCGACATTTTGATCAGTCGACATTTTTATCAATCGACTTTTTGAAAATCGACATTTTGAAGATCGATTTTTTTAAATCGACATTTTAAAAATCGGTTAATCGTCCCCAACGCTCGTCATACAATTAGGTAAATATTTAGTTATCACCAGGCTTAGGGGCAATTTGCTTCCATTCCATTTCGCACCTCCAGTAAAACAACGAGGTAAATGCGAAAACTTGATTTTCTGAGTTAAGTATGTCAAACGCATCCAAAACTATAGTTCTTTTTTTATATTATATGCGCACTCAAGGGGTTATGAATACCCTTATAATATGTCAAACACAGGGCGAGCAATTAGGAAAGTGTGATGGAATTAGAAAGGAAATACCGATGCACATTGGTTTTGAATGTCTGCACATTGCAATGAGTGGGAAATATTTTTTTTTTTTTATAATCGGCGCACACTTAAGGGGTTTGTATACCCTTAATATGCCAGAGACACAGTGTGAGCATTAAGAAAAAAGGGAAGGGTTAGAAAGGAGGTGTCGGTGTACATTGGTTTTGAATTCTTGAACATTGCAATGACTAGGAAAGACAGAGCGTGGCAAAGAATTCCACATTCGCGTAGTACGGCTGAAGAACGAATCTCTGTACTTCACAGTACGGCCGAAGTTGGGCTCAAGGGTAAACTGATGAGCATTCTTAGAAGTGCGAGTATTACGGTTAAATTGTTTAAATTTAAATGCGTGTGCGACGGGAACGGGAACGGAGGCAGAATTACGAACGGATACAGAGCACGGCACTAGGACATCGACCGACCTCCTCTAACATTCACTGACAACTATGTCAGTACTCTAGCTTCGGAAGAATAGAGGCATTAAATGTAACAACCAGATCAGATGGGGTAAAAAACTTCTTGCATCGGCGAAAATAACATAAACAACACTGCGTTTTGGCGACGTGAATAAAACAAAGATCTACTTGATAAACACTAATTTAGCGACTTGGGGGCAGATGGGTCTTTGTTCCGTTCGTTCTTATAAACCGTCATTGAAAAAATTGGAACATCATGATATATCAGTAAGTTGTATTATGCATCTGGTAGGTAAACTAATAGATTGAGAGCCCACAGCAATTTTTGAGTGTGATTGATAACAAAAATTAAAATGCACGACTGGGTCGCACGAACTTGCTCCTATGTAATAGACTATAGGAATTTTAAAAACGAATGTTATTAGAGAAAACTGTTCATAAAGATAAAATTAATTTTTTTAAATTCTTTTAGAGACAAAAACAGAATGCTATGCAAATATGAATTTATGCAAGAACAAAAATTATAAGTTCTTGTAGTGGTTTCTTAAAAAAAGCTTTTAGATAAAAAAATTTGGTATGCTTTATACTTTAAGTTTTTATTACTGTACGAATGAAAATTAAGTTTCCAAACAAAAATATTGCACCGTTTTTGAAACATCGAATTTTCCAAAAAAAAATGATTTTTTTTTTTTTCAAAAATTCAAAAAATCTTTTTTTTTAGTTTTGACATGCAATGGACTTTAGACTTTTTCGAAGCATCTCTACAAAAAATTTCATTAGAATCCGTCATGTCGATAATGAGTAATTCAAAATTTAAAAAAATAGTTCTATGGTAGGTACAAGCTGTAATATCTTAATTTCAATTTTTTTTTATTAAATTAAAGATCGTTAAAATTAATTTAAACAAAAAAAATTTTATCAAAATTCTAGGCTCCGTTTTCAAGAAAAATACGATTTTTGAAAGTCATTTTTTGACATTTGTATGGTGGGTACCTTTATTTCTAGGTAAAATTAAACTTTTTTTCATACATCTTGTAGACTTTGTTGATAAACTTTTATTTATCAAGTTTGAAAAAAATCTAATATAAGATTTTCGAAATATTGAGATTTGAAAAAAAAAATGTTGAAATTTTTTTTAAAAATCCAAAACAAATTTTTTTGCAAATTTGAATACATAATTCTATTTAAATTTTTGGGGAGCTTTAGCAAAAAAAATGATCAAAATCCGTTGTACCGTTTTTGAGAAAATCAAACACTAAAAAAAAAGTTCTTTGGGGGAACCTTCAATAACCATTTTTCGGAAAAAATTTTTCATTCAGTACCTAGCCTTAACTAAATAAAATTTTTTGTATCTTTTTTTTCAAATCTGTCGAGCAGTTTTTGAGAAAAAAAAAAATATTTACGAAATTTCGAAAAAAAAAGAAAAAAACGTTGGGGGGAAAAATTAAAAATGATATCTACCAAGTTTGTAGAAAATCGGCAGAGCCGTTTAGGCTGTAGTCGAACCGACAGGCAGACAGACCGACAGACAGACAGAATTGCGAGACCCACTTTTTTAGTCTTCGCTATCATCGTTATGTCAACTTTGATCAAAATCTCGAGTTCGATTTTTTTTACGAATGCATAACTTGCCTTATAGTACCTATAAGTCGCAAGTATAATTAGCATAATTAGATAGGCCTTTAGTAGTTATTTATAAATGTGAACGTTTTGCATGCTCTAGTTCTAGTGGGAGCAATAGCATCAGATATTCAGTTATTTCCAAGTCTAAATAATTGTGACAACAATTTTGCCAAAAATTAGAGTTAAGCCCACTGATTGAAAATATCAAGGTCCAAGAAGGTTTGCAGACAGACTTCTGCCAGCAAGACGCGATAAGAAAAAGACGCAAGCGGCTGCTATATGTATACGCTGTTGGGATGAATCTTATTTTAATGACAGTTTCAAATCCAAAATATTACAGTGAAATAGTTGATTCAGACATCGAGGATTTTTTAGCGAATGAAAGCAGTGGTATGCACCATCAGGAAGTTCAAAACCAGAAAGTGCTTTGCTTCGGACTAGCCAAAGCTTCCAATAGAGGAGGATAATGATCGGCTACCTAAGAGGGGAAGAAAAGGTTATGGCAACCAGACAAATGGAGTCGGAATCCTGCAAAACTGTCAAGGAACTCAGGAAAAAGTTATGTGAAGGGGTAGTTCTGTTAAAGAAAAAGTAATGGGATGGAATAAGTAAAAGTAAATTGGAAAAACAAAGAATTACAAAAAGGCGCTCCTAAGGAAAGTGTTACAGTAAAGCCTGCATATACATTGAGATTGATACATTTTTTTATTAGGTACGTGGAATAATTTTTGTTTTGGTTATTTGTTTTTCAAGAAAGTGTATCACATTATTTTTATTTTACAACCAACTTTATTTATTTTAAGAATCGTGCTTTTTTGACTAAAAACGATTAAAAAATCAAATACGTCTTTTTTAGAATCAACATTTTTGCACTTAAGTCGTTGTTTTACTAAGGGGAGATTTATAGGGACTTTATTATTTTCTCGACTTATGTAAAGTTTAGGAAGACTTTACATAATTCTGAACAAATTTTTAGCGCAACTGGATCCTCTTAAGATACATAAACCTTTGGTTTAGTGTGTCAAATAGTTTTCTCATAATGGTAGAATGTCTGCAATGTAAATACAAAATATAACAAAAGTAATTTAAAATAACTGATCACTTAACAATGTATTGTAAGTTTTGTGGTTTTGTTTGGTTAATAAGCCAAGATCACGTCTATAAAGCTTTAAAAAAAGCACCACGCTGTAAAAAAGCATCTATCAGCATCATGAGCAGGGCGGTTTTTGTAGGTCGAAATTCAAATGAAATATTTCAATTTTCAATTTGTGTAGATGAATGTATAGGTGTACATATTTTTGGCGCTAAAATATTCTCTACGAATACAAAACAGTACCAAAATAAAAGCCCGTCATTCGATGCAACCAAAAGCAAAACGTATTTTTATGTTCACATTTTTTTTTTTCAGGGAAGTAAGCCATTTAAAGAGAAAACAAAGCAGGAGTCCAAACACTTTTATACGTACACGTTGGTGGCGTGTCGTCCCCCTGTACGATCATGACAAGGAAAAACCTTCACTCGCATCTTCACTCATTGTATTTCATCTGAAACACGAGATCATTTTTTAAATATAAAACCTTCTTTGAGAGCAAGCAAATAACAAATCTTGTAGCAAACAATGTTTAAAACAAAAAATAAATAAATAAAATATCTAGGAACAAAGCATCAGGCACGTAGAAGAAGCCCTAGACTTTTCTTTGGGAAAAATTTTGTCAAGCCATGCGAAAAACTCATATGTCAATGATGAGTTTGTTGGATTTCCCTGTTTTTTTTTTATGACTAAATATGGAAACCATCGTTTACACTACGACGTAAATACATTATGAATTACATAACGAGTGTAGTTAGGAACACATACATATATGTAGATGTACCTAAAGATTTTTCAATGAGCATACGGAGCACATAATTTTCATTTCATTTACAATGACCAGAGGAAACAAATCTTGTAAGAGATACTCTTATATGGGTACACCAGATTAACTCATTTACATAGGCTGGTATACTTCAAAGAACAGTGCTCCTTGGATAAGCTCGTCATGGTATTTTGGATGCGCCACACTGCGTTTAACCATATGTCGATTCTAATGAAAGAAAACGTTCATTTCAGAAAGGTCAAGTTTTTGCGGTCTTCCCGGGTATTTTTTAATAGCAGTGACTAGAAGAAAATTCAATTTGAGATAAGGTTTTGAAACAAAATTGAAAATATTTCCGATGATCTCTTAATTTCGATCTGTTACCAGCGTAACCAGGGCTAGATAAATTCCCGATATGTCATCAAAGTCAACAATAATTAGGCACTGCTTTCGTTAGTGCAGGATTTTGCCAGTTGATCTACCTTCACTGACTGTTTGATTTAAATGTCATCAAATTAGTATTTTTCATCAAAATGTGTATACAGTACATGTTCGAATGGACATCCGTCCTATCAATGGTACGTAAACAATCATAGGTAGACCATTTTTGTGGTTCTTCACGAAGAATCTTATTAAGTAAATGCTGAACATTTTTCTTCATTAGGCTTCTTCTTATGAGCTTTTCTGAATCGAAAATTTATTGCTACGCTTATAATCTGAAAACAATTTCAGACTGTAGAATAAAACATTCGAACTGAATTTGAGGCTGTTGAGAAATTTATTTTCTAAAGTAATCTAAAATTTTTTTTTACATAGTTGTCAAAATTGGAACTATAACTCCAATTAATTAAGGTCTGAAAATGAGACAAAGCAGAACTTGAAATATACTCGTATATCGAAATCAAAAATAAAAATACTCCGTTTAAATGGAACAATTTTTGAGGCATCACAAGATGTAACGGGTGATTTTTTTTTACAGGCGGAGCACTTTAAATTAGGAAAACTTGTAAAAAACTTTGTAACAGTGGTTTTGAGTTTTTGTTGAGGTTTTTGGTCGGGCACTCCGTGAAAACGTTTGCAAATTGTTTAAAAACATGGCTCAATTCTAGAAACACGTAGGGCACAATATTATGATGAACCACACTTTGTTGGAGCATTTGGAGCAATGATAATCTGCAAACCATTGTCGAATCACAGAAACATGATTACACCCAGAACTCCACATTCTGATGGTTTTTTTTTACCTTCAAGAATTCTGATGGTCAGAGCGTTCCAGTCAACGGTGAGTGGTACAGAGACATGATTACAAACTACTAATGAAAGACACATTTGATGGTTGGTTAATTTCACGAAATGGCCCTGTTAAATGGTCACCGCGTTCGTGCGTGTGTGACTTTCTTTCGAAATATTTAAAGTCACAAGTCTGCACTGATAAACCAGAAACAATTGAGCACAAGCCAAAATTCGGCGTGTGGCGAAAATTGAACCTTCAGATTACGCCATGTACCCGTCAGCCGAAATCTTATTTATTCAAACATTAATGACAAAATGTTTTATTTTAAATTAAAGTTATCCACTTCTGAAAAACGCCCTTTATTTAAGGCATAGGTTCAGAAATATACAAAATTTTATACATAAATAAATTATTTTAATATAGTTAGGTTAAACTGTTACTTTGTGCTTCTTAAAAACTAAAGATGATCAACCGTCGAAAAATCGACGAACACCATTTTTAATTTTTATAATTTGTTTTATATTCTCTAAATCTTTAACGAAGGTCACTCGAAATATCAACAGGACTATTTTTTGGGTGTTTTTGTATATCAAACTACATACTAGCATATTCATATTCATGGATAATCACCAACTAGAATAACCAGGGCATATTTTGTAAATTTCAATAGAATAGGCGTGAACCGTCAAAAGAAACACGGAATAGAAAATAAACACCTTATTTTTGATGTCATACTCGCGTAAGCCGGAATTATACAGTCATATTTTCTGCAAAACGATTCTAGTCTCTGTTTCAATTTTATAGAAAGTTGAACATGGTTTTTAGTAATTGTAATTCGTTAATATATTACACGATAACCTTGTTCAGAAAAATATTGGTACATATTTGACAAATATTTAATTTGAATTGGTTAAGATAGTTAGAAAAACAACAATCAATAAACGGTTCTAGGACGACTTACATGTATGGTAGATCGTTCAAATTTAAGTATACAGAGAAAAAATATTAAAATTCAAATTTACTTAAACGGTTTTCCGACATTTGTATTTAAGGTTATGTTATTTTTAAATAAAACAATATTTATCACCTTTAAATAAGTCCTTAACTTTAATACCGAATTTAAATGTGTAAAAGACTATGACATGTGATAGTGAGTTTCTAAATTTTAACTCGCCAAATTCGGTGGGCACATAACTCCTTAACACACACACGACTATATATTGATAGAACCGTTAACTACCCAAAGATACATTGAGAAAATCAGTGGATGTCTGTGACACATGTGTTAAAAAGTTACGAGCTTGCAGTGATTAACTGAAAAATTCATAAAACAATAATTTGTTTATTAATAAGAAGCGGCAAGTTATATAATCCATGTGGCAGCTAACACGAGTTTTAAGGAGAGACATTTAGTATTTTAAATAAGTTTATCGAAATGAATTTACTTACAAATTTAAATTCGTATTTGTTCTTACCTGTAAAGAAAGAGAAAATATATTATTATTTTTATTGATTTTATTACGTTGTAATATATGAAAAAAAAATATATTATGACAGATAGTACAGGAAAGATTATACTACACGTCCGACTTTCAAAAGTTACAACTTTGAACTGTTTTTTTTCTTCAGATGATCTCCAGAATTATAATTATAAAAGTTGGAAGTTCAGTGCTCTAGAATTTGTTTCATTGAAACATTTAACAATAGGTTCTTATGGAACGAGAAATCCTCGTACACGTAAAGTAAAAAAATATCAAAATATATCGACATAACCTCGAAATTATGTGCAAATAAAACATCTAGGTGCATGGATCTATTTGCGTTTTCTATAATATGACAAAGTTTGTGAAATTCTTGGCGTCCCAAAAACCTAGACCGATTTTCTAGAAGCACTGTTTCAAATATAAATAAACCAATCTTCATATATTTCGTTCCATAAAACATGGCCCGTATGGCGTAAGAATAAAGCGACCGCACGATTAGTTGAATGTCGTTTTGATGACCGCTCTTTCAATCTTTTTCTGCATCAAAATGACAGTAAAAAATGAAAATCAACTTTGTACTGTGCATTGCATACCAACGTCATTTTCTTCCATATAAAATTACTTTAAAATATAATTTACAAGATTAAAACTCGAACTATCTATCTTTTTGATTTCGAAAAAATAAAAATACTACTTCTATCATATTCTTCAATGCAGCTTCTGCTCGTTACGATGATGAATTGTTTAATTTTTAGTTTTAGTTTTAGTTTTATTGACTTTAAAAGTTAATACAAAATATATTTTTTCTTAATGTAAGATGCCATAAGTCTTTGATGGTTTGGCCGAAGGCCGTCTACCAGACTGACATTTTTGTTATAATTTATACATAAGAAAAATCTAATATATATATAAATTTTTTTTGTTCATAATTCTTTATCATTTAAAACATTAAAATCATTAAAAAATTTTCCTCAACTATATTTGTTCTGTTACAAAGAGCGATCAATGAGTACTCATAAAGAACGTCCCATCCTCTTTCTCCATTCAAAATGTTGATCGTTTCCTCCAATCTAAGAATTTCTACCCCAAAACAGCGATTTCGAAACTCTTTGAGAATTGGGCACACACCCAGGAAATGGAATACATCTTCGCGTTCTTTGCGGTTGCATAGATCGCACAGAATTGGCAGATCTGGTCGATGAGGAATATAGTTTAACCCGATGAGTTCACCTCTTACTTTAAATAACAGGCTTATTTGTTGAACAGGGTTCTTAGTTAAAAAATAGGTCTTGTGGTTCACTTTACTGTAGTACGCTCTGTAAATGGACCCTTTAGCTTCGCTCTCAAATTTTTCATACATCCTATTTCCGATTTTTTTTCAACAAATCATCAAATTTCACCTTGAGTACATCGATATTTTCGTCGGCTGATATTGACAACGTAGATGAACATTCGATTGCCAGCTTCTTCCACTCTTTTACACACGTTTGATAGCATGTGCGAGTACTAGTCGCGGAATTCTTTCGTCACCCATCGCCATAACTCTTGCCACGTAATTGAAATGTAATTTAAGTGTGTCCAAAAAGAGTGGTCCTATACCTGTTTCGAGATATAGCATATAATTGGGCGATGTACTCGGCAGCCTGAAGGTACTTTTAATAAAAAATCTGAGAAACTTTTCGACAGGTTCAAATGAACGATATCCCCATGCTTGTGCTCCGTAAAACAGAATTGCGATTGAGGTAGCTCGAAAGACTTTGTATTTAGCTATGTGAGAAACGTTTAATTTATTGGGCTAAGATTTTCCGAAGACATTCCAATCGGTAAGTCCATTTAACTCTATGCAAAACACTGTTTCGGTGATGCAAGGAATACGACCCAAACTCAAAATAGTTGGTCTATTCATTTATTAACACATTAATTCTTCATATATCCTAAATTTAGTGGCAATCAGCTTTTGTTCATTTAAAAAATGTTGTCAATTTAATAAAGTAGTTTCACTGAGAGTAAATTAGACCTAACAAAACAAAATTTGAGAGAGCAAATAGCAACAATATTCCTTTCATCTCAGACAAAGATAAGAGCATAAAAGTTGGTCTACTCTTTTTTGGGTGCAAAATAGTTGATCTAAGACTATTTAAATATAGTTTCAGTTAACCGTTATTAAAAAAATGAGAAGCACTGGTTTTATTAATGATTATTGTATGATTTTATACTAGCTAGCGAGAGTTTCATGTCAATCCTGGCGCGTGGCGTTGCATTATCAGGAGACCTAAGGGAATCAATGATTAAAGCGTTTGAAACAGGATTGTCTAGCTGCGAAATCCCTGAAAATTTTAATTTACCGCTCTCGTCAGTGCAGAACATAATAACAAAGTTTAAAAATTCTGGAAATGTGGATATATGCAACAGAACGGGACATCCACTAACAGCAAAACCTCGCGATTGCCAAATTTTTAAAGAAAATCGACGATATTTATCTGTTTCAATAACGGTACAGTGGAGAGAACAAATTCAAAAAAGAGTTTCGGTGGACAGTTGTAAGCAGATGATGAAAAAAATGGGATACAAATTTTATAAGGTTTATTTTAAAATATTTAAGTTTTGCATAAATTACGACAACTTAAATAATTAAAAACGCAGGCAAAAGAAATATCACTACTGACACCTAAGCAAAAGAAAAGGCGCATTGAGTGGGCCAAACAACTTAAAAATTTGGACTTTTAGTCAATGGCGGTCCGTTAATTGGAGTGATCAGTACAGATTGGAAGTTTGTGTTGGTGATGAACGAGGACCAGTGATAAAAAATGCTAAAGAAGCCTTTCACAACTCACAAGGACTGCCTTAAACAAACCGTAAAGCTCCCAGTATCTCTAATGGTATGGAGGTGCATGTCGGGATGTGGTATGAGTAATTTGCATTTTGTAATTGGGATAGCTAATGCTGTCAAGTACCGCAACATTTTGGAACAGGAGCTGCCTCCGTCAATACTACGTCTTCAATATAGCAATGCGGAATATATTTTCCAACAGAATGGTGCTTCTTGTCATACGGCTAGGTCAACAATGGTATGGTTAACTGCTGAAGCAATTCTTTATTGGAATGAACTTCCAGCAGCCCTAATCTTTCACCAATCGAAACTGTTTGGCACACGATGAAGCAAAAATTGCGAAAGGAACCGCGTCGGACTCTTCAAGATTTAAGATCCAAAATTACAAATAATTGGGAATCTTTTGGTGCCGAAGAGTATCAACAATTAGTTGACACTATGCCAAGGTGCATTATAGAAGCAGTGATTAAGGCCAAAGGTCGCTGAACAATGTGGTAAAATCAACATAAAGAATCATAGACCAACTATTTTGCATCTAAGAAATGTGTATAAATCGTTATTTAGTTTTGTAAAGAGACTCCATATCAATATTTTATTAAGCCACTTTCTTTTTTTGTCCACTTTTCCTATTTAAAATGAATAGGACTTTATATGTATATCAAAAAATAGTTTTTGTTTCGAAATAGGTTAAGAATGAACACATATTTGCATTCTATCCTCGGTAGACCAACTATTTTGAGTTTGGGCTCGTAGCAACGTTTAGGATTGAAGTTGAGATTCGCAAAAAAGCCTTATTTAATTCATAGGTAGTTTCCTTAAAAGACAATTGTCAGGGACCCACATAATTTCCCCATAAATAAGTTTGAGAAAGACATAGTTTAAAAACTCTGTACAGAGACAAGGGTGATTGGTACAGATCAAAGAAAAATGACCGTTGCTTTGTGTTTGATACCAGTAAAATTTTATCTCAAAATAAATGTTTAATTTCCCATTCAGCCCCATATGCACTCATAATTAAAATATTTATTTTGTCATCCATTAAATTTTCTAATCTAAGATTTTCCTCATTCCTATTGTGGGTCAGAAATTGTATTCAGCGGCTCCACAACCAACTGATAAGCGGACACAAGCTTTGACAAAAAAAACAGAACTCATTTGATAAATTCTGCCTTTACAAAACATAAAACAACCATAATATTTATTATGTATGCCAAACTAGATACAAAATTGCATGCGCAAATATATATTTTTTGTTTTGCCTAACTGAGCTTACTGCATTTGAGGAATAATTAAAGATTAATTTAAAAACTGCTCTTGATTCGCGTCTTTGCATAGGCTAGGCACACACTTTATAACCTTAGCCATGCCATGTGCTGAACGTCATCGCAAGTGTTTCTAATTTTTCTTTGTATGCTCGTGTATAATTTTCCTTGTTATAACCCCCACCCCTCAAACACACCCACATACAAAATGTTTAGAGATGAAATAATAGATTTAAGAATCTAAGATTTCAATTCCCGTTGTTAAGACTCTGCGCTTTGCCGGTTGCGCACATTATGTTATCTTTGTATGTTAAGAGTATTAGCATTCATGTTCACATTAGTAACTGAGATTCTACTTCTTTTAGGGTCACACATTCTCAGCTTGTGGACTTCCTGCTGATCGTGCATTTAAAGATACTCGTATATTTCTGTATGTAGCTGCAGTAATAACAAACAATTGCAATAATACATATTGTATTTAATGAAATAAGAGCGAGTAGCGTTTGAGAAAAAAAAACAATCCTTTTAGAGGCCAACTTGATATGCGATAGAAGCATCAGCTTTTCAAAGTTAATTACAAATTGTTTTCTTAGATTCTGAACAAGCCTTAGCCCTGAACTGAGTAAAAATGGAATAGAAACGGATGTGCGTTAGACTTTTTCTTCTGGGGTACTTAATAATTCATGAAATGACGGGATCCACATTTTCAGTTGCAGTCGAATTCAGTTCAGAAACTGACCACTCTCCAAATGCCCATGCATGACTTGATCACTCGAACAAGCTCTTATGGTTCAAGGCTACAAATTGAATAAGCTTCGACGATATTGTGTTAATAACTTATTAATAGCATAGAGTGTAATTTGTGTGTTTTTTATTTAAAATTTTGGAAAATGTTGACAGGTAATACAATCGGTTTAGCTTATAACTTTTTATATGAAATACTATATACAAATAACTAATTTTTCAAGTTTTTTTATAAATAAAATTATTGAAATTACTTTCAGCTTTAACCTACGAATTCTAGTCAAAACTTTTCAAGCTGTTTTTGACACACTTTGAAAATAGTAAACAGCTTTTTTATGATAAAATAATTACTTTTACTTGCTAGCAGTATACTTTTTCAAAGTCGGAACTAATTCTCCTATTATGGATACACACGATAGGAAAATATGCAGATCAGAATCTTGAAAGAAAGTACCGAAATAAGAACATTGCCATTATGTCCTAGCATTACGTTCCTAGGCCAGCTCTAAGTTTGCGTGGGAATGTGTAGGCAGGCTTAACGAAATTGTTAAAAACAATATTGTGACACTACATTGGTTAAGGTAGGTCTCATAGAAAATGGAGGGACAGGCTCTTTAGCAAAACTAGGGAAAACAACACCCCAAGAGGACTTAAGCCGTAATGTGGAAGTGAGTAGAGAAATAAATTCGAAACAGAAGAGGAGGCCATGAGATCAAAAATATGTAATGTATAGAACTTCGAAACTGAGCCAGGCCAAAATGCTTCTTGGGAGCCACAACCAAGAACGTTTTATATCCTGTATCGGTTTTAGCACGAACTACTTTAGTATAGTTATGGGTTATTATGGGTTTCCTCACTATGCACCGCACTGAGGAGACACCTGAGTATTCTTAGCCTAGTAACCAGTGCCACATGCGGATTCTCCAATAGGTACTTATAAGAAAACACTGGAACATATACCTACATATATAAAGTAAATGTGATGCACTCTTGCATCAAAGACATAGGTATCTGGGACATCAGAAGAGAGTGAACTGTATAAAATCTCTGAAAATTCTAGATACACTTAGGTATCTCAAAGAAACATATCTCGAGAAAGAGCTGTATTTGAGAGGCTACCAGGTAGAAGCGAGTGACTTATTCTCTCTCAAGGCACTCTAAATAAACAATTTTTTTAAAGAGATAAACTTGGAGGAAGATGTGTAGGGTTAACATCTCTACTAGCTGAGTAGGATGGGACAATAGATCTTAAGGTCACAATGCAATAACCTCCCTCGCCTCCCTCCCCACCCACACATATTCATTCATAGCAAATTTGAACAAAATCCGGTTAAGGCTATATCTCGATCCATAATTGGGCGCACAGATGGATGAACGGACATGTTCATGTTTGGCGAAAAAAGACGTTTCCATGATCGAAATGGTATTTTTTATACGAATCCAACACTTACTTGGCTTTAAGAACAAGTAAAAATAAAGTAAGCATTAACGATGTAAGGTAGATAAAAGTATATTTATTTCATTTATTTCATTCTTTGACATTTTTACTTGCCATAGATTTCGAATAAACTTCATATTACGACGATAGAAAATACAAATGAAGTACCTTCAGCAATTTCGTGTGTCTGACTGTGCACTCGTACCTCAACCTAAAACTCAGGCCGCCGCCGCCGAAGCGATTTTCTTCAATCTTGGAACTGAAGGCTCTTCGGTGATTCCCTAGAGGAGGAATTGAATTTCATTCATCTCCAAAATTAACGGTACCTTCCATACATCATACATTATAGACGATTCTATTTATCTTGAAAACCTTTCTAATGATTTTGATAAAAAAATATGTCTACATTTTGGTCAAAATGTATCAGAAGAAAGGATTGATTTTTGTGAAGAATTCTTTTTTTGAAATTTATATTATTAAATACTTAGAACTGGTACAGAATCATTTTGTTTAATTTCATGACATTTTTTTTAAATCATGAAAAAAAAAACTTTTACCAGAAATCAGCATTCTATTTTTTGAGCTCAAACTATTTTAGAATTTGAAAATTTGACTCTAAGTACATCCATGTGTTTATGTACCTCTACAATCAAATTCGAATTTTTAACTTCCCATAGGGAGTTATTGTAATCGGTCCGATTTGCCAAATTGGAATTTTTGACATTTCTCGACGTTTCAAGGTCCCTAGAGGCTATATCAATCATTTTTAGAGAGATGTCTGTGTGTGTGTGTACGTACGTTCGTACGTCCGTACGTTCTGGTACCATTTTTCGTCGTCGATATCTTAAGAACGAGTAAAGATATCGACTTCAAATAAATTTTGTTTAATAGATAATAACTTCGAAAGAGGCTGAAAGGGCGTTTATTAAAATTCAATGAGTAGTTTTTTCACTATAACGGTTAAAAAAAAAAGTAAAAATTTTGGTTAGTTTCAAATATCTCACGAAAAAATAATGCTATTAATTTCAAATAAAATTTAGTGTACTCACTATAAGGTCATACAGATTTGGTATGAATTTGGAAAAAAATGAACATACCGTTATTTTTTAAATAAAAAAAACTGAAAAAAAATTCATAACCCAGATATTCTAAGAACGGAAAACAATTTAAAACTCAAAATAATTTTATTTTACGAAAAATAATGTGCTTGACAACTGGTGAAAATTTAAAAAAAAATCAGTTTACAGTTTTTTTACAAAAAATAAAAAACTATTGAAAATTGGTAAAAATTGTTTTTCGACTCAAATTTCTCGAGAACTAGTAGTGATATTGACTTCTAATTTAGTTTATTTTATACATAGTATAATTTTGTACAATTTGTAAAATTTTGACAATTATCGAATTAATAGTTTTTTTTTTTTAAATAAAAAAACTATTAAAAATTCTAGTGAAAACTAGTTAAAATTGTATTTCAAGTCGAATTTCTTGGGAATGAACACCGATAGTGCCTTCTAAAGTATGTTGTTTTATACATCGATACCTTCCCGTAAGAATGTATACTAAGAGACATTTCTAAAATTGTTCAGGAAACAAAAAAAAACGAGGAAAGTTCTAGTTGAATCATAGTGTGCTAAGAGACAATTTTGGTTAAACTAAGTGACATCTAACAAAATTTTTTGTTGCTCACGACAATGAGATCTTTATTAATGTCGCTTAGCATAATTTTTTTGGCGGATAATACAAATTTCAGGTGGCAACATTATTTTAATGAGAAAACATGGCAGTTGATAAATATTTTTATTTGTACTCTAGTTTCCTTTTCATGCATAATAGGTTGGCAAAACTCAGGCCAAAACGTGGCCCTTAACATATAGTATATTTCCTCATCAAAAAGTCATTTTCGAAAAAAGTGTCGCTTAGTACGTTCTTACGGGAAGGTATCGACATAATACAATTATTAACATATGGTTAAATTTTGACAAGTATCGAATTGACAGTTTTAACAAACAGCAACTTATACATCAACAATCTCAATTTCAAATCTCTTTAAATAATTAAAATGCTTTTCAATCTTAAAATAATGTTTGTTTGAATTTTACAGCTAAAGTTTGTTTCGCTGAAAATTTGGTTATTTGAAAAAAAATAGATATAAAGTTTTCAAGACCACAAATGGGAAGTTATCAGTGTGGGTCGCACCCAGCCTCTTTTTTTTAATAAGAGCAAATACATTTTAGTCTTAAAAAAAAGTTTGCAATATCACTTTTACTTTTTTTAAATATAAACATATTTAGAAAATAGTTTCGAATTGCGGTAATGTTTATATTGGAACTTTCCCCAACAATTTGTGGTAATGAAATGAATACCCAGTTCTTGTTGCTTCACTACACTAAAGCCTTCCCATCAAGAAAATTCTCCACTAAATGACATTTCTTTATTACTACAATGAATAACACTTTTAAAAAGTCAATCGTGCGAATAAATTAAAACCTGAGTATAGATAAATCGCTCTATTGAAAAATTTACATTTAAAAATTCATTCGAGTACATTCTCTCAAGTTCGGTTGCAATGACCAGCTTTATGTTTAATCGTATTGTCAAGTTATGAATATACATAGAGACATAATTGTTAAGGTTGTAAAAAATTCCTTTCGCTCCCACGTCTTAGATTTCATTTGAGGATCATCAAATTTATAACCATTCGAAATACAATCTAACAGACAACAGACAATGCGAAGAAACAACCGGTTTTACACATACTGCGAAAAAAAGAACATAATTATTTTCATTGTCAATTGGAAGAAGCCAACGGCAAGTTGTGCCTTATATCGTCACTTTCAATTGTATCATGCGACCACTACGGCTCTAGCTAATGTGACCAAAGTTAAACGAATTTTTTATTCAATTTGTAAAAAAATTTAAAGTACTCGTATAATACAGTATTTTTCAAATTATATGTTCATGCAAAACCGGGGCTTAGTGACCTTACCACTCTCAATCATTCCCGTTTGCGTATTGTCGGAAGGAATGTGGGGTACCTATTATTTTCTTCCAAGCCCAAGAGGCTAAGATGAACTTATTCTTGGAGGATGTCACTTCCTAGCACGATCTAGTCCAATTCACCTCCCCCCGATTTCGCAATGCGAAACAGATACTGAACCACAAATTTGAGCAATAGGTACTTCATCAACTTTGTATCTAAAATTTGGAAAAAAAATCGAACTCGAGATTTTGATCAAAGTTGACATTACGATGATAGCGAAGACGAAAAAAGTGGGTCCGACAATTCCGTCTGTCTGTCTGTATGTCTGTATGTCTGTACCTCGAACTACAGCCTAAACTACCGGAGGTATTTTCTTCAAACTCGGTAGTTAAGGGTCTTCGGTGATTCCCTAGAGGAGAAATTTTTTTTTTTAGCTCCAAAACTAAGGGTACCCCCCATACACCCGTAATGCAAAATCTTATTTATCTCGAAAACGGCTCTAACGATTTTGATAAAAAAAATTAAGTGTGATATTATGGTCATGGACTATATTTTGGTGAAAAAAAAAAATTGGGGGGAAATGTTATTAGGGGTACCTGCCATAGACCCGTTTTTTTGATTTTCGAATTTCTCACCAACGGCTCTAACGATTTTAACCAAAATTTTTATGCAGGAGCTGCTTTGCATTTGAAAAAATATAAACTAAATTTTTTTTTCGAAAAAATAGTTTTTGGATTTTTTAAAAAATAATACAATTTTTTTTTTGAAAATTCAATATCTTGAAAACCGATACACGATTAAATTACGTTTTAAAATGTATTTTATGAAATACTAACAATTTGCATATCAATTTTTTTTATAAAAATTTTAAGGACAATTTAGTACACAACAAACATGTTTCAGTGTGTCTGTATGTCTGTACCTCGAACTACAGCCTAAACTACCGGAGGTATTTTCTTCAAACTCGGTAGTTAAGGGTCTTCGGTGATTCCCTAGAGGAGAAATTGAAATTTTTTTTTTAGCTCCAAAACTAAGGGTACCCCCCATACACCCGTAATGCAAAATCTTATTTATCTCGAAAACGGCTCTAACGATTTTGATAAAAAAAATTAAGTGTGATATTATGGTCATGGACTATATTTTGGTGAAAAAAAAAAATTGGGGGGAAATGTTATTAGGGGTACCTGCCATAGACCCGTTTTTTTGATTTTCGAATTTCTCACCAACGGCTCTAACGATTTTAACCAAAATTTTTATGCAGGAGCTGCTTTGCATTTGAAAAAATATAAACTAAATTTTTTTTCGAAAAAATAGTTTTTGGATTTTTTAAAAAATAATACAATTTTTTTTTTGAAAATTCAATATCTTGAAAACCGATACACGATTAAATTACGTTTTAAAATGTATTTTATGAAATACTAACAATTTGCATATCAATTTTTTTTATAAAAATTTTAAGGACAATTTAGTACACAACAAACATGTTTCAGTGTGTCTGTATGTCTGTACCTCGAACTACAGCCTAAACCACTGGACCTATTTCTTTCAATCTCGGTAGTTAAGGGTCTTCGGTGATTCCCTAGAGGAAAAATTGAAATTTTTTTTTTAGCTCCAAAACTAAGGGTACCCCCCATACACCCGTAATGCAAAATCTTATTTATCTCGAAAACGGCTCTAACGATTTTGATAAAAAAAATTAGGTGTGATATTATGGACATGGAATACATTTTGGTCACCAAAAATTTTGGGGCAAAATTTTATTAGGGGTACCTGCCATAGACCCGCTTTTTTGATTTTCGACTTTCTCATTAACGGCTCTAAGGATTTTAACCCAAAATTTTTAGCAGGAGTCCCCTTAAGTTTAAAATAATATTGTATATAAAAATATTCTAAAAAATATTTATTGGGTTTTAAAAAAAAAAATTTAAATCAATATCTTCAAAACCTATGAACGATTACTTTTTGAAATTATTTCCTAAAATCAATATTATTAAATACTTCAAATTCGCATCCCACATTTTTTTCTTGAAAAATTTTAGAGAAATTTCTTATATAAAAAATTTATTTAATAATAAAATGATTTTTTAAGGTTTATTTGCATAAATTCATACTTTTCCGGAAACCAGACGGCAATTTTATGCATTTGAACATTATTATCTCATTAAATCCATGTTTAATATTTATAAAATGTATCTTAAATTCCAAAGTACTTTTACATAAGAGCAAGTTCGTGCGATCCAGTCGTGCATTTTATTTTTATTTGTCAATGGAAGGTACTTCTAAGCCTTTCAAAACATTAAAAGTAATTGAGAATACTTACATATACATGGTGGGCCATCTGGTGGTTTCTTTTTAAATCAAAGGTTAGTTTGACACTGGCAGCTGTTTCCCGCTCGAAATCTGTCAGTATCATACCTCCGCGGAACGAAATGAGTCGCTTTAGGCTTGAACAACGTTGGGAAATATTAAAAAACTTATTTCCAAAGTGAGTGCTGTGGTGTAGCCTATACAGAGCGTTTTTTTGAAAAGAAGTTTTGGCTGAAATGAAGCACCTACGCGCCAGCTGTATGCAAGTGTGTGCAAAATATTCGTGAGACTGCTAGTGGACAACAATACAACACTCATGATATCCGTCGTCGTACGGGTTGCGCACAGACGAGAATGTGGCTGCTGTAGCCGAGAGTGTGAGACTTAATTCAGGAACATAAGCTCGCCATCGGTCTCAACAGTTCAACATTTCACGCACTATCCTGAAGAGAATTCTGCACAAGGACCTCAGATTATTCGCTCACAAGGTAAAATTTGCTCAGCAATTGAAGGCGCATGACCATCCGCTTCGTTATCGCTTCGTAGTTTGGGCCTTATATCAGCTTCAATTGGAGAACGATTTTGAGCCATTTTTCTTAGAAAATTAGGCTGAGAACAACGTTTCGGTCAATGGTGGGCGTTACAGAGCCATGTTCGCTGATATTTTTTTTTACTGAAATTGAAGTCATGGATTTGAACGACCTCTGGTTAATGCAGGATGGCGGGCTATGCCACACAGCCCATGCCACAATCGATCTTTTGCGATCCAAATTCCCAAATCGTTATCAGCTGTCTTGGCGATGTCAATTAGCCGCCTCGGATCTGCGATTTGACCCTTTTGGATTTTTTTTTGTGGGGAACCATGAAGGACCGATGTTATCCAAGCAAACCGTGAGCTACAGCCCGAAACCATCAACAAGGTCTTGAAAAACGTTGTTGTTGAACGACGTTGTTGTCCATAATTAGTGGGAATGTGTTCTTTTACTAATAAAGTCTAATTTTATTCATTCTATTAAGCCCCTTTTAGACGATCAGTTGTTCCTTCAGTTATCAGTTCAGTTAAAAGAGGCAGTGTATTTAGACGCCAGTCCAATGTTCGGTTGAGCTTTCATTTTATTTGTGAGCAGTCGAAAATCAGAGGAAATACATCGCGTAATGGACGATGAAAGCCTTATTGCAATAGCTATAGTTTTGTCGCTTAATAAATCACCGCAAACTAAAATTGAAATGACGACTAAACTGACAACTGAACTGAAAAGTATTTACGCGTCAGTTTAACTGATAACTGAACTGAAAATGTATGGGAATTTTATCAGTTTCAGTCTCAGTTAAACCCTTCAGTTTTTGTATTTAGACATCAGTTTAACTGAAAGCTTAACTGATAGCTCAACTGAAACTGAAATGATCGTCTAAAAGGGGCTTTACATTTTTAAAAAGAAACTTGTATTTGGCTCACCCTTTAAATTCATTTAGTTTTCGTGTAAAATAATTTACAAAACGCCCTGCCTAAAAAATGTGTTCTTCAGACAACCTATTTTTTCATTTAGTCGGAATGAAGTTAAGTTAAGTTGACTGAAAATAACTAACTACACAAACTAAAATGTGGTGTATAAGTTTTGCTCTTGTTGATTCTCATTTTTTCCATCGCCTGTTTGAGTCATTTTTATTTTTAACACAGAAAGCTGTCGTGTGTATGATTCTATTATTTGTTCATCGCATTTGCACAATGCGTCACTTGCTTCTATTCTAATTGATACATATTTTACTAGATTCTGGTCACACTTTAGGTCTACAGTAGTTAAATCTTCAGACAACGTACACATTTCAATTTTATTAAAATTGTAGACCCATCCGCATTATAATTTTTTTTTTCTTTTCATATTATTGTTATGCACTCTGATTTGTTTGAGTTTCTATAAGATGCCGGCATTGCCATCGGCACGGCACCAAACCAACAATGAATTCCTCTCACAAAAAAGCGGTGGTTGCGTTTGTGGTTCACCTCATCACCTCTCATGGATTGAGTACGTTTGCGACGCATGCCACACGCATTTGATTTGCCGTATGGTGCAAGATCAAGAGAAGATGATTTGCAAGTTAGTTGGAATGGAAAAAAATTGATTCAGAAGATTATAAAACATTATCAGAAGAGTCAGAGATCTAAGATTAAAGCCAACCAAACACAGCATTAGTATGGCACGAGCTTATAGTAATAGGTGCAGCGGATCTTCGATGCAATTCAAGTTCAATAAACAATGATTCAGTTCTCGCGGCACGTTCAGATGTGTTAGGAGTGGGATATAATTTATTTCAATTTAAATGACAGTCATTATGATAGGTAGTAGTTGTTATAAATATAAAAAAATGGATGTGGTTTATTCATGCATCCGAAAGGGTAGTGGACAGGTTTTCTCTTACAGAAAATAATTACTCTATAAGTAGCCATTACTTATTCATGACTTATGAGTTTATAAAGTCTCATTCTACCATCAGTCAATGGGTTGTATACAAACCGATGAGTACGACCTGCTTACTTACTTTTTTGATGATTTATTGTTACCTGGAACATTGTTCGTAAGTTAGAAGATTATGAAAAAGTAAAACACTGAGACTGTATGAAACAAGAAAATAGAGGATAGAATGAGAGTTAAGTTAATATCGCGCAATTGAAAACATTTTTGCCACATCTTTAACATCAAGAGACAGAAAAGATGAAATTTTGCCGTGGAAATTTCAGGTGTATATTCTGATAAAGATTTATTGAAAATGCTTGTAATACATTTTAGGTTGGGTTCAGAGAGGAGAAATAAGAGTTACTGATAACTACACCTATTTGGGAATCCTTCTTACTTCGAATATGACCAAGCATGTAGAAACAAAAAACAACGCAGCAAAAAACAACATCAATGACACCTGGGAAAAGCTTGCTGGTATAAGGAGTAATATATCGTCGCTGTAGATCGAATACCTCGTAACCCAGAAAAGTCGATTTTTCTGGAGAGACAAAAAACTTATTATCAAATCAATGAGAGACGTGTTGTTAATTATGCGCGTGGCTATGCAATTATAGTTTTTAGGCTCACAGGATATTTTTCATTAGATCCGGAATTTTTTTCACAATAAAATTGCATCATTACCTAAAAATCGGTTTTTTCTGGGTTACGAGGTATTCGATCTACAGCGACGAAATAAGTCTAAGATCGAAGTGGAAACTTTTTCAAGCTGTTTGCAGTTTTCTAAAAGAGATCTTAAACCTATCTACCCCAAAGCATTGTCGCTTGAAACCGGAGTCGAAGTTTTAGATCCTGGATCTTCATCTGAGGTATGTCACACCAACTCTCAAAGATTCTTTTGTTTTTAGGAACAATTTCAGGGGAAGGAATTAAGCGACATAGAGCGGGATTTGGAATGTATTGGGGTAAAAGTCTTAGTCCTAAGGGCTAGGAACCGCCACAATCCTTGGACTCTTGAATTTTCTTAAGTTTAAAGAACATCAAGATTACATAATAAAAACATGTACACGTATGTATCTATAAGTACCAAGATCACAGCAGGGGTTTAAACTATGAGTTGAAAGTTTATAAAATAAGTTGTATTTTTTACCCTATGAAAACTAAAATGCACGACTGGGTCGCACGAACTTGCTTTTATGTAATAGACAGGAATTTAAAAAACCAATGTTATTAGAGAAAACTGTTCATAAGGATAAAATTCATTTTTTTTTAAATTCTTTAAGTAGTAAGAGACAAAAACAGAATGCTATGCAAATATGAATTTATGCAAGAACAAAACATTATAAGTCGTTGTAATGGTTTCTTAAAAAAAAGCTTTTATATACAAACTTTTTAAAAGATTTTTAAGAAAAAATTTTGATACGCCAATTTAAAGTTTTTATTATTGTTCAAATAAAAATTAAATTGACAAAAAAAAATATTGAGCCGTTTTTTTTTTCAAAACTTCAAAAAATATTAATCTTAAAGTTTTGAAATG
Organism: Philhelius festivus; assembly: GCA_963931855.1. Lineage (NCBI taxonomy): Eukaryota > Metazoa > Arthropoda > Insecta > Diptera > Syrphidae > Philhelius > Philhelius festivus. The sequence goes on along the minus strand of OZ007556.1, from coordinate 139,532,024 downwards.
CAATGTGTTTTAGACTTTTTAGAAACATCACTATACAAAATTTCATTAAGATCCGTTATGTGGATAATGAGAAATTCAAAATTCGAAAAAATGGTTCTATGGAATTTTTTAGAATTTGTATGGTAGGTAGCTTTATTTTTGAGTAAAATAATTTTTTTTTTTTCACATCTTGTAGATTATATTGAGAAACTTTTATTTATCAAGTTTAATAAAATCTAGCATGAGGTTTTCGAAATATTAAGTTTTGACAAAAAAAAAAATAAGTTTTTTTTAAAAATCCAAAAAATCTTTTTTTGAAAATTTGAGTACATAATTCTATTTATGTTTTTGGGGAACTTTAGCAAAAAAAATGATCTTAATCGGTTGTACCGTTTTTGAGAAAATCAAAATAAAAAAAATGGTTCCATGGGGGGTACCCTCAATAACCATTTTTCGGAAAGTTTTTTTCAACCGTTACCTAGCTTTAACTAAATGAATTTTTTTGTATTTTTATTTTTAAAATCTGTCGAACAGTTTTTGAGAAAAAAAATATGTATTTATAAAATTTCGAAAAAAAATTCGTTAGCAGGTACCGTTATTTTTGGTCTGAAAAAAAAAAGAAAAAACGTGTGGGGGAAAAAAATTAAAAATGATATCTACCAAGTTTAAAGAAAATCGGCCGAGCCGTTTAGGCTGTAGTCGAACAGACAGACAGAATTGCGAGACCCACTTTTTAGTCTTCGCTATCATCGTAATGTCAACTTTGATCAAAATCTCAAGTTCGATTTTTTTCGATTTGCCAGTCAGGTGTTTCCTAATACAACAGGACTTTGGGGGTACCTTTTGCGATAATGTTGACTAAAAAAAACTGTTAACATAGGCGCCTGCTGGTGATTGAGCATCCCCTAATGGGAGCAACGGATCCAAAAAGGGAGTTCAAATCCAGAGATTTCGTGAAGCGGGTCACCCAAGGTACAATTACCCAAGGAAAACTTCTAATTTATGTGACTGCCTGGCGACTGAACCAAGCCTTAGTAGAGCAACGGAGTTGCGTGATCAGTACAAAGGACCCAAAAAGGGAGATCAAATCCTGAGATAAAGGCGCCTGCCTTGTGATAGAACACAATCCTAAGCTAAATTTGTGTATGAATTATAAAAATTAAAAAACGCACACATATTTTCTCCATTTATTTTGGGCTAAATTTCATGTAACACACATATTTGGTAAATGGTGAAGATGTTCTTGGTTATAAAACATTGGTCAAGTATATAGCTGCGGAGACATAGCTTGCAGAAAAAAGCTACATAGTCCAAGAATTCAAATATTTAAATATAAATGTTAAAAAATATCGTATAATGCTACCATAATTTGTTGTGTTCCTTTTATTGAAAATACTTGTTTTACTTCTGGATTTTATAATATATTTAATACCAATTTACAAAAAATAACAAATTATATGGCAGAAATAAAATTAATGCAACATTTTAGGTTGGGAGTCGGAATCCTCGAACCAAAATTTCAAGAAGATGATGATAAATCTTAAAAATCATTATTTTCGAATAAATCGAGGCAAATATTTATTACTCGTAATATACTTAAAGTTGTAAACGACATTTTTACTGACCCACCTTCAATGCACTTGTTTAATATTCAACTAAGCATCAAAAAGCCATAAAGGACTAGGCTCTGCACGGCTAATCATATTTAATCAAAGAATGTTAACTACAAGAAATAACTAACTAACTGATTTAGCTTGATTAGCGCCATTTTATTCACGATTTATTAGAAATTTATTTGCTCGATCCTGGTTCTTCTAAAATCAGGAGAATCAATAAATCGTCCATGTTAACGAAAGGTACTAAGCAAAAAATAAAATGTAAGATGTTTTTCAAAAATCGAATAAGTAGGCAGAAAATAGTAGCTCTTAGGATATTTGGCTGACAAGTTTAAAAGCGAAACCTACCCTTCTGTAACTGAGTAGAAATTGCATCGATACAAATGCAAAACTTTCAACCTTCGGTATGTGTGCGGTATGAGCGATTAGGAAGAGTGTGAAGTTGCTAAATATGCCGCTAAGGATCTTCTTTGTCGGTGCAAAAAATTTGTCTCCTCTTCTGATCTCGCTATTATACTCAACTTATATTCATCCAAAGTTGGAGTATAATTATCATATTTGGGCTGTTGCTCCTTCTTATATAATATTCAGAGAAGATCCTTTAAAATGATTGGAGATATTAGAAACGCTAAAACATTTACGGCTCTTGAACACTGTCGAAATTTTTCTTATTTCTCGTTATTTTATGGTTTCTTTATTATGTAGACAGTGCTCTAATAAAATAATAGACCGTTGTATTCCTATCCTTAAAAAAATCATCCATATCACCCGCGCTTTTAGGAATGCCCATCAATTTGCTCTCGAGCCCAATTTCGGACGAACTGCTAAGTACAGAGACTCTTTCACCCTTATTGTAGTTGTCAATAATGAATTGATAGTTGATATTTATCAAGTAATTTAATTAATCGGTATTGTGTTTGTCAATTGTCAACTATCAATGAATTGTTGCTTAATTGTGAATTTATATCAATTCTCCATCGCGAATGGAAAAATCGGTATTGTCAGTGCTAATTGTCATCAACTTTATTGATAAATGTCAAGTTTTCTTTGAATTGAAAAAAGTTAGTTGACAAAGAGTAAATTGGTAAACTGGTGTGAGACAAACAAAAATTTAAAGATTTTTGCCTTAATTTTCGAATTGAAGTTATCAATGATTATTTACGGGACGAACGTAGCAAGCATTCAACCCATAGAAACCTTTTCTATTATATACATAATAAGCGTCCCAATTTTGATGTGTGTTCTTTCCAAACAATCTCTTATCCTAGGGATTCCACTCCTTTCAAGTGTTGTGCCCAATTGCATGCCATTAATCTAACACAAGGAAGTTCATTTTACGCCACGTTTTTCAAGATCTGTGTAAGTATATTTTACAAATTTCGGGCATCATACATTTTTACATGCATTACATTCTAACTTGCATTAAAATGAGTGGACAAGCCCAATTGAAAAATCATTCCCCACGCTTATTTGGTACGACCCTTGTGCAAGTAAACGTAATACTGCACACAATTTTATGACGCTGGGGATCGATGGGTATCTTTTGGATTTGAAGTATCCCTTAACTGTCTTCGTCTCCTTAAAATTTCGAAAAAAACTTGATTGGTCCTCGTCGCCGTCGAACCAAAACTCTACCGCACCCATTTTTTTAATTACTTTTCCTTGTTAACAATTAAATATGTTTTTTTTTTCAACTGTATTCTTTTTCTTTTCTTAAATGCCTGCTAACTAAAAATTAGATGTCAAAAATTGCTATCAGCTATCAATTTCATCAACAATTCCAAATCCCTTTATCAATAGAGGAACGCAGTATCGAATTTCAAATTGATAGATTTTTTACTGTTCAATCACTTGCATCGGTACCACCTTCATAATACAACAAAAACATACACATAAAGGGTATCCATATCCCCTTAAGTGGGCGTCAATTACTCAAGAAAAATATTAAGTAGTTTGTAAAATAACTAAAACAATGAGTTAAGTTTCCAATGAAGAAAGGGAAGGTTCAAGAGAACTCCACTCAAATTCTCCAGTTTTAATTTAACTTTCTAGATTTAATTAATAATTATTGTATATTCTATCCTTTATGTGCACAAATTATTATTTCCAAACATAACTTACCGTTTCGATAACTTATTGCTTCCTTTGCATTGGTGCTTTTTAGATGCAAGCTCGCTCCAATAATTAAAACCAAAATGGGGGGTAACCACCCCATTTCAATATTTCAATTTTCGCCTGTGTGTAGATTATGTGGTTTTTATATTCCTAAAAAACTGTAGTTCGTGGTTTGCAGGGTTGCGTTTTGTATTGTACTTTATCGTAGATATCCGTTTTGGCTTATGATTTAAATAAATATTTGAACTGAGATTTCATTAATTATTTTTATGTAACAGTTTTTTTTCAATCTTGTAGTGATTAAGTGACGAGGGAAGAAATGATTCCAAAAGAGAATTGTCAAAGTATTCTAAATTTCTATTTCAACATGAAAATTCTGTATTGCTTGGCACCCCTTGCTGAGAGCTAGGAATCCTTAATTTTTATATTCATACCGAAAAAAAAACATATTATCACACAAAGGTTTCTATACTTTGACTTTTTCAAATTCCCGCAAATGGGTGATGAAATAACCACAAGCGTGCGAATAAAATATTTTTTTTTTCAAACATTTCAAACAAACAAACATAAAAATCATCACCATCAATTTAGCTAACGAAATGAACAAAATAATATCCTTATACAAAAAAAAATAAAAAAAACACCATCTATACAGAGCGCTGCCTCAACTTCATCATCAACATTTTGAAGCTTAAAACGCGTGTATTGTAATGCAAATTTCAACACATAAAAACGCACCGAACAAATAATCAAACTTTTTGTCACTGGGAAAATTTACAAGGGCGCGTCTTCAAAACGACTTTAAATGCTCACTTTGGACATTAACGCTGGAATAAAAATTCTTCAACCAAATCCTTAATGTTGTCCTTTTAAAATTATATAAACAAAAAATGGAGGACAAGAAACAGGAAAGCCATTGCATCCTTTTTCGTCTTTTTATAAAGTATCAGTGGTGATATAGTGGTAATTGTAAGGAGGTATTTGTGTAGCTGAGGGCTATTTGGGAATGAGGGGTGGATATCCGGTTCCATTTTGCTGGGGCGTTTTATTATTTGAAATAGAAGTGATATCCTGTTGTGCGATGATCTTGAAAACATTTTATTTCACGAAAAATGGTGTTGAAATACTAAGCAGGCTACCACTGTGTTTTATTTTCTCAGATCTTAAAGTATTCTTCTGTTTAAATTTAGCTCACAAAAATAAAATAAACTTACTTACATACATATATGCATGTAAATATATATGTACATTATGTATTTATGTTTATCGCCAAATTATTAATTTTTTAAATATTTAATTAGAGATAAAATACATTATTTTAATCGGGATGATGAAAAGTGTGTTGAAGTTGGCAATTCCAACCGTGACCTTAGCCAAACAAATCTTTCTCTATTTTTCGAACCTCATATCGAGGATATCACTTCAATAGTCAATGGTAAAATTCTGTTCAGACCCATATTTTATGATAAAAAAGGACCACCACAGCAAAACTAATTTAAAAAAAACTTTACAGTAAAAAAAGCACCTACACAATTTCAAATATTTATCATTCAAAATCTTTGTAGTTCAATGAACGTGGAGGTATTTACAAACCGCTGACGAATACATATTTTTACATATACATATGTATATAGAAAATATTTAGTAGTATTGTTTTAATACTGAAGTGGAGCTGAAGTTTCGTGAATTTTGACAATAAGGATGATATACAAAGTTGGCATTAACAAAAAACGGACTCTGAATTTCAATTAAACTTGACATTAAGAACAAAATGAGTGTATCATCCAGTTTTGTATGTCTATCTGTAGCTCAAACATGTGAAGCTTTTTTCTTCATGTGGCTTAAGGTTTTTTTTTAGCTCGAAAAATAGGGGTACTATTCATATACCCGTCATGAAAAGTTGATTTTGGACTTTCTCGATTTTTTTTAAATTTAGTTCTTGTCTAGATGTAAAAGAGCAAAAAATCACTTTTTAAAAAAACTTTCTGAACAAATGTTGATTGTTTTTTTTTTTATATTATATCCATATAAAATCATATATTTATTCAAGAAATAAATCCATATTTATTCAAGAAATCAGATGGAATCAGTTTTTTGAGTTTAAACTATTTATAGATTTTCCCTAAAAACATCCATGTTCCAGATACTACATCTTTAAAATTTAAGCCACTTGGAACTATAAGAGCAAATTCATGCGACCCAGTATAGAATTTTCTCAAAGACAGTACTGAATTCTTCCTGTAAGAGACCTGCTATAAAAATGTCCACCCACTAAAAACAGTAACAGTTATTTTATAAAAAAAACAGACCTCCTTGAAGCTCTTATGTAAACAACACATGAATGCTCAGATTTTCTAAGGAATAGATGAGTTAAATAAATGAGTTAAACGTTAATAAGTTTGTGGACCGATTTTTAACTTGTTAAGTTTTACCAAGACTTAAGTGGCGCGATGACAGAAAAATCACATACATAATGCAGTCTAGAACAAAAATTGCTAGTATTAACACAGGTGAAGATCCCTCTTGCAATTAAAAAATGTGTTTACAGTGCTTATGGAGAAAATAGTCGAGTTAACCTGAATTTCGTACCAAAGCAACCATGGTTCTAAGTTTCTAATATTTAACAATATGTTTTAGTCATCAGATTTAAAAAAAAAAAAAAAACATTGTAGAAGCAGCGTCTGCCTTGTGGCACTCCATTACAATCGAAACATGCATAAATAAATAATTGAATTAACAGAGCCTGAAAAAATACCACAAAAATTCTTATCGTTAATTTAAATTCCATTAGATCTTTTTAAATTTTTATGAAAATGTTTTTCATTAGTTAACACAAGATTTTAAATTCTGTGTACTTTATGTAAATATAATTCACAGTACATAATGATCATAACATTGGACTGTCACGCAGAGAGTATTGGGTTCGTTTCCCAAATATGTTTTTCAGGTGTAGTACACCCCTCTCCCGAGGAATTGACAATTCTTCCAAAAGTATCTCTTGTCATAAAAAGTGCTTACCATGAGCCGTTCGGTATTGGCAGAAAATTGTATGGCCGCTCCAATTCTGGTAGCACGCACACGGGAATGGTAGAGAGTTAGAAGCCACTAGACTTAGGCTCTCTACGAGCCGGAATAGCCTCTAATTTAATTTGTCTATACATATATATAATTTACGGTCTTACAAATATTCATTCTGCGCAAAGAAGCATTTTTGTTCTTTAATTTCTCGAATTATACAACTTCCTATGACTCAAAGCCATCAAAATGGCGTATATTCTAAGTGGGAAAGTTAGCAAACCTGGTTCAAGGGGATTTGAAATCAAGAACTATTTATAAATCTGTTCGGCAGTAGTTCTTGTTCTTAAATTCAGGTTTAGTGATGATAATAATAATTAGAAAATTTTCTAATTTCAAAATATACATAGCATCACGCTGAAAGATAAATAAATATAATATAAATAAATAAGAAAATGTGTCATTCGTTAGATATTGAATTGAAACTGCATCAAACTCACAATTTTTAATGACAAATTTTACTTTCAGAGACATCTGCTTCTTTTATGATATGCATAAATAAGCACACACTTTCTGACAAGGTGCAGTTAATGGAATCATACAATTTTCAAATTAAATATGTGAAGAGTCCAAAGTATCGGAAATTCCCCAAGTTAGTTTTTGTCCCAAAGACTGCTTATATTTTGAACATAGTTTTTCAACTGAATTATATTTTCTTAAAACTCATTACATTTAAAATTTGTTTGAAACAAATATAAAAAAAAACTAATATTTTCTTGTTCATTCTTCATCAACATTTAAGTATATAATTTAGAAAAACCAAATAAAAATTCTCAAATATTTATCCAAAAACATTTTCGATAAATGCGAGTATACACGACCGAGTCGTGCATAAAGTTCGAAACGTTCTCATATCTATCAATAGATATCTCCTAGGAAAACACGCATGATTGCAGAACAGAAATCCGTAGGTAGTTCTGGATTGGATCAGATTTTCCAGCCTTAATGAAAAACCAAATTTATCTAAAAATAGATTAATAGGATCTCGAGTGAGTTAAAATAATACATCTTTACGAGTAACAAGGGATTCACGGACGAGGACGTGAAAATAAGCAACAAGTAGGTGGGGCAACGGACGCCGACATCAAAAACGAAAGGCTGACTGACGTTTGAATATGCAAAGGCAAACAAAAGACCAGACCCATTGGCCTGAGCGACACAGTCAGCGCCATAATCGAAATGCACGATCAAACAACAGAAACAGAACGCTTATGTCATTCCAGATTCTTGCGGCCGACGGATGCTGCACATTCTATTTGAATAAGACCTATGCAGTTTTTTTTTTTTTTTGCTTTTATTAAGATGATTTCATCTTTTATATGACTTTGCCGTCATTATGAACTGCACACTCGTAGAAATATAATCTGCTTTCAGTCAAACATTAAAATATTTGGATTCATACTGTTTTATTGGAGATCTTATATGAGGTGATCTTGAATAAAAGTTTTCGACACACGGAATCTTGGTGTTCACTGACTTCTGGGATGTGCATATATCAATAACAAGATTCTGTATTTATTTATTTATTAATTGTTGATATGAAAAAGTAGACCTTGTCGAATGGAACTAAATAGTAAGCTCTAGAAAAAGGTTGATGAGGTAGGCTATGTTGGAATTGACTGGGTTGACGTAGGAGTGGTGGTTGCTTTGTTGTTTATTTCTACCCGGAAGATAAATTGCAGATAATGCAAAGTCTGATAGTCTTTATTTCGCCAATTTTTCGCTTGATGAAATGATAATGAAGAAAATACATTAATTCATTTTGAATTGGACAGCTTGAAGACGTTTTTCAAAGTGTCTTATATTTTATTGCTGTTAACCATTTTGCCATATATGGAGGCTTTTTAAATATGTCTGTTAAAAATTTGACTTAAAATTAATGCATATGAATGTTTCATGTATCAAATGATTTAATGAAGTGGAATAATTGGTAAGCATAGGAAAAAAAAACTTCCAAAGCATCAAAAAGGAATTTAATTAATTTTATATCAATCATTTAAATGATTTTTTTATCAAAATTTATTGGTTAAGTTTTTTAACAGAAATTATGCAGCGAAATCTTATTTAATTGCATTTTTACTTAAACAATTGTTTGTGTTGATGAAAGCGGTTGTATTAATGCCAATATTAAAAATATAAAGGCAAAATTTCCAAAGTGGAAGAAATTTTAGTGTTTTAAATTAGGCCGACTGTCTTTATAGAGGCTTTCTGAACTCACTAAATACTCGTAACTTAAAAAAGAGCTAGAAGAACGCCCACCAGTTTACTCTCAAGTTCAATTTCAGACGTTCTGTCGAGAATCACTTCTAAGTTGTACTATCCGAATTTGGAATGCTTTACCTAGCTCTATTTTTGCTATCACATTCTTAAACGTTAAGAAATTAACAACCAATGTACATCGGCATCTCTTATCAAATTAGAGACCATTACAGCTCGTAGAGAGCCTAAGCCTAATGACTTATAACTCTCAAAAATTTGTTTGCGTTTTAGAAGAAATGGAGGGTGCCTATAATTTTCTGTCGATTCCGAACGTCTGGCCAGTAGGACTTTTCAATTTCTTATAAGAGTCAGTACACCCCTGACAAACAACCATTTTTACAGCGGCTTAGAATCGAACCCAAGGCCCCCACATGACAGTCCAAGACAATAGTCAGTATGCCCAGGGTAATTCCCTCTTATTAAGCCTATTTTCCTAATTGTTCGTCCATTCTTGATTTTATTAAAGCTACTCTTAAGCCCTTAAGTGCGTACATATTACAAATAAAATAAAAGGTGTTTGTATTGTTAACAAATTTGTTTGTTTTTAAGTTTAAAAACTGTTTGAATGACAGTAAATTTGACAGCCCAGTGTATTTTTTTCTTTTCATTGCAAGTCGGTAAAATGGTCAAAAATTGGACTTCAAGTTTGTGTAACCAAACCCCTCGGGATATCGATATATCCGAACAGTAATGAAAGAGAATTAATAACCTTTAAATAACGTATTAATTTTAAAGTTGTATTTCATAACAAAATACAAACATAACATAGATACAAAAACAGTATTATACTTCTGATATTAGAGTTCTTCTTTGAGTTAATTCAGTTTTATACAAAAAATGTCATTGCAATTCTTAGTATGGAAAGTTTATCGCAAAAAAATCGAACTCGAAATTTTGATCACTCAACTTAGTTATATGATGGACTTTTTTTAAACTAAGTAGAGAGTATTTTTAATTACTCCCTAACCACGTTTTTTCATTAAAACTTAAAGTAACTGTACCTACTGTACTGTACCTGTACTTAAAGTAACTGTACCAGTTTTGTTTAAAAATTTAAGAAAAGATTTTTTTCTCAAAAAAATAACGAAGTTTTTAGTAAAACGGTTACTAATGGTAACATTTTTTTCTGATTTTTTTTTTAATTTGTAAAACTAGTTTTCATCGATTTTTGTATGCTAAAGCTTCTAAAACTTTTTTTTTGTATTATAAAAATACCTAACTTGTTGTTTTTTGAAAAGTTGTACAAATAAATTGCTTTTATCCAAAAGAAACAGTAACCAACATAAATCATTTTCGAAATTCTTATATTTCTTCTTAGGCTTTTAACATTACCGACATGACGAACTTAAATAAAATTTTGTTTACACAATTTTAAAACACACTTTGAAAATCCAAGATTTTAGATAACTCGATATTTCCAAAAGTGGTCAATGTTTTTTTGAAATTCAACTTACATTTTAACATGATAAAAACTTAAAATTTGTGTACAAAAATGATTTAAAAAAAAAAAAACAAGTAGTTATCAACCTACATATATGTGAATTGAACTAAAGGGTTTTTAACTTCCCATAGGGAGTTATTGTAATCGGTCCGATTTGTCAAATTGGAATTTTTGACATTTCTCGACGTTTCAAGGTCCCTAGAGGCTATATCAATCATTTTAAGAGAGATGTCTGTGTGTGTGTGTGTACGTACGTTCGTACGTTCGTACGTCCGTACGTTCTGGTACCATTTTTCGTCGTCGATATCTCAAGAACGAGTAAAGATATCGACTTCAAATAAATTTTGTTTAATAGATAATAACTTCGAAAGAGGCTGAAAGGGCGTTTATTAAAATTCAGTGAGTAGTTTTTTCACTATAACGGTTTAAAAAAAAAGTAAAAATTTTGGTTAGTTTCAAATATCTCACGAAAAAATAATGCTATTGGTTTCAAATAAAATTTAATGTACTCATTATAAGGTCATACAGATTTGGTATGAATTTGGAAAAAAATTAACATACCGTTATTTTTTTAAATAAAAAAAACTGAAATAAAAATTTTATAACCCAGATATTCTAAGAACGGAAAACAATTTGAAACTCAAAAAAAATAATTTTATTTTACGAAAAATAATGTGTTTGATAACTGGTGAAAATTTCAAAAAAAATCAGTTTACAGTTTTTTTACAAAAAATAAAAAACTATATAAAAGTCTATTGAAAATTGGTAAAAATTGTTTTTCGACTCAAATTTCTCGAGAACTAGTAGTGATATTGACTTCTAATTTAGTTTATTTTATACATAGTATAATTTTGTACAATTGGTAAAATGTTGACAAATATTGAATTAATAGTTTTTTTTTTAAACAAATGGGAAGTTATCAGTGTGGCTCGCACTCAGCCTCTTTTTTAATTGTTGTTTTTCTAACATCTTTCAAATCTGTTGTATATTATTCAGTAACTGCCTATTAACAGGATTAAAGAACATGTCTAAATAATACAATATATTTTCAAAATGAGTGTTCGTTAGTGTAAGCGTTGTGAACGTAGCACCCATATAACGGTAGACGTGGAGCTTCACAGTCGACTCTCCAACGTTTAATGGCCAAATTTGAGAAAATCGGTTCGGTAATCAATCAGCCATAATATAAGTACATCAAAGGGACAAGAACTCGACCTTTCGCAGACTTCATCTTCGAATTTTCTGTCGGTACTCAGACTTAAGCCCGTACAAGATCCAATTAACGCGGAAGCTCAAAGTTCATGACCATAAAAAACGCCGTTTGTTCGCTGCCTGGACTTCGGAGCGTTTGGAGAAAATCCCCATTTTGAAGATGAACTAAATACCATCTTTAGCGTCCAGGCGCAAGTAATTAGAAAATTTTAAGGATACCATCTGTACCACTTTTTTTTATAATAAGAACAACATGGCAGTCATTGTTTAGCCACTGAAAATCTAAGATGTTTGTTTCCGAAGTTTTAACGTTTTAAGATAATAGTTTGTGGCATTTGGTGACAAATAGAATAGAAAAAAGATTAAAAATCCTTATTTGACCATCCAAACCGTAGCTATCTTAGTTTGAACATTTTAAGGACACCGTGGTGTAACAATTAAATATTCACATAAAGAAATTAATTTAAAATTTATTGTTATTATATAAATTAATATTTTCTTGAGAAATCATTTTATTTGTTTAAACTTCTAACGGATTTCTGTAAGCCATTTAAAAAATGAATTTCAAGCATCTGAACATTTCGTTCTAATAAATAAAATTTTCAATCATTCTAACATGTATAACAATAACCGAATTACGAGTATGTCCCATTTTTGTAAGGAATGACAAAAGTATCCGCCGAAATTCATCTTTTTTTTCTTCCGAAGTGAAAGTCATGGCCAGCGAAAAATTGCCGGCTTTAAGTAAAAACAAATGATGCCAAACTATAAACATACTCGTATGTACCGTAATGAGCAGCTTCATTTCCATTCAAATGCACATTGACTACACGGGCCCATCTTTATGTGAACAATTTTGAATGCAGGCAGACCATATTACTTGCATAATGTTTGTTTTGAAAGTAATTTTATATACAAATTGGTCAAATTTAACCCGGGCAACATGTTAAGCGCATCATTAAATGCATAAATAAAACTCTGCAACTTATACCTAACTGGAAAACTGGGCGGCCTGTTCGTAGTTATGTTTTGTAGAATATCTATCTCATTAGAGAAGGAAAAATTGTTTTATAAATGAAAAATGATGTTAAGAGATGTTGAAAGGCTATCGTTTTTGTTCACCTTTTGTAATGTTTATCTTTTAAGCGAAAGCGAACAAATTAAAAGGAAACGTGTTTTCCTTAAAATATAAAGGAGTGATGTGTTGCTTTTCGAAAAGAAATGATTTATGTTTTTTTCAGGATGCGTTTTTGATATTAAGGGATTGCTTTTCTGCACTAAATAGGGTGTATTCCTATCTAAGCTACTATTGTTTTAACATATCGATACCTTCCCGTTAGAATGTATTAAGCGACATTTTTAAAATTGGTCAGTAAACGAAAAAAAACGTCTCATTTAGTTATTTTTTTTTGTGTATTTTATTGGAAGAAACAGATTTGGAGAGGGATTTTTACAATACAAAACTTGACATCATTGCAAAATCGAAATTTTTTATCAGATAAGAAGTTTTTGTCGCTTAGTACATTTTCGTGGTCAAAGCATTGGCGCTTGATACAATGTTAAATGGCGCTTACGATGACAACAACAAAAAAACACAAAATAAATGGGAAATAAGTAGAAGCCTACTTGATAGAAAAATATTTAAAAGCAAAGGCAACCATATCTGGTGTATTATACGCGACAAAAATGGATCAAGTTCTATTTGGATGAGTGTGCTAAGCGAAAATTTCGGTTAAACTATGCGACATCTAACAATTTTTTTTGTGGACGTTTGGTTGCTTAAGACAATATTATTTTTGAAAATGTCGCTTAGCATAATTTTACTGGCGGATAATACAAGTTTCAGGGAGCAACATTATTCCAGTGAGAAAACTTGACGGTTGCTACAATTTTATTTTCTCTCTAGTTCCTTTTGCAAACATGATAGGGCAGTGAAACCCAGGCCAAAATGTGGCGCTTAACTTTCTAGTATAGTTCCACATCAAAAAGTCATTTTCGAAAAAAGTGTCGCTTAATACATTCTTACGGGAAGGTATCGATATGTTCTAAAATATGATAAGACTGTAATGAAGTTCTTACACTAGGCTATCAACTTTGAACAAGGACATACTCAGCCTTATTACGGGACCCGTCGTAATAGATTCGTAGTACGAAACCCGAAAAAAGTATCATTACTCCCGTCGTCGTACTAAAAAAAAACTTGCTACGAAATTCGCAGTTCGTGAATAGTGGTATCACTAGCCCCGAATGAATAGGAAGTTTGGACAGTTTTTTCTAAGAACAGTTATTTTGATGTTTGATCGGAGTTCAACTTTAAATGAAACACAAATAAAATTAAGCGAACGAAGATAAAGGGCATGCAAATAAAATATATAAAAACAAGTTTTATTATTGTTTTCGTGTGAATTTGTTTAATTTCTTATTGTTTGAATGAAAAATAAAGTAAATACAAACAAATATTGGTATCCTCCTTCAGTAAGGAATCTCATTTTTAATATTTGTCTTCTTCGCGTATTTTCTCCATTTATTACAAAAATTGTAACAGCAATGGCATCCATTTTAACGACCAAAAAAATTAAAATCAAATCAAAAAATGAACACCGAAAATTTATTTATTTTTCACATTTTGACGCAAATCAACTGATTTTGAAACTCCGAAATTAGGACAATGCTTTTTTGATTTCGTTCGGGGCTTATGATGTAAATTTATTCGTATTCGTAGCGTAACAAAATTTTCGGGGACTTGATACGGGGGACTCTGTGATAGCAATTTTAACACATCGATGATAACTTCAACATTCTTTATTCATGTTGTTAAACAAAAAAAAAGCGAATATTTCAGTGCAGTCTAAATTATGAACATATGTACTATCATAAGTGTTTCCTAAATAATAACATCAAAAAAAAAAAACGTTCTAAGAGTCGATATGGGAAATTTAATTACCCGTTTGTAAAAATACTGTCTGAAAAATACACAACAAATATTTATTTGGCTACAACTTTTTAACTAAAATATCGAATATGTCGCCTTACTTCAAAAAATGATTTTCAGTTAAAGAAATATCTCAAATATGTACGAATGCTACCCCCTCTCTATTTCTAACTAATTTTCGAAAAGAATAACCGGAAAATCAAAATCTAAAAAAAAAAATTATTTCTTTTCGGAAACATGTCTTAAAACCATCTTGAACTTCATTCTTCATTAATTTATAATTAATACTTTACATATCACATCCGAATATTCCGAATATTCTAACAAATAAAAAAATAATGAAAACAAATTGGTAAGAAATTATATTCATATGTCTTTTTGAAACAAAGAAAAGCCATTTTTGTACTTGAGTTTTGATTTAAATTTTTTAAACAGCGAAATTATGAATTTATATGTAAATGCTAGTACAAAAGCTGCTCGTAAATGAACTGCAAAATATAAATTAATCAAATATTAGCCCTGTTTTTTCATAATTGATCTAGTGTACTTTCTTAACCCTAGAAAGATAAAAATACGCCTTAAAAGCTCACGTTAAAAAAATATTTCTGGTTGATTGT
Organism: Philhelius festivus; assembly: GCA_963931855.1. NCBI lineage: Eukaryota > Metazoa > Arthropoda > Insecta > Diptera > Syrphidae > Philhelius > Philhelius festivus. The sequence goes on along the minus strand of OZ007556.1, from coordinate 139,516,778 downwards.
TTGTTTTTGAAAATTTATTATCATTTTTGTTTTAATTTTTTTTCTTAAAAACAAAGAATATAACATGAAGGTACATATTTGCATTTCATTCATAAAATTAATCTGAAATTTTATTCATGCAATATCGTCGGCCAACTTGAACGAACAAAATAATAATAATAATTGTTGCAAGGTTCAAGGTTTTTAATTTTCACAAAATGTAGGTACATATGCACATATTTATGTATGTACACACAATAATATTTTCAGAATACGTTTTTGTATTTGGTCGAAATTATTAGTTTAATAAATTTAAATTGAAACGCTTATTTTACAACAAAAGAATTTCGTGAAATTCAGGGAGTTGTTAAGAAAAAGACTATTCACTAAGGCAAGAGAATTATTGGAAAAACTATACAAGAGCTACGAGTAGCATATTTTAAGCATATTTTAGAAAATAATATTTTCTTCATACTCTGAATAATAGATTTGAAAAAAAAAAAATGACAGCGACAATATGTACAAATGTACATGTACTCAGAAGAGCACATCACTCCAAGATACTTAATTAAGTTGATATTAAATATATAACAAATTAAATACACAACTGGGTTGAAGAGCAAATACGGCAAATATAGCTAAGCTCAAGTATCTTTGAATTTTAAAAATTGAACACCTAAATACATATATTTGTTATTATTAATATTCTTAAAACAGGTCTATAAGAAAATTGGTTCGATTCCGTCAATCATTTCTCGAGTAAGCCAAGCATTAAAACATGGCTTTATGGGATTTTTGAACATACATATGTAATAAGTATGTAGTGACTTAATATTTTTGGACAATTGTTTTTATGAAAAAATTGACCTTGTGTACTTATTATGCATTAAGTAGACTGAAATTAGGTTAAAAAATTGTTAAAGCTGTTTTTTGAGAAAAATAAAATTTTCCCTGAATGGTTATGAGGCATGAGCATGAGCTACCATTAATCTAAGAGCTAAGCAAAAATTTCCTAAAGTCTCAAGCTCAAACAAATTCACTCCACACACAAACAGATAAATAGAATTACGGGACCTGTCGTGTTCTCTTTCATCTCGAGTTCGATTTTTTAACGATTCAAAAACCTTTAACACTTATATCTACCTAACGCAATTAATACTACTCCGTTTAATAATATACATTGTTTTTTTTTTTTTAACGATCGTGAACAGACTTAATTTAAATTTATTTCAAAACAAATTTAAATTGGGTTTCGTATAAAAAAAAAAAAAAACTTTTTAGTGTACTCAAAGAATCGTTAAGTTTTTTCGCTCTTTTTATTTTTCTGCATTTTTCTTCGTTCAAAAAAAAAATCATAAATAAAAATTCACCAGAAAAAAAAAACAACTTTTTCAAAATTCTACTTTCAAATTGCATTAAGAACTTTTTGGTTAAAACCTTTCAGGCATCCAACCAAATCAAAAATGTTAATCCCAGCATAATAAATTGAAGATGCTCCACGATCAGCACCAGAAAGCTTGACATAAAATCACACTCTTAATAAGAAACATAATATATTTTTTGTTTTAATTTAAATTCGTTCCACATATGTATACATATTTTTACGACGATGATGATTTTTATTAAAAAAAACTCTTCACTTAATCACAACAAGATTTCTTTTTTCAAAACGACTTTAAATATAAAAAAAGTTTTATTTTTACCTATAAGATCTTTTTATTAACTATTTTATTTTTTTTAAGTTGAACATCTAACGGAGGATCACCGGATACTCTTTTGCGGATAAGCCTTTTTACAAAATATCCTAAAATAAAACAACAACAGTAAATGAAAAAAATCTAATTCACTCGTCCTCGCACACCGTTGGGGAAGGCAGTTTTGAATTGAACTCGTTTCGTTAGCGGTTGAATTCTAACTGAAAATGAAAATTTCATTTGCCACTCACTGTCGCTACCGAAGCAGTTGAGTTGCTGTGGAAAATCTATCCTCGTTCATTTTCATTCGGGGTGCAGGAAAATCATATCACAATTCTGATTCAGATACATTTTTGTAGTAGTTTACACTTTTACACCGCCATGCACACGTTCCTTCTCACAGTATGCAGAAGCAAAGGCAAAGATGCAGAGACCGTACATTGCAACATGGAAAATGACATAGGCAACAAAAGAATTTCCTTTTTTCTATGTTGTGTTTTGTGAACATGTGTTTTGTATCTGTGTCTCAAATTCTCGACTTTCGACTCTCGAATGGGGGCTTATGTTGGGGTTAAAATTAAAGGGAGTCGGGTTGCATCCAACACTTAGATACTAGGCACAGTGAACAAAATATCACACCGGTATCGAACTTGCTCTTTTTTCTTCAATGCAAGTATGGCGCGAGTTGGATGGTTCGTTGTTTTGTTTGAAATTGTTTTCATATCATAATATAAAAGTGTGGGGCTGTGGGGCGATGGTGAACTTGGATTGAAACCTGTAGCGCGTGCTTTGGTGGGTGTTCTTTTGGAAGTAACTTCACCAGGGTTACCTTGCAGGTAGGTTTGCATGCGAATAAATCAAAAGGTTTATTATCATGATGATTTTTAAACAGATAATTTTTTTTCGGAATAGGGAGCTAAAGAATAGTGTGGAAATAATATTTGAATGTTTAAAAAACTATTCTTTTTGGATATGAGTCTTTTGAATCTATAGAACTTTAAGATTTGTTGAATAAGCAATTAGACTCATTTTCCGAGCTAGATGGTAGATGTTGAAATGGAATAATATGAAATGCACGACTGTCGCACGAATTTGTTCTTATGTAGTATACTATGAATTTAAGAATTTAGTTTTATTATAGAAAACTGTTCATAACTATAAAATTAATTTTTGGCACTTGTTTTAGAAGTGAGAGATAAAAATAGAATGCTTAGGTATTATGTTATTTCCTTAGCAAGCATGGATTTATGCAAGAATAAAAATTATAAGTGGTTGAAGCGGTTTCTTAAAAAAATAAGCTTTTTTATACAAAATTTTTAAGAAAATATATTGGTACGACAATTTTAAGTCTTTTTTATTATACGATCAAAATTAAATTTCCAAAAAAAAAAACTATTAACCCGTTTTTGAAATATCAAATTTTCAAAATTTTCAACATTGAAATGCAATGTTTTAGAAAGTTTTTTTTTTTTTGTTAAAATCCGCAACGCCAATAGTGATAAATTCAAAATTCGAAAAATTGGTCTATGGTAGGTACAGTCAGTAATATCTTAATTTTTTTCATTGAATTAAAGGTCGTCAAATTGATTGAAAAAAAATAATTGTATCTCAGTTCTGGGCGCCGAAAACGATACGATTTCCGAAAATCATTTTTTAACATTGGTATGGTGAGTACTGTTAATTTTAGATAAAACAAATTTTTTCCTATTTCCTGTAGACTGTATTTCAATCCAAAAACACATTTTTGGAAAATATGAATACCCAATAGTTTTGAAACATTAGGGTAGATTTAACATTAGAAAAATGATCAAAATCGATTGTACCGTTTTGGAGAAAATCAAAAACAAAAAAATGGTTCTAGAAGGGTACCCTTGATTACCATTTTTCTGATTTTCTTTCAATCATTTCCTAGCTTTAACTAACTGAAATTTATTGATTTTTGTTTTTAAATTCTGTGGAACAGTTTTTGAGAAAAAAAAATTATTTATAAAATTTCGAAAAAAAAAATCGAAGACAGGTACTGTTATTTTTGAAAATAACTAATGATAATACTAAAATCAGTGATGTACCACGTAGACAAAAAATGAAGACTACACGATTGTCTACATGTCAGTGTCAACAATGTAGACAACGTAGACATTCAATTTTTCTTATTATGTTTCGTCTAATAAATCACAAAATTAAAACAAATTTTATATTATATTATATATAATATTATACTATTCAATCTTTCACTATGAATCAAAGTCAGTCGACACGTAGAGGAACAACACTGGGAAAAATTTAGAAATAATATCTACCAAGTTTAACCAAAATCGGCCGAGCCGCTTAGACTGTAGTCGGACAGACCGACAGACAGAATTGCGAAACCTACTTTTTTCGTCTTCGCTATCATCGTAATGTCAACTTTGACAAAAATCGCGAGTAACTTGCCTTATGGTACCTATAAGTCGCAAGTAAAAAGTTGTGTGTGAGGTAGGTACATATGAACATTTTTTTTTTTTTTGAACGGGTGAAAGTTAGCCACATTACATATATGTGGCTAACTTAAGATGTACATCGCTAAATTTAAAACAGGTGAGATAGTAGCTTTAATGGAATTTAAAACAAAACATTGTTTTAATTAAATAAAATATCTTGCGGGTTCGATAAATACATTTCAATTTGCAATCATGTGTCCTTGCACCTATTATGCTCAAAAAAGTACACCTCTAATATTTATTCTACTGTTCTTGTCACGGCTTGCATAGAAATTTCAAAAAAAATATTATTGCATTAAACATACTATACAAACGAAGGAAACTCGGTGAAAGAATAATTTGGAAAAAAAAATCAATGATTGTGTTTATTTTTAGATACCTAAAATAAATTTTTGATGAAGTTTATATAGCTTTTTTCATCAAATTGTGTGTACTCAAAACCGTTATTTCGCGCAGAGTGTATATCTCATTTATATAAAATATATATATAAATATGTACATACATAAAATAATGTTCAACTTCAAATATTTCTGTTCGATTTCTTATTTACCTCAAAATTCAACTTAAAAATTAATTTTATAAATTTAAAACTATAATTGTAGAAAATAAGCAATTCAATTTTTAAACAAAGCACGATTAGATCCCACGAATTGTTTTTTTTTTTTAAAGAATGATATTCCAGATTATTTCTAAAAGAAAATCATTATAAATCGATGTAGCGGTTTTTAAAAACATATAATTTTTTATATACATAGGTATAACATTTTCAACATATTTTGAATAAAAAACTTTACAACTGTAAAGTAACTGTAACTTAACTGTACAAATAAAATAAAATTTTGAACAGTAACGTTGTATCAGTTTTTTGAGATATCGAATTTTTAAAAAACTTTTTCAAAATCCAAAAAAATATTTTGTTTTTAAGTTTTGATATGCAATGTTTTTTAAACTTCTTAGAAGATTTTGTATTAAAATCCGTTATGTCGATAATAAGCAAATCAATCTTTGGATAAATGGTTTGTCAGTTGAAGAAAATGTGTGGGGGGAATTTTAAATGTTATCTATCATGTTTAAAAAAAATCGGCCGTACGGTTAAAGCGGTAGTCTAACAGACAGAATTTCGAGACAAACTTTTTTTATCTTCTCTATCCTCGTAACGTCAAGTCTGATCAAAACCTCGATTTACACTTTTTTAACGAAAGCTAACTTGCCATATACGTTAAATTGCAAGTAAAAACATCTTGAGCAAAATCAAATGCACGATATTTGTCAGCTTTCGACTATTTTTTATATAGATAATTTATATACACTCAAGGGTTTTTTTCCAATATTTGAATTAAATATGCTTTTTCAAATTGCAGCAAATGGATTCCTTAAGGAAGTGTTCGACTTTTTATCGACACAATTTTCAAGCTGATTTTTTCAAGGATATTATTCGAAACCTATACAATTTATAATAATATTTCTTTCTTATTTATGATTTTGACGTTCTCACGACTTTAGGCCAGGAATGGTTAAATAAAAAATTTTTAAATAGTTTATTGTTTCATGTACATAAGTAGATATGTATTACATTTGATTCGAAAAATAATTTTGCACCTCGTGTTGGACTCTTACTAAAAAAAACAACTTATCTTGAGTTCAAGGAAATGAAAACGAAGGCTAAAATATGTCACGGGAATTAAAAAACAGAATAAACAGAAAAATATAACAAAAGATTTTTATTTATGAAAGCAAAATAGACAATTATAACAATCACGTTTTTAATTCAAGTCATGCGTTTTTCACGTGCCCATTTTTTTAAATTTTCAGAAGATATAGAGAAATTATAACAAAACCAGTATAACATTATTTACGGTTTTTCATTCGTATATTTATACAGAATCTGCCAATAGTTACCAACGAAATTATACATACTCGTATGTATATATTTAAAACTAAACAAGAGTTACATTGTATGCAACGTTTTTCTATTAAAATCTTGAAAATTGTAGAGCACAAACTCCGTTACCAAGGTTTAAATAATTACCATAAGAACGAGGAAATAAAATAACTTCTTGATACTATTGAAATAACAATAAACACCGAAACGGGTCCAAAAATTGTCATCCATATAAGTCGAAGTCAATAAAAATATGATTTTAATTATATATGTACATATTATGATATTGTTTGTATAATTCCTTGCAAGAGACACGATATGAGAAAACTCACTTTATTTTTATATAACGATATTAAATAACTAGAAGGCACTCCTCACCGAAATGACAACCTTGTTACACGAAAACCAAAATTATGATTTCAGCTTTTCAGTAACTACTTAGTTGGTCTAAAATATTTGAAACAGTTTTCATAAATAGCAAACTTGTTTCGTAAAACAAAAGGACTAGGAATGGTAATGAAATGTTCTATTCCTAAATCTAGATAACGGCTATAAGATGTACATATAAACTGGCGAAATCAGATCGATTAAAGCTACACAACAACATACGAGTAGGTATTATGAGAGCTTCTAAAATACTTGTCTGTTAGTTGCAAAGTGAAGACACTGACAGTATTGAAATAATAACCCACATACTGATCCTAGTACACATGTACACATATACAAAATGTAAGACTCCACTCCCTTAATCATCACACTAATATCAAGTGCATATCAAAATCTCGAGCTCGATTTCCTTTAATCCCTCACTTTTCATATATAAAGTAACTTCATATACGAGTATCCCGAATAAAAAAATAAAGAGTTCTTCAGGGCAGGATAGATCATCACACAAGTTCATAGATCTTTTTTCAGCATCACTGAGTGCAAAATTTTAGATTAATTAAATCCGATTGCACGTCTTCGCATATAACATAAATACCGTTAAGTAGCTTGTATACATTTATCATCGGCAATGGAGACAAATAAATCCTTTTGCGTAAGGCGGAAGCATTTATATAGACGTTGCGGCAGATTATTCGTTAATATTGCAGAATGATTTCTTGCATCTTTCGTGGTACACAATAAATTTATGAAAGTGATTTCTGGAAACTCGTTAATGAGAGAGCACGTGAAAAGATTTTTGCGAAATTAGATGTTCACTATTAAGTATGTGTTGTGCGTACCACTTTGAGGGAAGAGCGGTGACTTAAATAAATGTTTGGTGTGGAAATTTATATCAAATATTCATTCTCGAATAAGATTTATTGGAAATTAACCTAATACATTAGTACAGGGGCCCTAGCACGTAACTTGATACGATCGAGTTAGGTCGATACAATCGAGAACAGGCAGTTCTTTCTTATGATCAGCCGATTGTTTTCGATTCGATTGAATCAAATAAGGAACTCCTTCAATTCAATCAATTCAATTTTGTTTTATTGAACATACTATTTACAATTTGGCTTACAACTAATAAGATACTACATATGCATGAAAATTTACATTTGTTGGCTCATTGGGGGCCTAACTACAGTCTTGTGCAAATTAATTGGGACAAACAAATTTTCAAATAAATTTGGTAGTAGGCTTTGATTTTTGCGTTAATTTTTTGAATACGAGTATTTTGGTAAGTGCTCCATGAATTAGTTTTATTTAAATATTTCTGATGAATTTTTGAAGGTATGTAGGTCGTATTTTTTCTAAAGGTTTTGAAAAGAATGGCATTATTTTTGAAATCATGTTACTAGGTACTCTGTATATCAAAATTTCGGCTTCAAGAAAAATATGGATATCTCGGTGGAAAACAGAGCAAAAGTCATCGCTTTACATGAACATACAGGAAAAACCATTAGGGAGATATCGATTACTGTAGGTGTAGCAAAATCAAGCGTCGGTAGGATAACTGCATTGCACAAGGCAACAGGATCAGTGTAAACACGGATAAAGGGCAAATGTGGTCGAAAACGGAAAACAACGGCCAATGACGACAAAATGTTGGTCCGAAACAGCGTCATAAATCCTGGGAAGACAAGTGGTGAGCTTCAAAGGGTCTTGGAGACAGCTGGAGTACATGTGGATTCATCAACAGTTCGAAGGGGTCTTCTAGAAGTGGGCCGAAAGGCTCGAAGACTATTACGGAAACAGCTTTTGACAGACGCTACGCGCAGAAAAAGATTAAGATGGGCCAAAATGCATAAGGATTGGACTGCAGAAGACTTGGAAAAAGTAATTTTCTCGGACGAGAGCCATTTCGAGGTCCAAGGATACAGGGTAAGTGTCGTGAGGAAAAGTGACAAAGAAAAACTCCGACCTGAAGATATCGTCCAAGCCCTTAAACACCCACCAAAAGTTATGTTTTGGGGTTGTTTCACTTCTGAGGGTCCTGGAAGCTTGAAGCCCATCGAAGGCATGATGAACAGCGCCAAGTATGCGGATGTCCGAACGCATATGCTCCTTCCTGCTATCCAAAGATGAACTTCGATGCAGGAAACCATTTTTCAGCAAGATCTTGCTCCGTGTCATACGTCCAAAAAAATTAAGCAATTCTTCGCGGAGAAAAATATTAAGGTGCTGGAGTTGCCTGGCAACTCACCTGATCTCAATCTGATTGAGAATCTATGGGCTATTATAAAAGCGAGGCTCAGGAAAAAAGACTGTACGACTAAAAGCAAACTAATTTCAGCAATTATTGAGGTATGGTTCCACGACCAACAAATGAAAAATATATGCGAGAAATAAATTTCATCAATGCCGAAGAGAGTTAAAGAACTCATAGATGCTAAAGGGGGGCTAATTTAATATTTTTATACTTATTTATAAACATTATTCAAAATAATCGACTAGACTCGATTGTATCAAGACGTGCTGGCACCCCAGAATATTCAAAATATATGCCTTCATAGCTCAGGGTAAACAAATATATTTTTTATTTGTTTAAAAAAATAAAATATGATTTTAAAAACTGTAATGATGAAAAAAAATATTTAAATATTTGAAATATCATAAAATTTCAATAATCGTTTTATAATAAATTAGTTACATATAGTAGCCCTTGACATAATAGTGCGTTGAACTTCAAGGGTTCAGTTCTCAGCCTCTTCAAAAATGTTTTTTCAGAGGTTTACTGCCTCTTGCGGGACAGTCAGTGATCCTCCAAGAGTAGATCGTGTCATGTAAAGTGATACTCATTAGCCGTTTAGAATGGGAAAACAAATTGTAGATACCCCCTATTCCTGCTAACACGCATGCAGAAATGATTGAGAATCGTAAGTCCCTAGGTTTAGGCTCTCTACGATAGTTAAATAGGTATTCGATGATTTTAACTTTGATAAAATGTTGGAGATAGTATGATGCTACAATGAATTTAAATTAGAAAAATCGTCTTTTTATATAAGTATCCTAAAAAATTGCAAAAATAACTCTATTGATTGTAGTAACCCTTGGCATAATGGTTAGTGCGTTGGGCTGTCATGCAGAAGGTCTTGGGTTTGATTTTATCAGTCGCTGCAAACAAGTTTTTTTTAGGGGTGTATTGCCTCTTACGAGGAATTGACAAATCCTCTAAGAGTATCTCTTGTCATGAAAAGTGCTGCTCGTTAGCCGTTAGGAATCGGCAGGAAATTGTAGGTCCCCTCATTCCTGTTAACATGCACACAGGAATGGTTGAAAGTGGTAAGTCACTAGGTCCTGGTTTTCTTCGAGCTCTATTATTTCTTAGCATGGTTATTTTGCTTTTATGTCTTTAATATTACCTCTGCAGTGAACAAGTCGCAGGTCCCACCGCCAGCGGACGCCCGAAACACAACTAAGAAAATGATTTGTTTGTCTAGAAGCTTTACTATAAAATTCGAGAATTGTTTTTTTTTTTTTTAAATCGGTACATTTTTCAGCTGTAGATCCAATCACAGTCACATGTTTGCATATAATTTTCAAAAAAAAATGCTCATAAATAAAGACGTTACTTTAAAAGGTTGATGTTTTAAAATTACGTAATCACTATTTTTTGTTGGAAGCATGTGAAAGACATAATTTTCGTAACACAATCCTCCCCATAAATAGTTTTAAGGCCCTAAAATTTTAAAGTTATGTTATAATAATTTGAATAAGTTTGGCTTATGACTTTAAACAATTTCTAGAAGGTGGACATTTGCGAAAAATTATTCAAATTATTATTTTATTATTAGATGATATTATTAAAAAGGTTCTTTGAATACCATTGGCCGAGAAAACTTAAACATGTTCTCATGTCAATAAATCATGATCATACAATCGTCATAATCTTACACGATTTCAAATTAAAAAAAAAAAAACAAAAAAATTTAAAAATTGTTGCAGGGATACAAAATTCATTCTAAAAAATTGATGTGTGATTTAGTGAAAAATCAATTCAATTCATGAATTAGAAATTCAAAACATAAAATTTAAGAATTTAAAAAAAAAACACAACACCAGCAATTGCTACATGTATAGTTTCTAGACTAAATCAGAAAATGGAGATTTAGGATATCTAAGTAATCTTAGAAATATGAACAGGAATCCTCAGAATAGTATCTTACTTTTGCTGTTAAATGTTTAGGAAACACAATTTTGAAAAATTCGTTTCCTCACTTCGTGGGAGATAAGTATAACTAGTTTCCTTTTAATAATAAAAACCACTTTAAGGATTAAATGCGTTCCGAACCAATGGAAAGTTGCGGATGTTGTAATTGTTCTAAAACCAGGTAAGTCATCACATGAAAAAAACCTTATAGACCCTTTTCACTTATGCCCGTTATATCGAAAGTCTTAGAAAGAATATTCCCTTTAGGCCAATAGCCAGCAAAACAATAAAAGAAAAGCGCCCAATAGCTAAAAACCATTTTGGATCGAGTTGCAATCACTCGACAATTGACCAAGTGCATGGGATCACTGATGTCATTGATGAAGCACTTGAAGAAAAGAAAGTTTGCTTGACGGTCTTCTTAGATGAATGCCTTAAATTTCAATCAGACAAGTTCTGCCTGCAGGACTTTATAACATTCTTAAAGAATATCAAAAGTATAGACATAGTTTTCAGATTACAAAAAAATGGTGGCAAGAAAGTGTGCTAGATCTGATGATCTTTTATTAACATGTGATAAACCTCAAGCAAAAGACTCTATTGTAGCCATTTTTTCCATTGACACTACAATACTAGCAGTGGGCTGGATCACTAAAGAACCTATTATCTAGTTACAGAGTACTCTTGATAGCGTCAATGGATAGACAAATTACTTGGCGGCTAGTGCTCAACGAACTAAAACTAGGAGTGCCAGCACTTAACTTGATACAATCGAGTCTAGTCGATGTAATCGAGTATAGGCAGTTCCTTCTTTGATTCAATCGAATCGAAAACAATCTGCCTGTTCTCGATTGTATCGACCTAACTCGATCGTATCGAGTTACGTGCTAGGGCCCCAGTCCATGTGAACTTTGGGTCTTAAAAATTAATAGCTTTGTATTTGTTGATGTTCCGTTTACAAATGATGCGAAGTATCTCGGAATGATCCTGAATCTACTCAGAGAATGTACTCGTTGCTCGGGAAGCACTCTAGGATCAGTTTAAAAAACAAACGGATTTTATAAAGGCAGGTACGAGTACTTGTATGTATGTATGTATTTCTTTATTGAGATTTTTTTCTTTTTACATTTGATTTCTTTTTATTTATACATTTGTCACTTAAGATTAGATTGCCGACTTTGAATTGGCCTGGCTACACTTTTGAGTTTTTATTGATTTATTTTACTTTAACAATACAAAATTGAAAGCAGATTTACTGGATGTTTTTAGACTTGAAATGTGTTCACTCAATGAGAACCATACTTTTTTTTTTTTTTTGTGGAATATGAATAACTTAGCCTAGTGAAAGATAGAGTAGTAGAGAGAAAGGGATAACATTATAAATGAAACAGAGGAGATAGATGCGACAAAGTCGGCACTATTCCTGAACACTTATAAGTGTGTGAGTCATATAGTTATCTGAAATACATATTTTATTTGAATGTGAAAGAAATAATTCTCATACAATTTGTGTTGTTTGTGAAATTCAGTTACAGCTCTTAAGATATAAAGTTACAGAAGGGTACTTAAGTTTAGTCTTTTTTGTTTTTACATCAGCCTTTTTAATGATTTTTAGGTACATAATTTTACGATTCTATGGTTTTGTTAATATTAAATCACAATTTTTTTTTTTTCACAGCACAATTACTAGGCACTTTTTATGAGTTAAAGTATTTAAATAATAAGTTCTTATCAACTAGTATGAATAGCTTAAAGTTAACTATACAAAGGTATGTAAATGTTTATTTGTTATTGGGTTGGCTTTAAATGATTGTATACATTTTTTTTCTTTTCTAGTTCTAATAAGCTAAGATAAGAGCTCCTTAGCCTCTATAATTGTTTGGTGAACTTTTTATATAAAAAGGGCTGAGAAAAAGGTTTTCATCGTCCTGCAGTAGAAACTCTGAACCGGACCCATCATGAAGTATGCTTATCGGTGAGAGGTAGTACCTGTCGTTAATTGAGTAGTTAATATTAGATGAAAATATGCCCTGGAGGACAGGGTTATCATGATGTTGCATCGCGGCTAGTCTTTTTTTTGAGAGAGATATTAAGTAACTAAGTAAGGGGACAATCCCAGACTCCTCATACAGTGTTTTATTTTTATACCATTTCCCTGAGGGCCTTCGGTATTTTGAAATGCATTTTCTTATCATTTTCCGCTCGAATCTTTGTAATTCGATTGCAACATTTGGTGTGATGGTAAACCACAGCGGAAAACCATACGATATAAGCGGACGTATCAAGGTCTTATACATGAGAAGTTTGGTTTTTTTTTCAACGTCTTTGGAGTTGATGAGATATTTAAGCTTTGCCGAGGCGATTTTAGAGTTTTGGAGAGCTGCTCTTGCTTGAGGGTTCATTTTGAGGCGTTCATGGAGACGGATACCCAAATATTTAATTGATTGTTTTAAGGGAATTGAATTTCCCTCGATTATTAATTTGAGAAATCTACTTTCCCTTACCGCTAAGTGGTGCCCCTTACCAGCTGCATTTCGAAAGCAAATGATTTCACATTTTTGGAAATTGGGTTTGATTCCCCATTTCTTGTAATATGGAAGGACTACTTCATTTATGTGACTCTTTATCTCGTTAAGTGCCATATGAGGTCTTTCATGCGCACTTAAAAGAATAGTATCGTCTGCATAAAGAATCGTGTTAGTTCTACTGGTTTGAATAGGGAGATCGTGCAAATATAGATTGAAGAGGTACGGACCAAGTATGGATCCCTGGGGAACCCCGGCTAAGACTGAGATTGCCTCGGAGTCAACATTATCAAATGACACGTAAGTACTTCGGTTTGAAAGAAAACTTTTGAGAATTTTTATAAATGCTGGGGGAAAGTTAAGAAGATTGAGCTTATATACAAGACCAGCGTGCCAAACTGAATCGAATGCTTTGTTTAAGTCTATGGCACAGGCCACAGTACACTCTTTATTTCTTAGATTATTCAGAATATGGTCTTGTAGCGATAATAAAGCATGTTCAGTTGAATGTCCGCGTTTAAATCCAAATTGCTGGTGTTGAGTAAGATCAGCTTCATCAAAAAAAGTATGAATTTTAAAGAGAAGGATTTTTTCAAGAATTTTACCTATGTTGGATAATAGAGAAATCGGTCGAAAGTTATCTAGACTATTGAGTTATTATTTTTCTTTATTGGAATTAATTTGGCTTTCTTCCAGGATGTTGGGAAATGACAATTGTTTAAGCAGTTATTAAAAATCGGTGTCAAGTGCTTCGAGATTGTTGTTTTTGCCTTTCGGAGGATGAAGTTGGACACGTTATCTGGACCAGAGGATTTTTTATTATTCAACGAGCAGATGATGGAATCGACTAAGTTCTGAGACACGAAGAAGTCATTGCGTGGTGTGTCAGATCTATTAGTAGGACTGAAATTATGAACTATCAGGTTATTATTCCATACTTCAAAGGCGCTATTGAAAGTGCTAACAGTTAATGTGTTCTGTGGGTCACATTGCGGAGTTTTCAGAGAAAATAAATTGGAATAGTACGACTCGAAGGCTTTTACTTTTTCTAATGGTGTTAAAAATGTTCTATCTTCATAAGAAAGAGCCTGCTCATTGTTTGAGTATGTGTTTTTTCTACCTGTTAATTGATTTATCACTTTGAAAACATTCGCAGATGGCTTTAAACTACTAAGCTTAGCACGATATTGAGTGTTTACTTCAATACGGACCCTTTCTTTTATTATAACACTCAAGCATCTTATACGAGATGATAATTCGACATAATCTTGGTTAATACGGTCTCCAAATCTATGATATATTCTTTTAAGTTTTTTCTTCCAGTTTTTTCGTGTTGTAAACAACTCTAAAGTGGCATCTGAGATTCTATGATGGTTGGCATGTAAACTTTTTTCTTTGCAATGTGAATTGAGGCAGTTCGATAAAGAAGTAGTGAAGTTGCTAATGTAAAAATCTATTTCATCATTGGATAAATTTCTATCTACTGGTGGAGTTTGGTTGCGGAGAGTGAAATCCAGTGAACGGTTAAAATTCGTCCAATTGGTATCTTTAAAACATTTGTACGTACTGGGTTGGGAAGGAAAAACCGATGTAAATTGGAGTTTCATGCTTAGAAAAACTGAGAAGTGGTCCGAAATGGGATCACATGTAATACAGGCAATATTGTCTGCTGGTTGATTATTAGAGCGGAGGTTGGCAGAGGTCAAAAAGAAATCTATATGCGATCCAGAGCTCGGTCTAGTTGGGCCCTCAGCAGCTATGATGTCATAATCCAGGAAGTGATTGTCCAGAAACCAATTGGAGAAACAATCTCCATTAATGTTAGTTGTTACATCCCCCCAAAGAGGGTGTCTAGAGTTGAAATCTCCCCCTATGATTATGAAGTCATAGCCGCTTAAGCCAAGAAGAAGGTCATCTAGAGCAAGGGGTAATGCCGCACCTAAGTTGCAAGGAATATATATTGAGACTAACGCCAGGTGTTTCGTTGTCTGATGCACTTTCAAGGGAATTATAGCGATTGTGGCTGAGATTTTTTGGTTATGAAAAGTCATTTGTGAAAAATTAATTGATTTTTTAATTATAATGCCTGTACCTCTACCGTCGTTATTTGTAATAATAACATAATTGTTATTGAAGTTACTCCTAGATTTGTGTTTTTTGAAACATGTTTCTTGAAGAAGGAGTGCTGTCGGAGAAATGTCTTTAATCATCTGATTTACCTCTATTTTTTTTTCTGGTGTTAAAAGAGAATTAACGTTGACTGTTATTAAGTTGAAGTTCATGGTGACAAGGATGCAATAAAGCATAAATAAGCTCCTGGCTTCTCGTTTGCGTTGAGTTTTTGATAATTTGGCCAAAAGGCCCTAATTTTGGAGATCAGTTGGCCGAATGGCACTCCAAACAATTTTTGAGATTCGTTAAGAAAATCCGAGACATCACCTCCATCCAGATTCGGGTGTGAAGGAATCGCCTGCCCTTTACCTGGCTCATTACCTTTTACAGCGTCAGCAAAGGAAAACCCTGTTTGAGGGGCCCTGAAATTAACGTTGTTAGGTACTACGTTGTTGGTAACTTTATTGTATTTCCTAGAAGGACGTGAAGTCACTTCTTCTCTTTTTTTTACAAAGTCATGCCTTTTCGGGCAGCCTCGAAAATTAGCTGGATGTCCCTCAACCCCGCAGTTGACACAAGCTGCCACAGAATTTTCGGTTTTCGGACCTAAATTACATTTTCCTTCTTCATGGCTTGAAAGGCATTTGACGCATCTTGTCACATATGTGCAGTATGCTGCCACATGGCCAAACCTTTGGCATCTGAAGCACTGTCTCATACCCGAACTTCTTACAGATTCCCACTTAACTTTATGTTTTAAGACAGATTTAATAGATTTAATTTTGATAAGGTTATCCCTATCCTCCAGGGTGCATATAAACAAGTCAAGCGGAATATCACACTCTTTGCTCCACTTTGTTTCAAATTTTTTTACTGTGACCTTCAATGAGGGGTCCAGATTCAGAATCTCCCGCTGAATTTCAGTTGGAGAAAAATCAAACGAAAGACCTTTCAGAATAATATTATACTTTTTGTGTTCTTTGGGGGTGAAAGAGAAAGCCTCAATTTCACTGTTCTTAAATACATCTAGTAGAAAACTATGAAGCTCAATATCATTCACAAAAATTTTTATTTTGCCAAACCCTTTTTTTTCAAACCTAACATTATTAAGACTAAAATTAGACTTACTTATATAATTCAGTATATCCTTGGAGGAAACATTTTTTGCAAAAATGGGAGGACACCAGGATTTGTGCTCCTCGGGTTGCTCAGGCTTCTTATTTTGTTGAGTGTTGATTGAAGAGTTCTCAGCTTTAGAGTTAGATGTTGTGTTCCCTAGGACACTCCTTTCTGGATCCAGCAATGCGAATCTGTTGTAGTTGTTGGTATTTTCAATCGCCACTTTTTTTGCATTCGTTCCAAATGAATATTGGCGTCTTTTACGCGCCATTATGTTGCTGAATATATCTTTTTTTTCACCCAAGATACTATTGAGTGTCGAGACCGTTTTTTCAGATGCTGCCGAAGCGACAGAAGCTGTATATTCTACTTCGTGAGCAGCACTTCCGATGATTACACTATTTTCTGCACGTAGTTGCTTGCACAGTAAATGACTGGTTCTCTCACTTGCGCTTTCATTGTTATCCAGCACACTTAGTTCTATCTCCATCTCACTTAGCGTTGGAGCTGATGTTGGTATTGGTAAAGCGTCTTTCGATTTACCGGTTGGGACGTCGCCCATTTCCCACCACTCAAGATTTGAGAGGATTTTTTTTTATCACTGCTATTAATCAATGATGATGGTAGTTTAATTGCTTTAACACTTTTTAAAGTTGTTGATAATGTTTTATCGGGTGGATCTTTTCCACCCTCCATTTTTAATATTTTAATTTTAAAGTTTTTTTGTAATTTTTGTAATTAATTTTTTTTTTTTTAGCACTCGCTTGAAAACACGTCCTATCCGTACGACGACACAAGATCGAATCAGGTACGAGTACTTAAGCCTATCAGAACTGATGGCATGTACAACTCTGGGTTTGTAAGTTTACAAACATTTGAAAATGAACTAAAAACGTTTAAAAGTGTGAATTGTATAATAGACGAGAGAATTTTCACACCAATCTCAGAATTCCCACTGTTCATGATTAAATAAAAAAATCCCTGAAATCATAGAAAATGGTTGTTAGAACAATAATCGAAATTCTTGATGAGACGAATTTAGTATGCCGTCTGCGAAGGAGTTAAACGAAGGAACATGTCACAGGATAGGTAGGTTCCTGAAACATTTTATTTAATTTCGTTAAAAATAAATTGCAAGATAAGTCTTAGCTTAGTTGCAATCGGGAGAAAGAAGTGTAGAAGTAAAAATTTCACACTTCTATTAGCACGTATGATTTCGGTCCTCAAATACCCTTTTGACGGTGTAACACCTAAAGCCACGAAAAAAAACATGAACTCAAACATACAGTACAAAGTCGATTTACGCAACTAATAGAAATTAAGGCAGTTGCAATAACCGAGGTTGTTGCACTTACTGGGATATATTTTTTTAAATAAAAAATTATAGTTGCAATGCCTTATTTCTTTAGAGATAACGACAATGTTATAAAAAAAACATTGTTGAAATCAACACAAATCGTTGTCTTGAACACATTTTTGTTTAATAAGAAATCGAAACATAGAAAACATGCTTAACCACAGGAAGTTGCACTAATCGATATTGCATTTTTGAAAAGTAGCTCTTATGGAGTCAGGACGTGCTACGAATTTAGAGTTGCGAAAATCGAGGAGTTGCGTGAATCGAGGGCTGTATTAACCGAGTCCGTACTGTATATGATAGCTATTTCTTGGCTCAGGTATTAGTTAAATGATAGCTAAGTGAGGAACGTGGACAAAGTCATGCCTCCATAAGAATATCGGTAACGTGGAAAAACAGTATCACAGTAACAAGCACGATTTAATGGGACCAGATTACAAAAAAACGACGACCTCTCAATTCTCAAAATAATAAAATGTAACGATTGGCATAGCCTATTACTTTTGAGAAGAAATTAATAAATAATTAAATATGATTTTGGCTTGTTTTTTACTTTATCTCTAACCATATCATTATCGGTGCAAGCAAAAACAATTAATTTTTGATGCTGCCTCATAAAAGTATGGTCGGCACATTTATTTGGTCACATGTGCGGTATTGTTGTAACAAAGAGTTTAAAATAAAAATTAAATACTACAACTTTGATTTTCTTTTATTCGAATACCGGAACTTAGCTGTTTTAATCCTTATTTAACCCCATAACAATCTGCCAAAGATGGTATTCACTTGCTGGGAATATCTCATTGAAACAAATTTCAACTAAGAATCTTTAGTTTAAATTTTAATTAAATTATTTTCAAAATAAAATCCAAAATACGTAGGATTTAAAATCCTCAAAACAACCCATAATTCTCTGCCTGCACTTTCCCCATAATATTATTCCAAAAAAAGACATCATCAGAATAAGACTTATTGCAAAACTGCCACCCACCGAGAACTATAACTTATTACAAACCATAACACTCAATGTAACATCCTCAAAAAAAAAAAAACAATTCTCACATACAACAAAATTAATTTTCCCAACTTATAAGTCAAACATAAACCAGTGTTCATCCCTCAACCTTCACGCCCTCAATTGAACCCCCAAATCTTATTTCAGAACCCCTAACTAGCATTCGGACATAGCAAAACAACGAAAAACCCTAACACCGCAAATCCCACCACACAAACGATTTGCCCCTGAAAATGTTAAAACAATTTGTACACCGAGATTAAAATCACCCCTTAGCGTATTGTCAAAGTGTTAAAAGTTAAAGTGATGACGTTTAATACCTCTCGCACTTCTTTGGGAAAACCAAAAACCAGAGACTCAACCATATTCACCGAGGAAGAAGGACTTTTGCACAGAGCTCAGCAAAAAATGGTTCAAGTGAAAGTATATTTTTCTCTAGAATTCAAGGATTCGGGTACGAAGTCGGTGGGATAATGACGTTTCCAGAACACTACACTGCCACTAGTGCTACCCATAGAGAAGTGCTTCCGTCGAAATGGTCTTCGGATCTTCGGAAGTGTGTCCTTGTTGAGCAGTAGGTACTTAGATGCTTCCTCTCTTCCTTGCATCGGTTGCTTACATCCTCAATTGGTGAGATTATTCATCAGACATTCATATCTCTCGAGAGGGGTTTTCATTTCGCGGCGTTTTTTTAACTTTCGGTTGGCAATATATACAGAGATCTACATATATGCATTCGTATAACAAGGGCGGAGTTGCGCGGATGAGGCAGAAGCGGAAGAAGAGGGAATAAAATTTGCATATGTAAAAATGCATACTAAAATTTAATCAAAATAAAGTTCGTTAGAGAATAGACTGACGTAGTAATTCGTTACACCAGAAACAAAACGTTAGAGTACGAGTATATGCGGGCTGTGTATGGAACTCACATCCTTGTTTGTGTCCTTAAACAATGTTGTGTTCGGTCCACTGGGAGTATTTCGAAAATCACAGCGATAAAAAGTAGGTACTTTAAACATAAATGCAAAACAGCTTAAACTAAAGAAGCTGTTCGAAATTATTTTGTAAAACAAGCTATACTTGCGCAACCGTAGAATACCACACCACATGTATAAGATCAAGAATATTGGGGAATTAAAAAATTTAAGTAGGCATCTAAACTAAGCATTTTGAAGCTGGTATTTAATGGTTTAGATGATATACATGTCGAACAGTTGCTTACAAAAAATATAGCTTTTGAGTTGTCCGATCAATGTTGCCAATGCACTTGAATTTTAAAACTCACATTTCCTTTTTTTCTAAATGTATGTTCCTACTATGCAGCGTAATTTTAATAAAATAAGCCTGATCCCAAAGTATTTACAATTTTCAATTGATTTGGTTAATTTTGAGAAATTTATTTTAAGATTTTAAATTATAAATAATTAGCTGTTGAGATGTCAAATGGAAATGGATATACATAGGTACTGGTAAGTATCGAAGGAAGTGCTAAAGTTGAAACTATTAAACTGTGATCAACCTGAATTCGAGTTTGAGCCCGAATAAAGCCGCGCAAACATTTTTGATTTACTTAGTCGCGCTGTTTCGAGTTTTATTCTGTCTCACCTCAATTTCAATATACATATGTATTTTTCACAACTAAAAGTACATATTAATTCTCCACTGGAAAATTGCTCCTTAGTTAACTACGGTTTAATTTATTTGGAGCATTCAATAAGTTTTATTTAACTTAGACTTAAGTTAGCAATGACAAATTTTTATAAATATTTCAATGTCGTTGAATTTTCTGGTGAGTTTCAACCCCGTAGTTAAGAGGCACTTTTTCATGACAAAGGATACTCTTGGAAATTTTTGTTTGTTCCTTTAGGGTCCGTACCCATAGACCGAGTGAACTATATATGTACGTTTATTTGAAAAATACCTGACAGAAAACTTTTTGCTTAAGCTTAGTTTATTCATCGAAGAACAGTTCAATCGTCACATACAAAATTAATGTCTTCCCCAACAAAATGTTATTATTTTGGAGACCTTTCATTCTCTCGGCATAGTTGTGTAATTCAATCAAAACCAATATAAATACATTAACAAAATTGAATTTAAAATATTTTAAATTAATAAGAACCAGATGTTGACGGTTCTTTGGCTGCCATGTTATTTTTTCGGCATCTGTCAAATGTTTTGTTCATTATTCAGCACCGATTCCCCATATTACGTTACACGATTTTGTCAGAGAGCATCAGCAAGGTCCGTGAAAGTGTGCAGGTTGTAGTAGAACCCGCAAACTGGCAAGGGTTGATTCGTCACTTAAAGTAAATGAACATACATCCTTACCAACGAAAGGCATGTTTTAATGAATGTCAACGACGCGACTACGTTGGAAATTCCATCACCCTCAACGGCAATCGCTACAGATCAGAACGATGTGGACATGAATGACATCTGATTCAAGCAGGACGTGCTACGTGCTGCGCAGCAACCACGAAAATGGACATTCTGCATGAATAATTTGAGATACCGGAGGTGACCACCAAGATCGTGTGATTTTTTATCCTGTTAGTACATATTTTTATTGTGGATTTTCAATATGCCACAATGACCGATGCCTTGAAGTCAACATTACTCAGGCAAACGCTGAAATCCAACAGGATCAATGCCGCAGAGTTATGGAAAATTAGATTAGAAATGTTTGCGGAAACTCTCAGGGCTTGGTAGGCAATACTTACGAGTACATTGTACAGAAATTCATCCCTTTATTTTATTTTATTTTTTTTTATTTTATTTTATTTTATTTTATTTTATTTTTTTTATTTTATTTTATTTTATTTTATTTTATTTTATTTTATCTTATTTTATTTTATTTTATTTTATTTTATTTTATTTTATTTTATTTTTTTTTTATTTTATTTTATTTTATTTTATTTTATTTTATTTTATTTTATTTTATTTTATTTTATTTTATTTTATTTTATTTTATTTTATTTTATTTTATTTTATTTTATTTTATTTTATTTTATTTTATTTTATTTTATTTTATTTTATTTTATTTTATTTTATTTTATTTTATTTTATTTTATTTTATTTTATTTTATTTTATTTTATTTTATTTTATTTTATTTGCAAGTAATTTCTTCAAAAAACTATTGTTAGAAATAACTTGATTTAAAAACAATATAAAACAACAGGCTTCTACTTCTGGGTGAGCCAAATAGACGGTTAACGCTATATTTATTTTCCAATATAATTTTTTTTGTTTCCATTTTTTAATTGAGTTTCTGAGTTCAAATTAACCAGTTTTTTTATTCTCGACAACTTTCAATTATGCGAGTTCTTATTTCGATATGTAATAACAATTTTTTTCTCTGTAATATAAACACAAGCTGCAACGCGTTTCTGGCATGTCGGCTTGGCTTTTAGAACACTTTACCTTTTATTCATAAATTTTGTACACTCATACACTAAGTAGCCTATGGCGGCCATGTCGATGTCGTTTTGGTGACATCTGTCAAATCTATTGTAGAAAGCGGTAGAAGTGGTAATCAGTTAGCCGTATAGCAAAAAAACGTAAGATCGGCTGAGAACATCGCCGCGGTCCTTAAAACTGTGAAGCAGTCGATTTCTCGACGTGCCCAAGAACTCGGCTTTTCGCAGACTTTAACTTGGCGAATTTTGCGCTAGAGCTTGTCCCTACGCCCGTACTAGATCTAATTGATCTACTATAGTAGCTCAAAGCTCATGGCTATGCACAACGCCGTTTGTTCGCTGACTGGTCTTCTGAGCGTTTCGAAGAAGGCCCAAATTTTGGCCGAAAAATCATCTTTAGCGACGAGGTGCATTTTCGGTTATGTTAACAAGCAAAATTGCCATATATGGGATGACAACAGCCCACACGAGGTTCACCAGGTGACAATGATCCCTCAAAAAGTAACGTTTGGTGTGGATTTTGGGCAGGCGGCATCATTGGTCCGTTCTTTTTCTAAAACAAGGTTGGTAACGCGGTCACCATCAACGTGCAGAACGATTATAACCTATTTCTTTATTTCTTACGGCCCAAATTAAACCATATGGACCTAGATGTTGTTCCAGCAGGACGGTGGCGGCGGCCGGTGTGGCGCGGCGGTAAGTGCCACACACTATTGACATTCTGCGTGAAAGATTTGAGGGTTAGGTTATCTCCCGCGAAGGTGACGTGAACAAGATCATGCGATTTGACTCCAATAGAATTTTACTGTAGGGTTTCCTGAAATTGCAGTTCTATGCGAATAATCCACAATCGACCGATGCCCTTCAGGTGAAGGTTCGAAGGGCCAATGCAAATTCAGCTGGATCTATGCGAAACAGTCATTGAAAATTAGACCAATAGCATCCGTGCCATCGTAAGAAGTCGATGGATGGTGCTATTTACGGTCGTTTTCAAATATAAAAAGAATTTTGTTAATACCTCACACACATCCTGTTTTATTCCAATCTACCCGCCCCCATTCAAAAACCCATTAAATGACATTACTTCTGCATGACTTAAAAAGATTATGTTTTTTAGTTATTTTAAATGTTAAGAAATGTTTTTCCTCTGTTTAAGGTAATTGAATTTTTTTTAATATGTAAATATAGGGTTGAAGGTTCTTTCAAAAGATTCCATAACTGTCATATGAACAATTATCATTAATAAAGGTTTTGTAAATCAGAAACTAAGCCCACGGGACCCGGTTGTTGTTCTGCCTTGGGCCCGTCTAGCTACACCACACTGGATATAACAGCACAGTTTATAATAGGTGATTATTATTTAAATGTTGTATTTTTCTTTTGATTTATTGCAAGATACAAATAAAGTTAAGTCGACGTTCACTTTTAAAAACAGAATAATAGAATCTAGTTAATTAAAAGATAACTATTTCGTTTTACCAATATAAAATAAAATTTAAAAATTATAAACACTTACCTTTATTACAATCTAGTTCATCGGTTTTATCAACACATTCCTCTTGACCATTGCATTTATATCTCAGAGGTAAACACTGACCATCGCATTTGAATTCATTTTCAGAGCATGTATTAACTAAAGAAAAAGTGTATATAATATGTTTTGTTTTAGTCTATATACTGTACAAATAAATAACTTGATGTAAGTATTTTTGTTGTTGTTTTGTATGAAATGTTGTTGTTAATGAGTTAAAAAAAAGTTGATTTTACGTGTCCGTGATACTTATATGTACTATATACAAAAGTTTACATTTGAGGGTGCGTACACTACATATTTACAAAAATGTGTACGACCCAAGATTTTGACTTGTTAACTTTTTATCTATCTGCCTTTATTTCGAATAGTTATTTTTCTACAATAATACAGACATTGATGTACAGAATGTCATCTGTCAAAATAAAATAAATTTTTTGAGTTGTTATTGACAGCTGATCAATCGAAAAGTCTTGAGTTTGTAACCTGATAAGTCCGTGGTGAATTTGGTTATATACATATATATTCTAGCTAGTTTACTAAACTTATCCTAATCTCAGCTAGGAGCTAACTTAACATTAAAATTTAGGATACAAAAATAACTAAACGAAGTTTTTTAATTAAAAATCTTTAAAACTTAAAATTCGATTTTCAGTCAAAGTTGTTGGCCTAGTTTTCTCAAATATGATTATTATATTTACCTGCACACAAATATTTTGACGGGCATTTTGTATCTTCCATTCTGAAGAAAACTAAAGAATGTCAAAACTAGCTAGGTAAGCTATCGGAGAGATGTTACACCACTTAAAAAACATATTTACAGTAACTCGCTTCAGACAATATGTTTAGCTTTTGCTTTGGTTCAAAAATTTAAAGATGCATAATTTATTCAGAAACTGTTTTATTGCAAGTGGCTTATGTGCCTTGTAAAAATTGGTTCAAAATGAGATACATTCGTCACCTTCAGACTAGACTAAACTGCACTAATAAAACTTCTTTTTCATCTTTATCTAAAACTCCGGTGCCTTTAAGTAAACAAAAGCAATATGCAGTCAGCTAACGGGCCACTGCAAACTAAGATGACACCTTAGTATTCTTGGGCTAGAAAAGAATCCCTATGTAGATTCTCCAATACTCATGAGGAAATGCCGCCGGACCACATACTAGGCAGATACGAATCACTTATGCATCAAAGAAATAAGTATCTGGTGCACTTCCCGGTGAAAGGGAATTATTCTCTCTGAAGGTACTCGAAATAAAAAAAAATCTAAAAAAGGTAAACTTGGAGAAAGAACTATAGACCTATCCAAATTTTACCTTTTGCATTTGGAACTAAATTTATAGGACACTAAATAATAGATTGCCCAATGATACTTAACTTTTAAAAAAACTCTTTCCTACATACAAAGAAAATATCATATTAAAATATGTGTTTTAACTACCGTTATATTCGGGACAGTCAGCCTCATCCTCTCCATTAGGACAATCTTCTTTTCCATCACAATTTAGTTCTTCACAAATGCTTGTTTCACTATCATAACAGAAGAACCTAGCATCGCCCCTGCAATCCGTGTTTTCTCTTTCAGGATAATTATCTCCACCTCCAGGTGGATAGTCCGTGCTAATATTTTCAGTAACAGAGTCTCCATAATTATATCTAGTTACACCATCAGTTGTGTCTTCTTCACTAGGGAGTTGTGATGGATTCCTTTCAAATGTGGGATTTCCTCGAGAATCAGTTTCGTATTCATTTGTTGTGGGATCAGAAGGCTTTTCATATTCAGGTTGTCGATTAGGTTCTTCGAGTTCATTTGTCAAAGATGGTTCTACATTATCAGATTCTTTTGGATCCCTTTCTTCATATGGGTCTGGTTATTTAAAAAAAAAATTAGAAAATATTTAAACATCGAAGATTCTCGAAATGTGGTTTGTTCTGTATTTAAGCGGAAGGGAGAGCAACCCAGATTTGAATTTGGACTTCAATAATCCCAAGGAGTTATAAGAGCCCAAGCACAAAAGCTAAAATACTAATAGTTTCAGGGCTGACGACATTTTTCGGCAGTACCTTAATTAAAAATAAGACATGCAGCTGAATTTGGCTTCTTCTAATTTTAAATAAAGTTCAGCAACACTTTATTGAACCGTGCAAAGTTTCAAACTTGCCGATGCTGAATTACGAAAGACACCCAGAAATTGTTCTACTACTAAATTTAGTAGGTACTGACGAAAAACGTCGGCAGCATTTTAGCTAAGAGGACAAGTGGACAAACATATAAACACAATTCACAGGTTTAAGCTTATTTATAACCATTTCTAACCTAAAGATTATTTTATGTAACTGAACGACATGTTATAGATTTAGTTGTTGCTTGGAGTACTCTAAAATTTAAAACGTACCAAAAGGGTAAACAGTACTGTTTTGCAAAGAATGAAAAATATTTTGTGTTCATACCAAGAAGTTAAGTGAAACCTTTGTATAACCTATAGTATTATCATGGAGCGTGATTTTGTATTGCGAACTCTAGCCTGGTGGTGGCGCTGAAATAAGCACTAGATTTTACAAACCAAGAAGTAAAAAAGAAAATATTTTATTATTAAATTTAGCTGGATTACTGTCATTATACGTCAGATGTCGCCACAATCTTTTGTCTTCTTGATAGTACTATAAGTTTTATTTACAAAGGTGAAACTCATTTCAAAATACTCAAGAGTAAAAAGCAACAAAAATAATAAATGGAATAAAAATAAATTTTTAACATAACAATTTTTTAAAATGGACTAAACATTAAAGTCAATAATTTCTTATTGTTAAAAAGAAAAACATGGGACGCATGCATATTATTCTTCTTTCCATTAAAATTTTATTTTATTTCTCAGGTTTCTCTTCTTATTTTATATTTTTGAGTCCATTTTAAAATTGTTTAATACAGAAAGATGATTTGTATTCCATTAATCATTCTTTTCTTTGTTTTTGAATTTTAAAAAAAATGTGTTTGTCAACTTTTTTTAATTTATCAAAATATAAAAAGCTCACAAAAATGTTTGATAAAATTTCAATACAAGGAATACGTAAAAAAAACAATATCTCTCAGTTTCCGATGCTTTTTTGTTTAAGGATACTGAATGATTTTGTCATATTCAGGTTTTCTTAAATATATTGTAAATCAACAACCCAATTTAGGACATTTCGTCCAACATTTATAAGCTGATCTAGGATCCAAACACTTTCACCAAAGCAAGCTGAAGGACTGAGCACAAATAAACAAAAATACGAGTACAAACACAAAATACACATAATACGGACAGGAATTTTTCAATGATAAATTAGATGAATTTGTTTGATCATTATGTAAATTTGACAAGTTAATTTAAATTAACTTTTAATACACAAATTTTAAATTAGCTTTTATATAAATAAATTAAGAAGAGTGTCAACCAATTTTCAAGCAAATATAAATCCAAACCTTCATATTCATAAATTATTTTTTTAGGTTATAAGCGGGCGGGAAACAACATCATTGATAAATTTATAACAACATATTTTTACACACTTCATCAAAATTGGACACTGTTATTTTTTTTTAGAAAAGCTTAGGTGCAGAAATTCCATTACCATAACCATTTTTGGAAAATGCGAATCGATATATTTTGGCAAAATCATAGTTTTAGCGATAAAACTGCTTAAAGAAAGGAAATGCAAATTTAAGCGACATACAATTGCCCCCTCAGAAAATCGAAATAATAATAAAACATCAAATTTATAGAAGTTTTTTCCTGATTTTAAACGGTTTCTAATTAGTATCTTACTCAGACTATATTTTAACAGCGCTATTTATTAGAATTCGCTAAACGGGTCAATAGTAATGAAATGCATAAGGACTTATTAATCCACTATAAAAATTCGTATTTATAAAACATTTTCCTACCCATCATACTTATAATGAGCTTGTGTCAAATATATTACCAAAAAGTGAAAATCTATCACATTTTCCCGCCATAACACAGCACAGCTGTTTGTCAAATTAAAAAAAAATATCTGATCTGCCGGTCTAATTTAATAAACAAAATTGGAATTACCAAAAGCTTTAAAGAATTCGAGCAACTAACTGATGGGATTCGTCGGATATTGTATGTTAATACTGGTAATCAAATTGATATTCGTTTTATCATAATCTGCAAATACTTCTCAGATAACTTATTGAGCACAAAATCTCAATGATCGAAAGTTAAATTGCCACACTAACACGCACCGGAAGGGGAAGAATAAGTGGATAGAGATAACCAAGAAGTATTTATCTATTTAATTCTGATCAATTTTTAATTTTATTTGTTTTTAATATAATATAAAATTTTATTTTCAATTAACATAAATAAAAGAAGGTTTAAGTTTCAATATCAACTAAAAGGTAATCGAATATTTTAATGTCATATGTTAAAGTGATTGACAGCAGTGGTACCACTTTACTTCAATTGAAGTAGATCTACTTCTTTTTTTTTCAAAATATTTAAAAATCTACTTCCTACTTCGCACCTTTAGCAAAAAACTGAAATCTACTTCCTTTTAAAAATCTCTGTTTAAGCCTACTTAAATTTTACAAAAAAAAAACCAAAACTACTTCATTTTCGCTATTTTACAGAGCAAAGAAACTCACCACACTCATTTTTGTAGACGAATCTTATGAAAATATCACTTGCGTGTGTGTTTGTTTTTTGAAACTAAAATATATATAATTACAGTAATTTTAATGTAATTTTAAGCTCCTGTATACAAAATTTGATCGAAATGGATGGAGTCAAAAATGAGAAAGTTTTAAAATAAAAAAAACGTTACAGGTGCCTTTAATAATATTGTTTGGTCTTCCCATAATTTTTTTTTATATATCAATAGAGCCCTTTTCGAAATAAATAAGCTATTTCATAGTGTCTGTATGGAGGAACCGAGAAAAACATTAAAATTTCTCCTCTACGCTCAAGGTTGAGTTACAGACCTACAGATAGACTGAATCACCATTTTTTCGTGTTGTAATGTCAATTGATGAAAATCTCGAGTTCATTTTTTGTTCTTAATTAAAAAAGGCATTTTGAAATCTACTTCTGTTTTTTTTTTTCAATTCTGTCACTTTTTTCTTCAAATCTACTTCGACATTTTTTCTGGAAGTGGTAACGCTGGTTGACAGTAGTTCAATACTTAAATGTTATTGTTTAGCCACTTATTAAAATTCCAAACGCGTTTAGTTTATAATGCGCCTATTCAACGTTGCATAAGTTTTATATATAAAACTTTGCGTTTAGAAGCATTATAAGGGCTGTACACCTTTATGTACTCGCTATAATGGGTTTATAAATATGGCTGTTAATATATCGTATGTGAATATTTCTAAAACAATGACAGTAAATAGAACTTTTTTGACATCTAGAAGTGTCAAAGAATTATATGAAATTAGCACAATACTAAGAACCTAAAACTGGTATTCGACAAAAATTTTAGAGATAGCATGCTAAACTCCATTAAAATTTACAAAATCATGTTTGTAACCTAATGTTTTTGTATGAAACCAGTAGACATTTTTATTTAATTTTGTTCTCTTTTCAAATATCGAAAAAAAAATCCTAAATTTAATGAAAACGATTCAAACCTAACTAGCTTTCGTCTAGTAGATAACACTGGTCTACAAGTTTGAACTTTTTTTTCTCACAGAGCGAAAATTCTACTTTTATTTCTATAGCTAAATTTTTTTTCAAAATTCTGGAAAATAGTGCTTAGAAAAAAATTCTCTTAATTTTTAAAGTTAATACTACGTTTTCTTTAGGGAAAATGGGATGATTTCGAAATGAGATTTCTTTTCAATTTTTTCAAATTTTAAATAAATTTCTTAATTAAATTTATCTTATGTGAAAAAATGAACTTCTTAAAACAAAATATCAAATTACTCCCGGGCAACTCTTCGTAAGAGATAACAACCCACCCAAAATAACTCATCCTGAGGCAACTCATCCAAAAAAACCTATTCCAAGGTTTTCGCGTTCTGGTTTCAGGGTTTTCCAATTGTTGGGAATTGACAACTTTAAAATTTCACGGTAAACGCACCATAAGGACAATATTTTTATCATGGTAAAGTTCACGAACGTAGAACATTTTCAAAAAATTAAAATTTATTTGCAAAGTTCCCAGTTGATGACAGTAACTTTAAGAGCATTCGTCTTCATCTTCAGAGATGATGGAAATTACCGTAACTTTGCAATCAATGAAGATCGTTAAAGTGATATATGTTGCAATGATATTTCTTTAGTCATTTATATGAACTAGATTTGTATAAATGATAAGTGGTTTCAAGAAGACGGTGAAACGTGTTATAGGGACTTTATCTAAACTTTTTTATTGTGCTCGGTTAAATCATTGGTCTATAGGTTCATTGAAACTTTTTAAATATAAAGGATGAGGATCTCAGAACAAATATTGAACGAGAGATGTCGGCCGTTTCCGTCGAAATATGTGGCCTAGTCATTGAAAATTGAGTTTAAGGAATCGACCGTTGCAAGCGTACCCGCCTCTGACATTTGAACGAAGTCGAAATCCATGCATCCATGAAATCCATGTTTTTATTGTACTTCAAACCATAAATAAATTTTCTGAGATTTCGCAAAAGCTTTGCGTTTTATTTTAAAAATGTTGTGATGTACTTATTGGCAAACTTGATATTAGATACTTTGATGGATAGAAATATGAGAAACAAAAATGCTCCCGTTTTATGCAAAATGAAAATGAATTTCAGTTCGAACTTTTATCGAATAGTCTGGTAGGGCTCTTAAGCTGACAGTAATTAAGACTGACAATGACAAAGTATTATGACTCTCACATGTCAATTATTTGATATTATAGATGGCTTCTATCAATTCAGTGATAATTTGGTATTATGAGTATCATTTGATAAATTTGTACCCCATTGTGAATACTGATCTAAATTATATTGTGAATGGGTTCTGTTTTGGCGTTTCTTATTTACATTTGGTTTTATGTTGTGGTTTATGATTCGAATTTAGAATGAATAATGTTAGTAATTTTACTAAACAAAATTCATTCTTTTTAAAAATATATTGTTCACTTATGAGTAGAGTTGTAAGCAACTGAAAATAAATTGAAAGATTGTTAGATTCAATGAAGAAAAATCCAGAAGTAACGACGCCGACGTATATTTTCACCTAAATCCATTGAGTTGAAGCTTCTACTAGTGCCCTACGAGTTGCGAGGTTTTGCTTGCTCGATAACACTTTCTTCATCATCATAATTGTCTCCAAAAAAAATTGTTTTACGAAAGACATTTTGTATTTAAAGTCTTCGTTTTTAATTTAAACTAGCAAATTACTTTTAGAAATTATATCTCAAAATAAGTTTTTCAGCGCCCCAACATTTGAAACATATCAACGAAGAACAAATTGATAGAAATTTTGATTGGTATCAATATTTTTGACAACCTTAATACTAAGTTTATAAAAAGAACTATTCACAATAGATCTTAAATCTAAGATTCATCAATTTGGTTGCTACATACCAAATAACCATAACAGGGCTTAAAGGAATTCGTTCCTTACTCGTTAAACCACTTAGGGCTCTTGACAAATCTTTTGAAATTATTAATGTCTGTCTTTGCCAGATCACTAGAATCGCTAAAGCAGTAGGAGAAGCTGAGAAATCGTTGCTTCCACCTCCTCCTCCAAACAGCTTCTGCAAAAATCATTTACGACAAAACGCATTGCGTGCCTATAAACAATATCCTGTTATGACACCTTCG
This sequence comes from Philhelius festivus, assembly GCA_963931855.1. NCBI lineage: Eukaryota > Metazoa > Arthropoda > Insecta > Diptera > Syrphidae > Philhelius > Philhelius festivus. The sequence goes on along the minus strand of OZ007556.1, from coordinate 139,485,291 downwards.
GAGCTCATTTTGTCTCCAAAAAAGTGGTGATATTGTTCTACATTAGGTTTTTTCTCTCTAAAGCATCTTGCTTCACCAATAGTTTACACATTGCCATCATGTCAGATAGCCAAGCGGTACTCAAGGCACTAAGCTCATATACCATTGGCTGAAAGTTAGTGTGTATGTGCACAAGAAGGCTTAATAAACTTGGCAAACAGAATAGTGTCACACTACACTGGGTACCTGGACACGTGGGTATTAATGGAAACGGAGAGGCAGACTCTAGAAAAATAGGCGCATCAACCTCTTTAACAGTGCCTGAGCCCTATTGCGGAATAGGAGAAAATGTCATCAAAAACATAATTAAACAAGGCTGAGGCAAGCGAAACTACTACTGGCAAATTACAACCACCAACGTTTCGAAAACTGCACTTACTTTAGTAGAAATAACTTAAGAATAATAACAGGTATCCTAACTGGACACTGCAAACTTAAAAGACACCTTAGCTTACTTAGTATGGTAAGCAGTGCCGCAGGTAGATTCTACAACATGCATTAGTAAACCTGACCTGACCACATTCTAGGAAGATGTCCTGTCCTCCACTTATGCACCAAAGGAAAAACCATCTGGGACAATACCAGGTGGAAGAGAGCGACCTATTCTCTCTGAAGGTGCCCCAGATACTAAGATTCTTAAGAGCAATAGATTTGGAGGAAGAACTAGAAGATGAGTGAGGGTACATTAGATCTCCATGTCGCAGTGCAATACCCCCAATACATATTCATTCAATAGTTTACACGTTGCGATGGGTATAAAATATTTCTAGCTCGGGTTGGCTTTTTACCAGTATGAAAATGCCCTTACTACGATTAGTATAATATTATTATCCAACATATTCATAATGGATATGAACTTAGTTTTAGGGCTTAGTTTAGTAGTTTTAGTTTTAGAATTTTCTTTCTAGGAAAGTACTGATGCAAACCCCTCCCTTTTTCTCATACAGTGGCATAGGTCACTATATTTGTGTTCCTCAATTTCCTTAGTATCCTGATCCAGAATAATTTTCCCTCCTCTCCTGTCCTTTCCTTTAACATGGCATGAATTTATTTTGTTTGCTGAGTAAGAGGTGAGCGGAAAGCGGCAAAAACCACCCCCATCCTTCGAGCTAGATATACCCCTGTGGTTCTTAAACTCGCAACATATTGGATGATAAATAAGTTTGATGTGCTATAGGATTGACCTCAAACTAAAGTATCGACTTTTAGGTTCTCCATCGCTTCTTGTCGAAACGTCCATTGTAAACTTTATGGAGGAAGTGAAAAATAACTCGCATCTTTCAAAAAATTGAAAGAGTAATCTGACGTGAATCAAAAGTAAAAATTATGGCAGGAAGTTGATAGGATGCACTCAATACTCTCGGTTTTTCGTCTTAGTCCTTCTTCCTCGCTTTATAAATATAAGCAATGTTATTATGCGACTGTTCTCTGCAAAATCTGTTTATCGACTAGCGGACCATTTGAGAACAGTAAACCGATAGTAGACTCTTAAAGTAACAGATGAAATTACGAAGCCAATACGTTTTTCAGGTCAACAGGACTAGAAAATCAAAGTTTTGCGATAAGTTGTCCTGGGATGAATTGTCCTAATCAGCCCTATCGAGGTATCCGTTCGGAGAAAATTTTGTTCCGATTTGTACGAAATCGGAGAATTTTCTACCGAGGTACCCTGTCCGATTGACATATCGGACAATCTTCCAATAAAATGTGAGGCTCATCAACGCATTTCGATGATGCACATTCAGCAAAGAATTTTTAAATTAATATAAATAAATTAAATTTCTTCGAAAATTCTCCGACAGAATGAATGTGATGTATGCTTCATTTTTTTTCTTCTGAACTGGGTACCTCGAACGAAATCTAAGTTCCGATCGGACCGGACTATGGTTTCGGAACTTCTTCCGAAAGGATACCTCGATAGGGCTGAATATTATTCCTTTTGGAATGAGTTATCTGGAAATGAGTTATACTGGGATGAATGGATGGGCCAGGGATGAATATAGTATTGGAATTAATCCTGCGTAAAGATTTGGGACTATGATAATGGGTTGGATGAAGTCTGAATAAGATATGATGTTAATGAGCTACACAGGAAATGAGCAATTTTTAAAAGAAAACACCATTTCCCTTAATTTGGAAATAAATTATTTCGGCTGTTTTTAAAAACCTTATATACCACATTTTAACAAAAAACTTATAAATCTTAAAGTTGGCAATAAAGTTCAATTTAGCACAAGAACAATAAAAAGGTTTTTATTTAAGCATGTTTTTTTTTCAAGTTCAAGAACGGTCTTTATGTATAGCTAAAACGGAACTGTCTTCTTCATTATTTTTTGTTGGACATAACAACGGAACTATTAATGATAAATATGTTTTCATAAAATGTTTGCATCTTAAGACAAATGAACCTTATAAAATAATAGTAAAAATTCAATTCTTTCACAAAATTCTGTTTGCAGAACTCTGAAGAAAATGCTGACCTCAACCCAGTTGAAATCGATAATTAGTAAAATTGTGTACCGGCTACCGTTTTACGAATTAATATTTGTCAATGATTGCGAATGGTCTTAGTTGGTGAAATTATTATATGCAAATAAGCTGATGATTTTAAAAGTTTAATAGTGAGTGATATTAATGAGTATTACAATGCCAAACACCAAAATTCTCTCGAATTCCGAAGCTCTGAAGATGTTAGAATATATATATAATTATATTTTGTTAAAGTTAGTACAAAGCGAAGGAATCAGATCATCTCAAAATGAGATACGAAGCTTATTTTATAATGTTAAAGTAGAAGAGACAAGCAGATGCAATCGCAAAATATTTTTGAAATTAGTACCTTGATTTACACAATCAAGTTCATCTGACGAATCGCGACAATCAGCATTACGATCACACCACTGTCTGCATTGTATTACTTCACCACTGTTACATCTAAACTCGCCATTGGGGTTATTTTTGCAATCATTTTCAGAACCATTGACCTCATTCGTATTTGTGTTTTCCTGGGGATAAGTTTGAACAGGGTATTCTGGAGATGTATCTGGGCCACTTTCATTTTCGTTGATCTGTTCGTAGTCATCAGCGCCTGAGTAAGGGGTATCCGGCTGAGAATAAACCGGATTTTGTGCCTCTGGCCGAGGTTCGTTAGGGCGAACGTAGGGAGTGTCCGGTTCTGGTGTATCTGTTCCAGGCTCGTTTTCATTCAAATTATTGTCAAATGATTCATTAGGGTGTGAGTAAGGGGTATCCGGATTCGACTGAACGGGATAGTGTGGAGCTGTGTCGGGTCCAGAATATTCGTCATAATTATCCTCCTCGCCAAATGTTTCATTAGGCATGGGGAGTGAGGTATCCGTAGGGGAACTAGGAGTAGTTTCAGATACCTTAACTGTGTACACATAATCATTCAACGCTGGAGGGTTTTCAATATCTGTCAAGGAATATCATCACCATGATAAGGTTTTTAACATAAAAATGGATATGCTGCTAGATATATGCGTATAAAAAACTTACCATTGATTTGATGGTATTCATAATTGTCATCGAATTCAGCACCGATGTCACCGATCTTCGAGTATTGTTTTATTTGGTTTTGGATCACATTGTTAAAGTCCTCACCGCGGTTGCCAGGGATTTCAAAACGCATTGTGACGTGAACCTTAAATGGATCATTTGTACGACTAAGGAAAAAGAAACAAATGTGTTTATGATAATTTCAATAATTTTAGAATTTATTTGATTGTCAGTCGATTAATTAATTATTATTTATCGAAACTTTTTAATCTTGCCTCAAAAAACATTTACATTCATATGTAGTTAATAACATACATTTTTTCCGTTACGAATTTTTTTATATATTTATATATTGATAATAAATATTAGGCCCCAAAATTATCTCACATTTTAATTGACTTAACTCGATGTATCATTTATCATTTATAAGAAACACAAGTAGATTTCGAGTTCGAGCTTGACATATGATATGAAAAAATATAATTAAAATTGTGAATACTCTGTTTTTAAAAGCAATGTTAACGCACTTTTTTATTCACTAAATCTAACAAAATTACAAAAAAATAACAAGTTTACGATTCTGCTTTTACCTAATGCCTTATTTGATTTTGAAGTTAAATCCAGAAACATGTTTACTTATTTTCAGATTAATATCTGTTTATTATGATTATGAGATTAAAAAACCGCTTAGAACATCAGTAGTGGTAAAAATAGTTTTAAAATCAGTCAACGGCCGTGGCTTTGATGAAAGCATCGCTTCCCATCGATCAGCGAAATCAAGCATCATTGCGCGCGGTTAGTACTTGGATGGGGGACCGTTCAAATACCAACCGTGTGCTGTTGACATGTGTTTCTTCTGTTGTTCTTTCTTTGTGTGTCTCTCTCTGTCGTATTGTCTAAAGCCGATGGCCTCAGTTGCCAGTGCTTTTCTGTGTCTCTACTCCGTAGATTTATCTACGGTGTAGTGTAAAATGTAATGTAATGTAGTTTTAAAATCATATTTGCTCTTTATAGTCAATATTTGTTAGTTTCATCGTAATTATGCGGATAAGAACTAAATGTGTTAATGCAAAGGATTTTCGCATACCAACCGCGATGATAGAAAATCATTCAATTACATTTTAAGGAATTTAGTCGCTGATAGTTGATTTATAAAAAAATGTCAAAATATCCTAAGTAAACCACTATTGCAAGCTACTCGTATGAAACTTAATTCTTCGCATGATTAAATTCTTCATCGAAAGAATCTTTTTCAAAGCAATGGTGTCAATCAGTTAATGGGTTTTTCGATTCGGCAATCCAGATCATTCGGAATCCGTTTAAACTACTCTATTTTGGCTATCAGAATGACATTTCCTATTCTGAAAAGAAGATAAAATGGTTCTAAATTTAATGTCGGATTCGAAACCAGAATTACGAGTACTAACACACTTGCATAGAAAGTTGCCAAATTTGCGAATCTTCATTGAAGGTAAACAATATTTAAAGTTAAAATTTTAAATGTTAAATGTCTAAATTATAAATAAGTGACAATAATAAAAAAAAATGGGAATAAAACTAATATATAGTTGAAAGTAATAAGTTGTACAAAAGTTAAGAGAAACACAAACATGTCTGCGAGAGAATTTCTATTATCATTTTTATTATATTCAATCATAAAGCGGTTATGATATGACATCCCGGATAGGAGAGTTCTTCCGATTTGCCAATCGAAAAGAACAAAAATAAAACAGAGATGTTACTATCAGTTAAGTTGACAGTTGCAATAAAATTCTTCATTGAAAATACCAGACATAAATTCTGACCACGAAATGATTGAGAACGAGAGATAGTTATACTTTGGTATTACAAAGTGACCCTATAAAGTTAAGTCTCCGAGAGTTGGGCCCTACAGCTTCTTGCCAAATCGAGCCCAAGCAACAGTCCAGTCAACTTGAACATATGATCCACTTTTTCAAAACGAGGAAAGACAGCAAATCATATTTAAGACAGATCTCGGACATTGATTTTAAGCTGTTCAAAACTCTCAATAGTCGATTTCGATTACGCGGATTCAAGAACTCAAAGAAGGTCACAATGACTTGACTGCCGGTCCCCTCGCCCCCTTCCCCCTATTACAGCCAATATAAATACTTAGAAGGCAAGCATGCACATACGATGCTGATTTGATAAAAAAAAAAAAAAACAGAAGGGAAGGGAACTCCGAATATCGGTTAAGCGATAAGCGGTGGAATCAAGTACAAGAAAAGCTACACGACTGCGTAAGCGACGAAGTTTTTCCTTTGACAAAATTCGAAACTTTGTAAAATACTCACTTATCATTAAGAATTTACACTAAGCCAGATCAATGTAAAGCCTGACAACATGAAGCTCACACATGACGAATGAAAGACTATAGAGCTTCCTAAGAAAAATCAATCCTGACCTTTAGTAATGGAGATGGAAATCAGATAGGGAAGCTATTTTTATCCTCAACTAAGGAAACAATGGCTTAACTTCCATCACCGTTTGTTCGCAGACTTTGCTTCGAGGAGCTTAAAAGACGACCCAAATTTTGGCCGGAAAATAGCTGTGTTAAAAAGAAAAATTGACTTGTATGGGACGACATCAACCCACACAAGGTTCCCCCGGTGACAATGCATTCACACCGTTTAGTGCGGATTTTGGAGCGTAATTGGTCCGAACTGTTTCAAAAACGACATTGGTGAGGCGGTTACCGTCAATTGCGAGCGTTCAGTAGCGCTTGATGATTACCAAGTTCAACTAAATTGAACCATATAAACCTTGACAAAATGTGGACCACTCAGTTCCGTGTCACCATAAGAAGTCGAGGCGGCTATTTGAGCGATGTCAAAACACAATAATGTTTGCCTTTCAAATAAAAAAGAATTTTGTTAATATCCACACCCGTCCTTATTGAAAAATCCTAATTTTATCTAAAAAATATTACTCGTATTTTATTAAAAGTTTAAATTCAATCAACTGACAATTATTGGCTCCTAAAACTATAGAGCGGTTATACTTACGCAACATTAATAAGATTCGATATAATATCACTATCATTCTCATCGTCACCAGTCATAGAATTGAATAAATTTCTAAATCCAATTTCTAGATACCGATGAAGTAACATGAACTCGTTGCTGTCTTTCTCACGTAAGTTGTCAGACCATAATTCATTTGCAATGAACGTTACTTGATCTAAAAAAGAAAAATTAAATTAAATAAATTTAAAACACAATAATGTTTCCCGACCTGGGAAAACTTCTAGGATTTACTGGTAAATGTAAGGTTTGTATATATATGTTATTAATTACGATTAGAAGAAAGGTTCATTTTTCATTAAAAAAAATGCACTGGGGAACATTAAGAAAAACAAGTTTTTGTATCGGGCGAAGCATTTACCAGTAAATCCCAAGTCGGGCGTTAACAATGAGAAAGATATAAAGATGGTTGATACTTACAGTAAGAAATATCGCTGCCTGATTCGGAATCATTACCCCCATCTTCGTCATCACCATCATCATATATTGTTTCTCCGGAAGCCTCTGTGTTGTCGTCGTCCTGAAGTTTTGATCTACCATGTCTCTTGTTGTCTCTTTTTTGGTGCTTATGTGAGGATGACCGTCTTTTTGCGGCCCTTTTCATCCTCATACCATGGTTTGATCCACTCATATATCCAAGCTCTTCATTCCGATCATCGATGTCAATGTCACTTTCGCGAACTGAAGGAACCAGGAATTCGTCCTCGCGAAATGCATTCACAATTTCTCGTGTGCTTCTTCGTTGTTCTATTAATTGTGCTTCACCGTTGTTGTCATCGAAAATCAGATCTGAGTTCGAATTCAGTTGCTAAAATAAATATTTAAAAAAATATTAAGTTTTTTCGCAAATTTTCGAACAGGGAATATTTAAAAAAAATGTATGTACATAAATGTTCTACGATTGAAAAAATCAAGTTCATGTTTAAATTGTATTCTTAAAATCTTGGGTGACATTCTGTATGGCAAAAGCGAACGAACGTTTTCGTACGTGCGAACGGTTTGCTTCGTATTTGCTTTCGTTTTTGAAAAACGAACGATCGCTTTCGTTTCTTTTTTTACAGAATCTGGCCCCCTTAGCTTTTAACATCAAGAAAATTCTGAGTGTGTTGAAGCAAATGTAATATGTTGAAAAAGTTTACTATTAGAACCATAAACACTAAGGTTTTATTTTGTCTTTTAATATTGATTCTATTTCAACTTAGGGCCGTGAGGATATTCTTAAATATTGTGTCAAATACATAATTCTTCTGTGTCTGTTTTGAATTTGATTCTTAAAATGTGTGTCCCATTGAAAAAAGTAAACCAATTGAGTAATCCTATAATTTTAAGAATATAGACAAGGGCACCTATAATTTATTATGGTAAGTTAAAAGCTTTTATAAAAGCTCATTCATATTCGAACTAACACATCAAGCTATAAAATACATAATAGGCGAAAGGTTTGTGTCTAAGTTGAGATATTTTTTAATTTAACCAAATCAAATTCCTTGGCGCAAAATTTTAAACATTTAAAACCTACTCTAAATCAATTTTATAATGGGAATCGACTATAAATATTGAGTATAAAACGAGAACCGACTTTTTGTTAATTTTAAAGGACATAAACTATACTTTAACGTTAAAGAGCTCGTCTTACTTTAACAGCAGCAAATAGCTAGTTTATCTTTTAAAAGTATACTTTATCCATATTGACAATGGTCATTTCATACCAAAGCAAATGGAAGAAAAAATGTTTACTGATGTTTTATTCAATTTTTTAAAGATGTGTTTTGTAAATAGACTGAATAATTGAATATTATAAATTCGAAATAATCGTACGAAAGTGCTCTACGATGAACAAATCTGTAAATACAAATGTATGTAGGTAGGTACATACATATCTTATGTATGTATGCACGCGCGCCGCCGCCGCCGCCGGCCGAGTATAGCTAAATGAATATGCACCTTGCAACAACAAATTGAGTTTTTATGCTGTGAATTTGAGATTTATACTTTATTTCCATCTAAAATAATGTAAATAACTTATAAACAATCAAAATCTGTACCGAGGTAGTATTTAAAATATACTTTTTTCGGCGAAAAATTATTTGGTTTAAAGTTGTCTGTTCTTTTTACTTTTTTTTGTGTTTTTGTAGTTGTGTGAGTTATGTATCTGTCAAATTAAGGGTTGTTCAACGCAAATTCGCTTAGGTTCTGTTGTAAAACCCACATCAGTTAGAAGAGTTGTCTAAAGTGTTTAAAATTATGCAAAAGTTAGACCAAGTCTCCAAGCTAAACGACTGCGTTAAGTAGAGCCGGTTTAATTCCTTAAACGAGAACTGTTTAAAATTTTGCGCCCTTAAGTTTGGGGGTAAGAGAATGCTGTAGAATATACAATTTAGTTAAAATGTCAAAAGTACGTAAGAATATTTTTTTATATTTAAATTTGCCATTTGAAATGCTAAAATATTAATACTCCCAAAAAGAACAAAGCTATAAATACCTTCATAATTTAAGCAAAAAAAAATAAATTTCCATTGAATCTTTTAAGAAGAATTCAAAAACGGAAACGGAAGTTGTACCATCCAGACATTCCAAAAGGTAAATGACAAAGTGACATCAATAAGCGGTATACGACTTTTGAACTCATAAATTTATCTAACACAATAACTTTCTCTCTGCCTTGAACTTTGCCATAAAATATAATTAAGTTCGAGTCGTTCTCAGAATGTCTATGAGTTAGCAAGTAAGCACTCGTACATTGTTCGTATAGAAAATAATTTAGGGAATCCTTCCAACCTCCACTTTCAAGGTCAGTAGGGTTAACTAAATAGATATTTTTATATCAAAATATTTCGTTGGAAATAGGGATGTGAAACAGAGGAAAACTGAAAATTCTTCATCTATGGTACTAATACAAATTTAAGCAAAACTCGAAGATGACAATGGAGACGACAAAAGCTGAAATGCTGTATATCCGTTTTTATGCATTCTAAGTGCATTCACTGGTTTTCTGCAAAGCAAGTGTAGTTTGGTCTTTTTTTTACAAAATTTGTTGGTTATTAAAAACAATCTTATTTTTCATAAGATAGTACAAAAAAACAATTGAGGAATGACTATCAGCAAAAACTACCTTCCGATAATTTTTTTTATTACAAAATTTTTACTTTCTACTCGAAAATGGTGAAATAGAAGATTTTAGAAAGAATTACACATATTGCATATATGTATGTACCATATTTTATATCGTAGTTGCAAGCAAAACTGAAAACCGCCACCAATTTTGTCTGTATTGTTGATAACAAATAAATGTGTATTAAAAATAAAATGCACGACTGGGTCGCACGAACTTGCTCCTATGTAATCGACTGGGAATTTTAAAAACGAATGTTATTAGAGAAAACTGTTCATAAGGATAAAATTAATTTTTGAATTCTTTTTTAGTCTTTAACAAAAATTATAAGTCCTTGTAGTGGTTTCTTTAAAAGAAGCTTTTATATACAAACTTTTTAAAAGCTTTTTAAGAAAAAATTTTGGTACGCTAGTTTAAAGTTTTTATTATTGTTCGAATAAAAATTAAATTTACGAAAAGAAATATTGACCTGTTTCGGAGATATCGAATTTTCAAAAAAAAAAAGAAAAAAAAATAGATTTTTTTTTCAAAAATTCAAAAAATATTTATTTTAAAGTTTTGAAATGCAATATGTTTTAGACTTTTTAGAAGCTTCTCTATAAAAATTTTCATTAAGATCCGTTATGTGGATAATGAGAAATTCAAAATTCGAAAAAATGGTTCTATGGTAGGTACAAGCTGTAATATCTTAATTTCAAAATTTTTTTTTATTAAATTAAAGATCGTAAAAATTAATTGAAAGAAAAAAAATTTTATCAAAATTCTAGGTGCCGTTTTCGAGAAAAATACGATTTTTGAAAACCATTTTTTTTTAATTTTTTAGCATTTGTATGGTAGGTACCTTTATTTTTAGGTAAAATAAATTTTTTTTTTCGCATTTTGTAGATTATATTGAGAAACTTTTATTTATCAAGTTTAAAAAAAATCTAGCATGGGGTTTTCGAAATATTGAGTTTTGAAAAAAAATTTTTGAAGTTTTTTTTAAAAATCCAAAAAAAAATTTTTTGAAAATCTGAGTACACAATTCTATTTATGTTTTTGGGGAGCTTTAGCAAAAAAAAAATTATCAAAATCGGTTGAACCGTTTTTGAGAAAATCAAAAACAAAAAAAATGGTTCCATGGGGGGTACCCTCAATAACCATTTTTCGGAAATTTTTTTTTAACCAATACCTAGATTTAATTAAATGAAATTTTTCTGTATCTTTATTTTTAAAATCTATTGAACAGTTTTTGAGAAAAAAAAATGTTTATAAAATTTCGAAAAAAATTCGTATGGGGGGTACCGTTATTTTTGGTCTTAAAAAAAAAAAGAAAAAAACGTGTGGGGGGAAAAAATTAAAAATGATATCTACCAAGTTTAAAGAAAATCGGCCGAGCCGTTTAGCCTGTAGTCGAACAGACAGACAGACAGACAGACAGACAGACAGACAGACAGACAGACAGACAGACAGACAGACAGACAGACAGACAGACAGACAGAATTGCGAGACCCACTTTTTTTGTCTTCGCTATCATCGTAATGTCAACTTTGATCAAAATCTCGAGTTCGATTTTTTTTACGAATGCATAACTTGCCTTATAGTACCTATAAGTCGCAAGTAAAAAGGATGTAGAAAAGTCTGCAAAAACAGTCTGATATTTTGTCCAGAAATATGCAAGCTAGTTAAAATTTGCGATAGCAGTTTTAAAGAAATTTCTACTATTATTTTTATTTATATGCATATATTTGCTGTCAATAATATAAAATAGAATTTATGGCAGTTGGTCAGTTTTGCTTATAAGCTCACGATATGTTGTATATCAACATTTTCAAACAAATATTTTAGGATTGTGAAAAAAAAAATAAATAAATCTTAAAACCAAAAATATTGGTATGTAACTTCCTTGCTACTTTAAAAATCCATGATAAAAATCATAATTTGTTTTAAAAACGACTTTCAGAATTTTAAGAAAATTATTGCTGTGTGCTAAAAAGAAGTAATAATTAACAGAAAACAAATTAAAAAAAACTTTTACTAACTCTTTTTTATATTCTTAATAGGTTTAAATCAATTTTTGTATACAAAATAGTCTAAAAATTTTAAATATTGCAAAATTTTCAAAACAATGGCGGCTATCGTGAACAAAATTTCCCTCGGAATTTTCCCCATCTTCGAAAATTGGATTGGTCAATACTTCTGCACTGTTCATTGTAACCTGGCGACTGGCCTTTTTAAATGAGAGCCAAAGTCACTATGAAACTTAATTCCCAATATCAAAAATTCCAAGGGAAACTTTCGACATTATTCGAGATGACAATTTTGAAAGTTGGGAACAATTCCCAGGGAAATTTTATTCACGATAGGCCCCATTGGGGCGGTTTGACGATTTTTTATATATGAAGGTTTTTATAATACAAACTCTGTATACTACGGAAATAAATCAGCCAAGTAGAATACTTAGCAGTATTTCAACTATTGATTCAAAATAGCCTTTTTTCGCTTAAGTCCACAAAATTTGGCGTTTCATCCCGGATTTCACATGGACTCATCAGTTGACTAGCGAGGTCCTTGTCAATACGCAATTTTTGATCAATTGAGTTGATCTCACATCGATTTACTAGGCATGTGGCCTAGTTTTCTTATATTTAATTGGATCTGCAAATTAGTAAATAGTACTAATACTACTAAACATAGGCAAATGGTATTTGTTTAAAAAGATCGTTCATGGATTTTTTTAAACAAATTTAACAGGAAAATTGAAAATGTTTTCTTTGATATTTGTTTCTCTCGGATTTTCGGATAGTCCACGAAAAAAGTAAAAAAGTGTGGGAGAATTGGGCTACTGTCACGACATTCGCATTTAACATTTCTAAAAAGCGTAAATTATGAAATAGACCTATCTTTAACTCAAACATTGGGTTTGTGTGACACATTACTGAAGAGATTTCTAAGTAAAATTCAAAAAGTGGTATAATGTGTATTTGGATTTTGAAAAAAAACTTAGTTCAAGATGATCAAAATGCACATTAAGATGATAGATAACAAGACTAAATTTGCTCCCGTAATTTTGTCTGCCTGTCTTCAACCTACAGCCTTAACAATTGAAGACATTTTTTCCAAACTTTTTTATGGTACCTACTTAACAGTCTTCGGTGATTACGTAGAAGAAAACTGAAGTTTTTTTTACTTGCGATATAGGTACTATAGGGCAAGTTCTGCATTTGGAAAAAAAATCGAACTCGAGATTTTGATCAAAGTTGACATTACGATGATAGCGAAGACGAAAAAAGTGGGTCCGACAATTCCGTCTGTATGTCTGTACCTCGAACTACAGCCTAAACTACCGGAGGTATTTTCTTCAAACTCGGTAGTTAAGGGTCTTCGGTGATTCCCTAGAGGAAAAATTGAGATTTTTTTTTAGCTCCAAAACTAACGGTACCCCCCATACAGCCTTAATGCAAAATCTTATTTATCTCGAAAACGGCTCTAACGATTTTGATAAAAAAAAATTAAATGTGATATTATAGACATGGACTATATTTTAGTCTCTAGCCGACGCCATCCAGTTGCGCACCCCAAAGCTTCGGGCGTCCTGGTCTACGCCATCTCTCCAGCGCAAGCATGGTCTACCACGCTGTCGTCTACCATAGAATGTACCACAAAGAACTTTCCGAGCAGGTTCCTCTTCGCTCATGCGAGCTAGGTGCCCTGCCCACCGGAGTCTACCGAGCTTAATTTTTATCACGATATCTGCTTCTAGGTAGATTGCGTACAATTCATGATTGTACCGTCTCCGGAATCGTCCTTCCTCACATATGGGGCCAACAATTCTCCTTAAGACTTTTCTCTCGAACGCAGCTAAGAGGTCGGAGTGCCTTTTGCTAAGCACCCAAGTCTCGGATCCATATGTGAGTACTGGCAGGACCATGGTCCTGTACAGCAGCAGTTTTGAAGTTATGGTGAGATTTCTGGATTTGAAAAGCTTTGACAGACTATAGTAGGCTCTGTTGGATTTGAGAAGCCGCCCGCGTATTTCTTCTTCTATATTGTTATCGGCTGCTACTATTGACCCAAGGTATTTAAAGGATTGCACCACTTCAAATTCGTGCTCCGCAACCTTGATTGTTTGACCAACTGTTCCTCTCGCATTCGACGCCACCATGTACTTTGTTTTACCTTCACTAATGTGCAGCCCCAGATTTTGTGCCGTCTGCTCGATCTGGATGAAGGAATCGTGTACAGCTTGTTCGGTTCTTCCGATGATGTCAATGTCGTCTGCGTAAGCTAGTAACTGGCTGGACCTGTTGACGATGGTCCCTCTTGTTGCCGTGCCAGAGTCACGGATTGCTTTCTCCAACGCCAGGTTGAAGAGGAGGCAGGCCAAACCGTCCCCTTGTCGGAGTCCATTAAAGATTTTGATTGGTCTGGATAGCAATCCGGCTATTTTTACTTGGCTTGTTACGTTGGTCATGGTCAACCTACATAGTCGTGTCAATTTATTTGGGATGCCGAATTCTCTCATGGCTTTGTAAAGTTCTACCCTGGCTATGCTATCAGAAGTTAATGGTCACTCAAAGTTAAATGATTGTATGATTTTTATTATTTTTTTTATTTTCTTATATTGATTGGGAAAATTGCTTTAAAAAAACAAACGGTTTTCTAAAAAAATTACCTTTTATCATACAAAATACACGACCTAATTTTGTTTGCAGAATGTAAAACGAGTTATTTACAGTTTCATTGATTGAATTTCCCTGGATCTTTAATTAAATAATGAAATGAGTATAACTTCGAATCGCCGCCGCCGTATCAAGTTCGTAATTCCTATTAGAAGAAACACTATGAAAGTTTTCTTATATTAATTTGCAATTTATTTAATTAAGACAAAACCGATGGTATATACAGCCTGTTAAAAAAGGAATGAAGTACATAGTTTAAATTACCAAAAATAATAGAATGTGGTAGGAAATAAAATTCACGAATTTAAGTCTTAACCCTTAGACGACTCATTCAAAATCAATTAAATGCATTTCCACATGAACGAAGTTAAGTCCAATTCTTGGAGCACTAACCCTAAGGAATGGATAAAAATATACTAGGTACGTATACGTGTTCCCAATAGATCGATTTTTAATCCTTATCTGAAAAAAAATCTGGTATTTTCGTTCAAGTTAATACTTGAAAGCAACACATATCAATTTAGACATCGTTATGTCAGGTTTGATTAAAATCTTCCTTTGTCCTATTAGGGTCCCTCATTATACTGGAAACACTACATTTTTATCGTTTTACTTAAATAGAAACCCACTTTTGCGTTTTCTTTAAAACTTTCAATACCGAAAACTTCCAATATAATTGTCTTTTTTTTTTTTGTTTTCTTGCAGGATATACGAGTACTAATTGAATTCTTGGAAATTTTTAATGGATACATATACCTTCCTCATCAATGCGTTAAAATTATCGATTTTTACTTGCAACTTTTAGGTAATACATATAAGGCAAGTTATGCATTCGTAAAAAATCGAACTAGAGATTTTGATCAAAGTTGACATTACGATGAAAGTGAAGACGAAAAAAGTGGGTCTCGCAGTCAGAGACGTATTTAAGGATTTAGCGCCCCGGGCTGATAAATTTTTCCGCCCTTTCGAACAATGAAAATAAAGTAATAAAAAAAAATAATAAAAAACACAAAATGCATAATATTTGATGTTTTCAATTTTTTTTTGTGTGTATATTCATTACAAAATTCACTAACAATAGATTCGTTAGCTAAATTTTTTGTCAGTTCACCTTCTATATTTAATAAAGCTAAACTGTTAAGGCGCTAATGCGAGACCATAAATACGTTTTTATTCGTTTCAATACGGAAAACGATCGTTCTGTACTACAATTCGTCACTGCAGTAGAGCTGCGTCAATCAGGATCGATTCGATTTTTTCGATCCGATCATCGAAAAGCATTGTTGATCGAAATCACAAATTTTCATTTTAATCGATCCCAATCTCAATCATTTAGATGATTCCTCGTTTTTCGATTTTCTATTTCAATCTCAATCATTTCAATGAGTCTCATTCTTTAATATCAGTTAACTCGATTAACCATGATTTACTCGATTCGATTTGGTGTTTTTTGAGGTATCAAGGGTGGAATCGCGTAAGGTGATAGTTGATTGTCATTTTGAATATATCTGTCTTTATCATATTAATAAAAAAATATAGAGAGAGCGATTTTCAAAACGACAATCAATTGATTTAGTGATCACTTTACTCTTACGCGATACGGGCCCAGGATCTGGTATGTTTAGACACTGTGGGAATTGAACTAGTAATGAGACTTATCGAATAAAAACTTTCGACTTACATATGCGATAGTATCTTAATTTATTCGATAGTACCAATTCATTCAGTAACTATTAGTCCTAAAATTGATCTTTTAATGAGCAACAAATGAAATCTCTTTGTCTTGAATTTTTTGACGCTTTTTAATCAATGGACATAGTAGCCATCATTCGATGTCATTTGGTAATTTATGGCTTACAAGAAAGAGTATTTTGTGAAAGCCTCAACTCAATCTTATCATCGAAATCGAAATAAAAATCGAATCGGAACAGTATTGAACCATTTGAGTGAAATGAAAATGATCGAATTCGATGCGATCATTTGAAATGAACGATTTACACAGCTCTACATTGCAGTGCACAAGTATATTCTTAAAGCGACCTCAGCATATAAAAATGCATCCTTCAATTATTTTTCTCTTATATGAAGGTTAAGCTGACTTAAAATCATATTTTCAGAGTTGTTTTGCTCCAGAAAATTTCAAAGTAAGACACACTCTTCTTGAAAATTTTCCCCAAGATCAACAAGGTGAAATTTTTGAAGAATGGTTGCATTTTTTCCAATTGCTTCTTCACTCATGTGATCAAGCTTAGATACAAAAATAAAACCATTTGTTTTTGCTTCATAGGATGAATTTCTTCTCTTCAGCGCACTCAATTAATGGTCGCAAATAGGAATTACAGTATTTATTTTGAAATTTTCACAACCACAAAAAAGAACCTCCCTTCTCGTTTTTTCCTCTTGACGATATTTTTTTGGTCCATTTTGTAATTTTCAGAGGTTTTGCTTTTTCCCATCTCTTTAAAACATCAAAGCATTCTCGTTTTTCTCTCACAAATGATATGAGTGCCTCGTAGAGCCTGGACACAGTTTCAACGTCTGTATCAACACATTGAATTTTTACTTGCGACTTATACATAGGTACTATAAGGCAAGTTATGCATTCGGAAAAAAAAATCGAGCTCGAGATTTTGATCAAAGTTGACATAACGATGATAGTGAAGGCCAAAAAAGTGGGTTTCGCAATTCTGTCTGTCTGTCTGTCCGTTCGATTGCAGCTTAACGGCTCGGCCGATTTTCTTCAAACTTGGTAGATATGGGTTTTAATTTTTTCCCCCCGGATTTGATTTTTTTTATACCAAAAATAACGGTACCTGCCATACGATTTTTTTTCGAAATTTTATAAATATTTTTTTTCTCAAAAACTGTCCCACAGATTTAAAAAAAAAAAAATTATAAAATTTCTTTTAGTTAAACCTAGGTAATGGTTCAAAAAAATTTTCCAAAAAATGGTTATTGGGGGTACCCCCCTGCAACCATTTTTTTGTTTTTGATTTTCTCTAAAACGGTACCACCGATTTTGATCATTTTTTTTATGTTAAGGCTCCTCAGCAGTTTCAATATTATTGTGTATTCAAATTTTCAAACAAAATTTTTTGGGATTTTAAAAAAAAAATTTCAGAAATTTTTTTTGAAAACTCAATATTTCGAAAACCCCATGCTCGATTTTTTCAAAACTTGATAAATAAAAGTTTTTTAGTATAAATTATAAGATTTAAGAAAAAAAAAATTGTTTTACCTTAAAATAACGGTACCCTCCATACAAATGTTAAAAAATGGTTTTCGAAAATCGTATTTTTCTCGAAAACGGTTCCGAGAATTTTAATTAATTTTTTTTACTTTCAATTATTTTTTAAGATCTTTAATTTAATAACAAAAATTTTGAAAACAAGATATTACTGACTGTACCTACCATAGAGCGATTTTTTAAAATTTTGAATTTCTCATTATCGAAATAACGGATTTTAATGAAATTTTTTAGAGAGAAGCTTCTAAAAAGTTTCAAAACTTTAAGAAAAATATTTTTTTTGAATTTTGAAAAAAAAAAATCGTATTTTTTTTTGAAAATTCAATATCTCGAAAACGGCTCAATATTTTTTTTGTAAATTTAATTTTTATTCAAACAATAGTAAAAACTTTAAATTGGCGTACCAAAATTTTTTCTTAAAAATGTTTTAAAAATTTTGTACACAAAAGCTTATTTTTTAAGAAACCACTACAAAGACTTATAATTTTTATTCTTGCATGAACCTATATTTGCTTGAATCACATGGTATTCTATTTTTACCTCCAACTACTGAAAAAGTTGTTTTAGTCGTTTAAAAATTTAATTCGTATGCTTATGAACAGTTTTTCTCTAATAACATTCATTTTTGAAATTCTTAGTCTATTACATAGGAGCAAGTTCGTGCGGCCCAGTCGTGCATTTTATTTTTGATACAATATAGAATTATTTGAGTATAGAACCCCAAAATTAAGACAATATTTCTGTCTCAAGGGACTTCAATTGGGACAAGTGAGAACGATACTAAAAATATAAAAAAGGTATTCGACGATTTTAACTTTAGTAATATGTTAGATAGCATGATGCTAAATTTGATTAAAATTAGCAAAATCGTCTTTTAACCTAGTATTATACTAAAATAGTTTTAACATCGTACTAATTCGACTAAAATTTTTTTTTTAATAAAAAGGGACTTTTTGTAGATGGCTTAGAAACAAAAAATTAAGATCCGTTCTTGCGCATTTTTGTAGAGCTACGAGTACATAGCAACAAGTGTTTTTTTTTTATTTGATAATGTTTTCGTTTCATTGAAAAGAATAGGTACATGTCTGTAAATATTTTAACTATGAATTTTCATTATAAAAAATCGTTTATAAAAAGTAGGAATAGTAAATGGTGAAAAAATTGAGTGACATGTTACAGTGAACTCTCTTACAGCCGGACACTCACGACACTGAACAAATTGTCATGCTTGAAAAACTCAAAAAATCGCATGTTTTTAATCTTTGTATTTTTTGTCTATCCTTCAAAAATATTATAAATTGGATAATTGTTATGGGCGGCACCCGGCCTTCTGCTTGAACGTTTTGAAAGTTCAATCGCTTAAAAAAAATATTATAAATTGGCCAAGTGCAAGCCGCTCCTAGCAGCCTTGCCGCCTCGGGCTGTAGCCCTTTTAGCCCTAGGGTAAATACGCCCCTGCTCGCAGTTCAGTCAACTGGTTCGGCCGGTTTATATTAAACTTGGTAGATATAATTTTTAAATTTTTCCCCCACACGTGTTTTTCCTTTATTTTAAGACCAAAAATAACGGTGTCTGTAATACGATGTTTTTTTTAATTTTATAAATATTTTTTTTTTCTCAAAAACCGTTACACAGATTTTAAAAAAAATCAAAAAATTTCATTTAAGTTAAATGCTTGAAGAAAGACTTCCGAAAAATGATTTATTAATGGTACCCTCTTATATCTTGGTACCATTTTTTTGTTTTTTTTTTCCTTAAAAGTTTGAATATTATTGGGCATTCAAATTTTCTTTTACTTTTTTGGATTTGTAATTTTTTTTTTCAAAACTCAATATTTCGAAAATCCCATGCTCGATTTTTTTAAACTTGACAAATAAGAGTTTTTAATACAATCTTCCAGATATGAGAACAAAAAAATTATTTTCCATAAAAATAACGGCACACCATACACATGTTCAAAAATGGTTTTTTCAAAATCGTACTTTTCTCGAAAACGGCGCCTAGAATTTTGATAAAAATTTTCCTTTCGATTAATTCTTACAATCTATAATTTAATAAAAATTTGTTTTGATTAAGAAATTACTGACTACCTACCATAGAACCAATTTTTTTTCGAATTTTGAATTTTATCTGCAAAACGGATTTTAATGAAATTTTGTATAGAGAAGCTTGTAAGAAGTTTAAAAAATATTTTATTTCGAAACTTATAAAAAAAAATATTTTTTTGAATTTTTGAAATTTTTGGAAATTTAATTTTTATTGGTAGGTACAGTAATAAAAATTTAAAAGTGGCTTTCCAAATTTGTTTTTTGTATATGTATTAAAGCTTAAATATATAAATTTGGTGGAGATGTTTTGTTCATTTAAAAAATGTAGCATTATTTTTTAAGTTATAAATTCTATACATAAGAAGCAAGTTCGTGCGATCCAGTCGTGCATTTCATTTTTGGAACCATTAGTTACCTAAATCTTATATTATATGAAATATATGAAATTTTGTTTAGCGGATAGTTTTTCCACTTAAAAATATCAAGCTCTACTTTAATATTTGTAGCTCACAGAGTAATTATATTAGCTGTGTTTTATTTTCCCTCAGATCTGATCCAGATTGGATCTTCATTCAAAATTACATGTAAAACAAAAACAAAACAAGGCCCAGTTTTGTTTGTATTTGTTGTTTTACATGTTATTTTGAAAAAAAAATCCAATCCGGATCAGATCTGGGGGAAAATAAAACATAGCTATTGTTTTAATATTTTGAGAAATTATTATAGAAATTCTGTATTCAAAATTTGAAAATTAAATTTTTATTTTACTTCTTAAGGCAACATTGTCGTTTTGTCGAACTGATATACTTGTTAAATCATCCACATTTAATTGGGCCAAATCAAATCTATTGTTCTATATTTTTTATTTTTTTTATTCCCTTATTATCCATAATATGTTAAATAAGGTTATAATCAACTAAAAAAATCCTATTTTGAGGAAAATTAAATTGAAACATGCGTCATAAGCAAAAAAGCATAATTTAAAGGTTTCTGTAGGAAACAAAGCTATCATGGAAGAATTCCCATCTGGGTATGTTTTATGAATTTCCTTGAGTTATCGCTTCAATCACATGCAGTGCTCACTCGAAGTAGCTAGTTGCATTACTCTCCTCAATCAGTTCACCCGTGATACCCATTTTGCTTATTAAATTGAGAAAAAAAAATATATTATCTACTCCAACCATTTTGTTTTGTTCTTAGTTTTACCTTTGAACCGAGGATATTTGGTTCTTCAGAACTAACCGAAGGACCATGTCCTGTGAAATCAGTCAAATTGATCAAAGCCAAATTTACCACAAAAGCTACGTTTTCGTAAGCTTTGCAGCATTCTGTTCACTAAGAAAAACAATAATTATACCATTTACTCCTTACAAAAAATATAGCATAATCCTAACTTGAACTCTTCCTTAACATACTTACATTACAGTATAATAAACGTTGTGCTCTTACTGCCAAAATAAAACTTCAGCAAATATTGCAGCTAAACTCAACTTTAAAAAAAAAATATATATTTAGATAGATAGGTATACATGTACATATGTATTGTGTATAGCGCAGACCATTGAACTGTAGCATTATGAATTTAAATTCTACAGAAGAAAAAAACAGAACAAAATCTTCCTACAAGTACCAACTCATTCATCACATTTCAAGATACACGAGCAAAAAAACACTATAAGTGTTCTCTCATAATGCACACAAGCTAAATCATCATGTTGTTTAACGTTGATATTATGCATCCGTTTACTAACAGGAACAGGTACATTGAGTAGTATTAAGAGCATGTCATTGTCCTGACTTTTTGTTATATTTTAAGGAGCGAGCTTATAAACCTCAAAGCGGTAAGTTGAATCCAACTGCTACATTCATATTTGGCATTATTTTTATAAGACATCAAAAAATTATCCACAGATTTTAAACATTAAATAAATAGTACATCCCTACTCTAGTTAAATTGTTGGATTGAATCAATCGAATTAGTATAGCCTATAGCATTCATTGGATTCTTTTCTCGCCGATTTGCTTATTTGTTTAAACTAAGTTCCAGAAATGCCACATTTAGAAAGTTCAAAGTAATAGTTAATCTTCCACTAAAAACTACTTTATGAGTTAAGTCCGGTTTAATATATTTTCAGAATTAACTAACTGGGATTTAAATATAGGATACATAATTCAACACTTGCGGTTATAGACTTTAGCAATTATCAGAAATTATCAATTGCATTGGGCCCAATTTTTTCATTTTTAAAAATCTGAATAGGACTAGGAGACATGTGAGACATCAGTCACCCGTATTCTGAAACTCGTATTTATGACTCGTATTCGACTATAGTCGTATGTTGGTATTCCAGAAGTCGTACATTCGACTTCACTTGTACTAATATCGGGAAACGCAAAACATCGCATACGACCATTCGTATTTTATCGTTATTCCGAATCTCGTATTCGATTTACTTGAAGTCGTCTTTGTGTACTTTATTACTCGTATTAAATTTTCTAAACGAGACTGGTTTTTTTTTCTATAAAAATGAAAAAAAAAAGTTAATGTTACATTGGTATCTCTTGGCACAGTGTTTAGGCGTTAAACTGTCATGCGGAAGGTCTGGAGATCGATTCTGAGCCGCAGCAAAAAGTTTTTCAGGAGTGTACTGCATCTTGCAAGGAATTGACAAATCCTCTAAGAGTATATCTCTTGTCTTGGAAAGTGCTGCACATTAGCCGTTCGGAATCGGCAGAAGATTGTAGGACCCTTCCGTTCCTAGTAGCACTCACACAGGAATGGTTGAGAATTGTAAGTCACTATAGGTCCTGGTTCACTTCGAGCTGTTGCACGACCAAATTTTTTAAAGTACATTTTTATTGGTTTATTTATTTGGACTCAACGTTATTAACGCGTTCATATTTAGTAAAATAACAGATCGTTCTAAATTTGAAGCATTGGTTTGTGCATTGGAAGAAAATTTGGAGGTAGCAAGGGGCCATAGGAAGAGGGGAAAACTCAAAGCAAATATTTAACAGTTTTGGGCGGACCTTTCCATAAAACTAAATAGCCTTGGGCAACCCATCCGAAATAGTCCAGCTTGTCTTAAAGTAAGAAATTTTTAACAAATTGTAATACATGCTTCTTTAGGTCTGCAATGATCAAAAGTATTTTGTTGAAACAGAAACTGCATCACAATAAGCAGCAATTAAAATGCACAGGGTTAGTGAAATTACAACCATACGCTAGAGTAAATTTGAGAAGTGCATTGCTAACATTTTAAATTTAAATTGTTAATCCCCAAGGATCAAACACTGGAGTTTTTCAGCCTCCTCCTGTAGTCAACACGATAGATGCTGAAGATGAAACTGACAGTTCAAGAATATAACGAGGATTCACAAGCCAGTAACACCACTAGTACAAACAAAAAACAAAAAGAAAAAACAAATAAAAGAGAAGAAGAGCTACTTCAAATCAATGGAGCTCATCAGAATTTTATTATAAATAAAATAATTTAATTGAAAAAAACAACAAATGACTTTTTCAATTCAAATTTATTGATTTTGACAATTACCTACGGGCGACAATATACGTTGTTTTTTTAAGCTTCTCGTACGCAACGTATACGACTTGAAGAATAACGATTTTGATACGAAACGAGTTCGAGTTCGACTACGAGTACGAGACAAAATACGACTTGTGGAATATGGGTGAGTATGTTTTGGAAAGACGGTGTATTAAAATTTATTTAACAAAATAAATATTTCTTAGACTTGTGTTTCTGAAAATATAGAACTGATTTTAAACCAACATCCCAGCGGGCTATAACAGACTCCTTACTTTAAGCAAATGCGTCTTCATCCAGGTCTTTGGTATTTTTAAGTATTTAAGTTGATTTAAAATCCTTTGCGAAATTGCACCGAAAAAGAAATTTTTGAAGAAGAATCTAACGTACTCTGTAAACCTCCGTCACAAATATTTTTTGATGAACAAAACGTACACTTTTCTATGAAATATCTGCTTTTTTCCTGTGAGATTATTTGGTGCTCATTTTGGATTTTCGCTCACAGAGAAAAAAATTAATCTTTAAACCGCAAATCGAGTCGTCAATTTTTGGTTTGATTTCTCCGCTTTAGCCTTTCTCTATCTCTGCTCTGTTTTACACGTTTGAAAAAAAAAACAAATATTTCTACTTTTTTTCCTTTAAAACAATTGACCCATTTTAAACAAATTAAAATTGAATTGATTGATAATTTATCCAAATTTATTTTTTGACTTTTACTAAAATTAAAATGGAATCAAACAGTTTTGACGGAAATATATCTCAGTGAAAAATCCGAACTTGAAAACCCATTTTTTTATATATAAACTTCGTATTAGTACGAAGAGCTAATTTTGACAATTAATGCATTCCCTTAGGCAAATTTTTGACGATTTTTGTTTGTATATTTCAAGCGCGCTGAAGGGCTTATGATGATACCCTTATAATGTTTAACATAAACATAGCACTAGCGATGAGGGGAGAAAGGAGGTGTAACTGGAAATTGGGCTTGAATGTCTGCAAGTTGAAATGGCAAGGGAAAACCGTGCCGGGGAAATTATTCCATATTCGTGTTGGGGCACTAAAAAACGAATCTCTGTATTTGACGGATCGTTCTAAATTATTTTTTATTTGAATAAAATAGCGTACAGTTGACAAAAAGCATAATATTTCTTTGCAACCTATAACAAGCTACAAAATTACAAAATACTTTAATATATTTTTTAGAAAACGAAATTCATTTTTAAAAATTAATATTTCGAACTAATTCATTTAACAAAATGCATTATTCTTTATTTTGGTAAGACCAATTTATTTTTACGTTATAACATACAATAAAACAAATATCTTAAAGCGTATCAAGAATGTGGCTCCGTAAACAAAGGTACACTGTGGCGTATACGTACTTTTTTTCTTGCGAAATAGGTACTATAGGGTAAGTTCTGCATTTGGGCAAAATGTTATTAATGGTACTTGTCATAGAACCGTTTTTTTGATTTTAGACTTTCTCATTAACGGCTCTAATGATTATAACCAAAAATTTTCGCCAGGAGCCCCCTTAAGTTTAAAATAATACTGTATATAAAAATATTCGAAAAAAAATATTTTTTTTTGTTGTTTGAAAAAAAAATCCAATTTGTTTTTTGAAAAATCAATATCTTGAAAACGTGTGAACGATTATTTTTTGAAATTATTTATTATTTATTATTATATTACTAAGCACTTAAGATTCGCATCCCAAATTTTGTTCTACAAAAGTTTGAAAGAAATTTGTTATACAAAAAATTCCTTTAATAAAACGATTTTTAAACTTTATTTAAACTTACTTTAAACTTTATGAAATGTTTATGTTTTCTTAGTCATATGACTTCTTAAAATCATCATTTTCATATCTTTCGACTTTATTAATAAGAAGCTTTGAGATATAAGAAGATTTTTCAAATGTTTTTTTCAAACCTGAGAATTGTCATTATTTTGTATTTCATGTTTGTAATAAATAAAACTCATTTTGAAAAAAGCTTAATTCAATACCTGAATTAACACGTAAAAGGACTCTATTTGTACCAAAAAAAAAACATAATTGTTTCCAAATTAATTTAAATAATCAAGGCATCTTCTTTTTTTTTCAAATGACAATTATGATAAAAGAAAAAAAAAATATTTGTTTACAATTCTGAAATTATTTTAACCTTGTGTTTTCCATTTTCGACCTCTGAAAGGCACAATTTGAAATAAGAAATTGTAATTTTTCTGAAGACATTAGCTCACTTAGAAGTCCTGAGAGCCCAGCTGCAACCCTGAATGACACATACATATATAGGGTGCACAGTAAAATACTATCTTAATACACTTTACGCGACCCTGGACAACACTTAGGATCTAGTGACTTACAACTATAAACCATTCATGTTTACATGTTGTTGTCATTTTTGGCGTAAGCTTACACTTCTCCGCCAGAATGCTCAAACGGCTAAGATGAGAGGCACATTATATTGCAAGAAAACTTTTGGAAAATTTGTTAATTCCTTATAAGACATAGAAAAAACATTTACATTTTTTAGGTGGCATTGGCTAGAAATCGATCACCATATAAATAATATAATACATATTACATAGTATATCTATATAAAATTACTACAAAATTTCATTCAGACTGCTAGAGCAATATTGGATCGAACTATCTTACTCTTATCTTTAAGAGGCTTGAATTTTCAATAATTATAGGAACATCGTTATTATTATATAAAAATATATTTTTTTTTAAATTCTTAAAACAACTCCCTTACTAGTTTCAGCCAAAAAAAATGCCATCTAGCTTCTTGAAACATTTTAAAACCCTTAAAGCTACTATTTTTTATATTGTAAAATACATAAAATACTTCAAACACGTTTAAATAAAATTTAAGTTGTCACTTTCTTAGAAATAAAAAAGTTAAATGTTATATTTACTTATTTTTGAATATCTAATTGTCGAGAACGTTATTAGCTACATATGTATATGTATGTGTTTATTATTATCATTTTACGCAGATTCATTCTTAAGTTCCCTAATTTTTAAGGAATAGCTATATGCATGATAATGTGGGAAACAAAATTCCCAATAAGGCACCTGCTTACTATTAGTATCAGATGCAAAAATTCTGAAATCAAATAAATTAACTTAAATTGACCAACCGATTAAGTTCCCTTAACTTAGTTTTGAAAGAAACTTTATAAACACCATACACGACATTATTTAGAGATTAAAACAACAAAAACAATGTTGACCTTTTTGAAATTTTATCATGAACAAAATGATTGTAACTAGATCACAATAACTAAAATTACCAAAATGAGAAGATAGATCGGGTATGAGTATGGTGAGTGTTAAGCTGTCGTCTAAGCGAGTAGAACATCAAACAAAGAAGAGTAAGAACATTTTGCGCGCATCTAATTACACCTAAAGTAAGCGAAAGTCAGAACTAGCCCATAGCCAACACAGCCCATAACAAGCATTCTCGGTCACTTTACGCAGCTGATCCTTAGTTTTAGCTGTTTAATTTTTTCAAAACCCTTAACCTTGATTATTAATAATTATGTGTACAAAAAATTAATTTTTTTTTTTTGAGACATTTTAGAGGCATCATCTTTTTATAATGTAAATATATCTGTGGTGTTTGGTAGAAACATAATAACTCCATAAAATAATTTGCATCCTTACATTAACTCTACATCGAGCTCCACCCTAAGCGGCTTAAACGATTTTCTTAAAATTTGGAACATAAGTTTTCAAAGAATATTTTTAAAAGTTCTCCAAATTTGAAGTTAATAAGTCAACCTGTTTAAGCCCTAGCGCCATGTAAAGTGAACATAAAAACGCAAATTATTTTATGGACTTATCATGTTTGTACCAAACACCACAGATATAGAAACTAAAAATTTTTTTCAAATTTGTCTATCAAGTGGGAACGGCTAAGATGAGAAGCATTTTCCATAACAAGAGTACCTAGCAAAAGAAAGTACTCCTAGAAAAAACATTTTTGGTTTTTAGGCTAGCGACTTGGAATCGATCAGACCCTACGCGTAACAGTTAAACGAACAAATCATTGAGTCACGGGCGTACTACCGGATAATCTATTGCTTAATATTTGTAGATACTGTCGAGCAAAATCATTCAGCAATCTTAACATACCAACTAGTTATGTTCTTATTTTGTATAACAAACATATACATATATTATGTAAGCTAATCAAATAAATCATCCTTCTCGTAGATTTTTTTTAAATAAAAAATAAAGTTTTTTTTTGGAATTTCTATAGGCATCGTCAGAAGGTTCAGCGAATTGATTTTTATTTCAAGGCACTTGCGAAAAAGTCAAAACAAAGATAAATGTAAATTATACATACATATGTACTTAAAATGGCCCACACAAGATTTTATCAAAATAGTTATAGCCGCTTTCGACAAAAATAAGTTTTTTCATACCCGTTGCATGGCATATATAGACCAAATTAATATATTTTTAATAATTAAATACAAAATATGTAATGAATTAATAACTATAAAGAAATTATGCAGAGAAAATGTTTCCTACATATAAGATTTAGGGCTCTGTCCTGGATTATATCAAACAGACTTATACGAATTATAAGGGTTGTGTTTTTTCGACTACTGTCTAGATGGCTTGACCGATATTCCTTAAACTTGATAGATTACATTTTTGAATGTTTTAAAGATTCAAATTTTTTTATAAATTATAGAAAATATTTATTTCATTTTTGTTATACTTAAGAAATTTCTTTTACAAAAAAACTCTTACGGAACTTTTTTTTTTGTTTTTAATTTTCTCCAAAACTGTACAGCTAATTCTGATCAATTTTTGTATACCTAAGCTCCTTAAAAATTCAAATAATATTGCGTATTTAAGTTTGTGTATTTTTGTTATTTTTTTAATCCTATTTTTTTTTTAAACTACATGTTCGATTTTTTAAGTTTGTCAATCAACAACTTCTAAAGACTACCTATAATAAATAAATGATAAAAATGTTTTTTATCCAAAAAACTGTACCCGCTATAAAACATGCTAAAAAGTGATTTTTGAAAAGAAAAAAATTTATTATTATTAAAAAAAATGATATTAAGATATAACTAACGGTACCTACCATACAATCATTTTTTTATTTAAAGTATTTTTTTTTTATATAGAAGCTTTTAAAAAGTCTAAGGAATTTCACAAATCAAAACATAAAACCATTTTCTTTTTTGAAAATTCTATATCTCAAAAATGTGTCAACAATTTTTTTAAATTTAATTCTCATTTGCGCAATAGAAAAACACTTAAAAGTGTTTTAAAAATTGTATGTATAAACTAATTTTTGTAACCTATAAAGCAGTTTAAAATTATTGTTCTAGCATAAATTCATATTTGCTTAAGACATCACATGGCATCACACCACCTACAGAAGGAGTTGGTTTTGGAAAATATTTTTTTTTAATAAAATTCATTTCTAAGATTCTAAAACATAAGAGCAAGTTCGTGCGATCCAGTCGTGCATTTTATTTTATTTTTCCTTGTAAACTCTTCCAGTTAGATTTTCTTCAACAAACTACCTATTTACTTCAATTCTGCATTAATTTCCTAAATACTCTCTGAGCAGTATGAGAAGGTACAATTAAAAACACAATTTATTTCAAAAGTGCGACCACGTTCGACAGTAGCTATGTCAATTACGTGAGCAAAACAAAAATAGAATCGGTTTAATTTCCATAAACGCTGGAAACGCATAAATCTTGAGGCATTCACGTTTATAACTCACCAGCCAGAGCCTAGGTAATACACATAATTTCATAATCACAGCCCAATGACTAGGCTAATTAAGTCTAATTTTCAAGTCTTTTACAGGGTGTCATTAAATTGTGTCGCCTTAAATGGACTTTATATGGAAAAATGATAGCATATGATGATGTTCCCTCGTAATTTGAAAGGTGCAAAGCCTAAGCACGCGTTGTGGTGTGCCCGCGACATACATGGGCAAAGGGCAAAGGCACAGGAACAGGACATTTTGTGCCATAAATTGCTTTTTAACTTGGTCATCGTGTTAAAAGCCCCAGCCGCTAAAACGACAGCAGACAAGTGTGAAGCGTGTAGCCGAAATTGGTAAACCACCCTTATAACAACCAGGAACCAGAAATATGAAAAAAAGCCCCAAAACTGAACGAAACTTGAGAAAGTCCTTGTTTCATTCTCCATTAAGGAAAGGATTTGCGTGGGACTTCTTCTTTTTGTTGAAAAGATTTTTTCCTTTGTTCTCTGCAAGTTGCATAAAAAATTGCTAACGCGTGCTCGGAATAAAATCTTTGAGTGTGCTTATTCACCGTCTGTATCTGTATACTGTATGATAGTGATACAGTTGCCCGGAGATCCGGATGGGAGGATGTTAGATGTTTTGGTTAAATGCGGTCGGTGTGCCTGTGCCTGTGCCTGTGCATTGCACGTCGTCATCATCGCATCGTCGTCGTCGCCTTTTGTTGAATGGTGTGGGCGCTGTAAAACAGATTGTTCCCTTCCAAAGCTTAAGGGATGAAAACATCAAATATCTTGTGTTCTATTTTAGCTGCTGGTGCTGCTGCTCTGCCCCTTCCAATGGTTATTTAAATGACAATAACAATAATGACATCATTTATGATACGGTGTCAAACTGTAAAAAGCTGCTTATACATAGTGATTTAAAGTTAAGTAGCACCGATGGTTTTTTAAAAAAAAAGTGAGGAGGGAAATGGTGAGAGGCATGCAATAAGAAGTTCATATATTTGCGTTAGTAAAATCGATAAAGAATCGAATCATTGTGGTACATGGTTTGCAAGTTAAAAAAACCATCGACTTGAAATAAAAATATTAGATTTTGAGTATTTATGGCTTTAGAACACATACCATTTGATAAAGGTTTTCGCATTCAATTAAAATACAGGTTTGTGCCTTGTACCTAGGTATATCTGTAAATAAGGAAGCGATATGCATCTCACAAATCATCGTGTTTTAATGTCATAGACTTGCAGACGAGTTTTAGATTGGCCTATGGCCAGGGGCAGCTATCTCCGTATTAGCCGTTTCAATGATACAGGGCCCCGATATAGAGAGGCCCCCAAGATACAAAGATGTGTGGAAAATTTCATGGTGTTAAATCGGAAACATAATGTCAATTATTTAAATGTACTTACAACCAATTTTAACATTTGATTCTTTTCCAAAGGTTTTTATCCTATGTGAATAAATAAATATATTTTGTGGTGCAACAGCTCGAAGTGAACCAGGACCTAGTGACTTACAACTCTCAACCATTCCTATGGGCGTGTTACCAGGAACGGAGGGGACCTCCAATTTTCTGCCGATTCCGAACGGCTAATGAGCAGCACTTTTCATAACAAGAGATATACTCTTAGAGGATTTGTCAATTCCTCGCAAGAGGCAGTACATCCCTGAAAAACTTCTTTTCAGCGGCTGAGAATCGAACTCGAGACCTTCCGCATGACAGCCCAACGCACTAACCATTTTGAAACAGCTATCAATTCTCGATCATAAAAACGCGATAACAACTGCTTAATCAACTTGTTGGATGGACTTGCCAGCCTATATGAACAGATGCTCGACAAGTTCGTGTTTTTTTTTTTTTTTTTTTCATTTGGTAAATTGTCTCGGTCAGGTAGAAAGTTGCACGGAATAAAATACTTTATACTTTGCGTAGTCCTCTCAAGAGTTGGCAGAAATACAAACCCCCATATTTTTTTTTTTTTTGTCTATCTGGGACTAAAGCTAGAAGCTCCTCATAAATGGCAATATCCGGAAAAAGTGTGTGTACTTTGATGAAGATTTAACCTTGAGTTCGTTACTGAAATACGTGTGGGAGTTCTTACTTCTGTCATCGTTATCCATTTTTCAACCCGCAAAATTTAAAAATACATATAGCTTAGAATATAGATTTCCCATTTCCCTTTTGAAATTTTAGAATTTGTTGTTCTTAGTACGGTTCCAAAAAAGCCATCGGTCGAAGCCTCGTTTTTATATGTCACATTGATACTACTTAACGAAAAAGGAAACACAAAAAAGGACTTTGTTCGTAGGCTATAGTCAAAGTTAAATAAATAAAACAAAAGTAAATAAAAAAATTCTCAATATTTAATAGTAAAAGTGAGAAATTCTTTAGAGGAGAAGTTCTCATATTTATGAGAATATGGATTTCTCTGAGATTTTATATATATAAACTCCCAAATTAACAAAAAATATATCAAAATAGATTGATTTGTCTGTACAAGAAAAAAATACATTAGAGCTACTCCACGAACACAGCCATAGAATAGAACGAAATTATCAATCGCACCAACGTATTAGAACAGACCACCAAAATTTCATTCGATACTCGAAAACCGATCCATACTAGGATTCTACTTTAGCTTGTATTATACAGGGTGCGTTTTATGTTTCAGATGAATGTCCTTTTTTTATTTTATTCATTATTTATATGGTTTTAACATTATATATGCAATAATATGATGGATGTCAAGTGGGGAACATCTGACAAATCTAGCCCAAAAGCGAGCTGTTTTAAGCACATTATGCAAAACAATTTCACAGATTTCTGTTGTATTTTTAGCAATTAATCTTCTAATACTGTCGGTAAGTATCGAGATTGTGTTGTTTGCCGATGTACCTACACATTTTTCTTCAAAGTATTTCATAAGAAGAAATCGGAAGAATTTCGAGCAAGTTACAATTCGGTAAGGCAAAAAATAAAATATAAATAAAATAGGAATAAATTCCAGAATGAAGGTCAGTCTTTCAAAAGTGAGAAATTCAGTTGGGTTTCTAGTTTGTTGAAGTCGTATTTGTGTCTTATTTTATACCGAATACTTGGTATTTTGTGAATTCGTCAAAAAGACTGCTACATTTCTCCACTCATAAATGTTCCTTAAGTCTTTTTCCTCCATAGAATTGAACCTTAACATGAGGTTCAAAAATTATATAAGATTTAAGATAAAATTGCGGCAACTCTTACCATATTATCCTTATTTTGTAAGGTCAAACCTTTAAGGTTTTTCTTATTTAAGATTTACAAAAACAATTTTTTAAAACGTTGAGCGGGAAAGATTTTGTACATATATTGTAAAAAAGCCAAATACAAAAAATGCCCGTTTTAGTGCGCCAGCCTAGAAATGCAAAATGTTTTAAGTCATTCTGCCCCATTGTGCACCGGTTGGAAAAGTATTTTCAGATTCAAATAGTTACAAAATGACAACTTCGTGGATGTATTTTTGACTGAGTACAAAAGTTTAAGTATATCCCATAAGGAATTATTTTTATATAGGATATCAAATGAATGATTAGGTTGTCCTTTGTTATGAATAGACTGGTCCGACAG
Source organism: Philhelius festivus (assembly GCA_963931855.1). Lineage (NCBI taxonomy): Eukaryota > Metazoa > Arthropoda > Insecta > Diptera > Syrphidae > Philhelius > Philhelius festivus. The sequence goes on along the minus strand of OZ007556.1, from coordinate 139,452,711 downwards.
ACTTTTCTGTTCGTCCGACCACAACGGAGTATTCACATCGCTATTGAGTCAAGGGCGAATACCAAACAATGTCAACGTGATTTTAATATTTTTTTAAGGATTGAGAAGATTTTTTTGAACGAAAATGGCAGTCAAACATTAAAAGAATTTTTTAAGGAATCTAAGGTTAAAAACTCAATCTTCTTTTCCTTCTCGGTTAAGTGCGAGTCGTTCCTTAGAAAATCTTCGAAAGAAACGGTTTTCCCACTTTATGAAAATCTTCATTTAATTTTCGCATGCCTCCTCATTAAAACCGTAGTCATTTTTGAACAATGTCCAAACTGGGGCAGGAGTACGGACGCATGCGAAAATAAGATTTTCTTCTTTGTAACCCTAGTTTAGGTTCCCAACTGATTTTTTCGATAAGATGGTTTAATATTGAATATGTATGTATGTACATTTTTAAAACAACAAACATGTCCACATTAAATTTTCTACATTTCCATCGACTCTTTGAAGCCTTCAATGGTTCCGTGAAATTAATTGAAAGTGATTGGATGGCGCACAGTGGGGCGACTTGTATGGGAGAGCGGAAAAAAGTCCATAAAAACCGAACCACTTAACCAATTTGGATTTGGATTTCACACCCTCTTTTTGGGCGGTTTTTAATCTTTTTTTTTAACTTTCTTGTACTTGTTTTGTATGTAGACAGGTTTTGTTATTGCGATAAAATCGGAACCACACAACTGATTTAAATAATATTTTCAAATATTATAAAGGAGAGTTTTAGAAATGAAAACAAACCATTTCCACCCACTGACACGCCCAAACAAAAGTTTTTCTGAATTCCAAAGTTGGTAAGCTAAATTTTGAGTAATTAGAAAAATATATTTTCGCAAAAAAAAAATCAAATAAAATGCTTGATAAATGCAACCATTACGTATCTATCGGTTCAGACGTTCAGTGTTTTTCTGATATACATACATATATAATGGGTCTTGTGAATAAAAAAAAAGTTAAAGCTTTTTTTGGAGGAAGCTAAAGCCAACTAGCCATAGCTCTTACTAGCAGCTAAAGCTAGACAGTACTAGCTTAAGCTTTGTTTTATGTGAATAAAATAATGATAACGCTAAATAGCTTATGCTGGAAAATTCTAGCTTAAGCTTCGTAATTTAAGGTGTTCGTTTTTTATTCACATGTTTCGGCTAGTTAGCTTTAGCTAAAACTAGTACATGTATACTGAAAGGAAAGTTTTTTTGCCTCAATTTGTTATCTGTTCTACAGGGCAAGTATTGGTTTCGGCTAAAAAATGTTTTTAACATTTCATATATCAGTTTCTGGGTCTATACGTTCACAGTCCTATTTTTTGAGATATTCCCTTATGTTTAATTAACAACTCGCACAAGTAAATACTGAAAATAAGACCTAGTCAAAGCTTTCTAGACAGGTCGAAAAAATCTTGAAATTTTTGTAGCTTTAACTATAATATTCTAGTTTAAGCTATTTTTATTCACACAAATTGAAGCTTAAGCTAGGAAAACAAGCTAAAACTAAATGAATTTAGCTTTGGCTATTTTTAAATAGCTTTTACTAGAAAACATCTTTAACTAGCTAGCTTAAGCTTATTTTTATTCACTAAAAATCAAGCTTTTACTTAAAAATCCAAGTTTTAGCTTTAGCTTTTTTTTTATTCACAAGACCCAATGGAAAGAAGCGATGCTGTTCTTATTTTTGGAGAAAAATTATGAACGTTCGGTATTTCGTGTTTGTTATAGCAAAAGTGGGCCTATCCAAAAAAGTAACTTTTTATGTGGTGGTAAATCATAAAAATAATGTAACCATTAAAAGCCGACAAATGTTAATTTACAAACGCATAGTCAAACATTAAACCAGCAACACGTTTTATGTTAATTCTTCACTACTGAAACTTGCATCAAATAATGAGCAAACTTCAAAGCAGAACCAAAAAACAACGCACAACATGTTTAAGACATTTTTCTCAATTTTGAAAAAGAGGATTTTGGAAAGAAGGAGTACGTTACGAAATAGAACTATATGAATGTAAAATAAAAAAGAAAAAGATTTTAATTTATATTAATATTAATTCTAAGTCATTAAAAAATGTATACAAGTTCTCCCATGTTACACCTAATTCTTACTGATGTGACATTTAACTCTGTTTAAAAAAAAATTAAAAAGAACTAATTTATTCAATATTGTTATCATATCTTGAAAGCTGTAAGTAATTATTGTATATTTTTCATAATTATTGACCTAAGATTGTACAAATACAATACAAATATTCCTTTTTAGGACACAGAAGTGAAAAAAAAATAAAATAAAATGCACGACTGGGTCGCACGAACTTGCTCCTATGTAATAGACCAGGAATTATACGAATGTTAGATATTAGAGAAAACTGTTTATAAGGATAAAATTAATTTTATAAATTATAATAATAATAATAATTATAAAATTATAAGTCGTTGTAGTGGTTTCTTAAAAGAAAAGCTTTTATATACAAAATTTGTAAAAGATTTTTAAGAAAAAGATTTGGTGCGCCAACTTTAAGTTTTTATTACTGTACGAATGAAAATTAAATTTCCAAAAAAAAATATTGAGCCGTTTTTGAGATATCGAATTTTCCAAAAAAAAAATGTTTTTTTTTTTCAAAAGCTCAAAAAATTTCTTTTTAAAGTTTAATAATGCAATAGTTTTAAAACTTTTCTCTGCAAACAATTTCGTTAAAATCCGTTATGTCGGTAATGAGTAATTCAAAATTTAAAAAAATGGTTCTATGGTAGGTCAAGCTGTAATATCTTAATTTAAAATTTTTTTTATTAAATTAAATATCGTTAAAATTAATTGAAAGAAAAAATTTTTTTATCAACAATCTAGGCACAGTTTTCGAGAAAAATACGATTTTTGAAACCCATTTTTTAACATTTGTATGGTGGGTACCTTTATTTTTAGGTAAAATAAAACTTTTTTTCATACATCTTGTAGATTATATTCAAAAACTTTTAGTTACCAAGTTTAAAAAAAATCTAGCATAAGGTTTTTGAAATATTGAGTTTTGAAAAAAAAAATTGAAATATTTTTTAAAAATCCAAAAAAAAACTTTTTTGAAAATTTGAATACACAATTCTATTTATGTTTTTGAGGAGCTTAAACAAAATAAAAATTATCAAAATCGGTACTACCGTTTTCGAGAAAATCAAAAACAAAAAAAAATGGTTCCTGGCGGGGTACCCTCAATAACCATTTTTCGGAAAATTTTTTTCAACCTGTACCTACCTTTAACTAAACGAAATTTTTTTGTATCTTTTTTTTTAAATCTGTCGAACGGTTTTTGAGAAAAAAAAATATTTACAAAATTTCGAACAAAATTCGTATGGCAGGTACCGTTATTTTTGGTCTTAAAAAAAAAAGAAAAAAACGTGTGGGGGGAAAAAAATAAAAGTGATACCTACCAATACCAAGTTTAGTTTAAAGAAAAACGGCCCAGTCGTTTAGGCTGTAGTCGAACCGACAGACAGACAGACAGAATTGCGAGACCAACTTTTTTAGTCTTCGCTATCATCGTAATATCAACTTTGATCAAAATCTCGAGTTCGATTTTTTTTACGAATGCATAACTTGCCTGATAGTACCTATAAGTCGCAAGTAAAAATGATCACCTGCTCACTGTGCGGATTTGCAGGTATTTGCAGCTAAATTTTGTTTGAATGTAAACTTGGACATGTCTACATCGAGAAAATAGCTATCTCAGAGCAGAGGAAAGTGGAGCTTTTTTTAAATGACTACAACTTTCCATTACTGTGGACTGAGTCTTATTTTGTGCTGCCGTAATTCACTCAAATTTTGCTGAGTTTGACCGCTGTATTGTATTACTAGGCATCCTAGCTAGATTCAGCTGGCGGAATCATTGGACCGTATTTCTTCAAAGATGATGCGAATCGCAACGTTACTGTGAATGGTGAGCTCTACCGTGCGATGATAACAAACTCTTTTTGCTTTTTTTTTGCGCAAAATGGACGAGCTTGACTTGCATGACATGTGGTTTCATCAAGACAGTGCCACATCCCACACAGCACGCGTAACAATGGACAATGTACAGGCGAGTTCGGTGAAGAGTTTATTTCACGTTTGGGGCCGTTCAATTGGCCGCCTAGAACGTGCGCTTTTAACGCCTTTAGACTATTGTAAGGCTCATGTCTATAGTGACAAGCCCGCTTCGATTCCCGCACTGGAAGCCAATATTAAAGCATTTATTCGTGAGATACCGACCGAAAGAGTACTTAGAAAGAGTATGCCGAAATTGGAGTAAGCGGATGAACCATTTTAGGTGCAGCCGCGGCCAACATTTGCATCAAATAATCTTTAAACATTAAATTATATCGACCGTACTTATCGATTCAAATAAAGATTTTATGCATTTTTGTGAATTTTATGTGTTTTTTTTTTAAATTTCCAATAGCTCTTAAAAAATCACTTGTTATAATGATATAAGACTTTATACTTTATTCCCACTATAGTGGGAATCTTTCATAAAAATGCCATGAACTTATTTGTTGATTTTACAGATTATAGCTTACGTAAAAGCTTTTACCGCTCTTTAAATGTTTTAAGTTCTTCCGTTTAATCAAATTTATTTGATTGAGATTGATTATATTTGAAAAAAAGAGTACTGACAACTCTTCTGGTGTAAAAGCGGAACATATAATACTTTCCTATTCTTGGTATATACATATCTAGCTTATTGGGGAAAAACACATATTTGACGCTGCTAAGAATGCTGCTAAGAGCTAAGCCTTCTTTCGACGATGCAAACATTTGTCTACCCTTTGGTAAATACCTATTGTGAATTGGCCTAACAATGAATTACTTTTACTTGTTCTTAAATCTCTTATCAACGCTCATCCTTATTATAATATATTGTAAAGCATACATTTTTACCAATTATAACAAGTTAGTCTCTAATAAACTACTGCTCGATAAACATCGTTTACTCTTTTACTTATCGCTCAACACCCTTATCACGTGGTTACAATCCGCAAGGTTCACCTTTGTACAAAGCTTTTGCATATTTGTACAAGTCCATCTTCTAATCTTTTAATATGATCTAATTTGAGGTTTAAATCGAAGTTATAGCCCTTTAAGTGCGCAAATACTAAAAAAAACATATTTTAAATATTTAATTTATTTTTTTAGTTGCTATCGAAATAAGATAATTAAAAAATGATGTTTAATACACAACGTCGGAAAATGCATTTGTGTATACTTCGTGCTTTAAATTGTTTAGCCTCCGCTTAAAAGATGCAATTTCCACTTAAACAAACTGCATATGAGCGGAAGTGTGCAAAACTTATAATTGTATTAATATTTCAAAATCTCATTCCTGATTGTATATCTTCTACCTCAAAAGATTATTTCTCTAGATGAGACAGTTTCATCTTGCCTTTGCGTCGTCGGCGACAACGCACGTCAGCGACTATAGTAGTAATAATAAATGTTTTGATGTCAAGCCTTGATCATAACTACCCTACTTCTGAACCGTGTACAGAACACTCCTCTCTTAACATAATTGCTTCCATATGACAGTACAGTATTTGTTGTCTCCATTCACTAACAGTTTTCGTTAATATTTGGACTTGATACGATAGATCAAGATCGCAATAATTTTGAGGGGAAGACAAGGCGACAAAAAAAATTGCAAACAACGTTGACAATGACATTTCTGCACTAACTTGACAATGTTCTATACGTATGTCACACAATATTTTCCCGTCTTCCTCTCGACGATTCAATTGAAAAATAAGATTCCCCATTGTCTTTACACATATCTGTATGCATACAAAATTGCATGTATATTTTTCACTTGACTTAAGCGTAGCTTATCTACTTACTGAACTATGCACCTCTTTGATATAAAGTGCATTTTGATTTGTTTCAAGTGACTCGCCGTCTAAACTATGTTAATAACTAGGAAAAGTATCCGACTTTGAGACTTAAATATACAGACGTCGAAGCATCTTTCCGTTTGGCAGTCCTATACAGGCTGGACTAGAACTAGACCACATAAAAGGCCCAGCGATGTTTTAGCAAACAACATTTTAAAATTTCTAAGAGTTGAAAACTACAGAAATCCGAAGAACAAAATTCCAAATTTCAAATATATGTAGATTGATTTAGAACAACAGTGAAGCAAATGTCAAATTGTGACATTTGACATTTCCATTTCGAATGAATACCAGCTGATAATACGAAATCAGCCGTCAAGCATAACTATAAATTTTACCCTATTGCATTTTTCTGTTCCAATGGGGTTGGGAAACATACAAGTCTCTTAAGATTTTGATAAGTTTATTTTTTTTTTTTGGAGTGTTAGAAAATTTCTTAGTACCCCTTGGCAAAATGGTCGGTGGGTTGGACTGTCATGCAGATGGTCTTCGGTTCAATTTGTAGCCGCTGCAAAAATGAAGTTTCAGGGGTGTACTAACTCTTGCGAGCAATTGACAAATCCAAAAGTTTTTCTTGTCATGAAAAGTGCTGCTCATTAGCCTTTCGAAATCGGCAGAAAATTGTAGGTCCCCTCCAAATGCGCCCACACAAATGGTTGAGAGTTGTTAGTTACTAGGCTTAAGCTCTTTATGAGCCCTCATGTCCTCTATTTTTTTTTTTTTTGTTAAAAAATGTTTTGTTTTTATTTTAAATAAATGTTTCCTTTCTTCGTGACCTTTTCTTTATATTTCTTTTTTAATTATTTATTATCAATATTATCAACCTTTAAAAAATTAATCTTATTAAAATACACACAAATTTTCTTTTTAGACTATTTCAAAGCCACAAAATAACAGTATAACATTTTTCTCAGTTCTAAAACACGTTCTTCAAATATTCGCCCAACTTGATTGACTGCCTTCCAGCCCTGATGTAATAGAGTTAAGATTCCTTGTTCTAATTATCTATGCTCTCTATTTCTGTGGCATTTAGCTCTTGATATGTATATCGGTTCCACAGACGAATGACTATTTGCACAAAAAGTTGATTACATGCCCCATATCTCCAATTACATATTTAAATTTTTTAAACACATGTTCCAAATTAGTTGATATCTCCAATTCTCTCTAAGCGAACTAGACATTTCATGCCGATTATAGGCATTTTTCTTTTTTAGTTCAGAACAGAGCCTGAGTTGTCAAAAAATAAATTGTGTTTCTTTTTTAGTTCAGAGCGTTCAGAGCTTCGTAAATGTGTTTCTTTTTTCGTTCTGAGCATGTTCTGAGCGTGTTCAGAGTGCGCTCTATAAGCTCAGAATAAAATAACTGAGCAGACAGAGTACAATGCTTGACACAGGCATTTGACAGATGGAAATTTAAAAAAAAATGTCGACAGCTAAGTGTTCAGGTGTGTTTCAAAAAATACTCAGAGCGCTCAGAGCACGCTTGGTTCAGAGGATGTTCGGAACATGCTCGACATGCTCGGACTCTGTTCGGATCTCTATGCTGAACTAAAAAAGAAAAAGGCCTTATAAGATCAGCAAATTTTGACTACCAGAGAGTTGGGATGGAACTTTTCAAATGTGTCTTAGGTTAGGTTAGGTTAGGTAAGGTTAGGTGTGTCTTAATACAATTTCATATAAAACTAATTTATTTTTTCAATTTCGAAATCTTCTAGTGCAATGTTGTAAGAAACGTGTTTGGGTCTGTAGCTTTGATGGCCCATGGGTTTATAAATTCAATAATAGCAAATATGCCTGATTCGGTAATCAGATGAACGTCAGCTGAAAATATAGTCTAGATTTCTTACAGAAACTCCTAACATATATTTTAAATATATTTTTTTAGAAGTTCTTGAAATATTGTTGACTCAAAAAGTAGGGCTTAACTTTTTCAGCGATAAACAGATTTTGATTTATTTTCCATAAACATTTTATTTTACATTTGTGTATCCTTGATGAATAAAACATAACCTAATAGCAGTGCGCAAAATTTTGCGGTTAAATAAATTCGTAATTTATAAGTAAAAATGCAACATGTTACTCGTACATACTATAATAATTTTTCAGAATTTTTCGTTAGCAATTTTAATCTATACTTTTGTGTTTTCACTGCATATTGGTAGGGAAACTGCAAGTTGCTGCCATTTAAAATTTCGATCAATTTACGCTTAATTGGTTCCACCCGAAGTGTGATCTCCTTACTTCTTTGAGAACTGGACATACTACCAGAAAATGGAAGGTATCCTCCCTTATACCCACTTCACTTTGGTTGAAAGTTAAGGTATCTGAGTTCCCTTCTTTATTTAAATATAGCAGATATTTTATCTTGGCGAAAATAATTTTGTTTGTGTGGAGAGGTCGTCGTTCAGTCGGATAAATCGCTCGATTACTTGAAGTTTCTGCTTTTAGTTGCTAATCCGTTCATGCAGACATGTATCGAGCTCGTACAACTGCGTTCTCAAGGAATCTACATTTTGCGCCCTCTTGTCCCAAGTCTTACCAGAGAGTTCCATTGGTTGATCCAAAGTAATTTTCTCTACAGGGCGAACATGACTGTGAGTTTCGGGAGCATCATGCAGGGGAGCGACAATACATTTATTATGTAGTCAGAATGCTTGTTTGTGTGAATAGCTCCAGTAGTCCTGCTCTAACGTACAGAATGTAATTTGGTGAGTATGTCGGTAGCTATAGCATCTTTCGATTTGTTCAACTTCATAAAATTTCTCATATTCCCAAATCTGTGCTCCATAAAACATGATTGATTCCATTGTTAATTATTAATAAAACTACATAATACTAATCCCAAAATCATTTATTTGCATTATTTGAAAATAGGTATAGTACCTTAACCGTAATTTTACTGTACCACTCTCGTGTCAGCATTCTATAATATCCGTGTTTTATTGGTAATCTATAGCTAGCGTAGCAATACAAGCACCAACAAAACGCTTTATTCACTCTATAACTCGCTCTTTGTAAACTCAAAGACCTGATACCAAGTATTATGTGTCAAAACCTTACTAATTGTTGAATTAACTCACACGGATGTGTTCGAAAGGTTTGTATCTCGTTTTTGACTGGATTTAAAGTACTCATGAAAATGCAGATTGAGTTGAAATATTCATGAAAATGCAGATCGAGTTTATTTAGAGTTTTTCTCACTATTGAATAATGTTCTCGTATCCCTAATTTTAATTTTGGCTCCAGTGCTGAGCAAAACTATTGAACCTATTTCCAGTACAACTTGTTTCCGATAGCTTAGATTAAAATTTATTAAAGAGGTTGATATTCTAAATTTGTTAGATTTATTTTCAACTTAAATCAATTAATACAAATGATACAGAAACAGACTTACAACTGAATTTTGAAGACCTTAAATATAGTACTCAAAATCATAGGCAAAATTAAGAAAAATCTTTAAAATTTTACGAAAGCATAAGATCGTATACATAGGTTATCCCAACAAAAATCTATAAATCTCTTAAATTAAAAATTCAAGTTGAATTAAAACTTCAAGGTCCTTATACATATATGAGCCTTGAAGTTTTAATTAAACTTGAACAAACCATATATACGAAAAACCTTAACTTCATTTTGTTCTTTTGTTTTAATAACTATTTAAAAATTTCTTAGTCAAAACTCGATGAACTTTTCACTTTAAACTGGCACAATTTTGTTCATAAAGGTTGTCACAATTGGTACTGCGAAAACCCTTGTTCTTATTTTTTTCATATGCCAGGGATTCAAAACTTCAGCCACAATATTCACTAATTATTATGTTTCTGGTTGATTCTTAGATACATTTTTTGTTGTGATTTTTTTTCACTTCATTTGCAAACAGCCAAGTAGCTAGCTATGTTTGTTGATAGCTTGAATTTCCTGCGGTTTGTGTGTCTTCTTAGGACAGGTATCGTATTCGTTAAAATTTTTAAATTTTTTCGTGACATGCGATACTTTTTGTGGATTTTTAACTCTTAATGAATTCTTAGTAGTACCTTCGAATATATAACATATAGTATTATCATGGAGCGTGATTTTGTATTGCGAACTCTATCCTGGAGGTGGCGCTGAAATTAGCGTACGATTTTACAGTGGAGAGTAGGATAAGATACAAAACAAGTAGTAAAAAAGAGAATATTTTATTATTACATTTAGCAGACAAATCTAACCAGTACTATCGCTATGCTTATGATGTCGCCCCAATCGTTCGTCTTCATGAGAGTACTATAAGTTTTATATACAAAGGTAGTACTTACTCATCTCATTTGCCTAAAGCTTATTTTGACTGTAGTGCCAGGTACCAGGGCACAATGCTTCCTACGAGTATTATAAATTTTGACGAAAATGTCATTTCCATGAAATTAAGATTACCTTATATTATTCGGGGACGATTAATTATTTATTTTCTATTCTACTCAAAATCACAGCTTCACAATAAAGATCAGGGTTGGAATCGGCTAAGGTGATAGTTGATTATCAATGTTTTGATTGTCATTTTGACTAGCTGTCTCTTTTATATCAATAAAGAAATATAAGGAGAGCGATTAACAAAACGACAATCAATTAATTTAGTAATCACTGATCACTATACTCTTGCGCGATACGGGTCCAGAATTATGGTAACAACACAAGGAATTAAGTCAAATTTATGTTTGAAATGTGTTAAAATAAGCCCAAATTTTGAGCAATGTAGGATTAAAAATAGTTCGTATTTGTAAAACATTTGCTATTTGTTTCAACAAACAGCCATTGTGCCCTAGTGGCATTATAGTCAAACTCACTTACCACTACGCTATGAGATATTACGCTAGTAGATGTTTGAGAGATGAACATTGGATTTTCCTGGCTTCCAGAATCAAGTTATTCTAAATACGCCTTCACACGGCATCACATTAATTTCAATATAAACCTTACGGAATGGTCAGAGATACATTCTTTAACCGATCGTAGATTGAAACGTGTACAAATGTATGTATATACATTTCATATATAGATATAGATATTTGCAATTTTGTATATAAAAATAAGGCAAAAATATAGTTAATAAAAATAAGTATTTTCTAAAGAGTTTCAATAATCCATCCACATCAAATTCATGCGACCAATTCGTGGATTTTATAAATACTAGACATCGTTTTGTTTATATTTTGCACATCTATGCGAATGCTTCTATCAAAAGGAAGCAACTTTTAAAGAATTTTCCTGACTGAAAGTCGACTACCTCTCCTTTTTGTGTGGTTTATCGCTTTAAATGCCTATTGTTCTGACATATTCTTTAAGTCTTGTAAACGTTTGTAGATACTAGTACAAATGAACATGGATTCAAACAGTTGTGCCTGTGTCTTCAAAAAAGAATTAACTACAATAAATACCAACGCTTTTAAATTCTAGGTATTTCAATTAAAACCCATTGCTAATTACTTCCGTAGTTATGTTAGTACAAATATAAAATATTTTGTTTATAATATATACTGTAATAAAAATAATGGCCTTGAATATTTGTCTTTGATGTTCCAATCATAATGCATGAATTAGCATGTTTTGCAAGCTCGTTCAATATTTATAACGTCAAAGAAAGTTCTCCTTAATAACGGGTGATTTTTTTGAGGTTAGGATTTTCATGCATTAGTATTTGACAGATCACGCGGGATTTCAGACATGGTGTCAAAGAGAAAGATGCTCAGTATGCTTTGACATTTCATCATGAATAGACTTACTAACGAGCAACGCTTGCAAATCATTGAATTTTATTACCAAAATCAGTGTTCGGTTCGAAATGTGTTTCGCGCTTTACGTCCGATTTATGATCTACATAATCGACCAAGTGAGCAAACAATTAATGCGATTGTGACCAAGTTTCGCACTCAGTTTACTTTATTGGACATTAAACCAACCACACGAATGCGTACAGTGCGTACAGAAGAGAATATTGCGTCTGTTTCTGAGAGTGTTGCTGAATACCGTGAAATGTCGATTCGTCGCCGTTCGCAGCAATTGGGTTTGTGTTATTCGACCACATGGAAGATTTTACGCAAAGATCTTGGTGTAAAACCGTATAAAATACAGCTCGTGCAAGAACTGAAGCCGAACGATCTGCCACAACGTCGAATTTTCAGTGAATGGGCCCTAGAAAAGTTGGCAGAAAATCCGCTTTTTTATCGACAAATTTTGTTCAGCGATGAGGCTCATTTCTGGTTGAATGGCTACGTAAATAAGCAAAATTGCCGCATTTGGAGTGAAGAGCAACCAGAAGCCGTTCAAGAACTGCCCATGCATCCCGAAAATTGCACTGTTTGGTGTGGTTTGTACGCTGGTGGAATCATTGGACCGTATTTTTTCAAAGATGCTGTTGGACGCAACGTTACGGTGAATGGCGATCGCTATCGTTCAATGCTAACAAACTTTTTGTTGCCAAAAATGGAAGAACTGAACTTGGTTGACATGTGGTTTCAACAAGATGGCGCTACATGCCACACAGCTCGCGATTCTATGGCCATTTTGAGGGAAAACTTCGGAGAACAATTCATCTCAAGGAATGGACCGGTAAGTTGGCCACCAAGATCATGCGATTTGACGCCTTTAGACTATTTTTTGTGGGGCTACGTCAAGTCTAAAGTCTACACAAATAAGCCAGCAACTATTCCAGCTTTGGAAGACAACATTTCCGAACAAATTCGGGCTATTCCGGCCGAAATGCTCGAAAAAGTTACCCAAAATTGGACTTTCCGAATGGACCACCTAAGACGCAGCCGCGGTCAACATTTAAATGAAATTATCTTCAAAAAGTAAATGTCATGGACCAATCTAACGTTTCAAATAAAGAATCGATGAGATTTTGCAAATTTTATGCGTTTTTTTTTAAAAAAAAGTTCTCAAGCTCTTAAAAAATCACCCGTTAATTTTAGAGTGAGTAGCTCATCCATTTACGATTTCTCGAAAACAACACCAACGATTTTAATTAAAGTTTATTGCTTGTATTGTGTACATGATTTTAATTTAATTTCGGGCTCTCAGTACCCCTCACGCAAATGCATTCCTTCGCTTAAGGCATGTTCAGTCTCCAGTTATGAGCCTATATCAACATTTTTTTTATATCACCTAGGTACCCTCTTCTGATGCGACCCACTAGCGTACGACTTTTTCCCGAAGTTTCGCGCGACGCTTCCCACAAATAATGAAGTATTCTCAGAACTAAAAGAATCAGCTTGTTGGCTTGCCAAACAATCGGACATTTTTTCAACAAACAGTCAGCGTTTGCCCTCCTACTATAGACCTAAGAAAATACTTTAAGGTCATATATCCATTCAGAAAGTTTACTGGTAGGATAACTTTGTGATGAAAAACTTCGACACAACCATTTTTACTGGTGGTTCAAATATGGACTGTGGTATCGGTTTATGATTCTTATATAGTTTATTTATTTAATTCGTTAAAATCTAACGTTAACAATATTAAAATAGTTCTTATAATCTAATATAATCTAATATCATAATTTATATTTATTATTCAATATTGTTAAAAAAGATAAGTTTAAATTTTTTACATTTTATGTTATCATTTACAGATTCTAAATAAATTGTTATTAATTGATTGAAGGGGCTACATACACCATAGTTTGATCTGCTAAATATTTGAATAATAGGTTGCTGTCGCCTTAAACATGAACGGCTGAAACTGAAATTTAATTTACTTAGAACTGATGGTAATGATATCGAACCATTAATAATCCCAACAATAAAACAAAATTGTAAAAACTTTCTGTGGTTAGTCAAAGAAGGAAGGCTGATCAAAGCTAGTCTTTGAGAATAAGGGGGAAGTAGATTTTCCCTTGACCATGGAAGAGACCGAAGACAGAAACGCAGAAACCTTTTTTGGATCGCTTCAATTCTTGTAACATGTGTTGAGTAATAAGGTGACCATACCACACAGCCGTATTCTAGAATTGGTCTAACAAACGAAATAAATAGAAGTTTAAGAACATAAGGGTCCTGAAAATCACGACCGAATCTTTTAATGAATCCAAGAACCCTATTGGCTTTTTTAATTATATAATTTAAATGATCATTAAATGCTAATTTGGGATCTAGAATAATACCTAAATCAGAAAACACAAAAACCTTACATAACGGACAAGAATCAAACGTATAGTTGTACAAAAACGGAAATTTTTTACGTGTAAAACTCATGGTTTTACATTTGTCAACATTTAAAACAAGTCGGTTTTTATTGCACCATTCCCTAAATATTGTTAAGTCTTCTTGTAGTAATAAACAGTCAGAGGAGGATTTTATACTTTTGAAAAGCTTAATGTCATCAGCATAAACAAGGACAGACGAGTTTTTTAAGTTTGAAACCAAGTCATTAATAAATAAAACAAATAAAATAGGACCTAAGTGGCTGCCCTGAGGGACGCCAGAATTGAAATGAATTGAAATGTCTCTAGGTCTTTTCGGCTGATTGATTCTTCCAATGTCTTTCCAGCTGAATTGCTAATAATAAGCGAAGAATAGAAAATACTCAAACTAGGGCCATGTTAAAGCCATTGATTCAGCTTCTTCATCCTCTAAATTGGCCCACCAATCTGGGTGCCAGGTCACAATGGAATGGATGGACAGATAAGCTGGTCAGGCAAGGATCAGCCCTTCAAAGCTCACTAGCGGAAAAAGTTAACATTCCACTTGGTGTTATGAAGACAAACATTTTCTCAATTTATCTCACTGAATCCAGACAACACATAGCCAGGGCGTTTACAACAACCACTGGACACTGGCCAAAAGGGAAACAAGCAGCATGCTTGGCTATATGTTACAATACTCATTGTCGTAGTTGTGGTGATCAGCAGAAAAAGGAAAAAAGTCATTGATCCCCTCTGTAAATGTTCTGCTATAACCAAAATGAGAAATTTGAAACACAAAATTATAAATAGGAGGCTTTTAAATCCAAACTTTTGACTCAATTGGAATTTTGAACCCAATCCGTTATATCGTTCACATCAAAAAAGTGCTGTGGGCTCTGGGCTTCAATAGCCTTTCATAAAGTGCTCAACATATTTTATGTAATTTAATTGTGGGGCGTTGCGTCTAACTATGTTTCGATGTTATATTTTAAAATAAATTTGCAACAAACAGTACTCAAATAACAGCTGGTTTGCTTGTGAATTTTAAATTACAGTAATTTAAGCACAATTTGTACCTATTCACAATGGCTTAATCTAATAAAAATTAGTTAATACGACAAAACTATTTTTATGGTTCCAAAACTTCAAATTTTTTATCCTCAAAAGCGAACGATACCTACCAGTATTTTTTCAGAAATTAGTTTTAATAAATTTTTGACAAAAACCATTCTAATTATTCAAGTTTTACGAAATATGAAAATTTGACCCTTCAAAAAAACCATGAAACAATATTTAGACTTTCTTAACACGGAAAACTCCTCTAATTTCTTAATTGATTTAATTAAAATTCACAGATACACCTCAGTTATCTTCTTTCAAACAAGCAAAATACCTACCCCATTTCGAACATAAGATACTCGTACATACCTTAACCATTAACAAAACTGCCCCTTCCCATTTTGCATATATCATATTGCCATGACCAATTATTTGTGAAAAGTATCCGTAGATTTAGTTGTTTTAGCTATAAACATTTTACCCTTTAGTGTAAACGAACCGTAGCTGCCGTTTAAAATGTCCCACATCTGATTTCTATTTTAAGGTTGAAATTTTGAACTTATCTTTTTACTTTTCAATAGGTTGAAAAGTGAATGAGTAAACATTTGAAACCACAACCTCAACGATGAGAAAGCAATATATACTTTCAGCAACCACTTACTTTTCCGGGTTAAAACTTTTTGTCTAGTTTTAGTTCTCTCCGGAATATTCCGGAGAAAATAAAAAAAAAACTTTCAACCTGCTGCCTTTAGAGATGGAATCCTTAAAAATATCAAATTATTCTCAATTTAAAACTTCCGTTTAGGTAAAATGCACTGCATGGATACGACGTCGTCATCGACTAACTGAAATGTACATGGAATACAGTGTATTTGCACGGTTTCTGTTTCATACGTAAAAACAACACCGAACAGTGAAAATAAATAAATGTACAAGATTCTTGTAGAGCATTTTATATTCTGTTACTTTAAATTTGTGTCTGTTTTCTTGCTACTTTGATGTCCTAGTGGATCGAATAAAAATAACTATTTGTACCTTGATGTGCGTTAAGTTACCACCAGCATTTTCGATATTCTAAATAAACAAGTTGGGCATTTTTTAGAATTAGAGAACATACACGTATCTTGGTATTTTGTATATCTAAAGAACATTTATGTAAGATCTTATCAACGGTTTTTTTTTTAAATCGTATTTTTAAAAAGACTAGTGAGGTTAAATGTTAAGAAGAGTCGAAGAGCTATTTTTTTAAATTAAATTGATCAAAGTTTATTTTTGTATTACTTGTAAATGTGTACATAAATATATATATTAGGCTCCTCTTAAGAAAATTCGAAAAATAAACAAATTTACGCGCGAAAAATACTAGGTAATTTTGTCTATTTCCTCAGAAGAGGGCAGCACATGCTGAGCACATTAATGTAACCGAACAGGTTTTGTTGGTTTTTAGAAAAATGAAAAATAAAAAATTAGTTCATTCGTTGAATTTGCAAATTTGCTAATTTTTTTTTATTTAATCTCTGAGTCAGCACAAGTTAATATTTTGTGTTGAGAAGACTGATTAAAACGATGCAAACTACCAGAAATATAATTCAATATTGCAAAAGTTTACTGATGTTTTATATAATTAAAAATTTTTTTTAGAAACTTTAAAGTATTAAATCATTCATTGCTACGAATTTAAAATTATTTACACTTAATAAAGTAGTAAGCATTTTTTGTACATTGCAGCCTCACTTTATTATTTTTAAGATCAAAGATAACGGTACCTCTTAAACAAAGTTTCTTTTGAATTTACAAAAAAAAATCTTTTTATCAAAATCTTTTACTGGGATTGCACAAATCTGGAAAATAGTTGTTATATTTATTATTATTTATGTTCAAACTTCATAAAAGCTTTAATAGTATTCTGTATTCATATTTTTACAATTACTATTTGTTTTTTTGAAACTCAATATTTCGAAAACCAAATGCTTCATTTTTTTTTAAACTCAGTATTTCGAGATATTTTTTAAGAAAAAATATTCTTTTATCCGTAAAAATTGTTATGGAAAATTCTATGATTTCAAAAACGGTCAAAATGTTGATAAAATTTGTTTTTATGGTCTAGCACCAAATTTAAAACAATTATTTAAATTAAGATGTTATAAAAAATACATACATTATGACTGTCATTATCGGTGTTAGCATTTTTAATTTAATAATTTATTCAGAGAGTATTCTTTTGTAGCTTTTTTTAAGGTAGTTGTTTAGGTAATTGAAAAAGGGTTCCTGATGTCATTTCAATTCGAAAAACGTGAGAGGTAAGTTTCTCATTTTCGCTTCCTTAACGGTAACGGCTTTTATGATTTTTGGTCTCGTTTCTTCTTCTTCTTCTGGCTCGAACTTTGACTAACTCTAACCGAGCTACCAGTTTTTACCTGACCTACAACATTTTTCTACGCGGATAGCGGCTTTTATTAATGTTGTTTTTTTTTTTAAACTATTGTATCATTTTTCACTTGCGATTTTAAGCAAGTTTTGCATTGGAAAAAAAAGAACTCGATATTTTGATCAAAGTTGACATTAGAAATTAAATAGATGATAAAGAACACGAAAAAGTGAGTTTCGCATTTCCGTCTGTCTGTTTTCGAACTACATCAGCCACTGAAGCGGTTTTTTCAGACTTCGTAATTAACGTTCTTCGGTGATTCCCTATAGGAGAAATTCAAATCTCTATTTTAGCTCGTTAACACAGCTGTAATGCAAAATATTATTTATCGAAAACGGCTCTTACGATTTTGATGAAAACAAAATTATGTGTGCTATTATAGACATGGACTACTTTTTGGTAAAAAAAAATTAAGAAACGGTCGTTTTGACTTTCCATTAACAGCTCCAAATCATTTGAATTATAATAATATTGTGTAAAACAAAATTCCAAACATTTTCTTTTTTATATTTTTGAAAAAAAAAATCAAAATTTTATTTTTGAAAATTCAATATTTTGAAACGAGTTTTTGAAATTATTTCCCCAAATGTATATTATTTAATACTTAAAATTGACATCCAATTTTTTTTAGAAAACTTTTAAGGAAAGTTTGTATAGAAAAAATTAGTTTAATAATACAACGATTTTTTGTATTTTTTTTGCATAAATTCAGACTTTTCTAGGAATCCGACGCCATTTTAAGCATTTGACCATTTTCTTATAATTAAATCCATGTTTTACATTTACATATTTATAAACAATTTTTAAATTCCAAAACTCTTTCATATAAGAGCAAGTACGTGCGATCCATACATTTGTATTTGTTCTCTTAAAACATTTTTTTAATACAAAAATCTTTTAAAATTTTTAACTAAATAAGAAACTAAAATAAGGAAATTCAAGAAACATTACAAAATATAAATGAATATTTTGTTTGTAGGGAATTGCCTACAAAAAGATGTTTTTTTTGTTTTTTTTTTTTATTTTTTAAATTTTAAATTTAGAAAAAAAAACGTTGAGAATTTTGAAGAAAATAAAGAGGGCTATTACGAGTATATTGAGAAAGACAAAATTATACTTCATATATTTTGGAAAAATTAATACCAAGGTTAAAAAACAAGAAAAATTCCAATAAATGTGTTTCATATTAAATAGAACATTTGAAAGGGGTAGTGTAAAAACTAAAAACTTATTTTATGTACATATTATAAAAAATAAAGATTCATAGAAACAATTTTACAAGTCGAAAAGGAAAAGAAAATAAGGAAAGTATCTCTTAAGTTTTTCGACTGAGCGGTGAATGTCGACACTTCGTGGCAATTTTTTAAAATTCTAAGTCCCTTGAACATCAGAGTAAGTTTGTGTAAGCCAGCGGTATGTTTTTTTTTTGAATCGTAATGCTAAGGCTCAGATATTTGCAATAAATTTTCCAGTTAGTTTCATACAAATTTTTAAACCTACGCGTTTGGTTATGATATCATTTTTATTAGAAGGATTTTTGCTAAGCAAATTCTATATACTAAATAAAATAAATCAGCTAACTTTAAGTCAAAGCATCATTTAATCTTAAATTTATTCAAATAGCTTGGGCTTAAGTACACAATATGTTTCTGTTACATTATATACCTATAATATGAAATTAAACTGAAAACTGAAAAAAACTGAACCTTCCTTTAAAAAAATACATTCAGTCAATATTAAAACATGAAATCAAAAATTGTCATCTCTACCCATACAGATATGCACTTTATTTAACTTTCTCAAGAGATTCCATAAAATTCGAATTATGTTTTAAAACTCTGTTTTTTTTTAATATTTTGAAATGGATTTAGACCAATTTGATTACAGTGATGCGGGATTTATTTGTGAAAATATAAGCGCCACAAAATTATTAGATTTTACAATCTTTAAGTTGTATACATATGTATGTATACAAGGAATCTCGCAATATTGTTCGCGTTCTCGATGTATTTGCGAACTCTCTTCCTCGTACCAGGCCATTTCCTTTTACGTATTAATTAAGAAGTTCTCAACTAACAAATAATAACCATACAATTTGATATGTAGGTATTCTGTTGCAGCCCCGGCAGAGCTATTTGCATTTGTATTTTATTCTTGAGTGGCAGCTATAGCTGAAGTGTTTTCTAAGAGGAATCTATAAATGGGCGAGAGATATGCACATTGGCAATGATGGCCGGCCGGCGAGGAGGCTATTGGGTCAAGGCTTCCGTTTTCGAAATATGTTTTTTTTTTGTCTTCTTTTTTTAATTGACTGACAATAATTATAAATAATAAGAACAACAATATGATAGCAGACAGAAAACACATTCAGCAACCAGCGGATGTTCATTCCTTGCGACATTTTTTTTTTCTTTATTTAACATAGTGATTTTGATTATAAAAAGTGTGGTAATGGTGATGAGTTCAAAATGTTATCTCGTTAATGTGCGGTGACCTGAAAATTATTGAAATCAAATAAATAAAAATTATAGAAATATGGCGCACTTGAGATTGTGTGATTTCCTTTCATTAAATTGAATTGTGTTAGTAATTAATGTTGTAACATTTTTTTCAGTGTGTATTTTTTTGAGTGAGAAATATCATAACGATTACCAGTAATAGATTTATTTGCATATTTCTAAATCTTTTTTTTAAATTTTACAACACAATTATGTGAATAGGTGGGTTTTTCTAATTCCAAAATGAAAATGGATGAAAAAAAAAACAGATCGGGGTCAAACAATTGAAGAAAATAAAATCGAGTATGCTCAGGCGAGAAGAAATTCAATTATATCCCAAAAAAACACAAATTTGTCCTGACATAGAAAAAAACGATAAATTTTAAATAAGTTTAGGACTGTCTGATTTTATTGGAGATATTTGCAAAATCATATTTATTATTGGGTGTTTTTGAAGATGAAGAGATATTGTAAGCAAATTATTGGGAATTTCCCTCTCTGGGTGCCCTTACCCATTCAGATTCTTTTTTTATTTATTTATTATTTTATTCAAATCTACGATAATCAATCCACAGATTTTGCTTATAACTACTGAATTCTAATTTAAATAATTTTATAACAACGTTTATATAATAATGCTATTAAAATAATATGCAAACATTATATTATTATTTATTTTTGTTTTAATTCAAAGGTGAAAAAAGTTAGCGTTTTGAAGTAAATTTAAAACAAATGTTTTGAACTGATATCTTGGCAAGAACAGATCCAAATCATCATAATAAATATTGAATAATCTACAACAATGAGAAATTGGCTCCCGCTGTCCATAATTTGTAGAGTGAGGTATCTCGAAAATAAGCTGCCTCATCCTCAAATTTTTGCTTGGAGCATAAATATTAATTAAGGAAATTAAATCAGCACAATCAATATCACTACAAAGAATATCACGAACGAACATAACACTAAACATTCTACGCCTCGACTCAAGAGTTTGCATTCCAAGCAACAGACATCTACTTCTATAATGCTCGTATCTATCACCGTTTAATGGAAAATCCCTTAATGCATGTCTCAAAAATTTTTTTTGAATCTTCTCAATCCTATTAATTAACCTTTTAGAGTCTGGATTCCAAATAATACAATTATATTCCAGTATAGGACGAACTATAGAACAAAATAAAATTTTCAGGGTATACGGATCCTTGAAAGCATAGAATTTGCTTTAGAGGCGATATAATTAATGTGGGACTCAAACGACAGTTTATCATCAAAAATAACACCTAGATCCTTTGATTCATTAACCCTTCATAATTTTATTCCATCAAAACTATAATCAAATAATATTGGATTCAACTTTCTACAAAATGTTAAGACGGAACACTTAGAAAGGTTAAGAAGTAAATCATTTTGTTTACACCAATAGTTAAAGTTATTTAAGTCTTTTTGAAAAGCAATACAATCATTTATTTTATTAATTACTCTGAACATTTTTATATCATCAGCAAATATTAACCCTTCAGATACAGATAATACAGTTGGAAAATCATTTATAAAAATGTCAAATAAAGGTGGGCCCAAATGACTACCCTCAGGAACGCCTGAATGTACTATTATAGTATAAGACTCCAAGTCACCTATTTTCACTATCTGTCTCCTACCTGTAAGATAAGACCAAAACCATTTTAGTAAAGTTCCATCAAAACCGTAAGCTTTTAATTTTTTAATTAAAATTTGGTGATTTACTCTACTAAAAGCCTTAACCAAATCCGTATACACCACATCCATTTGGCATCGCTTTTCTAATGCCTTAAAACATTTGTTAGAAAAACAAGCCAAGTTAGTGGAAGTTGATCGGCCACTTAAGAATCCGTGTTGGGAATTTGAAATATGATTTTTAACTATGTATACTGTATAACTTTGTCTTTACTATTTTGTCCAAAATTTTTGGAATAATTGCTAGTTTACTTATAGGACGATAGTTTCTTATATTCCTTTTACCTCCAGACTTAAAAATCGGATTAATTAACGAAATTTTCCACTCATCTAAAAACTCGCCACAAGAAAGGGATTGATTAAATATAAACTGAAGCGGATAGCTCAGTGATTCAAAGCAATGTTTTAGAACAATTGGAAAAATTCCATGACAGTCTGGATGACTTGATGAATAGTTGCATTAAGTTTTTTGGGGATTTTGTCCCATTGAGATATTAGCAGTGTTTTTTTGCAAGTCCATATAGAATTGTCGAAAAAAAGACATCGGGACTTAGGAACTTTGCAAAAAGTTGGAAGCACTGTGCATGCTATGGCATTTCTCAGATGTATTGAGACTAGCATCAACCAGCATCCAAAAACGTCACTTTTGACTTCTCTGAACAAATTATCGATAACATACGTATATCTGGACTTAGCTAAGTCCGTATAGACTTAAGTAGTTGTTGTATTTACATGTAATGATCCCAGTGGCGAGGCGTCATATTGTTCAAGTCGTGCATGAACGACTAGCTTACAGGCGACATTATTTTAATTTCTATCTAATTAACCCACACCTCATATTCATACTGTTCGTTCATTCCTTATAGTTATATTTAATGTAGGTATACGTACATATTTTCCATTTTCCAACTCGTGTATTCCTTCTCTGAACTACCCAAATAAAACAAAACGAACTAGCTACCTGCTACTGTTTTGTTTTCACTCAACCGATCAGTATCTACCCAAGTCGTTCATACGATTTGGCAACGAAATGAACCCATGAAAGCATACAAGAAAAAAAAAAAAACAATTCGCTCGTTTAAGGGAGCATTTCGTGCAAATCTGTTTTGAACGAGTAGAGCTTTTTTTTAATATATAGAATGATGGAAATGAGGAAAACGGGTAGCTAGGGCGTAGGTAAGTAGTTTATTTATTTATTTAGGTACATATTCCAATATTTAATTTTTTTTATTTTTTCGAATATGAGAAATGAGACGTGCGTCGTTCATAGGGACGGTTTCGTTCAAATCAGTTTTGAACGAGGAAAGCGTTTTTTACTGTGGAATGAAGGAAATGAGGAAAACGGCTAGCTGGTACTTAATCAACACATACCTATTTATTATTGACATAAAAATAAAAACATTATAATGTACCTTTATATAAAAAAAGACTTGTTTGACTTCTTGGCATTGCAAATATGAATTTTGAAACTGAACGACTACATTTTTTAGGCACGCTTCGCCGCTGAATGATCCCGTTATCGTTTTTTCTAGAATTCCTTATGGACTTGCAAAAAACACGCCTATTATTATGTTGGGGATTGAGTGAGTATGTATCAGGAAGATAAATATAATTAATGGAGAAATAATTCTAGTTTTGAAGTTAAACTCGAATGAAAAATTTATATTCCGTTTGCTTACTTGAGCTGAACTTTTATTTCGCACGAATTTTACTGAAGATAGATTCTATTTTCAAAACTAGTTTCACATTTGTAGTTTTAGTTAATGTTCAGCTGAACCTGAACTTATAGAAAACAAAAAGACTGATAAAATGCAATTGAAAGCTTAAACCACGGCATGGAAGTCCATTGCAAACGATTTCAATTCCAAGAATGACTTCCATTATCGATCATTGGATGTGTTGCCGCTGCTTTGTTGTCAAGGGATTTCAAACGTTAAAAAGATGTTAAAACTGCAGAAGTTAAACGACAGAACTTAAACTCAGTTCAAAGTTTAAATGAAACTGTGAAACCAATTACATAACTTAACTGAAGTTTAAGCTTCTACTGCTAAACTGGGTGTAAAGCGGCAAATACACACGACACTCGTGTGCACACCGGTATCGGTGTATAGAAATGTGTGCCGTGTGTGGGCTGGTGCGCAAACCGATTTTCGGTGTCAGACACCGTGTGAGGAAAATCAAAAGTTTTTGATTTTTGGTGTCGGTGTCTCGATCGGTGTGATGTGTATGGGGATGTGCGCGCACATTTGCTATTCAGTAATTCAGTTGCAGCCGAATTGTTGTGCTGTGAGGAGTTTAGAAGTTTAATGTTTGGTTAAATGGCACTTATGGTAAGATCTTTCCGATTTGAAACCTTTTGCACAACTAAAGTGTGCACAATTTGGTGAGCCGTGTGGTGGAATGCTACACTGGTGTAGGCACACCGGTGTGCACACAAGTGTCGTGTGTATTTGCCGCTTAAGAAATTAATTTTTGAAAACTGAGTTATGTTTGAAAAACAGCTGCTTGTTCAACTTATAATCTTATAAGGTTCTACAAAGAGTCTAACCAACCCTATTACCGTTGTCAATTAAAGATATTAGCCGTGTTTTTTTGGAAAAGTTATCCGTAGAACAGTAGGATTTTATATGAATAACAAATAAAACGTCCGCAGTAGGATCACTGCCGATAAAAGGAGAAGTGAAATCCTGCTGCGGATAGAGATTTGACGTTTATTCGAGTATCGGCAGTAATCCTACTGCGGATGTTGTATTTGTTATTCATATAAAATACTGCTGTACTACCGATAACTTTTCCGAAAAAACACGGCTATTGATATTTAACGTCTTCTCAATAAATTGAGGAATCACTATTATCGTAAGCTATTCAAACTTTTGATGAACTGTAACCGGTCTTTGGCAATATTACCACTGCAAATAGTGTTCATTAAGTTCTAAGCTTTATGCATTGAATTTTTTTTATATAATAAAGTAAGTAGCAATAAGTCCTTACACGAACTAGGTTGTTTTATTTTAAGTTAAAGCTAAAGATTTTCAACAAATTGACAATCTTGGTATTATGGTTGTCAAAAAATATAAATATTTATCAAATTATCACTCAGATTAATGATACAATTTAATGAAAAAAATCAAACTTTTTGTTTGAAGAAAATGACATGGAAGAAGAAAATAGTTTGCAGCAAGCCATTATACGAAGACAGATACGAATATTCCATACTAATTTAGTTGCTCGGTGGATCAACGCAATATTCAAATTGATTTAGAGCACTAATGGCTTTTTCTGTTTCGTTAAGTCGGTGCAAATTTGTTTGCCTTAATCCAGTCGCAATAATTTGAACTTTCTTCACTGTTTCTTTTTTTTTTGAAACTATCAATGCATTAGTCTTAGACAATCGTAATAAGGATGAAACACTCGTATTTAATTGGTGAAAAAACACATCTTGGTTTAATGTTTTTACAACAAAAGGTTTTAGTCTAAATCTTTTAATCTAAGCCACTTGAAATTTGTATGTCAAAACCTCCCGACTATGAAAAATCTAAAGAATTTAAAATCATAAATACGCACAAATTTCATTTCAAATTCATTCAACTCTTTGATTTGTATTAAACTCAAAAGCATGCTCGAAATAAATATGTTTTTCATTTATCAGCAAACTTAAGCCTTGATAACCGTGACATAAGCTAAGATTCCCATTAAAAATTAATTCATTCAAGCAATTATTTTTTTAGTTATA
Source organism: Philhelius festivus (assembly GCA_963931855.1). Classification (NCBI taxonomy): domain Eukaryota; kingdom Metazoa; phylum Arthropoda; class Insecta; order Diptera; family Syrphidae; genus Philhelius; species Philhelius festivus. The sequence goes on along the minus strand of OZ007556.1, from coordinate 139,427,181 downwards.
AAAACTAATTAAAAATCTTTTATGATAGTTTTATGCTTTGAAAGACGTGACTGGAAATCTAAGAACATAAAATAAGGTAAGACATTACCTACATACTTTGTTTTTCCTTGCTTAAAGTATGCATATTATGTTACTTTTGTTATATTCGTTGGCAAAACATTCACATTGGTTATTTATGAAAAATGTTTATTGAAGTAGTGTTAATTATTAAAAACGAAATTCAAAAAAGAGTATTGCACTTTGAATATCAAAGTGCTTATTCTGGATTCACACAAGTTGCAAAATGCCATTATTTATGGCGAACATATTTAACACCAGTGCGAACATAGAGCAATCATGTTATTCAGGAAATCAGACCAAATCTATGGAAAACCCTAAAAACAAGAAATTACCCATATACAAATCGAAAAAATCTCTCTGTGTTTTGTATGTTAAATCCTGAATGGATTGACTTTTTAACTCTTTTATGATAACGCACTAAAGATTAGAGTTAAACTTATCACGAGTAACCAGAACATTAAAATCCAACGAAACAATAAAACCATTATAATCAAGAAACGGCAGCTGAATTTTGTATCTTTTATCCTCAAACAAAATAAGTGTCATTCAACTTCTAAGAACAGATTTGTATCCAAAACATACCGCAATGAGAACAAACACAAGTTTATTGACTCACATTCTTCATCATTATTAAATTTGCTTAGCAAACAAAACCTAGCCGATATGCCTACTAATATATCTATAAGTGTTTGTATACATGTTCTATATATCTATAACTGCGTACTTGTTATCGGCCAAAATGAGTCTTATCAATGAAAACAACAAGAAGGCATAGTTACTTCAAAAATATGATGCGAAACTAGGTGAGATCATGGAGACATACTCGTAAGCTATCAGCTGAAAAATGGTGTCACAAGATAATTTTACGTTAAAAAAAAATAAAAATATTTTATCAGCCCGGACTGATGTGTGTGTTCTAGGTTTCATATTTGAGTTTTTAAGTTTTCCAGAAATAATTATATAAATATGTATGAGAAAATTGATTGGAAATAATGTATGTGTATGGCATAAAAATAAGATAAAACGTTAAATCGGTATCGTTACAATTAATTCTAGCAGAAACCTGAAAATGTACTCAATAAAATTTTCTAGCTATCAGCCGTGGTCTTAAGATATGAAGGCTAAGCATTGTGATCAAATATATCTGTCTAACAATACTTACTCTCATTTTAGCTCGACTGATCGCTCTGGTTGCCTAGTTAGTGTCTGACTTGAGAGGGGCTAGACCCTTAGGCCAGATGCGCACATCCAATTTTTAGTTTCGCAACTACTTCGTTCGAGCAACTAAAAAGTTTGTGTTTTGACGCAAACTAAACGATTGCCTAAAATGAGTTCGCTATTTTGTGTAACATATGTATAATTGTATGCACCTGCGCGGACATTCAACTTAATAGTTCATCTGTTTTCTATAAGCAACCAAAAATTGAATGTGCGCGCCTAGCCTTAAGTTTACTTCAGAATAGGTCAATGAAATTGAAAGCTGTATGTGGAATAGATAAACCTGAAACTCGGATAGGTAAGGCCCGGGGAATAGAGCTATGAAGGAATTAAGATTGCATGTCAGTTTAATGCTGGCTGCCAAATTTTGAGAAAAAGTAGTAAACATTGGATATCAATACACATAACCTCTTTTCCGACTTTAAAGTCGTATATATATAGCCCTCGGCCATGCCATACCTCGGCATACCAAAGTTGTGGTGCGGAATTATACTGGAAAAATGCGGTTAACATTGTTCGGTACCGCTCGACATAAACCATAACACGTGATCTTGCTTCATATTTAAAGAAACGAGGCAAAATATTATTTATCTCGAAAACGGCTCTAACGATAAAAAAAAAATTAGGTGTGATATTGTGGACATGGACTACGTTTTGGTTAAAAAAAATGTGGGGCAAAATGTTATTAACGGTACCTGTCATAGAACCGTTTTTTTTGATTTTCGACTTTCTCATTAACGGCTCTAACGATTTTAACCAAAAATTTTCAACAGGAGTCCCCCTAAGTTTAGTTGGGTTTTTTTGAAAAAACATTTTTTTTGAAAAATCAATATCTTCAAAACCTATGAACGATTATTTTTTGAAATTATTTCCTAAAGCCAATATTATTAAATACTTAAAATTCGCATCCCACATTTTTTTCTTGAAAAATTTTAGACAAATTTCTTATATAAAAAATTTATTTATTTAATAATAAAACGATTTTTTAAAGTTTGTTTGCATAAATTCATACTTTTCTAGAAATCAGACGTCAATTTCATTTTAAATGCATGTTTTATATTTATAAAATGTATCTTAAATTCCAAAGTACTTTTACATAAGAGCAAGTTCGTGCGATCCAGTCGTGCATTTTATTTTTCGTTGGATTAGAGATCTCCTTTTGAACCAGTTCTATACAAAATGTACTGGATGGTTTCAAGTAAAATAAATGCTGGTGAGCCCCAGCTCATAGGTCGACTAGAGTTTTATGCTTCAAAAACTCAATTTTTCTTCTGTCGTTAAAACGCAACCCACCTTGCAGCACTTGCATTGAGGACACAGTTCTCGGTATGAGCCTCACAGACCATCTTGTGGGGAATAACCACATATTCGACAGCTCCAAAAACGCTGCTTAGTGTTTAGGTTTCCTTTGACGATGCAAGAAATTTTTCAAACCTTCTGATCTGGTTGTAATCTTTGTTGTCTTTATTTTTCCAAAGCTTGAGTACAATTCCCATGTTTGAGCAGGTGCTCCAATATTACACTTAAGTGTCTTGGATGATATCCAAGACGATAAGTGATATTACTATAACAGAAAAATTTGAATCTCTCTAGAACAATATTCTAGTGAACAATCCAGTTGAATTCCTCCCCTTACATAATTCAACTGTAATACTCGCACTTCAAGGAGTGCCCATCAATTTGCCCTTAAGCCCAACTTCGGACGTACTGCTAAATACAGAGATTTTTTATGTAGCCCCACAACACGAATGTGGAATGCTTTACGCGGCTCAACATTAAACATTCAAAGTCAATGTGCATCACAGTCTCCTGTTAAATCCTCTAGAACTTTCCTAATCACTCGCGCTGTGCTCAAACATAGGGAAGTAATAATCCGTTTAGTTCGCGCAAAGTTATAAAAACAAAAATAAGAAACAAATTGAAAACTTATATTCGTTGCGTAGATGTTTCCTCTTAAAGTTGAAATGCAGTTTTATTACAATATCTAGACTTGACATGACAGGTATGAAGTTTAATCAAAATCGTTAAAGTCGTTTTCAGGAAAATAAAAAAGAGAACAAAATTGTCTTATGGGAGCTACCAACTCTTAATGATCTGAAGCAAAAAATCTAATTTTAAGCAAATTAGTTGACTCGTTTAAGCTCAAGCTCAGACAGGCCATGGCAATTTTTTTTTAACTTCTCTGGCATTTAAATAATATTTATTTGCACGAAGCCAATACTTTTTTTATGAGAAAATATAAACTTTTTAAAAAATGTAAGATAACACATTGGATCATACTTCTTCTAACTAAGACAGAATAATGTAAAGATCACATTTCAAAAGTTAAACAAAAAATATATAATTCCAATATCTATTTGAGCCATCATCTGCCAAATTTAATTAGCACCCTTTTTTAGCAACTATAATAAATCAATAACTATTTTGAGCTGGTTGCAAATAAAAAGGTAAAACAAACCACCAAAAATATTCACTATTTTATTATTTAGAAATTCTGTTGTGCTTTTAACTTAAAAATTGTTTACATTGCAAAAATTTATTTTGTGTGAAATATAATGAAAATAATCAACATATCTTAACAATAATTTCTTGTGTGCAGAAATAGTTGCAACATCTTCCTTTTAAGATAAGCAATCATAAAATTGGTAAAAATGTCGGTAAAATATTGGTAAATGAAAAACGTATAACTTTCCTCAGTCTAAAAATAAACCAAAGGTGGTTGAATGCAACCTTTCATTATTGATTGCCATATCTTACCTCTTTATATCTTTTTTAAGTTTTTTTTATTTATAGTTTTAAACCCGAATTCCTTGAATTTTCGCAGTCGTTTTGGGTGGAGTTAGAGTAATAATATAATGCCTGTATGACAAATTTATGGGTATCAATTTATTTTCTGTCATATGAAAAATAAAACAACTTAAAGGTGTGTCTACCTGAAATATCACTTTATTTTTAATCAATTTTCGCAGGTAATATTCCTTAAAAAATGTATGAATCTAAAATAAAAGGTTTGAAAAATTCTATAAATAAAATTTGCACTAATCAAACACATTTTTTTCCTCAAAATATTTCTGTCTGGTAAAAATATAGATTTATAAGGACATAGCTGATTTTTTAGAAGAGAGTAGTTTCATCACCTAACTTTTGGAGTGTTGACAGGAACGTACATATCTTTTTCAAAAATTATTAATTTCCTAATTCTTATGATATGACAATGTTCTGATTGTTTTTCTATAATTTGTACTAACTACGTATAGTAAAACATATGATATAACAAGTTTCACGTTCTACGAATTTATAATTTGTTAAATTAAACTACCAAATGTTTAGGTGTGCGATGCTTAATAATAATTTTGAATTTTAAAGAAGTTTTCTAACTCTTTCAAAACAAGGCTTGTGTTTCAATAAAACCGCAGCTGAACACGCCTAAAACAGTGCAATTAGTGCAAAAACCGAATCAAACATATCTTCTTTGAGATTTGTAAATTTGACAATGTTAGCTATCAAATATTCACTGTTAATTCGGTACTTATCAACTTATATTTCACCACGCGTTTCTTACGATAAATTATTATGTTTTCATCTGAAAAACAATTCTAAATTGAGAAAATTCCTAAAATGTATTAAATTTATTTACGTTATTTGAAATCCTTTTCATGCAATAGTAGAATGTACTCCTATTTCTGGATAGGACCTTATATTATCAACATTTTTTGTTTTACAATTTTATGTATTAACGGAAAGTACGAAAGAAGTAAGTCAGCATTCAAAGTTGAATTTGAAAGCAGAATTGATTTGACCTATTGTAATAAACTTTAAATGATTTTGTTTACCCATTTATTTTTCTTAAATACAAGTAATTGATTTATTTGAAAGATCCCACTTGAAACACAAACTTCGACCACTTTTCGCAGACATTCTTCTTCAGTTTTTTTCAATTGGGGAAAGAAAATATGACTAAGAAATCTATTTTTGAATCAACCACGCATGCAGACACGCCTTTTGAAGTGCAATACTGAAGCATCCCAGTCCCATCCCGAGCACACCACATGTGATTTGCGCCACAAACAACAAATGAGTACATCGCCCTAAATGAAGTTTACTACTTAGCACTATATGGCACCCCCCGGATTCTTCTTTCACTGGGAATGTGAAACAAAATAATATTCTAATTTATTTTTGGAAATTCAAGACACTTCCGCGAGATAATTCGCTTGTACAGCATTACTATATTTTTTTATAATTTGTATTTAATATAACAAACATTTTACTTTAAAAACTGTTTTGAATAATTCGTTGCATTAAATAAATGTTTTGAAATAAAACTTAGAAAAAGGATAATAGTTTCGTAAAAAAATAGGTTATAATAACTATTACACTTTTTTGAAAAACAGGGGTCAACAAGACCTTAAATTTATTATGCTTTTCTTGCCACATATAATTCAGATATTCTAAATCTTTAGTAGTGGACTTAGTAATCATATTATGTTTGGTAGATTGTTAGTCACCTGGTTTAATATAAACATCTTATTTTTACTATTTTTAAGAATTTTAGTCAAATGTTCATCATCAACTACCAGTTCAAAAACAAATTCAAAAAAGTCTTATATTTCGTAAACAAATATTTGTTCTGGCCTTAGAGAGGCCATTACTCCAAACGTCATGTATGTTTTATTTTAGATGTGAACCAATAAAAATTGAAAATCTGCTAACCAAACATTTTGGGAACTTCATTAAAGTAATTGGGTCAATGCTCATTGTTGTGTATAAGAAAACAGAACCAGTCGCTCCAGAGTAATATATTCAGTTCTTTTCTTTGTGGTATAATGATTGAAACACATTTTTTCATATATCTTTGTTTTACTTAACAATCATCACACAGCGCTGATGTCATTCACTAAACGAGGATCGTGCATCGGATTAACGACAATTCTTTGGAGATGAATTGATCTGTGTACCATATGGGCATAGAGTAAGAATGTTGGATGCCCAGCCACGAATTTTTATGAATAAAGTATTGACATTTTTTGAGATTTGATTGTTTGGTGGTTAGGCTATAACTTTTATGAGTAAAACGGAAAATTGAACATATTTTAAGCCGATGTCTTTTGTAGACCGAGTTCTTTTTTGAATTAAAACAGACAATCAATTTTTAGTTACTCTTTATTACTTCTGCTCTGTTCGGGCGTTGGTCACAAACTGAACTAACCAACGCCGCATTCAACGCTGTGCAGCGCAGTACCAATACATTTACAATTTATTACTTATACCTACACCCCTCCACCGGCAGCTCTTACAGAAAATAGGCGACTATTTATTCTTTTGTGTACGTTATGTTTATGTGGCTACAATTCGGCCAATCTGACATGCAATCGTCCCGATTGACCTCTTTACTTTAAGCTTATATATGGTTTCAAATTTGCTACTTCCCATATACCTCTATAGGGTACCTGACTCAATTGAAATCCCTCTACATCCTTTATTAAATACCTATCGTTTGGTAATACTTGTTCTACTTCATAGGGCCCTTTGAACTTGGGTATTATCTTTTTGCATATACCTGGTTGACTTATAAAATTCTTTGCCATAACATATTCCCCTATTTTATACTCTTTACAAACTCTATTCTTATCCTTAACTTGTTTATTGTAATTTTGTTGTTTCACAATTCTTTCAGATGCCTTTCTTCTTATTTCTATTAAATCTCTACAGTTTCCACTCTCATTAGTCTCTTCCAATTTTTCCCTCAACTGATCTATCACCTCTCCTCTTTGTCTCACTCCAAAAAGTAACTCACTAGCACATGTACCGATACTTTTGTGTAGAGTATTATTCATAGCAAATTCAATCTTATTTAAGACTTTGTCTAATGTGAATTCCGTGCCACCATTAGTGAATTTGGCAAGCATCGGGGCCAGGCTCCTGTTCACGCGCTCAACCTGCCCGTTAGCCTGAGGTGAAGCTGTGGCAATTTTAACGTGTTTCACATTATTATCTTTCAGGAATTCCTCAAAGCTCGCTGAGGTAAACGCACTCCCTCGATCCGATACTACTACCTTGGGCCTACTATAATTAGAAAAATAAGCTTTCATACACGTCAGAACTTCATTTGTACCAGTGGAACGCACTGCATATAACTTCGTGAATTTTGTAAACGCGTCTATGATCAAAAACACATACTTCTTCTTACATGCTTTAAGAATCACAGGACCGAAATGATCAATATGAACTGTATCGAAGGGCACATCACCCTTTGGTATACTATGTAACAGTCCTTCATGTTTACCCACTTTAGTGGAGAACACTATACATTTTAAACAGTTACTGATATGATCTTGAATCTTTTTCCTCATGTTTGGAAACCAGTATGATTTCATAATGTTGTCCAGTACTTTTTCACTTCCTACGTGCCCCATCTCATCATGATATTTACACAGTATATTCCTTTCCATACTACTTGGGACAATAAATAGAATATTTTGACTAACTTTCCTATATATTAGACCGTTCCGTAGCTCATATTTATTGTCTTCCTCATTTTGCAATCGTTCTTTAATTTTTTGTATGTATTCGTCTTTATTTTGACAAATCGATAAAGTTTGTTCAAACGTATTGTCTTCAAGTATCAAAATATTGTTAATGCGACTAAGTGCGTCTACGTGCTGCATTCTATTCCCATTCCTATGCTCCAAGACATAATCGTAGTTTTGCAATTCAAGTGCCCATCTGGCGATCCTTGGGTTTATCTCTTTCTTATTCAGTGTAAGTGTTAACGAATTGCAATCTGTAACGATCTTAAATTTCAACCCGTGTAAATAAATCCTAAAGCGCTTGAGTGCATAAATAATAGCTAGAGTTTCTAACTCGAAACTGTGATATTTGGATTCACAATCAGTAGTTCTTTTTGAAAAATAGAAAATCGGATGGAATTTCCCATCTTTTTTCTTTTGTAGGAGCATAGCTCCGAACCCTAATGAGCTAGCGTCGCAATGAAGCTCTGTCTCGTCTCGCGGATCATAGATAGCCAATATTGGTGATTCAACCAACTTCGCTTGCAACAGTTCAAATGCACTAATTTCTTTTGCTTCAAATTTAAAGGTAACGTTCTTTCTAATTAATTTATATAGCGGCTCAGCTAACAAAGAAAACCCTTTAATAAATCTCCTAAAGTATGAACACAACCCTAGAAAGCTATGTACCTCTTTAACACTCCTCGGTATCGGAAAATTCTTCACGGATTCTATCCCCTTACTATCTGGCCGTATTCCGTCTTTTGATATTATATATCCTAAATATTGGATTTCTGATTTTAAAAATCGACATTTATCTTGCCGCAATTCTAATTTGTTTTCTATTAATTTCTTAAAAACCTCTCTCAATATCTCCAAATGCTCGTTAACGGTTTCTGTAGCAATCATAATATCGTCTAAGTAGATTGCGATTTTTCCTTCCCGGATGAGGTCTTCAAACACTTCGTTAATAAAACGTTGGAATGTCGAAGGAGCATTCCTTAGTCCGAACGGCATCTTTAAAAATTCATATTGCCCTACTGGAGTTACAAATGAAGTATATTTAATCGATTCTTCTTCCATTCTTACATGGTAAAATGCGCTTTTCAAATCTAAAAGTGAAAATACCTGTTTGTTAGCCAACCTATCCAAAAGATCATCAATTAATGGCAACGGATAGTTATCTTTTAAAGTCATTTTATTAAGTATCCGATAATCAACACAAAGTCGTATATCACCAGTTTTTTTTCTAACCAAAACTATGGGAGATGCGTACTCCGACTTGCTTTTCCTAATTACACCTGATTGTACTAGCTCATCTAAAATACTCTGCACTTTTGATTTCTCTAAATACGACAACCTTCTAGGAGGGCAATGGAAAGTCTTTTCATTTGTCAATCTAAGTTTGATTTCATAATCAGTTTCAGGCAATTCGGGACGTTCGCAGCTCACAAAACTTTTAAATAATTCATAAAACTTGTCTTTTTCTTCAATAGACAGATTCTTATTATCAAATACATCTATTTCGTTTATATTTTCCTCAACTTCTATTTTCATTAAATTTTCACACTCATTTTGATACTCATTTTCGTTTTTACATTCATTTTGCTCTCGATTTTCTTTTTTACTTATTATTTGCTTAGCAGTTTCTTTATTTTTAATCAATTTTAAATTTGCAGATTTCAAAAAATCTCTTCCTAATATAGCTGCAACTTGCATAGTATTGTCATCTACAACATACATTCTTAAACTTATTTGCTCTTCTTGATAAATAATGACTACATTGACACATCCATTAATTCTTAATATACTTTTATTTATACCCATAATTTTTAAATTACAGTCTCTGTCATTAGGAATAATAAATAACTTAGGAATAAACTGCTTCTTTATTATACTTATCGGGCTGCCGGTGTCTAAAAGGGTGCCTAATAATATTTTATAAGTTAGGTAATTCATTTTGAAATTAAAAATAATATGCCTTACATAATTGTCTTCTTCATCTCCATGTTGATCGAAGTGATGGACTACTACAGCATTTCTTTTAGGGCAGGCAGCAGCAAAATGGCCCATTTCTGCGCAAATGTGACAGGCTCCTAATGGCCTTTTCGGTTTGCGGCACTCCGACTCCATGTGCCCCAACGAGTTGCAATTGAAACATCTCATCGGTTTGGGCTCCGGCCCCTCTGCTGCAGCTACTCGTCGTGATGATGATGGAAATGTGACAGCAAGTTTATTTGATACCATCTTAGCTTTAGGCAACTCGATCTTAGTGAATGCCTCCGCAAGCTCGTTGATAGTACCAAAACATTGCATCCGTGCCTGCGTCCTCAAATGAACGTCCGGAATACCTTCAATTAGATCATCCAACAGCTCCTCTTCCTCCAACGACAACTTATTCGCACCTATAGTCTTGTCGTATAAGTATTGTTGGAAGGATTCATTTGACTGCCACTTTCTTCCTTCATAGCTCCTTCTCAACATTAGCCGGCTTTCTTTAGTACCGAACATCTTGGCCATCTCCTTCAGTATTTGGTCAGTCGTCATTTGCACCAGGTCAGTTCTTGAATAAAACCATTTGAGAGCATTGCCTTTTAACTTGCATGACACGATAATTCTCGCACTTTTGTCATCTAAATTATAAGCTGCGATTAAGTTTTTAAATTGCGTCACCCAATGAGAAAAGTATTCGCCATTAAAATCGGGCAGCAACTCTTTCACGTCACTGTTGGAAAAATCATTGCGCTTGCTCGTTTGGTTTATTTTAAATAGCTCTTTTTTTAAACTGTCATTTTCTCTCTTTAACAGAATATTCTCCTTCATCTGCAAATCAATTTCTTTCCTCAGAATTTTAACCTCTCTCTTCATTAGTAGCAACTCTCTTTCTGCATCTCTCCTTTGTGGTAAGTTTTCGCCGTCGTCGTCGTTGGAATTCGTTTCGCTCTCGTCATCAGCTCGCTCATCATTTCCCCTATCATTTGTCTGTTCATTTGTTGCTCTCTCTTTATTTCGCCCGTCTTCCTGTGTTATTGTATCGTCATCAGATACAAACTCATCATCGTCATCATCTGCTGTTGTTGTGTGCTTCGTTTTATTTTTTTTCGAAAACGGAAACTCACCACGCTCGTTTTCAGGTACCGACAACAAACGTAGTAGCAACTCGCTCTTGCTTCCTGTGGTTTTCTTCTGCAGCTGCTGCAACCACGACTTTAACTGCGCAGCAGTATAGTTTTTGTACATATTAATGTCTGTATCCATGGTAACTGTTGGAAATTTTCACTGGCGCGTCGTTTGGGTTGTTGTTTTTTTTTTTCGATATATAAAGTACAGGCTTGTGCTTGTCTGTAGCGACACTCGTATTTTATTATATTTTTTCGCGAGGGGACAAAACACACACTCGATTGAGATGGAAAATTTCTTTTTTTTTTCGCGATGGGGTGGATTTCTCAATCCCACTTCTGAAAACTTTAAGCCGATGTCTTTTGTAGACCGAGTTCTTTTTTGAATTAAAACAGACAATCAATTTTTAGTTACTCTTTATTACTTCTGCTCTGTTCGGGCGTTGGTCACTAGTGGTGAGGCTGCTATTGCGATAGCTGCTATTAATCACTCTGCTATTTCACTGAGCAGTGAGCAGAAGCGATTGCTCTTTAATTTGACTGTTCAGTTGCTAACTGCTCATTTGGTGCTGAACCTCACAAACATTTAAAAATAAAAAAGAGATGTAATGATGACTGAACACAACAAACGAAATATAATTTTACACCCACCAAAAAAACCTGTAGGTATCTCGAAAACCTGCAACAAGCATCCTCAACAACTCTCCTTTCAACGCATCACATACACATTACTTTTTCCAAAGAGGGGAACAAAGAAAGAATAAGCAAGAAACAACATGTATAAATATACGATGCACTAAACGTAAACGCTAAAGAAGTGATTTTATATATTTTTCTCTTTTTCTGTATCTATTCTGCGATCAAATGAACAGAGAGCTCAAAACAAACTGCTCTTTAATCTGCTAACTGCTTTTTTTAGCATTTTGCTCATCTGCTCATCGGTTGCTCTTCTGTTCATCTGCTCACCGGTTGCTCATCTGCTCATCTGCTCATTGGTTGCTCTTCTGTTCATCTGCTCATCTGCTCATCTGCTCATCTGCTCATCTGTTCATCTGCTCATCTGCTCATCTGCTCATCTGTTCATCTGCTCATCTGCTCATCTGCTCAACTGCTCATCTGCTATTACAAACAATCTTTATGTGATTGCGAAGGAAAAATAATAATGCGAGCTGATTGAAATCGCACTATTATAATTTCAGAGGAGGTGATCATCGAAAAATTAAATTTATGGTTTAAAGTTACTTATGTGTTATGTACATACCCACATACATATGTTCATTCAAATGAATTTTTTATTTGAAAATAAATAAAATTTTAAAAAACTTTTGGGAATTATCGTTTTTTTATATTAAAGTTTTAAATATTTTTGAAAATGGGTATTTTTAGTTTGGATTGGTTAAAACTTGAAGGATTTTATATGAAAGATTAATCTCAGTAATATATTAAGATAATTCACAAATTGCTATTTTTTGAAAACAATAATTGGTATGTTGCATGTATAACATAAAATGGAAATAATTCTCCTCCCACTTCGGTACATATTGGTATGAGTGTGACCAAATTTAATAAAATTGAAAGATTAAAAAGTAAAAACATTACATTATTATAAGACTAAGCAACATACAAAAATGTTGCAAATAATTATGCGTGTATTTGATAATGATGATTTATTGGAAAGTCCATATAATAAAGGAAACATGAAGAAAAACCATAAAAGTGGATAATTGCACAAATAAAACTTGGTAAAATTGAGGTGTTGTATGGTTGCAACAAGCGTTCCCTGTGAACGGCTTTTCTCTAAGGCAGGGCTGATTGTAACAGAACGTCGGGCAAATTTATCACCATCAAAAGTGAATAAATTATTGTTTCTAAACCAAAATTCATAGAATAAAATAACTAAAATTCAAGCTATTTTTTTTGCTTATATTTTACTTTTTCTATGTAAGTTTTAATTTTTCTAACCTACCTTATTTATTAGTTTTTACATATAATGTTGAACACATTTTTCGACTATAGGCATTTAGAAAGCGAAGTCAAAGGTCCTATTTTGGTTACAATAGGTTATGATTATATTATTAACCCTTGCCAAAAAAAATACAATTTTGGCATGAACGTTCATATAAAATAACTGTTATGAATGAAAGAATTTTTTTTTCGACGATAATAAGTTATAAGGACATGGTAACATTTATTGAGACGCCAAAAGAATCATTTATGACTCAAAATTGATCATTACGATTTTCAATGGTACCTATATCTGCTTTTTTAAGAGTGATTGAATAGCTGCTATTAATAGCTGCTCATTTTGTAAACTGCTCTATGCTATCGCTGCTCATTAAAAATCGCTCTTTAGCACATCTCTATTGGTCACAAACTGAACTAACCAACGCCGCATTCAACGCTGTGCAGCGCAGTACCAATACATTTACAATTTATTACTTATACCTACACCCCTCCACCGGCAGCTCTTACAGAAAATAGGCGACTATTTATTCTTTTGTGTACGTTATGTTTATGTGGCTACAATATGTAGGTTATTATCGGCCAAAAAATTGCAAAATACTTTTTTTCTGTATACGGATTTAGCAAAATCGAGACAGCATTTCAAACGATAGGGTTAATTAATTCAAATATTATTTACTTAAAATACAGCACTTTTTCGCACCGGCAATAGTATTAATTTCATTTTTCTTCTTTTTTTGAAAATATTTCTTTTGATATTTTAAACTTTCCAAAATTAAACTTAGAGCGCAAATGGGGAACCAGTGTCGAGGGACTTACAACTCTCATACTCTCAATAATTCCTGAGTGGGTGTATTCTCGGCGAGAATGGAAAGGACCTTCAATTTCTGCCGGGTCTATCGGATGAAGATGAAAACTATGTTTTCACGACCAAAGATACTTTTGGAGTGTCAGTTTCTTCCCTGCTGGATGCAGTACTCTGCGACTTACTTTTGATTGAATGAAAACATATCACTCTTACAGCAATATTTCGTTAATAAAAAAAAATAAACTTTTACCGAAATAAATAAATCATCTGATATTCGGAGATAATTTTTATTCTAGAGTAATATTTCTAAACATGTTTTTCAGTCAATTTTCCTTTCACATTAAACCAAAGTAAACTCATCAAAACATATTTTGATTTATTTTGCGAAAAATGAAAAAGCATATTAGTAGTAAAAATAATAGCGCAAAATTTTAAACATTCTCGTTTAAGCAATAAAACTGACTCTAGTTAAAGCAGCCTTTTAGTTAAGAACCTTTGTTTGATTTGTTCTTAATTTAAAACACTTTAAAGAACTCTTCTAACTAAAGAACTTGTGTAACAAAACGTCTGCAAACTTTTTTAAACACGCCTAATTTTGGCAACTAAACAAACCAAACAGACCGAAAACTAAAAAAAAAATACAAGAGTCAAAAGCCAATATCAAACAAAGTGTAGTGATAAAATTGTTGCAGAAAAAGGTAAAATTTTTAAAATTGTAATTTTTTATATTACATTTTATTATATTTAAGAAATGAATGAATTTAGCGCAGAGTGGAAATTTTTAGCGATTGTGTGTCTCCTCGGTCCATGTATATGGTAATGAAAATTAGGAAGTTGCTGAAGCAGCTTGCCATTCCTGATGCATCTGCCTTTATACTTGAAGCTGGTGGAGGTCAATAGGGTACTAAGGAATCAGTTTTGAATTTTATCCTGATCACAAGATCATACTAACTACTCGGACAGATTTTTCTCGAATACAAAAATATTGTTTGTTTGTTTTTAGTTGTCAAATGCTGCAAAACGAAAGCAGACGATCGAACCAAAGACGACTCTCATACGGATTATTATAAGCCGATCTACAATATCGATTTGAGTGACATCAAATAAGCACTCCAAAATATATATGAAAAGAGTAAATTCTCGATTAAAGGCCATACTTCAGGAGATTAAAAACAATTCATTTTGCCGCTTTCAATTATAAGTGTAAAATCAATCTTCTTACACCCTAAAAAGGTAAACTACAAAAAAAAAGTAAATTAATCCTAGACAGATACATAAATTATAAAGGACTGAAAGTTTTTTTTTAAGTATAAAAATAGATTTTTTTAATATGCTCTCATTTAAAGCTTAGATTCAAAAATAGAACAATAGGTTTTTTTTTATTTATAAAAAAAAAACAACTTGTATTCATATTGTAATATCTTTTGTAATGATGTTAGATTTAAAATAAATGTTAATCTAGATCCAAATAGAAACTTTTCTGATTTTTAATTTTTTGTACTGCTGGGTTATGAAAACAATTTTCAATTTACATTGAACGGTTTTTCCTATGCGGATCTTGGAATGTGAGCGCAAGACATCAGAATTTCTCAAGACTCCAATGAGATATAATCTTATTAATAATGGTAGATTGAGCTGAAGGGAATAAAAAGCCAATGCGGCGCGCATTTATGGAACAAACAAAGATATCGATACCTTCCCGCAAGAATGTATTAAGCGCCATTTTAAAAATTGTTCAGGAAACGAAAAAAACGTCTCATTTAGTTATTTTTTTGTGTATTTTATTGGAAGAAACAGATTTGGAGAAGGATTTTTACAATACAAAACTTGACATCATTGCAAAGCGCTTGATACAATGTTAAATTGCGCTTACGATGACAACAACAAAAAAACACAAAATAAATGGGAAATAAGTAGAAGCCTACTTGATAGAAAAATATTTAAAAGCAAAGGCAACCATATCTGGAGTATTATACGCGACAAAAATGGATCAAGTTCTATTTGGATGAGTGTGCTAAGCGAAAATTTCGGTTAAACTAAGCGACATCTAACAAATTTTTTTCGTGGACGTTTGGTTGCTTAAGACAATAATATTTTTGAAAATGTCGCTTAGCATAATTTTACTGGCGTATAATACAAGTTTCAGGGAGCAACATTATTCCAGTGTGAAAACTGGGCGGTTACTACAATGTTATTTTCTCTCTAGTTTCTTTTGCATACATGATAGGGCAGTGAAACCCAGGCCAAAATGTGGCGCTTAACTTCTAGTATAGTTCCACATCAAAAAGTCATTTTCGAAAAAATTGTCGCTTAATACATTCTTACGGGAAGGTATCGATATGTTATACTCCTGCAGATCACACACATTTGCATTAAATGCTTCGTCAAAAAACAACAAAAAAAAAACATTTTTTGAGCATTTACTTCGGTTTAAATTACAAAATTCATTACAAATTATAAATTCCTGGTGTAAAACACATCTATTTGAACTTCACGCGTACCCTTGAAGTCAGATACAAAGTAAATACATGAACACACCTTTTCACCCTTTTCTACAATTTAGAAGAAGATTTTCATCCATATAGGATAATCGTTTTGAAGTTTCTTTAATTCGTATACAATGCCATTATTTCTCATCATTTACAGATAGATTTGGATTAGATTTTCGACCCATGAGTTGAAAGATCGGTTTAGAGTTGAATTGAAATTAAATGAAGAAAGTATATGTTTATAACAAAAAAAAACAAACAAAATATGTATGTATATTAAAAGGCGAGTACTATGTCTACCATCAAAACAAATAGTAATTCAAGTTGGCCTTCACACTGTATAGGAAATTTATACGTTGCAATTTTTTAGTTGTTTCTGTTTTGCACAAAAAAAAAATAAGTTGACTTACGTATTGATAGCTTATGTTGAGTCCAAGACTGAAAATATTACCCTTTTTTATGACTAAAATATTATCAGGGTTTAGAATATTTGCGACCAGTTTTCAGTGCTAGTAGTATCTTTGATCTAAACCTGCAAGTTATCTCAAAAATAGTTTTTCAACTTCGGATTATCTTAAATTTTCGACTGCCAAATATCTATCAAAATCAAGCGACACTATATGGAAATACGTTTTGACTATCGAAACATAAATGTACAAGGGTGATTCCATATCACACCCTTAAAATCAATATATCTCTCACAAAATACATAATTTTCCTTGATGAATTGAAAAATATTTATGAAAACTAGCACATCGGACATAAAATCTAGCTGCGGCACTGTATGCGCTTTTCAGTAAAATGAATATGAAAACAAACACTCACCGCCATATTATTCACTCGATACATCAATATACAAACTTTAATCCACATGTATTTACATTGAATTTGTATAATTTAATTCGGATTTAAGTTTTGATCTGGATGAATTGAATGAATAACATGTCCGTTAGACTCTGTTTCGATAGTGTACAGAGCTCCTCACGGATCTCATCGACAAAAACATCGTAATGGATGGCGTAGTGAAAACACAACACAATCTAAACAGGGTCTTATAAAGATGCGTGTAAGCGCACTTAAGGGGGTGGCAAATATGAACATTGGCGCTATTATCGTTAAGATGACCGTAAATATGAAGAATATTCAAAGCACTTAAAAATAAAATTTCTCAAATTGTTTCCATGTTTCATGTTTCAGATGGGGATTATAACATAAGAGATAAGTTAAAATTTTAATTTATCTATTATTTGTAGTGTTTTTTTTTTTTTTTTGTTTATGAATTTTAAATGTCATATATCGCCGAACTGACAAACAACCAAAAAAACACTTTTATATAAATAATAGCACAGATGACAAATGTCAACTAATTAAAAGCATACCTTAAAAAGATACAGAAGTGTTTTTATAATTTTAAAGTTAGACGATCTCTTTATTGTTAAATGATACTTTACATCGTTTAAAATTAAAAAAGAGCCGACTTTCATTTTAAAATTATAATTTAAAGCTAAATTAGATCTGATTTTAAATGTTTAAAACGTTGCACTAATAAGTTTATATACAAAGTAATGTGCCCTATTTTAAAATAAACAAATACATATTTTGTTTGTTATATGAAGCTGTTAACAGATGACATTATTCTAAGAGCTAGATGCAAATATTAAATGAAATTTGCACTCTAGGTAATCATCTAAAATATGTCAAGCTTAAAAAAAACTCTCCAAAGCGAGTACATACATCATTTACTGATAAAAAACATTGAAGTTCTACATGTGTCGCATAGAAAATAGAAAAACATTATCGTCTGGAATGTATGTTACTTAACCAAACAATCCAAAAAGAAGAACCAGAAAATAAAACAAAGTCAACGATTCATCACATATTCAAGAGAAAAAAAAACTTCCGACTTCAACAAATAATGTTTGTTCAAGGGAGTCCGATCTTCTACACATAAAATAAAACCGAACTGGTTTCTGATTCCCGAGTCAGAATGGCTGGCAGAAATAGCAGACATCATCAAAAATATTTATCATTGTTTACATAGATTCCTCAAAACGGAAAGCTTAAATTTATCATCTACATAATTTACATACATATATCTTCGAATTTATTCGTTTAAGGTATCAGATACAAATTATTTCACCTCACATCTTATGACTCGCATCGTCGTCGCGTCGGCGTCGTCTTCGTTGTTTTCCGAACTCGATGCAGTCCAACTTATGTTTGTTTTTATTTCATTTTTCTAGGTCCAGGTCCAGTGTTCAGACCAGGTTATGCTGTTTAAAACCTTAAGTGCCATCTGAAGTGCGTCCGTAAATATGCTGATGCTGAATGTCAAATAACTTAAGGTGAACAGCTTATTTGGTGAATACTTGCATTACAAAGTACACATTAACTACACATACATTCATAATGGATTTATTTTGTATGCAATGGGGCGATGTTAAACGTTTTTGACCTGGAGATGCTCAGCTTATTAAATTATAAACCTCCATCAAAAAATGCTCTTCTGATCACCCAAGATTATTATGAAACCGATCATTACCCACCAGCATCAAAAGTGACAATGAATAAAAATGTTTACAAGAATACACACAGAGAAAAATCGGCGCTGCAATTTTCTCTGTGACTTTTTAATTATTTATAGAAGCACTCTGTTAATAAAAATACTTGACATATAATTTTACATAATTTTTTGTATCACCTCTAAACACTGACTTTCGTCTATTTCGAATCTCATAGGAAAAGAAAAATAGATCATAATTACATGAGTGTTGATGAATAGAATAATTTACTTTGCTTTTCCATTATTTGAATAATTTGGGATGAAATCTTAGTCGGTTTTGGTAGTATGATGTTCAAACTACATACATACTAGGAAGACTTTGGATATCTCAAACGATAATAACCATAAGGCCAGGCGCGCACTGGCAACTGTGATCGAAATCAAATAGTTTAATCACCAGTTGAAAGAGAACCGCGCACTGGCAATTCTTTACTCACGCTCGCACTCTTTTCTCTCTTGCACTTATAAAAAAACAGCTCAACTATTGCGAGGCAATCGTTTAGTTTGTGTCAAAACACAAACTTATTAGTTTCGAGAATCGAGTTGCTCTAAGTGCGCGGTGTCCCATATAAGCCCATATGTTTCATTTTAGCAACTAAACAGTTGCGAAACTTAAAATTGAATGTGCGCGCCTAGCCTAATTGGTACTTCAAAGTATTCATAAATTGCCCAATCTGCCCTTATGTTAATATAGCTCTGTTTGAAACATTGACACTTTTCAGCATTTATGAATATTTTTTTTACTTGCAATCTCTAAATCCGAAGAAAATATGCAAAACCTAACTTAACTGCAAAACTTATCTTTTTTTATATATTTTCTTACAGGCCCGCAAGTTTATTTGTTTGGCTTGTTTTGGTTTCTTTGCTGTTAGAGAAAGGTTGTGTGTACTGACGTATGCGCGGTAGAAGTAAAACTTCTTTTCCCTCAAGCAAAGCCTTTGTAAGATTCTAACCTATAAACGTACAGACATTTTGTATTCTTAAAATATGTCGCTGTCTTTGACGGATATCGTATTATTTTGACATGTCACTGACAGTTGCATAAAAAAATTTCTACCCCCAACGCCGGAAAAGAGGTTTTACTTTAAAAATACTTGTTTGTACTTGAGGGCTACAGAGACTACCTATGAGATCAGACTAATTCGTTGAAGTCATCCAAAACCTCTGAAAAAATATACTCTGGATTCTAAAAAAGAGGCCAAATTACCGCATCAGTTTTCGAGTAATACGCGACTGTTTGTTCTCTTCTAAGGTGACATCCCAGATAGATAGATATGTCTTAAATAGGTGAGTGCATCTTCCATATACATATATGGTCCGGTATTTCCTCATGAGAATCGCAGAGTCTGCATGTAGTACTGCTCACAAGACCAAGAATATTGAGGTGTCTTTTAAGTTAACAGTGGCTAGTTAGAAAGCCCGTGATTATCGGAGGTTGTTCCTGTTTAAGCTGAGCAGGACTAAAGCGTTCTTGGTTGTAACTCCCAAAAAGCATTTTTGCTTGCCTCAGTGTTGGGAGTTCTTTTCCTTTTTGTCCCTAAGCTAAATTACAGTCAATATATTGCATGTTTTTTGCACAGTTTTATTACTACCTCCCACAAAAACTTAACTTTGCAGTCTTTGATAGTAAGCCCAAAGTAATGCTGGACTTTATTTAGCGTTGAAGTAAGGAATATTCTTGCAGTCTCGTAATATCTTTGTTGTAAAATATATCCCAACTATGTGAAGACTGTTTGGTCGCAGCATTATTCTTTATGATTGTATCGAATTATCCTGTGTAAGTATTTTAAATCAATTAAATCAATGCTCGATGAGATTTAAGTTAGCTCGAAGGCCCTAATATATTAATCAATCTTGAGCCGGAACTGAACCTATCTATTGTCGTGTATCCTATGGATTTCATATGTTTCATATTCGTAGAACCATATTTGTAAGATGTGGTGTGTTGTGGAGTGCTGTGTTGTGTCGAAATCCTTCGTGTTCCACGCTGTATCGCAGACGTTTTTTTTTTGGGAATAAAGAAAAGATACTACTCCCGAAAATTGATCGATTTTTTTTTCAGTAAGGAACGTTTGCAGAACACCATTCTTGGTTAGTGTGAACAATCGATGACGCAATATACCACACCACACGAGATAAGTGTGTATCCCACTTAAACCATCTAGAGTAAGAATTGACATTTTATCAATATTTTCTTTCAGTGTAGATTTTAATCTTTTTTCGTTAAGATTTATTGGAAAATCAAAATTAATACAAAATAATGTACCCTTGGTGTAATGAGGCAATAATAGTGGTGGACTAAATGTTTGAATTTATTATTTAAGCATTTCCAACCATCAAAATCTTTGAAAGAGTCTTGTTAATTTTTGTATTTATTAGCATAAACATAAGTATGTATGTATGTATATATTTTTTTTTTTGTTTTGTTTTGTTTTATAATTTCCATATTCAACAGCTTTTAATTAGTTACTTATCTTGTTTATTTCTTATGAATAATATTAAAAAATACACGCTTTAGTATCAACTTTTCTTATTATCAAATTAAAAGAGTTAACCATTTTGATCTTTTATATTAATTTGTCACACAGAACATAATTTGGATATTCATTAACAATTAACATATGTAGAAGCTTCCGGAACGAAATAACCGAAGGTTATTTTAGGGTGTTATGTGAATATAATATCATTATAAATATCTACATACGTATATATAAATCAACATAGACACATGTATACCTACTTATAAATATTATCTTTATTATAAATGCATTAAATTACGGCTTTTAAAAAATATACATTTCATTAGCGAAAAACCCTGGTCAAATAAATTTTCTTTCAAAATATTGCTAAAATAATACGAGATCGAAAGTGGTAATACAACTTATTTTTAAATATTTGAAAATTCCGAAGCTTCTATATTTGAGTAGATGTTTCTTAAGCAAATTTTGAAAAACGAAATTGATTTTAACACGGCTAGTTTCAAAAAGGTGCATTTTCTTCGAAAAGAAATTATGTTGTTTCGTACTGGAATACTTGCAGTGAGTAGATTCTGATAACTTGTGGCAAATACGGGTCTAAGAGTTTGTCATGTGAACAAATAAACAAGTATTTAACTGGGATTTTCCTCTCACGATTAAAAAAAATAACCTCGTTAAAAGAACTGAACAAAAGTATTTCGAAAACTTTAAAGACCTTGATGTATGTATATTTGTTGCTTGAAATGAAGTCTACTTACTTTAAATGCAACAGAGTAACTACACCATTGATAACTAAATTAAGTTTTGTTTGTTTTATTCAATTCCTCGTCCTTTAATTTTTCTTTTGAATAATTTGTATAATTTGTAAGGTTTTAGACAATAAATGCTTAAAATTAGCAATTGCGTATTGACCAGGCCCTAACTAGTTAACTGATGAGTTTAAGTGATATCGCCACCCGTAAGGACGAAATGCCAATTTATACCTATGTACTAAAAAGCAACACATTTATTTTGAATTATATTTGCATTTGTATTATATTTTAAGAATAGACATATGTAAAATGTACACAAGTACAAGTACAATTTGTAATCCCTTTTTCATTTTAAATTTGTTTTCAATATTACCCCCTTTTTCTAGCGATCGACCTCAAAGGCCGCGCGTACAGTAGTGCGAAAAAGCTGATGCGATGCGAGAAAAATATTTACATTGATTCTTAAATACGTGTGCACAGTAAAGCGATATTTGATGCGAGTGTTGCGAGATTCTCGCAAGCATCTCGCTTACAAACTGTTCTGACCACTTTTTCAAGCGAGATTGTGCGAGAAGGTTCATATTGTATTGACCTTCAAAGAAAAAATTAAATTTTGTTATTTCAGTGCTTGTGTTGTTTGGTGTAACTTTTTGATAATTTTAATGGCAATAATTATAAAGGAATTAACAACACAACCGCATCGCTTTATCGAACTACTGTACGCGTAGCCTAAGATTATCAATTTTAACATCACAGCTATTTTCAATAATAAAAAAATATCAAATACAAATTTTTAGCAATTAACAAAATTCTGTAAATCTCATCAATATAAAAAAATCATAGGTACATAGGTAACTGGGTATCTAACTAGATCTCATAGGTATAAGTATTTTTGTTTGGGTTTATAATGTGAATTTCAGTTATTTGCTCAAAATGAAATTATTATTTTTTATAATTAAAATTCAGATCATGAATATCTAAAAATTGAAATAATAATATTTTATTAATTTTTATTTATATTGTTTATACCTATTATTATCGTCAAAAGTTTCAAACAATCATCCCTATTGTAATTATCAATTGTCAATTGATATACCTTTGTTTTGAGAATTGAAAATAAATTAGACAATTGGGATTTGCAAATAACAAAAAAATTGATAATTTAAAAACCAATGAATTCACCATCAGTTTTTCAATAAGTGCAACTTTAAAATAAAAAAAAATTCAATATTTATCCAATATCAATTTATAATTGGTATTCGAATATCTTTATCTATATATCTACCTTAAAATACAAAATGATGGCTCAAATCTTACGAACTTTTGACATTGCTCATGGCCAACTTCGATACAAATAAGACGCTTATAGATAGTTATTTCCATTATATGGTTTTGGCTATAATTTCATAACTTAATTATTATTAATATAGTTATAACAATTAATCACTCAATTTTAATAATTAATAATTATTAATTTAATTAATTAATCACAATTAAAACAAAACAAGAATAAATTTATCAACAAATCTAATTAAAAAATTTCATAAGGAAAATCAAGAAATTTTTCCTAAGGCTAGATACATATATGTTGATACCGTATTTTATTGTTGCATTCAATCTTTCAATAAAGCATTATTATTCTCAGTGTAGGTAAGTACCTAATAGGTAGGTAGGTATATCAAAAAATTAGTTCCTTAAACTCAAAATTTTTTGCATTCCTTTTTTTTCAAATCCCGATTTAATCACATACCTACATATGTGTATGCATATAAACGTGAGTCATTCACTATCCGCTCTACATATTTTTAATTTGAGTCTCCATCACCATATTCTGTATCAGCAAAAAATAAAACGTGGTTAGCCCAATAATATATAATCCAATGGGCATTATAATTGTAAATGGATCTAAATGCCTTCAAGTATTTATGTCTACACAATATTATTGCTTCGGAAATTATTGCTAACATTTTTTTATAACTATACATATCTACAGATATTGATCTATGTGATAACTTGAATGTCGATGACTTTTTTCAATATGTATTTAATCAAAAAAATATTAATTTCATTAAAAGGGTGGGCCCTTAAAATGTCTTACCTTAGCACATACTCCTACAGATCGCACAACAATGCCCAGCACGAACAGTTTCCACAACAAAAACGACATCTGCAATGGAGATTTATCCAAACGGGGATTGATCCCCATTGTTGCTCTCCAAATTATTGCGAACAACAAAAATTATATACACTTTTTTTACCCTGAGGTCTTTAAAACAAAATATTTTTCTTCGCACAAAAAAATAAAAATAGGCTGGAAACGCAAAAATAAAAAGGAAAATTCAAAAAATTGTTATTTATAAAATCCATCAGTATGGGTAAGTATACGAATATTTAAAAAAAAAAAAACTACACGATCACGTTAAGACTACATAAACGAGGTAGGATCGAAAGATCTATCGAACCGAACTACGATCGACCAGCTCCGGCTCGGACGACAATATCAGAATAGTTTTAACGATGTAGAACAAAACTGCATATAATTATTTATTCTTTACAATCTTTTTTATAATCTTGTCCTTATCCTGCGAATGTGCGAATTGACTTTGTTAAACAAAAAAAAATTTAAACACACACACAAGATCGCAGAAAACTCGAAAAAAAATAAAGGAAAAGTAAAAGAAACGTTTTGGAATAATACAAAAAAACACATAAGGATCACAGATCGAACCTTGCGCCAGTCCAATGAACGTTTCATTTACTTTCACTTTATTTTTTAGCTTAAAAAAATATTTATTAAATATTAATACCGAAAATGCACAACGGATGATCTGCGTTGGTGCTGTTTGACGGCGCGCAACTGAATGAAATTCTTAACTGAAATCGTTTCAGTTCCCTACAGAAAAACGAACAAAAACATTAAAACACAAACAAAAACCGTATGTAAACGAATACGAAAGAAAACCTGACAGTCACACACGAATCATCCGAAGATGACTTCCACACCACGGCAGCGCGTGGCGAAAACAACAAAAACGACAACGAAGACGACGAGATATTCCCGACGAAAATTCAACCAACAAAGCAAAAAAGTATCTAAGTAAAGTATCTTCCAACTAGCCCGAATCATAATCATAACCGCCAAACCCCACAACATACACACACATAAAAACATTCGACGCCACATGTTGGCTGTTAAATTCGCGCAATCCACTATCTTCATCACGGTTTCAGTATCAGTATCTTTATACGAGTAGCAACCAGTTACCTCGAATGCCCTCAGAGCGAACCTCATAATACCAAAAGTACACATTTTGGACTTTTAGATACAAAAACACCTACAGAATAGTGGACTTGTGTGGCTCCATTTCCAGTTTTTCTTTTTTGTATTATATACCACCCACTTACCTCGTCATTCATCATCATCTTTTGTACTTTGACAATGGAACAACGAGCCTGCAGCCATCCCACGGAATTGCCTTGCCGGCCGGCATCGGCATCGGCATGTAATGTTTTGAGTTCGAGGTCCCACACCTTTCAAACATCGTCGGCGTTGGAAGTTGAACTGTTAAAGTTGGAACTTCTTAAGCGAACTATGTGTATAAAGTTGTTACAACAAAAATAGACAATGTTTCAGACACTTTTAGCAGTAATGCCAGCTATAATTTTTTAAATGAAATTTAATTGCATTGCTTGGAAAAATACAAGTAGATTATTTGTTAACGCTTAATGTTTTCCGCTCTATTTCGCGATTTGACCCTTAAAAACTTAATTAAAAAACTTAAGTTTTATCCAACAAATTAAATATTAAAAATTTCATTACAAACAATACAAAAAGTTAATTGATGAAACTTTTTGCCGGCTATTAATTTGGTTATTCAAGTAAATTATCTTAATTTTATGGGCGTTTTATTGATAAAAAGAAGTGTTTGTAGTTTGTACACCTTTTTCGTTCACTTGGCTGTTTACCATACGATCAATAGAAGTTCCCTGCTTTATAAACTCTCAGTAAATGGACTGTCAACAAAATGTGTACGCGTCTACTGAAAAATACTAGAAAACATGACAGCTTTGTACTAAAGGGCTCCAAAAAGTCAAGGGAATTTAGATGTGATACAGGTGTCCCACAAGGATGTGTTTTTGGCCCTCTAATTTTTGCTTTGTTTACTATCGATGTAGAAAACCACAGACCTTGATGAATCCTCTTTTTTTAAGAGATCCTTGTAATGTATCTGTCAAAGTTTTGCTCTACGCAGATGATTTAGTGATTTTGTCGGACAGCCCGCTTACTCTTCAGCTTCAGATTAACCAGCTAAAATAGTTATGTAGTTCTTGGGATCTAGAGATAAATAGTACAACCAAATCGAAAATATTGGTTTATAAGTTAATTTTCAGCTATCAAGCTTCACAAACCAAAAAGAAAAAAATGTTTTGCAAGCTTGTGGCTGGAAATATGTATATTAAAGAAATATAAATTTAAATCTTTTTACCGTAAAAATATTTAAAAAAATCATTGTCTTAAAAATATTACAAACTCGAAGGACTTTGGTAAATGAAACATACTTTGATATGAAGACGCGGTTGGGGAAATTGACAAAACAAAAGTTTTCAAAGACTCTGAATGATACGAGTATAGTCACTGAGTTTGAAAAAGAAATATAACGCTTTTTGAAACATGAAGCAAGAATTTTGCATCAATATAGCGCCATTAAGAAATCTAGTTTGGGTGAAAACGACAGCAGTTTCCCGCTCGAAATCTTGACAGAAAGTCAATATCACACCTCCGCGGAACGAAACATGTGGAAATATTGAAAACTTATTTCAAAAATGCGTACTGTGTAGCCCATACAGTCCGTTTTTTTAAAGAAGTTTTTGCCGAAATGAAGCACCCACCGCTTGGAGCTTGAATTGAACAACGATTTTGGGCGAAAAATCATATTTTTTCATCTCGGCAGCTACGTTAACAAACAAAACAAAATTGCCGCATCTGGGTCTCGTAAGAATCGCCAATGCATCTACAGAGAGTGGCAGTTGAGTGCGGAATGTGGAGCGGTGGCATCATTGGACCATTTTTCTTTGAAAATGAGGCTGAGAACAACGTTTCGGTTAATGGTGGGTGTTACAGAGCCATGTTAGCTGACTTTTTTTTTTTACTGAAATTGAAGTGATGGATTTGAAAGACCTCTGGTTCATGCAGAATGGCGCGCCATGCCACTATCGATCTTTTGCGATCCAAATTCCCAAATCGTGTTATCAGCCGTCTTGGCGATGTCAATGGCGGCCTCGGAGCTGCGATTTAACCTGTTTGGCCTTTTTTTGTGGGAAACGATGCAAGCACTTAAGGACAATATCATTCAAGCAATCCGTGAGCTATAGCCCGAAACCATCAACAAGGTCTTGGAAAATTGGAGTGACACAATGCGCTACTGCGAGGCCAGCCGAGGCAGGTACTTGAACGACACGTTGTGTTCCATAATAAATGGGAATGTTTGCTCTAACTAATAAAGTAAAATAGATGGACAAAATTTTATTTTGTTAATTTAATTGCATTTTTGAAAATAAACTAGCATTTTTTCACTGCTTAACCACACTTTATGCAATAATATTTATTTCAACAGCGCTTATCAAACCACTTTCATTATAATCGTCCTGAAAATTAAAGCAGAGATAGTTCCACTCAGTTTTAGCCCGAATAAGAGTGATCACACAGTAGACTAAGTTGCATTAATGTAAGTGCTCGATAATTTTGATGGACATCATGAGGAACGTGCGAGTGAACGGCAAAAATCATCTCACAAATCAATGATACGCACAAGATAGTTCTTGGCCAAAATTGTTTCGAACTTTATAAATACATAAGCTGGATCTTACGATAAAGAAAAAAAAACATTGTTTATAAGCTTACACTAATTTTTTATTGTTGTATTTATTATTTAAACTCTTATAACTAAGAATGTCCTTATGGCAGACGGCATAAGTCATGCTATAAAATTAATTCTTATCCAAACTTTGTTTAAGAAAATTTGTTCAATAAAATGATTAAATTTGATTGAAATGATCCACCTTTCCATTTCCATAGAATATCGATCACTTTAAGATCGATCTCAAAACAAGAGATCGCGCTTGGTTTATGTAAAAGTGGGTAAGAAAACATTTGAAAACGAGTGCTTGTCGTATTGTCGTTTTTTAGTATTCGTCTGTCTGTAAAGTAATTCAGTTAAACTAGTATGCCCAACAAGGATGAACACGAATAAAATAATGTGAATTATAAGCAACATAGAAATAAGACACGGCATTTCTCCGCTTTAGCTCAGCCGCCATCCCTGGAGATAAAAATATCTGAGACAACCACCAACAGTCTCAGAACATCGTGCCACATATCTTTCCTATCCTTCTTTCTCTTCATTAACTTCACGCCCGCGCTGTGTTGAAACATTTAAAGGGTAATCATAATCCCTTGAGCGCGGGTAGATTATAAAAAAAGTAATACTTAGCTGTTATCAAATTTAATTAACTTTTTAATAATCTGTTGTTATTCTTTTTTTTTGATCAGCATTAACCTTGAACAATAATATCAGCAACTAGTGATGGAAAATCCACGAACAACCACACGAAATCAAATTTTTCATCGTTAAAGGTCCAAATATAATCCAGTATTGATAACGATGAAGGATGTTGAGAGCAAGCGTTTCGCCGAACTCGTTATAGATGATTCCGTAATTCAGATTTGTATGGAAGTAGGCGATAAGTGTTAGAAAACAAGTGAAATCTAGCATAATTTACGTTGCTATTATGGCGGACTCTACACATATAACGGATCAATTTCTTTAAGATAGCAAATATGGGGATATGCTTAAGTAATTCTTCATCCAGATTTTGGAATACAAAATGATATTCTTCTGATCCTTCCGGCAATTCCGTCTGTCTGTCTGTATATCTGTATCTCGATTAACAAGAGCCCCATCAAATTTACAATAATATTGTATATAAAACTATTTGAAAGAATATATTTTGGGTTTTTTGAAAAAAAAAAGAAATTAATTAAACCAATAACTTCAAAACGTGTGAACGATTATTTTTTTGAAATTGTTATTTAAAATCTATATAACAATATACTTACAATTGGCATCCCAAATTTTGTTTTAAAGAAATTTGTTATATAAAAAATTACTTTAATAATAAAACGATTTTTAAACTTTGTTTGCATAAATTCACACTTTTCCGAGGTTTTAATTTTTAATTTGAATGAAACAACAACCGAGGAGTTTACATACGCTTGAAAAAAATTATACCACCCAAAAAATGAATCATGGTAGCCCTAAAAGCTAAAAGCCACTAGAAACCCTATACTTTCCACATAAATGTCTAATAAAGTCGGCACTTACGACGATCTAGATCTCTCAAAACCCCAATACTACAGAGTCGGACCAAGCTAGAGTCCACTCTGTCTGTAAGTCAAATTTCTTTTTGTATATTTGTCTCTACTGTCTTTCCATTAGGTTTTGAAAAAGCCAAACCAGTTGGCGAGTAAGTTGCTTAGCCCTGCATGTGTTATTAAGAAAATTAAAGTGTATTGCATAAGTATTCAGGGTAAGGCTCACTCACTCATGGAAGACTAGGTCATATTTGATATTTATGATTTTAGCTCTGAGGTAACGTCAGGTTAAAAGGCTTGATGACACCGCAAGCCGTACCATTTCACTTGGATCTTAATGGAGCCATTAAGCCCAGTCAACATAAATATTTGAAAATGAAAAGTAATTATTCCGCAGGATTGTAATATGCCATTGCAGCATGCACCCTAATAATCGAGTAACTCTCGAATTTCAGTGACGTTTTCACCTGTTTCTCCACTGTGGATTGCACATAAAACAGAAAATTTGACCACTGCCTTAAGGCACCCTCCTACGATTTGTTTTGGCATTTACAAGAAATTGTCTGAGCAATGACTTCAAGCCCACGAAGAGCTTTCTTTGAGTCGCACTCTGTTGCACCTAAATCCCTTTCAAGCCATGTTTAACTCAGTTTGAGTCAGATTATAGGCAAAAAATATTATTCGTGACAAAAATAATTAAATGATTTTTTCAGACTTTCGAAGGAACCTTTTATTGGACCATGACCAGACTTCCATAGAAAAACACATGAAATTCTTTTATTTTTCAAACTTCCCAAGTCAAAAATTAAAGAAGTAGTAGTAGAGTGGTGTAGTTCAGCGCCAGCGAGGGGGCAGCAAGTGGGCCTCTTGTGCAAAATTTGCGGGCGTCTATATTAAACTTTGCCTTTTCAATTTTTTTGTCAAAAGCGAGAAAGTGTTCCCTAAAAACAAATTTTTCGTCAAATCCAAAATGGTAGCTCGTTTCAGAACAATTTTCCCGAAAATCATCGAATATACTATTAAAGATCCCCTCCATAGAATAGTGAAATATAAGTATTTAATAAAATTGTTTTATTTCTTCCATAATTGCGCTTTGCTTTCCAGGATGTAGATGAGGTATGTGGAGCCACAAAAGTGAGTTTAGGTATTTCATACCCTCTTGAAAGAACCTGAATTCTGAACGAATTTTAGGATTGGATATTCTTTAGTCGCAGAACAGAGATGTCACCAAATTGGTTAAAAAAAATATGTGAGAGCTGCTTTTCTGGTTCTGGGTAAGCGGCCATTCACGAAGGAAAGCCCGCCAGTCCTCTTCTGCCTCTTCATCTTGACACCCTGCCCTGTTGGTGTTTCGTCCCGGCGATATCGCATAGACTCATCAGTTGACTGTTAAACTGAGTTCATCTTGCATAAATTTTTTAAGAAAAATCCAATTTGAACTACGAGTATATGCAACTGTTTTTTTTCTGGAAATATTTGGCCATATGTTACTTAAAACCCGAATCAATGATGTCAATGAAGTTCTGGTGAATTAAGCTTTTTTCTTGTTCCAGTGGCATGAGAACCGATGTATCGGTTTAGCTCTTATTTAGAGATGATTCGTTTTTGGCCAGTTCATCCCGTATATATCACTATAACCCATTTGAGGGTAACATAGCAAAAGCATTTGATATGGTTAACCACAACATTTTAATAAAAAAGCTAGAGTGTGTAGGTTTTAGGGGTTCCTTGCTTTTATGGTTTACGTCATATCTTAAAAATCGATCTCAGAAGGTTAAAATTGGTAAGATTAGAAGCAGTAAGGAATATACTCGTACTAATATGGGTGTGCCTCAAGGGTCAGTAATTGGACCTTTACTGTTTCTAATATATATTAATTCACTGTTTGAGTTGCCTTTCAAAGGTGAGTTAACAGCATTTGCTGATGATATCGGTTTCGCGTATGGGACACAAAGTGTTTTAGACTTAACGTCGGATATAAACTGGGATTTAAGTATTCTACGAGTTTGGTTTGCTAGACATAATCTAGTCATTAGCTCTAAAACAAAACTTATGTTGTTTAGTTTATCGAATGTCCAAAACCTTGATGTGAATGTTTTTTACCACTCTCCGGAATGTGAAAGTTTTAAATTATGTTACTGCAAATGTGAATCGAAATCAAAGAATACTTTTAATAAGGATTTACCATGCAGTAAGAATTGTTTTCAAATTGAAAAGGTAGACGAGTTCAAATATTTAGGAATAACTATTGACTCAAAAATGAATTTCTCTGGTCATATTGAAAAGTTGAGACAGTACATTCGTTCCGTTCTCAGACACTTTTTTATTTGCGCTCTGTTTGTAGAAATGAGCTTTTAAAAACGATTTATTACAGTATTTTTCATTCTAAGATGCAATATGGCATAACCTGCTGGGGAGGAACAAACTATAATAAAATTCAACCACTTTTAATATTACAAAAACATTTAATAAGAAAAATATTAAGAAAATCACGTATGGATCATAGTTTTCCATTATTTGCGAGTTTGAAAGTTCTTCCTTTACGCCATCTGTATTGTTTTAAGCTATTAAAAACATTCTTTTTGAGATCTGGCCATCGAAATTTAAGAATTCTTGAAAATTATAACATGCGTGGAAATCACTCATTTTTAGTTACCATTCCTCACTCACGCACCACTGCTTTTCGTAAGTTTTATAGCATAATTTCTTGTAGATTTTTTAATAAACTACCTTTTTATCTCAGAACAGAAGGATCACCGTCTAAATTTTTGAAAGATTTAAAAATATGGTTGTTCAGTATTGATTATGCTTGTATTGAATCATATGTGTAATGTTATTTACTTAATTATCGTATATCATGTTTGAATTGTTCAATCTTCAATCACTTAAATTCACTGTATACTTGAATATTCTTAGCTCTATACTTTTGAAGGGTTACCCCACCCAATTATTAAATTACGAGTATATTTAATTCTTGAATATGAAGTGGCATTTAAAACAATTTTCAAAAAAATATAAATGCTTCTACTACTATATTTTTCTCTTTGTTTATATTGTTTTATATGAAATAAAGTGTTTTTGAATATTTATCAGAGAAATAAAGCAATGTATCTATCTATCTAACTATGTTCATTGAACTAAGAAACATTTCCTCTTTTCGGCAACGATCTCTCTAAGAAGATATAGATATTTTTATTTACTAGTTCACGTGATGCAAGATGTTTTGTGGCTGTAAACAGTTCCGCTTGAACGCTCTGCAAAAATTTGGAAACATTCAAAACCAATGTGCATCAGTATATCTCCTTTTAAATCCTCTCCAACTTTCCTAACCGCTTGTACTGTGCTCAACATTTTAAGGGTAGTCAAAATCACTTTAGTGCGCGAAAATTATAAAAAAAAATCAATATCTGAAAAGATGCCTGGCTCTACCGTGTTGTATGTCTTGGAACCGCCCGTAAGGACTGAAACATGACAAGTATTATTCACCCGGTTTTATTCCAGAGTTGGGATATCCGTTATACTCACTAGGTTAAAACCTATGTGGGCTGTAAAGTAGTCTGTTTTAATGTCAAAGTTTGTGAAATTGTTTATCTAATTTCTTGACCGTGATATTACACTGTTTATTCTACCGTTTAAGGAGGGAAATAAAATTAAGAGGCCAATAATCAAGCATTTTTTTAATATTTTTTAACTCAAAAATTTTTATTTAAAATTGACTAATCTTGACCTGACTTTTACAACATAGCTACAAATTCATATTTTTATTTATTTTTTTCATGGAAGCATGTCAGATTTATAGGCCTTCGAAAACACTAGGCTCGAAGGTGAGGCATCAAACTGCGTGCATTCTGGAGGCCACAATTTTTGTCTGCCATAGTTCTTGAAAAAATCACATTAATTGATGATATAATTTAATTTCTATTTGAACTAAAAAAAATGAAGAAAAATTGATAAATCAAAAATTGACACCGATTTATCGAAAAATGTCGAAGAATCGATGGAAAATTCGCACCGTTTTGCATGAATTTTTACATTTTTTAAAGTCCAATCACAAATATTTTTAGTTCAAATAAATGCTAATGATATAAAGAAAGAAGCCTCCAAAGTAGAGCAATATTGGTTGAGAACTTTTTGAGTTATCGTGCACGCAAATTTCAAAAATGCTGTTTCGAGAAAAACGCGTTCAAAGTTTTAATTGCTGAAAAATGATGTTTACCTACTACATACGTGGTTTTCGACGCGAATCTATATAATGCACATACATTTACATACAGGCCTGGATTAAAGAAAATGAGGGCCCGGGGCTATTTCAAATTTGAGGCCCCCTATAAAGATATAAAACCAATGCAAGCCAACCCCTCATAACCCAGAGCGTCCTAAGCCCCAAGCGAGCCAACCCCCAATAACCCGGGGCGCTAGGAGTACATGCTCTCAAAGACAATGCGTCGAGGAGTTGACGCATCGAAAATCCAAGAAGCTACGAGTACAAAAAAAGATTTGTATGCCTCTAAAAAAGGTTGAACTATGAAAAATAAGACATAGTTGCCACATTTAAAAAATCGCAATGTTAATTATTTTAGCAGAAATTGTTTTTTCTGATTTAGTAGTTGAATTTAATTATAAATTAACCAAACAAAATACATACATTTTTCTTCCATTAAAAGTAAAAAATATGAAAGTATTTTTTTTTTAGAAAAAAGATCTTTTTTTGCCTTTTTCGTTCGAAACCACAATGAATTTTATTTGAAGGTTAATATAGAATTGTTTTAATTTGCATATTGAAGAAGATAAAAGAAGCCCCATATATAAAAAATGGTTGCAATTTGTAGATTTTACCAACAAACATTTATTTTTGAAAAAAGTTATTTTAAAAAATTTATAGAAACTTTTTAATATGAGATACCTGCCTACATATTTATTTAAAATACATACTATGATTTGAAACATATTTATTTGACTGGAAATTGATTACACATACAATCCATTGGTTGGTTCTTCTCTTCCTTATTTTGCATTTCAAAATTCTACTTATCAAAATTCTGAATTGTATAATTTTACTTCTCAAAATTCTACATTTTGAAATTGTACTTCTCAAAATTCTGAATTTCAAAGTTCTAATTTATAAAATTTTAGTTTTCAATATACTAGGTACTTGTCAAAATTAAAGTTTTCAAAATTCTGCATTTCGAAATTCTACTTCTCGAAATTCTGCATTTCAAAATTCTACTTCTCAAAACTCTGCTTTTCAAAATTTTACTTATTAAGTTTTCTGCATTTCAGAATTCTACTTCTCAAAATAACTTTTTTTAAATTTTACTTTACCATTCACTTCTGCGGCAAAATTTGTATCGCCATTTTTCGCTAGTATCGAAATGTACTCTTACGCTCAATTCGCACATCTCTCTTAATCAAGAATAAATAAGGTACTCGAGATAATTATTAGTCCAGCATATTTCCACACTTCGCAAAAAAGATACGAGGTATAGAATTCAATTTGTTTTTCAATCTGGCAACCCTTTGCTGAATTAGGCTGCATGGATTTAATATTTTTTGAGTTTACAGTTTTGAGTTAATAGCGACTTGGGCTATGTGGGTTCGACTTTTTGGAGATATTAACGAATTGAGCTATGTGGGCTTAAAGTTTATGGGATTAATTGTGAGTTGGGCTACATGGGCTTAACGTTTTTGGGGTATATAGCTTTCGAGTTTGGATTTTGTGGGGTGAACTAATTTTGGTTTTTATTTTTGGGGTTTATTAGATTGTACAGTTTGAATATCGCGGTTTTACGGTTTAAATTTCTTAATGCGATGGGGCCCTTGTTTTCGCGGGGCCCGGGGCTTCAGTCCCCCCTAGCCTCCCTATTAATCCGGCCCTGTTTACATATGTATACATATATACATGTATAAAACCCCTGTAGATAGAAATAACAACAAAATACAATATAAAACGGATTCCCTCGTCGGCTTTTCAAAAATACTTGTTCCGCGCTCCGAAAAACGTCTTCAAAAAACGTTAGAAAAAAAAAGATGGAGTTCGAATTTCAAATTCAGAGTAAAACCATCGTGTTCTTATAAAATTTACGATTTTTTAGACAATAAAAAAAAAATCGATTTTTTGGAACTTCTAATTATATTTCCCCCCTTAAGTCTAGAAGAACTAATTTCTATTGGGGCTAGTGAAAAGCATGCTTTTAGGGTTGACATTAGTGAAGCTCTTAGGAACAATACAATTCAAAGCTCAGGCCGTTAAAACTTTTTTATTTAGTTAAAATGTGCGCTTTATTTTAAATGTTTTTTATGTTTTGAAAATTAAAATAAATGCAAAATTAGCAAAATTAAAGTAAAAAAAGAACACTTTAAAATTGTTTTAAAATTGATATTAAAATCAAAATTTGTATTATAAATTTAATATCGATGAAAAAAGTTTTTATCTTCTAATATGGAGCTCAATTCAGCCAACGTATTTGTCAGTCTCATAAAGTTCTATGCTGTTTTCAAAAGATTTAGTTTGAACATTTTTTTGAAATTCCAAAAATATATAGAAACCGGACAAAACCTTTTGAAGAACACGATACTGAAGAATTTTCCTTGATATACTGTTTAGTTTTTGATCGAAAATCTTCATATCCAAAAGCGTTTGACACAATGTTGGCTTCCTATCCTTCCATCTTTAAACTTCTCATTACATACTCTTTGTTTTTTGTGGAAAAAAATTGAAATGCAATTAAAAACTAATTTATTTTTGTTTTTTATTGTATAAGGTATGCTTCTATATACAATAAAAGTATTATTAACAATAAAAGTGTTCTCGAAATTTTTGTTTAAACTCTGTTGTTCGCTGTCAAATTTTCTTCGTTTTTTTTTTTTATTATTCTATTTTATTTCCCAACCTGTTTATTTAAGAATTCGTGAAACTCATTTTAATTGTGAGTCAGACTTAAATGTTACACCCGTTGTAGGATCTATTTAAAGTGCTTATATTTTGGTAAAAACATTTGTAGCTGCTTTTAAAACTTAAATGGTTCTAGTTAGTATGTGTACTTAACTGAATGGAGTTGTTTTTTAACAACGACATGTATATATAGCAAGTTATTATTCTATTTACAGTTTAAGAGAATTCAAAATTCGGATTTTAAATTTTTATTCCTATCTCCTAAAATTACTCTGTAAAATTACTCAATCTGGCTCATCTTAATATATATAATTCTTCTGTGAGTGTGTATGTCACTGAACTTCTCTTAAACGACTGGACCGATTTTGATGAAATTTTTTGTGTGTGTTCTAGGGGATCTGAGAATGGTTTAGATTCACAATAAAAAAAAAATATTCGTAGTTAGCAACGCGAGCACGGGCGGCTAGTTTTTTTATAAAAAAATGCATGGCTCGAATGAAAAAACAACTTTTTTTTAAGTATCCTGTATTTTGGAATTCCGGATACAGGATCAGGCACCTGGGCTATCCGGATAGTGCCTTCCGATGGATAGTTCGGATTTCAATTGTTTTATTATACATATATATGTGCATGTGGATACTCGAGTAGTTACAAGACTCGGACATTATTTGGAGCACTACTTTGTAACTCAAAAAATTGATGATTTTTTTTTATTCATTTTACTTTCGATATACACGGAATCGTTTCGATCAAATTCAACATTATCGTCGAAAGACGATAAACGCTATATTTGAAAAAAAATCCGATAAATTGTTGTGAGGTGCCAACATCACATATAAAACCTATTTTCTTGTGTTTGAAAAAAGTATTGTGTATTTAAATTTTTCAAACCAAATTTGTTCGGGTAAAAAAAATTTTTTTTTGTTTGAAAACTCAATACCTCTAAAAGCACAAAATATCGAAAATCAGCGGTGCCCACCATACAAGTGTTAAAAAAATCGTTTTCATTTTTTTTTTAAATTCGGTATTTCATTTACACAATAATAAATACTTTAAATTTCAGTACTTCATTTTTTAAATAAAAAAAACCTTGTCTTAGCCACTTATAAAATTTACTTTGTGCTTTGACCATGTTCCTTTAATAGCATCCATTTTTGTTTACAGAAATTTTTTTAAATTCTGAGTCTCTAAGCAAAATAGCAAATTTTGTGTCTGCATTTTATTTTTTCATTCCACATTTTTATAATTAAGAAGTGCATATATTTGTATATTATTAAAAAATAAGGCAATTTCATCAACAAAAAAAAAAAAAACAGACAAACAAAAAAGTTAAGGGACAGTTTTGTTTCAAAATATGTAGGTTTAGGGATGCAAAATAATATTTAGTTTTAGTTTGTTGTTGCTTTAATTTAACGATGAGGAGCACTCTTAAGTAAAATAAATCTTAGATATCTCAATTGTATCTTTGTTACAATCCGTACCGTTTTTTATGAAACTCCCTATTCAGAAATCAGATCAAACAAATCTGTTGATCTTTATTCAGTAAATACTAAATACAAATTATGTATGTATATAAGCATACGAGTACTGCCAAAAAAGTGCCATCAAATTTAAATTTGGTTGCGATAACTTTTTAGAAGGAAGGTTATCAAAACTGATACCAATTTGGTGCCGTCTGAATTTTTTGTTTTATACATGGGTCGTTTTTGGAATGTGAG
The DNA here is from genome assembly GCA_963931855.1 of Philhelius festivus. NCBI lineage: Eukaryota > Metazoa > Arthropoda > Insecta > Diptera > Syrphidae > Philhelius > Philhelius festivus. The sequence goes on along the minus strand of OZ007556.1, from coordinate 139,389,242 downwards.
ATTTTTGTTGTCAGTGACATTCCGAATTAGGTTTGTAGATTTATTTAAAAATACACCCAGACAAATCATGCGCCTCTTACAAAACACCAAAAACTTCAACCACCCAATCCCTGTTTTGTCATATAAACTTACAAAAACTGGCAATGCATGAGTTCAAAGTGAAGTGACATAGAGAAATGGGTAAACTTTCTACCGATTGGATACAAGAACAACGCATGCTCCATCATTGGTTCAAGTATACTAGTATGCATGGCTTACAGCTCGTACATTGCTATATTGACCTATGAAATCGTTGCTAAAATATATTCTTAATATTGTGGAATTAAAAATTAAAACGTGGATGAAAGCAATCTTTTGTAGGTGAGGAGTTCATCAGTTTTTAAAATAAACTTGCGGAAACTGGGCAGATAATTTGGGTGTTGATAAGATTTCTAAATTTCGTCAATTGTGTAGCTTCTATAGCTTTAGGTTATCGCAATAAAAGCCAGAAGTTGTGATTAACTTAACTTTTTAACGCTTTTTAAAAAAAAACTTCATATGAAAGGTATCAGAAGAATATACCAATTTACGAATAAATATTGTCAAATTACTTCGAACAAGGTCAGTTTCAAATGTAAGAAACCTGAAATATGAAAGTTCACGTGCAATAATATCGAATATTTTGAATTTAAATATTAAATTAGATTTTATACCATGATTTACGAGGAAATAGATTTCTACTTGCGATATACATTCATGTGTGTAGTTAATAGAGGGCAAGTTTTGAAATCGTAAACAAAATTCAGCACGAGTATTTATTCGAACCAGCCATTACGATGATACGAGTAGAAAACATGAAAGAAGTGGGTCGCAGTTTTCTGAATATGTAAGTATGGATGTACCTGTTTATGGATGGAATGTTTTTATATATGTATGTACATTTGGATACACGTTGAACGTTGTGTAGCGAGCTTTTTGCTTTTCGATATTATCCTCTCTCTTAGGTGGAGAATTTTAATCAAAGTATCGAAGTAAGGAGGTTTCCAAGTTCCAATCATAGGCAAATCAAAAGGATACGATTCATTAGCTCCTTTTTTCTTTCAACGAACCAGGATCTGTTAGATTTATCTACGGACATTACGACTCTTAGAGCTATTTTTTCTTTGGTAAGGTACAATAGTTTGACGATGTAGTTGAAATGGAGTTTAAGTAATGTTAGATATAATGTAACAGTCCTGTTTCAATCAGTAAAATGTAGTTAGCTTCTGCGAGACGGATTTTATCCAGATTCCAGACCCACGATCGAGCTACATAGAGCATAATTGCTTCCGATGAACCGGTGAAAACATTATACTTAAAGCAAGAAATTATATCTTTGTTACCATGCAGTCCTGTGAAACTGTCCCATACACATTTTTAGGTAATGATAATTTTTTTTTAAGTTAAGGTCACTTGTTTTGATAAAACCCAGGTACTGGTACTTCCTTACCATGTCTATTTGGTCCTCTTCATAATAATGTTGCTAAACGAGCAGTATTTAACTTTTGAAGAAGTCTTACAAAAGCGAATGGTCTTCTACTGGCGTACTGAAAAACATTATCAAACCAAATTGAACGACATCTTTGTGACGCTGGTTTTTTTTTACGTTTGACTCATAAATATAAAATTATTTGCTATATAACTTCTATTGTGGTGTTGGCTTTATGTAAGGCATGACGCATAAGCTTCAAGGACTCAATCTATGTTCTGCCGATAGGCTTATACATCATTTTTTCTACATCTTAGCTTTGGTAACATAGTGTTGTGAACAGAGCTTTATACTACTACAGCGTCATCTGTTGGAAAATTGCAGATCTAATTTATGGAAGAAACAAAAAGCTCTTTTCCAATGTCAAATGTATTTTCCCTTATTCCAACCATCTAGAACATTCCAAGACAAGAACTTTCGAGAACAACTAATTTGAGTATATAAGGGAGTGTTCACGGTGAGCGAGACACAATTGATTTTTGATTACGGAAGTGTGCAAAACTCTGCTTATTGGATTGTGGAAAGTGTAAAACAAGTGTGATTTTATTTGAATAAAGTATTTGAGTTGATTATAAATTGAGATTTATTGTTTTGAATTGGAAAGTAAAAATAAAGAAGAAATATTAGAAAGAGTAATAAGTTTTATTTAACGAACCTAGGAAAAATATAACAATAGGGTTTACTCTACAAGCTTGATCTTGGCTATCCAGTTCCGAACAAAGAAGTGTGGAAATCAGCGGCTTATGATCCAAGCACTCGATAGTAAATGGTAACAGTCATAATGCATAAGAAGATAACCGACTGTCCAGAATTCCGTATCCCTTTTCCACTTCATTTACAGTACGATTCATAACAAATAGATCAAAAGCACTTTCAAAATCCAGAATTATTCTTCCTCATGCGTTTTTTGATTTTCCTAGAAGATAATGTTACAGTAACCGAAAGGTACAAATTGCTCATTTCCAGTGCGAGTATTTAAATCATCAAAAAGTATGCAATACTTTTCTTCCAAAACTACATGGCATTAAATAATTTTTAAAAGTCCCATTGCCAATAGGAATAGTTCAAAAATAGCCTGGGACCACATATAAAACTTCGGTGAATAAAACAATTCACTCATAAACCAAATTTTCGACTTCCTTAAAGTAGAATTCTTCTGGTGAGTGTTTTTTAATACTGTAATATTTTTGCTAGGTTCGTTAAATAAAACTTATCACTCTCTTTTTAGTATTTCTTCTTTATTTACACTTTCCAATTCAAAACAGTAAATCTCAATTTATAATCAGCTCAAATACTTTTATTCAATTTAAATTACACTTGTTTAATAACACAATCCAATAAGCAATACTTTTGCACACTTTCACAATCCAAAATCAACTGTCTGTCGCTCACCGTGAACACTCCCTTATATACTCAAATTAGTTGTTCTCGAAAGTTCTTGTCTTGGAATGTTCTAGATGGTTGGAATAAGGGGAAATACATTTGACATTGGAAAAGACCTTTTTGTTTCTTCCAGAAATTAGATACGTAATTTTCCAACAGATGGCGCTGTGGTAGTATAAAGCTCTGTTCATAACATTGCCCCCTTCTTAAGATTGTTCGTCCCGAACAATTCTATCTCCAGCTTCGCCACTGTATCGGTGCAGTCGATCGCTATGCACAACTTTTAACTTTCCTCTTGACCCTCTTTGAATTCGGTAAACGACATCATTGATTTTCGTGACGACAGTATAAGGGCCTTCCCAGTTTTGTTGAAGTTTCGGCGACAATCCCTTTTGACGGTGTGGATTATAGAGCCATACACGATCTCCTACTTGGAATCCTGTCGTGTTTGCTCTTGTGTCGTACCTTGTCTTCATTCGATCGCTGTAAGTGCTCATTCTAGTCCTGGTCCTTTCGTGGATGTGGATTAGCCTCTCTTTCAGGTCACTCACGTAATCCCCTGTTTCCTGAGACTCTTGTGATGGGTGTCCAAACCTTAACTTACTAGGCAGCCGTATGTTTCTTCCGAACAGGATTTCAGATGGTGTTTGTCCTGTTGAGCTATGTACTGCACTCCGATAGGCCATCAAAAATAGTGGTATGTGCCTATCCCAATTTCTTTGGTAGTCGCCTACGACCTTAGTGAGGTGCTCTTTTAAGGTCCTGTTGAATCTCCCGACCATTCCATCAGATTGCGGTTGAAGTGGTGTGGTTCTCGTTTTCTTAATGCCAAGGAACGCGCAGACCTCTTGGAATATGTTTGACTCAAAGTTCCTTCCTTGGTCAGAATGTAGCTCCATAGGCACACCGAACCTGCTTACCCAGTTAGACACAATCTGGTCGGCCACGGTCTTGGCTTCTTGGTTCAGGATAGCGTATGCCTCAGGCCATTTGCTGAAGTAATCCATTACCACCAGAATGTATTTGTTTCCAGCATTCGTTTCCGGAAATGGACCAGCCACATCAACAGCAATCCTTTCAAACGGTGAGCCAACATTATACTGCATCATTTTTCCTTGCAGTTTTCTACCAGGTCCTTTGGTTGCCGCGCAAGCCTCACAATTTCGGCACCACTTTTTAACGTCGTCTCTTGCATGCAACCAGTAGAATCGTTGTCTCACTTTTTCTAACATCTTGTTGATTCCCAAATGGCCTCCTGAAGGTCCATCATGCATCTCTCGAAGAACCTCTTGGATTTTCGATTGAGGTAACACAAGCTGCATCACATAGGATTTACCATCAGCGGACTCCCATTTTCGTCGAAGAACACCTTCTCGCACATGAAGTGAGTCCCATTGTGCCCAATAGGCCTTTAAAACTGGACTCCTATCGGAAATGTCATTCCATACGGGTTTTTCTTCATGTTCTTTCCATGCGAGAAGAGGTTCAATGTCGGGGTCTTCTTGTTGAGCAGATCTTATTTCTTCATTGCTCCATCCACAAATGGGATCAGCCCTTATTCGCAGTGTATTGAAAGCGACCATGCGTTTGTTGCCATTTGACGTTGCCTCGACAGTCCGAATTCTATTGTTTTGTTTGGTCTGAGAAACCTGGATGGTGTTTCTGGGGCCATCGATACCAGAAACCAGCTTCTGTTCCTCGAAGTTGGTTCTTACTCGTTTCTCTGTTGGTAAACTTGTTCGGGAAGTAACACTGGTGTTCTTGTTACCTTGTTCTGAGTTTGAAACTCCGTGTCCACAATGTTGACAAGCTCTTCTTGGTGGTAATCGACATTGACGCTGTAAATGTCCAATCTTGTTGCAATTCCAGCACTTTGCAAGTCCGTTTCGTTGATTCCTTTGGACATCAGTTCTTCGGCATAAGCATTCTTCGACGATGGCTTCTCTAAGTCGATGTACTCCGTGAGAAGCTTGCTCCGCTGCTTCCATTGTCAAGGCAAACGCTAATGTTTCAGAAAGCGTTCGTTTTCCAGCAGTTCGCACGGTCCTTTGAAGATGTATGTCGGAAATGGCGCGAACAAATGCCTCAACTGCAAACTGGTTACGGATTTCTTCTCCAACATCTGGATATGCAAGATGAACAAGCCTTTCAATGTCCGCTTGCAGCTGTTTTAGAGTTTCGCCCCTCTTTTGAACTCTGGAATAGAGTCGTACTTTGAAGACTTCTTTCATATGGCTATTACCAAAGCGTTTGTCTATAGCCTCAACCAAGTAATTAAAGTCGCCGCTCTTATCTGCTGGTATGGTTAGCAATAACTCAGCAGCTGCTCCTCTAAGAGCAAGGGTTAGAGCTAAACACTTGTCAGCCTCATCCCAGCCATTTGCTGTAGAAGCTGCATCGAATTGCTTCTTGTATATAGACCAAGAAGTTTGTCCATCAAAGGTTGGAGGTTGCATCTCCTTTTTCCTCAAGGTTTCTCCAGAACTTTCCCGAATCTTTATATTTCGAATGCGATCTAGCTCTTTTGAAAACGTCTCCATTTTGTTGTCGACTTGATTCTCTAGCAATGAAACACGTTCATCAAATGCCGACACATTATTCTCGATGTTAACAAGCTTGCCTTCTAGCATGTTTCTCTGCTCTTCGAGAAGGTCCTTTTGTTCGCTATGCTGTTTATCAAGGCGTTCGAGAATATTCTTTTGTTCATTTCGTTGCTCTTCGAGACGTTCGAGAACATTCTTTTGTTCATTCTTTTGTTCATTTCGTTGCTCTTCGAGACGTTCGAGAACATTCTTTTGTTCATTCTTCTGTTCATTTCGTTGCTCTTCGAGACGTTCGAGAACATTCTTTTGTTCATTCTTCTGTTCATTTCGTTGCTCTTCGAGACGTTCGAGAACATTCTTTTGTTCATTTCGTTGCTCTTCGAGACGTTCGAGAACATTCTTTTGTTGCTGAAGCAGAAGACTAATCATATTTGAAACATCTACATTTTTACTTACGTCTGCTTCCTCAGCGTCAGTTTGAAAGACGAAGATGTCCGGGTCTTCATTTTGCTGTTTCAAATATTCGGCCAAACGCAGAACAAGCTCATTTTTCGATCCTGCTCGAGAAAGTTCTCGCTTGCCTAATTCACTTTCCAGCTCATTACAGTTGAGCTCTTTTAGTAACTTGCTCATTTTTTTTTTTATTTTACAATTTTTTTTCCACACTTCACTGCACAATAAGTTTTATTCCACTTTTCTGACACCAATGTAATATTTTTTTGCTAGGTTCGTTAAATAAAACTTATCACTCTCTTTTTAGTATTTCTTCTTTATTTACACTTTCCAATTCAAAACAGTAAATCTCAATTTATAATCAGCTCAAATACTTTTATTCAATTTAAATCACACTTGTTTAATAACACAATCCAATAAGCAATACTTTTGCACACTTTCACAATCCAAAATCAACTGTCTGTCGCTCACCGTGAACACTCCCTTATATACTCAAATTAGTTGTTCTCGAAAGTTCTTGTCTTGGAATGTTCTAGATGGTTGGAATAAGGGGAAATACATTTGACATTGGAAAAGAGCTTTTTGTTTCTTCAATAAATTAGATATGTAATTTTCCAACAGATGGCGCTGTAGTAGTATAAAGCTCTGTTCACAACAGTATTGTGAAGTGACGAGAAGCTTCGCGAATTTTCGAGAACAACTAACATGAGTATAAAAGGGAGTGCTCGCGGTGAGCACGACACAGTTGATTTTTGATTACGGAAGTGTGCAAAACTCTGCTTATTGGATTGTGTAAAACAAGCGTGATTTTAATTTGAATAAAGTATTTGAGTTGATTATAAATTGAGATTTATTGTTGTGATTTGGAAAGTAAAAATAAAGAAGAAATATTAGAAAGAGTAATAAGTTTTATTTAACGAACCTTGGAAAAATATTACAATACCATTGAGTGCTCCATCAGATGCTCTTCTCCTTAATAAACCATTCCTCTTTTCAGGTGCTATCCACTAAAGCTTTAAATCCTTAAAATAATGGTCAAAGAAAGTTTGATTTTCGTAAAAGATGTGGGTTTCATAAATTAAGAATGTTTCAAATGAATTAACATACATACATGTGTAGTTGAAGAAATCAATAAATATTTAGTTGTTTGATAATTCATTTACATTATAATTAAGAATTTTAATTTGTGTTAAATTTGTTTTTTTTTTTAATTTTCTGGCTGGCCTTTAAAATCTATCGTGAACGCACTTTGATCGTTTAATTAGGTGTCGATGGCTGTGTTCAAGGATATGTTCTAGTGTAAATTTGTATTGCACAAAAAATCCATCTTTTTTTGATATTTCTTTTATATTGGACACTTTTTATTTCTAAGAACTCATAAAAGATTTGCACAAAAATTGTTCACTTCGCTATCAAAGATTAGGAATGTTTTTATTTATCATGCAAAAATGATCACCCATAAAGTAAAGACTAGCACAAGCACTGCGGATCCTCCAAAATCCTAAGCATAAACACAAAAGATCCTCACTTATAGTCCAACAAAAATAAGGACTAGTATGAGGTGCTCGTAAAAAAAAGTTTTATGGCTTCATTCTGATTATTATACTCCGTACCAAAAACTGCTCATCCAGTAAGCATGTATACAGATGAGTGTGTAGAAAAAGCGCAATTGGTTGAAAACAACGCAGGTCAACGAAATTAAATATTTTGTTTGGTGCAGAAACCAAAATATACTTTTCTACAATTTTGTGGTGTGCTGAACTCTAATCTGGAGTCAGAACTATTCTATGACGTCACGTGTTCTTGATATTCTGGTTGAAAATTTAAAAAAGAAAGATTTTTATCGCGGTTTCCTAGGGTATGTAATAACTTAAGAGTGAAAGAAATATCAGAAAGACTTAAGCGGAATTTAAAAGAAGAAAATTTGGTCTTTCAGAATCCGTTGCAAATTATGTTGACAAAAATAAACTCAAGTTATAACATAATCTCGAAAAAGGTAAAACAATTTTCTTAATTTTTCAAACGTGACGTCATAAAATACTTCTAAATTCCGATTCGAGTGCAGTACATCAAAAACTTTCGAAAAAGTACATATCGATTTTCGCACAAAAATCTCGTTGGCCTGTGTAATTATTGGTTTGTTGTGCAGGCTTAAATTTAATTTTTTGTCTTTTAGATTTACAAAGAAGATGTTTGAATCCTTCGTCAGAGGATAGAAAGTAAGAAAATTCACCAATTTTAAAAAGTGAAGTAATTTATTGACTATCACGAGTAGCCTACATAACAAACTAAAAATTATGTTCAATTCTTAAAAAGGTCACCTATCCGTTCCATTGTTATTTGAAGTAAATTTAAGCATTTCATATGCTTTTGTTTGATGGGTTTTTAAAAGTTAATTGCGTGTTAAGTCAGTAGGATGTTAAAACTATTTTAGCATTAAAATAGGCCAAAATCACGTTTTGCAAAATTGTAATCGAATTTAACATCGTATTACCTTCAACATTTGTTTTTAAAGATAGAATCCCCAAAAAAAAAACTATTTTTGCTATTTTTTTTAAACAAGAGTCAAATGGTTGTGCTATCTATCTATTCTTGAAATTTAAATTTCAATTGAAATAAATTGCTGTACGGTAAGAAATTCTCAACAAAAAAAAACAATCGGCTGCAGCCTGGGTTATATATAAATCACATTAGTATTACTGAACTTCTGTCAGAATAATTATATTAAAAAATACTAAATGGAAATAAAATTGAATAATTTCAAAGATAATATGGTGAGAAATAAAATGCACGACCGGATCGTACGTACTTGCTCATATGTAAAAGTACTTTGTATTGTATTTGTGATTTGAACTTTTTAGCAACAACAATTTAAAAATTGTTTATAAACATAGAAGGATGCATTTAATTAGAGCAAAATGTTCAAATGCATAAATTTGCCGTCTGATTTCTAGAAAAGTATGAATTTGTGCAAACAAAGTTTAAAAATCGTTTTATTATTGAATTATTTTTTTTTTATATTAGAAATTTCTTTAAAACTTTTCTAGAAAAGAATTTGGAATGATAATTTTAAATGTTTAATAATATATGTATGTAGATTTTAGGAAATGATTTCAAAAACTAATTGTTGAAATTGATTCTCAAAAAAAATTGTTTTCAAAAACCCAAAAGATATTTATTTAAAATTCAACGGAGATGCTGTACGAACATGTTGGTCAAAATCGTTAGAGCCGTTAATAGGAAAGTCGAAAATCAAAAACACGGTTCTATGACAGGTTACGTTAAAATCATTTTTTCCAATTTTTTTCTACCAAAATTTAGTCGCATGCTTTTTTACCAAAACCGTAAGAGCCGTTTTCAAGATAAATGAGATTTTGCATTATAGCCGTATAGCAGGACCGTTGGTTTTGGAGCTAAATAAAAATTTCAATTTCTCCTCTAGGTAATCACCGAAGACACTTAAGTAACCGAGCTTAAAGAAAATACCTCCAGTTGTTTAGGCTGCAGGTCGAGGTACAGACATACAGACATATAGATTGGCAGACGGAATTACCGGACCCACTTTTTTCGTATTCTCTATCATCGTTATATCAATGTTTGATCAAAATCTCGACATATGATGTATGTACTACATAAGATATACTTTATTACTTTTTTCTACTAACAATTTGGTATGATTTGGAATTTTATGTTACGGAAGCAATGTTGCAATTTTCACTATCTCTTTCTTAAAATCATCCATATTAATACTCTGATATTTTGTGTTGTTGTTTTATTTTAAGGACTTTTATTAACTACTTTGACAAATTACTATTTCGTTTTTTCAAAAAAAAAAAAAATCAAAATACTAAGCAAAAAATATATTTTAATTTTGGTTACAAATATACCTAAATTTTTGGTTTATTAAGTTTTCAAAAACAAAGTACTTTATTTTTAATCGAGAGCATATTTTGTGTTAAGGGGAGGTTTACCTTTTTCTTAGCTAAAACTGCAGTTTTTTTGGGATTTTTTTTTCGTACAAGGAAATAAGTAATCAACTGGGAGTTTTTGCTACTTGTTTATTACAATAAGTAGTGCAAAAAAACATTTTTTATATGCCCAAATATCGTGGCAGTAATTAATGTCATGTCCGGTAAAGTGACCACTCCCAAAAAAGGTTGCCTGACGGTAGCCACTCTAGCACCTGCAAAAATGAACGAAAATGAAAAAACCAAAATTTTTTACAAAATATATGAGTGTAGGCGGAACCTGAACTACAATCATCAATAATAATCAAAAATTAACAAAATGGTGGACATTTGAATTTTTGTTTGTTTTTTTTTTTTCGCTCTTTAAGGTACTGCAGAAATGAAAAAAATCCATGGATCATCTTGATCGTAGTCCAGGTTCCCCTAATTTTAATATGCTTTAAAACAAAAAAAGAAAAAAGGCGATTCATCGAGTAGTTTTTTTGTAATCGTGGCGACCAGTTCGAAAAACGTGGTTTCGGGAAAAACGCGTTTCTAGCTCATCACTTTCAATAATGTAGGATAAATCTATGTTAACATTAAAAGAACATAAAATAGATACGACTAAGCTGTTTTGGAAATATATTCTACACATAATTTACTACAAGAAAATGCAAAAACTATCGATTTTTGGTCCAGAAAAAGGTAAATCTCCCCTTAATATTAATATGCTATTTTATTACAACTTTCAAGGTTCTTCTAATTCTTAGGACACTGATTTGCAACTCATTTATTTGTTTTAACGTCTTGAACAGTGTGTCGCAATGTTTATATGGTCTACTTTTGTCGATTAGCTTTCACCACATAACTCCAAACCTTCTGAAAGAATTCCAAATTGATGCTAATATAAAAGAACTAGCAAGTAATAAGAGAACGAAATGAATGGAAGTATAATTGACAGACCCTTCCATTATGCATCGTCCATTCTAACTCATGTCTTTTTCTAAAAAAATTTAAAAAATTTTGTTTTATATGTACTCTACAGTAGAACTGAAATATCTGGATTTAAATGAAACATATTTACTTACTTTGATATTTTAATTTAAAATCGACTTTTCTTTTTAGAAAACGCACTTTTTTCACTTGAAAATAACTTCAACTCAACGAAAAATCTTCCTTCAGCCAAAACAAAGCGCACGTGTCACTTTTGTTCAAAAATGGGGTTTCCCAGATACAAATTAATTCAGAAAGATTTACTTCAACGTTGACACGTTAATTAACATTCAGAAATGCGGATGCTGCTCATTATGTCACGGGCGCTTGTTATGCTCTGGATTCACCAACTCCCGACGAACATAATTGCGCAAAGTTTTAAACGATTTAGTGAAATGCTAAGTTTTAAGTTAAAAAGAAGATTTTGCTTATTTTAAACGATTTAAACATTTTACTAAAATCACAAAATAGCTACTTTAACTTTTATGCGGGAAACAGATTAACACAGCAACTTCAGCAGCAACTTTAACTACAGCAACGAAAACTTCGACATTAAAAGTCATGTAAAATTAGTAATGGGAACTATCGAATAAAAACTATCGACTTATTCGATAGTAGCTAAAAGTTCATTCATTCGATAGTACCCAGTCATTCAGTTACTATTTTCAGTTACTATTTTCAGTTACTAGTTTTCATTATACTATTTTCGTTCGATTACTTTTTCACTCGATATTAGCTTTGAACGTTTTTAGTAATACTTTTTTCGTTCAAGTAGTTTTTCACCCGATAGTTACTTTGAACGATTTTAGTATACTATTTTCGTTCAATGAACGATTTCAGTATACTTTTTTGTTCAATTACTTTTTTTACCCGATAGTAGAACTAAACGATTTTACTGATTTAGTTACTATTTTCATTCATTTAATTTTCGATGGTTGATGTTTGTGTTTAGTAAGTTTTGTTTACCTTTGGAATAATATTCTTATAGTCATTTGTGAGCTTTGGTTGAGACTCGGTAATATTTGAGATATTATTGTGGCTTAAGGTAGGATTTATTTTAAAATGTTGGGTTTAATATTTCAGTATTTGGCTATGAAAGATTAAATTTTGGGTTCTGTTTCGTCTTTTGTGTTCCTATTATTTTAACATATCGGTACATGTTAAAATTTTTCTTGCATAGAGCTAGTCAATTATGAAGATACAAAAGAGTTTCCCAAAAGTTATCCATAACATATTTACAGCAAAAATAAAAGGTTTGCATTTTTGGTCGTTTCTTAATCGATCGACATCGTAGCCATCCTTTGATGGAATTTTACATTTTATGACTTGACGGATAGAGGACAAATTCAGCTATGACGTACATATAGTATTTCGTTCCAAATGTCAGCCGAAAGCCCTAAAATTGCTCTTTTCCGGAGCAATAAATAAAATCTTTTTTTTGCATTTTTGGACTTTTCTTAATCCACCGACATCGTGGCCATCCTTTGATGGAATTTGACATTTTATGACTTGACAAATAGAGGACAAATTCAGCTATGACGTACATATAGTATTTCGTTCCAAATGTCAGCCGAAAGCCCTAAAATTGTTCTTTTCCGGAGCAATAAATAAAATCTTGTTTTTTGCATTTTTGGACTTTTCTTAATCCACCGACATCGTGGCCATCCTTTGATGGAATTTGACATTTTATGACTTGACAAATAGAGGACAAATTCAGCTATGACGTACATATAGTATTTCGTTCCAAATGTCAGCCGAAAGCCCTAAAATTGTTCTTTTCCGGAGCAATAAATAAAATCTTTTTTTTTGCATTTTTGGACTTTTCTTAATCCACCGACATCGTGGCCATCCTTTGATGGAATTTGACATTTTATGACTTGACAAATAGAGGACAAATTCAGCTATGACGTACATATAGTATTTCGTTCCAAATGTCAGCCGAAAGCCCTAAAATTGCTCTTTTCCGGAGCAATAAATAAAATCTTTTTTTTTTGCATTTTTGGACTTTTCTTAATCCACCGACATCGTGGCCATCCTTTGATGGAATTTGACATTTTATGACTTGACAAATAGAGGACAAATTCAGCTATGACGTACATATAGTATTTCGTTCCAAATGTCAGCCGAAAGCCCTAAAATTGCTCTTTTCCGGAGCAATAAATAAAATCTTTTTTTTTTTGCATTTTTGGACTTTTCTTAATCCACCGACATCGTGGCCATCCTTTGATGGAATTTGACATTTTATGACGTGACAAATAGAGGACAAATTCAGCTATGACGTACATATAGTATTTCGTTCCAAATGTCAGCCGAAAGCCCTAAAATTGTTCTTTTCCGGAGCAATAAATAAAATCTTGTTTTTTGCATTTTTGGACTTTTCTTAATCCACCGACATCGTGGCCATCCTTTGATGGAATTTGACATTTTATGACTTAACAAATAGAGGACAAATTCAGCTATGACGTACATATAGTATTTCGTTCCAAATGTCAGCCGAAAGCCCTAAAATTGCTCTTTTCCGGAGCAATAAATAAAATCTTTTTTTTTTTGCATTTTTTGACTTTTCTTAATCCACCGACATCGTGGCCATCCTTTGATGGAATTTGACATTTTATGACTTGACAAATAGAGGACAAATTCAGCTATGACGTACATATAGTATTTCGTTCCAAATGTCAGCCGAAAGCCCTAAAATTGTTCTTTTCCGGAGCAATAAATAAAATCTTGTTTTTTGCATTTTTGGACTTTTCTTAATCCACCGACATCGTGGCCATCCTTTGATGGAATTTGACATTTTATGACTTGACAAATAGAGGACAAATTCAGCTATGACGTACATATAGTATTTCGTTCCAAATGTCAGCCGAAAGCCCTAAAATTGTTCTTTTCCGGAGCAATAAATAAAATCTTTTTTTTTGCATTTTTGGACTTTTCTTAATCCACCGACATCGTGGCCATCCTTTGATGGAATTTGACATTTTATGACTTGACAAATAGAGGACAAATTCAGCTATGACGTACATATAGTATTTCGTTCCAAATGTCAGCCGAAAGCCCTAAAATTGCTCTTTTCCGGAGCAATAAATAAAATCTTGTTTTTTGCATTTTTGGACTTTTCTTAATCCACCGACATCGTGGCCATCCTTTGATGGAATTTGACATTTTATGACTTAACAAATAGAGGACAAATTCAGCTATGACGTACATATAGTATTTCGTTCCAAATGTCAGCCGAAAGCCCTAAAATTGCTCTTTTCCGGAGCAATAAATAAAATCTTTTTTTTTTGCATTTTTGGACTTTTCTTAATCCACCGACATCGTGGCCATCCTTTGATGGAATTTGACATTTTATGACTTGACAAATAGAGGACAAATTCAGTTATGACGTACATATAGTATTTCGGTCTAGTTGTCAGCCGAAAGCCCTAAAATTGCTCTTTTCCGGAGCAATAAATAAAATTTCTTTTTTTTTTGCATTTTTGGACTTTTCTTAATCCACCGACATAGTAGCCATCATTTGATGTCATTTTGCAATTTATGGCTTACAATATAGAGCATTGAGTATAGAGTATTTTGGGAAAACTATCATAGACTCTAGTCAATCTTATTGTAACTATAAGTTCAGATCAGACCCATTTAGATTATTTTTACAAACATTTTGGTTACAGCAAACAAGAGTAGATAAAACTGGATATTTATTAGGTGAGGTGACCATTACCATTATTACCAAAAAAAATATATTTTAGAACAAATAAGAAAGGTAGGGTTAGTGACAATGTTTCCTCATTGCTTTCATATGATACATTTGTAGGTATTATTCAAATAATAAGCAATTAGTAACAAATCCTACTTGAACTGAACGAATGAATGAATGAATGAATTCGTTCGATAGTTCAAATCAATTAGTTACTAACTATCGATAGTTCAAATCATTCGATAGTGCCCATCACTAAAAATAGATTACAGCGCTTTTGAAAGCATACAAACAAGTAAACAAAATAGATGAAATTTTGCCGTACAATTATATGCAACAACATGGTGTGTAGTGATGATGACATTTTTATCATACTGCAATGTTCTCTATGCGATCGCGTGAAGCAAAAGAAGAAGGATATGGACTCGCAAAATATTTGATAAAAATGAAATTCAAATGCATCAATGTTCTTGTACGACTAGCGCCTTTTGTTGTACAAAAATGGATTTGTTAGTAATTCTATAAGACGCTCTTCCATTGTCAAAACCAAAATAAATAGACGAAACAAAGAAATTGGTTTTTACATTTCTGAAAAAGTTCGCCTTAAAGTTGGTAGCATTTCCACAGCGATATCGAATTTAGGGTTTAGGTGTAACGTTGATGTCGATGTTGCTGTGTTATTGTATTCATTTAAAACCAGTGGCTCTTAAAAGTGTGATGTGGTTGTCGAAGTTGCTTTTGAAGTTGCTGTGCCAATCTGTTTCTCGCTTTAGTACTCGTAAGTTGCTACATCCATTATGACATCTGCGTTTTCTTCGAAACCAATTTCGCAGCACTTTTATTTGAAAGAGCTACATAAATTGTGTTTCTTATGATTTGTGAACTAATTGTTTTTCATAGTAAATAAAATAATATAAAATGTTTTCGAAAGGCAAAGATTTGCTTAAAGATCCAGCTTTGTATTGTGCAGAAAATTGCGATGTTTTATGTTCCGAGTAAATCCTTTTGAAGAGCTGACCGATAGAGAATTTTACTCCAGATAAATGTTTGACAATAGTTTGGTTTTTGGTTGAAAACCTAAACATCCAAGACCGAATTACAAATACAAACCGTGGCTTTCGATTTCACCAGAATGACAAGCAATTGTAGGTTGTCACTTTGACTTCTGAGTTTCTGACATTTCAAATTATTATAGGTGCGTTAACCATAGTTTTGTTCAGTGAATAAAAGTTCAGAGTAGAGCAGAGCAGAACAGAGCAGAATAGAACAGAACAGAGCAGAGCAGAACAGTTTCCATGAGAAATGTCAGTTATCTGTTCTACCTTTCTCTAACTAAAAAGCTAGGGCAAGAAATCTTGTTCTAAACTGTTCCAGACAGACTCATTGAACAGCAAATCAGAACAGTTTAGAACAGAAAATTTCTCATTGAACAGCAAAAAGGTGTACTTTTCTGTTCCAAACTGCTCTAAACTGTTCGGAACAGCGTCACTGAACAGAACTCATATTTATGTATATTTGTTTGCTTTGTTTTTTTTTTTTTCCTCAAACTGTTATTGTTTATACGTGTTCAGATGTATCGTTTTTAATAAAAGAAAATTAGTATTTTACTAGTAGATAAGTAAAACAAAAAAAAAGATTAAAATTTTAAAAGAGCTAGTTAATTCCTAAATGTGACTAGGCCTTTGGCAATAGGTTGTTTAAAATTTTGCCCCGATAGGTGCAACTTTTAAAGCTTTCGCGGTTGTTTGACATGATTTTTAATATATTTTGGATAAGCCGTTAGTATTATTTTGGGATTAATTTTTAACATGTACAACAAAAACAATTTGGGATCTTGCTTTATAGCTGGATTTTTTTCAAAGACCCAAAAATTAGTTTTTATTCTCGTGAGTAGATGTCGTTTTATTAAAGTAAAAAGACAAAAAATAATTGAAAACTAGCCAACAAAAGGAAGAAAGAGATAGCTATACAATACTGCTGTCAATATGATCCGCAGGGTTTCAATTTCAAGGGTATATACATTCGAATGATTGGCGATAGTAAATCAACGTCTAATACTACGTTTTCACCAAAAGATAGTCCGAGATTTAAGGCAAGAAATTTATGTGGTGTTTTCACCGCACTAAAAGATTAAAAAGAAGATTAACTTTGACAACATCTATCAAAATGCTAATGGTGTTTCAACTTTTCTTATAAAGTGGAAGCGAGAGAAAGAAAGTCATTTGTGCCAAACAATGAAAAATCATAGAGATAGCTTAGCACAATACGGATATTAAGTCAGTTCGAAAAATAGAACAAATGATCTAATGAAAATTTAACAAGATTTATTTCTAATCTAAGTACTAGATTTAGGAAATAAATTTGTATGGTAAATCTTCGAGATTTAAAGAAGATTTATGGTAAATCCACTTAAATCCAGGATTATCTCTTGGTGAAAACGTAGTATAATATAAGATAGGCTTGTCTGTGGTTTTTGATACCTTGCCAGAAGATATGATCCTAAGTGAGATTAAATACAAGTTCTTCCCAAAAAGTACTCTAGGGCTCTCAGAAAACCCTCATACAATTCTACAGATCTGGAATAGAATCTTTCTGATGATAAAATAAATTTAACGTCTACAAGCCAAAACAAAAAAGCAACCCTAAAATCACGTATTTTACAGATCTTACCCAAGGAATAATTTTATGAGGATTCAAAACAAAACTTTATGGACTCGGTTTTTGCAGCATATGACGAGCAACAACTCAGCAGAACTTTCGGTCCACTATAGCAATACGTACGAGTTGGTTCTGCGAGAAGTGACAGAGTATTGGAAAAAAGAAGGTCGAAAGCACATTTGTATAGAGAAACAACTCCTTACTTTTTTCGGCTTTTAGTCATTCCTGATTCTTACAGGTAATTTTCTTCGTTTCAAAAATTAATAATCGAAATCAACTGAGGTTTGTTTTCAGATCAGTTAGCAACCGCTTCGCTAAACGTAAATTCTTTTTTATTGTCCAAGGTATATTAAATGGACATTTAATGCAGAGCTTGCTGGCCCCAATGCCAAATTTGCATCTAAGTCTCCATTTGTCAATGTAGTTGGAATTGTGGATATGTTCTAATCAAAGATCCGTTATCACAAATATGGGCATATACGAGTTCTAATAAAAAGACTTTTGATTTTGTTTCAATGACCTTATGTGGTATTTGTGACTCAGAAAAGGAAGACTTTAAAACTTGGTTAAGAGAAACTACAATCTCCCATTTGAAGAAGCTAGAAGATTCTCGCAATCGATACGACACACCTGGAATTTTTATGAAGAAAAAAGCTTGGTCTTAAGATCAGAATGCTAGCTCTTCGAAACATCGAAGTTAACGGAATCATCATAGCACTGCGAATAAAAGACATGTATAGAGTCTTTAAACGATGACCTGAAATGTTTTAAATTCAAAACTATTTTCTTTAACAGCTTAGAATAATTAATTTAGTTTACAAGTATTATATATAAGTATTATTATTGGCGCAAAATTTTAAACAGCATATTATTAAAACCCTAGAAGAGTAACCTTCGTCGATTCGACGAACATCAATTTTATTTTATGAATTATCTCCTTACTCCTTTTTTGGATTGCATTCTCTTTTCTTGTATCCCTAGCAGGGCTGTCAAAGTACTGCAATTGCAGTATTTGTACTGCTTTTTGAAGCTCCGTACTGCCGTACTGCAAACATAGCCGAAGTACTGCTGTTTTTTCTCGTCAGCTTTTCCATACAAAATCTTCAAAGCATTATCCAATGCACTCAAAAACTATTCTCTACGAACATACCCAAAAATCAAATTGAAAGCAACAAGCCATTAGCCATATGGATCCATTTATTCTATTCTCTTCTCCCTCCGTTCTGTATAAGAAAATTTCATTAAAATTTGATATGATAATGCCAGTAATGACTTAATTTGAATTTTTGTTTATTTAACTGTAGATCGTACAGACATTTTCTTTATCAACATTCTAAGGGTTGTTTTCGAGAAGAATACGATTTTCGAAAACCATTTTTTAACATTTCTATAGGCGCCGTTATTTTAAAATAAAATAATTTTTCTTTCTGCATTTAGTTTCAAAAAATCGAGTGCGTGACTTACGAAATATTTAGTTTTAACATAAATTTGAATGACAATCATCTTCTGTTAAGTATTAAACACGTCTAAATTGGGCCTAAAGCGGAACTCTTGATAAAAGCAGAAAATATGTCTATTACACGAATTGTTGAAATAAAATCGATGTGCCTAAACTATTATAAAACTCTTTGCCAGACTATAAAAAAAAGATTCGATTTTAACGATAAAACCCTAATAGTAATACAAAAACTAAGCCCAAGAAATGTAGGTGAAAGATTAGTAGAACTCAATCCATTTTTTCCAAACCTTGTGCTAAACATTAGCATTGAGGATCGGGAATTTGAGTGGAGGGCTCTACTGAACTTTACAGATTTGTCTGGAGAACTTGAACTAGAATGATTCTGGTGTAATGTATTTCCAGCCAAAAATGGTTTGGGAGAAGAACGTTTCTCTAATATAACAAAATTTTTATAGGATCATTTATTGCTTTGCCACACAGTAGTGCTACTTGTGAGCTTGTGAGCGAGTTTTTTCAAACGTAAATTTGATAAAAACAAAAACTAGAAATTCCTTAAATATGACTACTGTAAGCGGTATCTTTTCAGCCAAGTCGTTGTTGGACAGGTACGAGACATATTAATGGAAACTATCTTCAAATTTATTAAAACGATACAAGAAGACTTAAATTTTTAAAATTTGGCCAGACTAATAAATTATTTTTAACATGTGCAATTTAAACATAATTTTGCTTATTATTTAAATATTCTAACGTATGTACTTGTACATACAAATATAAAACTCATTAATATAATAAGATTTAAATCCAAAGCATATACATATATATAAAAAATTCAAAAATATTGTTTTTGTTTGTATAATTCTTTGTTAATTGTGAATTTGATGAAAAAAGTTATATTTTTCAAAAAAAAACAAAAAAATTAAATGAGCTAAATATAAATTTGATTATTCTTATTTTTATAAAAATAAAATAAAAAAATATTTTATGAAACAAATTTTCATTTTACTGCCGTACTGCTTTTTTTCTCTTGAAGTACTGCTTTCTCGAAGAATGAAACGACAGCCCTGATCCCTGGTCATCTCCAAGTTTTTGTAGTGTGCGGAAGTTCGGTGGTGTACCTGCTTTGGTAAGTGGTTTTTTTTTTATTAAAAAATGGCGCCAATGTTCGTCGAAACGACGAAGGTTACCTTTTATATAACTTTAATGGCCAATTTCATAAACAAACACTAAAAGCACTTTTATCAAAAATCCTTTTAAATTTTATCAGACTCTTAAATATTTTTAGGCTCGTATTCACCGAGCGCTCCTTAACGGCTCTTAGCTTTACGAGGCTCTTAACTTGAAATTTCTGTGGGGTATTCACCAACCACTCGCAAGTGTTTTTCGAAGTTCGAAAATGAGAGCCACTCTCTCTTGTTCAGGCATACCCAAACTGTGAAATGTTGTGGAATGTTGGTCTTGACAGCAAATGGATACTCTTCTACTTGGCATTGCTCACATGGATTCGAGTCAAATGCGTGCGTGGCACACGCACAAGCGAACAAACTTTCGAAGAGAGCGCTCGTAAGTTAGGAGTGGTCGGGACCACTCCTAACTTCTAAGAGCGCTCGTAGATCTTCACTAATATTCCTTGGCGAATAGGTTTATGAGCTTCTTAAGTTATGAGCGCTCGGTGAATACCGGCCTTAGTTTCACCAATCTATAAAAGGGAAATTTTAGGGAAATTTTTGTTAAAATTGAGTTCTCTTCACATCCCTGGAAAAAAGAATTTGGTTCTTTCTTTCTAACAAGCGCAATGTATGAGAACAAATGAGAAAGCGTTATGTGTTGAAACAAATGCCAAGAAATGCAAAAAAAAAAATGCAAACAAAAATATTTGGAAAGATCCTGTGGGATAAAATCGTAATAAGCACTTAATTTATTTTTTTTTGCACTGATGCATTTGTTTCGGTTCCAAATGACGACCTAACAAATTCAACAAACAGATTCACGATTCACAAATGCTTTGGAATGTCGTAACCTATTTCGAAGTCAGTCGGAGAATGGATTCATTTTCCTATTCCTGTGAACCTCTAAATACTCTTGCTCGGCGTACAACTTATGTGTGGCACTTTATCATTGGATGAAGAATTTTCAATATTTTATTCGAAATAAAAAACATATTTTAAATATTTATAAGACTATCCACTTTGTATTTTCAAAAATTAAAAACTAAAATGTTGCAAAACAATAATTTCAGCTGCTACCTATATCCAATTGTTGTGATCTACATCTGATGACATTTCATTGACACTTTTAAAATTTATTGAGCCAAAAATGGGCATTTAGTTTATAAGGGTGTTTAAAAGCTTGTTTAATTTAAAAGCGCTTGGTGAAACCAAAATATCTCATTTTAAGGCTTATAAGCCTGTTAAATGTTTAAAAGTCCTTCGTGAAATTGGCCATAAGTGCTCGATCAGATTTTTAATATAGATAGATTTTGTTTACAAATTGGGTTTTATATATTAGTTTTAGAACCAAAACTATTCATGGCTCAAACCGAAACATCACCATGGATAATTGGTTCACTTCAGTTCAACTGGCAAAATCACTTCTTTGTGAGCCTTACAAACTTTCACTTGTAGGGACAATGTGATCAAATAAAGGGGAAATACCGAAGGAAATGATGAATTCCAAGACCCAGCGATATGGAATTTCAATGTTTTGCTATGACAAATCCAAACAAAATTGTTTATTTATTGTCGTCTTCCCATGAGTTAGGGACCGTTAACACCAACACCGGCAAACCTAACATGATTGAGTTTTACAACTAAGTCAATGTGCAATAAGCGTGATGAGAGCATAAAGTTGACCTCTGCAACAAATGACAAAATAATTATTTTTAATTTTTTATTTTTATTGCGTTCTTGTATTTAATGAATTAACTTTTAAGTTCCAATTTATAAAAAAAATTATTAACGCTTTTTTATTAAAAATAAAAAAAGCAAGTGATCTCTAAGACAATGTATCCAAAGAACTGTTTCGAAAATAAAAACTCAAATTTAAAAAAAATATACATATTTTCTTCGTTTACTTAATAAAAAATAACTAATAAACATAAATAACTTAACTTCACAGGAATTAGTTAATAACTTGAATATTGAATATCACTTCGTCGATTCGACGAATGGTTACCTGTAATGTACTAAAAAATATGGTTACCCTTCTAGGGTTAAGGTATTAGTATGATACTACTTAACAATTTGCTAACTTTATAGTAGCTTACTAACTCATTCTTAATTTTAAACATTTTCTAACTAGTATCTAATTCTAATGTAAACTTTTGGCATAAATAACAAAGTTATAAAAATTTTGTATCCCGGCATAAAAATATGAGTAGTATTTTTGCGGGGCCAAACAAAGTCTAACTAGACAAAGAGCTTTTAGATGTAAAGTTTGTTTTTTTTTCGTGCTTTTAGCAATTAAAAAGCTTAAGAACAAAAAGACCATGGGACAAAATTTTAAGCAACCAATTGATAAGGGTTTTTTACTAGTTAGAAATTTGCTAAACATTCAGTGATTTACTAACTATTCGAAAATTTTAATCCTCTATTTTCGTTTTACTAACTAGTAATATACTAATTCCCTTTTATTAAGAACGGTGCAGCTGAACACGTTTAAATCATGACAGCTCGTGAAAATTAACAAAAAAAAACTAAATCTGGGGAACGGACCAAATAATTTGAAATGTCGGAAACTCAAAAGTCAAAGGGACGACCTACAATTTATTTTGTTATTTGGGGCGATCTTTTTCAAAATGTTTTTTTTATTATTTTCCCAATCATTCTTATGGATATTTCTCCCAAAGAAGTGTAATGTAATTAGAAGATACTTGAAATTCTGTTGAAATCGGAGGTCTAAGGCTTGTAATTCGGTCTGGGATGTATAGGTTTTCAACCAAAAATCGAACTGTTAACTTGTCAAACCTATGTATACCTGGAGTAAAATTCTCTATCATCCAGTTCTTCAAAAGGATTTGCTCGGGATATATAATATCGCACTTTACTGCAAAAACTGATTCTTCAACCATATGCATATATAAAAATCTTATATCTGAAAAATGACACAGATTTCATATGGATTTAGAAAGTTACTAAAGTTAAAGTAGACATTTTGTGATTTTAACTTTAGTAAAATGTTAAGAAGATGCTAAAATCGTTTAAAATTAGGAAAATCTTCTTTTTAACTTTGTAAAATACTAAAATTTCACATCTATGACTTCCCCTTTGATTTCCAGTGTACCAAAATAAAAAGAAAATATAAGCAGAAATAAATTTGTTTCGTTATTCCATGATGAAGAACAATAAGAAAGCAATGATATTGGTTTTGTCAATAGTAATATTATTGATTAAAAATTTTACAGTATACATAAGTATGTACATAATGTATTAATGAGATCTGAAATATCTCAAAAAAAGTCATTTAGCTACCTTTTTAGTATTGTATAATTTTTTTTATTCAACTCTCAAAACTCCATTCAATGTTTTCCACGAGACAACAAGTCTCGTATGACTTCTCAAATGGAATTAGCTACAGTCCTAATGTCAAAAAAGTCATATGCTTTTTCGTTTGAGAAGTGACATTAGTTTAATGCGTACGCTTAAACGATTTGATATATTTTTTTGACAGGTCATATAAGAAATCATATGATTTTTAATATCGTGTAAAGTGGCTTTTAGCACGATAAACAGAAAGGTAGACATGACAGTTGTTTGGTCCTATGTTAATATGTGTAATGAGGCCGAACGGACGATAAGATCGTAAAAAGAATACGTTGTACAAATATATGGATATGTAGTGTCCAAGAAATCGAATGACATCCAATACATTGTCTAAGTCAACGGCCTTGGCTTTGATGAAAGCATCGCTTCCCATCGATCAGCGAAATCAAGCATCATTGTGCGCGGTTAGTACTTGGATGGGGGACCGTTCAAATACCAACCGTGAGCTGTTGATATGTGTTTCTTCTGTTGTTCTTTCTGTCTGTGTGTCTCTCTCTCTCTATTGTGTTGTCTAATGCCCATGGCCTCAGTTGCCAGTGCTTTTCAGTGTCTCTACTTCGTAGATTTATCTACGGAGTAGTGTAAAATGTAATGTACATTGTCTAAGCCACATCAAGCGAATGGACAACATTGCCCTAGTTAACAGAGTGTTCCAACCAGACTGAACTTCTAGCTTAGAGACCAGGCCATCACTTGAAGGAGCATGGCCGGTATCGAAGAAAATGAAATATCTCATTTCGTCTGTATCCGTCAAGAATCGTTTTCAACAACTTGTGCACCCATCACGTTCTTAGCCTACCCATTCAAAAAAATTATCCTCATATTATAAGACCATTTCAAAGTATGACTAAATGTTTTGACTGTTTCCAACTCCAAAATCTTATTTATAAACATTTCTTATTAATTGTCCAACTTAGAAATGGGGTTTCAAAATCTTTTTTAATGTTGATACTGGCAATCAAATTGCAACAAACATTTTTTTTTCTATCACAAGCAGAACCTATTGAAGTATTTGATTGTTCGTATTCAGAAAAATAATTTTTTTTTCGGTGACGTGTACTTTTAAGCGAAATCGGTAAATTGGTATTTATAGTTCGAATGCGTTCATAAATACTGAGATGGCTTAACTTATGTCGTTTTTGTTTGGCAACCGGAAGTGTTCACTTGGGAAAAAATGACAGTTCTGATTCTGAAAAGAAGAGAAATTTGCTTCTGGATTTGAAATCAGAATCAAAACCAGAAGCACTCACACATTCATATACTTAAACGTCAAACTCAACAGCTGTGATATTTTGTATCCTAATTGTGCGAAGTATATATTTCATCAAACATTATTCTTCATTTTCATAATTTTCTACATTTGATGTTTCACAATCACACAAAACTTCAGAATCATCAGAATTTTTTTTTTTTTTTTACACTATCAGAATTGGTCGAAGAAAGCTTATAGCAAGCTCCGTCTTTCGACCAATGGTTTGCCAACACAGAGAACTGTGTTATACCACCGGCTCATCATTTAGTGCAGTGTTAGTTGTTAGTAGGCAAACTCTATTACAATTAACACTGACACAAATAATATTACGTAAGAACAAAACAATAACATAACAGGAAACAAAGAACATTTAGGAGCGTGGACCACTCGTTTTGAGAAGGTTTTTTAATTTACATTTATTTATATTAAAATCAAAAATATTTGAATTCCAATTTACAAGTCTACCCATACGTGTCAAGGGCTCATGAATGCCATAGTTGGTCCTGTGTGTTGGGACCTTAACCATATCGAGGCCTCGAAGATTATAACCTCCTCCCCGATAATTAAAATAAACCGAACATAAAAGATCTGGTGCATCTGTGACGCCTGTTATTAATTGGTGGAAAAATACCAAATCATTGTTTGTTCTTCTTTGTTCCAAAGTTTGCATCTGAAGAATAGATAATCGTTGGTCATAAGAGAGGACATACGAAGGATCATTCCATTGAAGTCCTTTCAAGGCAAAACGAGTAAAGTTTCTTTGCACAGATTCTAATCTCTCAATATGAATATCATAAAGAGGAGTCCAAACCTGCGATGCATACTCAAGATGGGGACGCACCAAGGAGTTGTATAAAGCCCGGGTGACATTGGGATCAACAAATTCCTTAGACCAGCGCTTAATAAACCCTAACATTGAATTAGCCTTATTCACGATTTTATTAATATGAGCAGAAAAATCTAAATTGGGTGTAAAAAGAACTCCAAGGTCCCTTACAGTCATAACACGAGTTAAAATGTGCCGTGAGATAACATATTCATGAGAGTAAGGAGAACGTTTTTTAGAAAAAGTCATAGTTTGACATTTTGTCGGGTTGAGGTTCAGACTGTTCTTTTCACACCACAAGGCAAAATGGTTAATATCATCTTGCAGTAAAGCCCGATCATTTGAAGATACTATATTTTTATAAATCTTCATATCATCTGCAAAGATTAGAATTTCGCTGTTGCGAACACACAGAGGAGCATCATTAATAGCCAATGTAAAGAGTAGTGGTCCCAGATGGCTTCCCTGCGGAACACCTGATTTGGCAATAAACTCTCTTGAGTATGAATTTCTGAATTTGACTTGATATAACCTATCTTCAAGATATGACGATATCCACTTGATGAAAGGTGGTGGAAATCCGTATGAGATAAGTTTAAACTTGATAATCTCATGAGACAGTTGATCAAAAGCTTTCGAGAAGTCAGTGTATACACAATCAACTTCTTGACAACTTTCTAGAGAGTTTAAACATTTATTTAAAAAGACAACAAGATTAGTAACAGTAGAACGTTTTTGCATAAAACCATGTTGTTGGTTGCAGATAATAGTTTTACATATAAATGTCAAACTGTCACATACAACTTGTTCGAACAACTTCGGAATGCAAGAAAGTTTGGAAATTGGTCTATAGTTGGTAATATTGGCTTTATCTCCCTTTTTAAATACTGGCGTTAAAAATGCTTTCTTCCAAACTGCAGGGAATTTACCTAATTTCAAGGATAGAACAAAAATATTACGCAGAGGAAGAGCTAAAACAGACTTACATTTCTTCAATAAAACGGGTGGTATTCCATCGGGTCCAATAGAATAGTCGTCTTTTAAATGTGACAGAAAGTCCAAAATTTTGTCGTGATCTATTGTAATATTATTAAATGATACCTGAGGACAATTTCGTAAGAATTGAAAATAGTTATCGTCAACAACAACAGGGGAATCAATGAAGGATTGGCTAAAATTATTTGCAAATCCCTCACAGATTTCTGTAGTAGTACTCAAGATTACGTCTTTATAAACGAGATTAACAGGATAACCGTCGCTTTTCTTTTTGGAATTTATAAATTTCCAGAAGTTTTTCGGGTCTAATTTCAGGGAAAGCCCCATGGTTTGAAGATAATCATTATAACATTCATAAGAGAGTTTTTTGAATTCTTCTAAAAGGGAAATGTAAACTACTTGATTCTCTACTGTCATGAACCTTATATATTTTTTCCAAGCCTTATTTCTTTTATTTCGAAGGCATTTGAGTTCTTTTGTGAACCAAGGATGACAAGAAGAATTACAGGGAATAGATCTTTTTTTAGGGACAGTTTCATTTATGCATCTCATCAAAATAGAATAGAAGCTTGAGACAGTTTTGTCAAGATCATTAGAAATCGGTAAACGTTCTATACCGGAAATAATTAAACTATCAGAGATAGATTTTACCACTACTGTACTAACGGCGTCAGATGAGAATACAAGGTCCAGTTGTCTATTCATATTATTTCGTATACAGCTAATTTGCTGTAAATCTGTAGAGATAATATTATCCAACATTTGGAGCTCTTGTTGGGGTGAACTTGTGGAAGCTTCAAAATAGGATTCGTCATCAGAGGGAACCCATTCGATATGGGGAAGATTAAAATCCCCTAATAAAAGAATTTTACTGTCAAGGCTAGCTAAACTGAAAATAAAATCGAGTGCTAAAGAAAGTTCAGTGTATACGGAAGCAGGACTTTTAGGTGGAATGTAAACATTTAAAACAAATAAGACTAAAGATTCCTTAGTTATTTTGACGCATAACAGATCAATTGTCAGATTGAATGGGAAGACTATTTGTGTTGAGCAGAAAATACTTCTAACAGCAATAAGTACTCCCCCGCCAACTGAATTTGTAACGTCAACGTGACGGTCCTTTCGGAAAACTAAGAACTCATTATCAAAAAGTTCCGTGTCTAATATTGTTGCGTTAAGCCAAGTTTCTGTAAGGGCAAAAAGATCGTATGGCAAAACTAGGGAATTTTTGAAAGTCTTAGAAGTTTTACTTCGGAGACCTCTCACATTCTGGTAGTAGATGCAGAACCTGTTTTTTGAATTTATACTAGGAGACGAATTAAAATTTGATTTCCTTCTCAAGGGCGCTGTAAATTCTTTTACCAATGTGTTAGGAGGCCAAGAAGTATTACATATGGGTTCGAAGAGAGAATTGGGAGCTATTATTTTGAAGGATGCTACGAAGCTGTTTGGTTTGCTTATTTTGGAGCATTTATTGACGCATGATGAATTGAAAGAATCAAGAAAAAGTGTTCAGTTGGGATTCCGGATCGGAGAGAGATTCCGGATTGCCAGATAAAAACGACATTAGTCAATGACTATAGCTGAACAACCTGTCCAAGAAAGTAAATGCTGTAAGTCATAAGGAACACCTGATGTTAAGAGAATTTAAAGCAGTCAAAGCATTCCAAACAGTAAAAAAGAATTCAAGCAATCAAAAGATTTCAAGCAGTTAAAAGACTTCATGCAATTAAGAGACTCCAAGCAGTAAAAAAGAATTCAAGCAGTTAAAAGACTTCAAGCAGTAAAAAAGAATGCACGCAGTTAAAAGACTTCAAGCAGTAAAAAAGAATGCAAGCAGTTAAAAGACTTCAAGCAGTAAAAAAGACTTCAAGCAGTTAAAAGACTCCAAAGCAGCCAAATGATTGTATTACTTTTAATGCAATCAAAAGACTTCATGACTGCAAGGAATGTAAAAGACTTTTAAAACACTTCCAAGAATTCAGCCAGTTAAAAATTATTGCAATCTTTTGACTGCTCTAAAAGATTTCATTACTAAAGACTTCAAAATTAACTGGGATTTTTTTTTTTAAATTTAAGTATTAACATGAAGTCAAAATACTCAAAAAATAAGTCTTTATTATTATTTTACTGCAATACAAAAAAGAATACATTTTTTACAGCTCTGGTTTTTTGGAATATTCAAAGCATGTTATCTATGGAATTGATCATGAAGCCATCATGCATGCCTAATCTCAATCAACATTAGGTGCGTTTTATTATGTACAAATCTAAATGGATCCGGATCTGGATCTCCCCTTGAAAATAAAACGATACGGATCTTAGTGACAGCAGTGTTATAAGCCCGTCTCTTTTTATCCTTGGATTTGTAAAATTTAAATTATTTCTTGTCTCTTTTCTTTACACTCTAGTTTACACTACCTTACCATAAAAAGCCATCTACTCGCCAATGTAATAACTAATTTTTGGATCTTTGAAATAGATCCCGATAGAAAACAGGATCCTAAATTGTTTTTATAATACATGTTAAAACTTAATCCAGATCCGGATCCAGATAGTTTTGTGGATAATAAAACGCACCTATTATTCTGTTTAGAACTTAATTATGCTCATTTCCAGCAGTTTTCATTCTCGTAGTTTATTTATCTCAGCGTTGGCCAACTTGTCATTGTGTCAATTCTGCAAATGTCATCTAGTGTGTATTTTATTTTTACATAAGAAAATTATAAAGTTATAAATTTACGAAGCATTTATTCCAATTCAAGCAACTAAAGCAAACCAATATTATAATTTTCATAATGGACAGTGATCACAATCCATTCTCAGGGCTTATGCATCAAAATCAACAAACCGGAGGCATTCTTGACAATGAGAAATTAAATGAGCTTATAGAAAGTATCTTCTTGTTCACAATCAACAAAAACATTCCTACAACCTCGAACCAATTTGTTTACATGGAAGAATTTGCCTCCCAGGCCGATGGAAGTCTATTTAACATGGATCTCTTAGAACAAGCACTTTTCGAAAGGCTGCTCTTGCCGAATCCTAAAGATTATTTGCTACCAAAGGGCGTTATCTCGGAGAGTGAAACGAGTTATGTGACAGAAACGCAAGTCATTATTTATTTGTGCAAAGCGTTCATTAAATTGGAGCAACTCATGGCTATGAGGGATGATAGAAGTTCGTCTGATGTTTTTCATCAAATTAAGAAGTTAATTTTGAGGAACTCGAGTACATCCATGAATCAGCCATCGCTATATGAAGGACAATCGTTGCATGCTCAATGGTTGAGCTTGCTTCAGGATGACAACGATGTGGAGTACAAGCAAGCATTTCTTGAAGGTTCGTTATCCATTTCTGATTTAAATATATTCAAGTCCGACAATATGTTATAATTTCAAAACCTTACATAAATATACTACTTTTCAAGTAAAACAAACTAGAATTTGAGACGACTTTCCACGCCTAGAATTTTGATTTTTTTTTATAGTGAGCTAGGGGTATCTATAGAATAACTCTAAAATATTACGGCGAGGAAACAAGTCTTCTTCTTTATACTTCTTTAGTTGTTGGTTTGGGTCCGTAGCTGGTGTTTTCCTTGCAAGACTCCAGTTCTCTCCAATGTAGGCTTTTCTTATCTTCCTAAAATGAAATACATTCTCCGGAGCACCAAGTTTGCTGTTTGTATAATTTAATAATTTTTTAATTTGCTTTTAAAATCGGTATTATATCGAAAGTACTGTTTTCCTCCCGCAAATAACTGACTTCTGGTAAGTCCGAGTTATGTGTATTGTTATATTGTCGAATGTGTACAAATTATGCCTCTTACTTACTTAATCGACTTTCATTAATAAAGAGCCGCTGCCTGAAACATGGTGACTCACTATCCTCTCCGTTCCAGAGCACGCTACTTCAGTCATCGAAACAAATCAATCTATCATCCGTAATGCCATTGCCTTTAAAATGTAGGTTGGGTATTGCTTATCTTGTTTGGAGCATTATTCTCCATTGGGTCGACTCAATAAAGTCGACGTGTTTTGATTTTCACCTTCGTAGAATTTTTTCTATCAAAAAAGCCCATTATCAGCTATCCCTTTTTGTCGTTCGTGTGACGAGTTTTGAACGCAATGAAGTGTTGGCCATGGAGTTAATATTTTCTCCGAGGTAGTTGAACTCCTTTACTGTTGCGATGTTGCAGTTATCATTAGTGACTTTTGTCTCAGCCAGTGAACAGACGTTTGGTTTGTTGCTGTTAGTATATACTTTATCTTGGCATGGTTCACTTTAAGGTCAAAAAGTTCCGCCTTTTATTCAATCACTTTGAAGGAACGTTGAGAACTCTTAATTAAGCTCATCTGATCCGGATTCACTAATAGATGAACAGATTTGTTTGAAATAGTTTGAAAAAGCTCCGCTGATATGATAGCAGATCCTTCTACCCTTTTGCTCTTAGGCTTTTCTAAAAAATAAGCATACCTCCCCTTTTCAAGGTGCTAGAACAGATTCTTCATTCACTAGAATTGGGTTGCCCCGCTCCACATGATGCTCATTTAGCAGCTGCTCAAAATGCTACTTCGAAGCATCTACTGTTTCCGGTTTTCGAAATTCAATGTTCCGGCCAATTTGGCTGCTTATCTTTTTTTTTAATTTCCAGGTGTTGTTTCGTTCGCGACAGTCTTTGATCTCCATTATGTGGGAAACTGCCTACGCACTTTTCTTCCTACGCAGCACTTTTTTCTCCTCTCTTAGCCGAATTTCTTTTCAACAGAACTCCATAATCCGGTGGAGAATCTAGGGACAACATGCCGGATAATCCGATGTCAGTACGGGATATGACAGTTGGCGTTGGCTTAAAAAGGTTTCATGCTCCGCTATTTCTTTCTTAAGCAACATTAAGAACCTGTAGTTCATCCTAATTTCAACTAGAGATACCAGCGTTGATTTCATTTAAAGAATTCTTCCGCTTCCATATTTCCGAGAGTGCTTTGGTGGTAATAGAATCATTCCCACGATCTGGTAGATCTTGTGACCTTATCCCAATACGCTGCGCGGGGAGGACCTTTTTAATTATTTTTATTTTATTGTATGTTCATATATTTTACGTTTTATAATCATATGTTTCAGTTATTATTATGTTATTTTTTATTTTTTTTTTTTTTGTTCATTAGGCGTTTTTCTTTTTTGGTTCAGTATAGAGCTCTGAACAGAGTCCGAGCATGTCGAGCATGTTCCGAACATTCTCTGATCCAAGCGTGCTCTGAGCGCTCTGAGTATATTTTTGAAACACACCTGAACACTTAGCTGTCGAAATTTTTTTTAAATTTCCATCTGTCAAATGCTTGTGTTAAGCATTTTACTCTGTTTTATTTTGAGCTCATAGAGCGCACTCTGAACACGCTCAGAACGAAAAAAGAAACACATTTTGAAACTCTGGGCCCGTATTACAGATTACGAAACGAAAGGTAAAAAAACGATACCCTAGAAAACGATAGTCAACACATGGTGGACCGATTATGGTTTACGATAATGGATGCATCAAAATATTGCCTGATAAAATAAAAAAAATCTATTTTTTTAAGCGCATCCAACTTCATTCTTTCAATATTTCTGACAAAAATAGTACATGTGTTAAAAGAATGAAATACGAGTGCCAAAAGCAGTCGTAAGAGAAAACGATTATCGTTTAAAAAAAACGAGTATCGTAAAACGTAATCGCAACTTAACGATAACGACGGATTTACAACGATAATCGTAATTCGTAATACGGGCCCTGAACACTCTGAACTAAAAAAGAAACACAATTTATTTTTTTCTTTTTTAGTTCAGAACAGAACAACTAAAAAAGAAAAACGCCTATTAAGAATAAAAATAAAAGTAAGGTTAAAGAGTAGTTAACATTTGATTTGGCTAAAAAGCCATTTGGTAGATTAAGATTTATTTTAGATTAACTATCCGATTTTAAATGTTTTATAACTTCTTTTTTAAATTTGTTAATATTGTTTAATGATTTTATTTCCTTTGGAAGATTATTAAACAACTGAAGTCATTTAAACGTCACTGTGTTCTGCGCTCGAGCTGTAGTTTTAAATTCAAGTCTAAAGTTTTGTGCATTTCTAATATTGTATTGAGTGTCACTGATATATTTCAAATTATTACTTAAATATTTTGGAAGCATACCATTTCTCAATTTAATGACAAACAATAACACATTTAATTTAATTGTTTGAGTTACGTTCAACCAGTTAAGCTTCTGCAACATATTTCTTATACTATTAAGTCGTGAACATTATAAAATGATTCTCATCGCTTTGTTTTGCAGTTTTTGAAGTTGTGATAAGTCTCCTTGAGAAGATAAGAATAAAATGGTGCAATATTGAAAATGAAGTTTAACAATCGCGTTATAAATCGTAACTGCAGTATTAGTCGATAATTTTTTTCTAATTCTATCAAGAAAGTAAATTTTTGTTTGATAATTTTTTACAAACGTATTCCGTATTAGCTTTTAGATTCATTTTGTTGTCAATAACCACTCTCAAATATTTAAATTCTTCAATACGTTCTCGCGTTGCATCAAAGAAGCTAATTCAGTATGCTCTAGAATTGATTTTAACATAAATTGTACAAGAGATACTTTTAAATCTATTGTTCTTAACCAAATTTAAATTATTATGTTTTATTGAATTATTTATTTTGTTTCCTAGTAATTGTTAGAATATTATTTAAAGTAAATGTATTTAAAATATATACCCACCTACAGTGTACCTTTGTTTCTACTTATACATATTAGTCTGTAAGAGATTATTGTTCTCAAATTGACGAAAATAAACTAAACTAAACTAAATGTCACTTAATCAAATTGCAAAATAAATACACTTATAGTATTACGGTACTGATGCTTGCTATAATTTATAAGGTATCGTATCTTACTGAGTAAAATTACAACATAAAAATCTATACAATTCAGAAGAACTTTACATTTAAATCAACTTGACTCTACTAAGTTTAAAAAACTTCAGTTTCTTTTAGGGATTTAGAACACATCCAGAAATATGAATAATATGAACAAGAAACTTTGAGTTATTACAGCTTATACAAAAAAATTTAAATTCGCAAATAAAACCGATTGACTTTAAATCTTTAAAATATTACAGCATATTAAAAATATCCTTAAATTCACAAATAAAATCTTAAGGTCTTTGAATTCTTCAAAAAGTTATTAGTTTAACCTTGGGTCTTATTTACAAAGTGCTGTAGAAAGTAGAATATGTAGAATACTTTGACCTTCTATATTTCTGTCTCATCGTTAACAAAATGTTAAAAGGGAAGTAAATGAAATTTGTTTTCTGTATGATAAAAATTATAATTTCTGGTTCCCAGTAATACACAAGACACATGTTGCTTTATTGGGTTCTAATGCACTCTTGGAATGACAATTTTCTTATTCTAAAATGCATTACACACTTAATCTAAACTGCTAACTTGCAGTTCCCATGCAGCTACAATATACGCAAATGGTCTCGGATCAGATTTCCCAATGTGAACTAATTCAAAGTGCAAGTCGGATGCGTGTGTGCATCGTCTGCAATTTTTGTACCTTGTACCTTTGTATGACCGTGCTTACTGGGTAGTCATAGACCCTTCAGTGTGTGTAAGTTTAGTAAAAAAAAAAAAACAAATGGGGCAATTTTCGAACGCTCTTGTTCAAAATTCCTTATTCTCTCCACTTTACCTAAATGCTCGCTGTGTGACACTATAACATTATAAGGGTAGTCATAATCCTTTGGGTGTGTGCAAATTATATAAAAAAAAAACGAAGGACCACATTTCAGAACACTTGATTAAACGAGGCTGAATAATAAGTAGTATCTTTCATACAACCGTAGCAGAAAAGGCTTAAACATAGGAATGACTCGGGGCTGGGGTTACACGTAGAAGCTATGAGTTCTTCTCTTCTTGCCACTATAGACGCCGGTGAAATAGTGTGTGAATATCGACCTTCACTATCGAAAAGGTTTTCGAGTATTTTCTGACGAAATCAAACAACACATCAGGAGTCGAATCTAAGTCCTGCGTTTGAAATGTTTCCTAAAACATGGACAACAAACTCTATATCTAATTTTTAAGATTTAGCACAAATTTAACAAAATGTTGGCACAGTTCTTCTGTATGAGAGCAACACTTAAACAGCCACATCTGATGTGACAAACTTTATTTAAATAGACTTCTGCAAAATATCTTAAGGCAAAACTTGCCTCACTGATAGACGAGTGGATTAATCCTAAAGTACAAGACGCATAGCACTGAAAAAAGAACCATCACAATAAATTTAGAGTTAAAAATACAGTTGCACATGTATTTTTTGCGTTAGCCCTTAGGGTACAAACAGAGTGGAGCAGAAAGCAAAGCTGCGAAATTCATCGGAGAAAAGAGCAAAGAGCACGAGAAGAGAGCAAGGATGAAGCCTAGCCAGAGTGACGAGCAAGGAGCAAGAGCAAAGTAGAAGTAAAGAAGCAAGCGATCATTCTTTTCCATTCAAATATTTGTATTTTTCAAATAAAAATGGATTCTACTAAGTTGAATCTGTACCCATTCTTCGCCATATGATATTTTCTGAAACGCAGAAATAGGAGTGAAAGAATTCATGTTATTAACCAACTGCAGGGTTTCCTCAGAGAATTTCACCATTTATTCTAAGAGATACGAGAAAATCTGACGAAGAATTGGACAGATTTCATAGCCAACCCAATTCTAGTCAATAAAACATCTTGCACTCACTTTAAATACAAAAAACAGATCAAAATTTCAACCACTTCTGGTTAAAAATCGCAGCGATGAAAGCGGAAAAATCAAACATGTTTGAAATCGCCGCTTTACTCTCTTGATGACTTCTTGCTCCATCTTCGAACGACGCTGCACTCTGTGTGCTACCCTTTTACTAAACGTGTTTGATTTCTCCGCTTTGCTGTTTGCTCGTTGCTTTTGCTCACCCTCAGCTCCACTCTGTTTGTATACTTAGAGAGGAACATATACAGCAGACCCGAGAAGTAAGAAAGCAATACAATATGGAAATTGGACACAACCCTGAGACCTGACATTCCTGACCACGAAAAGAGAAATTATAATCAAATAGAGAACATACAAGACTAACTTTGCTAACAGAGGATACAAAAAGTCTATTACATATGTACTTTTTTATTTTAAAACAACAAAATAATAGTTCAAAGCAATATATGTATGTATACCAATATTAAATAATGATTTATTTACAAAAACAAAATAGTTTCTTTAAAAATGTCGATTTGGACGATTGAAGTCTGGTCTAATAGGCCGATTTGGTGGTAAAGTTTGTGGTCGTTGTGGTCTTAATCCGTTTCCTCTGCTTCCTCCGAAATCTGCGCCGTAAGCTATTTGCGTGAGTGCAACTGCCAACAAGCAAAATACGAAAAAGATCTTAGAAGCCAACATTTTTATACTTTTGAAGGTTTAGATTATTATATTCAAATGAACGATCACTTCTTACTGAATGCAAAATGA
The DNA here is from genome assembly GCA_963931855.1 of Philhelius festivus. Taxonomy (NCBI): domain Eukaryota; kingdom Metazoa; phylum Arthropoda; class Insecta; order Diptera; family Syrphidae; genus Philhelius; species Philhelius festivus. The sequence continues at coordinate 139,353,456 of OZ007556.1, read as the reverse complement.
TATGTGTTCTTGTTTTTATACAAAAATAGCGTATACTGATAAGAAGATGACGATAGATTTTTCATAATATATTCGATGATTTTTATTGACTAACGGGGATGTTTTTTGGTATATACTGCAACTGTTGGGATCCCCCAAGGGTATCATTCATAACATTTGTTGTCTTTGTTGATTTAAAAATTCGGTGGTTTTTCTTAAAGGTAATTTTTAAAGCTCATAATTTTCAAGTGGGCAAATTTAATACAAAATTGCCCCATTTATTAAATATTTAATAGCGTATTGGACATTCTTTAAAAAATCAAAGATGTTATTTTAATAAATATAACGTTTGTTTTATAATTTAGGGATCTGTGTCACTTTTTAGCACGCAATAATACTACGACATGGGGCCCAGCCTGCTATCTGCAACTATGGAATTATGTCTACATTTTGGCTAATAATTTAAGGTTTTATTATTCTTATTAGAGCATTATTCAAAGCTCATCGTTGTCTAACAAGCAATTCCGGAAAATGGTGGGAAACCTTCCACTATGAATTTTTAGGCAACAATTTCAAAAGTCTTACCAAAACGAAATTTTAATTTAAACATGATTTTTAATCTGGGAGATAAAATATTTTAACTTGAGTTCAAAAAGTCAATTGAAGATGCGAAAGGACAAATAAGAAAATATCATATCAAATGTAATTTTATATAGATAGATAGATAAATAGATAGACATTCTTTATTCTATGATTATCGTTTTGAAATATAAAGTTTTATAATTTTAAAGACATGACATGGACTGTCGTCTGCCTGAGGGGCATTCTTGTTTATAATTTAGCACATTAAAACATAATTATTATTTTTTAATTTTCTTTTTAAATAACGATAAAATACAAATTATAATGGTTATGCAAATGGATAATTTTTTCTTTGAGTAACTTGTTGAGTAACTTTTAGTTTAGTTAAAATAAAATTTTAAGGACTTTTAGATTAGTTAAGTCAAAATAGACAAATGAATACTTTTATTTTTATTTCAGGAACTTTCAGTTTAGTCAAAACAAATTTTTAGGACTTTTAGTTTAGTTAAATCAAAATATTTTACGTAATTTTATTGAATTGAAATGTATTTAATCAAAATTAGAACAAAATTAGAACAGGATTTTCAGTTTAGTTAAAACATTTTTAAAGGACTTTTAGATTAGTTAAATAGAAACAAAATTAATTCGGTGAACGGATTCTTATGTTAGTTACTGGCTTGGATCAGAAATTTTCCTCGATGATTCGGGCTCTGTATGTCATAGCTTCCTTGTAAAACTCATAAAGGTGCCTCCAGTTTGCACCATTCAGATAGTTAATAACCTCTTCAACTTGAAGAAAGCTTTTTTCAAAGTGAAAACGCCTTATCTCCGTCAGCGTTGGACAAACGCCAACGAAGTGTAATACATTTTATATACATAGTTGCGTAATAATGCGGGATAATTTTTAAGTTCCCTTTGGAATAATGGTTAGTGCCTTGGACTGTCAGAGAATAATGGGTTCTATTCGCAGCCCCTGCAATAATGTCTTTTCAGGGGTGTACTGCCTCTTGTGAGGAAGTGACAATCCTCAAAAAGTATCTCTTGTCATAAAAAGTGCTGCTCATCCTAGCCGTTCCGTCTGGTATGTGTGGTTCTCTGCTAGCTGTTGCATTATTTTTTAATAAAATATTCAAGTATTTAGTTTGGAAATGGTGGCAGGTTGTTAGTTTTTGTCAATCGATAGATATTTTAAACAAGAGTTTACCAAAACTCAGAGAAAAAGTATAGGCAGAAGTACAGCCTCTTCCCAAAAAGTCACAAATCCTCCAACAGTATCTGTTCTCACGAAAAAGTATTTCTCATCTATATTGTACAGAATCGGTAAAAAATTGCCGATTGATTATGCCAGTTTCGTTTCGAACCGATGATTCTGACAAACGAAAAACTCGCACCAAACAGTGACTTTCTCGGGATGCATTAGGTGATTTCGTTTGGACTTGTATCATAGGTTCGCATGTTCAACCTCTATTCTCCGAAAATGAGTCAAGTTGATGATTTTTTTTTGGTAAGAAAATATATAAAAAATATATAAATGTTGTTTAAACAACGTGGCTGTTGTTAACTATCAAACCCCTTTTTTAAGACCCATTAAATGTACATAGTTATATCCATGCTAACGTTCAGCAATAGCGGTTTAAGTTTTGTGCAGATCAGTTTTATGTAGCTCCTTAGATAAGAAACCTTACCCTAATATTCGAATTTATATTTTGTTTCTCCAATCATAAGTTATTTAAAAATGTAACAATATCAATTACTTATATGTTAACAGGTACTGCCAAGGAAATGTATACAGAAGACGAACTGGCATCAATGGGTTGCCTGAAAGCTATCTTTTACCCAATGTTCAACGAGATCCAAAAAACCCTAACAAAAACAAACCTTATTTTGTTGCCTAAATGGATCCATCCACTGTTGACATACTTCGTTAGAAATAAAACAGTTCCACAGCTGGGAGAATTACTTATAGATTATTCTACACCTAATCCGGACACAAATGGCCGAGCATATATGGAAACTCTTTTCGGTCAGTTACTAACTATGTCAATGCTGCCTAAAAACGACAATGGCCCATATGACTTTTTTGGATCTTTATCTGAAAATTCAACGAATATCGATCATCTTAATAGTTGTCTGACTAATCACCAAAACAACATATTCGCTATCTTTAAAATGTTACTCGTACTGGGACCGCAGGTTAAAAACAAGACATTAACTTGGATTGCGAATTGTCTGCATGCTAACGCACAGCGGTCTCAGCTATGGACAATGCATAACATGGCACCAATGCCTAATTCGGGTGCAAGTGATGCCTTTATGTTTGGGTTATGTTCAGTGCTCCTGCGACTTTGTGCTCCATTGTGTAAACCAACGTTGAAGGTGCTTCTTGTTGATCCCACTTATTGTGCAACACCAGAAAACAAATGTTCTGCCAAAGAAGTCAGACTCAAAAAGGCGTGGGATGAGACTTGCCTGTTACCAGTAGAAGATGGCGAAGAAAGAGCAACAGCCGAGGCCTTCAACTTTGTAACTGAGCTATTTTTTATGACACATAAAGCTATCGAGCTAAGTGAGTTGTGAAAATATATAATAATAATAATTAAAATAATACTTCTTTAATTTTTAGGCTACAGAGTTGGATATGAGAAATGCATTCGCATAACTCGAGAAAATCAAAACATGTCAGCGGCGTACCAAGATGCTATGAACCAAGGAAATACTGGAGCAGCCGATACCATCATGCGAATGGTGACATCACAAACCCAAAAGTTCTTATGCATGAAAAATTATTTGCAAAATCCAGAAAACGACAGACACTTATTTGGATTTTGTGAATCGACAGCTATTTGGTTGTTACAAATAAATGCAAAATCAAAAGAACAGTATGATTCGTTCGTATCTGCAAAATGTTTTGCTCCAAAGGATCAGGTTGCAGTTACTCTTCCACTTCCTGCATATGTTCCACCTTACTTAAAGTAAGTCAACATAAACTTTGTATATTAGTAACAGTTTTGGGTTTATCAAATCAATATTTATAAATAGTAAATAGTGAACCAAGGGGTTTAGTTGTCCCTTTTAATTTAATTTATAGTTTAGTCTATTTATATTTAATTTCCTCAAAAACTTTCAAAATATATTATTTAGTTGCTTTTTAATATAACAGATAATGATTTTAAATAAGACTCTCTTTTTTAACTAGTACCTTTGTGTAGTGTAATAGTTCATTTTAATATTTTTCAGATCGATTCCGGAAACCGTTTTAGAAAACACAGTCGTTTATTTCAATTTTAATCGACGTTTCTTTTCTTCTACTGAGAGACCTCATTCGTTTTTTAAGATGGTACTTGCATTTATGGGGAGTGCCCAACGAGTAAAGAATCCACACTTGCGAGCAAAGCTCGCCGAGGGACTAGAAAGTCTTTTACCAAAAGATGGCGAAAATAGATCAATAGCAGATCTCTTCACTAGCCATCCAGATCGTTTGGAAATTGTTCCTAACCTATTGGAAGTGTTTGTTAGTATTGAAATGACTGGACAATCTGTTCAATTCGAACAAAAATTCAACTATCGGCGACCCATGTATGCAATCATGGAATTCTTATGGACTCTAGAAGAACAAAGACAGTGCTTTAAGTAAATTTACCTGATATCAAATTTTGTCCACTTTTTTATAACTAACTGTATTCTTTTGAAGAAATCTTGCACTTGAAGCTGAAAAAAATATGGAAGCTGTTGAACCACCTCTATTTCTTCGTTTTATAAATCTTTTGATCAACGATGCAATTTTCCTATTAGATGAGTCACTATCAAATATGCAACAAATCCGCCAACAGCAAGCAGCCCAGGACAAAGGAGAATGGGAAGCTCTACCTGCCAATGAAAGGCAACAAAACGTATCCAATCTGGAGCTACTTAGAATGTTGGCCAAGATATACAATACTGTGGGACGTGATACAATTAACATTTTAAAATTAATTACCACAGAAATCAAAGTAATATTTTCACATGAAAGTATGGTGGACCGGATAGCATCAATGCTAAATTATTTTCTTTTAAATTTAGTTGGGCCAAACAAAGGCAAATTTAAGGTACAATTATGCTTTAAATGACTTTTTTATAGAAAATCTAATTGGTTCTTTATTTTACTAGGTGAAAGATAAAAATGAACTTAAATTCGACCCAGCACATACAGTGATGGAAATATGCCGGATATATATTAACTTAAGTGATTGTGATAGTTTTTGTTTGGCTGTATCTCAAGATGGACGTTCTTATAGCAGTAGTTTATTTGAATATGCCGAAACTGTGCTAAGTATGTACTTTATCATTTGTATATATTTTTTCTAAATGTCATACAACGGTTGCGATTTGTATACAAAAGTTGAAGCTAGCCTTAAATCGATTTAATGCAATTTTGGAAGATTTTAACCCATGCTGACGCAGCATAATTGATCCTTTTGATCTAAACTTTGGAGAAGCCAATTGGAATGTTCATTTAGCAATTTATTTCATTTTGCATCTCTTAAAACTTTGCTCATTTTAAATAATAGTTAAACACTTCACTTATCATAAACTTAATCTCTCGGAGATTCGTTTGCAAATAACAATTGAAAGTTCCTACATTCAGGACCTTATGTGGGGATATACTGACGCTTACTTCCTTCTATAATTCGAATCTTCAAAGGTAAGAGGATATAATTTGATACACAAATTTTTGGGGAGCAACCAGGAGAGCGTTTCCATTTAGACCCCAATGAATTTAATTTTAATTAACAAAAAAGTGAAGTTGATAATACATTTTAGAACTTAACAGATATATAAGGCCCATATAGGTTATTCTAAGAGTAGAGGAGTGTAGATGAACTTTATTGGAATTTTCATCGCAAATGTGCAGAAAAACAATCATGTGCATGTAGGTGATACGGATTATGTGTAACCTTATTTCGATCACTGACAGGACACTAGCTTACATTAATCTATTACAATAACAAAGCCACACAAGAGTTTTGTAAGCTCCGAATATTGAAGTTGAGCTATCACTATTTTGCTATGACCAACATCGGTAGTAATAGATGTTTGTCTATTTAAATTGAATTTCACTAATTCAACCTCTCTTTTTTTAAATGAAGATAGTGGCTTTATTTAATGTATATTCGATTTTGTTTGATGAGTTAATATTCTTTCGATTTTTTTTTTTTTTTTGAAATTTAGAAACAAAAATTCTAAAATGAACATGTATTTAAATTTCAGTTCGTATATGTGGTGGGCAGTTAATTGGAGAAATGGAAGAGTTTGCTATTAAAGTTAAAAATATAGAACAGAAATACAAAGCAGATCAAGAGGCTCTAACTAATGTACCAGATGAATACTTAGATCCAATTATGTCAAGTATAATGATGGATCCTGTGATATTACCCAGTTCTCGGGTAACCGTAGATCGATCTACAATTGCCAGGCATATACTAAGTGATCAAACAGATCCCTTTAATAGATCACCACTTACAATGGACCAAGTTAAGCCGAATTTGGAATTAAAAGCTGAAATTGAAAAATGGATCGAACAAAAGCGAAAAGAATACAATGAGAGGCAGAAAGATGATGAAGATAGTAATATAAATTAAATTACCAACACACTACGATTTCGATGTGTGCTGCTATGTGTCCTTCATTCCGTGTAAATAAGTTAAACCAAATATATAAATGTTTTAATATCCAAAAGATTTTATTTTTGCATTTTATAATATATGTAGAAACTTTATTGCATTATATTGATTGGTACTAATTGAACTTTCTTTAGTTTTCAATCGAATTAATATTATTTTTAAGCCATAAACGCAATGTATCAAACATTATTTTTTGTCTTCTGTATTTCACAATCCGGATTTAAAAGGAGATACCGATGCACATTGATTTTGATTGTCTGGATATCATAATAAGTGGGAAATATTGAGTCAGAGTTAGCGATTAAAGCATTCCACATTCGTGTAGGCCTCCTAGAGTTTGCGAATCTCTGAACTTAACTGCACGTCCGAATTTGAGTCAATGGTAAACTGATGGATACTCCCGGAACCGTGAGTTCAGGTGATCTGCGATGCACATACTGATAACGGCAAGCTTTATCGGTTTGTTCAATGTTACTGCCGCTCATGGATAGCAACATGGAAGCTAGGTTCCGCTTCGATAACAGGAGACAGCATTGAGTTTTTGAAGCATTAAATTCTACGCGGCTTATAGTTCCCCATTTGAGATCAGAATTTAATGAGCTTATCATATGCTGCCGTTTTAGATCTTCATCCGGAGGACAAGGACGTGAATCTGTAAACGAATATAAGAAGCTGAGAATACTGTAACCAGCAAAATAATTTAATGGATTAAACGTTTCAAACAAAAGGTCCTTAATGATTATGAGAAAGAGATAAGACGGAGTCCTATGAGCATTTATTTTATGATATACAGACTTGAAAGCATTCAGTACAACTTATATAGACCATTTTGATTTTAAAGAATTAAAATATAAAATTTAAAAAATTTTTTTAAAAAATTTTTATTTTATTTATTTCAATTTAAACTTTATTCACAACAACAGAAAACATCAAAGTCAACGAAAAAAAAAAAGCCCGATGATGGATGCAAATCCGAAACGCGTCGCTTAATAAGTAAAATAAAAAGAAATATATGTTGTGAATAAAGTTTAAATTGAAATAAATAAAATAAAAATTTTTAAAAATTTTTTTTTAAAATTTTATATTTTAATTCTTTAAAATCAAAGTTATAAAAACAACATGGAGACTGAACCACAAAGAAATATATAGACCAGTTCTAAGGGTGCCAAATCTATTGGCCTGTTTTTCGCAGTATGGATATATGCAGCACAGACATTCTAATATACCCACCATTATAAAAAATAAACACAAAAAACCCAAGCAGAAAATTAACTATGTGGATATCGGGTTTGGGCTCCAAACATATGTATTTCACGATACAATTTACAATAAGTGTTATGCCTTAATAGTAAATGGATTGATCCGCCCCTGGATTCCCAAAATTAAAAACCGCAATTTATCCAATATTGATTTGGTTCAATCGATCACACATATTGCATCGCATGACAAAAACCTTCCATACATTGACTTACCCAAAGCAACTGTGTGGGCCCAGCATCGCCCTCTCCTCAAACATATTTATTTTCCTTCTAATTTTTGGGGGTTTTCTTTATATCTGCTTTTTAAAGTCGGTGCTTGTAAATCACCGTTTCGTCACTTACTTTTTTCCACTCTCCAACTATTTGAGTGGCACCGCACGCTGGTGCTGCTAAGGAGAACTATCAGGGTCTCCCATATATTTTGAACCGAGTCATCCGAGTGGTAGAGAATTTGATTTCGCTCCATAAAGGAGCAAATCTACGCTTTGAAAATTATGATTATGTATTATAAGGTGGGATCTCATGTATATAGTTTTATTCATAGAGCTGACACATAATCCTGGAGTTCATTACATGGTATACGAAGATACCATCTATGTATACCTTGAGAGTCCCATGTTGCGTGCCATGCGACAAACAGATTGTACTAGAGTTTAGAGTTCTTAACGTGGTACACGCAACATAATTTTACCATAGTATTCTCAAATACATATATGGATTGTAAAATCGTATTCCATGGCACATATACAAATAGATAGTGTTTAATGTCGTTTTCATTTGGCAATCCGGAATCTCTTTCCGATCCGGAATCCCAACCACGGTTGCCAGTTTGGCCATTTATGACCAAATCTGGTCATCATTTTTACTTGCGACTTATAGGTACTATAAGGCAAGTTATGCATTCGTAAAAAAAATCGAACTCGAGATTTCGATCAAAGTTGACATTACGATGATAGCGAAGACTAAAAAAGTGGGTCTCGCAATTCTGTCTGTCTGTCTGTTCGACTACAGGCTAAACGGCTGGGCCGATTTTCTTTAAACTTGGTAGATATCATTTTTAATTTCTTCCCCCCACACGTTTTTTTATTTTTTTTTTTTTTAGGACAAAAATTACGGTACCTGCCATACGAATTTTTTTCGAGATTTTATAATCATTTTTTTTTCTCAAAAACTGTTCGACAGATTTTAAAAAGAAAAATACAGAAAAATTTCATTTAATTAAAGCTAGGTAATGGTTGAAAAAAATTTTCCGAAAAATGGTTATTGAGGGTACCCCCCATGGAACCATTTTTTTTGTTTTTGATTTTCTCAAAAACGGTTCAACCGGTTTTGATCATTTTTTTTCCCTAAAGCTCCCCAAAAACATAGATAGAATTGTGTACTCAAATTTTCAAAAAATTTTTTTTTGATTTTAAAAAAAAACTTCAAAATTTTTTTTTCAAAACTCAATATTTCGAAAACCCCACGCTAGATTTTTTTTAAACTTGATAAATAAAAGTTTCTCAATATAATCTACAAAATGTGAGAAAAAAATTTTTATTTGACCTAAAAATAAAGGTACCTACCATACAAATGCTAAAAAATTAAAAAAAAAATGGTTTTCAAAAATCGTATTTTTCTCGAAAACGGCACCTAGAATTTTGATAAAATTTTTTTTCTTTCAATTAATTTTTACGATCTTTAATTTAATAAAAAAAATTTTGAAATTAAGATATTACAGCTTGTACCTACCATAGAACCATTTTTTCGAATTTTGAATTTCTCATTATCCACATAACGGATCTTAATGAAAATTTTTATAGAGAAGCTTCTAAAAAGTCTGAAATACATTGCATTTCAAAACTTTAAAATAAATATTTTTTGAATTTTTGAAAAAAAAAATCTATTTTTTTCTTTTTTTTTTTGAAAATTCGATATCTCCGAAACGGGTCAATATTTCTTTTCGTAAATTTAATTTTTATTCGAACAATAATAAAAACTTTAAATTGGCTTACCAAATTTTTTTCTTAAAAAGCTTTTAAAAAGTTTGTATATAGAAGCTTCTTTAAAAGAAACCACTACAAGGACTTGCATAAATTCATATTTGCATAGCATTCTGTTACTACTAAAAGAATTTAAAAAATAATTTTATCCTTAGGAACAGTTTACTCTAATAACATTCGTTTTTAAAATTTCTAGTCGATTACATAGGAGCAAGTTCGTGCGACCCAGTTGTGCATTTTATTTCACTTGGTCACATGGTCATTTTTTATTCCATTTGGTCATTTTTTCTACGAAACGATAAAATAAATTTTTTTTTTAATTTTCATGTTCTCAAAAATGAAATATATACCAAAAGCAGTTTTCTTAAGCTAAGTGTACACGATTGGTAGATCTTACAATATTGTCAGATCTGTCAGTGAAAAACATGCTTACAATGCCTTACAACCGTGTAGTCTTACAATTAATTGTCAGAAAATTTGTCTGACAATTAATTGTTAGATCATTGTCTAACAATTAATTGTAAGAAATCTGACAATCATGTGTACGCTAGCTGACAATCGTGTAATCTTCCAATTAATTGTCAGAAAATGTATCTGACAATTAATTGTAAGACGGTAAATTGTATAAGGTATTTGATAATCGTGTACACACACAATTTATTGTCAGGCCTGCCAATTTTTATCGTTGTCTGACGTTTCTGACAATGAAGAAATTGTAAGATGTTCGTTTTTTAGCATCATACAATTTTTTCATTGTCAGAAAATTTGCAGCCAAGGTTTAATTGTCAGTTTCCATAACCAACAAAAACTGACAATTAATTGTGTGTGTACACGGTTGGTAGAAAATCTACCAATCTCTTACAATTAATTGGTAGGTATTAAGCCGGCTATCTGAAAATGAATTGTCAGCCAACTTCTGACAATTAATTGTAAGAGATTGGTAGATTTTCTACCAACCGTGTACACACACAACTTAATTGTCAGCTCATTGGTAGATAATTGTCAGACATTGTCAGGTCTTACAATATTGTAAGGTCTACCAATCGTGTACACTTAGCAGCGTGTGTTTGTAAAGAGTGCATTAATGCGTTCATTTCTATCACTTTCGAATTTTATGACAGATGGCTGGAAAACTTAAAATTAGTCACTTCCTTATTTAAAACTATTTTGTACCCTTTCAGCACTAAGCCCTGGTAGCTAGCTGTTAATTTTAAGTATTATGCTGTACATTAATGTAAAGTTTAATAAATTATAAATAAAACAAAAAAAAAACTTTAAATTTTGAGTTTATTTTGCGGGCTTTTGCTTCTTCGCTGGGTAAAAACAAAATGTACCATTTAAAAATTTAATTGGTCTGTCAACTGACGGGGCTAGTGTTATGGCTGGTGAGGTTAATGGCCTTCAAGCCAAATTGAAAAGCGTTGTCAATGTGTGTGTTTTTTTAATGCACTTGCCATTCGCTGCATCTATGCTCTGCATATGATTGCAAAAAATTCCTAGTGAAGTTTAAAAAGTGTCGCGCCATATATACATACATACATTTTTACTTATGGTGCCAACCGCAAAATTCAGAACTGTCATTTTTGAAGTAAAACTTCTTTTCCGGCGTTGGGGGTAAAATATTTTCTATGCAGCTGTCAGTGACATATCAAAACGACACGTTATCCGTCAAAGACAGCGACATGTTATTTAGAATACAAAATGTTTGTACGTTTATAGGTTAGAATCTTACAGAGGGAAAAAAAGTTTTACTTCTTCCGGGCGTACGTCAGTACACACAACCTTTTTTTCCTTAGTGAACACTTTCAGATGAGTCCATCCAGATCCAGAAGGCTTCCGGATTGCCAATTAAAAACGACATGAGGTTTCTTTTTTGTTCGTCAATCGTCACCAATTTTTATTATGTCAAATATTTTACTTAATCACAGCTGATTATGCTATCAGATTTTAGTTCTGTTAAATAACACATCTCATTTTCGAAGTTATGTACATACATACTCGTAGATATAAAAGTTCGAGCCTCTGAATGTCAATCATAAGGTGGATAACTGGTGTGACATAATTATGCCTTATTTTCCCTACAAATAATATATTTTGTTTTTGCAAGACTATTTGACTGTCCACATTGTGTTGTGTAGGAGTAGGTATATGTATAAAGGTTGGGCCAAATGCCAGCTTCTTTTTAAAAATGCAATAAAATGAACAAAATTAAATTTTTTACATGTTTTATGGCTTTATTATCAGTAACAGCTAACATTCCCATTAATTATGGAGCACAACGTCATTCAAGTGGCTGCCTTGACTGGCTTCAATTGGACATTGTAAGCTAATAATCCGAGATCTTGTGCAGAATGATATCGATGGCGAGTTGATGTTCGTGAATTGAGTCTCACACTCTCGGTTACAGCAGCCACGTTCTCTTCTGTGAGCACCGTATGACGACGGGGAGCATAAGTTTTGTCCACTAGCATAGGTATCAGTCTACCGGCACGGTGGGTGCTTCATTTTGGCCAAAACTTCTTTTCAAAAAACGCAATGTTTGGGCTACACAGCATTCACATTGGAAATAAAGTTTTCAATAATTCCCAACGTTGTTCGAATGTAAAGCGACTAATTTCGAGGTATTCGAAATGAGAGGTATTCTACTGACTTTCTGTATCAGTGTCAAAATAACCTATGACTTAAAAAGAAACCACTAGATGGCCCATCCTGTATGTATATATGTTCCTACAACAAACGAAATAAGATTTTCAAAAATAAATATACTCGTATTTATAAAAAAATTGCTTATGTCCATTTAACCAAAACTATGTACGAAAATAAAAATAATAAAACATGGACTTCTTGGAAAACCAGGGAAAGTATCCATAATATTATCCTGAAATAGTTTACAAACCGATCTCATTAAACTATTTATCAACCCGTGCAGATCGGTTTGGACTGAGGTGAAGATTCATACGTGCACTTTTCCTGTTTTGTTTTCTTCATATAAGCGGTTTTTTTACTATCAGACATGATCCACATTATACAATATACAGTGTTGGCCAAAACATTAGCAACTAAAACTACCTCCATCATTATGTCTTTCAAAAATGAGTAACTAAAACAAATCATGTTGATTTTTTTTCTAAAATTTAATACATTATGTATGTACTTCTGAATAGACAACAAAAGAAATTAGTTTTCAAAACTGTTCATTAAATATGATATAAGTAGTACAGTGAACCCAATTTTTAGCAACTTTTTATTTCTACCTCTCTTTTTCTTATTAATAAATAGAAGTTAGACCGTTAACTACAAAATTCATTGCTCATAGTAAAGGTGTTGGCAAAAAGTGCAGTTGAATCTATTTATTAGGTATTATTCAATTCACGAGCAAGCTAATCAGTGTTCTTAGCTAACGTTTGTAAAATGGCCCGAAACAAATACTCTAACGAAATAAAAGAAAAAATTATAAAAGAACATAAAAGTGGAAAGAGTCAAATTAATTTATCGGAAAAATATTCCATTCCAAAATCAGTGATTTGCCGATTAGTAAAATTCTATAAATCCAGAAAGTCATTCCAAACGGTTCATCGAGGTGGCAGACCAAGAAAAACAACAGAACTAGAAGATTCTGCTATAATAAAATCAATTAAAAAAGACCCTTTTATATCATCGCGAGAAATAAGAGTCCAACTAGACCTGGGCGTAAGCGCGAGAACAATCCGGAGACGAGCTGTTGATGGTGGACTAAAATCCTTCAAAGCTGTAAAAAAGCCTTTTATTTCAACCAAAAACAAGCTGGCGAGATTAAAGTTTGCTCATGACCAAATCAACTGGACCGTTAGAAAATGGAGTAATGTACTCTTTTCGGACGAGTCCAAATTCAATTTCAAGGGTTCCGATGGTTTCCGTCGTGTTCGCAGACCACCCAAAGAGGCACTAAATCCACGTTACACCAAAGCTACTGTAAAACGTGGAGGAGGAAACGTAATGGTGTGGGGATATTTTTCAGGACATGGACTGGGACCGATTCACAAAATAGACGGTACAATGGATCGTTTTATGTACCGTGACATTTTACAAAGTGTAATGCTGCCACACGCTGAGGATCAGTTGCCTCTGAAATGGATATTTCAGCAGGACAACGACCCAAAGCACACGTCTAATACGGTTAAGACGTGGTTTCAAGAAAACCGGATTGACGTGTTACAGTGGCCAGCACAGTCCCCAGATCTCAATCCCATAGAAAATCTATGGGAAATTGTAGATCGACGAATTGTAAGGACTAATTGCAAAAATAAAAGTGATCTCTTTGAACAAATTAAATTGGCTTGGGAACGTATCCCAAACAGCATAATAAACAATTTAATTGACTCCATGTCTCGAAGACTTGCTGAAGTGATAAAAAACAAGAGGTTTGCTACCAAATACTAGCAATATTTCATATAGTTTTAAAAAAAATATGTATTTGTTAAAAGTTGCTTTTGTTTTGACCAGCCTAATATTGAACTAATTGTACTAATTTTACTATATTTAATGAACTACTACAAAAACCATTTTATTTTATTTTACACTAGAAACTGTAAATATTTATTTAAATTTTAAAAACAAAAATATACCATGAAAGATTCTTAAATTTGTTTTTTAATTACTTAATAATGGAGGCAATTAAAGTTGCTTTTGTTTTGGCCAATAAACATCTGCAATGAATGACTTGAAACCAGTTCCAAGACATTCATATTTTTTCAGGTACCTTATTCATTGCACTCACATCTTGAAAAGCAAAACGAATGAATCACCTGATATTTGTTTACTGAATGAATGTTGCACTCATTGATACCAAAACAATAAGTGTAGTGTACTCATGAAGAATGGGTATTCGTCAGTGTGTACAACGAGTATACCAAGTACACCGAGTACACTGAATACACTCATTTATCTACTGAACAAATACGAACTTCTCATACATCCTTTAACATAATAGTAAGACTCGGAGGCGATCGCAGGCTGTGTAGAAGTGTGCTAATGAAGAAAAATCGTTGATATCAATAAATTTATATCAAATTTATGTCAGAATCATTTGTGGAGTCCTAATAAATATTTGAATTTCATTAATAAATACGTACAAATATGCAAAACCATGTCATATGACTTACGTTATTAAATTCCATTTTATCAAAATTAATTTATTTACACAATATTTTTGTTCGCCTTCACTCGATACAAGCCCACTCGTTTAGGTCAATGTATTTGGTGTACTCGGTGTACTCAGTGTGTTAAAGGCAGTTAGATTTGCACATGTTTTGTTTGAATCAAGCACTCACGTATAGAAGAGAATTCAAACGGTGTATTCATTTCGATAACAGAGATCGAATGCTGTACAGTGTTTGTGGCTTATGGAGTGGTACTCATTTTCACTGTACTCTAGTTAGTAAAATAACAATGAATAGAATATAGTGAACTACTGTACTTGTTGAATGAATGCAAATGAATGCATTCATGCAGCTCTTTATTGGCCAACACTGTATGTACATAACGTATCATAAAAAAACAAACAATAAAATAACAACGCAAGATTCTGCACTTTATCAGGACAACGTATTATGATCCAAAACTTAGTTTTTACTCGGACAGATGGCTGTTTGCTTTACAAATGTGGCTGCAGTGTATAGAAAAAAAGACAAAAAATTCTTGAAAAATAAACAAACACACGGAGAAAAAAGATGGGTATATAACAGTGCTATCACTCTGATATCGACAATTCATATGGATCATTAGCGATAGTAAAATCTCTATTGAAAGTCTCGTGTGCCCGTTATAAGAATAAGAAACTCTAAAGTCCAAACTCTCAAACGAGTGGGATAGCTTTGTGAAGTACCACAATAGTGATAAGAATTTAATTAAAAAATTTGGATTTTTGTTTTTTTTAATTAAACCAATGTTTTCGAAAATTTTGAAATGAATTATGATTTAAATTTTTGAAAAAATAATAAGTTTGTAATTAATTAGCCAAGGAACGTAAATGTATGAGTATTAATAAATAAAACTTCTTATTTTCATACAAATTGTTTGTTTTTTTATTAATGAAGTTTTTAAGAAATAATTTTTTTTATTGAACACACTCAAGGGCTTATAGATTATGAGTACCCTTTTAGTGTGGTATAAAACACTTAACTAGGTTGACCTTGAAAATACGCAATTTGTGTTAGTTGCTCGATAAAGTTGCCAAAAGTTGGAATTTCAGATTGCGGTTCATTCGAGCCAGCGAATTTATTTTTAACCCGTAACGGTAGAAAAATAAAGCCAATACTAATAAAAATCTAATTTTAAAGCTGAATGAATAAAAAATATATTTTGTAAGATCCTTAGAGACTTTTTGGCAATATTCAATGGATTCGAATTTTATGGATTTATTTAAGGCCCTATCTAACGACAGACTACAGAAGTAAGATATAGGCGCGTGTGATTCGTGTTTCGTTCTGTATTTGTATAATACAAATTTCGCGCTGAATTGTGAACAAAAATTATATTTTATAAAAAAACTATTATTTTATTTCTTTTCGAATTTAATTAGTAGGTACTCTCAGCCGACCTTAAGGATAAAGTTTTTTATAACTTAATATCTTACTATTGTTTAGTTTTGTGTTCAATTCCTTTTGTTTAGTAAATAAATTATCTTTACAAAATTCAGTAAGACAGCTTGATTGATTTTCAATAGGAGTTCGACCCCCTCCTCTCCTTGATCGAAATTATGCGTACGCCCTTGCTGTGGCTGCACTTTTTCAACTTCTTGTAAAAAACGGGACTTGATAACTTTTTTTTCACTGTCTATTTGTCAAAGTTTAGAAACAAGTACATTTATTTGATATCAACGAAGTCATAATTTTGTTATAATCAAGATGTATTCTTTGGTGCAGTTAACCAAGTGCTTTGTTTTCATCACAATTTTCGGAAATATTTTAGTAAGATTTTTAAAATTTATCAACTTCTAGTATTTTTTAAAATGACAATATTTTTCTACAGTCTTTAGCACTGTTGCGACGGGACCTTGGTATTATATCATCTTCAAGAGAAGCTTTCAATCACAGGATGCGCAGGCAGGTAAGTTACTTTTTTACAGTGGGCATACGTGTTTAAAGGTTCTAACGTCAAACATTTTTTCAAAACTTTTTGTTTTTTAAATAAAATACATACGTTTGTTTTCTTAACTTGTAACTCATGTTTTAGGTACATTTTCAAAGAAGTTTATTAGAGTATATCCACCTACTTGTGTAAAGCTAATGGTCTCCTAAAAAAAAAACTTTATGAACATTTTTCAGTGCATGATGTGATAATATACTCGTATAACTGGATATTGAGAACTTGTCTTATTGTACAAAATTCTATAAGGTAGATTTGTATTATATAAAAACAAACACATTTTAAAAATCTGCCTGGACTTAGGCGTGTTTGCAAAATATGCCTTAAAACAAATGTCGACACGCTAACACTATAGGTATAAAGTTTGAAGGATAAGATACTCGTACTATTGACTTTCACATAAAAATAAAATGCAGACAACTTTGTAAAAAATCAAACAAATATCCAAAACGTGATCATGGAATCCGGTCGTTCCACGTGCATTTTATTTTTGTATAGTTTTGAAGTTTTTAAATTGGTTAAAAATCATAATTTTGTAATACGAGTATTGTTAATAGATTATTATTGTTTGTTTTTTGAAAAATATTATATCTTTGAAATTTAAAGAAATTAAGAAGGTGTGCCCAAAGTCCTGGTTTAAAATTCATCCGTTCCTTTTTAGGGTCCTGTAATTCAACCAAGTTGGTCTTTCGATTCAGAACAGAGTCTGTTTGAAGATTATAATGTAAGAGTTACAGAAAAGAAGCTTGAAGAGACGGAAGCTTTAAGAGAATACATACAGGAAACTGTTGACAATGGAACCTATGTTGTTGAGCTAGACGAAGGAGATTTCGAAGAAGTGAGTATTTATTTTAATAAGTGCATGTTATTAGGAGAAATTTTCAAGAGATTTCCTTTTATTCCAAAGCAAATATTCCGACTCGAAGGTTTGTTTGTTTTGATATTGCTGATTAAAATAAATAGGTTTTTCCCATGGCTACGTTTTTAATTCACGTTACTCAAATTATGTACAAAAATATATTTGTTTCAAAATGTGAGTCTTACAACCCAATAGATACCTTTTTATTGCTCTAATTCCCTGGTCATATTATTTACTTGACATTTTATATTTTCAAATAACAATCGAAAATCAAACTTAGGTTCAAAAATATTGTGTAGAAACAGCAAATTTCAGTGTGTTCAACAACTGGAAACTATATAAGTACCTATAAATCTTACTGATATCTTGCACAGTTAAAAATTATAAATGCGAAAGTTGGAATTCTATAATAAGAAGGTTATTATAATTCAAATTTGATAGTAAGAAAATGGCCAATTTCCTAGGAGTAGTTTTAACTTAAGTTTAACCTAAACTTTAGCTGTTATTTGAAGTTAAGCTCGTTTTCGTCAAGTGGAAGTCAAACCTCGGCTTATTTGAATGAACTTTATTTGCTCCTCCTTCTGTGTATCATTTTTAGGATATAAGTATCAGGTTTCAAATAAGAAGAAAGAGATAAATTTTAAGTACTCATGTCATGTTTGTACATACTCGCAAACCACCTTAAACCCTTAAACAGACCAGTAAGATGACAATGCCTAAATTACTGAGCATGTGATAATAGTCCCGTGCATTTTAAATGGAAAGTGGCATCCAATTTCACCGATATGTTTGAAATTATGTATGTCAAAGTTTTCATTGCTCTTTTTTAAACCATTTGTATTTTCAACTAAAACAAGATTAGAATCATGCCAATTTATAACAGTTATAACAGTTCATTGCCATTAAAAGTTTGGCCGCGGTTTTAAGCGGTTAGGTATGGTATGACGGATTGTATGATGGGATATTGGATTAAATGTACTTTTATAAATAATAAAATAATAATAAAAATAATGTTCTTGTAATTTTTAATTTTCTTAAAATCTAAAACATTAGAAATTGTAAAGATAAATATAGTAAAATGTTGAAGAAAAAAATGGTGTATGTAGGTACATTTTTAAAATTTTGAATTTTTTCCATTTAATTAATTTTGTTTCCATTTAAATCCAATATTTAAGAAAATTCTGGTACCTGTACTTGAGAGGACTGAAGTCGTGAAATTAATAAGTACTTTACAGGTCTGCTAATTCAACCTACCCGCATTTAAGGTTTGAGGCAGATCTAAGGAGAATCAATATCTATAACTGAAATACAAATTGTGTTAACAAAAAAAAAAAATAAGCGGTTAAGGTTTTCGCGGTTGCCAGACATTATTTTGGTATTCAAAAGTATACAAGTATACAATTTCTGAAGAAAAAAAATCTTTATTTTGTAAATATTGGCGAGAGAATAACCTTTTTTAAAATAGCAGGTGTGGCACGGGGAGGAAATTAGCTCTGATAATTTCTTATTCCACTCAGTAGGCCTATTCCAGAAAGTACGGCATATCGCTTTTAATTGTGGATTTGTATTTTCCTATTCTCAAAAGGTATTCGCTTTCCATTTGGCCTTAAATGAAAAGTGAAAGATATTTTCATCAAAATTTCATTTGTTTTAAAGGCTGTGTACGTGACGGATTGTTGGCGGATCGGAAAAAAAGTAAATAATAATATAATAATAAATAAAATAATAGTAAATAAAACAAAATAATAATAATAATATAGACGATGAGTTGAACTTCTTAAGCCCCTTTTAGACGATCAGTTGTTCCTTCAGTTATCAGTTCAGTTGTCAGTTCAGTTAAAAAAGGCAGTGTATTTAGACGTCAGTCCAGTGTTTTACTTGTGAGCAGTCGAAAATCAGAGAAAATGCATTGCGTAATGGACTATAAAAGCCTTATTGCAATAGCTATAGTCTTGTTGCTTAATAAATCACCGCAAACTAAAATTGAAATGACGACTGAACTGACAACTGAACTGAAAAGTATTTACACATCAGTTTAACTGATAACTGCACTGAAAACGTATGGGAATTTCATCAGTTTCAGTTTCAGTTAAACGCTTCAGTTTTTTTATTTAGATATCAGTTTAACTGAAAGCTTAACTGATAGCTCAACTGAAACTGAAACTGAAATGATCGTCTAAAAGGGGCTTTAAATTATTTAAATGAATTTATGTACTGTTTTTCTGTAAAATAATTGTTTTCCGGTCACAATTTTGCAAAGAGCTAGCATTTAAATAAAAAGGCTAGAAAAAGTAGAGGAACTGTCTTGGAAACATATAACATTTAAAATGTAAATCTGGAACGATCGTTTTCATTTTTTTTTTTGGAAATAACCCAAAGTGAAGACTGTCGAAAGTGAGGCATCGCTTTCAATAAGATCCGTCACGCTCTCTGGAATAAACCTAAAATAACCGATAGTAATTGTAGGAAATGGGACTAGCGGTAGTTATGATAATGACTTCGAAATTCAAATCTGTATTTCAAATAATAAAATGGTCTAATGTGGTAGAGTCGACTTAGGAAGGTTCGGGTCTTTGTTGACCGGCAAAGCTTTTAGGGACTGAATCGGTTCAACTGTAGGGAACCAGAATTCGGTTTATCTTGCAATGGAATTGTTGAGTAGGTATCAACTAACGATACTTCGTAAAATTTCCTACCTGGAATAGCTACAGGCTCTTCTTGTTCAAAATTATATACTTGTTATACAAAAAAAAGATTGAAAAAAGGGAAAAACAGTAATTATTAAAAACAAAATAAAACTAGATATAAACGAAGAAAAAAAACCTGCAGATTATATGAAAGTATGACCGCCTTTTAAAACAATACACATCGACCCACTGTGTGGCTGTAAGTCTAGGACCTGTAGAAGTCGCATAAGTAGTACCTGTAAAAAACAGAACTGGAATAAATTGGCATTCCTTTACTCACTTCCATAAAATTAAACGCGTAAAACTTGTCTATAAATACGTAAACGTATATAATTACATTTTAAAATCATAGGTTTGAGTATCTACTCATTTCAAATAATTAAGCTGATCTGTATTATTTTAATTTTCCATAAGCAATAGAGCATGCAATAAATGATGACCGAACCTTTTACTTATTTTTTAAAGGGTGAACTTAAAAGTGATGAAGAAATCCCCGCTGAAGAATTGTCAGAACCTGAACCAGAACTAGAAGTTGAACTCAAAACTACGACCGTTCCTGTACCTGAGCCGGAATTACCACCTGTGCCTGAACAAAAGCCCATCCCAATAGAAACTCAACCAGTAACTAAATCGTCCAAATTCTTCAACAAATTTAAAATTGTACCAAAACGATATTTAGGAAACAGTCCATTCCTTCTTTGGTTCAAAAAAAAGTTTATTCGTTAAAGAATAGAAAGAATAAACTCAAAATTTAAGCATGGCTTTTTGTTGTATATATTTAAATATTTTCTTTTATTGGTACAATATTAGGTATAAACGTTAGTTAATAGGTAATTTTATATAATATTTGTTTCAGTACATGATTTCAATTTGATTAAATAAAATTAATAATTTAGCTCATACTTTCGTCTTTGCGAACGCATTTGTTTGCATTTGTTTAGGTATATATAATATTGAATGTGTGTAAAAAATTAGTTTTTCAATTTAATTACTTTGTTTTATGATAAATAACAACCTATATCCCAAATTGCATATTTATTTATTTTACCTACTTAAATGCATACACATATTTGTAGATTTTTGCGTTTTAATTTATAAATAAATCTTAAAATTAAGTTTCTAAAGAGCATCAATATGACAACTAGTGTTTTTTTTTTTTTTTACTAGGCCTTATACCATCAACAACTCATTTTAAGGCTGCTGTAAGAATAGCGTTAGGATCTGATTTTATATTCGACAAATTTGTGTTAAGTAAAAATACAAAATGCATGAACTGAATACAGCTCGTCCAAGCTTAAGGACTAAACATTGATACGAAACTTTTTTTTTAAAGATCAGAATCCGTTCATTCGGAATTTTGTTCGCCCGGCGGCTTAAGCTCAGAAAATGCCGACAATATATCCTTCGATTGTAAATGTTTTTGTCATGCAGAGTGCTTTTTATGTAGCATTTTACCTTTTATGAAATTATTCTTGATTGGGAGAAAATTATTGTTTATGGTTATAAATATAAAAGGATACGTGTTAGATACGGGTATCAAATGAAATATACCAAAAAAACATATCTTTGATTCGTAGAAAGCCAATCTTTGAGTTAAATACGAAATATTGACTGAACAAATCTGAATATTTCGAGATCACAGAGCAATTGTATCGTTTTGCTATTTGAGCAGATGAAAATTTAAAACTTTTATTAATCTTTTTTTTTCCTGAAATACCTACTTTTTTTTGCCTTTAACTCATATTGGATACTTACATTGATTATTTTTTCGTTAAGAAACGAAATTAGGTAGTAGTTTCTGATATTTCACATTGCACATTGCATATTAAAAATGAAAACCTTTTCTCAGCAAGGAGTTAAAAGAACTCGACATAATCTTTAGTAAATTTGGTTTCCTCAAAGGAGAATAATTGAGCAATCGAATACATATAATAAATGTCAGTTTTGTTTTTTGACAACAAAAGAGAGGATTTTTGTAAATAAAGAATAGTTTTTCGTTTAGATTTTTGAAAATATGGAGAAGATGTCTTAAAAAAAGACTTGGCTAAATGACAACGATTGCAATGAATCATTTCTTTTTTAAATCAATTTAGTTTAATTATTAATAAAAATTAAAATGCAGTTTAATAATTCGTATTTTAAGGAAGAATATTACCGTACACATAATTTATTTTTTTAATTTCACATTGGAAAATGATCTTTGTCTTAGAGAGTACTACCCAAGAATCATTCCATTAAAAAATAAAACGTTAAATAGAAAACACTCTGAATACTACTCACTTTCTTAATTATTACAATTTAATATAATTTTACATTGTATTTGTTTCATTCGTAAAATCTTTATTTGTCTGCTTAAAACTCTAAAAGCCTATTCGAGCCAAGCATTAAATCGTGCTTTAAATTATTTAAATAACAAAAAATTTAAAGCAGTGCCCACTTTAATTTTATTTTATAATAATCTACTTATAGAAATATAATTCTTTAGTTGTAATTTTTACGAAACATACATACATTTCAAAATTTCTTATTATTTTAATATAAATTATTAAATTAACTTAATTTTAATAGAATAAGTAACTTTTATTTTAATGTTTAAATATTTCTTTGTTGTTATTTTTTTTTTTTTTTTTTTGACGTATATTTTGTTTTTAATTAACATGAGCCACTTATGAATAATTTAATTTTATCTAGCTTCGTTGATGTCTTCACCTTCAGATGAACTTCGAATTGTGTTGTATTGAGAGTTGCGACTTCGTAACATACGCAAGAAGCTGCCAACAGCAAATATAGTCCTGCGATGGCGATGAAATATTCCTTGGTATAAGGCCTCACGGAGGGTTTTTCGGTCTTCAACATCTACTGAGGATGTTAGCGATGTCTGTTGTGCCAAACGTACTATAATTACAATTAAAGAAGATTATTAGTGACTGTTTTCTGTCTTAAATATGATAGAAATGTGTAGTGTGTTTTGGGGGATTTTAAATATTCTCAAGTTCCGTATATGATTTTAAACAGACATAATAGAGTCTTTGACAACACCGGTTCCACACTATTGAAGCCTCTTCATGTCAAATATTTTCCACATAAATATTTCAGAAACTCCAGGTGCAATAACCTAGTTTCTTATCACAGATAAAAGGTAAAACAAAAGTTTGAATTTAAAACTAATCACAAATCCAGATGATGTAATATTAACGAGCTTAGTATTAAGGTATTAGTATCATACTACCTTTGTACGCTTCATGATAATACTATAGGTTAAGTATTATCATGAAGCGTGATTTTGCGATGCCAACGGTATCCTGGTGGCGGCGCAGAGACAAATCTAACAAGTATACTATCGCTATGCTTAAGAGGTCGCCCGAATCGTTCGCCTTCATGAGATTATTATAAGTTTTATATACAAAGATTATACTAATTCAACTATAATTTTGCGCCAATGATTTTTCACAACTTTTGTATTGCGATTAAATCAGAATCATACTGTCTTCTTTTCGGGAGAGGAACTGTCATTCTGAATACCTATAGAACACTTTCAGAAGAGTTTACTCGCAATTATAACGCTTCTGTATTTACAATCAAAAGGGCCATAGCTCAGATCACAATTGAAGTTAAGAGTTGAAAAGCGTTCAAGTATATACTCGTATGTAGTATCTTTGTATATAAAACTTATATCTGTACTATCAAGAAGACGAAAGATTGTGGCGACATCTTAAGGCTAGGGACTGCAATTGCTAGATTTGTCTTTGCTAAGTTTAATAATACAATATTCTCTTTTTTACTACTTGTTTTGTATCCTACTCTCCACTGTAAAAGCGTGCGCTAATATCTGCGTCACCACCAGGCTAGAGTTCGCAATACAAAATCACGCTTCATTATATGTAGTACTATAGGTTATATATACAAAGGTAGTATGTCCGAGAATCAACGTAGAGAAATCTTAGGCAAGAAAAAGGCTTAAAAGAAAATGAATTAAATCACATTTTTATAGTTTATGAATATGACATGGTAGGAAAGATGTGTTGTCTATGCAAAAAAGCCTCATGTAAAGATATTGCAACAACTTTTACATTTAATTTGCCCTCCTATGCTAGGCATCTATTTTGAGTGAAAAAGTAAAATTATTATCGCATGTGACCATGGAATTCATCAAACCTAAAGTCTACATGTGGTTCCAAATACATTATGTAAATCATAGTAAGCCAAAGAGTTTTCAGATTGAAAACATGTTCTTTTGAATAGCTTTTTAAGGTTTAAAGGCAAGAGCGTCAAAAGTATAACACAAGCTTGCGTATGTCTTGCCAATCGGTGTAAGGGGCCAGTTATAGCTATCATTGAAATGCATCATTGAAAATTTTCATTCCCATTTTTAAGACAAATAAACAAACCACTATGGCTTTAATTGATACTTAAATGAAGGTAATGAGTCGTAGAATTTTTTTACTCTATAAAGTACAAAATTCTGATTTAAGCTTTCTTTTAAATCCACTTTTATTATTTCACTGTGTTCTTTAATATGGAACACAATCGTTCCACTTCTCTTTTTCTATTCTCAAATGTCAGTTTTTCTTTCAATGATTAACTCTAACCTCAAATGCATAGAATTGGTTGTAATCAGCCACTGACAGGATCTTTTACTGAAACCAATTTTTCAATGAGTGCTATAATGGGTTGTCAAAAAAATGAAGTCAGCATTTCACTGATTTGTTCCAATGATGCGTTTCAATGAAAGCTATAACTGGGGCCTAAATGATGAAAGAAGGAGCTGTAATGGTCTAAATTGAGTCGTTTATTAAGTAATGTATCATAAGTAAGTAAAACACATACCACCTGCTACTGGTGACTTTGGCGACATAATATCCAACTCATCGGTATCTTTTGTTGAAACCAAATCTAACTTCATAACCTTTCGCGTAATGTCTTGAGTTGTGGTTTTCTTTTTTGAAATTTTCAAATCTATAGACCGTTGACTTATAGCACTTTTGACTGCTTCATGATCTATTTTTACAGAGCTTCCTTCTATCTCAGCGCCACTTACTTCCTGTTGAACTGCTACTTGATTATGAGACATTTCAATTGGTTGTTCTGTTGTCGTATGTTGTTCATGTGGTGGTGAAGCAGAGCTATTTTGATGGTGGTGTTCTACAGTAACCATGTTTTAGCGATCACTTAAAGATTATAGATGCAGCTGTATTTTCACAATATTTTTGTACATATTATATGTACATATATATAAACAAATGTATGTATATTATTTAAACTTTGTGTTTGTAAATAGTTTTATTACGGTGGTCTTGCTTCACTGCTATAATAGTCGTTAAAAAACGGTATGTCGATTTCTAAACTATCTTGTTTTAGAAAAGTCGAATCGTTCGATTCACTACCAAATAGTGATGATTTTACGTTATCATCTGCTGAAGATATTGTAATTTTTGGCAACAAACTTGAATCGCTTACTTCCAATTTGTTTAGGTTTTCTATTAAGTCGTGAAAATGTTGTTGTTTTATTGTATTACTCGTACTACTATTAGTATCAACGATTTCCCTGGACACTACTGCTTCGGATGCGTTAAAAAAGTCACTCATAATACAACGGTTAGCTCTAAAAGTAAAGCCTTGACTTTTCTGACTTGGACTGCTATTGGAGTTCAAATTATTAAGAAACACAGAACGGGTTATGTTGACACAAATTTTTAAATCTAGTGGATCGTTTTTGCATAGACTTTTTGTTAAAGTACGATGTTTTAGTAATCGCTTAACTGCTGATGCAAATCTTCCAATGCAAACGCTATTCGGTAAGTTTTCAATAGAATTACTTGACGAAACACTAGATACGGCTGATGGTGATTGACTGTTTGATTTTGAATTTTCAGTACTATTGCGTAGTTTTCTTCGTTTGCTTCTTGTATTATTTATTGCATTACGGTCGACTATTGATTTTAAGTACTTTAAATGGAAGAGAAACCCTTCATCGTAGCATTCCGAAGCCAAACGAAAGAAACAGTTTTCGATGTCATCACTGAACTCTTCTTCTTTAGTGCTCTTATCCACAGACACACCTCCGCAAATGACCTTGTTGCTACCACTATCAGCTATACAGTAATTATGTTCCAACCGTATATATTTTTGTTCGGGAGAGCTAGTATGTTGTAAGTTGCATTTACCAGTTCTGCTTGTGTATCTTCTTTTTGGAGTAGAAACTAGCTTATAAGAACAATGATTAGACGGTCCTTGAGTTAAACTTGGCACTTTTTTGTTTTTGAACAGACGCTCTTGACGTTTTGTTAAGAATCTCAGTTCACTTATTGAATCTGTAGACGATATATTCTGAAGTGTTTTGTTATAACAGTTTTTGAACAAATTGTGGTAAACGCCGCAATTGGATCTGAAAAGATAAACATTGATGAACTACAGCTTGAAATAGTTATAATGAGATTAAAGAAAATAAAAATGAGTGTAGTCTAATTGAACGTGAAATGTCGATATTATACCGTATTGAGGAAACTCATTTCAAATGGGGAGACGTAATATTGTATGGTCTATGGATAAACTACTTATTTACGGCATCAACAGCACTTTTTATTTTTAGACAGCTTAAATATAGAACTAATTGCAGCTATAATCAATAATACTATCTTTTTATAAAACCGATTTTTGTTTGTATCTTTATTAATACAGTGACAGTCCAGTATAATGAAATACCATATCTGGATGGTATAAAGAATAATTTTGTAAAAGACGTTGTGTATCTTCAAAATTAAAAATGGAAATAAATTAAGTGCAGAAAATTATGTGAACAACACTCTGTCTAGATTATGGATGAATGTATGCATAACGGTAGTAACATATTAGCTTAATATTGTTAGGCAATGGTTTCGGTAAAAGCAGGTTTTATTCGCGCGAACTCAGCGCATTCTACGAAAAGGAGGTATTTTTAGTACAAAGCAATTTTCCAATTTTTTTGTTGAAAATTCAATATTTCTAAAAACGGTTAAGTGATGTTAATCGAGAAAATAATAAAAGCGCAAAATTGTCACATAAAATTTTAATGTTTACGTGTTGTATTCAGTGTTTCGGATTTCCAATGGAGATGCCTATCGAACTTCTTCTTTTTTTACTTTTGATTATTCATTCATGATAAATAAAATAGGTTTAGCAACTTTTATGCGTGCAAGATTATACTTAAAATTAATTCGCTTAATTACTCCATGCATTTTCAGTCAGATCAATTGTTTTTGTTTTCCAATTATCGTTTCATTCAGAAATTTTATTTGTTTAACCACTTCTCTTATGGTCCATTGCTTTTATTAATTCTGTAATTAAATCCAGAAGCATTTTCCAGTCATTTTGCGGATTTAAAAAGCACGTTGAATAGAATATGAAACGTTAAAAAAGAGAAGCAATAATTTGGGTAATACGTTCAATGTTTCCAAAATAAAAGAAAATATATGTACATAAGTACTCTATATCCCTTTCCATAATTGTTCGTACTCGTGCATTAGACTGTCTGACCAGGTCAGGGATCTACTCCCAGACGCTGCCACCTTCAAACAAAATATGTTTTTTCAGGTGTAATGTATGTATATCTTGCAAAAAACCAACCGACCAACGACCGACGAATAAAAAAACAAATGGGGTTTAAAATATATGTAAGCCTTAATTCTTCACAAGAACTTTACAAAAGGGTAGTATTCTAGTTTAATTTAATGTTAATTTATTAAAATTTGCGTTGTAATTGCTAAAATGAGAGAAATTTGAGAAAATTAATTGGTCGTAGCAATCATATTGCAATTCGCGACGACCAATTTATTTTCTCAAATTTCTCTCATTTTAGCAATTACCACGCAAATTTTATTAAATTAACATTAAACTAAACTAGATTGCTACCCTTTTGTAAAGTTTTTGTGAAGAATTTAGGCTTATGTATATATGTTTTAAATCCCATTTGTTTTTTATTCGTTGGTTGTTGGTCGCTCTCACGTGAGTAGTCCTTTAGTTTGGGTCTATTTTTCTAGCGCCAATTTTGATCAGTCTAAAAATCCTTATCTCTTCCGTCTCTCCCTAAAACAGAACCCTTAGACTTATAATCTTATATGTATATAAAATTCTCGTGTCACAATGTTAGCTACCATACTCCTTCGAAACGGCTTGACCGATTTTTATGAAATTTTATATGCATATTCAGTAGGTCTGAGAATTGGCTACTATCTATTTTTCATACCTCTAAGTGACCCTTATCACCCTTAACATTTTTTACTTGCGACATAGGTTACTATAGGGCAAGTTCTGCATTCGGAAAAAAATCGAACTCGAGATTTTGATCAAAGTTGACATTACGATGATAGCGAAGACGAAAAAAGTTGGTCCAACAATTCCGTCTGTCTGCAGCCTAAACTTCTGGGGATATTTTCTTCAAACTCGGTACTTAAGGGTCTTCGGTGATTTTCTAGAGGGAAATTGAATTTTTTTAGCTCTAACGATTTTGATAAAACAAATTTAGGGGTCATATTATAGACATGGACTACATTTTGGTCAAAACAAATTTTTGGGGCCAAATATTACTAACGGTACCTGTCATATAACCGTTTTTTTGATTTTCGACTTTCTCATTAACGGCTCTAACGATTTTAACCAACAATTTTCAGCAGGAGCCCCCTTAAGTTTAGAATAATATGGTATATAAAATATTCGAAAAAATATTTTTTGGGTTCTTTGAAAAAAATTCCAAGTTTTTTTTTTTAAATCAATATCTTTAAAACGTGTGAACGCTTATTTTTTAAAATTATTTCCTAAAATCTATACTCTTAATAACTTAAAATTGGCATCCCAAATTTTGTTCTCGAAAAATCTTAAAGAAATTTGTTATATAAAAAATTACCTTAATAATAAAACGATTTTTAAGCTTTGTTTGCATAAATTCATACTTTTCCGAAAATCAGACGGCAATTCCATGCATTTGAACATTTTTATCTCATATTGTCGTAATTAATTAATGATATACATATATTTATAATTTTAAGGAATTAAAAAAAATTAATGTTTGGTGTTTTGTTATTTTTATATTTCCTCATCGTTCACAGCGCTCCATGCCTCTTTCACTCATATACCACATCCTTACACACTTAGAATAAGTTAGTTATATTTTTTGCTACACTAGAAATTCCCTAGAAATAATTTATATGGCAAAACAACGTTTGCTGGGTCAGCTAGTTATCAATAATATTCTCACTAAGCGTCATGACGTTACGAATTTTCGAAAGATTTTTTTACTCTAAAGTCTAATGAATAAGAAAAACCTTATTAAACTAGTAAAAATGTCCCTCGTTTTCTTATTAAGTATATTAATTTTTCACTTGCGACTTAACGGTAATATAAGGTAGGTAATGCATTCGTAAAAATCTTGCAACTCCTGATTTTGATCAAAGTTGACATAAAAATAATAGCGAAGGCGAAAAAAATAGTTCTCGCAATTCTGTTTGTCTGTTCGACTACAGCCTAAGCGGCTCGGCAGATTTGCTTTAAACTTCGTAGATAGCATTTTTAAATTTTGTCCCCACACCATTAAGACGAAAAATATGGTACCTGCAATGCGATTTTTTTTTTTTTGAAAATTTATAAATAATTTTATTTCTCAAAACATGTTTCATTTGTGTGTCCAGGTTAACATAGAACTAGAGCTAGAACCTCAAATTTAGTACAATTCACATTTTCATGTGATTCGATAGCTCACCTAGAACTACTATAAACGGTTTTCAAATTTTCTCTAAGCCGACTTTAATAATATCAATTAAATTTAGTTCATCTGATGTTGATGTGTTTAAATTTTGTCTCATTACGGAATTTTGGAATTAACATTTTTTGAAAATTGTCTCATTTTTAGTATATGCCCGAACATTTTCTTAAACGGATTTACGTATATTTTTCAATCTGATATTCTGAAGTATTTCAAACGACATTAATTATTTTACAACTTTTTTAAACAAAAATAAAAAAATTCATCCAAAACATTGTTATTAATTCACATTTTTCTGTACCAATTTGGTAGAAATTTTTAAATGGATTTGAACTTAACCGATCAATTATCCTACTTGTTACATATTAGATTTAAAAAAAATTAATCCCAATATTCTGAAAATCTTTATTTTAATATTTTTATTTTATGTACCTATGTGACTATACGCAGGTAAACATATAAACATTTAACATAACATTTAATGTCTGCTACCTCATTTTCTAAATTAAGAAATTGAAAAACAGTTAAACCCGTGCTTGGTTAGTTTTTTGAAAAGGAAAAATCTGAAAATTTAAATCCTGATGTATGTACCTGTTTGTAATTTATAATCATAAACAAATATTTGACTTCTTTCTTCATTACATTTGTTTTTAAAGAGTGGCTTCTTGTATTATGTCGTAACATTTTTAAAAGATACCTGCTACAAGGCAACTAACGCCTTGTCTATCTGACTACTGTTTCTAAAAGATCAAGCCATTTTCTAGAGGACTTCACTTTTTGTTGAATATGTAATTTTTAACTCGGAAATAGTAACATTAAAA
This sequence comes from Philhelius festivus, assembly GCA_963931855.1. NCBI lineage: Eukaryota > Metazoa > Arthropoda > Insecta > Diptera > Syrphidae > Philhelius > Philhelius festivus. The sequence goes on along the minus strand of OZ007556.1, from coordinate 139,322,769 downwards.
CATTTCTAATGATATCGAAATTGGCGATGATTTTGTTGATAAGTTCTTGTATTAAATTAACATGCATGAATTATGTAATTAACATACAAATAAATGTTTTCTATTACCTCATCTCAAAATTTGCAAAAAATAAGTTAACTAGTTCTTGAACAAGATCATTCAATTATTGTGCAAGTTAGATCTTTTTTCAAAAAAATTCATCATTAAAAATAGAGAAGCTTAGAAATCTATAACTGTTTAGCTGATATATGACGTTTTACAGAACTTTTTTGATAAAATAAAAACTGAAAAAACTTTTTTAATCCTTTTTTACGATTTAGCTTATGATAAATTTAAGATTAATCATGTTAATTTTAACTTACTCTGGAAAATTTATTCGATTTAATGGCAAGATATCGCGATGAACACATGCTTGCTCTTCGAAGACAATTTTAAGAGGTTGTCGTCCCCTTTTGTAATTGCGATTGACATTTTTGCGATTTTTATAGTCACGAAAATGATTCGCAATCTCATGCTGATATTCACCAATCTTACCCCAATCTGAACTAAACACTTTTCTTGAAGGGTTCTTTGGATTATATTTTATATAATCCATCGGTAAAATGTTTTCACCAACTACTTTCAAAAATACTGCCATTTCACTTATAGCCAAATTAGTACTGAATCAAAATGAAATTAATTTTCCAAAATGAGGCTTCTTTAAGCTCTGCCTTCCATTTCAACTAAAATAAATTAACAAAACAAATGCAATTCAAACAACCCATTTTTCCTTCAATACTTTTGATATATTTTAATATTGAACAGCCATTATGATTGATCAAATCAAACAAAAAATTGAGACCAAATTAGATTTGACTACTTAATGTACATATACCTTCTTTTTCCCAGTGCCGGCTTACCCAAAGGTGTAATAGAAAATTAAATATAGGCCCTTAAAACTTGAAGACTATTTTAAGAATCATAAGATAACCTATATCACAATAAGAAAATATCTTAAGTCTAACATTAAGTACTTAAGTCTAAAAATTAATAAATGGTTTAATAATAGGATAATTTGGATAAGTATCAGGAGGGGTAGCGTAATAGGGCATGTTTAAGTGAGGTTTTACTAAGGTTTAAGTCAAATATGTTAGAAATTATTTACCCTACTCAACATTCTTGACAGGGGTTCGTTTAGTCCGTAGTCGGTACTATGGTATTGGAGTCGAAAAAGAGTCGTAGATCGAAAACGATGTTGGTTAGTATTAAAACCGATCTGTTGTAGTAAACAGGGACAGTCAATGTTACATGTTAATAACTGATGAACGAAGATAATATCAGAAGTGCTACGGCGCGCATATAAAGATTGTAAACTTAGAAGCTTTGGACGTTCTTCATATGGAGAAAGGTTAAAAAGATCGTCCCAGCCAAGTCCACGCAAGACAAAACGTAAAAATCTTCGTTGGACGGCTTCAATGCGATTAATGTGAACTTGATAATAAGGCGACCAGACCTGAGATGCATATTCCAAAAGTGGTCGGACAAAAGTCATGTAGAGGGATTTTGTAACATAGGGATCGGAGAATTCTTTGGACCAGCATTTAATAAATCCAAGTGAAGAGTTAGCTTTATTTATAATGTTATCAATGTGAGAGCGAAAGTTCAGTTGGGAGTCGCATAATAAACCTAAATCACGGATCGAAGTAACAATGGGAATGAGTTCGTAATTAATAAAATATTGTCTTTGAGCTAATGGAGGACGCTTACGGGTATATGTTATGGCTTTACATTTATTAACGTTAAGTTCCAGGAGGTTTTTTTGGCACCAAATGTAGAATTTGTCCAAGTCGATTTGCAGAGATTGGGAATCTTCGGCACAAGAGATCTTTCGGCATATTCTCATGTCATCTGCGTAGATTAACAGATCAGAGTTCGAAAATATTTTTTCAACGTCATTAGTGGTTAGAACGAAAATAAGTGGTCCTAGGTGGCTAAACCTAATTCCAGATGAAATAGAAAGATAGCCTACTTACAAATAATATGGAAATATAAATACCATATTATATAGATTTTGATCATTTACATATATTTGTGGCATGAAAGAAAAATATTCTTTTTTCAATAAAGATCCTTGAAAGAGGACACACGAGTTCCTGTCATATCCTTACGAGCAATTCAATGTATTTAGTTTTATTCTTGTTGCCACTAACAATGAATCCAATAAATCTTCTTTCAAATCGATCATGAAATAATATTTAAACTTTCTAGAATCTTGAGTGAGACATGTATCCTAAGCAATTAAACCGTCAGCGTGGAAGTCAAAAACCAAATAAATGGTTCTATTAAATGGACCCTCAATAAAGCTTTTTGGTAAAATTATTTTTGTAGCGGAAAGTATAATTTTGTTAACAAAATCTTTAGAGTAGTTTTTGAGAAACTAAGCTGTTAAATAGGTATTGTAAAGCAGGTTTTGAGCTTTTACTATTTTTAGAGTAACAGTTTCCTCCAATAAAGGAAAATTGCTCTTTAACAACTTAGGCTATAGGTAGCGTTGTCAGACGTATCGGACCTCAGACATGAATTCATCTGTCCCGCCGAGCCAGCTTTTTTCCCGGGTTGGGACTCAAACTCACAAAATAATGCCTAGTGTATTTAAATATCTTTCAGTGGTAAGGAACAATCGCTGCATTGTGATTTAACCTTAAGAAATTGTTTTTAAAATTTCAATCAAACAAACCTAACATTTGTCATTAAAATTGACAAACGAAAAATATTTGCAAATGACAAAAAAGTCATTTATTTAGTAATTAATAAAATTAAATTTATATTATAATTAATAAATTTAAAAATAAAAAAATAAATTTATATTATAATTTTTTATTTTGTCCCGGGTAATATGTTGAAATCCCGGGATTTTTCATTATTTTAGCCATTTGTCCCGCCGAGGTGTAAGACAAATCTGGCAACCCTAGTTGTAGATCAAGGTATACACAAACAAACAAGCACTCATATGAATGTACATAGATATACAGATATACAGGCACATACTCAGATAGGCAGACATTACAGCAGACGGCTTGGGGTGATTTTGTTTACATTTAATCTTGTTTCGTTTTAAGTTTGGATAAATATTTCATTATGAAAAATGGGCAAATGCTTTTAATATTAAAAAATATGAAAATTCATCCTAATTTGCAAATCAAAATATTGATTATTTTATCAATGGTTATTTACACATGTCAACAGCACAAGCTTGATGTCCTACTCGGAATCCAATGATTTGCATTGTAATCACAAAACCAAAAAGTATAAACATTTTTTTTATATTTTTCGGTTTTTCCTTCTTCTTGATCGAGCTTACCCTAAGCGGTGCCTGCCTGGCCATTGAACATACCCTAAGCGGAGCAACAGAGTTTGCTAGAACGGTACAGAGGACTTTAAAAAGGAGTTAAGATCTTAATTCATTTGGGACAATATTTCCATTTTCAATTTTGGGTAATTTTTCATTATAAAAAAGCCACATTTTGGGGGCATGTTTTTAAGATTAAAAATATGGGTCCATTTTTCATAAATAAGTTTGGCTCCAAAAAGAGAATCGAAAAACGGTCCAACATAAATTAAAAATCACCCCGATTCAACAAAATTTTAACATTACATTACATTACATATTACACTACTCCGTAGATAAATCTACGAAGTAGACACACTTAAAGCACTGGCAACTGAGGCCATCGGCTTAGACAACACAACAGAGAGAGACAGACAGAAAGAAAGAACAACAGAAGAAACACATGTCAACAGCACACGGTTGGTATTTGAACGGTCCCCCATCCAAGTACTAACCATGCGCAATGATGCTTGATTTCGCTGATCGATGGGAAGCGATGCTTTCATCAAAGCCAAGGCCGTTGACAACAAAATTTTAAAAATTTTAGTTGTTCTTATTTTTTATACAATTTTTCTATGAGCCATTTATCACTGAGGACATATTGCATGTAGTTCACTGGGGCGTATACGTACTTTTTTATATAAGGAAACACAAGGCCTTAAGAAAAAGTCAACAAAATTCGGTTGTTAACAATTTACTGGGTACTTTAAATGGGTAGCGTACTGAAATCGACTTATGATTCGAAGCGTTACACATTAGTTATATGTACATATGTACATACATACATATACATATGTACATATATTCAATTCTATGTACTAGTTTTGAAATTTTGAAATTAAAAATAAAATGATTTTGTCAATTTATCTATCAAATGAAAATTAGTCTTATCGATTATGTACGTTATGCGAGTGTACTTATGTATATCGATCCATAATTAATAACGGACTAGTTTTTATTAATCAAAGGTAACTGCAACGACAGTTAAATGTTTAAGAAATGGAGCTAAATTTAATGTCGATATCCTTTACACACTAGGGATTTCGATCATGGACCAAATTTTTTCTTTTGGTGTGCGTATTTCGTATGGATGTAAATCCCTCTACAAATACGGATTCGAAGATTTTGATCTCTGTCAATCGATTTTTTTGGTGTGAAGGAACGTAAAATCTGTCAAGAGATCGAAATCTTCACAAAGAAATTGATTTCTCATGTACATATAAAGGAAATCGAAATAAAATGATTCACGTTTGAAATTTAAATTGGTACGTATTGCGTACTAAACTTAATTTCATTAATGTAAAAACATGTTGTTAATCGAATATTCCAAGCAAATAAAATATTACAAAAATTACAATTAGAAAAATGTTTATAATAGAGAAAACAGCCCAATAATATATCAAAACTATCTTACACCCGCAGAATTCGAACCATTTCTCCATTGTTCGTATATTTATCCAATGACTAAATTAGGTAGGGTAAAGCGAGTTGCCCTAAAGCTTACTAATAGCTTATTCCGGGCATGCATATTTCTGTGCATGGCATGAATGTCCTTTGAGTGATTACGATGTGGTGCGACGACAATGTTAGTTTTGTTGTAGCGATACAAAACAAACAGAGTGGGTTTTGTCAATAGAAAGAATTCGGTTGCTTTTACATTAGTTGTTCGGAATAACAACATGCAATTAATTAAGTCTATAGAAATAATTCCAAACTGCGCACGAAAATTAATTTTATGGATTTTGGATTTATATATTCATTCACGTGAAATGTCCCTGGAGACAAAAGTGTATTCTTATAATCACTCATGGGTCCCTTATTTAATTTCAACACGATAAATTTTGGATAGTGTAACAGGTTTAACATTTTATTTTCAACGTAGTTAAGTTGGTTTCAATCTTGTTTAAATTTGTCAATCAGTAGAAATGAAAGTTCTTATGGTTGTAAAGTAAATTAATTTTTATTTTATTTTATGTTTTGTAAGACAAGACATGAATTAGTTCGATATGGCTGTGAATTTGTTTTCTGGGAAAAATATGCTAAAAGAATTAACAATGAAGTTGCTTCTACATACATGTTATTATGTACAAATGATTTAGTTACTAGTTAGTTGCAAAGAGCCTAGGACACTCATTGTTTAGTTACAATAAGAATAAGATGTCCCTGCCGTCTTACATATTGCATTTACCCCTAAAAAAATCGAATTCACATTTGTAGAGGAGAGTTGGATTAATAACTTTTCATAAATAGTTTTCAAAATTATTCCGAAATTTTATATTATAATGATACAAATCTAAATGATTTGTTTAATATAATAATGAATTGATTGCTTCTCAAAAAATTTACATATTCTGAATCTTTAATTTAATTTTTAAAAGCTTAATTTGGAAAATCCGAAGCGTATTGGCGTATCGATCTAGGAGGTATTTATCAACTAATGGATTATGGTTACCATCAACCAAGCTCCATTTTATTTAGATTTGTCAATATATATCACCCTAAATTTTATTTAACCTAAAAACAAATAAATTTAACGCAAACAGAAATAAATGTAACTCGAACATAGCAAATCAATTTATGTTGCCAAAAAAATAAATTGGTTTACTAATAGTTTAAATTGATTTTTCATTGGGTTAAATCTATTTGCAACTAGCGCCGCGCCCCGGCTTTGCACGGGAAACACTCATTATCTATAGCCAGATAACTTCTGGTGGAATGATCGGGGCGGTTATTTGGGTAAGTTCCAGCTGATATCAATAGAAATAGTATTGCTGATTGCAATACAAAATAAATTGCAAAACTGATTCAAACGAACCTGCTCTTATGTTTTAGAGTCTTAAAATTAAAAAATAAGAATGAATCTTATCAGCATAAATTATAAATCTTTTAAAGATTCAATTCATCTTTAGTAGTCAGTGCTGAAAAAGGAATAACATGTGATTTTGTATACAAATATGAATTTATGCAAGCACAAAAATTTTAAATAGTTAGAGTCATTTAGAAAAAAATAAGTTTGTACCATTGGTAAATTTATTTATCAAAATTTAAAATTAATTTAACCACATTAAAAAAGATAAAATAATTAAAACTATAAGCAAATCAATTTAAATTGATATACTAATAGTTTAAATCAATTTGCGTTTGGGGTAAATTTATTCAAATCTTGTTAAAGAAATTTGCAAATAGTGTACATAAATTTTTAAAACAGTTATAAGAAAAAAAATGGAATGCCAGTTTAAAATTTTTAAAATTATTGTGTTAATTAAAAATTGCATTACGGCTCCGTTGAGAAAGATAAGGTCTTTTTGGTCGCTGCATTATTAGTAATAATACTCACACAGACAACATTACACTTTCGCGACGTAAATATTTATATAATATATTGACTCTGACTGGGTTGACAGAATACTCTGGAGTGAATCAGTCAGATCAATCGATTTTACGGTTTTTTTTTTTTAATTGAGTCATTTGTTCATTTATCATTTGCTGTATATTTAAGTAGCTTGATATATTCTCCTTAGTTTACACAAAATAAATTTCTGAACGCTCGCATAAATATTTGACAACCAAAATATATGTCAATCTTTTTTCTTTTATTTTATGTTGTCAATGACAATTTTCCAATGTTTTAAATAGTTATTCTGCTATTCGGGACGGAGACAAATACAACAATTCAAAAACCATGAAAATCGGTCCAGCCGTTCTCGAGTTATAAGTGTTCGAACAAACCCGACTTTGTTTTATATATTAAGAAGATTAGATTTAAATTGATAAATTGTGTATTTAAAATTAAAATTCTGATGTTTCATAGAAATTACTTATTTAAGAAAGCAAAATTGTCAAAAGTAAAAATTTCAATAGTGAAATAAAGCTAGATGTCAGTATTTTGCCCCACTTTTCTTAACCTTTGTGACGATTCATTAATTTACTTTAAATATTATATTCCACTTAGTTTTAAAAATAATAATATTTTACTTAGTTTAAGAACAATTTATCAATCATTCATAGAATAATTTATTAAGTTTGTTTATCGAATGTAAACAAATTTTTAGTACTCGTATAAATAGTGCTTTTTAAATAAATAAAAATTAGTTCTAATTTGAAATTCAAAGAGTCAACTTCTCATTATTAAGAACTAACTGCACTAAAGACTTCAACTCCCTCTAGGAAATAGGTCTCATTAAACCTTAGCAATTTTTTCACACCACCGTCGTTATCTCCTCTCAAAAGTACGTTCGGAGTTCAGAATTTTCATTATCATGTTTAAAAATATCTCACTTCAGTATTGAGTTTTTTATATAAAGATTTCGTGTAGTACGGATAAAGAAAGAAACTCTGAATTTAACAGTACGTCCGAAGTTTGACTCAAATGGTCACTGATGGCATTTCTTGAAAACGCAAGTATAACGGATTAATTGTTTAAGGGGCAACTAACTATTTAACTAGAACATTGCTTTAAAAAATAACGGTAACATAATGAAAGACAAGAAATATTGCGGCTGTGCGCGAGAGATATTTACATATATGTATGTTTCTGTTATACTTCTATCACCTATAATTTTTAAAGCTCCTTATGTATTTCCTCAATGATATAAAATGTAAGCTTTCCAAACTTGAGTATTCTATAAGCTATCTACTCGTAGTTTAAAATTCTTAACTAATATTTATATTTTATATTTAGAAGTGAATTGGATTAAGCAAGGAGTCATGGTTGAGATATCATTCCTTAAGATCCCAGAAATAAAGCTTGACACATAATCTTCATTTATGGTAATGTTTTCATAACAATTGTAGCTTATAATCATATTTTAAACCTACATCTTTCAAGCACTTTTCACTAATATCTTTGTAATCTTTTTATATTATATAATCTATAGTATTATCATGGAGCATGCTTTTGAAGTACCAACGCTATCCTGGTGATGACGCTGAAGTTAGCGCACGATTAAGATAAGTAGGATAAGATACAAAACAAGTAGTAAAAAAGAATATTTTATTATCATGTTTAGCAGAGACAAATATTACAAGTCCTATTGCTATGCTTAAGATGTCGCCCTAATCGTTCATCTTCAGGAGAGTAGACAAATCTAATATGTAGCTTCAAAAAGTTTCTTACAAAACTTAACATTTTGTTGAAACATTCGGTTTTTGCGATAATATATGTAGTTAAAAAGCACATTTGGACCTCTTATCTTACTAGTTCCTAATTTCGTAACTTTTTTGTTGAATACATTTCAATTTTTTCTTATAACGCTGTTCAATTGCCACTTTTCGAACGTGTTTCGTTCTTCAACGTTTAGTTGTCACGTTTCACCAACTATTTAAGAAAAAGATGAGATTCTAGTATCTTTTGAAAAGATTTGGTATATATTTAAAATTTCAAAGTGAACATTTTCAGAAGTCGGTTTTTTTGATATATACATATATGTAGATAAAATACGTAATTTATCAAGAAAATCAAAAGGTCTAATTTTAGCAGATATAACTGAAGAAGTTGTATGAGATAACGTTTTCTATAAACTTTCTTTTAAATCAAAGGGATTTACAAAATAAGTTGATGAGAAATTTATTATTGGTGCTTATTTTGACATTCTCTTTGGTTCGAAAGTGAGTCGAATTCGTTGAAACTTAATTTTGAGACTCGGCGATTAGAATGTTAATCGAACAAATCGAAAGTTCACCCAATCCATAGAAAGTTCATTAATTTGCGAAAGCTAATTCAATTTTGACTTTCGAAAGAATAGAATTAAATGTCATTTTTGTGTCGTTTGAATTTTTCTGTCGAGTAAGCAACAAAACATGTAAAAAGTTTTTAATTATTTCATGGAAAATAGATTACTTTTATTAATTTTTTTGTTGTTTTATGTTTAAAGGTCGCATTCCAACTGGACAAACCGCGAACAAAAGGAAAAGTTAATCAAAAAAGTAAAAAATTGGAAGAAAAGCCGGAGGTAGCAAAGGGTTTTTTTTTACCACCCGCGTTGATACGGAAAGCATCCACTATCCTTCTCCTCTGCACTTCTTCAACAACATCTTCATTTAAAAACAACACAAATGCCATATTTTTATTTTTTATTTATTATTTTATGTTTTTATCAAAAAAATTTAAATGATTAAGCAATAAACAAAACAATTACAACTAAACAAAGATTTCACTTTTTGGTTTTGACATTTCAGAAACTATTCTCTTTTGGTTTTGATATTTTAGTGTGACCAAGTGTATTCGAAAAAAAAATAAAAATTTATAACTTATTTTTTTAAGAATAGTTTCAAAACAGCTGAGTTGACACAAAAAATGTAATGAATATGTAGTTCTTTATGGTTAAACTTTACTTTAAAATAAAAAAGTGTATTATTTATTTTGTTTCTTGATTCTTTATCTAACATCTATAAAATGTTTAGAAACAAAAAAAATGTAAAACGGCCATACTAATTCAAATAGAAATATAGTAAATTTCAAACAGCTGATAATGAAAATGAATCTTTTTTGAAGTTCATTTTATGCTATCTTTCGCAAATGAATGTTATTCGTTCGAATCTCAAAATTAAGAAAGTTCATTCGAGGGCATAGAATCATTCTAACGAATAGACTATTCATGAGAATGTCAAAATAAGCATGATTAACTCCACTAAAGCTGATTCCTGATTCTTTTTATTTGTGACTTATAGGTACTATAAGGCAAGTTATGCATTCGTAAAAAAAATCGAACTTTAGATTTTGATCAAAGATCAAATCTATCTGCCTATCTGTGTGACTGTTCAACAACAGCCTAAACGGCTCGCACGATTTTCGTTAAACATGTTAGATAACATTTTTTAATTTTTTCCCCCACACTTTTTTTTTAAGACCAAAAAATGACGGAACCTGTCATACTAATTTTTTTCGAAATTTATAAATATTTTTTTTCTCAAAAACTGCTCCACAGATTTAATAAAAAAATCAAAAAATTCATTTAGTTAAAGCTAATGGTTGACAAAAATTTTCTGGAAAATGGTGCACCCATAGAACTATTTTTTTTCGTTTTTGATTTTCTCAAAAACGGTTCAACTGATTTTGATCAGTTTTTTATACTAAAGCTCCCCAAGAGTTTGAATATTATTATGTATTAAAATTTTCAAAAATTTTTTTTTTTGGGTTTTTAATAAAAGTTGATTTTTCTTTTAAGAAACCGCTACAACGACTTTAATTTTTATTCTTGCATACATTCATATTTGCTTAAGAAATCGTATGACTTTCTGTTTTTATCTCTTACTTCTAAAAGAGTTTCAAAAATAAATGTTGTAAAAAGTTTTCTCACAGTTTTACATAAGAACAAGTTCGTGCGACCCACTCGTGCATTTTATTTTTTAAAGTATGCCATCTATAGGCGTCATAGTGAACGGGAGTGGGCCCATTCCAGCAGGCATAGTTCTACAGGTTTGTTTCCTTCTAGGTCAGCCACCATTATGCAGTGGAAAAGTGGAGAACAGAGGAGCGTGCGTTTGCCATCGAGGTCACTTTAGAAAAGGCCTATACGTTTTGAAAAAAGAATGTTACTTTGCAGCACGATATACATATATGGACCAAAACGTGGACTGTTACGTTACATTCATACGCATATTTCAATACAAATTTACCTGAAAATATATGAAAGTGAATACTTTTTCAATATCTATTATTTTTTTCTCAAAATAGACTTCCTAACTAACATTTTCTATTAATTTAAAAATCAGTGAGGCCTGTCATTTAAACGCTAAAAATATTTTAGCAGGACTGTTACGTTACATGAATTTGGAAGTAGATTTTGAGGTTGCATTACATTATGCAATAAGTCTGCTCTTTTAGTGTACTATTTCAAACGTGAGGTACGAGGTTTCTGAGATTAAGAAAGGAAGTAGCAAATAAAATATTAATTACACTAAATACTGTATTTTTAGAATCTGTGGAAAGAAAAATGTTGGGACTGTTACGTTACATGAAAAGACTGTTACGTTACACGTGCGATCTTGGCTCTTTTAAGAGTTAAAGTCAGCATGGAAAATGGCTAAAATTGTATTTTTTTAGAGTTATTTGGTTTTCTTATCGTTAGACATTCAAAAAGGGTAACTTATGTAACATACAAATTAAATAAAAAAAAATAATTTTTCATTATAGGTAAGTACATATCGAAATTGTGGCAATCCATTAATCCACTAACTTACTTTAAGTATTTGCACTTAGTTTTAAAAATAATAATATTTTACTATATTTAAGATAAATTTATCAATCATTCATTATAATAAATTATTAAGTTTGTTTATCGTATTTAAACAAACTTTTAGTATAAATAGTGCTTTGTAAATAAATATAAATCAATTCTAGTTTGGAATTCAATAACTTCTCAAACTTTTCCGTCCTTTTTAAACTATTTACATACATACATATATACAGCCTTATCATCGTATCTTTACGATCGTAACGTTTATTTCCTTCATGGAATCTGTTTCGTAACGGAAGAAACCGACGTTTACTAACGCGTGTATTTGACGTAAACGCCAATAAATTAATAAAGTGTTGATTCGTGTCAAAGAAGAATCATCGATAGTGCAGCAGTGTTATTGGAAGCGGAAAGATATGAATAAAGAAAATTAAATAAAGAAAAAAGAATATTCTTAAGAAATATATCAAATATTTTCTAACTCAGATACAGCGTAATTATAAATTATAAAAGCTTATTCGTTTTTAATTTTTCTTTGGAAAATTTTCCACTTATAATTTGCTGTCGGAGAAATCGGAAATCAAATATCTTCATAAATCGCATGAATTCACCATGCGTTGCTGCCATTTTGACATTTCATCGGCATGCAACGCAAGGATTTGACATTTTCAACGCACACAAACTTTATTTTCGTAGATTTTTCCGATTGCCCTATCGGAACGGCTACAATCATACAAAATTCCTACATTTCGTAGAAATCGGAGAAAATTAAGTTCGTTACGTTCGGGTACGATGATAAGGCTTATAGTTTTTGTTCTTTTGGGTCTTACTAAGCTTTCCCTAAACATTAGAAGTATGATTGAGGTTATGAAATCAACATAGTTACAAGTATTTAATTTGAAACGAAAAAAAGACTGTTACGTTACAAACTGTTTTCTGTTCTAAACAACGGCATTATTTAGTACACAACAGAATTATTATTTTATTTTTAAAATAGACTAAAACTACTCGGAGAAAATATGGTTTTATTAATATGTTGATATAATAGAAGCTGGAAAAATAAACTTTTAAGGTTCTTGGACTGTTACGTTACATCAAATATTGCGGTGGGTTTCTTTGTTATTTTAAATGCTGAATTCAATTTGTTTTTCCAAATATTTAAGCCCTATACTTTCAACAAAACTTACTTAATGTGACCAAAACGGATAACACTTAAAAAACTAATTTTGAATCAATAAAACTTACCATTTTGTTTCGTTTTGTATTTTAATTATTTTTTTTTAATTTCAAGGAATCAAAGAAGAACGTGTTTTTCGCGAAGTAAGTAACGAATATCTCTTTGAAATTTATGTTACTCGTTACTTTGGGATGTATAAAAAATAAAAATGGCGAAAAGCCCGCGAAATTTGAAATATTTTTTTTTTCTTTGTGGTTTCGTTTTTCGCGTTTTGGTCCATATGCCCCTTTCACAATTATTTTATGTATCTCAATCCAATTTTCGGTCCTTATTCGGAATTCCGCCCCCACCAAAATGCACTTTTTTTTAATGAATCGATAAAAAAAAAGTGTGCTGTTGATAAAAAACATCAAATTATGGAGGAGAAACACTTTTTTATGGTAAAAAAGTGAAGTATAAAAAAATTAATATAGGCCATAGGGTAAATTCAAAGTTTCTTTAAATCCAGATTCTGTGAATGCAAAAGAAACCTTGCATACACCCAACCTCGCACCTACCCCAAATCCTATAGTGTGCCCAAGCAGGGGAGTTGCAGGGGGGTTGCAGGGGGGCAGCATGCCCCTCCATACATATATCACTGTTTAAACGCCGCCGTAATGCGTAAGCAAGCAAAAAAAAACAAATATCCCATACAAAAGTAGTTTTAGTTATAGTACTGTGGGTGGTCCGCTTTTACCAGTGGCGATTCCTGATCTTTAGTACTGGGTTAGCGCCATGGTGTGAGGAAAAAATTGTAGTTTTTAATTTAATTTTTTTTTAATTTTATTAATAAGGAAAACAAAACACAAGCAATGCATTAATTCGGTTCCTCGTTCAACGGTAGCAAAACTTTCGATGACTTGATTATAAATTTTGTCACTTGCTTTTAATTCTTTTAAAAGAACCTTTTCTTTAAACATAAGAATCGAATAGCTCAATTTCTTGTGACCATGAGTACTTCGAAAGTACGTTTTTATCCTCTTCAATGCATAAAAGAAGCACTCCTTACACGCCGTTCAAGCTGGAGTTTTATAAGCTTGTACACCTGCTAAAAACTGTCGGCGACGCGTTGCGACGTTTACCTCCACCCAGAGTAAGATATTAAATGGAGTTATCGCTTTTAAAGTCTCAGCTGATGTCGTACCTTTTGGCTATATAGCATCTGCGTTTTCATGAAAAAACATTCAATTCATTCTTTAATTGAGTAAATTCAAATATGTTTGGTCAGTTCGTAATTAGATTTTTATTTACTTCTTCAGGAAAATTTGTTTTTTGGCGTTATTAAATAAATTTGTTCCCGTTCAGTTAATCGAAATATTTCAGTTATTCGATTGATGCCAACCTTTTTAATATCTTCATGCTTAATTTGTTTCATTTATATCAAATTGATCATTTTGAAGTTTTCGTTTTTCAAAATGTGTTAAAGCATCACAAAATCACGTTTTAATGTAATATTAATATAATAATATCTCAGCCCGACATAAAACAATTTATTGCTTTTATAACAATATTTTCTATCAACTTGCGTAAAATGCAATTTGTTTAAATTGTAGGAAATCACGAGGACTTAAAAAATAAAAAATAAAAAGTGCATCGTTAAATGGTCTTTTTTCTAAATAATCATGAAACAATTATTTTCAAAAAACAACAAATTATTTTAACTTACTATAACTTCTTTTTTATTTGTTTAAGCAATTTTTGTGTTCTATATAATATAATAGTTAATGTTATTATGAATAAATATACCTATCTATGTTTTATTTTTTTCTGTAATGGGTGCCGAGATATTCGCGAAAGATAAAAAAATTACACAAAACACATTTTGCCAATAACTTTTGTAAAAAAAAAGTTGTCAGGTAGTACAAATTTGGTTTCAAGCCTTTCTCATAATGTCTCTATCGATCCATTAAAAAAAAATAGACCATGCGCCCAAGGTCAGGCCCTTTTTCATGACGCTTTGACTTGACTTATACATTCTCAACTTTTATCTGAATTCCATTCAAATGACCACTCATAAAGGAAGCCTCATCGTTGGCCTGGGCCATAACTTTATATTTTATGTTATATTTTTCCAATTGACCTGTAACTTATTGAAGCCAATCTTCTGCTGTTCGCCCAGAACTTACATCATGGATTTTCTAATTAAAGTAATACCGAAACACAACGAACAATTGGGATTTTATTTGAATGTCAGAAGATTCATCAATAATAATAGCAACAAAATAAAGCTATTTAATTTTTGCAGAGGTATGACATGTTTAAAAGCACAGACACTGCTGTGATCAAATCATTTTGCCATTGAGGTTTCGTATTGTTTAAATACATTTAAAAACTTAATAGTTTTCTCGGTTTAAAAACGAAACAGATTAATTTTGTCCTCTAAAAATTAAAAAATTAAAATTTTAAAGAATCAATATAAGAAGCACCCTTAGATACCTTGATACAAAAAAATTAAAAAAAAAGCAAGATCACACCATCGTCCTTCAGAGTATCAAAAATATCTATATTTATTCATATTAAAAATCAAGTCAAATACAAAATATATGTACTTATATACCTAATTAATTTCACACTGATCTTAGATCTTAGGATTTATGTTTATTTCGTACTAAACTTTTGAGATTTAGTACGAGTATCTAACCTAATGTCGCCAGATATTAAAGGCCAATCAAATAACAACACAAATAATCAGACCCTTTCCTTCCTTGTTTTTTCTACTGCATACAAGCAAGAGAACGCACACAAAATTTACCTTCTACTGCTATATTATACGACTATACCTACTCGGCTACTCCTCTTTCATTTAACCTGATGTCTCTCTTGTTTGATCGCAATTTTTTGCGCTAACGCTTTCATATTATTTAGCTGGGCTTTGCTTAGGACATGTTGTAGCCAAACGATGTTGTATTGTATAAATTGTATTGAATTTGTTAGCGCAAATTTTCACGCTAAACCTATGCTTCAAGGGATATATTTTTGCATGAGAGTTTTGTGTTGCGTTTGTGTTAGTAAATATGATTTTAGAATAGGAATGTGCGTAGGTTAAGTAGTTTTGTGTATTTATGTCAATGGTGTTATATTGTAGGAAATTTGGTATCGCAAATTTCAGCGCTAAGGTATACTTTTAGTATGGTAGTTTTGTGTTGTGTTTAGGAAAATATGATTTGAAAGTTGCGTTTTCAATATAAAATGTACATCATAGTAGTATTTATTTATTTAAATTCTTGGTTTAGCGGCGATAAACCTGCTAACTGAGAGGAATCGCCACTGGCTTTTACTTCACTTTTTTACCATAAAAAAGTGTTTCTCCTGCATAATTTGATGTTTTTTATCAACAGCAAACACTCTTTTATCGATTCGTTAAAAAAAAGTTCATTTTGGTAGGGGGGGGGGGGGGGGGGGGGGAATTCCGAATAAGGTCCCAATTTTTTATTGTTTCTTTAGTTAAACTTTGTTAAAAAGTTTATTTATCTATTTTATTTTACGATTGACGATTAACTATAGCCCCAAGTGACATGACCCCCTCTAAACAGAACTTGTGGGACCACCCGTGTTTTGTATAATGTTCAAAAAAACAAGTACAAATCAACTTATTGATTCATTTGATCAAATAAGTTATCTACGTACTTATAAAGTAAATACATACATACATTATGTATCTATTCAATCAATCAATAAAAGTGTCTTAACCCTTACTTTTATAAAAATTACTTTCCACTCGTCATCCATTGAATTTGTTACGAATCCCAATAAAGTAACGTAAGCGACACATAGATCATTCAGATAATAAAATGAAAACAAACTGTTTTGTGTTCTACCTATCCTATATTCAAAACCTGGAAGTAAATCACTCAAAAAGAACAAAGCTCCGTAGTTGTATATAATTAAAAAACTATCACAATAATTTAAATTAAAAAAAAGTCGGAAAGCTACTGAGCCGTGTAATAGTTTCCACTTATAAGCAATCATGGCCTATTGTCTATTACAATATTATCCAACGGCTGCGGAATGGAACGGATGCAATGATATAATGCGCATTTAATATATTTGATATCCCAATTTTAAGACGTACATACATACGTAAAAGTACATTTTTTATACTATCAGTTATTTGAGTTGAGTTTTCTTCGAACACATTGGTGACATCAGTTTTAAACCTCTGCTTTACAGTTTTTTGAAGATCGACTCCAGCTACAGGAAATACATAATGTACATGAAAGGTGAAACTTCCCAACCCACTTCAGTCACAGATAGAGTAGCAATCTCCCGAGCTGCTTCGAATTCACATGAGAGTACTGTAAAAATTAAGATAAGAGCGGGCGTTACAGACAGATAGTCCCTCCACGTGCCACAAGCAAAGCTTGCAGAGGTGCAAGCTGCAAAAAAAAAACACCCCTAACACCAAACCGCAAAGAAGTACAGTATACATCTACTTTTTGGTGCCAACTATAACTATAGCACATTGGAAAACGAGGGACATCAGGTTGTTTGTTCTGGTGAAAATAAGATCAGATCAAAAAACATAAATGTTAAAAAAAGAGCCAAGTTCTTCTATACAAAAACCTTTGTGTAACAAGTCAGCCGTGAAAAGTAGTGAGATCTAAAAGTACGCCAAGTTCTTACTTCATGAAGGTTTAATACCGAATATTTAAAGTAGAATAATATTGAA
The DNA here is from genome assembly GCA_963931855.1 of Philhelius festivus. Classification (NCBI taxonomy): domain Eukaryota; kingdom Metazoa; phylum Arthropoda; class Insecta; order Diptera; family Syrphidae; genus Philhelius; species Philhelius festivus. The sequence continues at coordinate 139,305,340 of OZ007556.1, read as the reverse complement.
ACAGCTACAATGTAATAGAGAAATTTTATTATTTAATGACTACTGACTAAAATTTGATGAGATTACTGGTCAAGTTTTCAAAACCTTTTGAATTGGGCATAAGAAAAAAACTTGCCAAGTAAGCCCATCAAATTGATATTTGGTGAGGCGCCTGTGCCTGACTAGCTTAGCATATATTCGGAGTTTTAAGTTTCTGACTTCATTGGTACTAAAGATAGGAAGGGGTCAATAATCGCCTGAGTTTGTTCCTGTAAAAAGGGTGTAGTGACAGAACTTGGCTGGGCACTACCGTGCCCTTTGATCAATTTGGAAGGCCCCGGTGGCCACAATTATTATTACCACGGTTTCATAAACGAAAAGCACCAATTGATTAGTTTCCACAGATGCGAGGGTGGAGTAATGGTTTGGAGAGCTATTTCATTCTATGGAGCCTCAGAACTGCAGTTTTTTCCTCAAAAATAAACTTTGTTTCGTATGTCGTCGGTGCGTTGGAAAAGGTATTTCTACATTTTTTAAAACTTGAACATACCAACAAGATAAGGCGCATACCATACCTATCAGGAGTGAAGGAGTAGATCAAAGGTCAACATGTTTCATTACTTCCGTGAGTTCAGAAACAAGAAAAGAAAGAAAGAAAGGGTAACTACATACATTGATTTCGAAAAATTGGGAATGTGGTTGTATCTTCTGATTCAATAGACATAACGTGCTATTCTATAGAGCGCTACGTTAGATCGCCGTTTGTGCTCGTAGGCACAGTTACTGCAAATCTCGCTACCGCAAAGCATTATTGGAACAATCAACTCCTTAACCAACATATTATTAAACGTTATTCCAAGATTTGTTGTGCAATCAACGAACTGAATTTAAATAGAGTTCATTTTTACGGGACCAGATTAAAAGTTTATCAAAATCCTCATTAATTTCATGCTCGCCATTTTCAACCATACCAAGTGGAAAATTTTTATAAAATTGAACGTCCTCTGCATACATATGCATGGAAGAGTTCAGTAAATAGAAATGAAGATCATTTATATAGTACATAGAAAAAAACAAATGACCCAAAATAGAACCCTATGGAACACCTCTATGCAAAGGAAGGAAAGAAGACATTTAATTGTTCTTAAAAAAAGCTTGAGATCTATCGGGTTTTCCAATAGGGACTTGAAAACTTCGAATTTATTTTGTGAACGCACCCTTTCACTAATCATCAAACTGTTATTGTCAATTTATTCAGTAAGCTCAACATTTTCATCATGTACACGAAGGAGCAACGTCTGCAAATTATAAAATTTTTTTACCGAAATTTGGAGTCGGTGACCGCAACTTTAAGAGCGTTAACTCAAATTTTCGGTCGTAACAAGTTTAGTGCAAAAATTTGAGTCTACATATTTGTTGTGTGATGGTGCCGTTCAGGCGTCCGTAGCAAACGATCCAAATCAGTCAATTCCACGGCGTTCTCAAGAACTGGACATCGCTCAGACCACATTATTGCGTATTTTGCGTAATGATCGTGGTTTACACCCATACAAGATCAAGCTGACTCAAGAATTGAAGCCGATGGACCATTTGAAATGACGTACGTTCTCCGATTGGGCTCTGGAGAAGATGCGCCAAGATGATGAATTTCTTCGCAAAATCATCTTCAATGAAGAAGCTCATTTTTGGTTCAATGTTTTCGTCAATAAGCAAAATATGCGTTATTGAAAATGCGTAGGTGAAAATCCACATTTGCTTCATGAATCACCACTTCATCCACAAAAAATAACTGTTTGGTGCGCGGTTTGCATGTCGGCGGCGTTATTGGGCCATATTTTTTCGTCGACGATAACGATCGTCACGTTACTGTGAATGGCCAGCGTTATCACGCCATGATTACCGATTATTTTTGGCCCGAATTGGAAGATATGGACTTGGAGGACATGTGGTTTCAACAAGACGGTCGGTGCCACAAGCCACACAGAACACCTTACAATCGATTTATCGAAGAGTAAGTTTGATGAGCGTGTTATCTTAAGAAATGGATCAGTCGATTTACCGTCTCGTTCGTGCAATTTAACGCCTCTAGACTATTTTCTTTGGGGCTACGTTAAGTCATTGGTTTATGCCAACAAGCCGACAACATTGAAAGAGCTCAGAGCTAACATTGAACGCGAAATAGCGGCCGTTTCGGCCGAAATGTGTGGCCGAGTTATCGAAGATTGGGTCCATTCATAAATGTTTTGATTGTACTTTAAACCGATAATAAAATTTTTGAAATATCTCAAATGGTTTGCGTCTTATTTAAAAAAAAGGTTGTCAAGTCCCTATTGGAAAACCCTTTATTAGTTAAATAGGGAAAAATTTTTTTAGCTGACTGTGAAGGGAAGTTAAATTCATCTCTAAGTTTCTTACAAAGTATTTTACAATTGACAGAATCAAAGCCTTCGAAAAATTTTACAGTGTAAGAACTGTTACTCTATTCTCGTCTAAAGCTTTTCTAATATTTTCCACAACTCTGTCGTACAACTATGTATAGATTAAAAGCCTGACTGATTGGTAGATATCATTTTATTGTTCTTTAAAAAACTCATACTAGAAAACTTTTGAGAGAAACGGTAAAATAGCTTTTGGTCGAAAGGTCTCACTATTATGATTTTTAGGGATGGTTATAAATTTAGCTTGTCTCCGAATAGAGAGGATAAATTTGTTCTACAAACTTGTGGATAATGCAATTTTCGATGAAAATGATCATAAGAATTTTGTCCGCAGAACTCCTCGTTAAAAGGGTAAAGCAATTAAAAAAAAGCAATTATCATAAAATTAAACCTTTTATGGACTTCTTCCACACCACCTTAGAGGTCAAGTGCCAAGTATGTTTTTTTTCCTAGTACCCCTTACCCCTCTTCGACTGAGCTCACCAACAAAATTTATCATTAATATTCAAACTCCAAAAGGTTAAACAAAAAAAACCTTAATTTTCCATGTCTGATTGTTTGTTTTTGTGTGAGAATAACTGTAGAAAAATTTAATATCTCTTTTCGACAACCAAAATTCAAACCATAATATTTACTTATCTTACAAAATATTAATAAACGTGTGCTACGTGCTAATGCTGAAGCGAGACGCTATACAGAGAACAAACCTTAAGGCTGGGTGCACATACGTGTTCTTTTAACGCACGGTATCGCAGCGGCACCGCCTTTGTATCGTACAGTGCTCACAAATAAATTGAGTGGTGCACACACACTTGCAATGACGCTGCGGCATCGCGCGTCATTCTTGCGGGTAAAAAGATTCGGTTGCGCGTCTTTCAGTATCTACATCTACATTGCTTGTTATTGAGCAGTCAAACATGGAAGAATTTTATAAAGAATTATTTATCAATGAGATAAGAAAGTTTCCAGAAACATGGAGTGTTGCTTCCGAGGCACACCATGACCGGCAAAAGAAAAGAGCTACATACATAGGTACGTGGTCGGGTATTTTGTGAACTTATCAAATGATTTTACACTCATTTGAAAATATTTACAAACTTGTAAGAATTTTCTTTTATATCTGTAAATGATGTATAAAATATTAATTTTTGTTAGCCGATGGTCAACAAAAGGATGTATCCAATAACGTCGTTTTTTGTAAAACATGTATTGCTGCAGGTAAAACGCGAACTTGATTGAGATTGAGTTTGTGAGAAAAACCCGCATGAGTGCATTGAACTATTGCGGCACTGCAGCGACACCGACAAAACAGACTCTGGCTCTGAAGCGCTTTAGGTTTTTGAAATCTTTAAGCAGAGCGCACATGTCCTATCTGGAATCCATGTCTAATAGCTTGGTGTTTATTCAAAAACTGCATGAACGACACTTAGCGTCTTGTAGATGACTTCCTGTAATCGGATCGGTCAGGAACTCTCTTCGTATATAAAGAGTCAGCCTCACCTCGCAACTATATTTTTTCGCTTTTTTTTCTACACTTAGTGGACTATAAATAAATATTTAACAATATCCGCACCATAACACGAAGGAAGCTCGTTTTGTACTGATTAAAATTTTGAGAGACATTTTTCAAAACTTCGAATATAAAACTTGCCTTCCATATATCAAAAATAAAAAAAAAATAAAACCAGTGTATTAATTTTTCGTTTATCAAAAGTTATAGTAAATCGCTCTTATAGATTTAATACTATGGGCTTTGAAAAACTATAACTTAAAAAAGCCTTTTATAACCTTCCTATTTATTAAGACGAAATGAGGAAAATTATAATGTTCCTTAACTTTGAGTTAAATTATCTCACAGAGAGATATGTACATTATATTGAACAAATAATTTACTAGTTTCCTACTAATACAAAGCAGTCGAACGTATTTGTATGAACTTTACATCCTAAAGTCCATTATCTCGACTAAGGACTTTAATTTTGTAAAAGATCCTATAGAGCGATATTTGTATTTTATTTACTCTGGTAAGAAAGTTTTTTCTTAAATTGCAAAAATAATAAAATTCACAACTGAATCACCCGCTCTTCTCCTTATATTCAAATTTTGTAATTACAAAAAAAGAAACATGCAATATTATGCAACAAGAACATAAAAAAATCATTAGAGCAGTTTAATTAAAAATTAATTTCTAATAAAATGTCTTTAAAATTTTTCTTCAAAAAGGTTAAAAGTATTGATTGTCCTGTTATTATGTGTAGCCATCCCCGCCAACCACCGTTATTAAGAAGACGGCCTCTACTCTAGCGGACGTGCTAACTGAGAACCTTCAGGTGGCCGTAAAAATGAGGGGATTACCCAAAAGCGGCTAAGCAGTGAGCAGTTGGCTCAGGTGGAGGTAAAGCTTCTCGAGTGCCAATTCTGCCAATTCGGGCCACTGTCGACCATTAAAGGACACAAAACCTTTTCTGTAGTGACGAACTAACGCCCAAATGGCTTCAAACAACCATCAATGGTACAATGGTATGGAGGGGTTACTTGAAGGGTTAACATTTAGAGTTGCTTCCAAAAGTGACCTTATCACAAGACTAAAATGTACCTGGCCCAGGCATGACAAAAGAGTTGTTGGGGAATTTCCTGCGAGCACAAAATCCCAGCCTCCCTAAAATAATTCAAATTCCCAGATGAGTGTAGTGTCTTTCAGGCTGGGATCTACGCTATTGAAAAGGCGGGAGAATTGGTACGCATGAAAAAACAAAACTCGTCGGAAATCACATTCTTCGTGGACAGCCAAGCTGCCATTAAAGCTTTAGCTTAGCCAGTGAGACTATAAGATGCAAGACAGTAACAAAATGCCGAGACATGCTGAACGATATTTGTAACACTAACCAAGTCAATCTCTGCTGAGTTTCTGGACATAGTAGGTTTTTGTGATTTTTGAGGCCTTATATCTCAGGAACCGCTTATGCTAGAAAATTTAAATTTGGCGAGGCGCCTGTGCCTGACGAGCTTAGCAAATATTCGGAATTTTAAGTTTCTGACTTCACCGTGCCCTTTGATGAACTGGCAAGGAAAGGGTCAGTATATCAAATAAAAACAGCAGTAACCATTTAAATATGGGACCAAAAATCCCGATTGGCGTGGTTAAAAGGAAAATAGACCTAATAACGAAAGAGCTAATCAATAACTCTTGGTCTCCAGTGACGACTGCGTCATCTCTAGAAGTTTATGGCCTAAAATTAATGAAAAAGATACTCGATATATTTTATCGCTGAGTAAAAAGAACATAAGAATCCTGATAGGTGTACTAAAGCGTCACTGCGCCATTGGCACAATGGCCACTAGAATGGGTGCATTTGCAACTGTCAGGATGTCGAGGAGATTGAAACCATTAAACACCTGCTCTGCGACTGACCGAAACTCCAAAAAAATCGCCTCCGTTACTTTGGATCAGGTTTGTTGGAGAACTGGACGATCTAATCCAGGTCTCAATGGAAAATATGAGAAAATTGATAGTAAGCACAGGCTGGTTCGCAAATGAACCAGTCTACATAAGACATTAGTTTAGGAGCATCTCTGCTTTTATTAATAGGGGATGATAATATGCCAATAGGCCCCCGTGTACGCAAAAGCCTATGTGCTGTGCACGCCCCTCCTAACCTAACCTCCCTAGCAGCGACTGGCAGGTATTCACAATCTAGATTAATGCAAAGCCTAGGATTAATTGTATGCATGCTTTAAATATATTTTATTTGCTATACACTGAAGTATGTTAATTGTTCTTATTAATAATAGTATCTATAATTATGCCTTTTTGTATATAATACAAATCTTTGAGAATATGTAGATTTGTTATGCCACTTTCCCTGTCTATTTTCGCATTGGGTGTAAGCCATAATACTAAGTAAAACTATATTTAAGTGTTCAAAAAAAATACTGCAATTTATCCGTTTCTAAAGTAGGTAGATCACAGTGAAAGAATTTCTGCACAATAGTTCCTGGACCAGACATCATCCAAAAATAACAAAACCATTCTTGGCCGCCAACGTTTAGTCTCCATCTCCATGCAAAAATTCCTATTTTCCTTTTATATAACTAAAGAAATGATATAGAGTACTTTTTTTTTAGCTCAAGATGCTTTCATAAAGTTGCTTTAGTTGTCAGTAATACATCAATATTTTTCCATTTATTTTCTTATATAAATAAATTACTTATGCATGTACCTATCTATGTACACATTTTTTAAAATTCACTTGAACCATATAACCTATATGAACAAGTTCGTGTCGTGAACCTTCTCATGCATTTTATTGTGTAGGAACTTCGAATTTACTAATAGCTTCATGTTTAAAACTACCAGATATCACTCTAATGCCGCAAAAGATTTGCCTAGAAAGAACCTAGAGGTTTCTCCACTTCAATTGAAACCTATTTCATTTTTGTTTGTCAGTGCTAATTATACTTTATCAACTTAGAAAAAAATAGAACATACCTTCTATCTCTGGTACTTTTTTTTTATAAAAACACGAATCAAAGTTTCTTGTACAGTATTTTTTAATCTGCCACGTAAAATAAAACCTTTTGTGTTATGCCAGATGATTTGTCGCCAATATACATATGTATGTATGTTATGTATGTAGGCAAAGGTACCTTCATCGACCTAGATAAGTCTTTTTCCAATATTTTGGTACAGATTATCTCATCCGCTAACTGCAAATAACTTCACTTTTACTATCTTTTACCACAGAGAATAATTTTAAACCGGAGAAACTTATTCGAACAATGAAATAAAATGAAAACAACTTTTAAATTCACATCACATAATTTATTTTCACATAGATATAAAATATTATATCTAAGGTATGTATATTTTTCATACAAAGAAAAAGCTAATGCATGCGTGCACAAACATCTGACAACAATTTGTTGGACAGTAGGCATCCCCTACGATAGCGATGGCATTACAATATGGGTCAATATTTCGGAATGCACTGATTTTTTTTTGTTGAACTACTTATGCGGTACAACATTTGTTGTAGATATAAGTTTGTTTTCTGTAACACCGACCGCCGCAATAGAGAAACCCCCACAGAGTCACCGACTTGTCGTCAACGAAAAATCGATGAGAAATTCGTATTTGTGGGTTGTGGCACACACGCTTTTACTGTCTCTTCCCTGGCACTTGTTCCTTGTTTTGTTTTTGGTCTAACTAGTCATCGTTAAAAAACGCATAACCAACGCTTTAATAGATCCTTTTTCTTACGGTTGCGTGTTGCGTATAATTGGTATTAATTCTTTACTATCAAGAGTATCAGATGGCACCGTACCACTTGTTGTTTGTAAAAAAAGGACACTTGCCGAACAATTTACATATTTTTATAACTAAAAATGTAGGTATCTTGTTTTTTTTTTGTCGCCCAATCGATACATTACATGATTCTATAGTTACACTGCTTATTTCTTGTGGAAAGGAAGAGTGTGGGTGATTTGGTTCATTAATTCAAATTAACATTAGAAGATACTTTTGAAACGAACTTCATTCAAATCACGCTAACTAAGCAACTCTACATCACTTCAACTCTTTATTAAGAACAAGAAAACGGTCCATTTCAACAACACTATTAATTAAAAAAACGAACAGATTCAATCAAAATCATACCAATTTATAGAAATTGAGTAGAGCACAACATTCCGATGTTTGATAGTCCGACTTGAACTTATTAAAATGAAAAAAAAAATGTCTCACTGTGTCAGTCAGTCAGTACTGTGATACATTTTAATTCAACTGATACCTATCTTATATTCCTCCGGATTGAATGGGGGAGGGATGATTTGACTTACTTTTTAATTTACGCTTTGGATGTTGTTTTATCGTTTCACTCCTCTCAAACAAATTTTATCGTCTTTTCTGTTTGGCTTTAAAGTACTGAATGAATAAAGCTTTCACTCTCATGGTTGCCACTCAGTTATTTATTTAATAATATTTGTAATATTTGTTCAGGTGTTTTCTAATTATTATTGGTTACAAGGCAGGTTACTATATCAATCAAATACTTAATTTTTGAAACAAAATAAATTTTATTAAACTTCCTCATAACATTATTGTTTTGTTGGAACATTGAAAACCCCAAACTTGTACAATCTAATCAGAAAACTGTCAACGATTTGAAAAGAATAATAATAATAAGAATTTTATTAGAATTTATTATTTATTTTTGAAAATGTAACAAAAATGTTACTTTTGACACGATTTTCTTTAACCTTATTGTTTTTGAGAACAAAATTAAAAATAAATTTGAATCGATTCCGATGGCAAGAAACTTGGGTATGTTAAATAATCCAGATACTTTTGAAAGCTTAAGTTTTATAAAGACTCGTTAAATAAAGTTCCATGTTCCTTAGTTTATTAAAAAAAAAGTTGTTAAATCAAAAATAAGAAAAACAAGGTTTATAAAGCCCCTTTTAGACGATCAGTTGTTCCTTCAGTTATCAGTTCAGTTGTCAGTTCAGTTAAAAAAGGCATTGTATTTAGACTATCAGTTGTTCCTTCAGTTATCAGTTCAGTTGTCAGTTCAGCTAAAAAAGGCATTGTATTAAGACGTCAGTCCGGTGTTCAGTTGAGCTTGTATTCTGCTTCTCTCTTAACTGAATTGTGATAAAAAGGGTAACTTTTCTTCCATAAAAATGGACACACGCGATAAATTTCAATGAAATCGACCAAATTATCATTCTGTTTCGACATATTGAAAAAAAAAACATGAACTCGAATGAGGACTGAAATGACAACTGAACTGAAAAGTATTTACACATCAGTTTAACTGATAACTGAACTGAAAACTTATGGGAATTTCATCAGTTTCAGTCTCAGTTTCAGTTTCAGTTAAACGCTTCGTTTTTTGCATTTAGACATCAGTTTAACTGAAAGCTTAAATGATAGCTCAACTGAAACTGAAACTGAAATGATCGTCTAAAAGGGGCTTAAGAACTACAAAAAGGTAAGAAATTTTCAAAAAAATTTCTTGTAACTTATTTCGAAAAGATTTTAATGTGCTTTTATAAAATACTTTTATTTAAATGCTGGATCGATTTTTGGCATTTTGCAGACAAACGAAGACAAAATAATTCGAACGATTTCCAAATCGTATAGTTTTCTGACAGCCATCTAGTGACTTACTAACCATATTCTACCTTTTTGCGTGTCCTCTTGTTGCAGAACTTAGTGAACTTCCTCAGTTTTCTGTTATCAATGTAGAAGATGCTGGTATTATTCATTTTACTCAGTTGCGTTTTGTGCATCTCAGTATTCACAGATTTAGTCAAGGCTTTCGATAGAGGAATTATGAGGTTTTCGGTCATAAACTCATTTCTTAAAATGGGTTAATTAAAATATAAGGTCATTAAAATGACCACAGGGAAGTCCACACGAAATTCACATTGGACCTTTTTTTATAGTTTTCATAAATGTTACTCTGGAAGGAAAGTCACATAAGACATTTTAGACTAAGAGCCCACAGCAATTTTTGGGTGTGATTGATAACAAAAAATAATTAGCATAATTAGATAGGCCTTTAGCAGTTATTTACAAATGTGAACGTCTTGCATGCTCTAGTGCAGGGGTCACCAAATGGCAGACCGCGGTCCGCATACGGACCGGCCACCCATCTTGTACGGACCGCAAGAACACAGCAACTTGCACTACAGAGTACGTAATGTATTTAAAATGTATCTCTCCCATTATCTTTGTTGACGTCAATTCGAAAAGGGACCGACTCATAGGCAGAGCTGTGGAAGTACTGCAATTGCAGTATATTTTTACTGCTTTTTTAAGCTCCGTACTGCCGTACTGCAAACATAGCCGAAGTACTGCTTTTTTTCTCGTCAACTTTTCCATACAAAATCTTCAAAGCTTTATCTAAATGCACTCAAAAACTATTCTCTATACGAAAATACCCAAAAATCAAATTGAAAGCGACAAGCCATTAGCCATACGGATCCATTTATTCTATTCTCTTCTCACTCCGTTTGTTTTTGTTTCTGTTTCTGTCGTCATATAAACCGTTTTAACATTTCTTGAACAAACTCTTTGAACGAAACTCATAAAATTTCAAAAATCTACCACGTGCCACTCATGTATACGTAGTTAAAATTTTGTAAAACACTTTTTAATACTTCAATTAAAAATACAAACTCTAAAATTCTTTTTTTTTAAGTTTTGATATGCAATGAATGTTTCTTAAACTTTTTGAACGCTTCTGTATAAAAAATTTCATTAAAATTCGATATGATAATGACCACAATGAGAAAGTAAAAAAAATGGTTCTACTGTAGGTACTGTCAGTAATGACTTAATTTGAATTTTTTTTTATTAAACTGTCAACAATCTAATAGCCAAACCACAATCTCGCGTTTGGTCGGTCGGGCTTTGATTAGATTAGATTAGATTAGATTAGATTAGATTAGATTAGATTAGATTAGATTTATTCATTCTTTTGTTTTGTATATTTTACATTGTTATTTACAAAATCAGTTTTGCATGGCTTTGCCGTCTGCCTGATTGACATTTCACTATACAATTTTTAACATAATTTTTTTTTTAAAGTTTTAGATAAATTCAATCAACATTAGATATAATGGATTTATTTATTCAAGAAATTTATATATTCAGGATTTTTTTTTTTTTTAGAAGGTATCTAATATGTATTTAACTAATTGCTTGTTATATTTTAGAACTCCTCGTTTATAATTCTCTTCCGGTACATTATGGCTGTTTTATAGAATTCAAATAATTGATGAATATTCCTTTCACAGTTAAGCAGTGCTATAACTTCTGAGGCGTTTTTGGCATCGCTGCCCAGACAATTTCTTCGAATTTCTTTGAGCACCGGACATCTTCCAATAAAGTGGATAATATCTTCACGTTCTGCGAGGTTGCAAAGGTTGCAGTAGATTTGTAGATCAGGTCGATGAGGTATATAATTAAGCGTAACAAGCTCTCCTCTCATTTTGAATATCGATGAAATTAGTTCTTGGCTGTTATCATTTTGGAAGTAGTTTTTCTCACATAAATTATGGTTTAAAATGCTATAGACACTTCTATGCACGGATGAAGTTGCTCTGTCTATACAATCCCTTCTATATTGTTCATCCACTTTCGAGATAAGATCATAGAGCACTTCTTTCGAATATCCTCCAAATTCTGTCACAAAATGTAGCTCCATTCCACAGTAGTTGGCAAGATCCTCCAGTTTTTTGTACCATAAGATTTTATTTTCAATTGCCCTCCTCGCAATTATTTTAGGAAGCCTTTCCTCTGACATCTCTAGAACTTTTATGACATAATCAACGTGAAGTTTTAACGTTTTTATGAATAATGGAGATAGTCCCGTTTCAATATTTATCATATAATTTGGCGTTGTGCTAGGTAAACCAAAACATCTTTTGATATAGTACCTTTGCAGTTTTTCCACAGTTTCGAATTGCTGGTATCCCCAAGATTGTGCCGCATACATCATGATTGACTCCGCTACCGCGTTAAAAACTTTGTGCTTTACACTATGGTGAACCAATTTATTAGAAAAACATTTTTTCCATGTTGCGCTTATAGCGCTTTTAGCTTTAACCAACTTTTCTTTTAGGTGGGGTTCCATATTGAGATTACTTGTTATGGTCATTCCCAAATATTTGTATTTGTTTACTAATTCAATAGGTTCTCCGTTGAAATACCACTTTTCGTTTCGGCAGGTTCTTCCAGATCCTTTTTTAAAAATCATAACTTTTGATTTGGTAAGATTGACTGTTAGATTCCATAACTGGCAATATGAATAAAGACGATTTATCATCAACTGTAACGTTTCCGGTGAATACGCGAAGATGACCACATCGTCAGCGAAGAGCATAGCCTTTATCAAGGTACCATCAATTTGTATTCCACCAGGTAAAAAATCAATGAGATCGTTGATATATAGAGCAAATAGATTCGGACTCAAAGTGCATCCTTGTCGTACACCCATTGTGGTTTCAAACCAATCCAACCTGTGCTCTCCACTCCAAACAGCTGATTGAGTTTCTTTGTAAATGTTTTCCAGAACTCTTCCAAGTTTATGACTTAACCCAGCGTTGTATAGCTTGAAGAATAAAGCCTTTCGGTCGATCGTATCAAAGGCTGCTTTAAAATCAACGAAAAAGCTGTATAATTTCTTTTTTTGTTCGATAAAAGTACCAGCGATGTTTTGCAGCACAAATATGTTATCAACGGTTGAATAACCATTACGAAATCCAGCTTGGAACTCATTAATAAGTTTTTGGCTTTTTATCCACTGTCCAATTCTATTATTTATTATCTTTGTAAATATTTTATATGATGAATTAAGGAAGGATATTCCTCGATAATTTGATGGGTCAGATATATTACCTTTTTTGTGTATAGGAAATATAATAGCTTCCTTAAAATGATTTGGAATATCACCTGTTTCTAAAATTTGGTTAAACACGGTCGTTGTTTTAAGAATAAGTTGTTCTGTTGCGTATTTAAAAAACTCTACAGGTATACCATCTACTCCAGCTGCCTTTCCATCCTTAAGACTTTTCAAGGCCATCAAAACTTCTTCATGTGCGATCGGATCGTCCAATATTTCATTGGTATGCCATGGTGTTGCATAATGCATAGGTATTTGGTTTGATATTGGGTTCAAAAGGTTTCGAAAATGATCAGTCAATACTCCTGCATTTAGATGGATCCCGATTTTTGTTTTTTTGCCATTGAACTTATTGATCGCCAACCAGAATTGTTTTGGATCTTTGCAGCATATTAGATTTTTAGCTTCATCTTCAAAATATCTTTTTCGTTTTTCTTTGCAAATTTTTTTAAATGAAGAATTTGCTTGAATATACAAATTTTTTAAAGCCATACTACCAAACTTTCGAAATGCTTTTAGCCATCCAAAAGATTTGTTCCTTGCTGTTTCGCATTCTTTGTCGAACCATTTTTCTTTATACGCTAGAGTTTTATGTTGAGGTTGTATATTATACGGAGATGATCTTTTTATTATATCCTCAATATCGCTCAAGCTCATCTGTATACCTGAGTTCAAATTATTTTCTAGGTTGTTTCTATATTCGATTGCTTTATTTTCTTTCCACTGGAGCTGAGTACGAGTTTGCAAAATTCTCGTTTCATTGCACTCTGTTGGCACCGTTTCAAATTCTGCTACAATTGGAAGATGGTCGGAATATTGTTGTACCACGACGCTGAATGTTGTCATTAAAGAAATCCATTCACCTCTAATCAAACAATAGTCCACGACTGAGCAACCTTGTTGTCCTACAAAGGTAAATTCTCCATTCTTGTCTAATTTGCTCGTGCCATTTAGTATACGAAAACCAAGTGAATCACAAAGCTCCAACAGTTTGATTCCTCTTGAATTTTTAATATGGTCTTTTGATTTTCTCACTTTACCTGCTAATAGATTTTCTCTCCCTTCTTCTTGTCCTATTCTGGCGTTAAGATCACCGATTATCATTATATTGTCGTAATTGCTGTGTTCAAGAAATGTACATAATGTAGCAAAGTCCCTTTCCCAATAATTGCAATTAATGTATGTTGGCAATGTAATAATGTTCGCTGAGTCAAACTTGATTTTCAAAATTTTAACTTCATCTATTATTTCAAATTCATATGTACTGCTGCATAATGTTTTTTTGTAACCAAAAAAGCACCCACCACTTGCTCTTCCTCTCATACTTTGCTTAATAGCGGGAACCCATACGAATTTAAAGTTCTTAAAACGATCAAAATAATATTTATAATCATCTTCTACTATAAATGTTTCATACATAAACACAATATCATAATTATTAATGAATTCATAAAACTTTACATTTAAAGATTTATTTCTAAGTCCTGCAATGTTATAACTTAAGATTTTAATTTTTTTAATTTCTATTATTTTTACTTTATTTTGACAGACGGCAACTCTATCCTAAGCCATATTATAAGAATACGAATTGGTTGATGTCCCTGCTCCTACGTAGTTTCCCGTGGAACATGTAGATGACGCACTTGTGCTAACATTATTTCTGACAATTGGTGTCATCTGGTCTTCACGATCAAAACACAGCTGTTTACTCAAATCGGTCTGGTAGATGTCATTTAGCACTGTGATTCCATTGATGTTGTTTTGTAATAAACCCAGAGTAGAGCTCCAGTGAAACATCTTTTTTTCCACATACATCCTATCATCACGCACCAATACATTAATTCGCGGATTAATTCCTTTCAAGCAGCTTCTTATTTTCAGCAGTTTGTTTCTCTTCTGTCGCACTGCTGGCGGAAGATCTTTGGAAATTGAAACACCTGTGTTCCGTAGTTGCCTTGAATATCTAAGTACTGTCAACACTTGTTCTCTTGATTGAAGTTTAACAATAAAATTCTTCACATTTGCATTGTTCGATCTTATTTCATTAATTATTAAGTTATCAGTGGAAGGTGTTGGCTGAATAATACTCGTGCAGATTTCTTTAACATAATCTTTGCCATCTTGTCCTTCATGTGGTGCAATTCGTATCATAAGATTATTTTCTGTTTGTTTTTTCTGGATATTTTCCATCTGACTCTCAAGAAGATCATTTTTTTTTTCTAAGAGGTTAACTTTCGATGTCAATTGGACGTTCAGCTCCATAATTTGTTTGTTGGCAGCCATAATTGCTTCAACGTCGCTTTTACTGGCTGTATCTTTCATTTTTTTGTCGAATAGATCGCAAAACCAATTATAAAGCTCTGATTTTTTCATAGATCCTACTAAATCCTCGGACATTTTATCAAAGGCTTGTAATTTTTTATGTGCGTTAGAACTTTCGGGGGATATTTCACAAAGTTTTCTTTTGATCTTGGTCATATAGTGAGGTTATGTGCGCAACTGTGCATACACTTAGACTAAAAAGAACAATTGCACTTTTTATTAGCTCTAGAACTCACTTGTCTTTATAAATGATGGAAGATAAAGATATCAGCACCAAAATTACAAACTTTCGATAAACAAAAACTGTTTAAATTCCAAAATATCAAACTTTTTAATAGAGCGACTTTAAAACAGACTTTTCCTAAATTTGACAGAAACGTCAATCAAGGTCACAGAAGATAGCAGAATTTTCCCGCCACTTCATCCACCCTACGCTTACGCGATGATTGATATCGTCATTCAAATAAATGTCTGGAATAGGCCTGTGTGGATCAGAAAATGGGCAGCATAGGTATTCTGTCTTTTTCGCGCTTATGCGGTACCCACTTCCTTCTAGAACATCCACCCATACGTCAAGTGCTCGTTGTAGGGATATCGGGTCTTCACTTATGATGGCTCCATCGTCAGCAAAGAATAACTGATGCACTTTTGGATCCGTCACTTTGCCTTCAAGCAGGTAATCAAGAACTGTAATAAAGAGCAGGGGACTCAAGACACTTCCCTGGTGTACACCTACTGTGATTTCGAATTCTTCGGTGACTCCAGCTGCGCATCTTACTTTAGTAACTGCTCCATCATACATGTAAGTAATTGATTTTTAATAATAATTAAATCAAAAAAGTGTGGTTCTGTTTTTATTTAAATAATTATATTTTTTCAGAAATCTTTAACCCGGCTGTATGAACCCTATTAACTTTGAACCACCAAACTATCAACAATCGGCGGCGCCGGCGTGGATAGCGGCACGGTGCACCATCATGAAAGCATTGGAAGCACATCTTGCGATTCTTTTGAAAAGTTTGTAGGTAATGTATATCGAAAAAGATAATACACTTAATCATAATTAATTTACAGACACTTGATTTTACTCCACATTTGTTTTTAAATGCCTCATACCCAGCATAGCTCACAACACCGAACAAGGAAAAGTCAAGGAGGTCATCAAGATCATCCATATCGGCCATATCCATCTCTTGTTTAAGAAAATAGCTTTACAAATTAACTATTTTAAATGCCCAAAATTTAAAATACGCAATATTATATACCTTGTAAATTAATAAACAGTAACAAAATTCATTGGAATATAACAATTAAGTAGGTACTTATCAAAGATGTGATGGAAATGTCAGTCAACGCTCGAGGTTTGAAGCTAAATTTCGTTTTACAAATGCTACGGTCGCGCTTTTTGACACACAAAATCGTATATACGATTAAACGCCCATTTAACGCCGGACCGACGAACGCGAGATTGTGATTTGGCCATAAAGCGCGGAACAGATTGAACCAGCAACAGCACCGTCTGCATTTAGTTTCAAAAAAAATCGAGTATGTGGCTTACGAAATATTGAAAATTTGAATGATGATCATCTTCTGTTAAGTATTAAAGACGTCTAAATTGGGCCTAAAGCGGAACTCTTGATAAAGGCAGAAAATATGTCTATTACACGAATTGTTGAAATAAAATCGATTTGCCTAAACTATTATAAAACTCTTTGCATGACTATAAAAAAAAGATTCCATTTGAACGATAAAACCCTAATAGTAATACAAAAACTAAGCCCAAGAAATTTGGGTGAAAGTTTAGTAGAACTCAATCCTTTATTTCCAAACCTTGTGCTAAACATTAGCATTGAATATCGGGAATTTGAGTGGAGGGCTCTACTGAACTTTACAGATTTGTCTAGAGAACTTGAAATAGAATTATTCTGGTGTGATGTATTTTCAGCCAAAAATGGTTTGGGAGAAGATCGTTTGTCTAATATAACAACATTTTTGTAGGATCCTTACTTGCTTTGCCACACAGTAGTGCTACTTGTGAGCGAGTTTTTTCAAATGTAAATTTGATAAAAACAAAAACTAGAAATTCCTTAAATGTGACTATTGTACGCGGTATCCTTTCAGCCAAGTCGTTGTTCAACAGGTACCAGATACATGAATGGAAACTATCTTCAAATTTATTAAAATAATACAAGAAGACTTAAATTTTTAAAAGGTGGCCAGACTAATAAATTATTTTTAACATGTGCAATTTAAACATTTTCTTTGTTAATTGTAAATTTGATTAAAAAAAAAAAAAAACATTTCAATGAGATAAATATAAATTTGACTATTCTTATTTTTTTTACAAAAAATAAAATAAAAAAAGTATTTTATGAAAAAAAGTTTCATTATACTGCCGTACTGCTGCGTACTTCTTTTTTTCTCTTGAAGTAGGTACTGCTTTCTCAAAGAATGAAACAACAGCCCTGCTCATAGGGCCTTATGCGAGAAACAGATTGACACAGCAACTTCAACAGCAACGCCAAAAGTCTTGTGAAATAGATTACAACGTGAACAGCGTTTTTGACAGCATACAATCAAAATAGTTTCAAATGCGAAATGAATTTTCCGTCCATAATATGATAGAAATTAACATGAATTGCGTCAATGTATACGACTTGCGCAATTTATCGTACTAAAATTAATTTGATTTTAGTAATTCTTCCGTTGTCAAAACCAGAATAAATAGACGAAACAAAAAGATGGTTGTCACATTTTCATTTGAGTGTTGATAATACTGACAAATTTCGCCTTAAAATTTGGTAGCATTTGCACAGTGACATCCAATTTATGGTTTAGGTTTAACGTTGATGTCGATGTCGAAGTTGCTGTGTTAATGTAATCAAAGTCATTTAAAGCCAGTCAAAAGTTGCTGTGCCAATCTGTTTCTCGCTTTACCAACAATTAAATTAAAAGACGACTTTAATATTTGAGCGAAATGGAGCATTAATTAATAGACTCTATATAACTGACCATATGTGCTGCATTTTATTTTTTAGGTTTCGTACAATAAATGGTTCATAATTTAGAGTTCACACATATACTAAGTTCATAACATGTATGGTTAACTTTATAAAGCTCTTTAAATAATGGTCCATTTCGCTCAAATATTAAACTCGCCTCTTAATTTGATTCTTGGTACGGCCCATAGAATCAGTCGCATGCGTTGCGGCAGCTCGATTAATTACACACGTTCTTATGAGAAGCGACCCATTCGCAACGCATTCACCGGACGCAACGCAAAAAGTAACTGAACTTTTATTTTTTCTCTTCAGCAGGTCCGTTGACATCAGTTGTTAATAAAATAGACATATGAAGACATTGAATTTGGTGCATCGCTGAGCTCTGAACTCGTTCTGATGAGTTTTGTTTATTCAAGTTTACCTGCAATCAGCTTAAGTGAGTTTTGTCCACGCACAATTTTGTGATTTTGTATATTTTTAAAGATAAATTGTATTGGGCGTGAATAGAAAATTTAAATGAAAAACTATTCACTTTTTAATTTCACTTACTGATTTCTTATAAATATTATGACCGCTTTTACGCGACAGCGATTTTTAATCTTCGTGTTGAAGTCGAATAGAAATAAAACATAATTGAACAAAATCGTCAGATCGTCAGTGTTTTGTGTTAATTTTAAGTGACGGATACCGTGACGACCCACGTGCTTATTTTACGAGTTTAAGTACCTACCTGAGTTTTATTACTATGGAACCGCAAAAAAGAAAAGTTGAAGATGAAAATAGACAGTTTTTGCCAGAATGGGCCGATTTATATTGTTTTACGCTGCCAAATCATGCTGGAGCAATCCTAATGTGCTTGATTTGTAACCAAACAGTGGAGTTAATTAAAAGGTCGAATATGAAACGACATTATGATACCGAACACAAATCATGCGTAAGTCTAAAATTGCAAGTTTACTATCAAGTTACTCATCTTCGACACAGATAAGTCGCTCAATGACTGAGCAGAAAAAATGTGGTGAGGCTTCTTTACGTATTTCTTGGACTCTGGTTAACCACATGAAATCATTTACTGATGCTGACGTAGTTAAATAATGCTTTCTCGAGGCGGGTAATGCCTTATTTGAGAACAAGAAGGATGTTGTTGAGACGATACGACGGATTCCGTTATCTGCTAGCACCAGAAATACACGCGTTTTGGCAGAAAAAAATAATTGTGATGTGAAGCGGCAGTTAAATAACGCAAACTATTACGCCTTGGCTATGGATGAATTGAAGAGATATTGGCTCTTTTGCCTCTATTTGGAAGAACCCGAGGAGAAGACATGATCAAAGCAGTGATAGATTATTTTGATAAAGATGAGTTAGACTTGAAAAAGCTTTCATCGGTAACTACTAACGGTGCGCCAGCAATGGTTTCTGATTTCTTAAAACGGACCCCGAGCGAAACTAATTGGAGACCCCTGCTCTAGTGGGAGCTATAGTGCATAAAAGTGCATCATATATGCAGTTCTTTCCAAGTCCAAATAATTGTGATAACAACTTTGCCAAAATGTAGAGTTAAGCCCCATGATTGAAAGTATTGAGGTCTAAGACAGCCTTCTGCCTGCAAGACGCGATAAGAATAGCGTACTTCTTGCACGAAGAAGACCGCCTTCAAAACGTTTTGGACCTCGATATTTACCATCAGGGCACTTAGCTCTTCACTTTGAAGTTATGGCAAATTTGTTATCACAACTTTTTAGACTTTGGAAAGAACTGCATATCTGATGCACTCTTATGCACTATTGCTCCCACTAGAGCATGCAAGACGTTCACATTTGTAAATAACTACTATAGGCCTATCTAATTATGCTAATTATTTTTTGTTATCAATCACACCCAAAAATTGCTGTGTGCTCTCAGTCTATTTGTTTTTATATTTACATACATACATATGTATATTCCGGATAAATTAAAATTTTCAAAATATTTGTTGTATGCCTTTGACTAAAAAAATTTCAAACTTCTTAATGTCTCCTATTGCAAACCAAAAATTAAATAAATCAGCATTATGATGCAATAAAAACAGTATTTCCTTTGAATGTCTCAAAATGTTAAAGGTTTTCAATTAGGGGTGGCCGTGGCGCGATGGATGTGTGCTCGCTTGTGAACCTCATGATCACAGGTTCGATCCCTGCCGTCGTATATGTCGTTTTAATTCCATTAAAAACCTTCTAAAATTGTCATCAATGGGCTGCTGGTTTACTCATTACATGTTGTTCAGGCATAACACTAACAACATGTAATTGAGTTAAACTAGTATGCCCAACAAGGATGAACACGAATAAAATAATGTGAATTATAAGCGACATAGAAATAAGACACGGCATTCTCCGCTTTAGTTCAGCCGCCATCCCTGGAGATAAAATATCTGAGACAACAACCTTCAGTCTCAGAACATCGTGCCACACATCTTTCCTATCCTTCTTTCTCTTCCTTAACTTCACGCCCGCGCTGTGTTCAAACATTTAAAGGGTAATCATAATCCCTTGAGCGCGTGTAGATTATAAAAAAAAAAAAAAAAAAATCAAAACTGCCCTTGAAAAACTTAATTAAAAAAACAGGTACAACAGTTCATAGAGATTTTAAACTTAGTGACTTACAATTCTATAAGAATGGAGGGGACCTACAGTTGTCTGCCCTTCTGGACGGCTTAAATTAGAAGGGAGGATTTTCCACTTCCTCGCAAGACACCTCTCAAAATCATTTTTCTTGCTGCTGGGAATCAAATCCAGACTTTTCTGATTGTATCAGTATTTGTATCGGATTTTCAAACTTTTTTTTTTTTTTAAATAAAACGCAAACCAAAGACTCCACCACCGGCATTAAAACCACACCATATAGTTATTTTTTGTGTACGTATTCGAAAAATTCGTATTATGAATAGCGAGTCCTTAAAATTAAGTTCGCTCCAAATGTCAAAACTTTAGCGACTTTGTGAAATCCAATCGAATCAAATTGCTTAGTGATAACGCCTCTAAATTGAAAATTAAAATATAAAAATGAGGGCCATAAACAGAGTAGATATTTTTTTTTTAAATATGATACGCGATCACATTGCAAGTGATTTCCTCAACAAACAAAAGACTATAAATCATCCAAACCGATGCATTTCTGTAGTTAGACAGCCACTATAGAATGGCTGTTCCATTAATCTACTACGTTGGCCTTAGAACTGTGGATAGACATCTGCTTTAAGGTCTAGACGTCGTCGCACAAGGTGAAGCATAGTGTCCTCAACCGATCGGAACCAAATCCAGTTCTGATTGCTAACTATTGAAGAGTATTCGGTTATATTTTAAGTTAAGATTTCGATGACTTTATTGCCTTGACGGACTTACTTCATAAGCTTAAGTGTATTGGTTTTAGGTAGCGCAGTTGGGTTTTTTAATAATTTCTTTTTGATAGGAAAGACAGTTAATGGATTTAAGCAATAATAGTTTTAAGGTTGAAACGCATAGTTGTAAGTTATTGATAAATTGACTAACCCCTCTATTCCTGTCGACAACACGCAGATAGAAATGCTTGTGAATGTAAATCACTAGGACCCCTGTAAAAATTAAAATAGTATTCAAATCCATTCTTTTGAAAGATTTGCGAAACAGGTTTAAACAGTCCTATCTTTTTATGAAACAATTTTAAAGCTTTGAAGATTCGTCTTCTTCGGTTCTTCAACGTCCAAAAAAACCAATTGTATATCCATCGCTTCATTATAAAACTAAGATTTATCTATGCATCTTAAGAGCCAACACTGACATTGTAAGAAATATATTATTGTAATTGAAATTACACTTTAAGAATCTAAATTCTTTAAATATAAAAAAAAACTTTAACTTTTGATTTGAAATTTTGCATCTGTTCGACACACATTGACAAAGTTATGAATTCCCCTAAGTGCTTAAGTTCACAAGAGACATAAATTATTCATCACAAAACATTGTTTAAGATTTGAAAAATAATTGCCTTAATTTCAACTTGAGAATTGCGACATTTGTATTATGGAACTTGGAGAAATATTTATTTATTTATAATTTAGCTCCACTGGAAATTCTGAAGAAAGGGTCAAAAACGTGATTACTGCACGCCTATGAGCATACATATATATCTCGAAAGCGCTTCGTTTTCCGCGAACTCGAATAAGTCTAGAAAAACATTTTTTGAAATTATTATTAAATTATTGGCAATCCGTTGATTTTGTTGTTATTTAGCAAGGAAATTTTATCTTCGCTTGTTATAATATTTATCAATAAATGGCTTAATGAGCGAAAAGTATAATAAAAGTACTATAAATTAATGAATATTGACTGGGTTTTATATCAATGTTTAAATGCAGTGCTCATCCTTTTTTTCCTTTTTTTCTTTTCCTTTCTTCCAAGTTTACCCCGTTAAGAAATTTGATTATTTGGAATATCTTTAGAGCGGATAACTTACTTTCTTCTACATGATTGCATCCCAGATGCTCATTTTTTCTATGCATAAATGTTTCGTATCGTCTGTAGTGCGATGTTTCATCATAAGTATTGCAATATATAAATATTGTACTTTTTTCTACGTAAAGAATACTTAAGTGTCTTCTTACTTTACAGTGACCCGTAAGGGGACCGGTTATTATTCTTAGGTTGTTCCTACCTAAACTTGGGTCTTATCATCATACCTTCACCCACCTAAGGATATATGGTTTGCAACCCCATGTAGTGCCTGCATACCATAGGACCCATTTTGACTTTCCTCACGGTATATTTCACGTGTTTATTCCAGATGAGTTGGTAGGTAGGTTAGTGACTGGTTTTCCCCCCAGCCTTCCATTTCTTCGGCACGGATTATGAATAATCGCTCACACCACCACTGAAAATTAGGGACCTGTATCTATGGTAAAATCGCATTGTTGAGGGTTGAACTATTGAGGAGTAAAGGAACCTTACAACATTGCGACCTGACCTTAGCTGATCCCCATCTTGACAACGCACAAGATTTCTGTGGTGATCATTACCGCCCGGCACCCACTAGGAGGGTTTGATACGAGGATTTATGCCGAGCTGGGGCCTGTAACACAAAGCTACAAGTCTACAAGTCAACAGCCACTTGTAGGATTATATTAATCTTACAATTGTAGATTATTTCTGTAACACAAAAAAAAACTTTACACTTGTAGAAAACAAAAATTTCCCTACACTTGTAGGCATACTGCTTACAAGTGCTCATTGAAAGAAAGATAAGCAACGTGATAGCATTTTAATAAAAATAAAATGCATGACTGGATCGCACGAACTTGCTCTTATGTAAATGTACTTTGGAATTTAAAAATTATGCATGTTTAAATATAAAACATGGACTTAATGAGATAAGAATGTTCAAATCCATGGAATTGCCGTCTGATTTCCGCAAAAGTATGCCTTGATGCAAACAAAGTTTAAAAATCGTTTTATTATTTAAGTAATTTTTTTAAGACTCAAAATATATTTTTTTCGAATATTTGTATATACAATATTATTCAAAACTTAAGGGAGCTTCTGCGGAAAATTTTTGGTTAAGATCGTTAGAGCCGTTAATGTGAAAGTCGAAAATCAAAAAGCCGTTCTATGACAGATACCGTTAATAACATTTTGCCTCGACATTTTTTTTTTAGTCCTTGTGTGTAATATCACAAATATTTTTTTTTTTTATTAAAATTATTAAAATAGAGCCGTTTTCGAGATAAATAAGATTTTGCAGTACGCTTGTATGATGGGGTGTACCGTTAGTTTGAGAGCTAACAAAAATTTCAATTTCCCCTCTAGAACTGAAGTTTAACAGCCTTATTTATTATTTTTCACTAATACTGGGTTCAACATCGGAATAGTTAAACCGAGTCTAAACACTTACTTCGGGTTTACGCCACGTCAAACAAATCCTTATTTATAATATATTTTCTTAGCCGTTTTAGCTACGCCTTCCTTATGTTAATATACTGGGAAAAAAAGTCACCAATCTAAAACTCTGGTTATTATACACGTAAAGCAAACCCCAGCCGATTTCCATTATTATTCATATTCATTATTATTCATTCATACAATGATAATCATTGTATGCATATTGGAAATTGGATACATTTAAAATTGGACTGTATAAAGTTCAAATCCAATAAATGAATGTACCAACCACATTGCCTTCTCAATACCGTACAACTGTTAGAGCGTTGGGAAAATATAAATAATTTATTAATGCAAAATATCTATCCTTTTTGTCTTGTAAATTTCACAAGATGTCATCTCAAAATGACATTTAGATACTAAAACGGCCATAAACCTCCTATGAACCAGTTTAAGTTTATTCCACCGCCCAGTGGCCTAGGCTGTAGATCAAGGTACATACAGACAGACGGAATTGTCGGACCCACTTTATTCGTCTTCGCTATCATTTTAATTCAACTTTGATCAAAATCTCGAGTTCCATTTTTTTCCAAATGCAGAACTTGCCCTAGTACCCATATCGCAAGTAAAAAGTACAAAGAATCCGTTCGAAAATATGTAGTCGCCGTCCTGGTAAAAATCCATGAAAAAAAAAACATTCTTTTTGGTGCCTTTTTGGATTGGGATTGTATTTTTAATACAATTAAGCATGTTATGTTCCTGGATCATTTTGCTTCGATTTCATACGTTTTCCATTAGTACTAATTTTTTTTTTTAAATTATTATTAAATAAAAATTCAATTATTTCTAAGTAAATCTAAGAAAAGTAATAGAATGTATTATTTTATGTTATGTTTAATTTTTAGTTTACTGAGATTTAAAAATGTTTAACTTTTCAAAAACCCTATAAAGTATAGGTATATTAAATTACCTATAACACTTTTCTCTAAATTTGCATATATATTGTATAACAATTACTACCGAAATAATTTACTATTGAAAAAAGATCACAAATATACACTTTACACAAAAATATATTCACAATTTGATATTGTTTTTTTGGTTAAAAATATCTTAACTACGAAGAAAAAAGTTATGGAAATGGTAATTAGTTGAAAATACTTGTTTTTTCGTATATTTAAATACATCTTCTTCATCCTACAAGTCTTGATTATTCTACAAGTACGATCTAGTTTTTTTCTACACTTGTAGCTTTGTGTTACAGAAAGACCGAAATCATATAATTTCCCACTTGTAATGTTCGCTCATTACACTTGTAGAAGAGCCAGCAAACTTGTAGCTTTGTGTTACAGAAATTTGTTATACTTGTATTAATTCACTTGTAGTTTTGTGTTACAGGCCCCTGGTGTAATTCCTTAGATATTTTACCTCTTTCTTTGTTATAAGTTACATGTTACCGGATAAGTTTCAACTGGCAGAAGCCTGTTCTTGGTAAAGCGGGTGGAAATCAGCAAACATCTTAGAGCTCATGTAGTAACATTCAAAGTACACAATATCAATAATGAAACAATGGTCATCACAAGAAAAACAAACGAGAAACACTTGAAGGTCCGAGATTTTCATCCGATACGGATGAAGAACACAGAATTCAACACCTATGCAATAAAAATAAACCGATCTACTGATGAAAATAGTTTAGGTATCAAGAGATGGTGACTTTAAATAGTTTGAAATACTAAATAAACATATATACATACATTACATTTAATTTAATTTGTCGGAACTCAGTGGGAAAAATAACATCCTAAAAGACCCATAGAATTTCAAGAAGCTGCGAAATTATGTAACATTGCATGGAACTTTGAGCAATACTTTATAATAGGTTTGCCCTTAAGACAATTTGCGGAATAGAAAATACGGATGATATTGTTCGAGCATATGTATTCATTGTTGTATACTTTATAAAAAAAAAAAAAAAAAACAATTACATTTTAAAGCAATCCTTGCCGTTTCAAGTCCTCATATGTCTTCCGATTAACGACATTTCCCAAAGAATCTTCGAATTCTTCTTCTTGGTCAGCAATCCATCTTTCGCTTTGTTTTTGGGATTTAAGCTTCTCCCACACTAAACAATTCAGAAAAAAAATATTTATTTGTTTTATATACCGTTGTAAAATAACTCACAAGTAATAGCATCCTCGATTTGTGTAACATTGGCAAAATGAGCCGTGTTTGGAATTCCCAAGCATCGCATACCATGAGCGTGTCTCCATTCAGCAAAATGCCTTTGGAATGCTTTAGGTCCTTTGTATGTAAAATTGCCACAAATCTCGCAATTGTAGTTTATGTTTAGACCATGCAGCTTATAGAGCCAATAAGGAATTGGTTTGCCGTCCCATCCCAATGGCAAATTCTTCGGATTGTAAGGAACGTCATCAGCGTCTTCTTCGTCGTTCTCGCTTTCGCTTGCTTCAGCGTCACTATCATCCCTTTCACCACCAGTACGGGCTTGCTTCCGTTGCACATTCTCCTTGGTGGCACTTCGCTGCTCAGAGACGAACTCTACACAGCGGTACAACATCGCTTCAAGCAAAGCAATCTCTTTTTGGCGTGACTGCTCTCGGGCACTAAATTTCCCGCTCGTCTTCTTAGCTATAAGCGACGAATCAAGATTTTTCTTTCCTTTGGTCGAAAATAATCTTTGAGCTCGTTCCTCTAGTGTGCCCCCACATTTCAGATCAAGAGCCATCAAAGCTGACTTTAGACGATCAAGGCCCAACGAAGCCAGCTCCTCCCAACTGGAGAAGGCAGAAAGGTCTAGATGGGCACCAGTGTTGGCCAAAACCGACTCAGTTTCTTTGGGCCAACCCGGAAACGTTCCGTTGGCCCATTGTTTATGAAAGTCAGCGTCTAATTTTCCCAGCTCCGCATCTATATCCAGCAATGGCTTGATGCGCACAATGTAACCGTACAAGTAATCATTCAAACTCTCCAAGTACTTTTTATACTCCATGTTCTTCCGTTCCTTGGGGATGTCAAAGACATGGTCAAATGTCATTAGATACGTAATGTAGTCAACTTTCTCGATTCCGCGTATATTTAAATAGGTTTCATAACATTCGTTTAGATCTAGATAACGTCCGCCACCTTCCTCGTCAGTGAACTCTACCAGACCACTCATTTCTTCGTTGTTGCTATATGACTTAGTAAGTTCGTCGAATTCAATTGAAAGCGGAACACTTATCTCGTTGGGATGCTTTTTGTAGAACTCTTTTATTTGTTTTAATCGAGCATAGAATTCGTTGAATTCATTTGGACCCGACAAAGCTTGTACTTCGGCTTTGCGCTCATTGTCCTTGTCTTCGTACAGTTCCTTCAACTTGTGTGTTGCATTGTGATGGAGCTGGAAGTGAAATATTAGTCTACAAAAAAAGTTTTCGGATGATATTGAACTCACATCCAGCAAATACTTCAAACGATGTTCCGAATAGATCTTTTCTTTTTCCTGTTTATAAATTAGTTAATTGTTGTTAAAAAGTGAAAACACATGAAAAAACATTTTCATTCTTTGTACTTACTCCGGGCTTTCTGTTGGCATATTCATCCACCATTAATTTTATGAGCCGTTCGCGTTCTTCGTGGTAACGACGTTGCTGTTCTAAAATAGTTTCCATGGTTTAATTGTCTACAAATTAAATATTCAACAAAACTCTTTTGGTGCTTCTGAATTAAACGTTTATTATTTATTTTTTCATTTCTTCACTTTTTCATCTGACAAATCAAACATCTTTATAATAATAAATGTGGAATGATTGGTTTTCCAGCGATGTCAAATTTGGCATGGCTGACATTCCAGAAAATGTATGAATGCTTACCCCCAACTTCCACGGGACTTTTTTTCATGTAAGCGGAGAAGGGCCAGAATAAAATAAGTGGTTTATTGGCAGTTTATCTCTAAATCCTGCATTAAGTGCTAAATTTGTTTATTTATTTCATCAAATGGATCTTACATTTCTTCTGATTATTAGATACATCACTTAAAGACTAATTATCAACTAAGGTTACCTAGAATAACACTGTTTCTTAAATAAATTTCTACTAATACAATTAAAGAAATCAACTTGATTATAAACACCCATATTAAAAAAGATGGTTTAGTGGAGGTTTATCGTTAAGTCCTGCACTAAGTGCGAAATTTCATTAATAAAACAAATTTTCTGTTAAGTGACGTTTACTAATTATGATTAAGTTAAACCACCGAAGTGGTGGCTGAAACAGAATTAGCTTATCTTAAAGCCTAGTACGCAGATCGGGAAACATTTTGTCTCCCATACATTTTTTTTCCTGGGACAAATTTTGTCTCGGATATTTTTCCGAGCAGTACGCAGTTCGCGCGCAAAATTCGTACTATTGCGAATTGCTATACAAAATGTCTCCACTAAATTTTGCCAGGAAAAAGAATGATACAAGCATTATTTTGCGGGACAAATTTTGACAGCCACCGTATTTCCGAAATTGATTTTTGTCAAAACTGGTTTTATGTAAAAGGTGCTGATGCTTCTCTTGAAAGCATCGAGAGGAGATTCCAAAAAGGTATGAACGACTTTTGTAAGACAACCCGTTCCAGAGATATACTAAAAAACACATTAAATTAGATTTATTCTCTCCAACTTAAAACTTTTGCGCGAGATTTGGAAAAGTTTTGTAGAGATTAAAATTGTAGAGATAAAATTTGTCTTGTCTCGAACTGCGTACTAGGCTTAAACATCTTGTAAGATGCTCATTTAGCCCACAATTTTTTAATAAAATAAAATAATTAATACTGAAGTTTACTCATACACCCATATTAATAAAGATGGTTTAGTGATGGAGGTTTATCGTTAAGTCCTGGACTAAGTGCGAAATTTCATTAATAAAACAAATTTTCTGTTAAGTGACGTTTACTAATTATGATTAAGTTAAAGCTTAGTACGCAGATCGAGACAAGACAAATTTTATCTCTACAATTTTAATCTCTACAAAACTTTTTTAAATCTCGCGCAAAAGTTTGAAGTTGGAGAGAATAAATCTAATTTAATGTGTTTTTTAGTATATCTCTGGAACGGGTTGTCTTACAAAAGTCGTTCATACCTTTTTGGAATCTCCTCTTGATGCTTTCAAGAGAACCATATCAGCACCTTTTACATAAAATCAGTTTTAACAAAAATCACTTTCGGAAATACTGTGGCTGTCAAAATTTGTCCCGCAAAATAATGCTTGTATCATTCTTTTTCCTGGCAAAATTTAGTGGAGACATTTTGAAGAGCAATTCACATAGGTGTGTTTTTTTTGCAAGTCCATATAGAATTGTAAAAAAAAACGACATCGAGACTAAGCGCTTTACATGCAAATGCAACAACTACTTAAATCTATACAGAGTTAGCTAAGACCAGATAATTATCGAGCGTTAATCTAAGACCCGATAAAAATGGTGATGCCAAAATAGTATTATCTATATGTTATCGATAATTTGCTCAGAGACGTCAAAAGTGAAGTTTTTGGATTGGTTGATGCTAGTCGTCAATAAGCTGACAAATGTCATAGCGTACACAGTGCTTCCAGCTGTGTGGAAAAAAAGCTCCTAAATCCCGATGTCGTTTTTTTTTACAATTCTATATGGACTTGCAAAAAAAACACACCTAATAGTATGAATTTCGCGCGCGAACTGCGTACTGCTGGGAAAAATATCCGAGACAAAATTTGTCCCAGGAAAAAAAATGTATGGGAGACAAAATTTTTCCCGATCTGCGTACTAGGCTTAAACCACCGAAGTAGGTGGTTTAGCGAAGGAATAAGAAATAGAAATGTCCACAGTCAGACACAAGCGATTGACAATCAATTTAGGTAGCCACAGAATATAAAAAAAGAGATTGCTTACTTTTGTAGAAGATTTTCTTAAAAGGATTTTTCGTAAACGTCATTTTACTATTCCGGGAACATTTTGTTTTTATTAATATAAATATTTAAGCCAGGACTAAACTCCTATTCTATGGTTTAGTAAGACAGTGGACTATAGAAGGAATAAGCGTTTTTTATTAATATGGGTGATAACGTTTAAGCCAAGCCACCGAAGAAAAGGTGGCTTAACGAAGGAATACGAAATAGAATTATTTCAAACTTGCTTTGTTTTCATTGCACTATTAAATAATATACTTTGTGATTGAAGCTCTAGTTTTCTTCTAGTTTTTTTTTTACCGTGTTTTTGTGATATTGTTCATTGTTTTCATTTATTAAAAACAAAACAAACCACTGGTAAACAGGCATAAGCAATCGACAAGTAATTAAGTTAAAAAAAGAGAGTTCTCAATTATTCTAGAACAACTGGTGATTAAACTATTTGATTTCGATCACAGTTGCCAGTGCGCGACTAGCCTTATCGTTCTTTGACTGCTTTTAAACGAAGCAATATTACCTTGCGATTTTTAAGCCCGTTGGAGAGAGACGTGTGTGGTGGCGGGGGTACACAAAATTGCTGGGGTTGGAAAAATTGCAGAGTTATCGTTCTTTCTTCTTTGTGGTTTTCTTTATTTCTCAGGTATGTTTCATTTTTATTTGGCGTTCGCCCAGCGAACTTCGATTAACTAACTAGAGTAAAGAGTGAAGAAAGATGACTCCTTTTCAATAGAACAAAAGTTAACTTTTATTTAAAACCGCTGTGTTTAAAAGCATCCATGCAATCGAAAGGAAGCCAAAAGAGAAACGAAGATTAAAAATCGCTTTCGTGTAAAAGCAGTCTTTCTTCTTTGTGGTTTTCTTTATTTCTCAGGTATGTTTCATTTCTATTTGGTGTGCGCTCAGCGAACTTTGATTAACATACTAGAGTAAAGAGTGCTTTCAATAGAAGAAAAGTTAACTTTCATTAAAAATCGCTGTGTTTAAAAACATCCATACATTCGAAAGAAAGCCAAAAGAGAATCAAAGATTAAAAATCGCTTTCATGTAAAAGCAGTAAAAGTAATAGCTATTTCTTTTTGACAGTAACAGGTTTAGAAAATGCCCCGTAACTTGAATCGCTTTACGATCGGATGTCGAACGCGACCATTATCTGGTTCTGCATCTGCTTTTTTTTTCTGTGACTTCTAGTAAATAAATTTCATGTTTGCTATAAAAAGAAAAAAGTTAGAAAGGTTAAATATTTAATTTCATATTTCAATAATGGATTATCCTCATTCTCTAGCAAACGATCTTAATAATAAAATGAAAAAAGTTAAAAAAGTCCAAAACAAATCACTATCAGATTCTTCGTGTTCTCCTGACTCGTACAACCATAACACAAGCAGCAAGACAAATTGGAAGCTTGCCATTGCCCAAGGCGGTGAATTATTTTTTATCACACGATCGAAGAAACGCTCTGCCCCTGGTGTTTGCCAAACTAACAACAGCTCGTCGTCAACGAATCACAACAAAAGTCTCCCATTAAATTCGGTTAAATTATCAACCATAAAAAATGCAGATATCAGCAAAGAACTATATTTAATAGTAAGTTCAATTGATCGTTATAGATTTGGACGGAGGTCTTCGATTATAGAATCTATGCTAGGATTTAGTGTGGTTCCATTCAGTGATAATTTTGAATGTCTAATGATTGCCAATATCATTGATAACTCTCTCAAACTCGAGTATCCTTACATCCAAGAAGGCGATTGGTTTAAGTCGATGGATAATATTGAAGTACGGACCGAAAATGTAGATAAACTTCTTCTCCAATACACCAGAGCTACCAAGGTCAGACTTACTTTCAAAAGCTCACATATCATACATAAAGACAGCGAGGAGAATAACTTTGAAATGGGTGATATACACAGCTTTGACGATTTCGCTCTCAACCACAAGCAATTATTTGAAAACAAAAGCCCCCCCGATAACCAGAATCATGTTTTCTTAACTTTAATAATCGATCGGGAATATTTTCAAGATGAAAACAACGAATGCCTGTTCTACTATCCTTTTCTATCGAATAACTTTCTCTATACGGCTAAGGGTAGTTTTTTAACACTAGATTCTCTTATTACTAATGACCTTAGGTCAAAAGCCATACAAAGTACTATCACAGTCAACCATATTAAATACTTCATTACTTATGGCCACTTGAACGATACGTTGGTTGTTTGCGCGTTCGCATCAACTCACCAAAACAAGCAACAGACAAAATCAAACTCTGATGACTTCATTAACTTTTTAAAGTTCAATACTTCAGACTATCAAACTTTTCAAGCCCGGCAATACTTGGGTCATGTTTGTGATGTTTTCAGAAATAATATAATCAACCAGTACTCGGATTCCACTATGAGTTTTGGCTTCTTTACTGGTTCATCCTTGGCTATATCTCTGCCTAAGGAGGCACAGCTTAGAATTTGTGATGCTTTAGGTGAATTTGAATCAATGGATCACAAGAAGTGGAATGAAACCCACAAGACGTCTTCCGACCTAATTGTTTGTGGCACTGCGCTATATTACGGTAAATTTCTGCTTTCTTCAAATTTGGCGATTGACTTAAGAACAGCAATTGAATGCTATCTTCGTGTAAAAGGTATAATTTCTTTTCCAAACACGAAAGAAATGTATATTTGGGAGGAAATAAAAACCAAATTAGAAAACAAAGCGAGCAAGCACTATTTGGCAATATGCCTCCGTAAAGATCTTATGTTGGTAACAGTTTTGAAGAGTCCTCAGCAGCAGCTAACAATTTCAAATATATCCTGCATTCCATATATGGAAGAAATAGCTAATACAGTTGATTATCTTCTCTCATCGGGCATCGATTGTGTATCGCAATTTTGGATTGATTCAGCCAAGCGTCCTTCTATGAAGAAGAACAGTCAACCTTCTACAACTCGTAAATTTACCATTCAAAAAGATATTTCATTAGATTTCATAGATGGTAATAATGTATTGCCTCTAGATTCCCCGCCTAATAGCTTACTGATGAGTAGTCAATCTGAAGATGGAATTCGGCGAAATTTTGAATCAGAAAGTGTTTCTGATGGTTTTAATGATTTTAAAGAATACAATAAAGATTGTGAGCACATTGGGCCTCTGTTAAATGAAGTAAAAAATATAATGCCCATGAATTGGACTGCTGGTTGGTCTAATGATTTAAAGTTCTTTCTCCATTGGAATTGTGCCGATGCTATACTCATGAGTCCTTTAAAGCCGATGTGCTCGGATATTCATTTAAGTGTGATGAAAGAAAATATTCTCAATATTCACAATATAATCCATAGTAATTCAAATTTAAAAAAAAAATTAACAACAAGCGCTAGCTGGAATAAAAATGTTGTCTTAAGAGAACATGGAATTTCAGTTAATTTGAAAAACAATGATTCCGAAGAAAGTGAAACGATTTTTATTATTGGTCGCTTATTTGCATCCCCATTGAAGGAGATTTTTGTTTGTTTTGGGCCAAATTACTCTCAAAATCTTGTTGAATTAGCATTTCGGATGTCTTTATTGAATGTCGGCTAGATGAGACTTTTGTATGCATCTATTCTCTCGATTTTATTCTTCTTATTTACTTTATTTTCTATGATTTCATATTCATTTTTACTACGTATAAGCAATGCCCAGATTTAAGACCTTTTATAATTTAACATGTTTACATTTTCCATAAAATGTATAATTTTACTTTAAGACATTTCTTTCCATGATAATATTATTACAAGATATTAAATAAAATAAAATTGTGGACAATGGCGTTGCCATCCCTTAAAGTGTATATTCATATATTTTAGCTAAATAAAATGTTCATACATATTTCGTATACGATTAATTTTCTTTATAACATTTGTTGCCTGCCATCAGGATATGAAAGAAGCTATTATTATACATATATGCACCAGATTACAAGAACTAGACTGGCTGTTAGACGACGACTCTTTGAGGTATGAATTTTCTAACATAAGAACACAGTCACTCGTAGGTTCGTAATGTTCTTTC
Organism: Philhelius festivus; assembly: GCA_963931855.1. Lineage (NCBI taxonomy): Eukaryota > Metazoa > Arthropoda > Insecta > Diptera > Syrphidae > Philhelius > Philhelius festivus. The sequence goes on along the minus strand of OZ007556.1, from coordinate 139,271,321 downwards.
AAATGGTAAACGGTTTTTTATTTGGAGTCTAGTGTTCCCATTGCTAAGGGTGTGATCCTAGTATTATTCAAACAATAACGTATTAAAAATCATGTTAAGTTCTTTAAATGTTTTATAAATTAAATGTATTACATCTATCTTGGGGTGTGTTTAGATAAAGCAGCATTTATAGCGTTTTCGCTTAGTCGTCCGGAAGCATTCCGTTTCGTTTGGTTAGTTCTTCTTTTGAAAAGAAGAGAAAATCCGATTTTAAAGAATCAAAACCAAAAGTCCGCACACGTAGACTTTAAACATCAAAATCCTGGGGCCAAATTACCGCAACAGTTATCGAGTAATACGTGACTGAATTATGTGAGTTTGGCATTACCGCTTACGTTATCGAGCAATCGATTACCCTAATTCGACGTTTTCATTCGATCACTGATGGAACTCGGTCACTGAAGCGGTAATTTGGCCCCTGGAATGTCTATGAATACAGTCGATGACGGATATAAGAAATTTCAAATTGATATTCGTTTTATCATAATCTGCAGATACTCCTCCTTGAGGATAGAATCTCAATAACTGAATATAAAAAATGCGACACGTGGAGAGAGATTACCAACAAAAATATTTATTTTTAATTCTAAATAACAATTTTTAATATAATATATTTTCGAGCGATAACGAATTCCTTGTGTTTTTTTACGAAAGGAATTTACACAAAGTAAAAGATCTTGACAGAAATTCCTTAAAGTTATTAAGGAATATTTCTCACAAATAGAATCCAATCTTTGAAATTAGTTTTCACCATATTTACAAGTAATGAAAAATGAAAACAACTTCAATTTGTAATCAACGAAACAAAAATTTTCAGAATTAAAAAGTGTCGCAAGGCTGTTAAATTTTCTTTTTCAATTCTGTGAACGTTGATCGTTCTGCGATTCAGTTCGTTGTTAACAGTATCTCAACGCATTAGGCGCCTTTCATTTTAAGCCCAAACAGGATACAGAGCGGGGCTTGGGCGAATAGAGCTTGTTCCAAAATAAATTAAGAAGCAACACTAAAATCAGATGATTTTAGAAATTTTGTTGGAATTTCTGAAGATATTTAATTGATCTTCCTCAGAATAATTGCCAGAAGAAGTAAAATTAAAAACAAAATTACTAAATAAGCTGTCTTATGCTTATGAACATTAAAATTAAGGAAATTCACACAAAATTGGATCTTGTGGAAAGTTCACAACATATTCAGCAAATCTGTAGACATTAGAAACAAAAGAAAAGGAGACCACAGACCGGTCACATAACGAAAGGCCTTTAAATCTTTACTGATGTAAAGTAATAAAGAAAGGACTGGGATGATGACTTAGTGACGAAATACTTCGCAACAACTATCTTTACTGATGGCTCAAAAATGGAGTGCGATAATGGTTCAGGAACCATCTCTGTGACTTAAGATATATCCAGGTCATTTAGGCTACCCGACTTTGCTGAGGTTTTCCAAGCTGGATTACTATCAGGGAATCATGCAAGGTATTCAAACAAGATCCAAATTAAAACCGGAATACAGTTATTATCGCTGACAGTCAGGCGGCTGTTAAAGTTATCAGCCTTATTGTGAGTTTCGCCCGGAAAACATTTCCCCCGAAAAATTTTTGTTCCCCCGAAATTTTAAAAGCTATTATGAGTTTCGCCCGAATAAAAATTTCACTTCGAATCAGGAGTGACAGTTCGAAAAATAGGCACGTTCAGGAAAATGAGGCCCGCAATAAATTCTCACTCCACTGTGATGGAAACGGAGAATGAAATGCAACCTTCAAATTCTCTGTTAACTAAAATAGTAATATAATTGAATTTGGGGCATCAGTTATTTGTCGAAATTACTTGCAATAGAGATAAAATTGTGGCTACGCAAGTACCTGCCACTCATTGTGGCTCCCAATTTTTAATTGGATTATCTGAAACGAATAATTTGCACACCTATTTTTAAACAGCGGACTTATCGCGCTCGGAAAATGAACAGACCTTTTTGTGAGTTTGAACAAACATGTTTGTTTTGACAATTGTTAAATAAGAATTTCAGGATATAAAATTAAATTGTTATTTTATAATAAAGAAAGGATAATTATCATAAATATAGCATAGCATAGCGCTACATACGAGTATCTTGTCTGAGGAAGAACAAATGTTTGAGGAGCGAGCACTTCGAAGGAATTTGAGGGATCACTCTAATCCTTTGGAGATGCGTGAGTGTGAAAAGGGATTAATCCTTATTTTTTTTTTCCAGATTTCATCAGCACTACAGGCAGAGGGTTTCTTTGCAGAGGGTGGGTACCAAAAAGGAGTTGGTTTGGCACAATCCACTTTTAGCCTTATTCTTACTTTTTTCCACTCAAACCCACTCTTCACTTCTTCCAAAATTCGACCACTTTCTCCCGATTTGCTTTAAGTGGAGCCTTTGGCAATTTCATAAAAAACATGAATTTTAAATTATCTTATCTTAAAAAAATAAACAAACAACATACATTTTCCGCCTTATTGTGCTCTCGTTCGCCTAATAAAAATAAGTGAAAATTATGGCTGTCAATGGCATATCATTCTGCCCGAAATGATTGTTCACAATAAGGGGAATTTTTCGAACATGAATAATTTTTCGGGTGAAACTCGCAATAGGCGAAAAGTGAGATGTCAAATTTTCCGGGTGGAATGTTGTTCGGGTGAAACTCACAATAAGGCTGATTAATTCTAGTACATCATCCTCCAAATTGGTCCGGCAATGCCGTTATAAACTTGCTAACCTCAATATTAACCATATTATAACTCTTATCTGGATTCCGGCTCATTGTGGCGTTGATGAGAATAAACGAGCGGACGAACTAGCCAGGCAAGGATCAACCCTTCATAATTCACTTGCGGAATGAGTTGACATTCCACTCGGAGTTATAAAAGGCGAAATTCTCCCAATTTTTCTTAACGAATCAAACCGCAAGTGGAGCATCCAGCGAAGCTATGTATTCCTCACCATATTCCATGTTATAGCGGACCAGCGGGAAAAGGAAACTGTTCTCAAATTCCTCTGTAAATGCTCTGTTCTGGCCAAATCTAGAGCACAATCATTAGGCAGCGCATTTTTTGACAACATTGACGAACTTTCGGAAATGAAGACTAAAGACTTGATCTCTTTTCTTAATACCTTTATGAATTGCATGTTTTTGAATAAAAACCTATACAATTCATAAATCTATTCCCGTGTCTTTTTTTTTAACTTCTAGCTCTATAAAGTTGGTTGATAACTTTTTAAATACGCATTTCGGAAGAAGTGGTTGATTGAAACAAATATGGGAAACTTTTTTCCATCCAAAGATACCTTGATATGTATTGATCCTGGTATGAATAGATTAAAAACCGCGATAGTTTGAACTTGAGGATGGATGCAGTTCCATAATTTTTCTTTAGAGGTGGTTATATTAAAAAAAAATATTTAAAACAGTAAAAAGCAAATATTATTAAAGAATGTTATTCTGAAAAATTAACGTTACCAATATTTCTATTTGTTTTTTTTTTTTTTTTGTTTTTTGTTCTTCTTTAAAGGAACAAAGGAACCTATATCTGCAGAAGAAGCTGTGGATACATCTTTCGAGCAACTTGCTGGGGAACCTGCGTGACGCTTGATAAACTTGCAGTTTACTTAAATTAATAAAAAATAAAAACACAAAATGGGCAACAAAATAACCAAGTAGTATTTTTGTATACAGTAATCCCCGCTTAGTTGCACCTCGCTTAATTGAACATCCCGCTTAATTGACCGAAAAAGTTGCATTGCAAAATTTCCCGTATTAGTAGCATAGCTTTTCAGATGGTTAATTGAACCCCGCTTAATTGAATTACTCGGTTAATTGAACTTTAAAATATGCACCCGAAAAAAAAAATATATGGACATTTTTCGGATAATTGAACGTACAAAAAAATTATAATGACACAAATATTAGAAATATTTTATTACTTAACCTACGTCTGAAGTGGTTTTTTAAAAGACAGGTATCATTCAAGATGAAGAGCAGCTGGAAAATGATATCGTGGCCATAGACAACATACTTAAGTACAATCCTTAACAGACACCGAAATTTTAAAAACGGTTTAAGAAAAAGAAGAAGTTGAAACCATATTACCATCAACTTTCGAAATTCTTCAGGACATTGCAATTCTACGTTTATACTTCTTACCACTAAATAAATTTACAGTTGAGCTGAAAAACAAGAAAACATTGTTCAAAACAAAACAATCAATCAAAATCAAATCACAAATTTTTCCAAACCAATGTATGCAAATAACCATTATGAGCCTTTCGAGGTACATACCTACTATCGTATTTATTATTTTTTTTTATCTTTTTCGAAGCTAAAAGTGACTTTTTTTAAGAATAATTTATTTCTGTTTCATAGTTTTAATTATGTATGTATGTTTATTTTTTAAATAAAACGTGTTCAAATATTTTTGTGTGTGTATTCTTTTTCAGTTTTTTTTCAAGGTTTTCGTAAGTTGACAATGAAATGTTCATAGTAAATTTCTGGGATGAATATTTTAATTTTTAGTTGACCGACTCGTGCAATTATACGGGTTTCTTTTAATTGAACAGGTCGGTCAATTAAGCGGGGTTTCGTTAATTGAACCACCCGGATAATTGACCGAAAAATCTGACAAAATGGTCAGTGCAATTAAGCGGGGAATACTGTGGCCAAATTCCTAAACGCAAGATTTGCAAAGCAACACACCTGCAAAACAGATATAGCAAATCAGAATACGCATATGTTAGAGAATTGCGCAAGAAATGTTTGACATTTGCACAAATGCCTCTGCATTTGCGCAAGAAAGTAGCATCGATTGTGTTTTGGGACACTGCTTAGCAGAGATTTTTGTATTTGCATCTTGGAACTGTTTGCTTAGCAGAATTTGCGCAAGATATGCGTTTAGGAATTTGCCCTGTATATAACATATACAGTGCATCAAAAAAGAAATCGGACACATACGTTTTTTCTCTTTAATACGCTATTCACACCAAATCAAAATCTAGATTTCGAGCAAAATTCTCAAAATCTCATCCAAATCTACTAGATTTCCCATACATTTTCAGATTTCCAAATCTACTAGATTAAGACAAAATCTACTTTCAAACACAAGATTGCCAAAACAAACAAACCTTTAGAAATGTTCTGCTTTGTCAGCAAATTGTCAGCAAGAGAAGAGGTAGATAAAAAGCAGATAATGGAGTCGAGTCTCGAGAGACTATTTGAAATTTGAATTGTAGGGAGAGAAGGAGAGAAGATAAATTATATCCGAGAAAGCAGGATAAATGGACAGAAACGTCAAATGAAATCCTGGTTTTGTTCAGTGTGAACGCTTCAATGAGATTTCTTAATCTTGTTGCTGAAATCCGAGATTTTAATTCGGTGTGAAAAGCCTATAAAGCTCGTATTCACCGAGCGCTCCTAAACGGCTCTTAACTTTACGAGGCTCTTAACTTGAAATTTCTGTGGGGTATTCACCAACCACTAGCAAGTGTTTTTCGAAGTTCGAAAATGAGAGCCACTCTCTCTTGTTCACGCATACCCAAACTGTGAAATGTTGTGGAATGTTGGTCTTGACAGCAAATGGATACTCTTCTACTTGGCATTGCTCACATGGATTCGAGTCAAATGCATGCGTGGCACACGCACAAGCGAACAAACTTTCGAAGAGAGCGCTCGTAGATCTTCACTAATATTGCTTGGTGAATAGGTTTATGAGCTTCTTAAGTTATGAGTGCTCGGTGAATACCGACCTTAGTATTTGTTTATGAAATTGGCCATTAGTTTCATCAATCTATAAAAGGGACATTTCGGGGATATTTTTGTTAAAATTGAGTTCTCTTCACATCCTTGGGAAAAATAAATTGCTTTTTTCTTTCTAACAGGCGAAATGTATGAGAAGAAATGAGAAAGCGTTATGTGTTCAAACAAATGCCAAGAAATAAAAAAAAAAGAAATGCACACAAAATATTTGACAAGATTATGATCCTGACATTCTGTGGCATAAAATCGTTAAGTAATAACCACTTAATTTATTTTTTATTGCATTGTTGGGTTCAATAAACTCATCCACAGATGCTTTGGAAAGTAGGAACCACATTTTGAAGTCATATAATGTATTTCTGTGAACCGGGAATATTCTTGCTCAGCAAATAACTTTGTGTTGCACTTTATTCTTCGATGAAGACGATCTGGATTAAGGCTAGCCGCGCACTAGCAATTTTTAGTTGCGAAACTGTTTGGTTACTTATAGAAAACAGATGAACTGTTTGGTTGAATGTCGGTGAATTTGCAGATAATTATATGTTCAATAAAATGGCGAACTTATTTTAGGCAATCGTTTAGTTTGTGTCAAAACACAAACTTTTTAGTTGCTCGAACCAAGCAGTTTCGCAACTAAAAATTGCTAGTGCGCGGCTAGCCTTAAGTTTTAACATGTATTACAAAAACAATTTGGGATTCTGTTTTCTATCGGGATCTATTTCAAAGATCCAAAAATCAGTTATTACACTGGCGAGTAGATGGATTTTTATGGTAAGGTAGTGTAAGCTATAGTAGGTGCGTTTTATTATTCACAAATCTATCTGGATCCGGATCTGGATCTTCCCTTGATAATAAAACTATACGGATTTCAGTGACAGCAGTGTTATAAGTCTCTTTTTATCCTTGGGTTTGTAAATTTTCAATTATTTCTTGTCTTTTTTCTTTGCACTATAGCTTACACTACCTTACCATAAAAGCCATCTACTCGCCAGTGTAATAACTAATTTTTGGATCTTTGAAATAGATCCCGATAGAAAACAGGATCCCAAATTGTTTTTGTAGTACATGTTAAAACTTAATCCAGATAGATTTGTGAATAATAAAACGCACCTAGTGTAAAGAAAAAAGACAAGAAATTAATTGAAAATTTACAAACCCAAGGAAAAAAAGAGACGGACTTATAACACTGCTGTCACTAAGATCCGTATCGTTTTATTTTCAAGGGAAGATCCAGATTCGGATCCAGATAGATTCGTGAATAAAAAAACGCACCTAAAATTTGTCTTGTCTCGATCTGCGTACTAGGCTTTAATATCGAATATTTGGTGATAAAGTACAATGCTGGCAGTTCTTTTAAGGTCATTTAATTTCTTTTAACATCTTTTTAAGCTGTATTATAAGAAAACCCCTAAGCTGTCAAACTGACAAATTAAATAAGTTTGCTCTCGCTGTCGCTGAGCGAAAAGTTTGTCCCTTCGTTTTTGTCTTTTTGTTCGTATATTTTTTTTAAATGTTCTATAAACGAAAGAGTGAACGTATCAAAACTTAATTTTGCTAGAGAAAGTCTTAATATAAAAAAATTATTTATCATTTTAACTATTTATGAAGACATCGCATTCATCAATTAGTTATCCATTGCAAAACTTAAATTGTAATGCAAATAATGGATCAGTTTTCACACGATTTAACAATTGCTTTGGAGGAAACCTCTCGTATGGGTGGTGTTCGTGTTGGTAGGTGGGGTCAACGTCGCAGGACCCGATCCACGGGAAATTTACGTGAGTCCAAACTTTTATATAAACTTTATTTATTTATTATTATTACTCCTATTATTGTTTTTCTAGCGTGTGCTCCTCAACCGACAGAAGACTCTTCCAGTAGTCCGACCGATGCAGCAAATGGTGCACATACTAAAGCAAATGTCGACGGCCTAGATGGACTGAATAATTCAATACACAGCGACTCGGATGACAGGCAAGAGATGCGTTTGGCTATTAATCCGCGATTGCATACTGGGAATCTGGAGTCTGATTCCTTAAACGAAAATTTCAGCCCAGCAAGGTAAATGTTTTAAGTTATTAAATTTAAGTAATAATATGATTCGTGGCGTTTGTAATTTGCTGCTCTTAATCTTTAACTAAGTCGATAAAGACCTTCAACTTTATTATATCATTATGTCATGTATATCTTTGGTGGGAGCATCGGTGTCATTGGCTTCTTATTTCTGCTGCACACTACACACGCAGATAAAAAAAAACATTCTCAATCCACTGATTGAGAAAATTTAAAGGGAGAAAGTAAATATTAGAAGTTTTAAATGAAACCTCAAAAAATCTGCAGTAGCTTTTTTTTTTATTTTCATACACTAAAAAGATTATAACTACCCTTGAAATGTTTGAACACAGTGCGAGCGTTTTAGGAAAGTTGGAGAGGATTTAAAAGGAGCTACCGATGCACAGTGGTTTTAATGTTTGAATATTATAATGGGATGGAAATATAGAGTTGGGTAAAGCATTCCACATTCGTGCATTGTAGCTTAAGGAAGAATCTTCTGAATTTAACCGTACGTCCGAAGTTGGCCTCAAGGGTAAACTGATGGGCATTCCCCGAAGCGCAAGAGACTAAAGTGTTTTATTGGAGCTCCTGCACATTTATGGGAATTTTAGTCGAGCTTTGGAAAAAGCCTTATAGGTTACAGCCAAATCAGGGGTAAAAAATCGCTTCCAACTTCGAAGGAAATCTATACACTTAGCAGCTTTTTTTGGCGACTGTGTGATGCACAAACCTAGAACTGAAAGCTATTTCTTCAATGCAAGTGCCGCTCACACATGGATAGAAGATCATTGATGAATTTCAGGAGGAGGTTCGGAGACAAAACGAAGTCCTGTGCACACCAGCATTTATATTATGAATTTCAGACCTAAAAACCATCAAATACAAGTTGCATTGAGCGATTTAAAAGGTAGTTCCTAATCCATCGAAGAAGAGATTCATTAATACCAATTGCACGCATTTTCCAAACACAATCTTGATGCTAAACTCAGATGCTTTTTAAATATGAAGTACAATAATCTTACTTTCTCAAAAACGATATGAAGATTTGTTCTACTGTTCGGTGAGATATACCATCATATCATTATTGGTCCTATTTCTGCGAAAGGCATACTGCCGATCATTGAGAAGCTTTCTTCTTCAAGATATTTCTTGAGCTGATAATTTATCAGCGTTTCCACGACCTTAGAAAGAATCCGGACGATAGTTAGAGGGGAACGAGTTTCGCCTTTTTGTTGGTTTTACCAGCGTTGAAGGACAATAGGGGGTGGAGTCGAGCCTAGTGGAGTACTCTTGCAAACTGCACGAGTGCGAAAGAAGATTTGTCCCATAAAATAATTAAAGCTCTTAATTACAGGAGGAATCGTGACACTATCTGACAGCGCTGAATTGACAGCAAACTGTGCTGCAAGAAAATTAATTTTTTCTTGTGAGCTGACATAAGGAGTGTCATTGAAAACGAGCGTAGGAAGAAGTATTTGGTACATTTTTACTACCTTTGGGACATTGCAGTATTTTTTGCTGTCATTTTTGGTGATGCAAGAATTTGGTTCTTTGAATATGATCATTATATATACTTCTAGCTTGTTTGAACTTATTCTTGTTTTCCTTATAACATCGGAAACTTACTTCTCTAACCATAATAACCACTTTACCACTCAAACCATGAATTCTCTTTCGGTTTGATAGATTTTTACCTATTCGGAATAAACATTCTCATTGCGAAAATAATTAAATTTGTAATTATATCTGCACTGGAGTCCACGTCAGTATCAAGGAAGCATAGCGACCAGTTAAGGTTTAAGTTTTAAGTTTTAATTCTTTATTAGTTTTTTAAAAAAACTCTTTTTAACAATTTTTTACTTATGTATATACAAAATCACAATATGCAACGCAATTTATTTTTGAATAAATTAATATTAGTTTCTGTTTTTATATTTACATCAAGGTTATTAAACATTTGTGTTCCTTTATACAAAATATTATTTTGAGAACTAGTTCTCCTAAATAGAGGCAATCTAAAATCACCTACATTTCTTAGGTTGTAATAGTTACCAACATATTGTAAATTTCTTTGAAGGTACGTAGGATACAATCCATTTTTAAGTTTAAATATAAAAATTAATAGGTTAAATTTCAGTCTTTGGTTTACATTCATCCATTTCAACTTACTTAACATATCATATATATGGGTTCTTCTACCACATTTTAAAACACACCTCATAGCTCTATTTTGCAAAATTTGAAGGTTATCAATTTTTCCATTGTTACACAAACTTAATACAGAAGAACAATAATCTATGTGTGGTAATATAATAGAGTTATATATACAAATTGCACATTTTTCCGATATTCTTTTTCTTATTCTATACAGAAAATTTATTTTCTTAGAAATTTTAGCACTTATAAAATCAGCATGATTGTTAAAGTTTAATTTAGAATCAATTAAAACGCCTAAATATTTTATTTCTTTGACACATTCAATTTCATAATTATCAATTTTTATGTTAATATCATAATTTCTATTTCCGATGTACATACTTTTTGTTTTTAACACATTTAATTTCAATTTGTTTTTACACAGCCATTTAAATAATGATTCAGAATCAGCATTTAGATTGTTCTCACATTCATTTAATTCCTTCCCAACAATGTAAATAAGTGTATCATCTGCAAATAATGACACTTTAGAAAATTTTAGACAATCTTTAATATCATTCACATAGAGTAAGAAAAGGATAACTCCTAGAATAGTTCCTTGAGGAACACCCAATTTAACATCTTTTTCATATGAATAATTATCACCCAATTTAACCTTCTGCTTCCTTGAAGATAGGAAAGATTCAAACCATTTAAGTTCATTATGCCGAATTCCATACTTATATAGTTTCCTTAGTAGTATACTTCTTTCCACTGTTTCAAATGCCCGCTTCAAATCAAGGAATAACGCTAATACCGAACTTCCTGAATCCAACTCTCTTTTCCACTCATTTAGTACCCATGCTAAAGCTGTTTCCGTTGAGTGGTCCTTTCGAAATCCAGACTGCTCCTCGCAAAGAATTCCATGTTGCGTCAGGTAACTTTCTAATTGAATGCATACCACTTTCTCCAAAATTTTTTCATAGATCGGCATCATATTTATGGGACGAAATTGATCCAATTTGACTGCATTTTTTTCTTTTTCGACCGGTACGACAACTGACTCCTTCCATGAGCTTGGAAATACTCCTTCCATCATCGAGTTGTTTATTATGTTTAATAAAACTGGGAAGAACTCATTCTTACATTCTAACATAATTTTTGTATTGAGACCGTTAAAATCATTTTTATTGTTTATACTTTTGATTATTTGCTCAAGTTGTATATCATTTATTTGACAAAATTGGAATGTACGCGAAGATTCTTGTATAAGATCACTATATTGAACATTAGGAATGCTTTCATTTATTTCTATAACACTATCGACAAAGTATTCATTTAATTTGTTTGCCATATCCGATTTATTATTTATTTTAATGTTGTTAACTTCAATTTCACAAAGTTCTTGATAATCTTTATTTAAGACATATTTTTTTATAGTTCTCCACATTTCTTTTTGATTTCCAGCTTTTGCCTCTATTTTATGTTTGATATAATTATTTTTAATTTTTGTGCACTTATTTTTAAAGTTATTTCGAACTCTTCTGTAACTTTGCCAGCTTTCATTAGTTCTCAATGAACGGTATAAATTGTAAAATTCAATTTTACTTTGCTTAAGAATAGCAAGCTCTTCATTAAACCACTCCACATAATAATTATTTATTTTCAAAGACCTGATTTGACTTTTTAAACACTGTTCTATAATATTTTTGAATTTATGTGGAATATCTATTTCACTATTTAAGAGTATGTTTTCAAAGTTTCTACGCGACAACTCCATTAAAAATTTAGTTTTTTCGAATTTCACAAATCTTACGATCAGTGGATTTTCATTTTCTTTGTTTTGTGTATGAAGATCAATTTTAATAGTTTCATGATCAGATATAATCCAGTTTTTGATTACATCCACCCTTAAACCCGATACCTGATCACTTAAGACATAGTCGATAAGTGTAGATGATGTACTTGTATTTCTCGTATACTCATTAACTAGTTGACTAAATCCAAATCTCATTAAAATATCAGTATCAAATCTTCTTTTTTCAGAATTGTCAGTCTTATAGTCTATATTAAAATCACCAGCGATACAAATATTTTCATTAAAACTGAAATTTGTTTCCACAAATTCACTAAGTGAAGTATGGAATTCTGATACACTCATTACATCTGATCTGTACACTCCCATTACATTCCAAACTTCATTTTCACATTTTATTTTTATCATTAAAATCCACATTTTGTAATCAATAGCTTTTGACTTGATTTTAATTGACTTCATTTTATTATTAACAAATATTGTAACTCCCCCGGTATGCCTTGAGTTCGATAAACAGCTAAAACATTTGTAATTATTAATTTTATATTCATTTTCATTTATATCTTCTGTTATATGTGTTTCACTCAATACAACAAAGTCAAACTGATTTTTTTGCACAAATTCCTCAAGAACATCAAAGTTGCCAGTAAGACCCTGTATATTTAAATACACTCCACTTATTTTGTTTAGTTGCTAATAACCAATTTTTTTTTTTTTTAACTTCAAGCTTATTTAAGTAGACCGGGCATAATCTGCTTAACGTCCCGTGGTTTTCATCCAGGCCCATATTAAGGTTATTGTTCACACGCCTACAATTTATACACTTTAATAAAGGATCGTTTTTACATTCACTAGTTTTATGATTTTCTAGACAATTTAAACACGATTCTTCATTTTTTTTACATTCCGATGAAATATGATTAAATCCCTTACATTTATAACATCTTAAAACGTCTACACCATCAAATACTTTACAACGTTCCCATCCAATATTAAGTTTTCCTGCCTCAATAACTTTAGGAAATGATTCGGCATCAATTTCAACAACAGCACTGTACTTAATTCCCCAAGAACCGACCCAGTTGGCTTTCTCGAATTGCCAAACGTTTCTCTTAGGAATGTTTTCTGTAACTGGGTTTTTTGACACAAAAAATCTGCAAATCTTGTCTCCGTTCATATTATTGAATATTAAGATAATAAGGTGATTACAGCTCCATGGTTAACATAAGAAAGAGATATTCTAAAGCCTAAAACTAAGTGATGTACCATTCATGATAAATTTACTTTGTCAAGGTTGGTAATAAAGTAGAGAGTGATGATAAACGTTAAACATGAATTCATGTTTTATATATGCAGCCCGTTATCTTTTAAGCAGCACTAATTTATTTGATTCACTCTGTCTACACCTCCTCTTCCAAACGATATTCACTAATACATATACATATACGTATACGTATCTATTTATTTAAAATTTTAGTTTTTCCATTTTAACTACTCTATACTACCTGATATGGGAACAAGAATGTATTTATTAATTTTACTTCTAAAATTAAGAAAATTTTATTACCTGTTATTTTGTTGTACTTTGTCTTTTTTATTTTATGTGGTTCTTATTGACCAGCTGGCAGGGTTAAACATCTGGTCAGATTAACGTCCCATAAAAAGATCAATATTAAAATCCGTATTTCTGTAGTGCTTCTAAATCAGAGTCCTGGAAACTTGTGTCGCAAAAGTTACGGCTACAAATAAACTAACCAATACACCGTCCGCATGCAATTATGTTCTTATAGAAATCCAAGCAGAGATTAAACCAAAACTTCTTAAACGTGACCCAAAGGATAATTATAAGTTTATACATATATAGACACGAAATAGCAGATAGACTGCCCATAAATGATCTTCACTTGATTCGAGCCAATCCAAATCCTCATCATTTATGGCACTGGAACATTATAAGAGTAGAATTCACAAGTTTGCTTAAAGCAAGGTAGAAATAGCGACTACAGGCAACTTAGTTGGTTGATCCAATTAACGCTAAAGTGGCCAGAATGAAACAGGACATAACATTTGTCTTTCTTCTTCCTATTGGGCCTCACAACTACTGCAGTGAGTAATGTGTGGGACGACTATGCTTCGACGCATGTTTTCCTTTTGACAAGTGACCAGTACATATTGGAATTAATATGGCAATGTAAATGTGTTGAAGGTTCCGTTTTTTGTCTTGTTTCAATATTTTGATTTTTAGTAATGCAGCTTGAAAGACTTTAGCAAAGTTGGGTAACCGGATCTAGAGACATTCAACGACTAGAAAAAGAGGCTTAACGAACACCACACTCCATCTGTTAAAATAGTTGAAGTCGAACTCTCGTAGCAGGGGAACAGTAGTCAGTGTTTGAGTACCGTCAATATATCCGTGGGAATGAAATTTTTGATAGTACATACTGTGACCGTAGGGTCTTAAACTAACAATTTGATTGATTTATTACTATACGTATTATTAAAGATTTAATATGTATGTACATAAATCTAGTGATGCCCAAGCTATCTGTTCTTGGAATCTTCTTAAGTTAACCTTTATAATAAATTTTGTTAAGAACGGAACACCTCTCTATCGAACCATAGGTGATGTATCACCATGGCTCTGGGCGTCCACAATATAATTTCACACTTGGTCTCGTCTCGAGACTTGTTATTCTTAATGTTCCCCATTTTTGGGGCAAGAAATTTGTTATATTCCTCGACAAACTTCTTGTATCAGGTTTTTAAATTTGGGTAATCCAAATGTGAAGTATGGGTTTTTGCTTCTTTGTCTTTATATCAGCAATCGCGGATTTCTTTTTGGCTGGCTTTTTTACACAGGTTTATCTTCGGTATTTTTGGACAGAGCACAGGAGTTTTATTATTCATATTGCCTGTACTTTTTGAAGATTTAAGTTGCTCAAGAGTACCTTAGCTTCCAGTACTCAATGACCTACTTAAAGGATCTACCAAATGGAGGCCAAAAGTTTATACTTAGTCGGCAGGTGGTACAAAGTTTTTTAGTTCAAAAATATAGTGTGAAAAAAACCTGAAGAGTTCCTACGAGTAAAATAGGACGAAGAGGTCAGCCATGGTAGAGTCATTTTATCGTATGCGATTTGTTTTAAACGATTCGGCATTATTTTAGCAAGTAATATTACTTACTTTTATCACTGAACGCTGAAAATAATATTGTTTCGTTTTAGTGCTCAGGAAAAATATAAAAAAATAATATCCTTTGAAATTTAACTTTTGTCATTTTTGATAACTTTTTTTCTGCAAATAATAAATATATTACATGTAGCTGCGATACAATTCTGTTTTATGTATGCTTTGTAAATTCCTAGAAGAAAACGCAGCAATTTTTGGAAATTATTTGTATGAGGTCATAAGATACAATGATCTTCGTTTTTAAAGTACCCCTTAGCATAATAGAACTAGCTCGTTTTTGTAGTACCCCTTAGCATAATAGAACTAGCACTTAAATTGGATTATTTGAAGCTTAGCATAACAGTTAGTACGTTGGACTGTTATGGCGAAGGTTTCGGTTCGCTCCTCAGCCGATTCCATCTTAAATGTAAAGAAAAAATTACAGGGAAACTGCGTCTTGCGAGTGACAAACACTCCTTGTGTATTTCTTGTCATGCAAAGTACGTTTTATCTTAGCCTTAGCATGAATTCATATGTGAATCATAAAACCAATATGTATTTGTTTGTCGAAAGTTAATCATAGATATATTTTGTTTCACAGATTCTTTCGCCCCAGCACCCGACGCAAGCGCAAATTTAAACGTATGGCGGTAGAGTACGAAACAACAACAAAAACACCAACAGTTTCTGGTGGACTTCATACTGGAAATATAGAAAATTCGCCAGAATTTACATTAACAGGTACAGTAAAAAAGAGAGCTTTACGTCATGCTATACAAGATAGTTATAGGGCGAATTTATTTTTCTGTGGTAAACGCAAACGATCACATCGAGACCGTTGCCATGACCACGAGCATGGAAAAGCACACTCTTCCAGTGTACCACGACAGAGTCATATGTTTCCGGTAAAACATTCTCTTCAAGAACACAAATCACGCACAAGAAGTTTTTCTTCTACATCGAAGGCTCCATGTGATCGAATACTTCCCTTAAATAAAGGTCTTATCTCGAAAATCGAAAAGATCTCCCAGCAACAGCAAAAGAATCAACAAGACTCACATGCCACTCCCCCAAAATGTGCATTTTTATTTACTCCGGTTTCGCCGGTATCAACGACAACAACCACGGGCGGTGCAGTTGTACCTAGAAAGCTAGAAACAGCATCTTTCGATAGTTTCGCATCAATTACGGCAGCTGCAGCAGTTGCTACAGGATCCACAGCATTACATTGCGATAGCATGACTAATCGCTTTATGCAGCAAACTATTCCAGAGCATTATGCGTTAAAACAGCAACTAATGACAACAGTAAGAAAAGATTTTAAAAATGAAACGACAACAGCAAGTGGAACAACTGGACTTTCATTAGCAATTCCAGTGCCCGGGACATGTGGCCTCTCATTTAGCCAGAGAAAAAAGAAATATTACCGTCTGCGCAGGGAGCAGATGAAGATGCAACTACAATTCGAAGACCCAAACTCAATGGAGTGCGGTGAACTAAATGAATTCCTGAGTTCTAGTTCGCTTAGCTCTTCGGAATCTGAAAATGAAAGAACAAATGATTCAGACCGCGAAGGCGATGACGAGTTAACTGATTGGCCAGGAAATGAAATTATTAATAATTTCGATGCAAAAAATGATTTCAAACGTAAACTCACGAAGAAAAGTGGAAATTTGCAACAAATTAAATCAGATGAGAATGCCACAATTGGTGACGACGATACTCTGATGAGCGCCGACGAATTAGATACCCCTGTCAACAGTGTTCACCGTCACATGTCATCGGCACCAATAGCAATAAATAAAGGACTGCAACTGAATGGAAGTGTTAGTAATTTGTTAAGTCAGAAAAGCTTTACATTGCGTGATGAAACCATGGATCAGTTTCGTTTTCCGATTCGACAAATCGAGAGTGAAATGTCGGGTGAGACATCGAATCCTTTCCTGGCCTCGCCGCCATGTAAGCCGGGTGAGATTCGTGAAATTCGTGCTGGGTGTAGAAGAATAAAAGGCGAACGAGCTGCCTTTTCCATTAAGACAAGTGTGAATGAGAGGCTAGCTCGATTTCTACAAGATGCCAGGCAGTCGCATATTAGATTACCAGATATTGAATTTTATGAGCACGAGAGCTTAATGAACTTAGCCAAATTATACTCTTTGCAAATGTCGGTAGATAATGGATGCGCAGTTCTAACTAAAACAAGGTAAGTAGATAAATAAATTGAAATTAAAGTATAGTATCGGTAAAGTAGTATTTACATAACATTCTTTCAGAAAAGCCCCCTTCTTTTTGAAAACATGTCTATAAAATTATTAAGCATTACGGGGTATTTTTTAAAGGGGGAGTAGTAGGTTGAGGTGTATTATACTGGAAATTTCAAATAACTGGTTTACGTCAGGTTAGTCGAAATTCGAATTTTTGTATTGGCAGGTTTTTGCCAAAAAAAAAGAAGAATTTTCCTTTTATTCTTGCAGAAACGATTTTTTTGTGATTATTATGTGGTTGTGGTTATTATGGTGGAAACAAGTTTTATTGTGTGATAAAGGTGTAAGATCTAATACCTTAAATTTCTTACTTTTCAGTTAATATATACAACAAGTTTCCAGCTGGCTGCTATGAAGTTTGTTCACCACTTTCGTAATCTCTTCCTAAAAATTAATATTATATACAACATAAATATAATCAAAGTAAATAAATTAAGCTTAAGCAAATGTGACATTTTCAGTATGTGATCTTTACTCAACTTTAACTACAAAGCTCTTCCTTATAAGAGAGAAAGTCTGAAATAGATTCTCGTTTTTCTTTTAAATCCCAGATTCAGACAGATCTGATTGAAGTATTGTACCTACATAGTAATCTATGAATATTTATGTATACTGTATATTTTAAACACTTTAAAGGAATGGATTTTTAATGTCTTGAGAGTTTATTAATAATTCTCACATATAAACAAAAATAAATAATTATGTTGTATCTTGTGTTAATGCTAGTTGACTTATTGAAATTTTTAATACATTCCCCATCAGACATCTTCTGTCAAATTGAAAAGACCTTTGATGCGACTGTTCAACGTTTAATTTTCACAATCTTTTGTTCGCTTTTCACTGAGTCTGTCTCCATCAGATGAGAAGAAGGTCTGTACTTACTCGAAATCATTAAAGGACATTACTATCAACCAGCATTGTTATTTTTGATGGAATCATTTTTTCTTTAATGTAAGCACAATGTATTTTGTTTGACAGATGGAGTATGCAAATTCTGGGGTTTAATTTGTTCTCTCGTCAATGATATCCTAATGTGATCCTGATACCGACTGAACAAACGAATGAACTGAAAGCCTGTATATGTGAACTGCATCGTCACCGATACTACTGAAAAATGGGTCCAAATGTTCTATTGAAATGGGAGTAGATATTTGACCTTATAATGAAAACCGACATTAGATGCATATTAGATGGAATGAATGAAAATCATTAGTTTTAAATAGTAAATTAATTTTTAACAATTCAATCTAATATTTCTTTTATCTGCAATAATAAATTATTGGACGAGTGTTAACAGTCATTTAATATAATCTTTTTTGCAGTAATACAACTCAATCCGTGAAAATCGATCATCATGGCCTTCAAAATTGTTTATTTTTGAGTGACTTCAAGAGACGTTGCTACGATGGACGTTTCGGAATGACTGATGCTGATGAAGACAGTAATATAACTGAAGCTTCAGTGAAATTCGCTCAATCTGGAAAAAGTCCGCCGCCAGAAATAAACAATAGACTGCCAAACAGTTAGCCACTTCATATTAATTTAAAAAAACACATATTTTAAGTTAATTTTACCAAATAACCGCCATTAACAAAGTATATTAAAAAAAATATTTTCACAGATATATAAATAAAATATATATATACACATATATATATATATATATATATATATATACAAATAAAAATACATATTTAATAAGTTTTAGACATGCGGTTTTGATTAAATTTTGTTCATTTTATTTTTCAATTGCGAAAAAAGAAGTCAAGCCAGGCCTAATATACTCTAATGCACCGCACCAGGAATCATGCTCCGCTTTTTTGGACAGAAAACTGTCATTTGCTATTATACGATAAAACTGTCGTGTGAGTAAAATATCATGCAAAAAAAACTATAGTTCGAGGATACTATCAAGCGAGAAAACTATCGACAGTAAACTTACTTTGGTTAATCAGTTGAGACAGATTTTATTTCACAATTTTACTAAATAGCCTTCTTGGAACAGGAACAAATAAAGTTCATTTGTACAAAAATGATAAATTTATTTAAAAAAATGTTCGGTTAAACTTTACTCATTTCCGGATTTTTCGCTTGAAAGGAAATAAAAAGAAACAGGGTCAGCACTACTATAGAATTAACGCATATCTGTGGACTACTATAGAATAAAATAACGTATAACGTAATAAAATAGAAATAAATAATGTATATGCTTAATCAGCTTTCTTCGAAAAGCCAAACATTATTTTTCTGCGAACCACCGATTATGCGCTTCAGCTCTACATATTAAAATACATATTTTCCTTACAATAATATACCAATATAATTGAGCCATTAAATTTGTAATAAATCAAAGTAGTAAAGCTAATAAGAACAATTGAAGCGTTGAAAGGATGAAGGTCTTAAATGAATTTTTTTGAAATTTGGCTTTTTTCTTACAGATGAAAGTTTTATATGGAAACTTAAATTTCTGACTCATCTGTACTCTTCTATCGCCTATAGATTCATATTTAGCCAAAGATTAAGGTGTTATATGCAACCACTTTGGTAGAAAAAGTTATAGTAAATAAACTTTAAATGCTTGTAACTCAAATGTTTAAAAATGTCGCTTAACACCTTCATCCTTTCAGTGCTTCAATTATTAAAATCGGTATCTCTACTTTTAGAGGAAAATTGCAACCAACGAAAGATCGACATACAAAAAGGTGTTCTCTTTTAAAAAGTTACGATAAACCATTCAACACTTTGGTTACGATCGGGATGCCTGAGACCTACATACGTTTACTGTCTATAACTTCCCCGATCCCGACATTTTTCAGATACACCACAGGATTAATACGAAATTTGTAGAAAAGACCATGCATTTGCATCAAATTCAAGATTGTTGTAGCAATTGAACGGCATCGGTTTCGCATAAGCTTGAGTCTTACGGTGATTCAAATTTTTGATGTACAAAACTGAAAAAATGTTACTCTCAAGTAATTTATTATTATTACAATGCTATAAAATAACAACATTATAATGTAATATAATATATAGTATTTTGTATTTTAATCATGATTGCATCCTTAGGTTACTCGGCTTTTTCCTTACTCCAGTATAACGTTGTGGGGACTTACTGTCCATTTTACAAAGCAATAAATTCCAATATGCTTGACGATATTCTGAAGACATAACAACATAAATAATTGGATTTATACAAGTGCTCAGGTAGATAAGTAAATATCCACTTATATTAATCCAATGTATTTCGGTGACTCCTTTCCAAATTTTTGTAATTGTTATTGGCAGGTAACAAATTATAAACGACAGGAATATAACTGATATCATCTTAAGTAAGCGTTTGTCTTTCTTACTCATGCGTCCAGGATAAAGAACCGACGTATTCGAATTATTTATTGTTGAGTTATTGCGGTATCTTCGTTTAGTTACTTGATTAAATGATGTTTTTAGGGCTTTTGCGCAGAATCGATTTCTGAAAATATACATTTAATTACCAGAAATATTACTTTAAGAAGTTCTTTGTTTCTAAAGTTGTGTTCAAACAATAAAATAAGAATGGGATTTTGGAATTCAATGATGATTTTAAACCGAGTTCTGACAAAATGTTAAGTACGATTTCCATTACGACTAGTGACTTTAAATTCAAATTAAGCACGAAAAATAAATCTGCATATACTAAAGTTTTAAATATACATAAATGTGGTGTTTAACATAAAGATTATAACCTCTTACAAAATTCCCTCTTGACGCCCACTTTACATTGGAGTAGAGCCTAAACGGGTGACTTAAATTGTTTCAAATTTGGTACACATACATTGAATTGACAATAAAACTGTTTTTAAAGCCTTAACAGGCCAGAGACCAGGGGTTTTGAATTCTTAAACATTGCAATGACAGGGAAAGACAGAGTGTGGTAAGGCATTCCACATTCGTGTAGTACGGCTAGAGAAGGAATCCTTGTACTTCATAGTACGGCCGAAGTTGAGCTGAAGGGTTAATTGATGGGCATTCCTAGAAGTGCGAGTATTACGATTGAACTGCGGAAATGCGGCTTTAACTGAAAAAATATATTTATGGAGTTATCATGTTTATACCAAACACCACAGATATGCATACATATGTATATACTTATATAAAACGAATTGATTTGTCAATACATTACCCTTTTATATCGTTTTCGCAAGATACGTCGTTCGTTTTCAAAGGGACTTCTGTAACAAGAGCTTCTTCTAATCGTGTAGTTGATTTTGGAATTTCTGAAATCTGAAACAATAAAACCTATTTATGTACTATCCTATTGGTAAAACAAAAAGTGGGACGAAAAATTGTTAATTTTTTATCAAAGGTATCAAAAATTTGTTATTTTTTAAAATCTTGATTCCCGCTTTTTTTGCCGATAACTAAAAACAATTTCAACTATATTAAGCAAGAAATGTTCAAAATTTTTAATTTTCGTTAACTATTAATATTTATTTTTGCATTTTGCCTGATCATACATTTTACAGACATACCTTACCTATACATACTTTTAAAACCTTTTATTTGCATACCTCATTAACATATCCACTATCCTCTTCGTCAAATTCTGCGTATGATTTCGTATTAATTTCTGCAATTTTAGAAATGTCTTCAGGCGTTCCACTAGTTTGCATTTCGTAATGACCCGGAGGAAAATCACTTTCCACACTGGAGTCAATATATTTTAAATCATTGTTTCGTAGCTTTGACAAATATGGACGCATTTCCCAACTAGTTTTCTCTTCCTTATCACTGGTTATAGACTGTTGATAATTTTCGTTTTGTGTCGTGTTGTAATTGGTCTCTTTAGATTTCTGATCCGATTGGTTGTGTTGTGGTGAAGATTTGGGATTTTCAACATTAATTGAAGAATTTGTATTAACTGGCTCTCGAGATCTTAGAGCGGCCTTTCGGACGATGTAAAATATCCTCGCATAGCAGATGACAATGCTTAAGCATGGCACTACAAATGCCATTACAAATAAAATTTCCTTTGGGGAATTGCCGTTTTCATCTGGAAGTATTGAACATGAGCCAATTTCAGTATCGAGTCCGAATGAACCCCAAACACCACGATATGTTGGAATGAGAATAAGAAATGCACCAATCCAAGTAGCCGCAATCATAATTGCCAAATTTCGATTACGGTAAACTCTGAAAGAGTATCAAAGTAAAACTTTAGAAGTGCGAATTCTTAAAAACAAATCACATTTCACAGATCTTAAAGATCATTATAATGGCATATGTAGTAGTAGTAGCTTTATTTTAAGAAGCTTTAAGTAGTGTTAATAAGTTTTAAATGATAATATACAGGGTTTCTTTTTTTTCAAATTCTTCTCGGCTAAAAAATAAAAACCGTTACTTTATAAGATTTCTAGCATGTAGTTTTTAGGCAGGCTGAAAGGCTTAAAAATTAAGATATTATAGAATAACTTAGATCGATCGCGTATGGCCAGTAATTTAGTTTTAAGTTATTGATAAGTAGGCTAGTTTTTATGAATTTTCAATTGCCAGCCGCTGCCATAAGGTTTTTTTTTTCAGGGGTGTACTGCCTTTTGAAAGAATTGAGTTATTCTCCAAGAGTGTCTCTTTTCATTAAAAGTTCTACTTATCATAGCCATTCGAACTCGGCAGAAAATTGCCCTGAAAGTTGAGTGTTGTAAGTCACTAAAAGCTGGTTCTCTAGGAGTTGTTGCACCACCAAATTTATTTAAATACTTAAGTTTGGATTATCCTTAACTTCAGTTCAGTTTTTAATTTAAAAACAGTTTCACAGTATACAGCTAATTTCATTTTAGGAAGATGGCATGAAGCTTACTTAGCAGCACAATAGAGAAACAACATTTTTAAAAATGACGTCAATATCACTTTTCGATAAATAATTGCGATAAACTAATGTGATTTTCTATTGGTAAAATAAATCAGCTTATTTTTTTACTTGAATTTGTCAAAATGCCGATTTTTGAATTCCATTGGGAAAACAAATGGATTTATTTTCGATTTAAAATCAATTTTGGATTTCTAAATTTTCGACAGATTTACTTCTCCATGTACTAATGCCAAGACAATTTTCAGCTGTCAGTTTGCAAATTTGGTTGTAGGATTGTTTAATTTATTTCAATTGTGAAAATTAAATGCAAAACACCAAGGACTAGTAAAAAATGGGAATAGTTTAAAATGATGAAAGTAAATTAAAGATAAATAAAATGCACGACTTAAAAATTACTTATGTATAAATACAATACATGGAATTAATGAGATAAAAATGTTCAAATGCATAAAATTGCATTTTTTTTTTTCAAAAAACCCAAAAATAATTTTTCAAATATTTTTATATAATATTAAATATTATTAATATTAAATATTTTCATTAAAATCGTTAATGAGGGATTCAAAAATCAAAAAAGGTTTTATGACAGGTACCGTTAGTAACATTTTTTCCTAAAATTTTGTTGAGCCAAAATGTAACCTAGATATGTCCATAATAGCACACATAATTTGTTTATTAAAATCTCTAGAACCGTATTCGAAATAAATAAGATTTTGCATTACGGGTGTATGTACCGTTAGTTTTGGAGCTAAAAAATAATTCAATTTCTACTCTAGGAAATCACCATTAAGTTTATCGGTTTATGCGCGAAACAGATTAAACCAGCAACAGCACCAGCATCGTCAATAGCAAACAGCACGCTGACCAGCAAAAATTTCTGAAACACTTTGCCACCAGCAACGTCATTTCATCTGCTTGACATTTCATATAGAAAAAAAGTTTTTCATTGTGGTGCCACTGAATATTGCAGTGGGAAAGTTGACAACACCGCACCAGCAACAGCAAATTTAGGACTTTGGCCTATTTCTGCGAACTAAATAAAAAACTTGTCGAACAAATTGAAAAGCTGCCAAAAAATCATAGTTTTGCGAAAAGAAAAAGTTGATGGTACATGTTATATATGAAACAGTACATAATATGTAAATCTTATCATACATTGATGGTTGCAGTAAGCTTAATCAACCCATGTTGTTTTAAACATCTTTTTGGATAGTTTTGACTTACCTTTGGTATATTCTTGGATGTCCAATCATGATATATCGATTTATAGTAATAAGTAAAACTGTGAATAACGACACAGCTAAGAGACCATAGCGCATTAAAGGAAACAGCTGACAGAGTAGATTGCCGTGATTCCAAGATTTGTGTAAAAATGTCGAAGCGGCCAATGGAAGATTGAAGCAACAAAAAAGTAAATCAGATAAGGACAGATTGATTATGCATATAGCTGTAGCATTGCGTGCCTGAAAATAGAAGATATATACATATGTGCATAATTATTATAAAAGTGAAGCTGAATAGCATACCGATACCTTCCCGCAAGAATGTATTAAGCGACATTTTTTAAATTGTTCAGGAAACGAAAAAAACGTCTCATTTAGTTATTTTTTTGTGTATTTTATTGGACGAAACAAATTTAAAAATGTCGCTTAATACATTCTTACGGGAAACAAATCTGTTTCGTCCAATAAAATACACAAAAAACTAACTAAATGAGACGTTTTTTTCGTTTCCTGAACAATTTTAAAAATGTCGCTTAATACATTCTTGCGGGAAGGTATCGATACTATGGCGCCGAATTTCAAACATTCTGCCTTTTATTAAGGTATAAGTATTACACTGCTTAATAACTTTAAAGTAGTTTACTAACTCATTCTTAATTTTAAACATTTTCTAACTAGTATCGTACTAAAGCAATTTTTTAAATAAATTGCTTCTGAACACCTAAAACAATGAATGAGCTAAAGTAACAGTTTCAATTAATTTCCAAACTTTTCGTATTACTGAATCCGACGAAAGCAATTTCAACGAATGTCGGTAAAAATCTCTGCACCACCGACATTTTGTTCAACTTATATGGTATTACTGAATTCGCAATCCATTCAATTTAATTTTACATTTGCGCCAATTTCGAGACGAATCTGAAGTGAATTTTTAATTAAACGAAAAAATAAACAATGGAAAGCACAAAAAAATTTTAATAGAAAACGGACAACTAATCGGAAGCAATTTAGAGAAATGTTGGAAATGATGAAGACGCAACACGCAACCAGACATACCCATAAATCTAAAAAAAGAAGAAAGCACATGGTTGGTATTGAACGGTCCTCCATCCAAGTACTAAACACGCACAACGATGCTTGATTTCGCTCATCGATGGGAAGTGATGCTATTATCAAAGCCTAGGGTAACTATATATTTGCAAAATTGTAGTTTTAACAAAGTATTATACTAAATCAGTTTTAACATCGTACTAATTCAACTAAAATTTTGCGCTTTATAGTTTTAAAGGCGAGGGATTGGCGTGAGCTTGAGGGGTTAAGGCCACCCCTTCCAAAATATTGTTAATGCAGAGCTTAGAGCGCCCGCATAGGGCCAGTAAGTTAGTTTTAAGTTATTGGATAATTAGGCTAGTTCTTATGAATTTTTGTCTTGCTTTATTTTTAAGATTGATGAAAATAAAAATGAAATAAAAAAAAAAAATTGTTAATGCATACATATGTATACCTACTTATACATTTTAGTAAGAGTTTAAACTGTTTATTTTTCAAATTTAAAGATATACAAATTTGGAGACTAGCTTAATTATGTTTATACATATTTAAAAGTATATGCTGAAGATTCTTTCCATCTTCATTGTAACTTGCCGAAATCTTCCATAAGAGCTCCAACAATTTCATCAAACACCACTTAATGAAGCCTACGAGTATTTGAGAGGTCTTTACTTATTATCTGTAAATATTGTTCTTGGAATAAGAAGAATTGATCATTATCTTCTCATGCACAGAAAAACACTTTAACGCCACAGCTTCATATGGCGCAATAGGAACAATAAGGATTACCACACACACACCACTTCCCAACACACCATACGAGTTAAGTGTGGTTCATGTAATGTAACATGTAATTCGAAACCAAATTCGAACTCAGAGCGTATCTATTAAAAAAGTTCAGGAACAAACTGTCTGGTTTAAGTTTTAGAAAATATCTTAAAATTTTGTCACACTTGAAGTAGTTTTTTTAGAGATGTTATTATTTGAATAGTAAATACAAATCGTCTGTCAGTGTATTCGCAAACACTATTATCTGAAATCGCTTAACCAATTTCGATGAAATTATGTGCTAGATTGAAAGATAAGACAGTTTTGTAGTTCATAGTTGTTAATATGTAGTTTGCTTAAAAACTTGATTTGTTTCTCAAGTCAAGGAACAGGAACTCTCAAAATAATCAGTTCCATTTTCCAATAATATATTGGAAATACTATGGGTTATGAAATTAAGCCTGTTCAATGTGTTGTGTGCACTTGGGGCTAAGTTTCTGTCTGTGAAAAAAATATAAAAACTCGTGATTGCGGTACAACTATCTCCACAATCAGGAAACATGAACTTAACAAATAATTAAGTTATTTGGAAGACCTATAAGAAGGTTGTGCTAGATAATATATTAAAAACCACATAACTTCTGCGAGATTGGTTAAAATAATGTTCTCAATAAAATAATTCACGGATTTTTTATTTTTCAAGTGTTTTCAGAAATAAATTAAGTACGGAAGTTTTATTTTTTCATATTTGTATTAAATACATAATAGATCATTCTTCAGTGTATAATTTGTGCTATTAGTCCGATGGAGTGAGATCGAAGAAATATTTTATTTATAACTTGTTCTTTTATTTTCACTTTTAAAAATAGATACTAATTTTACAAATTTTTCATACGGAATTTTTTGAACTTAGGGCAAGTATTGGTTTCATGTAGAAATAAATCGCGATCTAGTAGTGTATATATTTTTTTATATTTATCTCTTCTTTAGAAACAAAATTTAGTACGATCCCCTCCGATAAAAACTTAAGTAGAATTTTACTGCTGAGGAAGAAATTGACAATCCACAAATGAAAGTACTCTCTCCTTTCTATTTAAATCTTGAAAGCTAAATTTGTTTATTCACCTTAAATTATTCAACAGAATGAGGAATTTGAGCGGACTTAACTACTTATTATTGGGCTTCTTAAAAAAAGATTAAAAATAAACTGATAAGGTTGCATGCCTCAGAACCTGTGGGTACTTTTTTCATTTAAGAATAAAGTAAAAGTTCTCCCAAAGATATGTTAGTTTTAACATACCATTTGATTTTGTATGTATGTATATGTATATACATGAATACCTAGGCTTAAGGAATATAAATTCATTGCCTTTAGTTAAGTATTTAAATGAAATAAATTTAAATTTAAATTTGTTGACATCTTGTCTTTACATAGATAGATCTTAAACAAAAAATATAACATGATGTCCTTAGAGAAGTCCCAAACATACATCTACATACCATAGTGATAGTACGAACGAAAACGACTTAACGATGCACTTGCTTATTGCAGGAGTGGCAAGAGGCGGAGAATAGGCACTTCGCCTATACACCAGCGACTGCCATTCCTCCGGTGAATACGAATGTCAGTGAGTTGCAAGGAGCCACATGCTCCTACGGGCCTGGTGGATGGATGATTTCTCAAGTGGGAATAAAGGAAAGGACCACGCCTTTAGAAGCCATCTACATTTCCTTAGCCAGGTGATTATGTGACGACAGACATTTCTTCAATGATTTAGAAGTACTCTCCGACATTTCAGAGTATAGCTTGCTGTAACCCATCAACAACCTTAACGGGCTTGATTGACATAGGATTATCATAGACTTTAATACAAGTGGTCACAACGGATCTACATTGATCTATGTGTGACGGTAACAAGATCAACTGTCAGCCTACTAACCTAATCTAACCTAATCTAAGCAAAAACAAATTCTTAAAAGGTCTTTCTCCTTATATTTTTAATTTTAATAGAAAAAACTAAAACTAAAGATTAGATTTAAATAAATTATTTGTTTTTAGCTTATATAATTATTGTTATTAGCTTTAAGTCTTGAATAAGTTCGTATAAAAAAAATATTAAATGAAAAAATATAATGAAGAATCTTATCAACAACAGCTCATTTTACTATGGGATTCTTCAATAAGGACTTGCCAACATTTTTTATTTAATAAAACGGAAAAATTTTGAAATATCGCGAAAATTTTAATGTTGTTTTACTATACATATGTCGTCGTCCACGTTTTTTGCAGTCGACTGGTTGTACCAAATTTTCGAAGACTCGGATAGGCATTTAGACGGAAACTGTCGCTCTGAAGTCTTCTAAAAATCTTGGCTTATTGGAATAGACCAATGATTTATTATAAATCAAAAAAGTCTAGAGGTGGAAACCAAAGCTGCTATTTTTCGATAAATCACGTTCATCGAATTGAGTTTTCTTTTCAATAAGTCAAAACTGTTACACCCGTTGTGTGACACAATCTTAATATTGTTTTGAATGTGTATTCCATGTAATTGACCGAAGAAATAACGTAGCTAACGTGGCGCCATTGACTGTAACGTACCGGTCATTTTCATCAACGAAAAAAAACACCTCCCAAATGAATCCCACCGGTACTAATTTCCCATAAGAAAGTGGACTTAGTTCTCACTTAATGGGAACAAAGACCACTTTAGTAAAGTGGATTTCGTTCCCATTAAGTGAGAACTGAGTCCATCAGTGGACTTAGTTCCCGTGGACTTATTTCCCACCTCAAGTGAGAACTTAGTCCCTCAGTGGACTTAGTTCCCGTGGACTTATTTCCCTGCACCTTTTAAAAACCCCACCATATAGTTATTTTTTTTTTTGTAGCTGTTTGTGTTCAAAGTTGCCATCACCGATTCGGAATTTTGGTAATAAATTTTAAGTATTGTAAACGTTCTTCGTTGGTGAACTTCACCATGGTGAAAATTTTGTTTTTCTGAATGTTTGTACATTAATAGGTTGGTAATTGGCTTGAGGGTGCGTTCACATTGTTGTGACAGTTCAAATTTGACCATTCTCAATTGAAAAAAATTGTATAACAAAAAGATATTTACTTAAAAAAAGTACGAATAGCTTACCTTATTGCATTTTGAAAGTGCTAGGATCGTTATTAAGTTTCCTGGAATTCCAATCAGTATGAAAATGAAGCACATTACTGAAGCAAACGTTAACAACTCTTCTGAGTATCCATGAAAAAGTTCACCATTCTCCATAGAGATTTGATCGGCACCTATAGAATTTGTTGGAATATGTTTCATTTATTGGGTTCATTTCGGAACTTTAAAAAAATTAAATGCAATCATAATTTATTTTGTATTCAGGAGATTACCTTATAATTTTATGAAATTATTCAGCCCTATCACGAATTCCATCGTAATCGGAAACTTTTACGAATCCCGAAAAAAGCGATCGCCAAATCCCTTCGTAATGACAATTTGTATGAGATTTTCCACTACGATGGATTTTGTGATAGTTTTTTTTCGGGATTCGTAACAAGTTTCCGACTACGATGGAACTCGTGATAGGGCTGATTATATTTTTATTATATGTTTCTATTCTTTTCGATAACGTAATGAGCGCAAAGATTGCAAAGAATGCAAAAGAATTTATAGAATTTGTAAACAGTAAATAAATTCAATATAATATATATTTTACCGGTTGCATTTAATACTACGTATAGTAATTAACAGAAAAAAGAAAAACTTCTTATTCTCTTTTTTCTTTGGTTAATTATTAAAACTGATACAGTTAAGTTCCACCTAAATATTTTCAAATTTATAACTAAGTAGTACATATAATCTTTTGAATGAATAATAAAGGATGAATGAAATATTTTTTTTTGACGGAGTTTCTAAGTGATTTTACATCGCTGTCTTATTATTTTCACTTCTTCTATCTTCACAATATAACAATTACTATGTATTATACTGATGTTTAGCATCCGTTTGCTTATATACTTAATATTTTCTTATTATTAATTTATTTGATTTTGCGATATCTGTGGTGCTTGATAGAAACATGTTAACTCCATAAAATAATAAGAATCTTAACATTCATTTTAAATCGAGCTAGAAACTAAATGGGTAAACCAATTTTTTTTAAATTTGGAATATAATTTTTCAAAGAATATTTTCATAATTGTTCCAAATTTGAAGAAAATCAGGCAGCCCTTTTCAGCCCTAGCTAGTATATGTAAAGTCGACGAACGAACGCAAATTATTTGCCAAACACCACAGATATACTTTCTTGAACAAAACTTTTATCAAATTAACAAACACTCGGGCGTATGTGGAACGAAAATCTGTTTTTTTAATTCACTAAACCATGTTTATTAATAAAACTCAAAATCAGCATTTTGATTATACTGTTGTGATAAGTAAAACTGGCCAAAATTCAAATTTAAAACAATCTAACTATAGATATTTGAATAAAATGGATTTTTTGGATTTGGGTGGTGCAACAGCTCGAAGTGAACCAGGACCTAGTGACTTACAACTCTCAACCATTCCTGTGTACGTGTTACCAGGAACGGAATAAAATATGACATTAAAAAATGAAAGAGAAGAAAGTGAATTCCGCAATTTTGTATCGGTAAGAGTGTCTATCTGTCTGTTTTTATACTAACCATCAGACTAATTATTTTTCGATTAAACTTGACAGCAAGCGGGGTTTGGGTATTCCACAAGCGGTTAGTTTTGAAGTATAAGCCTTTTTCATGACAAATCACCAACAAATATTTATGTGATGAGTACTAAAATGCTTGGTCGCATCTACGTATGTAGGTATACTTTTTATCCGAAAAATGATGACTGCTTCTATCTGCCAATTAATGATTTTGAAAAACAGGTTGTACAACTTCAATCAAAAATCTGCGGACTATTATTTGTCTGCTGCACACAACATTTTGAGCCAAAATGCCTGTCATCGTATAAATTTTCCAAGATCAATAGGACGCAATACTCACTGATGGTCTAGTTTCTGTGCCTGCAACTCAAATTCGTAAATTATTCACCATCACCATATTGACATGTTTTTCATCGAACGCATTCAATTTGTGAGACAATCGCTTGATTTTGGAAGCAATTAATCGGGAGTTGCAGTGTGAGCGATATTTCGATCGAGTTGCAAAGATTGAAAAAATTCACACAAACATCTGACATCGCGCTTAACCTAAGATAATCATGAATTCTAATCCATTTATTTCATAAGAACTTATGCTTTCAAAGAAGAAGAGCTAAAATATCTACTTATTATTATTAGTTACGTTTAATATCTGCAATATTATTTATAACGTGGACCATTTAATTGCGGGAAAACACCTTCTCTGATCGAATTTTTGATGAGGCAGACAAGTCGAGCAAATTTAAGTGTGTATAGCATTTTTGAACAGTTTACAAAAACTAAACTTAAACTAAAAATTAACATGCCCTCCAATACTTGATAATCGTAGTACACGTTTCAGGTAATGTGATTGTAGTATATCACTGATTAACTTTGATGATTTTTCGACTGATTACTTTTGTCCAGATATAAAAACTTTATCATACGATCATTTCATGCTTCAAATTAACTTAGTAACTGTTAATCCAATAAAATAGAATTCCACATTTTGCACACTTTTGAATTTGCGTATTAAAAAAAGGAAAAATGTAATCATATCACTATCGCTTCAAACCAATCATTGATAAAACATGATTTTTCACATTAATTTACTCCTGTTGATTTACAAATGCCAACAACATTACAAAATAAATTTTTAAAAATAGAACCAATTTTATTTCCATAACAAAATCTTTTATATCCGATAATTCAGGATTGAATGTATTCCATACACAACAAACACATCTTTGCGAAGTACTTATTTTTGTTTGTATTTACAGGGAAAAAACCATACCCACCCCCCCTGAAGAAAATAATTTTCTTTTCTTTTGTTTACAAAATAACTACACACACATAAACAATAGCAGCTCTTTATCCACAAGATATACACTTCACCTTTTCGTTTGATAAGCGATTCAAATAACTAATTAAATCTCAATGAACCAAGAAAAAAAAAATTATTTAAAAAATAATTAGATAAACTACCACATAACACATCGATCGCGAATGCTGTGATTTAAATCAGATTAAACATAAATGTAACACGTATGATAATATAGGTTTCATCTTTTTAACATTTCCTTGATGTTTAAATATTTGTATTCAAATTTGTTAATTATACTTTTCATTTGTTTATATATGGCAACCCTTTTTATTTAAGTTTGATGATTTTGTGTGCATTTTACAAAGTTTTTTCTTTCTGTAAATTGTGAAACAATGAAATGAAGAATCGACCGATACGACTGCCGGGAGCCAAAATCACGTACTGAATGTAATTCTAAAGAAATCGATTCTCAATCCAATATTTTAGATTCTTTGTACCTATTTATCGCGCTGTCGGTTGGGATGCTAATACAAAAACACTTTAGAGAATTTTCTTGTTTTTTAGGAGAGTGTATATTTTTTAATTCACTTTTTTAAATAAGTTAATACCGAATAATTCTAAAGAAGAAAATAATTTTAATATCACAATTCATTAGATTAGGCATGTATCTCTATTCACTCTGCAAATACTGTCTTATGTATATATACCGTATGCAGGGCCGCCGCTACCATATGTGCGAAATGTGCGGCGCACAAGGGCGCCAACGTCTAGGGGCGGAAAATTAAGAGATAGATCTAACTCAACCTATACGGCATACTCCAAAAGTTTTCCTTAAGCTTTCGGAATTTGTTTACATTTGACCGTTCACTACGTAGTTCCCGCACACAATCTACCACAAATCTTTATTCATATTTTGTTTGTGACT
Source organism: Philhelius festivus (assembly GCA_963931855.1). NCBI lineage: Eukaryota > Metazoa > Arthropoda > Insecta > Diptera > Syrphidae > Philhelius > Philhelius festivus. Next base: position 139,238,273 of record OZ007556.1, on the reverse strand, counting down.
GTCGCCTCTCACACCAAATAACCTCTTCGATTGCAGTCATAGTCTAAACTTCTTAACGCCATGTCGCCATAGATTGACACTTGGGAAATAGCTTTCCACGCAACCTTCATCTCAGACTTATAAACTCGAAAAGGATTTTGATTTTTTTTAGATTAACAGCCCATGTATTTCCCATAAAATAAAACGAAAACAGTGTCTCGAAAACATTAATTTTACTAATTACTCGTATTTTTCTATGAATGGGTATCAATATTCTGATTGCAATGATATAGCTAAATATCTTAAATCTAAGTTGGTTACAAGAACAAAATTATCAAAAGGTGATTTAAAACATTCCTTATTTTACCGATGCAAAATGTAAACAAACCATCTTTACAACGGAAACCAAAAAAAAAAAAAAAAAACAACGGTAAAACAAAATGTTTTGTGTCTCTAAATATTTATGTTTCGTTTTAAATAAGAATTTACGAATAGTTTTTAATTAATTTTGGAACTGAATTGATAAATAACTTAAACCTCAACGGATTGAACAAAATCAGAATAACCCAGAAATTTAACGTTTCAATGGTTGTTTGAATTTAAGTTTTCAATCGACATTCAGAGTTCAGACTCTATTTATATCAAAATATAGTTCCCACATAAGCCACAAAATGTCAAATTTCATCAAAGCATACCTAAGATGTCAAGGAATTATATACATATAATACTTCCAGATCCGGAAGTAAATGATGAAGTGTTTCAAAAAGAAAGTGAAAATAAAAACTTTTAAAAATATCAAAAACTACTTTGTCTTCTTTCTGTCAAGCTATAAACTATTGGTTTTTACCAATTGACATACATAAATTATAAACTGTGCTAGGAACTCGAATATTTACATTTTATATGAAAATGGTTTTGTTGAAAAAAATTATTCGCAATTGCCATATAAACATAAATATACAAGAAAGTTATAAGTTATAAGTCAAATAATATTTTATATACAAATTAAAAAAAAAAAATTTATTACTTTACGAATAAAAAATAAATTTCCAAAAAAAAAATATTTAGCCCTTTTTTGAGATATTGAATTTTCCAAAAAAAAAAAATTCATTAAAATCCGTTCAGCCGGTAATGAGAAATTCAAAAATCGTCAAAATGGTTCTGTTCGGTCAGTTAGTAACATATTGATTTCAATTTTTTTTGTTTTATTAATAGAACGTAAAAATTTATCAAAATTCTCGGAGACGTTTTCGAGAAAAACACGATTTTCGAAAACTTTTCTTTGTCAAGTTTAAAAAAAATCAAGCATGGGGTTCTCGAAATATTGAGTTTCAAAAAAAATAATTGAAATCCAAAAAAAAAGTTTTGAAAATTTTAATTCACAGGAATATATTTTAAATTTTGGGGCGCTGTAGCATAAAACAACTTATCAAAATCGGTTGTACCGATTCTTTAAATTTTTTGATTTTTGTTTAAATATGTTCAACATTGTTTTATTTTTTTTTTTAAATTTGGAAAAATATCTTACTTCAGATACAGTAATTGTTGGTCTTAAAAAAAAGAAGAAAAATAAAAGTGTGGGGACAAAATTTCGAGACCCAGTTTTTTCGTCTTCGCTATTATCGTAATGTCAACTGTGATCAAAATCTCGAGTTCGATTTTTTTACGAATGTATGTATAACTTGCCTTATACTCGTAGCACCTATGAGTCTCAAGTAAAAAGAGTAAATACTCTTAAAAGGATGCAAAAACTGTACATATGTTTATGCTATAATGACTACGTTCATTGTATAAGAATTTGGAGTAGCTCGGAACGCGACAACAACAATGCACGTTTGCTTAAATTTTTCAACTGCGAAATAGATAATAAATAAATCTTTCACTTATACAACGTAAATACCCCCGTGTACCCGAGACATGGGGCGGCAATTAAAGGTTCTTGCACAAGGGCGCACGAACACCCAGCGGCGGCACTGACCGTATGTATTTAAGATCTTCCAAATTCACTCAAAACTCAAAAAGAAAGTTGAGGAGAAGTCTCATAGATTATAAGAACTTTAAAAATAGATCCTTAATCCATAGGGAGAACATGTTGAGAGTTGTGTTGATGATGTGTTCGTAAAATGAAAATATCATGTAAAATTCTGTAGGTAGATTTTCCGCAAAAGGTAATAAAATACAAAAACTCTAATGATACCAAATCAACTATTCGTTTCAATTTTCTGATGTAGCAGTTTTTCGAATACTTTTTGGCGGTAATACTCGTAGGTAAAATACATTTATAAGGAATTGGTTTTTGAAAAAAAAATAAGCCTTTATTCTTCAATTTTTGGAATAGTGACGGTGGAAGAATTCACAGGATCCAGGAGATGAAATTTTTCAAATGGTGAATTATTTTTGATGTTTTTACTCATTTCGAACAGCCTGTGTACCTCGTTTAAAGGTAGCAATTCAACCAAAATCATGAAGCTAAAGATCGCTTCATTCGAATCTATTTTTTCATTTGGGATAGCATATCTCGATAAGTATCAAAGATATTGGAGCATTTTGAATGCCAAAATGTTGGGCGGAAATTTTCCTTTTAAATTGTATCTCGTTATATTTTATTTTAGTGAGTTTTAAAACTTTTAAGACAAAAAAATTTTTAGGAGAGGATATAGACCGCAATAATTTTTTTAAAAATAAAATAAATATGACCCAATGTAGAATATACGTTTCTCTAGGGGCGATGTTTCTCCTTTTTTTTTAGTTTTTTTTATTAAGCTTATTAACCATGATTTAACCATGAAATTAAAAAAAAAAAAAAAGTTTGGACCCTTATAACTTTGGATTGACTAATCGTAGGTAAAAAACCGGTACATGACAAAATTAGAATTTCCAAACTCTAGGGGCGATGTTTTTTATTTTTTTTTTATATTTTTTTGTTTATTAAATTTTTTTAAACATGAAAGTTAAAAAAAAAAAAGTTTAGACCCTTATAACTTTGGATCAACTAATCGTAGGTATAAGAACGGTGCATGAAAAAATTAGAATTTCCAAACCCTAAAGGCGATGTTTTTTGTTTTTCTTTTATTTCATGTTCTTGAGTCATTTGTTGTCTAGCAACAAATTACAACAAAAAGGAAAATAGATATCTACGTTTTGTGTTAGTTAGTTTAGATGTTGGTTATTTGTAATATTTTTATATCTTTTATTGCATTATATTAATAATTGTATATTATCAAAGTTATAATATTTACTTCATATGAATTTTTATTTTTTCGATTCAAGTTTTAATAATTCTGATAATAATTACACAAAATTGGAATTATATAAAGAAAAGATTAATTGTTATACAAACAAAAACAAAATTTCAGCAAAGACAAAGAAAAAGAAAATGCCAGAATGAATATACTTTATAGAATAGCTATAATAATAATTAGATAGATATTATGAGATATGTTTAACAAATTTGAATTGAAAAATATTTATTGCTTTTAGTTTAGCTAAAACAAAAAAGGATGGTGTTGAGCTATTAGTTTAGCTAAAACAAAATTATACTAGGTTTAGTTCTAAAGATGATTCAAGTTTTATTCCTCTTGTAATGCCAGCCATCCATCTAGAACAACAGTCACAACTGAAGAGAAAATATGCATCGAATAGGGGGAACAACATGTAGCATACGAAAACATGCACGTGCCGTAACTATTCGGGACTGGTGGAAGTGTGATCATAGCCTCTCCGCGGCGGTCGCTAGAAACAAGCCTTTTAAAAAAGGTTTGGCTAATATGATCAGGCTGGTTCCTCAGGTTGGCGACAGGTTAATTCCCTGTCCCGTAAAACTTAAAGAATTTCGAGAACGACAACAAGCCTCGGAAACGGACTGATCTCACGACGGCAACCCACGCAAAGAAAAAGGAAAAACGATTTACGAATTTTCTTATGGAACGTACGATCGCTCTATAGAGCTCGAGCTGCTCAGCAGCTAGCCGATGCCCTGTCAAAATATAAAGCTGACATAACAGCTCTTCAAGAAATCAGATGGACAGGGAATGGTGTTTTACAGAAGAAAGAATATGACATATACTGCAGCTGTCATACAAAACACCATGTGCTCGGGGTAGGCTTCCTAGTCAGCGAAAAAATGAAGTCTACTATCATCAGCTTTAACGCTATAAGCGAAAGGCTATGCACCCTTCGCGTGCGAGGCAAATTTACGAACATCAGCCTCATTAACGTTCACGGACCTACGGAGGAGTCCTCAGACGAAGAAAAAGAGACTTACTACGAACAAGTCGAGAGGGCCCTCAATGCCTGTCCAAGGTATGATGTTAAAATCATCCTTGGGGATTTGAACGCAAAAACAGGTCGGGAGCCGGTATTCAGGCATTACGCAGGCACCCATAGTTTGCATGAGAACACTAATGACAATGGACTTCGAGTCTTAGAATTGGCAGCATCGAAAAACCTGGTCGTTGCGAGTACCAGGTTCCCGCGTAAAGATATCTACAAAGCCACCTGGGTATCACCTGATGGAGTCACTCGTAACCAAATAGACCACGTGTTGATAGACCGTCGCCACTACTCGAACTTGATGACGGTACGAACGTACCGAGGTGCCAATATCGACTCGGATCACTATCTTGTTGGTATGGTTTTCCGAGGGCGGATTGCCTTGCGAAGACGCATTGCATCCGCCGATCAGGTTCGAATCAACACGGCTGCCCTGCGCAATGAAAACACCAGTAACACCTTTGGTAATACGTTAGGACTCGCCCTAGAAACACCTGATTTAGGGAGAGTAAGTCCTGGAGCCAGTATGCTGGGCGTAAATGAGAAGTGGACACGTCTTAAAAGTACTGTCATTAGTACTGCCAACTCCATCTTAGGCAGCAGTCGTAAAAATAGGAACGACTGGTTTGATGATGAATGCAAGCTAGTGACTGAACGTAAGAATGTTGCGTACCGGGCAATGCAACAATCTCATAGAACGCGGGCACGCGAAGAGGAATATAAAGAGCTCAGAAGAACAGAAAAACGGCTTCACAGACAAAAGAAATCAGCCTGGGAGAAGAACCTAATCTGTGAAATAGAAAACAGCCGAGAGCGAGGTCCGCACCAGGCGCAGAAGTTCTACCAATCCGTCCGAAACATGACGCAGTACACACCACGCTGCACATACTGCAAGGACGGAGAGGGAAATCTGATCACCGATCCTGAAAGCATACTGGAGCGATGGGAAGTGTACTTTAATGAATTGATAAATGGTCAGCTCACTGCAGAAGTGGAGACTCCACTACTTCAAGAAGAATATCCTATGTTGCCGCCACCAAGCATAGAAGAGGTTGAGAAGGCTATAGGCCGGCTTAAACAGAACAAATCCCCGGGAGCCGATGGCATACCAGCCGAATTATTTCATCACGGCGGGCCAGCCTTACGTCAAGCAATTCATGATATTATAGTGCACGTATGGGAGCAGGAAGAAATGCCAGAAGATTGGCGAAAAGGCATAATATGCCCCATACATAAGAAGGGAGATGTCACAACGTGCAGCAATTATAGAGGTATAACGTTGTTGAGTACCGCCTATAAGATACTCTCCTCTATCCTACAAGACCAGATAACCCCATACGCTAAAACCGTCATCGGACAATATCAGTGTGGTTTCATTCCAGGCAAATCAACAACTGATCAGATCCTTACCCTTAGGCAGGCGATGGAAAAATGTCTAGAATTTAACATCCCAACATACTCGTACCATCTCTTTATAGACTTTAAGGCCGCCTATGATAGCATAGCCAGGGTAGAACTTTACAAAGCCATGAGAGAATTCGGCATCCCAAATAAATTGACACGACTATGTAGGTTGACCATGACCAACGTAACAAGCCAAGTAAAAATAGCCGGATTGCTATCCAGACCAATCAACATCTTTGATGGACTCCGACAAGGGGGCGGTTTGGCCTGCCTCCTCTTCAACCTGGCGTTGGAGAAAGCAATCCGTGACTCTGGCACGGCAACAAGAGGGACCATCGTCAATAGGTCCAGCTAGTTACTGGCTTACGCAGACGACATTGACATCATCGGAAGAACCGAACAAGCTGTACACGATTCCTTCATCCAGATCGAGCAGACGGCACAAAATCTGGGGCTGCACATTAGTGAAGGTAAAACAAAGTACATGGTGGTCGAATGCGAGAGGAACAGTTGGTCAAACAATCAAGGTAGCGGAGCACGAATTTGAAGTGGTGCAATCCTTTAAATACCTTGGGTCAATAGTAGCGGCCGATAACAATATAGAAGAAGAAATACGCGGGGGGCTTCTCAAATCCAACAGAGCCTACTACAGTCTGTCAATGCTCTTCAAATCCAGAAATCTCACCATAACTTCAAAACTGCTGCTGTACAGGACCATGGTCCTGCCAGTACTCACATATGGATCCGAGACTTGGGTGGCTTAGCAAAAGGCACTCCGACCTCTTAGCTGCGTTCGAGAGAAAAGTCTTAAGGAGAATTGTTGGCCCCATATGTGAGGAAGGACGATTCCGGAGACGGTACAATCATGAATTGTATGCAATCTACCTAGCAGCAGATATCGTGACAAAAATTAAGCTCGGTAGACTCCGGTGGGCAGGGCACCTAGCTCGCATGAGCGAAGAGGAACCTGCTCGGAAAGTTCTTTGTGGTACATTCTATGGTAGACGACAGCGTTATAGACTATGCTTGCGCTGGAGAGATGGCGTAGACCAGGACGCCCGAAGCCTTGGGGTGCGCAACTGTATGGCGTCGGCTAGAGACCGGGATAGGTGGAGAGACTTGTTGAAAGAGGCCAGGACCGGAACCCGGTTGTCGAGCCGATGATGATGATGAACTCTTCCTCAGTTTTTTACAAGTAGTTCAGACATCCAAATTCGTTTACAAGTATGGCACTGGCACCAAGTTTGCTAGAACGCCTAGAACACAAATAATTCAAGAACATGAAATAAAAGAAAAGAAAAGACATCGCCTTTAGAGTTTGGAAATTCTAATTTTTTCATGTACCGTTTTTTTACCTACGATTAGTCAATCCAAAGTTATAAGGGTCCAAACTTTTTTTTTTTTTAATTTCATGGTTAAATCATGGTTAAATAAGCTTAATAAGAAAAAATAAAAAAAAGGAGAAACATCGCCCCTAGAGAAACGTATATTTTACATTGGGTCATATTTATTTTATTTCTAAAAAAATTATTGCGGTCTATATCCTCTCCTAAAAATTTTTTTGTCTTAAAAGTTTTAAAACTCACTAAAATAAAATATAAAGAGATACAATTTAAAAAAAAGTAACGGATATCGCCCCTAGGAAAATTTCCGCACAACATTTTGACATTCAAAATGTTCCAATATCTTTGATACTTATTTTCGATATGCTATCCAAAATGAAAAAATAGATTCGGATGCAGCGATCTTCAGCTTCATCCAAAATCAATGATTTTATTACACTATGCTACAGTGATTTTAAACCTTTTAAATTACCTAGTAGAAATTTTAGGTTTTGTCGACTACTTCATGATTCTGTACGTACAAATGTTTCTTTACCCTTAAGTTCTCAATTTTGTGAACGATTTTGTAGTGTGTTTTTTTCTACTTTTACTATAAGACTTGTTTCGTATTTTTATTGTAATATACACAAAAAACAATCTATCATTTCGTCACAGAATTTTCTTTATTCAAAAAAATTTGGACTAAATATTGAGTTGGATACATTACCGAAGTTTTCGTCTTGTCTTATATCTTCAAAACTTAAAATAAAAAAAAAAAATAGTTAAAATTACACTGTATGCAAATAACGCCAGCAAAATATTTACAATATTTACAATCTGACCAAACTATAGGTTCGATGGAAAAATAATACAAATACTACTTACTTACGAGTACAAAGCTGAGATACTGTAGCCGTCTATCCTTGGATATCTCGGCTTTCATAGAGACACAGCACTTCGCCATCCGCGATAAATTGTTTTTTGAAGAGGGACCTAGTTTTTGTTCTCGAATCGAATTCGGGGAATTCTTGTAAGTGAATTTCAAATTTCAATAACAATTTTTTAATTTTTTTTTGTCGGTGGAAATCTTTAAAAGACACTTGATAATTTTCGGTTCTAAGTAGTGTGGGATTCTCACCGCACCAAAACCACCGGGATCAGAAACAATATATGAAAGATCGACAAATGATTTTTCTTTCTTATTTTAAAATCACTTTGGCAGAAGTTTAAACGCTTAATACTTTCCCATAGCTTTTAGACCATTAGCTCATAAGGTTTGGTTCTTCTTAGTCTCCGAACATTGTCTCTTACAATTAAAACGGTTTCCATCTTTGAGTTGGTACGACTTCGCATTCGCTGATTGTGTGATACAGCGTGTTTTTTAACAATTTCTGTGACCATTTCAATTTGAAGCTCACGATGAAGATAGCAATGTCTTACCAAGAGGCATTTATTATTCTACGAAGGACTTTGTTTTGAAATTTTCGGATGGTTTCAGCATTTGTTTTCTTTGTACAGCCCCATAGCTAGATACCATATGTCCAGGCGGGTTTCAGCACTTGCTTGTATACTCGTAACATTATATTATTCTGGATAGATAAGCCAGAGTTCTCTTTAGCTTTATTTTTATTTTTAAAGTTTACATGCGTCGATTTTGTTTCGTTTAATTTGATACGCCATCGTTGCCTATAATCTATTACTTTATCGACTGATTTGCAGTTTTTCAGCAAAGGTGGCCATGATAGTATTGATATCTACTGGAATATCTCTAGTATACAAGAAATAGGACATTTCCCTGGAGTACAGCGGCTTCAATTTTCTTTAATTCCGAGTAATTTTGGTCGTGCCATAATAAAGAGTCGGTTTGTAACGTAGAATTTCAGTATTTCAGAGGACTGCCTGGCTAGGTCACTATGCTTTTCGTACTCAAGTGCAAAATTCCAAACCTCATTAAACGCTTGAGCTACATCTAAGAATAGAGCTCAACATACTTGATTTTCTTCAAATGCTTTTTCTACAACATCCGTAATTCTATGCACTTGGTATATCGTTGAATGTTTATTTGTTAATCCAAACTAATGGTTCGGGATTAATCTTTTTTCTTCTATTATTTTGCTAAGCCTTTTCAGGAGCAGTTTCTCGAAAACTTTTGCCATGATTGGTACAAGCGATATAGGTCTGTAAGATGTTACTTCTGTTGGTATCTTGTTTAGGTATAACAATGACTTCTGCAATTTTCCAAATATGAGGCACGTATCTAAGCTTAAGGCATACGTTTATTATAATTATTTTTAATGCAATCGCAAAATAGAAACAGGAGCAGATTCTTTGATTATATTATAATATGTTGTTGCTCAGTGCGAAAGTTTAGGTAAAGTGGATACGATTTGATAGTAAGCCTTTTTCAAAAAAGCCAAATCAACGTCGATTTGATCACCAATGATCGTGATTTTTTGAATCGGATATTGCTATCGTTCATGTTTGTACCAAATCTGTTTTATCAATATCAGTCACTAATTATTTATTTATTTCTTAATTTATTTCTTAATGTAGGTGCTTGCATGCATAGATAAGATATATTAACGAAAAAAGAAAATTTTATTAATTCCATCATTATTAATTATTTTATTTTAAAAAAAAGCTGCTGTTTCCGAAGTTTCTCATGGGATAGGTTTGTTTACCAAAAATTTTAGGATAGCTTAATGTCGTTTTTATTTGGCGATCCGGAATCTCTCTCCGATCCGGAATTCCAACTGAACACTTTATTTTTGATTCTGATGATTCTGAAGTTTTTTGTCATTGTATATATGTGAAACATCAAATGTGGACAGTAATGAAAATCAAGAATAATGTTTGTTAAAAGATGCACTTCGCACAATTAGGATACAAAAAATTACAGCTGTTAAGTCTGACGTTTAAGAATATGAATGTGTGAGTGCTTCTGGTTTCGATTCTGATTTCAAATACAGAAGCAAATTTCTCTTCTTTTCAGAATAAGAACTGTTATTTTTTCTCAAGTGAACACTTTCAGAAGAGTCCAGAAGGCTTCCGGATTGCGTATTGCCAAACTGTATATCAGCACAGATCTCCATAGTCTGTGCTCAGCCATTTTCTGCTCACCGAATTTGAAAGTATTGTAGAGCAAACTGTATGCTACCACAGAGCGCTCTGTGGTCACATGCAGTTTGCTTGTAAAATATTAAAAAAGCTGAAGCAAACTATATGCTAGTTCAGATCGAGCAATGTACCTGCGATTACAGAGCCATCGTTCACGTTGGTATAGTTATTGTGTGTGGTGAGTTCTGTGTTGGTATATATTTTGCTCAGGAAACTAAGAGCAAAGTACCTGTGATTACAGAGCCATCGTTCACGTTGGTGTGGTTATTATGTGTGGTGTGTGGTGCCGTGACATAAGGCCAAGTGACAAAAGGCCAAACATAAAATGTTTTGTCTTGAGCAACAGTACCTTGGGTGGCCCGCTTCGCGGGTTTTCAGGATTTTAACTTCCTTTTCGGGGCTCACACCCGCTCACGCAACTCCGTTGCTCCGCTTAGGGTATGTTCAGTCGCCAGGCAGGCGCCTGTAGCAACAGTTTTGTATTTTACATTAATTGGAGTAAACAACTAACAGTTATGTACTGCTGCTCAGGAAAACTGTTGCTACAGGCGCCTGCCTGGCGACTGAACATACCCTAAGCGGAGCAACGGAGTTGCGTGAGCGGGTGTGAGCCCCGAAAAGGGATTTAAAATCCTGAAAACCCGCGAAGCGGGCCACCCAAGGTACTGTTGCTCAAGACAAAACATTTTATGTTTGGCCTTAAGTCACAAACAAATTTGGCCTTTTGTCACTTGGCCTTATGTCACGGCACCACACACCACACATAATAACCACACCAACGTGAACGATGGCTCTGTAATCACAGGTACTTTGCTCTTAGTTTCCTGAGCAAAATATATACCAACACAGAACTCACCACACACAATAACTATACCAACGTGAACGATGGCTCTGTAATCACAGGTACTTTGCTCTTAGTTTCCTGAGCAAAATGTATACCAACACAGAAAAATCTGCTTTTGATCTGACACAGTATATAGTATGCTCTTAATTTGAATGAGCATTCTGTAGTCTATTACGAGCCCAAACTCAAAATAGTTGGTCTACCGAGGATAGAATGCAAATATGTGTTCATTCTTAACCTATTTCGAAACAAAAACTATTTTTTGATATACATATAAAGTCCTATTCATTTTAAATAAGAAAAGTGGACAAAAGAAGAAAGTGGCTTAATAAAATATTGATATGGAGTCTCTTTACAAAACTAAATAACGATTTATACACATTTCTTAGATGCAAAATAGTTGGTCTATGATTCTTTATGTTGATTTTACCACATTGTTAAGCAACCTTTGGCCTTAATCACTGCTTCTATAATGCACCTTGGCATAGTGTCAACTAATTGTTGACACTCTTCGGCACCAAAAGATTCCCAATTATTTGTAATTGTGGATCTTAAATCTTGAAGAGTCCGACGCGGTTCCTTTCGCAATTTTTGCTTCATCGTGTGCCAAACAGTTTCGATTGGTGAAAGATTAGGGCTGCTGGAAGTCCATTCCAATAAAGAATTGCTTCAGCAATTAACCATACCATTGTTGACCTAGCCGTATGACAAGAAGCACCATTCTGTTGGAAAATATACTCCGCATTGCTATATTGAAGACGTAGTATTGACGGAGGCAGCTCCTGTTCCAAAATGTTGCGGTACTTGACAGCATTAGCTATCCCAATTACAAAATGCAAATTACTCATACCACATCCCGACATGCACCTCCATACCATTAGAGATACTGGGAGCTTTACGGTTTGTTTAAGGCAGTCCTTGTGAGTTGTGAAAGGCTTCTTTAGCATTTGTTATCACTGGTCCTCGTTCATCACCAATACAAACTTCCAATCTGTACTGATCACTCCAATTAACGGACCGCCATTGACTAAAAGTCCAAATTTTTAAGTTGTTTGGCCCACTCAATGCGCCTTTTCTTTTGCTTAGGTGTCAGTAGTGATATTTCTTTTGCCTGCGTTTTTAATGATTTAAGTTGTCGTAATTTATGCAAAACTTAAATATTTTAAAATAAACCTTATAAAATTTATATCCCATTTTTTTCATCATCTGCTTACAACTGTCCACCGAAACACTTTTTTGAATTTGTCCTCTCCACTGTACCGTTATTGAAGCAGATAAATATCGTCGATTTTCTTTAAAAATTTGGCAATCGCGAGGTTTTGCTGTTAGTGGATGTCCCGTTCTGTTGCATATATCCACATTTCCAGAATTTTTAAACTTTGTTATTATGTTCTGCACTGACGAGAGCGGTAAATTAAAATTTTCAGGGATTTCGTAGCTAGACAATCCTGTTTCAAACGCTTTAATCATTGATTCCCTTAGGTCTCCTGATAATGCAACGCCACGCGCCAGGATTGACATGAAACTCTCGCTAGCTTGTATAAAATCATACAATAATCATTAATAAAACCAGTGCTTCTCATTTTTTTAATAACGGTTAACTGAAACTATATTTAAATAGTCTTAGATCAACTATTTTGCACCCAAAAAAGAGTAGACCAACTTTTATGCTCTTATCTTTGTCTGAGATGAAAGGAATATTGTTGCTATTTGCTCTCTCAAATTTTGTTTTGTTAGGTCTAATTTACTCTCAGTGAAACTACTTTATTAAATTGACAACATTTTTTAAATGAACAAAAGCTGACTGCCACTAAATTTAGGATATATGAAGAATTAATGTGTTAATAAATGAATAGACCAACTATTTTGAGTTTGGGTCGTATAGAGCGTCGGAGCTCTGTACTGATATACAGTTTGGCAATACGCTTCCGGATTGCCAAATAAAAACGACATTAAGATTTCTATTTTGCTAACAGCTGGCTTGTCATCATTTCTGTTTTGCTAGCAGCTGGATTACAAACACACAAAGCTATCCAGCTTTCTTTGTCAGGTGGCACAAAAAAAAAAACCGCTGCTTTGGCGGGTCGAGTAGAGTTTTAAGTAATTTAAGTTATTCTAAGTAGTTAGTTAAGTTTTATAAACTTGTAGTACAATAAACTTTTAGTACTACTTGCATTATGGTTAGTGCGTTGGACTGTCATGCTGAAGGTCTTGAAGATGTACTGCCTGTTGCGAGGGATTGACAAATCCTCTAAGGGTATCCTCTTAGCCATTCGGATTAGGGAGAAAGTTTTAGGTCACTTCCATTCATGGTAAATGGTTGAGAGTAGTAGGTTTAGCTACAAGAAATCATAAGATTCCGAGTTATTTTTACATTTCTTCTCCGTGAAAAATAAAAGCCGATAGTTTATAAGATTGTCAGTATTAATATAGTTCTTGGGCCGAAAGGCATTAGAATTAAGATACAGTTTAACTGCGAGAGCCCGCAAAGGCTTGGTAAGTTAATTGTAAGTTATTTTATAAGTTCACTAGTTCTTATGAATTTCTGTCTAGCTTAAAGATAGCTATAAGATTAATGTTAATAAGAAAGAATTTAAAAAAAAATACACTCTAGATAAATAAAAACTTAAATCGCAGAAAATAAATATCTATGCAAAAATTTAAACAAATTGTCTCACTCGTTAAGGTTCTAGATAAAAGTGCAGTGGATGTAATTCAGATACGCATTGGACTTTATTGGATTTCTCCGTTAACTAATAGTTAAGTTTGATTTAAACCTCGTTATTTTTATTACAAATAAACCAATATGTACTTGCCCTTTGAGTAAGAACATACAAAATGGGATTGATGCGTATGACTTTTATTAAACTTAAACGTAATTTTGCGGTTTTTGGTGTATTTTCAAAAATGTTCTTAGGCAATTTTTTCTATATTTAGCGCGCACTCAAGGGGTTATTATTACCCTTTAAATGATTATCACGGTACAAGCGTTAGGAAAACAAGGAAGGAAGGAGATACATTAGTTTTAAATTTTTGAATATTACAATGGGAAGGAAAATAGAGCTTTGGTAGAGCATTCCACATTTGTGTAGTGCGGCCAAAGAAAGAATCTCTGAATTTGACAGTACCTCCGAAGTTGAACTCAAGGTTTAACTGATCATCATTCCTAAAAGGGCGAGTATTACGGTTAAATTGTTTAAGGAGTGAAATGCAACTGGAACACTGTTTATAGAAATAACGGTAATACAAAGAAAGACAAGAAACATTGCGGCTCGAGGGATGCAAATGTTTTCGTTATATTTCTATCACCTATAATTTTTAAAGCTCTTTTTTGAATTCTACCCAAGAGACTCAAGTGGGTTATTGGAGCACCTGCCCAAATATGGAAATAATACTCGAGCTTTGGACGATAATACGTCTTATAGATCACAGCCAGATCTGAAGGGGTAGAAAACTTCTTACAACGTCGAAGGAAACCTAAACACTTAGCAGCGTTTTTGGTGAAGTTGATTATGTGATCATTCCACACTAGGTGGTATGTGATGCACATACCGAGAACTGAGAGCTGTTCCGTTTCCTCAATGAAAGCGCCGCTCATGGATAGAGGCATAAGTGGACGATATTTCGCTTTAACGATAGAAGACAGAATTGGGTTTTTGAAGCATTAAATTCTCCACGGCTTTTGATTCCCCTGGTCTAATGCGATCAAGATCAGAATTTAATGAGCTTTTCATACGCTGCTGTTCAAGTTCCACTTCAGAAGAACAAGGAAATGCATCTTGAAACGAATATGAAAAGCAAATCTGTACTATCATCAGCAAAATAATTTAATGAGTTAGAGGTTTCAGATAGGAGATCGTTGATAAACATGATGAGGAGAGTCGGACACAAAATGGAGCCCTTGGGTACACCAGCATTTATTTTATTAATCTCAGACTTGAATGGTCATTCAATACGACTTGTATTGAGCGGACTGAAAGGTAATTTTTAATCTACCGAAGAAGAGATTCATCAATACCAACAGCACGCATTTTCGATAAGAGAGCTTGATTCCAAACTTTATCAAATGCCTTTGAAATATCAAGTGCAATAATCTTACTTTCTTCAAAACGATGTAAAGATTTGTGCCCCTGTTCGGTGAGATATACCATCAGATCACCAGTAAGTAAACCTATTGCTAAGAAAGCCGCACTACCGATCATTGATAATTTATCACCGTTTTCATGACCTTGGAAAGAATTGGACTTTTCTTAATCTCTTTTTGGCGGCCTTTTCTAATTCCTCAGTGACAACACCTAAGTATATGATCCTTAAGCTAAAGCTAAGTGTAGGTACGCGATTGGTAGATCTTAGAATATTGTCAGATCTGTCAGTGAAAAACATGCTTTGAATGTCTATTACAACAATGTAGTCTTACAATTAATTGTCAGAAAATTTGTCTGAAAATTAATTGTTAGATCATTCAGTCTTATTTTGAGATTCGAACGAATAGCTAATTCGATAGAATAGATACTTTCATTCGAATGAACTATCCATATTTTGACATTAGAACGAAAAATGTTCATTGTCGAATGATTGCATAAAATGAACCTCAATTAAATTCATTTTCGAAATCAGCTGTTTGAAATTTACTGACATTTCTATCTGATTTAGTATGACCAAGCTGTTTTTTTTTGATAATTTTTATTTCAAAAAAAATATGGTCTAAAAATAAAACTTTATTATTTAAGAAAAATAAGGTAAAGATAAGTGATGCTAACGGCCCGGTAAAGTTTGAATTTGAATACATCAATAAAAACTGACATTTTCAAATTTTGGAGCATTTAGAAAACAGTATGGTAAGTTTATTGATACCAAAAAGATGTTAAATAAGGGTAAAACTTCCCTGAATAATAAAATAGTTGATTTATGTTTTAATTTTCATGCAAACTAATTTTGTTTTCCAAATTGATAAACAAAAAAAGAAGGCAACTTCAAAGCCACTTAATTTACACAAATCTGGTCACACTTGAATTTTGAACTACAATTTGTAAATTGTTTTATGAAAATAATTGATAAATTGAAGCCAGACGTTAAAAAATCAAAATGGCATTTGTTTTTTGTATGAAAAGAGAAAACGGTGAGGAGCAGTTGTATAGGAGAAGAATAATGGATGCATCACATCCATTTTATGCATCCAATACTACTAACACTATACTAAACTTACATGTTTTATGAATCTATTCGCCAGAAAAAATTGAACGAGAATGAAATGACATTTATTTCGAACGATTCGAAAGTGAAAATTTGCTTAGTTTTCGAAAGATAAATGAACTTTCCATTGATAAGGTGAACTTTCGAATCGTTCGAATCTCAAAATACAAATTATTCGAATTCGACATACTTTCTAATGAAATCGAATGTCAAAATAAGGCTGATTGTCTGACAATTACGCTA
This sequence comes from Philhelius festivus, assembly GCA_963931855.1. Lineage (NCBI taxonomy): Eukaryota > Metazoa > Arthropoda > Insecta > Diptera > Syrphidae > Philhelius > Philhelius festivus. The sequence goes on along the minus strand of OZ007556.1, from coordinate 139,221,899 downwards.
GCTATACGCTGGCTGACAATCGTGTAATCTTGCAATTTATGGTCAGAAAAGATATCTGACAATTGATTGTAAGACAGTAAATTGTAAGGTATTTGATAATTGTGTACACACACAATTTATTGTCAGGCCTGCCAATTTCTATTGGTGCTTGACGTTTCTGACAATTAAGAAATAATAAGATTTACGGTTTTTAGGATCATACATTTTTTTATTGTCAGACAATTTGCAGCCAAAAGGTTCAAATGAAGCAGTTTCCATAACCATTAACCAATAAAAACTGACGGTAAGTGTGTGAGTACACGGTTGATAGAAAATCTACCAATCTCTTACACTAATTGGGAGGTATTTAGCCAGCTATCTGAAAATAAATTGTCAGCCAATTTCTGACAATAAATTGTAAGAGATTGGTGGATTTTCCACCAACCGTGCACACACACAACTTAATTGTCAGCTCATTGGTAGATAATTGTCTGACAATATTGTAAGATTTACTAATCGTGTACACTTGCTTTACAGTACATTTTTCTCTCTTTTTTCTTACAATAAAAATGAAACTAGATCAAAACAAATAGTTTTTTATAGTTTTTTGTTTGCTGTAACTTCGATCGGTGTGAGTACATAATCCCAAACCTCATAAATGTAGAAGTCTCACAAAAAAAATTTTAAAAATGTTATTGGATTACATTTTTCATTTCAAATGTAACTACACTGACTATAAAAATTAGTACATATATGTTCACTAAACCAAGAGACCACCAGTCTGTGGTAAATATTTTATTTACTTTTGTGACACATTGCTTTTCTTTCTTTTTCGTCCTACTGACACTAACATGATTGAAAAGAATGAGAAACATGAATTGTAATACTTAACGGTTATAAAGATTGTATGTGTCCAGAAAATAAGATACATTTTTGGAGAATTCTATAGTTTAAATGATGACATTGACCCACAATCTACATTAAAAAGTGACTTTATACAGGTGCATATGTGTTTTAACACATCTCCTTTCGGAAAAGCTTTTTTTTATAAAAAATTATATTAATAAGTTCATAATGTGTATACAATGTATGTTTCGTGTATTTATTGTTATTAGGTTCATAACCAAAAGCTTGGATTTTATTAATTTTAAATTTAAACTTAATACTATTTAAAAATAAGGATCTTATATTATTCAACAATTTCTTAAGATATTTGTTTTTGAAATGACTTTGGTATTATTATCTGGAATGTCGTTGATATTTCGCTGGTAGCCGTTTTTGTATTGGGGGTGTTTCTCGATTTCTGAAAGGTCCGGACGGGTCTGATTGTTCATGCTCGTCTCGGATAATTCCAACGAGCTCGAGAGGAAGGGGTTTGGGGAAGTCTGTTCCAATTTTTCCACTTCCACTTCGTCCTCTTCCACTATTATATCCCCCTCGGAGAAGGTGATTCGAGAGTCTTGAAAATGAGTATCTTGGGGTTTGGTTAATAGTTGCGGTTGCTCCATTTCTTGTGGGGGCAACTGTTGCTGAACTTCTGCAAGGGGATGGTTCAATACAGCAGTACTGTTCTGATTGATCACTTGATGATGGTTGTTGTTTGGTGTTGAAACTGTGAGATTTAGAAAAGGGGGTTCCATTGCTGTCTTGATAGTTGGCGAAATAGGGTCGGAATTTTCGATCGTAGCCATCTTCATGCTGTTGATTACAGGAGGTTTGTTTGTTGAGTTCGATGGAGGCTGCAACATTTGAGGCGATAGCTCGAGCACAACTGGCGACTGATTGCTGCTGAAGCTGTTGCTGCTTGTTTGTTGATCTATCACGGATACTTGTGACACAATTGTACGGCTGTGATTGTAACTGCACCTTATGTCTTTCCATTTCTCTAAAACAAATAAGTAATTATCTAAATAAAGGTTAATTAAAAGGGTTTCACTATTTTTATAAATACCTCCTGCACTACTTCCAGCATTTTTGAATGGAAGGAGTCGTGATGGTTGACACATTAGAACTGTTTTATAAGCTTTTCGGTATTGCTTATTCATGATAACGTAGATTATCGGATTGATACAAGACGAAAGGTACAACATAATGTATCCTAAAATGTGAAGTCCCGGTGAATTTACATCCTTGTCAGCAATCTTGACAACCGTGATTGGTAGGTAACAGACAATAAATGACAGAAATATGGCTAATACCATTTTGGTTATACGCCATTCATTGCGTTTTGCTTTGAAATCACGTTGATCTTTGACTCGAATGATTTTCTGTGAAATTCCGGTCTTAGTTATTTCCGCGCCACTGGTGGTACTAAATGAGCTTGATGAAACTGGCGATGACATTCTGTTGGACGTTCCATTAGAGCCTCCACCTGTTGGCATTTCTCTGAGATTATTTGGAATGGAATTCTGTTTATTTGCGTGCTGGCGTAAACGAACTTCTGACATGTGAACTACCCAAAATATTTTTGTATAACACCCAATGATTATGATGCAAGGAATGACAAATGCAATCATAAACAAGGCTGTCTTGCTGCTGTTTCCATTTTCATCGCTCATGATGGAGCAAGTTCCCAGTCTTGCGTCGTAACCAAATGTTCCCCAAACACCAAACAATGTTGGAAGCTGCATTCCATAAGCGAAAAGCCAGCAAAATGCAATCATTACACCGATCCAGTGGCGCTTGTAGATTTTGGCATATGCGTTGTGGTGAGCGATCATAACATATCTAAATTCGAATAAAATCTCAATCAAATCTTTTTCATCAGATAATTGGAAAAAAAAACACTTACCTATTAATGGTTATCATAGCAATACATAGTAGTGAAACACCAATGTTACCATACTGAATAAAAGGAATCAGTCTACAAAGAAAATCACCATGAGTCCATGTTCCTTGAATGAAGCGAAAAGCGCTGAATGGTAGGACTACCGCGCAGAATAGACAGTCAGCTAGGCAAAGACTGGAATACATATATCGATAATGAAATCAGTTTTATAATTTTATTCTATTAATATTTCTGAACCTTATAATGAAAGCAGCTGCAACATTTCGCACCTTTGGACATTTGAGGAGCGCAATGATTGTAAGGAGATTTCCAAAAATGCCAACTAGCATTATGAGGATGGTCGTTACAGCGGCAAATGTAAGGAGGGAGCGCGGAAATCTAAAAGGAAACGATATAAATAATTTTGAATGATAAAGAAGCAAAGTTAATTAAAAAATTCAATCATAAGAATTAGTTGCGTTCTTAAACCTTAAACTAATATTTAGTTGAATGTCTTTGTTATAACGTTTTTAAACCTTTCACTGGTGTCAACCTCCGTGACTGCTGTATAGCTTCCCAAACGGCATTGTTTTTCGTTGAATTGACACAAGCAACGTATCTTGTATCTTTTATACTATAAAAAAAGGTTTTGTATACGGTTGAGATGTGTTATCTAAACACAAAGAACTGTTTCCCTTATCGTGAAAAGCGCTTTTTATCTTAACCGTTCGAATTCAGCAGACAATTGAATTTTCCACCTTTTTTCCGTCAAACACACACGGAAATGATTGTTTGTTGATAAAGATATAAGTCACTACAACCTGGTTCCCTATGAGCTGTTGTGCAACTGATTTATTTTTCATATCCGAAAATAACCTTTTTAAAAAAGATTATTGATGTCAAAAACTTCATTAAAATTTTACTAAGGGTACCTGAAATAGAAACAAATAGCCTGTACCGATTTGGTTCAAAGCTTGCATGCCCTTGAATTTGGAATAACATTTTTTAGAATTAAAAAAAAAAAAACGAAAACGGCGGGTTATAAAAAAGTTAAATTTTGGTTAAGTACAATAACCGGCTATGATTTGGTAAATACATAGATGGTTTCCTCAAATGCCTTATTTTCTTCGAAGTGATGTGCGTTCTTTTCGTAGAAAAACTGATTTTTCGAAAACCCATCTTTTCAAAATTTTAACTATCGAGTAAAATAAAAAAGTTTTATTCATTGCCTATTTTCGCTTTGTTGTAAAAGTGTGTTGCTAGTGTTGTAAAAGTAATAATGGAGTCTGTGGAAAGATTTTGTCGGCAGCGAGTTCAGGTGTTCCATAATGATCGGTCGTTTGACCAACCCTATTTCTCATTTATATTAACTCCATTTTCCATCTTTCTCAATAAAAATTTAGTTGCTTTTCCTGACGACTTAGAATTATCTTACATACGAGTAGCTTAAAATAATTGAAGATTTGGCATTGATAAAAAGACGGTTTCTATGCCATCAAATGCTCGTAAGGCCAGCAAGTCAAACGTAATGCTCTTTCCTCTATTAAGCCAAATTCCCATAAATGATATAATATAACCATATTAAATGCTGAGTCATGTTTAAGGGTTAAAGAAGTATTTGAGATTAAGTACCTAGGAATAACTCAACAATTTAAATTGAAAGCACATATAGGCAGTGGTGTAGCTAATGGGGGGCAATGGAAACGGCCTATTCCCGCTACTAAATAATTTCTATAGGCCAAACGGCAGCAGAAAAAAGTTACAACGTTTAAATGGTTACCCCCACAAAACTGAACTTGTCCTATTTACCAGGAAATATAAAATCCCACACATAGACCCTCCCCACATCAAAGGTATACCGCTTAAATTTTCAGACAAAGCAAAATATCTGGGTCTTATTTTGGACAAGAAATTAAGCTGGAAGCCCAATATCCAAGAGAGATATGGCTCAAAGAAAACGTTATATCGACTACTGATATACGTATTTTCTCAGACAGTGAAGCTGCTATAAAGTCACTGGTCTCTGTCTCCATTAACTCACTAACAGCCCAAAATTGTCGATCATCTCTGGTGGAGATGTCAAAACAGGGGCATAGAGACATTCCAGGAAATTGTAAAGCCGACGAACTTGCAAAAAACGGAACAATCTTACCTTTGTTGGATAGCAAATCCAACATCGGTATACTCCTAGCTACTTGTAAACGTATGCTAAAGCATGATACCATAAAAAAAGCTAACCAAAGATGGATCAGCACCCCAACTTGCCGGTCTACTAAACTAATTTGGCCATTGTTTGATGCTAAACGCTCAAAACGACTAATCTCTATTGGTAGATTGCATATTAGGTCCTTACTGGACACTGGCTATTAGGAAGACATGCTTTCCGTCTTGGAGTTCCTGCAAATGATTTTTGCAGAAGCTGCATGGATGAAGAAGAAGAGGAGCCAGTTCCTCACCTTCTATGTTCTTGTCCTGCTCTAGCACAAAGACGTAGACTACACTTGGGAGACTACTACTATAATGATCCTAGTGATCTAAGTAATTCCGACATTCACTGTCTCAAACGCTTCATTGTTAGCTCAAAATGGTTTAACGCGTAAGGGTGATTTTTGAAATCTTGTGATATCACAAAGGACCAAATCTTGGTCTAAATGTGTTGACCTTTTTCCGCTCGGCAGCCACATTAACCTAACCTAACCTAATGGTTATCTCTAGACCTTTTTAAATTTATCGTCACATAAGATCTAAAAAATTTATCGTCGCATTACAAATGTTTATGACAATACTATATGTGTATCAGTTGCGTCATGTGCGACGAGTTTCAATAAACTTTACTTATTTAAAAATTACTTGGGACAACAATGACTAAAATGGGGCTCAACAATCTTGGCATTTTATCAATTGAACATGAGGCAATACAGGAAATTAATTTTGATGACGTTATAAACGAGTTTGCATTTCTGCTAGGAAGAAGTCATTTTAAGTTTGTAAAAGTATGGTATACAATGTTCTAGTATACGATTTTTATTTTTATTTCAATTAAAAGTTTTAATTAATGTTATAGTGGAATTTTATTTATTTTACTGTTTTTCATTCTGGGGGTTACACCACCGGGTGCCACCCATGCTATATGCAAAAAAAATTATTATTAAAAACTGCGTGAATTCTATGAATTTTATTCGTGGTTATATCAATTAACTCCAAAAATATGCTGTCGAACCTTAGGTTAAGACCGCACTTGTCGTTTTTATTTTTTTAGTTATTATGTCTTGGTATCATGTCTAATCTTTGACATTTAAACTAATGACAGTTGAACAGCAGTTTGTATGTTGAAGAACAATTTATAGGTATATTATGTTTAAATGGTTTCCGATTTTGCTACAACCCGCTTTAACTAGATTTAATCTTAATTTTTCCTTTTTATTTAAGAAAACTTTTAGACACTTCCTTTTAATAACTTTTAAAATCTTTGCCACCTTCATTCCTCTTAATTTAAGCCTTTCTCTCCTTAAAACTGGTAGTAGCTGGAAACTAAGCTTCACTGTGCAAATGCGGACTGTCTAAAAATAACCTTTTTTCTTCAAATGAGAGATAGCTTGAAAAGAAAATTCAAATGATTTGAATAATTGAACTTTTTTGAAATTATTTTTAATCCGACGTGTATCTCAGAATACACATTAGTTAAAAAAGTAAAACTACAATCAATTCTATTGTATATTTGTTTTTTTGTATCCTTAGTGGAAGTTTGTATTTATATATCATTCGCATTTGATAAGAAGGAAGTGCTAGACACTCCACTGTCTTTACCACTGAATAGCGTTAACAATCATGCTCTTCTTTAAACAGCGAGTTCTCATGGGCGATAAGAATATAGCGATAACCTTTTTTGACATCTTAGAAATATAGTGTTGATCTAGCGTTCCCACAACTAATCATAAATTGCACAGATATTTATTTGTTAAAGCAAAGCAATTATAAATATAGATACCAATACCACATAGGCACATGCAAAAATCTCCTTAGTATTTTGAGGACAAGTAAGGCTACACAAATTTTACACAGTTCGCTTGCCTTTCTTAATTTAAAAACAGAACGTTAAAAAAAGCTTTATTCTTACATATTTAAAAAAAAACATGAATTTTAAAAAAAAGCCTGCATTTTTGCTTTTTTTTTTGTTTTAACTATTCCAATTTTTACTTTTCGTATAGATTAGCTACCATTTCAGATTGTCATTGAAAGTATAAAATGCAAATTTGCTATTATGAGGGAATTCTAAATAAGCCAAATACTTTTACAGATAGGTACTCGTACCTCAAACAATGTTCTACAAAGCAGCTCCCTATTCGCAAAGCTGATAAGAAATAATTGTATGATGTGTATGTACATACATATGTACATATGTAGGTGCATAAGGGTGGAGATAAATTTGAATTTTTTGATATTTCAAAAAAATTAAAGACGTTTTTGGATATCGCTCACCGGATTTTAGATATTTTCGAAAGAAAACCAGATTTCTTCCCAAATGTTGAAAATTGAATAACACAGCACGTCCAAATGATAAAACTTTATTATTAAAATGAGTGTTCGTTAGTGCAAACATTGTCTGCGTTATGCCCATGGTTATGTCCCTTCACAGTCGATTCTTCAATATTTGGTGTTCTAATCTGAGGCGACCGGTTCGGTAATCAATCAGACAACATTCGTACTTCAAAGAAACTCAAGATGGGCTGAGAAAATTGCCGCGATGAAAGTGTACAGCAGAACGCCGAGCACAAAAACTCGGCCTTTCGTAGATTTCAACTTGAAGAATTCTGCGTCGGGGCTTTGGCCTACACCCCCTTCGCGTGGTAGTCACCTTGCCGCGGTGCGGAGGCTTAAGTTTCAAAGATTCATCTGACCTACAGGTTTGGGAAGTCCCAATCCGGTAGTGATTTTGAGGAGTTACGAACTAAGAACTGCCCCCCCTAATCCAGGGTGTTACGTGAACCGTGCCTATTGGATGGTTTGCAGCCAGGGGGTATACCGGCTGTATTCTAACGGTACCTCTTCGACACCAGGTCGAATCGAAGAGTAACCATGACCTTACCATATCATGCGGAGCTCTGATATGGCGGACCTACCCTTCTCTAGCTACTCGTGGGAACAATATGCCAAAAAACAAAAAACAAAAAAACAACTCAAACCACACTAAATTCAACATTCCGCGGGATGTCACCGCGAATGAGTATGCGGATCGCATGGAGTCTAACCTCCGTGGTGACGATTCGAGACCGAACATCAGTCACTTCTTCAAGAGAAAGCCTCATGGGCAAGTGCAAAATCGGGCAGCTAAAGGAGAATCGTCTACAACGAGTCAGGGGAAAATGCCACCCAGGCGAGTTACAGATGATACTCCTGGCACATCTGAAGCTAGCATGAGGAGAATACCTCCCAAGCCGGTGAAGGATGCTGTCAAAGCAATCAGTGATGGGAAAATGACACCATTAAAAGCTGTCTCTGAGTCTACGAAAATGATGCACCCAGAAAAAGAAAGCAGCCGAACCAGAAAAAAGAACGGCCCACTTCCGAAAATGGGCGAGCCAGGTGGCCGGGACGACCCAAATAGGAAAGGACTCAGCGGTGCAGGTGCAAGATGGTACCTCCGGTTCCTCGCCGAGGGCATGTCCCCGCAGGATGCCCGGAAGAAAGTAGACGAGAGAAAGGCGGATGCAAATAAGGAACCTGCACAACGCCAAGAACAGGGTAAGAGGAAGAGCCACCTTATAACTCCTCCCCTAAGGCAAGACGTCAAAAAAGCCAGAACGTCGCCAGCAACCACAGCGGGAACAAGCACCGCTAAAATCGGAGCCGACGTACAACAGCTCTCGTACGCGAGCGCGGCCAGTACATTGAGGATTGCGGTTCTGCCAAGGGAGTACCCTCAGGTCTCCCTCAATGCTGACGAATTGTCGGTATTGGAGGATGCAATTATTGAGGAAGTCTTCCTTGGTTGGACGCATAAACTTAAATTTAATGGCGTGCACTTCAGGGCGGGACTGTTGTTAGTCGACTGCGCTGGGCAAGAGACGGCAGATTGGCTCAAGGAAAAAGCCTCCAAGCTGAGTACTTGGAAGGGCAGCGAATTGATGGCATGTATGGGCGATGACATCCCCAAAATGCACAACATCACGCTGTTTCTGCCAAGAAGCACCGGGCAAGACGACAAAAAATCGCTCGCGCTCATCCAGGCCCAGAATGAGGGAATGATTGTCAATGCATGGAAGATCCTGTCGAGCAAGGTCGAAGGCAAAGGACAGCTCCTGGTAATAAGCATTGACGGTCAGTCAGCGAAGGCCATAAGTAATGCAGGACATCAACTGCATTACAAATTCGGGAAGATCCCCGTTACTGGCCTACGTAAAAACAGTAAGACGAGCTGTATGGAATTAGCAGGTAGAGGAGCCAACACCATCCCTACCACGGCCGTATCCAGTTTGCCTGCCAACACCCCCCTCCCTCCCTCAATAACTCCCACCACATCAACAACCACAACCCAACCCCAATCCAGTTTGCCTACCAACACCCCCCTCCCCCCCTCATCAGCTCCCACCACAACCACAACCCAACCCCAATCCAGCTTGCTTACCAACACCCCCCTTCCCCCCTTATTAGCTTCCACCACAACCACAAACCTACCCTCCCAAACCTCCCAACCCACCCAAACTTCCCAACCCGTCCAATCCTCCCCACCCGTCCAATCCTCCAAACCCGTCCAATCCTCCCAACCTTCACAAACCCATTCAACCTCCTATACTCCAAAACCCTCCCAGACCACCGAACTAACCCACACCGACACCGTAGCAGTCATCCAAAGCCAGGTAGAATCACTGGCAACAAACGAAGCAAGTCGGATGAGCGAAGAGATGGAGGGCATTGACCTCTCTCCTAGCCCATTCGATTTGAACGAGTCGCTTCCCATGGACGAGGAGGATGATCTGCTTGCAGATGAAGGGGCATTTGCCCCTAGCCAATAAAACAATGTCTGGACGCGGGATCAGAACCAGGCTAGCTCAGGTGAATATCCACCACGCTAAGGCAGCATCAGCTGTCATAGCCAGAAAATTCATAGCGGACAACCTAGGGCTAGTTCTGATCCAAGAACCCTGGATTTACGGGGGCCAAGTTAGGGGCCTAACATGTAAGGACTCTAAGTTAATATGGGATACGAGGATTGACTCGCCCAGAGCATGCATAAAGATAAGAAATAACATAAATTTTATATGTCTTTCAGAATTTATGACGCGGGACTTGGTACCAATACAAGCCCAAATCGACATCGAGGGCAACCTCCGCACGATGGTTGTAGCATCAGCCTACTTCGCCGGTGACGACGCCAACATACCACCAGTCGAAGTCAAGAAGCTCGTGGACTACTGCATCAGCAAAGGACTACCACTTATGGTTGGATGTGACGCAAACGCCCACCATACAACGTGGGGTAGTACCGATACAAATCAAAGGGGTGAGTACCTTTTAGACTTTATTATCGAGAAAAATCTAGATATATTTAACGTAGGGAACACACCTACATTTGTAACTAGAGTAAGGAAGGAAGTTCTGGACTTAACGTTTGGAACCCCGAACTTAAGTCGATTAGTTAGAGACTGGAGAGTCTCCAACGAACCTTCTATGTCTGATCATAGAATTATAGTGTTTACTTTAGAAAACCTGTTGACAGAGAACACCTCTGGCAGGAATCCTAAGAAAACAAACTGGAACCTGTACAAAAGCGTCCTAAAGACTAGTCTTGAACGAATAGGTCCACAAGAAACGACTAATAGTAACCTTGAGTTAGAACACTTAGTTAATGAGTTTAGCGGGGCCATAAATGAGGCCTATGAACTCAGTTGTCCCCTTAAACCCATTAAAAGGCAGAAAGATGCTCCATGGTGGAACAACAATCTGTCAAAACTAAGATCCAAGGTAAGAAAGCTCTTCAATAAAGCAAAGAGTACTGGAGAGTGGCATAACTACTCTGCAGAATTGACCAAATATAATGGGGAAATAAGGAGAGCTAAGAGAAATAGTTTTGCAAATTTCTGTGAGGGCATTTCGTCGACACCTGCAGCAGCAAGATTACACAAGGCTCTAGCCAAAGATAACACATTAACCTCTTTGGCACTTCGTTACGCCGATGGTAGCTTCACTGAAAACGAGGAGCAAAGGTCAACCCTACTGCTAAATACTCATTTTCCAGGCAGCTTACCAATAGTAGGAAATATGATAGAGAGAATACCTCTAAGGCCTAACCGGGAAGACTGGAAGATAGCTGCGACTATCTGTTCAGGCAATAGGATTGAATGGGCGTTAAGTACCTTTCAACCTTTCAAATCACCGGGCGTAGATGGCATCTTTCCTGCGCTCCTGCAGAAAGGTAAAGAGGAACTGATGCCCTATCTTATTAGACTACTTCGAAGTAGTATTGCACTTGGGTACATACCAAGTCTATGGAGAAGAGCAAAGGTAATTTTCATCCCCAAAGTGGGGAAAAAAGATACCACACATCCAAAGTCATTCAGGCCAATAAGCCTAACATCCTTCTTACTGAAAACTTTGGAAAAGGTAATTGATAACTTCATTAGATCGGAAGTATTAGTAAACATGCCCCTAAATCACCGTCAGCATGCTTACAGAGCGGGTAGATCCACAGAAACCGCTCTGTATGAACTAACGAATATAATACAGAGAGCTTTAGATATTAAAGAAACGGCATTATGCGCCTTCCTTGATATTGAGGGGGCCTTCGACAACACCTCTCACGAAGCAGTTCATTCGGCTCTAGAAAGGAAGAGTGTTCCTAGCACTATAGTCAGATGGATAAGTAAAATGCTTAGTACAAGAACGGCGGAAGCATACGCAGGACTAAACGTCCAGAAAGTCATCACAACAAGAGGTTGTCCGCAGGGAGGGGTATTATCACCCTTGCTGTGGAGTCTTGTAGTTGATGAATTACTAGAAAGTCTAACCTCCCAAGGGATTCGATGTATTGGCTTTGCTGATGACATCGTTATAACGGCACTGGGGAAATACGAAGAAACTCTCTGTGATATAGTCCAGAGAGGACTGTCTATAACCAAGAAATGGTGTATATCTGTAGGACTTAACATCAACCCTACCAAAACAACGATAGTACCATTTACCAGTAAAAGACTTTTACCTCGCATGAAACCCATTCGGTTGGCGGGAGATGTAATCGACACCCAGAGGGAGGTCAAATATTTAGGAGTTACACTAGATAGCAAACTCCTCTGGAACAAGCATGTCGAAATAACTGTCGGGAAAGCCACAAAGGCCCTCATGATATGCAAGAGACTTGCAGGTAAATCATGGGGCTGCAAACCAAACATCATAAGATGGATGTACACCATGATGGTAAGACCCATCATTACCTATGGGGCAATTGCATGGCATAAAAGAACCGAACTAAACACAACTAGGAAATCACTAGACAAATTGCAAAGGCTTGCATGTATATGCATAACAGGAGCAATGAGAACATGCCCTACAGCAGCGATGGAAACCATCCTTCATCTGACGCCACTACACGTGGTCATTGAAAATGCTGCTAAGGGAGCCATAATGAGATTTGCCAAGGAGGGTACTGGGATGGGTAAGATTATTGGAAACAGGGAAAAAGATTCGATAATCCGGTCCTCAGTAACAAACCTCATTGACATCCCAAGAGATGGTATGATCAAAAGATATAACTTCGAAAAACATTTCAAAACGGAGTTAAGTTGCAAAAAAGACTGGATAGGCGAAACAATAAACTATAGTCTTAAAGAAAATACCATCAAATGGTACACAGATGGATCGAGGACGGTTGAAGGGATTGGTGCTGGAGTTTTTGGGCCTAGAACTAAACTCTCCTTACCGATGGGACAGTCCACTAGCATATTCCAGGCAGAAGTAAATGCCATAGGCATATGTGCTGGAAGAAACCTCGATAGAAAATATAAAAACCAAAACATTGCCATCATGTCAGACAGTCAGGCTGCACTAAAAGCACTAAGCTCCTACACCATAAGCTCCAAACTTGTTTGGGAATGCGTGATTAAGCTTAATAAACTGGGCATGAATAACACTGTCACGCTTCATTGGGTACCAGGCCACGTTGGTGTCCAGGGCAATGAAGTGGCAGACTCCTTAGCAAAAATAGGTGCATCGACACCCCTTACAGGGCCAGAGCCCTACTGCGGAATAGGAGAAAACGTGATCAAAAACAAAATCAAAACAGAAGAGGAGACAAAAAGATCAAAGATCTGGAAAGAACTCCCTAAGCTAAGACAGGCAAAACTATTACTCGGGGACTACAACCGAGAGCGTTTTCTAAACTGCATTAGCTTAAGTAGGAACAACCTCAGGAAAATCACGGGGCTTCTCACAGGCCACTGTAGGTTGAGAAGACACCTCAACATCCTTGGCTTAGTGAGCAACGCGACCTGCAGATTCTGCAACACTCACGAAGAGACACCCGACCACATACTGGGGAAATGTGATGCACTCGTGCATCAAAGGCACAGGTATCTGGGCAAGCACCACATAAAGGAGAGTGAATTATCATCCCTTAAAATACTCCAAATACTTCGATTCCTCAGAGGAGCAGATTTGGAGGAAGAACTGTAGTAATGAGCCAACCTCATCCAGTTCTAGATGGGGGACACAATAGATCTTTAGGTCGCAGTGTTTTTATACCCCAATTTTTCATTCATTCATTCATTCATGGCCTACACCCGTACAAGATCCAACTGACCCATGAGCTCAAAGTTCATGACCATAGACAACGCTGTTTGTTCGCTGACTGGGGTTTGGAGAGTTTGGAATATGACCTCAATTTTGGCCTGAAAATCAACTACCCACGAGGCGCATTGCAAAATTGCCGTATATGCGAGGAAACCAACCCGCACGAGGTTCACTAAATGACAACAAATCCTCAAAACATCATCATTTTGTATGGATTTTGGTCTGCGGCCGTCATGGGTCCGTACCTTTTCGAAAACGACGTTGGCGGGGCGGCCACCGTCAACGGCGAGCACTACAGAACGATGATACACAATTTCTTATGGCCAAAATTGAACCTAGATGACATGTGATTCCAGCAGGACGGGCGCTATGTGCCACATAGCGGGACAATTGACATTCTGCATGAACGATTTAGTAAGGTTATATCCCTCAGTGGCACCGTAAATTGGCCACCAAGGTCATGCAATTTGACCCCGATAGACTTTTCCTTGTGGGATTTCTTGAAGTCGCAGTTCTATGCGAATAAAACACAATCGAACGTTAGCTTAAGGTAGCAGGGTCCATCGCTCAAATTCAGCCGGATTTATGCGGAGGAGTCATTGGACGTTAGAATTTGAGGCGGGTATTTGAATGATGCCATATTCCATACATGAGGCTTTAAAATAAAGAAACAATTTTGAGAATACCTCACACATAGGTTTAATACCATTTCAACATCTCCCCGCCCTTATTGAAAAACTCTTATAGCTCCAACATATGTAGTGCAGATAAAATCAAATATAGAAAAAATGTCAATTATAGAATTCGAAGTCATTCATATGTCTACCACCGGCACGTTTGCATCCATCGATTTGTTGAATTCAATTTCCGAGGGCTTTGCCAAGCTATTTCGACGGAAAAGGCCGCTCTGGTTCAATAATGGTTCTGGCTTAATGCCATAGACCTATGATTTAACGTAGCCCCATAAAAAAAGTTAAGAGGTGTTAGATCACACGATCTGTGTAGCCGATCGATAGGACCATTTCTCGTTATAATACGATCATCGAATTAAGTTTTCATAAGTCACTTCTTAACATCCGCTGTGTGGCTTGTAGCACCGTCTTGTTGAAACCCCATATGTATCATTAATGACCAAAGAAACAACTTAAACATGTTTCTTTAGTGATCTCCAATGGCTGTAATGTGACTGTTATTTTCATCAGCGAACAAAAAAGAGCCCAATGAGACCACTGACATGAAAACCACACCATACAGATATTTTTAGTGGATGCAATGGTGTATCTTAGAGCACATGACAGTTTTCATCTGACCAAAAATGAATATCCTGTTTGTTGACGAAACCGTTTAGCCAAAAATGCGCTTGAGCGAATTATGACCAAAACTTGCAGTTAAAGTATTTTGCCATTTTAATAGAAATAAATTTGAAATCCCAAATAGTTTATTTTTAAGTTAAAGAGCACACTGTACAAAAATTATTGTACCACAACTAATCCTAGATCGGAAGTTAATGGCGCAAAATTTTGATTGAATAAGTACGATGTTGAGAAACCCCGATTTTGCAAATTTAATTCGAATATAGCATCATACTTTCACTACTCTTTAATTAAAGTTATACCTATTTTATTTTTGTAAGTATCTTGTCAACTTCATATGACTAGAAAATGTTTAAAATTAAGAAAGAGTTCGTAACCTACTCAAAAGTTAGCAAATTGGTAAGTAGTATGATACTAACATCTTAATACTAGGCTGTTCAAAATTTTGCCCTAATATCTTTATTTACATTTTTTTATTTTTTGATATTTTTATTTAAAATTTGCTGATTTATTCCTAACAGTGACGTGATTCTTTCTTAAATTTCTCGAATGAAATTGGCTTTATTAGAAAGATAATTTTGTTGCATTAATGTTTAAATATGATTTCGGGCATGTGGCCACCGCGGCTGGCGCGTACATGGCGTAATCTGAAGGTAGAATTTTTACACACTCATGGCAGTAATCGGCACAATTTTAATAATTGTTTATCACGATAGACGAATAAACACATTTTGATCATCATCCATACTACGCTGCACAGCGTATTATCGCTTAGACCAAACGTATCTCAAATTAATCGCTCTGATGGACGATTTCAAAATAAATTTGAAAAATTTGTAAACTTGGCTCCAAATCTGTTGTCACAGAAAACAGTTATGCCAATTTCAAGTTCTCCGCCTCTAGATAAACACCTATTATAAAGACTTCCATATTAAGAAAAATAAATTGAAAAATTTCCATACTCCACCCTAATGTATTTTATAATGTCTTTTTGTATGTACATACATACTCGTACATGTTATATTTACGGATCAAAATAGGAAGTATTTTTATAATGATTTTATAAAATGACAATTTCTGATTAAGAATTTTACTTTTTTTTAAAGATATCTATTTACTAAAATGAAGGGGGTTGTTCGTTTTCACATTCGAATTCAATATCACTGTAAAACCTATATTAAAATCACCTATTTTAGATATAATAATCAAGGTATTTGTTTCATGAAGCTCATGCAGAGATACTTAGCTCCAGGGAAATCGTTTGCCAAGGTTTTAAATTACGCCAAGCAATGAATTTTCACATTTACCCAAAATGCTTACATATTGATGAACTTAATTGCAGCTAAGATAATAAACTTAGAACGCAGTTCTTTTATTATAAAGACAACACTTCAAATTTTATTGAATATTATACAACTACGAGTACATATTAGCTTAAAATTTATAAACGCTAAGTTGGCAATATGAATGATTATTTTTATGAATGAAGCTTATATGTCTGTTATTTCTAGCAAACAAAAATTTCTTGACACAAAAAATTACTTATAATATTTCGAAGATCATTGCAACATGTAGTTCAATCATATAGGGAAACTCGTTCTCATTAAGGATTTGACTGTTATGTGAAGTTATTTTTCTTGTAAATATGAAGATGACGTGGCGTGTATTGGCGTTATGCAGGGATTGTCAATGTGACTAAAATATACAAAGCTACGACCAATAATTTATACGGTAGAAACTTAATTATATAGTATGTAAATACAAGTGTATGTGTTTGTTAAGGTTGAATTATATTCCCACAAATTCTCTGTCAATAATAAAAATAAGTTTCGAGAATGTTGTTTTACTTGTAGCCACGTACTACTCGCATACATATGTATGTACATAGCTACATATATTCAAAACCAAAAAAATTGAGGAAAAGAACAATTTTTTCCGAGATTCGAGATAGACAAGATTTTGTCTATTCGGGGTAACGTCATGAGATCGGTTAATGTAAAGTATAGGTATTTATCCGGATGACCGAGCTTTTTTAGGTTTTTAACCAAGTACAGTCTAAGTAGTACTTACACCGAAATGGATTGATAAAACAAATAAGTATTCTAAGAAGTAAACGTCTGTTGACAATATTCTTTCGAGGCAATTGTATTTACTTTATACGGAAACAAATGCCAAATCATTCTTCAAAATGCATCGCAAGGTTTCAAAAACATGTCTGTCTACTGAAGTCCATCAGTTAATAAATGTCAAAGTTATTCAATGTTTACATACCGATATAAAAGCTATCGCACCTGCTATATTAAAAACAAGACACCTGTTATATTAAACAGTCTATTTTTCAGGTATTAGTAAAAATTTGTTTGCACTTTGCTAACTTTAAAGGAGTTTACTATCTGGTTCTTAATTTTATACATTTTCTAACTAGAATCGTACTTAAGCAATTTTCTTAATAAATTGCTTCTGAACAAACCTAAAAAAATGCCAGTTCGTGCAAGAAACTAAGTAAACAGACCCTTTTTGATAGTTCTAAATGTCAGAGAGTCATGTGAAGTTAGCACGATACTAAACAAATAAAATAGGTATTTGATGATTTTAACTTTAATTAAATATTAGAGAAAGTATGCGACTAAACTCAATTAAAATTACCAAAATAGTGGCTTTAACCAATTATCATACTAAAACAGTTTTAATATATGTAGTAATAATTTCACGTTAATGCCTCACATATCAATTTAAAAAAAAAACGATTATTCTTATTTGAAATTTATATTTCATCTGAAGGGAATTTATATGCATAATAATGTTTTATGTTTCATACTTTTAGGATAATTCGTAGTAAAGCCTGTAAGTTGTGGATATACCGTATAGGAACAAATAGTGCAAAGTTAAATAACTACACCTCATGGAGAACCAAGACCTATAAGAACTTATAATTGTCAACCCAGTCCTCGGATTTGCTTAAGCTGTTCTTTGGGACTTTTTTAAGTATTCATTAATAATTTAAAAAAGGTCCGAAAAGGGGTGCTAAAACACCCGAAACAACACAGATATATTCCAACAAATTTTGACCTTAAACCCACTTAATAACATATAAGTACACAAAATAAATTCAAATTTGTATGGATGGAAAAAGTTTTAATATCGCACCACCAATAAACGAAATTTCGACATTTTTGAGGCTATGTAATTTAAGCATGAAGCTATTTTCTTCAAACTTGACAATTAAGTGTCTTCAGTGATTTTCTAGAAGAGAAATTGAATTTTTTAGCTACGTTTAGAATAATCTAATATATCTCAAAAAGAGCTCTAATGATTTTAATAGTAAAAATCATGTTTTCTTTGTAGACATGGTTTGCATTTTGGTCAAAAAAATCTTACAAAAAATTGTTATTAACGGTACATGTCATAAAACTTTTTTTAATTCAGAAGCTCTTTGAATTTTAATATTGTATATACAATTTTTCGATAATTTATGTTTGGATTAAAAAAAATATTAAATTAAATATCTTGTAAACAGGTGAACGATTCTTTTTTAAAATATATATCATTAAATACTAAAAATTGGCATACCAAATTATTATATATAAAAACCATATTTCAGTATGTCTGTACCTCGACCTACAGCCTAAACTGCTGAAGCTATTTTCTTCAAACTCAGTTTCTCGGTGAGAAATGGAAATTTTTTAGCTTCAAAACACCCGGTACTCACTATACAGCTGTTTTGAAAATTTGAATATATCTCAAAACAGCTCTAACGATTTTAATAAACAAAATTGTGTACTATTGTTACACTGAAAATAGAGTCTAGGTATATATGATAAAAATGTAGGTTGAGCTGATAAAACTTCTGTCAAAATACGTCCAACAAAACATTTTATCAAATTGATAAAAATTAAAAAAAAATTTTCAGGTAACAAACAATATTTAGTTGTATCCACAAAATTAATTTGTCAAGCTAACATACTAGTATTAACAAAACTCTTTTGTTGTTCAACAATTTTTTTTGTTAATGTTACAAATTTGTTTTTTTTTATTGTTGGATTAACAAAATTCTTTTGTTAAATCAACGAAATATTTTGTTAATTTAACAAATATCTTATGTTGAATACACAAAATTTATTTGTCATCAAAATAAAAATGGTTTCTTTCAATTTAACAATGTTTTTCGTTTCAAAATAGCCTTTAAGTCCACAAAAATTGGTGTTTCGTTCCGACGATCTCACATGGACTCGTCTGTAAGGGCCTTGTCAGTATGCAATTTTATTTAAATTCAGTTCATCTTACATCGATTTTTTGAAAAAAATCTAATGTGAACTATATTAAACCAAGATTACACTAAAATTTTGTCATGATCAACAAAATATTCGTAGAATTTTTTGTTTGAAAATAAATTTCTCACAAAATAGTTTAATCTATCTGATAATTTTATTTTATCAATATTACAAATTAACTCAACCTCAAAAAAAATATATTTGTCATTTTAACAAAAATGTTTTTATTTTCTGTTAAATTGACAAGAAAATTAACAAAAATTTTTGTGACATTGACAAACATTTCAAAAATAGATTTTTTGTAGATACAACAAACATTGTATTTACAATGAATGTGACTGAGTGAATGAGTGAATGTGACTAAAATCTCTGTTTTATTTTGTTTTATTAACAAAACTTAGTTTGTTAAACTGACAATATTATTTGTAGTGCATATTTTGTTAAACTGACAAAAAATCATGCAGAATTATAACAATTTTGTGAAATCAACAAAATCATTCTTTCGTATTGATAAAATTTAATCAAAACGATAAAATTGTTTTTGTTGAAGGTCAACAAAAACGCTTTTATCAATATTACCTAGGAATTTATTTTCTGTGTAGGCATGATCTGCATTTTTTCTAAAAAATTTAAGAACAAATATTATTAACGGTACTGTTTTATTGATTTTCGGCTTTCTCTTAACAGCTCTAACTATGTTGATCAAAATTTTCATACAGAAGCTTCTTTCAATTTGAAATAATATTATCTGTATGTGCCGGCCGCCCCAATAGTTCCTCTTCTTAAAAGTAATATAGATTTTTTTTAAAATGCTTTTTTCCGAAAAATTGCTGCGTACTTTTAAACAATAAACATTTTATTCTCTCGATAAGACGATTATTCGTATAAAGTTACAACACAGATAATAGAGTTACTATAGTATCTGTGGTTACAGCATTTGAAAATATGTAAATAAAATTTCTATTTTAAAACTCACCTATTGATTTCATCTTCAATCAATGCGTCTCTAGGTGATACCAGCGATATAGTCTCCGTTGTAGAAGAAGTCCATACTTGTGACGAAGGCTCAAAATCAGCTTGCATCTGGGAGGTGAAGTTCATTCTTGAGATAGAAAAAAATACAAATTAAATCATGAATCTTCGTATTTTGTGTGTGTATAAAATTAAGAGTATTTAATATAGTTTTCCAACGAATTCCTGAATTAATTTTGGTTCACAGTTCAACCTAATTTTATAAAAAAAGGTCTAAGTCATCCACTACCATCATCATTATCTACAAATATATGTAGGTACGTATACTTATGGCACACAATTTTCTGGCCCGCGGAATACTAGCATCGATGGCACAGTCAACATTCACCCCTTATCCCAAATAACAAAAGTCACTTATACGTTATGGCTATAGATACTTTAAATTAGTGTTAATTAACCCGTTTAAAAGGGGTCACTTTCAATCAACATGCATGCGAGAGACGGGGACCATTTGGCTGGAAATGCTGGCTGATTTTATCGGTGACTTTTAAGAAAAGTCAAGGCGCCTTTTTCAAACCTCTCACCTACACATGAACACTGTGTTTCTTTTTCAGTCAGCTAATTAAATTCGTTTTGATCTTTTAACCATCAGTGTCACAATAGAACTGAGTGTGGGTGGAGAAAATAAAAACAAGCAAATACTTATATACTCGCACATGTAGAATGTGCAGAATTAATTTTAAAGAGTCTAACTTCAAACTAAAGTTAAAAAAGAAACAACAAGGAACTATGTACTTAAATTAAATCAATTAAAGCCCAACTACAAAGGGTGTGAGCTGAGAGTGATACGAATTATATGAACAATAAGAGGAAGTGCCAATAATGAGTCGAGACAGTGACAATGACTCCCTTGGCGGCCAAGTTGTTGCATTTGGGTGTCTGAAATAAAAATCCTTAAAATGTGTAAAAACCACCATCAGAATTCAGAAAGGGAAATTTTTAGTAAATTTCAGGAGCAACTTCTAAAGGTGAACAATTTGTAACTAATAAACTGGGTGTTGGTCTGATGGTCAATCTTAAATACTCTTCAGGTTAAAAGAAACACACTTTCCTGGAGCTAGCTCTCATAGATTAACGAAACCGAAACTTCCTCTTATAAAAACAAATGGTCACCTCTACTCTAGTCCGACAGGAAACGAACATTTTTGCTTTAGTATTTCTAAACAATATTTTACGTACATATGTACATACACACCAAAGCAAAAAAAAATCAAAAACTTATTTTTAAATGCGTAAAAGCTAAGCTGTATGTATGGAAGTTACCAAACATTCTTTCGTTTCATCAAAAGGTACATCCAATTGTTTACCAAACACATCTGGCCACCATCTTGCCTTAGAAGGATACATTCAAACAAATCTCATAGTCCCCTATTACACATTGCCTCATGAGACATGTCTCATTTTTGACTTTCCTTTCAAATTTGTATCCCGTGAGGCAAAAGCTATTACACGTTGACTCATGTCTCATCAGACTCATGTCTCAAATTTGATAGTTGTTCGTATATTTTAATGCACAACACAACATAAAACGAATTTGAGAAAAAGAAACGTCAAAATGAGACTACTAAATATCAGCCCGGTACTGACCGGGAATATTTTTTTACATCTCATTTCCTCATATCTGCTTTCTTTTTCGCACTTATGTGAGCCTCGTCTCGTGAGACATCGTGTAATAGGGGACATAGCGCCTTGGACTGTCATGCAGAGGGTCTTTAGTTCACCTCTCAGCCCCTGAAAAAATGTTTTTCTGGATGTGCTGCCCCTTGCGAGAATGTGCAAATCCTCAAAGAGTAAATCTTGTTATGAAAAGTGCCGCTCATCTCAGCCGTTCGTACTAGGCAGTGAATTGCAGGTCCCCTCCATACTGGTAACAAACACACATGAATGGTTGAGAGTTGTAAGTCACTAGGTCCTGGTTCTCTACAAACGGTTGCACCACCAAATTTAATTATTTAATTGTGAAAAGATGGTGATATATTGCATATTTTCCAATGAAAAGGCTGTGGACGAAGTGGCAAAATGTTCATTTGTGAGGGTCGCATGGACTCAAAAAAATACATTAATTCGCAATCCATGCAATCCCAGATCATAACGGTTCCTCTTTCGTGTTTAACGGTTGGAACTACACATTCTAGGTTGTATTCCTTACCAACTGAACGCCTCACAAAGGTTACACCAGGATTTCCAAACCTTTTTCAAAAGCTCAAAATAACTAAGTGGATGGCAATTGAAAACAGTTTTTAAAGTTTCCGAGTTCGGAGCTTCATTATAATGCTTACTTCAAAGTTTAATTCATCTGACCACAAAACTTTACTCCAATCTTCTTCAGTCGATAAATAACAGTGGGATTTTTTTTGTTTAATTCAACAAAATCTATAAATATCTACAGCACAACTTTCAACTGCAAAAGATATGAATACTTACTCGTACTTCCGTTAATCAATTGAAAAAGGCCTTTAACTGGGGACATGGGACGTCCAAAGACACCATATACGGTGTCCCAACATACATATGTGTGTACATACGTAGGTGTACTCGTACCTAATATCAGAGATTAACGAGCATGTTCAGTTTATTTTATTTGTTTGTCAAAAGATATTAATGTTATTCATGAGGATCATGAATTGGAAGAAACACTCTGGCGTTAGATTAGATTTAATTTGAGCTCCGAAAATTTAGAAGAGTGTATCCATATAGCTTAGTATAATTTAATTGAAAAGAGGATGAGAGCTCTGACGCGAAACTATTTGGTTTAAATGTTCGGCACGAGTACGATAACTTGGCCGCCAAGATTTGATGACGGATTTTTGTAGAGGGGTAAAAAATAAGCACTTTTTACTATGGGAGGGGGGGGTCTATCTCCCCCCGTTTAGGAGGTAGGGGCACTTTTAGAAAAAATGGTTTAAATTGAAAAAAAAAATATTAAAAAACAACGGCAACACCTGCAACAAAGTGCTATACTGCGTTTGAAAGCCAGAAAATTGTTCTATAATCCTGCATTCAAATTAAATTACTCATATCAATAGTTTTTGCGAAATTCGCATTTAAAATCCAAATTTTGATAAAATAATGTGAAAAAAAAAGCTTAGACCGATTGTTTTCAAAATTGTGAAAGGAAATTGTAAGTTAACTTACATGTGTTTCATGTATCTATCAGTTCTTAATCGAACACAAAAAACCGCATGGTTCTATATCTTCTGGTTTTTGAGAAAATCGAAAATAACTTAAACTACTTTTCTACAAAATGTTTGATATTTTTTGCTTCCTTACATAAATAAATCAGTGCTAGCTTCCAACATTACAATATATAAACAGTATAGTATGTATGGGGGGGCATGCTGCCCCCCTGCAACCCCCCTGCTTGGACACACTATAGGATTTGGGGTAGGTGCGAGGTTGGGTGCATGCAAAGTTTCTTTTGCATTCACAGAATCTGTATTTAAAAAAATTAAAATTTATTCTATTTATCCAATGTCCACTAAATACATATAAAATACAATAAACGATCTTGAAAACCAAAACAAACTTCCGACCATGTTCACCAATACATGGCACTATTTTTCTATCGAAAATACTGCTTAGAAAGGAAATATAAGGACGACTGGGGTTCGCAAATAATAGAGTTTTTATCAGATGTAAAAAAAGTTTACCCTTGTTATACCGATGGTGATATATGTGAGGGTTTACAGTTAAAATACATCGATCCTCCCACCCTTCAGAGCGAAAATTTAGAAAGTGTTATACCGCCAAAACATCCTCGGCTTCCCATCATAAAAGAGTAACTCAACGAACTCGACAGTTATAGTAAGGACGATGGCTTTATTGACGAGACTTACACACCTTTTTAATACATTTTGACCTTTTTTAACTAACTATGACTGACTAAATCCTGACTAACTGACAAAATAACTGACCCAGATGCAATTCTACCTCCTCATGGTGCATTCTGGGTAACGCTAAATGAATTGCGGTACTGAACTAACAAAGATTCATTATGTTTATTAACATTAATCCTTAAAATGAAATCACCGTCACCCCCAAAAATCGGTGTTTAATTTTCGATTTTCTCAAAAACTAGAAGGCATAGAACCATGCGGTTTTTTGTGTTCGATTAAAAACTGATAGATACATGGAACACATATAAGCTAATTTACAATTTCATTTCACAATTTTGAAAACAATCGGTCTAAACTTTTTTTTTTCACATTATTTTATCAAAATTTGAACTTTAAATGCGAATTTCTCAAAAACCATTGACATGAGTAATTTAATTTAAAAGCAGGATTATAGAACAATCTTCTGGCTTTCAAACGCAGTATAGCACTTTATTGTAAGTGTTGCCGTTATTTTTTAATATTTTTTTTTTTTAATTTAAACCATTTTTTCTAAAAGTGCCCCTACCTCCTAAACGGAGGTTTTCTCAAAAACCAGAAGACATAGAACCATGCGGTTTTTTGTGTTCGATTAAGAACTGAGAGATACATGAAACACATATAAGCTAATTTACAATTTCATTTCACAATTTTGAAAACAATCGGTCTAAACTTTTTTTTTCACGTTATTTTATCAAAATTTGGACTTTAAATGCGAATTTCTCAAAAACCATTGACATGAGTAATTTAATTTAAATGCAGGATTATAGAACAATTTTCTGGCTTTCAACCGCAGTACAGCACTTTATTGTAGGTGTTGCCGTTGTTTTTTAATATTTTTTTTTTCAATTTAAACCATTTTTTCTAAAAGTGCCCCTACCTCCTAAACGGGGGGAGATAGACCCCCCCCCTCCCATAGTAAAAAGTGCTTGTTTTTGACCCCTCTACAAAAACCCGTAATCAAATCTTGGCGGCCAAGTTATCGTACTCTCCCCAAATGTTCTTTTAATTCTGCAACAACATAGGAACATTTCCGTTTGGTTCTCTGTTTGGGTTTCAGGCAGCCAATGGCCGATTTCAACCGATTTAACAGTTTCAGACTTCCCTTAAGAAACTAATTATTTGCGCCACAGTTCCTGGTAATTCACGTTCTCATTTCTAGTGTGCGATTTTTTTGTCGGCAGGAATGGACGGACCTACATTTTATTGATAAATCCGAACGGGAAAAATGAGAGGCACTTTATTATAAGCAGTAACTAGCGGCCCGGTACGTGCTTCGCTACGTATAAAGTGAAATAATAAAACAATTTAATTGTAACATCAAATTATTCATTTATTCAAACAAAAAAATATTTTATTAATTGCTAGCTTTTTTAAAACTTAATCCAAAACATTTGGATAAACAATATTTTTTGTTTTTCCATATCAGTTGGAATCGTAGGGATACGCGGTATCAAACAAACTTCTGCTTTTGATTTAGCAGTTAGGATCGTAGCTTCAATCAAATTTGGCAATAACTTTTTCACTGCCAATCTGGTGCCATTACACAGTTTTGGTGGATTAATATTTCGCAACAATATAATCAAAGAACCAACTTTCAGATTCAAGCAATGCGGTGGTATACCGGCCGGTTCCAATGAAGTTAAAAATTCTATTGGATAATTCATCTTGATACATGACACTGTCAGTTGGCAACTGGCAGTTTCGCTTGAATTTGAAAACTATTGGCATTGATATGAATGTTCTTGGGTGCTAAAATGGCGCGTTTTCTCAACCAATCATAATTTCTGTAATTCTGAAGAATATTCGGAAAAACACATTCAATCAATTCATCTATCGATTGCGCAATTGTACAAAAATTGTTTGGTACAGCGATCAATCCGTTGGTACTGTCGATTTATATTTTGCCATCATCAATTTCTAACAATTGTTTTGAAAATTCATGGGCAGTAGATCATTTTGTAGGTGAATACGCATATTAATGTTCAGTGTCAATTTTTGTACATATGTACGTACATATCTCCAAAGAATTGATGACTTCAAACAGGCATTTATTTCATCAGCAGGAGTTGATCGAGGAATGACAGGCAATATTTGACGAAAATCCCCTGACAGTATTATCAAAGCACCACCAAAAAGCTGTTGATTACCACGTAAATCTTGTATTGTTCGATTAAATGCTTCTAGTGATTTTTTATTCGCCATTGTACATTCATCCCATAAAATAATTGACGTTAATCGCAGAACTTTTGCCATAGCAGAATTTCTCGAAATATTGCAAGTTGTAGTTTCAATCACCTGTGCATTCAATGGCAATTTTAATTTAGAGTGTGCAAAAATTAGGTGCGTTTTATTATTCACAAATCTATCTGGATCCGGATCTGGATCTTCCCTTGAAAATAAAACGATACGGATCTTAGTGACAGCAGTGTTATAAGCCCGTCTCTTTTTATCCTTGGGCTTGTAAATTTTCAATTATTTCTTTACACTATAGATTACACTACTTTCCCATAAAAAGCCATCTACTCGCCAGTGTAATAACTGATTTTTGGATCTTTGAAATAGATCCCGATAGAAAACAGGATCCCAAATTGTTTTTGTAATACATGTTAAAACTTAATCCAGATCCGGATCCAGATAGATTTGTGAATAATAAAACGCACCTAATGTATCCGTACATACTATAATTAATTTGACTGTTGTAATTAAAAGCAGCACGCATCATTTCAGCCAAAGGAGCACGACGTATTCGTGATCGACGTGCAAGATTCAGTACAGGTACAGGGTCCACAGATCTATTTCGTTCATTACGTTCACGCTGCGATGCATTAGCATGTGCGCGTTCATCTGCAGTCTGTGATCGTCTAGTAATGCCACATCATTTGCATTACGCGTTCGCCGACCTATATTTGCTCGCCCGGCTCGTGGCATTATTCCTTCATATAAAAAAGAATAAATCAAATTAAAAACAAATTGCTACATTAATAGTGGTGTATCAGTATCGCTAAAAAACTGAGAAAAGTACACGTACACATATACATAGTACATTTGAACGATTCAATTTGACAGCACAATCCATATATGAAAAAAGTTTCAATTTGACAGCAAAATCTCCACTAACAAAATGATCCGACATTTATTGAATTCATTTGTTACAAAAAATGTGATAAATGAAGAACCGCTCGACCGATTTTGTGCAAACTTCACATAAACCATCTACTACATAGTCCGAACAAAGCCTAAACATTTGGTTCGGATAGGTGAGCCCGTTCTTGAGTTATAAAAACACAACGAAAAGTGGCATTGATTTTTATATATATAGATTCTAAGCATTTGTAATTCGTCGGATGAAGAGAGTTTTAAGTCAATCGACCCAGGTTCTCGATGAGTTTTGGGGCAAACAAATATTATTTATTCGCCAAAGGCAGTATTCCCATAAGATATTTTCAGTGGAATATACTAGATTCAAATCCAGTCCTCCGGTGTGATAGTTCTAGTTTCTAACCATTTCACCTTTTTTCAAGGCTTGAACAGTCGAGAATCTTAAATCGTTTCTAAAATCACTTTCGCCACTAAAGGAAAATAATAACTGACAGAATGATCGGATGCTGTTTCTTAACAAGAATCAAGCGACTCTTACCTTTACAGCCTGAAATATTTAAACAAAACTTTACCTATAAATCGAAAAGAATAAATCTTGCTATAAATATTTTGATCATATGACTTCTTGAAGGTTTTTATTTAAAAGAAAATTAAGAAAAGGTATGCGTGTACTAGCCAGGAATTTCCCAAATAAACACGCCTATTGTGTCTTCTTTGTGAATGATTTTTGAACTTCCTATTCGAGTTTTTTTTTACAAATAACACGGAATACGACATGCCTAAAACGAAATTGCCTGAAGCCACTTGCTGATCAGATTAATTTATAAAAACAAAACTCTATAACCTTACTAATTATCAGCTCGTTAAACAACAAAACAGTACTAGTTTGCAACAAACAAAAGCGAGCAGGTTAGATTCTTCGAACAAACAAGTTGCACTTCATGTGTTGCAATACCTGTGACTGCACTTCAAATTAACTAAGCTACCTTGCAGTTTCTGAATGCCTTAATGTCTAGAGCCAATTCAAGAATCTCTACAATCTATGTTGTTTTTATCTCATTGATACCAGTTCCTACGAATAGTTTAAAACTTTCTACCTATAATTATTCTCACCAATATTATAAGCATTACTCACTTTGCACCTCCAAACAATATCCATAAACCAAAAAAAAAAACTGTCCGAGATAACACTTCTTTGCGTGTATTACACCTTCCAGGTGAGTCGTGGATTCGTCGTGGTTGTCGTAGTCTCAGGCAGCGCGATGAGTAATCCAAAAAATGTATCATATACTTTTAGCTGTATCGGGTTTATTGAGCACATAGCTTATTCATGTTGTTCTTCCAATGAAATAGATGTGCACATTATTTATTCTCCTATTGCACTGTCACTTTCGCACACTTTTAATTGTGTATTAAAATTGTAATTAACAATCAACTATTCACTGTTTATGGCATTTCAAAATAGAAAACCAATTAAATTGTATTCACTAGAAATAACTTTCATATACATTTTTGCTCAGTTTTAAAAGGAAAAAATAAAATACACACAGAAATAAAAATCTCCAGCTCAATACGTCCATAATTCAAAACAATATTGATTGGTAACTAAACTATAGAGTGTTCAGCAAGATCATCGATCATCCCGAGATCGACGGGTATCAATGTATCTTTACCCAGATAAGAAGTTATATTTTAAAACTTAGGAGCTGAATGCACTTGCGTTCTTCATGGGACGGATCTTTCTTCTAAACACAACAAAGAGCGACTGATTTAAATCATGCTTTCAATCGTGTAACCTACGAGTTACTAACTTTAAAATACTGCACAACCGATCGAGACCATAACTTTATTTGTCAGATAATAATATTATTTTGTTGTGTGCTTTGATGAGAGAGGGCCGTTACACTCAGAGAATAAATCGAATGCGAGTATCGGACGGACGGATGGATGGAACTCAAGCTTGACACGATCTGATCGTTTCGTGTCGCTCAATACAATGACGATGATCAACTGATTAAGAAAGAAAAACTGACTCTTATTGGGTCGGGTGCTAGTCCAGCCAGAGTCTAGCCGCTATAGTTGGTGGTGACTTTCAGGGTTGGTAGGCCTAGTGTAGCGAAATAAGATATTGTACATCGAATGTAGGTACAATGTACAGTAGCTCAATAGTGGACAAATGTGAATAAAAAAGTATTGCCATTTAAATACCTATAATTGATATGCTCCACAGAGCCCTATATAGTTTTGTAATAAAAATGATAGTTTGTTTGACATTCCTCGAAAATTGTCAAAGAGTTCAAATAATCTTTGTAGCTTGGTTTGCACCTTATGTTACTCCAATATTTAGTGTCACAAATATAGCCCTTCATTTTTATTACATTGCGATTTCAAATCACATTACTGCAATATACTATATATAGTATATACATTAGACTGGGCCAAAAAAATTGACTATTTTTTTTTTGAAAGATATATCGAGAATATCATTCAGAATGACAAAAAAAAATTTTCGTAAAAGTTTGAGCCCTTAATATCAATTTTAAGAGGGCTATCATCGCTAATTTTGATTTTTAGTCATAATTTCATGTTTTGCGTCAGAACTGACAAAACATTGAAGTAAAAAAAATTCATTTTGACTTACTTTTATATAAAATTAAATTCCCTACAAAAAAGGTCTAAATGAAAATTTTCGTCAGACAAGCCGTTTTTGAGTAATTAAGCTTAATAAATTGTTATTAAAATGCACGACTGGGTCGCACGAACTTGCTCCTATGTAATAGACTAGGAATTTTAAAAACGAATGTTATTAGAAAAAACTATTCATAAGGAAAAAATTATCATCATTTTTTAAATTCTTTTGGTAGTAAGAGACAAAAACAGAATGCTATGCAAATATGAATTTATGCAAGAACAAAAATTATAAGTCGTTGTAGTGGTTTCTTAATAAAATAACGTTTTATATATAAAATTTTTAAAATATTTAAAAAACAAAACTTGGTACGTCAGCTTTAGGTTTTTATTATTGTACGAATGAAAATTAAATTTCCAAAAAAAAATATTGACCCATTTTTGAGATATCGAATTTTCCAAAAAAAAAATGATTTTTTTTCAAAGATTCAAAAAATAACTTTTTTAAAGTTTTGAAATGCAATGTTTCTTAAAGTTTTTAGAAGCATCTCTATAAAAAAAATTTCATTAAAATCCGTTATGTCGATAACGAGAAATTCAAAATTTTAAAAACTCGTTCTATGGTAGGTACAGTCAGTAATGTCTTGTTTTCAAAATTTTTTGTATTAAATTATAGATCTTAAAAATTAATCGAAAAACTAAAAATTTAAGCAAAATTCTCTGAACAGTTATTTTTAGGTAAAATAAATTTTTTTTCTCATATCTTGTAGATTATTTTAAGAAACTGTTATTTATCAAGTTTAAAAAAAAATCGACCATTAGGTTTTCAAGTTTTCAAAAAAAAAATTGAAATTTTTTTTAAAAATCCAAAAAAATTTTTTTTGAAAATTTGAATACACAATAATATTAAAAACTACTGGGGAGCCTTAACGTAAAAAAAAATTATCAACATCGGTTGTACCTTTTTTGAGAAAATCAAAAACGAAAAAAAGGTTCCAAGGGGGGTACCAAAAATCACAATTTTTTGGAAATTTTTTTTTCATTCATTACCTAGGTTTAACTAAATGAAATTTTATTAATTTTTTTTTTAAATCTGTGGGACAGTTTTTGAGAAAAAAAATATTTATAAAATTTCGAAAAAAATCGTTATTTTTGGTCTTTAAAAAATCAAATCAAAAAACATCCGGGGAAAAAAAACCATATCTACCAAGTTTAAAGGAAATCGGCCGAGCCGTTTAGCTGTAGTGGAATAGAGAGACAGACAGAATTACGAGACCCACTTTTTTGGTCGTCGCTATTATCGTAATATCAACTTTGATCAAAATCTCGAGTTCGATTTTTTTTCCGAATGCATAACTTGCCTTATAGTACCTATAAGTCGCAAGTAAAAATCATTTAGTAAAACCTACATAGCTAATGGTTGAATATTTTTTTTTTGATAAAATGATTATAAACGGTACCCTCCATAGATCCGTTTTTTAGTTTTTAATTTCGAAAACGATACAAATAATTTTGACAATTTTTTGTATGCTAAAGTTCTTAAAAAGTCTGAAAGGACTAAGTATTGAAATTTTAAAATGTAAGTTATTTTGCGTTAAAAAAATACAACATTTTTGTTTGAAAGCTCAATATTTTAAAAATTTTTTAAACTTTAAAATAAACAGTTTTTTGATACTAGAAGTTGTTCGAGTGTTGACTTTCTCATTCTTCTTCTTCTTCTTCCTTTGTTTCGGCGCTGTTATGATCTCGATGTCGAGGGGATCATAACTCTCCCACGTATCTGCTTCACACTAGTGATCCGCCTGTGGGGTTCGCCGGGTTGACCTCAGAAATCGGCGGCAAGCCTCCCGGTTTTGTATTGTTCCATTTCTGAGGCCAACTGAATGCAGGTGTTTTTGCATTTGTTTGTACCAGGAGTGTTTAGGCCTACCTTTCTTTTTATTCCGAATTGGAACGTTGTATGATATTGCCTTTTTGACGGGGTTCTCAGGATCTCTCCTTTGAACATGGCAATACCAACTGAGTCGGTCGTGTTCAACTTTTTGGGAAATGGTATTCTTAACATGAAGGCTTCCTCGGATCTTCGTACTTCTAATTCGATCAAGCTTTGTAACTCCTGCTGTCATACGAAGCATCTTCATCTCAGCTGCCGTTAGCTTACTCTCATACTTTTTGTACATTGTCCAACATTGTGAACCGTATGTGAGTGCTGGACGCACAACTGAAGTGTAGAGCTTTCCTTTCAGCTTAGGGGGCATTTTTCGGTCACAGAAGATAGCAGAATTTTCCCGCCACTTCATCCACCCTACGCTTACGCGATGATTGATATCGTCATCACAAGTAGCTTCGTTATTTATCATAGACCCCAGATATTTAAACTTTTCACACTTGGGAAGTACTACTCCATTCAAATAAATGTCTGGAATAGGCCTGTGTGGATCAGAAAATGGGCAGCATAGGTATTCTGTCTTTTTCGCGCTTATGCGGTACCCACTTCCTTCTAGAACATCCACCCATACGTCAAGTGCTCGTTGTAGGGATATCGGGTCTTCACTTATGATGGCTCCATCGTCAGCAAAGAATAACTGATGCACTTTTGGATCCGTCACTTTGCCTTCAAGCAGGTAATCAAGAACTGTAATAAAGAGCAGGGGACTCAAGACACTTCCCTGGTGTACACCTACTGTTGACTTTCTCATTAACAGATTTAAATGTAACTTTGCTTACAGAAGCTTCTAAAAATTGTATTTCAAAATTAAAACAAAAATTTGTTTTGGATTTTTGAAAAAAAAAAATATATTTTTTTTTGTTTTTGAAAATTCGATACATATCTCCTTTTTGTATATTTCACACGATGTCATGTCGAAAAGAGATTAAGATACTGCAACGGCTTTAAACGCCCTATGAACCAGTTTTAGCTTACTCAGTCTCTACTAACTTATGTACTTGGACTATTGTTGCGCGCATATGACGTGGAATCAAGCGAGGACCAGAGTGTTTTTTTTTTTCAGATGATCACAAATTTAATTTGGAAGATCCAGATGGAAATAACCATTATTTCTAGATTTAAAAAAAATGCCACTATTTTTAGAGCGTCTACTATATCCGGAAAGAAGGTGTAATGATCTGGTCTGGGGTGCTGTTCATTAGTTTGAAATTGTTGATCTGCAATGTTCTACATTAAACATTTCGGCAGACTCCCACAAAAAAGTTTGCTTATGTCTTTTGACTGATATCTTCAGCATTTCACCAAGATGACGCACAAATCCACAACACAAGGATCATTATAAGTTGCATATCCCAATGTTGTTCGAATGGCCACTGTGACTCACCGAATTGTTACCATGTAGGAGTAGATGCTTACCTGAGTAAGAATTACATAGGGAAATATGAGAACAAGGATTACTGCGGTAAAAATAAAATGCACGACTGGGTCGAATAAACTTCTTCTTATGTTTAAAAGAATAATAATAAATAGCTAAAGGAATTAGCTTTTATAGTCTGAGCTAATAAAGAATATTATGTGATTTCTAAAGCAAAATTGAAGTTATGAACCTTGGATCCGGTTTAGAGAAATATATGAGATTTTCCAAAATGGTGTGATTGGTACCGTTTAGTGATGGGCGCATTCGAATGATATAATCGATTCAGACAACATCTCGAGATATCTCGATTCTTCACACAAATCATTCGAATACTCAAGTCATTCGAATGATTTCTCATATCTTCTAAACTCTTAACGAAATGAGGACTCGACACTCGAGTGCCTATTCGAGATCGAGAATATTCGCTTCTCGAACAAAAGGACAGAAAAGAAAACACACAAAATCGAGAACTTGAGAAGTTGGTTATTTGTGTATCTCGTGTGTATTCAACGACTT
Organism: Philhelius festivus; assembly: GCA_963931855.1. NCBI lineage: Eukaryota > Metazoa > Arthropoda > Insecta > Diptera > Syrphidae > Philhelius > Philhelius festivus. The sequence continues at coordinate 139,188,272 of OZ007556.1, read as the reverse complement.
TGGGTTTAAATTTATATTAATTTTCGTACTCGATATGCGAGAAGCAAGAACCATTATTTTTGCTTTTTTTTGACTTGAAATGGACTGTTTTTTTCTCATTTTTTACTTGCGATATAGGTACTATAGGGCAAGTTCTGCATTTGGAAAAAAAATCGAACTCGAGATTTTGATCAAAGTTGACATTACGATGATAGCGAAGACGAAAAAAGTGGGTCCGACAATTCCGTCTGTCTGTCTGTATGTCTGTATGTCTGTATGTCTGTATGTCTGTACCTCGAACTACAGCCTAAACTACTGGAGGTATTTTCTTCAAACTCGGTACTTAAGAGTCTTCGGTGATTCCCTAGAGGAAAAATTGAAATTTTTTTTTTAGCTCCAAAACTAAGGGTACCCCCCATACACCCGTAATGCAAAATCTTATTTATCTCGAAAACGGCTCTAACGATTTTGATAAAAAAAATTAGGTGTGATATTATGGACATGGACTACATTCTGGTCAAAAAAAAATTTGGGGGGAAATGTTATTAGGGGTACCTGTCATAGAACGGTTTTTTTGATTTTCGATTTTCTCACCAACGGCTCTAACGATTTTAACCGAAATTTTTATGCAGGAGCTCCTTTGCATTTTAAAAAATATGAACACAAAATTTTTTCGAAAAAATAGTTTTTGGTTTTTTAAAAAAATAATAAAATTTTTTTTTTGAAAATTCGATATCTTGAAAACCGATACACGATTAAATTCTTAAATTACGTTTTAAAATGTATTTTATTAAATACTAACAATTTGCGTAAAAATTTTTTTTATAAAAATTTTAAGGAAAATTTAGTACACAAAAAACATGTTTCAGTGTGTCTGTATGTCTGTACCTCTCACTACAGCCTAAGCCACTGAACCTATTTCTTTCAATTTCGGTAGTTAAGGGTCTTTGGTGATTCCCTAGAGGAAAAATTGAAATTTTTTTTTTAGCGCCAAAACTAAGGGTACCCCCCATACACCCGTAATGCAAAATCTCATTTATCTCGAAAACGGCTCTAACGATTTTGATAAAAAAAATTAGGTGTGATATTATGGACATGGACTACATTTTGGTCAAAAAAAAATTTGGGGGGAAATGTTATTAGGGGTACCTGTCATAGAACGGTTTTTTTGATTTTCGATTTTCTCACCAACGGCTCTAACGATCTTAACCGAAATTTTTATGCAGGAACTCCTTTGCATTTTAAAAAATATGAACAAAAAATTTTTTCGAAAAAATAGTTTTTGGATTTTTAAAAAAATAATAACATTTTTTTTTTGAAAATTCGATATCTTGAAAACCGATACACGATTAAATTTTTAAATTACGTTTTAAAATGTATTTTATTCAATACTAACAATTTGCGTAAAAAATTTTTTTATAAAAATTTTAAGGAAAATTTAGTACACAAAAAACATGTTTCAATGTGTCTGTATGTCTGTACCTCTCACTACAGCCTAAGCCACTGGACCTATTTCTTTCAATCTCGGTAGTTAAGGGTCTTTGGTGATTCCCTAGAGGAAAAATTGAAATTTTTTTTTTAGCTCCAAAACTAAGGGTACCCCCCATACACCCGTAATGCAAAATCTCATTTATCTCGAAAACGGCTCTAACGATTTTAATAAAAAAAATTAGGTGTGATATTATGGACATGGACTACATTTTGGTCAAAAAAAAATTTGGGGGGAAATGTTATTAGGGGTACCTGTCATAGAACGTTTTTTTTGATTTTCGATTTTCTCACCAACGGCTCTAACGATCTTAACCAAAATTTTTATGCAGGAGGTCCTTTGCATTTTAAAAAATATGAACAAAAAATTTTTTCGAAAAAATAGTTTTTGGATTTTTAAAAAAATAATAAATTTTTTTTTTTTGAAAATTCGATATCTTGAAAACCGATACACGATTAAATTTTAAAATTACGTTTTAAAATGTATTTTATTAAATACTAACAATTTGCGTAAAATTTTTTTTTATAAAAATTTTAAGGAAAATTTAGTACACAAAAAACATGTTTCAGTATGTCTGTATGTCTGTACCTCTCACTACAGCCTAAGTCACTGGACCTATTTCTTTCAATCTCGGTAGTTAAGGGTCTTTGGTGATTCCCTAGAGGAAAAATTGAAATTTTTTTTTTAGCTCCAAAACTAAGGGTACCCCCCATACACCCGTAATGCAAAATCTTATTTATCTCGAAAACGGCTCTAACGATTTTGATAAAAAAAATTAGGTGTGATATTATAAACATAGGCTACATTTTGGGGGGAAATGTTATTAGGGGTACCTGTCATAGACCCGTTTTTTTTTTACTTTCTCATTAACGGCTATAAGGATTTTAACCCAAAATTTTCAGCAGGAGTTCCCTTAAGTTTAAAATAATATTGTATATAAAAATATTCGAAAAAATATTTGTTTGGTTTTTAAAAAAAAAAATTTTTTTTTAAATCAATATCTTCAAAACCTATGAACGATTATTTTTTGAAATTATTTCCTAAAATTAATATTATTTAATACTTAAAATTCGTATCCCACATTTTTTCTTCACAATTTTTAGAGAAATTTCTTATATAAAAAATTTATTTAATAATAAAACGATTTTTTAAAGTTTATTTGCATAAATTCATACTTTTCCGGAAACCAGACGGTAATTTTATGCATTTGAACATTACTATCTCATTAAATCCATGTTTTATATTTATAAAATGTATCTTAAATTCCAAAGTACTTTTACATAAGAGCAAGTTCGTGCGATCCAGTCGTGCATTTTATTTATTATGATATTGTTTCGAAGATCATTGGAATGATCATTCGATTTTTTAAACAATTCATACTTTTAAACTTACCGAAAATTAAAATTACCGAAAAAATAAGTGATTTTAATTGAATTTTGTATACTTAAATACTTCACATACATACATTTATGTACTGTACATAAATAAGAATAAAATACTAAAATTAGTTTGAATGATTTAAAAAATTAAAAAACTTTTGTCGGGCTAAGATCAGATCAAAATTTGGTGATGAATGACGAAAATTAGGCCTGTCGAAATCTCTTATTATTTTACTTATATGTATGTTCATATTTTAGAACCAAAATTCATTTGTTCGATTTTCGATAACACGAGAACAAACAGATCCTCACACGCAATATGAGGATAAGTGAATTGCCTTACTAAAATCTTTCAAAGTGCGAGCACATAAGACCGCTCGACAAACAGCAACCCGACTTTCGCCGACTTTTCAAAAACCGTTGGAAAAATACAATCTTGTCATCTGTTCAAAAACTTTGCTGGTGAAATATGTTATTTTTGAAAGCGATAGAGTGGTGGAAATTTAAAGAGATTTCTCTAATAGTCCTTTACAACGATGCCTAAAAACTTCGTCCAATTCGGTAGGTATAGTTGTTTTGGATTTATGGATATACATTTCCATACAAACTGAACCACTGTTGTGCGCTGTCAGCTACGAGTATAGCTACTACTAACTACTACAGCCAATATCAATCTAAATAAATAGATACATTGACTACGCCGGCAATACTCTATATGAGTCGTTAGCTACAAGTATTGTGCGGTTCATCGCATCATCAGCGTCGTCAAATTGTTGATTAAGCGCCCTTTCTGCATTCCACCGCAACCATGCGAAGAAATTATATTTAAATGAGTGTAATAATTGACAAACTATAGGGGCAGGGTTACCAGCGTTAGTAAATCGAGTTTGGCAGCTTCGTGGATTCGAAAATTTTAAGAAATTATTCATAAGGGTTCCACAACATTATAAAAGTTTTCAAAAATGAAATATGGCATGTAATTAATTTTGATTCTCACATTGCATTTTCAAAGGATGAACTATAGGCGTTTTTCTTTTTTAGTTCAGAACAGAACCTGAGTTGTCAAAAAATAAATTGTGTTTCTTTTTTAGTTCAGAGTGTTCAGAGTTTCGAAAATGTGTTTCTTTTTTCGTTCTGAGCATGTTCTGAGCGTGTTCAGAGTGCGCCCTATGAGCTCAGAATAAAATAACTGAGCAGACAGAGTAAAATGCTTAACACAAGCATTTGACACATGGAAATTAAAAAAAAAAAATGGCGACAGCTACATAAGTGTTCAGGGGGTCAATTCTCTATCTGTGAAACTGTGAAGTGATAAACAAGTTATCATTTCAGTTTTCACAGCCATTTTTCATTTTTACATTTCATGAACTCACATAATGCGATTCTGGAACTCATTCTGATAAGTTTGTCAAAACATGTACTAAACAGTACTAAAATGAGAAACGCTCTCATTTTTGATATACGATACTCATTTTTGAGTATAATTTTGTTTTTGTAATTTTCATATTTTATCAGAGCTTTTCACAAAATCGTTTGAGTGTGAAAACAAATTTAATATTTGAAAATATGTTGACATTTATTAATTTTTTTTCATAAATTGCGAATCGGATAGTGCGTGAAGTTGTGAAAAAACTTATCACTTCACAGTTTCACAGATACAGAATTGACCCCCAGGTCTGTATCAAAATATACTCAGAGCGCTCAGAGCACGCTTGGTTCAGAGAATGTTCGGAACATGCTCGACATGCTCGGACTCTGTTCAGAGCTCTATACTGAACTAAAAAAGAAAAACGCCTTATAAGTACACTGCTAAAATAATTTCTTTAAACAATACTTTCTGTTTTATTATTTCGAATGTATTAACTATTAACTTCCTTTGCATACACAACATCCAGTTCTAAATGAACTTCAATGTGTGTCAAAGTGGAACGAATAAGTCCGTGATTGTATGAAAGTGTCCGATTGGGTTAGCCGGTTTCCTGTTTCCGCGGCTGGATGGAGTAACTACGCGAAGGGTGGTTGCGCGACTGGGTATAGTCATGAACGGAAGCGAAAGAAGGCTTTTCAGCATAGTCGCCATATTGGAGAAATTTTGTGACTTTTCAGATATGTACATAGATTAGACAAAATAATCTAACATCAGTAGATACTCCAAGTACATGTTATTATTTTTGTTATAATTTGCGCGGTAGAGGAATAATGACTTTACCCTTTAGATGTGCGAGCGATTAGCGCGGTTGGTTTGAACATCGCAATATATTAGCATTGGCCCGGTTAAAGTAGTGAGTGTTACGGTTGAATTGTTCAAGATGAGGAATACAGCTGGCTATTTCACTAGAATAGTGTTCATAAGAAAACGGCAAAATAAGTACAAGAAATATTGCAGGGGTGCTCTAGAGATGTTATTTCTGTGTTATAGTTCTATAACCTATATTTTTGAAGTTTTTTCTTGGATTCTATTGTAGAGACTCACTTGGATTTTTGAAGCACTTGTTCAAACATGGGAACTGTACTCAAGCTTTGGACGAATATAGGGTTTAAGGGGTGAACAATTTCTTGCACTATCGAAGGAAACCTAAACACTTGACAGCGTTTTTGACGACATTGAATATGTCATCATTTCACACAAGGTGGTCTATGATGTATATTATGTAAACTTAAAGTTATTCGGTTTTCCCAATGCAAGTGCCACTCATGGATGGCGAGATGGGGTGGGTTCCGCTTCAACTAGGTACATGAGACAGTATTAAGTTTTTGAAGCATTAAATTATAGGTACGCGGTTTATGGTTCCTCAGTTGACCATGCTATCGAGATCAGAATTTGATGTGCTGTTTAAGATCCACATAAGGATAAGGACGTAAATCTGGAAAAGAATATGAGAAGCTAAGAGTACTGTTGTAAGCAAAAGAATCTAATGGATTAGAAATTTCAGACAAGAGTCGGAGACAAAACTGGGGCCCTGGAGCATACCAGCATGTGTTTTACGAATATCAGACTTGAAACCGTAGATTACAACTTGTATATAGCGGTTTGAAAGATTATTTCTGATCCAACACTTTTTTGATAAGAGAACTTGATGCAAAATTCTATCAATTGCTTTGAAATATCAAGTGCAATAATCTTACTTTCTCCAAAACGATATAAAGATTTGTGCCATTGTTCGATTAGATATTCCATCAGATCACCAGCGGACGTAATGCTACTAAGGCCATATACTATCAGTCATTGAGAAGATTTCGGATCTTGATAAAATTTAACACACAAAAATGTTATAGTCTGGATTACCGTATAGGCTACTTTTTTTATTATCAGGGGAGGGGCATTGGGTGGTTGAAACACCCCAAAATTATTTATCTCTACTTCTATCTTCGTATTGCACTGAAATGTAGTACATATACATACATAAGAAGTTGCATTGAAATGCCATACTTTGGTGGTGCGGGCCCAGAGGAGGGGCATTGTTTGATTAATTTACCTAAGCAGTAACGATAAAAACACTCAAAAAAGTTAAAAAAAAAATAAAACAAAAATAAAATTCTCCGAATTAAAAACAAAAAAAATTTGACAAATATTTGTGTGTCTTTGAATTTAAACTATTTTAAGGTAAGTTAAACTTTATGTGCCTACAGGTTTAACTACATACATTGTTATAGGATAGTTACATACGTATGTAATTTGCTCATTGTTTGTTAGTTTTTTTCAAAATATCCTTCGCTTGGCTCCATTAACTTTAAGATTGGATTTATTGGTTTGCTGTTTTGTTTTAATCCAGGTATATGTACATGCATACGTTAAATAAAAATAATTCGTACGCTTTCAACTTCTCATGTTGAACAGGAGATCAGTTGTGACAGTTCTTGGCTAAGCTAAACGTGCTTATTATTTCAGTGGTAAGCAGAAGCGCAACAACCTAAAAAGCTAGGTGGGTGTCCAACCCAAAATAATCCAAATAACCCGACAAATCCGGGGCGTAGCGAGGTCAAGCTTAAGAAGACGATGCAAACTATTCCCAAAGCCATTAACCCGACAAACCCAGGGCACAGCGAGGCCAAGCTCGCGAAGACGACACAAGCTATCCCCATTACGAGGTAAAAGAAACCACTGGAAAAAGTATTACCGATGTAATTTTACAAGTATTACATAAGTTGAAGATTTCAACCGAATATTTACGTTGGAAAACGTAGCGCAGCTAATATGTCAGGAAGTTTAAATGGTGTACAAACAATTTTAAAAGAAAATCAACCTCTAGTTGATTACGTTCACTGCACCGCCCATGCCTCAAATTTAGCGGCTCAAATTGTAGCTACAAGAAGTATTTTGGCAGCCTCAGCTATGGACTCAGTCAATGAATTGGGAAATTTATTCTCCAGAAGTGGAAAATTAAAAACTTTTATGAGAGAGAATCTTTCGTCTACAGAAAACCCGATGCGCATAAGCATGATAAGGCCCCTTTGTCCAACAAGGTGGTTAGCTCGGGTACAGCCAGCTCGTGATACTATAAATCAATATCCCATTATTATTGAGTCTCTGGAAAAAATTAAAAAAAACAACCCTAATGCTTCTGGGATAATAAAAAAGTTGTCGAAGGGACACACCATTCTCGGCTTGAAAATTTCGATCGAAATATTCTCTCAAATGGAAATTTTAAACAAGACTTTACAAGGAAAGTCTGAAAGCATTTCGGGAGCTTTATAGAATGCACAAAATTAGTTATTAAAAACTTCGAAAAAAATCGTAACGAAGAATCATTCAAAAAAATTTATACAGGATCTGAAAAATTCATAACCGAACATGATTTAGAAGAGATTTCGCTTCCTCGACAACGTGGTCCACCAAAAAGATATACTGGAAATGCTGAAAATTATATTAATTCTTCTGCATTTGAATATTTCAAAAATCAATATGATGCTATGCTCGGTGCTGCAATAGTTCAATTAAAAGACCGGATCCATCAAGAAGGGATGAAAAATTACTTGAAATCGGAAGATGTTTTATTATCTGGCGAAATAAACGACATCATCACTCGCTATCCAGAATTTTGTATTAAAAAATTAAAAACCCAGTTACCATTTTTTCGACAGCAATTTAAATACTCCACGTTGATTTAGCTAATCATTTTGTAAATGTAAATGATTACAGAAAAACTGTTTTTGGAATGTTTTGATTTATCTACTTCTACTAAAAATAAAAATAACAAGTCTAGTCTACTGATAACAAATTTTTGAAGCGAAGTTTTTTAATCCCTCCGTTTTGTCTGTTCAATACTTTTCGATTTTAAAAATCGTCGAACACCTCCCTCGCCTAGCTTTTTAGTTTGACATCGTACAATCGTATCTTTTTTTATTGACGCGCTTTGAAACCGTAAATCGAGCACCGGATTTGTAAGAGTTCACAGCTTTGGGAGGAGCTGTTTCTTCACATTTTCTGCTAAAGCTTGGCCTGTTGCGCCCCGGGTTTATCGGGTTAATGGCTTTGGGGATAGTTTGCATCGTCTCCTTAAGCTTGAACTCGCTACGCCCCGGGTTTGTGGGGTTAAGAATGTTTCAAAAATCGTCACTCGGGTGTCTATCGATTTCGGAGGGGGTGTCCACCGACCTCTGGGGGGTGTCCGGACACCCTGGACACCCCCCGTTGTTGCGCCCCTGGTGGTAAGTCGTCTTTTTCAAACAGAGCTGTTCAAGGATGCCACACAGAAGTAAAATAAACACCCAAAAACAACATTCCGGACTTCACACATGATTTACAATGCAAGAAAAACTGAGCGAATCTAAGTACAGAAACTTTTAGACACATGATTTATTTTGAAAAATTTCAGTTGAAAAAAAAAAATTTGCTTGCGGGAGTTCCCGCACGGGTACGCTAGTTTGAAATAAATCTGCCCAACAATGAATTTTGAAAGGGAGCTTGCACTTCAACCTAAAGATCGGGCAAATTCCTAAACGCATATCTTGCGCAAATTCTTCTAAGCAAACAGTTCCAAAATGCAAATACAAAAATCTCTGCTAAGCAGAGTGTCCCAAAATGCAATCGATGCTACTTTCTTGCGCAAATGCAGAGGCATTTGTGCAAATGTCAAAAATTTCTTGCGCAATTCTCTTACATATGCGTTTTCTGATTTTCTTTATCTGCTTTGCAAGTGTTTTGCTTTGCAAATCTTGCGTTTAGGAATTTGACCATCTATTGCGTCCCGTACGCTTTAGCTCAACTTATTTTGGGTCATCGATAAACAAATGAACGCAACAGACGTTATGATTAAACCACATTTTTTTTATTCGTTTATTTTTAAGGGAAACATTATTTAAGTGAAAGTGTGAAAAAGCTTAATTTGTTTAAGAAAATACTTACTTACTTATCCAGTTCCCGATCCATGAAGGTTATTTTCTGCTTGAGACACGGCCGCTCTCCATCCTATGCGATCATTTGCAAGTTGCTTCTAGTCATCTAGGCCAAGCGCTCTGGCGTTCGCGATAGATTGGGGCTGGGATTCGAAGACTCTCTTGACTGGAGCATAGTGTTTTCCATTCGTCTCCTCCATTCGCCTTCGCACTTAGAACCAAATATCCATCAAAAATTTTTTTCTTTCGAAAGAGCCCAGTATCATTTTGCTCTTTCCGCTTATAGTCGAGCACACGGCCAGAGCGGGGCACCGTAAAGTAGGCCTAAGGTTTTGTAGAGCGTCTAACGTGTGAGGAGCTTTGAATGTAATTTTTTCGCCAAACCGACTTAGCAGCGGTAATTCTTAGTCGGATCTCCGCTAAGGTGTCCTTCATAGAGTTCATATTCACCCCTATCACAGAGTCCCTCGTAACAAATCCCCGAAAATTTTGTTACGCTACGAATACGAATAAATTTACATTATAGGCCCCGAACGGAATCAAAAAACATTTTCCGAATTTCGGAGTTTCAAAATCAGTTCATTTGCGTCAAAATGTGAAAAAATAAATAAATTTCCGTTCTTCATCTTTTGATTCGATTTTAATTTTGTTGGTCGTTAAAAATAAATACCATTGCCGTTGCAATCTTTGTAATAAATGCAGAAAATACGCCAAGAAGACAAACACTAAAAATGAGATTCATTACGGAAGGATACCAATATTTATTTGTATTTACTTTATTTGCCCTTCAAAAAATAAAAAAATATAAACAAATTCACATGAAAACAATAATAAAAATTGTTTTTATATATTTTATTTGCATGTCCTTTATCTTCGTTCGCTTAATTATATTTGTGTTTCGTTTTAAGTTGAGCTCCGATCAAAATATCTGTTCGTAGAAAAAACTGCCCAACTTCCTATTCATTCGGGGCTAGTGATACCATTATTCACGAACTCCGAATTTCGTAGCAAGTTTTTTTTAGTACGACGGGAGCGGTGATACCTTTTTTCGGGGTTCGTACTACGAATCTATTACGACGGGGCATGTGATAAGGCTGATTAACTCCGGGGTAGATAAACTCCTTCACTAATTCGAAGTCTGCTATCAATAGTGAAGGTTTTCCCTAATGGGTGGACAAGTGTTTGTTGATAGAATGTGCTTGGGTTTGTCCTAATTTACAACAAGTCCTGCTTGATCCTAAATCGCCGAAACCCTGGTACATGAGTTTATTGCGCATTTATTGCGAATTTTCCAATGTCAAGCGACAAAGTTGGATAAGTTTTTCTATGATCCCGAGTTTGGTCATTGCCATATAGAGCTCCTGACGATGAATGCTATCATAAGCGGTTTTGAATGAGTCGCAACTTGAAATTCATTTGTCTTTTTCAGGATATGCCCTCATGTCAATATTTGCTCTATGGTCGATCTATCGGGTCCGGTAGCCACACTGGAACTTCCCGATTAAAGTATTATTTGCGCTGCAGCATATTCATACGTTCATCTACTGTCACTCGTTTCATTTGAACGTGTTTATACCATGGGTCCTTTCACTGGTGTGTTGGTAGGCTATGGTGACTTCTGTCTCTATCGAGGTATCCGTTCGGAAGAAGTTCCGAAATGATAGTCCGGTCCGATCGGAACTTAGATTTCGTTCAAGGTATCCACTTCAGAACAAACAAAAATGAAGCATACAATCACATTCATGCTATATCATTTTTCTTAAATAAATCCACAACTATTTTCTGTCGGAGAATTTTCGAAGAAACTTAACGCACAACTGTCAAAAATTCTTTGCTGAATGTACTTAATCGCAATGCGTTGATGAGCGTCACATTATCGGAAGATTTTCCGATATGTCAATCGGACAGCGTACCTCGGTAGAAAATTCTCCGATTTCGAACAAATCGGAAAATAATTTTCTCCCAACGGATACCTCGATTAGGGCTGATTAAATACGTGATTTGCGTCGATTAGCATATGGTCGATTTGGTGAGGTTCGATCGTTCTGGAGAGCGTCAGATTGCTTCGTGTATCCTAAGCCTTGGAAACCTATGGCTACTTATTATCGTATTACGAGCTGCTGAAAAATATATTAGTTGGAAGCTATTGTCTGTTATTTATGGAAATAATCTTCATGAAATTTTGGAAAGTTACATTTTTTATTTATATGTACTACATAGTCAATTTTCCATCATAGAATTTTCGTCTAAATAAAACAAAACATGTCCTTTTAGTCAGAGGGGCGTCTGTAAGATTACGTACAGTGATCCACAAAAGTCTGCGTACAAGGAAGATATTTTTTAAAAATTGCTGTTATTCACAAATATAAAGTGAATTATTTTAAAAAAAAGGTATTTTTCATTAAAAAAAATTCACTACGTTTTTATTTTCAACAAAAAAAAATACAAAAAAAATATTCGTATCACAAAAAATTAATAAAAACAAAATGAACCTCTGAAATTCTTCCACAAAAGTCTGCGTACAGGTGAATATTTCTTGCATTACACTCTCTTTAAGTATCGATAAATTTGTTTTTGCATAATATGATTGTTTGTTTATTTTTAATCGTTCTAAACGCGTATTGCAAATCATTGTCTTTGGTTTTTTTTTTTTGTTTTTAAAGCAAAAAATGGCAAATAAAGAGTTAAGTTTGAGTGAGCGGCAGTTGATTTATTAATCTTTACGTTAAACAAAAAAAGTCGTATGGTGAAATATCAAAAATAACCTGAAGAGCTCGGTCAACGATACAGAGAACGGTAGATCGCTTTAGAAACGCAGGACAGATTAAATCGGAGACAAGATAAGGCCGACCTTCGAAGCTCTCCGAAAGGGATAAGCGTGTGATCAAGCGAATGGTGGAGCAAGATCACTTTATAACGGCTAAGACGATAAGCACACGGCTCGAAATATATAACAACAATACAGTGCATCCAGAAACGGTAAGAAGAGCTATTGTTCAAGAGGGGTTTAAGTCACACACACCCAGGAAAAAACCATTGGTCAGTAAAATAAAGAGAAAGAAACGGCTAGCATTTGCAAAAGAGTATGTTAACAAGCCTCCGGACTTCTGGCGTAAGGTTATATTCTCCAGCGAATCAAAATACAACATTTTTGGTTCTGACGGTCGTTTGAGGGTGTGGCGACGAGCAAACGATGCTCCTAATCCCAAATGCACAATTAAGACTGCCAAGCACGGTGGTGAGGTGTTATGATTTGGGGTTGTATGGCGTCTTCAAAAGTCAGTAAGCTGGAAGTAATAGAAGGATCAATGGATCAATATGTATACATCGTTATCCTCAAAAGAAATTTGAAAACAAGTGCTGAAATTCTGGGTATATCCAATGACTATTACTTCTAGCAAGATAATGACCCCAAACATACCGCCCATAATCGCGCATGTGGCTGGCATATAACACTCCCCACCTGCTACGAACCCCACCACAGAGTCCAGATATTAACCCTATCGAGCACTGCTGGGATGAATTGGAAAAAAAGATCCGAACCCACGATATCCGCAAAAAGTCGCAGTTAAAAGAAGCCTTGTTGCTTGAATGGAGTAAGATCAATAGTTCTTATACAGAAAAACTGGTAGGGTCAATGCAAAACCGTTTGAAAGAAGTTATAAGGCTAAAAGGCTATCCGACCAAATATTAACAGCGAAAGTAGTACAAAAAAATAATTATTTGTCTTTATTAACTAACTTTTTTCAATTTCTGTTACAGCTGTACGCAGACTTTTGTGGAAGAATTTCAGAGGTTTATTTTGTTGTTATTAATTTCTTCTTGTTATGAATAATTGTTTTAATTTTTTTTGTTGAAAATAAAAACCTTGTACATTTCTTTATTAAAAAATATTTTTTTTTTAAACAAATAACTTTAAATTTGTGAATAACAGCAGTTTTTAAAAATATTTCTTCCTTGTACGCAGACTTTTGTGGATCACTGTATGTACATATATCATCGCGGCTATTGAAGTTAATTACAGAAAGAATAAGGTCAAAAACTTACAAAAAAGCCGCGTCGCCGGACAGTTCAAGTTGAAAGAATAAATAAAAATAATTTTGGGGTTTTTAAAAGACTTTAGTTATAGTTGCCAAAAAATATTTTATTCTGCTTAAGGTGGTCTTTTCAGTTTGATTCTCTACTCTTTTTTGATTTTTATTTTAATCAAGTCTTTCCTATTCCGTAATAGAGCTTAGGCTCCATTCAGGAAATCATTGCACGTCTCTTTGCTTAATAGTCTGTCTCCTCATAAACCTGAAATTGGAAATGGCCAGGTACTCGCAATGAAGTGAGATATTCGGCCCTAGCGGGGTATCCGTTCGGAGCGGAAAATTGTCCGCAACGCATACTTTGTCGGAGGTTCAAATTGCTTTCGAGGTATCCTATCGGAAAGAATAATAATACACAAATGCGTTCGCGTAATTTGTGTCGGACGAAATCGGAAAAAAATAGCATTAAGCTGTCAGAAATTTCACAAATAAAGCACTTGATCGTACTTCAACGCAGTTCGCCGGGTGCGTTAAAATAATGTCGGAGAAAAATTCCGAACAGCTGTTCGGAAGAATACCTCGAAGCAAAAATCCTCCGAATCGTACGAAATCGGAGAATTTTCCGCTCCGAACGGATACCTCGCTAGGGCCGATTATTGTTATCAGCGAAACAGTAAGATTTGTAAGTAGTTTATCCACAACAAGACTCCAAAGCAATAGAGTATACTCCTATTGGCAGATTTTTCTTCTCTTTTTTCGTTTGCTTTGGTGAGAAAATGAATTCTTGACTTAGTAAACCTATCCATTGTATATAAAATCTAGATTTTATATACAAAGCCCTATCCAATGGGAGTTTTCTAATATTTGGCAATCAAATGAAATTTTAGGTCCAGTTTCAGCTGGATTATGTGGCACTAATATCCCCAATTTAGGAAACTTAAGTTTCACCTGTTCACGAAAAAAATGGTCGGACTGACTTTTGTTGGTTGTTACGAGTACTTAGCGTCTTTTTAACGAATATGGAATTTTTGTAGCTCTACGTGTACGTTCTCCGAACTTGCACTAGAACCGCAAAGAAAAAGCGTATTTATCTCGAAAACGGCTCACAAGATTTACCAGAAGCTTTTATAGACGGTACATGCCATAGAAAAGTTTCTTGCTTGTTTTCAACTTTCTGGTCAAACAAAATTAGTATTTAGGATCGCTCTTAAAAACTCTGCTATAATTCTCACTTTAACACGCAAGTGATGTTTTGATTAAAGTGATTTTTAGAGACTTCATACATACTTCATGCAGTTGTTAAATTTTAATTGACTGAGTTGTGAAACATCATCTTTCTTTTTTTCTTCCTACTACTTCTTGGTTGGTGTAGCAACTTAACGCAGCAGGAGTACTTGAAAAGTATGAGTATATAATATCAAAAACTGTATTCATACGAGTACGTGCCAAGTATGTACATAATTGATTGCAAAATAAAATTTAGGCCAGAGCTCTGTTTGAAAGGCGGTTACCCTGTTTGATGGCGTTAGGCGAATATACTTAAAATAGATCAAATGAATAAATGCGTTTTGCTGACAGGAAATCTGCATTATAAGAACAGACGCATAGATACCTACTTATAAAAGGCACAACAAAAAAAAAAAAAAAGAAAATTGATAAGAACTATGTGCCTTCTTCAAAAGATGAAACATTTAAATTTTGGTTGAAGGTGAAGAAAAGGCAATAAAATTATGTACGTAGTGAGGGAACCTAGTTTAAAGCTTGTGCATTTTGTGATAGAAGCATTGTTCCCAATGATTTTATATGCCCCCGCTTTATGCGGAGGCAATTTAAAAAAAATACTTAAAACATAAGTTATTTAAAAGAACGACAGCCAGAAGTTCCATTTACATTTTTTTGATTAGAAAAACATGTTCTCTCAAAACTTTGAAAAAAGTGTAATTTGTAAAAAATTTACTTTATCATGTATTTTGAGTTTTCAATGTTATTATCATTTTAAAGTCAAATGCTTACAACTAGACGGTTTTAGCTTTTGAGAAAATTACAGTTTTATTTACGAAAAATCTTGTCTTGTGTTTTAGGACATGCAGTATTACTCTGGGTGGTAATACTGCAAATACGACCTTGAATCCCAAAACCGAAAGAATTCGGCCCTATTGAGGTAACCGTCGGAGCGGAATTCTCTCCAATTTCCTACGAATCGGAGACATTTTGCTTCAAGGTATTTCTCCGATCAGCTGATCGGAAATTCTGTCCGACGAAATTCAACGCATGCCATTTGTGGGCTATGAAGCACTTCTAATGGTCTTATTTTTGACACATACAAACAAAATTTTCTCTGAAATCCTCCGACAAGTTATCGTTGCGGAAAGTGTTTTCTTTTTAAAGAAATAGTTAATTAAAATGTAAGTAATAAGGAAATTAACTTTATTTGAGTTAACTTGTGTTACCTATTTATAATTGACTTTTTGTTCTTAGGCATAACGAAAAACAAGTTCGCAATAATATGAGCGGATTACACCAAAAAGACACCAGAAATTGTAGCTGTTTGTGAAGATCTGGCCCAATCAGTTAAATTAATTAGGACCAGGACAAATGGATGTTTGAATGGAAAAAAAGTTTGTTCGTGATCTTTTGTTTTGTGCATTGATCCATTTCCATTGTGATTAAAGTACCTATTAGTGAAATAAATATAAAATATTGCTTTCAAAAGTTTTTTTTTTTCAATTCATTCTTTTTTTTACACTTCAAATGGAAACAAAGAACATACGTTTGAAAATAGGGAGGGGGCTTTGTTCGATAGTTTTGATTTAAAAATCGGTGCATCTAATTACATTTCTTAAAAACGCTAGCGCATTATAATTGAAAAAAAAAAATACTTTTTATAAACAATAAATTACACCCTCTCACCAGTTTTTTATGGTTTAAAACGCTTATAGTGTTTGTTTTATAAAAAACTATCGAAAATATATCGCATTTTCGATATATCGGTTAATTAGCACATTTCTGACTGAAATTTATATCCATCGCAATGATGAAAGCTACTTCGAACTGAAATTGAATCTCCGAAGAAGGATGCGTTGCGGAGAAAGTTTCGCTCCGACGACGGTTACCTCAATAGAGCCGAATATGAGCGGATAACACCAAAAGGACACCAGAAATTGTAGCTTTGCTTGTGAAGATCTGGCCCAATCAGTTAAATTAATTGGGACCAAGACAAATGGATGTTTGAATGGAAAAAAAGTTTTGTGATCTTTTGTTTTGTACATTGATATGTTTTAGCTGGCAATGCATTTGCTGCCTTTTCGAGGATCACGCCCATTCCACATACATACATATATTTGTCTGTGGATATCTGACCCGTTCTCGTATGAAGTTTGTCAATTTCGAGACATCTATATACGAACGTTCGCAGTTTTCTTATGACATCAGATGTGATGCCAATGTGTAGCACGAATTTTTCACTTAACCCTTAGATGTTCATATTATATAGCATGAGCTTCTTCTCTAATTGTAGGAATCTGCCAATGCGGGAACTATCAATCCCAGAGTAAAGAAGCGTCTTTACATCATAGAAACCATTTACAACAGCCAAATTTGTATCCGAAAAGTAGTGACGGCTTCGTTCGTGGAATTATAAACAGTTGCGAAGAATGATAATCTCACCAAAACTTTTAAACTCCGTAGGTTTTGAGCAATAAATAGTTTTTGTCGGCCACTTCGTTATTAATACATATTATACTTTTGATTCATGAAAAATAAAACAATCCTGAGATTTAAAACATTTTTCGGAGTGACAAAAAAAAATCAGTTATAAATCAACAAACAAAGGAAGCATATATTTTTATTGTCATACAAGCATGGGTTCTTTCTTTCTCAGTTTATTTTTTATTTGTCCTTAATTTTCCAGTACATTTTTTATAAATTTAAAATATTAAATAAAATAATAAATTGGCGTCTTGTTTCGAGAAAAGTTAAATTAACAAGAAAGAGTAAACTAAATTTAATAAGAGCTTGGTTTATTTTAAGGGTGTTTTTTTATAATTTTTGATACATTGTTCGTTAAAGGTTTGGTATTTCGTAAGTTAAATTGATTTTGTTTTCATGATATTCGTTTTTGTATGAAAAATAATTTTTACACAAAAACAAAAAGCGTTTAGTCAAGGACATCTCTCTCAAATCCATGACTATACGACCAGTTGCTTTTAAGAATAAATATAAATTTCTTTCAAAATACAAATTCGTATGGTTGTATTTTCTGTTAATGCTCATCGGAAATTGTACGAAATTTTGTTTCAGCAAACGTACATATTAAAGTCTTGAATTGCCTGTTTAATTTATACAAGCTTGAAATATTTACGCTCTCATATATTTTTTTAATAGTGGCTGGCTTTTTTTCTATAAAATAATTGTTTATAACAAAATAATTAAAATTAAAAAATATGTATATATATATATCTATTGTATATATTAGTTATTAAATCTCAAAATAATAAAAATAAGTTATGTATTGTATGTATAGTATATATATATATATATAAAGTTATAAATAACAAAATAAGATAAATTCTTGTGTGAGATTTGTCGGCTTGTGTATACCCTATATACTTATATACTCTGTCATACTCATTCAGCGTATGAATTCTTCGTTTTCAGTTTGGAAGGTGTATGTTTTTGCACAATGAGCTCAAAACTGCCAATCAGTGTTCAATGGAAAAGCTTTTGATGAAAAAATTATAATAATAAAAAAATCGAAATAGTATCCTCGACCTATTAAGAACATCGGTGGTCTTGGTAATGCCTTGTGCTTATTTTTGTCTGGTGTTAGTAGAAATTGACAACACTTATGTTTTTTCTTCCTCCTTTTGCTTCGTAGGTACAGTTATATTATTTATTTGTTTCTTGTTTGGGTTTTACTTTTATGTTTTATAATAATTTAGATTTAAATGTAATAATTTTTGTTTTTATAGTTGAGTTTCAAATTACAAGTCTGTTTCACCATAGAGAGCCGTACTGAAGGACATGTAGTCGAGAGCTCCGGGTACTCCGTTGGGTCCTTTGTAGGGTGGCATTCTTTGAATACAGTATTCAGCTTGATCTGGTGGCAATTCGCGGCGGAGTTCATCGGGCAATATGTATGGCTTAAATGAAAACAAAGGTTATTCAATTAAATTATACAATAATTTAAAAAAAATATTAGGAATAGTGTTATGGCTCTCTCAAGTAAACGCGAAACATTCGTAACGACAAGAAATCTTTCGCTTGCCAAAAATAATTTACATGGCGATTAATGAGAATACCTAAAGAAACACGATTAAGTCGACAGCTTTGATGACCGATAAAAAATATTGCTAGAAGTCAAAGTTACATTTTCGATCCAAATGTTTTGCGTTGATTTGGGAAAAGCTTTATCTCAAACAATTTCTTTTTTTTAATAAATGACTAAAGCTCAAGCTAATCGTCTCCGTTTGTAATAATTAGTGGTAGAATATCATAGTTGTCATACAATAAATGGGTAATAACATCAAGCTAATGTCTTGCACTATAAAAACCAACAAATATCAACAATAAAAAAATAAAAATGATTGGCGCAACGGCTCGTAGAGAATCGGGATTAAGTGAATTAAACTTTGAACCATTACTGAGTGCATGTTGTAAGCCAGGAATGGAGCAATCTGCAATCTTCTGCCGAATCCCAACGATTAAGATGAGAGGCACATGACAAGATATAATCTTGTAAATTTGTTATTTCTTCGCAGGACAGGAATTCTGAAAAAATTTAGGTGTACTCGTCTGGATTCGAACCCGGAGCTTGAGCGAGATAGTCCAACGAAAGCGAAAAGGGTAAGTATAAGTTAATTACTGCATCTAAAACAAAAGCGATCTATATAACAAAACGATGCTTGATAGAAACAGAAGCGAATTCATAAGTGATTGCTTACGGGAACAGGTACTAAACCTTATGCTAAACGTTAAGTTATAGTTCTTAACTTTTCGGTTATACAAACATATCTTTAAATGTAAAATAAATAAACTTACCTTGTCTGAAGCAAGAATTCTGAACGAATCGATGACTTGCTCTGCAGTATCGGTGTCTGTGCTCTCCCTTGTCATGAAGTCTAGGAACGCATCAAAGTGAACATAACCCGTTGAGTTTGGATCCACAATAGCTAAGATTCTTTGGAAGTCCAGTTCTCCTTGACGATCCTTACCGATAGAATAGCCTAATGAAACAAGGCAAGATTTAAATTCTTCAGGAGTCAAGCGACCCGTACGATTCTTATCAAAGTGATTGAAACTTGAACGGAATTCATTGAGCTGCTCCTGGGTGATACCCTTCGAGTCCCGTGTCAAAATTTGGTTCTCTACCTCGTTAATGTTTCTGTTAATTGATGTTAGCAATTGCTCCCAACCAACACGCAACGTTTCCATTGTGTAGTTAGTGTAGCGGTTTTCAAAGATCATCGACTCTTGAACGGCTTGGTGAATCTTCTCCAGTTCTTCAATATTTGACTTGTAGGCATACACAGCTTGTTCGTATTCCTTGAGTCGGTGCAATTGATCTTCCAGCGATCCTTGCAGACCCATACCGATGGCTGTGACCGCATCCATTTGACGTTCGATCCAGGGTCCAACGGTGTTGGCTTTTTCAGCGAATTGACGTCGCAACATTTCGTTGTTTTGTTGCTTGCGCAACTCGTTGGCCAGAGTTTGGTCACGTTGGGGCACCAGTTGACGAACATCTCCCCATTTACGATTCAAGTCGTTGGCTGTAAGAGTGGTGTATGGATTTTCCAAACCACCAGGGATTTGGTGTTGTTTGACAATGGATTCAACCTCCCGCACGAGGTTTACAATCAGATTGTATTCCTTATCAGCTTCACCGAGAGTGGCCTTAAACTGATCATGGGCTTGGATCAATCCCTGAATTTCTTCCATTGTGTGAACGATGAACATGTCCACGAGATCTTCACGGGTTCCGTCTAACCAATTGTTAAATGGTGCAGCACGTTTTGCAAACTCCAAGTGAAGAATATCGATCTTTTCGAGAATGCGTTCGGCTTCATCCAAGGCCTGGCGACGGCGTTGAGTAAGGGCACCTAAGCGATCCCATTGATCGCAGATGCGTTGGCAGCGCGAATTCACGGAGATGCAGTCGTGGTATTCGAGAGTACTGAAAATCAAATAAATGAAAGTTTAAATTGGTTTTAAATGGTAATTAACCAATACACGATCAATGAAAAACACTTTAAAGATGAATTAATGTGGGTGAATACATAAAATAAAGGAAATAGGTACAAAATTTGAAATAATCTTACGAATAGATATTAACACAATAAATGTATGTGAAAAATAACAAAGCATGGATCTGATGAAATTTTTTAAATACTCGGTGGGTAATGTGCAAAACAGGTTCTTTAAAACACATACTTAAATTGCGTAGAATAATAAGTAAATATTTGAGTAGTGTTCTTTAATTTTTAAGTTAGAAGTCAATAGATAATATAATAGATAATTATATTGAAAATGAAACGCAGTACCAACAAAAAGTTTGATAATTTTTTTGAGTGTACTAATCGATTCCTTTGTTATATTTTATTTTCACGTTCAACGAAAATAAAAAATTGTGATGGTGAATTTAGAATTTTGATTGTGTGCCGATATTACTCATTGGTGTATGTCATTTCGACTACGTTGCAAAGAAATTTTAGGCGCACGTCATGTGGATTTAAAAAAACTATTGTGTATAATAAGTTTTTGCTTGTCAGAAATATTTTTAAATACATTTTTAAACAAAAAAAAACAAGTTTAACTGATGACACGCCGCGCCGCTTAGTGGTTTCTTTCTGCAAGCGATGGAAAAAACCTACCAAAACCTAAAAACCAAACGGGTAGACCGAAAAGTCCTCTTTAGTGACGAAAAAAGTTCGATTTAGATCGCCCGATTCATTAAGTTTCACTAACCAAAGCTCAAATGCAACTGCAATGATGACTGCATAAATTTTTTGTAATTTAAACAACTCTATTTTATCAAAATAACCATTAGGTTCTGTACCGTTGTTGGACCAGAGGTCGGTTTCAAGTGTTGTATGAGTGACACGTAGAAGGTTCTTGCGGGAGAATGGGTCAAAATGGGTTATTTGTTTTAACACCATGAATATAATATGTTATCAACTTCATAAAAATTAAGGATTCCCCGTGGAGCATCTTCGAGCTTCTTTTTATAGACCAGCAAAAAAAAAGCCTCGATTAAAAGGTAGCTTCAGTTAATAGCCTCCTTTAAGATATTGATAGATTGATTTAATAAACGGTTAATGTCATATGATAGTCAGATATGATATTAATCAAAATAAAGAACATGTTGTTCATCAATGTATTGTATGTAATGAAAATAATTACACAAAAATCGTTAAAGAAAATTTCTTAAATTTTGAAAGAAAGTACTTTGAGTTAGTCAAAGAATTAAAAAAAATATGAGTGTACTCTTTACTAAAAACAAAATTTAGAATCAAAATATTGTTTTTTTTTTTCTACCTGGAACCATTGTGCGCCGCCGTGCAAATATTATAAATGGTTGCCATTTTAAAGCTGCAAATCTATTCTTTGATTTTATTTTTGAATCAAGATATTTCTATGAGCAGTCATAAATTATTTTCAATCTTAGAATTTTGAAGAAGAAAATTGGTTGAAAAAAAGAAAGGGGAAAAGAGAATGGTGGAAACGTTTTTTACGTATTTAATTCTACGATAAAATTGAGGCTTTTTGTTTTGCGATCTTTCACTAAAAAATAAATTTATACTAGTAAAAAAATGTTAACAATTTAGATTTTTTAATAAAATAATATAATAATACAAATAAAATGAAACAGGCTTACAAATATCGTTTAAATTTTGGACACTAGAAGACAAGTGTTTCTAACCGTATTTTTGGGCGCTTGAACTGAAATCCGTCATTTATTTTCCGCCATAAGCAAGTATTTTTTTGCCATTTTTTAGGTTATGTAACAACCTAAGTTTATTTTTTTTTCCAACAAAAGTGGTTCAATGGTTTTAAATGACCTGCCTTGGGAAAGAACTGAATCTACATCAATGAAGATTGATGTTTTCAGTTTGACAATACATATTTCTTTGACAAACGTACGCATCACAAAACGCCTTAAGTGAATAAAATACCAAACTGACTCTGTGGCTTTACCGTTATAATGTACAAAAATCTGGTCGATATAATTCAAAAGTACTGTTTGTTTAGAAGTGTGCAGTTAGCAACAATATTAAGTGTTTACAGCTGCGCCGCGTACATGATGGAAATTCAAACATTTCAAAACTTAAATGAGAAAATGATAACAGTAGGAAGCTCAGTCGGTTCGGGTACTAATGAAATGAGAAACGATGAGTGTGACACTTATAATGGACTATGTTATGGTCCAATGTCGTTTTTATTTTGCAATCCGGAAGCCTTCTAGACTCTTCTGAAAGTGTTCACTTAGGAAAAAATGACAGTTCTGATTCTGAAAAGAAGAGAAATTTGTTCCTGGATTTGAAATCAGAATCGAAACTAGAAGAACTCCCACATTCATGTACTTAAAAATCAAACATGACAGTTGCGATTTTTTGTATCCTAATTGTGCGAAGTGATTTTCTTTCAACAAACAGTATTTTTGATTTTGAAATGGATAACATTATTGTCCAATTGACGTTTCACATATACATTAACAATAAACTTCAGAATCGTCAGAATAAAAAAAAAGGTTCAAAACGGATCAACCTCAACCACCTTAGTGTGACAGACAAGGCTTTGCATAATGAATTTTGATTTATTCTCTCCATAGACCCAGAATAGATGTTAACACATAAAAAAGTAATGATCTTCCAAAAAATGGTGGCATCAGCTATGTTGGCATTTTCAACGATGGGATCCTCTTAAAAAAGCAAATTAATATTTGAATCGTAATTAATACGTAACATGAAAGATTTCATCAATATACAATATATACGTACATACACAAATTAGAAAACGTATCAAAAATGTTGGTGATTGATGAATAAGTTCTATGAAATGTTCACACATATTGACCCTATTAAAACTAGCTACCTTACACTGTTTTGTTATGGCCATTAGAAAGCATGAAATAATTAATTTGAAAATTTTGTTTGAACTTGATTAGGAAGGAAACAAGCCTATTTTTGAAGCAAATTTACTGCGAAACTTACTTCAATTCTTGTGCAATAGCTGCAATCTGTTCGACACGATCTTGATGAGCTGCCAAATCGGATTCGAAAGCTTCGTGTTTCTTTTTCAATGCCTTCAAATCGTTCAGCTTACATTGACGGAAGTCTTGTGATTGAAGCATTTCTTCTTTACCACGAGTCCAGTCTTCGTGCGTGTCAGCCTAGAAACATTAAAATAAATTTCGTAAAAAGAGGTCCTAATAAGGTATTAAAAATTAAACTCACCTTGTGCTTGAACTTCTGGGCCAAGTGTTCCAATCGTTCTAAACGCATAGTTTCAGCTAGAAGCCAATCTTCGAACGCTTTCTCAGCTAATTCCAAGCCCTTCCATGAATTGGAAATATCAGCGACGGTTTTACCCTCTGTTGGCAAATAGGCAGGACGATTCGATAAGCGCAATTTTGTTTGCAACGTATTGAAATTGGTTTCGAGTTTAGCTTTTTGTTCAACACGCGGTGGCTTATGCTTGCGGCGGTAGGTACGGTATTCTTCGAGTTTTTTCTGGACGCCTGCCAAAGAATTGTCAGCTTGACGAGAGTTTAGCCATGGCATTGTGCGACGAATCCATTCCAAGAGCTACATACAAATTCCTTTAAGAAAAATTGAATGGCGCAGTGTTGTTAATTATTAAACTTACATCGCTAGCGAGACGTTCATATTCTTCCATCAGGCGTTCATTTTCTTGGTTCACTTTGAGAACTTTGCAAATACGATTAGCAGCGGTTTCAGCCTGTTTTAATGGGTAAAATTGATATTAAAAAATCATATTTTAACTAAAAGTGGGAAAGGCGAAAACAAAACAAAATGCTTAGCTTTCGGAAACAAACTGGATTATACAACAAATAGCCAAGTTAACAAAAGGTCATGGTTTTGAGGTGTCCATTCTTATTGAAAAGAAATGTCTAGCATATAATTTGAAGTGAATAACCAAGCGAATACAAGAAAAAAATCATATGATGCATCTATAAATTCGGATTTATAATCTTCGTCTTTTCTTTTACTTCTGCTTCGTAAGATAATAACGCCCCTAACCGCACAGCCTCCTTAAATGAAGCTGCCAATAATGGTGAATTCGAAAACATACTTTTCATTTACTTTTACATACTTTTATGGTACACTAGCTTCGGAGTATACATAACAAGTACACCTTAGAGCGGTTCTAAGTTTAATTTATTGCAACAATTTTGGAAAAAGACAGCCAAAAATAATTCAATTCTTACCCCTCTTTTCGGTGTTTTATTATAATTTTGATTAACACAAAATATTGTTCAGTAGTAGTTCGAGTTTTAACTTATAACAGAGTTAAACTGGGAGTTAATATCTTTTGGGGAACAAGAAAATGTTCTTTATGCTATTTAAACTTATTAGAGTAAATAATGCATCACGAACCAGAATCACATTTTAAGATAATTTTGTTATAATTCGTATGGAATTCAGAGAGGTAAAATTTCTTTAGGAGGTTTATAAGAAAAGAAAAAGCTGGTATTACCATTCGTGAAATCCTAATCGTTTATCTAATTTAAAGAATGCAATGATTTTTAGTTATGCCTATGTTAAAGTCTTTTATTAATCGGTCAAACTGTAAATAGTCAAAAGAATGAAACACTTTAAGACTGTTTATTTTGACTGCATTGAAAGTATTCAATTATTTTAACTCCTTGGCACTTTTTAGTAACTTGAAGCGTATGTAAGGTTTTGTCAAGCAATCTGACATGTTCAAACTTGTTTCGGCTTCAAGTGTATTTTGATTTGACTTAAAACTTCAAAATAAAGTCATCCAACTGACGACAGACTTAAATTATTGCATTCTTTAAAATCTTTTCTAAATATGTATATGAAAAGTTTTCTTTGATTCTCTAATTTGAAATAATTTAAAAACTAATATACATTAATACTCAAGATTTATATATAGTGTGAAACAACAAGAACGGACATCCCAAAGTATTGAAAACAAAATAAAAAAATATTTTCAAAATTAAACCGACCTTTTGGGCGCCACTAAAACAATGGTAGTATGAAGAGACATATGTCATGACTGCCCTTTCATCCGGCATCGCAGTATTTTGCAGGTCTGTTAGATGGCAATAAAAAAGGCAAAATATATCGATTTGGTTAGTCATTGAGCAAGCAACACAACAAAATATGTTTTTTTTAAATATGTATGTAAATATGAAAACTTAAAAACAAAACAATTTATTATAATTACACATTATCATAGCCATGCAATTTGAGGCTTTTATTTAATATATTATTTTTGTTAATACGTCGGGCATTAAATCCAGACAAAGATCAAACAATTTGGTTAAACAAAATAAACAAACATCAAATGCTAGATTTCTCAGGATCTCATATGGAATTTGTTGGACATTTTTAGGAACCTTAGTTTCTGTTCAATGTTTTTTTTTGTTTGGTTTAAATGGGAATGATTGTTTTTTTTTGTTTTTATTTTGTTTTTCGGAAATTTTTAAGATCGAATCAAACAAGTAAGAGTAGTTAACCTAATATGACAAAAATAAAACGAAATCTACTTAAATAAGCATTAATTTAGTTTTTTGAATTTGCAGGACTCTCAAATCCCAGCAATATAGATAATTTTATTATTAAACTTTAAAAATCCTTTTTATTGTAAAAGGTTTTTTTTTTAATGAAATATATACATTGAAATTGTTATAACAACAATGGCATTCGGTTTATTTAAAATACAATTGCACACCTGTATTATTGAAATATTTTTTTCGGGCGTAAATATCCAGTGGACGACATGAATAAATCGTTATATATTTGATTCAAATTTTCTAACACTTTTAGGGGGGACGTACATATATATCGGCAATAACGAAGCGAATGTTTATTTTCTAATCAGCCGTGATGACTAACGAGTTTACTTATTCCTACAACTCAAATAAAATGCAAAGATTCATTACGCGAAAATCGCGGTTCGCGGAATGGCTCGTAGAGAGCCTAACCCTAGCGCGATTAATGAGCAACACTTCTATTACAAGATACAGTCTTGGAGGATTTGTAAATTGCTCACAAGAGGCAGTGCGTTACATTTTCGTAGCGGCTGAAAATCGAACCAAGACAATCTGCATGTCAAGGGGGGGTACTATATGGAATGTTTTCTTCAATAAATTGATTGCGGCGTATAGTGTGCCGCCCTGTATTTCAATTTGTTTTAGTATTTTGTCTCTTATTTAACCTTTTCTTTCATTACTAGTTTTGCCATACACAGCATTTAACTCACTCTTTTCTTGCAAGCTCTTTAAAGGCGAACTGAACATGTTCTGTTCGAAACAATACTTTTAAAATTTGAGCACTCAAGCAAATTGTATTTATCAATTCAAGCCCTTTTCACAACTAAAAAAAGGAATTTTTTATTTCACGTTTCAGCATTATTTAAGAAAAAAAGTTCCTCGACACCAACAAAATGTGTATGACTTTTGTGGGGTAGATAAAGTCATTTAAATAGTAAGGTGCTTGTGCATTGTGTTCACTGCAAGTGCGGCAATATTGCATGAAGAAACGGTCATTCAACCAAATATTGAGTTCAATCGCTGAACGACACGACAAAAAATATGGACGAAGCTCTGAGCGCTATTTTCTAAATAAATTATCATTATTTATTAGAGTTTTATAACCTATTTTATTTTTAGTATATTCAATATGTACAAGGTGCACCGCGCCATCTCTTATGTCGGTATGTGACTATTCGCATTACAAATTCGAAAATATTCTTCGAACTTTATATTCGACACCAAACGACGAAAAGTGTCGTTAGACGGCGCTTGTTGAGTTATGGACTCTTAAGTTAACCCAACGTAAAGACAGTTTCAATATACAGCGTCACTATTTCGGCGTGTTGTTTGGGTGTGAAGCCTTCTATTGTAAGAATTTTACTGAAATGACGTTTCAAATATTCAATTTTTACATGGCGACATAAGAAAAGATGGATAAAAAGTTATATGAATATTAGGTTTGTTTGTTGAGCCCCGAAGTCGCCCTAAGGTCGCCCTAAATCGTTTTTTGAAAATCTGTGATTTTTAATTAAATGATGAAACATTCAGCAACAACGCAAAATTGTTTTCGTTCATTTTTAAAACTAATTTATAACAAATTTAAAGTTTTTTCAGAGCACACAATTATTTTGTCTTGCTTTTAGTTATAAAGAAAACAGTTGACATCCCTTGGGTTCTTTTTGAAAACCGAAAACCCCAGTTTTTGTTGACAACTCTGAGGGTTGTCAAGGAAACCTGGGTCAACCCTGGGTAAAGTAGAACGAACGAACCTATTTTATGGCAAACCTCAAATCAGATGTCAAGCACGTTATTTCTGAAAAAGTATTTGCTAATTTAAAAACAGAAAAATTAATAGATCAGTAAATGCCCTTTAAGTAAACAAAAATAATTGACAAAAAATACTACGTTCACCAAAGAGTGACTAAACACTTCTGTGGACAGCCGCTTTCGTATGTATACATATATTAGTAGCACATTATATTTGTATTTTTTTAATAACCATTTATTATGATCACTATAGGATTATTTAAAAGGTTTCATTTTTCAATCTCTGGAAAGATTATGCTTTAACATCTTCCTAGTGTTAAAATTATTATCCTAAAGATAAAAGTAAATTTTCACTATCAAATTCCGAAATAACCTAAATTAAATCAGCGCGCAAGCAAGGAGAAGCGCGTTTAATATCACATGAGAGCAATTTTATTTTAAGCATCTTAACTGCGGAAATAAATCATGCTCTATTTATAAGTATACAAAATTAAAATTGGAAAAGTTGAGCCAATCAGTTTAGAAGTTAATAAAAAAATAATCGCGAGTTTCCAAAAAACAAAACTCAAAACTTCAAGAATATCATAATAATATTTAATGTATAAATGTGTATCTTTGTGAAGTTTAGTCACATTGTAATTATTCGGGATATTGTAGGTGTATGCTCGTGTAGGTTCGGGTACATGCTTCATATTTCCAACCTGTTGAGCTCCCTGGAAAGCGTGATAATAGCAGGATACATATGTCATAATGGCACGCTCATCCGGCTTTGGAGTGTTGATTAAATCTATATTTACATTTTATTTCATTTAATAAAATTCTCTTTTTTATACTTAATTTAATAACTATTAATTTTTTGTATTGCTTATAGAAAAAAAAATATTTAAAATTAGTTGAAAAAATATCAGTTTTGTCCAAATATCAAACTAAACAGATAACATACACATGTTTTATTTAAATCAATGATTTCATATACAATCTATCTTGGTCAATAAGATAGATCCAAGCTTATTTGTTTTCGTATACAAAACATATATTATAAGTTACCTAATGTTTAGGTCTTAGCGTAATATTACTTAGAATTTTCTAATTTTAAAGCAGTATACCAAAATATTATTAATTTTATTGTTTATTAAATTCTACACCTAAAAAAATGACAGTTCGTGCAAAGAACTCAACAAACAGACCGTTTTTAATATTTGGAAATGTCAAAGAGCCATATAAATTAGCTATTCAATGATTTTAGAGATTTTTAGAGAAAGTATGATACTAAATTCGATTAACACATACTACGGCCGAAAAGTCGTTGAAACGTTTAAATTTTGGGCCAATATATTCAAATTAGTATCAACAGTTTTGAAGTTGAATACACCTTAAACTGTGATAGTTCGTGGAAATAAACTAAGCAAACATATCTTTTTAAAATTTACAAGTATGTCCCATATTGGGTTAGTTCACAACTCTGTGTAAAAAGATAAACTAGGGTTTTCGTTGATTTTAACTTAAGAGGTAATATGACGCTAATTGATTGAAATAACAAAATGATCTTTTAAACATGCTTTATTATTAAAATAGTTTTAAAATCTTTTTAGGATTTTAAAACTTGCATATTCGCGATTGTGATACATTTGTATATTTAATTTACTTAAAGGACTTACCGCTGTAATATTTTTTTTTAATTGTACACCCACTAAAGGGATTATGACTACCCTTAAAATGTTTCAGCACAGTGCGAGCGTTTTAGGTTTAAAGGGTTTAAAAGGAGATACCGATCCGATGTATTAGGCACAGAGAACCTTGCGGTTAAGGCGTAGTAGTGGTTAATAAAGAATCTCTGAATTAAACCGTACGTCGAAATTGGGCTCAAGGATAGAATGCAAAAAAAAGGAAGGAATGCAAAATGCAACTGACTATTTCACTTGAAGGCTAAAATAATGAAAGACAAGAAGCATTGCGACGACGGTGCGTTTGGTCATTCCACACAAGGTGGTCTGTGATGCACATTTCGAGAACTGAGAGCTGTTCCGTTCCCTCACACTTAAAACCATCCAATACAACTTGTATTGAGCGCATTTTTCGATGATTTTGAAATATCAAATGCAATAATGTTACTTTCTCCAAAACGATGTAAAGATTTGTGCCACTGTTCGGTGAGATGTAACGAAAGCCATACTGCCGGTCATTGAGAATCATTCGTTTTTAAGATATTTCTTGAGTTGATAATTTATCAGTGTTTCCATAACCTAAGAAAATATGGACGTAAGTGCGATTGGACGATAGTTAGAGGGGGAGAAGATTCGCCATGCTGGACAAAGCTGTTTTCCATCCACTCAGAAAGAGAGTAGAGTATGACAGACGGAAAATCTTACGCAGTAGTTTTGCCAGCGTTAAAGAACTCCTCTTCAGGACAAGAGGGGATACTATGCGGACTAACAGACTTATTATGTATATCGATATCTTTCAGCACTCTTGCAACTTCTTTCCAATTATTTGAAAGATTCCACGTGCAGTTGTCAGGTATTAACCAGCGGTAAGTCCGTAAAATAAATTTAATATAAAAGACTTAGGAAATTAAAATTTTGCGTCAGTGTTGTTAATAACAAAATTCAGGTTGAAAATTTTGTTTTGTTTTTATTTTGTTGAACAATTAATCAATACGGCCCCGTAAAGAAGAGTTTTTCCTTTAAACTAATAATTTTACTTGTTCTCAAAAAAAAAAGAAAAGCTAAACAAATATTAATATGCCGAAATTTTTTGACACGTCCTTTCCATCCATTAATCTTTCGAAAGTAATTGAAATTGAACATGGAATTAAAAACGGATTTCAATTTGCTTTTGATCCAAATTGAGAACATTAATGAGAATATTCTTAAAGTATATAATGATAACTCGGTTTTACAATTTCTAAATTTGAATAAGTTGATTTTTGAACAAAACCGTTAACTTTTTTTTAAATACCCTAATAAATAGTGTTAAAAAAATTTAATTTCAAATCGACTTACCATCAGGATCTAACATTCGTGGAATATCCAAATACTTTTCGGCTACATCGAATGCGGTGTTCAAGTTCTCAAGTGGATTATCTTTGGAAAGTTTGGCGTAATCAATCAAATCTGGTCTGTGACGATGGATCAAAGCACAGAAGGCTAGACCGTCCTATTGAACCAAAATAATAAATCGAAAGTGGTAATTAAAAGAACATATTTATATCAAATCATTGAACTTACCTTGAATGACAAATGGAAGTTCTGAACGTTGACGTTTTTGTATG
Source organism: Philhelius festivus (assembly GCA_963931855.1). Classification (NCBI taxonomy): domain Eukaryota; kingdom Metazoa; phylum Arthropoda; class Insecta; order Diptera; family Syrphidae; genus Philhelius; species Philhelius festivus. Next base: position 139,157,275 of record OZ007556.1, on the reverse strand, counting down.
GTGCGGTCTTGCGTTGACACCATAGCAACAGGCCTTCCTTGGCAGTCATCTCCTCCACAGATATGTCTTGAATGGCAAATCGTAAGATGATTGTCCAAATCATACCTAATGTCATTTTAAGATTTCCATCGACAATTTCTTCAGCACCGATTGATACCAATCGGACGCCTTTCGATGCGATAAAATCGAGAGCTTTGTTAACATTGGCAATTTTGTGGAATCGCATTTTGCCCCGATCAGGCTTGGGCAGGGTTTCACCGGAAATAACTTCCAACAGAAGCATCAACTTCAGGCCATTGCGAAAGTCTTCGTCGATATTATCAATGCCTGTTCCAGCTTTTCGCAAATGACTGTTACACCATGCAGTGAATGTCTGAAAACAAATAAGAAATGCATATAGATTAGTATTTTTTAGAATTAGTCCTTTGGGTTAATAGAAAGATTAAAATTCCCAAAGGAAAATATTAGCTTGCGTGGCCTAATCTGGATATGACTTTGTAAAAAAAATAACAGAAGTGAGTTTTAAAAAATCGATACATTTTAAAGCATGCCCCAAAAAAAAATACGTCCATTTTGATTATATATTATTATTCACCCTTATTCCGATAGTCGTTTTATTAAAATGCCTTTTAAACGAGAAGGCTCCATAGACCACATTTTGGTCTTTAAATAATACGAAAAGGCAGCGTTCTCTATGTTCTTCACTTTTCTAAGCATTATAACGATAGTCGTTTCAATAAAATTCCAATTTTCGTTTCTAGAGCCTTGTCGTTTTACTGGCGTTTTAGTAAAACGACTATCGGAATAAGGGTGATTATCTAAATTTTAACTGTTCAATTATACGATATAGATGACAAAAAGTTCAAAAGTTCCCATTGTATTATGCTGGTTGAGGTACAGAGGTAGAGAAAAGATGAACCGCATTAGATTTCTATTTTGATGAAGACTATTTTTGTAACTGAAGTTCCCTAAACAAAAATGCGCCTCTCTTCAATTGTAGGCTCGGGGGCCTATCGTTAAGGCGGAAATAAAAGATTTATATAAAATGTGTTAGACGTTGTTACTTCCAAAACAATATTATTCCTTTTATAAACATAATAAGAGATATAACAGTAATATTCCCAATTTTTCAGAACATTCTGATTTCGGAAATGAAAAATAAGAGTGATGAGTTTGAGACCTTTATAATGGGGAAAATAAGGGAGGGAAAAAATGGTGTCGATGGAAATTGGTTTTGAAAGTTTGCTAATTAAAATGGCAAGGTTAAATTATTCCATAGTCGTAAAGTGCAATTAAAAAACCAATTTCTGTATTTGATGGTACGGCCAAAATTAGGCTTGAGGCTGAACTGAAGAGCGCTAGGGAAAAGGTGTCACGTATGAACTGAGTGAGGGGAGGCATGCAACTTACTACTTCGAGAGAGCATTGCTTGTGAAAAAATGATAAAACAAGGAAAGACATAAAAGATTCGGACGGTGATCAAGAGATGGCAAAGTTTTAACGCTCTGTTCTCAATTGCATCCAGTAAATGAAGAGAAGTTTTGGTACTTTAGGCCCAAAGATGTAAGTTATACTCGAGTTTATTATGTACAAACGTCTTATTAACTGTAGCCAAGTCAGTAGGGGTTAAAAAAATAGGAATAATAAGCATTTAGCACCGTTTTTGGCAGTCTCGAGTATGTGGCCATTTCAACAAAGATCGTCGTTCACACACATACCTAATACTGACATCTTCAGGAACTATGACATAGGGGGTACATTTTTCTTCAACGACATTAAACAGTATTGAGTTTTCAAAGCATTGAACTCCGCATGGTTTTGTATACCATATTTAACAATGCTATAAAGATTGGGATTTTAATGAATTTATCATACGATGCGGCTGCAATTCCACTTTCGAAGGAGATGGACGTTAATTTGAGAAGGAGTATGAGAAGCCGAGAGTAGAGTCGTCATATGTGTAAAACTGAAGTACGTAATAAAAGTTGAAAGTAAAAACTTGTATCAGAAGAAAAAGCTAATATCTATAGTATTCTAGTATTTCATTTGGTATGCATGATTAAGTTTATACTCGTAACCTTATAATAGTAGTACATACTGGATTCATCTAAGTGAATACTACCGATTCTTTCGAATCCCTGACTACCTACTTAATAAATCTGAATTGATAGCTGTAAATGACTCTCCTTTTAAAAATAATTCTTTAACGACTTTTGTGTTGGACTTGGTTAGAGTTAAAGTCATTGTGTAAGGTAGTCATGAAATTAAAGAAACCATGTCAAACACGAAGTTTCGACAGCTTTGAATTCTATAAAGTTTCTTGTTACTCATGAGTCATGAGGTTTTAATGAGCAGGCTTCAACAGATTCAAATAATTAATAGGAAAAGACAGAGATTTTAAGGCTATATGTTATTTCAAAACGTTATATCATTTAAGAATTGTTACTTCCGGACAGTCGTCTTTTTACCGGCAGAACTTTTTTTGAGTTAATAGATACAAATTCTGCTTTTTATTAGTAATAAATAGGACCGATTTCTATGAAATAAGACTCGTGGATGCGAATAGATATATTGATTTTCAACTTACAAAAGTGTAAACCTTTTTTTAGCGTTTTCGCACATGACCTAACAGTTGTTTTCATTTTTTATAATTGTAATCAAAATGATAAGTAAAACATAGATATACATTTTATTTAACTACCAAATAGTTCAACAAGTAAAAGTTCAGTGTTTTGACATTAACCAACGACATATTATTCATATATGTATATACATACATTATACATATATACCACTGACTAGTTTTGCCTTGGTCAAATTTTCTTTCAATGCATGCAGATAACTGCAGTGTACCTACATTACTCTCTAGCTTTATTTTAAAAAAGCTTCAAATAACAAACAAAAAGAAAAGATTGTGGGAGTTACGCTTCTTGATTGCTGTATGAATACCATATTACGACACAAGTTGTTGATGTTATTTATTTTTACCAGTTGTGCAAGTAGACTGTGCATTTAATTCGAATGTAATTGATATTTTGAAACTGGTTATTATATTATGACGGGAGCATCTAAGATTAAAGCTAACTCTTCTGGAACAGTTCTATTCGCAAACAAAATTCTGTTTTGACGATTCTGATCCACTCATGACGAAAAATAATATAATTAACGCTCAAAAGAAGATTCTATGGGTAATTTGTGCTCTTTTTGTATTAACTAATTTTATTTCTTAAGGGAAATATGTAGTACAATTATAAAAATAAGACCAAATTATAGAAAAATTGATAATTGTGAATTTTATTGTATTGTTTTACAACAATTTTTTATAACAATTGTTACTATAGATTTCGTTAAAGACAAAATTGAGCAGAAGCTGTGTTGTTCTTGATTTCAGAACAAGTGAAACCAATTATAAAGTAAATTCCAATGCAGCCATTCGAAGACACCCCATATTGCTTAGCTAAGAAATTAAATATAAAAAGTAAAATTCACCAGCCTGCCTTAATGTTAAATATCAACACAATCACAACTTTAAACTTAACCTTTTAGTAGACATCAACAAAGCAATATTAATTATCTAAACAACATATACACTATACAGAGTGCCTCTTGTACCTTTCTTTCTTTATTTCTTTATTGAAAACAAAATTTATTCTTGTAAAATTATTCAATAATTTTTTTCACCTAAATTTCTTCTCTTAAAAAGGCTAATAGGTTAGGTTAGGTTAAAAGGTGGCTGCTGACCGGAAAAGGCCAACACACTTAGACCAATATTTGGTTCGCTGTGATACCACAGGATTTCAAAAATCACCCTTACTCGTTAAACCATTTTGAACTAACAATGAAGCGTTTGAGACAGTGAATGTCGGAATTATTTAGATCACTAGGATCGTTGAGCCAAGAGAGGACTTCTTTTATTGCTAGAAGCTCTGCCTGGAACACCCTACTGTGATTGGGAAGACGAAAAGATAGACAAAGATTTAATCTTTCGGAGTATACGCCTCCACCGACCCCGTCATCGGTTTTAGATCCATCTGTGTAGAAATGAATCGCTTCGTCTACCAACAGTGACTCATTTTCCCAGGTAGAACTGGAAGGGATGGACACTTGAAAGTTTTTATTAAATTTTGGATGAGGGGTGGTGTAATCGACGTTACTAGGTAGGGATCTGAACGAGTTCAGTATAGTGGAGTGGCCAATATTGTTATTGATCCACTGTGAGGAGGCTTTAAGCCGCATTGCGGCGTACCTCTACTGACAGTTCTTCGAGTAGTAAAATAAAAAGGCTAATACAACTTAAATAAATAATAAATAAATAAACTTAAAATTTTTTGTTTTTCAAAATTTGAATACACAAAACTATTTAAATTTTTAAATAGCTTCAGTACAAAAAGTTTATCAAAATCAGTTGCACCGTTTTCGAGAAAATCGAAAAAAAAATGGTTCAGTTGGGGGTACCATCATTAGTCATTTATAAAATTTAAAAAAAATAATGGAATAAAATTAACAAAATTAAATCTGTTCCATGTATTATGGCTTTATTAGTAAGAGCAAACATTCCTATTAATTATGGAAAACAACGTCATTCAAGCGGAAGGTCGTGTTCCTTCAAGTGCTGAGTCAATTGGATCTTGTAAGCGAATAATCCGAGATCTTTGTGCAGAATTTTCTTCAGGCTAGTGAGTGAATTGTTGGCGAGTTGATGTTCATGAATTGAGTCTCACACTTTCGGCTACAGCAGCCTTATTCTCGTCTGTGCGCATCATACCACGACGAGGACCATGAACGTTGTCCACTAGCATACCAGTCTCACGAATTTTTTCACAAACTTGCGTGCAGTAAGCGTGGTGAGTGCCTTATTTCGGCTAAAATTTCGTTTCAAAAAACTAACTGTTTGGGCTACATAACACTCACTTTGGAAATAAGTTTTCAACATTTCCCAATGTTGTTCAAGCATAAAGCGACTCATTTCGTTCTGCGGATACTGACTTTTTGTCAAAATGTCGAGCGGAAAACAGCTGTCAGTGTCAAAATAACCAATGATTTAAAAAGATACCATTAGATGGCCCAACCTATAGATACCGTTATTTTTGGTCTTAAATAAGAGAGAAAAAAAAGTGTAAAGATTTCAAAATGCTATCTACCAAGTTTAAAGAAAATAGGCCGAGTCGTTTAGGATTTATTCGAACAGGCAGGAAGAATTGCGAGACCCACTTTTTTCGTAATGTCAAGTCCGATTAAAATCTCGAGTTAGATTTTTTTACTAATAAATTCGGCACGTAACAGCTCGGAACCAGAACCACTGCTATCGGCACACAAACGAACAACTAAGAATTTTCGTGACAAGAAATACTCAAAGGATAGAGTCGGTCCCATGGCAACACATTTGTTTGTTTTTAAACTGCAGGGGCTAGGAATCTAATCCAGACCTCCGGCGTTATAGTCTCATGCACTAACCATTACGCCAAGGGGTACAAAAACAGAAATAAAAAAAAATAATAAATTACCACATAAACGTTATGAGAAAATGAATGAAAAAATAGTAGATCAGGTTTCACCGGGTTTTTTATTTACCAAAAAACTAACCATCTAATCGAGTCTATGGCTGGCATTTTTGTAGTAAATGGTCATACAGTTTTTTTGTGACCAAAATTTCATCCTTGCTTTAATGAGGTGATTAAGTCCGTTGCTAACTCTTAGTCTATTAATAAAAGTTTAAAATCCATATTCTAGGCGCAGTTTTGATCATAATAGAGATTTAGAATCGACTATAGCCGTCTCAGGAAGGATTGTTGCTTGGAATCATCAATGCGATGGTACGAGGAAAGTGGAAGTGTTAATGTGTAAATGATAAAGATTAAAGTTTCACCTCAAATCCTTCACAGATTATTTTACCAGCTACAATGTTCTCAAAAAAAAAAAAAAAAAAAAAAATATTTGATAGAAAATTTTTATATTCCTATGTTACATTTATTCATTCATTTTACCTCATTTTTCTTAAAATGGAAGAACCACGTCTGAAAAGGTAGCAAGCTTTAGAAGTAGTGCAATCTCAAATTTGCAAGGTGGCACGTCTTCCACTTTCTACATTCTACGAAAGGAGTAGGTACTTTAATCTTTAAACTTGGTACAAATATTTCATATTGCCGCAACCGGAAAGAAAATAATATATTATGCAAAAGTATTGTGTACCTGGGAGCTGCAATTCGAGTGCAAATATGTCTCTCATAATATAATATCTGGAGCATCATTATTCTTCTGTGAATTAAAAGAAAGGAAACACCTCTTTTCCCCAGAACTAGTTTTCTGATTTCACAAAGAATCTGAAAACAGACAAAGCAGTAAGTATAATACTTGGAACACATGATTTTATATTTTTTTTCTTTGACCGTACTTCGCACAGTGGTTCAATAAAGCAATAAACCAGGAATTAATTCAGCGAATTGGGTAAGAAACCATGGTATAAATACTTGCGGTATTGCATTGCGCACCATGGCTAGATTAACGTCACCGAATTCTAAAAAAATGTATCTTATTGTGAATGAATAATTTTTGGGGTATAAGCACACTGCGACCTTTAGATCTATTTTGCCTCTTCTCATTACGATTATCACTGTTGACTCGACTTTCCACATTAAATGACTTTTAATATTTCAACAATCGTTGGTATTTAAATTATTGAAATATGTAATACAAGTATTTCCACGTAAGTTCTTGAGCCATTTTTTTGACTAAAATAATAGTTCAAGATTGAAGTAACGGGTGATTTTTTAAGAGCTTGAGAACTTTTTAAAAAAAAAAAACGCATAAAATTTGCAAAATCTCATCGATTCTTTATTTGAAACGTTAGATTGGTCCATGACATTTACTTTTTGAAGATAATTTCATTTAAATGTTGACCGCGGCTGCGTCTTAGGTGGTCCATTCGGAAAGTCCAATTTTGGGTAACTTTTTCGAGCATTTCGGCCGGAATAGCCCGAATTTCTTCGGAAATGTTGTCTTCCAAAGCTGGAATAGTTGCTGGCTTATTTGTGTAGACTTTAGACTTGACGTAGCCCCACAAAAAATAGTCTAAAGGCGTCAAATCGCATGATCTTGGTGGCCAACTTACCGGTCCATTCCTTGAGATGAATTGTTTTCCGAAGTTTTCCCTCAAAATGGCCATAGAATCGCGAGCTGTGTGGCATGTAGCGCCATCTTGTTGAAACCACATGTCAACCAAGTTCAGTTCTTCCATTTTTGGCAACAAAAAGTTTGTTAGCATTGAACGATAGCGATTGCCATTCACCGTAACGTTGCGTCCAACAGCATCTTTGAAAAAATACGGTCCAATGATTCCACCAGCGTACAAACCACACCAAACAGTGCATTTTTCGGGATGCATGGGCAGTTCTTGAACGGCTTCTGGTTGCTCTTCACTCCAAATGCGGCAATTTTGCTTATTTACGTAGCCATTCAACCAGAAATGAGCCTCATCGCTGAACAAAATTTGTCGATAAAAAAGCGGATTTTCTGCCAACTTTTCTAGGGCCCATTCACTGAAAATTCGACGTTGTGGCAGATCGTTCGGCTTCAGTTCTTGCACGAGCTGTATTTTATACGGTTTTACACCAAGATCTTTGCGTAAAATCTTCCATGTGGTCGAATAACACAAACCCAATTGCTGCGAACGGTGACGAATCGACATTTCACGGTCTTCAGCAACACTCTCAGAAACAGACGCAATATTCTCTTCTGTACGCACTGTACGCATTCGTGTGGTTGGTTTAATGTCCAATAAAGTAAACTGAGTGCGAAACTTGGTCACAATCGCATTAATTGTTTGCTCACTTGGTCGATTATGTAGACCATAAATCGGACGTAAAGCGCGAAACACATTTCGAACCGAACACTGATTTTGGTAATAAAATTCAATGATTTGCAAGCGTTGCTCGTTAGTAAGTCTATTCATGATGAAATGTCAAAGCATACTGAGCATCTTTCTCTTTGACACCATGTCTGAAATCCCGCGTGATCTGTCAAATACTAATGCATGAAAATCCTAACCTCAAAAAAATCACCCGTTATTATTTAACTTCTTAAAACTTATTTATTTTTCAAAGATGTGTTTTAATTAAAGCTTAAATTTCAGCTTTGGATACTAAAGCATATCGGTGTCAAAGTTCCGAATATTAAAGAAAAAAGTAAAAATGGTGGCGAGTAAAAGTTGCACATTCGTCTAGAACTAGACAATTTCTATATTATAGATACGAGTTTAATTAAATGATTCAATGACTGATCAAAAATGAACGAGGGTATGTAACTTCAGGTAGCAAGATGCAAGAATTAGGTATAAACAGAATGTATGTATATACAAAGTTTTAAATAAATAATTTTACATATCTATGGAGTTCTTTTTTTTCTCAAAATATACAGAAATGCGTTTTTATACAGAAAGGCACATATTCGGCAATTTTTTAAACCTCCAGATCACAAAATATATTTTACAAATTTTCTTTTATTCGCAACAATCAGTGAGTCGAAATTCGACGTATGAAGCTGTGATTTGATACAAAATATCACCTTTTCTCGATAAATATCTGTTAAAGTTTGTACTAAAAAGTACTAACTGATAAATTCTTTTAATTATCTGTCACTTTTCAGTTCTCTTTTTTGTTAATTGTTGAATTAAATTGTGTTGTGAATATCCGATATAATTTGGTATCGGATGCGTATTCCTGAATTCCAAATCCGATTTGACAAATTGAACTGGAGAAGTTTCCGTTCAGAAGTGGAAGAATGCCTCCCAGAAATCTTCAGGTTCAACAACCTCGACAACAATGAGAGCGATAGTACTATTGATCAATTTGAAACAGTGGTCAACAATGCTTCGTATAGTCAGAAAACTCGCAGAACCAGTATTAGAGCAATATATGCTCCCAGGCAAAGACTCCGCAAAAGCTTTCAAGGAATCTACCACAGGAGCTTTAACAGCGAAATAGACGAATACCGGCGACTGCATTCAGAACTTCAACCAGGCAGTAAAACATCACCAGGAAAAAGATTTCAGGATAGATATGAAACCTGGCCCCGACACTTTTAAAAAGATCAATCTGACCATCCTTCAGGGACAAGAAGTTTCATCAACTTCTGTAGGGAAAGCTGAAGCGTTTGCCAATCACTTGGAGGGTAGTTTCAAAGACTGCCCTCCCATACACCTTCTTAAATTAGATTAAGAAAACATTAATATGATATTGTAAGCAAATAGTATTATATATTTTACTATTTTACAACTAAATCTACATTTACTTTAAATGTTATAAATTAATGTAATATTACTTATAAGTTTAAATCTTACCCGAACCTATTTTCGCTTACTTTTGTATTAATGTGGGTCTCCAACAATTTTTTGAGGAAATTCCAGATTGCTATAAAAAAAGGTTGGAAACCACGGGTATATTGAAAACAAAAACATTTTTTCCAAAATACACATGTTGTTATTGTTTCCTCCCATGGAACAGTTTTTTCATTAACGGTACCTACCAACTACTTTAAAATTACTTTCTAATACCTTTCAATAATATTATCTTTCACTCAGGACTATTCTAAAAGTAAATAAAATATCAACAACATACATACATAAAAATGTACGTTTGATCTTAGGGCACACAATTTTTTAAGCAATTGCTTTAATGTTTTTTTCTATTTTGCTATAATTTTATAGCTTTTTGTATATGTTAAATTTTTAAATTCTAAACACTTTTAATTATACGAGATATTCATAATGTATTTCACAAGTATCTACTGGAAAAGTCTAATGATGATTGGGTTTTGGTTAAGTTTTAAAAATGATAAAACCTGAAAATAGATGTAATTTTATAGTGATTTTTTCCTTAATATTCTATATATGCTGCCCCACTGTTTTTGGCAGCGAAAAATCCATGCAAAATGAAATCAGCTGCTACCCAATCCCAGGGAGAAGATTCCGTGTTTATCTTTGGTTATTTCTGTGTCGTGCACATCTCTTAAGTCGTCACATCATCATGGCAATGGCACGCGGCAAGCAGACGAAAAATTGAAGACAATGCACCCAGATATAAATGAACCTGTTTTTATTTCTCATTTACCGTAATACTGAAAATATAAATATAAACGAGGTCTACCCAAAAGGTGGGGGAAAAAAGTGATATTGACAAACGTATCACAGAACAACTGGTACCCCCAGTCCCAGCTTCCAGTTCCAACGTTGATACAGTAAAAAAAAAAAATACACAAGAAGAAAAAGTAGAAAACCTACTCCAACTGCACCACTCCGAACCGATAGAGCTGGAATAACCACTTTTTGTATTTAAGTGTGCTCACTTACAGTAATGGTCCACATAGTCCTCTTTAAGTTCCTTGACATTTGAAAAAAGAATACTCGCAGACCGAGATGAATGGTTACGGATAGGGATCCATTGGTAATGGAATCCCTCCTATGGGTTCTTAAGCATTCGATTAAATGATTAGTAGGTTCGGTTTGTGTAGGCTTTACACACGTAAGGTTTATATACTTTTTTATGATTTCCAATTGAACAAAAAATTTGCAAGAACCAGGAGCTGTGTAACTGAAGTATGGTCACGTGTTAAAACTGGTAATTATTCACTACCTCATTGAACTCGACTTATGAAAGTTAAACAAAGAATAAAAAGGTTTTTATGTCTATATGCAGCAAAACATTGTATGGGTTTATTTTTTGTCATAGGTAGTTGTGGCAATCTGTTTATTTTAATAACTATTAAATTGTCAGTTTTTTTTTTAATTATTAAAGATAGGCGACAATTGGGGCGGAATTATTTTATGGGAGGAATTCGTCTGATCTAATCACTTTTTAAAACGATGTGAAACAAGTTCAAGGTTGTTTGGATTAATTTAAGGGCCTTTTTACATATTATATCAATCAGAAAAAAGTGAGTTGTAGGGGCCAGGGTAAAGACCGGTAGATATTTTGTGGTCAGGCTTTGGGAAAATGTTTTAGATTGTAGTTATGTATATATGTTTGTAGATAAGATGCTCAACATATTTTAAGGAAACCGAACCATTTTGTTGCAATAATCCTACATACTTTGCCACACTTGGCTTTTTGTGATATAATGTATGTACATGTGTGCCAACGTATCACCAAGGAAATTACTTTTTTAGGTTATTAAGAAGCTTTCGTTCTTAAAAATATCTTTAAAATTGTCTTTTAATTAGCATTTACATGACCTTGGTAAGAAGAGACTATTTTATGGGAGCAAGTTAAACAATTGCATTTACGCTTTCAAGCACTTAAGGAGACATTACAATTTGCCGAAAGTTTGAATCTGCTGGAAACTGTAAGATGCAAGCAAGTTTGCCTCTCCTTGTGAGCTGCTAACAAGATTGGTTGATTTTCACGAAAGTTTAAGTTAATTTCTAATAACGGGTTGTCCATTTTGTCCAAAAGTAAATTTAAATACCTATAAAATATATTTATGATTTCGATTTCGACCAAACAAAATTAAAGTATTTTAAGTGTAAGGTAATACAACCTAAGTACTACGGCAATGTTACTTTTTCGTTTTTGACACAATTTACTACACCAACAAAATTTTTATACAATCTCCAAATATTTTTCGTTATTTAGATCGGTTTCTTTTTAAGTTAACTGCTGGACCATAACTACCCACTTATAAATTTTGGACATTACGAATTGGCACAGTGGAATTGAATGATCTCAGTCCAAATCAAGTATAGGGTGACAAGATAACAATGATAGTTTTTCCAATAGGAGCTTTGGAATTTACAAATGACATCCAGTTGTCAAAATATTGAATAAGGTTAAATGGTGGCCGAATGAACCGCATTTTTGGTGCAGCGGCTATTTCAACAAGCGAAGTTCCCGTTATTGGAGCACAAGTTGTCTATCAAGCATCAATGCATACACAAAGATTGCCTCTTTGGTGCGGTTAATAGCACGGAGGCATTATCCGACTTTATTTATTATTGCTGTGGACAGAGGTCGATAACATCTTATATGAGCTGTGGTTCTAATAAGACGGGACTACATGCCCATAGAAGCCACGCAACGCTCTAAGCTGTGAAGGAGAAATTTGTCGACTTATGGCGATTGTGCATTAATAAGCCAACGCGATCGTGCGACTTGACAGGACTCCATTATTTTCTCTGGAGCTTCGTTAAATCCTTATGCAAACAATTTAACTATTTTGGACAAGCTCGTCACAAACATAGAGACGTTATTGCCGGCAAAAGTTGGACAAAGCGATGATGTGCATTTCTATACGTAATGGCATGAATGTAGCAAAAATCAATTTTATATCCCACAATGTTGTTGCTATATTTAATTCCTTTTCCTATCGTTCTTATCTGGTCATCCTATATTTACTTTTTTTTTTCAAATAAAATAAATGTGTAAACTCCTGAATACAAATTTCAACGTGGTTAAAACAAAGATAGTTCTACTACCGCACACATGGTCACCTAGTTTAAGCTATAATTGTCCTTTTTCTTATGCTGAGTAATTTTTAAATTTAAGAAAGCCCATTTTTCTTTGCAATTTTTACTTTGAATTTGTTGGCTTACGAAAATCTTTTCTTTCCTTTAAAACAATCTTTGTCTAAATCGATAACAGTGTCTTCAACCAAATCCATTAAATCTAGAGTCGCCCAAAGAATCTGGGACCCTTTCTCTATAACCTGATGACGTCTGATCACCCTGTACCAACCAATTGAGAAACATAGCAGCCCAGAAATTAGAAGCCGAAATCACCATATTCTTCGAGTACTGCAAAATATGGGGAAACAGCATCAGCATATCCAAATCGGAACTTGTGAACCTCCTGTCACTAACGGCACCCGTTGGAAGCAAATTGCAGAAATCTAGTCCTCAAGCTTCCTAACTCGGGGTAATCTTTAACGAGCTGTTTAAATTCAATCCATACTCATTGCCGTTACTCAAATCAGTCATCAGCTATATTTTTCTTGTTTGCTACACAATGTCGAAGACAACTATGCTGAAACTCAAAATCTTTGAAGGGAAAATTGTGAGGAATGCAATGCACCGGGCGTAAGCACTGCTACAAAAAAAAAATCCACGAAGAAGCTTAAAGCAAGCCACTTGATCAGTTTCCTGTGCAATCGGCAAATAAATTCGTCTTTAAAACTTTCAACCGTCCTAACCCACTAATAATAGGGATGACCACTCAGAAGCGAAATCCCGAGCCTAAGTACTGAGTGCTATTAAAAATAATACTAACGGACAACGGAGATGCGATTCCCTTCTAAACTGACACTGAGTCAGCCTTCTACCGTGACTAAACAACCCAAACCACCACAACCTCTTCAACTGGACAACCGGGACGGACTAACCCGAGTCTAAATATACAAATCTACCCATCAAATTCAGAAGAATTATTTTTTAAACTTATTTCCTTAAAAAAAAAACATTAAAAAATAGAATCTTTCAGTATGATCATGTAACATTATAAAACAATTATATCGAATTTTGTAATGAAAAAATTACTCGGTTGCCTCAAATAAATGTTCCGTTTTTTAAGGAATTACCCGAATCGATGCAATTTTTGGCAATGTGCATTCACACTTTAAGTTATTTTCTTTGTAGCGTTGCAATATGAACGTTGAACTTTTAAAATAGAGTTCACTTTATTGGCATCGCATTTGAATGTCAAGTAAAAGTTGATTCATTTAACTAACAATTGGCCCGGTGTGGCGACGTGATGTATGATTCATCATCATCAACATTGATTTGTGCCAGGTGAGATTCATTCAATAAGAATGATAACATTACGTCATTTTCGTGTTTAAAATTAAAAATAAATAAAGATATAAAATCAATTTGGGTTAAAACACAAACATCACTTGGGGCAATTACAAAAAAAAAAAAAAAAAAAAACAGTTGAGCACAAGCACGGTGAAGAATTCAGGGGCTCCTACACAATTTAAATCAATTTTTGTCATCTTGATTACTGCAGATCACCCCACTTATAAAAAAAGACTTCAATCTGGACAAGAATTTGTACGCTCAAAATAATAACAACAAAATAGGAAATGCCGAGTAAAGCTCAACGCAATAGCTTTATATGGACGGATAGTTCATCGGTCAAAATAGACAAACGAATTTTTAAATTTTGGAAAAATTCAACACAGATAAAAATTCATATGCATATTTTCAATTCATTTCCGTCGTAATGAAATTGGATAAAGTCCCCGTCAACCTGAAGTTATTCAAGGTAAAATTTCGAAAATATACACATGTTTTTCAAATATACCTGTCAATTCCTCACGGTTTACAAAACTTGGCGAAGACTTGGGCCCACTACCTTAAAAGATCCAACAGACACAGGAGCTCAAAGTTCATGATCGTAGACAAAGTCGTTTGCTCGCTGACTGGGCTTGGGAGCATTTGGAAGAGGACTCTAATTTTGGCCGACAAAGCATATTAAGTAACGAGGCGCATTTTTCGACGAATGTCTGTGTAAACAAGCATAATTGCCGTATAGAAGACGGCACCAACCCACACGAGGTTCACCAGGTGAGAATGCATCCTCAAAAATTTACCGAAACCTCCGAAAACCACATTAGTGAGGCGGTCACCATCAATGGCGAGCGCTACAGAACGATGATAACTAATTTCTTATGGCCGAAATTGAACAATATAGACCTAGCGCCACGTGCCACACAGTGGACGCCACTATTGACATTCTGCATGAACGATTTGAGGTAAGGTTATCTCTCAAGGTGACGTGAATTGGCCACCAAGGTCATGCGATTTAATCCCGGTGGATTTTTTCTTGTGGGTTTTCCTAAGATCGGAGGTCTAAGCAAATAAATCCCAATCGACCGAAGACGACGCCCTTAAGGTGAATTTATAACGGGCCATTGCTCAAATTCTCCGGATATATGCCGAAGAATCCTTGAAAATTGGACCGCTCGGATGCGTGCCATCGTAAAAATCCAAGGCGGTCCTATTTCAAACATAATGGCATACATTATTTCATTTCAACATCTACGCGCCCTTTAGTTCATGTAATGTTTGTACATCGTGAGATTCTCTACAAAAAAGGTTGTGAACCAACTTTAAAATCTGTATTTCCGAATATGATTTTACTTAAACGGTAAATTTTATCGAAAAGTGTTTCATAAAAAGTGTGTAGGTTATGTGTCCCTCTACAAAATAGTATTTCAAAATTTGGTCAAAAGTAAACAAAATATTGGACTTTCATTCTTTATATTCTTTATTTATTTATTTTGTTTCTTCCTTCTTAGTTCTTTTAATCTACGTTATAGTTTTAAAACATTCTAGAGATAGATATTAATTGAGAAAAAAAAAATAAATTAATGCATTCACAAAGACTAAGGTTGTCGTAATAAATGCAATACGATAAAATCTATGACATCCTCGTTATAGCTCATATATGTATGCATATCTCTACATATGTTAGTAAAAACAATTAAAGATGAAACCGATTGAAATTGATGTTAAAGAAAACTATTTAACGAGGCGAACTGCACCGCACGTCTAATGAAAGCAGAAATACTTTGTATGTTTATGCCTCCACACAAACAGGTAAAAACATACTCGCGTACAAGGATAAAATAAAACATTTCAATTAAAAATAATCCTAAGAATACATTTCATTGAGATCCACAACTTTGTTCGTCCAATCACACCATTAAGTTGCTTGGTGAGTGATTTTCTTTATAAATGGCTTTTTTTTTTCAAATTAAAACGGGAAAATTATAATAAAATATAAAAAAAAACCTGATCACACATAAAGCAGGCCAGATAAATACGAAATGTAAAAAGCCGGTAATACGACCTCGACAATCGACATATCCACACGAGATTTAAGTTGTCTCAAGTTCTTAACTGTACTTTTCATGTACAGAATGACGTATCTAAAAAAGGATTAAGTTTGTCTTCTTTTTTTAATTAATGTTAGTTTCATTTAAAACAGGAGAAAGAAAGTTTGCTATGAAATGATAAAACAAATTGGAAAACAATAAAAAATAAAATGTACGACTGGGTCGCGCGATCTTCTCTAATGTAAAAGATTAATTAATTGATCAGAATAAATGGCGCAAAATTTTAGTCGAATTAGTACAATGTTAGAACTGTTTTAGTACGAGTATGATACTTGGTTGAAACGACGATTTTGAAAATTTTAATTCAGTTTAGCATTATAGTTTCTCTAACATTATATTAAAGTTAAAATCATCAGTCGTTTTTTTATTGGTAAATGTATAGGCAGCGTAGTCAAATTTTAAACAGTAAACAACAACGGAATACTGCGGATAAATTAGCCAGTAAAAATAGTGCATATAATAGTACGGATAAAGTTTTGGAACGTCTGGAATAGAATGACGGTCAAATTGGTTGCAGCAAAATGTTTCTTTTTTGAGTGAAGTTGGCAGGTTTTGATAATTTGAGGATGTGTTCGGTGATATTTGTTCATTTCACGGTTTGTTTTCACTAGAGCCAAAATTGTGCTTTGAAATATTAATCTACGATAAGACGGTTAACGTTAATAGTCAGTGGTCACAATGTTGTCTCTTCATCTTCATGCGTTGATGTGTAATATGTGTCAAAGTGTTAACGTATCTGGCTTCGAATCTGAAAGATGTATGTTCCCCATCTGTCAAGTAAGAGTTTGAAATTTATCTAAGGATGGCTGCGATGGTAATAGATTTAAAAAGCGTATCAAAAGTTAAAGAACGACATTATATTTTTCGTCCTGGAAAAAACAATAGGAGGGCTTTGCGCTCATATTTTCAAAGAAATTCATAAATTCCACGATTTCTATGTATGTATTATTTTCATTTACTGAAAAGAGAAAAACATTTCCATAGAAATAACCGAAATGTCATTCATATTTCTGGCGAAAACACTAATACCGTATTTAGATGACTTTTAAGTTTTTTGGTCCATTTATTTAAGACTTGTTTGTCGTATAGGTACTTTTAGATCTGACATTATTTTCGTCATGAGAAACTGGCACCGATTTAATATAAAGTTACTCAAATTTTTACCAAGTTAAGATAAGCTGGTTTTCGGTACGGGATTTGACAGAAAATTTGTGAGAAATTTCAGGTTACCAAACACACGTAATATGGTATAAACACCATATTGCAAATCATGACATAATGTAAATGTAAGGAAGAAGGATCGTGCTGATTTTTTTCTGACACCGAGCCTTTATTTGACCTTGTGTATATGATTGCCATTAAGATTTTATTTTATTAATAATTTTTCCATTTGTGTAACAGACATTTTTTTCAGTGGTCTTAATCCAGCACAAACCATATCTTTGTGATTGGAGTGAACTGATGATATCTAAAACAAATTTATGGCTTAAGTGATTTTTTAAGAATTTATTTTTCACCTACACACATATAACCATAAATTTCAACTCTATTTTAACTTGACATAGAATAACGTATACTTTTCCAACGCATCCTTAAGGTAATTCAAAAGTGGATTGTTTATTTGTAGGTACATATTTCATCTTTCGTTTTCGTTTGCTTTTAGTTTGTTCACTCAATGAGCCTGAAATATCTACTAAATAAATATGATTTGTAAAAAGAAGTTCCGAAATTATTTATAAGGGTTCTTTCTTTATTGACTTAAATTTGTATTTTTTATTTTTTTATTAACATATTTATTTCACTTCTTTTCCAAATCAGCTGGGTATAAATGCCGAGCATACCAACTTTATGTCCCATACATAAGAAGGGAGATGTCACAACGTGCAGCAATTATAGAGGTATCACGTTGTTGAATACCGCCTATAAGATACTCTCCTCTATCCTACAAGACCGGATAACCCCATACGCTAAAACCGTCATCGGACAATATCAGTGTGGTTTCATTCCAGGCAAATCAACAACTGATCAGATCTTTACCCTTAGGCAGGCGATGGAAAAATGTCTAGAATTTAACATCCCAACATACCATCTGTTTATAGACTTTAAGGCCGCCTATGATAGCTTAGCCAGGGTAGAACTTTACAAAGCCATGAGAGAATTCGGCATCCCAAATAAATTGACACGACCATGTAGGTTGACCATGACCAACGTAACAAGCCAAGTAAAAATAGTCGGATTCCTATACAGACCAATCAACATCTTTAATGGACTCCGACAAGGGGACGGTTTGGCCTGCCTCCTCTTTAACCTGGCGTTGGAGAAAGCAATCCGTGACTCTGGCACGGCAACAAAAGAGGCCATCGTCAACAGGTCCAGCCAGTTACTGGCTTACGCAGACGACATCGACATCATCGGAAGAACTGAACAAGCTGTACACGATTCCTTCATCCAGATCGAGCAGGCGGCACAAAATCTGGGGCTGCACATTAGTGAAGGTAAAACAAAGTACATGGTGGCGTCGAATGCGAGAGGAACAGTTGGTCAAACAATCAAGGTTGCACGAATTTGAAGTGGTGCAATCCTTTAAATACCTTGGGTCAGTAGTAGCAGCCGATAACAATATAGAAGAAGAAATACGCGGGCGGCTTCTCAAATCCAACAGAGCCTACTATAGTCTGTCAAAGCTCTTAAAATCCAGAAATCTCACCATAACTTCAAAACTGCTGCTGTACAGGACCATGGTCCTGCCAGTACTCACATATGGATCCGAGACTTGGGTGCTTAGCAAAAGGCACTCCGACCTCTTAGCTGCGTTCGAGAGAAAAGTCTTAAGGAGAATTGTTGGCCCCATATGTGAGGAAGGACGATTCCGGAGACGGTACAATCATGAACTGTACGCAATCTACCTAGAAGCAGATATCGTGTCAAAAATTAAGCTCGGTAGACTCCGGTGGGTAGGGCACCTAGCTCGCATGAGCGAAGAGGAACCTGCTCGGAAAGTTCTTTGTGGTACATTCTATGGTAGACGACAGCGTGGTAGACCATGCTTGCGCTGGAGAGATGGCGTAGAGCAGGACGCCCGAAGCCTTGGGGTGCGCATCTGGATGGCGTCGGCTAGAGACCGGGATAGGTGGAGAGACTTGTTGAAAGAGGCCAGGACCGGAACCCGGTTGTCGAGCCGATGATGATGATGATGATGATGATGATGATGATGATGATGATGATGATGATGATGATGATGATGATGATACCAACTTTAAGATTGTACATGATGTCAATATAGCATTTTATTCGGGCTTGTTATTGCTGCGCTAGATTACCAATAAAATACACCTATCAATTAGCTATTTTATTTTTTTTTAGTATAGTGCTAACTTCATAATGACTGACATTTACAAACGTCAAAAAAGGTCTGTCTACTTTATTTTTTTTTGCAGATACTGACATTGTTTTAGGTGTGTTCATGAGCAATTTATTAAAAAAAAAAATAACCTTAGCACGATACTAGTTATAATGGCACAAGATTTTAAAGAGCTTAGTATTAAGGTATTAGTATGATATTACTTCACAATTGGCTAATTTTTAAGTAGATTACTAACTCTTTCTTAATTTTTGTACGTAGACAGACATCGCAGGTAAAAATATAACAAATTAATGTAAAATTGTTCATTTAGGGTGTGTTGCATCTCGATAGTTTTTATCTCAATTTTGGTCACTTCCCTTCGATCATTTCGCATTGTTATTCTTTCGGTCGTATTTTGTTCACTTCCTCTATTGTTTCGGCGATTTTCCTTTTATTTTTCAATGACTTCGGGTAAGTTCACCTCGTTTTTGATTGTTTCGCTTAAATTCATTTAGTTTTATATTTAATTAACTTAAAGTTCATTTCTTTTAAAATTCATCTAACTTTCAATTATTTAACTATGAATCAGTAAACCTTCAATAATTTCGACTTTCACAGTCTTTTCTCAACCTTATCTGATTTAATAAATTTTACCCTAGATACTTTTTTATACTGACTTTAATCGTATTGTTTAAATTGCTACTGAAATATCCATTAAACCAACGATAGCAAAATAGGCAATCGCAAATAAATAACAGCGGAATGATCTATAGTGTAAATGTATGCAAAATCTTTTTTTTTTGACACAAATAAACCAAAATCTATATCTACTTAACAGACATTCCACAAACAAGGAAATGCAATGTTATAAACGAAAAAGAACGGAAAGATCTAAAACAACTTTCGCAAAGTGAACGCTGAACATAAAACATTTTGATTGGATCATCATCTTATCTTGTTAATTCTACTAATTTTATTAACAGTACAAAGAAAGTGGTTCTCAAGCGGTATATTTTTCTCAAATTTTCCTAGCAAATTACTTGCGACGCATATTTTTTATGTACATAAGTGTGTGTGTGTGTGTAAGGATGATTTATAAGTTTGGGGACATATTTCTTATTTAAAACCCCAATTGATAAAGATATACACATTTGGTCATTAAAATACATAGGTTGTTCACATTTTTATGCGAGGTTTCTAAAAAACCTATGCCTATTACAAAATTATATAAGTGGCAACACTCTTTTTTTTGGAAATTAAACAAAATCCCTTATTTAATGTTGTATTGGTAATGCTGTAAAAGGATTTTTGTACAGCAGTTTACTTTTTGTGGCCGCGAAAATAGGTACATATTTGGCTAATATTTTTTTGTTTTAGATTGATTTTGGTTCGTTTCTTGGTCAAAAGAGTTGTATAACATGGCTGAATTCCTGGAACGTTCAAAGAATTTCGTGGTTAACACTTTAAGGCCTCAAAGAACGTTAGAAAATAGAGGTGAAAGAAGAAGAACAACGCCTTCCACTGACGCCTACATTACAATGCTGTGTAAGCGAGATTCCTTGATATCTTCAAATGCGATTTCCGCTAAATTAAACAACCAAATATGTGCCCGAACTGTACAGCGCCGACTGCTCAACGCGAATCTTCCTGGTCGAATAGCTCGAAAGGTTCTCTTGCTTAAAAAAAGCGGAATATACTCTGGAGTGACGAGACGAAAATCAATTTGTTTGAGAATGATGCTGGACGGAATGTCAGACGTCCAAAGGGACAAGAATTCAATGCACGATGCACAAAGAAGACTATAAAACATGGCGAGGGAAATATAATGATATGGGGATGCTTCATCTCATCAGTGACACCATGACGAAGTTTGTGTATAATAACGTGTTGGAAGATGTCATGTTGCCTTTTGCAGATGAAGAAATACTGACTTGTCAAAGTTTGTAAGTGATGGGTTCTATAGAACGGTTCCAATGAAATGTGGCCCAGCCAGTCACTAGATCCAAACCCAATAGAAAATATTTGGGGGACCTAAAAAAAGAATTGGGAAACAAAATTCCAGAAATAAGATCGAACTATGGCAAAAAGTTAAAGAGTTATGTTCCAAAAATTCTTCCAAAATAACGGTGGAAATAGTGGTCATTGATGGTTAAAGAAAATTGTCCACCTTTTTTTATGATCAAATACTTTTTCTCATTCAATGCTGTCACTTCTTTTTATAACTATTTTAATGATCATTTGAACAACGTATTTTTTATTACATTAGTATAAAATCAACATATTATTATTAGGTCTGGTGCTAGAGTTGTGGGCCTTTAAAGCTTCAGCATGCTATGTGTAAGGGTTCTTAGGACAAATGTTGATAAATTAAATGAAGCAATAGAAACATAATTTTAATGGTGGAATTTATGGTAAATTAGATGTTCATTTTTTATGAAATTTAAATCGGAAATTGATCAATTTTTGTTTTGTAATAAACCGGAAGTTATCATTTCAAATTAAATTATAGCCTATTTTGCGATTTTTTTAGATCTCAAAATTCATACATTAGAGATACTACGTGACAAGTTGCATAGTGGGATCTCTTTTCGTTTAGGTTTAGATGATACACAATTTAAAGTGCATGGTTCTCGTGCAAAAAAAGAAAACAGATTTGTTCAATAGGAAACCGGATGTTAGAAATTTAATTAAATTTTTAAGTAGGTTAGCTCATTTTATTGTTTAATATTTTTTATGTAATAAAGATACCAAGTACCAAGTTTGAAGATAGGATATCTTTGGGCTAGCTTTCTAATTGTACGGAGACGCCATCTGTTATTATTTGAAACTGTAAATTCAGGAGATTTGGGGTAGTTTAAAGTAACGAACGTCCGGTAGCAGTGCAAGATTCCACGACACCGACGAGCTAGTGACGAGCACAACCTTTCCTACAACCCAAAAAGGGTTCCTATTCTTCTTAGCGTTTATGGTATGGCAAAAAGAAAATTCTTTTAGTACGATACTAGTTAGAAAATGTTCAAAATTAAGAGTGAGTTAGTAAACTACTATAAAGTTAGCAAATTGTTAAGTAGTATCATACTAATACCTTAATAATAGGCTGTTTAAAATTTTGCGCCTTTGTTTTTAATATATATCAAAGGTGGAGCCATTTTTGAGATATTAATAAACTGGCTTATATGGCAATTACCATTTGCGCAAAATATTAAACAGCCTATTATTAAGGTATTAGTATGGAACTATTTAACAATTTGCTAACTTTATAGTAGTTTACTAACTCATTCTTAATTTTAAACATTTTTTAACTAGTATCGTACTAAAAGAATTTTCTTAATAAATTGCTTCTGAACACACCTAAAACAATGACATTTCGTGTAAAAAAGTAAGTACACGAACCTTTTTTTGATGTTTGCAAATGTCAAAGAGTCATATGAAGGTAGCACGATACTAAAAAAATAAAATGCACGACTGGGTCGCACGAACTTGCTCCTATGTAATATACTAGGAATTTTAAAAACGAATGTTATTAAAGAAAACTGTTCATAAGGATAAAATGAATTTTTTAAATTCTTTTAGTAGTACATAAGAGATAAAGACAGAATGCTATGCAAATATGAATTTATGCAAGAACAAAAATTATAAGTCATTGTAGCGGTTCCTTAAAAAAATAAGCTTTTATGCACCAAATTTTTAAAACATTTAAAAAAAAAATTGGTACACCAATCTTAAGTTTTTGTTATTGTACGAATGAGAGTTAAATTTCCAAGAAAAATATTAAGCCGTTCTTCCAAAAAAAAAAAATGACTTTTTTCCAAAAATTGAAAAAATATTTTTTTTTAAAGTTTTGAAATGCAATGTTTTTTAAACTTTTTAGGAGCTTCTTTAAAAAAAATTTCATTAAAATCCGTTATGCCGATAATGAGAAATTCAAAATTCCAAAAAATCGTTGTATGGTAGGTACAGTCAGTAATATCTAGATTTCAATTTGTTTTTATTAAATTATAGATCGTAAAAATTAATCAAAAGAAAAAAAAATTTAGCAAAATTCTCGGAACCGTTTTAGAGAAAAATACGATTTTCGAAAACCATTTTTTAACTTTTGTATGGAAGGTACCGTCAGTTTTATATAAAATAAATTTTTTTTTCTCAAATCTTGTAGATTATGTTAAGAAACTTTTATTTGGCAAGTTTGAAAAAAATCGAGCATGGGGTTTTCGAAATATTGAGTTTCAAAAAAAAAATTTTGAAAATTTTTTTAAAAATCCAAAAAATAAAAATTTGAAAATTTGAATGTGTAAAAATATTCAATCTTAGCATAAAAAAAATGATTTAAATCTGTTGTACCGTTTTCGAGAAAATCAAAAACAAAAAATTGGACCCAGGGGGGCTACCAAAAATCTTGTAGATTATGTTAAGAAACTTTTATTTGGCAAGTTTGAAAAAAATCGAGCATGGGGTTTTCGAAATATTGAGTTTCAAAAAAAAAATTTTGAAAATTTTTTTAAAAATCCAAAAAATAAAAATTTGAAAATTTGAATGTGTAAAAATATTCAATCTTAGCATAAAAAAAATGATTTAAATCTGTTGTACCGTTTTCGAGAAAATCAAAAACAAAAAATTGGACCCAGGGGGGCTACCAAAAATAACAATTTTTTGGAAAATTTTTTTCAACCATTACCTAGTTTTAACTAAATCAGTTTTTGAGAAGAAAAAAATATTTATAAAATTTCGAAAAAAATCGTATGGCAGGTACCGTTATTTTTGGTCTTTAAGCCTAGTACGCAGATCGGAAAAAATTTTGTCTCCCATACATTTTTTTTCCTGGGACAAATTTTGTCTCGGATATTTTTCCGAGCAGTACGCAGTTCGCGCGCAAAATTCATACTATTGTGAATTGCTCTTCAAAATGTCTCCACTAAATTTTGCCAGGAAAAAGAATGATACAAGCATTATTTTGCGGGACAAATTTTGACAGCCAAAAGTGATTTTTGCCAAAACTGGTTTTATGTAAAAAGTGCTGATGCTTCTCTTGAAAGCATCGAGAGGAGATTCCAAAAAGGTATGAACAATTTTTGTAAGACAACCCGTTCCAGAGATATACAACAAAACACATTTAATTATTTTTAAATTCTCCAACTTCAAACTTTTGCGCGAGATTTGGAAAAGTTTTGTAGAGATTAAAATTGTAGAGATAAAATTTGTCTTGTCTCGATCTGCGTACTAGGCTTTAAAAGAAAAAAACGTCTGGGGGAAAAAATCCATATCTACCAAGTTTGAAGAAAACCGGCCGAGCCGTTTAGACTGGAGTCGAACCGACAGACAGACAGACAGACAGAATTGCGAGACCCACTTTTTTGGTCTTCGCTATCATCGTAATGGCAACTTTGATCAAAATCTCGAGTTCGATTTTTTTTTACGAATGCATAACTTGCCTTATAGTACCTATAAGTCGCAAGTAAGAAAGTAGGTATTCGATGATTTTAACTTTAATAGAAGGGTAGAGAAAGTACGAGTATGATGCTATATTCGATTAAAATTTGCAAATTCGTTGTTTTAACCTAGTATCATACTAAAACAGCTTTAGCATCGTACTAAATAAATTAAAATTTTGCGCCATTATGTTTAAAGTTACAAAAAATTCACTTCTAGAAATGGATTTAATAATTTTAAGTTCCAAGTTTAAAGAAAATCGCTTTAGTAATTAAAAGTTTAGGTCGTAGTAAAGGCAGGCAGACATTAATCAATTATTCGTGTTCTCTATCATAGTAAAGTTAAATTTACCTCAAATCTGGAGTTCGACTTGTTTTCGAATCCCACTGTGCAAAAGTAAAAACGGCTGATAATCATCCGCACTTCAACAGGACGGAATGAAACTCTGCAAAACCGGTACAAGAATCCATGAAACATGGGTTGTTTAGGGATGGTTTACATGGTGAAACTTGTCGGAGGATCAAGAACGAAGGTGCAATGAAAAAGGAACAGTATAATTTTGCGTCGTGTTACTTGAGAAATTTGTTCGATGTAAGGTATCGTTCGATATAGGCTATCGGCCTTTCCTTGGAGATTTTATAAAAAAGTTAAAATCAACAAAAAAAAAAAAATAAAAAAAAGAGCCGACTTGAGTTCTATTAATCAGACCGTCAAGATAAAGGTCCTTAGGCTAAGGGAAAATGACAGATTCCTGTTTTAAATAAACGAATTGAAGTCGATACACCCCTGACAAAAAAAAAATAGGAAAAATCGCTATTTTTCCTAACTTCGATGATTAATTTTTGCCTATAACTCTTGGACCTCAGGGCAAACAAAAAAACTTTCTTTTTGGGTTTTTGTTTTTTTGGATGACTGACGCATCTGTTCCTAAATCAAATAAATAAAATAAGGAATATTGCCTCATAGAAGATTTGTAACCTAGGTTGAAAAAAGTAGTGAACACTTTCTTTTTTCTCTCTAGTCTAGAGCAGCGACTTTTTAAAGTTACAAGTTTATTTTTCCTCTGCACGCCACGCCACATACCCACAGATACAAACCCTTTCCCTACGTATAGAAACAGGGATGCATCAATCAATTTTAACAATTAGTTCGCAACCTGGGCCTTCAAATCATTTTTTATACATGTAATTGCTTAATTATGCTCTAAATACCGAACCTATTTTTCTAACTATGAGTACACGAAAAAATACATTTCATCCATCTATTTATAGAACATTTCTACAAAACAGCCACCGAACTTTAAACATAACTTTTGAGAATCACACACCACATGTGTCGGCTGTTCCTGCACAAACAAAAATGGAACCACAGAGTGTCGGCAAAATCGAAATTAAATTAAGATTCATCGACAGAAAAATAAATGTATAGAAAAAAAAAAAAAAACATACACTTTTGTGCGCATGCGCAAACCATTCGTTATTTCTTTCAAAATAACACCCAACACCTATCTTTCGGATTCATACATTGTCTTCAAAATGCGATCGTGTTGGTTGATGGTGATTTCATCTAGCCTCTCTGAAGCTAAATGACTAGCCATTTTTGGGGCGAATGTAATTTGACGCTTTTTAAGTTTTGTTTTTAATTTTCGAAAAAGCAATTTTTGTTTTGATTTAAAGGCTCAATTTTTGAAAAATTAACTGTTCTCCCAAAAGCTGATATGTGTTGTCTTGTTGTAGAAAAAGATAAAGAAAGATTATTATATGAATTAATTACACAAGAAGAAAGACAGTAATGTATTGAACATGCCTTTCGACATTGAAGAAAAATGAAACCAATTCTATATGGAAAAATTGAGGTCATCGAGTTTTAGACCGACATTTTCACGACAATTTCTTGCTTAATATCACAAATTTATGAGAAAAAAAGACCGATATGATTAGGGTGGGGTTGATGAAATTGTTCCTTCTGTTAAAAATATTTAGATTGTCAGTCAGAAAGTCCACTGACAAAAAGCGTGCGATGTTTAATTTTAGATCATTTTTGAGATAGATTCTCATTATTGAAAGTATTTCGTCTCTCTCCAAGAATGTTGTTTTCGACTTGCGCATTATATCGACGAGAAACTGAAAACTGAAAGAGTCTTTTGCTGGGTGGTTGTTGGAGCTTGATCACTGAACGCTGAAGGCGTGCCAAATTAATGGCAATGGAACGAAAGTAGGTGACTGAATCCCCCTGAGTTTATAAATAAAAAAATAAATATAACATTATTTTTGTTTTATGTTCTTCATATACTTGAGCTTAATTGCACGAAAATTCCATGTTCTGTCACATCAAATACAAAAATAAACCGCATTTTCAAATTGAAAAACAAAATTATTTTATTCTCACTTGAGTTTCGTCGAATGGATATTTTTTTTTTTTTTTTTTGAAAGGTAACAAGATTAAGGCCAAATTTTGATTCAGCTCATGGAAAGTGTAGAAAATTGAATTATTACACAACAACGACTTTGACCATCAATAGAATTTCGCGAGGGCGTATATTCGTTGAAAAGTCTAGAATAGAAAGATATGAAGGATACCTGTTCAATTTTAAGTATGTAAACTGGAAAAGTACAGACACAAGTTTACACACAGCAACGGAAAATCAACACTGTCCAGAAATTACTCTTCGTTGATAGCAATAACAATTTTGAATCCTTAGAGATTCAGAAATGTATGTTAAAATTAAAGAAATATTTAAAATTAATTATAATTTTGCAGAGAATTGCAATAATTACAATTTAAAAGAATCTTCTATTCAAATCCATTTTATATTTTAACTTGCGATATCTTATGTTGTACTATATTATGGCAATTTATGCATTCGTAAAACTTGACATTACTATGATAGGGATGTGGGTCTCGCAATTCGGTGTTTGTTCGACTGCCGTCTCGACCGATATTCTTTAAACTTGGTAGATAGCATTTTTAAACTTTTCGGTTCCGAAAGTTCCCTTTTTTTAGTCCAAAAATAACGTTGTTTTAGGAGATTTTAGAAAATATTTTTTTTTTTTCAAAAATTGATTTGAAAATTCAATATTTTGAAAACTACATGTTCGTTGTTTGAAACTTGAAACAATTAGGAGTTTTTTTAATACTATCTACAAGAAGTAGAACTTTTTTTGTTATTTAAAAAAAAATGTAATATAATGGTTTTCGAAAATCGTATTTTTCTCGAAAGCAGTTACTAAAACTTTTATAAAAAAATTTCTGTTTCGCTTAATTTTTACAATCTCTCATTCATTAAATAAAACAGACCAAAAACAAAAATGTTAAAAAAAGAGCCGAGTTCTTCTATACAAAAACCTTTATGTAACAAGTCAGCCGTGAAAAGTACTGAGATCTAAAAGTACGGCAAGTTCTTACTTCATGAAGGTTTAATACCGAATATTTAAAGTAGAATAATATTGAAACAGCTGCAATGTAATAGAGACATTTTATTATTTAATGACTACTGACTTAAATTTTATGGGCTTACTGGTCAAGTTTTCAAAACCTTTTGAATTGGGCATAAGAAGAAACTTGCCAAGTAAGCCCATCAAATTTTAGTCAGTAATCATTAAATAATAAAATTTCTCTATTACATTGTAGCTGTTTCAATTAGAGATGCCGCGAATAGTGACTCTGCCGAATACCGAATATTCGGCCACATTCGTCAGCCGAATACCGAATATTCGGCCAACGAAACGATGTGTTGTGTACTCGTATCTATCTCCTTGACTTTTGACGAGGCACAACAGTTTCTGGGAATGTTTTGAGGAAGTTGCTATAGACAAAATGATAAAGATGTTAAACAAAACTGCCATTGAAAACAAAATAGATTTTTTTTTTCAAGAACTTTTCGCCAAGATCAGATGGCAGACCCTTACAAGTAGTGGTCAGCAAATACAAAACTGTTTCCCAATTTGACAACATTTGCTGAAATCTACCTCTCGTCTCCTGGTACTAGTGTCAAAGTGAAAGGTTATTTGCAGAAGCTGTAATTGATTTCGAATATAGACGTTACATAAAACGTATGCTACGAGTACCAACAAATGCTGAAAAAGCTGTTTTTATTCACCACAACTTACCATTAGTAGATTTTAAATACTAAAATAAAAAAATTTAATAAAAATACAACATTTTTTGTAAGATAATAAATCTTTTTTTATTTTAGTTCACAACATTCGGCCGAATACCGAATATCAAAAAAATAGGCCGAATAGGCGCGGCATCTCTAGTTTCAATATTATTCTACTTTAAATACGAGTATTCGGTATTAAACCTTCATGAAGTAAGAACTGGGCGTAATTTTAGATCTCAGTACTTTTCACGGCTGACTTATTACACAAAGGTTTTTGTATAGAAGAACTTGGCTCTTTTTTTTAAATTTATGTTTTTGGTCTGATCTCACTCCTTTTTGCAAAGATTTTCATATTTTGCCATGTCAAAATCTCGAAAGATACGGAAAGATAGAAGGGTGGACTCTACCTACAAAAATCAACTTAGTTTATAGCTTCATATTTCTTTTGGTATATTTTCTTTTTGTTATTGGTTGTTTTGATTTGCGCTTCAATTGTTTCTTCTAATATACCTACCTTAATTATAAATACTAGTACCTACATCCGCTCAGTCATTAAAAAGCAATAATTGTTGAGGATGCGATGATATTTTTGTTGCAATTTTAACTCCTTTTTTTAAATGAAGGTAGCCCACCAATTAATATAGCCTAATTAGTGGTTTGATTATAGTTCACAGTTAATCACAGTTAAGATTTTTTTTATGTAAGCTCATATTTTTTTCAGGTATGCAAATGTTTTCTTTTTTCATTCATGTTAACATAACATAGAGTACCAAATCGAGCACTCTTGTTCTAAGAAAAGTTATGAATTTTCAAGATGCATGTATAGTTTCAAAATGACAGTAAAAAGACACTTCGAATGAAAAATCTTAGATTTTCTATTTTTCGCTTTGGATGTACATTAGGCTATACCGCTCTACCAAATTTCGTCATTCTACAGCAATCAGAAGTGTGCCATATAAATTAAACATTTTCTCAGAAAGTGGGCGGATACCACCCCCCCTGAATGGAAAACCCCAATTTTTATTTTTGGTCCTTTATATGCAATTTGAGCCCTACCGTTCTATCAAATTTCATTGTTTTACTGCAATCGGAAGAGTGTGCCATATAATTTACATCAGTTCTGAGAGAGTGGGCGGATACAACGCCCCTGAATGGAAAACCTCAAATTTTTTCCTCTGCTTGCATGACAAGATCTACCGTTGTGCAAAATTACAAGATTCTACAATGTCGGGAAGTGCTCCATAATTTTGATGATATGTCAGTCAGTCAATCAGTCAGTCAGTGAGTCAGTCAGTTGCGGTTTTTGTGGTTTTTGAGGCCTTATATCTCATGAACCGCTTATGCTAGAAAATTGAAATTTGGTGAGGCGCCTGTGCCTGACTAGCTTAGCAAATGTTCGGAATTTTAAGTTTTTGACTTCATTGGTACTAAAGATAGGGAGGGGTTAAAAATCGCCTGAGTTTGTTCCTGTAAAAAGGGTATAGTGCCAGAACTTGGCTGGGCATTAGCGTTCCCTTTGATATGACAAGGGATTCATGAGCTCCCCTCCACCTGATGTTCACTAGCTCGAGGTCTATGATCGAAGAGTACCCGTTACAGAAGTCTTCGAAGTTCGTCTCGGCTCCTATTCGTTGTGTTAAAAAAAGAGATCAAGTCTTTGGTCTTTAGTTAAGATAGTTCTTTAAGATCTATAACTTCCCAATAGTTGGGCTCTCATTCTGGCCAGAGCAGAACATTACAGAGGAAATGAATGATTGTTTCCTTTTAATGCGGATCTACGATAATGAGTATTGTAAGAAAGGTCCAGTTTCACTACATGTTCCCCTATAGGCCAGTGTCCAGTGCATGATGCAATTACCCTGGCTATGCCTAGGTACTTAGGTCTTATCAAAAATCTCATAATCTCACTTTACAACGACGCGACGAAACAAAGCAAGATCAATTATTCGACAGTTAATTATTTCGTAATTCGAATGATCTTGATCTGGAAAGTCGACTGTTTTTCTGTCTTGTGTGGATTTTGCAAACAGAAAAACATTTTATTAAGGTTAAAGCCACCGAATACCTCTTTTAACTGTCACTGTCACTGTTTAATTACAAAAAGATTGTTTGACTTTTTTAAAATTAGAAAATCAAGTATCACTGTTCGTTTCGGTAAAAGTCAAACTTTCTGTTGCTACATTTGATGAAGGTCTTTTACTTTCAATCAATTTCTTCGCGATTGGATTAAAAAAAGTCAATATCTTTTTGAGTCATTGTATTGTTGTTATAGAAATAGCTATTTTCTACATGAAAAATAAGCAGCCTCATCTTTAATTGTTCGTTGAACCCGCCTCATAATACGTATTTTTACCTAATCCAATGTTTATGACTTGTCACCATTTGGTAACTCTTCTAAAAAAAAGAACACCCTTCATATGTTTATGTACAAAGTATAATACACCAATATTGTTAAACCAAAGAAATAATTAAGTCTACTTTAAAAACAAACATTGATCCCTAGTTTGCTACTTATTGGTGGTTTCTGATTCATTGACCGCAATACATTTATTTTTTAAATCCAAAAAGAAGCACCAAATCAGCATTAAGCGATTC
This sequence comes from Philhelius festivus, assembly GCA_963931855.1. Lineage (NCBI taxonomy): Eukaryota > Metazoa > Arthropoda > Insecta > Diptera > Syrphidae > Philhelius > Philhelius festivus. Next base: position 139,125,926 of record OZ007556.1, on the reverse strand, counting down.
GCTTGAGTGGAAACTGCGATGATTGAACCTAATCTTGTTTGCCAATTGTATGGAGGTCATAGAAAATTAAATTGAGTGGTATTTAATTTAAAATCAAATAAGTATGTGAATGTTTATAAGGAGCAAACATGGCATTTGAAAATGAAAATAACAATTTTAAGTAATGTAATTATTGGAGGTTTTTATCAGGGGGTGTAATATCTCTTGCGAGGAATTGACAAATTCTTCAAGAATATCTCTTTTCATGAGAAGTGCTGCTCATGAGCCGTTCGAAATCGGCAGAAAATTGTAGGTCCTCTGCATCACGCACACAGGAATGGTTGAGAGTTTTAAGTCACTAGGTTTAGGCTCTCTACGAGCCACCATGACCTATAGTTTATTTATTTTGTATTATGGAAGATTGTGGACAAAACCGCACATTTCTTTTTCACAAGTGGCGGTGAGGTATACAAAATAAATGTTAAAGGTTCTAACTCTTAAGCATAGATCCGATTTTGATTATTTTTGTAAAATGCTATTAAATGCTGAACTTTCCTACAATGCGCAGCGCCACCTGTTGAACATTGCTCAAAAAACTTTATAAACGTTACCAATAATGTTTCGAACATTAACCATTCTTTGGGTCAAAAGGGATAGTACAGGAATTTCAATTTTCTAGCAAAATTGAGCAGACCAGTCGTACACGTATGTACATATCGCATGCTTAATGGAATACTGACTCATTAGGAGATAGGTCAAAATTGAATTACGTACAAATACAGGCTTTTGCAAGTCTCAGATCTCATGAGTAGTTTATCATACTTTAAGAAGAATACCAGTATTGATGATTAATTCATGAATTAGTTTTAATTTTATCCGTCAACAAGTAGGACACATGCTCATAGGAAGATCTTTTCTTGCAACTTCCCAAAAATCGTCTTTTCGAGTTAGGTCAGTATTTCATTAAGCATGCGATATGTATCTACGAGTAATATACACAAATTTTTCGTACCAAAAAAAATACAAATTCAATCGGAGGATTTCACTCAAAACCTTTTCGTTTATTTATTATTGTATAGAAATTTTCTATGACCGTTTCGCATATTGTTGCTGAATTTAATTAATACATCTCCCGATTCGTGGGTGGTCGTGCGCTTGTTTGCATAGACCTTTGACTTCAAAAAATTCCAATGGCGTTAAATCGCAAGATCTGGAATGCCAATTCTGATCGGAAAAACGGTCGATTACACGATTAGGAAATGATTCATGCAGTGATTCAATTGTTTCCATGACTGTATGTCATGTGGCACCGTCTTGTTTAAACCACATATTGCTCATATTCATATCTTGTAATTTAGGCACTAAAAACTAGGTTACCATGTCACAAAAGCGAACACCATTAATTGTTACTGCCTGACCAGCGAACTGCTCCGATGTTTTTTGTTGCACGACATGTGACAGAAGTGTTTGAGATCACTAATTGATGCAGTCTACCTGAATTTTTCAATTATTCTCTTCACAGTTGATAATTTCAAATCACTATGACGGCCATATTTTGAACGAAAATTGCGGACAGTAGCTTACAAACCTTCATTATTTTTAAAATATTAATTAACAATGAAAATGGGTTGTTCTTTCGATAGCGCTCCAGTTTTACTAACCCCGAACTGTCAACTGTCACATTGTTTTTTCCGTTGGCAACACTGTATACTATTAAATGGCGCAGAATTAAAATATTGCGTGAAATATGGGGCACCCTTTATAAGCCACAATAATTTTTTTAACTAGAATCGTGCTAAATTATTTTTAAGAAACTTCCTCCAAACGCACCTACATAGAACAATGACAATTCATGCAAAAAACTAAACAAATTCACTTCTGCTAACTTTTCTCTTAAAGTTTAAATTATTCCTAAGCAGTTTTAACATCGTAATAATTCAACTAAAAAACTAAACTAAACTAAACAAAAAACTAAACAAATTCACTTCTGTTAACTTTTCTCATAAAGTTTAAATTATTCCTAAGCAGTTTTAACATCGTAATAATTCAATTAAAATTTTGAGCCATGTATTTTTTAATTTGAGGGTAAGTTTCCATTTAAATAAAACTTATTTTGACACTTGAACTTTAAGTGTAACAAAAACAAGGTGTTGCGAAATGAATTACTTGGTGCTTTGTTTTAATGTACTCTTTTTAAATTTTAAAATTAGCTTATTTACGCTTCCCGATTTTCACTTTAACAAACATAATATTGAAATTATTTCTCTTCATGCAATTTTAACCCAATTATTTTCTATCTTATGAAATGGGTACACACGGAAATGTGCAAACACATTTCTTATTGTGTAAACATTATACAATCAAAGAAAGTATTCAAAACAAATCAATAAAAGACAGAAATTTAAACTAAACACACTGCCATGGAGGAAATGTGTAATGCATAACTACTTCATAAGATAGGAACACATTTTAAAACTCCTTCGGTTGGCCGGCACCGGAACTGAATTCTGCTCCGCTACTTTTGTCGGAAAATATTTGATCCCTTCGAAAGTTCATCTATATAGTTTATAATATCAAATGCAGTTTACTCGTTGGCCTAAGAATGTTACGGTTATTATTTCTCTTCCGTTTTGTTTCAGTTTATATTTACCTTTATTTCTTATAGTTTGAGCTACATAGTTTTTCAATGCGAGATTATTATAGTTTCGGAGTTTAACTTGAGTTAAAGAACCATATTCGGTGAAGAAATTTCGAAACTCGGAAGAATTCTCACTGAAGAACTTTGTAATTACTAATAACTATTTTCAGAAAGTTATGACAATTTGACAATGGGTTAACGGATGAGTTTTTCTTAAGATCCTCGCAATATCATATAACTGCAAATTTTGTAAAGTTGTATGTTAGGTAAGCCTTTTGGTTTAAGTTTAAAAAAAAATATCCTTTTGAGTTAACAAAAAAAAAGGATAACTTACCAACAAGTATTTCATGGATTGCCTAACTTAGACCCTTAATACTATTTAACGTTTCACACTTTAATTGGAAAGTACAGGGTGTACTATATACGAACCCAAACGCAAAATAGTTGGACTACCTATGATAAAAAGCAAAAATCTTCTGATTCTTAAATTCCATCGAAAATAAAATCAATATTTTGGTATTTTTCTTAAGATATATTTATTTTGAATAGGAATAAGTAACAAACACAAAATGACTTCAATTAAATAACGGTATAGAGCAATCTTACAAAATAAAATAACGATTTAAACATTTTTTTAAGTGCAAAATAGTTGGCCTATGGGTTTTAATTTTTATTTCACCATGGTGTTACGTCGCCTTTGGCCTTGATAACTGCTTCTATGCGTCGTGGCATTGTGTCAACTAATTTTTGACATTCTTCGGTGCCAAAAGATTCCCAAATATTTATGATTTTAGCTTTAAGGTCTTGAAGAGGTCCGGCATGGTTCTTTTCGCGGTTTTTGTTTCATTTTATGCCAGACAGTTTCAATTGGTGAAAGGTCAGGGCTGCTGGAAGGCCATTCCAGTAAAGGAATAGCTTCAGCAGATAGCCACGCCATTTTAGACCTTGCTGTATGGCAAGAAGCTCCATCCTGTTGGAAAATATAGTCTCGATCACTAGCTTGAAGTCGTGGTATTGATGGGAGAAGCTCATTTTCCAGAATATCCCTGTACCTGGCAGCATTGACATTTCCATTTACAAAATGCAAATTGCCCAAACCCCGCCCCGACATGCATCCCCATTTCATTAGAGATGCTGGAAACTTGACCGTTTTTTTAAGGCAATCTTTGTGAAAAACCTCTTGAATTTCTAATGACTCGTTTTCGTTCGTCGCCCACGCAAACTTCAAACCTGGACTCATCACTCCAAATAACGGACCGCCATTGACTTAAAGTCCAGTTTTTACGTTGTTTGGCCCACTCTAGCCGCTTTTTCTTTTGTTGAGGTGTTAAAAGTGGTTTTTCTTTGGCCTATGTTTTTAACGAATTAAAATTTCTCTAATTTAAATAAACTTAAAAAAAACCTTATAAAATTTTTATCCAATTTTTTTCATAGTCCGTTTGCAAGTGTCGACCGAAACACTTTTTTTTAGTCTTTCCCTACATTGAACAGTTATTGCAGCGGCCGTTTGACGTCGATTTTCTTTTATTATTTTTTTTAAAACTCGGCAATCTCGAGGTTTTGCAATTGGTGGGCGTCCCGTTTTTTTACCGATCTCCACATTTCCACTATTTTTGAACTTTGAGATAATGTTTCGAATTGATGAGCGCGGTAAATTGAATTGTTTTGCGATTTTATAGCTCGATAATCCCGTTTCGAAGGCTTTATTTATGGATTCCCTAAGGTCTCTTGATAATGCAACGCCACGCACCATGGTTGACATTAAACTGTTGCTGGCTTGCATAAAACAAGAGATCAATAAACAACAAAACAAGTGCATGTCATTTTTTTAATAACGGTTAACTGAAAATCTATTTAAATCTTCATAGGCCAACTATTTTGCATCCTAGAGAGAGTAGTCCAACTATTATGCTCTATCTTTGTTTGAGAGAATGCAAACTGGAGCCATATGTGCTTTCTCAAATTTAGTTCTGTTTGGTCTAATTTACTTATTAAAGTAATTTATTACATCGACAAAAAAAAATTAAAAAACAACTGCTTGGGGACCAGAAAATATAGGCACATAAAAAATGTTAATTTGTTAATTGATGAGTAGGCCAACTATTTTGCGTTTGGGTAGTAGTGGTTTCTTTTTATATCATAGGTTATTTTTACACTGACAGCTGTTTCCCGCTCGAAATCTTGACAGAAAGTCAGTATCATACCTCCGACGAACGAAATTAGTCGCTTTACACCTGAACAACGTTGGGAAATATGTATTGAAAACTTATTTGCAAAGTGAGTGCTTTGTAGCCCAATCAGAGCGTTTTTCGAAAAGAAGTTTTGGCTGAAAGGAAGCATCCACCGTGTCTGCTGTGCGCAAGTTTGTTCAAAAATTTGAGACTGGTATTCTAGTGGACAACACTCATGGTGCCCGTCGTCGTACGATGTGCACATACGAAAATGTGGCTGCTGTAGTACCAATGTGCACCGGTATCTCCTTTCTAATCCTATCCTACTTTCCTAACTGCTCGCACTGTGTTTAACATTATAAGGGTATTCATAACCCCTTGAATGCGCGTATAATGTAAAAAAAAAGAGTATAAGACTCAATTCACGAACATCAACTCACTATTGATCACCTGAGGAGTGGTCACCGTGACCACGCTTAATGAAATTTGATGCAAAACGTTCGAGTGAGTTCTAAATTGCACTCTTAAAATTCAAATAACGCGGATAATCCGAAAATATTTATAAATTATTCAATCGCGTTCTAGAACAGATAGTTTCTATGAAAGGCATTAAAGGCAGATCTGTCCAACTATGTACAAGGATATCTGAACGATATTGGGATAAACGGCCCATCCCAACATCCCTTCATAGTGATTGAAGAACAGAACACGTCGACTACATTGGCTAGGCCACTTCAAACGAACGGACAACAATATCGTTGAATTCGAATCCCAAGTCCACAGCACAAGATGCAAAAACGACCGAGGTTCAGGAAGGACAGAGCGCTTGCCCTGGATGACTGAAAGCATTTTGGAGGATGGAAATCCGTCCTGTCTCGAGCGGAGACCCCCGTAAGGCAGGCAATTACATAAATGAGTTATAAAAAATATAAAATCATTTTGTATCTTGAAATGAAAATTGTAACTTGAAATTTCAAAAATGAAAATCGGTATGTTGCATTTTTGTTCGTATGAAATCAATTTTGGTGCACTTGAATATTTCTTGGCGCGAAATGCAAGGAAACTCGAAATATTGCGAATTGAGAGCGATCTGACATTTAGTATTAATGCGCCACTATGGGACAAAAAATAAATGTTTTGTGAAAGTTTCTATTTTAAAATCCTTAAATAATCCTTTTGGTTGTTTATATAAAAATTAATGTATGTACATTGTACATATGTATGTATAGATGTATCTAGTAAGCTTCTTTAATTTTCTACTTCAGAAAACTGAATCCAATCAAAAAGCATAAAAACTAATTAACAAAATACATAGTTGAAATAGTTGCAAATGCGAAATAATTTTGCCGTACAATTATATGCAACAACATGTGTGTAGAGATAATTTTTGTTATACTGCAATGTCCTCTATGTATGTGAAGAAGGATATAGACTCGCAAAATATTTGATGAAAATGAACGTGAAATTCGTCAATGTTCTTATACGACTTCCGCCTTTTGTCGTACAAAAATGGATTTGTTAATAATTCTATAGAATTGTTATAAGACGCTCTTCCATTGTCAACACTAAAATAAATAGACGAAATAAAAAAATTGGTTGTCACATTTTCATTGGAGTGTTGAAAAACCTGAAAAACTTCGCCTTAAAAGTTGGTAGCATTTGCACAGCGACATCGAATGTAGGTCAATGTATTCAAAGCCATTTCAAACCAGTGGATCTAAAAAGAGTGATGTGGTTGTCAAAGTTGATGGGCCAATCTGTTTCTCGTTTTAGGCATTTTCCTTTTTTTGAACAGAGTAAGAGTATGTCGAGCATGTTCTGAACATCCTCTGAACTAAGCGTGCTCTGAGCGGTCTGGGTTGTTTGAACACCTGAACACTTAGTTGTCACAATTTTTTTATTTCCACCCGTCAAATGCTTGTGTAAAGCATTTAACTCTGTCTGCTCAGTTATTTTACTCACGCTCAGAACGAAAAAAGAAACACATATTCGAAGATCTGTACACTCTGAACTAAAAAAAACTCAAGACATTTAAAACTTCTTTCTAAACAACCGACACCTTTGGTTGTGTCTTGTGATTGTCTCAAAATTTGATATCTAAAAAATAATTTTGACAATCATAATACCAAGATTGTCAATTTCAACCATTCACAATAGGTAGATCCAAAATTATAAGCGCGTTCACAGTTCATCAAATTGATCAATTTCGTCGATAAATGTCAAAAAGCTTATTGATAAATGACAACCCTAATAGGGATAATAGTCTCGAAAAATACATTGAAAATAAGTTAGAGTATCCTTTTTCATTTATTTTTCAAAATTTTAAATTGACAATTTTTAAAAGAGTGCAATCTCTTAACCCAATCTTTGAATATTTTTTCTCAATTAATCAATTTAATATAAAACGGCAGTAAGGCTACATCGAACCTTTCAAAACAGTGCTTCAAGAATCTACTACAAGTTCAAACTTCAAGCACATCTTGATTCACCTCTACGTGCATACCTATCCTAGCACTAGTAATGTCACCAAAAACAAACTCCCTTCATATTTTACCTTAGCTGGAACAGAACAGTTTGGTTTTACTACCAGTCCCGGCACTTTAACTATTTTTTATCGAATATCAAAACTGATAGCTACTTAAATTTATGTTTTCTTCTTTCAAATATTGGTTCTAGATCAACAATATTCATATGCTTGTGTTATCTTTATTGACCAGTTAAACAATTAATTTGCTGTCCAATCTACATAGTGATAGGTTTCAAGATCTACATTGCCTCTGAAAAATGTATATCATTAATGAACAAATTGTTTTGTTTTGAATAATAATGAGGAGGAAAGGTCATTATGAAAACCTTTTCAACAGTCCTGTTTCCAAAGACAAAAAAAAAATCATTCGGGACCCGCCACATTTATTCTTACTAGAAGTCATAAGCTTTTATTAAATACTAGTATATCTGATGGTGAATGTTATTAATATTCCCTTTGCCAAAAGTTTATTTTTAAAATAAATTTAAGAAGAAAAAATAAAAGATTTGACTGAAATTTGTTGGCTTTAATTTTATCATTACTTAATATTTGTTTTTGTTGCATTTTTAAAAAAATGATTTTCTTATTTTTTTTTGAAAAGCAAAACTTGACGAAATTAATACTCATTTTATGTTTATCTTTAGAAACGGGAGAGAGAAAAAAACCCAAGTAGAACAAAAATGTGTGTGAATAGAAAAATGTATTTATATTATAAATTTAGCACACACTAGAAAAAAGAGGTAGATCTTAAAAAATAAATGTATATACATACTCGTATGTACATATGTATACAAGAGCAAACTAAATTCAGAAAAAAAACAAGAGATATCCTATAAATACATTCGATCATTTTTAAAACATCAGTTTATTTAAAGAAAATCAAAAAAAAAAATTGATTTTAAAGAAAATGTAAAAATAAACAATTTTAACTTGACGACTCACCTTTTTCTGTTGCTTCTCCCACGCAGGATCTAAAAGTCCTTCACGTTCCCATTCCTCCTCTTGCTCCATGTATCCATCTCCATATTCCATGGAGAGCCCATTCTCCATCATCATTTTGAGATTCGGTTATTTAATACTATTAATCCGTAACAGGAAATAAAAGAATATTACGAAATGTTCGATATTTGTGTTGTGTTGGAGGGGGCGATTAAAAAAATTAATAATTCGAGTTTATTCCTTTTTTGTCATGAAGCTTTAATTTATGAAACGTTTTATTATTATTATTCTTTTTTTTATAAACTGGGTGGTGGTTAACAGTTCGTTCGTATTATCCTTAAAAATAGAGGTTAAAATATCTGCAAAAGAAGAGATCGCGAAATGTAAATCTTAAGTCCTTTTCTAAGAAAAATTAAGTTTTTTTCTGAATTTCGTAATATGCGAAACCCGATTTCTTTAACGTATCGGCAGTGTTTTAAAATCCTGAATATTTTTTGTGAAACGAAAGAAAATTCGAAAAGCAAAACGTATCCTTCATGCTTTGGCAATACACATTTTTGGTTTTCAATATCATTTTTGTATAAGTGATCACTATTGCATTTATGTATAAGAATGAACTGATTCAATTTTTTTTCTTTTTAATAATTATAACACTGATTCTTGTATTTATATGTACGAATTTTAAAATCACAAAAGCACCTTAAAGGATTAGATTAATGTCTATGCTTCGCAGATACGAAAGATCCTTCGATTCACAAGAAATATTTCATAATAAGATATAAATTTTTTTTTGTTGTGTAACAGAATTTTTCTTTAAGTGAATTTAACTTGAGAGAACAATTTTCAAAAATAAAAAAAATTTAAATACGTATAGCGCAAGAAAAGGGGAACACAAAATATATAAGATATTTGTATGTACGTGTCTCGTTTGCCTAGAGAAGACCCGCTCGCGTTGGTAGCCAACTCAAAACTAATGTTGTGCCAGCTTATATTGGTTCCAACAAGCTCACTTAGACTTGGACTCGATGCTGCGGCTGCCTGTTTCTTCTTTTACTGATGTTGGTGCTGCTGCTATCCTCTAAGAAAATGTATTGCGGTGTGAAGTAAAATGTTGAATGATGACGTTTTCAGAGTGCGAATGCCATGAACAGTCCAGAGCTACACAGCTTGTGCGTTGCTTTGTCCGTCGATTGTTAATACTGAGACGACAACGACGATCTCGAGAAAACGACGATCGAGATGCTTTAAAGTCGATGAGGCCGAGACGATAGTAAACCGGGGGCGATGTGGTGGTGATGGCGGTTGGTAGAAAACCTAGAGAAGAGAGAGAGAAAATTTAAGTTAAATTCATAACATTTCTTGTATTTTTTTTGTCGTCTTGCAAACTGAAGTTACAATGCAGCTAAAACCAAGCTAGGAAAATGGCACCATAGGAGATTGAGATAGGATAGTTGTTATTGTTAGTCGGATGGGATAGAAACTAAGCATGAGTAAGATTTACCCCACATATTTCATTTAGCTTCTGTAAATAGGCTTGTTTATAGAGTAAGTTTATGTCAATATTACAGGGTATTGTGGATTTATTTGGGTCAACTATTATAATTAATAGGTTTTTAATGGAAGACAAACGAAACTGAAGAACATATAAGGGAATTATTCTGTTTTCAATTTTACGCTTTTTCATCAAGCTATCAAGTTCAAAACTACCGGTTGGCGAATTAAATCATTTACATTGGCAGTCATACAGATTGATACAGAAACTAGACTATCCTGAATTCACGGGACAAGTTTTTTTTGTGGAAAAATTATTGCGATATGTATTTTATTGTAAACAAACATGCATGTGCATTGCAACATTTGCATTCATAAAATTAAAATGGCAGTCAATATGCGGTCAAGTTGACAAGCTTCCAAATAGCGTAGAGTGCCAGCTTAATGTCTGCAATTTTATTTTTTCCAAAATAGCTTTAGATCGTTTACAACAAACTGTTGGAAGTTTTGTGTTATTATTTGTAACAAATAGTTATGAATACGAAGGGGCTTTCTTGAAATGTATTCCAAATCATCCGAAAAAGGTTTTGGAAAATTCTTTCTTGGAATATGCTTAAGATTTTCGTTTTCAAAAACATTTTCCGTTTTTGGTTAGTTGATTTTTAATACTCCTCCCAAATTTTGCCCCAAAAAATGGTTTTTTTCATTTTTTCAGCGTTTGCTACTTTAACAATAATGAACTCATTTAAAACAAAGCATGATGACTGCATACACGAAGCTGTAATTTGTTCATAATTGTATTTGGAGCATATTTTAAGCAAAGGATGCGCAACAAAGCTTGCAATTATGAACTAAGCCAAGGGAATGAAAAATCTTTGGAAAATTGAAGTATGACAGAAAATAATTTTGGTAGATCATTGTTATCAGAGCTTGGAACTATTTGGAGAGATTTTTATTTGGAATAATCTTAGATGGAGGTACAGATTTCAGATTTAGTGTTCTGAAATCTTTCCTGGAAGATGAAAAACAGCAACAGCAAAAACAGCAGACTGTTCCCAAAAAAGGCGACCCTTCCTCCCTTTATGAAAGATGCACTCACGACTCTTCTTTCCAAGGTCATGGAATGAATCACGGATCAATGATCAGCTCAAGAAATATCTGGAAGATCGAAAGTTTCTGGATGACCGGCAATACGGCTTTTGCAACAATCGTTCTATTGGTGATTTGATGGCATATCTCACCGAAGAATAGAATATATCTTTACATTGTCTTAGAGAAAGTAAGATTATTATTGCATTTGATAAAGCTTAGCATCAAGCTCTCTTATCGAAAATACGTGTGTTTGGTATCAATGAAACCCTTATTATTTGGATTAAATTAGATTCTTGATTGTCCAATATACATATTTGTTGAATTTGACAGTTTCAAGTCTGATCTTCAAAAAATAAATGCTGATGTCTCCCAAGGCTGTGCTTTGTCTCCAACTTTCTTCCTCATTTTTATAAATGATCTCTTGTCTGAAACTTCTAATCCACCTCATTGTTTTGCCGACGACTCTACCATCAGCTTTTGATACTCGTTCTCAAATTCACGTCCAGCTCCTTCTAAAGTGGAATTGCAACGTTATCGTATGCTAAGCACATTAAACTCCTATCTTTACAGTATTGATAAATGGGGTTTACAACATCGTGTGGAGTTCAATGCTTCGAAAACTCTATGCTGTTTATTGTGGTTGAAGCAAAACTTTCATCTTATGCGATTGTCCTTGTATGTCACTTGAATCGATGAAGCCTAATAAGCTCTCAGTACTTGGTATGTGTGTCAATGACGATCTTCGTTGGAATAACTATACTATCGAGACCACCAAAAACGCTGCTAAATACTTAGGATTTCTATTTGGGTGAAAGAATATTTTCATCATTTCTGATCTGGCCACAATTTATAAGGCATTTATTAAATTCGAGTATAACTGACATCTTTAGGCAGACACTCTTCATTTAATGAATAGAATTCAGAATAAAGCGTTAAAACTGATAGGAAACAGTACTATCACGGTGGCCGTGGCACGATGGTTGTGTGCTCGCCTGTGAACCTCATGATCATAGGTTCGATCCCTGCCGTCGTCTATGTCGTTTTAATTCCATTAAAACCTTCTAAAAAAATTGTCATCAATGGGTTGCTGGTTTACTCATTACATGTTGTTCAGGCATAACACTAACAACATTTAATTGAGTTAAACTAGTATGTCCAACAAGGATGAACACGAATAAAAATAAGACATAGACATAAGACACGATTGTGGAATATTCTACCCGGCACTGTTTCCCCTTCCCATTTCAATTTGCAAACTTTCAAAACCAATGTTTGTCGACACCTCCTCTTCTTTTCCTCCTCGTGCTGTAAAAATAAAACTTGACGAAAGTTTTTGTTTTAAAACTCTTCAGACCTTTATTTTTTTAGACATTAACTACAGAAATTCGGACTTATAAAATTGTGTGCTGCCTCTTCATATGAGCTGCTAATAAAAGCAGATGATCAGAGCAGGCTTTTTCTTAAAAAAAGCACAACAGATCCTTAGACAGTGTAAGTATATAATAGATTGCTTTTCCCTAAAAGCCGAGTTTTTGAAAAGGACTCATTTTACGTATATCACCTTTGTAGTCTTATGTTTGGTAGGAGTGATTGTCACAATGTTTGTGGGTTATAATTTTGTTAGCTTACGAAGATAACCACGTCTTTCTTAAGTGCATAACAAAGTTAAACACTAATTCTAAATTCGGGACTTAGGGAAGAAATGCTTTCGTTTGCTGCTTGTACACTATCACTAGACTGAGTCAAAAAAAAAATACCAAACCACTAATACTATAAAAATTATTATTGCAATTCTGGATACACCGTGGCCAATATGCAAATGTTCGAAATCAAAATCATAAATTTGTTTCATTAATGGACAAAATGCCATATTTTTCTAAGATATTGCCAATATATTCAGGCCCCAGTTACTTGACATCGTATGATTGTTTTTCATTATGAATGGATTTTTTCAGTATTGTTGCGAAAATTTTGGCATAGTATGTCTTGTAAATCCAGCATAAGGCTAAAAACACACCAGTGAAAGCGTTTTTGAGATATAAAATCATTAGGCAAAACAACGTGCGAAAACATGTGCTTCGTTTTGTATGTTTAGAGTGTGATCGGTCATAAGAATAAGTATATTGTTGCCCCAAATGTCAGAAAATATTCACCAAGTTTTCACTAAATAAATCTAAATTACAATAAAAAAAATCTGCATCTAACAATGTTACCGACCTTTCAAAAACTGTGCTTCACTAATAATAAAGTGGAAACTAGCAAATAAATAATTAACAAATTTTTGTTGTGCTATGCAATCAATACATACGCCACAAAATTAGAATTTCTGACAATGTCCGTTCGGATTGAAAATATATTTTTTTTTGTAAACTCACATTCTAAGATATGTATGTTCCTCGATTATTTCTTTGGAGTTTGTATAAATTCCAAAAATTATTTAGTTTTTTTTTAATGCTCTCAAAATCTTTCTATGTTTATTTCTAATGTATTCAAATTAAATTTTCAAAATCGAAATATTTTTTAAAAATCTATTTCTGTACGGTGTCTACAACACATTTGTACTTTCCCGAGCTAAAAATAACCTACAAAATTGTGGTCTTCAATAATATGATCTTATCTCGGAACGAAACAGGTTGGTTAGTGTACGTATGTACCTACGCCAACGTTGAAAAAAATGTAATTACCGTCAAGAAATTAAAATACAAGATGTATGAGCTTTTGGTTAATATGCCTTTTCCACTGCGGGCGCTAAGTGATCTTATGATTTCATCAGTCGCGAATCATGTTTTCTGACAAGAGGTACATAGAATACGATAATTCGAGTAAGTAAAGAATAATATTTAATTAAAAACACTAGAGCAAGATGACAATATTCAGAGCGTTTTCATGCATAGACATTATGAAGCAATGGTTTTCGAATAAGTTTATAAAACAAAGACCTGACCATATCCGCGCTTATATGGTATGCATAGAAATTGATTATTTTTTTAAATAACATTTACGCAATACATATTTGGAACGACCTAATATATGTATGTTGAAGGATTTTGTAGCAACTTTATTAAGACGAGGTTATGATAGAAATCCGATTTATGAAAAACGCGTGTCAATTGAGCGCAATTTATGTATAAGATTACATTTTTGTATATTTCACCAATGTACATACATATGTATTTAATTAAATAAAATGGATGACGTGATCGCACGTACTTGCTATTATGTAAAACAAACATGGATTTAAGTAGAGACAAGTGTTCAAATTTATGCAAACAAAGTTTTAAAAAAAAGTTTTAATATTAAATTAATTTTTTATAACCGAAATTTGTTTAAAATTTTTCTAAAAAAATTTTAGATGACAATTTTAAGTAAATATTAATATAAATTTTAGGAAATAATCTTTCACTCATCTTTAAGATATTGAATTTTGAAAAAAAAATAAATAAATATAATTTTAATTTTTTTATAATATGTACATACAATATTATTTCAAATTCGATGGAGTTCCTTATAAGAATTTTGGTCCAAATCGTTAGAGAAGTTAAGGAGAAAGTAAACAAATTAAAGAAAAAACCTTTCTATGATAGGTATACCGTTAGTAAGATTTTTTCTTAAAGTTTAGTTTCACCAATATATAATACATGGCTATAATAGAACACCTAATTGGGTTTAATCAAAATCGTTAGACCAGTTTTCGAGATAAATACGATACGATAAATACGAGATAAAGCGATGCACGAACTTGCGCTTATGTAATATATTAGAAATTTCAAAAACGAATGTTACTAGAGAAAACTGTTCATAAGGATAAAATTATTTTTTTAAATTCTTTTAGTAGTAAGAGACAAAAACAGAATGCTATGCAAATATGAATTTAAGCAAGAACAAAAATTATAAGCTTTAATAACTATACAAAATTTATAAAACATTTTTAAGAAAAAAAAATTGGTACGCCAATTTTAAGTTTTTATTATTGTACAAACGAAAAAAAAATTACAAAAAATATATTAGGCCGTTTTCGAGATATCGAATTTTCAAAAAAAAAATGATTTTTTTTTTTCAAAATTCAAGAAATATTTTTTTTTAAATTTTTGAAATGCAATGTTTTTGAAACTTTTTAGAAGCATCTCTATAAAAAATTTCATTAAAATCCGTTATGTCGATAGTGAGAAATTCAAAATTAGACAAAATGGCTCTATGGTAGGTACAAGCTGTAATATCTTAATTTCAATTTTTTTTTTATTAAATTAAAGATCGTAAAAATTAATTGAAAGAAAAAAATTTGTATCAAAATTCTAGGCGCGCACCGTTTTCGAGAAAAATACAATTTTTGAAAAACCATTTTTTAACATTTGTATGGTGGGAACCTTTAGTTTTAGGTAAAAAAAAAATTTTGTTCTCACATCTTGTAGATTATATTGAGAAACTTTTATTTATCAAGTTTAAGAAAAATCTAGCATGAGGTTTACGAAATATTGAGTTTTGAAAAAAAAAATTGAATTTTTTTTTTAAATCCAAAAAATTTTTTTTTGAATATTTGAATGCACAATACTATTAGAATTTTTTGGGGAGGTTTAGCAAAACAAAATTATCAAAATCGGGTTACCGTTTTTGAGAAAATCAAAAACAATGGTTCCATGAGAAGTACCCCCAATAACCATTTTTGGGAAAAATTTTTTCAACCATTACCTAGCTTTAACTAAATAAATTTTTTTGTATTTTTATTTTTTAAATCTGTCGAACAGTTTTTGAGAAAAAAATATTTATAAAATTTCGAAAAAAATTCGTATGGCAGGTACCGTTATTTTTGGTCTTTAAAAAAAAAGAAAAAAACGTGTGGGGGGAAAAAATAAAAATGATATCTACCAAGTTTAAAGAAAATTGGCTGAGCCGTTTAGGCTGCAGTCGAATAGACAGACAGACAGTCAGAATTTTTTAGTATTTGCTCTCATCGTAATGTCAACTCTGATCAAAATCTCGAGTTCGAAATTTTTCCCGAATGCATAATTTGCCTTAGGCCTTGGCCACGCACTGAGCGACGAGCGACTGAGCGATTGAGCGACGTCGCTCTGTCGCTTAAAACAATGACAAGTCGCTCAGGGTGTACGTGGCCACCTCCATACAATTTCATGTGTTTTAATTTTTTTGTGTCGCTCAGCGACTCGTCGCTCAATCGCTCAGTCGCTCGTCGCTCAGTGCGTGGCCGAAGCCTTATACTCGTAGTACCTATAAGTCGCAAGTAAAAATTAAAAATGCTCTGGCTTTTTGTAAGGCGGAATCCGTATTTATTGAAAACTATACGACTGGGTTCGCATTTAAAAACACAATTATGACATATCTTAAAATTAAACAGAGTTTTTCCACCAGCTAGATCTGGTTTCTGAGGCTTCATAGATTTCGGGAATCTTAACGGAATTCCTTAAGTTGTGGCACGAAGACCTAAACTTTGAATTAAGGCAAGTTCTGACTCAAGAGTTTTATAAAATTCTTTAAAAACAAAACTACAAAATGGAATCTTTTGCGAATGAGTAATCAGATTTCAAAGAAAAAGTGGCTGGGGCTTCACAAGGAAGTGTGCTGGGTCCAATTTTTTACCTTTTATGCACACTCGATTTACCTAAAACGAAAGACGCTATTGTAGCCACGTTTCCCGCAAAACTGCAATACCAGCAGTGGGCAGGACGGCCAAAGAAGCTGAAGGGCTTTCCGATTGGCGGCCATGTTGGTTTGGTGACATCTGTCACAATCTGTTGTTTGTTATACGGCGATGCCATTTCACCATGACAATTGAACAGATCGACCAAATGATAAACCTTAATTATCAAAATGAGTGTTCGTTAGTGAACACGTTGCGTGCGATGCACATATTTTACGGTAGACGTGGTGGCCTTTCACAGTGACTTTTCAACGTTTGGTGGATTAATAACTGAATATACTCGTAGTTGACCTTTTATTAGGATCTAGTGATCTTTCAGATGGTTTATAATTTGTACAAATATACCACAAATGCGTGATCTTGAAAAAGTTTAAGCCTTGATAACAGATTTTCTATGATTGACCAGTTTCCAAAACTAGTTGACCTTTTTTGACCAATTAGATTGCATACTTTTTTTACGAATATCCCATATATGGGGTGCCAAGATCCCAGAGCCACACTCTACGTTTTTCCATTCAGTGGGCGGTACGAATAAAACGAAGCACCTGCTCAATACTTCCCTTCTCAGTATGAATAAAACTCTTGAACATTTTCTCAAGTGGCGGTACAGTCTGAAGTTAAAAGATCCTTAATCAAAAGGATTCTAACTTCCAGCCACGGCTAGCTTTTTCGAGGTTCGCATGCTAATTTTGTTTAGATACTCTTCCACTTGTGTGCGCCACTTGGGTGGCACTGTCCCTTAGGTTTGTTTGGATTCAAAGATTTTGCGGGCCGGAGCATTGTTGTATTTTTTTTTTTGTAAATAAGCCTGCTACCTCAATCGTCAGCACTGTTCGTTATTTTATAATTTCCTTCACTCCCCTTCTATGTAAAAGGGACCAAAAATCATCCGGAGAACTTTCCTCTCCAAACAGCCTAAAGGGTTATCAATTATCATCTCCTCATGCCTCTTCACACCATATATACGAATGATTAGTTTCTGTATCTTCTACGTCGTCGGTTATGTGGATCACCTGCTCTGGACACTTGTAACTCAAACCACCCATTGTTTCCGTCTTATCAGTCAAACGTATACGACCAAGATACATTGGCAGATGTCATACAAAGAACAACCCATTTTCTTTTGCATAGGACGAAAAAACCAATTTTTAACTTATTTTCTTACAATAAAAGATCGTTCGTACTTCCGGCTGGGATTTCTAAACTAATAAAACTTTCTTGAAGAAACTTTACCTTAACACACTGCTTTTAGATATACTAAAGGAAAATGATCACAAAACAAATCCGCTTGCATAATTTCAACAAGAGAAAACAAATAATTCAAATAATTATATACCCGGTAGAGAGTTTACACTGATACATATAATATACGAATATACATCTATTCCATTTCTGAATTTGAATTGGAACCTGGGTTGAATTGATAAGTGAAGCTACTAAATATAAATTCTCTTATGAACAAATACGCTGTGAGGTAATAAACAAATGCAATAACAAAAAAAAGACTTATATGGGATAAATAGAAACTTAAAATATATAATAAGTTATATGATCAGTTCAGATCAGTTATATGATAAATTATGCTAATAAAAAAAAATGCATATTGAAAGGATTTTTCAATCGAGACAGTTACCAAATGTCTAGATTTCTGCCGAAACAAATTGATTTTCGCCTAATCGTGACAAAAAAGGGACAAAGCGAATTTTCTTCACTTTACGCTCTTCGAGTTTGAAGTGAAAAAATATTCAATCGACCCAGTGTTCAGATCGCTCGTTATTGAACATCCTACTGACATCGAAAACAAAGATTTGCTCCTTATTGTACAAAATGGTTTTCAAGGAAATTACTTAGCAATTTAAAACTTTACTGATTCTATGCAAATTAATAAAATATAAAAAATATAATGTTCAGTAAAAAAAATCATTCTGTCAGTACTCTTCTAATTGAAAGTTTTTGCGACCTTTAGTCCAAATGCGTTTCGCTCATCAGTTAACCATCGACTAATATATCGCGTCTTAGAAGGGTACGACAGCATCTAACTGATGAGCCCAACTGTCGTGCCTGGGCGAAACGCATTTGGACTAAAGGTCGCAAAAACTTTCAATTTGATTTTTAATCAATAGAGTCCACAAAAACAAAAACAAAAACTATAAACACAATTTTTGTTGTTTTTATATTTTTTGTTTCCTTTCTTCTTAGTACTCTTCTAAGATTAAATATTTTTCAACATTAATAACTAAAAGGTTACCGAAAAATTTGAAATCGCAGCGGCGGCCACTTAAAAACAGATTTTTGTTCAGGTGTACTGCTCCTTGCTAAGATTTGAAGAATCCTTCAAAGGATTTTCTTGTAACAGAAAGTGCTACTCATCTTAGCCGTTCGGATCCAACAGAAAATTCTAGGTCCCTCGATTTCATCCGACAACACAGAGTTCTTAGTCACCAGGCCTTGGTTCCCCGAGATCGGTTACGACTTAATTTATTTTTTTTTTACTTGCGATATATATAAAAGTACCAAATGGCAAATTATGCATTCATACAAAAAAGCGAACTGTCGCAATTCTGTCTTCTGTTCGATCGGAGCTCGGCCTATTTTCTTTAAACATGCTAGATAGCATTTTTGAATTTTTCCCCCCACACGTTTTTTTTTTCTTTTTTTAGAACAAAATTAACAGTACTTGCCATATACTATAGATAATTAGCTTAGGTTAGCTTTGATGTCAGCGTGAATGCTTCACACATTTAAACCATAAGTTGGTCCATTGTGATACCACATGGATCAAGTTAACTTTATCCCTACTCGTTGAATAACTTAGAGCTCTTTGCGAAGCGAGCGCGTCTACTAATTTCTATATTCGACATGTCGCTAAGATTCATTATATTATTTCATAATACAAACTCTATATACCTCTGAAATAAATCAGACAAGTAGAATACTTAACACTATTTGATTGGACTTGTTGAATTATTGATTGAAAATATTCTTTTGGGCCTTTAGTTCGCAAAAATTGGTGTTTCGTCTCGGGGATATCACTCATAGTAGGGGCCTTGTCAGTACGTAATTTTTGTTAAATACAGTTCATCTTACATACATCAATTTTTTGACAAAAATCCAATATGACCTATATGTAGGTCATATTGGATATATCCAATCAAGATTAAAATTCTTAATCATTAAGGCTGGAAAATTTTGCCTGTAGCCTGGGATTTTGTCTATATAAAGGTTTTTTTGTAATACAACTCTATATTCTACTATTTTCGTATTAGACAGTGCCCGGTTATGACACCTATAAGGGAGCCGATGTGTAATGTGCTTGAAGATGATAAACACGTAGATCTAGCTGTGGCCAGATATGTGCTAGACAATTGATGATTTTGTTCCATCTTAGGTTTGTTTTCTCAATAGCATCTTGTTATACTAAAAATTTCATTTAGCGATGGGAATACCTTTATTTACTTTATATGGCAAAATTGGTAGTGTAGTTCCACTCTTGGTGAGTTCCTCAGCTTTACAAATTCCTGGAATGTGGGCCGACACCCAACATAGGTGACTGTTGAACTGCTGTGCCATCTCCTTGAGATATTATCGGCAGCTAAGAGTTGTTATAGGGTTTGTACCCGTCATATATTTTCTTGAAATTATATAAAATATGTTTTTTAAAAACTGTTGAACAGATTAAAAAAAAAATCTAAAAAATCCAGTATTTTTTCACTCGGGACATGAACTTTAAAAGATTTTCGAACATGCAGATATCAAGTAGGCTGAAAATAACAAAGATTTTTTTTTGTACGGACAGTTGAAAATTATATTTTCCTTTAACAAAAGAACGTTTTCAAAATTATGTGGCTCGGTCGGTGCATTTGAATTTTCCAGCGCCCAAATTAATTTTTACTCACCTCGGAATAGATTTTTGCAAAAAATACTCTGCCTACATTATGAGAACTTAGCTTGAACTACTTCGATAAAAAACGAACCGAGTATAGAAGAAGTTTCAGATCACACGACTAAGCCATCACAGACTTAACTGAAAATCTTCACTAATAGGAATACAGAATTAAATTTTTATTGGAAAAAAGGGTGACGTTTCGAGAAAAATACGATTCTCGAAAGCTATTTTTTAACAAATGTATGGTAGGCGACGTAAATTTTAGATTATTGTTAAGAAACTTTTAATTTTTGATGTTTTTAAACTCCATTTTTGGAATTTGATTACACAATACTTTCTTGAAGGATTTTTCACTTGCTCGCAAGACACAATGCACATTTTTGTAATGGCTGACAATCGAACCCAAGACCTTGTGCAGACAGTCCAAAGCACTAACCATTATGACAAAGGGTACTTCTTCACTTATAAATGGAATGAAAAGGCTGGTAAATTGATGTACAGTTAAACTATTAGTTTAGTTGAGCAACAGACTTAGGAATAAACTGATTTACTACTTTTCTACATACTTAACAACCTTAAAAACTATTTCAGTACATTAATTCTGGATTTTTGTAAAGTTAAAAAATTAATAGACGATAAATAATTGATAAATGACGATAAATTGATAAACGATAAAAAAAAATTCAAAGAATGCATTATTCGCGATTGATACTTTTTCAATATTTGCAATTGGCAATAACAGGGTTGCAAATGCTTAAGTCACTTTTAAGCTTAAGCTTGGCTTTAATTGCCAAGCTAGTGGCTGACTTATGAAATAAAAAAATGTAATTCAGTAGCTTGTTACTGACTTATGAATTAAAAAAAATTAATTCATAAGCTAGTTGGTGATTTATGAATTCAAAAAATTAATTCACAACCTACTAAGTAACTAATGAATTAAAAAAATTTAAGTCATGTCATAATCCTTTATCCATTTTATCGAATTCAAGGAATATGTCTGGTTTTATAAGCGAATGGAGATGGTCGTTTGAGATCTCATTCGAAGGCATACGAAAATTCCACAAACAGACATGTAATTGGATGATCCACATAGGCACATTATGTATATGAGAAATCAGATCGTATGAATCTCTGAGCCAGTAGACAAATTGCTTAACTTGGGACTTGGACATTTGCAAAATCCAAAATTTATTTTCACCAATAGGTAAAAGTTATGTGTACCAAAACGGCGCACAAGATTTTAAGGTTGTTCAAAAGAGTTTAAGAAGTAAAAGCAAACTTAAACGAAAATGAAATATATGTATTTATGTCCTATCGTCTATCATGACAACAAGAGCTTCCTCTGATTTGATGGCCTTTGTTTTTCTATTAATTTTGCCACGAGTGAAACTGCTTTGTTGAAAACAAAGTTTTGACTACCCTTAAAATCTTTCAAGACAGTGCAAGCGTTTATGAAATAGAAGGATAATTGAGTAGGAGGTAACCATGTACATTTGCTTTAAACATTAGCAATTCACCCTAAAATCTGAAGTCAGTTAACCTCGCATGTGGTAGCTATCCAGTTTATTTTAAATGACCACCATCGCATGTTTGTTTTTGTTGTTTCTTTCTATAGAGCATGTTTTTCGAAAGTGTTTGCGTTGTTTTGTTTTTATTTTTGCAATTAGAAAAATTCTCCCTATTTATGCGCTTTGTTTTGGTAAAATTAGGGTGTTTTCCTTGACCATCAGCACCAGAAACGTACTGGTTTTAAGTATAATATTTGGGTAACAATCTATAAATTGATCAGTTTAAAAATGTTCTTTTTTGATTTAAATAGTTATTGCTCACAGGGAATATCAACCCTTACTTAAATATGTGCTTTATACGGCTATCCATTGATAAAACAAATCAGTTCAGTCAAAATGCCGATTTTGCAAATGTTTCCTTTTCATTGGTGTAACGATTCGATTTAAAATCAATTTTGCAAATCCTAAAAACAATCCAATAATAAAAATAAGTGCGGACAATGTTATATTTACATCCATTCATTACTCATGTATGTAGGTATGTTCGTTGCTTTCAACTTCGATATAAATTTATAAACAAAGCACGGTAGCGCTCTAGATTGTTGGCAAAAATGTGCGAATTTAGTTCTTTCTTCCGAAATGTTAGTCTTTTAACCGCGATTACCTACGCGAAACAAATATTTCACTATTTGCAACAACACTTATGTACATATGTACCTATTTTTAGTTAAAATATAAGCCCGGATACTGAAGTTTGGTAAATTACGCAGAGAATTTCAAATGATAAAGTTAGTGGACGCATAAACGAAGATATTAATTTATATTATTTAAATTCTCAAGATAACTATTTTGAAAATTTATTATGTAGATACTTCACTTGCGCTTTTCTCAAATGTTTGGCCATGCTTTGGGTTTAACAAGATAATTTTTGTGCGAAATTGTTTTTTTTTTTTTCTATCCGACATCCGACATACAGAAATGTCCAGTCAACAAAAGAGTAAATTGCAAAATGGAATCTTTGTTCTTAAAGATTCTTGTATCTTAAGTACGGTTACCTACCGCCCAAACCTAAATGTTTAGGCAATTACGATAGTCATCAATTATCAAGTTATAATAATAAATTGTCAACAAAAATACCTCTATATAATTTAGCAAAGAAGTTACAGTTCTCATTCTCACTCTTCTCCTATATGAATAAATGTTTTAGTTCACTTTATTCCTATTTGAATTCCGAACAAACCAAAATTTCATCGATTGCAGGTTTGTTTTAAATCATAAAATATGTACATACATTATTAATTAAAGAACATTTGTTTTTCCTTACCAACCTCTATGCAAAATAAATTGATGTAGCTATATCCGGTGGTTGGTATTTCTTTTTCCCACAAAACTACCACCGCATAAAGTGAAAAACAAATTGTAATACAATCGTAATCTGTCTGTATTTCGTTTTAAACTTTGAACTAAATTATTCACTGTAAACACGAAAATAATTGCAATTCACTCAGTAATTGGATTTATGTACTTTTATTATAATTTGCGAATAAACAAAAAGACAGATAATCTTTTATTTGATTTCATGAATGAAGCTTGTCAAAACGCCAAAAGCCGACTAAACTGGAACTGGGTTTAATTTCAAAACAATCTACCATAAGAAGGTAAGCCTTCCAGAATTAAGAATAAGAAGAAACATTTTTTCATTCCAATAAATTTTCCAAACACACCACAACTACAAACAGTGTTGTTATATAAAATAAGAGAAATTCACCTCCAGGTGTCTAAGGGTGTGTTTTGATTGGATTGAAATTTGGTGATGTTAACTAAGTAAAATGGACAATTTTCAAGAAAATATGTTAGAAAACAGCTTGAAATGAAAGTTAGTTTTATAAAACAAATCGTAAAAAAAAATTGCAAGTCTTGCACAAATTGTGTAAATCAAGTGATTGGGAAAATGATTTCTGCCCAGAAAAACGTAAGCACGAGTAAGGGGGTTTGTTCCCGTAATATAGTCAAAATACAATTATTACGTTGCTCGCGACACACATATACATAGAAGATGGTGTCATCGGTGATCTTAATTTGAAAGGTAAAGCGAGACATTTTTGTAAGGAAACGTGTCTGTATTTAAGAGAACATGGATTTCTCTGAGTTCTTGAAAAATATTACAATTAAATTAAAGATAAGAAAATATGGATTCATCTGTTCAATAAAAAAGTACATTAGAAAACTATGTACTCGATGAACACAGCCATCGAAATGTAATAAGGTTATCAATCGTTATAACACCTAAGAATAAATTAATCAAAATTGTATTATATACTGGAATAGACGTCACAAAAACATCCGCAATAGGATTCTACTTAAGTTTTTATCGACAGTAAGGCTAGTCGCGCACTGGCAACTGTGATCGAATCGAGTTGCTCTAAGTGCGCGGTGTCCCTAATCTTACTGCCGATTTCGTATTTATCATATACACGTAAGATGAAACCATAGATTAGTATTGCATATTTATAGGATATTATTGCAATTGATAACAATATTTAAATTTTCTTCAATTTAGAAAATATGAAACTAATTTAACAAAATTATTTAGGAAATTAAAAAAAAAATATTAGGTAGGAATGGTCTGATCTCTTTTCGGTTAATTAGACCAATACTAGTGTGAT
This sequence comes from Philhelius festivus, assembly GCA_963931855.1. Taxonomy (NCBI): domain Eukaryota; kingdom Metazoa; phylum Arthropoda; class Insecta; order Diptera; family Syrphidae; genus Philhelius; species Philhelius festivus. Next base: position 139,101,376 of record OZ007556.1, on the reverse strand, counting down.
GAGTTTCTGGATAAGATCACAGTAGGATCCCATAATCAGCCATCCTAGAAAAATGTGATCTTTAAGAATTGTATCTTCATATAAGAACGTCTTTGAAAATTTTTAGCATCTGAACTTCTTGGAAATACTAAGAACGATCTTGGTAAATATCATTTAACATATTCATGCCTATTACAGAATTCGCAGAATTTTACTCCCGGTGAGTTGACTCGATTCGCATCCGCTGTAAAACTCAATTATGAAATTCGTCGGATGAACTACATTGTCGATTCCTAAAATTAAATTATCATTTATGAACTTTCGTATCGACACTGTCAACTACAAACATTTATTCAACTGACCTAGGCTGTGATAATAGTATCGCTTTCGATCAACGAAATCAAGCATCGTTGAGAGTGGTTAGTACGAAGACGGGGGACGGTTCAAAACCAACCGTGTGCTCTTTTTTTTTTTTGTAGATTTCTTGCTGTCTGGTTGCGTTGCTATTTGTGCGTTTTCTATTAAAATTTGTTAAACAAACACTTTAGCATTCAGTATGATAAGCTTTTGACTTACATTTTGTACTCTCCATTGTTTATTTTCGTTTAATCAAAAATTCACTTCAGATTCGTCTCGAAATTGGTGCGAATGTATAATGATAGAAATTGTATGGAGTGCGAATGGATTGCGAGTCAGTGTTGTTCCTCTACGTGTCGACTTTGATTGTCTACATTAATGCGTAGACAATTGTGTCGACAATGTAGACAATGTAAACAATGTAGACAATGTCGACTATGATGTCGACAATGTAGACAATGTACACAATCAAGACAAAGCATGCCAAGCCAATCTGTCATCTGTCATTCTTGATTTCTCTGTCACATTGTTTACTACATTTAAGGTGTTGATTTAAGTTTCTATTCAAATATTGTCTCTTTGTGAATAAAATATGTCTGGTCGACGAAAAAATAAAGGTTTCGATCAATTAGGTTTTCTTGTAATGAAAAACAATAACAAATATGTAGCATATAGTGCATACAGCATACAGTGTGCAAAAAAAATCTACGCAGCCACAGGTAAATAAAAATTTGTTGAAAAAGCATATTCATATCCTAATAATAATGCCTTCACATTCATTTACGAAAGGAATGCCTGTAAGTCATCCCAATCACCTGCAACATCTGAATCCGGCGATGTCTCTATGATTGTTTTGATTGATGACAATGATTTTGGCTCGAGCTCTGGCAATAAAATCTCTGAGAACGCGGTAAGAAAGTTATGTTTTTGCATAAAATTAGCAATCAATGTTGATATTTTTTAGATGTCTGTCTCTTTAACAAATATCAATGAAGGTGAAAACAGTAACGTTATAGTTTTAAATAACCTTGTAAGTATTTTCTGTGCAAGAATTGATGCATTTGAATCTGACACATTTTCTACAGGAAGTCGTCGACGACAACCCATTAAACAGTGGTTTAGCTCATGCTCCAGGAGCACGAACTCTTTTGGTTACGGATTCTTCAAGCGAAGTCCAATCCCGAGTTGCATCAAAAACAAGTTCGTCATTTTCATTGAACTCGAACAGTTACGGTTCCTCATCACGGTCATTGGCCTCACCTGCACCAACTTTTAACGAGAACATACAACGATCGAAACGTTCTTCAGCCCAATCAAACTCTGTTTCCAAATTTATGGACCGATTGTCAGAAAGAGAAGAGGATGAGGTGAACGAGGCTTTGGGTAAGCTGGTATTTGGATGCAATATTTCATTACGAATTGTAGAGTCAACTTACTTTAAAAATTTTATAAAAAAAATTCGACCTGCATATGCAGATAAGGTTCCCGGTCGTAAGAAACTTTCAACAACGCTTTTGGACAAAGCCTATGATAATTGTGTTTCTTCGACGAAGGCATTCATCAGCTCGGAATCTGTTTTGCTGATTAACGGCTGGAAGAATTGTTCTAGCAACAGCAAGACTGTGGTCTCAATGCTACATAATGCTGAAGGAGAACAAGCATTTCTTCAGGCTTGGGACCTTACTGGAGAAACCGAGACAGCAGAAAAGCTGACAAATATTCTTTTAGAATCTGCCAATCTACCAAGTTTACGCTGTTGTCTCTGATAATGCCAGCACCATGAAGAAAATGGGAAAAAATGCAGCACATTTTATTTGGCATAGCACTTGTAGCAGTGATATTGGAAATCTTTTTGCTAAAGACATCGTTGACAAAAATATTAATGATAAGGTTGCTTTGATTTTAAAAGAGTTCAAACAAGCAGATTTGGAAAGAATGATTATTGATCGAGGTGGTTCAAGGATTAAACTGCCTTGTGAAACCAGATGGTGTTCGTATCGCGATTCTTACAAATGTTTGGTCAAAAATTATGACATCATGACAATTGTCGCAGCAGAATCGACTACCAAAAAAATTAAACAGAATGTGGCTTCATTGATTTTTGATGAACAATTCATTGATGATGTTAAGAGTTATATCGAGCTTTTTGATCCAGTCTGCAATTTGATAAATAGATGTCAAGCGGTTGATTGTTCTGCTGGAGAAGCAGTTAATCTTTGGTTGAGTTTAAAACTCCCAACTAGATTTAAGGTGGAACATGAATCATCACTGAAATCGCGCGTAGATATGGCTCTTAACAAATATGCCCTCTCTTCTTATTATTTGCACCCTCATTATGACAATAGCAAGCTGACGGCCAGTCAAAACGAAGTAGTATGCCAGTTTGTGTTTAATCATCATCATCATAATCATCAACAGTGATGGCATTGAAGATTGGGACTGTTTTAATAGAAAAATTAACTTTTTTAAAATGCTTTACGAAAAAGACATTCAAAAGCCAATCGTTTTTTGGAATATGGCCGCCATAAAACATCCAAACCTGGCAAATTTGGCAAAAAAACTTCTTCTTATTCCTGCCTCTTCCGCTCAAATCGAGAGACTTTTTTCAAGTTGGTCGTATGTTCATTCCATGTCGAGAAACCGTTTGACATTTGAACGATCCAAGAAACTACTTCACCTTTACTATTCACTTAGAATCGAGGATACTCAATATAGGTATTTTGATCAAGACGTTGAGGACGAATATGAATAAGATTTCAAGTGTATATTTATGTACATGTATGTATATATAGTATTTTATACAGTATAGCGATCGTTGATTTTTTGTTCCTTATGTTATTCATAATTAGTTTTTTTTTTTCTTGAAGACTACAGGTTTTGTTTCAGTGTTCGAATAAATACAATTTCTGATTGAAAGATTGAATTAATATAAAATTTGTTTTAATTTTATGATTTATTAGACGAAACATCATAAAAAAATTTAATGTCTACGTTGTCTACATTGTTGACATTGACATGTAGACAATCATGAATTGTCTACGTTGAATTGTCTACACGTAGACAATCGTGTATAGTCTACATTTTTTGTATACATGGAACAACACTGATTGCGAGTTCTGTAATACCATATAAGTTGAACAAAATGTCAGTGGTGCAGGGATTGTTACCGACATTCGTCGGATTCAGTAATAGCAAAAGTTTGAAAATGAATTGAAACTGTCACTTTAGCTCATTCGCCGAATTCTGTAATAGAGGTGATTAATGATCTTCGTTGAACTTCGGTTTGGTGGTCGTCTTATCGTGCTAATGGTTTTGTTTCATAGCAGGTTGGTATTTCAGTTATAGAATGCAGGTGGTTTCATCTTTAATTTAATCCTCTAAGCAATTGGTTATTCGTAGATATCCTTAACAACAAGCAGTACTACTGTCAACCGGGATGACACCTAGTACATAGGGGAAGGTGGCCTAAAATGGCACCCCCTAAGAAAAATATGTCATATCTCGCAAAAAAGTGACATTTAAACTTAAATGTTATATTCTTTCCATTTAAGGCGAGTGTTTAGTAGGCCATTTTGCCCATTTAGGTTTTTTTTATTTAAGTTTTAATTTCGAAAAAACTGAAATAGTTAAAGGCCAACTAATTTCAGTAAATTAATAAGAAATACTTAATACTTACATCCATTTTCTGTTTTCACCAAAAATTTAATGTTTTTTATAATTTTTTTTGTCAACAAACTTTTTACAGCATTTTATTGGTTCTTCTTTTGTAGATGGCTATAGAGACAGTTTGACCTGTAAAATTTCAAACAATAGCTTGATGTTGCTAATATGTTTAAAAATGTCGATGATGCCAGATAAACTTAAGAACTGTGTTACCAAAACCTTCTTATTCTGTTCGATTCTACAATTTCTAGCAATGGGTCCATTTTACCTTGGTGGGCCATTTTAGGCCATCTTCCCCTACGACTACAATTAGTTTGTGCTGTGTCTTGGAGAGTTAAGAATATTCATATAAATGAAAGATGTAGCGATATCATGATAAAGGGAAAAATTAATTTTGTTGTGATAAAATAGAGAAAGAAAGATAGAAATAATAGAAGAACGAGATTATTGTTTAAATGTGTAGTTTACATCATTTTATTTCTTTTTGCGGGAGTGACGTTTTGTGATATACGGAAAATATAAATGTATGAACTAATATAAATCTGCAAACATGATTTCCACACACACACAAATATGGTTGAATGACATTGCGACATTTAATAAAAAAATATTTTAATTTTTTTTAATGCAACGGATTCTTTTTTGAATATTCAAACGCACTTATTGAACTAATTGCGCGTTTGAGCAAAAACCCACAAAATTTAACAAAGCTATGTTGGTCCCATTTGAAAAGCATGGGGCAACTAACACATGTTTGGACTGTGGGTGTTTTCCTCTCAATTTAGCTTGTAGGGTAAAAGATGAGAGAGAACCCCCCAAGTGACGACTTTAGTTAGTAGTTATATTTACTCTATGATGATAACTATGATGAGTAGGAAAATGCATTATAAGAAAGAATGTGGATAGTAAAGGAATAAATGCTTATGCATTGCATAGCTATTCAACTGTTTAGCGGATTCTAATAAATACATAGATCTGTAATACTATAAAGAGCTTTTTGGAGTTGGAAAGAGTTTGGTTTTATGGGTGATTCTACAAACAATGGAATAAAATGATACACATTTCGGCACGACATTTTTGGATTCAAAAAGTCGTAAGAGTTGTTCTAGATCTAGATGATCATTTCGTCAGGATGGTCAGGGAACTGAATAAATCTTTATTTTTTTTTTATTTTCTCTTGGGTACACATTGAAATATAGAAATTAAATTTAATTATTCTTCATAAACATAAAAATTCATGGTAAATAAATATTATTTAGCATTTTATTAAGAGAATATGATATATTATAATTAAAAAAAAAAATTTTTCTAACAATCAATTTAAAATAAATTATATTCTTTTTAAAAATTTTAAAAATATTTCGCAATGAAGTTCGAGGTTCAATATAACTAAAAATTTCTCAGGTTCCTTAATAAAATATCATTTGCTCATTTATTAACCAGGCCAGGGGACTGAGGTTTTTCATGATTTTTGCGCAAAAAAGGTATTAAGGTTTTACTTTAAAAAATAAAAATATATTTATAATATAACAGTTTTATTAAACCTATACTATGCTTCTAACAAATATGCCTTCTTACATACAAATTTGTTTTGTAAAACCTCACCAGAGGACTGATAATCTAAAGGGACAAGCCACGACTTCTTGCACAAATGTCTTTTTCACAATACTAACATAAAGGTGTGTCCAGACCAAAGAAACATTTTTGAAACATTTCAGAAACATTTAAGAAACATTTAAAAAACATTTTAGAAACAGAGAAACATTTCTGAAATGTTTCTTAAATGTTTCTGAAATGTTTCAAAAATGTTTTTTTTTGGTCTGGACGCTCGCGAAACATTTCTGAAATGTTTATGAAATGTTTTTCTGTTTCCCATTCCGAATGGGAAACTTTATTTGTTTACCAAGCATTAACATAGGTAGAAAGTGCGTGAGTGGTTATTAATATAAATATAAAATGTCGCGAAAAGTGTGGAGCAACGAGAATGTCATCCAATTGATACAAATTTATGAATAAAAAAAGTTTTGTGGATCGACTCTTGACGAAAAATATTAAAAATAAAATCAAAAAAGCCGATTATAATATCTGAAATTTGCGAAAATATAAATTGTGATAAAGATGAAGTAGAAAAAACTTCATACGCTTAAAGTGCAACACAGGCGAGGAAAAAAATTACAGACAACTCAATCTGGAAATAATGGGAAACAAAGAAACATTTCAGAAATGTTTCACAAAGCGTCCACACCAAAAAAACAAATCAGAAACATTTCTGAAATGTTTCTGCAATGTTTCTGAAATGTTTCTTAAACAAATGGGAAACATTTCAGAAACGATTTTTAAACAATGTTTCCTGAAATGTTTCACAGGTGTGGACACACCTTAAGAAACGCACTGGGGACACGTCAGGGGACTGAGAATCAGACACTTTGAAAAATTTTTTTGAGCAAGATAAAATAAGGTCAACCTAATAATATTGTTAGGCCAGGTAGATATCAATCAGATTTAATTTTATAAAAAAAAATCAGATTAAATAATTGAACGGATTTTAAAATATTTCTTGGCCCACCGAAAATTCCATCGTTTGTAGAATCACCCTTATATCAATTGGTTAGATATGAGCTTAAAATTTATTTTATTATTTAAGCGGTCAGTTCATGTATACATATATTTATGGATTTTCCGAAAAAAGATTTAACGATTTGTATGAAATTTCCAAAGTGTCTTCTAAATAGCTATGTAAGGTTTGAGCAGTAGTTTTTTTTCGAAAACCCACTCTCTTTATCTTCTTATCCACCCACTAAAGAAATTAAAAATACATCAGTAAGCTATCGTGATCGTGAAATTACATGTGTAGTTTTGACCGTGCATTGCTACACTAAATTTTTTATATTTGAATTTGTCCCTTCATAACCGAAAATGTATAGTTAAGTTCTCTTGAAAAATTAACGTGTAATTGTATATTAATATAGAAATGATGTAGACTATAAATTCGTGTTACCACATGAATCTGGAGATTTTCTCTGTACTCGTTAAAACGTTTGGCATTTCGAGCTCCTTATTAAGCGAGAGAGACTGCAAGTGTCTAAATTAATTAAATTACTAGGTTTCTTGAAGAAAAACTATCCAAGATAGAGTCAACGTGTAGCAAGTAAATAGAAGATGAGGAATTTCCTCGCCCACATCCACACTGATTCTGCAAGAATCGTTTGAATAGATGCGAAACATCGTTTCGTGCTTTCCTATAAGACTTCGGCCACGCACTGAGCGACGAGCGACTGAGCGATTGAGCGACGAGTCGCTGAGAGACGCAAAAAAATTAAAACACATGAAATTGTATGGAGGTGGCCACGTACACCCTGAGCGACTTGTCATTGTTTTAAGCAACAGAGCGACGTCGCACAGTGGGGCACCTTGTATGGGAGACCGGAAAAAACTCAATTAAAACTAAACTACTGAACCAATTTTCATGAAATTTGTAGGAAACGTAGCCAATAGTAAGAGAAATCTACACCAATGACCACTCATTGCCACGCCCACTCAGAAAAAAATGACATTAAAAAAACTGAAAACCAGTTTTTGTTTTTTTGGATATTTAACCTAGATCACGAAGAAACACCAAATTTTACCTAAAAATCAATGATTTTTTTTGAAATATATACATAAATTCAATTTAAAATATTGTATATATATGTATATAAAAAACAGTTAAACAAAAAAAATTTATTCACATAAACAAAAAAGAAATTAAATTATAGCAACCAAACCCAAACTTTTCCATCAATTAGCGGGACATTATATCATATCATTCTATCTCTGTTGGAGACCAGTAGAATTAAAGATAAGAGAGGCTTCAAATAATCGGTTTTACTGTATTCCGAAAGTTGTAAATAATGTCAAAAAAGTGGGTTAATGAAAAACATTCATTTCAATAGGTAAATGTGCAATGCAGGTTTCAAATACAAAGTTCTGATGCCAACAGCGACAGACAAAGAGAAAATAATATGTAGTTCCTTTGATCGATCTAAGCTTTCTAAATGTATTTTGGTATATTTTGAATCTGAATTTGAAATCCATTTTGCCTAAACACCCCAAAATGTTTGACTAAATTGCGAAAAACTTTAAAATTGTGCGTTTTTTTTAATGTTTTTTGCAATTTAATCAACAATTTTGAGTTGTTTCGCAAAACGGACTTCACGTTCAGATTCAGCATACCAAAATACATTTAGAAAGATTTGTCTGGCGAAAAGAGCTGCTCATTTTTTTTTTTGTTGCTTTATTTTTTTTTTGCATTTTTGGATGACTTTTTCAGGTTGGAATTGCTTTAAAAACCAAATACGGACGTCTTCGGGTGAGATTTTTTTTGAAAACTATTGCTGAGATTCAACACTATCTAACGAAACCTATCCGCCAACAGAGGCAAACAGAGGAAGTAGTTAAAACCTTATGTGAACTTAAAAAGTCACTAAAATTGAATGTTTTCTTGTCAAAAAAATCTTATAAAATTCTTTTTCGTTAAACTAATGTACCATATTGTTTGTCTATTTATTTTAAGCCTATTTACAAAAAAAATGGTTACAAACCTTGAAATTTTAGGGTAAATGGATCATTTTAAAACTACGCTTATTTTTATCAGTTTTCACTATTTTTCAACTTTGAGCGAAAATCTCCAGGCCCACAAATTTTTTTTTGAAAAACACTTTTCATTTCCTGATTCTTCAACTAATTTACTGTTAGAAACACGTGCAATATCAAAATAAATCCTACTTCAGAAATATGGGTTTTTTCCGCCGTTTCCCCACTGTGCGTCGCTCAATCGCTCAGTCGCTCGTCGCTCAGTGCGTGGCTGAGGCCTAAGACAGTGTCCAGAGGTTAAATAACTTCTTCACTATCCGAAGAGATGCAAATATTAGTGAATGATAATATATTTTTTTTGAGCCAAGACAAGACGTCTTAAATCGTCATCAGTTCCGTCTGGAACACGCTACAATAATTAAGGTGCCCGAAAGGAGACATAATTTTAATCTGTATACCCCCAACAACCACATCATGAGTGTTCGAACCGTCGGTATAAGAATCCATGGAATCATTTTCCAACAAACTCATATCCTCCCAGACAGGGTATACTTGGTCTTACCCTCATTGACCGCTAAACCCATCTTCTTTGCTTCCATTTCAATGCTAACAAAAGCTTTGTTCTTCTAATTATCTCAATGTCATCGGCGTATTCGAGTTATAGGACGTATTTTTGAAAGATTGTGCCTCTAGTATTGACGCGTGAGTTTTGCATTATTCTTTCAAGAACGATGTTGAAGAAGTCGTACGACAGCATCTTCTGAGATCTTTTCTGATCTAGATGAAGTTTGCCAGGGATGCCAAAACTAGATATTGATCTAGTTCATCTCTATAGATGCTATAATACGTGGCTTTGAAATCGACGAAAAGGTGGTAGGTGTCGATTTGAAGACTTGGGTTTTTTCCAAGATCTGTTATAATGTGAATATTTGATCGATGGTGCACTTTTCTGGTCTAATGTTGTTGACGAAAGGCTTCAGATTTCACATAATACGCATAAAGGATTTTGCAGTTGTCACAGTGCAAAGGTTTTCTTTCTTATAAATCGTGCAACAATGCTGAGGTTCCATTCATCGGACATGCTTTCTTCCCACCATATTTTGAAAATGAGCTTGTGCATACTCCCAACCAAGTCATCGCCTGCCGCTTTGAACAGTTCGGCAGAGAGAGGTTGTCAGCTCCAAAGACTTAAATGGACTTAAGATTCGAAAAAGCTAACTTCACTTCGTCCAGGTCGGGTTAAAGACTCTCTATGGTTCAGAATAAACTGTACAATACACTTAAATAATTCAATGTTCAGTAATTGAATTAAAAATTAATTCTTTTAACATTTGGAAATTATAAAAATCACTAATTTCAAGCCATTCCGGTAGTATTATTCTAAGTCAATATCATGATCAGGTTATGCCAGGTCTTAATTCCATTCATCCAGTCCTGAATAAAATTAAGCTCCTTTTTGTTTTAAACCTGTGAAGTAAATTCTACCTACTTAATTCGTTAATTCTAAAGAGTTTGTGAATTAACTCTTTTTCAATTCACAAATCAAAAAGAGCTTGTTCATTGAGTTTTATCTTATCTAATCTTTAATCTACAAGAACTTGTGAACTAAATCTTTCATCAGATTTAATTTTCAAATTGACGTTTATTTTAATAAATTAGGCAAATAAATATATGTAAATCTAAAACGGCACATTTGTTTTTTTAATTTCTTTGCCTTAGACAGATTTTCAACTTTAACAAGTTATGAATTAAAATTTTCATCAAACCTAAAAATGGGAATCGATTAGCTTAAACGACTAAAGTGATTTTTTATTTTATTGAACATCGCATATTTCAAACGAATTTCACACTGTCTAAATAGGCCACGGAAATAGTGCTCTAATGGACGGTATGACTTTCATTGTTCCAAAAGGAAGCGAATTGTTCTTGAATCCATATTTCATTTTTAACTTTCTTCCATTTGTTCTAATATCCAAATTTTCAACGGATAATTCTTCCGCTTGAACTTTAGGTCCGATGATAATCCTTCAACAGCTTCTTCAACATCCATATTATGCACATGTGTGTAGATGTGCGAAGCCTTCTACATTTAGATATTGACATGTTCCTTCAAATACGGGTTTCAAGGCAGGTCTAATAATGATCAAAATTTATAGAAATATAGCATTTTGAGTTATTCGAATTAGGCATTACGAAACGTTGCGTTCTTTACTTTCGATAAGTAGATAGTGTTGATTTGGACAGTATTTTTAATCAAGACTCAACTTTTATTTTCCACAAGACATTTAAGATCGGAGCCTCAAATCTGAATTCCAGAGGTTAGAAAAAAATATAAAATAATTATATAAGACGCCAGCCATTAAAACCCGGCCATTTTATGATCCAATCACACAATTCGTATGGCTTGGTTTGATTGTAAAACTCATTGTTACGCCGCGCCGTCCAATTTGTTTGATTTTTTAAACAAAGTGAAAATTTTATGAAGGTAATTATGTGATAATCGGGCACGCGCTATCAAGAAAAATTCAGGTAGTTTTTCCTAAACAATATCGTCCATAATTATGAATGAATTTTTCCGTTGGAAAAACCCCGATTAAGAAAAAGAACAGACAATGGTAACAACGAATTTAATCTATGTTGTAATACTCAGATCTATTTATCGCAGGCCATTTGAATGAGATATAACCCTTATGGCATAACGGATGTCCTTTTTTATTATCTACTTCCGCTGCAGGTAGACAAAATTTAATAAAAATCGGAAGCATCGTAGAATTGCATTCATACATTATTAAACTTCCGTATCGTGAGCAGTGCTTTAATTTTTGTTTAATAAATCTTAAGATGAATATCGGACGAAATCTTTGCTTAGTCGGCTTTTTGTTGAGTTTTTCACATATATTTAAAAATTGTGATGGAATAGTTATACGGATACCAGAAAAAACTAATGACGCCCATCTGAAAGATGGCATTTATAGTTGTAGGCAGAAATGTATATCTGAGGTAACAATTGTTAATAAATAAAAGATATTTTTTTAATAATTTCAAAGCTATTTATTTGTTTATATACATTTCCATTCTGCTTATTAAAGTTATTTAAAAAAATTAATTCTAACTTTTCTAAACTTAATTTTTCTTTTTTCAGATACTAGGAGACTCTGAGTGGGTTGGTCAACTAATGACGTATTTACGTTGCCGAGGCGTTCCCAACTGTTTCATGTGCTGGGACTATTGTCGAGCTGTCAGTGTAGCCCAGGAGGATCTTGCTAGATCAATGTGCAATGATAGACAATATTGTTTAAAAGGTTGCAGGGTCGCCTGTAATTTTTATAAAACAACTACAATTTACGATGTGATAGTGAACTCGACGTGAACCTAAGAGCATCAACTAGATCCATAGTTGATTATCAAACTTTATGTGTAAATAGTTTTTTTTAATTTATTGTTATATAATGTTGACTTATTTTAGTGTTATTGGTTTAGCAATTTTTATATTGCATTTATTTATTCATGAGCAAAGTATAAACTAATTAATTTGGTGAATTATTATAAAGACACTTTATTGTACTTCCCTGAAATAAAAGAAAATTAGAAAATTAAATAAAAAAGTTTTCTCATTTAGATTTGGTTCGACATCGCTGATAAAACCTCCAAATTCTATACATACATAGGTATAGTAGCCATTTTCAACTGATATTAAAAATATGTACATATGTTAGACAAAATAAATGCTGATGAAAGTCACTAGTTTACTTTTATCTCGTTTCTTTTTGCAAAAATAATTTTTTCCTTAATAATTTGAGACAAGAAATCTGAAAGTATTTTTAATCAAGTCTCAAATTTTATTTTCCACAAAACATTTAAGATCGGAGCCTCAAATCTGAATTCCAGAGGTTAGAAAAAAATATAAAATAATTATATAAGACGCCAGCCATTAAAACCCGGCCATTTTATGATCCAATCACACAATTCGTATGGCTTGGTTTGGTTGTAAAACTCATTGTTAAAACGCCGTCCAAGTTGTTTGATTTTTTAAACAAAGTGAAAATTTTATGAAGGTAATTATGTGATAATCGGGCACGCGCTATCAACAAAAATTCAGGTAGTTTTTCCTAAAACAATATCGTCCATAATTATGAATGAATTTTTCCGTTGGAAAAACCCCGATTAAGAAAAAGAACAGACAATGGTAATTAACAACGAATTTAATCTATGTTGTAATACTCACATCTATTTATCGCAGGCCATTTGAATGAGATATAACCCTTATGGCATAACGGATGTCCTCTTTTATTATCTACTTCCGCTGCAGGTAGACAAAATTTAATAAAAATCGGAAACATCGTAGAATTGCATTCATACATTATTAAACTTCCGCATCGTGAACAGTGCATTAATTTTTGTTTAATAAATCTTAAGATGAATATCGGACGAAATCTTTGCTTAGTCGGCTTTTTATTGAGTTTTTCACAAATATTTAAAAATTGTGATGGAATAGTTATACGGATACCAGAAAAAACTAACGACGCCCATTTGAAAGATGGCATTTATAGTTGTAGACAGAAATGTATATCTGAGGTAACAATTGTTAATAAATAAAAGATATTTTTTTAATAATTTCAAAGCTATTTATTTGTTTATATACATTTCCATTATTTAAAAAAATTAATTCTAACTTTTCTAAACTTAATTTTTCTTTTTTCAGATACTAGGAGACTCTGAGTGGGTTGGTCAACTAATGACGTATTTACGTTGCCGAGGCGTTCCCAACTGTTTCATGTGCTGGGACTATTGTCGAGCTGTCAGTGTAGCCCAGGAGGATCTTGCTAGATCAATGTGCAATGATAGACAATATTGTTTAAAAGGTTGCAGGGTCGCCTGTAATTTTTATAAAACAACTACAATTTACGATGTGATAGTGAACTCGACGTGAACCTAAGAGCATCAACTAGATCCATAGTTGATTATCAAACTTTATGTGTAAATAGTTTTTTTAAATTTAATTTATTGTTATATAATGTTGACTTATTTTAGTGTTTTTGGTTTAGCAATTTTTATATTGCATTTATTTATTCATGAGCAAAGTATAAACTAATTAATTTGGTGAATTATTATAAAGACACTTTATTGTATTCCCCTGAAATAAAAGAAAATTAAATAAAAAAGTTTTCTCATTTAGATTTGGTTTGGCGTCGCTGATAAACCGTCCTACATTCTCGGGGTTGATATACATACAATACATACATAGGTATAGTAGCCATTTTTCAACTGATATTATAGTCCGGGAGGCAGCGACAGAAATTTCCGTCTCATTTTCGCAAGCCTTATATTTTGTGTATGAGTCATTCAAGTGGTAAGTTATAGTTACATAGACGTCTTCCACCGCACCTTTACAACGGGGGGTTACAGGAGTGTTTCAAACCCCGCAAAAAAATCATGAAAAAAATTCATAGTCGCAAACGTGAAACTTTTTCGACGCATTATCTGACACATAAGAAGTTTGAAAAATATAGTCTTCCACCTGTATCCCTCAACAAAATACGTCTTCCACCCACGCAAAAACCGCAAAACTTTTTTGAAAAAAATTCATTCCCGCGAAGATGAAATTTCTATATATGCTAACTCTTAATGTAATAAACATAAAATAAATAGTCTTCCACCTATAACATACAACAAAAGTCGTCTTCCAAGGCTTCAAAGTTGCACACCGCACTTTGGTCTTTTTTTCTTATTTTTAAATGCAACCCTCGGGGAGAGTACGATAACTTGGCCGCCAAGATTTGATAACGGGTTTTTGTAGAGGGGTAAAAAACAAGCAATTTTTACTATGGGAGGGGGGTCTATCTCCCCCCGTTTAGGAGGTAGGGGCACTTTTAGAAAAAATAATTTAAATTGAAAAAAAAAATATTAAAAAACAACGGCAACACTTACAATAAAGTGCTATACTGCATTTGAAGGCCGGAAATTTGTTCTATAATTGTGCATTTAAATTAATTTACTTATGCCAATGGTTTTTGAAAAATTCGCATTTAAAGTCCAAATTTTGATAAAAACAAACGTGAAAAAAAAACTTTAGACCGATTGTTTTCAAAATTTTGAAATCAAATTGTAAATTAACTTATATGTGATCCATGTAAATATCAGTTCTTAATCGAACACAAAACACCGCATGGTTCTATGTCTTCTAGTTTTTGAGAAAATCGAAAATTACCAAAACTACTTTTTTTGATTTTGGTGGTGACGGTGATTCCATTTTAAAGATTAATGTTAAGATACGAGTAGATACATTTTATTGTTTGAAAGAAAATTACAAAGTTTACAATATTTTTAAGTCATTGCACAGCACAGAGATATGATAACAAATTTTATCTTACTACTGAAAATCAATACTAGGTTTCTGAAATGCATATATTTTAATATTTTTAAATTTGAAGGAAAATAATTACAAAAAACCTTCATTTGAATTTTGCTTATAACTATATCACAGATAATGCTAAGATAATATATAATTAAAAAAAAGAGAAAAAACAATATGTTAACGAAATGAATAAATAAATTAATAAATAAATAAATAAACTAATAAATAAATAAATGATCAAATAAATAAATTAATAAATAAGTAAATAAGTTAATAAATATAATTAAATAAATAAACATCAAAGAAACTAATTATTCAGTAAACAGGTAAATTAATAAATTATTTAACGAACAAGTAAATAAATAAATAACAAATATGAATAAATATGAATAATTAAATAAATTTGTAATTTAACAGACAAGTAGGTAAATAAATAATTAATCAAAGAAGTACATACATAAATTATTAAATAAAAAAGTTAATAAATAAATAATAATAAACATAAATATGTTACGTTTTTTTTTTTGTTTCATTATTTGAATATTTTTGTTTTAATAAGGTTTCTGATAAGAGAGTTTTCACTTAATTCACATTTTCTAAAAAAAATTTCATTAAGAACTTCAATTTTGCGGTTTATTTTTAATGCTTTTGCTTGTTGATGTAAATCATGTGTTGAAAAATGCCATGGGACCTTAAGCATCATTTTTAAAATTTTGTTTTATAAAATTTGCAATTTTTTTTTATGCATTTCAGCACAATCTCCCCAAACGGGTGATCCGTATAATAATATCGCTTGAAAAACGACTTTAAAAATTATTAGTTTGTTGTGTTTACTCAGTAATGACTTCCGGTTAATAAGCGGGTATAACAATTTAATACCAATATTTATTTTATTTGTTGTCATTTTTGTGTGTTCCTTAAAGGTCAACTTCCTGTCTAAATGAACACCTAAGTACTTGACAGAGTTGACCCATGGGATATCACAGCTATTTATATTTAAGTTGTGGCTGGGTAAGAAACAATCCTTTCTTTTTCTTGTAAAAAAGATAGCTTGACTCTTTTCAGCATTTATTTTGATTCGCCAGTGTTTATAATATTCAAAAATAACAACAAGAGCATTTTGAATATTGCTTATTATATTCATAGGATTTTCGTCGGATGAGTATATTGCAAGGTCATCAGCGTACATACCAAAATCACAACTTTGTAAGACTGGGAAATCCGCTGTAAAAATATTGAATAAGGTAGGAGATAAAACTGATCCTTGGGGGACACCCGCAGGAATAATTTTAGAGACGGAAATTGTTCCGTTTAGTGAAACTATGAACTGTCTTTCGCTTAAATAACTTTGTATTATCTTGATTAAAAATTCTGGACATTTATTCATAATGAGTTTGTGTATGAGTGCATTATGCCACACCGTATCAAAAGCTTTTTCTATACATCTAGTAGAACTAATCCTAAAGATTTTTTTTCTGTAAAATTTTCTTTCACGTGTTTACTGATTCTAAGAACTTGGTGTGACGTGTTATGTTCTTTTCTGAAACCAAATTGCTGCATCGGTATAATATTCTTATCATTTATGAAAGTTTCTAATTTAATTCGAATTAACTTTTCAAGGATCTTGCTAATACTACTCAGTAGGCTAATAGGCCTGTAACTCACTGGATCATTACGGGGTTTTCCTGGCTTCAATATTGGAACCACTTTTGCAATTTTCCATGTTAGTGGAAAATAGTGAGTTCTAAAACATGCATTTATTAAACCTGTCAAATAAATAAATCCACTGATGGGAAGTTGTTTAAGGAATTGATTTTGTATGCCATCAATTCCCGGAGATTTTTGATTTTTCAGATCACATATCAAATACTCTATATCTTCCACGGTAACTTATTATGGTCCTATTAAATTCACAGATAGATGTATCTACAATATTAGTCAAAACTGGGTTAAGATTTACAGAAGCAACATGATTATTAGCAAAAGTATTTGCGAGAGCATTTGCTTTAGCTTCATTCGAAGTAAAAACTATCCCTGATGACTCGAGTGGTGGTATTTGCGTATTTTTCTTTTTAATAATTTTGTAAATATTCCAAAACGGCTTACAACTAGGATGTAAGGAACAAAGTTTATTATTCCACTCTTTGTTTCGGAACACCAAAATTGATTCTGTTATTAATTTATTAAGATGGTTCATTTCTTGAAAATCATATTGCTGTCTGAATCTTTGCCATTAATTATTATATTATTAGTATTAATTTTCGGTAGTACAACGTGTTTTATTTCCTTTTTAAGGAGGATGGCTACATCGCCGCCCAAACTCTCTCTATCTAATCTATGACATATATAGTGTGCCCAAGCAGGGGGGTTGCAGGGGGGCAGCATGCCACCCCATAGATACTTTACTGTTTATATATTGTAATGTTGGAAGCTAGCACTGATTTATTTATGTAAGCAAGCAAAAAATATCAAACATTTTATAGAAAAGTAGTTTTAGTTAATTTCAATTTTTTCAAAAACTAGAAGCCATAGAACCATGCGGTTTCTTGTGTTCGATTAAGAACTGATAAGTACATGGAACGCATATAAGCTTATTTACAATTTCATTTCACAATTTTGAAAACAATCGGTCTAAACTTTTTTTTCAC
Source organism: Philhelius festivus (assembly GCA_963931855.1). Taxonomy (NCBI): domain Eukaryota; kingdom Metazoa; phylum Arthropoda; class Insecta; order Diptera; family Syrphidae; genus Philhelius; species Philhelius festivus. The sequence continues at coordinate 139,083,802 of OZ007556.1, read as the reverse complement.
GTTTTTTATCAAAATTTGGACTTTGAATGCAAATTTCTCAAAAACCATTGGCATAAGTAAATTAATTTAAATGGAGAATTATAGAACAAACTTTTGGCTTTGAAATGCAGTACAGCACTTTATTGTAAGTGATGCCGTTTTTTTTTAATATTTTCTTTTTCAATTTAAATTATTTTTTCTAAAAGTGCCCCTACCTCCTAAACGGGGGGAGATAGACCCCCCCTCCCATAGTAAAAATTGCTTGTTTTTTACCCCTCTACAAAAACCCGTTATCAAATCTTGGCGGCCAAGTTATCGTACTCTCCCCGAGGGTTGCATTTAAAAATAAGAAAAAAAGACCAAAGTGCGGTGTGCAACTTTGAAGCCTTGGAAGACGACTTTTGTTGTATGTTATAGGTGGAAGACTATTTATTTTATGTTTATTACATTAAGAGTTAGCATATATAGAAATTTCATCTTCGCGGGAATGAATTTTTTTCAAAAAAGTTTTGCGGTTTTTGAGTGGGTGGAAGACGTATTTTGTTGTGGGATACAGGTGGAAGACTATATTTTTCAAACTTCTTATGTGTCAGATAATACGTCAAAAAAGTTTCACGTTTGCGACTATGAATTTTTTTCATGATTTTTTTGCGGGGTTTGAAACCCTTCTGTAACCCCCCGTTGTACTCTTGAGATGGAAGACCATGAAATTATTGTTAGTTATAACACGAATAACTCATATACGAAAAATTAAGCTCGCGAAAATGGTGTAATGAAATCTGTCGCTGCCTCCCGGACTATTAAGAATATGTATGTTAGACAAAATGAATACTGATAAAATTCACTAGTTTGCTTGCTTCTCGCTTATTTTTGTAAAGAATAATTTTTCCTTAATAATTTGAGACAAGAAATCTGGAAGTGTTTACGTAGACAAGAAAAAAATGTGTGAGTCGGAAGTTGAAAGTTTACTTTGGCTATGATATGTTTTACCAAAATCGTTCGGCGTATTGACGTTTCGCCGGTTTTTGGTTGGTAATTATTAATGGCGATTTCCACTGATTGAAAAACACTCAATTGCAGGGGCTTAGTAGGCTTCTAAATAACGAATGGAAAATGCCAATGTATTTCGTTATTTTCAGTTGAAATGCCATACTTACACTTTGTTATCATAATAGCAAACTAAATCATTTATTGAGTGTTTCAACGATTAACGATGAAAATTTAAAATTAACAGTGTATTGAGCTGTATTGTATTTATCCTTTTTGGTAAATTACGTAATGGCTAAACATCGAAATATTTCACTATTTTTAGCATCGTTATTTTCCCGAAGAACTACTCATATCCATACTGTTTCTTTTAACTTCTAAAACAAATTTTCAAACAAATTTTTGTAATGCTTACAAAGTACAGCCGTTCACCTTAGAAAACTTTAGGCAGTCTAAAATTTTTTTAGATGAGCTGATTGTTGATAATGAAAGTCATAATAGTCTTAGGTTAGGTTAGGTTGGTAGGCTGACAGTTGATCTTGTTACCGTCACATTTAGATCAATGTAGATCCGTTGTGATACCCTAGGTTTTGTGACCCCTTGAATTGACACCTATGATAATTCTATGTCGATCCAGCCCATAAAGGGCTTAGATGGGTTACAGCAAGCTATAGCCTGAAATGTCGGAGGGTATTTCTAAAGTATTGAAATTTCTATCGTCACATAATAACCTGGCTAGGGAGAGGTATACGTCTTCCCAGGGGGTGCTCCTTTCCTTTAACTCCACTTGAGCAATCATTCCCCCACCGGGGGTAGATGAGTTTGATATGTCAGTGTTTGGTGTAGTTAGTAAAGTCGAATGGGCTGTTGGCAGGTGTATAGGCAAGGTGCCCATTCTCCGTTGGTGCTACTCCTACAATGAACATGTCGTTAAGTCGCGTTCGTTAAGTCGCTATCGTACTGTAGTTGAAGGCGGTTACTTGAAATGTCAGAGTGCTCCTCCAAGTCGCTGAAGAAGTGTCTCCCTAGATGTCTGTTTCTTAGATAACGTAGCGTGAGCAGTGATCCTCTGCATAAGTCGTCCATACTGAGTTTCACATTTTTCTTTTGGTAACCGAGTTGGTTGTGACCTGTGATGATGCTCACGAGAAGATAAAGAGACTTTTTATTCAGTTGGATGATAACATCGGTCTTTTGTTTACTTATTTATTTATTTATTAATCATTACGAAAATACAATAATTACAATGGATAGAGAATAGTTAGAGACATTTTATATTCTGCTTATAAAAAAAAAGCGGTAACAGTGTTAAATGCCACTTCAAATAAAAATTACAATAAATGGAAAACAAAGTCAATGAAACTAGGCCATAATTTTCTGGTTGTAAGACAGGAATCGAGAGAGTTCCATCTTTTATTTGTTAAGGCTAGAACCTTACTCTTGATTACCTGTTTAAGATTACAGGGTGGGACTTGAACTGTTCTGTCTGCTTGATTAGGATCAAGTGTTGATCCTGCTCTTGCCAGCTCGTCAGCTTTCATTTCCTGGGACACCACTGTGACCAGGAACCCAGCAGAGTCTAATGTTGTGCTGTGTACCAAGAACCCTAAGCTCTTCGTGACAGCAAGTTACAAGCTGCAGTTTGGCTAAGTCGAAGTGCGCTATTGGCTGCCAATTCTTGTATAAATAGTCTTAAAAAAAACTATTTTCACATCTACATATGCAAAGGGTGGGCCAAATACAAGTTTCATTTTAAAAATGAGCTAAATTAATTTTGTTTCATATATTACGGCTTTATTGAAAAAACATTCCCATTAATTATGGAACACAACGTCGTTCAAGTGACTGCCTCAACTGGCTTCGGAGTAGTGCATTCAATCACTCCAATTTTCTTTGTGCTAGTGTGTGAAATGTGAAGCTGTTGACTCTCACACTATCGGCTACATCAGCCACATTCTCATCTGTGCGCACCGTACGATGACGAGGATAATGATTGTTATCCACTAGCATACCAGTCTCACGAACTTTTTGCACTTTCGCATTTCGGCCAAAACTTCTTTTCAAAAAACGCACTGTTTGTGCTACGCAGCACTCACTTTGGAAATAAGTTTTCAATATTTGACTGGATCTTTTTTTAATATTTCTCAACCTTAGCCGTGTTTTTTTGTTGCAAGTCTATATAGAATTGTAGAAAAAAAAAGACATCGGGAATTAGCAACTTCTTTCCAAAAAGTTGGAAGCGCTGTGCACAGTGCACGCTATGGCATTTGTCAGCTGTATTGAGACTAGCATTAACCAGCATCCAAAAATGTCACTTTTGACTTCTCTGAACAATTTATCGATAACATATAGATATGTACTATTATTTTGTCATCATGGTTTTTATCGGGTCTTAGATTAAGTCTCGAAAATTATCTGGACTTAGCTAAGTCTTTATAGACTTAAGTAGTTGTTGTATTTGCATGTAAAGCGCTTAGTCTCGATGCTGTTTTTTTTTCTACAAATCTTTATGGATTTGCAAAAAAACACGCCTGTTGTTCAAGCTCAAAGCTACTCATTTCGTTCCGCGAAGGTATGATACTGACTTTCTTTTAAGATTTAAAAAGAATCCACTAGATGGCCCACCCTTTAAATAGAAACATAAGATCTAAAGAATTTGGGTTAAAAAGTTCCTGGAATACGTTAGTAGCATACGAGTGGTGGTGGCAGGTACAACTTGGTATACTGGTATTATATCTTTAGCTAGCTTATGAAAAAAAGTTTAAGATATTTGGTTGACAGTCTTTTGATAAAACTCCATCCACATTTACACGAAAATTTAAGATTTCGAACAACGCATAGGTGCAAAATAATTCTAGTAAATATTATTCAATTGAGAATTTAAGCGCTATTCCTATTCATTTTTGCCTTGATTTATAACTATTGATTAGACTTGGGTATATAACTAAACCTCTGAGGATAAAGAACAGTCAAAACAGACAAAGCGAAAGAGTTATCGCATGGGTTGGGTATCGGTTACCATGTGGTTAATTTTATTTGTTTTATTACTACTAAGGAATTATTTACACATCAATTACTTTCGGGACTTTTAAGTTAAATGCTCAAAAATGAGATTAGTGTACTATTTTATTCAAAATTAAATATTACATTAATTTAATTAAAGATTTACATAACATTCATTCATCTGGCATTAACAAATGAATAACAATAATAGAAAAATTAATTTTTCTCGCAACATAGCAGAGCGTTCATTCTACGTATCTGCAATTCGTTTTTTGCAATTTCCTGTAAAATGAATTGCAAGATACTACTACGCATGGCCGTAGCTAGGGCATTAGGGGGCAATGCCCTACCTTAAAAAATTAACTATCGTATCGTAATGCCACTGATTCAAAAACTGCTTTTCCAAAACAAGAAAAATCCATTTTCCATATCCAAGCCATGGCGATGTGCCAGGACAAAATAAAAAGAGTCGCTACAACTAGCAGTGTTGAAACGTTGATACATCCAAAAGCTTTAGAGAGACATAGGTACCTACTACGTTAGGTTTATTATTAAGGTTATACAATTCGTCAACGAATTAGCTTTGCGTGGAAATTATATTTTGTAGGAAGGATTATTTCAGAATTTGTTTGAATACACTCATATACACAAATTGCAACATACCGTTGATCTGAATTCAAAATAAAATAATTAAAGCAATGATTTGCTTTGCTAAGTTTAATAATAAAATATTGTCTTTTTTACTACTTGTTTTGTATGTTATCCTACTCTCCACTGTAAAAGCGTGCGCTAATTTCTGCGCCACCACCAGGCTAGCAATCGCAATACAAAATCACGCTTCATGATAATACTATAGGTTATATATGTACATATATACAAAGTTACAACTACTGAAAATATTGATGCAGCCAATTTAACGGAATTAACGTTAAATAACATTGACCACTCTTGTATGCTTAGCCAATGCTATGATGGCGCAAGTGTAATGAGTGGGAAAGTTTTGGGTGTTGCGACCAGAATAGAAAATAAATTGGGCCGAAAAATCCCTTACGTCCACTGCTTTAACCATCGCTTGCATTCGGTAATCATTAGGGTTATCTCGGAAATGACTTTCATTCGTTTATTTTTGATCCATGCATCATGTTACATGAATTTTTTCAGCATGGAAAAATAGCTGCCTTGTATGGTGGAAAAAGGATTTACCGGCTCCTAGAACAGAGTCGGTACATGATAATTATTCATTGATTTTGACGACTTTGGATAAAATCAGAAATGACAGATTTAAGGGTGATGACGTCGTCGTCAAGAGTCAAAATGGTAAATGTAGACAAAATGCGAAAACCCATTTAATTGCAATTTGGTTCAACTAGCCATATGTTACTGCAAGAAAATCAAATCTTTTTGATTGCTCTTCTTTTATGACAATAAATAAATACATACGTTTAAATTTGTCATAACAAAAATCCTAAGACCCATTTGCTGAAAAGAAACATAAATATTTATTTTCAACTTCAACGCTTATGTCTCAAAAAAGTTTTTAATGAAGATTAAACTTATAAAACTTTAATTATTGATTAAGCAAACAGGTCTACATAAGTCATTTTGGAAAAATGCAATGCGTTTTTAGGTCTATAATTCTATCAAGGAAAGAGGCTGCTGTGGTAAAAGCTTTTTTAAGTCACCTCAAGAATAAAAAGGATGATAAATTGATGTTTTGTACCAGCGACAGACGTTCAAAGATACATATATGAAGTTTTTGCACCTGTGGCGAACGTAGGATGTAGCACTGCTGTGTGAATCTACGTTTTCGACTTTGACTGCAATCAATAAGCCTCAGAGGCTATCAATGAGTCACGAAAGAAAAGAACCAAGTCAGTTGATCTGGATGAAGTCCTTCATATTTTTAATATATGGCGAATCAAAGAATTCAGTTATTCTAATAAAAGAACTTTGTATTGTTATAATAATATAAACCATTATATAAATGAATGTTAAGCATTTATCTATCACCCCCTCCCGACAATAAATTGAGTACCACATTTACCAGATCAGATCATATTTCATATCAAATAAAATTTTTACTTCCGTCCTACATGTTATCACCGATGCCCTACCTTAAATTCAACTCTAGCTACGGCTCTGCTACTACGCCTACAGCTTTTATGAGGAAACTATTTTTGCACTATTCAAATCAAATTTAAGTTTATTATAAGTCTAGCCTTCTATTTTTTTTATATATATATTTTTGATATACAATGTTTAAATATTTATATATATTCTTTTCTCATTTATCTTTTTGTATCTTAAGTTTGAATATTTATATTTCTTCGTTATAATTACTCTAAAAGATTTTATCTTAATGTGTCTCTGTAAATTTAATTTTGTTTCTAAAATAAATTGAAATTGAAATTAATACATAATTTCCTCTTATGACAGGAAACGCATAATAATATGAATGTTCAAAAATAAAAATATTAGTAAATCATGTTTTAATGATAATTGCTTTCATAAATTGAGGAGGTTTGAGTTCTGAAAAAAGAAAACATTTTATTTGTAAATGACGTCCTCTTCAAGCTGACAATCATATGTTGGCACATTCTGGCACAAAAAAAAATATAATAACAATTTCAGTAATTTCTCAATAAGAATGACTTTTTTTATTTAAGAAATTATAACAAACGATGACAATTATTAACTAATCATTTTCAGAATAAAAATCTTCTTAAAACTTGGGTTCCGGTAAGACATCATGAACCTTTAGATTTTCATAAATAAGATGATATTCTTTTGGGATAACCAACATCTCACAAATTTTATTTATATAATTCACATTGAGTTTCGCCACGGCAATATACAATGCTCCTGAAAATATCTGCGTGTTTGCAATGAAAGAGCGACAACCTTTTGTTTTCAAAACTCGGTGACCAAAAAGTCTTTATCAGCATTTTAAAAAAAAACTCATCTTTTCTCTGTACCTCAACCAGTAAATATAACGAGTATGAATCATAACTTTTTCAATTTATTGAACCTTTTCTTTCTTTTTTTTTTCTCCGACTTTGCCTTAGGGATTATTCAATTAAGTTTATCTGAGGTACTAAAAGCGTTGAATGGGACTGATGAAAACAAAGGTGTTGGCCCTGATTGTATTATCCCCAAAATCATTAAAAGATGTACATCGTCCCTTGCGTTGACTTTATTGTTAATTTTCAACAAGTCTTTTAAAACAGGTCAATTTTAGATGAGTGGAAACATCTTTCATATTCATCATCATCGGCTCGACAACCGGGTTCCGGTCCTGGCCTCTTTCAACAAGTCTCTCCACCTATCCCGGTCTCTAGCCGACGCCATCCAGTTGCGCACCCCAAGGCTTCGGGCGTCCTGGTCTACGCCATCTCTCCAGCGCAAGCATGGTCTACCACGCTGTCGTCTACCATAGAATGTACCACAAAGAACTTTCCGAGCAGGTTCCTCTTCGCTCATGCGAGCTAGGTGCCCTGCCCACCGGAGTCTACCGAGCTTAATTTTTGTCACGATATCTGCTTCTAGGTAGATTGCGTACAATTCATGATTGTACCGTCTCCGGAATCGTCCTTCCTCACATACGGGGCCAACAATTCTCCTTAAGACTTTTCTCTCGAACGCAGCTAAGAGGTCGGAGTGCCTTTTGCTAAGCACCCAAGTCTCGGATCCATATGTGAGTACTGGCAGGACCATGGTCCTGTACAGCAGCAGTTTTGAAGTTATGGTGAGATTTCTGGATTTGAAGAGCTTTGACAGACTATAGTAGGCTCTGTTGGATTTGAGAAGCCGCCCGCGTATTTCTTCTTCTATATTGTTATCGGCTGCTACTATTGACCCAAGGTATTTAAAGGATTGCACCACTTCAAATTCGTGCTCCGCTACCTTGATTGTTTGACCAACTGTTCCTCTCGCATTCGACGCCACCATGTACTTTGTTTTACCTTCACTAATGTGCAGCCCCAGATTTTGTGCCGCCTGCTCGATCTGGATGATGTCGATGTCGTCTGCGTAAGCCAGTAACTGGCTGGACCTGTTGACGATGGTCCCTCTTGTTGCCGTGCCAGAGTCACGGATTGCTTTCTCCAACGCCAGGTTGAAGAGGAGGCAGGCCAAACCGTCCCCTTGTCGGAGTCCATTAAAGATGTTGATTGGTCTGGATAGCAATCCGGCTATTTTTACTTGGCTTGTTACGTTGGTCATGGTCAACCTACATAGTCGTGTCAATTTATTTGGGATGCCGAATTCTCTCATGGCTTTGTAAAGTTCTACCCTGGCTATGCTATCATAGGCGGCCTTAAAGTCTATAAACAGATGGTATGTTGGGATGTTAAATTCTAGACATTTTTCCATCGCCTGCCTAAGGGTAAAGATCTGATCCGTTGTTGATTTGCCTGGAATGAAACCACACTGATATTGTCCGATGACGGTTTTAGCGTATGGGGTTATCCGGTCTTGTAGGATAGAGGAGAGTATCTTATAGGCGGTACTCAACAACGTGATACCTCTATAATTGCTGCACGTTGTGACATCTCCCTTCTTATGTATGGGGCATATTAAACCTTTTCGCCAGTCTTCTGGCATTTCTTCCTGCTCCCATACGTGTACTATAATATCATGCATTGCTTGACGTAAGGCTGGCCCGCCGTGATGGAATAATTCGGCTGGTATGCCATCGGCTCCCGGGGCTTTGTTCTGTTTAAGCCGGCCTATAGCCTTCTCAACCTCTTCTATGCTTGGTGGCGGCAGCATAGGATTTTCTTCTTCTTGAAGTAGTGGAGCCTCCACTTCTGCAGTGAGCTGACCATTTAGCAATTCATTAAAGTACACTTCCCATCGCTCCAGTATGCTTTCAGGATCGGTGATCAGATTTCCCTCCCCGTCCTTGCAGTATGTGCAGCGTGGTGTGTACTGCGTCATGTTTCGGACGGATTGGTAGAACTTCCGCGCCTGGTGCGGACCTCGCTCTCGGCTATTTTCTATTTCACAGATTAGGTTCTTCTCCCAGGCTGATTTTTTTTGTCTGTGTAGCCGTTTTTCTATTCTTCTGAGCTCTTTATATTCCTCTTCGCGTGCCCGCGTTCTATGAGATTGTTGCATTGCTCGGTACGCAACATTCTTACGTTCAGTCGCTAGCTTGCATTCATCATCAAACCAGCCGTTCCGATTTTTACGACTGCTGCCTAAGATGGAGTTGGCAGTACCAATGACAATATTCTTAAGGCGTGTCCACTTCTCATTTACGCCCAGCATACTGGCTCCAGGACTTACTCTCCCTAAATCAAGTGATTCTAGGGCGAGTCCTAACGCATTACCAAAGGTGTTACTGGTGTTTTCATTGCGCAGGGCAGCCGTGTTGATTCGAACCTGATCGGCGGATGCAATGCGTCTTCGCAAGGCAATCCGCCCTCGGAAAACCATACCAACAAGATAGTGATCCGAGTCGATATTGGCACCTCGGTACGTTCGTACCGTCATCAAGTTCGAGTAGTGGCGACGGTCTATCAACACGTGGTCTATTTGGTTACGAGTGACTCCATCAGGTGATACCCAGGTGGCTTTGTAGATATCTTTACGCGGGAACCTGGTACTCGCAACGACCATGTTTTTCGATGCTGCCAATTCTAAGACTCGAAGTCCATTGTCATTAGTGTTCTCATGCAAACTATGGGTGCCTGCGTAATGCCTGAATACCGGCTCCCGACCTATTTTTGCGTTCAAATCCCCAAGGATGATTTTAACATCATACCTTGGGCAGGCATTGAGGGCCCTCTCGACTTGTTCGTAGTAAGTCTCTTTTTCTTCGTCTGAGGACTCCTCCGTAGGTCCGTGAACGTTAATGAGGCTGATGTTCGTAAATTTGCCTCGCACGCGAAGGGTGCATAGCCTTTCGCTTATAGCGTTAAAGCCGATGATAGTAGACTTCATTTTTTCGCTGACTAGGAAGCCTACCCCGAGCACATGGTGTTTTGTATGACAGCTGTAATATACGTCATATTCTTTCCTCTGTAAAACACCATTCCCTGTCCATCTGATTTCTTGGAGAGCTGTTATGTCAGCTTTATATTTTGACAGGGCATCGGCTAGCTGCTGAGCAGCTCGAGCTCTATAGAGCGATCGTACGTTCCATAAGAAAATTCGTAAATCGTTTTTCCTTTTTCTTTGCGTTGGTTGTCGTCGTGTGTTTCATATTGCCAGCTTTCAAATCGAAGTGCAAAGCACTAAACTCTAATTTGTTCGAAAAAATTGTTTGCGATAAGCTTAGTTTTCTCACTAAAGAACTCATTTCTGTCTCACAATATGGATTGGTTTCATAAATATCAACAACAACTAATCTCACTATCTTATGCGATTCAGTTATAAGAGGATTCGAAAGGGGTTTTCAGACTGATATAATATTTACAGACTTTGCGACAGCTTTTGATAGGGTAAACCACAAAATCCTTATTTATACTCGTAAATTGTCGAAAATCGGATTCCATTCCGTATTTTTGATATGGATCTGTTCTTACCTACCTGATCGAACCCAATATGTAAAGACAGACAGAATTGTTTCCAAATGTAGATATACATAAGTGTGACCTCAGGTGTCCCTCAAGGAAGCCACATCCACGGTTGCCAGTTTGGTCATTTATGACCAAATCTGGTCATTATTTTTTCACTTGGTCACATGGTCATTTTTTATTCCATTTGGTCATTTTTTCAACGAATTGAAAAGAAAACCTTTTTTTAATTTTTATGTTCTTAAAAATGAAAAGTATACCAAATGCAGTTTTATTAGCGTATTATGTAAATGTAAACAGTGCATTAATTTGTTTAATTGAACAACAATACACCAGCACGATCACTGAATGCACACAAACTGAATGCGTTCATTTCCATCACTTGCGAATTTAATGACAGATAGCTGGAAAACTTAAAATTGTGCGTTAATTTTGCGCAATGTTGCTTCTTCGCTGGATAAAAATAAAATATACTATTTGAAAATTCAATTGGTAACTGACAAGGCTAGTGTTATGGCTGGTGAGGTTAATGACCATCAAGCCAAATTGAAAAGCAATGTCATTTTTTTTAATGCACTTGCCATTCGCCGCATCTTCGTTTTGCATATTATTGCAAAAAGTTCCTAGTGAAGTTGAAAAAAAGTGTCGCAACATAATACATAAATTTTTTGCTTATAGTGTCAACCGCATCAACCAATTTAAAGAATTTCAAAAAATATTGCGCAGTCGCACCGCACAAAATATTGGGTATATTTTGCGAGCGAAAATTTTTCGAAATTAGTTTAATAAAAACTAAATTAAGAATTAAACTCAATTTTAAAACCATTAATAATATAATTCTAGCCAAAGAGCCTGAAGATCAAAAAATTAGTAATGGTGTTTGGTCTGCAAATTTTTTTTTTTAAAATAGCGTTTTTGAAAACATATATATATTTATATTTATAGTTATTAAGTGGCAATAATTGATCTTCATTCATAAACATATCGCGAAAAATTTTAAACAGCTTAGTAATAACGTTGATACTATGATGATACTACTTAACAATTTGCTAACTTTTAAGTTGATTACTAACTCTTTCTTAATTTTAAACATTTTCTAACCAGTATAGTGCTAAGGCTATTTTTTAATAAATTACTACTTAACACTAAAGTAATGGCAGTTCATGCAAAAAACTAAACAAACAGACCCGTTTTGATGAAGTTAGCACGATACTAAAAAAATAAAATATGTATTTAATAAAAGGGTAGAGAAAGTATGATGCTAAATTCGATCGAAATTTGGTTTTACTTGGATTCATACTAAAACACCCTTAACATCGCACTAATTCAACTAAAATTTTGTGCAATTGTGATCTTATTTCAAATAGCTGTGAGAAATTAATATTCATGTTTTGTATATAAGGTGCTTTGTGAATTTTTGTACCTAATTTTTTAAGTTTTTGTTTTTTAATAATTTGAAAATAACGTGTAAGCTGTATAATATACTATGTACATAAGAATATTATGCTCCAACAAATGTGATGAATTAATTGTTCTGTGTTCTGTTTGTTTGTCTTTTTTTTATTTTGGTCATTTTTAACTACATTTGGTCATTTTTATTTTCAACTTTGGACACATTTATTTTTTTTAAGTGGCAACCGTGGCCACATCGGTCCTTTATTTTTTTTAATTTATGCATTAATGGTATTCCAGATATTTGTCAGTTTTCCAGGAACCTGTTATACGCTGATGATGTAAACATTTTTAAAATAATCAAATCTTTAAAAGATTGTCACTTTTTTCAAGAAGATCTACTTAAACTTTATGGTTGAAAGCTGTCTTTTTTTTCCAATGTGTCTAAATGTCAGAGTTTTATATTATGTTCAAGAAAAAAGGCTCCTATAGTTTTTGACTATACTATTAATAATATTACATTAGAAAAAGTTTCACAAAAAAAATACATATCTAGAAATAGTATTGGATCGCCAGTTTTCTTTTAGTCGTCACTATGATTATATAATAAACAAAGTTCATATGTAAGATTGTAGGTTTCTTAAAAAGGAATACTAGAGAATTTTCCGATACTTATGCACTAAAATATCTCTGTATGGCTTTTTTAGGTCTAGTCTGGAGTACTGTTGTGTGGTCTGGAACGCTTACTATGATACTCATTCACTAAGAATTGAAAGAATTCAAAAAAGTTTTACAAGATATTGTTTTTACAAGCTAAATTGGAATATTGATATGCCATCTTATTATGCCAGATGTCTGCTTTTTTGCATACAAACGCTTAAGCTCAGAAGAAATTTTTCAATTATGATGGTAAAAGATATTATTGATAGCCACATTATTTGCCCCTACTTGCTTGAGCGAATTAACTTTTTTTTTAAGTTTTAAAGTTGACAAACCTGAATGGTGTTTGTAAGGAGCTTTGGCTTAAATTTGCGAAATTTGCGATTTCTAACAAAATCGTAGCCGAGAGGACGGAGTAATGGTCTCGGGTGCCATAACATAGTATGGAGCACTGGAGCTGAAAGTTCCAGGCACAAAAATGAAGGGACTAATCTACAAGGATTGGTCTTTCAAGTGGACAGACAACTCACCAAAGTCTTATATTGCCAGCCAACAAGTGACATAGGCATATTAATTTTTACTTTTCTAATCTAATTAAATAAATAGATAATATGTAGGTCAAAAATGATCTCTTTTTTAATCAATCTGCATCACCTTATTTTGTCTTCCTCAAAAACCAATTAAAGATTTTTATAGGACTGGTACATTTTCTATTCGGTTGTCTGTGTGTGATATCTATACCACTACTGGTGGGCACATTCAAATGATATAATCGATTCGCACAAAATCTCGAGATATCTCGATTCTTCTCACAAATCATTTGAATACTCAAATTAATCGAACGATTTCTCACATCAAGTTACTCTTAGCGAATTGAGAACTCGAGTGCCGATTCGAGACCGAGAAGATAATATTGAACGAAACGACAGAAAGAATACAAACAAAATCGAAAACTCGAGAAGTTGGTTATTTACGTATCGACATTTGCGCACTCGATGCATCCTTGAATTGTAAAGGAAAGGCGAGAAGCGTTGTTATAATTTTTTTGGTTTGCTTTTGCTTTTTTTTACTCTGAAATGGAGTGTTTGTTTCCTACTTTTTTTTTTTGCTATAATATAGTTTCAAAGATCAGTCGAATGAACATTCGATTCTTTAAATCATTCGAATACTTATATCTCGATTCTTTAAATCATTCGATTATGCCCATCATTAAAGCACTAAATTATTTGTAGATACTTTTATCATTTGTTATCCAAATAAAAAATCCATAGTATGTTTAAAAAAATTTTATTATTAAACTAATTCTTAACCTACTTAAGCTATTTAAGTACGTATGACCCAGATATAAATATAATTAAGTAAAAAATTACATTAGTATGAACACACCTCAATTTTATAATTTCTTTAACGACTTTTCATAATTTAATTTAAGTAATTTAATTTAAGTAATTTTTTTTAAATTGTTTCTCATACTCTAGTCTTTTATTGCCACTTACATGTTTTGTAATGAAAATGGGCGTATAATGGCAATTCCAGCATGACTTATCAAAATATCAAACAACATTTTTTAATTGGGAGAAACGACTTTCAAAACATTATTGCGATATCGTTTTCGTAATAAAGTCATCTTATATCACTTACTAACCTTTCATATTCTGCTTTGTATACAATCTTAGATTTGTATGTCTTAATTATTACATACATACTTTATTATTACTGAAACCCCGGTTTACATTGTGGGGGGATTATTTACATATTTAAAATGAATTCTATTCACCTAAGTAATCTAAACGCAGTGAAAGTACATATTTACAAAAAATTAAATGCACGATTATGGCTTTGTCTAGGGTACAGTAACTTTTAAAAATCGCCTTGGGTCACCAATTTTGGGATCAAACCTTACTATAACTTGATCATTACCAGCTTCTCCAACCTCGAGGAATGAATTCCAATCAGCTAAGAAATAAAATCCATTTTTCTTTGGTGGCGGTGATGGATCTTCGGTGATGGGATCTGGTCCTCCAAACGAATCTTCTAGATCAGCCAATGATCCATTTTTTGGTTCACTTGTTGTAGTTTCTTCTTCAGCTTCGGTGGCAGAAGACGTTGAATCGGTCTCTGCGATATCTGATTCAAAGTTCGAGTTTATTTTAGAATCGGCTTCAGTTAAACTTGATTCTGATGTTTCATTCGCACTTTGACGTTTCAAATCGTTTTTTCGTGATTCTTCCTCTGCAGTTATAGGATCGGGGCCTTGAGCCAAGAATACGCTGCTCGAATTATTATCTTGAAGGGGCTTAAGCATATTAGACGTTAGGCTTACATTTAAACGTTCCAACTCATGAAGGTTGTTCAACAATTTACTAAGCTGGTCCTCGTCATGGCTGTTAGGTTCAGAATCTACAATGTCAGTGTCAATTCTCCTTATAGCTTGTTCGTTAACTTTAACGGCTTTTCCATCATCACCAGAATCCTCGGGTTTAATTTGCTTACGTTTTCTATTGACAATGCCGAAGCGATTCAGATAGTCTTCGATATCAGGTTGAATGCGAATCTCTTCCCCAATATTAAGAGGCTTGAATTCGCTATACGCCTCTAAGTGTGGACGTGGAGGAAGTGTTCGAGTGAAATCAGCAATATCTATGTTTCCAAGACTGGTTTGTCGTATGCTGCTTGAAATCGATGGTTTGGCAACTTCTTGGTACTTATTTAGTTGTAATTCTTTGGCAGCTTGATCTAAGCCCATAGTTTTGAAAATTCCTGCTAGATTGGGCATGGGGGTGAATTTTTGATTGAAGTTTATGCGGTTGTTGAATTCTCCTTCTAAGAGTGACCAATCAGTATCTTTTGCGTTGTAGGAGCTACTGTAACGTGTTGCTTTATTTTCTTCCTCCTCTATATCAGGAAGCAGAGGCAAACTCGTTACCGGAGCTACTGGATCAGGCACTTGATGAAAGGTTGTTGGCTCAAAAGGCTTAAAGATTGGCTTAGGGGGATGATACGTTGTTGGCTTGGCATTTATTTTCTCTTTAAATCGAAAATGTGGCTTATAAGTGGTAGCAGCTAAATTACCAATTTCGATTATTTCAACCTTACCGGAAGTAGTAGAAGATGTCGTTTGGAATTTTTGTAGTTGCGGTGATGAGTATGTTTCAATTACTTTTGTAATTGGTGGACGTGTGTAGAGTTCCTACAAAAATATATACATATTAAGTTAATTGTTATGATTTTATAGTAAAGGGTTATTTTACTTGCAAAACTTCATCAGTGGTGTTTTCGGTATTGTAGGGAAGTACTAGCATGAGGGCTCGCATGTTATTTGCTCGCTGAACATCGCCAAGTTTCACACTTTTTTCAAATTCTTCTCTTGTGACCTGTTCAAATAGGTCTTCAATTTCACCTCTTGAAATAAAAAAATACAATATAATAGAAATGGATTCAGAATATTAATATAAAATTAATTTAAATGGTCTATGGCATCTCAAAGTGGGTACATAAATACAACTTTTGAAAATTGTCAAATTAATTTTGGAGTAAAGATTAGTATTTTCAAACGCTATGACTTGTTTCTTGGATGAAATAATTTTTGGGTGCAACATATAGAGTGCTCCAATACTTCCTTCTTTTTATATTGAGATTCTCTTAAAATTACATTATTTATTATAAGTGCTTTTGTTACACATTTGAGTGTCTGTATAGAATTAAATAGACTGGGTCGCACGAACTTGCTCTTATATAAAAGTACTTTGGAATTTAAAATACATTCTATAAATATAAAACATGGATTTAATGAGATAAAAATTTTCAAATGCATGGAATTGTGGTCTGATTTCTGGAAAAGTATGAATTTGCGCAAATAAAGTTAAAAAATCCTGGTAAAAATTTTGTGTTAAAACCGTTAGAGCCGTTAATGAGAAAGTTGAAAATCAAAAAAAACGTTTCTATGACAGGTACCATTAATAACATTTTGCACCAAAATTTTTTGTTACAAAAATGTAGTCCATGTCCATAATATAACAAATTTTTTTTTTATCAGCATCGTAAGATAATGCGTTACGCGTGTGTGGGGGGTACCGTTAGTTTTAGAGCTAAAAAAAAATTCAGTTTCCCCTCTAGAGAATCACCGAAGACTCTTAAGTACCGGGTTTGAAGAAAATACCTCCAGTAGTTTAGGCTGTAGTTCGAGGTACAGACATACAGACACACTGAAACATGTTTTTTGAATTTTCCTTAAAATTTTTATAAAAAAAATTGATATGCAAATTATTAGTATTCAATAAAATACATTTTATAACGTAATATAAAAATTTATTCGTGTATCCGTTTTCAAAATATTGAATTTTCAAAAAAAAAATTGTATTAATTTTTTAAAAATCCAAAAACTATTTTTTCGAAAAAATTTTTGATTATATTTTTTAAAATGCAAAGGAGCTCATGTAAAAAAATTTTGGTTAAGATCGTTAGAGCCGTTGATGAAAAATTCGAAAATCAAACCAACCGTTCTATGACAGGTACCGTTAATAACATTTCCTCCCAAACCGTACCGTTAGTTTTAGAGCTAAAAAAAAAATGTAATTTCCCCTCTAGGGAATCACTGAAGACACTTAAGTACCGAGTTTGAAGAAAATAGGTCCAGTGGCTTAGGCTCTTGATCGAGGTACAGACATACAGACAGACAGTCGGAATTGTCGGACCCACTTTATTCGTCTTCGCTATCATCGTAATGTCAACTTTGATCAAAATCTCGAGTTAGATTTTTTTTCCAAATGCAGAACTTGTCCTAAGTACCTATATCGCAAGTACAAATAAAATAAAATGCACGACTGGATCGCACGTACTTGTAAAAGTGCTTTGGAATTTAAAATAAATTTTATAAACAAAAAATATGGATTAATTGAGATCAAAATATTTAAATGCATACAATTGTGCTGATTTCTAGAAAAGAAAAATGTATACAAACAAAGTTTAAAGATCATTTTATTATTAAATTATTAAAAAAAAATTGGAATGTCAATTTTAAGTATTTAGTTAGGTATATAGATTTAAGGAAAAAATTTCAAAATATAACCGTTCACACGTTTTGAAGTATTTGAATTTTCAAAAAAAAATTGGATTTTTTAAAAAATTTCAAAAAACTATGATAGTGAATAAAAAATAGTCTGTCTGTCTGTCTGTTCAACTGCAGTCTAAACGACTCATACGAATTTCGTGAAACTTGGTAGATATCGTTTTTAACTCCCCCCACACGCTTTTTTTTCGTGCCATACGATTTTTTTTTCGAAATTTTATAATTTTTTTTTCAAAAACTGTTCCCTTGGAAACATCTTTTTGTTTGTAATTTTCTCAAAAATGGTACAACTGTTTTGATATTTTTTTTTATGCTAAAGCTGTCCAAAAGTTTGAATATTATTGTGTATTCAAATTTTCAAAAAAATTTTTTTTGGATTTTTAAAAAAGTTTTCAATTTTTTTTTTGAAAACTCAATATTTCGAAAACGCCATGCTCGATTTTTTTTATCTTGATAAACCAAAGTTTCTTAATATTACAAGATGTGAGAAACAAATTTATGTTACCTAAAAATAACGGTATCCACCATATAAATCTTAAAAAATGGTTTTCAAAAATCGTATTTTTTCTCGAAAACGGTGGCTTGAATTTTGATAATTTTTTTCTTTCGATTAATTTTTAAGATCTATAGAATAATACAAAAAAATTGAAATAATGATGTTACTCAATGTACCTACCATAGAACCATTTCTTAAAACTGGGCATAACGGATTTTAATGAAATTAAATTTAATAATTATTTGTTTGTAAATTCCCTTTTAAACAGTATTAAAATCATGTTAACCAAATTTACATTACATCTTACACTACTCCGTAAATAAATCTACGAAGTAGAGACACTGAAAAGCAGAAAACACTGGTAACTGAGGCCATCGGCTTTAGACAGTACAACAGAGAGAGACACACAGAAAGAAAGAACAACAGAAATAAGCATATGTCAACAACACACGGTTGGTATTTGAACGGTCCAAGTACCAACCGCGCAAAATGATGCTTGATTTCGCTGATCGATGGGAAGCGATGCTTTCATCAAAGCCAAGGCCGTTGACATTTAACCAAATATAATATCCCGATCTATGTAAGAAATATGTAAATAAATTTGAGGCGCAACAATTTGTAGAGAAACAGGGCCTAGTGAGTAACAAGTCTCAATCATATTTTTTTTAGTGTTTTCGGAAGGTATAGAGGGCGATTTAAACTTTCTGTCGAGCCCTAAGATGAGAAGGTTTTTTTTATGAAAGAGATACTTTTGAAGGATTTGTTACTTCTTCGCAATAGTCAGTTGATACCCCCGAAAAAAGTTTGAATTTGCTTATATTTTTTTGTACATTCAAACGGATGTGAAAAAATGACTGAATGAATGATGATTGATTAGATTGGCCATGCTATTCGTCAGAACTTACTTTGTTAACCTGGGTAGAGTGGGGTCAGCTTGAAGAATTTGTTGAACTTGTTTAATCGTTGCCGCTGCATCAGGTAGTGTTGGTCTTTTTCTGTCCGTTGAATATTCAATTGACTGCAAATTTGTTGAATCCTTCTGAATCACAGGATGTGATGATATAGAACACGAAATTAATGTGACTATTATTACTTGAAAAACTGCTTGTTGAATTAACATTTTGCCGTACTGAAAAAAATGAATTAATTGAAATGTATCTTACATTAAAAAAAAAAAAACAAATCATTGGAATACTCATTCCCTCTACTTTAAAATTTCTGGTATAAATAGCTAGATACAAACAAAAATAATTTTCTATCAAATTAATAGCGATTAACCTAAACGTAATAAAAAGAGAATAAAACAAACACTCTTGTTTCAGTCCAAAGATAAACTGATACAAGGTCTACAACTTTGGGTCTACCTGCACATGACAGTTTAAATATAATAAATTAGCTTGGTAAGTAAGATTAAAGTATAAGTATTGACCTCCTAACCACTTCAACCTGATAGCTGAAAAGAACCATGGAAGTTGAGGCGACATACATTTTTAGATGTTTTATAACGGTTAAGAAAGACAAGGGTCGATGCGTCAATGACGGCGGCGGCAATATTTGTTTTTTTTTTTTCATTTTTTGTGTAAACGAAATTTTGTGCAGGAAAGAAAACTATCCGCTAGAAAACGCAAGACTGTTTTGGAACTAACAGATCTCTTGTATAGTTTTAATATTTCCACAGATTTATTGGTAATATTGTTCAATTTTCTCTGTCGTTTGCTTTAAAACGAGGTTTGTTGAGTTGTGTTGGTTATCTTTCTGACAAAGCGTTACCAAAGTAGTTTTTGGTTGTTAATATTTTTCATTCATCCATTTCGTGCTTCCAAAAGTTATTCTTAATAGGACGCATGTATTTAATTACATTTCATTTGAATATATTGTTTAGATCCCGTCTTATGAATTGAATATAACATCATGCAAGAGTTTACGGTGGTGCTGAAAAAGAAAAAGGATTTCCCATTATGTCCAGTTAATATCACCAAAAACGCTAAATAACTGCGGTTCAGGAAATTTTTCTTGCAGTAAAGTTAAAAGAGTTGTTTGTGTGGGAAATGCCATGTTTTTAACATCCATATCTTTGACTTTAGGCAAAAAAAAACAAAAACATTTGGCTCTGTGACTTACAACTCTCAACCATTCGTGCATGCGTGTTGCCAGGAACGGAGGGACCTACAATTTTCTGCCGACTCCGAACGGCTAATGAGCAGCACTTTCCATAACAAGAGATACTCGTAAGAGGCAGTACACCCCTGAAAAAAACTTTCTTGCAGCGACTGAGAATCGAACTCGACACAGGGTTACCCCTGGGATTTTTCAAAAAGTCGCAGAAAAAAGTCGCTTTGACAAAAAAAAGTCGCAAATTCGAATTCTTTGAAAAAGTCGCATTTTTGAACAAAAAGTCGCAATTGAAAGAAAAACTCGCATACCTAAATATTATTTTTTTTTTACTATAGGAAAAACAATTTAGATATTTTTTTGAATTTCTTTATTTAAACACTTAGATAGGTAAGGTATACATTAAAAAATAGCAATAACAAAAAAAAACCTAATTTAAAGACTTCATTTTATATAAATTAATATAATATTTAAAGTTAGAATAAATTCCTTAAAAGATACATATGTAAATCACATTAATGTTTCGTTTTTTTTTAATAAAGTTTCTCTATACTTTTTAATTAGGTTGTTTTCAGGAACCCACTCACTTATATCACAGTCAATGAGATTTGTGGAAGATAACATATTTTCGCAGGTTTCCATTTGTAAACGGTTTGTTAATTTATTTCTCATAAGCGTAAGCTTTGAAAAATTTCGCTCAGCGCAAGCGCTGCTGTGTGACAACGTTAAAATTTTACAAACAAATTCGTAAAGGTGAAAGTATAGGTTATCACCTAAACTATTTTTTAAAGTACCAACCTTGTACCAAAACTCTTCTATATTTTTAATTTCAAAAATTTTGCCATAGTTTTTGTCAAACGCTTGAAGCTTTTTCTGGCTCATTTGTAAAGCTATTAAAATTTGAAACCAACCGAAAATTGTTAAAATCCTGATTTGACCTAATTATTTTTGGATCTATATGTTTTAAAATAGAAAGCTTTTCATCTTTAACATTAAATCTTGAAAAAATTTCTTCGCAAAGCGTCAAATAATATTGAAGTACATTTTTTTTATGCAAATAATTTCAAAATTTGTGAGTTTTTTATCCTTTAAGCAATTTTCGGCTTCCATGCCGATATATATATTTCTTCAATCAATCTCAGAAATAGATTTTCCAAGAACACATTCTTTCAATAAAAAAATTTGAAAAATAATAAATAGAGGATCCTCTATATAAGAGGACAAATAAGCAATTTGTGATGTTTCACTCTGGAAACCTTTGTTTAAAATATTTATTTTTAAAAGAATATATTTTAGAAACTTTAAATAAACTAAATTTTCGTTGTTCAAATTTTCAAGAATAATATCAATTTTTGAATTTGTACTTTCATCAAATTTGGCCCTAATAAAAAAATGTTGCAAAACAACCCATTGCTCCACGATGCGGCATGTTACATGTTACCTTTGAGTATATATAATATGGAGGGCTCGTTCCTATCCCTAATGCATTGTAGCACTTGAAGTTGTGATAGGGGTCGCTGTCTCACTTTCTGTAAGTTAAGGATACAGCCGTATGCTCCGATTTGTGCTTACCTTCTCCTCGCATATAGTTCTCCGGCACATGTGATATCTTTGAGTATATATAATATGGAGGGCTCGTTTCTATTCCAAATGCGTGACTATCATAGGGGGCGCTACTCAAATTTGTGTAAGACAAAGTTATTGCCGATTGCTTCATATGTCATGTATTACACGGCGCGTGAGTTTAACGCGCAACTCTTGGTTATTTTCATTCATTCCGTGTTGCGCGTGTTATCACACGAAGCCTTTTTCTCATTTCAGTACTGCGCGTTTATTTGACAGTTTTTTTCATTTTATCTTCTTTGCCCAGTATAAGATTCAACAAAAAATTAATTTTGATAGCAAAAATGGAAGCTGAAGATATTCCGGATGGCAAGGATTATAGAGAATGGGGTGCATTTCATAATTCAAAATGATCTCAGACGTTAATTCCTTGCTCCATTTGAATTCCTCAGCTATTTTAATTTGTGCTCATTTATCAACATCCAAAATAAAATAAAGCAAATACAAAAAACAAAGAAAGAGTTCAAAGAGAAACGTCAAAAACACGCAAGGAAATTTCTACCCGTGCGTGTTCAGATAGATTTATTTCTGTTTCATCTTTTCGTTATTTCTTTCTCTTTTGCACTTCATTCACGCGAGACTAAACACGCGCCGTGTAATACCGGACTATCACATGTGACGGAGAACTATATGTGAGGAGAAGGTAAGCACAAATCGGAGGATACGGCTGTATCCTTAACTTACAGAAAGTGAGACAGCGACCCCTATCACAACTTCAAGTACTACAATGCATTAGGGATAGGAACGAGCCCTCCATATTATATATACTCAAAGTGTGATATGAAGCACTCGGCAATAACTTTGTCTTACACAAATTTGAGTAGCGCTCCCTATAATAGTCACGCATTTGGAATAGAAACGAGCCCTCCATATTATATATACTCAAAGCATGTTACAGACAAAACACAAAGGTAAGGTGATATTCCAGGAAATGTCAGTGTCAGTCGTCAGTGCCAAACACGTAAGAAAAAAAAAAACAATCTGACAGCGCCCCCGTGGTGGGAATGGGAAAACAAAAACTACTTTCGAAAACGAGAATGCGAACAGAAAACAAAGCAAAGACAATCATACTCACAAATTCTCAGAAAAGTTTGATGGTAAATGTTTAAGCAAAGAAAAAGTCGCAATTTTAAACAATTTTAAAAAGGTCGTCGCATAGTCGCACAGCAAAAAAAAGGTCGCAAAAATGCGACTAAAGTCGCATAAGGGTAACGCTGACTCGACACCTTCCGCATTACAGATTACAGTCCAAGGCATTAACCATTATGCCAAGAGGTACTACGTAAATCGATTATTATGCATATTATCGATAACAATAATTAGTTTTATGGATAAAAGCAAGTGGTACCAAATGGTTGACTAATTTCTATAAACTTTAAGGCTATAACAGACACTACTAGCCCAAGTTGCCCATCTGACAATAATAATTTTTGGATGCAATGGTCTTTTGACAGTAACTTGTGGATTGAAACTTCCCCATATGCAACAAATTTGTTTGTAAATCTATTCATCGAGTGGAAAATGCGCCTCATCACTTAAGAAAATATTTGTGTTCAAATTGATCATCCAAACATCGATGTTCCAGCAACCAAGGCGATGTATCTTCTACACATCTGTGTTCAGCTGGCTTTAATTCTTGAATGAGTTGCACTTTAAAAGTGTGTAGATGAAATTCCATATGCAAAATACACCATAATGTGCTTTTAAGTCGATAGATTTGGATCATCTTCAACACTTTTTCTTTTTTCTGTTTTTCGCTAACGGAGGGCATATTTTGTGAAGAGCGTGCATTTCGATGATGGACAGGTTTCTTAGGATATCTTTCACCAGTCTCTATCAATATAGCAAGTTAACTAGTGGTAAAAACGATGTTTGATCAAACTTGACATGAACATCATACAGAAGAAGAATTCTACGAGTATCTTCCACTTTGTTACGCTCCTTACAGGGACGGTTTTCTTTAAATTTGTTACCTAGGTGTTTTGGGCATTCTTCGGTACGTTTTTTTTTTTCAATTTGTAAATGTACCATGCACTTGATGTTCTCTTCTTAGGGTAGTAATACCCTGAAACTAGAATGTGTAAAATTTTGCGCGAATATTAATATAATGTTATTAAAGTTATGTTAGCAGCACACTCTCTTCGGCAGTACTATTTTGACTAATATACATATACACTATGTATTACTATTACACGGAAGGAAAAATGGAGGCTTAAATGAAGTTCTTACAACAATCTATATATCTGAGGTAGTCCATTTGCCATACCATGTTCATTCAATTCTAAAACGTCGTTTTAGGTTATTAGTACATTTTTAAAAATTTTAACCCACTTGAACATAGGGGCAAAAGAAAGGGAGAATGATTGACGAATTTTATTTAAATTGGCTGCGACACTGAACGAAGATTGGTCAATAAGCGTTTTTCTTTTTAGTTCAGAATAGAGCTCTGTACAGAGTCCGAGCATGTTCTGACCATCCTCTCAACCAAACATGCTCTGAGCGCTCTAAGTCCATTTTGAAACACACCTGAACATATAGCTGTCACCACTTTTTTTTAAATTTCCATCTGTCAAATGTGTTAGTTATTTTATTCTGAGCTCATAGAGCGCACTTTGAACACGCTCAGAACATGCTCAGAATGAAAAGCGAATCGCATATTTGAAGCTCTGAACGATCTGAACTAAAAAAGGAACACAATTTATTTTTTGACAATTGAGGCTCTGCTCCGAACTAAAAAAGAAAAATACTTTATGTAAGATTACATAACCGAGTGGCTTGAAATTTGAAATGCCGCAAAATTTTAGTCGAATTAGTACGATGTTAAAATTGTTTAAGTATGATTAATTGAGTTTAGCATCATACTTTCTCTAACATTTTTTAGAAGCTTGCTAACTTCATATGACTTTTTGACATTTGCAAATATCAAAAACGCCTTTTTACTTTGTTTTTTGCACGAGCTGACATTGTTTTAGGTGTTCTCAGAACCAAATTTATTTTTAAAAAAAATAGCCTTAGCATGATACTAGTGAATAGCTAAAATTCATAAAGTCTTAGTAAACTACTATAAAATTGTTGAGAAGTATCATACTCTTACCTCTAGACTGTTTAAAAGATTTCACCAATAATTTCTATATACATATTTTGATGCATTATACGAGTAGCTGAAATCGGGTACATACACATTTGGTGTTTATGTCTTTCGTTTGGGTTGTACCCTATACATTGGCTCGTAAAAAATTATATGACTGTTATACAATTATTGTACATATGATTCGAAGTATAAATAAAAATACTGAAAAAAAAAAAAAACGCTAGTCACACGAGACCACCCCCCATCCCATTAAGCGATACTGAGGAAGAAGTTTCTGAATCAACAAGTAAGTAATCAACTTGCTTATCACACAGCAACTTTCGCTGTCGCATAACCATAAACACCCGGTGCCACAGTAATTAAGCTTGTGATTTCAAAAAGTAGGTGAATATAAATTACAGTGTGTGAAAAAGTTTTCGTAATGTTTTCTTCAATAAAATTCAAATCAGTAGTCGACATGTACATACCTATTACTTGTAAAAAAAATGATACCTCAGATTAATTAAAAGCGGATATAAGTTTATTATGCTTTATAACAACTCCAGAGTACATTCTTTAATTTAATACACAATTGTGAAGATATAACAATTGTTTGTTTGTTTTTTGTACTGTTGTTCTAAAATCACATTCGTCTATTAAATGTGTGTTGATACATAATAACCTCCAATTTTTACTTATCCACAAAATTATCGCAATGAAAAAGTTCAATGTTGACATTTTAAAAATTGTGTGAAATCTTAAGTGACATTTGTTGTTGGATGACGTTGTAAAAAAATAATAATACATTATTTAAAAGCACACCTACTTTTTCAGCTTATTTCACCAAATTTTGTAAAATATTTTATAAATAGGACTAATAAGGGATAGGACTATTGGATCACTAGGCTTAGAATTTGTTATAATAATATGCTAACTTCAAAACCCGGAAATGGTCGTTAGCCGACAAAACGACATAAGCGTTGGTAAATTTTACAAACGAAGGAGCGCCAAACCACCAATGAGTTTCTAAGCTTATGCCATTATCTTTCCAATAATATATGTATGTACTTAATATACTTTAGTTAAATTTAAAATCGTTTGCCAGATAGGTTATTTAATTAATATTTTCTATTTAATACCAAAACTTTTTTGATCCACTGTAAATACTTTAGCAGCCGAAATTCAGAGTAAAAGATCTCCTCCAGACTAAAGAAAAACAGAATGGGTATTTATTTGTGATGAATGTATCCAATTCAATTACAACACCTACCTTTGAGCCAATGTTTGAAAGAATATAGAATGAGTGCACGAAATCGATTGCGAACACGACTTGAAAATCCCAAAGTCTTACATGAAATTGGTTTTATGTTTTCGTTTTGAGCGTTTTCAAAAATTTCTCATTAAATCAAACTCTGTTTCGAACATTGATGTTTGTATTAAAAGATTCAAAGTTTTTCAAATATGACTTCTTCACTTTTTGTTTCAAAACCTTATGTGTTTCCGGTTTAAAAAAAACTATAACGTCCTTCTCCTAACAAGAACTGGTTGCTTTTCACCACACCTTTAGAAAAATTTAATTTAGTGTATTTATAATAGATATTTCTGATTTATTCAATACAAAAACCAAATCTCAATCACGTTTTACTGCCACAATTAATTT
Source organism: Philhelius festivus (assembly GCA_963931855.1). Classification (NCBI taxonomy): domain Eukaryota; kingdom Metazoa; phylum Arthropoda; class Insecta; order Diptera; family Syrphidae; genus Philhelius; species Philhelius festivus. The sequence continues at coordinate 139,057,231 of OZ007556.1, read as the reverse complement.
CTCCAGAACAATGTACTGCAAATAATTAAAATGACAAAGTATATAATTTTTGTCAATAAAATTACACAACACAGTTTATTTCTTTTTAAAGACTTTCACCGCACCTTCGCTTAATGAGTGGATTTGGTACGCTCGTTGCAATTTATGGAAAGTAACAATAAGTGGAGGATATTTTAAGATTCAAAAATTTATAAATCCGTACAAAAAGTTTAAGTATCGCATTCGAACTCGGGTGCGCGCATGCGTGATCATTCGACGCGTTGTGAGGTGATTAATTGACTGGCAGGTTTTTATTTTGTCCAAATGCATTCGAATCTCTTTCCACCGAAACATATTTTGCAGAGATCCAATCCACTAACAACCACAAGAGCAAGACCAGTGGAAGTGGAGTTCAAGAAATAAAGTTAATATTACACAAGCTGTAGCAGCTCCAAGTGTACAGTGGGGAGAAATTCTCCAGAATTTGGAAATTAATTGCATGAGTTCAAAAACTTTTCCTTACAAATTAGTATTATTTTCAAATGCTTAATTTATCACCCTAAGCGTAGTGGCTAGAGCGCAGGTATCTCACACACTTCATTTCTACCGAATAACAAACTAACACCAGAAATGGTTGAGAGTGTAAGTAACATGGCCTTTATTCTTCATGAGCTTACTCGCCACTAATTTATCAAATTTAATTCATAAAAAATAGAGGACAATTTCAGACAAATCAGTACGATGTTATAACTATTTTAGTATGATACCTTCATGTTATTAAAGATACAATCATCTAACACATATTATATTTTTTGTATCGTACTAACTTCAGATGACACTTCCAAATGTCAAAAATGTTTTTTGCACAAACTTTTACGTCTATTCAGAAGCAATTTATCAAAAAAATAGCTTTAACATTATACTAGTTAGAAAATGTGTTAAAAATTAAGAAAAAAATTGTAAGTTAGTAATTCAAAAGTTGCAAATTGTTAAGTGGTATGATGTTAATACCTTAACACTAGGATGTTTACAATTTTGTGGACAACAACTTTGAAAATAAATTTTAAGCACACAAATGATTGACAACATGAGAACCAGTTACAATAAAAAAATTGGAATTAATCACAATAAATTTGATGATAGTAACGTAAATGCATAAAATCAAATAATGATCTTATGTTGTCTTTTTCGTCTATGTCATATAGCTTGTTGCCCTACTGTAACATCTTGTCTTCAGTGAGGTAAGCATTGGTTGAGAGAAAACATTAGTCGTTTTTGTCGTTGTGCACCTATGTTAAGAGGTTTGGTTGCCACGGTGCTTGGCTTCAATATAAAATATTTTTTATTAAATACTTTGTTCATAATATAGGTCTAAGTTTTGGTTAAATATTTTCACGTATACTTCGTTTAAATAAAAGTAAATATATATTTTATGAACTATAATATTCTATGTAGTAAAATAGTTTTGAAATTAACTTTTCAAATTAATCAACTCAGCATTATTAATAATCTTTTTATATTTACTTACATATAAGTCAACAAACAAAAAAGTTTGTATGAATATGGACTTGTTCTACATAGGTTTCAATGGTAGGTAGGTAGGTAAAAAAGCCGACCGATAGCAGATTAGCCATGTGGCCCAATTTAGCGCTGAAGAGTGCACTTTGAATGAAATTGATATGGAAAATTGCGGACATTCTGAAGGAGTTATCCAGTTTGGATTCAATTGTCAGTCCGCCGAAAGTCTGGGGATCGGTTTCCAGCGTACGCTCTTGCCATGAATTTTTTTTCTCAAATTAGCCGTTCGAGCTCGACAGAAAATTGTAGGTCTCCTTTATTGTGAGTTGTAAGTCCCTACCCTAGATAATAGTTTTTAACGAGATATCGAGCCACAAATAAAATCTTTATTCCTTATCCACTGTACCAAACAAAAATTCTTTCCTGTCTTTCTAACTAGTTTTGCGTAATCAAAGTTGACTAAGGGTTCTTTTTGCCTAGGGGTTCTTTAGAGATATACCTAGACAAATTATTATTATTCTACTAGTCAAAGGTACACTTGTACATGGAAAGTTCTATAATGTTTGTAATATCTTTTACGATCAATTATTTTGGTCTACTTTTCACCTAAAATTGTTTATTGGCAGCCCTATTATTATTGACTTCTTGTTGATTTCCTTTCCGCAAATGGTAGCAAAAAGCAAATATTACAGCTGCATTGTAAAGAGACACTTATTTTCTCTTAAGCCAAACTCGTTTTCACTATACTCTTATATAATAAGTAAGCAGAAGTGCATTAAACGGATTTATTGATACCTTTAGGTAAATAAAGATAGATATTGCATAATTCGCTGAGTGTAACAGAGTTGTATGCTGGACAACAATATTTCTCCAATAGAAACCCTGATATACCGGTGTTGATTCTGGTTTTTGATTTTGCATTACATAATTGATGAGGCTTAAAAAAGAAATATCTATTTGGATGTTAGGTAAAACCAAACCAATTTAGGAAGTGAATTCAGGTTATGCAATTATGACAAGGGCAAGGTGAATAACGCTGTTTGTTAGTTAGTCATTTTGGGTTTTATTTGAGATTTTGATATCAAAATTCATTGAAGTCATGATTAGAGGTGAAGGTGACTTACATTTCTCACTTTTTAAACTGAGCTTTAAAATTTTAAGCAGGTATGTTTCTTTTAATGCCACGTTCTTGTTGTTATGTCAAAATATTAAGAATAGTTACCTAGATATGGAGGGCTCACAGCTGTACCGAACCAAGTCATTTTAAAGAAATCCAAAACTAACGCCAGGATTTCCGCAAAATTTACCTCTATTTAGAGCTGTAATGAACTACATAGTTCATTTAGAGCTACATAGTTCTATTTAGAGCTGTAATGAACTATACATAGTTCATTACAGCTCTAAATAGAGGTCAATTTTGCGGAAATTTTGGCGTTGGTTTTGGATTTTTTTAAAATGACTTGGTTCGGTACAGCTGTGAGCCCTCCATATATACATAAGACTTTTAAACAATTTTTGAAACGAATTTTCAAAATCTATAAATTTAAAAACTTCTTAAATAGCTTCGAGACCAAAAAATTGGATTTCTTTAATAAAGCCCCTTTTAGACGATCAGTTGTTCCTTCAGTTATCAGTTCTGTTATGTCAGTTCAGTTAAAAAAGGCAGTGTATTTAGATGATCAGTTAGACGATAAATTTCAATGAAATCGACCAAATAATTATTCCGTTTCGACATATTAAAAAAAAAAACAGGAACTCGAAAATGTTGATTCACCGCCAACTGAAATTGAAATGACGACTGAACTGACAACTGAACTGAAAAGTATTAACACATCAGTTTAACTGATAACTGAACTAAAAACTTATGGGAATTTCATCAGTTTCAGTTAAACGCTTCAGTTTTTAGACATCAATTTAACTGAAAGCTTAACTGATAGCTCAACTGAAATGATCGTCTAAAAGGGGCTTAATAGGGATGTTTGGGAGAAAACGCTTTCCTCCTTGTAATATAATATTTCTTAATAATTGGTTTCCGGAAATAGCGCTAGGCATTTGATTTCTGGAATAAGGTTTTCGAGACAGATTAAGAAACAATCCAGAAAGCAAAAAAAAACTTTTTTTTCCAAAATTCGACTTTTTGTGAATTTTTTTAAATAGTTTTTAGAGTTCTATAGTTTCATATATTATTATTTCATTTAAGAATAAAAGAAACAACTTTTAACTGTACTTAAGAACTACAGCGTTTGCTTAAAACAACCTAAAAGTGAATTCGCTTTGGATATGATAAAATTAAAATGCGATGAAAAAGAAAGCTTGGAATCAAAAATTACACCAATTATTAACAGTCGATAAAATTTTGTTACCAAGACTATAACTCATTGACTTATTGTAAAGGGTGGTCCAACCATAGTGCACGACGTTAATTGTGAGTCATACTTTAACGCCGAGTTTTTTGCCCAACTTAATTTGAGATTTTATTGTTTCAGTGTTTGGCAAATTCAACCATGGAGATGTACACAAATGAGCAGCGCGTTAAGATTGTTGAAGCCTTTTACGAAAATAGAAGTTCAAAATAAAATACATTTCGTGCACTTCGTGATTTTTTTGGTCAGCATAATCGAACAAATGTGTCCACAATCAGTTGAATTGTGTGAAAATTTCAGCAAAACGGGTCTGTAGGAAATGTGAAAACACCTGTGCATCCTCGCCTCGTTCGTTCTGCGGAAAATATTGCTGTTGTTTGCGCGATAGTGTGGCAGAAGAACTGTCAACCTCGACTCGTCGTCGTGCCCAACAATTGAACATCTCACGAACATCACTGATGCGAATTTTGAATAAAGATTTGAATTTACACGCTTACAAGGTTCAATTGACTAAAGAGCTGAAGCATTTCAAGCGTCGTCAATACGCCGAATTGTTGGTTGAACAGACAGAAGTGAATGGTGACTTTACAAAGAAAATCATCTTCAGCGATGAGGCACACTTTCACCTCAGTGGATTCGTTAACAAGCAGAGTTGCCGTATTTGGGTAAATGAGAATCCACGAGTGATTATTGAAAAGCCGATGCGTCCACAAAGAGTGACTCAGACTGTATATTGCGGTTTATTGGCTGTCGGCGTCATCGGGCCGTACTTCTTCGAAAATAAGGTCGGCCAAGCAGTTACCGTGAATGGTGTTCGCTATGGCGAGATGATAACGGACTTCTTGTGGCCAGAAATTGAAGATATGGACCTGGATAATATGTGCTTCCAACGGGATGGTGCCACTTACCACGAAGCAATGACTCTTTTGCGCGTGTTATCTCAGGTCGTCGTGGCGATGTCAATTGGCCACCACGATCATGTGATTTGACACCGTTGGACTTCTTTCTTTGAGGATATTTAAAATAAAAAGTGTACGCCAACAAGCCAAGAACAATTCAAGTGCTAAAGGATGAGATAATTCGGCACATTAACGACATTGAACCTCAATTATGTATCAGAATCATTGAAAATATTGACCATCGGATAGAGATATGCCACCGAAGCCGTGGCGAGCATTTGGCCGATATTTTGTTTCACACATAATTGTCAAAGATCCTTCTATTATAATAAAAAAATATTAAGATAATTCTCTAAATAATTTTTGTTTCATTTACAATTAACATCGTGCGGTTTCATTGGACTAACCTTTATATGGACTGCCAGGAGCCAACTTCAAGCTGGTTCTATTTATAACTACTTAAACTTATACGGTAACTAGCGCTATTGGTGCAAAGGCGGAGAACATAGTGTTACTTTTGCTTTTGGTATTTGGTTTATCAATAATTAATAACATAATTGAGTTTGTAAAGGGTGTTGAGCGGGAATTTTTTTAAGTTTATTATTAAATAAAAAACTTGAGGGCTATTTTCATACTTTATTTATAGAAAATAAAGTTTTAGCCGACTTTATATCCAGAGCGATTTTTTCCATTTTAAAGTGGTAAATGCCTTGCTCGTAAACTAACGCTAACGAGTTAAGCGGTATTTTCTGATTCAGATTATTTGCGGATTTACCAGTCATAATAAGCATTTATCAGGGACAAAGGGAAGAACATTACTTAAAGTGCTATGATTCGTTAGAGTGGTAAAGCACAAAGCCCTAGTTCTACATATATGATGTGCAGCGCCCTCGACTTTATTTAAATGGCAAAATAAAAATTTATTTACTTTCTTATATAAAATCAGGTGTGAAAATCTACAATTGACAATAGACGTCCATAGCTTCTATTATGGCAAAAAATCCTAGTTCAGACCTACTGTGAAGAGATGGCCTCTGAAATTAATATTTATGTTTACCACTTTGCACCAATAGCTCTAATGTCGGTAGTGAGAAGTCGAACCATATTCATTGGAGCGATTGTAATTGTATAGATATTTCATACGACTAGCAATCCATATATAATACGTCAATCCTGTAACTATATAATGTCCTAGGTGTTGAACTCTAAAAATCTTACATTTCTCGATATTTAAATCCAGATGACTATATTCCACCACTGATAAAGCTTAAATATGTCTTTTTGAAATTCCAAAAAATCTTAAATTGTTGATATTGGAAAGTATAGTTTTAAATCGTCTGCAAATATGAGAATGTTATTTACAAAAAGATTAAAAAGAAGAAGTCCCAAATGACTACTATAAGGGAGGCCCGACAATACATCAATAAAAGAGGATCCATCATTTTCAATTTTTACAACCTGTTTTCGATTCGACAAATAAGATTGCACTCATTTAAATAGTGAAACTTAAAACCCATTCTCTCGAATTTTTTAATAAGAAGTTTATGAATGGTTTACAAAATCTTTATACTCGTACTAGACATCCACTTGAATTTTGTTCTCTAAAGAATAGAGGCAAAAAATTGTGAAAAGACACAAATTAGCTTTGGTAGACCGTTGAGCCTATCGTATACCAATTTTTCAAACAATTTTGGAATAGCCGAAAGCCAAGATACTGCTCTGTAATTGTTCATTAAATGTTTAAGGCCACTTTTATAAATAGGACTTATAGAAGCTAATTTCCATTCTTGAAGGAAAACACCAGGGCAAAGCGATTTATTAAAAACAATTTTTAAAACTCTAAAAAGTGAAAAAGTAAATTTGGATAGCAAAAGTAGATGAATCGAATCCAGTCCAGCATTTTTGTTTAAATCAAGATGAGTCAAGGAAAAACAATCACAATTAATTTGACAATTTTTTTCATTATACATAACTTCACGATTTTCTACAATCGCCAAATTATAATTTGATTTAAGAAAATTTGCAAAAAGATTCCAGGTAGTTTTGTTATCGTAAGAGAATTCGTCATCAGGTTCCACAGAATTTGGAAATTCAGAAACTTTACGTTTCGAACTCAAAAAACCCAAAAAATTAATTTATGTTTTATTTTTGTATCGCTTCTTATGTTCAATAAAATGCTATTTTTAGTTTTTAATTTTTACCAAAAAGCAATACAAAAATAAAATATAAAAGTGTATTTAAAAAGTTCAGCAATACAAAAATTAAAATAAATAAATTGATTTACATATATTTTGTTTCAGTTTTTTTTTTTTGCAGTCATTAAGCTTATTGGCAACTTTTATCATTTTTGTCATGTTTTTACTCTTTTAACAAAATTCTTAAGCTCAGATTATTGATACACTGTAGATACCTACCACAAGATTATTTGACTGTTAATTAAAAAAAAAACAATATTAGTATTGTTTTTTGTAATGATGTTTACAAAATGTGTTCATTGCATCATTGTAATGAATTGGTCAAAAGTGCGACACTTCTGTCAAATAATGCTGATCAATATCGTCTTCATTGTAGGAATGTTTTCAGTTTGCCTGCACTATGTAAGTGGATAAGAGCAAAAAAGTGATTTTTTTCGATTTAAATAACATAAATTAAAATAAAATAAGTTTGTAAAAAATGTGGTGTAATATATTTTTATTGTTAATGTTAACCCGGTTTGGAGTTGAGGTGTGGCACATTTTTCTTATCTTTATGTTAAATGAAACTAGTTTAAATGAAAATCCCCAATCGATGAGAATATAACGGGAAGTTTGATTCATATCGTCACTAATCTCACGTAACTGTTTACTCTTACGATTTATGTTTTGTTTCTTAAGCTATATATACAATCGATCACTTAAGTTAACATTATAAATCTTATAAAAATATTTTCTATAAAATGCAAAACATAAATTTCCATCAGTTCGTAGAATTTGGATGATATTAAAGCTCATAATGTAAAGTCAAATTGTTAATAAAAGCTGTGGTACATTATGATCAACAAACATTCTTATACAAGTTAATTGTGGAATGACAGTTCTTGTTTCGTAAGAAAGAAAAAATGCTTTTAAACTATTAAAGACCTGAAACCAGAAGCTTTCAACCGTTCTCGCTGAATACCATAACCATACAAAATGAAAAGTAATTTACACAAAAATTAAAAATAAAATCCACGACTGGATCGCACGAACTTGCTCTTATGTAAAAGACTAAGAATTTCAAAAATGAATATTATTAGGGAAAAACTGTTCATTAGCATAAAATTCATTTTTAAATGACTAAAACAACTTCTTTAGTAGTTGGAGCTAAAACTAAGATGCCATTCAAGCAAATATTAGCTTATACAAGAACAAAAACTATAAGTCATTGTAGTGGGTTCTTAAAAAAATACGCAAAATTTTGAAAACTTTTTTAAGAAAAATTTTTGGTACGCCAACTTAAAGTCTTATTATTGTACAAATAAAAAATAAATTTAAAATTTTTCAAAAATTCAAAAAATATTTTTTTCTTAAGTTTTGAAATTCAATGTTTTTCAAACTTTTTAGAATCTTGATCGAAGTAAAGTCCGAGCCCTGCTGCATATTGTTTAATTCTGGGCGTCAAGAAACAATTGCAAAAAAAATGTTTCAATGCTTCTACTTTTTCATGTTTTGTGGACGCTTTGTGCTTAAAAATGGATCGTATACGAGTACCTATGGACAATTGTATCGAGTTCAAGTGTGGCAAACTGAAGATTTCGAACGCTAACATGTTCTATGAGACTGCACTGAGGGGATCCAATGGTACTAAATTTTTGCGTATGCAAGGATCATTTAGACCTCTCGTTGGTGCACTTAATGATTCCCATGGTTCGACACGCTGACTAAAAGCTTCCACTTGGGGTTAAGGCACCAAAAGAAAAAGGGACTTCTCCCTTTGATTTTGTGAATTATAGTTTAAACCGCAAAAAAAAACGTGCGCTGTATTGCAATATGAGCCTAGTATAAATGCCCTAATACCAGGGATCATGACCAAGCAATGGCCTACGATTGGTGGCATCGCTTGTTCGCCGCGTTGCCGTTGATAAAGTGTGTAATTTTATTATTAGTAATATTATTTTCTCTTCACGAGTTGTATAAGTAGTGGCAAATATCTTGTGACCACAAGTGTTTTTCTTATGTATGTGGTTCTAATTTTTAATTCAAAATTTTCAACAAATTCCAAATTTCAGTATTTGTTTAGTAATAATTGCTTAATTTATGGCGTTTTTATTGGTTTTTCGCTTCGAACTATTTCGTTTCAAAAAACTCAAATAAATTTTAAAATGTTCTAAGTGGTCAGAGATCTTTTTTTTAATTTTATTTATACATATACCCAGATTACATGAGTGGATTGGAGGCTCGAATCGAATACGAATAAGGATTTCAATTTGGGCCACTCTGGATTCAAAGTTTGAATTCAAATGAAATTTATGTGGCATTCTGACTCTTATTGTGTGCGTGCATGTGGGTATCATTCAAAATGGCGACACCAAGAGACAAAATTATTTGCTTATACATATTTTGGAAATTATGTAAATTCGATATAAAATTTAATTGTACAAAAAACAACATGCAATAGAAAAATGACGAACATCACGGAAACCGTTTTAAAATTTGTCGTTTTAGGCCTTGCTTGAAAAATTGTGTTGATTGTTTTTTAAAGTAAATACACATACATGTATCTTATACGGTTCAAAGAATAAGACCGTCTTATGGCATTCGATCGTAAGCATCTAAAATTTATTTTACTTAAGCTAGCAATTTTTAAATGTAGACACATTACTTAAGTACAGACGAAAATAGGCAGCTACAACACGATGCTGAATTGTCAGTTCTTGCACATCTACCATCCCATAAACTTAGCTATGTCTGGGTTAAGCGCGAAACAGATTGAACTAGCAACAGCACCGTCAACAGCAACAGCGGCCGCCATTAATTTATGCGCGAAACAGATTAAACCAGCAACAGCACCAGCATCGTCAACAGCAAACAGCACGCTGACCAGCAAAAATTTCTCAAACACATTGCCACCAGCAACGTCATTTCATCTGCTTGACATTTCATATGGAAAAAAAAGCTTTTCATTGTGGTGCCACTGAATATTGCAGTGGGAAAGTTGACAACACCGCACCAGCAACAGCAAATTTAGGACTTTGGCCTAACGACGCTGTTGGCGTTGCTGTTGCTGTTCTAATGTGTGTTGAACAATTGAAATACATTGGCTCTAAATTAATGGCGGCCGCTGTTGCTGTTGCTGGTTCAATCTGTTCCGCGCTTTAGAGCCAATGTATTTCAATTGTTCAACACACATAAGAACAGCAACAGCAACGCCAACAGCGTCGTTAGGCCAAATTCCTAAATTTGCTGTTGATGGTGCACTGTTGTCAACTTTCCCACTGCAATATTCAGTGGCACCACAATGAAAAACTTTTTTTTCGATATGAAATCTCAAACAAATGAAATGACGTTGCTGGTGGCAATGTGTTTGAGAAATGTTTGCTGGACAGCGTGCTGTTTGCTGTTGACGATGCTGGTGCTGTTGCTGGTTTAATCTGTTTCGCGCATTAAGCACAATTCGGTGGATTATTTACATTCCACTTTCTTTCTGAACCATTTTAAATTAGTTTGTTTCTGTTTTTGACATGACAGGGGCTTCTTTTAATGGTACATGGTATCCCATTGAATTAAGTATCACTCAAAAGTTTTTAAAATATATAAAGTTGGTGCCACAGCCGCTAATGGAGAACCTGTGTCTAGTATCTTACTACTCTTTGCTATTCCTACATTATGTGCATGTTGTTAGTCGTCAGGAATGGAGAGGACCTAGTTACAATTTTCTGCCAAATCTGAAGTAATATATTAAGAAGTACTTGTTCAAGCAAGCGATAGCCATGAAAGCTTTTCCAATTCCTTAGGTTAGGTTAGGTTGAAGTGACTATTAGCAATTACATTTTTGAAATATCGGATCTAAATATGGAACATCTGTTAAAAAAGTCTATTTTCCCAGGATTGAAAACCGTAGAGTTTTAGATTATTACATCACATTACACATCCATGCAAACAGTACAAAATAATGTTTTTTTGCAGCAAAATTATATTTTTGGTAGATAGTTTACGGAATTTGGCTCATACGATGTTATCAAGTCTCAATTCTCAAGTGTAATTTCGCTTTCGCAGTATCATAATATTGTTTTAACTAATTTAGTTCCAATTTTATTTTCAGGCTCATTCATCAACCTCACATGGAACCCTGCACAAAATTGAAGAGCAAAAGAGGAAGGAAATTGCTGATTTGAGAAAAGAACTTAATCAAGCTTTCGAAAAGGATATAGATATGAAAGCAAGTGGCGGTAAGGTATGTATAGGTATTCAATTTAGATTTGCTAAGCGGCACTGTCTCCAGGTCAGTGATTTTTAAATGCCAAGTGCAGTTTTTTAGTTTGGTTTAGATTTTGATTTTGTAAAACCATACGGAACTCGATAGTTAAAAAAATTAAGATCATAAGATAATCCTAAAAGTATACTGGGTATACTTAACGAAAGCTAGAAAGTCCGCTTGGAAATGAGTGCTGTTAAATTTATATGTTAGCCAGATGCCTATGACTTATTTTAGAATTATGCTTAAGATATTTTAGAAATACGTTGATTGACGAAATAAATAAATAAATAAATAAAAAATTGAACAAAAAATATGACCAAAAAACACTTAAAATTACACTAGCAAGAAGAATAAGAGTTGGTTGTTTATTTCCTCGAAAATAACGCGAAGTCAATTCAAGCGCTTCGAGCGATTTCTTAAGGGCCATTGTGCATTTGTCTCAAAAAATAATTTTGCATTTTTTAAGAATTGTGATCATGCCTTATATTGCAAGTTGATGTTTCTGTCTGGTTCAAATTCAATGATTTCTGGAAGCGCAATTCGTCCATCGTGCAATAGCGTTGATGCAATTCCCCACAATGCCACTGCGAGTGCAGTTGAGATAAATCTTGGACACTAATTATTCCCGTGATTTGGTGGCAACCACAGCCTAAACGATACTCCCACAAGGGCGCCTACCTCATAGATAGAGAGAGGCAGAAAGGCCATGCGTCTTGCAACACAGAAACTAACCTACCCTCAGAGCACTATCTCCTGTGGTATACCAGAATATAGCTTCCGGTGGAGCTTCACAACCTTTAAGGTCACTTCTAGATGAAAGCCTCAACGTTCGAGACCTAGAAACCTCGGATATACACACCCAACCATCTATCAAGGCAGAAGTCAATAACAGGATGTGCGCTGATTTATTAAATCTTTTCTTTTCAATGGGTCGTTTTTTAAAAATTTATTTTTATTTTTTATTGATTGTTTCAAACAAATTTTTTTTTCAGTTTTTCTTGGGTTTTAGTTTCTAAATCTATAGTAAACAAGTAGAAAAGGAGTTCTCCGAGTTGCGCAAAAATAAATTCAAATATTTTTCATTTTACGAGTATTTTTCGATAAAAATTAAAATTGAATATATCGAATGTATTAAAAATGTTCTTTTCTTGCATAAAATAACAATAATCCACAAAATAAATAGTAACAATAAATAGTTGAAATTTTGTGGAAAGCAAATAAATTTAATAGGATAATTAATAAAAAATACAAATTAAATAAATTCAAAATCATACTCTTTAGGGGAAAACTGTTTTATTCTTTGAAATTTATAATAATGAAAAAATTAATAAACTCGCATCTTATTACCAATACTGTAAGGAATGATGAAATTTAGTATATTTACTAAAATCAAAAAAAAATCATTTTCATCATTAAAAATATTAATAAAACTGATTAAGCATCAAAATCACATCCCAAAAAGGCCACGGAGATTACACATTATTAATTACCATGGATATTCGTTACCATCAATCGATCTGCAAATTTTTTCTTAAAATGCTGACATATAAACACAGTTCCATGCCAAATTTCAAGTCTTTAAATTGAAATGCACAAAAAATAGAAGCTATAACGCTAAAAATGTAATTTTTTTAAAACGACCCAAATATATGTTAACAAAATTTTTTGTTAATAAAATCAGTTTTGCATTTGCTTTGCCACGTTTTAACGCCGGCCGAGTTTTGATGCGTTGAAAACGAGCTCTATGTGACATGGGATATTTATATATTGCTGTAGGTATATTAAAACGCGTCGATCAAACGTGCTCTGCTTGACAAGGCCTTAATTGTATTTATATCATTTTAACAAAACTTTATAGTTATAAATATAGCATAAAGCAACAAAATGGGGAGGTTTTAGAGAAGTTAAAGATCTAGGTATTGAATTTCGAGGGTGGTTTTCTTGTTTTTGATCGGTTTTCGTTAATTTTTAACATAAATAATCATAAATATTCCAGAAGCAACACAAGGTAGGCAATATTTAATCAAGTCTTTATTGATAAATAGTTAAAATGAACAATATTACTAAAGAAATGCTTTCATTTTAATTTTTTTTTAATTTTACGGATTCTATATAAGTCTCGAAACTTACCTGGATAAGCTTCGGTAATGGTCCATCGATATAAAATGTTTGATCAATTTGCTTTTTTTCCTGATCCAAATCCCGCGTAATCCCTTGTAGCATTTAAATCGTTTAATACACCTAAACATTTTTATTTTCAAAACTTTTTCTTTCCAGGGTGTCATTGTGCAGCCAGGGTGGACCGAAGGTAGAAAATTAAACAAAGGTTCCTCAAAAGTTGTGGTTACAAAGGAAAATTTGAGAGACACGGCTGCGATTCGTGATGAGATCCAGAGAGCAATAAACAGTCATACCTTCGTGAAAGGTGAAGAATTCTCAAAAGCCGATCAATTTTTTGGATTGCGATTCCGAAGTATGCATCTTCTGTCAAATATTATTGGTTCCAATAACTCTAACTTTGACTACGAAGAAGTTGGCTTTGGCATGGAAGAAGAATTAGAGGAAGGAATGCCAAATGTAGTAGAAAGTCATGCTTTCGAAGAGTTTGGATTCGAAACACTAGAACGTTTAAAAATGTCTACAAGGCGTACTCGGGAGGTTTTAGTACTTAAAAATATCACTGAAGACTTAAGCTTTGATTTGGGAGAGGATGTTAGGGAATGGAAACATTTCGAACATGATGGCAGGGAATATTTTATCGGTCTAAGGGAATCTGATCTATTAGTCGTTGAAAAAAACAACTTGAAATACGCGAACAGCCAAGTTGTACATGTAAATGCTCCAATCTCGTATCTGGAATCATTTTGTTTTTGGAACAAGGAGTCTAGAAGACAAGAAGGAATGATTCTAGCTGCCGTGGGAGAAGATGTGCTTTGGTATCAGGCCAATACCGATAATCTCTTTTGGAAATGGTCAACAGGAATGCCTATAAACGGACTAACATATTTCAAAATAGACCAAGAGGATTATTTAGCAATATCATCTGGTATGTCGGCCCGAACAGGGTTTTCTTCGCTCAACATCTATCAGTTCGACATAAGGTCTAAGGAATTTTGGATAGTGCAGAAGCTGCAGCTTGAAGATACATGTTCAGAAACTATTTTCTTAGATACTGGAAGGGATGTTGTCCTTGCTGTGGTACAAAACAATTCAGCAGCAATATTTGTTTTCAATCCGCGTGCGGAACCACAAAGTAATCATGTCAAATTTGAACTTAAAAGTATGATAGATTCAGAAGGAATCCAATCAGTTTCGGGTTTCCAGATGGGAGGCTTATCTTATTTGGCAATAGGTGGTCTAACTCCTCAGATTCTTCACTATTCACGAGGAGAATTCGTGTCAAAAACGATATTTGGACAGAATTTCGGTCTTGTGGAGCTGTTTCTGCCCATTCCTGCCCGAACATACCGCGATGACCTTATTCTACTAGTTCAACATCGCGTTAATTTCGACTCTCACGATCTGGTTGTCCTAGAAGCTCTTATTTGGAATGGTGAGGTATTCGAAGCCACAACTCCAGCGCCTTGTATCATTGGAAATTACACGTTCGCTTTTGGAGTAGGTTGTATGTTAGATGTGCATCGGGAAAGCGGTATAAAAGGGTCTGCCATACTAAAACGTGACAATGATGTTTTCATCATTGTCCCAAGACACAAGGCTGAATCTGGGCTATTTCAGATAAAAACAGAACTTTTGTCTAAGAACTCTGAACTTGTCGATCTGGGAGAGATATTTACGTTTCTTAAGGAATGGGTCAAGGAACAAGAGAATCTTATTGAAGAATCATACAAATATTTGCAAGATTCAAGTGATCCCATGGAATTAAACAACGAGCCATTGAACTTGGCCAGTCTTAAAACACCTGCGCTTGATTTCAATGGGCATGTTGGTGAAATTTATATAAATGATTACCAATGGACGGACACTGACGCTGAAGTTAATTTGGAGGAACTTATAGAAGCAATTGAAAGATTGGATATCGAATTTAACACCAATGAAAATACTGGTCGAAATCGAAGACATCTGACTTATGAAACCTTAGATTTCGATAATATCGAAGCTGATGAAGTTAGTTTACAGCTTTTAAATGGAGAGCAGTCATACATAAGAAATTCTGAGCTTATTTTCCCCGGAGCTGTGAGCTTCGAAAGCTTAAATGTTCTGGATGAAATTCAACTTAGTTCGTCTAGATATGTGAGGGAAAGCCCAATCGAAGTGGGAGAAAACTTGAAATTTGAAACAATAAATAATATAAGATGGAGTGATTTCATTAATGATTTGATATTTAGAAATATTCCTGTAAATATTGGTGAACTTCATGTTTTGGGGGTAAGAATATTTGTATTACTTTTAAATTATATTAACTGTTATGTTATTTTTGAAGGAAGTAATTTCTGAAGGAGTTATTGATGTTCATAACATTGATGGTATAAAATTTCCTGAGGATTTCTTGTGGTCAAGTGGAGGAGCACTGGCGACTATTGTTAGGGGGAAAAAGTATTTTCTCCAAAATTTAGTGTCGAACGCAGTTGATACCGGCGGGCCTATTAATGGATTAAATCCTTTTGATATGATTACGCTGTCTGAAAATGAAAATATTGCTGGCCTTACAACTTTTAGACATTTAGAAGTTTCAGAGAAAATGGCGGTAAGTTGTAAGATGTGTTTATTACTTAGTTTTGTCTTGTGACAGTTCATAACATTTTTTGTTCATTATAATTCCATAAGCTGTTTTGTTAATTGAATTTCAAAAAGAATTAAGAAATTGCCACGGGTAGATTTTGGTGGCCTATGGCTGGCATGTTGTTTTGGTGACATCTGTCAGTTACTGATGGCAAATCACCATGGCAAGTAACACGATTGAACAGTATGTCGAAGTGATGAAACTTTATCGTTAGCACAAACGGTACTTATTCGGAATTCCCCCCCACCAAAATGCACTTTTTTTAATGAATCGATAAAAAAGACTGTGCTGTTGATAAAAAACATCAAATTATGGAGGAGAAACACTTTTTTATGGTAAAAAAGTGAAGTATAAAAAAATGAATATAGGCCATAGGGTAAATTCAAAGTTTCTTTAAATCCAGATTCTGTAAATGCAAAAGAAACCTTGCATACACCCAACCTCGCACCTACCCCAAATCCTATAGTGTGCCCAAGCAGGGGGGTTGCAGGGGGCAGCATGCCCCCCATACATATTTTTATACGCCGTAATTCGTAAGCAAGCAAAAAAAGCAAATATCCCATAAAAAAGTAGTTTTAGTTATACGAGTAAGTAGTACTGTGGGTGGTCCGCTTATACTTCACTTTTTACCATAATAAAAAAGTGTTTCTCCTCCATAATTTGATGTTTTTTATCAACAGCAAACATTTTTTTATCGATTGGTTAAAAAAAAGTTCATTTTGGTGGGGGGGGGGAATTCCGAATAAGGTCCGCACAAACGTTGTGGTTGTTGCGTCTATTTCACGGTAGATGTGCCATTCACAGTCGACTCTTCAACGTGTGGTGGCCAAATTTGAGACAACGGTCAATCAGCCAACTTTCCTTAGTCAAAAGAACGTAAGATCGACCGAGTACTTGTGTTCTATTCCGGAATCGAAATAAAGTATCGATACATATTTGGGTATCACATAAAAAGTATCGATACCTACACATTTGATATTTTAACCACGGGAGACAGCACTAAATTTTTGAAGCATTAAATTCTACGCGGTTTTTCGTTCCCCATTTTTTGACAATGCTATCAAGATCAGAATTTAATGAACTTATCATACGCTTCCGTTCCATATCATATATCATCCGAAGAACAAGGACGTGTATCGGAAATATGAGGAGCTGAGAGTGCTCAATTTAATGGATTAAAAGTTTCAGACAAAAGATCATTGACAATTTTGAGAAAGAGAGTCGGCGGAAAAACGGCATTTATTTTATGAACTTCAGGTTTGAAAGGTAGTTTCTAAATCAACGAACAAGAAGTTCTTCAAGTTTTCTTGGCACCTTTGACGCACTCAAAAGTTGTAAAGATTGTACAAAAAAACTATATCAAGAAAAACTTTTAAGTTCTTTTTCCAAACAGTTGGTCGAAAATATTTTTGAAATACTAGGAAAAGATGAACCAAGATAAAAGTTAATCAAAAACCAATTCAATTTTTTAAAAAAATATTTTTTTCAGAGCAGGTTGCTTTGACCTTTATTGTTTGAATGATTAATTTTAACTAACTTAAAGACAAATCTACTTTTATTTGATTTCTTATTTGCTACCTTGCAATCCCACAGTTCATAATATTTCTTCGGAAACTTATCTCCTCTAGCCAGACGCATGGTCACTGGTCAGCACTTCCGTCGGGTCAACGTCAATCGCATACGCCAAAATTTATACTATACTGCCATTCTATGCAAGTACTTCCATTCCATCCAAGTTCTTTCGTTTGTTCACTACACCTATAGCTACTTGGTATTGCAAATAAAAGTATCAATTCCAAAAGCACTTGGTATCGAAAGAAGAGTATGGAGTATGTACATACTGTACATACTTTTACTTACTTGGAAAGGAAAGATCGGGGAGACTTTCATTTTATAAGTAGCTCTTAAACTATACATATTTGAATTTTAGTTTTGCATACAAAAGGAAGCTGCTGAACCTAGCTTTAATTTTGATAAAAACTTATGAAAGAGAAACTGCAAAGAGACTTGATCTCTTCTCTTAGTCGTCTTCCCCACGTTCTATCCATTTTGTAAAATGTAAAATGTTTTATGAAGAATTAAATTTACGATTTTGATTTTGATTCCATTTTCATTTGCGGTATTTATTTGCAGGTAAATGGTACACTACAAGGAAGAGGTCTTACGGACTTTCTTTCAAATCCAACTATTTTAGAATCAAAAGTTATCCATTCTGCATGCAATTTTTTCCAACTCGAAGTCAAAGGTTCCATTCATATTTCAGAGAAATTCAATGGAAATGACTTAGATCTGATTTTGAATGATGTTATTTATCGACCAAATATATCTGGAGAAGAAATTTTCATAAAGTCAAAACACCGTTTTAACTCGCCTAATTTTATTGATTCAAGTCTTATTTTAAAAGAAAATATCCTTAATGGAATACAATTAGATACATTTGTCACTAAGAATAGCCAACAAGAACTTGATTTAAAGCAAATATTGGGAAATATTTACTTTAATAGTTTAACAGTTACTGGATTATATGATTCAATTAATATCAACGATCTACGCCGCAATAGCTTGCTTATAGATGAAGATCGCTCTGTCAATGGGGAAATTAAATTTACTGAAAAAGTTTTAGCACAATCAATCAACATAATTGAATCGTTGAATGGAAAAAAAGATTTCAAAACCTGCAAAGATGATGTTCAACTCAAAGAAGTCCAGCTCGGGGTCGTTCAAGCCGAAATTTTGTCTACTCAATGTGATATCACAGGAAGTGGTATTCTTAATGGAATGCATTTGAAACAATCTACAAAAAATCAAAGCTCAATTTTATTTGTTGAGGAAATGATATTGTCAAGCGGTGTTCAAGCTGAATCCTTACACAATATCAATGCAAATTCTTTTATATCGTTCTTGGAAAAAGTCGATAACATACCTGCGATGATCTTAGAAGGAAAGGTTGTAGTCGAAAAAATATATATCGATGGAGATATTCAAGTAAATAAATTCGAGTCGGTCAATTTCGACGAAGATATTCAATTGACAGCTATTTGGCTTAACCGTCCAAACTTTTTGCTGACCAAACTAGAATTTCAAGATCAACTTATAGTTCAAGAAGACCTTATAGTCAATGGATCTCTTAATGAATTTGAATTCTCTAACTTAATCAACGATATAGTCTTTAAGTCAGACACTGTCAAATTGATAAGAAGTCCAAAGGACTTTTTAACAGATTTAACAGTCATCGGAGAAATTGGTGTCGCAAGTGTGAACGAGCTCGATTTCACCGAAATCGCGACCAAACAAACAGCTGAACTATTTCATGGAATAATTGAAATCAACGGTGATTTAATGGTCGAAAATTTGGAAATCACGGATTTACTAAATGATTTTCCAATTGGAAGCTTCGCCAAGACATATCGCTATGATGCAAATTTAAATACTATTGTTTTTATCGCTGAGGTAACATTTGAAGCAGAAACGAACTTGGAAAATTTGTTCATTCTTGGAAATTTGAATTCGATCGGGAATTTAAATGAGTTTTTCGAAAATATTGTTTACAAAAACAACATCTGCATGTTAAAAGGAAAAACAACCTTCAAGGGAAGCACATTTATTGAAAAGGGTGCCTATATCAAAACTGTGAATGGACACAACGTTGGACACTTGATGAGGAATATCGTTTTTATTGATGATCCTGTTCCTGTTGTTATTTTTGCTCCAGTTTTATTTAAAGATACCATTCAGGCTTATGATGTTACCGTTAAGAGATCAATAAATGCAACCAATTTAATGGGATGTCAATTAAGTGGCTGGCTGCTAGATACTGTGAGGACAAACAAGATTGCGGAATTTGGCGGTATTATAATTTTCTTTTTCAAATATTAATAAGAACATAATTCTTAGATTATTTTTTCCTTGATTTCAGGTCTTGTTAAATTTGCTTCAGGTGCCTTAGATGAAAATTCGATATATTCGGTTTCATTAAATGGAATGGACCTGGACTATGTTGTGACTTTGCACACGTCCCAAAATTTATCCACCCAAGTAGTTTTTTCAGATGTTCATTTGGGTGTCTCGATAAAAACAGGTGGACTTGTGAATGGAATTGGTCTTAAAGAGGAAATGCAAAATACTCTTATGGTAAGTAAAAAGCTCAAAAACATATCAATCATCAGGGTATATACGTACAGTACATAAGTAAGTACTAGAACCATAAAACCTCCTTATCATCCGAGTGGAGTTTCTGCTGGTTAAAATCTGCCCCGGCTGAAAGATGAAAGTGTTCCGGAACTTTGGGCTTCCAACACAATCAAAACCAAACTTGAAAATTGAAAAAGGAATACAACAAAACTAAAATGCATTACTGAGTCGCACGAACTTGCTCTTATGTAAAAGATTAAGAATTTCAAAAATGAATGTTATTAGAGAAAAACTGTTCCTAAGCAGAAAATTAATTTTTTAAATGGATACAACAAATCCTTTAGTAGTTGGAGCTAGTAACAAGCAAAGATTAGCTTATGCAAGAAAAAAAATTAAGCAACTTTCTACTTGCGACTTATAGGTACTATATGGCAAGTTAGGCATTCGTAAAAAAATCGAACTCGAGATTTTGATCGTTTTTCGTTAAACTTGGTAGATATCATTTTTAAGTTTTATTACGTTATTTTCTTTTTTTCTTAAGACCAAAAGTAACTGTATCTGCCATACGGATTTTTTTCGAGATCTTATAAATAATTTTTTTTTTCAAAAACTGTTCCATAGATTTTTATTTAATTTAAAAAAATTCATTTAGTTAAAGCTATTTTTTTTAAATAGTTTGGAACAAATTCTTTTGTTTTTGATTTTCTCAAAAACATACAACCGATTTTGATCATTTTTAAGCAAAAGTTCTCCAAAAGTTTGAATAATATTGTGTATTCAAATTTTCAAAAAAAAAAAAAAAAACATTTTTTTAAAGATGTTCAGAAAAAAAAATCAATTTTTGTTTTAAACTCCATGTTTCGAAAACCCTATGCTCGGTTATTTTTAGGCTTGACACCTACAAGATGCAACATTGCAAAACTTAAAAAAAAGTATTTTTGTTTGGAAATTTAATTTTTATTCGTAAGATAATAAAACTTGAAGTTTGCTTACCTACATTTTTCCTAAACATGTATTAACATTTTTTTTAAGAAATCTCTAGAAAATAAAATGCACGACTGGGTCGCACGAACTTGCTCCTATATAATAGACTAGGAATTTTAAAAACGAATGTTATTAGAGAAAACTGGTCATGAGGATAAAATTAATTTTTTTAAAATTCTTTTAGTAGTAAGAGACAAAAACAGAATGCTATGCAAATATGAATTTATGCAAGAACAAACATTTTAAGTCGTTTTAGTGGTTTCTTAAAAAAAAGCTCTTATATAGATACTAAATTTTTAAAAGATATTTAAGAAACAAATTTGGTACGCCAATTTAAAGTTTTTATTATTGTTCGAATAAAAATTAAATTTACAAACAAAAATATTGAGCCGTTTCTGAGATATCAAATTTTCAAAAAAAGAAAAAAATAGATTTGTTTTTTTCAAAAATTCAAAAAATATTTATTTTAAAGTTTTGAAATGCAAAGTGTTTTAGACTTTTTAAAAGCTTCTCTATAAAAAATTTCATTAATATCCGTTGTGTGGATAATGGGAAATTCAAAATTCGAAAAAATGGTTCTATGATAGGTACAAGCTGTAATATTTTAATTTCAAAATTTGTTTTATTAAAATAAAGATCATACAAATTAATTGAAAGAAAAAGAATTTTATCAAAATTCTAGACGCCGTTTTCGAGAAAAATACGATTTTTAAAAACCATTTTTTTTTAATTTTTTAACATTTGTATGGTGGGTACCTTTAGTTTTAGGTAAAATAAAAATTTTTTTCTCACATCTTGTAAGTTATATTAAGAAACTTTTATTTATCAAGTTTAAAAAAAATCTAGCATGGAGTTTTCGAAATATTGAGTTTTGAAAAAAAAATTAAGTTTTTTTTTAAAATCAAAAAAAAAATTTTTGAAAATTTTAATACACAATTCTATTTGAGATTATGGGGAGCCTTAGCAAAAAAAAATAACAAAATCGGATGTACCGTTTTTGAGAAAATCAAAAACAAAAAAAATGGTTCCATGGGGGTACCCTTAATAACCATTTTTCGGAAAATTTTTTTTCAACCATTACCTAGCTTTAACTAAATGAAATTTTTTTGTGTTTTTATTTCTTAAATCTGTCGAACAGTTTTTGAGAAAAAAAAATATTTATAAAATCTAGAAAAAAAATCCTTTGGTAGGTACCGTTATTTTTGGTCTTAAAAAAAAGAAAAAAACGTGTGGGGGGAAAAAATCAAAACCCATATCTACCAAGTTTGAACAAAATCGGCCGAGCCGTTTAGGCTGTAGTCGAACCGAAAGACAGACAGACAGACAGAATTGCGAGGCCCACTTTTTTATTCTTCGCTATCATCGTAATGTCAACTTTGATCAAAATCTCGAGTTAGATTTTTTTTTACGAATGCATAACTTGCCTTATAGTACCTATAAGTCGCAAGTAAAAAGTAAATGCAAACAATGTTTGAAAATGGTTTTATTATTAAATACATTTTTTAAGAAATTTCTTTAAATTTCAAGAAAAAAATTTGGGATGCCAATTGTGAGTATATATGTTCGAATATTTTAATTTCCAATATTATTTTAAATTTAAGGGGCTCCTGTTTAAAAAAAAATGGTTAAAATCGTTAGAGCCGTTAATGAGAAAGTCAAAAAACGGTGCTATGGCAGGACCGTTAATAACCTTTTTTCCTACATTATTTTCTAGCCAAAATGTAGTGCATGTCCATAATAGGACAACTAATTTTTTTTTATCAAAATCGTTAGAGCCGTTCTCGAGATAAATCTTATAAATCTACAGTAGTTTAGGCTGTAGATCGAGGTGCATACAGACCCACTTTTTTTGTCCTCGCTATCATCGTAATGTCTACTTTGATCAAAATCTCGAGTACGATTTTTTTTCAAATGCAGAACTTGCCCTAATGTTATGGTTATAAACATTTTTCTCTAGTAACATTCATTTTTGAAATTTTTAGTCTTTTACATTAGGGCAAGCTCGTGCGACCCAGTTGTGCATTTTATTTTAAATGTTTTCGATGGTGTTAGTGTCAATTATAAAAAAATTCTTGTAGGCCGTTACTGAAAAGTTTGCACTAACATAAAATTGAAAAACACATTTTGGGAGCAATGTCCCTCGGCCGTAGCCGAACAGAAAGACAGACGAACAGAATTGCTGAACTTGAATCTAGACGTAAAATTTAGTAAATTTCTATTGAAATGGACTATAATTTTTTGAGACTCATTCATTCATTTGTTTTTATTCATCAAGCAGACTATATACAATGTTAATAATATATAATCTTATAGACTAGTTGAAAATAGTAGCAACATGCAATGCTTTACAATTAGGTAAATACTTACAATCTAACCACCAGGATAAAGAATATTTAAGCAATACATCAAATTTCTTTTAAATAAATCACGACTAATATTATTTTGAAAGTCAATATAATTACACACTAGATTTGCCTGTTTCAGGCACCGTGTTATCGGCTCGTTGAGACCGTAGTTTACTCTATGAAATGGTTCAAAAAATAAATTACGTACTCGAAGATCTCTTGAAGGAACATAAATTTTTGTCAACGAAAGAAGAAAGGAGCAATCAATTTGAGAAGCGAGGATATCACGAATAAAAATTATTTCAAAATATCGTCTTCGCGTTTTTAATTGTTGAAGGTCAAGAAGATTACATCTAGTACCATAGGAAGGCATTCGAATATTCCATTTTAATCTACATACTGCAATTCTAGTAAATCGTTTTTGGATGCTTTCTATCCGATTAGAATGGAGAACATAGTATGGGTTCCACACTACACAGCAATACTCAAGTACTGGTCTCACATAGCAGTAATATAGCGCCTTGAGAGTAAAAGGATCAGAAAATTCTTTGGAATTACGAGAGATAAACCCAAGTAAGGAGTTAGCTTTCGCTACGATAAAGTCGATGTGGAGAGAAAAAGTTAGTTTGGGATCAAAGATGACTCCAAGATCCTTTTTTTTGGAGACCATTTGTAGATTGACACCATTTATTGAATAAGTAAAGTTTGATGAGGCAAGGTTACGACGAAAATTTATGTAATCACATTTGGACACATTAAGATGTAATTGGTGCTTAGAACACCAACTAGCTAAACTATCTAAATCGTTTTGAAGTAGAATTCGATCAGATGCCGATTTAATACATTTTAGTAACTTAATATCGTCAGCAAACATAAGACAAAGAGAAGATTTAATGATGTGAGGGATATCATTAACAAAAAGAAGAAAAAGTAAAGGTCCAAGGTGGCTTCCTTGGGGAACACCAGAGGTCACAGATATTGGAAGTGATAAAGACGAATTTATGTTGACATACTGGGTTCGACCTACCAAATAAGATTCCAACCATAACAAAAGATTCGAATGAAAACCTAAAGCTGATAGCTTAGCGATTAAGATATGGTGATTAACTCTATCGAAAGCTTTAGAGAAGTCTGTGTAGATAACATCGGACTGAAAACCATCTTCAAGGTTACCTGTGATCTCATTGCAAAGAATTGTTAGATTAGTTGTTGTCGATCTTCCAGAGACAAAACCATGTTGAAACGGGGAAATGAGATCTTTGATCATAAAAGTTAATTTATTATAAACAATTTTTTCAAATATCTTCGGAATCGTTGAGAGTTTACTTATAGGGCGATAATTGGTGACATCCTGTTTGGGTCCCGACTTATGAATGGGAATAATATAAGAAACTTTCCAATCGTTTAAAAAGTAGCCCGTTCTCAAAGATTCATTAAAAAGACTTGTTAATGGTTCAGAAAGAGCAGCAAAACATGATTTCAAGACAATTGGTGGAATCCCATCTGGACCTGATTGTTTATCACTATCAAGATCACACAGGGCTTTTTCAACATCTGAGTAGCTTAAGATTAAGGAACTGATATTGACTTGATTCACTGGGGTGAATGGAGAAAAATTAACAGGTGTATTTGAAGAAGAATAAACAGATTGAAAAAAATTTGAAAACAGATTACTTATTTCACTAGGGTCACTAGAACTAGTCCCTGAGTAGTGCATGCAGTCCGGAATCCCATTTGAACTCTTTTTACTTTTGATAAAGCACCAAAAACTCTTACTATTTTTTTTGAGACCAAATTCAATGCGATAAATATAATCTTTATAAAGAAATTTATTTAATGCATCAAATTCCTTCTGAAGTCGTAAATAATTATTTAGAAAGCAAGTATTATTATTAGATTTTCTAAAGAGTTTATATGCTTTATTTTTTTTGTTCGATAAGTTGCATAATCTTTTGTTGAACCAGACAGGCTTAGAATTTTTACGAATAACAACTTTAGGTACAAAGCGATCTATAGCTTCAAGTAAAGATTTGTTGAATAAGTTATAGGCATCCACTAAACGTTCTTTTTCAAAAATATAATTCCAAGGAAATGTACTTATGTAATTATTAATCGAATAAAAATCACCTTTATTGAAATCATATTTAAATTTATCATTTTCACAAGGTTTAAAATAAACATAAGATTTAAAATTAATACAAAGAGCTAAATGATAAATGGAATTTGAAAAAATTGGACAGATACTAGTATTAACATTTGAGCATAGTTCGCTATCAACGAAAACCAGGTCTAAAATACGATTTTGATTATTATAAAATTTATTGATTTGTAAGAGATCATAATCAGCTAAGGAATCAATAACAAGACATTCATAATCTTTTTTAACGTTATAAGGAATAAGAATAACTTCATCAGGGTCAAAAACCCAATTGACATTACATAAATTAAAATCACCTAAAATGATTGAATTTTGGTTGGAATTTAAATTATCTAAAATAAAATTACAATTTTCGACATGCATTTTATATAAATCAAAAGAACTACCTGGTGGTATATAACTTAAAATTATGAAGACATCACTGGAATCGTTCATTGTCACACACACGGCAAGTTGATCGACATCCAAATCAGCTGATAGAGTTGGTAGTTTAATCTCACGGCATGCAAGAGAAGAGCGAACGGCAACAAGAACACCTCCCCCTCTTGTCTGATTTGTTTTAATCATGCATCTATCCTTACGGAATACAGTGAAGAAATTTTCATCGAAGAGTTCTGAATTAGAATAATCATTGTTTAGCCAAGTTTCGGTTAAAGCAAAAATATCATATTGCGATGACGATGAATGTAAATGAAGTTTATTTGTTTTTGTACGAAGGCCACCAATGTTTTGGTAATAAAGGAGAAAGTCTTGGTTTGGAGCACGGGATGGAGGGAGAGAGCATGAGGGAGAAACACCAGAGAGTTGAATGTTATCAATGTTATTAAGTGCAAGAGCATAGGTTATGTCACTTGAATTTGATTGACTGCATTTTGGTTTTTTTTAAGAGAAAAGAACATTTTCAATTGAATATGAGCAGGCCAGATTGATTGGTCCATTGCCAAATTAATCATGCTCGCGGGAACACTAACTTTAAAATTTATAAACTTTAAGTCTGATAACACTGCGTCTTTCTTTATTAGTTTGTAGCATTGGATTTGATTTAGGGGTATTTGAGTCTTAGATGATATATGATTTATTATTGATTCAGTTGGAGTGTCGACATTAAACTTAGAAATGTGAAACCATTTATTATTTGGAATTGCATAATTATTTAATAACGAAGAGGCATCAGTACCAAACTTAATGTTTTTGTTTTTGTTGCCACGTTTAAGAGAGCCAGGCTTTAGGGTATTTGATTTCCACTTAGCATTGCTCGTTATGTTGTTGAAAGGGAGAACAGTGGAATTGCTACCATCTGATGAGGCAACGGAAGAGTTATCATTAAGAGAATGATTTGATGTGAAATTTGTTGAGTCATCATTAATTAGAATTTCATTCGATTGCGGAATTAAATTTGAACATGATTCCATTTGGGAATTAGATAAAATAGGATTTTTAATTAAACATTCATTTGAAGTACCGGCACTATGATTTATGTCATTAACTTGATCGATACACTTTGAACTACTATCGTTTTGGCAGGTATCCAGATTTGATTTAGGAACCATATTTACTTTAAGAACACTCAGTTCATTTTTAAGATCCATGACCACAGAAGTTAATTCACAAATCTTTTGCACAAGGCTTGAACTAGAAATAAATGGACATGTTTTGCATTTCCAGAAAATGTTAGGATTTTTTAACATGTTAATTTCATTATCATTGAGTCCGGCACATTCTTTGTGAAAAGTAAGCCCGCAAAGCGACCGGCAAGCAACACGAGCGGTACGTCGTTTAATACTTCC
Organism: Philhelius festivus; assembly: GCA_963931855.1. Taxonomy (NCBI): domain Eukaryota; kingdom Metazoa; phylum Arthropoda; class Insecta; order Diptera; family Syrphidae; genus Philhelius; species Philhelius festivus. The sequence continues at coordinate 139,029,888 of OZ007556.1, read as the reverse complement.
GTCACACAGGGGGCAGATTGAATTCATACTTGAGAGAGGTAATTAGAAACACGTCTTAACAATAAGAGAATTCACTATAGACTCGAGCTTGAGCTTTTTTCTAAACATTTACAATGTTTCCATTACATGAAAATAAAAATTCGAATCAAATGCTCAAGCTTTCGCTCCTTCCAGAAAAAAACTTGGATATTTTTTGTGAGTCATATGATTGGTTGTCATGAAATTTAAAACACTTTTGACAAGTTTCAGTAATGTAATGCTTATTCACACGTTTTAAGATAATACTTTCTTCAAAAACTTTACTTTTTACCATATTTTTCATGATAAATGAAATATTTAAGCAATGTTTGGAAATCGAGATTTTGACCACTAAAACTAACAGATAGCTATTTCAGACTATCTTGAAGATTTAGAAAGTTATTTTATTCACAAATTATAGTACCTACCATACAAATGTTAAATATTTCTTATTTTTCTCGGAAACGGTTTCAAAAATGTTATTTTTTTGTATCGTTTATACTATGTAGTTTGTACGATCTGTCATTTAATAAAATTCAATTTTTAATTAAGACAGTATTTATTCTTAATTGATAGTTTTTGTTTCTGGCTTTCTCAGTTTTGGCTCAACGTTTTTAAATTAAACACTACTCCCTATTAAAACTTTTAAAAATTGTTTTTGGAATAAAAAAAAATTAAGTTTTATATAGTTCATACTACAATTATGAATTTCATGATTTTAAATATTTTTTTCTACATCATGTATCTTATTACATAGAAAAATTTTAAATTCAAAGTCCCTTGAACATACAGTGAGCGTCAAAAGTGAGTAAACACCAATATGATTTCTGGAGAATACATGGAATTCGAACAAACAAATAAACAACGGATTCTAATAATAAAAATCAATTAAAATAAATCAAAACATAAATAAAAATTCAAAATATAGCTTCTTAGAATTTTTCCTAATAAAAATTAAACATACTCCATATTAACGCTTCAGAAGTAAGAAAACATCATAAACAGAATATAAGGAGCACAGGAAAACATGATGGTGTGGGGATGTATGGCAGCATATTCGATCGGTAATCTTGTTTTCATTGAAAGTACAATGAATAATCGAGACTAGTTAAACATCCTAAGCAATAACCTTCAACCGACCTTACGCAAATTAAAGATACTTAGCAAATTGCATCTCTTAGCAAGACAATGAATCGAAGCATATCTCGCAGTTCCTTAAAAAATGAATACTTCATAAGACTTCAAAGCACCTCCACCACCCTCCCCAATCGCCACACCTAAGCCCCATACAACATTTATGCGATCATTTGGACCGGAAAATTTCACAAACGGGCCATCAAGAACAAAGATGACCTTAAAAGGCTTAAATTGAAGAAATATCCTCCGATGTTAGAAATAATATTGTTGTTTCCATGTCACGCTGACTAAGAGATGTTATGGAGTCTAAAGGTGATCAAATGAAATACCCAGTTTTTTACTTGAGGTAATATTTTTATAAATAATTTTAAGATATAACAGATGTTTACTTACTTTTGACGCGTAAAATATGAAGTTTATTTAATTTTTATTGCGTAAAAATGCATTAGTTCGTTTTTTGAGTTTTTATTTTGGTTTTGATTTACTGCTGTTAAATAAAAATTTTATTTTGTATTATTGGAATTAACTTTTTGCTTATTTTTTAGTTTAAATTCCATGTAACTCAAGAAATCATTTATGTGTTTACTCACTTTTGACGCTCAGTGTACATAATAGCAATGTTTACCAGTTTTACTGAAAATTGAGCCTTTCTTACATAAAAAGTAATTACACCCAGCATTAAAAAGACCTTTAAGGCACATGTCATTTGCTTAGAGTGTAGAAAAATAAAATATTCAGTTTGGAAAAAGATAGTCTTATGGACTTTTTTGATTCCTCATTATTATGGTCAACCATAACTGCATCGCACTAACCTCCCAGGCTATTTTCCACAACTATAATTGAAAACAATGTAAAATATTTCAATTTTGGATTGTATTTTCAGAAATCTGGAAACCAACATGTAACATCTCCACTCACAATGCAGTCATGCAGTGTAATCCAGTCACTCGAAACAAATGTCATCAACAACAATGGAGTTAACCTCAAGAATCTAGCCTCCTTACATGAGAACCTTGAGTTTAGTTCACCTCTTTCCTTTTCAAAAATAATTACTAAAAATATAATCACCGGTGATCTCATATCAGGTATTGACTTTACTAAATGGCAGCAAAGAGCTTTGTTAAAGAAAGGCCAGTCAAGTGTAGTTGTCACTGGAAACTGGAATGTAAAAGAACTCAATGTCAAATCACATTCAATAACAGGAGATTCCCCAAAAAGCAGATTGATGCAGATTAATAATGAAATTCATGATCAGTACGATCAACTATACGAATCATTTGCTAGCCTCTGTCAAAAAAGCATGAAGTTAGTAGGAGATGCCTCGGAGAAAATTTACTTTCCAAAATATCTGGACAGATCATTTGGCTTCGCAGAGAATCAGGCCATTGATAAAGTATTTCTTGTAGCTGATCTTTTCGAAGAGTATTTAATAGTCAACATTGAGTGTCAATCAAAAATCTTCAAATGGGATACTAAGTCTGATGCCCTTAAGCTGATAAGTACATTTGAATCGGGTCCGATTGAAGAAGTTTTTGCCGTCCCATCAAAGGATGCCAATCTTCAACTTGTTACCAATGTTCTGAATCGCAATTCAAACTGTTCACACCAGGGTGGTGTAAGTGCATGGAAGTTCGATCGAAAAAATGTGTCCCATTTAAAAAATTTCAAGGATTTTGATATTTCTACAATACACCATTCCGCGAAAGATGAAGACACATTTTATGCTATTGATGAAAAAGATAGAAAAGTGGTTGAGCTTACACCAAATTCAAACGAAAAGCGAACATGGAACCTTCCCCCCAGCGAAAAAGGCTTGTTCAGATTTTTGCCCAACGACGCAGAGTTAGGAATTGCATTGGCCAACGGTCAACAGATTCTCCTTTTAAATCAACGTTCTCGTCATCGTTTCAGGAGAAGACGTCATAGTCAAATAGGCCGCCATCGAATTAAATACGAAGTAAAACCACAACCTAAACTAGTGGGAAAACAACTTAGCTTTTCAGATTTTCGTCAGGTTCTTGTAAGATCTCTTCGAGATCTCATCCGTCGTCTGAATATCCAACTCACAGATGTGAACTATACCCTGTCAGAGGGCGAACTCCAAGATGAACATTTACAAAATGATTTCATGGCAATTCTTGAAGAAATCCAGAATCAAAAGATTTTGCCAGCAGAATCTTTTGCTGAATTCTGCTTCGACCGACAAGAATTTTCATCGAACCTTGTACAAATACTGGCTGCTAAGGTAATCCAAGTAATTTGGCCAGTATTGGTTGAGGTCGAAGAGGTGCATAGTCATCTTCGGAGTGATGAGCATGATCATCCAATTTGTAGCGAAATATTTAACTCCTTGAGCTCCGTGGTAAATGACACTCTTCAAATAGCTTCTGAAACAAATCTCACAGATATAAGCCATACGACAAACTTAAAAAATATCACAACTAAGATCCACAATTTTCAAAAGAGAATCCTCCAGATAATTGATAATCTAGAAGAAGCTGGTTCAATAAGTACTGAAGAACAATCCGATAATCCTCCCTCATCTGGAGAAGCCCCAATCCATGTCCACCTTTTGAATTCCACCAGAACCTTAGTTAATCCTCTAGATGAGCCATTTATAGGGCAAGCCATTACAGGAAGAAATCTTCTAGCTGCAGACAGTCCGTACTTACCGGCGCGATTGGCTGGAGAAATTGTGTCAGTTAAGACAGGAATGTCAGGTAACTACAGAACCTTGATTGCTGTTACGGAACGTAAGGACCATGTTATTGCCGGAGAAACGGATTCAGTGAAGATATTTTTCGATGTGATTACGGGAAGTCTTTTTCAAACCCTATCAGCTTATAAGCCAAGTTGTCTTGCATCGAAGCGCATCCAAGATGAAAGTCTTTTGGCGTTTGTTGAAGATAGACACACAATTCGTGTTCTTACTTACAAAGGAATACAAGGCTTCGTTGAACTAGTTAAATTCAATGTTAAGGATGATGTTTTTGGCTTAAAATTTATAAGCTTGGGAGATAAAAGCAGTCATAAGGTTCCGAAAACTTTTTTGATGGTGAGCGGGGGAAATAAAGTGGAGTTTTATGAGGTTGTCATGTTTGGTGATTATTGGTTTGGGGATAAAATCAAATGTAATTTGTGGGATAATCAATGAATATAGGGCTTTGTAAATATTTAATTTATTTGTATAAATATGTAAATATTGTTTAATAAGATTTGTTGATTTTAGTTTTGTTAAATAAATACAAATGAAAACCTACCTCGAAACTTATTTCGGAACAAGCTCTAGTATAGTAAGATATTAAAAAGCTTACAAATTTACGGTCCTAGTAATAAGATATAGCTCCAGCTGGAATTTCAGCTCCAAAAAAAATTTAATTTTCCACTGGCAAAATTAAAATTATTTTTCTTAGTACAGATTCGGTACTATATTTCATACACAAAAAAAAACATCCTAAATATTGAGTGGTATAAATGAAACATCGATCGTTGCAGAAATCAGACCATATTTTCCCCAATGTTCTTGATGTGCTTAATTGAATCCTTAAAATCCATCATGTAGGGTTCTGGACATATTACGATCTGAAACTATGTTAAAGACAATTTTTGACTATTTTTTGTTTTTTTTTTTATAATCTACCCGCGCTCAAGGGATTATGATTACCCTTTAAATGTTTCAACACAGCGCGGGCGTGAAGTTAATAAAGAGAAAGAAGGATAGGAAAGGAAAGATCATTAATAAATATTTTTTCTTTAAAAAAAAAGGCTTACAACATTTTAAGTCAAATTTTTTAGTGCTAGATTAAATTAAACTTGAGTGAACTCGCCTAATTTAAATGAGTAACTCGAGTTTAATTACGACGATCTCGCTCAGGAAACTGAGCCTTATAGTACTAGTATCCTTCCACTTTAAAATTGACTCGTCCAGTGATCGAAATTCGACCTTGGAAATCAAGATGTTGAAACGTCCAGCATAAGGGGGAATTTCTACCCGTTCCTGAAATTTGTCTCTACCTTTAAAACTTTAACTTAAGCTATGAGCTTAGTGAACTATAGATTGTTTGCATAGTAAAATCTCACGGGTGGTGGATGGTATAAATAAAGTTAGTTTCAATAATAATTAAAAGGCATATTTGTTTTGGTAATCACAATATTTTAATGTGATGTCAAAGTGAAAGTGACATATCGAGACTAAAATGTCCTTTTCGTGTTAAGAGGCATTCACAGTGGTGGCACAGTCTAGATGGTGTCGGGTGAGTGTGGTGGTCCGGTTAAGTGAGTGATCCAAATTCCGGATGATTGTGCAAAAGCAAACTCACATTATCATCAAATTCTGCTAGATCAATTCTCATTTTTGAAATCAATGCAAACTGGATGACTCCATGAGAATGTGTTCACAATTTCCCATATCAATTCCATCGACAGGTTCACACGAGTTATGATATCAAAATGGCGCACTTCAGAGCTTCTATAGATCAGAGGGCTTGACTGCTAGTGGTTGCCATTTCTACAGAATAGCTCTTTTTTTAACCCCACTGGACAAATATCTAGTTCATTCAACGAAGAAATTAATGAGGAACATCATCGACCACCCGAATCAGCTTATGAGAAGGATGACCACAGAACAACGACATCCCGAGCCGAGGTACCTCAGTGTGATGGAAACTCTGGATGACAACGTAATCATGGACAACGAGGATGTAGTCTCGTTCTACGCTGACATTGGGTCAGCCTACAACCGCGGCTAAAACGCCATCCCTGCCCACAACCCACAAAAATCACCACTGACAACCAGGAATGAACACCCTGAGGACAATACAGTCAACCAACATTTTAAATTTAATTCTTTGTCATGTAAATTTTATATAAAAATAATTAAACTCAAGTCACTGTATATAGTTAGGCCCCCTATGAGCCAACAAATGTAAATTTTCATGCATATGTAGTATCTTATTAGTTGTAAGCCAAATTGTAAATAGTATGTTCAATAAAACAATATATATATATATATATATATATATATACTCTTTTATGAGACATATTCTCCACAAAGATCTATATTTTAGCTGGTACGAGTATTTTAAGAGAAAATAGAAATGTGGAAGGTAAAATATGCATACCTACCAGGCTTAGGGACAAAAATAATGGTACTTGCAATACATTTTTTTTACAATATTTGTTTTTCTCAAAACCTGTTCGATTCATACAATGTTATTCATTTTAATTATTCATTATCTTATAACTGCCTTTAAGCTAGACAAAAATTCATAAAATGAAATGGCGCTAACAGATTTTATAAAAAAATTTGTGAACTACGAGTATGTACATTTTTATATAAGACTTATAGTACTCTCATGAAGACGAATAGTTTTGTACCTCATTGATATATAAATTGACATTGATACCAAATGCTTTATCTTTTTACTTGCGACTTATAGATACTATAAGGCAAGTTATGCATTCGGAAAAAAAATCGAACTCGAGATTTTGATCAAAGTTGACATTAAGATGATAGCGAAGACTAAAAAAGTGGGTCTCGTGTCTTTTGACTACAGCCTAAACGGCTCGGACGATTTTCCTTAAACTTGGTAGATAGTATGCATTTTTAATTTTTCCCCCATATGTTTTTTCTTTTTTTTTAAGACCGAAAATAACGGTACCTGCCATACGATTTTTGTATTTATTATTATATCGGTCTCCCTGCTAAGCTGCAGGCGATGACCAGGCTTGCCAGATTGGGCTATTTATCGGAAATTGGGCTATCTTTTTCCAAAATTGCCGACAACAATTTCACTATGACAGCCCAATCATAATTGGGCTATAAATAGCCCAAATCTAATTTTGGGCGATATATTTTTTTCGGACAAATAAATCATATAAATAAAACACTTCGCCCTCTAAACATACCCTTAACTCATTGCACAAGCTGGCATCACTCTTTGTTCTCTGTATATATGTATCTTTGAGTATATATAATATGGAGGGCTCGTTTCTATTCCAAATGCGTGACTATCATAGGGGGCGCTACTCAAATTTGTGTAAGACAAAGTTATTGCCGATTGCTTCATATCACATGTGACGGAGAACTATATGTGAGGAGAAGGTAAGCACAAATCGGAGGATAAGGCTGTATCCTTAACTTACAGAAAGTGAGACAGCGACCCCTATCACAACTTCAAGTACTACAATGCATTAGGGATAGGAACGAGCCCTCCATATTATATATACTCAAAGATATGTATACAGAGGTACTACAAATAGGTACTAAGGGTATTCATGTACCGATATAATTTTTCGCTTTGTAGAAAGATATAACTTTCCGCAGCATGTTTTCATGAAAACCCCCTAAGAAATACTTGCGTAAATGTGGGAAATATTTTGTGAAATGTCAAATTAAAAGTTAGAATCCATACTTCTTTAGTTTACGAGGTTTATTTCTGCACTTTCCGCAGCAAATTTGTGAGATAATTTTATGAGATTTGCAGAAACTTTTTCCCATACAAATTTTGACAGCTCGTTTCTGCGGAGATAAAATTATCTGGTTTACGAGGGTTTTCCGAGCTTACATGAATACCCTTACTATATAACAGGCCAAATTCCTAAACGCAAGATTTGCAAAGCAGATGTAGAAAATCAGAATACGCATAAGAGAATTGCGCAAGAAATGTTTGACATTTGCAAAAATGCCTCTGCATTTGGGCAAGAAAGTAGCATCGAATGCATTTTGGGACACTTTGCTTAGCAGAAATTTTTGTATTTGCATTTTGGAACTGTTTGCTTAGCAGAATTTGCGCAAGATATGCGTTTAGGAATTTGCCCACTTTTTATGAATGATTTTCAACAAAAAATATTTTTTTTTTTATTTTTCGTTGTTTTTTTAGAATAAAAATAAATTGTAATTGAAGTTATGAGAAATTTTTTTTTATTGGTATTGGGCTACTATTTGGGCTACTGTATCGGCTCCGATTTTGGGCTACAAAAATTTCTAAATTGGGCTATCGAACTAGCTGAAGACATGGCAACCCTGGCGATGACTTGGTTTAACTAATTTATTTGAAAGATATAGTCGGAATGGAACGTCAGCATTGTTAGCGCGATCCTCAAGAAATCTGGCCCACCTGAATTGCGGCAACTACTGAGGCATACATCTCCTGAATAAGATCCTTTCTGCCATATTATGTGAATTACTGAAACGTTTCGTCAACAACCGGATAGGTCCATATCAGTGCGGCTTCAGTTCACTATCGAATAAATATTCACATTACGGTAGATCTTGGAAAAAAAACCTAGGTAGTTCAAATCGACACCTATCACTTTTTCATCGATTATAAAGCCACGTATAATAGTATCTATAGAGACGAACTATAGAGAGCAATGACTAGTCTTCGCATACCTGAAAACTTGTCTGTTTGTGCAGGATGACTATGGAGAACGCATGCTGCTCTACCAAAGTCGGAAAAAATACTCAACGAAGCATTTGATATCAAAAAATGCTCAGTGGCGCCACTTCTTCAACATCGTTGAAAACTCACGCGTCAACACTAGTCTTTCGAAAGTCCATCTAATTATTCCGATACACGAATGACATAATTGCAAGAACAAAGCGTGATGTCAGTGACGCGTTTGCGAGCATTGAGACGGAAGGCAGGAAGGTGGGCGTAGCGGTCAATAAGGGCAACACCAATTATATGCTATCATCAAGAAAAGACATACTACACCGACGTCTTGGCAGAACGTCATCATAGACAGCTATTATTTTGATGTAGATAAGGACTTTGCCGCTAATAATTTCGACAAAAACACTAGCACTTAAATCAATTGGAGAATAACTCTTGCGAATCGCTGCTTCTTTGGACTAAGACTCAAGTAACTAAAGTGTCCCTCTATAAGACTCTCATTATCCCGGTCCTTTCTGTATGGTACAGAGACATGGAACGCATCGAAAGTGGAAGAAAACGCTTTAGCATGTTTCGGGAGGAAAATTCTCCTGTGATCTTTGGTCCCATCTGCATAGATGGGGAGTAGACTCAAATATTCCTGCCTGGAAATTTTTCGAATCCAACTCCGAGGGAAGGCGCAGTAGAGGAAGACCGCGACCCAAGAGGCGCACACAAGTGCGATAACACCTCAACTTGACGAGAGAAACTTGAGAAGGCTAGCTAGGGACCGAGCTAGCTATAAAGAAGCTTGTTAGTTGAGGCCCTACCTCCCTACCTAGCTACATATCTATTAAAATTAGCACCATTGCATTGCATTTTGCCCACAGGCTATAGCTACAGGAAACAAAAAACCTAATGTCGCTTCGTAGAAATATGTATCAATAAGACAGAAAACAAATTTCATTTTCTATTCCTTGTTTTTGTTGTTGCCATGACGCTAACAACGGTTTCAGTTATCCCCTTATCTTCTCGACTCCTATTCTACCTTAATTCTTAAGTCACCAACCAACGCCAGGAGAGCACCCAAGTTGGTAAGTAATTTTTCTGTTCCATGAGAGTACTACAGAGTTTATACTACAATTTCCAGAGTAGTGTCCACTCGCCTCAACAGACGGCGCACAGTTGGTACATCTTCATAATAGTACTATAAATATTTATGTACAATAGTATTACTTTCATATTCACTTACATTACTTGAAATGCTACCCAAAGTCATTGTTAAACGACAGCACTGCTTCTTGGTGCAACCGATGAACTATGGCAAATTACAATGAAGAATGAACAGATAAATAAACCGAGCATTGTGGAAGCAAAACCGATGATTTAATTCATTCGAATCATTTCCTTCATTCCTTATCCTTCTACTTCTGGTACATCTGTGTTTATGTGTGCAATCTTCAAATGTTCATCATCATTTTTACTTGTTTAATCTCCATCTTCAGTTCCAGTTTCAGCTTTTTATACACAAAGTTTCAGTTCTAATTGTGCATTCGGCTTTAGTATAGTAAATTGTAGTGCAATTGGATTGGATTGCGTAGTAAATGGAAAAACATGCTGAATTGAATGGTCTTACCGATCTGGTTCTGTGTTGTTGGGTCGGTTGATATTTGATAATAATAATGACGGTCGCGGCAGGAGATGGTGAATCATCTGTAAATTAAAAGAAGTGCGGTTTATCATTGCGCGCCCCCATAATCAATCGAAATCACTTTGCGTATGATGTGAAATTGTTTTCTTTTGTTTGTATTTATATATCCATATATAAATAGAAATGTCGTATATTAAAAGAAACGAGAAAAATATCCCCAAAATAACATCAGAGCGCTTATGAGTTCTTGAAATACACACAAAATAAAAGTTATTAAAATATAAAAAGGCAAAATCCCGAAAAGGGTGTGTTCAAGTGAAAACCGAAATATTCCTGTTCTTTTTCACGGGAACCCACAAATTATAAGGATTAACAATAAAAAGAAGTGTGGGCACCGACCAGACCACACCAGTTATTCCCACTCACCTCATCAACTGGATTATTTCTTACAAAATTGTTTACAAGACGTAGGTAAGTAAATTTAATTTGTTCAACAAAAAAGTTTATCATGCGGCGAAATGACATTGAAACAGTTTGTTACATTTGGAAGTTGGAAGGACTTTCTAGTCAAGTTTGTGGGGTTATGTGAATACTTTTCGTCATTTTTCCTATGCCTGTGTAATAATTCTTTGCTGAAATAATTAATTAAGAGAAATATTCCTTATCTGTTCGTTATGACATGTAATCATGTTTTCTATTCACTATCACTAATCAGGCAAAGTTGATGACAATATTTCTTTGAAAAATCGATATTTTATTTTGAAACTAAAATAGGTGTGAATATTTGTGTAGTGTAACAGGAATTGGTCGAATTTAGAGTTGATGTGTTGGTGTGTGTTTTTCTGTCAGGATAAAACAGGGCTGTCATTGAGATGTATGTATTCTTTATTGAGATTTAGTCGATTTTACATTTACATTTTTTACATTTAAACTTAAACTAATATATAAACATTTGCCGACTTAGAATTGGCCGAGCTACACTAGTAATTATTGTCTTTGTTATTATAGTAATTATTAGGTGCGTTTTATTATCCACAAATCTATCTGGATCCGGATCTGGATTAAGTTTTGACATGTATTACAAAAACAATTCGGGATCCTGTTTTTTATCGGGATCTATTTCAAAGATCCAAAAATTAGTTATAACACTGGCGAGTAGATGGCTTTTATGAAAAGGTAGTGTAAGCTATAGTGTAAAGAAAAAAGACAAGAAATAATTGAAAATTTACAAACCCAAGGATAAAAAGAGACGGACTTATAACACTGCTGTCACTAAGATCCGTATCGTTTTATTTTCAAGGGATGATCCAGATCCGGATCCAGATAGATTTGTGAATAATAAAACGTACCTATTATTCACAAATCTATCTGGATCCGGATCTGGATCTTCCTTTGAAAATAAAACGATACGGATCTTAGTGACAGCAGTGTTATAAGTCCGTCTCTTTTTATCCTTAGGTTTGTAAATTTTAAATTATTTTTTGTCTTTTTTCTTTACACAATAGCTTACATTACCTTATCATAAAAGCCATCTACTCGCCAGTGTAATAACTAAGTTTCGGATCTTTAAAATAGATCCCGATAGAAAACAGGATCCCAAATTGTTTTTGTAATACATGTTAAAATTTAATCCAGATCCGGATGCAGATAGATTTGTGAATAATAAAACGCACCTATTGTTAACACTTTTTTAATTAATTGGAAATTTCACAGCAATATATTTTGTATGCGTCCACTCTGTCATTGAGAACATTCTTAAATGTTGGCACAATAAACGGGTGCCAACGTTAAAAAACGAATGTTTTAATAGGTTTGTTTTTTTTGCAAGTCCATATAGAATTGTAAAAAAAAACGACATCGGGACTAAGCGCTTTACATGCAAATGCAACAACTACTTAAATCTATACAGAGTTAGCTAAGACCAGATAATTATCGAGAGTTAATCTAAGACCCGATAAAAATGGTGATGCCAAAATAGTATTATCTATATGTTATCGATAATTTGCTCAGAGACGTCAAAAGTGAAGTTTTTGGATTGGTTGATGCTAGTCGTCAATAAGCTGACAAATGTCATAGCGTACACAGTGCTTCCAGCTATCTGGAAAAAAAGCTCCTAAATCCCGATGTCGTTTTTTTTTACAATTCTATATGGACTTGCAAAAAAAACACACCTAATAAGTTTTTACCACTTGTGTGCTACCAATTTATCTCACCAAAATCGAGAAGTAGGTACACTGTTCAATTATATAATATAAAAGTTTCTTTTTTTATAATCAATGCGATTATGAGCTAAGTGCGAGTGTTTTAGGAAAGATGGAAATTTGACGGAAATATACAGGGTGGGCCATTTAGTGGTTTCTTTTTAAATCAGGTTATTTTGACACTGAAATCTATATCCCTTTACGGTTACACAACCTTGTTAAATATTGAAAACTTATTTCCAAAGTGAGTGCTGTGTAGCCAAAGCGGTGCGTTTTTTTAAAAGAAGTTTTGGTCGAAATGAAGCACACACCGCGCCTATTGTACGTAAATTTGTGCAAAAAGTTCGTGAGACTGGTATGCTAATAGACAACATTCATGGTCCCCGTCGTCGTACGGTGCGCACAGACTAGAATGTACGAGTAGCTACTGTAGAATGCGATACTCAATTCACGAACATGAACTCACCATCAATCTCAAAAGCTCAACATCTCACGCACTAGCTTCAAGAGAATTCTGCACAAAGATCTCGGATTATTCGTCTACAAGGTCCAATTGACTAAGCAATTGTAGGCGCACGACCAGCTGAGGCAGCCACTTGAACGACGTTGTATTCCATAATCAATGGGAATGTTTTGCTCTTACTAATAAAGCCAAAATACGTGGAAAAATTTAATTTTGTTCATTTTATTGCATTTTTATAAATAAACTTGTGTTTGGCACACCATTTAGAGTCTGATGAAGAATTCCAGATTCGTGTAGTGCGGCTAAACAAAGTATATCTGAATTTAACAGTACGCCTCAAGTCGGGCTCAAGGCTAAACTGATGGTCACACTCTGAAGCGCGAGTATTGCTGTTAAATTGCTTAAGAGGAGGAATGCAAGGTAATCCCAAAAAAAAAGTGGAATATTTGATAAGATATGTTTAATTTTAAATAATATTTCTAAAAGTACACATTATAAGGTATATCGGTTAGTCATGCTAGTGTCGTCGTTTTTCATTCCAATGGGCCGTACCAACAATCAAATTAAGAGACGAATTTAATATTTGAGCGAAATGTACCATTATTTAAATAGCTCTATAAAGTTAACCATACATGTTATGAAGTTTATTTTGTGAACTTATGTGAACTCTAAATTATGAACCATTTATTGTACGGAACCTAAAAAATAAAATACAGCATATATGGTTATATAGAGTCCATTAAATAATGTTTCATTTCGGTCAAATATTAAAGTCGTCTCTTAATTTGATTATTGGTAAGGCCCAATGTGTCGTATCTTCTCCCTAAAATTGAGAATTCCTTTATTGAAGAAAAAATTCGGCCCATTTTTCAGTGGTTTCGAATAACTGACCATAGAATTCACATCACATAATTACCACCAGAGGGAGTTAGCTCATCTGTTCTAGAAATGCTTGCAATAAAATAAAATAAAAATAAACTAATGTAGTTTTTAATACTATGCATACTCATAAGCATTCAACAACGATTTAGTCAGAATTCATTTGATTTTACTTTTGAAAGGACTCAAAATGATTCAATCACAAAAATAAAATTATTCTCTAAAAAAGGTAACTGTTGGGCTGAAATTTCCTTAGGCCTGCTCGATAAATACCTTGATTGGGACTGATGCCAAAAAACGGAGCTAAGATAATTTGAACGCGCGATGTGGTCCACCTAGGGTACTGCAAATTACAAAAAACTTGACACGATTTTTTGAATTGAGATGCTTTGTTTTTCCGAATATGTAGGTACATACATATATAATATCAAAACTGCTACTGTACGTATTTTCAATCAGTCAGTTATTTTTAAATAGAACGCTTGAGTCTTACCTTATTATGTGACTGCGGAAGGGATAATATCCGATCCTCTCATTTCATTCACATTTGTGTACCTATCTTCGTTTACTCTCGCATTCTAGTAAAAAAACTGTTATGAAATTAAAAAAAATAACGTACTTCAATTACCGAATACGCGCTCAGGCATGTTACGAATTACGTTTTTTGTATAGAAGTTAACGCTAAACAGAAGATTTATTCTCACTTACCAAAAAATTACTTCAAGTCGAAATATTTACCGGATACATAAGTATCCAAACGACCAAACGGTCCTACCTAGATAGATCCTTTAACTAAACCCAATAAGCATTTGCCTCATTGTTTGTAATTTTGTGTACAAATTAGTACCTAATATGAAAACAATTTCATTTTCGAAAGCTGAAGTTTCTAGAAAATATCAGAACAATTGCAACCGTTGGAATGAGAGGCTCGGAGCTACTTAAATAATAAGGTGGGGTCATACACGCATATTTTTCAATTATGTATATATATACCTACATGCATAGGAATGTTAATCATTAATATATTTTTGGATCATGTCCCTTTTTGACCTTGCGAACAGACTGCTATTTATATTATCTAGAGATGTTTTGTAATCAAAACATCAAGTTGTCGGATTGCTTCAATCATCACCATTCATTCGACGAAACCACGTGCAGTACTCTATTCGGTTGACACTTATAAGAAACTTTTGGGCATTTAATAAAAATGTAGATTGAATACAATATTCAATGGTCGAATACTAAGAGCAAATAATTTGTATAACTTTAAATGTGATATTTAAACATATATGCTTCAATTAATAGAATGATGATTTCATCATGCCTGTTCTGAATAAACCCTACCTATGTACATAAAAGGAACGTGCTTTGCTTTCAAAATCAAAAAGAAAATTCCTATCTTGCAAGACCTCACCCCTGATTGAAGCTTTAGATGAGGATGCAAAGTAAGGTACGGTTTGCTTCCGTTAGACTGTCATACATTAGGTCTTGGGTTCGATTCTCAGCTGCTGCAAAAAAGTTTTTTTTCATGGGTGTACTGCCTCTTGCGAGGAATTGACAAATCCTCCAAGAGTATCTCTTGTCATGGAAAGTGCTGCATATTAGCCATTCGGAATCGGCAGAAAATTGTAGGTCCCTCCCATCCCTGGTAACACGCACGTAGGAATGGTTGAGAGATGTAAGTCACTAGGTCCTGGTTCTCTGAGATGATGCATCACCAAATTTAATTTGTTTGCTTCCCTGAACCATTCTAAGTTCTGAATGAATTTGAGGATGTTTTAGTGACTAAATTTAGATGTCGCTACTTTTCTACTTTGGGCTAAGATATGACAGTGAACGCATCTTGCTACCCTCTGCATAAGTCGGATGTGGTGATTATTCTTTTCATGTGCGAGTCCAACCAAAAAAAGACAGTTGGGCCTCCTTCACTTAGAAAATAGTAATTATGTCTTGCTCCAGTTGAAAAAGACCGACGATTCGGTTTGGTGCAGATTAAGACTTTTTTTTTTGGTCGGTTCATCAACCATTTCAAACCCATGCCTTGCGACTGCGACCCATAGAAGAATAACCGACCCTTTCATAAGTATATCAAATTAAAAAATCTAGCCGACAAAGCTCTCGAAATTCGAGTGCCAATTTATTTATTATTTATATTATTGGCAGTGTTTTCAAGCAAATTTATTAAATTAAATTTTATTTTATGTAATATGCAAAGTGTTCGACAGTGCAAAAACAAAAATGACCCACAGTGTGTAAATGCGTGTCTCAAGTATATTCTGCACATTTCCGTAACTGTGGCTTTCCAACCATATAAAATTTATCGAAATCGGTTAAATACTTTTGGAGAAAAGTGTACCACAAAAAACATGTTTGCCGTTTTATTATATGATATTGACTGAGACAATATTTGACAATCGCTAACCCCACTACCCGGATGAGTGTGGACCTTGGTACATTTCGACTTTAAGACCTATTGTTCTCTTATCCTGAACCAGATGGAATTGCTCATTCTATAGTTCGTCCTCCAAATATAAAGAATACTGCGTTCGCAGCTTACACTGACCTGACCAGTGAAGAACTCAGTTTTTGTTCTAGTGATATTGCTGATAAAGGTTTTTAACGTTCTTGCTTATATCGCCTAAGAAGTAAATTAGAATGTTTCATATTTGATAGTTCTGACGACCTTTTTGTTCTTCAGGGCTCTTCTGTTTTGATTTTGTTTTATATCATATTTTCTCTTATTCCAAATTTCGAAATTTTTTTCTTTCTAGTTTGGTATGAGCTCAGGCCCATTTTTTCTCTGCCCATTTTCTCGCTAAATATTATGTATAGTCATTTTCCTGGACACCTACATAGATATGTACACGCATTACCCAATGAAGTATGACATTGTTATTTTTGACAGGTTCAGTGCATCTTGGCTGTTCGACATGATGGGAATGTTTTGGTTTGTTGGACCTTTGATATAGTCACTTTACTGAGCCGTAAGAAGGTTCGTTACTATGTTTAGTTCTATTTAAAACCTCTTTGAATTATCCTAAGTATGGATTTTTTTTTTTGATTTGAAAAATTTTATTTAGCAATAATTCGCTATTGAAAACAAAAATACAATATTTTATATTAATAATGGATGCTTGCCTTTTCATTTTGTTACGGAGGACGAGCAATATGAATAGATGTCATTAGTTCATTAACAGGTCGTTGACTGAACAGATTTTTGTCCTTCAAAAGGGTTGTGGATTTTTTATTTCTTGCTCTATTTCTAATGTTTTCATTATATGGCATACGAATGTTCCATTGGTTTGTCATGTCGAGCTTTTATTTTCTATTTCTGTTTCTATAATTATAATATTGTTCCAAAATAAATTCAAAAAGTGACTCTCCTCTTAAAATCTTGTAGAAACTTTTCGTAAAACATAAGCGAGATCCCATAGTTTCCTTTACCTGTTGTTGACGGTAGAAGGACTAATTCGCCATTTGAAATGTAGACGGAGGCTTTGATCATACTGCTTGCTTTCTTCATAAATTTGGCGGGCCACCCATCTCCAAACATTTTCAATAATGCTAAGTCGGTTCATTGTTGTGTCTAAGGCAATATTTTTCACAAAAGCACCAGGGGTGGTGAATCGGCGAATTCATCTTGATTAAAAAAGCTCTATATTGAAATATCGCTTTTTGTAATAAAAAATAAATTTAAATTGTAAAAAAATAAAAGCTTTGAAAAATATTAGTATCTGTAATGTTTTTTTTTTAAAGAAACCTTAAAAATCTTATAGCTATTTAAACTTCTTAGATCGTCGGAAGATCGCTGAATCAAAACGCATCCAATTTGTACATAGGAAGCTCTACAAGTTCTTAACGCTGTTTTTATATCTCAATATCTCAAAATGACTTAACATTATCGATTTGCATTTGCTCTAGCTAAGGCCTTGGACTTAGCTGGATTTGGCACAAGTCTACCAGCTTTTAGTAATTCGTCGATTTCTTCGTCTATAATCTTCTGCATTGCAGGATTTCTCGGGTAATATATACATGTTTTTTTTTATAATCGGCGCACACTCAGGGGTTTTTTGTATACCCTCCATATGCCAGAGACACAGTGTGAGAATCAAGAAAAAAGGGAAGGGTTAGAAAAAAGGTGTCGGTGTACATTGGTTTTGAATTCTTGAACTGGGAAAGACAGAGCGTGGTAAGGAATTCCACATTTGCGTAGTACGGCTGAAGAACAAATCTCTGTACTTCATAATACGGCCGAAGTTGGGCTCAAAGATAAACTGATGGGCATTCCTAGAAGTGCGAGTATTACGGTCGAATTGTTTAAGGGGAGGAATGCAGCTGGCTATTTCCCTAGTGCATAGTCCGTTAAAATAACGGTAAAAATGGTGAGGCAAGAAACATTACGACGATGTTGGAGTAAATGAGTCAATGATGTTATTGTCATCATTTTAAAGGCTCTTCTTTGAATACTTGTCAAGAGACTTAAGAAGTTACTGGGGCACCAGCCCATAGATGGGAGTTATACTCAAGTTTTGGACGTATATAGGTTTTTTAGATTGTAGCTAGATCAGAAGGAGAGACAAATTTCTTGCACCGTCTCAGAAAACCCAAACATCTTGGGGCATTTTTGGCAACATCGCGTATGTGATCGTTCCACAAGAGGTGGTTTGTGATGCATATACCGAGAATATCGAGATGTTTAGTTTCACTGATGCAAGTGTCACTCATAGAAAGTGGCAAGGGGGGTATATCACGCCTTAACGATATAAGACATCATTGGGTTTTCGAAGCCCGTACGGTTCATTTGTTTTTAGTCGTATTCGGTGTACGGCTCCGTCCGTTATATTAGGTAGCTTCTCGAACTTCTCTCAAATGCAAAAGTTCTTTAGGAGATCCATACCAACAACGGAGGCGTCTGTAAGCTGTTTTAGATAAGTCGAAATATCGGCTTGTAACATTTATTTTGGTATTACCTTTTAAAGCAGTTTCGGTGTTTTCAATTGTACTTGCTACCGGGGTTTCCTATCGGAGTGCCCTCGCTTGTTGCACTTCCAGCAGTGGGTGCTGCGATCGTATTGTTCTGGCGGTTTTGTTCTTATTTGATGGCGAGCTGGATGGGGTAAAATCGGAGAGGTCCTCTGGATTTTTCTGACAGATGATGTCGGTGCTTTATTTTGGCTTTCCTTCAGGATGTATTTGAACTCCTCCGCTATTACTCTCAGTTTTTCCAAAGGTCAATTCTTTCCGAATATAAAGATGATATTCGGGTCTGAGTCGATCATAAATTCAGTCAGTACTTTCACTAATACGCATCCTGGCGTGTTGACGGATTAAGTTGCGTGAATGAAATCTTTGGCCTTTTCTCCAGGGCCTTGCCTAGGGTGTGGTAGAAAATGCTCTAAGAAATGTTTGTTAAAATCTTCCCGTATTTAAAATACAACTCGGTTTATGCGGTACCCTTCCCTTTGCACTGAACTTACTTTAATTTAATTGTTTTAAATACTGGTGCATGTTTATTTGAAATATAAGTAAATTAATCAAAATTTAATACAAACATTATATTCAAGGGAATCTTGAAGGTTCTATAACATAAATGATATTTTATTCTACGTTTTTAGCAGTCCCTTCTCACCTATTCGAGGTTCAAAGAAATCCCGGTCAGTTAATTTAACTTAAATCATATATCAGTTAATTTAACTTAAAACATATATTCGTACATCGAGGCGCCTCTCAGCAAATTATAAAAAAGCCCATAAAACTATTAGGTTTGTGGTTCAATTCCCTACTGGGGCAATGCTCAAGTAATATACATAACACATCATAGTTTCTGAAGAAGCAAAGCCGGAAAAACTATTGAGGATGCATTTTATAGGTTTAATGTAGGTCATTCGAGAATATTAGGGTTGTTGGCTTTGCGTTTGCTTTCATTTGTGTTTCATTTTTATTTCCCATTAATTCCCTTCCTCTGTTGGTTGGATTAGTTTGTTTTATAAAGTCGATGACCCTTTTACGGAAGAGAAAAATGTACTATATTGAGTCGTTTATTTATATACCTAGACATTATTCTGTTGTTTACATATATGCCTGATTTGGGTGAGTGTGTGTGTGTTCTTAAAGTTTTTCTCAAGTAGGCTGTTGAAATGAAAATTGTATGTTAAAGTTCATAGTTTTTGAACCTTGATCAATCAGTTGAACAATAAAATCTGGAATTCATTTATGTAAGTGATTGTTTTGGCATGTTAAGGCATCTTAAGTATCTCTTGTCATGATTGAGAGACAAGAGATACTCTTAGAGGACTTGTCAGTTTTTCGCAACAGGCAGTACTCATAAAACAAATTTTGGGTGAAAAAGTATTAAAGTTCCTTATATTAAAAGCCTTTAATTTAATAAAGAAATAATAGTAAAGGTCTTTATTTCAGAACGAATTGATTCGAATAAAAATAACAAACTTATAATTAAATCAAGGCTAGTCAAAAAATTCAAACAATATAATGTGTGGTTTTGTTAACAAGTCTGCAAGCATATCATCGGTTGAACAGTATTCACATCTTATAATTTACTTTTAGACGTAGTCTCTAATAAAATGGAATTTGATATCAATTAGGTTTAGAACTTTTGTTGAATTTGTAGCTTTCGATCATTTTTATACAGCTTTGATTGTCGTCGCAAATGAGAATTGGTTGATCACAACGCTCTTGACTCTTAATCTGGCAATAAAGATTTAGCCTGATGCCTCAGCAAGTACGATATGTAAATTCAGCTTCTGTAGATGATAAGGAAGCACACGTCGACAAGCAAACGATTTTTTCCCTCAGCTACTCCATTTTGTTCCGGTGAGTAGGCGGTGGTATATTGCATCAATATTCCTTCTTGCTTGAGTTAATCGACTATGTTTTTCCGTGTGCACTCGCCTCTTCGGTCTGATCGTATTAACTTTAGTTTTGTATTCATTGTGTTACTAATCATACAAATGAACTCCTAAGGCTTTTTGAATACTTCAAACTTATACTTAAGTAAGTAGACATAACAATACCTGCTGAAGTTATCAATAAAAGTTTCCGGACGGAGTTGGCACATCCATATGACCACACACATCCGTATGGATAATGTCAATTACCCATCTTGAAGTTAGATCGATCTTCTTTGGAAACGGAACACCAGCAGAATTACCAACTGGACATATAGAACAAGAACTTTGATTTTTACAACTCTCTATAGTCATACCATTAGCAAGCCCTTTTGATTTCATAATTGCAAAATCGCATGAATTGAACGATGACCAAGTAGTTTGTACCAGTAATGAATACACTAGCCTGTTTATTCCGCATATACATATTAGAACAACGTTGAGGAAGAGAGCATTAATTTTCTTTAACTTTTGCTTTAGCAAACGATTGTCCATTCTTGTAAATGTAGCACGTATCATCCTTAAAATTTACATCGCAACCTTTAGAAGTTAGTTTCTTTACCGATATTAGATTCATCTCCACTGATGGAACATACAAAACTTCTTGAAATTTAACATTTACTTTTTTTTATAAAATTCGGTTAAAAGTTGAAGACGAATTTCTCCTTGTTTCTGGGATTCAATTTGTGATCCGTTTGCAATAATCATCGTGTTCTTTACAGTTGAATCAAATTTACAAAATAGTTCTTTATTTTTTGCAAATATGACATGAGCTTCCGAGTCTACAATCCATTTTCCATAAAAGCTCTCAGCTCGTCGTTGAGATTTCTAGCTTCTACATTAACTTTTTGTTTTGACTGCTTTTGTCTTCCATTCAACATACCGCAAACATTCACGTTTCAAGTGTCTTTTAGAATGACAAAAATAACACTCCGCTTCTGAATTGAATTTCTTGATTTCTTTCTTGATAGATAGTAACAATAAGGCATTTTAAGATTCTTTTTGCTCAGTTGGATGACGTTGCCTGTACTCTTCAATTAGTTTTCACTCCACAAAACATCGTCTATTCTGATTCCGATTTGATTCTATGCAGTTATCGAAGTATCAAAACTGCGAGGTAAACTGTTTAGAAGCATTGCAACGTTCCATGTTTCGGTGAAAGATTTGTTCCAGTTCCTTGCAATTATACTACGAACGGCCCATTCCTTCCGAAACATTCAAAAGATTGCTTTCTTTTTCCATGTTCTCACTGACCATTTAATTCAATCGAATTTTTAACTACTGCAATTTCTGAAAATTTTAAATTTTAGAGCTTCGATTTTCAATTTCAAATTGCACTATCATAGAAAAAAGAAATCAATGGGGTTTCATCAAATTGTAGACGATTTTTTTCTCTTAATTTAACTGATAAGTCATTCGCTGAGCTAATATCATCCGAGTTTCAATGTTGTTCTGAAAATCCACAATTGGCCAGAACGATGATGAGTTAAAATAGATGGATCATTTGAAAAACTGCCGCACAGAGTCCATGTTGTCTTCAGTGCGAACATTTCGATTATCACATCTTCCAGGGCGGTCAAGCAATGAACCCCGTTCTTCAGATCGGCTGATCAAACTCCTAATCATGAATCTAGTGAAGTGGTTCTTTGTGAGTAACTTTAATAGCCATTTATCGTAAAAATGATTCTTAACAAAGCTTACTTTTATTAGTAATTATTTTTTCTTTTTTTATAAAAATCTGTGTGTATTTAAAAAAAAAATAAGCTTTTCATTGTTAGATACAAAAATTAAAAAAAATAAAAACAAACGTGTCGGGGGAATGACCAAAAAATTTCGTTCAGATTGACAGACGTAAGAATTGCCTTAGTATAAATAGTACGCCAAAATCTCGAGTGACGAGTTTTTTCTGTTCTAGCTTTTTTCCGTGCATTACAATACGAATCAAACTATGTGATCACAAATAGTTCCGTCTAGATATGAAAATTGAATAAAACAATTTGTGCGTAATCAAGAAATTTTTTGATTTATTTATCAATGACATTACCTGTGGAATCTGTCATCGTCCAAATAACCAACTCTTCGCAGGGTAGCATCCAAGATCCTTTTTCAATTACTTTGAGTGCACTGTTTTTTTTATATCGTGTATAAAATGTCCATTATGGGATCAGCGCGGTTCTGTAGGAACCACATTATGTTTCATATTATATCATATCTTGAAATACATAAATCCGCTGGTCCGGATTTTGAATCCCCTTTAGGAAGGGTTTCATCTAAACTGGAAAAGAATTCTGTAAGCTTTTCCATCTGTTATAATCCTTGGGTAACTTTCCGAGTAGGGGAAACACTGCATTTGTTCAGCTGGTCCCCAAAAAATGCGAATCTTACTTTTCCTCGAATTACCGAACAATTGCATTAACGTCCCTTCTTTCCAAGGTAATGGAAACGCTATCAACAATCAGCTTAAGAAATATCTCGAAAAACGAAAGCTCTTAAATGACCAGAAGGACAGCTTTTGTAGCAATAGGTCCACTGGTGATCTGATGGTATATCTCACCGAAAAGAGGAACCCATCCTTACATCATTTTGTAGAAACAAAGGTAATTGAACTTGATATTTGTAAAGCATTTAGTAGAGTTAGGAACGAAGCTCTTTTATCGAAAAATTCGTGCATTTGATATGGAAAAGTCTCTTCGTCAGATTAGAAATTACCATTCGGCCCGCTCAATACAAGTTGTATTGGACGGTTTCAAGTCTGATATTCATAAAATAAATGCTGATATGTTTTGACTCTGACACTCTTCCTTATCTTCATAAATGATATTCTGTCTGAAACTTCTAATCCAATTCATTGTTTCGTTGGAACGGCAGCGTATGCTAAGCTCATTAGATTCTGACCTTGACATCATTTCACAACCGCGTGGAATTTAATGCTACGAGAGCACGACCATCTCTTATGGAATTATCATAAGCCAAAAACAACTTTCTTTTTAAAAATGCTTTATTTGTAAGAACAGACATTCCCTTTAATTTGGAATACAACGTCATTCAAGCGATAACGAAGCGGATGGTCGTGCGCCTTCAGTTGCTGAGCCAATTGGACATTGTAACAGAATAATCCGAAATCTTTGTGCAGAATTCTCTTCAGGTTAGTGGGTGAAATGTTGAGCTGTTAAGATCAATGGCAAGTTGATGTTCATGAATTGAGTCTCAAATTCTCGGCTACAACAGCCACATACCGTACGACGACGAGGACCATGAGTGCTGTTCACTAGCATACCAGTCTCACGAACTTTTTGCACAAACTTGCGTACAGCAGGCGCGGCCAAAACTTCTTTTAAAAAAATGCCCTGGGTTATACAGCACTCACTTTGGTAAGTTTTCAATATTTCCCAACGTTGTTCAAGGGTAAAGGGTCTCATTTCGTTCTGCGGAGGATACTGACTCCTTTCTGTCAAAATTTCTAGCGGGAAACAGCTGTCAGTGTCAAAACAACCTATGATTTAAAAAAGAAACCACTAGATGGCCCACCCTGTATATTCGACGTAGCCAAAATCGCAGCTGAACGCTTAGGTTTATTTTTAAAAGATGCAAAACATTTTTTCCCTCTCTGATCTGGCTAGGATCCATAAGGCATACATCCAACCCAAAACTGGAGTATAACTCTCACATCTGGTCTGGTAGCCCACTTGTTTGAACCTGTTGTTCGCTTTTTCTATCAACAATGTTCAATTGAAACAGCGGGTTGCATTCCTCGATTCAAACAGTTCCGCCGTAATACTCTTCTAACAGGAAAAAAAAACATCAACCAATTTGGAGCAAAAGAAAGTAAGGCCCTCGGTTGATGATGAATTTCATCGTCGTTTTTCGAAGAAGTACGGACATACTCGTATGATGCCGCCGGCCGAGAGGCCACACCAAATAGTGACCTCGTGGTGGATAAACGTTGCCTCAATTTTGGCAATTTCGACTTTTATCAAAAAAAAATTCCAACTGTTCCAGAACCCAGTGAACCGGTTTGATACAGTATTTCTTTTCAGAAAAATAACCATCTCAATTTAAAAAATAAGCGAGCATACATGGTGCCACTGCTTTCTTAAAGGCCCACAATTTTTAAATGCAGTCTAGTTAAAAATACCGTTTTTTCTCTAGTAGTATTGTTACTATTTATAATCCCTTAAACCACTTCATCACTTCCTAATGAGTCTAAGAACTATTTGTGCTACTAACAGATTGTACATTGACTAACGTAAAAACATACCTTATACGCATTAAATTTAAAGTCTGTCCTGAATTTCTCCATGGGCAAGTTAAATAATATGGCTTCCTTTGTGGTTGACACACTCCTAAATCTTCAAAAAACGACAACCGACAGATAAGAATTTATTTCCAAGTATCTAAGTATTAAGCGCAGTAGGCAGGAAAGCCATAAGCAAACAAGGGAGACGCACAAAAAAAATTAAAAAATGTTGCAGAAATAATTGTAATATACTTCTACATATTATTATTTGTTTCCTTGCAGCTTGTATGTATATCGTTCCAATGATGTCATACCTTAAAATACTTAGCGCATTTCAATGAACACAAAACAAACAAAAAATAAACCCAAGATAAAATCCAAGGCCGGGTAGAATGCCCCCTTTTTAACTTGAATCTTAAATCTTTTTGGTGTGTATTTTGTGTGTCATAAATTGATCCCACATTAAATTCACGACTGGGTCGCACGTTGTGGTTTTTATACGAGGAGCTCTAGACTTATTAGTTGGATACAAATTATGAGATACAAGTTAAGTGGAATGTGTAAAAAGCAATCCATATTATGTATGTATTATAATGAATCGGAGAAACCAATAGAACCTTATAATTTCGAACCTGTCTTCTTGAAACTAGTTTACAAAAATAATATAATTTCTTTAATACGAAATGATCTCTTATTTATCGAAATGAACAAATTCTACATATTCTTGCCCAATCTTCAATACCTAGTCCGGCCATAAGTTCTGTTACATTTTTAAAATGCAATAAAAAAAGTCGCGTTCATTTTCACCATAAAATTTATTTATAAAATTAGTTAACAATATAAGTTAAAAGAAAAAAAATGTTTCATTCAAAATGGCCGCTTTTAGTTTTGACACAGGCTTTTAAACGTTGCGGCCATTGTTCTACCGTGGCACGCACTGTTTTGATGGGAATCGACGACGCTGCTGTTATTAAAGCTGCTTTAAGGCTGTTCAAATTTCTATGGGGAGTCTTACAGGCCATGCTCTCGAGCTCTGACCACAAACTGTAGTCCAGCGGATTTAAATCTGGACTTCCTGATGGCCAATCTGCAGCAGCGATAAATTCCGAGATATTGCATCTAAGCCACTCTTGTGTCGTTTTGGCTTTGCGTGCCGGAGCAGAGTCTTGTTGGAAAACTCATCTCTGTCCATTGAATAGGGTATTTGTTAAACCCTTAACAACCCCTTCCAGAACATCTTCCTGATATTCTCTTGCCCCCGTTTTCACACCTTTTTCACAAAAATGCAGTGATGCGACACCTTGATGCGATACTCCCCACCAAACCATGGTTGAAGCGGGACGGTGTCCGCGCTGAACCCTCGGAACAATTTTTTTAGCTGCTTTAGATGACGTGGCCTAGACTTTGCCATTTTGTTTGTTATACACTTCTTCGATGGTAAAGTTTTTTTCATCCGTAAATAAAATATTTGTGTCCATTTGCCGCGTGCCACCTTAATAATTTTTTGCTTCTTTCGAGCCTAATTTTTTTTAAGTTGGAAGTCGAGAGATGTCCCGTTGCTCGACGATAGGCTTTCATGTGAAGGTCATCTCTCATTAGCCTTGACATGGATCGAGCCGATATATCCAGTTCTTGGGACATAATTTTTTGTTTCCGGAGAGGATTTCTACGAATTCGTTCACGCACAGCTTAAATTTTCGTAGTGGTCCGAGCGACGCGTGGACGACCACTTCTTCGCCTGTCCTCTACTTCAGAGAGTTCATAAAATCTATTTATGGCCCGATAAACAAACATTTTCGATATATCAAGTGGTTTCAAAATTTCAAATATTTGGTTCGAATGTTTGCCACATTTATGTAAAGCAATTACCGCGACACGATTTTCTTTAGTGCTCCACTCCATGTTAACTGCTGGAATGCTTAAACCAAACTAGCTTCTATTTCTTACTTATAAGTACACGTGTTAAGAAAAAAAAAATAGAGGGATTATTCCTATTGAAAATTATGAGCTAGAGGTACTTAGATTCTTGTAACAGAATTTATGGCTAGACTAGGTATTTTCCATAAACATAAGTTTTATCAACCTTATAAGGATTTTCTCAGAATTTACAATCGAGCTCTCTCATTAGCTAGGCAGCAAGGTTGAAGAGAATCCTGTAAATCAATTGGCGAAGTGCTACCGAGGGAACATTGCAATCCGTCATTCTTTAAAAAGCCTGATGCCGTTTGGACAATTTCTCACGCTGAGTCCTCGGTGCTACTTATAGCGACACACTTTCCGGGCTGTGGAATAAATACTTTCTCTCCATATAAGTCTCCCAGGTCTGGATAGTATAATGCTAATTATGCTACAAAAAATGCAAGATGTTGCAGTTTTAAGACTATAGAAATTTTATTTTTTTCACAATTTTCAGAGGATCACTCTTTTTTAACTACATATGTACCCGAGTCCTGGAGAAAAGTAAGAGAAGTTTTTATCCCAAAAATCGGTAGACGGGGCCATGCATTTTGCGAAGGAGTTCAGGCCAATTAGTCTCACTTCTTTTGAGCTTCAAACCTTGGAGGCATTCTTAACGGCTTTTCACGAGGTAGTGTGTATAATTGAAAAAAACTATTAAATTTAAAGAATATACTTTCGCTACCTTCTAAGATGTAGAACGGGCGTTCAACAACGTCCTTACCAAAAGTCAATTATGGAATCAATTATCTCTACCGCGGCTCAAACACCAAACACTCTTGCTCTCTTCCAGTGCAAAAAATCTAAGAGTTATTCTAGACCTTAGTTGAACTCGGGACTGAATATTGAAGAAACGGTTAACAAGGCCTGGGGGTCAATTCTCTATCTGTGAAACTGTGAAGTGATAAACATGTTATCATTTCAGTTTTCACAGCCATTTTTCATTTTTACATTTCATGAACTCAGATAATGCGATTCTGGAACTCATTCTGATAAGTTTGTCAAAACATGTACTAAAAAGTACTAAAATGAGAAACGCTCTCATTTCTGATATACGATACTCATTTTTGAGTATAATTTTGTTTTTGTAATTTTCATATTTTATCAGGGCTTTTCATAAAATCGTTTGAGTGTGAAAACAAATTTAATATTTGAAAATATTTTGACATTTTATTAAATTTTTTCATAAATTGCGAATCGGATAGGGTGTGAAGTTGTGAAAAAACTTATCACTTCACAGTTTCACAGATACAGAATTGACCCCCTGCATGGCTTTCTGCGCTCGCCGGTAGTAAAACCTTTTGTAAAAATTGGGGTCTTCGACCTAAGAACCACAGCCGTGGTACGGTTCCATTGTATAATAAACCGCGTTTCCCAAAGCATATAACATCGATAAACTAAGAAAAGTATAAATAACTGATATCGTTGGCACCACAGGGGCTTTAAGATATTCACCCGTATTCTGAAACTCGTATTTATGACTCGTATTTGACTATAGTCGTATGTTGGTATTCCAGAAGTCGTACATTCGACTTCACTTGTACAAATATTGGGAAACGCAAAACATCGCATACGACTATTCATATTTTATCGTTATTCCGAATCTCGTATTCGATTTACTTGAAATCGTATCTGTGTACTTTATTACTCGTGTTTAATTTTCTAAACGAGACTTGTTTTTTTTTTTCGATAAAAATGGACAAAAAGTTAATGTAAGTACATTGGTACCTCTTGGCACAATGGTAAGGCGTTAAACTGTCATGCGGAAGGTCTGGAGTTCGATTCTGAGCCACAGCAAAAAGTTTTTGCAAGAGTGTACTGCCTCTTGCAAGGAATTGACAAATCCTCTAAGAGTATATCTCTTGTCTTGGAAATTGCTGCACATTAGCCGTTCGGAATCGGCAGAAAATTGTAGGGCCCCTCCGTTCCTGGTAACACGCACGCAGGAATGGTTGAGAATTGTAAGTCACTATAGGTCCTGGTTCACTTCCAGCTGTTGCACCACCAATTTTTTTAAAGTACATTTTTTATTGGTTTATTTATTTGGACTCAACGTTACTAACGCGTTCATATTTAGTAAAATAATAAATCGTTCTCAATTTGAGGCATTGGTTTGTGCATTGGAAGAAAATTTGGAGGTAGCAAAGGGCCATAGGAAGAGTGGAAAACTCAAAGCAAATATTTAACAGTTTTGGGTGGACGTTTCGATAAAAATAAATAGCCTTGGGCCACCCATCCGAAATGGTCCAGCTTGTCTTAAAGTAAGAAATATTTAACAAATTGTAATACATGCCTCTTAAGGTCTGCAATGACCAAAAGTATTTAGTTAAAACAGAAACTGCATCACAATAAGCAGCAATTTAAAGGCACATGGGTGGTGAAATTGCAATCATATGCTAAAGCAAATTTGAGGAGTGCATTGCTAACATTTTAAATTTAAATTGTTAATCCCCAGGGATTAAACATTGGAGTTTTTCAACCTCCTCCTATAGTCGACACGATAAATGCTGAAGATGAAACTGACATAGTCCAAGAATATAACAAGGATTAACAAGCCAGTAACACAACTCGTACGAACAAAAAACAAAAAGAAAAAACAAAAAAAATAGAACAAGAGCTATTTCAAATCAATGGAACTCATCAGAATTTTATTATAAATAAGATAATTTAATTGAAAAAACAACAAATGACTTTCAATTCAAATTTATTGATTTTGACAATTACCTACGGGCGACAATATACGTTGTTTTTTTAACCTTCTCGTACGCAACGTATACGACTTGAAGAATAACGATTTTGATACGAAACGAGTTCGAGTTCGACTACTAGTACGAGACAAAATACGACTTGTGGAATATGGGTGATTGCTTAACTGATGCCTTAAGTGCATTTCTATACCTTTTACCACTTGATTTACACATTAGATATCTAGTATCTTGTAGTACATTCAGACTAAAGAAATCGAACTCTGGGATTGCCAACCCTTATGGCCACAACAATATTACACAGTTGATTCTAAAAGAGATTTTTCGACCCCCAACTGACTACTGCACCCCTAAAATGGGTATCAGTAAAGATTTTATGGTTATGTTCCCATCAAGAATGGAGTGGAATGATGACGTCGTGAGGAACTATCTTTACTGATGGCTCAAAGATGGTGTGTGGTATTGGATCAGGAAGCTTTTCTGATACTTTGAATATATCTCGGTCGCAAAGTTAGGTAGACACTTTGTTAGTGGTTTCAATCTGAATTACTGACTATCAGGAAAACATGCAAGGTACTCAAACAAGATACAAACCAGAACCGGAATATGGCTATTATCAGGGACAGTCAGTCAGCTATTAAAGCCATTAATTCAAAAATATCATCCTCCAAATTGGCCCACCAATGCCGGTATGAACTTGCTAGCCTCAATATTAACCGGGTCATTGTGGCATTGATGGGAATGAACGGGCGGACGGACTGAAAAGAAAAGGACCAGCCCCTGATAACTTGCGGAATCAAACCGTAGATGAAGTACTTTAACTAACTGCATTATATCTAGAAAGATTTGGCCCTCCTATAATAAATACCGATTGCTAGATCTGATATGCAGACACAGACAAGACATAGCCAGGGTCGTAGCTACCTGCAGCGGAAACTGGCCAATAGGAGAGCATGCAGCGAAACTAAACGTTTCTTACAACACTCACTGTCATAGCTGTGGGGACCAGTTAGAAACAGTCCTCTATTTCCTCTGCAAATACCTTGCTCTGCCAAATTTAAACCACAATCATAATGAACTTTCGGAAATGAAGATCCAAGACTTGATCTCTTTTCACAACGCCGCGAAATGGCTCTAGGACGAACTTCGGTTACGTCTGTACCGTAATCTCCGATGACTCCTTAGAATACGAGCTAACGGACTGAGGGCTTAAAAGCAGTTTTACGGTGCGGAGGGGCAGAGGATCACTTGTGG
This sequence comes from Philhelius festivus, assembly GCA_963931855.1. Lineage (NCBI taxonomy): Eukaryota > Metazoa > Arthropoda > Insecta > Diptera > Syrphidae > Philhelius > Philhelius festivus. Next base: position 138,999,106 of record OZ007556.1, on the reverse strand, counting down.
TCGCCCTACCGGTTATTTCGAGACTTATATCCTATCTGTTTGACGAAAGAAAAATTAAAAAATCGGAACTATCGTCAATGTTTAATCTAAAAATACCATATAGAAAGGTTGTAGAAAAGTAGTGAATTTTGTATGAATTGCACGTAAAGCTATTTTTCACTCATCCATGAATAGAACTTGGCTATTGCTTGTGGGTCCAATTTGGGTGGTCACTAGCAATTCAAAGCCGCTCTGCTCAGTGCTGTTTGTCTTCCACCACGCTTCTTCTTATCGTATGCTTGCTTGCGTTTACTTCACTTATGCTTAGAAGCCACTGGCGGAAGATGAAGAAGCTTTGTATGACACGCAGAAGTAACAAGCTGGATCGAATTAGAAATACAAGGATTGGGAAAAAACTTCATATTAAAAAAACTAAAAAATAGATCAAGATCGGGTCGGCTGGTATTGTCCTGTTCAGAAGACACACAATTTAATATCATATGTCGATCGCGAAGAAATAATGAGCAAACGAGTTCGAAAACTCTTAGTATGAACAAGACTTGAACTTCTTAGACGGATAACTATTGTGAAACAGACAAGTGAGATTTTAAAGCGCCGATAAAAGCAAAAGAAGAAGATAAATAAAATTAATGTCAACAGACTTACAACTCTCAGTCATTCCTGTGTGCGTGCTAGCAGGAATGAACTGCTTACAGAAGAATCATTTTTCATGACAAGAGGTAACCTAGGAGGACTTGTCAATCCCTCGTGAAGCAGTACACCCCTAAACAATATTTTTCTAATTGCTGGAAATAGACTCCAACCTTCCGCATGACAGTTCAACACACTAACTAATATGCCAAGGGTAACTACAATTAAATTTGTAAATTTCGTTTTCGTTTAAATTTGTTTAAACATGTGATTTGTGCAATGGAAAAATCTATTTTAAAATGCTTTTTATTTAACTGTAAAAATATATTACCACACGTACTTGCCATAAGAATATGAATATACGGATACGGACTAGCCTTAAATATTTCCCATTGAAAAACTTCGCCCCCTGCTGCCCACTTGATAAGAAGGAGAACGAATAAATTGCCCATTTTGCCTGCCAGAGCGAACAACATTAATTTAGGTTATAAATCTATTGTTTGCTCAATAGTTGCTTAAGTGTGCAGTGTAATGTTTCATTTTTAGATTGAGCACAAACAAAATCAAACGCTTCATTAAATTGGTTTGATTATTTTATCGATTAAAGTTCAGTGTACTGCAATTCTTGATCAATCAAACGGTTATTCCAGTTATGACCGCAAGAATGTAACTTGAGAAGCTGGTTGGGTCATTAGACATCTACTTATGTGAGTAAAAAAAGATTGTCAACGTCTTCCATGTTCCATCCGAACCAGACAGCTGCAACATATGTTGTATTATATCATAAATGAACAGGAGAATACCGGAACCTAAGATTCTTCACATAAATATTTAGCCTCTTTGAGGTAATAGTATGACGCAAAGAGTTGTAAATGTTTTAAAAATTCTTAAAACATTTGCTTTTTAGAGGTCGAATTTTAAGTGGAAGTATCATCTATTATTAAACGCCAAATCAGTCCCTACATTTAAAAAAAATTAAATTATAAAAATACTTCTATTGGATACATTGACTGCCATGTCTATCACACATGTTTCCAGTGCCCTGGCTATCAAATATGATAACCAGGTATATGTTCATATAATGCTTCGGCTATCAAAATTCATAGCTACTAGGAAGAATCTTCAATACAAATCAAAAACTCTGGCATCCATTGATGAGCTAGGTGAACTTGGTTTGAGCAATTTCGTAAAGATAAAGATTAAAGAGAAGTTTTTAGTTAGAAAGTGATTAAATCACAACTTATTTTTTTTCTTAATAATTCAAGGAAATAAAATATACAAAATAAATTTTAAATTCACTCATATATCTACTAAAAAATAAGGAAAACATAAAACAAATTGTATGCAAAAAAAGTAATTCAGTAATTAATTTTGTATCTCTTTATTAATTTTTATTACTTTATCTATATTTATGTAGTTTTGAAAACATTTTTATTTGCTTTTTTTGAGCACAAAGTCGATCTTTTTCATTGGTAATTCGAGCATAGCAAACACTACACTTTCTTCGAATTTTTATCCCAGCATCATTGACTCTATCTTTCAAGTTGTCATTTTTAGTTTGTGATTGATCTGGTCGAAATAAAACTGTTGGGAAATTGAGAAGCTCAGTAACAAGTTCTTCTCTAAACTTGCGTATGCATACGCCCTGGGTAACATTTTTATCTACAACCCAAGCGTTTACAACTGATGTTCCCGGTAATAACTCAATCCTAAGTTTTCGGTACCACTTCACGCCTTTTCTTAGAGTTGTGGCATACGAACCCGTTTTGTCTGACAAATCAATTCCAGATTTGCCTTTATTGTAGGCAAGAAAGTGCTTCAGGCTTAGTTGACAATCTTTGGGTATTTCGTCTTGTTCTTGAAGCCTGAGGTGGATTGGAGCCTCTGATCTAATTTTTGACCACCGGTAAGTAAGCGATTTGTGAACCCAATAAAATAAATTTTTTTATCGTGAATCAATATTACTCGTATGATAGCACTATGCTTAAAGTTCAATAAATTAGAGCCAGTTTTGTGAAAATATAATATTAGTTATTAAAAAATAAAAAAAAAACTTATAAAGGTCCTTCGGGGCACCTTTGACTTTTGCAATTGGGGCAAATGGTTCGAAGCTACAAAAGAAAGATATATATTAAATAAATTATTTATAAAAATGTCGATATCGATAAATTTGAATTTATTATTATATGGACTGATTTTGTATGTTTATAAATGAAATAATTTATGTTTTTTATTGTTGTTGGTTTTTTTTTAGAAAGTGAATTTATTGATTTATTTTTTTCGTTATATTGTTTCATAAATTGTTTAAAAACAAAAATTTACTTTTTTACTATTCAAACAACAGACGTGCTGGATCGTTGATACTTTTAGAAATATAATGCACACTGTGGGTTTTAATCCACCATTGTCAAATGTGCCCCTTTTAAAGTCAAAGGTGCCCCGCTCCTGGGGCACTTTTGACAAAATGACTTTTTAGAAAATATTTTTCTTTAAAATGTGGAAATGTTTTAAAACAAAAAATTATATGTTAGCATAATCTTGAATAATCAATAAATCAAATACAAAACAAAACATTGGAATACATTAACAGTTTTCGGAAATACAGACTTTTAAAAACTAAGTGTCCAATGTACCCCCTTCTCCCCTACCACATTTTTGCCAAATTTTAATTTTTTTCATCACTTAACAATAAAGTTATAAGAATACGAATTTTTATTCTAAAAACTTCTTTTTCTTTCTCATCATACGTTTTTTCTTCTTAAACAAAAATGCATGAAAATGCGAAATTTTTTATTTTTTCTTCCAAATTAAGAATATTTTTAGAATACTAAACGGCCATTAACTAAACCGTGGCAGCCGGAGCTAACAGAGAAAACTTCAATTGAAAACAAAAAAATTAAAAAGATACTGCACCTTACTAATTTTTTTTAATTTACTGGTCAACTTAATTAAAAAAAATATAACTGTTTTGTAAAGAAAAGGGCTTGGGATCAGAAAAATACGAAATAATTGACTTCAAACTCTCACTTCTAATAATTCTAAAAAATACAAAATATCGAAATGTAATTTTTAACGGCAATTTTAGGTACCTAGAACAAAAGTAAGATACAACAAATTTACTGCGTTTGGAAGAATCCTATTTCTAGTATATAATCCCATCATTAGATTTTTCAAATTACGAAATTCACCAAAACCATTTTTGAGATGGATTTCATCATTTGGTCCCATAGTGCGTCGGTTTGAAACAGGTAACAAAACTGGAGCATGTTTGGTAGAATGTATGCGTGCATCTCTGATGTATTTCCTCTTCAAAATGACTATACCATCTTTATCTTCTCTATATATGTGTATCTCTCTAGCAACAACTTCATCTCTTTTTAATTTTTCCAGAAGGACTTCCTTCGGAAGATTTCGTTTATTATTTCTTAGTGTGCCTACAACATGTGTCTTCTGTTGCAAGAAGGATTGGGCTAATTCAAAGCTTGTATAAAAGTTGTCAATGTAAAGACATCTTCCTTAATATAATAGACCTTTGGCAAAGTTCGGTAAATAGATTTTTTTCTAATCTGATTTCTCTTTCATCCGTTGCGAATTTTCCAGTGTATACTCTTAGAGCCCAGGTATATCCCTTTGTGGAGCAGAGTTTGAATAACGACTGCATACCTATGCGTTTTATTGGGTATATACTGCCTTAATAGAAGGTGACCTCTCCATTGCACCAGAGTTTCGTCAATTACAAAATGTTCTCTGGGATAAAAAATAGCTTTGAAGTTATTCTGTAGGTTTTCAATTAGTTTTTCAATTTTACGTAGTCGATTGGTTTGATCAGTTGATTCATTATTTTCAAAGTGTGATATGGAAAGAAGCACCTGAAAGCATTTTCTAGACATAATTGTCCTAGGTAATGTCATGTTGAAGATTCCTTTCGTTTCCCAGTAGTCTTCCATCAGCCAAAGAGGTACCAGTACCATCCACATCATCCAAAGAATTTTTTCACTGGTTCATCCGATGGTGTTTGGATCTACGTTTTGCAGCACTTGTTTGTTCTGCTAAGCCGTAACTTTCATTTACTATACTTATGAGGTTTTCGTCCACAATATGTGAATATATTTCATCAGGTGAAGCTTGATTAAATTTCCATTTGAAGGTATTTTTTCCCCATGAACTCAAACACCTTATGCCGACCCACGTACTCGGTCAACTGATAAGAACTTCTGGTGTCTTCATTACCATCGTCATGCAGATCTTCATTTGAATTTTCTTCTTCAGAATGTCTCTTATAACATCCAAAACGTTTCCCTCTTCGTCGGATGAGTTTTCATCTGGGTGCTAACCAGAATCTTCATGAAAACCATCGGACCCAAAATCCTAGTCGGATTCCGAATCAGACGACATTTCATTAGTAGCACTTTGTGCAAAAGTTCTTCGGCGCAGATTTAGCAAAAAAAAAGTTTTTGGCACACAGATAATGCAAGCTGCCTTTCTGACCTTTCTTTTCAACTCGATCTAATCTTCTCTTCTGCTATCGATAATGGTATAGTATCAACGAGTAATAATCTTCATTACAATTTAGACTTCTACGAGTAGCAGCCTCACATTTTGCTTACATTCTCTTATGCCTCCTCTGATACCGTTACACCTTCGGAAAAAGTAATGGCTTTTAAATTTCGAAAGGCAAACTGTTCAAAACTTACAATTTTGCTATATGCCGTCGATTTTAATAATATCATAGCAAGCCGTGGCATCAATTCTGCACTCTGCCATTTTTAATTTATTGGGTTTGGCTGCCTAAGTCAAGCAGTCCCACTTTCTCCTAATTTTAATGGTAAAAAGGATCCCTCTCTACCTTTCAGAGTAGAAAATTTAGTTTCTCTAAAGTTTGTAATTCTTTTTACCATGAATACCTCGTCGAGTAGAATCCAATTAATTAATGCTTAAAGAAAGTCTTACAGCTAACCCTAAACTCTTACGCATTAGAGTACTAGTTCACAAGGTCCCATAATAACCATTAGCTTATTTGCCTAATTTCGTACCCAATTTTTTCTTTTAACACCTCACAACCCGACGCTGACTGACAACTTTTTTCACTTAGACACTTGTAACCAAATGTCACCTTCTTCAATTGTCATTCCCCCTATTAGATTTTTTCTCTGGAAAAGAAATTGATTTCATCGAAACCTTTTGATAAAATCTCACTTGCTCTAATTCTTTTTAAACTTAAATCACTAATCTTTCAACTCTCCTTTATTGCATTCATCCAATCATTTTTTAGCGAACGGCAATACAAAGTCCTCTTTAAAGGTTACGAGTTTTACCTTATCTTTGCAACCTATGGTGTTCCGCAGGGAAATCATCTTGGTTGTCTAATTTTCATTTTTACTATCATAGATGTTGACTCTTCAATTTCTCTGAATGCCGACGATACAGAAATTGAAAGACTCCTATCTTCTCCAACAAGATGTAAATAGATTTCCTACCTGGTGACATAGGAATTTTCTTGAGCTTACGTGAGCCAATGCCAAGCCATAACGTAAGTAAACTCTGTCCACTACCTTCTCGTCCATTATTAATTAGCAAAGAAGTATTTACCTCAGTTGATTCCCTGTGGGATCTATCACATAAAATGTGATATGGAATTTAATTTAGAATTTACGTCCCCACTTGGTTAAGTTAAGCGGTGGATAAAAGAGTCATCAGACCCCAGAGTTACAAAATCTCTTTAACTCAAGAAAGTTTCTAAGGCGCCTTCTTGAATATGACAGTCGAATATGCCCATTTATTTTCCTCACTCTCTTCTTACTGAAGCCGTTGAACCTCCAAGGTAAATTCATTTGGTTTGCACTTCGTGGGCTACCCTGAATTGTTAAATTTCACCTCTCACCCTATGAAGATCGTTTTGAGCTTTCTTATTTGCAAACCCTCCAAAAATATTGCAAATTGGCTGAAATTGTTTTCATTCATCAGCTTTTAGCTGATACAGTAAAACCCGCTTAAGAGAAACCCGCTTAAGAGAAAAACCCGCTTACCTGAAACACTTTCTTCATCCCCAAGTATTTTCCGACCAATTTCCCTTAAAACACTCCGCTTAAGTGAAACTCGCTTAAGTGAAAAACCCGGATAACTGAAACATATTTTCAGTTAATTTTTAATATACTTCATTGAAAAAAACCCTCTTAAGTGAAAAAAAAACTGAATCGAACAGAACAAAAATTTGCTAGTTTTCGCTTTTCAATAAATTATTTCTGTGTTATTTAATCGTTGTTTTATTTAACTTCTTTCAAGGCAAGTTCAAAAGATAAAAAAATATTGTTTCTAGCATTAAATCTCCGCTTAATGGAATTCTTAAATCCGCTTAAGTAAATTTTTTTTTCACTTATCCGAACTCCGCTTAAGTGAAATTATTTTTCACTTAAGCGGGGTTCGTTTAAGTGAAAAACCCGCTTAAGTGAAAGAAAGACTGTGACATTTTGCCGTTTCTCTTAAGAGGGTTTTACTGTAATATCAATTCTAAGAAATATAACTGCACTAACTAAGGAAGTAATGAACCCGAGCATTTAACTCTTGCAAAAACTCCCCATAATATTCCCATTTCTTCAAACTCTCCCATAAAATCTCTCTTAACCCATTAATCCTCTCAATATCTAACATCTGTAAATTTTTTGTTGTGTGATTGTTCTAGGCTGGATCTTAAGTTTAGTTTAAGACGTATTAAGTCAATTAAATTATTCAAACTATTAGAGGGGAGAGGAAAGTTCAACCACATTATAAATAATGCCATATTTCCCATTAATTCTACTGATTTTCTTCAAATTTGTAAACTGCCAGTTCTTAGTAGTCCAATGTCTCGGTTACCAGTAAATTAAAAAAAATCAAAAACAGAAATCAATTTCGTGTTCGTTGTTAAAAAGTCACTTTACCTCCCAGGCTATGACTTCTCTTCAGACCTTCCTGACTTGAAAGTAACCATTTTATGTCCAATAAAAGCGAAAACTAGAACAAAGAATTTCGCATCAAATGTATTGTATGAATGGAGCTACTCGTATTTTAGGTGGCATCGAAAACAAATCAAGTATGCAATGCAACGTGCGGTTTGCAAAACGTTTGGAGTATGTTTGGTAAGAAGTTGCTCTTGCGTGAATTGAATGAATATCAAGCGATGATTTTTTTTGCTGCGAAATGCAATAAAAATTCCTTTAATTTGAATGTCGATACAAGCGAACAATATTAATGCATTACAGCTTCTGTTTATTAATTAACTCGGAATAAATTGAAGCAGTTTTAAACAAGATGCGTTCAGTTTCATTTATGTAGGTTGTAGAAGGGCAAGCTATTGATTCACAAAGAAAATATAACTCGGAACAATCATATAGGGTAGGTTCTTGGAAATTTATTTTGTTGTTTGATCGTTCGATGCGGCGGATCCAGGATTCATGGGGAGGAAAAGTTAGGTATTTATAAATTTAAAAGAAAACTATTCTTTGGAATTCTGTTTGTCGATCCATGAAGACAAGAGGTAAATGAAACGAATTATAATAAAAAAAAGTTAAAGGCTATTTCAAGATTTCGTTTTACATTCCATTTCTCGATAAATGTATAATTTATATCTCATCTTCAAAGTAGCTTCGATAAACACAAATTCATTTTTAATAGTTTCGATAGTTATTCACTAAGCAAGAATTTAATAAAAATAAATGCGAAGATCTCTAGAAATTTTACTGGATTGCACTAAAGCAAATTTTATCTCAGAAGTCCAAATGTGGAGACAACGAATATGCAATATGAACATCTAAAATGCGGTCGATGTTATACATATTAGTAATAATATTTAAATTACGTAATCTTTAAATTAAAAGGCAAAATTAGATTATTTTGGAAATCTGCATGTTCAGATTTCCAAACTAATCTAATGATAAAAAATCAGTGATAAAACATTAAAAAATGTTAACAAAATCTTACCGATTTTTGGCAGTATTACCCGTGACAACTACAAATCCGGAAAGATCATTTTCTACCCTAAAAAGAAAATAAACTTATCTGGGAAATTCTGTGTTCCAGAAGCGCCTGAACGGTCTTGCTTCAACATCCGCCACAGGAAAAATACATAGGACTTCAGTGTTTCATCGTGCTTTTAAATAAATTTGGTCACTCTTTAATCTGGGGTGAATATTTATTGGTACTAGCTGCTGCTTCACTTTTAATGACGTTTCGAGAATACGCTCTTCTCTTAAAGTTCCTACAAATTTCTGTTCAATAAACAAGTTCTTTAATACTTCCCCATACAAAAGAATCCAATACTGTAAGGTCTGGAGTTCTTGCAACCCAGTGAACTGGTCCGTTTCCACATATCCAACGATTAATATATTCTTCATCTAGCCAATTATTAACCTCTCGACCATAGTGGACTCGAGCACGATTTTGTTGAAAATATGATGAAGCTAGTTGAATCAGTAATCAGCAAAAACTCAAGATAGTTTGTAGAATTCAGCCTGGGTGGTAGATTGAAGGGACCGATAAAATTATTTCCAATTACACCTGCCCACATATTGACTCTGAATTTGTGTTGAAATTATGACTGTCTTCTTTTGCGTACATTCTCCGTAGCACATGTGATTCCAAATCTTGTAAATTGAGATTCGTCACTTCAAAGAATTGTCCTAATAAACTTGTTGTCATCCAAGCTGCGCTCCAGCAACCAATTGGAAAATTCAAGCGTGTTTTTTTAATTATATATGATAGAGAAACAGTTCTTGATCAGGTGTATGGTGGGTAAAGATTTTTCCGAGCAGTACATTAGAAAGTTTTTATCTGGAAACATTGAATTGCAAAGCTAAGCGTGTGATGTTGACTGATGAATCAATTGTAACAGCTTCCAATATTTTTTCTTCAGTCGAAATTCTGCTTACTTGTGGAGTTCCCACGTTAGGTCGTCTGGAAACTGATCCCGTTTCTCGTATACAAATACTCCTTCAGTAGGAAGTCGTCAGCAAGGATAAAGTTCATGGTATCGTTGTCACGCACTAGTTGAATTTCCATTGCACAGCCCATAAACGTAAATAATGTGTGCATATTCTTGATTTGTAAATACCTACAGATATTTCAAATAGCGTTTCTAAGCAACTCAATCTTGGTGTACAAAATTGAACTGATGAGCTGATAAATTTCCCTAATAGACTGTTATACCCCAAACCTTACTCTTTCTGATAACTTTTAAGGAACAAGAATGAAGGAAATAAGGGTGGAAAAGATTTTCTACAAAAATTGTGTGATCGAGTTTAGCGATCACCTCTGCAAACTGGGCCTGCCATTCGTCAACATTGGTTTCGGTTAAGTTTAGGGACGATTCTTGTGATAAAACAAGTTGGTTCCACTCTTAAAACGGAGGGGCATTTGATTGGAGTCATTTTTTCAAAATAGCCTTGTGAAGACACACATCACTTCTTTTCATAACTTTGGGTCTTTGTTTGCACTGATTGATGAGGAAACCCGTAACTTGTTCTAAGGTTGTTCCTGCTTAATCTGATAGGGGATCTAAAGCTTTCTTTTGTAGGTCCCAAAATTCATTTTGGCCTCCTCTTCGGTTTTGATTCTATTTTAAATCGAATTCTCTCTTATTCCATTGCTATACTATTTTGGCTAAGGGAACGATTTATTTTAAAGCCTTGACTTAAAACAGAACTCAATTTGAAATCGTGCTAGAAAAACAGGTGGTTGATTGCTCGTATCTAATTTTCGTCTAAGATGTCCATAATTTGGGATTTAGCGTAAGACTATAACACTTCGACCAATTGTGAATCTCATCCAGATCTTCATTTATTCTGCAAGTTTGATCTTCCAATGAGTTAAAAGGTCCCGAAAGATAAATTTGAGCATCATCAGCGTAGTTATGTAACATAACATTTTTGCAACATGTGGTAAGTCATTTATAAACATGCAGAGCAAAATAGGACCAAAGATGGAACCTTGTAGGTTGCCAGCAAGCAAGCTGGTTGAAGCAGAAGAATTATTGCCAACTTTAACCTTTTCAATTCGCTGACTTAAATAGTCTTGGATAAAACGAACCGATTAGTCACTGAAGCCAAAGTGAAGTTTTAGTTTTTGCACAGAATACTGTGATTAACTTGGTTAAATACTTTTGTAAAATCTAGCAAACAGAGAAGCGTTAACATGCCTTGGTCATACTGAATTCGAATATCTTCAAGGACCTTAACCATAGTCGTAGAGTAGCTGTGGACTGCTCGAAATCCTGACTGCACCGGAGAAAAAAAGTTACGAGTCCGCATGTGGTTTGAAATCTGGTTTGACAAAATTTTATTTAAGACTTTAGACCGGCAAGGCAGTATACTATACTAATGGCCGAAAATTTGATACAATTGAAGGATTGTTTTTCTTAGGCACAGGAATTACTTTTGCACGCTTCCAAAATTTTGGAAAAGAAGAGGTTGTGATACAAAAATGACCTATATGAGTAAAAGTGGGTATAATTTTTATTGGATCTTTTATTTGGATCTTAGAGAAAACATATAGTACATGACAAATTCAGTCTCAGAAATGACTTCAAATTCAGAAGGAGGTTCATAAATGGCTGAGATATTTATTGTAAAGCTAGATGACTGTAAGCTATCCTTTGATCTCTCTATAGTGATTTCCTGGTTGTTCCTAGTTCGGTTCTGTTGCAACACGAAATTGCACCATCATGGTGTACATCCACTTTAGGATGTTTCGTTTGCAACCCCATGATTTTCCTGCGCGTCTCTTGCATATCATAAGGGCTTTTGTAGCATTCCCGACAGTTGTTTCGACATTTCTTGGTTAATGGTATGATTGTTATCTTTGCGGGGTTGATATTTAATATTACTGAAACACACACTTTCCTAGCAATTGTCAAGCCTCTGTATTATCACAGAGAGTTTTTTCGAACTTCCCTAAAGCTATTATTACGATGTCATCAGCGAAACCGATGTTAGCGTACGCCTTAAGAAGTAAGACTTTCTATGCAATTTATCCACAACTAGACTCCATGCGTGGGTGATAGTACTCCTCCCAGGGGACAACTGACAGCGATGATTTTCTGAACATTTTTTTTTTCTGTAAAAAAAAAGTATCTAACTTATTGATCTGAAGGAATATTTTCTCGAGTTAAAAGCCTGTTGAAAATGACTCCAAGAATTTTAGCTGTTTCCACAAAATGGGGAATGTAAGGGAGATCTAGTGACATTTTAGAAATAACCAAAAATTTAGTCTTCGAAGGGTTTAAAAACAGGCCATTGGACGATATATGGATACTTTTAAGATCATGATTTATGTTATGGACACGGCACAATAAGACCAAATAAAGTTGCATATTATATGCGTGCATCCGTAGAAGAAGGTATCTCAATATAGATGGCAGTTCACTGATATAACGAGAAAAAAAATTTGGCCTAAAATCAATAAAAATAAAATGCACGACTGGGTCGCACGAACTTGCTTTTATGTAAACGACTAAGAATTTCAAAAATTAATGGCGCAAAATTTTTAACAGTCCTCGTTTAAGCAATAAACCGGCTCTACTTAACGCAGTCGTTTAGCTTGGAGACCTTGTCTAACTTTTTCATAATTTTAAACACTATAGACAACTCTTCTAACTAATGTGGGTTTTACAACAGAACCTAAGCGAATTTACGTTGAACAACCCTTAATTTGACAGATACATAACTCAAACACAACTACAAAAAAAAAAAGAACAGACAACTACAAAGCAAATAATTTTTCTCCGAAAAAAGTACATTTTATATACTACCTCGGTACAGATTTTGATTGTTTATTAGATATTTATATTAGTTTAGATGGAAATGTAGTATATATCGCTAATTCACAGCAACTCAATCTTGTTGTTGCAAGGTGCAAATTTATTCGGCTATACTCGTCTCAGCATGCATACATAACCTATTTACATTTGTATGCACAGATTTGTTGATCGTAGAGCACTTTTGTACGATTGTTTCGAATTTAAATTATTATTAATCGAATAAAAAACATCAGTTAACATTTTTATTTTTATTTGCGTTGGTATCAATATGGATAAAGTATAATTTTAAAAGATAAACTAGCTATTTGCTGCTGTTAAAGTTAGACGAACCCTTTTACGTTAAAGTATAGTTAATGTTCTTTAAAATTAACAAAAAGTCGGTTCTCGTTCTATACACTAGAGTCGACTCCCATTCTAAAATTGATCTAGAGTAGGTTTTAAATGTTTAAAATTTTGCGCCAATGTTATTAGAGAAAAACCCATTTTTTTATTCATTTTTTAATAGACTAAAACAACAAGTAGTTAGAGCTAAAAACAGGATGCCATGTGATTCAAGCAAATATTAGCTTATGCAAGAAAGAAGAAGAAGAAATTTTAAGTCTGTACTGGTTTCTTAAAAAAAAAAGCTTTTATATACAAAATTTTTAAAACGATTATAAGAACGAATTTTGGTACGCCAATTTAAAGATTTTATTATTTTTCAAATAAAAATTTAATTTACAAAAAAAATATTGATCCGTTTCTAAGATATCAAATTTTCAAAAAAAATAGACTTTTTTTCAAAAACTATTATTTTTTTTTAAAGTTTTGTAATGCAATGTTATTTGAACTTTTTAGAAGCTTCTCTATAAAAAATTTCATTAAAATCCGTTTTATCGATAATGAGAAATTCTAAATTTTGAAAAATGGTTCTATGGTAGGTACAGTCAGTAATATCTTGATTTCAAATTTTTTTTCATTTGATTATAGATCGTAAAAATTAATCTAAAGAAAAAGAAAATTTAACAAAATTCTCGGAACCGTTTTCGAGAAAAATACGATTTTCAAAAACCAGTTTTTAACATTTGTATGGAGAGTACCGTTATTCTTAGGTAAAATAATTTTTTTTTCTTAAATCTTATAATTTATATTAAGAAACTTTTATTTATCAAGTTTTAAAAAAATCGAGCATGGGGTTCTCGAAATATTGAGTTTTCAAAAATAAAATTTGAAATTTTTTTTAAAAATCTAAAAATTTTTTTTTTGAAAATTTAAGTACACAATTATATTGAAACTGCTGGGGAACCTTAACATAAAAAAAAAATAACAAAATCAGTGGTACCGTTTTTGAGAAAATCAAAAACAAAAAAATGGTTCCAAAGGGGGTACCAAAAATAACAATTTTTTGGAAAATTTTGTTGAATTACCTAGCTTTAACTAAATGAAATTTTTCAATCTTTTTTTTTTAATCTGGGGGACAGTTTTTGAGAAAAAACAATATTTATAAAATTTCGAAAAAATCGAATGGCAGGTACCGTTATTTTTGGTCTTAAAAAAAAGAAAAAAACGTGTGGGGAAAAAATTAAAACCCATATCTACCAAGTTTGAAGAAAATCGGCTAAGCCGTTTAGGCTGTAGTCGAACCGACAGACAGGCAGAATTAAGAGACCCACTTTTTTGGTCTTCGCTTTGATCAAAATCTCGAGTTCGATTTTTTTACGAATGCATAACTTGCCTTATAGCTTTGTATATATAACCTATAGTATTATCATGATGCGTGATTTTGTATTGCGAACGCTAGGCTGGTGGTGGCGCAGAAATTAACGCACGCTTTTACAGTGGAGAGTAGGATAACATACAAAACAAGTGGTAAAAAAAGAGAATATTTTAGTATTAAATTTAGTAAAGACAAATCTAGCAATAGCATTCCCTAGCCTTAAGATGTCGCCACAATCTTTCGTCTATGAAGAGTACTATAAGTTTTATATACAAAGCTTATAGTACCTATAAGTCGCAAGTAAAAAGACAGTGTTTCGGAAGCACTGGCACTCTGTTACCAAATTAGCAGCAGAAGATGGAAAATTAAGTAAGTATAGAAGCTTAGAATAACTTGCCTCAGATATTCAGTCACGTTAATTAGTGCTGTCGTACAACTATGCTTTGGACGAAAATCAGATTTGAAAGATGTCAGATTATTGGCTCTGCTTTGATATAAACTAATTTGCGTTTTGCGTTATCCATTCTAAAGCTAAGTGTACACGATTGGTAGATCTTACAATATTGTCAGATCTGTCAGTGAAAAACATGCTTACAATGTCTTACAATCGTGTAGTCTTACAATTAATTGTCAGAAAATTTGTCTGACAATTAATTGTTAGATCATTGTCTGACAATTAATTGTAAGAAACCTGACAATCGTGTGTACGCTAGCTGACAATCGTGTAATCTTCCAATTAATTGTCAGAAAATGTATCTGACAATTAATTGTAAGACGGTAAATTGTAAGGTATTTGATAAACGTGTACACACACAATTTATTGTCAGGCCTGCCAATTTCTATCGTTGTCTGACGTTTCTGACAATGAAGAAATTGTAAGATGTTCGTTTTTTAGCATCATACAATTTTTTCATTGTCAGAAAATTTGCAGCCAAGGTTTAATTGTCAGTTTCCATAACCAACAAAAACTGACAATTAATTGTGTGTGTACACGGTTGGTAGAAAATCTACCAATCTCTTACAATTAATTGGTAGGTATTAAGCGGACTATCTGAAAATGAATTGTCAGCCAACTTCTGACAATTAATTGTAAGAGATTGGTAGATTTTGTACCAACCGTGTACACACACAACTTATTTGTCAGCTCATTGGTAGATAATTGTCAGACATTGTAAGATCTTACAATATTGTAAGATCTACCAATCGTGTACACTTAGCTTAAGACATTGGAGAGAAAAGGAAGTATGGATATTGGACGAAATTCTTTGCCATTTGAATTTTTTGGTACATGTACTATCGGCCATCAGCTTGTTTCCAAAGCCTGAGAAAGTCGCCAGCGGCTGGTGGGTTGTTGAACAGGTGGTGCACTTTACTTGCTCACTAAGTAGGTATTAAGATTAAAAATCGCAAAAAAACAACAATTTACATGTATATGTCGATTTTTTATTATTTTGTATAATTGCTCGAAGAATTTCGACCATGTATAAAACTGACACACTTATTACATTTAGCAAGGAATCATGTTTTTTATTTTTTCACTTAAATGCGTCAAATCGTGAATTCAGGTAACTTTATCTTAAAAAGATTTATTACTGTCTTAAATATACCTAATCACTGCTAATTTTATCCCACACCACACACTGTACACAATAGAGAATCGAACCAAAACCAAAAAAAGAGGCCGGGTGCGACCCACACTGATAACTTCCCATTTGTTTAAAAAAAAACTATTAATTCAATATTTGTCAACATTTTACCAATTGTACAAAATTATACTATGTATAAAATAAACTAAATTAGAAGTCAATATCACTACTAGTTCTCGAGAAATTTGAGTCGAAAAACAATTTTTACCAATTTTCAATAGAATTTTATATAGTTTTTTATTTTTTGTAAAAAAACTGTAAACTGATTTTTTTTGAAATTTTCACCAGTTGTCAAACACATTATTTTTCGTAAAATAAAATTATTTTGAGTTTCAAATTGTTTTCCGTTCTTAGAATATCTATTTTTATTTAAAAAAATAACGGTATGTTAATTTTTTTCCAAATTCATACCAAATCTGTACGACCTTATAATGAGTACATTAAATCTTATTTGAAATCAATAGCATCATTTTTTCGTGAGATATTTGAAACTAACCAAAATTTTTACTTTTTTTTTAAACCGTTATAGTGAAAAAACTACTCACTGAATTTTAATAAACGCCCTTTCATCCTCTTTCGAAGTTATTATCTATTAAACAAAATTTATTTGAAGTCGATATCTTTACTCGTTCTTGAGATATCGACGACGAAAAATGGTACCAGAACGTACGGACGTACGAACGTACGCACGTACGAACGTACGAACGTACGCACGTACACACACACACACAGACATCTCTCTAAAAATGATTGATATAGCCTCTAGGGAACTTGAAACGTCGAGAAATGTCAAAAATTCCAATTTGACAAATCGGACCGATTACAATAACTCCCTATGGGAAGTTAATAAAAAACAATCACTAACCTAACCCCTACAAACCTACACTATTTAACCATTCACGGATAGAGCGAAACAACATTACATATTCGCAGGCGCAGCGCATTCTAGTCAAACATCGGTTGCTGTAGTTAATCTTCTTCGGTTCTCGTGCGCTGCACGAGAGCAGGCTAATTTCTCGATACATTTCAATGAAATATCTTTTGTCTCACGTGTCAGGGATACTTGCTTGTAACCCATACAAGTTATATTAGCAGTCCTCGTGCGCTCGCCGAAGCGCACGAGAATTTTTATTTGCAGGGAAAGTAAGTCGTAAGTAAAGCAAGCGCTTACATTGTTTCGTCATAATTGGAAATTTTACTTGTTTGTGTTCTTGTAAGTTTAAAAAATAAATATTAATATGGGAATCTAAAAATAAAGATGCAGTAATATTTTGTAATTTTTAAATCTTTTGAATTGGTGGTTCAGCGCACGAGCGCACTTAAGGTACAGCCGCCACTGCTCGCATGTATATCATCAATTCCAACTGCATCTGACTTAACTAACAAAGCTTTCGTCACAATTATAATTCATTAATTTTAATTTTTTTTTTTTTAAATCAAAAATCCTTCTTGATCAGTTCAACTTTTCTTTTTTGTAGACGACGCAAATAATGTATAATGCAATAAGTATATACCTTTGCACAAAAGTCAAATATCAAATGACACTGATTGCAAAATATTGCACATAATATGTTGAAGCCATAAAGATTGAGTTCTTCTATTGGGGTTGTAAACTTTCTGCTCGATTTTCAAATCTCAGAACACCAACTTTATGTATGTATGAGTTCATACACTTAATAATATAATAATGCAGTAGTGTCCCACAGAGTTTACTGACTCCTAAATTATAAGAAAGAGTTGCTGTGATTCTCCACTACACCACCGTCTGAAGTGTCAAGGTACGTATAAGAAGTTCCCTTTGCTCCGTTTTAATTGGGAAGTGTTACCCAAACCTTGCATTTATATTTCTTTTTATAAGCCACAAAATTTTTCATCAGGATATGGTTATCTACCCTTCGTAGACAATGAAGACCCTCAGGCACTTTTGTAAAATGTATCTTTTCTTTAGAATTCGACTTGACTTTTAGAAGAAAAAAATATTTAAAAAGATTTCATCGGTGTCATTGTTTTGCTGTTTAAGGGTTGAACGAATATGCACGTTTTATTTTGCGGAAGATAGGTTTGCATACAAGGTGGCGATATTATGCAATCAATTCGTTTTTATGAATGGATTTCTATTCTGGATAAGCAAATAAATAGTCATTCGACGTCGTATTAGTGGGGGCGGCAGCCATATTGGAATCAAACTCGTTTGGACTTCAGGGCATTGGAACAAATGTTTTTAATCTACAAGACAAAGCCATATTAACACGAAAAAACTTCGGATTACTTCAAGTTTCCTGTCATGATATTTAATGGAGCCAGTAGAACACCAGCGTTTCCATTTTCCCTATCATCAAGATTAAAACCAATCCTTTTGCAAATTAAATTTAATTCTCTTATTCAATGCGTGATAAGATCATTGCGGCCATAATTTGTACGATGAACCCGGTAGCGTGTAGATCTAGAGGGTACAGGTACGTACTTCGAAATAAAAATACCTTAACAATTTTTCTTCTATTATTAATTCAATTATAATTTTTTCAATGCTAATTAATTCAAAAATGTATGTTAGGAAAATTCAGACATATTATAATCAAGGAAATTGACAAGTGTGAAGCTTCAAAATTAACTGATTTTTCCTTTAAATACTCGAACCTTAAGCCTAGTACTCAGTTCAAGTGAAAATGAAAATTTCATATAAAAGTGACTGCTGGTTCACTGGCATGAAATCCGCAACGAGACGTGAGTACTAAAATGTGGATTGGAAAAATAAATATGTTCCACAACTTTTTCCACGCTATGATTTTCATTTTTCAATGTACAACCATCAGGAAAAAGTTTAAGGCAACGTGGAAAACTGTGACATTTGTCAGTTGATTTCAATATTTTGTTTCAAAACAAAAAATTGAAAATTTATAAACAGAAAGAACGAATCAGTTTAAAAATAATTGTCATTTTTTTTTCATTCAAAGTGAGTATCAAAAATTCACGTGGAAAAGTTTATTCTATTTTCATTTTTATTCTTCGCGTGTAATTTCGAACGTATTTGTTTTTCATTTCACGCTAGGTGAGTACTAGGCTTTATTTGTGAAGATAGTCACCCATATTCCACAAGTCGTATTTTGTCTCGTACTCGTAGTAGAACTCGAACTCGTTCCGTATCAAAATCGTTATTCTTCAGGTCGTATACGTTGCGTACGTGAAGCTTAAAAAAACAACGTATATTGTCGCCCGTAGGTAATTGTCAAAATCAATACATTTGCATTGAAAGTCATTTGTTGTTTTTTCAATTAAATTATTTTATTTATAATAAAATTCTGATGAGCTCCATTGATTTGAAGTAGCTCTTCTTCTATTTTATTTGTTTTTTCTTTTTGTTTTTTGTTTGTAGGAGTGGTGTTACTGGCTTGTGAATCCTCGTTTTATTCTTGGACTATGTCAGTTTTATCTTCAGCATTTATCGTGTCGACTACAGGAGGAGGCTGAAAAACTCCAATGTTTGATCCTTGGGGATTACAATTGAAATTTAAAATGTTAGCAATGCACTCCTCAAATTTTCTGCAGCATATTGTTGTAATTCCACCACCCCTTAGCCATTAAATTGTTGCTTATTGTGATGCAGTTTCTGTTTTAACTAAATACTTTTGATCATCGCAGACCTTAAGAGGCATGTATTACAATTTGTTAAATGTTTCTTACTTTAAGACAAGCTGGACCATTTCGGATGGGTGGCCCAAGGCTATTTATTTTTATCGAAACGTCCACCCAAAACTGTTAAATATTTGCTTTGAGTTTTCCACTCTTCCTATGGCCCTTTGCTACCTCCAAATTTTCTTCCAATGCACAAACCAATGCCTCAAATTGAGAACGATTTATTATTTTACTAAATATGAACGCGTTAATAACGTTGAGTCCAAATAAATAAACCAATAAAATATGTACTTTAAAAAAATTGGTGGTGCAACAGCTCGAAGTGAACCAAGACCTATAGTGGCTTACAATAATTCTCAACCATTCCTGCGTGCGTGTTACCAGGAACGGAGGGGCCCTACAATTTTCTGCCGATTCCGAACGGCTAATTTGCAGCAATTTCCAAGACAAGAGATATACTCTTAGAGGATTTGTCAATTCCTTGCAAGAGGCTCAGTTTTGCTGTGGCTCAGAATCGAACTCCAGACCTTCCGCATGACAGTTTAACGCCTTACCATTGTGCCAAGAGGTACCAATGTACTTACATTAACTTTTTGTCCATTTTTATTGAAAAAAAACAAGTCTCGTTTAGAAAATTTAACACAAGTAATAAAGTACACAGATACGATTTCAAGTAAATCGAATACGAGATTCGAAATAACGATAAAATACGAATAGTCGTATGCGATGTTTTGCGTTTCCCGATATTAATATAAGTGAAGTCGAATGTACGACTCCTGGAATACCAACATACGACTATAGTCGAATACGAGCCATAAATACGAATTTCAGAATACGGGTGAGTATTCTTTAAATTTTGTCTTCGTCCATACCCAATGCGTCTTTTTTTTAATAAAATGGCTAGATTTCCATAACATTTTGCCAGCTTTTCCCGTAGAGGGGTGCGGTGCGTAAGACATGTATGGCACAGGTATTCGAATTCTTCTAATATGTTTAATAATCGAATAAATGTAGCATATTCTTACCAAACCACTGGTACACATTAAATTTGGTTATTGAAACTGTCTATAAGTATACGACACTTTTAATAACCACGATTTGTTTTCATTCTACTATGCCACTATGCGCCTATTCGCATGCAACTAATTTTATGCTTGCACTTTTCTCGTAACTGGCATCAATGAGTATTTGTGCAAATGAAATAATGCTCAATGCTACACCACAATAAAAACTCACTCTTGCATCACAATTAGAAACAACCCAGAGGAAGAGACTCAAGTGTAAAATAGAAACGAACGAGTGTTATAACAGTTGAGATTGTGAGTGCTTCTTAGATGCGAGTACATATTTATATGAGTTTTTAAACGAGATGACAGTCGGAGTTTGAGTTTTTTCCGAAATATTTTCCAGTTGTATAAAGTGCATTTTATTTGTAGCTCGTTTTTTGGTGAAATGAATTCATAAATAAAGAATGATATTATTTATGCTATGTATTATATTATAAAGAGAATAATATGGGTAACTAAATTATGATGTTGGTACTGTTAACACTATTAAATATCTCCAACGATTAACCAGAAAACCATGCGTTCCTAATGTCATAAAGGTATTCTTTTCGTTTTCATTTCGTTCTGGAGTTATATTGGTTTTTATGATTCTAGGTCTTTAGTATTGAACTATTTAACTTCATGATTTATCAAGGGAGATTAAAGGGGAATAACTTCGTTTAGTCCATCACATTAATGTCACCTTCAGCTTAATTAAATAAAATAATTGGCCCTTCAAATTGTTAAACAATAAAATTAAATATGCGAAGAGTGAGATATGTCACTCTTGCCTTCAAGATTTTTGTGGTTTATCTAAGTACAAAAAGTCCTGTATCTTAGATATGAAGCCGTCAATTTAAAACAAGAACTGCTATAAATGGGAAACGTTGTTTAATAGGTACATACAGTGGTGGACACAAATTTAGCACACTGAGATGGGTACTACCATATTTTTAATTTTCTCTCTTGTTTTGTTCCAAGCAACGGTACATTTTGAACTAATATATATGACAACAAATCAGAGAAAACAAAACTATATATTTTCATATGCAATCCAATTACATAGTGAAAAAATCGTTGATAGTTTTTCATTTGCATTGTTTTTGGTTGGACATCAATTTAGCACGTGTACAAATTTTGGTTATTTTTTTTTTAATTTGTAGGTTTTTAAAAGAACAAAATTATTTTCGAGGTAATTTTATATCTTCTTAATGTTATAATTCAAATAAAATTAAAAAAAAAACATTAAATAGTCATGGCATAAGGGCAATGGTGTTCTGAGGACAAAAGGAGTATTATCATTAAGATGAAGTCAAAGGGTCGCACAGTAACGGAGATTTCTGAGCTTCTAGAATGTTCCAGGAAGATGGTCTACAATGCTCTTAGACATTTTGAAAAGTATGAAGTGACAAAACATGTAAAACAAGCCTCTCGCACACGAAAGACAACAAAGAGGAAAGATAAAGTCATTTACATATTATCAACAAAGGATCCATTTAAGACCTCTAGTGTCATTCGAAATGGATTAATGGAGAATTACAATGTCAATGTATCCTGAAGAACCGTGAGACGACGCCTGAATGAAAAAAAATTGAGAGGGTGCATTGCGCAAAGAAAACCATTGGTTTCGAAAAAAAATCTGAAGGCTAGATTAGAGTTTGCCAAATTACATCTAGGCAAACTACTAAATTTCTGGAAAAATGTACTTTGGAGCGATGAATCAAAGTTCTGTCGATTCGGATCAGATGGAAAAAAATATGTGTGGCGTCCACAAAATAAGGAACATGATCCAAAATACACCATTAAGACAGTGAATCACGGGGGTGGAAACGTGATGGCCTGGGCTGCCTTTTCTTGGCACGGTATTGGTCCAATAGTGAAGATAGACTCCAAAATGGACCAGCACCTGTACAAAGATATTATCTTGAACCATATGCCGAAGATAATTTTCCGGTTTTATGGCGCTTCATGCACGACAATGACCCTAAGCACACTTCAAAACTAGTGAAAAGTGCCTTAGGGGTCAATAAAGTGAATGTTTTAAAGTGGCCTGCTCAATCACCCGATCTGAACCCTATCGAAAATTTGTGGAATAACGTTGAGCAACACATTGAAAAACAAAAAACGAAAAATTTAACAGATTTGTGGCAAGAGATACAGAATGCTTGGTATTCAATACCTAAGCAACGCTGTGAGGCCTTATACGAGAGCTTGCCAAGAAGACTCAATTCAGTATTAAAGAACAAAGGATTTCCAACAAAATATAAAAGAAAATATAGTTTTAGTAACGGTAAATAACATAACTAAGCAATTTTAATGAAATGTGCTAAATTCATGTCCAGACAAAAAAGTATGTTTTCTGTTATTTTTTCATTTTTTTCTTTGATATATAAAAAATATAAGATTGTATTTTGGAAAAATATACTTATATCCGTAAATAATGTAAATAACATAAAAATGAAAATATTGAAATAGAAACAAATTTTGTAAATGTAGTTTAATTTTTTCTTTTATTAATGTGCTAAATTCTTGTCCACCACTGTATATGCAGGTTAAATTTTCGTAATAAACTCAACTTCGATCAAATTGCACTAACGGTCTGGTATGTTCCTACTTTGGTACATTTTTTCTTTGGAAAATTTTAATCGAATATAGCATCATACTTTCTCTAGCCTTTTATTTAAGTTAAAATCATTGGATACCTATTTGATTTTTTAGTATCGTGTAATTTACAAACGCTACACAAGGTCTGTTTACTTAGTTTTTTGCACGAACTGTCATTGTTTTAGGTGTGTTCAGAACCGGGTTGCGAATTTTTGAATTAAAAAAACTATAAGTCATAAATCTGTAAATGATTTGTGATTTAACAAAAATCTAATTTATAAGTTATTTAGTGACTTATGATTTAAAAAAAATTTAATTCATAAGCTACTAAGCGACTTATGAATTAAAAAAAAAATAATTCACTACTTATAAGTGACTTATGAATTAAAAAAAATTTAAGTCATGAGCAAGTTAGTGACTTCTGAATTAAAAAAAATTAATTCACAAGTTACTAAGCGACTTATGAATTAAAAAAAAAATGTATTCATAATCTAATCTAGTTGGTAAATTAAGCTTGTTTTGACTACATAATTATTCATTTTTCATTTCATTTATTAATTTTATTTAATTATCAAATAAAATTTACAAGAATTAGTTCTAGTTAACAAAAAATATATATATAATATGAATAATTAAATAAATTAGTGACATTTTATATTTTATTTTTTAAAACAGTGTTAAATGTCACATCAGTTCGAATTATAGTAACTTCAGTGAATAACAAAAATTAAGTGTTAAGTGGGCGAACTTATACAATTTTTACTGACTTTGACTTAATATTTAATTTTTATTTTTGTTTACTTCAAAGAAAATACATAAATCATTGCTTTTTTTTAAATTCAATAACGGAAAATATAATCAAAAGACCAAAAAGCCATGATATAAAGGAAACGAAAATTCATTAATGCTGTATTCAAGCAAGTATAGTTACAGAAATAATAATTACTATTAATTAAACAATTAATGGCAGCAAATCCTTAATTTGCTCGTGATTAAACATAAAAAGCCAATTTTTTACTTTTTTTAGGAAAATCGGCAAAGATCTAATGGATCGTATATCGGCAGGAAGCTTATTAAATAACTTAAATGCGATGACAGAAAAAGAGTTCCTAAAATGAGTAGTTCGGAAAGAGGGGATACAAAATGTAGAACTAGAGACGCTACGTAGATTCTGAAAGTCATATATTGGGCTTTGCAAAATTTTCGAATGATATGCACTACCCCAACAGCTTATCCCATACTCCATTTTTAAGTGAAAAATTCCAAAGTACACTATACGCAATGTTTTATTATTTAAATTTTTCAAGTCGATACATGGCACAAAGAGTAGACTGAAGATACTGTTTCAATTTCGAAATGTGATAAGACCAACTCATGTTCTGATCAAAAATGATACCGAGATATCTAAATTGGTTAACCACATCAATCTTGAAGCAGGATGCATGGCAAGTGGAATTAGAATTGAACCAAATTTTCGAGCTTGTAGGATCGCATATAGAAGTGAGATCACAATTAGGAACATGAAAAATTATATCCAGATCAGGGCATTCATGGGAATTTAAACTGAAATACATAAGTTTGGTTTTATTACTAACAATTAGCTTGTGGGAGGTGAACCATATTCGTAATACATTTACATTACGTTACATTGTTAATATCAGCAATTAAATTCAATGGATTGTCTGAAGCATATGCAATACCTAAATCATCAGTAAAAGCTTTTACTTTTCCAACAAACCTTTGATAAAAAAGAGAGTTTATGTAGACGAGAAATAAAATAGGACCAAGGACAGATCCTTGGGGAACACCTAGATTAAGCAAATGCCTCGAACTTAAACTTTCCCCAATTTTTACCTTTTGTAATCTATTCTCTAGGTATGAAGCAAACCAGCTTAATATAAAACTTCGAAAACCCGCACAGAATAATTTGTCCAAAAGAATATTGTGGTTCACCATGTCAAAAGCTTTCGTAATGTCTACAAAGAGACCAGCGCATGACTTTTTATCATCTAAGCCTTTGTTGATTAATGTGCAAAAAGACATTACCGCATCTTCAGTTGAAAGACCGTCTCTAAAACCAAATTGATCAGGGCTGAAAAAACGTATGTTCTTAAAATAATGCAGCATAAGACTCTTCATAGCTTTTTCAAAAACCTTGGAAATTGAAGATAGTAAAGAAATGGGTCTATAATTATTTTTATCTTTTCTGCTACCCTTTTTGTATAAAGGAATTACATGGGCAATCTTTAATTTGTCTGGGAAGATACCAGTGGTGACACTTAAACTAAAATGTAATTGCCTACCCAAGGTTTAAGTCTGACATTAGATTTTCTTTTCATAACTACCCGACGACAACATTCTATATGACTTTGCAGGCACATTAAAAACATATCGTAGGCCAAAGACGCATTTCTTTCACTGTAGACAGATTCCCAGGTTTCAAAACGAAGGATATTGTTAAGTTCATCAAACCTTATTTTATTAGTTGAAATATTAAGGGATTTAATATCGTATCTCTTGGTAGTTAGATCCCTGAACAATATACCAGTCATACAGTGATCTGTAATATTGAGTTCGAAATTGAGACCATAACACTGATTTAAGGAATTATTTTTAAGTCGAATTAAAACATGATCTAAACAAGTGCCAGAACTAGGACGTGTTATTTCGTTTAAGAAAGAAGTAAAGCCGTACTGAGCCGATAAGGCAATGTAGGAGTCAGAAATAGAGTTTGAAACCAAAATATCAATATTGATATCACCTAAAATAACTAGATTATCTTTCTTTTCAGTAAATAAAAAATTTCCTAACTCTTCCAAGAACATTAAACTACTTTCAGATTGAAGTCTGTATATACAAACAAAATTAAAGACCGCATTGCATAAATTAATACTCAATTTTAAAACATCAGCGCTTAGCCAACTAAGGCAGTTAACCTCAAATTCTAAATTGTCACGAATAAATACACCAACACCACCAGCCGAATACGATTCATTAGTAGAACAACAAAAATTATAGCCAGTTATAGAAAAATCATCAATTTCATTTGCAAAAATCCATATTTCACTTACAAATATAAGATCTGGCAAGTAAACAAGTGCTTGTATGTTACACAGAAGCAAATCAAAGTTTTGTCTCAAACTCCTAATATTTTGATGCACAACAAAAAAAGATCGCAAAGCGTTATTATTCGAATTAAAAATACAGTCATCGATGCTTCGAATAGTAGGGGGAGGGGTATTGCTAGATTTATCGAGATAAAAAAAAGTTAGAAAACATTATATAAGAAACTTAAATAAAATAATTTAATCGACCAATGATTCCAAATCGGCGAACGATCGTATAGAAATAACTCTCCCTTTATCTACTTTTCTCATCAGAATTTGACAATTATGAAACCATAAATATTTATAATTGCGTTCAACTTTAATTTTTTTTTGCTTCCATAAACAAAGCTTTGGTATAACTAGTGAAACAATTTTTTTAGTCAACTCTTCAATGTTTAGTGACCAAATCTGAGACGATATTCAATTAGCCATCATTTGTATGTCAAAGGAAAGCAAGATCGGCCGAGAACATCGCGGCGTTCCATTAAAGTCTACAACTACGGCACAATATCCAACTGACTCAGGAGCAAAGCCGTTTGTTCGCTGACTGGGCTTTGGAGCGTTTGGAATAGGACCCTTATTTCGGCCGAAAAATCATCTTTAGCAACGAAGCGCATTTTTGGATCAATAGCTATGTTAACAAGCAAAATTGCCCTATATGGGAAAACACACGAGGTTCGCCAGGTGTAACCGTTCGGTATCGATTTCTGGACGGGCGTTATTGGTCCGTACTTTTTCGAAATCTTCATTAGTCAATAGTTAGAGCTACATAACGATGATAACAAATTTCGTATAGCCCTAATTTGAAACATGTCGACCTAAACGACACATGGTTCCATGTCATCTTCATAGGTCGTAGCTACGCGCCACACTGCATACGCCTCGATTAACATTCTGCAAGAACAATTTGAGGATAAGGATATATCTCGTAGAGATGATGTGAATTGGCCACAAAAGTCATAAGATTTGAATCTTCTAGATTTTTTTCGTTTGAGGGTTTCCTGAAGTTTTAGATCTTTACAAATAAACCAATCAACCGATGCCCTTCAGGCCGGATTTATTTAGAAGAGTATAATTGAAAATGGGACCAATCGAATTCGTGTCACCGTCATATTACATAGTGAATACCTCGCACACAGCTTGTTTTATTCCATTTCAACATCTTATTGAAGTATCCTTTAAATGAAAAGTCTTTAATTTTTAAAGAAAGGGATTTCGAATCTGACCCTCTTGTAAAAGATTCGTAAGTAGGTATTAAAAGAAACCAAATTAATTCCTTATTCTTGAAACACAGACACATTACACATAGGTATGTGTATTACATATTAAATCATTATCTGGGCTAATTGAGTCATTGTAGTACCTACCCTATTTTTGAATCGAATCGGAAACGGAACTCGTTATTTCTGTTTAAATTGTTGGAACATTATTTGTTATTTGACTATTTTAAAAGAATAATCTCTAAGTGTTCTGGATGACTACCAGGACGAAGAAATTTCTCTTGACTTAATTATCTACCCGTAAAGTAAAATTTATAGTTATCATTAACAGGCATTAATTTAATAGACGTTAGCCTTCATATGAAAAAAGAATTATTGAAATCAGATGTGAGGTTATGTATTATTTATTAATTGCTTATTCTTATTATTACTAACTTGACAAGGGTATTCCAGAATGAGACAATAAACTTTGTGAAAAGTTTCTTTGTAATAAAAGGATCAGAAAATTTCTTTAACTCTCTCTTTGTTCAATCAACAATTGAAATGGCTTTATTAGTTATGGAGTTAATGTGTTGTATGAATATAGATTTGCCATCAAAGGATACACCAATTACAGACATATCACTAGCACGTGATAATAAGAGAACATTAAACAAATAAATTAAAAAAGTTACAAAAAACTTTCTCGTAAGACCCATAGTACTATTTTTAAGAAACAAACAGTTACGAACATCGAATTAAGGTCTCATCGGAACTTTTCAAAATCACGAGAATTTAAATAGTTGCATCGTTTACATAAATGTGGTACCAACTTTGAATGCTTCAACACAGATGTATGGTAAGTCATTTATAAATAAAATAATAAGTATAGGATCTAAAAGGCTGCCTTGTGGTATTCCAAAGTTAAAATTACAAATTTTGGACACATGATCATTGAAAATTGCCGATATATTATAAAAATAAGATTGCAGATTGAACTTTATACGCAAGCAAAACAATTTAATAATAAGCAAACATGTGAAAGGTCAATGATTCCTTTTATAAGGCAAAAGAGCACTATGATGGAAATCCATAAACAAAGCTTTGGTATAACTAGTGAAACAATTATTTATATAAATGCTATTAACACTACCAACTACAAATAAAGATGAATTAAGCTTCTTAACTGCAGACCTCTTGTTCTTCATTACATTTTTTTTTATATCTTGTGTGGAAAAATGCACACGGATAACATTGTTTTTGTTCTTGTCATTATTGTATTTATTAAAAGGCTGGATTTTATAAATAAAGAATAAACAAATTTATTAAATGAATTTAGTTCTGCTCTTCACAAAAGTTTTCGTAAGAATTAATTTTCAGTTAAAGAAAATTATAAACATACTTATAATGAACAAAACAAAGTGTTGTTTAAAACTAAACTAGAAAGTAACATATTCTTAACTTCAACACTTTCCCTTGTTACTTGAAAGTTAAAATAAAATAAATATTTCATTTAAATATTCAAACCTCTTTGTTTACATAGAAATTTAAGACGTGGACTTGGTAATGGTTTTGTCATAATATCTGCTAGTTGATCTTCGGTAGAAATTTGTTGAACCATAATCTGTCCTTCAATAACTTTCTCTCTAATAAAGAAATGCTTGATGGCAATATGTTTCGTCCTTCGATGAAATTCTGGATTTTGCGAAAGTCTCACTGCTGCAGAATTATCAACTTGTATCACGGGAATGTCCCGTTGAATAATCTTTTCAACCAAATTGCTTCTTTTGCTGCTTCATTTGCCGCTACTATTTCAGCTTCTGTTGTAGATGTAGCCACCATCGCTTGTCTTTGGCTAAGCCAAGAAATGGCACCACCAGCGTATTTAATAATAACTCCTGAGGTTGAACGCCCTGTTTTCATACATCCACCAAAATCGGCATCACTGAAACATTCGAGAATTGCCTTTTCTGCATCGTGGTGATAAGTTATTCCGTAATCTATAGTTCCTGCTAAATATCGAAATACTCTCTTGACTCGGCAAACATCTTCACTGGATGGATTCTCAAGTGTTCTTGAAAGAAATCCCACACTGTAGGCAAGATCTGGTCTAGTTCCGAGCATTAGGTACATCAATGCTCCAACGGCTTGCCTGTACGGAAATGTCTGCTTCTCGGTAGTTTCTTTCCCTGTTTTTGAAGTTTCGGTGTTCTTTATCATAAGTGTTGAAATTGACTTACATTCAGAAAAGTTAAATCTTTCCAGAATCTTTCTTGCATGTGCTGTGTGTTTAATTTTTATGGTTTTATTTTTCTTCTCAATTTCTAGTCCCAGAAAATATGCAGCTTCTTTTGAGATGATTTTGAATTCTTGCTTTAGCTTATTAATAAAAGTATCTAAGTCGTTTTTATTTGTGGCTCCAACTAAACCATCATCGACATACAAAACTAGAATGAGCTTGTTTCCATTTCTCTCTCGAATAAATAAACATGGGTCGGCTTCGCTAGTTTTGAATCCTAATTTTGATATAAAACTTCCAAAACCTTTATTCCAGCATCTTGATGATTGTTTAAGACCATATAGACTTCTTTTTAATTTGCATACCTTGTTCGTTCCATCGCTGTATCCCTCTGGTTGTTTCATGTATATGACTTCTTCAAGTTCTCCGTATAGAAAGGCTGTTGAAACGTCAAACTGCATTAGATACATTTCTTCACTTGCAGCAATGCTTAAAATTGATCGTATCGTCCCCAACTTCGCCACTGGACTGAACGTTTGACAGAAGTCAATACCACAGGGGCGAACGCAGGTAGGGGTTTTAGGGGTTCAAACCCCCCCCGAAACGACCAACAAAATAAGGGTTCATTTTGTTAAAGAAAAAAAAAAAACAAAGTGTTATTTTCGTGCCATAAATTCTTCTGCTAGTGTTGTTTTTTCTTACGACTTATAAGTACATACTATAAGGCAAGTAATGCATTCGTAAAAAAAATCGAACTCAAGATTTTTATCAAAGTTGATATTAATATGATAGTGAAGACGAAAAATGTGGGTCCCAAAATTCTGTCTGTCTGTCTGTTCGACTACGGCCTAAAAGGCTGGGCTGATTTTCGTTAAACTTGGTAGATATCGTTTTAATTTTTTCGCCCCACACGTTTTTTTTCCTTTTCTTTTTAAGACCAAAAAATAACGGTACCTGCCATACAATTTTTTTTTTCGAAATCTTATAAATATTTTTTTCTCAAGAACTGTCCCACAGAATTTTGAAAAAAAAAAATCATTAAACTTCATTTCGTCATTTTAGGTAGATAATGGTTAAAAAAATTTTGTCCAAAAAATGGTTATTCTTGGAAGCCCCCTTGGAACCATTTTTTTGGTTTTTGATTTTCTAGAAAACAGTACAACCGATTTTAATCATTATGAAGCACCTTCAAGATTTAAATATTATTGCTTCTAAAAGCTTAAAAAGCTTCTAAAAAGCTTTAAAAAACATTGCATTTTAAGACTTTAATAAAAATATTTTTTTTTAATTTTTGAAAGAAAAAAATTTGTTTTTTATTTTGAAAATTCGATACCTCAAAAACTACTCAATATTTTTTTAATTTTTGAAAGAAAAAAATTTGTTTTTTTTTTGAAAATTCGATACCTCAAAAACTGCTCAATATTTTTTTTGTAAATTAAAGTTTTATTCCAACAATAATAAAAAGTTTAAATATGCGTACCAAAATTTTATCTTAAATATGTTTTAAAAATTTTGTATACAAAAGCTTATTTTTTTAAGAAACCACTAAAACTAATTACAATTTTGTTCTTGTATAAACTAATATTTGCTCAAAACACATGTCATCCTGTGTTTAGCTCCAACTACTACAGGAGTTTTAGTCATTTAAAAAATTAATTTTATGCTTTTTCTCTAATAACAATAATTTTTGATTTCGTATAACTCTTTTTCCTATGATCGCAAAAGTACAACAAGTTATAACTTCACGTATTAATATATGCCGGATTTAGTTTTGCAGATTTGGACCACTATGTGAGCCTAGAACTTATTATAACTCTATTGTTAGGTACACTACTTTTGGAATCACTTACATTCTTTTTCTTTTGTTTCGTAAATGATATTATACGAACCAAATAATGGCCGCCATCACAGGGCCCGTAGTAAAAATCTAACAATTAATTCCGGAATAAAAATGCCCAAATGGAAAGCACCACAAACGCCCTCGTAGTGAATATTTTCCAACTTTTGGTAACATTATTCAAATTTGCCAAATAGGTATCCATTGTAACATCCTTATGATGTTTTGTTTTTGCGATTAGCTGTATGCGAAATTGTTCCGGTAGGTCCTATCCCTAAGAGCAAATATTATTTAGTTATAACATATTTATGTTAATTACAATAAAGAATATGTAATTTACAAGTACCTACAATATACGAGTAGTAATAAAATAATATATTTATGAAAATATCATATTTTTTTGAAAACCCCCCCCGAAATTATTTTCTGCGTTCGCCCCTGCAATACCATAACGTTGACTAAAGCCTTTTGCGACAAGCCTGGCCTTATACTTGTCGATACTACCGTCAGGATTCTTCTTTAAATTGTATATCCATTTGCAAGGTATTGCTTTTGCTCCTTTAGGTAAATCTGTTAATGTCCAGGTCTGGTTTTCTTTTAGTGATGCAATTTCCTTTTCCATTGCAATCGTCCATTCATTTTGGTATTTATTGCCTGTTGCTTTTTGGTAGCTTTCTGGATTTTCTAAAGCACTCACAAATTCTTCCGCTGCCATGACAAAATCGTCGTATTTCTTTGGTTTCGTCAGTTGTGAACGAGTTCTCATACTAATCGTTGGCTGTTGAAAATCCTCTTCTATGTTGTCAAAATCAGTGTCTTTGTCGTTGCCGGTGTCGTATTCTTCATCATTAATATCTTTGGAACTTATTTCTGTTTTATCTTCTTTGTCGTAATTTTCGGATGGATATTTGTCATATGTGTCTTTTACTAAATCATGCATAGTATTCACTGTATTTTTACAATTAATGGGCATTTCTTGAAATTGGACATCCCTTGATAGTATCACTACATTATCTTCCATGACAAATATTCGATAGCGTTCATCACCATCATACCCAACAAGATAGCCCTTCACAGCTTTCTTATCCATTTTCTTTCTCTTCTGGGCTGGTATATGAGTATAGCAAGTTGATCCAATTATTCGGAGGTGTTTTATTCTAAGTTTCTTACCCATCCACAGTTCGTATGGAATTATTCCATTGATTGATGATTTTCCGGTTCTATTTAAAATATAAATAGCAGAATTTACAAGTTCTGCCTTGCCTATATAGCTTCTGGAAATCCTATTTCCGAGATAGAATATTTAAAAGTCCTCGACATTTCTACTATAGTTCGGTTCTCTCGTTCACTTCCACCATTTTGTTGCGGTGTATATGGTGCTGTCAATCTTTGTACAACTCCATTCTCTCGAAGAATTCTTTTGACTTCAGAATTGTCAAATTCTCCACCATTGTCACTTAACAGTTCTTTTATTGTGTATCCCAATCCTTTTGTATGTGCAAGTACTTCTTTCAAAGCGTCCTTGTCCTTGTGAAATTTTGTGAAACTATCTTTAAACACAACTAAATATCGCTTTTTCTTGAAAGAAGCACTGAAAGGTCCACAAACATCAGTTGTCATAAGCTCTCCTGGTTGAGTTGCCTTTCTTGGAGTTCCAAATGGCAATCGATGCATCTTTCCATAAACACATGGCTCACAAATATTATTATCTAATTTGACTTTTATTCCAAGTTATTTTTCTAACATTTCCTTTACATGTCGTTTGTCTTGGTGTCCCCATCTCTCGTGGTAAAGTTGCAATGTTGTATTTTCTGCAACGGCAACGTTTATACCAGATACGTTGTTGTTGATTAGTGTTCTAATATTTGCTTTCTATAACCACATAATAACGTCGTTCCATCTACTTGAAGCCAACATTTAGTTCCCGTTGACTTGAAAATACTATTTTTATTTCTGTCCTGTGCAGCTAAAACAGAAAACAAGTTTCTAGATACATTGGATACATACCAAACATCCCTTAGAGTAATATCCTTTTCTTTGTGATTGACTCGGGATTTTATTCGAATGTTTCCCTTTTCAACTGCATATAGGGTTTCCTTACCAGCTGCTTGAATACTGCATGGGGTCTCAAATTCTTTGAATTCATAGAAATAGTTCGCCGAATTCGTAACGTGTTTTGTTGCTCCATTGTCGATCCACCAATCATTCAAATTTTCTTCAGTTGAATGTATTTCGTTGCAGACTGATATAAGCGAAGCATTAACATCCATTAAATTGTTCTGTGTTGTATATGGAGGTTTATTTTTATTTGGACGTCCATCAGATATCCATTTTCTGCAATCCCGCAACCAATGACCTCTCTTCTTGCAGTAATTACAGGTATCCTCTTTCCTTGACCAGTTACTCTTCTTTCTTATCTGATTTTGCTACTGGTGCCTCTTGAGAATCATTTTCCCTATTCGAAGACTTCTGAAAGTTTCTCTCAAACATATGTACATAGCTGTGCTGTTAGTTCATCAAAGGTCTTCTCTTCTTCTTTAGTTAATAGCATCCAACTTGATTTGAAACTTTCAAAATTGCTTGGTAAAATATGTAAAATTTTACATACTAACATCAAATCTGGTAACGCACTGTGGTTTTTAGCGATAAGACCATTGTTAAGCTCATTCCATAAATTTCTTAATTGAGCTATATGTGTAGAAACATCAGCGCCTGTCTTCCAGTTAAAACTAAAAAGATCCGTGCAAATTTTGAATAATTGATCTTTTGATGTAGCTTCAAATTGATTCTTCAATGCATTCCATGCATCATACGCTGTTTCCTTGTCCATAATCTTTTGATAAACTGCATCTGTTACAGAACTAGTTATCATTGATTTTGAGTAACTATTAGCTTTGCTGTACACATCGCACTTAATCTTGTACTCTTTCTTTTGAGCTCCCGTGGCAGTCGCTATCAATTCATCTGGCTTTACTAATTTTCCATCGATAACATCAATAGCTCCTTCGTGATAATCCAGTAGGTCCCTCATTTTTCTCTTCCATATTGGCCAATCTATTTCACCATGCAAGAGCTTTAAATTCTTGGCTAGATCCATCTTCTGATTTATCTTTTCTGATGTTCTTACGGTGAAAAGCAAAAACTTTAATTCTCTTAAAAAAATCGTAATATTATTATTTATAAACCAGGTGCTGGGCCCATAACCTATTGTATTTATTAAAAGGCTGGATTTTATAAATAAAGAATAAACAAATTTATTAAATGAATTTAGTTCTGCTCTTCACAAAAGTTTTCATAAGAATAAATATATTGAAAATTAATTTTCAGTTAAAGAAAATTATAAACATACTTATAATGAACAAAACAAAGTGTTGTTTAAAACTAAACTAGAAAGTAACATATTCTTAACTTCAACAGTCATGATCGTTGCCAGACTCGGAGGCAGAGGAACTGTTCGAAGAGGAACGTTTGATATAACACTGTTGAATATCTTCCACAGAGATGGGCAAATCAAGAGCTTTGTCAAATATTGTTTGCACACACTCTATGGCATTATTGTTGCTCACTCCAGGCACACCAACTATTTCTATGGCGTTCTCTATAATTTTCTGCTCTCTCCAGTTTAATCGACTCTCTAAATTGTAAACCTTCTCTTTAAGTGTTTTGTTTTCCTCTTTTAGTTGGTTAACGGAAGCGAT
Source organism: Philhelius festivus (assembly GCA_963931855.1). Lineage (NCBI taxonomy): Eukaryota > Metazoa > Arthropoda > Insecta > Diptera > Syrphidae > Philhelius > Philhelius festivus. The sequence continues at coordinate 138,963,983 of OZ007556.1, read as the reverse complement.
GAAATCACAATTAATCTTTTTTAATTTGAATAATTTCATCATAGAGAAGTGCTAAAGTTATATGACCGTTAGGAAGAACATCTTCTGTTTCAGAGCCAGATTTTGGATCTCGTGGCGTTGGTGATGTTACGGCCTTCTTAGATCCAAGCTTGGTTCGTATGTTATTGCTTTTAGACCTAGTCGACATGATAGAAAACTGTCGAGGGACCTTCTATTTTTGAGAGCAAAAAAGCACAATGCTGTTGTTATTGTTAAAGTGAAATTGAATCGTAATTAGCTGATGTAAGATTCACACACGAGTAATTATATATAAGAATAATGATAAGAGCTGCGATTTCTTTCGACAAATTTGTAGTAACAAATAAATATTTTTTACTATAAACTATGTTATTGACTCAAGAGTAATAATTAAATATGGAAATCGGATGAAAAAGTATAATTAAAAGTGCGCGCCCACAACACTCTTAGTTAACACGTCCGTTCACCACAACGTCTTCTCAAACTTATTCAATTATTAACGAAAGTAGATTTCAAGCTTTTGTGTCATAAAATTATCTTGCTAGCTTATAAATTTTCCAATTTATAATTTTTTAATCAGAATTTATCCATTAGCTTATGAATTAAATTTGTTTTAATTCATAAGTCATTAGGTAAATTTTGAATGAATTTTTTTAAATTCATAAGTCACTTAGAAGCTTATGATTTAATTTTTTTTAATTCACAAGTCACCAACTGACTTATGAATTAAATTATTATAATTCATAAGTCAGTAACTAGCTGCTGAATTACATTTTTCTTAATTCATGAGTCACTCAATAGCTTGTGAATTAAGCTAAAAAGTGACTTAAGCTTTTGCAATCCTGGTTCAGAAGCAATTTAGTAAGAAAATTTCTTTACTACTTTAAAGTTAGCTAATTGGTAAATAGTATCATACTAACACCTTAATAATAAGCTGTTTAAAATTTTGCGCCAATGTTTCGAAGGAAGAATTTAATTATCTAACTCAGGTATACCAACGATTATAAACTTAATCATGTATTAATTTGTATACTGTTCAATGAAAAAAATTATTTAAGGAAATTATATCCTGTTTTCTTTTTTTAAGAAGTTTAATAAATTTAAGATGATGTAACGCTGTTTCGCTTATATTCTGAAGTGATTGGAAACACTTGAATAAAAATTTTCAAAAATGCAACTTAATAATTTCTCGCTCTCGAAAATTTCGATCTAAAATTTTCCCCTTTTTACTTGTGAATTATAGATACTATAAGACAAGTACCCCTTGGCATAATGGTTAATGCGTTGAACTGTCATGCGTAAGGTCACGAGCTCGATTCTCAGCCGCTGCAAGAAAGTTTGTTTCAGGGGTGTACTGCCTCTTGCGAGGAATTGACTAATTCTCCAAGGGTATCTCTTGTCATGGAAAGTGCTACTCATAAGCCGTTCGGATTCGAGGGAAAATTGTAGGTCCCCTCCGTTCCTGGTAACACGCACACAGGAATGGTTGAGAGTTGTAAGTCACTAGGTCCTGGTTCACTCCGAGCTGTTACACCACCAAATTTATTTAATAGTCAATACCACTGTTCCATGTGAGTAAAATATCAGGCCAATTGCTCGAATATTTTAGGTTTTATCAGTCTGGAAAGCAAAAAGTGTTCAAATGTGCCCCACTCTCCCTAATTTGTATCAGGTCATCAGCCCATCTTTTTTTTCGGTCGTCCGTTTGGTCTTTTTTCGCCTAAGCTCAAGGCGAGTATAGTTTGTTAATCGAAAATCGATCATCGGAAACTTAAGATATCTGAAGTTGTTGTTGTATGAGATGGCATCGGCTGTATTTTGACAAATAGTAATAACAACATAAAGCCATCCAGATAGCTTTGTATACAAATTAACGCATCGAAAGGTGTGATACGTTCGACTTTTATCGAATCGAACTTTGACCGATACTCGCAATAAGGGCCTAAGGGTATCATTGTGGTCACTCAAAAATTGAATTCTCAAAAAATAGTCTGATTGCAGTAACAAAAAAATTCTGTATGTATTTTTTTTTTATAAAAGTGCAACTTTTTTTAACATTTTTATAAAAATAATTTGGTATGCCAATTTTAATTAATTCATTTTATTTAATTTTATCTATTAAAGGAAATTATTTAAAAAATTCGTGCAACCGCTTTCGAAGTAGGTGTGGAATTTTCAAAATACATAATTGGAAAAAGGGGCCAGAAATAATCTTGGATTTTCAAAGAAGACACTTTAAATGCGCTCTGCTGCACACAACTGGCTCAATATCATTTTGGTCCGCTTTTGAAAGCCTTTTATCTGTTTTTCTTAGGTTAGATATAAAAGGATCTGACTTTAGAAGCAATGTTGTCAGAAGATCTTCATTCGTATTTATCCTTGATGACTTTCTTGTATGAGAAAGGCGATTTTTGCGGAACTCCTTATGGCTTGCCTCTAATGCCTCTTCAGAAAGCTGTCCTATTGGTATTTCGAAAGATGCAATTATATCTGTACCATGTATCAGAAGCTTATGAACACTAATGGGCATATAATACCAATTGTAGAGCTTTAGATATTTTTCTTTAACTTCTGATAGTAATTCAGAAAACGTATTAATATTTACCAAAAACCCTGACCAAAACTCTTAAAATAATTGAAAATTTATAAACTAGTTGTTCATCAATTCCAGTTATCTCTGAAGCTATTTTTGAATTTAAAAAAAAAACGCCTTGCAGTGTTTCCATCATTTGTTGACCCAAATCCAGGCTTGGGCTTGTCAACAATGAGACCTAATCTACTTTTAAACAAGTATTGTACGTTTCGTTTTCTTTCCTCAAAAATTGCTTTGTTTTCAGTGCCTTGAAGAACTCGCCATGATTTGAAAGGCATACTGTAGGATATATGTAATAAACATTCAAAACATCTTATCCACGAGTGCAAGGTCGAAAATCCAAAACGAAAGTTTTTTTCTTTTGCTGGCTTTTCTTGAATTTGAACAGAGTTCATTTCTTTCGGCGTTGCACACAGATATAACATCTGGATGATGAATTTGTGTTTGACAAGATGTTGCAAACACTGCCATCAACCATTGTAAACATCAAATCAAAAGAAATTTTTAAATGGAAACCTCTTTTGGTGAAAGACGTCGAAGTGAGCTGGTCTATAATAAAAAAAAGTATTTTCTTACTAAAAAAGCAACATGTTCATAGAGAAATTTGGACGCACACATTTAGCTAACTACAACAAAAAAATAACCAACTCTTATAAGGCTTACCTATGAGAGATTTCATTTTAGCCTCCTCATTTCTCACAACCTCTGGACATTCTTTTATAAACATAAATTTAATAGGTCGACAAAACATGGTCGCCACCTGATAGACGCTTTGACATTTTTGCCGCAAAATCAAGCTCTTCAGTAGATTTAGATTGTAAAATGTCGCAAATTCTGCGTTTTTTGGTTTTTTGTGATAGATCAGAAAATGATTTAAGGGGTCTTCCACGGCTGGTACTTGGTTTTTCAACACATAGTGCATTTTCTAAAAAATTAAGAATGCTCTTTGGGAGAATAAAAGCAGTTTTCAACCAGACTCCGTGGCGTTTTGCTAAAGTAGCTCGGTTACGTCCACACGCTTTCCACCTTCGTTCCAATTTTTTGTCGAAAAGTCTAACTTTTTCTGCCAAATCATTCCTAGAAGTAACTGGACAGTTTCTGATTTTCAATTCATTTAAAATAAATTGGATGACTCCTTCCACTTTCGAGTTTCCATCGAAAGAAGTCCATTTTTCGAAAATTTTTTCATTTTCAATAGTTTGACCTTGTCCTACAAAAAGTCATATAATTTTAAAAAAACCGCAAAAAGCCGCAAGAAAAGTTTACTTTTTCTAATAGCACAACAACAACAGAACATAATGGCATAGACAGTTTTGCTGCCATTTGCTAACATTTTTTTTAAAGCTTAAGTTTATTTAATTTTTAAGCCTTAAAAAAGGCATTTTTTTTTAAAATCACAAAAAATCACATTAACCAGAAAAAATTAAAACAACAACACATACCAGTTCTCAATGTATCCATTTTTAATATTTAAACAAAAAAAAATGCAATGAAAAAATATTTTAATCACAAGAGCTAGACTTGTTCGCACAAAATTTCAGCTTTTAATCACAATGCAGCTTAAATTACCTCAATCGCTAACAAAAGTGCCGCTAATCCACGAAGAAGAGAAAAACAAAAAATAAAACAAAAACAATTATAAGTAAGATGTTCCAGAAGAGGTTTAGAGCTTAAAACAAAGAAATTGCATTTTTATTTTTTTCCACTAGTCGACGCACTGTGCGGCGATCCGGGCGGCGCACTATGGGACCAAATGGTGCAAACCATCTCAAAAATCCATAACTTTTTCGTTTCTCAATATTTTTTTTTTAATTTTGCACACTTATACTTGTATAACCAAGAATTTAAAATATTAAAACGTTTTATATAGAAATAAATTATTTTATTTTTTTTAAATAAAATAAAATAACAAATTTGTAGATTTTGTTTAATTTATATGGTCAAAATTTATTGGAGCAAGAATTGTTGCAACAATTTGGATGAAATTTGTACAGTTTTTTTCTTTTACTGGTAAAAACATCTGAAAGCAGTTTTTGTGAAATCCGCCCACTACCACGCCCATATTTTTTTGATTTTTGTTATTTTCTTATTTTTAGTGACCAGGAAGCCGAACATTTTTGTTTGAGGTTTTTTAAACTCAAGACATCAGATGCATATCTTTTCTGCCCACTTTCCCACCCACTTTCACACCCCCGTTTTTTTAATTTTCAGCTTAAAGTACATTAAAAGCAGGCCTCTATTTTGATTAAGTTTTATGTGTAGAAATTAATTTATGAAAAGTATTATTTTTTAGTAAAACCCGTTAACTGCCACGCCCCTTTTTGATATATAAATGTGTTTCACCCTTAAGACAAAAAAAAACGTAATTCAAAAGTATCTTATTACTAGGTTATGTGTCGATATTAATGTATGTTTAAAAGTTCTTTAGCCTTGTCAAACAATGCTTTGGTATCATTTTTTGTTCTTGGTTTTCCCAGACTAGATATATGCGGATCAGATGTATATAATAAAGTGTGTAGATGTAGAACATCTTCGTTCGTAGCTGATCTTGAACATTTCCTTGCAAATAAATTCTCTCATTTTAGTTTTTTTTTTTTTAATTTAATGCGAATCCTTCAAACGCTTTATTGAGAATGAAAGCTTAGTCATCTCATTACATTATTTATGAATGTTGCCTCTTGATTGATTAATGTTACAACAACAATTTGGCTGTCCCATGCCAAATCTATCACCTTTTAGACTCTTTTCGCATGCTTTTGTTGTTGCTTTTGGTATTGTTTATGATTCAGTTTACATATTGTATGCAGTTCTCTTTTAAGTGAACTGTTAACTTTTTGTCTCCTTCTGTTTTCTCTTATTTATATGTACCTACATTTGTATTATATGCAACATACCCCACACACCCCCTCCCACCCTCAAATGCTTGGCATTTATTTTTATTTAATTATGATTTTTTTTAATATAAATATGAGTAAGGAAGTTTAAAATTGGAAAACAAATATTTTATTCTAAAAATAAAATTTTGAATTTTAATAATATTGGAAATAACTGATAAAAACTTATAAATTTTGTGGAAACATAGTCACTTATATGATGTTTATGAAAATGTGTTGCACATGTTTTAACAGTTATTTTTTTGAATTTTTGACAAAAAATAACATTTTTTTTTTAATTTTGAACTAAAGTAATAAAATAATGGTGTAAAACTTTTTGGAGTACATATTTATGTGCATCAATAAAGGTACCACATTTTTGCCAAATTTTAATTTTTTTCATCACTTAACAATAAAGTTATAAGAATACGAATTTTTATTCTAAAAACTTATTTTTCTTTCTCATCATACGTTTTTTCTTCTTAAACAAAAATGCATGAAAATGCGAAAGTTTTTATTTTTTCTTCCAAATTAAAAATATTTTTAGAATACAAAACAGCCATTAACTAAACGGAGGCAGCCGGAGCTAAGAGAGAAAACTTTAATTGAAAACAAAAAAATGAAAAAGATACTGCATCTTGCTCATTTTTTTTTATTAATTTACTGGTGAACTAAATTAGAAAAATATAACTGTTTTGTAAAGAAGAGGGTTTGGGATTTTCAAAAAGGTTTAATACTTATACATTCTGTCGAGAAAAATACGAAATAATTGACTTCAAACTCTCACTTCTAATAATTCTAAAAAATAAAAATATCGAAATGTCATTTTTAACGGTAATTTTAGGTACCTAGAACAAAAGTAAGATACAAAAAATTTACTGTGTTTGGAAGAACCCTATTTCTAGTATATAATACCATCATTAGATTTTTCAAATTACGAAATTCACCAAAACCATTTTTGAGATGGATTTCATCATTTGGTCCCATAGTGCGGCGCCGCACCGTCGCTGCATTGGGTGTCCCGCTTCGCGGGTTTTCAGGATTTTAACTCCCTTTTCGGGGCTCACACCCGCTCACGCAACTACGTTGCTCCGCTTAGAGTACTGTTCAGTAGCCAGCCAGGCGCCTAGCAACAGTTTTCTTGGGCAATAGTACATAACTGTTAGTTGTTCACTCCAATTAATGTAAAATACAGTTTTCTGGCTTTTTTCTCAAAAAAAAAAGGGAAAAACGCCAGAAATTTGATTTCTCCTGTTTTTTCCGAATTTTACTTTCTGGCCTTTTTTACATTTCTAAAATGGAAAAAACGCCAGATTTTTTTGGAAAAGATGCCCGAAATTCTGGAAAGATTGCCATAAAAGTCTGGATTATTTTCCTAAGGAAAAATGCAGGAGTTTGTATGAACAAAATTTTGGCGTGTATTTCAAAAAAAAAAAACTGGCGTAATTTCCTCTGGCTTAATTTTCACGAGCCATGCAGGCACTCATTTTATTAGACAACAATACCATTTTGTGTCTCAACTTCTCAACATATTCAAATGAGAATGTTTAAATAAATGTTATGTTATTATATGATTTGACTAAAATTGTATTATAATTAATTAAATACTTCTTGTACATAATTTAGGAAAAGAAATTAATTTAAGAAACCAGCTTAGTAGATGCCTATAGAACAACGTTCTAGAAACGTTTGTATATATTTTATATAAATAGACATTTGTTTAGAAAGCTTTTAAAATAGACCTTTTCAAACTCAGTATTGAACTTAGCTGAATTGCTATCGAATGACATACAAAATACCCATAGTGCAATGCATTCAATGATAAAAGTTTCAAAACTGTTAACCCCATTTGAGAAACACCTTCATTAAATTAGTCGTTATTACGAGTATGGCAGGGTAGTTTGATTGTGCTGTCGATGTGCAACTTGCTCATTTAAATATCTTCATTAATTGATTCAAATGACAAATTACACAATACTGTCTGGTTACGAATAAAAGATTTTTCAGTTTTTTTAATTCATCATTTTCAAAAAAAAAAAAAAACCAAATGAAAAACAGACAATAAACGATTGATATTTCGATGTCGCAAACAAAAAGCCAGCAAAACCCAAGAAATCTATTGAGGCACGCCGGCATTTTTGTACCTGTCCCACTCTACCAGGGCAAATCAATCAACCTATCAATTTCCCAGATGCATTGCTGAAACTTGCAGAAGCATTTTTCTTGATAAATTTGGTCTGTTTTGTTGGTTGAAAATGAGTTGCATCACAGTGTTAGCCGGACTGGTCTCTGAGCGACGAACTGCATGCTTCGTTTTTATTAAGGCTTTTGGAATTTATGGTAAACAGAAAAATTATTTAATCAAACCCCAAAGCAGATGCGGAGGCTTGAAGGCATATCAATATGAGGACGGTGGCAAAAGTGCAACCAGCTTTGGCATCATCCTCTCTGTCACTGAGATTTGCGGGATGGTGATGCTTCATTTCCTGGTTTCTTATTTTAATGCCTAAATAAAGCGAATCCAGTCACACTACTTTTATCAGTTTCGCGTAAAAGTTGTTTGGATTGTGTTTTTGTATAACGTTATGAGAAATTTAAACACAACATGTTTTGTATGCCCAAGTCCTACTGCAGAAAGAAATAAAGAGATGACAACTCACCCCGGACAAAGTAGTGTAATCAATCCAAATGTCAAAAGCAATTTCAGTACGATTACGAAATAGGAGGTATAAGAAGTAAGGTCATAGCTTTTTTACTGTTGAGCTACTTTGGGATGCACTTTTGTAGTTTAGTTAGTTAATTGATAAGTAGGCTAGTTTTTCATGTTTTTAGCTTGGAATCTGAAATTGAAAAATACCTGCAGTAAATTTAGGTTGAATTTTAAATTTTAAGGTCCAAAGAAGTAGACCAGATAAACTACGCTAAGATTTTATATATCGTAGGAAGGTTGTACAGCGATTTAGCATTCAAACAGAACTTCGTTTCAATGACTGACTTGAATAAGTGCGGTTAAATCGCCTAGTCTAATAAAGTGAAAACAATTGTAAAATAATCCGCAAATACGTTAATCGAACTCGAGTTCAGTTCAATCCACGGATATTAAGATTTTAGATAAGAAGTCTTTAATAGTTTCATGGTAAAGTATTAAACTGGTTCTATCAAAATCAAAAGATTACCAAATATGACTCAGAACAAGTTCAAATAAAGGTTTCCCAACATGATCTTCATATAAAATTTGAATACATTCTTCTAATATGCTTCGAATCTCTTATAGAATCGGACACATAGCTAAAAAATGTACGACGTCCTCCTTCTGATTATAGTTATACGGTGAGCAGATAAAATTTATATCTGTTCTATGTGCCCATAAGTTGAATTCGATCATCTCGGTTCGAATTTTGAAAACAAAATCCACTTAAAATGCTGAGAACTCGTCTCTAAGTAATTATTTTGACACAAACATAGATTCAGTTGATTATATACATATTTATTGGAGCTGATTCTCTCAGCCTCTCAAAACATACAATAAACGGAATAGCCTCTATTGGGGCACTGAAAGGCAATGCCGTAACAGTTATTGGTGAACGCTATCAGGACATGTTGGAAAACTGCCTTGTGTCCAATAGGGCGAAACAAGACAGTGCCGGGAAGGGTACGAAATGTCGACAAAAAAAATGTCGACTGGACAAATATAAATTTTATCGACATTTTGAAGATCGATTTTTTTGAATCGACATTTTAAAAATCGGTTAATCGTCCCCAACCCGACAGTGCCACATCAAACACAGCTCGTGATACTATGCGAATTTTGGGTGAAATTTTTCCTGGCCGAATAATGTCGAAAAGTGGTGATATCGACTGCCCCCACAATTCCTGATTTGGCGCATCCCGATTTCTTCTTGTGGGGGTACTTGAAGTATAAGGTGTTCATCAACAAACCAAATAACCAGAACATTAAAAACGAAATTTTTAAAAACGAAGCCAAGCATAGAATTTGCTCTCGAAACCAGAAAGTCCATATGCAAGTAAAAACTTAGACGACAATTAAAAATAACTCCCACATCCTTTTGCATAGTTACACAAGATAGATCACACCGAGAAATGTAGTATTCGAAAATAATTGAGTTTTTAGATCTTCTAAATGAAATTACGGAACATTTACGAATATTCAAGTGCAGATAATTAATATTAGACTAGTTAGTACGCCTATCAATAATATCTTCTTGAAGTTTCAAACACTCCGAAAGGGATTTAATTTTCATATAAAGCTTAAAATCACCATCAAAAAGTAAACCATTTGAGTCCGAAATGAAATCCGGTAAATCATTAACAGATAAAAGGAAAAATAGAGGGCCCAAGGTGCTTCCTTGCGGGACACCCGAATGATGAATTATATTCGAGATAAAAAAGTGCCTAATTCCACATATTGTTTAATATTTTTTTTAGGTAACTCATTAACCAGCTAAGTAAAACAGAATGAAATCCAAAACTAATTAACTTACGCTCTAAAACATAAAACTGAAAACGATCAAATGGTTTTGCAAAATCAGTGTGAATAGCATTAACCTGAATGTGTTTTTCCAAGTTACATAGGCAAAAATTTGAATAAATAGCTAAATTTGTTGTAGTGGATCTACCACTTACCTATAATTTTCAATATCATCTTTAAGTCCTGATTTATGAATTGGGGTGACAAAAGAGTACTTCCAGCAATCCAAAAACAAAACCCTGAGAGAGTAATAAGTTGAAGACATTTCTCGGGCAAAGCAGACATTTTTCAAGATTGTGATAGAGTTTATGAGATAGCTTCAAGATACCGAATTGTATCTTAGTCAAACCGAGACAAATTTCAAAATGAAGGAGCAGTTTGGTATGCAATTGTTTTCTTATGTTTTGAATATGTTTTAATTTATAGTCTTCTGAATTTAAAGTACAATTAAGAAAGAATAAAAAAGATTATTATCCATGAAAACGATAAATGAATAAATTGATTGATAAATTGATTGATGAAGGTCATGGAAACACTGAAAAATTATCAGCTCAGGAAATATCTCGAAGAACGAAGGGTTTTCATTGACCAGCAGGTTGGCTTTCTTAGCAATAGGTCCACTCGTGATATGAAAAGTGGCATCACTCTTTACATAGTTTTGGAGAAAGTAAGATTATTGCTCTTGATATTTCAATAGCAAATGATAGTCTAGCATCAAGCTCTCTTATCTCTTATTATTAGAATAGGGATTACCTTTCGAGCCGCTCTATAAAAAGTATATTAGTTGCTTTCAAGTTTGTTCCATAAAATAAATGCTGGTGTGCGACAGGGCTCCGTTTTATCTCCGATACTCTTTCTAATATTCATCAATGATCTTTTGTCTAAAACTTCTAATCGATTAAATTGTTTTGCTGACTACAGTACCCTCAGCTTTTCATAATCGTTTCCGGATTCACGTCCTTATCCTTCAAATGTTCATTTAGCACGGCAGCGTATGATAAGCTCATCAAATTCTGATCTCGTTTAAATTGTCAAATGGAGAGCCATAAATCATGTAGAATTTAATGCTTTAAAAACACAATACCGTCTTCTGTCGTTAAAGAGCAACCTACCACATGCCGCTCTCCATGAACGCCAATTGCTTTGAGGAAACCGAACTTTTGCTTTTATTGGACGAAATGTGTGAAGTAAAACAAGCTTTTATAATACGTCTTTATTAGTCGAAGTTTTTGTCAGAAGTGATTTTTCGACAAATTTATTTACTGACGAAATTAATTAAGAACTCTAAGTTAATTTTGAAAACTTGAACATAAAGTGTTATATTCTAATCTTAATACGAACAGCTCTCAGTACTCGGTATGTGTATGGAATGACCATATATTTGACATCGCCAAAAAATCTGCTAAGTATTTAGGATTCCTTCGAAGTTACAAAAAAATATTATTCACTCCTTGTGACCTGGATGGAATCTATAAGGCCTACATTCGTCTAAAGGTCGAGTAAAATTCTCATATTTGGGTAGGTGCTCCAATATCCCACTTGAGCCTCTTGGATAGAATCCAAAAAAGAACTTAAAAAATGATAGATGATATACATAACTATAACAGAAATATTTGAATCTCTGGAGCATGTCGCAATGTTTTGTATCCGTTCTTTTTAGTAACCCCTGAGCCCATATTCAAATATTCTTTCTTTAGCTGTACTACACGCATGTGGAATGCTTTACCCGACTCTATTTCCTTCTCATTGTGACATTCAGGCATTCAAAACCAATGTTCATCGGTATCGCCTTTCAAATCATCTCCAACTTTCCTAAAACACTCGTACTGTATTCAGACATTTTAAGGGTAGCGTCAAAAATATTAATATCGAATTGCATTCCATTTTATTAAATTTTCTCACTTCGCTTCACAAGCTTTGACTAAAATATGGAAACTAACCTCATTCAATACTATATTTCATACCATCCAGTTGGATGGGCGAAACTGAACAAATGATGTACTAATTGATGTAGTAGATGTAGAAGCGCTGAAATAGAGACCATGTTCTCTTCAAAATGTCGTACCTCTAATTTATTTCTCTTGTATAATAATTATTGTGCACGTCATTCCAATTGAATTCTTTTGTGTTTGTTCCTAACGTCAAGCCAATTATTTGTATCTTTACTTCCTTATTTCCATTTGTTTCACAAGCTCGCCCATTTACTCAGAAAATTTTCAGTAATTTACGAACTTGTAGAATCCACTCCGAACTTACGCTGAACTCAGGTCTAATCATTCAGACTTTAAAAAATAAACGTGGGTTTTCTGTGATAACTTAAGTTCTGTTTTCATCTCAAAAATAAAAACGACTGGATGAACTTTTGCCATTAGGTTTTTAAATAACTCTTCGAATTCCTTTTATTTTGTTGCTGCTTTCTTGGTTTTTTGTTTGATTTCAAAACAACGGTTAATGTGACTTGTTAAAAATATAACCCACGAAGAAGCCAAATTAGTTTGGCCCAACAGGAGTTGTGTGCACTTAACAGAAGACATCACGTCAGTCTTTTCGACTTTGTAATCTATAAAACTCGTCAACTCCATTCCAATATAATTATTATCAATTCTACGTAGTAGGTAACTTGGACTTTGACTCATAAAAATTTGTTATAGGCATACACTAATTATAGCATTAAAGATTCACTTCATATCAAGTCTCCACAGTGAAGCTTAGTTACATAATAAATGTGGTGTAACGCATGCGTCTCTTCGAAGTTAAAGGTGCAAAATTGTCTATACTTATGTAGATATCCAAGTACATGTGTATTGATAAAATCATAAAAATCCTATTAGGAAACGAACCTATAGTCGAATCCACATCCTCTTTTAGATAAACTGCCAATAAATTTTCTTTTAATGTTTGCGTTTAAAATGGCTGAGCCTTTTTAATAGATAGTTCATGGGGATTTGTTTAATCGATTTAGAAAAATAATTAACTTAAAAAATTAACGATTGGGTTGATCGTACTTTCTTTTGAGGTTAGTGATTAACCTATGCACTAAGTTAGTCAGAATGAGAGAAATAAAGTGCATAACTCGATCGCACAGTCTTGCTTTTAGAGATCAAGTTAGAATAGTATCGTCAGACATAAGGAGTTTAGCTTGATTTACCGAAAATAACGGAATCTCGCTTAAAATCTAAATAATTGTCAAGCGAATCTCATGATGGTTTCCTTAGCAGCACTTTTTATTACCCGCTTTTATTTCTGCTTTAGGATAATTTATTATTACTCTAGTAGTGCATATGCATATTGTTTGTCGTATTTATTTCTTTTTGTTTCCTAACTGTTACTAGTACGGTTCTTTTCCGTCATGCAACAGGACGATTGGTAATGATGGATACTACTATCATAGTGTAAATTCATTCATTGGTTGCATTGGATTGCTGACGGTGCCGTGACATAAGGCCAAATTTGTTTGTGACTTAAGGCCAAACATAAAATGTTTTGTTAAATATAAATCAAATGCGCGACTGGATCGCACGAACTTGCTCTTTTGTAAAAGTCCTTTGGAATTTAAGATACATTTTATAAATATAAAACATGGATTTAATGAGATAATAATGTTCAAATGCAAATAAACTTTAAAAAATCGTTTTATTATTAAATAAATTTTTTATGTAAGAAATTTCTCTAAAATTTTTCAAGAAAAAAATGTGAGATGCGAATTTTAAGTATTAAATAATATTGATTTTAGGAAATAATTTCAAAAAATAATCGTTCATAGGTTTTGAAGATATTGATTTAAAAAAAAAAAAAAATCCCAACAAATATTTTTTTGAATATTTTTATATGCAATAATATTTTAAACTTAAGGGAACTCCTGCTGAAAATTTTGGGTTAAAATCCTTAGAGCCGTTAATGAAAAAGTCGAAAATAAAAAAAGCGGGTCTATGGCAGGTACCCCTAATAACATTTTGCCCCAAAATTTTGTTTGACCAAAATGTAGCCTATATTCATAATATTACACCTAATTTTTTTTATCAAAATCGTTAGAGCCGTTTTCGAGATAAATAAGATTTTGCATTACGGGTGTATGGGGTGTACCGTTAGTTTTGGAGCTAAAAAAAAAAATTCAATTTCTCCTCTAGGGAATCACCGAAGACCCTTAACTACCGAGTTTGAAGAAAATACCTCCAGTAGTTTAGGCTGTAGTTCGAGGTACAGACATACAGACAGACAGACGGAATTGCCGGACCCACTTTTTTGGTCTTCGCTATCATCGTAATGTCAACTTTGATCGAAATCTCGAGTTCGATTGTTTTTCCAAATGCAGAACTTGCCCTATAGTACCTATATCGCAAGTAAAAATGACCAAAGACTTATTAAAGTTCGGTACCTGTCTATTAAAGATTTTTTTATTTGAAACATTATCTTTAAAAGATTCGAAGTGTTTACATAGCAGCTTCCTTAAATTTAAAATATTAGGTGCTGCATATCAAAATTGTCGTTTTTACTTGCGACTTCTAGGTACTATAAGGCAAGTTATGCATTCGTAAAAAAAATAGAACTCGAGATTTTGATCAAAGTTGACATTGCGTTGATAGCGAAGAAGAAAAAAGTGGGTCTCTCAATTCAATCTGTCTTTTTGACTACAGCCTAAACGGCTCAGTCGATTTTCCTTTAAACTTGGTATATACAATTTTAAAATTTTTCTTAAGACCAAAAATAACGGTTAGATACTGCCATACGATTTTTTCAAAATGTTATAAATATTTTTTTTTTTCAAAAACTGTTCCACAGATTTTTGTAAAGAAAAATTTAAAAATTTCATTTAGTTAAAGCTAAATAATGGTAACCATTTTCCGAAAAATGGTTAATAATAGTACCATTTTTTTGTTTTTGATTTTCTCAAAAACGATACAACTGATTTTGATCATTTTTTGTATGCTAAAGCTCGCCATTTTTTTGGATTTTAAAAAAAAATTAAAATTTTTTTTCAGAACTCAATATTTCGAAAACCCTATGCTCGACTTGTTTTAACTTGACAATTAAAAGTTTCTTAATACAATCTACAAGATATGAGACAAAAATTGTATTTTACTCAAAAAAAAAAATAACGGTACCCACTATACAAATGTTAAAAACTGGTTTTCGAAAATCGTATTTTTCTCGAAAGATTCACTTTTCCAATACTTTTTTCGATCTATAATTTAATAAAAAAATTAAATTAAGATATTACTGACTGTACCTACCGTGGAACCATATTTTCAAATTTTGATTTTTTCATTATCGGCATAACGGATTTTAATGAAAGTTTTTATAGAGAAAATTCTAAAAAAATTGAATAATATTGCATTTTAAATCCTAAAAAAAATATTTTTTGAATTTTTGAAAAAGAAAAATCAATCTTTTTTTGCAAAATTCTGTATCTCAAAAACAGCTCTGTTCTTGCATAAACTAATATATAATATAAATACTAAAGAAATTGTTTAAGAAATTTAAAAAATAAATTTTATGCTTATGAACAGTTTTTCTTTATTAACATTCATTTTTGAAATTCTTAGTCTCTTACATAAGAGCAAGTTCGTGCATTTTATTTTTAAAATACATCATCTCGAAAATGGGTGGAGGACAGTAAAACTCTCAATTAATTCTTTAAATACTTAAAACTGAATTGTAAGTGTCAGATATCGTTGGTCCAATTTTAACCACTTCTAAAAGTTTATTTAATAATGTATAGGTACATACGTGTCCAACGGATACATAATGGTTTTTCAATAAGGGCGGGACGATGTTGAAATGGAATAAAACGAGCTGTGTGAAGTATTAAAAATATATTATATTTGAAAGATCTATGTATGTCATAATGCTCACATGCCCGCCTCGGCTTCCTTACGGTGGCACGGATCCGCATGGTCCAATTTCAACGACTCTTCCGCATAGATTCGGCTGAATTTGAGCAATGTTCACCTTAGGACCATTGGTTGATTGTGGGTTATTCGCATAGACCTGTGACTTCAGGAAATCCTACAAGAAAAAATCTAGCGGGGTCAAATGGCATGACCTTGGTGGAAAATTCACGTCACTTCTGCTAGAGATAACCTTACCCTCCGTCCTGCTGGAACCACATGTCATCAAGGCCCATATGGTTCTATTTGGGCCATAGGAAATGGGTTATCATTGTTCTGTAGCATTCGCCATTGAAGGTGATCGCCCCACCAACGTTGTTTTCGAAAAAGTCCGGACCAAAGGCGCCGCTGACCCAAAATTCATACCAACATTAACTTTTTGAGAATGCATTGTCACTGTGGGAACCTCGTGTGTGCTTGTGTCATCCCATATACGGCAATTTTGCTTGTCAACTCAACCATTCTTCCAAAAAAGCAAATCTCCGCTAAATATGATTTTCGGCCAAAATTGAGTTGTTCTTCCTAATCTTCCAAGGTTCCGTCAGCGAACAAACGGCGTTCCCAATGGTCATGAACTTTGAGCTCCTGGGTCAAATGTATTTTGTAGGCCCAAGTCCTGATGCAAATTTCGCCAAGTTGAGGCATCGACTGCATCGAGTTCTACTGTACACTTTTACGCACGGCGGCGCGGCGATCTTCTAGGTGGATCTTGCGTTCCTTTGATTTACGATTGGTGCCTAATAATTAATTATCGAACCGATCGTCCCAAATTTGGCCACCAAACGTTGGGTCTACTGTGAAGAGCCACAACGTCTGTATGATATTTTCAAGAATCTCCCTTTAATCGAGATTTTGAACAGGCTTCACATTACGAAAGAAAAAAACGTAGGTCTCGTAATTCTATTTAACTGCCTGCCTGTTCAACTTCACCCTATACGGCTCTGCCGATTTTCTTTAAACTTGGTAGATATCATTTTAAAAATTTTCCTCTCGCAGGATTTTCCTTTTTTGTTAAGACCAAAAATAACGATACAATTCAATTCAGTTCAATTTAATTGCATTTAGTAAAAGCTAGGAATGGTCAGTAATTATATTTTTACTTTATTTTTACTTATTGGTACTAAAATTCAGAACTGAATATGTTGATAGGCCAGGCCATAACCTGTCAGAATTTATTAACTTGTTCATACGGAATCAAAACGGTTTTCCAGTAACGGCTGTGTTTTCAAAATTGGGCAAACCTCTATTTTGAACCAGTTTTTTGCTGTGTGTGTAGATGGTGTGGGTTAATTTTTAAAAAGTTACCTATGTTCATTATGTAATTATTATTGATACTACATAGCTTAAGCTTACATGTTCTGGGTTAGCCCTACTTTTGTGGTGGTTTGATCTACTATTTTTTGTTTGCACATTATCAACATTTACTTGGAGACTTCTAGGGTCTCTTGATCACCCCTTTCTAGATCGTGTGTCTCTGGGAAAAGGATTCAACACGGGCGTGGTAAACATAATTGCCTTAACCATTTTATCTGATCAAAAGTTCCACTTTAAAATGTCGACTGCTTAAATCTCGATTCAAAAAATGTCACTGTCGGCTTAAATCGAAAATATGAAAAATTGACATTTTATTCATATCGACACGTAAGTTCATTTCTCCACTCAAACAGTTACTAACTCTATATCCGAGATTCAATTAAATTGGAGTGTTACCTCGTCCGAGACAGTTTGTCAATATCCATAGAAATATTCTTTGAACTTTGTGTGGTTTTATTCTTTACAGTTTCACTCTGAGTGATAAAAAGCCACGTTCAATCTTGATAACCGCCTCTAGCTGTTTTTTTGATTGGGTTGTCTATAAAATAAAATTAGTTCTGATCCGGTCTGATGCACGTCCGAGTCAAGGTATTGGCAGAAAATGGCAAGTAATGGCACGATCTGGGCTACATCTACTTCAACATCCTAGTCGATTCAACTTGAACGCTTCTTTTCATTGTGCATCAGAAGTGTCAAGTGAGCTTACGGCTCACGCACAATCCGGTGATGTTGAGGAACGCCCTGAATACCAATTACGTATGATGGTGGCGTATCACGTCCACGTCCAGTGGTCGATCGTTGTCGATGCACTCTCAAGGCGGTAGCTCTGAGGTTTTATTTATTGCTTACAGCGAAACTTTCCCATCGAGTTTGATGACACATTGACTTCTACTAGGTAGACATAGAATAATGTGGGACTATCGGTTTGGGGAAACATCAGGGAGTTAGTTATATGGATGGCACACGTTCAGGTACAAAGAAGAAGACGACTCGCTCGAATTTCTAGTGAGCAGTGAGGTGACATGAATTGCCAATTTAATTTCGCTTTCTAATAGGCAGGTATATAAATACAATAAGAGTTTAAATATGGGGGTGATGTGTTCTTCTTTTTTTTTTTCATTTGGACTCAGGATTTGGTTTAAATTTCTTGTTTGGGTAATTCCGACAACAATTCGCTTTTGTTTCTGAATTGTCTTGCTCTTTTGATTTTCTTGTATAACGAAAGTGCATTTTTGTGTAAAATGTGTTTGGCATGAGCAAAAAATGCGGATCTTTCAATTAAATTACATGAGCATTAAAGTGCAGCTGTGGGTTGATAAAAAGGTGGAACCTAGAAAAAAATGTCTAAAAGAATATGTTCATCTAAGCTGCTCGAGGAAATTTGACATACATAGGTAA
The DNA here is from genome assembly GCA_963931855.1 of Philhelius festivus. NCBI lineage: Eukaryota > Metazoa > Arthropoda > Insecta > Diptera > Syrphidae > Philhelius > Philhelius festivus. Next base: position 138,945,410 of record OZ007556.1, on the reverse strand, counting down.
TCCGGAATTTTGAACAATTAATTACTTTAGATTTGTTTTTACATTCAAATAAGAAGCGATATTCTTGGATAGAAAAACATGCTTTTTTGAAATTTAAAGCTTCGAAAAGATCGCGTTTTTAAAAAAAGTGTGAGTGCCAGGACTCACGGTTAAGATGTGTAAACATCAACGTTCGTCCTAGTGCCAAATTTTTGTTATCGAACGTACTCAATAAACATACAATGCAATCGTACTATTTAGTTTGTGACTTTAGATATGTATAATATACATATATATATATACATAATATATTCAAATGGAAACCACTTTTTTTCCCACAATTTAACCCCTTCACTTGTACTTAAATCTAAAAATATCTCTACATATGTAGCTTTACACATAGAAACTATAGACATCTATGATTATTCCTTATTAAAAAACAGAGCCTTTTAGTCAAAACACAAACCTTTTAGTTGCTCGAGCCAAGCAGTTGTGAACTGCCGTGTCTGCACTTATTCATTTCACACAACCCAAAAACCTTATCGACAATATGCTTCGATGAAGTAGTTCGTGGCGTGTGTTAGGAGTAAGTGGACTCCGCTGCGTAACGTAAAGTTTGTTTGACTTATGTTTAAACAGGGATGTTGCTTTTTGCATGATACATATATTCAAACAGGGATGTTATCAGATAGAAAATAGACTGTTTTTACACGAATCTGATTTTAATCTCTGTTTCTCTTTTGGCTTAATTTCGAGTACATCAGTGCTTTTAAACACAGCGATTTTTAATGTAAGTTAACTTTGTTCATGCAAAAAGGAGACATCTTTTCACACTCCTTACTCTACTCAGTTAAGTGAATTTCACTGAGCGAACGCCAAATATAAAAAAAGAAAACCACAAAGAAGAATGAACGATAACTCCGCCTTTTTCTCAACCTCAGCAATTGCGTTTAAAGCTAGATATACATTGTTCAAATGCATGACAAGCACGCGTGTAAGTATATTATTGAAAAAGTCACACATATAGATCGGATGTAGGCTTGAAGAAAAAACCAAATCCTTTCAATCTAGCGTAGTGCATAGAAATATTGTATATGCAAGATTGATCATGCATTTATTGGTTCATTTGCGTCGAAGAGATGAGAACACAGCATAATAAGCACTGATTAAAATATTAAAACACCAAACGAAAATTATATGATGAAATGGACAGACAAAATAAAACAAATTACTCGGATAAAATTACAAAAATCCCAAAGAAATTCGTAAAAACAAAATTTTGCTGAAAAAAAAAACCACAAAGGGCAACGTTCTTTCGCCACTGAAATAATAGACTTGTACGTGATTTTCATGCATTTGAACAATGTATATCTGGCTTAACGCCGCCAACAAATATACTTGTCATGCAGCGAAAATGTCAAAACTTTTTTTTTGACAAGCCTAGATGGAGCGTTCACCTTATCAAAATCAAACCAATCCCTTAACTTTTTGTTTTAGGTTTCTGTACTTTATCTTTCTCCCTCTGTCAGAGATTTACAAACCAATTGACATCATTCCCACCTTGTAATGGAATTATAAGTTCCAAAAACTAATTTTTTTAATCCATTGAAGTCGTAGTCATCATCCAGTTCATGGCTTGACAGATGGAGAACGATCTATATTTTGATATAGTGAATGCCAAAAGTATACTTTGATATAATAAAGAATATTTAATTCGATAATTAAAATTATATGGTATATGACAGATATAGAGGACAAATTAAATTTTGACGTATCGAGAATATTTCGTTGTAGATGTCAACTGATTGCCCTGAACAACATTTTAAATGGTTTTTGGAACATTTTTTTAAGTTTTTGATTTTTTCGTAAACGGTACAACCGAATTTGATCGTTTTTTTTTTATGCTAAAGCTCCTCAAAAGTTTGAGTATTATTTTTTTTTTGTATTTAGAAACAAAATTCCAAATTTTTCTAGAAAGACAAAGATGCAAAATTTTAGTCGAATAAGTACGATATTAAAGCTGTTTTACAATGAAACTTGGTTAAAACGACGATTTTGCAAATACATAAGAGCAAGTTCGTGAGACCCAATCGTACATTTTATTTAATGTCAATTCTGAAAATACATTTTTGAGAGCATAAAATAAAATTTAATTGTCCATCACTAACGTGAACTGGATTTGTTTAAAAAACATTGATTGAACACACTATGAAATCTTTCGTTAATGGATTGAATTTAGTTCTAGCCAGCAATGGAAAGTAATAAAATCGAGATTGCAGTACTCAAAGTTTCCAATAGGCGCGTTTTATTGTTAATCTATATCTAGCGCAGTAATACAAGCACCAAAAAAACGCTTTATTCACTCTTTAACTCACTCTTCCTTCCTACTTGTTGAATTAACTTACACGGATGTGTTCGAAAGATCTGTATCTCGTTTTAAGGTGGAGTTGAAATATTCATGAAAATGCAGATCGAGTTGATTTAGGCCGGTATTCACCAAGCAATATTAGTGAAGATCTACGAGCGCTCTCTTCGAAAGTTTGTTCGCTTGTGCGTGTGCCACGCACGCATTTGACTCGAATCCATGTGAGCAATGCCAAGTAGAAGAGTATCCATTTGCTGTCAAGACCAACATTCCACAACATTTCACAGTTTGGGTATGCCTGAACAAGAGAGAGTGGCTCTCATTTTCGAACTTCGAAAAACACTTGCGAGTGGTTGGTGAATACCCCACAGAAATTTCAAGTTAAGAGCCTCGTAAAGTTAAGAGCCGTTTAGGAGCGCTTGGTGAATACGAGCCTTAGAGTTTTTCTCACAGTTAAATTTGATTTAAAACTTACAAAAGTGCGAAAATATATATTTTTTCTACAATCTACTCAAAATGTTCTCACATATATGTATTGGAGTATTGGAGAAAAAAACATTGTACTCAATAAAATAATATTGGCGCAAAATTTTAAACAGCCTCTTATTAAGGTAGTAGTATTATACTTCTTATATATTTCCTAACTTTAAAGTAGTTTTCTAACTTTAAATATTTTTTAACTAATATCATCCTAAGGCTAGGAGCGCACATTCAATTTTTAGTTGCACAACTGTTTGGATACTTATAGAAAACAGATGACCAATTTGGTTGAATGTCCGCGCAGGTGCATATAATTATATGTTACAAAAAATAGCGAACTCATTTTAGGCAATCGTTTTGTTTGTGTCAAAACACAAACTTTTTAGTTTCTTGAACCAAACAGTTAAGAAACCGCCTAGCCTAAGGCAATTTCTTTTAATAAATTGATTCTGAGCAACCTTAAAACAATGGTAGTTCGTGCAAAAAACTAAGAAAACAGACCTATTTTGACGTTTTTAAATGTTAAAGAGTCATATTATGAGAGATTATTTAAAAAAAACCTCAAATTGATTTGAACACAAGAAAAGTATATTGAATTATTTTATGCAATATTTCTAAATTAATTAAAAATCAATGACTTCTTCTTTCAGCAAAAACTTTATTAATAATATATGTAGTCAATACTTGAATGAAAGATATTACTAAGTAATACAAAATAATATATTTACATTAATGTTAAAGTGCATGAAAATGTCTTACAATATGAAGTTAGAACGATACTAACAAAATAAAATAGGTACCTATTCTGAGAGTTTAACTTCAATAAAAGTATAGAGAAAGTATGATGCTGTGTCTGATTAAAATTTTGCAAAATCGTTGTCTTAACTTAGTTCCATACTAAAACAGCCTTAACATCGTATTAATTCAACTAAAATGTGCAATTTTTTCAGTTGTTATATAAATTCAACATAATGCCGCAATTACATGACATTTTTGAACAAATGCCAGTCAACTGATAAAATATATCAATCGAAACCAATCGCCTTCGCGTAAATTGATTCAATATTTTATGACAAAATTAATGACAGTAGTGTAAAGCCGGAATTATGGTATGAATTAAAGTTTTGCATTTGAAAAAATATTTGTTCTGTAAATTTCGGAGCGATCACACTTTGGATTAGTAACGGCAAAGTATAACAAAATAAATACCAACGAACATACCCTCAAGTATGCCACATATACTTTTTCGGAAACCACCTAAACACCTCCTACATTTCAACATCCGAAACTCTATGTTCACTAAATTATCCATTTCAATTACTAGCTTATTTTTATTCGTAACGTGTAACCGTAACGTGTAACCGTAACGTGTAACCGTAACGGGTTACAAGTTTTACCCACGTTTTGGATTCACTCTACCGCCGGGAAAGATGTTTACACTTCAATAAAGGGTTATTCATATCATATTGAATATCGAAAAGGTTCTTACAAACAAGGCGAGAAAAGTGTTTTCAAAATTCTTAATACGAAAATTCAGCTTGTACTGAATTCCGTTCCGCACAAACTTCTCTTATGATTAAGAAAACTAGAGAAAAGTTTATGTCAAGTTAGAACTACCACTTAAAAAAATTTTAAGGATGTAATAATTAGATTAATTGTCGGGAATTTTTTGTGAAATGAAAAAAATTATCACGCTTGTTTTTTTTTCAATGCTAACTTGACAGTCAAGTCAGCACTACCACCCTCAGGTAAAATAAACTCGAAAATGAAAAAGGACAGCGTAAATAACTGACGTAAAAACTAAAAAATTTCCGCAAAAGTTCTAAAAAATAGCATTTATTCATAAAAGCAAGCACTTCCATACCAAAACTATCTCTTAAAACTAATTTTATTGCTATGGCCAAACTTATTCAAAGACGTCCTACGACAGTTGTTTAAACAAATTGTACATCAAAAAAGTAGTTATAAGAGATGTTTTTAGTATGGTAGTGCTAGAAAGTCTTTTTAACCCTTAGCTGCACTTGTGGGGTTCAGGTGACCCCAGCGCTATTTAAATTACAATAAAACATACAATTTTCAAAAAATTGGAATTGTGGCTCCATCTGTTATTAGTTGAAGCATACCTCTTTCTCCTGAAACCCATAGTACGATGATATGCGCGCTAGTATCGTTCTGGCAGTCGTTGGAAGTAGTGTGGTGCCGTTTAAGACTCCAGTGTGGCAGTTATAATTGAAGGGTTGTAAGTCTAAAGGGTCTAAGTGCCAAAAAATCAAAAATCAATATTTTTATCAAAATACAATCTAAGGGCCAAGCCTTATAATATCAAAATGGATTCAAGTGCCTATTTCTTTTAAAACTGTACACACACACAAATAAAGTTGTGGTATAGCATAAGTGCCAAAGGGCTTTTGCTTATGTTTTTCTCGTTTATCTCTAAATTATAAAAATGGCACTTAGACCCTTTAGACTTACAACCCTTCAATTATTTAAGTATTTTTTTTTATTTACTCTGTTTTGGCTCTATTTCTCTTAAATAATCGTAAGTATAATATTTTGACCGCTCAGTGCATTTACCGAGTAGGCAGAGGTGTGCATACTACTCACGAAAAGACAACAAAAAAACTCACGAGGGATGTTCGGTTTGTGAGGCTCCGATTTGTGATAAACACCGTTTACTTTTTTGTTATTCTTGTGCAGGTTGCACTGATTAATTTTTTTTGCTATTTTTATAAATAATACTACAGTACTGTACTATTTTCAAGTTTCTACTATTTTTCCTTTTATCCTTATATGAAAGTAATGTTTTGTATTGAAAAAATTAATAATAAACTATTAATAAAGATTGAAAATTGAAATTTTTTTCTTCAATGTAGCGCTCTTCATAGTACAAAAAAAATATACTTTTTCTCTAAGACAAATATGAAGTATTTTTTTTCTTGAAGGTATACATCTTGAGAGTATCTCATTAAATTTTTAGCTCAAAATATTAAAAAATGAAAAAAATAGATTTTTTTCGGTGAAAATGATCATTTTCACCACTTTTTTCAATTAACAATTTTTTTATTAATAATAAATATGAATATTTTTGTTTAAACCTACTTCATCTTATAAAATACATATTAATGATCAACACAGAATTTTTTTAAGCAAAAAAATTCAATAGCTGGCTCAAAATACGATATTTTGTTGTTGGGGCATTTCGTACCCCAGTGTGGCAGCTATGTTATTCTACAGAAGTGTGGCAGCTAAGGGTTAAGAACTTTTACCATATTTAAGACATTCTTTGAAAAAAGAGGTTGGACAATTTTTTTTTTTTTACGACATATTTACTGTGCCCTTTTTCTTTCCGACTTATCTATTTTATCCTATTTTGAGGGTGGTAGTGCTGACTTGACGGACATGAAAAGTTTTCCGAATCATAAAATTGAGATACAATAAGAATGTCATGTGAATTTTAAATCGTCGAAGCTGTAGTTTTTTAAATAAGTTTTTATGTAGATATGAAACTTTTGAAACAGTCTTAAGAAAAAATTCGGTACGTCAATTTTAAGTTTTCAAAGTTGTGCAATTAAAAATTAAATTAAAAAAAAGTTCTTGGCCCGTTATTGAAATACAGAATCTTACTAAACATTTAAAAAAATGAAGTTTTAGAAATATGTAGTATGTTTTTAAGAAAAAAAATATTATTTTTGTAATCCAAAAACATTATTTTTGAAAATTTTAATACAAAATACTATTCAAACTTTTAAAGGGCGTTCGTATCAAAATATAGATCAAAATCAGTTTTGAGAAAATCGAAAACAAAAAATATGTTTCTATGTGAAATTTATTAACCATTTTTTTTAGAAATTTCTTTAACGATTAGCTAGTTTTTGAAGAAAAAATAAAAAAAATATATATAATTTCGAAAAAAAAAATTGTATGACAGGTAAAAGTTATTTTTGGCCGGGGGAAACATTTAGAAATGCTATCTGCCATTATTATCGAGACCCACTTTTCTCGTCTGCGCTATGATCATATTGTCAAATCTGATCAAAATCTCGAATTCGGTTTTTTTACGAATGCACAACTTGCCGTATGTACATATTTACATATGTATATGTAGTACCAAGGAAAAAATATATCTAAATAATGAGTTTTGTAATTTGATTCGTCTTTAAGCTATAGCGGGCCAAAAAATTTTATGAAGTTACTTCGACTATATTGATTGCACGAAAAAAGTATTATAATCTATATTAATTATAATTCTAGTTATAATAAAATACTGCAGCAACTAGTGCTGAATTTTACTACCTATATATCAGAAAATTTATTGAAAAATAGAAAAATTATAGTCGGCCCTATCGAGGTATCCGTTCGGAGCGGAAAATTGTCCGCAACGCATACTTTGTCGGAGGTTCAAATTGCTTTCGAGGTATTCTATCGGAAAGAATAATAATACACAAATGCGTTCGCGTAATTTGTTCCGCGAAGAATTTGTGTCGGACGAAATCGGAAAAAAAAATAGCATTAAGCTGTCAGAAATTTCACAAATAAAGCACTTGATCGTACTTCAACGCAGTTCACCGGGTGCGTTAAAATAATGTCGGAGAAAAATTCCGAACAGCTGTTCGGAAGAATACCTCGAAGCAAAAATCCTCCGAATCGTACGAAATCGGAGAATTTTCCGCTCCGAACGGATACCTCGCTAGGGCCAAATATAATTATTTAATTATAATTATAATAATAAATATAATTATATTATTATATTTGAAGAAAGTTAGTATTTAAAAAAAATGAAAAAAAATCGAAATTTTTAGACGCCATGGTCTTAAGGCCCTTTATAAAAATTTATATTTTTTTTTATTTCAAATCTATCCATTATTTACTGGACACGCTTGTACACATGCATACATACATCTCAAGTAAAAAAAAAATCGAAAGCTTTTTAAGAATCCGAAACAAATGTTTTTGAAAATTTTTATAGGTATGTAATTTGATTGCAACTATTTAGAAGCTTTTGCATTAAAAGTTCTGGTTAATCCATTTTAGTGAAATTTATAATAAATAAAAGACAACCCATAAAACTCATTGTTTAAATTACTTAAACATCTTCTTAAATTGTTTGAGCTCAGAAATAAAATACTAGTAAATAATATGCAAAAAAAATTAAATAAAAAAAATTAATTTTGTATATACTCAACTCATATACATTGAAATTTCTTTAAAAATATCTTTAAAAAATAATTTTTAGTATTTAATATTATACATTTAAGAAAATAATTTAAAAAAAATGGTTTCAAAATTTGTATATAAAATTCAAAGCAGATCCAGTATACAAATTTTGATCTAAATCGGTAGAGCCGTTGATAAAGTAAAATACATGACTGGATCGCACGAACCTGCTCTTATGTAATAGACTAAGAATTTTAAAAACGAATGTTATTAAGGAAACTGTCCATAAGCATAAAATTCATTTTAGTGAGAGATAAAAACAGAAAGTCATCTGATTTCTTAAGCAAACATGAATTTATGCAAAGACAAAAATTACAAGTCATTGTAGCGTATTCTTAAAAAATTATTTTTGTATGTGTAAATTCAAAATTTGAAAAAAAATGTTTCTATACATACCGTACAGTCAGAGTCAGAGTTTTCTAAATAATGAGTTATGAAATAAAAATTTTGTACTGCTTTTGAAAATCTAAAACGAAAAAAAAAATGGTTCCAAGGGGGGTACCATTAATAACCATTTCTCAGAATTTTTTTCAATCTTACCTAGCTTTAACTAAATGAAATTTTTTGATTTTTTTTGTTCAATCTGTGGAACAGTTTTTGAGAAAAAAAAACATTTATAAAATTTCGAAAAAAAATAGTATGGCAGGTACCGTTATTTTTGGTCTTAAAAAAAATAAAAAAACGTGGGGAAAAATTTAAAAGTTAAACGAAAATTGGCCGAGCCGCTTAGGGTAAATACAGAATTTCGAGGCCCACTTTTTTCGTCTTCGCTATCATAGTAATGTCAACTTTGATCAACATATCGAGTTCGATTTTTGTTACGAAGTAAAAATCAAAAACTAGAAAAGAACGGTTTTATGACAGATAACGTTAACAGCATTTTCTCTTAATATTTTTTTTTTTACGAAAATGTAGACCATACTTACAAAAGCACACATCATTTCTTTTTTCAATAGCTTGAGACGTTTTCAAAATAATTAAGATTTTTCATAACGGCTGTATGGCAAGTACATACCGTTAGTTTTGGAGCTAAAAAGACTCCAATTTCTCTTCTAGGTAATTCACAATGGACCCAGTTAGGGTCTAACAGTCATATTTATAAACTCTTTATAGTGGGTACTTAAGGTTATGCAGCCCTTATAATGCCTCTAAACGCAAAAATGTTATTTATAAAACTTATGTGACGTTGAATAGAGGCATTATAAGCTAAACGCGTTTGGAGGTTGAACAGTGCCTATATAAGGACATTCTAGTATTGAACTGTCATTTACTTTGACTTCACATTAAATTATTGTGATTATCAAAAAATTAAAATGCATTTTAGTTGTTATTGAAACTAAGACTTTGTTATATTTTTATTCATTGAAAATAAAATGTTATACTATTATATTAAAAACAAATAGAATTAAAAATTGGTTAAAATTAAATAGATAAATATACTTGGTGGTGATCTCTCTCCACACATCCTTCTTCATCCGGATTCTTACTTTTTGGAAATTTATTTGACACAAGCTCATTATAACTACGATGGGTAGGAAAATGTTTTATAAATAGGAATTTGTATAGTGGATGAATAAGTCCTTATGCATTTCATAACTATTCACCCGTTTAGCGAGTTCTAATAAATAGGGCTGTAAGTGTGTAAAGCATTCGCGCTGATGGCCACGCTAAGCTTCTAGGGAATAATCGAAGACTCTAAGGAACCAAATTTGAAGAAATCGCTTCAACGGCTTTAGTTGTAGGTCGAAGTATGTACATATATACAGACAGACAGACATGGAATCGCGGGAACAACTTGCTTCTCGTTCTCTATCATCGTTATGTTCACTTTGGTAGAAATCTCTAGTTCATTATTTTTCTAAATGTACCATTATTTATAAAAAAAAACACTGGAAATTGTTGAAAAAGCGCTAGTCTACAAAATCGAATTATTTAGTCATTTTCGATATTGATAAAAATTCGAACACAATTTTTTTTTTTTTAAATTCAATTCTGTACAGTTGTAACTTTATTAATTTGTTGTGCAAAGTTTGACGACAAGCTTACCGACAATGCAAAGTTGTATTAACTAGTCTTAAACACATCAATTATGCTAACTTAACCTAAAATATTAAATGTTAGAGTTTTTATGAAAGGTTTATTTCGGATAAGACACTACTATTATTTGACTGAGCTAGTTTTTTAACAAACGAGACAAATGTCTGTGTCGAAATAATCTTTTTTTACGTCTATGTAAAAACTTTTAATCAAATTCAGTGAAAGTCGAAGCTAAGTGCAAAAATTATCGATAGTAACGGCTTTTCGGAAACGAATTTTATCAAAAGATTGTCTTCTAAAGTAATAAACTGTTTGGTTTTTTTTTTATCAAAATCTTCGGAATCGTTTTCGAGAAAAATAAGGATTCCCTAAAGGTTGAAATAATTTGTGTGTACCTATGTATTTCAGGTACTGTTATTTTTGATCTTAAATTTTTTAAATTTTCTCGGGGTAGGAAAATATCCAAAAACAATATAAGGTTCAAAGAAAATTAATCAAACCGCTTGGATAAGCTGAAAAGACCGACAGAATAACCAGATTCCCTTTTTCAAGTTCCCCATTATTGAAGTGTCAAGCATAATAAAAAGCTTGAGTTCATAACGAATGCATAAGTTACAATGTAAAAATGAGAGTTACCATTCTACCAGGGGAAGAAAAAAACATTCAAATATCTCCTCTTATTTTACTCCAAGATTACAGTATTTAGTTTTATTTCATCTTGAATCCTATTTGAGTTTTATAATGAAACTTTAAAACTTGTTTTCGACTTGAAGGGATTTCACTTTCTCTTGCGAGTAAGTTGACGTTTGAGGATTTAAACAATTTATTTTTTTCAAATATTTTTTTTTAATTATTAAAATAAACATACAAATTTAAATGTAGATATTTAACTATAACAATATTTTTTTACTTACAGCTGCCGAAAAATTCCTCGCTTTCCAAGGTAAGATTTGCTGTACATAAATAAACATTAAGTGGTTTGATTGATGTAGCACCATTTTGCATGAGCTTGAATTAAATAAAAACTTACTAGGACAAAAGATCTTACTTTTTTCCAAGATATTTATTTTCTGTCCCGTTTGATGAAATATTAATAGATAGGTAGACTAAAATGTATCCAACATCATTTTAAATAGTAATTGAAAAGTATAATTAAATAAAAAATTAAACTAAATAATAATTAAAAGTTTCAAGTAAATAAGACATAACAAAACACAAAAAGGAAATATAAAATTAAATTAATTTAATTTTTAATGTTAATTAAATATTTGTGTACATTATCTTTCGATAGAGAAGCTAAAGCTTCGTGTGCGAAAGTTTTTTTTTAATTATTAATTTTAAATTAAAAAAAAAATCATAAAAATCATTTTTTCCAAAATAAGATACGTTAACATTCGAAGCCGAAATACGTACATCCAGAGTTAAAAATTCGTAAAAACCATTATGATAAACCTTCAATAAACATATCAGCCCTCACGAACTAACCTAACTCCTTTTTTTGAATCAAAAAATTAAATAGTCGAGCTTTAACTTTTCCATAATAGTAATACTAGATGTAATACAGGGTGCGTCTCATGTTTCAGGTATATGATGTGAGTCAAGTGGGCGCTTCTGCCCACCCCGTAAAGGCGAGCTCTTTTAAGCGCAGTTTGCATAAAATTTTTGCAAGCTTCTGTTGTAAACTCAGCAATTTCGTTTTTAATATTCTACTTGAGCATCGAGGTCCCGGGTGGTTGGTTTGTTGGTGTACAGCTTTTTCTACAAGTTTCCCAATATAAAGAAATCAGGAGGCGTCAAATCAGGGGATCGTGGGGCGATTGGATACCACCCACTAGTTTGAACCACATGTTCGTTAGACCTTATTGATCAAATTCGGGACAAGAAAGTTTTCCAACATGTTCCGAAAGCGGTCACCAGTAACTGTTATGACTTTCTTCTGGAGTTTCAATGTTGTACAGATGTCGACTAGTGAAAGGGTTTTTCCTACCCGGACTCGAAGCAGTCATTTTCATGAGGAAAAGTGGTGTTTATGAAGGAAAATTTCGGAATGTTTCCCACTCCTCAACTATCTGCGTTCACTGGATTGATTCAAATATTCTTCTCATGAGTCGATCTTTAGCTGATGTTTCTGCAAACTCATTACCCGTTATTTCTATATGTGCAGATGCCCAATTCCTGTTAGAATTGAGTCTGTTTCTTATGTATTCCAGGCAAGGAATTTTGTTAAGTCCACTGAGTAGTCCATGTACGATACTTAAATTGTCAGTGAAGATAATGACGTTCTCATCAAAACATCGGGCTATGAACATAGCCTTTTCCATAGCTGTTAGTTCTTAAATGTAGCTGCCAGCCAGGCCCATCAAAATTCCTTGATGAATAAGTTTTGTTTCTCCGTTTATCCTAAATTCAATCACTGCATATGAAGAGTTGTTATCATAAAAAGAGCCCTCAGTATAGAAAATACGATCCGCATTTGATAAAGTTATGATATTTTTTTGGAGCTTACGGTTCTGTTCGTAAGCATTTTTTTTTATAAATTATATATTTTAAACTCATTTGGGGAAAAGCTATTTGAGCTGTGAAAGGATTAATGTAGTGTGCAGCGCGTGAAAAACACAAGCTAATCCCTTGCTGGTTACATTTGCTGCTCTCTTTTTTCAAGTTTTTCGAATGCGATATAGCCTCCTTGGTGTAGTTTTTAAAACTCCTGTTGCCGTACGATACCATTCATTAATTACCGCGTCAATTTTGTCAAGATTCTTTTTTGTGGTCCACATAAAGACTGTCGTACCGTATTGCAGAGCTCCTTCCGCTATAATACTTTTGATCCTTCGAAATCAAAACATTTTGAGTGCATTATTCCTAGATTGTAGTTGCTTTAGCAGGTTTTCGGTATGTATGTTGCCACTAAAATTAATAAAGTATTTTTAGTTGTTTTTGAGGTGAAATCGGTGTATCAGGGAGAATAAGCGAAGACTGTTCGCAGTTTTTTCTTTCTACAGAAGTTGAGGATTTCAGTTCTGTTTGGTTTTACCATTGCATTTGTAATAATATACTAACTAATACATAATTATATTTTACTACGAGCTGTTTCAAACTTAAAAAAACTTCTTTACTTAAAAATTGAAATTGAACAAATTTATTTATAGAATTCGAGGTCTTTAACCCTCGAGCGGCTGGGCACTATTTTCTAACACGATAAAGCGTCTACGGTCGTTTATATTTATATTTTTGCTCGTAAAACATTTTTTATTTTTATTTCAACCATATTGAATATACCAACCTCTTTTCTATTCAAACCTTCGAAATAAATTAATAGACAACAAATAAGTGATTTAATTTGCTTGAGGTGTTTTGACTATAATTAAAAAATCAATAGGTTTCTAAACGATTAAATATCTAATAAAAAAATCATAAATAAAGTTTTTTTTTGAATTTTGATATTTGTTGTTATAGGCTGAGATTATTTGATGCAAATTAATAGAATACAATCAAATATAATACGGTTTGATATAAAAGATTAAGTGTCAAGTTTGTGTTTTTATTGTTTAAAATACTTGAACTAATCTTAATGTATTTCTAGGCAAGTGTTTAAAAAGACTCATTTTAAAAACGTCTGGATTTGTGATTCTTCTTTGTTGTATAGACAAAAAGTTCCACTGATGGGTAACATAGATGAAATATTTACGTTCAGATTGCACGCAGTTAATTCTTGGTTGTATTAAAACAGCCGTTCTTTGAGAATAAGGGAAATCAAGTCAAGGTGATATGATTGCATGTTGCCATGGTCGAAAATAAGTGATCTAAATTTTAAAATAATATTAAAGTTTAAAACCTGAATGAATGAATAAATGAATTATGTATTGGGGGTATCGCACTGCGACCTAGAAATCCATTCTGCCCCCAATAAAAAATAAAATGCACGACTGGATCGCACGAACTTGCTCTTATGTAAAAGTACTTTGGAATTTAAGATACATTTTATAAATATAAAACATGGATTTAATGAGATAATAATGTTCAAATGCATAAAATTGTCGTCTGGTTTCCGGAAAAGTATGAATTTATGCAAATAAACTTTAAAAAATCTAAAATTTTTCAAGAAAAAAATGTGGGATGCGAATTTTAAGTATTTAATAATATTGGTTTAAGGAAATACTTTCAAAAAATAAACGTTCGTAGGTTTTGAAGATATTGATTTAAATTTTTTTTTAACCCAATAAATATTTTTCAGAATATTTTAATATACAATATTATTCTAAACTTAAGGGGTCTCCTGCTAAAAATTTTGGGTTAAAATCCTTAGAGCCGTTAATGAGAAAGTCGAAAATCAAAAAAACGGGTCTATGGCAGGTACCTCTAATAACATTTTGCCCCAAAATTTTTGTTGACCAAAATGTAGTCCATGTCCATAATATCACACCTAATTTTTTTTATCAAAATCGTTAGAGCCGTTTTCGAGATAAATGAGATTTTGCATTACGGGTGTATGGGGGGTACCCTTAGTTTTGGAGCTCAAAAAAAAATTTCAATTTTTCCTCTAGGGAATCACCGAAGACCCTTAACTACCGAGTTTGAAGAAAATACCTCCGGTAGTTTAGGCTGTAGTTCGAGGTACAGACATACAGACATACAGACATACAGACATACAGACAGACAGACGGAATTGTCGGACCCACTTTTTTCGTCTTCGCTATCATCGTAATGTCAACTTTGATCAAAATCTCGAGTTCGATTTTTTTTCCAAATGCAGAACTTGCCCTATAGTACCTATATCGCAAGTAATGAATCAGCTCGCTCATCCTACAGTTCCTCCTCCAAATCAATTGCTCTTAAGAATCTGAGTATATGAGGCACTTTCAGAGCGAATAGGTCACTCTCATCCACCTGGTATTGTCCCAGATGGGTTTTCCTTTGCTGCATGAGTGGACAACAATTTCCTTGTATGTGGTCCGATGATTTCTCATGCATGTTGCAGAACCTACATGAGGCACTGCTTACTATACCAAGTAAACTTAGGTTTCTTCTAAGTTTGCAGTGTTCAGTTAGGATACCTGTTATTGTTCTTAGGTTATTTCTACTTAAGTTAATGCAGTTTTCGAAACGTTGCTGGTTGTAATTGCCCAGTAGTAGTTTCGCCTGCCTCAGCTTTTTCCAATTCATGGATCTGTTTGCTTCCTCTTCTTGTTTAATTTTGTTTTTGATGGCATTTTCTCTTATGCCGCAAAAGGGCTCAGGCCCTGTTAAAGGGCTTGATGTGCCTATTTTTGCTAAGGAGTCTGCCTTTTCATTTCCATGAACACTGACGTGACTAGGTACCCAGTGAAGTGTGACTCTGTTTGTTAAGTTAATTTAGCCTGCTTATGCACTCCCATGCCAACTTATAGAGCCGATGGTATATGAGCCAATTTTGCCTTGAGTTCCGCTTGTGTATCTGACATGATGGTAATGTTCATGTTACGATAATTCTTTTCGAGATTTCGATCCACGCATTTCCTTATGGCGTTTACCTCAGCTTGGAAGTTGCTGGCGGACTGCCCCATCGATATGGAACGTTTGGTTCTTGGTCCAAGTCTTGCAGCAGTCCCTTCGCTTGTTCTCGATTCATCAGTGTGCCATTTGATGGTATTTGTTTCGTAAGTGTAGTTTGTTTCTTCTCCTACCCAATTTTTTGATCATACCATATCTTTGGATGTCAAATAAGTTTGTTACTATGGACCTACTGATTAAGTCCCTTTCTCTGAGACCAATGTTTTTTGAGTTCAAGGCCTGTTATCTGCTTGATGTTCTTAAAAACATAAAATTTATAGGACTTTTAAAGCTAAGTATTTTTACTTGCCACTTATAGGTACTATGTATAAGGCAAGTTATGCATTCGTAAAAAAAATCGAACTTGAGATTTTGATCAAAGTTGACATTACGATGATAGCGAAGACCAAAAAAGTGGGTCTCGCAATTCTGTCTGTCTGTCGGTTCGACTACAGCCTAAGCGGCTCGGCCGATTTTCTTCAAACTTGGTATATATTGGTTTTAATTTTTTCCCCCAACACGTTTTTTTCTTTTTTTTTTAAGACCAAAAATAACGGTACCTACCACACATCTTTCCTATCCTTCTTTCTCTTCCGTAACTTCACGCCCGCGCTGTGTTGAAACATTTAAAGGGTAATCATAATCCCTTGAGCGCGGGTAGATTATAAAAAAAAAAAAATATTTTTTTTTTTGAAATTTTATAAATATTTTTTTTTTCTCAAAAACTGTCCCACAGAATTTTTTTAAAAAAAATTTCAAAAATTTCATTTGGTTAAAACTAGTTAATGGTTGAAAAAAAATTTCCAAAAAATTGTTATTTTCGTTAGACCCCCTGAGTCCATTTTTTTTGTTTTTGATTTTCTCGAAAACGGTACAGCCGATTTAAATCATTTTTTTATGCTAATTTTTTTTGGAAACTCAATATTTCGAAAACCCCATATTCGATTTTTTTCAAACTTGACAAATAAAAGTTTCTTAACATAACCTACAAGATTTGAAAAAAAAATTTGTTTTATCTAAATCTAACGGTAGGTACCTTCCATACAAATTTTAAAAAATGGTTTTCGAAAATTGTATTTTTCTCGAAAATGGTTCAGAGAATTTTGCTCAATTTTTTTTTCTTTTGATAAATTTTTACGATCTATAATTTAATAAAAAAAATTTGACAAAGACGTAAACTTAAAAAA
This sequence comes from Philhelius festivus, assembly GCA_963931855.1. Classification (NCBI taxonomy): domain Eukaryota; kingdom Metazoa; phylum Arthropoda; class Insecta; order Diptera; family Syrphidae; genus Philhelius; species Philhelius festivus. The sequence goes on along the minus strand of OZ007556.1, from coordinate 138,928,619 downwards.
AGACGTAAATTTTTTTTTGAAAAATTCGTTATCTTAAAAACGGCTTAGTATTTTTGGGGCGACTTTCCTTTAAGGTAGCACGTGTATAGTGTTGATTTTTTTTTTACAGATAGCAAGTGGTCTCGATAGAACATATTTAAAATATTAAAGTGAGGAAACACCGTTAAATCATAAAAAAAATGTTTTATTTTTCAGTTTTAACCTCACTTTTTGTTTCTTTTTTTAGTGTTTTCTTGACTAAGAGTACTGAAAGTGGCTAGATTTCGATATTAATAACAGTTTTTTAGCTTAACAGTATGTACTGTGGATGGCCCGCTTCGCGGGTTCTCAAGATTTTAACTCCCTTTTTCGGGGACACACCCGCTCACGCGACTCCGTCGCTCCGCTTAGGGTATGTAAAGTCGCCAGGCAGGCGCCAATGTCAACAGTGTTTTAACTTAAAAGTTCTGTGGGTTCAGAAACTTCGTTTTAATCAACAAATAATTCCCTTACAAAATTAACAAAAAATGAAAAAAATCCAATAATATCCCAAAAATAACCCAACTCTGGTAATACTCACACAAAGAGAATTGTCAAAATAAACAAAAAAAAGTGCATTTTGTATGGAAATTGAGGAACTTTAAAAATTAATTAAAAATAGTAATAAATGTTTCCTCACTTTAAAATCGTGATATTTGTTATTTAAAAGTGCTAATCTACCGAATAAAACTATCCGCGTGTGGAAATTCGTCCTACCTTAAAGGAAAGTTGAGCCGTATTTTTTTTGGAAATTAGACTCTTATTCGTACAATAATAAAAACTTAAGGTCTGAGTACCAAAATTTTTTCTTTAAAATGTTTTGAAAATTTTGTGCATAAAAGCGTATTTTTTTAAGGAACCACTACAACGACTTATAATTTTTGTTCTTGCATAAATTCATATTTCTATAGCACTCTGTTTTTATCTCTTACTACTTAAAGAATTTAAAAAAATTCATTTTATCCTTATGAACAGTTTGCTTTAATAACTTTCGTTTTTAAAATTCCTAGTCTATTACATAGGAGCAAGTTCGTGTGACCCAGTCGTACATTTTATTTTTAAATCTCTTCAAACACTTTGAGTTCAAATTATTCATAACCAAAAAAAAATTAAAAACAAAGACTTAAAATTTAAAACATATGGTCAACGATTTTTATTATTTAAAAGACTATCCTAAAAGGAGAAATACTGCAAACATAATTTATTTATTGCATCTGATTTATGACAGGGCAGGAATGAGACTCATTTAAAGGCATCAAATGTACCGGCTATACAAATGTTTTGTTAGTTAATCTTTTTTGTTTCATTTAATGAATTTAACTGTAAATTATTAATTTACCATATATTTAAATCTTATAAAAAGACGTCCTTAGAAATCGAATGAGGTACGTAAATATTATCTTGACAGTTTAGTTGTTGCGAACTTTAATTCGACATTTACGTGTGTCTTAAAAAAAAACATAACAAACTTCTAGTTTAATGGTTCATTAAAATAATATTCAATGCCCGTTAAGGTTTTTATTTAAGCTTTATGCATAGGTATCTAAGAAGAAATCTGTAGAAATGTATCGATTGCAAATTCAAATAGGAAGCCATCTAAATTAAAACGTTTTATGATAAAAAAATGACAGTAATTGATGGAAGTTATAAAGAATCGTTAAAATGTTCGAATGTATTTGTTTACAGAAATTAACTGTCTGATAGAATTTATTGTTAGTTTTAGTACTAGAGTAGAGTCGGATCATCATCCTTTAGTAATAACGATGAAAAAAAGGAAGAAGGAGAAAGAAAGGAAAAGTAAAAGAGGACAAAAGAACAAAAATGGGTAGGTGGTCGGAGGAAATGAAACGAGAATTCGAGAGGAGAATGCGAGGAGTGAGACTGGAGGAGGACGGAGAAGAACCAGAAAAGCAGATAGGAGAGAGGATAAAAAAAGAGATTGAAAGAAGTGAGGAGGTAGGTGGAAGAAAAAGAAAAAGGAATATGAGAGGATGGTGGGATGAAGAATGTAGGGAGAAAAAAGGAGAAGTAAGAAAGGAGCTAAGGTGTTGGAGAAAGGGAAGTGGGACGAAGGAAAAATACAGGGAGAAAAAAAGGGAATATCATGCGATGATTGAGAGAAAGAAAAGGGAGGAGCAGGAGGAGATGGTAAGAGAAATTGCAGAGGCCAATACTGAAAATAAAGTGTGGGAAATAATAAATAGAGACAGAAAGAAGAGAAAAACAATGGGGGAAGGGATTGAAGCAGAAGAATGGAAAAGTTATTTTATGAGCTTAATTGGAGGAGAAGAAAAAAGGTTGAGAATGGGAACAGAGGGAACAAGAAGAGAGGGAGACGAGACAGAGATAAGTAAAGAAGAAATCAGATTGGTGATTAGAAATCTCAAAGAAGGAAAAGCTGTAGGAATAGATGGTATACCAAATGAGGCATGGAGATATGGAGGGGAGCAAGGTATAGAGGTAGCGTGGGGAATCTGTAGGAAAGTCTGGAGAGGAGGTGGATGGCCGGAGGGCTGGAAAGAAGGGGTGATCGCGCCGATAGTAAAGAAAGGGGCAGGAACAAAGGTAGAGGAATACAGAGGAGTAACGCTCATGCCATCGCTATACAAAATATATACGGCGGTTCTAGCGAAGAGGTTAGAAGAAGAAGCAGAGGAGAAAGGGATGATACCACCAAATCAAACAGGTTTTAGAAGAGGAGTAGGGACGATAGACAACGTATATGTGCTGAACTATGTGGTAAACAGGGAGGTTGCAGAGGAGAGGGGTAAGCTAGTGGCACTGTTTATAGATCTAAAAGCTGCGTTTGATTCAGTAGACAGGAAAATAATGATGGATGCGTTGGAGGAAAGAGGAGTGAGAGAAGGGCTAAGGGAAAGAGTGGGGGAAGTCTACGAAGAAACCACGAGTAGAGTAAAAGCGGCAGGAGTGATGGGAGACAAATTTTGGACGGGAAAGGGAGTAAGGCAGGGATGCCCGATGAGCCCAATTCTGTTCAACTTGTTAACGGCGGATATAGAAGATGAACTGGGAAAAGGGAGCTGGGGAGGGGTCAAAGTGAAGGGAAGAAGGATTTGCTCACTGGCTTACGCAGATGATGTGGTGGTAATGGCGAAAAATGAAGAAGAGATGCAAAGTATGATAAGAAGACTAGAGAAGTATTTCGAGAGGAAAAAACTGGAAGTGAACGTGGGAAAGACGAAAGTGATGAGGTTCAGAAAAGGAGGAGGGAGGAACACAACAGTAGACTGGAGATGGAGAGGAAAGAAAATAGAAGAGGTAAAAGAATTTAAATACTTAGGGTATGTGTTCAAAAAGAATGGTGGGCAGGAGGCACATATAAAGGACAGAATAAAGAAGGCAGCAGCGGTCATGAAGGAAGCATGGGGAATTGGAAGAAGGAAATTTGAAAAGATATGGGAGAGGAAAATGTGGCTTTTCGACACCCTGGTGTGGACGGTGATGGGATATGGGGCAGAAGTATGGGGATGGAAGGAGAGACAAGAAATGGAAAGGATGCAAGAAAGGTACCTTAAATGGAGTCTAGGGGTAGAATGGCAAACTCCAGGATACATGGTGAGAGAGGAAACGAAAAGAGATAAGATTATGATAAGAGCAGGAAAAAGGGCATGGAATTATGAAGAGAAGTTAGCATCTGGAAAAGGAAGTGAAATAGCTAGGGAATGTTTGGAGGAGATTAAAGAGAGACAGAGAGATGGACGGGGGAGAAGATCACGATGGGAAAAAGAGAGAGAAGAAATGAAGGAAAGGGAGGGAAGAGAAGATAGTTTGAATGGATATGAGAGACTGGAAATGGAAAGCAGAAAAGAGCAGGAGAAGGAAAGACGAGACCTAATCAAAGAATCCAGGTATAACAAGTGGTATAAAGAAGTGATGACGGAGGGAATACCGAAATACTTGACACAGGGATGGAATACAGAAAGGACAAGGAGAATAGCAAGAGTAAGGCTAGGAAATGAGGTGAGAGAAAGGTGGTACTGGAGGCGAGAAGAAGAGAGGGTATGCAGGGTATGTGAGGGTGAACAAGAGTCGTGGGAACATTTAATAGAAAGATGCAGGTCAGGCGGAGATGAAGGGAAATCAATAGGGGACAAAATGAGGGAAATAATGGACGAAGCAGGGAGGGGCGAAGAATGGATAAAGGAGCTAGAGAAGGTGAGAAAAGGTAAGAGAGAGAATGAACAAGAGGAGGGAGAGTAGAGAGAGGAGGGAGAGTAGAGAGAGTAAGGAGGCGGACAGCTTGTAACCCTTAGGGGAAACAATACAATTAAATACAAATACAATAGTACCTATTTTTTTTTTTTTTTTTTTTTTTTGGAAGACTGTTTGACACCCCAGATCAGATATTGGTATAGAACTAAAGATAGAATTTTCGAGTTAAATCCAGATTGCTTGGTCTGCAATCGTAGAACAACATTTTCAAAAATAATACCTTAACTAGGCGTGAGTGTAATAGGTAATTGAACATTATACACATTTATTTCTTAATATTCGATTCTTTTTTGTACTCGGGCAACAAGTTCCAATTTTACTACGAAAATGAATAATCAGTGAAATAAAAAACAAACTTCCCAAGACGAATACGAATTATGCCTTGAAATTCATTTAGTTTTTCACCCCCATGAAGTTTAGTATTTCTGTGACAATATAATTGAATAATTTTATTAAACAAATTGTATCCAGGGCACTCAGTATTGAAGGCAATTGTCGTTCACATGGCTTACTTTGAAATTATGTTCTACTTACAACATACACACTCATTTTCAAGTAAGTGTATCTCTTGAATGGAAATATGATATAATATAGTTATAGGTATTTTTTTTTTCATATATTGCTTAAGTTAATATCGATGTCACTAAACTTTTTCGCAATTTTCGTCAAACATGTGAAAAACCGCATCGATTTTAAAGTCGCTTATGACATCATTTGTTCAAAGACATTCTATAACTACGTTTAAGTTTGTTATGCAATCATAAACTAGACATCGAATTGAGGTTTGTTAGAAGGGTGCCTTTATTTTGTCTACATTATATGGAAAATGAAGATGATTGAATGCTGTGAGCATGAGATCCAAAATAAGCAGTCAATTTTCACATATTAGATACTATCTAAATGTATTTCACATTTTTTTCCGATCTTTAGCTAGCAACAATAAAAAATTGAAAACAATAATATTATAATAATAATAATAATTTTAAACTTTCTTGCAGTATGTATTCTTCCATGATTGAATAATAGACATTAGGTCCCGTTTAGTACACTATAAATCACCATACGTTGCATTAAGTGCACGAAACATATTCCTCACAATGAGTGTAAAATTGTACTATAAAGCTAGTTAATCCAAAATATTATAAAAATAAAATAAATAAGAATCATTCATAAGTGGTCGAAGGTAGCGTTCAGGTGGGTTGGGGTCAAAATACTGTATGGGTCATACAGTCTTGTGCAAATTAATTGGGACAAGCAGATTTTTGAGCATTTTTTTCATTTATTTTGAATTAGTTAATAAATAAGCATAAAAATATGAAATTAGTACCTTATATGCCCCCCTTTAGCATCTATGAGTTCTTTAACTCTCTTCGGCATTGATGAAATTAACTTGTCGTATATATTTTTCATTTGTTAGTCGTGAAACCATACCTCAATAATTGCTGAAATTAGTTTGTTTTTAGTCGTACAGTCTTTTTTCCTAAGCCTCGATTTTATAATAGCCCATAGATTCTCAATCGGATTGAGATCAGGTGAGTTGCCAGGCCACTCCAGCACCTTAATATTTTTCTCCGCGAAGAATTGCTTCATTTTTTTGGTCGTGTGACACGGAGCAAGATCTTGCTGAAAAATGGTTTCCTGCATGGAAGTTCGTCTGTGGATAGTAGGAAGGAGCATATGCATTAGGACAACCGCATACTTGGCGCTGTTCATCATGCCTTCGATGGGCTTTAAGCTTCCAGGATCCTCAGACGTGAAACAATCCCAAAACATAACTTTTGGCGGGTGTTTAGGGGCTTAGAAGATATGTCCAGGTCGGAGTTTTTCTTTGTCATTTTTACTCACGACACTTACCCTGTATACTCGGACCTTGAAATGGCTCTCGTCCGAGAAAATTACTTTTTCCCAGTCCTCTGCAGTCCAATCTTTATGCATTTTGGACCATCTTAATCTTTTTTTGCGCATAGCGTCTGTCAAAAGCTGTTTCCTTAATGCTCTTCGAGCCTTTCAACCCACTTCTAGAAGACGACTTCGAACTGTTGATGAATCCACATGGAGTACAGCTGTCTCCAAGTCCCTTTGAAGCTCACCACTTGTTTTTCCAAGATTTATGACGCTGTTTCGGACCAATATTTTGTCGTCATTGGCCGTTGTTTTCCGTTTTCGACCACATTTGCCCTTTCTCCGTGTTTCAACTGATCCTGTTGCCTTGTGCAATGCAATTATCCTACCGATGCTTGATTTTGCTACACCTACAGCAATCGATATTTCCCTAATGGTTTTTCCTGTATGTTCATGTAAAGCGATGACTTTTGCTCTGTTTTCCACCGAGATATCCATATTTTTCTTGAAGCCGAAATATTGATAAACGGAGTACCTACTAACAACAACAAAACAACAACAAAAATAATGCCATTCTTTTCTTCATTAGAAAAAATGCGACCTACCTTCAAAAAGTCATCAGAAATATTTAAATAAAACTAATTCATGGAGCACTTACCAAAATATTTAAAAAGTTAACGCAAAAATCAAAGCCTACTACCAAATTCATTTGAAAATTTGTTTGTCCCAATTAATTTGCACAAGACTGTAATACTGTATTTAAAATACTGTACCTCAAAATACTTTATTTCAAAATACTGTATGTAAAAAATACTGTATGATCAAAATACTGTAAGTCAAAATTCTGTGTTTCAAAATGCTGTAAAATAAAAATAAATTTTGAAAACAAAATACTTTTTTTAAGAATATACTCGTTTCATAATAATTTTTCATTAGCATAATATTCGAATATACTTCCCTTATTTCACGGCAACTGCACGTATGTAATCATACAAAAATCCCTTCAATACATTAATACTTGGCCTGTGTCAATTCTTTCATCAAAATCTTCCTCCTTATAATGTGCAACGATTTGTTGTCTTATAAACAGAATTACTGAGAAAAAAAGAAAAGAAACCGAATTTACAACAACAGACTTGGGTGACTAATAAAAATGCTAGTCCTCAGATGACAATTGATAAACAGTTAAACCTAAATTGGGATGGACCTGATCATGTGGTTTCGGTAGCTTGATGCGTAGGGCATTGGCTTCCGAAGATGATAGGTCTCGGTTCAAATCTCAGTCAAGGCAAAAAGTTTTTCGATAAAACTTGAAAGTATAAAGGCTAAGCACCACTAATAAAGGAGTCTGATGATCGGCTTGGCACCCGTGAAATAGCCAAATAAAAACACACTTGGTGGAAGTTCATTCAAGTTGTTGTTGGAATATTCAAAAATCACAAATTATTAGTTGACGGATATGCATTTTGCTAAGAAAGAGTTACGAAAGTGGGAACGGAATTTTGCAAAAATACAGTATTTTTAGATACAGAATTTTGAGATACAGTATTTTAGATTTACAGTATTTTGAAATACGGAATATTAACCATATAGTATTATGACCATGCAATATCATTCAGAATTTTGACCATACAGTATTTTGAAATACAGCATTTCGATCCGCTCCCTTAAGGAAAGTCGTACTTTTTTAAATATTTTTAATAAAACAATCCTTAATAGATACCACATTTTTGTTTTTTGGGAGACCTTAAAGCCCGCTATAACCAGTTCTTATTAATTCAATGTAGATCCGTTATGTTACCCTAGAGATTGTGACTACCATGTTTTGAAACCTATGAAAATTCTATGTCATTCAAACCCGTTAATGGTGTTGATGAGTTTTAGCAAGCTATAGCCTGAAATGTACGGAGGGTACTTCTAATTCACTAAAAAAATGTCTGTCGTCACATAACCACCTGGTTGAGGAGAGGTAGATGCCTTTTCAGGGTGTGATCCTTTGCCTTACCCCCACTTGAGAAATCATCCTTCCACCAAGTCCCTAGTAGCTGTGGTTCCTTGTAACGTCTGGTAGATGATTTGGATATGTCAGTGGTTGGTGTCTGTTTGTTTGGTCAGTCGAAGGGGCTGTTCTTCCCCAAGAAGATTATACCAATCTTAGGAAGGGGTGGCCCAATAAATTCACTGACGCTCGTGACAATCGCTGGTACTATCATTATCGCCTGTGACCATTTTTATGTTTTTTGACTTTGTAAGTGGACTTTGTTGTAAGCGGTTTCCAGTCTCTTGGTCAGCTGGTTTGTTAAAATCTCCTTCAAGGTCTAGATAGCCAACAAGGGTGTATTCCTTGCCTTTGAGCGATGTCCACGCACGATAGGGCAAGGGCTCGCAGAACGTCTATGCCAACCATTCCTGTGTGCATGTTAGCAGGAATGAAGAGGATCTGCAATTTTCTGGCAATTCCGAGTGGCTAAGATAAAAAGAACTTTTCAAGACAAGAGATACTTAAGACCCCTTTTATTTCAGAGATTAATCTTTTCAATATTCACCCGTATCACAGAGTCCCTCGTATCAAGTCCCCGAAAATTTTGTTACGCTACTAAAACGATTAAATTTACATCATAAGCCCCGAACAAAATCAAAAAAGCATTGTCCTAATTTCGGAGTTTCGAAATCAGTTGATTTGCGTCAAAATGTGAAAATAAATAAATTTTCGTTTTTCATCATTTGATTTTAATTTTTTTGGTCGTTAAAAATGGATGCCATTGACGTTGCAATTTTTGTAATAAATGTAGAAAATACGCGAAGAAGACAAACATTAAAAATGAGATTCATTACGGAAGGAGGATACCAATATTTATTTGTATTAACTTTATTTTCCCTTCAAAAAATAAAAAATATTAAAAAAATTCACATGAAAACAATAATCAAACTTGGTTTTATATATTTTATTTGCATGCCCTTTATCTTCGTTCGCTTAGTTTTATTTGTGTTTCGTTTTAAGTGGAGCTCCGATCAAAATAACTGTTCGTAGAAAAAACTGTCCAACTTCCTATTCATTCGTGGTAGTGAAAGTGGTACCACTATTCACGAACTCTGAATTTCGTCGCAAGGTTTTGTAGTATGACGGGAGCAATGATACTTTTTTTCGTGGTTTGTACTACGAATCTATTACGACATGGCGTGTGCTTTGGATCATTATCCTGTTGGAATTTCCATATTACAGGCAAATTTTCCTCAGCCCGCGGCAGCATCACATTTTTTAGTATTTCAACATATTTTTATTTGGTAAGGATGGTATCAATACTATGAATCGGCCCAACGCCGAACCCTGAGAAGCATCCCCACACGTTAATGGACCGTCCTCCATGCTTAACAACAGGTAGATTGTACCTTTGCACGAATGCAGTGTTTTTTGGTCTGCGTATAAATCGTCTACCATCAGGACCCAAGCGATTTATTTTAGTTTCATAGCTCCAAAGGATGAATTTCCATTGCTCAAGTGTTCAGGAGGAATGGGAACGAGCAAATACTTACTTACTTAGGTCCTCAGACCTTTTATGTCCGTGGGGGACCCCTAGTGGGGCACAGGGCATCCACAACGCCAGCTCGCCATCGTGTTCGGTTTCTGGATATGAGTCGCAACTCCCTCCATCTCTTGCCTAGTTGGGCTGACTCCTCCTCGACTGTCCTCTTCCATGAGCTTCTCGGTTTTCCAGCTCTTCTTCCTTCTTGAGTGAGCGGATTCCACTGCATTGCATGCGCCACAATACAGTTGTCGCCTTTTCGAAGCATGTGTCCGATCCACTGCCACTTTCGACGTCGTATAATAGAGTCAATAGGTTCCTGACCCGTTTTCCTGAGGAGCTCTTCGTTTGATATACGATTGGGCCAGAAAATCCTAAGGATGTTTCGTAGACATCTATTAATGAACGTTTGCAGCTTCTTAGTGACACCTACTGTTACTTTCCAAGTGCTGCAACCGTAAAGTAACACGGATTCGAAGTTGGATCGAAACAGCCGTAGCTTGGTTCTTAAGCTTAAAGAGTTATTCCTCCATAAATTTCTAAGCATACCGAAAGCAGCCTTTGCCTTCTCGATTCGACTGCTGATGTCCTGTTCGGTGCCACCTTCGGTAGACATGATACTTCCAAGGTATTGGAAGCTCTGTACTTTCTCTACCGGTTGTTGAGAAATATTTATAAGAGAAGATGACTGGGTTCCTAGGCTGATCATCATTGTTTTGTCGGTGTTGATTTTCAGCCCGACGATTTCTGCTTCTCTCTCCACCCCTGTTGTCATTTGTTGGAGATCCATGATCCTATGAGAAAGCAAGCATGCGTCGTCCGCATAGTCAAGATGTTTCAGGTGAGACGTCAGAGTCCATCGAATTCCTCCGTTTCCCGTCAAGGCCGCTCGCAGGACATCGCTTATCACCAACAGAAACAATATTGGTGATAGAATGCAGCCCTGTCTGACTCCACTTTGGACTTCAAACTCTTCTGACAGCCTCCCTTCGTGCAAAACGTGACATTTGGATCCATCATAAGTTGCCTTAATAATAACTACTAATTTATCCGGGATACCCCTCCTGCGTAGAGCATGCCAAATAAATTCTCTATTGACGCTATCGAAAGCCTTCTCGAAGTCGATGAATAGCAGGTGGAGTGGTGATCGATATTCGACGCACTGCTCAATTATGATCCTTAAAGTATTGATATGATCAATCCATGAGGATCTAGTACGGAAACCTGCTTGTTCGGCATCGAGTGTGGCTTCTTGATGTTCCCTGATGCGTTCCAGTACTATTTTCGCTAATATTTTGGGAACAGCAGGCAGGACGCAAATCCCCCTCCAGTTTTCGCACTGTGTTAAGTCTCCTTTTTTAGGGAGCTTGACTATCATTCCTTTTTTCCAGTCATTCGGGAAACCTTCGGAGACCCAAGCTTTCCTTATGAGTGGATGCAGGAGTTCTCTCGATGTCGTTGGCGCCGCTTGTAGAAGCTCTGCAGGAATGCCATCAAGTCCTACTGCTTTGTAATCCAATTTCAATTAAACGGTTTCTTATTGTTCTAGGTGTTATTTGGACTTCGAGTTGGGCAGAAATTTCCCGATGAATATCAGCAGAACTTTTTCTTGGCTCCCATCAATTCTTTTTGTTGTTTTTCGAGCTCTGGCTTTGCATGGAACTTTTGCTGAAAATGCTTAATTGCATTACTGACCATTGTTTTGGATCGGCCGATTGTATTGCCTATTTGATTTAAGGAAAGGCCTTCATCTTTTAGAGCAACAATTGCTCCTCGTTCCTCAGGAATGCAGCTTTTTGCTTTCCCCATAGCTTGATGGTTTTAATTATAATTCCAAGTGGAGTTTGACTTCTTTTTTTTTTGTTTTAAAAATAGCTCACATACTTCACGAGTTTATCACAAAATTTGAGGTGATTTTCACTGACCGTTATCTAAATTGCAAAATGCAATTCAAAGAAATAGATAGATAGCCCTAGTTTGTAAATTATCATTAAACTCTGAAAACAAGTGCAGGGGTCTTAATTATATTTCCATAGCAGTAAGTTTTAACTCTGGGCATAAGTTTCCTAGTCATTTCTGGGGGAGCTGCAGGTTTTTTGTGGTACACCTCTTCTCTATATAACGGGTGATTTTTTAAAAGCTTGAGAACTTTTTTTAAAAAAAAAACGCATAAAATTTGCAAAATCTCATCGATTCTTTATTTGAAACGTTAGATTGGTCCATGACATTTACTTTTTGAAGATAATTTCATTTAAATGTTGACCGCGGCTGCGTCTTAGGTGGTCCATTCGGAAAGTCCAATTTTGGGTAACTTTTTCGAGCATTTCGGCCGGAATAGCCCGAATTTCTTCGGAAATGTTGTCTTCCAAAGCTGGAATAGTTGCCTGCTTATTTGTGTAGACTTTAGACTTGACGTAGCCCCACAAAAAATAGTCTAAAGGCGTCAAATCGCATGATCTTGGTGGCCAACTTACCGGTCCATTCCTTGAGATGAATTGTTCTCCGAAGTTTTCCCTCAAAATGGCCATAGAATCGCGAGCTGTGTGGCATGTAGCGCCATCTTGTTGAAACCACATGTCAACCAAGTTCAGTTCTTCCATTTTTGGCAACAAAAAGTTTGTTAGCATTGAACGATAGCGATCGCCATTCACCGTAACGTTGCGTCCAACAGCATCTTTGAAAAAATACGGTCCAATGATTCCACCAGCGTACAAACCACGCCAAACAGTGCATTTTTCGGGATGCATGGGCAGTTCTTGAACGGCTTCTGGTTGCTCTTCACTCCAAATGCGGCAATTTTGCTTATTTACGTAGCCATTCAACCAGAAATGAGCCTCATCGCTGAACTAAATTTGTCGATAAAAAAGCGGATTTTCTGCCAACTTTTCTAGGGCCCATTCACTGAAAATTCGACGTTGTGGCAGATCGTTCGGCTTCAGTTCTTGCACGAGCTGTATTTTATACGGTTTTACACCAAGATCTTTGCGTAAAATCTTCCATGTGGTCGAATAACACAAACCCAATTGCTGCGAACGGCGACGAATCGACATTTCACGGTCTTCAGCAACACTCTCAGAAACAGACGCAATATTCTCTTCTGTACGCACTGTACGCATTCGTGTGGTTGGTTTAATGTCCAATAAAGTAAACTGAGTGCGAAACTTGGTCACAATCGCATTAATTGTTTGCTCACTTGGTCGATTATGTAGACCATAAATCGGACGTAAAGCGCGAAACACATTTCGAACCGAACACTGATTTTGGTAATAAAATTCAATGATTTGCAAGCGTTGCTCGTTAGTAAGTCTATTCATGATGAAATGTCAAAGCATACTGAGCATCTTTCTCTTTGACACCATGTCTGAAATCCCGCGTGATCTGTCAAATACTAATGCATGAAAATCCTAACCTCAAAAAAATCACCCTTTATACTGTTTTCTTTCTTAAACTTTGTTTTTCATGAAGTATTTATGGACCTTACCAACAATTTTAGTAATTTTTAAAACATTTTGCAAATGCTTTTTGTATTTTTACGTATTCGACAAACAAATTGAATATGAGTTTGCGTTAAATTGGAGTCCATGAAAATTATAATGGAAGGTAATTGGTATCACCAGAAAATTCCAGCCAAGTTTTCTTTCCACAATTTCCACAAGAGATTTCCACCATCTTGATTTTCATGAACTTTGAGATTGTAATCAATTATTATATCGGTATATATTAAATTAATTAACAAAAAGTGTTTACCCATTTATGTCATTAATGGTTTTTAATATATGCCAATAAAGTTGATCACACGTCATACTATAACTCACCTCATATCTAATTAAAAGGTACTGGCAAATTAGGCAGAGACCGGTCATGGATCGGGAGCCGTTAAGTAATTTAATACAGAAATTAGTAAAATTTTTTTTTTTTTAAATTTGTGTTTTTGTATTTGAATGCATATCCAAATCTAGTTAAAAAAACTTGCTTCTGTTTAAATCAATGATTTTTGAACTTTAAAAATTGGATTATTATTGGCATTAAATATGTAATCAAATAAATCAACAAAAGCAATCTAATTTTAATAAAATAAGGGGACAAGAATGTGAATGTGCATATGAGTACATGATATTGATTTCTCAAATCTAACTCTAGCAAGCTACCTAAATTAAAAAACGAAAACTTTCGCCCATAAAGAACTTTCGATTCGGTGCAAAACCATTTGATGAGTAAGTGCATGATGTGTTAGCTATAAACAAGCCTCTTCCAACAACTTCAATTGACATAGGCTTGGCAAGTTAGCACGTTTCAGAATTACTATTTTAATGTTTGTTGTGTTATGTTATGTCTACATGCTGCAGTGTCGCCTATAAAAGCTAATCTTTGATGCAGGCTTGGAATATTTATCTGTTCATGATGCATTGTTATGTTTATTGCAACCATAAAAAGTTTTTATTTATTCGATTTGATTTTTTTTAGATTAGATTTTTGATAAAGACACAGCTTCATGCCTGAATTATCTAACTCCAATTTACTGGGATGTGAGACGTGACCTAGAATGATTCAAATTCCTTCTCCCCATAAAATGGGTTACATCAAAGAAAATAATTGGAAGTGTGTAATTGTCTATTGTATCAAAAATGAACCAACGCTATTATTAAGATGATCTTTATGTTCTTTATCTTCTTGCTGTATCTTCTAGAGAGGAATTTTAATGTAATATTATTAGATCATTTTAATGATCTTATTTAAACAAAAGAAAGCACATTTTCTCCGGATATTTAATCGAACATCAGAAATTGATTGGTGGTGGCTTTTAATTAGATTTTTCACATAATTTTACGAAAAAAGAACACTCATGCTCTAAATTAGGAAATTGTTCTTAACATTCAAGGAAGTATCGTAGACTGTTTTCAAGAGTGTCGGTTTAAAATGTACGATCTTATTTCTAATAGTCCGAGTTGTACGTTACATTCATGGAATAGTATGATATTGTATTAATTTGAGCTCTTGTTTGGAACTTGTTATTTCTAAAACGATTCTAACGATTTTGATTTAGTTAGGTGGCGTCTTCTTTTTGAAATAGCATATAGCCGCAGAAGTAACTAATTTTTGAGTGAACGGTATGGGGCAAATACTCAATGATACAATGATACTGAAAACTAATGATATTATTTTAGAAGACATATTTTTTATATTTATACAAAACTCGATGCACCTTGTTTTTTAAGCAAGTTATGGACATTGAACCAATTGAGTTTAAATTCTGGCAATCTTCGGTAATGGGCTGAAAGTGTTTCTGTGAAAATAAGTATTAAATTCTCTAAGAACTACTAGTCTTTCATACAAATTTTCAACGCAAGCTCTGGTAGACTGACTGAGTACAGAAAAACGAAATATGATAACATAAAGTCTGATAACATAAATCATGTTACACCATATACCGTATAAGAAGTAAAAAAATTAAATCGAAAACAATTGTCTGATTGATCGTTTACCAGAGATAAGCTTCGACGAAAAGATCGAAACCAAAGCCATTATAGGTTTTTTTTTTAATTCACAAATTGATGAAAAATTTCAGAATGTTGATAAATAATAGTCAACAAAACTCTACTCTACAAAATTCGTAGTAATGTGATAGCAAGGTATATCAGCATAACTCGACTTTTGTCGAAAATGATTTTTGATTCCATCCGATGCGCAAGAAGCCATTCCTCCGTTTGTCATGTTTTTTTTTCTTATTTTTATCTCAAACGATTAAGGAATTACAGACAAAAGAAAAACAACATAAGTTAGCATCTACAGAGCTTGCAGAAGGAAAAACAACACAAGTACAATTCATTAATTTTTATTTTCAACTTGGGCTTTTATTCCATAACGAATAACCAAATCAGCACACACATAAGTTTACTTATGCTCTTTTTATAAAACAATTATATTTTTTATTCGCGATCATAAGTTTACTTGTGTTCTTTTTCCAAAGTAAAATTTTAGCTAACACGCAAATAAGTTGACTTGTGTAGTTTTTCCAAAATCCTTTACGTACTAAATCTAGGCACAAGTTCACTTGTGTACATTTTCCTTATTCACAGCTAAGTTGAATAAGGAACAACGACATAAGTCACATTTTTATCAAAATTAACTGTAAATTGACATAAAATTAATTCTTTTTAAATTCAAATTCATTCATTTTCTGGTTCATTTTCATTTTCGGGTTTAAACTTTGTCCATAAGTTTTGTACCTGATTTGTAATTGCAAACTAAACATTCAAATCGGTCTCCTGAAAAGTATAAAAAACTGACTTATGTCGTTTTTCCTTGTTGCCACAGATACACATATATATTTGGCACTATTTCAAACACCTACCTGACTTCCCAAAAAATCTTAAAAATTAAACAAATTTTATGTTTCTGATATTCATTCCATTATATAAAATAATATTTTTTGTTGTAATTTTGATTAACTTTGGAAATTTTTCACACCATCAATTTACTTCGTTCCGCTACAAAAAAAAAAAAATCAATTTTTTTTCTTCAAGTTTTGAAATGCAATATTTTTTTCAACTTTTTAGAAGCTTTTCTATAAAAAAAAATAATTAAAATCGGTTGTGCCGAAAGTGAGAAATTTAAAATTAAAAATAAAAATGGTTCTAAGGCCAGTCAGAAATATCTTAGTATCAAACATTTTTTATTGAAAATTTTATCAAAATTTTAGGGCCGATTTCGAGAAAATCTATTTTCGAAAACCATATTGTGGGTATTTTTAGATAAAAAACAAATTTTTTCTCACATCTTGTATATTGTATAAAACAACTTTAAATTGTTAAGTTTAAAAAAAGAAACGAGCGTGAGGTTTTCGAAATATTGAGTTTAAAAAAGTCATTTTTTTTTTGAAAATTTTAAAACAATACTATTCAACCTTTTGGGGAGCTTTAAAAAAAATTTTATCAAAATCGGTAGTATCATTTTCGAGAAAATCAGAAACGAAAAAATTATTCAATAATT
Organism: Philhelius festivus; assembly: GCA_963931855.1. NCBI lineage: Eukaryota > Metazoa > Arthropoda > Insecta > Diptera > Syrphidae > Philhelius > Philhelius festivus. The sequence continues at coordinate 138,912,012 of OZ007556.1, read as the reverse complement.
ATTTTTCGAAAATATTTTTTTTTTTTTTTCAAGAAATACTTTACTTTAACTAAATGAAATTTTGTGAATTTAAAAAAAAATCTGTTGAACAATTTTTGAGAAAAAAAAATATTTTACAAAATTTCAAAGAAAAATAATATGGGAGATACCTTTATTCTTAGTCTTAAAAAAAAAGAAATAAACGTGTGAGGAAAAAAATGTAAAAATGCTTTTAGGTTATAGTCGAACCGACGGAATTGCTGGGCCCACTTTGTTCGTCTTCTCTATCAGTCCGATTTTTTATGAATGCATAATTTGGCATATTTTGTATTGTATTAGGATTTTTTTTCGTCTTTTTCATTAACGGCTTCAACTATTTTGAGCGATTTAGTGAATTTAAAAAAATATTTTTTTTTTTAAATTGACAACCCTAATTTTTTTTAGAAAATTTTCAAAGAAATATATCTGTGGTGTTTGGTTGAAAGATAATAACTCCATTAAATAATTTGAATTCTTACATTCAATTAAAACCTAACCGGATGAAGCGATTTTCTTAAAATTTGAAACATTAAAAACGCAAATTATTTTATGGACTTCCCATTTTTGTACCAAACACCACAGATATATAAAAAAATGAATAATAAACGATTCTTTAAACTTTGGTTGGATACATTCGTACTGTTCTAGAAATCAAACGGCAATTTTATGCACCTGAACTTTTGTCACTAATGAAATCCATTTTCTAATATTTATAATCATTTTTTATTGTCCAAATTACTTTCAAAGTAGAACAAGTACGTTTGATCCAGTGCTTTTTATTTTTTTTTATTAGGTGGCAAAAAACATTTCTTATTTTATTTTTCATTTTACAGAAAAATAAATCCTTTTTTGGATCATTCTGAGATTTTTTCCATTTATTAATTTTTGTAACTAATTTATTTTCCATTGTACAACAAAAAAATAATATATTTTTACTAAATTAAATCTGTCACAAGATCGATTTTAACATTTTTTAACTTCCATTGAGCAAATAAATTTCTTAGAATCCTAATTGGCTCGAACTCAGATGTACATATTTTCTGTAATTCAATCAACTATCAAATCTATCAATAGAAAACCACATTCAATGCATTTAAAAAATCATGGTTTAAAAAATTGAATAACGTTTTCTATAGTTTCTTACCATATTTTCTAGAAAATTGTCATTGTAACTAAAATTAGTTTTTAGTTCAAGTACTTTTTTGCAAACGTTTATAGCAAACTTTCTACTATTTGTGTTTTTTCTGTAAAAAAATATTCTGGCATCTGTTCGGTAGTATCAACTGTAAAATAAAAAACAGTTTTTTTGGGAAATTTCTTACTGAATTATGTATAAAATCCCAAAAGGAAACACGGCTAATGATCTTACTTTACCCTTTTTTAATTTTTGCATTTTTGACGAAATAAAAACTTGCCGAGAAAATTCACTAAGAATAAATGGCTTTTCTGGCCTTTAGTTCACAAAAAATGGCGTTTCGTCCCGGCGATCGCAATTTTAGTGGACTAAAGGCCAAAAAAGCTGTGTGTGAATAATTCAACAAGTCCAATAGTTGTCTTCTACTTGGCTGATTTATTTTAGTAGTATATAGAGTTTGTATTATAAAAACCTTCATTAAGAATAAATGGCTTTTTTTTTCTTGAAATTCAATTTAGTCATGAGCTGCCAAAACCTTTGCAAAACGAATTAATATATATTTAATTTATTATTTGTGGAATTTTTCTTCTGAAACCTCAGTAGTTTTACAAGTTTTATAATTTTTTTAAATTAAAATCGAATATATAATAATTGGTAAGGTAAAAACATTTCATATTCTCAAAAAAAAAAGAAAAAGGTTTTTTCTTGAAAGATTGATCGCTCCTCTAGAATTTGATTATTTAAATTTCTGAGCTGATGCTTTTGATAATAAAGGTGCACATTGTATTCGAGTGTTTTCAAAAATTCATCTTCTAGTGGGAGCATTTCCACTAAATATGCGAATCGTAAAGCTATTTATCGAAAGTAGAAGAAAAAAACGGACTTGCGTTTATTCAAAATTCTAAACCACGTCTAACATACACGATTATCTTATCATAGAGAAAACGAACGCACCTAATACTCTCAAAAAAAGTGCCCACAAATAATGCACCTTTCACGCTACTTAGCTATTTGCATTGCAATAACATTTTTTGTATTTTAATTTGATATTTAATGTCTACTGTGTAAGTTGATATTATCTCCACATTATCTCCCATGATTTCTTGCAATTTTGCACCTCAGTAACTGGAAACCTTAACACACACTCTGTGAGTTTCGTCTAACTTTCGATGACCTCTGTAAAAGCGGCACACTCCCAAATGACCAACCACACAAAAAAAAAAAAATCTACGTTAAAAGTGGTGTTAACTTTTAGTCACGCTTTTCAAATACCAAACCATCCGCAAAACTACGTTGGGAGATAAGAAGATGTATCTATTCATCTGATGTTAGAAGAGATGATCACCCTCACATCACAGATGCATATTGCATATACATGACATACTATACAGTCTGCGTCACTAGATTATTGTCGTAAACTGTGATTGGAATTTTGTATCAAACAATGCATTTAATTTGTTTGTTTTTTTCAATTGAAGTAGAGCTACTTAGTTTTCAAAATATTTTAAAATCTACTTCCTTATATTCGCACCATCAGGAAAATATTGAAATCTTTGTTTCAAAGTGCTTCAATTTTACGTAAAAAAAAAACAAATTTACTTCTTTTTCTCTATTTCACCCTAGTATGTAACCCCAGAATTTTCTTTAAAAAAAAAACAACAAAGAATGAACACAATACAAATACACAAATGTGTAATTTTACAAATTATAGTGCGTACACGAATCTTATGAAAAGTTCGCTGGTGTATGTGTTTTTAAAAGTTAAATTATATTTAATTGTATTAATTTTTATTTTATTTCTTATAAAAGAAAGCTTGTTGCTAAACATGAAGTCTTAGGTATGGTTTTGTTCAAAATTTGTTTGTTAAATAAAACTAATTGTTATAAAATCATGGTATAAAAATATTAATACATATAGCAATGAAGTTAAAAACAACTGTGTTTTTTTGTTAAATTAAAAAAGTGTCACTTAAGTCAACAACATATGTATTGAAATATATATGTAAATATGAAACTTGAAACTATTGCAGTTTTTCTTTTCTTTGTTTAGTAAAAATAAATTAAATTAAAAAGTTTTTTTTTTTTTTAAACATAAATTATATAAAAATAAAATGCACGACTGGATAGCACGTTCTTGCTCTTATGTACAAATACTTTGGCATTTATTTACAATTTTTGTATGTATATAAACATGGATGTTATCAGAAAAAAATGTTCAAATGCATAAGATACATTGTTTTACTCAAACAATTCCTGAAATACTTTGAGCTTAGAAACAAAAATCAAATATGCAAATAAAATTTAAAAAAAAAAATAAGAAGAGTCTTTTTAATAAATATAGTAAATAAAATTTAAGAAGAGTCTTATTAATAGATACATATATTCTTCATATACGAAAATTCTTTAAAAAAAAGGATCGGTAATTTAAAATATTTAATAATATATGTACATACATGGGAAAATATTTAAATAGAAAAATATTTTCTTGATACAAATTTATTTTAAAATCAAGGAAGCTCCTGTAAAATTTTTACTTGCGACTTTTTACTACTAAAATGTAAGTTATGCATTCGTAAAAAAATCGAACTCGAGATTGTGATCAAAGATGACATTACGATGATAGCGAAGACTAAAAGAGTGGGTCTCGCAATTCTGTCTGTCTGTCTGTTCGACTACAGTTTAAACTGCTCAGCCGATTTTCCTTAAACTTGGTAGATATCATTTTTAATTTCCCCCCCCCCGCACGTTTTTTTTCTTTTTTTTTAAGACCAAAAATAACGGTACCTGCCATACGAATTTTTTTTCGAAATTTTATAAATTTTTTTTTCCAAAAACTGTTCAACAGTTTCAAAAAATAAAAATGCAAAAAAAAATTCATTTAGTTAAAGCTAGGTAATGGTAGAAAAAAATTTCCTGAAAATTGGTTATTGTACCCCCATGGAATCATTTTTTTGTTTTTGATTTTCTCGAAAACGGTACCACCGATTTCGATCATTTTTTTTTTGCTAAAGCTCCCCAAAAACTTAATAGAATTGTGTATTCAAAACAAAATTTCTTAAATTAAAACTCGAAACCACATGCTAGATTTTTTTTAAACTTGATAAATAAAAGTTTCTCAAGATAATCTACAATAAAAATAAAAATTATTTTACCTTATTGTATTTTTCTCGAAAACGGCGCCTAGAATTTTGATAAAAAATTTTTTCTTTCAATTAATTTTTACGATCTTTAATTAAAATAAATAATTTTTTTTTTGGAAAATTCGATATTTCAAAAACGGCTTAGTATTTTTTTTGTAAATTTAATTTTCATTCGTACAATAATAAAAACTTAAAGTTGGCGTACCAAATTTTTTTCTTAAAAATCTTTTAAAAAATTTGCTTATAAAAGCTTTTTTTTAAGAAACCACTATAACGACTTATAATCTTTGTTCTTGCAATAATGCATATTTACATAGCAATTTTTTTTTTCTCTTACTACTAAAAGAATTTCAAAAAATAATTTTATGCTTATGAATAGTTTTCTCTAATAACATTCGTTTTTAAAATTCCTAGTCTATTACATAGGAGCAAGTTCGTGCGACCCAGTCGTGCATTTTATTTTTCATATTTTTCTAATACTAAAAATAACGGTACCTGCCATACGAATTTTGTTAGAAATTTTATAAATACTTTTTTTTTCTCAAAACCTGTTCCACAGAAAAAAAAATTTCCAAAAATTTTACTCCCCATGGAACCACTTTTTAGTTTTTGATTTTCTCAAAAACTGTACAACCGATTTTGATCATTTGTAAAGTTCACCAAAAGATTGAATATTATTGTGTATTCAAATTTTCAAACATTTTCTTTTTGATTATTAAAAAAAAACTTAAAAATATTTTTTACGAAATTCAATATTTCGGAACCCCCATGCTTGATTTTTTTTAAACCTGATAAATAAAAGTTTTTTAATATACCTAATCTACAATATGTGAGAACAAAATTTTTATTTTCCCTAAAAATAATGGTACCCACCATACTTTTTATTCTTATTTCATTTTTATCGAAAAAGGCGCTAAGAATTTTGATACTTTTTTTGACTATTACTTTTTTTCTTTCTATTCATTTTGACGATCTATAATTTAATAAAAAAAAAATTGTAATTAAGATATTAGCTGTATTTTATTTTCTCCCAAATCTGATCCAGATTGGATTTTGTTTTCAAAATAACATGTAAAACAACAAATACAAACAAAACTGGGCCTTATGGTGTTTTTGTTATACATGTAATTTTGAATGAAGATCTAATCTGGATCAGATCTGGGGGAAAATAAAACACAGCTATTACCTACGATAGAACCATTTTTTTTAAATTTGTTTTTTATTATCATCGGTATAACAGATTTTGATGAAATTTTTTGTAGAGAAGCTTCTAACAAGTTCGAAAAACATTGCATTTCAAAACTTAAAAAAAATATTTATTGCATATTTAAAAAAAAATCTATTTTTGTTTTGTTTGGAAAATTTGATATTTTAAAAACGGCACAATCACCCCTGTTCTGATTTTCGTTCCGAATTGAATTCGTTACCGAAATTGATTTTCTTAAGGCTTGAAAACGACGTTCTTAATTTCGTACGAATTTGCCTTGCAGTGGTACCAACATTCAGAAAAGTTTTCTGTTACACATGTGTTTTCCCCTTCATAAAAGACAAAAAAATAGTTTTTAAAGATATATTTTTAAAAATACTTACACACATTTTTAGATTTAAGAATTTAAATTCTCCAGACAAAATCAAAACGAAATGAAAACGAGAGTATTACTTTCGTAAACGAAAATCAGAACAGGGTTTAATATTTTTTTTTGTAAATTTATAGCCGTATTTATTAGAATTCCATAAACGCGTGAATAGTTATGCAATGCATAAGGACTTATTCATCCACTATGCAAATTCATATTTATAAAACATTTGCTTACCCTGCATAGTTATAATGAGCTTGTGTCAAATAAAGTACCAAAAAGTAAGAATCTATTACATTTCGCCTTCATAACACTCAGCTGTTTATCAAAAAACAAAAAAAAACATCTTGTCTGTCTATCGAATTTAATAAACAAAAAGGAAACTACCAAAAGCTAAAATAATTCCAACAATTAACTTTGATTCATCAGATAAAGTATGTTATTATCTCTAGCACAATACTGGAAATCAAATTGTTATTCATTTCATTATAGCTGGAATACTCCTCAGACAAGTTCTTGAGGATACAATTCAATAATGCAAGATAATAATTACAACACTAACACACCGGATGAAGAAGGATGCGTGGAGAGACATCACAAACAAGTATATTTAGGGGCCAGTTATAGCTCATCAGTAAAGTCCATCAGAAAAAATTTTGTCTTCCAAATTTGACCATATTACAACTCGATTTTGAGTAAAATTTGAATGCAATTAGACGAATACTTGCTTGGACTAATCTTTACAAAAAGAATTACAACATTTTGTTGCTAAATTTACTCAGAAAATGGATTTAAATATTTTTTCTGATGGAATTTAATTTTTCTGAACAGCTGATTGCCAAAACTCAAAGTATATTCCATTTTCTGAGTAAATTTAGCAACAAAATGTTGTAATTCTTTTTGTAAAAATTATTCCAAGCAAGTAATTGTATAATTGCATTCAAATTTTAATCAAAATCGAGTTGTAATATGGTCAAATTTGGAAGACAAATTTTTTTCTGATGGACTTTTCTGATGAGCTATAACTGGCCCCTTATCTATTTAATTACAAACAATTTTCAATTCAATTTGTTTTTAATATATTAGTACCACATTTTTGTTTCAATAAATAAAAATAACACAAAGTTTTAGTTTCAATATTAAGTCAAAGGCATTTTTTTTGTTGATAATCTTTATAATTCAATGTGATGTCAAAGTGAATATGACAGTTCAATACTAAAATGTCCTTATGTATGCACTATTCAACCTCCAAACGCGTTTAGCTTATAATGCCCCTATTCAACGTCACATAAGTTTTATAAATAACGATTTTGCGTTTAGAGGCATTATAAGGGTTGCATAGCCTTATGTACTCACTATAATGAGTTTATAAATATGGCTGTTAATTTTTATTCGTACAATAAGAAAAACTATAAATTGAGGTACCAAAGTTTTTTCTTAAAAATGTTTTAAAATAATAAGAGCTTACTTTTTTAATAAACCATTACAGCGACTCATAATTTTTGTTCTCGCATAAACTAATATTAGCTTGAATCACATGGCATCCTGTTTTTAGCTCCAACTGGTAAAGGAGTTGCTATAGTCATTTAAAAAATGTATTTTATGCTTATGAACACTTTTTCTGTGATAACATTAATTTTTGAAATTCTTAGTCTTCTACATAAGAGCCAGTTCGTGCGATCCAGCCGTGCATTTTATTTTGTAAGTCGTACAGTGCTTTCTATGAACCATTACATGAAAACTTACTTTTTCACGGTCATTTTATAACAATTTAAAGATCAATCACTTCTTTAACGCAAAACTAAAATTCAAACGGAAAGTAAAACATAACAACAACTGTATGGGGCTTAACGGTGCAATTTTAATTGCTCTTTATCTAAACTTTGAGTTGTCACAAAGAATAAACAACAAAAAATAGAAAATCACGAAAATATGACACATTTAACTTATTGAGTAGAAGCACTACTATTATTTTGACCGCAACTATATGTACATGGTGTTAAAGGTTTAATATTCTTTATTAATGTTGTTTTTAACAACTGCCAAAATAAGTTAATGAACGTTTAATAATGCGTTCGTCTAGACAAGACTGTCGACTATAATATTTATATTAATATATTTATAAAATAACTGTCACTTTGCAGAAACGTCGAACTTCAGAAAGTTACTAATAACATTTTATCTGGACCCCGACTAAAGTTTCATCATAATCAATTAATAACAGCTTATACGCAACTACTTATGCCATTTAGAACTGTTTTGAAACTGTCTAAATCGAAAACCTAATAAATAAGATTGCTTATGTGTAACTATATCAAACAATGATAATCAAGATTGAGAACATAGGTACTTACTTATTTTCACTATTCAGATCGACACTTTTATTTGAAAAACTTCTGGATTTGTTGCAATTGACAAACAAAATGCCTTAATCCTCTTCTTATGTTTTACAACTTGTAGAAAAAAAAAACTAATTTTTAAATAAAAATTCTTCCAACTAAAAGTATATTAAACATTAGAATCTAATCAAATGACGAACACTGTAGCTTTAACACAACCTTTTCGGACCTCTCACTTTAAAAAGACCAACTTAGAAGGAATTTGTCTTAACAAACGTTTCCAGTTTCAGGAGTGCTGGTTTCGATGAACTTCTATTTGCAATCCAAATTTCGCAAAGTACTCGTACAAACACCCAATAATACGATCAAGTTTCAACCGTCTTTGCATATAGACGAACTTAACCTATGCAGCAATTGCTGATGTATGTAGGTTTATAATTTTTACGCACCTGGCATGGGCTTTTGGGAAAATCAAAACAGACACAGTGATGTCCAAATGAAATGAACCTCGTCCCAAACCATCCAAAGAGAGACCCAAGAGAAACTATTTGTTTATTTTTGTTTCTTGTTTGTTCTTTTATTTTTTGCTTCATCGCCGCCGCCGCCGTCTTCAAGCTGTTGGTCTTACAAAGAAAAAAGAAAATCCATCCACCTGTGTGCACAGTCTGAGCTGCAAAGTATCCCAAACTCAAATTGAAAGCAATTCATTCAAAGACGTCGAACGAAACGTACGTGTATCTCTTAACTTGTCGGGGAATAGAGCGTAGATTTACTTCTGAATCGCAACGGTATTCGTGGTGTTATGTTTGTTCAATGAGAATAGAACTTAGCTTCTTCGGAAACACGAAGCCAGGTGTCTGAGGATTAGACATTTTCCTAAAAAATAAAATAGTTTTCCATAATGTCGCGTATACGCCCGAGTGTATTTTAATTGAATCCTTTGCTTTTGTGTACTTGAAAGTTCTCTTAAATTTTTAATTAACAAATTTAAATTAAACGAGTATGTTTCAGTTTAAAGTGATAATATTTGTTTACTAACGATTACAATAGTTTTTATTTCTAAATAAGTTTCTGTTTCTTGAAATGGCAAACGTATTTTAGTTTGATGTTTTTCTCGAATAATATTTTTTTAAGATATAATTTTGTTTAGTTATATTCAAAGTGGGAAAACAATTGAAAATCAATGTGCCAAAATGTGTACGAAAAATCATATCAATATCCTAATGGAGAAATTAAATACGGTAAGGCATTTTGTTCGGTACTTACAATATAATATTTTTTACTTTAGATTGTATTCCTCACTCCATTTAAAAATGTCAATATAGTAAAAATATTTATTTAATGAAATATGCAGGTTTTAACTGTCTTTAAGCTTAAACTCATGGAAACTGAGAACTGAGTACATAATAGTTCTTCCCCTGTGAAGTGAGGTTAAATATATTTCGCAAGCTATTGAAATATTTTAATTAAGTTAACTTTTAAGATTGTAATATTACGATGAACTGGAAAATATCATTGACAAAATTTGTTATGGTTACATATTCGAAATACCGGTTTTACAGATTTGTTCGAAGAGAATCGAAATATGTATTAAGAAAGACGTTTCTTTTTGTTTACAAAAATCGAGCCATACGAGTATATTCAATTTTGAATTGTCTAATCTAATGTAGAGCCTGGTCGTTTACAGACAAAAATGGATTTTTTACTTGCGACTTATAGGTACTATAAGGCAAGTTATGCATTCGGAAAAAAAAATAGAACTCGAGATTTTAATCAAAGTTGACATTACGATGATCGCGAAGACTAAAAAAGTGGGTCTCGCAATTCTGTCTGTCTGTCTGTCTGTCTTTTCGACTATAGCCTAAACGGCTCGGCCGATTTTCTTTATACATAGTAGATAGTATATTTAATTTTCGCCCCCCACAGGTTTTTTTTTTTTTTTAAGACTGAAAATAACGGTACCTGCCATACGATTTTTTCGAAATTTTATAAATGCTTTTGTTTTTATTAAAAACTGTGAGACTTTTTTAAAATAAATCATAAAATTTAATTTAGTTAAAGCTAGGAAATGGTTGAACAAAAACTTTGAAAAAATGGTTATTTTTGGTACCCCCATGGAACCATTTTTTGGTTTTGATTTTCTCAAAAACGGTATAACCGATTTTGATCATTTTTTTTTATGCTTAGGCTCTCCAGCAGTTTGAATATTATTGTGTATTAAAATTTTCCAAACATTTTTTTTTGATTTTTGTTTTTTTCAAAACTCAATATTTCAAAAATCCCATAATCGCTTTTTTTAAACTTGGTATATAAAAGTTTCTTAATATAAATTACAAGATGTAAGAAAAAAAATTAATTTTACCTAAAAATGACGGTACCCTCGATATAAAAGTTAAAAAATGGAAAATCGTATTTTTTCTCAAAAATGGTTACATTTTTTTTTTTAAAGTTCGATATCTCAAAGACGGCTCAATATTCTTTTTGTAAATTAAAGTTTTATTCGAACAATAATAAAAACTTTAAATTAGTGTACCAAAATTTTTCCTTAAAAATGTTTTAAAAATTTTGTATTATGTAAAAGCTTATTTTTTAAGAAACCACTACAAGCACTTATAATTTTTCTTCTTGCATAAACCAATATTTGCTTAAATCACATGGCATTCTGTTTTAGTTGTTTTAGTCATTTAAAAAATTAATTTTATTATTATGAACAATTTGGCTCTAAGTTCTTCACGCAAGTTCGTGCGACACAGTCGTGCATTTTGTTTTGAGTTTCTTTTGTTTTGTCAATTGATATGGAAGTTAAAAAATTAAATTTTTGTATTTATTTTTAACTTAAACTATTACCTTACACAATACTTAGACTAAAGTTAAGCATTTCAAAGAAATTCAAGTGATTTAAAGAAAAATTGATTTTCCGATCGTCTTCTGTTTTTCTTTGTTATTCTTGTACTAAAAATAGATCTTTGAAAATTATTCAAATTTGGTTTAAAGGCATTCAAAATATATAACCGAAAACTAATTACTAAACAGAAAGAAATAGAATAAGATCATCGATAGAAATGTTCGCAAAATTCTTGACTCACTTTTAAAGACACGAATGAATGGGAAGTTTTTCGAAAAGTGTAGAGTAAACGTTACAGACAGACAGAGATAGACATGAGTCCATCGAATATTTTTGATAATTTCCGTCTATATGCTTGAACAAAAATAGTAACCGGTTCCATGTCCTTTATATAATTTTTACACAAAATTTTAAATGTAAACAAAAGAAAGTAACTCGCCTCTTGCGAGGAATTGACAAATCCTACAAAATTATGTCTTTTGATAAAAAGTGCTGCTCATTAGCCCCTCGTAATCGACGGAAAATTGTAGGTCCCCTCTATTTCTGGAAACATGCACACATGAATGCTTGAGAGTTGTAGGTCACTATGTTTAGGCCCTCTATGAGCCGTCATGTCCTAATTTTATTTATTTTTTCTTAACAAAATAAATTTCCAAAACTAGTATTTAATAGTTTTGGTATTCTACGTATGATCGCATTTTTCGACAATATTTTATGAGAATATCAGCCAATGCATAATGGGGGATTTCTTGAACAAAATTTTCCTCAGATTTTTTTCCATTTTCGAAAATTGGAAACGACAATACCTCTGCACTGTTTATTGTAAGCTAGCGGCTGGCCTTTGAAATGAAAGACAAAGTCTCTATGAAACTTTATTCCCGATATCAATTATTTTCAAGGGAAATTTTCGACATTATTCAAGTTGACAATTTTGAAAGTTGAGAAAAATTCCGAGGGAAATTTTATTCATGATAGCGGAAATTCCTACATTCATGCCGACAATACGCACACAGACATTATTGAGAGTTGTAAGCCACAAGGCTCACGTTCTCGACGAGCTGTTTCGCTTCTTATTTATTTATTTTTACATAGATACTTTGTGCTCCTGAAAGGAATTCAATAATGAGATTAATATCACACTGCTTAATTCAAAATTTCAGGTCTGTTGCTATGCATAATTTTAAAACGTCCATACAAATCAGAATGATACTTAGGTATGTGTATTTAGATTCCTTGATAAAATACCCAGTTTTATTTATAATTCTCAGCCGCTGCAAAAATGTGTTCAGGGGTGAACATACCCTTTTGCAAGGAAGTGATAAAACCTTCAAGAGTATCTCTCTTTTCATGAAAAGTTAGCAGTTCGGACTCGGCAGAAAATTGTAGGTCTCCTCCATTCCTGATAACACACACACAGCAATGGTTGAGTTTCTCTACGACAACACAACACATTTGTTTATTTAAGTAAGTAATATTACAATAATTTTGTGTTGACATTTTGTTTGCCAAAAAATACTTATCGGAAAGAAGAAGAACTGATAGTCGAAACTTTTATGCAACCAGATAATTATTCGTATCGTTCAAATATGAACTCAGAGCCCATGTCTGCTATTGAGCTTATTTAATTTGTAAGTATCTTTCCCCACTGACAAGACATAAAGAATGCTTCCGTTTCAAAAAGAAAGTTCTAACAGAAATTTTATTATTTGACTAAATGTCGGTTTTGTAAAACCAGATTAGATTGAAGTTGAAGTTTTCTGAATTTATTCTTGTAGCTAGAAAGCAAGAGATTTACATTTTAGAACTGTAAACTATTGTTGGTAGACGCATTTTTTGAATAAAAATTAAGGATTGACGGTGATGGCTTGGCCAACGACGGTCGTTCTCAAAGAAGTATGGACATCATCGGTCGCCATCCCAAAATCCACACCAAACGGGGACTTTTATGAGTATCTGGATCTCGTGTGAATTGTGATAGTCCTAAACTCGACAATTTTCCATGTTAACGAACACATTCATCCAATGTTGTTCGAACAGAAGAACTACGTTCATTAACCAATTTAATTATTTGCACATGTTGTTGAACGCTATCACTCTCTATGTTAATTTCGCTTGACAAACTCAATGACTGCCAATTTGACAGATGTTGCTTCAATAATATAGTCAAAGTTCCCTTTTGAAAAATCCTTTGCAATTATAATTCCAAGAAATTTGTGAAAAAAAGAAGAAGTAGGTGAACTGTACTTGAAATTTACAAAGCTTTTTCTGTCGTTCGCCATCCAAGATGACGAAAGGTACATCAAGTTTTGGTAAACGCCACAACAAGACGCACACCTTGTGTCGTCGGTGCGGACGCAGCTTGTACCATATCCAAAAATCGAAGTGCTCCCAATGTGGATACCCAGCCGCCAAGTTGCGTTCATACAACTGGTCGGTTAAGGCTAAGTGGAGGAAGACCACTGGAACTGGTCGTATGCGTTTCCTCAAGGTTGTGTGAAGGCGCTTCCGCAACGGATTCCGTGAAGCAACCCAAGCTAAGCCCAAGAAGGCAAAGTAAACTTTTTAAAATAAACTTCTTTTTACAATAAAACGTAATAAATACCAAGAAAATCGGTTTTACCGTTTATTTAGCAGACCACCCCTTTTCCACAAATTCGTAAGTCCGCCGATTGATAACATCAAAAGCTAGAAATAAGAAAAATAAAATTTTGATTGTGATTTTATTTCGAAAATAAAAAGAGGACTATTTTGAAAATTTGCAAATGTTATTACCACACTGTGCCAAGATATTAGAGTGGCAAAAATATTATGAAAATGTGGATGTCTGCGATTCCATGGTGCTGAACCCCATTTCCAAGCCAGTGTAAAGCTATGCGAAATTGCTGCATCGTTGTCAGTGAAAACTTTTGCTTCAGATGACTCATATGCAATCCGTAATTTTATTATTTCCTCTGCGTTTTGAGCAAAACTTTTCGTTGAAAGCTAAAGAATCTGAAGTTTTGTAGTTTTATTTAGCACAAAATGGACACTTATGTATATTACTATCGGTGTTACTATCCTACGATGTAAATGCCTTTTTAAGGGCAGAAAGAGGTTTCTATTGAGAATTACAATTATTGTAAGAACATCTTCGTTTCGTAATAATATGATTGAATAACAATTTAAGAGATCACTCTCACTAGTAATACAAATGAACTTAAACATTAAAATCATACAGACTAAAAGAAAGGCTATAAATCTGCAGAAAGTATAATGTCGTTTGTTTTTTTAATATTAACTTTATCAAGCCATTCAAATGGTTTACATAATTGGCACTCGTAATAAAGTACAACTATGATATTATTTAATACTTTTATGTTTAATTATAAAGACAAAAAAAAAGAGTTTTTTCTAAGTGTTGCGTTGATGCATCAGCTAACGATTTGACAAAGAAAAAACATTTCTTTTAAAGTATCTTTTTAATGCTCTAATTATGCAATCTTAATTTAAAGATAAAATTAATAAGCAAATCATTGCTTAGGTTCGTCGTACCTCTAATTGTTTGCGTTGCGTTGCTTAAATCGGCTCCAGATCCATTGAGATTTGCTGACTAATTGTCTATGTTTCCGAGCACTCTGATTCTGGTCATCCGCGATGGCTTAGTCTTTAAAACGAAGATTCAAATTTTCTTCTCGTTTCGAACCTGTAAGTTGAGATTCGAAGATTCACTTGAAAGTATTCGACTTGTTTTCACTTTGTTGGATATCCATATCTTGTTATACATCACAGAAATAAATAAATAAAATAAACACATTTAGTGGTGCAACAGCTCGAATAGAACCAGGACCTAGTGACTTACAACTCTTAACTATTTCCGTGTGCGTGTTACCCGAAATGGAGGGGATCTATAATTTCCTGCCGATTACGAACTGCTAATGATCAGCACTTTTCATGACAAGAGATATTCTTGAAGAATTTGTCAATTCCTCGCAAGAGGCACCCATAAAATATCTTTTTTGCAGCAGAGAACTTCTGCACGACAGTCCAACGCACTAACCATTACGCAAATAGGACCCAAATTTCCATGGAAGAACTTTTCTCTCGAAAGTGTATCAGCTCGCTTTCGCTGAACGTCCAATACTTGGCGCTTTAAAGCAGGACTGTCAGTATAAGAAGAGTTTAAGCACATTTGTATCGCCAATCCGAAGTAGTAGCGGTTTCGTGGGATCTCCACTGAGCTGCACTTAAAGGAGTTAATATTTACTCCAAGGTTGATGAGCTCCTCAACTTGTACTTCTTGCTATTTATAGTGATATTTTGTCGTAGTCGATGGAGAAATGTTTGCTAGTTTGTTGTTATCATGAAAACACCGGTATTCTCTTTTACAACTATTTCAAACTAGTTTCGCCTGTTTTTCACTTTCCCTTATAAACCCTAATAGAGTTTGACAGATTTATTGAAAATAATATTCTCGGCTGGCTGTCCTGCACACTATCTGCTCCAGAATAAGATTCAAGAAGTTACATCACACGTTAGCGCGGAAACCCTGTTCATGTTTGAAATAGTTCAGAAGAGTCATTCCCTAACTTCGAATGGCACGACGTGTTTTTATTTCAAATTTTACGAGATTCAGAGTTGAGCTATAGCCATAGATATACGAACAAAATAGTTCTCTAGGTCGCAGTGCAATACCCCAATATATAACTCATAGCCATATAGAGCTCCTGATGATAAATGCAACTTTGATGTCGATTCAGGTGTTGAGTCTCAGTTTTTTCCTCAATAATTACTCGTATAAATTAAATCGTTGTTCTATAATTTTTTGTAACTGATAATAATTCACTTATTTTGAAAATGTAAAAGATTAAAAGAACACGAAATAAGTGTTCATTCTTTTAAATTAAATTGATTTTATTATTCGTGTACCGAAGTTTTTAATAAATTCTAGAAAACTATCAGATTCCCCTAGTCTCCAAATTTTAATATTTGTTAGTGTTTTGAGATGCCGGAAAAGGAAATATCAATCATTTATTAGGAACTTTCGAGCTCCAGAGTCAAAACATGTGTAAATGAGTTCAACTGATCATAATTTCATGTTCCAAAATTGGGCTAAACTTGACCATATTTCAGGAAGTTAAACGAGAAATCCCTATGAAATTAATCTATAACTCAAAAATTCAGTAGGTATTCCAAATATTCGCATTATACATATATCCTATTAAACTTTCTTCCAACAGAGGTTTGGAACTTGATTAAGCAACGAGCAGAAAAATGATTAACCCCAACCAGTATTGAGGTTTCTTTGGAGCAAAACAACCATCGAACGCCAGAACTATTTGTCATTGTGACAAATGATAGTAATAATAATTAATTGATGGCCAAGTCCAAATTGTTCATTTCACTTGCTTCTTGTTTTCACCATCAACCAATTCTTCCAACAATACTTAACATGTGCGTTGAATTTTAATTAATATGTATATTGACAATAAATCCGAATCATTAAGACATTGACCCTGTTTTCCAACAGTTCATTTCACTTTTCAGAACCCTGTCTTGATATGATTTACCGTCTAGAAATCTAGGTGACAAGACTTCGGTATCAATCAGCGATAGACGTAAAATTTTTAAATACGTTAGAAAGTGGTGGTCGGGCTTAAGACGTGATTCGAATTGTCAATCAATCGTCTGTTTTCAAATTTTCTTTTTTCATTTTTTTTTCATTGAAATCCACATTTTCGATCTTTAATATTTTTTTTCTTTACCGTATTTTGCATTGGGAGAGAAAACCCTGATGTAGGTCATGGCGTGAAGTTCTGCATTGAATAACAAATTGCAACCTATCGATTTTGTTTTTCGTTTTTTACCTCAACCATAAGCCAACTTAAGTAGGTTGAGGAAAAATTTTGCATTGCGACCCTGAACAAGATATCACCCATATCGCCATCGAAAAAATTAGCTTTTGAATGCAATCCGTCACTTTAATCTTCACACTTCACAGCCCAAGAATATTATAATCAAGTTAAAACGATCACGGATTTTTTTATTAGGCTTAAAAGGCTGAATGAATTTAATGTTAACGAGTGCGCACCGCTACACCGCTACACTATTATAAACGACAATCCACGGCTTCCAGAATAAAGATAAACTGGTTGGATATTGTTCTGAAAGACTAGTTTTCAGTTGGCTACGTAATAAGTCTTGAAGTTTAAAGCCGGTTGCTCAGTAGGTAAACATGATGTGAAATTCAACAGTATTGTTGGTTGTTATGATGATAAAATGTGGTTTGATGCAATTTTAAACTGTGTAGAATGCACGAAGAAGACGGACAGTGGAATGGTGTATGTCAAAAATTTGGAATAACTTTTTAAAAGATATTATTGTTTATAAATAACATGATCTTCATAGAACGGAAGAAAATCGAAACAACTAAAAAAAACTGAAACTAGACAATCTGTTGACAACAATGTAAGATATCAAAACCTTATTTTTTTACACGAAAATTGTGTTGTTAACTCAAAAAAACACATTTCTTGTCTTGATACGTTCCGCATCGTCTATATGTAAATTAATATATAAAAGAATTATGAAATTGCTGACATTTCCTTTTAAACACTGTTAAAAACTGCATTCAGAAAAATAACATGTAAGATTAACAGGTTTATATTTTTCAATATGTCTGATTATGTTAAATGTATGTATTAGAAAAAATAAAGTTTGTATGCTTACTTGAATGGAAATGAGGAGACAGATACAATCAGCATTGTTTTCAGGTTAAATAAAGTTTCATTGACACGATGTTATGATTTTAGATTAGATTAGATTTTTAATATATTTTATTTACTTCCACTTAGAGTCTAATAACAATTGATATAAATTGTCTTACGAATAATGATCATTCTGTAATATTTAAACATTAGAATTGACTGACCTACCAAAAATTAAAAAAATCGGAAAGAATAACTGACGTGTGGGGTACTATCAGCTGTCCTTGTGTATAGATATTTTTTTATATTTTATATTAAAAAATTGGTTAAAGAAAATACTATCATATTGAATCTCGACTTTTAAACAAGAAATTACATTTTGTAATAATTAATAATTTTAATTACAATCATAATCTAGATTATCTTATCTAATTGCATTCTTAAAAATTCATTTTATAGATTTGTTCAATATTTTTAAGGTCCCAAGTGAAAATCCAGTTTCTGATTTTATTTAGGAAAGATCTAAAGTTAATCGTAGTTCTAATGGAAATGGGAAGGTTATTGAATATAACAGCTGATGTAAACATAAAAAAACTCATAAAATTTGATTTGCTTGCGATTGGAACTTTAACAAGTGATAGATTATTAACCCTTAAGTTGAAAATTAACAAGCACAGAGTTAAGTTAACTACTAACCAGTCTCATAAACTATATACAAACTGTAAAAATAATTAAATGACACCCTAATTCAATAGGATATGTACATAGCAAAATTGAAATTTACAAGAGCCCATGTTGAAATAGCACAAAATTGGTAACATAAAGTCGGCGGTCATGTTAAAATCTTACCATTTTTTTTTATTTAGAAGAATTTTAACTGAATCTTCTTAAGTCCATTACAAAGTTACTACTTTATTCATGAATATTAACATTATGTAAAATACCTAGATTTTCTGCAAAATTTAATAATAAGAAAATACACCTTGTAAATTTAACAAGATACTTGTTGAATTTGTACCTTATGTTTTACTCTGAGTTGTTTAATAAAAACGAATTCAAAACATCGGGGATTTAAAATTATGAAAATGAAAAATATGTACTAAATTTAGGATGCATAATAAACATGTAGATTCTGCACAGGCGCTAAGATATTAAAATTATTTAAACATTCTCAGTTAAGGGGAGATGCAACTATTAATTGTGTATGAAATAATTTGTTCGAGATTTTAACCAAACTTTACATTACTACATATTATAGAAATAGTCCCAAAAAGGTTCATCTGTATGTATGTAGGTCTGGGCATCTTTGTGTACTCGAGCTACCTACTTAACGGCTCAACAATTGCGTATAATTTCCAAGGAGAGAGTTCGAAATTCAAATTTTCTGTTTCTGGTCAACTTGACTCCCTATATTTTCATTTTTTTAAGTTGATAATTTATATTTATGAATAGAAAAGTCTGCATGTGTGTTTTTGCAATTTTTCTATGTTAATTTTTAATTGATGTTTTGTATAGTACTAGCTAAATATACGTACACACCTGGGGGTCAATTCTCTATCTGTGAAACTGGGAAGTGATAAGTTTTTTCACAACTTCACACACTATCCGATTCGCAATTCATGAAAAAAAATTAATAAAATATCAAAATATTTTCAAATATTAAATTTGTTTTCACATTCAAAGGATTTTGTGAAAAGCCCTGATAAAATGTGAAAATTACAAAAACAATATTACGAGTATACTCAAAAATGAGTATCGTTTAGTAGGTACATGTTCTGACAAACATTTATCAGAATGAGTTCCAGAACCGCATTATGTGAGTTCATGAAATATAAAAATGAAAAATGGCTGTGGAAACTGAAATGATAACTTTTTTTATCACTTCACAGATAGAGAATTGACCCCGTTGTCAAAAAAAATGGAAGCAATTATTGCTTTTTTATAAAAACTCAATTTCTTAATATTTTTTGTGTTTATTTAAATATTATTTTAACATGAGTTTTTACTTTACCTTACAAAACATTAACATTTAACGCTTTTTAAATTGTGTTATCAATTTTATAGAATAAAACAGTCAGTTTAGCGTCTTTCGAAATTATTAATAATAATCGTTTCTATTTTGCGATTTTTCATAATTTTCGTTAACCTTTTTCTAATAATAAATTCGGCTTGACATTGGCTCTGCAAGCTTTTAGCATGTTTTTTGGGGTATAGAATACCATTGCCTCTGAACAACATCCTACAATTGGTTCCCATATGTAAAATATTGGTCCTCGCACAAGCTCATTCTACAAGTTCTCAATCGGGTATAGATCCGGGGATTGACTTGGCCATGAAACAATTGAAACTTCTTTCTTTCAAAATCAATTTTTCATAAGACCCGCCGCCGTATGTTTTGGATCGTTATCTTGCTTGACATTTCCATCGGAGAGTCATATTTTCTTAGGCAAATGGAAACATAACATCTTCCAAAATATCCCTATACCCGTATTTAGTCAAGATGTTATTAATACGGAATATTACACAATACCAGGAAAAAAATCCCAGATCATAATATTTCCTCTTCCATGTTTAATAGTTTTCTAAGTATAGCCAGGGTGATAGTCCTTTTCTTTTGATCGCCTAAAATTATGCCCAGAATCCGTTGAGAAGAAATTAATCTTTTTTTCGTCACTCCAGAGGATGGATATAACGCCATTTTTGTGCTCCTTTATGTCTGTTTTACCTTCTATGCCTTAATTCTTTTCGGGACTTTATATTGTTAGCTCTTAGTAAAAGAACTTTCCCGGCTTTTATTCCTATTAGATTGAAGCTCTGAAGTCTTCTGCGGGTTGTGTGTACACTGACTTCATTATTGATTTGTGCGCATATAGTCCTTGAAAAAGCAAAAGGGTTTCAATTTGCTAAAAGGAGCAAACAACAATCAGTGGAAACTGATTTTTGTAGGTCTTCCCCGAACTAATCTGACCTTAAGAGTATTTGTTATACAATTTTTCTACTATGAATTTGTATGTTTTAACTTAATTTCTTAATCGAAAAACTAACCTTTCTTCCGCGGGCAGTGGACATTTCTAACCATGTGATAAACAAAAAACTAATTTTTGTGGATAGTGAAATGATTAAAAACAGCTTACCTTTAAAGTTAGTACTCTTTTTGAAATAATAAGCATATAAATATAAATATAAAATCGTCTCCTTAAAAAGTACGAAGTCTTCATTTTATATAGCAAAGAATTTTCCAAAACATATATATAAAAATTCCACAAGAAAATTAGCGATAGAAGTGGGTCCGTTTTCAAAATAATAAATAATTTTGTTTTTATTTAGAGAGGCCATTATTTCTACTGACTAAAACTAAGGAAAGTAAGTTTCAATTTTATTAAACCCACATGATATATTTGTTTTTAACTATGGTCCATGAACGTTTGGTCTTTTGGATCTGCGAAACAATTAATCTTTAAAAAGAAATTCACAGACACGAAAATAAATCTTCCAACAAAGCCCTTGAGCCAGTTATTTATATAGAAAATTCAAATTTAAAGTTCAGAATATACAAATTATTCAATACAATGAGGCTCAAGATACTCTCATTTGAGAGTATCATGTTATTAACATGCAGTTTGTCATAACAAATCTATTTATAAATTGATTTTGTTTTAATTTGTATGCTATCCTATCCCACTGTGTATCGTCTGGTGAATTGTTTCATTAAAGAGCAGATGTTTTATTGCAACAACACACACAGCATTTCCACCAAAGCAATCATTTGAACTTCAGAAAAATCGGCTTTGACATTTGGATGAATTCTTTAACGAGGCTTCTCAGGCTATTACAATAGCGGATATTTTGCAAATGTCAGCAAAGAGGTAGGTAAACTTCTGTTTTATGGTCTACTTACTTAAATAGGAGTCGCTACACTTGAATGGAATTTATCATATTTTGTGTAAAAAAAGTTCTTTTTTTTTGCCAAATTCAAACCAAACAGGTGTTTCTAGCGGTTGCAAATTTTATGGGCAGAACCATAATTGCTTACTGTTTTTCTGCGTATGATGTAATTTATAAGAAAGTTAGCATTTTTTTATATTCGTCGAAACACAGAACAAGTGAGTTCACTGAACTTAGATGTCAACGCAAATTTTTTTGCATAAACTTTTATGCTGAAATTTAAAATTCTTAGATCCGTATAAGTGCTTGCCCTTGATAGAGTTAAGGCCTTATTGTGATAGAAGTGAATCGCATAGATCGACAAGGTGGGCACAATTGGTGCAAAAAACAATTTATGCTATCTGAAACTTTAAATGAAGTACCTAGATTAATAAGGTATCGATTAACAAACGACATTCGCATTTTTTTTATAAAAAAAATCACCTGAACGTATCATTTCCTCTTGACAGCTCAAAAGTACATACATACATACATACATACATATATTGCAGACCGAGGTTGATCGAATATTTTTTTATGATATAGCAATACATTTTTATATACGATTGGTAGATAGCATTTTTAACTCCACTCCCCCACACACATGTAACGGTAGTTGCCATACAATTTATTTATCGAAATTTTAGAATATTATTTTTTTTTTCTTAAGAAACTATTCCAGAGATTGAAAAAAATCATTTAGTAATGGTTGAACAAAATTTTGGAAATATGATTATAAATAGAATAACTTCTATACCATTTTTTTTGTTATCGATTTTCTCAAAAACCCTACAGCTGATTTTGGTCAATTTTTCCATGGTAAAGCTCGTCTTTTTTTTGTTTACAAAACTAAAAAACTTTGAAAACTAAATGTTTCGTAAACCACTTTTGATTTTTTTTTTAATTAAGAGTTTTTTTTTATCACTATCTAAAAGATGCAGGAAAATGTTTTGTATTGTATCTTAAAGTAATGGTACACACCAACCTAGTGTTAAAAAACGGTTTTCGAAAATCTTATTTTACTCAAAAACCGCACTTGGAAATATCATAGCATTTTTACGATCTATAATTTAATAAAAACAATTAAAATTAAGACATAACTGGCAGTACCTACCATAAAACTATTTTTTTCTCATTTTTGACTTTCGAATAACGGATTGAATGAATAATACAGAAGTTTTTAAAAAGTTTAGAAAACATATCAAAACTTAAAAAAAAAATATTTTTTTTTAAATTCGATATTTGAAAACTGGTCAATTATTAATTATTGAAAGTTCATTTCTATTAAAAATGATGATTTTCCTTAAAAAAAACGAAACATTTGCTAATTTCTATTCGCACAATAATAAGAAGTAAAAATGAAGTGCCAGCATTTTTCATTAAAAATATTTAAACAAAATTCAGCGCTATAGTATCACCTTATTTGTCTTTTTATTTTTGGTAAAAAAAATAATTTAAGATTTTGTACTTACGTTCCTAACAGTTGACAGTCAGGTAGAGAACACTATAAATGTGGGTCTCACAATTATCTCTGTATGACTGACTGTATGTATAAGTATCTCGATTTTCTTCTTGTATGCTGGTACATATTTTCCTAGAAAGGCATTTTTTGTCAGCACCAAAAACAAAGCTACCAGTACAACCGTTCAGATTAAGTTAATTTATTTCGAAATCAATTTTAATAAAAACGAACTTTGTGCTTTTGTTCTTGTGGTTTTAAGGTAAACAAGGTTTTACGAAAATATGTTACTAAAGGTAACTGTCTGAGAATATTTGCGTAACTTTACTAACATACGTAACTTTGTTTTAGTTGTTAAAGAAATGTTATAGATACGAGTATGTAAATGCAAAAATTAATTATTAATAACAACTAACGTTTTTTTTTAAATTCGATGCCTTTCTGTTCTTTGAACTCAAATTATTTTAGCTGTTTAATAATGCATTTTATATTTTGTAATATTTTTCTCTAATTCCAAGTTACAAGAACAAGAGCAAGTACCTGCAATCCAGTCGTGTATTTTATGTGTATGAGCTTCATAACAAGTGAATAAACCTAAAAAGTGTAGATGGCGAAATTGTTTTGAGGGGAAGATGCCTGTTTTTGATCCTAAAATAGGCAATTTTCTCAAACATCGTCAAATCTCTTTTCCCGTTCTATTAGAACGAAACTTTATAGCAAATATGTTCATCCGTTAAAGACCTTTTCATCATCCTTACATTAGATTTGACTTAAAATACAAAATGTTTTTGACACGACATCAATAATAACCCCAAACATTCTTTGGCAACTAAGAAGCTTGTGGCTTAAAACCAAAATCTGGCTGGGCCAAAATAGAAAAACATGATGACAAATGGGCTCGTTTAAGCTATTATGGAGTGACCTACAGTGGCCAATAAGTGACCTATTATATGACGTATTTTTTTAACATCTCCCTTATAGCGTACTAAGAGCCCGAAGTCTGAAAAAGTCGTTAGTACTAATTGAAAAGTGGAGTCCGTATATGTTTTGTTGTCAATACAATTAGGTATTTTATATTTCATTTGACACTTGTTTTCTTAATTTCACTTCCACGTCATCATCCTCCTAGGTCATAATCAAAAAACAGTGTTATGTGCAACCAAGGCCATCCAAGCATTTGACATAAGACAACCCTATATTTGTTTATATTACTACATATTAGATTAAGAATTTTATTTTTCAATTTGTTTTATATACAATTTGACTTAAAACTAACTTATTACGAGTACTAAATTAAATCATGTTGGCTCAACAATAGGGGCCTAACCTTCTACGTATTACTACATACCTCACCGATTTCGATGGATTAATTGAGTAAGGGTTCAAGCATACGATTTGCTATTATTTAATTTTAGACGTATTTTGTATCTTTATGTTCATTCTTTCCCACTCGATTTCAAACCGTGATTTATCTCCACATCAATCATCATTTTAAGGGTAGTCATAATCCCTTTAGTGCGCGCAAAGTTATAAAAAAACTATATTTTTTGACATCTGGAAGTGTTAAAAGCTCGGACAATTTTATTTTAACTTGGTAGATATCATTTTTAAATTACAACTCCCCCGCGCCACATGTTTTTTTCTTTTTTTTAAGACTTAAAATAACAGTACCTGCCGTACGAATTTTAAAACATATTTCTTTTTCTCAGAAATTAAATAAAAATTCTCTTAAATTGGCTGACTTTGTATATAAATAATTTCGTTCCAATTAAATAGTGGCAAGAGTACGATAACTTAGGCTCCAAGAAATTATAACGGTTTTTTGTAGAACAGTTCAATACAAGCATTTTTTACTATTTTATCTCCCCCCGTTTTGGCGGGAGGGGCAATTTTATAAAAAAGGTACTAAAATGGAAACAAAAATATTAAAAAATAACGGTAATACTTACAACTAATTATTATACCTTTTTTTAAAGCCGATACTCTGATCTATTAGATAATTTTTAAATAAATTAGAATCTATGCACACTTTTTGAAAAAACGAGTTTTAAACTCAAATTTTGGTGAAAAAAAACATAAAAAAAAGTTTAAAGTTTAACTTTTCAAAACTGCAAAGTTATATATTATTATTTTTCCCAAAATTCGTTGCTCTAATATATTCTTATTCAAAAACTGAAAACTAGTTGATTTTATGTCGTCTAGTTTTTGAGAAAATTGAAAATAACTAAAACTACTTTTTTATGGGATATTTGCTTTTTTTGCTTGCTTACGCATTACGGCGTATAAACAGTGAGATATGTATGGGGGGGCATGCTGCCCCCCTGCAACCCCCCTGCCTGGGCACACTATAGGATTTGGGGTAGGTGCGAGGTTGGGTGTATGCAAGGTTTCTTTTGCATTTACAGAATCTGGATTTAAAGAAACTTTGATTTTACCCTATGGTCTATATCCAATGTCTACTAAATATATGTATGTACGTAGCCCAAAGTTGCACATTTAAAATGTTCAGACATGAAAATTTAATAAATTATGAAAAATTCACATTACCTAGGTACTACTGTACGAATGCAGCAAATTTATATAATTCCTTAATTAATATGTATGTTTATTGTTTGTGTCTAACATTTTTAATGCTAATATGGTACAGGTTATTGTTTACCAAGTTCATTCGTTATTCAACCTTTGTAAGAGTGAAGTATTTTTTTCTTTGAATAAAGAATGGCGACTAAAAGCATCCACTACTTCATCCTAAATTAAATAACTTTTCAATATTTCAAAAAAAAATATTTCAAAAGCATCGCGTTCTTAGAAGAAATTGGTCTAATTCCAACTAAAGCGTCAACTCCCCACAACTCCAACTCAAAGAGGTGACAAAAATTGTAAGAATACAATATTATTATTATTATTTATTCATCAACCAGAGCATAATATACTCTTACAGATTAAGATACATAAGTAAATATATAGTTACAAATTTGTAGGTGGGTATATAAAATTCAAGTTACATTTAAATGATTTACATAGTTAATCTTTTATTTTAATAAATAACGTTACTTAAATTCTGCTTAAAACTAATGATTTAAAAGTCTCTCTGGTACAATCCATATAAAAGTTAATCTCAGACCAAAAACCCATCTATCGGCACATTTTTCCATGGGCCTCAATATTGGCTAGAGATTCGGAAGGTGCTTGCTATAATTTTTTTTTTTGTGATCAAAATGCCTGTAAACACGGTTTTAATACATTGAACATTGAAAAATTGACTTGACTATTTTTAAGTAACACCTGACTTACTCACAAACTGACTGACTGAGACGCGAAATGCCATGCAATTCTACCTCCTCTGGTGCATTCTTGGTAACCCTAAATGATTTGCTGTACTTTACCTACAAATGAACCACATTAACACTAATCCTCAAAATGAAATCACCGTAGTTAAATACCAAAAATCAAAATTTTCATAAAAAGTAGTTTTAGTAATTTTCGATTTTCTCAAAAACTAGAAGGGGCAAAACCATTCGGTTTTTTGTGTTCGATTCAGAATTAATAGTAGCATTGACCACAAAAAGCCAATTATGCACTTCATTTTACAATTTTGAAAAAAAAATTGGTCTAAACTTTTTTTTTTCATTTTTTTTTAACAAAATTTTGAGTTTGCATGCAAATTATATAAATAATTTAATTTAAATTTACGATTATAGAACAGACTTCTGGCTTTCAAAACCGGTATAGTATTTTATTGTAAGTGTTGCCGTTGTTTTTTAATATTTTTTGTTTCAATTTAAGTCATTTTTTCTAAAATCGCCCCTACCTCCTAAACGGGGCGAGATAGACCTCCCCTCCTATAGTAAAAAACGCTTGTAAGTAAGTAGTAAGTAAGTAAGTAAGTAATTCATTTATTTTCAATTGTTATTTCACAAAATTTACAATCTAATGAATAAAAAAGCTATGGCTTTGCCGTCAGCCTGGTTAGCAATTATGTATTTAAAGTATTATATCAAGAAAAGATAAATAAATTTAAACTTAAATATCAAACATATTCCGTAATTAAAAGCATTCTATACTTAAAAATAGTTTTTAAAAAATTACTTAAAATCTTCCAATCACACTCGTTTAAAATTTGAAGTGTTTCTTGCAAAGTTAACACATTTTTACCAAAAAACGCTAGTCTTTGTTGGTGGAATATTGGGCAAATGCTCAGAAAGTGGAAACAGTCCTCTTTTGATTTAAGGTTGCATAGCGTACAAAACTGATTGAAGCTCCCGTTGTAAGGTGTACCCTTTAAGTTGAAAAGTTCACATCTTGCCTTGAAAATGAAAGAAATTTCTTTATAGCTAAGTTCATCATGAAAGTAGTTTCTTTGGTTGAGATTGTAGTTGAGCTTGGAATATACAATTCTACTGTCAGATTTTCGAGCCTTATCAATAAATGATTCTCTTAGATAAGTATCATTTTTCTGTATTATTCTATAAAGTTGATTTTTCAAATTATGCAAGTTGTTGGGATCAATAAGCAGCGTCTCACCACAAGCATTGCCAATATTTTGCCATTTTTTGAGCCACCAGTCTTTATTCCTCATTTCGTATAAAAGCATTTTCTTTGAAAGTCTATCATCCTGGTAGACACACGTTTTTATAATATAATCAGCCTGTGTTTTAAGCGTACTCGTAAGAAGTTTCGGTATTCCTGTCTCTATGTAGATTGCATAACTCGGTGTATTTTGGGGTAGGTTGAAGAGTTTTTTCAAAAAGTTCCTTTGAAATTTTTCAATAACTTCGTACTCATCTGCACCCCAAACTTGTGAAGCGTTGTATTTAACCCTTCTACAAAAATCCGTTATCAATTTTTGGCGCCTAAGTTATCGTACTCTCCGCTAAATAGTGATGGTGGCAAAACCCCCTAACGACTGTAGAGTTATTTTCTTTGGATAACTTGTTTCTTTCTTAACCATGTCAGACGTTTCTCTTGATTTTTTCATATAAAAAAGCCGGCCAAAATATAAACTCATTTTCTTGCAAATAAATATTGGTCTTTTGTACTGGCAAATTATAAAAAAATATTGAATACAAATATTTACACAACAATGTTCAGAAATGGACATTTTTTCACTCAAAAATTCATTGAAACATAAAACGCAGTATGATGAAGATGTTACATAAACTTATGAAGAGAAACCGCTGACATTGAAATCGAATTGTTTCATTTTATATAAAAAGTAAAAAGATTTTTAATTATTTAAAAAATATTTGCATATTCGATGCATTTCCCTTGACCATCACACTTCAATTCATTGTCTGTATGATTTTAGTATGGAAGTGCTGTGGGGTGAACATTTAATTCGAATGCCAAATTCCATGGCGTACGGTGATCTTGTCCGGTTCCGGAGGTTAAAAGATACATTCAAGATGCAAAACTTCAAAGTGGCAAACATTCACCAAGACAACTTTCTCAAACCACCTCGAACAGGCCGGCATGGAAGTGTTTGCACCAACATCGGAGTCAATAGCAGGGGCACAAGTAGTGATCTTCCAGCTTCGGCATCATTTCATTTCAATTTGATCGCAGAGAAATATGAAGTTCATATTAAAGTTGTTAATTGCAATTTTATAGTCGTCTACAGATTGAAGTGATTTCGATCCGTCAAATGCAAAGCATTACGCCGCCTACCGCGCCGGTCGCTACGTCGCGTCGTGTCGCGGCCATGTTGTTGGGTGATTATCATGGCTATGATGATCAGCAAAATTAGTATTTTTTTTTTCAAATTAATATTTTGTATGACTTTTACTTTTTGTCAGCAATGAAAACAATTAGCAATTGATGAATGAGCTTCTCAGAAAAAAATCGCTCAAAAGTGAAAGGGTTTTCTAATAAAGTAGGTTTTGATTTGAATGGTAGGCTAGCTAGGTGCATCAAATAAAATCCTTGATTGGTAGAGAAAGTCAAAGTGGAAACTTAAATTGAATATATGTGTAAGAGGTTGTTTCTCAATGGGTTTGAAAGTAGACTCATTATGTAGTTTTATGAAATGCATATTAATATAGCTTGGATTTTTACTATAATTATAAGTTGTTCTAAAGTGCCCTATCCATTAAGTAGCACATTTCTTCCGATTTGTTTTTTATTGAAATTGAGTGCGCAGCCAAGATGTTTTTATGTTTAAAATCAATAATGATTTCATATATCTTATTTCACTTTTCTTTGATAATATTTAAATAAATTTAAATGTTTAAGGAATTACTAGATCCTATAATCTTGCGCTTGTAATTAAAAGCTGTAACGTATATAGTTAAGTCGTTGACTACAAAGTGTTAAATAATCAAAAGTAAATAAAAGAAAATATCCGAAATCAACTAAATATTCTAAAAAGCACTTTTACCATTATTCGAATCCTTGGCCACAAAAATGAAACTCAATATTATTATAAATGCTTTTAAAATTATTTTTTACGAAAATGTCTAGAGCCTGTTTCGAGTTAATTTTATAAAACCGAAATTGTTCTATTACACGTTCTTCGATCTAAATTGGGATCAACTTGCAAGTTCGAAGACCAAGTTGTCTATGGTCGCAGGCTTTGAGCTCTTGGGCCAGTTGACGTTTGTACAAGACAAACAGACTAAATAAATGACAGTCAGTTCGAAGAATTAAAAATATTTTAGAAATCACCTGTTAAAATTCGAAAATCCCTATTGGAAAACGCTTAATTTGTAGACCGATTCCTCGTCACTACTTCTTTTTTGCTGTTTCAACAAAATTATTTGACCTTCTAATTTTTTCTTAAATGTATGTATGTCATTAACTAGTTTAGCTCTGTCAAACACTTATATATATAAAATGAAAATAATTAAAACGAATGACTCATAAATAAAATGAGTCGTGCATCTTATTTATGAGTCATTCGTTTTAATTATAATGGGTCGCACGAACTTGCTCTCATGTAATAGACTAAAAATTTTAAAAACAGAAAACTTTTGATAAGCACACAATTAATTTTTTAGGCTCTTTTAGTAGTGAGGACGAATGCCATGTGATTTCTTAAGCAAATATGAATTTATGCGAAAACAAAAATTATAAGTCGTTGTAACGGTTTCTTAAAAAAAAATTACTTTTATATACAAAATTTTAAAAACATTTTTAAGAACAAATTTTGGTACGCGAACTTAACGCTTTTTTTATTGTAAGAATAAAAATTAAGTTTCCAAAAAAAATATTGATCAGTTTTTGAGATATCGAATTTTCAAAAAAGAAAAATAGTTTTTTTTTTAAATCCAAAAAAAAACATTTTTTTTTAAGTTTTCAAATGCAATGTTTTTCAAACTTTTTGGAAGCTTGTCTAGACGAAATTTCATTAAAATCCGCTATCTCAATATAGTCCAGTCAAATTAAATTAATTAATTCGAAATATCTACAAAAAATATTGCGTCGAAGTTTTTGTTTGTTTCTTAAAGAGTACCTATTGGAGAGTGTAAATCCAAAAAGTTCGAACAAAAAACGCCCTTGCGTTGTCCGCCATTTTGAAAAAGACTTTGGAAAGCTTGAACTCGATTTTCTCGGCTCCTATCATATTTAGAGCTGTATTTTTTTTTAGGTTTGTACGTTAAAACATCTTCTTTAACTTTTGTTGAGAAAAAAATTTGAAACCTCTTTCCAAAAAAAAGTTATCGACGAAAAACTGTCGAGATTTTGAAGTAAAAAATGGTTTTTAACGTTTATCTCGCCTCATGTTCATCTGATCAAAAAAATAGTTAAGTTGTTGTTTTTATAGATCACTTTATTACCTACATTTTGGTATATTTAAATTTTATGTACGACAAAAACTGTAGGAAATATAGCCTGTCAAAATGGCCAATATCCTGCGAAAATTAAAAAAAAAAAATTACTCACGTTTGAAAATTTTCAAATTTGATTATGTTCATTATGAAATTTAAAAAAAACAGTTCAAACTCTTTTCCACACTACCACCGAGGTAGAGTTACGGCGCATTTTTTTGAATGTGGTGTCCCCAGGAGGTATAATCCACGATTCAATCGTTTTCGTTTCTATTTCAGCCTATCGATAGCTCAATGTGGCATAGTTTTTTCATGTCGTTCTTATCTCCTTTTTTTCTTGGGGCTAGGCGTGCGGATATCAATGATCATATGGAGGGCTAACAGCTGTACCGAACCAAGTCATTTTAAAAAAATCCAAAACCAACGTCAAAATTTCCGCAAAATTGACCTCTATTTAGAGCTGTAATGAACTATAGTTCAGAACTATGTAGCTCTAAATGAACTATGTAGTTCATGACAGCTCTAAATAGAGGTCAATTTTGCGGAAATCTTTAAAATGACTTGGTTCGGTACAGCTGTGAGCCCTCCATATTAACTTTGTTTGTGCTGGGATCGTCAATGGTAGTTTCTTCAATGTTTTCAGGTGAGGAAAAGTCTTCACATGCGTCTTCATCTTCCAGTAAATTAAATTAAACTTAGTTTTTTTTGACGTTTTAACAAAGTCGCTATATCGCAAAGAATCCAGTGACCCATTTTCCTTCCCATTGAACAACGCAATAAAAACTTTTTCTCCGGCGGCTCCCAAACCGTTGCTATCAACATCGTTGGATCTGCATTATACCTCCTGGAGACCCCATATTAAAAAAATGCGCCGTAACTCTACCTCGGTGGTGTTGTGGAAAAGAGTTTGAACTGTTTCTTTAAATTTCATAATGAACATAATCAAATTTGAAAATTTTCAAACATGAGTAAATTTCTTTTTTTTTTAATTTTCGCAGGATATTGGCCATTTTGACAGGTTATATTTCCTACAGTTTTTGTCGCACATAAAATTTAAAGATACCAAAATGTAGGAAATAAAGTGATCTATAAAAAACAACTTAACTATTTTTTTGATCAGATGAACATGAGGCGAGATAAACTTTAAAAACCATTTTTTACTTCAAAATCTCGACAGTTTTTCGTCGATAACTTTTTTTTGGAAAGAGGTTTCAAATTTTTTCTCAACAAAAGTTAAAGAAGATGTTTTAACGTACAAACCTAAAAAAAAAATACAGCTCTATATATGATAGGAGCCGAGAAAATCGAGTTCAAGCTTTCCAAAGCCTTTTTCAAAATGGCGGACAACGCAAGGGCGTTTTTTGTTCGAACTTTTTGGATTTACACTCTCCAATAGGTACTCTTTAAGAAACAAAAAAAAAAAATTCGACGCAGTATTTTTTGTAGATATAAAATACTAATTTGATTGGACTAATAGTGAGAAATTCAAAAAAAATTATTCTATGGTGTCAGTAATATCTTAAATTCGATTTTTTTTAATTGAATTAAGAATTAATTAAAGAATAAATATTATCAAAATTATAGAAACCGTTTTCGAGAAAAATACGATCTTTGAAAAAAAAAATTTTGAAAATTGGAAAACACAATACTATTCAAACTTTTGGGAAGCTTTAGCATTTTTGATAAAATCAAAAACAAAAAAAAATGGGTTAAGGGGGCTGCCATTAATAACCACTCTTCGGAAATTTGTTTTCAAGCATTACCTAGCTTTAACTTAATGAAATTTTGTAATTTTTTCTTAAATCTGTCGAACAGTTTTTGAGAAAAACAAATACTTAAAAAATTTAAAAAAATAAATCGTATGGCTGGTAATGTTATTTTTGGTCTTAAAAAAAAAAGAAAAAAACGTGTGGAGAGAAAAATTTGAAAGTGCTATCTACCAAGTTTAAAAAAAAATTACCAGACAGGCAGACAGAATTGCGATACTCACTTTTTTCGTCTTCGCTATCATCGTAATGTCAACTTTGATAAAAATCTCGAGTTCGATTTTTTATGAATGCGAATGCGTAACTTGCCTTTTAGTACCTATAAGTCCAAGTAAAAATAATTATATAATGAAAGAAAAGGGTTATGTACTTAAAAAAACATTATTATGTGAGTGTTCATCCGTTGTTCATCTATTATGATTTTATGGAGAAAATTGGCTATATATTTCATGTGATTTTTTCAATAAAAATTGAAGGACCATTAGAAAACTTTGTTGCCCAGTGGGCAACTCCATATAGCGCGATTATAAAAATGTCTCATTGAAGCAAAGACCCCTGCTTGTCTCTCTACATAAACGAACTTCCCTCAAATATTCCATCCTCCATTGATATTATCAATTGTATGCTGATGATGTTCAATTCCTTCATAGCTGTCCTCATGGACTGATTGAAGACTGCGCTAATACCATCAACAGTAATCTTGAAAAATTTTACGATGCTCGGACAGAAATGGACTGTATTTTTAACCCTGTAAATACTAAATGTATCGTAGTTAGTAAAAATCATTTCAATCTTTCCTACTTTCAAGTCATAAGCCTCAAAAATTCTCACAGTAAAAACCACATCACATCAATGCGGAAGTTGACAAAGTTTATGAAGTGCTTAAGAATACGCTTAATATTGGCCAAAAAGCTAGTACTTAATACCTAAATTGACATTTGGCTTTGAAGTTTTCAACGACTGCGATGCGGTCAGCCGCCGAAAACTCAATGTTTTGTTCAACAAAATTGCCCGATACGTTTACAGTGTTAAAAGAAATGATCGTATTTCTCATTTATCAAGGCAAATTTTTAGGATTTCTCTTGATCAATTTTTTCACTATAGAACCATAGACTACCTTTCCAAATATGTTAAGATTTAGTTCCTCGAACAGATCCTTAACACTAATTCATCCACGGTATAAATATTTAGTATCCAAGAGGCAGTTCTTTATCAATGTCACTCGCCTATGAAACACTTTACCACGGCATGTTATGGCATAAAAGGTTGAGTCACAGTTTCGGATAGATTTATGTACTTTCTCATTTCCGGTCTACTCGTATATAGGATCGGCTCTACATTTTATCATGATTAAATGGTGATTTTGGAAAAATAAAAATGAATTATAACATTGTCAAATATATAGTCTCTCTTTGTTTTATAAAAATATTGAAGCTTTTAAGTATATTATAAGATTTTGTATCTTACTGTTAAAGCAAATGAAATATAAATAAATCTAAATCTAAATCCTTATTCAATTGCTGAAAACGTTTCCTTCTCATTGATCGGTCCAAAGTTAGTTCAGAAAATATTTTTTTCTTAAGTTCCTACAATTTAAAAATAGAATTTCACAGAATTTTCAATTAATTTATATGAAAATCTCTTTGGAATTTCCCGTCTTGTAAACTAAAGTTGATTTCTGTCACATTTCCTAATTTGATCTTACTTTTATTCCAATGATAGCCACAGGCAAAATAAATACAAGAGAAGAAAAAATTATATAGTCATTAATAAAAATGGTCGTAAACCAGCCAGTACCGCCTCTAAATCTTTCTTCGACTTCCGTATCTGAAGTTCCTTTCTCCCGCGCATAGAAAGGTGTATCCGTTTTCTTTTCCTTATCAAAATTAATTCAAACTCTAGAGCTAAACGAACGAGACAGATCACCCTAGCTGCAGTGGTGTGGCTTGGATATTGCTTAAGGATAGTTCATTAGGAAATACCATTTTAGCCAGTAATTATTTTAAGTTACAATATAAACTTTTCTCGTAACCATACGAGTTCGGTTTAGGCAGGCAAATGTTTATTACAATAACTGTTACAGCCATTTGAAGGCTTTGGACTGAGTAATATAGTGAAATTTGGATAAGCTTAATAGCTTCGATTAATAGAAAATGGTTCGCTAACTCTATAAATAAGTATCGTCTAGTGGACCAAACAAAATAATAACATTATTTTAAACTGCCTTTAGTTCAAACTTTTGTGAAGACACGTTAAGTGAAGGTTATCTTAAAAACCACAAATGTAGCGGGTAGTGAGCTGCTCTCTTTTATTTTGTAATTATTTAACTTATTTTAATCGCGCCTTCTTACGTGTATCTCCTTAGCAACTTAAGCTGCGAAGTTCTCCCCAGATACATTTCTTTTTGTAATAACACTACCTTTCTACTCGTATCAAGGTATTAATCAACTTAATCCGATAAATCTATTATTTTTTCATAAACAACACTTTACTAGGTCGTGAAGCATGGTAAAATTCGAAATTGCTTCAGTGAACACAATTACTTCATTCATTACTTCATAATTGCTATTGTGAACAAAACTGTGCGAAATTAGTTTACACTTTTCACTGCATCAGAGCTTCGTTATTAACAAACACAACCTGTTTACCTAATTGTCCCTAAGATTTGTAGTAATTATATCTCGTGCTTATCTGTAAGGGTGACCATTCGCTCATGTTTCATGTTCCCAATAAACAAAATTATATTGGTCCTCACTTCAATTCAGAACGTTAAAAGAATAAAATTAAAAAAAAAAAACAAAAATTAATTAAAAAGACAATATTACTCGCACTCAAAGATAAAATTTAATTTATAGACGAGTAATTATTTTTGTTGAATCTTGAGCTTTGTTTTGTAATATTTACATACCTCCTTTTACGTGAAGCTATTTTCTACTAAATAGCAATACTTTCCCTAAGAGTTAATATTTAACAAAATAAGGTTAAATAAATAAAAGTTAATTGTGAATTATTATACATTTACACATACGTCTTTATTTTTCTAGGACACTGAGGAATGGTCACCCCAGTTAAAGTCACAATCACAATGACTAAAGTGAAAGGCTTTGCAGAAATTAAAGTCGATCGTAAAAATTAGAAATTTAACCATTTTATAGTCATTGGGTGTCGCTTTTACATTGTGCATAGTTAATAAATAAAATAAACAATAATTTCTTTAATAATTGAAGAGCAATGAGTGATAATGTGCTAGAAGCATTAAAAAGTGAAATTCGCATTTAAAAATTCCGAATTCCAATTAATATTAAATCCATGTTACTTAGTCAATCTCCGATATTAATGGAAACAAAAAGTAGAAATCAGTAGATGAAATGATGATAGGTTCCAATTTTGTGGATATCTTTTTTTTAATTCTGTAAAATGATAGTAGGAGATCCTCCCGAAAATAAGGTCAAAAGTTAACATTTGACCTTTATTTATTTATTTATTTTTAAATGCATTATTACAGAACCTAACTTCCATACTTGCGATAGCTAAAACAAAAAGTTGTAACTTTAGAACTTTTCACTAAAAATTATTATTGTAGTGCCCGTGGCGTAATGGTTAGAGCGTTTGGCTATCACGCCGAAGATCTTTAATCTATTCTGACTAGTCTTTATCTAAAAACAGAAAAATTATATTTTACTCAGAGGTGCTATCTCTAGCCAGAACGTGACAATACAAAAGCATCTATAAATGCTTCTTATTAAAGAAGTTCGGACTCGACTTAAAATGTAGTTTTGTTAGGCTAGAGTGGGTGGTGATACGACAAGCCGAACCATCTCACTCGGATCTCAATGGACTTATGGCGCTCCCTAATAGGATGGGGTAGGTAGGTGTCAGGAAGAGGAGGGACTGGATTGAGGGGAGCTAAGGTATTTATGATTCCCTGAACCAACCTAAATCCTGAATGAATTTAAGGATGTTTTTTCATGGCAGGACAGAAATGTCCTCCAAATAATGACAAGCTGAGGGATCTTCATCCTGACGCCCTCTACACAAGTCAGATGAGCTAATGCCCATTCTGCTCATATGGGTTCCCATTATATTCTGGTCTATTAGGAATCCAATTAAGATGGATAATTCCTGTTTATTTTCCTCGAAATATTCGGCCATATATTTCTTGAAACCCGATAAATGTCGATTGTTGATTATCTGACGTATGCAGCCTCAAGAAAATTCTGGTGAATTCTACTTTTTTTTTGCACCAGTGGCATAGTTACTAAGGTATCGGAAGTCTCGGATCAAGAGATGACCCGTTTTTGCCATTTAATTCCTGAATATATCACTGTATCCCGGGATCCATCTGAGGCTAAATTCGTTAGTTGCGCGGAGAAACGTCTGCTGATTCCGGCAACGATCTATTATAGTTTTGACTTTATAGTGATTGAGGAAATATCTTTAATTGACGCCCGGCTGTCTATGTAGACATCGATATTACTATCTTCTAATTTCTGTGTGGCATGACGCTTTGCGGCTTCGCAAACACTTCCGCTTGGAATACACAGAGATAGTTTGGAAGCTTTATTGATCTGTTAATAGGTGGGTTATCTGAGTAGATACGTGCCCCTACCCCGTCGTATGTCTTTATGTCTTGGAACCGTCTGTAACGACTGAAACATTATTGTTATCATTAATGAACCGGTTTTCATTCCGGAGTTCCCTATTGGGATATCTGTTATTGCCGCTAGGTTAAATCTATGTGCGGTGTAAGAGAGTCGGTTGAAGGTCTATGTTTGTGAACTTCATTACGGTTCTATGGCTGCCGTTGGTATAGTTCTAATAGCACTCGCTGTGCCAATACACGCAAGTTTTTGAATTTTTCTCAGGGTTTCTCGATTGGTTTCGCCAGATCAAGCATACGTACGTTAGAATTGGCCTTATTACGGATGGGGCTGACACCCCATCTTTTACCAGAATTGTACTGCAAGTATAGAAAGCTATTGAGGCTTTTTTCCATATTTCTGTAATATTTCATCCCCAGTTTAGTTTACGATCAAGTATAACTCCAAGATTTTTGGCGGTGACCGCAACATGTAGCTGGATTCCGTTTATTTTTGGGGGGCTTATTTTGGGAATATTGTGTTTTCTAAGATCACTAATTCTATTTTAAGTGAATGTGTTCGAGTTAGAGGGAACTTCGACTTAGAGGGAGTTCGACTTAGAGGGAGTCGACTGTATTATAATGTTAATAGTTTTATGAAATTCTTGTTAAGTTATAAAACGGCATCATATGGTCTGGCTACCTTATGCCTTAAAAAAAAATAATTATAAATTTATTTTGTAAATTATTTCAAAAATAAATAAATAAATACTTTCCCACAGCTTTTAGACCATCAGATCATGATGCTTAGTTTTTCTAAGTCAACCACCATTTTCTCATACCTTTCGAAGATTTCCAATTAGGAACTTGGTATAATTTCGCAGCCGCTGATTGTGTGATACAGCGTGGGTTTTGCAACCCATTTTTTGCTAGTAAAATTTATATGCGTCGATTTTTTAATACGCCATTGCTGCATCCAATCTCTAACTTTATATGGAACGCACTTTGTAATTTTTCGTATTAGATTTATCAGGCACGAATATTAACGTGTCATCAGCAAAGTTCGTAATGATAAGCGTTGATGTCTTACTGGAATATCCTTACCTAAGAAATACACCTGGTACATCTGTTTCAATTTTCCTTAGTTCGGATTAACTTTGGACTCGGTTCGTAACGTAAGATTTCAGAATTTTATAGTACTGCCTGGGATGGTGCCTTTGCAGTTTGTACTTTAGTTCTAAGTGTCAGACCTTGTCAAAAGCTAAAGCAACATCTAAGAATAGAGCTGAACATATGTATGTATATTAGGCTGGCTCGATTGATAAAAAAATTTTATGAAAAAATTTTTTTTGTGTTTGATCGTGTTCGGGCGGTATACAAAAGTTGTAATAAGAGTCCTTCAATAGGAATCCAAAATATTTTTAAAAAATTCCAATTTTAAATACTGCCCCAAGGACCTTAAAGATTTTCGAAATATGATACATAAATTAAAAAAAAAGATTTATATAAAATCGATTAAAAAATGGCTTATGTTTCATAAGTTAAATAAATAAAACCTTGTTTAAAAATCAGCAGGCTTATCTAAAGGCGCCCACATGAAAGGGACAAGGGGCAAGGGGGTCTATTGCCCCCTTCTCTGGCTCAGGAAAATACCACATTTGCAACATTTTTTGCTTTTTACAATGTCTTTTTGAAAAATCCGACTGGTTTTTTATTTTTATTTCTGTTAGAATCTATTGTTTGCCCCCTCCCCGCCCCTCTCCTTGGAACGAATCTCCTGGAAAAATCTATGGGATTACATATTGCTCTAAATGCATTTTTAAATCCATTATTCCCTTATACCTACTGAATAGAATATTTTAAAATACAAATCGAAGGAACCCAAATTTATGCAAAAAATAAACCTTTTATTAAGAAGACTTACCAATTTCAGTTTGCAGCGGGCTTTTATCGTTTAAGCTAGTAGGCTAAGCAATTTCAGTAGGAAGTGGGTGGGATTTGCAATTTCGGACAGGGCAGGAGCTGCAATTATTTCAGCTACTCTTCAAGATGTTGGAATGATTTCAAAGGACAATTTTACCAATATTGTAAATAGGCACAAAATCAGACCTGCCCGTGAGAAAGAGAGGGCATCGTTATCATCTTTGTCACCATCAATGTCATTTCAAGAGCTCCAGTTTGGGATATATTTTGACGGAAGAAAAGACAAAACACTCAGTATGATAGATAACAGACGAAAATCAATAATTGTTGAAGAGCATATAAGTTTAGTGAAAGAGCCTGGATCCGAATACTTAGGGCATCTCTCCCTCCCAAATGGAAAAGCTGAAACCGTGAGTAAGAAATTGAAGGAGTTCTTTGATGAAAAGGGGATTGATAAATCAAAAGTTGTGGTTATTGGAAGTGATGGCACAGTTATAAACACAGGATCGAAGGGAGGTGCTATCCGTCGTTTGGAACTAGACCTAAGAACAACCTTTCAATGGTTCATATGCCAGTTACATGCAAATTAACTTATTCTTCGACACATGTTTGAGCATCTTGATGGAACTACAACCGGACCAGGAAGCTTCACAGGACCTTTGGGAAACAAATTGAAAGATAGTGAAAATTTGTTGTTAGTGCGATTTCAAGCTATTCAATGTAACCTTCCAGAAATATCAAACACTAATGATCTCAGCACTGATCAACAATACTTGTTTGAAATTTATTAAGCTGTCAGCTCAGGAATTTGTAGTGACGGTTTAAAAAAAGAAATCCGGGAAAAATCGTTCATTCAAGGTGGCTCACAACTGGAAATCGAATATTAAGGTTATATGTTTCTACTGTGACTCCATCCGAAAATATGCTTTTGTTGCTCAATTTTATAATGCAAGTCTATGCGCCAATGTGGTTCCAAATAAAAACTAGACCTTACTGTATTGATGGCGCTCGACACCTTCACAAAACTATAATATTGACCAGATACCTGCCTCAAAATTTAAAATCAATAGTTGATCCTGTTATTCAGAGAAATGGCTTTTTCGGCCATCTGGAAAATATTATGATAGCAATGATTGCAGATGAGAGAGAAACAATTCGAGTTTTAGCTTTAAGAAGAGTTAAGAAAGCACGAGAGCAGCTTGGAACATCCTCAAATTCGGTGCGGTCTTTCGTTTTGCCGAAGTTCAACTTTAATGCTGAGGACTACATTCACATAATCGACTGGAATGTTGTTGGTATTTTATGTGATCCACCAATATTAACAAACATTAGTTTGGATGTCATAAGTGATTGCATTCAAAATCCTAAATTTATTGAAACTATTATTTTACCGTGCATAAAGGATTACCCTTGTCATACTCAAGCGACGTAGTGTTGCGTTGAAATTGTAACTGAAACTTCAGCTGCTGTCTGTAGTCCTATGAGACGTGATGGATTCATAAGAATAAGAATGGAATCGCACAAAAATGCCGTTTTTTAATTCTAAAAACGATTTCAAAATGTTGTTTCTATTTTTTCTTTCACTTTTTTTAAATGTTTGTTTTAACTTTTTTTTTATATTTCATTTTTTGTTTTTGCTTTAAATATTCTTTATTATCATCAATAATATATTTTAATACCACTGAACTTCAAAAAATTTGTTATTTTTTGGTACGGAAAATTTTTCTTTTTTCTAGGTTTTTTTTGGTTTCATGAGAAGATTCTATGACATTGGGGCAGTAGAAGATCGCAATATTTTTCCAAAACTTTAATTTACCTGACATCATGACATATAAATACAACTTTTGGGTAGTGCCCGAAAACTGAATTTAAAAAAAAAAAAATCGAGCCACCCTAATGTATATGTTTTTCTTCAAGTACCTTTTCTATAACATCCGTAATTCGATGCACTTGGTATATC
Source organism: Philhelius festivus (assembly GCA_963931855.1). NCBI lineage: Eukaryota > Metazoa > Arthropoda > Insecta > Diptera > Syrphidae > Philhelius > Philhelius festivus. The sequence goes on along the minus strand of OZ007556.1, from coordinate 138,870,898 downwards.
GTAGAATGTTTATTTCTACTGATTGCTCGGGAAAAATCTTCTTTCTTATATTATTTTCTTAAGCCTTTTCAGGAGCAGTTTCTGAAAAACGTTTGCCATGATTTGTATTAGTTACTCCTGTTGATCGCTTACCTTGCTAATTTATAACAATGATTTCTGCAATCTCGACTTAATCTAAGCTTAAGGCACTAGTTTATTATAAATTGGAGTTTCTTGAAGGCTATTTGAGGTCACTTCTTTGTGAAATTGTGTGAAAATTGGACCTCCAGATTACGCCATGCACGCTCCAGCAGCAGCGACCAAAAACTTGAAATCATATTCAAACATTAATGACAAAAAATTATCTTTCCAATAAATCCAGATTCATGGATATCATTTGTCTTTTCTCTATTTCAAATTAAAGTTCTCCATCTCTAGAAAAACACCCTTTATAATAAATTCACCTCTGGATCTTTTTTATTTGGAATGAATTAAATTGATTATATCTGCTATGGCTATTGTTACACCAACCAATTAAAGTTTTTTTGATAGTATAAGATTCCAGTGAAGGAACCATTACAAATTTTGCCACCAATCAGACCATAAAATTTGCTGCAAAAAAGGCAAGTTTCAAAATTTTAATGCATTTAGCTAAATGTTTTGTAATAAACTTGGTCAGCTTTACGTATTCTCATACCAATAAAAACAATTTCCTCACACTGCGAAGCTAATGCCCAAGTAATGTGAAAATTTTCCCAAATTATCAGTTTTATGGTTGAACAATTTTCCGGTTGATTTGTGGGTTTTCTTGCCCTAAATGCATTTTTTATAGAGTCTTATTTGCAATATTCAATGCCCACCAGTATGCTGATGTAATGGAGTGCAATACATAATAAAGTTGCTTGGTGCTAAAACGTTAATTTTGAAACTGGTTGCACATAATATACAATCTTATGGCAAAAAAAAAGAATGAATTCAAACTTGTTAGCCATCAGCGTTAGTATTTTTAATGAGCATAACGTAAGTTCCTACTTTGCATGTGCAAAATCATAAAATAATAATGATTGGGATTTTCGTAGACCTTAATGTCTTATTGGATGTAACCAAATAATGCACAAGTGGGACTACCAGTAATTACCGGAATTGAAAAACAAATTCCCTCAAAAAGCTTAATTGCCAAATCGAACTTGTTAAATTAATATTTAACGATATCCTATTAGAGGAGTTTAGAGGATTGTCACTCAATAAATCTGAAATTGCTGAACAGATTTGAATGAAATTAAGTGGAGCTGTTAAGTTATAGCACACTTTTTATAAGTGAATCGTGTTAATTGGTCTTGTCAAGCGAGAGTGTCAGCCAGTGAAAATATAATTTCTTATTTTGTAGGTTTTAGTGTTAATTATTAAGGATCATCCAAAAAAAGGAGATACAAATGTATATTATTTGTCTTACATGTCTGGATGTTGAAATGGGAAGGAAAGGACTGGGTAAGGAAATCCACATTAGTGTGGTACGGCTTAAAAAAGAATCACTTTACTCGATGGCAAGTCCGAAGTTAGGCTCTATGGTATACTAACGGGCATTCCTAGAAGAGCGTGTATTACGCCGAGATCGTTTAAAGGGTAGAATGCAACTGGCTATTTCAACAGAGTAACGTTTCAAGAAGTAACCATGAAATAGTGATATGATAAGCAAAAGGCATTTCGGCGGCGCGCGTTCCCACGAAACAAATGTTTCTGAAATCGAACTTTCGCCTATCAGTTTTAAAGCTCTATTCTATCCAGTAGGTGCAGTGATGTTTTGGATGCGCCTGATCATACATGAGTTTTGGGCGCATGTATGCCTTATAAAGTGTTGGTTGCCAAATAAAAAGGAGAAGAGAAAAACTACATGGGCATTTCAGAGCATTTTTAGGAATATCTGATATGTTGTCGATCGAATCGAAAAATTCCCAGCTTCCTAAATGCAATTTTCATTTATGCATAATGCGAACGGCGCGGCGCTTTAACGACTGAAGACAGCTTTAAGATTTGGAAGCATTAAATTCCACACGATTATTAATGCCCCATAAACCAATACTGTTCAAATTTGTATTCCATTATAATATTCCATCCATATTCTGCCGTTGCAATTCGACATTCAAAGAAGAAGGAGGGGATTCAGGTAAAGAGTATGAAAAACTAAGGGTGCTGTCATCAGCGCGAAGCCATTTAGTGGGCAGTTTCATACAGGAAATTCTTTATAAAAATAAGAAATAGTGTGGACGACAATACGGGGCTTTGAGGCACTCCAGCATTAATTTAATGAATTTAAGTCTTGAAACCGTCCAAAACAACTTGTATTGATCGGTCAGATACCAAAAAAATGCATTTTCGAATAGAGAGCTTGATGCCAAATTCTATCAAATGCTTTGGAAATATCAGGTGCAACAATTTTGATTTCTCCAAAGTGCTGTAAGGATTCATTCCACTTTTCGGTGAGAAAATCACCAGTGGTTTTCTTGCAATGATGCCGTATTATCGTCTATTGAGAAGCTTTCGTTGTTCGGGATATCTCATGGGCTGACGGTTTTTAGCGTTTCCGTGATCTTGGAAAAAATGTATGTCAGAGCAATTGGTCGGTAACTGCAGGTAAATCACCTTTTCTTTTGCACGAATGCTTTTCATATGGAAAATAGCCTGACGAATAGGAAATGTTAACGCAGAAAATACCTTGAAAAATCGCCTGTAACAGAATGAATTTAAATACTACCTAGTACTTTGTTCGCATTTCTCGAATACGCTTCTTCAACAAAAAATTCGATTTCAGTTACTCAAAATGTATTTATTTATTTAAAAATATACAAATGGCCTTCTCTGAATACAAATAAAACAAAAATGGATTTTCATGAAACATTAAAATAGTGATATAACATAATGTAAGGTGCGTTTTTGTTTCGTGAAGGTAGTCGAAATCTATGTATGTATTGATAATAATGAATAAGGCTAAAAGTGGCTTATGCTACATGGTTATGCCTTACTTTATTCTTGTAATTCTATATAATTTAAAACAAAAACACTGAAGATTTTTCAATTTTAAAACGCTTGAAAAAATTACTTTTAAATGAAAATTTTATGAAGTTTTGGTTTGAAAAAAAAAAAAATGGTTTTGTTCACTTGGAAAACTAAAATTGAAACTCAAAAATACTTCAATCATTCCATCACCGTTACATTTTTTTTTTTTTATTTTAGACTTTCATAATCATATAGATAAATATTAGAAGAAATTTGTTAATAACTTTAATTATTGTAATTAAAACTATACATATTTTATATACATACATCACAAAACGAAATGTTAGGCACAAGAAGAGGCGAAGGACCTTCTAAAATTTACACTTTGCGAAAAAAGAGTTCTTGAAAAAGGCGGCTGGCATTCGCGTAAATAATATTGCATTACTCAAAATACACTTATAGGAACTGCAATAGGAAATCTAATATTTTAGAAGAAAAAACCAAATTTTAGTTTATTTTTTCGATGCGAATTATTATTTTGCCTTTTTTTGTTTGATAGTACTTTTAACATATGATTTTGGCATTTAATGAAGGTGTGTTGAAAATGTGAACATAGTGTTAAATTGGGAAACTTAGCTGCGTTGCGCAGTCACCCATCAAAAACTTAATTAAAAAAACTGATGTTCACTTTTACAATTTGAGGTTTTTACAAATTTCCACAACTAGAGAACTGGATTTAGCTCCAAAATAATGTGCCGAATACAGTTAGAAATTATAATTTGTTTGTAAGCTTACCTGGCGAGCATTTTGTATGGGAGATATAATTGATATGCTTCAAGAAATATACTGACCAACAAAATGTTGTTAACGGTATGGTATTACGACTTGCGTAGTATCGATGAATCCCTTGTTTGTTGGATTAGAAATTGCCTTTTGCATCGTTGCACACCATAATCATATTTAATAATTTCAAGCCTAAAATGAAACAATAAATCCTTGAAGTACCGCAGAGTTCCATATTGTCTTCCTTTCTTTTTCTCATTTTCATTAATGATGGGTGTCTTAAACTTTTTATCCTTTAAACGGTTCTCGCAGACTATATTCATATTCGTTTACTATATTCATATTCGTACTCTAACTCTAAGAATTTTACAGTAGAACATTAAAAGCCGTTATTTATTTAAACCAAGCTTACGCTTATGAAACGATAAAATAAGCAACATTTTAGTAAGATTTTCCCAAAAATATTCACCCATATTCTGAAACTCGTATTTATGACTCGTATTCGACTATAGTCGTATGTTGGTATTCCAGGAGTCGTACATTCGACTTCATCATCATCATCATCGGCTCGACAACCGTTTTCCGGTCTTGGCCACTTTCAACAAGTCTCTCCACCTATCCCGGTCTCTAGCCGACGCCATCCAGTTGCGCACCCCAAGGCTTCGGGCGTCCTGGTCTACGCCATCTCTCCAGCGCAAGCATGGTCTACCACGCTGTCGTCTACCATAGAATGTACCACAAAGAACTTTCCGAGCAGGTTCCTCTTCGCTCATGCGAGCTAGGTGCCCTGCCCACCGGAGTCTACCGAGCTTAATTTTTGTCACGATATCTGCTTCTAGGTAGATTGCGTACAGTTCATGATTGTACCGTCTCCGGAATCGTCCTTCCTCACATATGGGCCCAACAATTCTCCTTAAGACTTTTCTCTCGAACGCAGCTAAGAGGTCGGAGTGCCTTTTGCTAAGCACCCAAGTCTCGGATATGTGAGTACTGGCAGGACCATGGTCCTGTACAGCAGCAGTTTTGAAGTTATGGTGAGATTTCTGGATTTGAAGAGCTTTGACAGACTGTAGTAGGCTCTGTTGGATTTGAGAAGCCGCCCGCGTATTTCTTCTTCTATATTGTTATCGGCTGCTACTATTGACCCAAGGTATTTAAAGGATTGCACCACTTCAAATTCGTGCTCCGCTACCTTGATTGTTTGACCAACTGTTCCTCTCGCATTCGACGCCACCATGTACTTTGTTTTACCTTCACTAATGTGCAGCCCCAGATTTTGTGCCGCCTGCTCGATCTGGATGAAGGAATCGTGTACAGCTTGTTCGGTTCTTCCGATGATGTCAATGTCGTCTGCGTAAGCCAGTAACTGGCTGGACCTGTTGACGATGGTCCCTCTTGTTGCCGTGCCAGAGTCACGGATTGCTTTTTCCAACGCCAGGTTGAAGAGGAGGCAGGCCAAACCGTCCCCTTGTCGGAGTCCATTAAAGATGTTGATTGGTCTGGATAGCAATCCGGCTATTTTTACTTGGCTTGTTACGTTGGTCATGGTCAACCTACATAGTCGTGTCAATTTATTTGGGATGCCGAATTCTCTCATGGCTTTGTAAAGTTCTACCCTGGCTATGCTATCATAGGCGGCCTTAAAGTCTATAAACAGATGGTATGTTGGGATGTTAAATTCTAGACATTTTTCCATCGCCTGCCTAAGGGTAAAGATCTGATCAGTTGTTGATTTGCCTGGAATGACACCACACTGATATTGTCCGATGACGGTTTTAGCGTATGGGGTTATCCGGTCTTGTAGGATAGAAGAGAATATCTTATAGGCGGTACTCAACAACGTGATATGTACCTCTATAATTGCTGCACGTTGTGACATCTCCTTTCTTATGTATGGGGCATATTATGCCTTTTCGCCAGTCTTCTGGCATTTCTTCCTGCTCCTATACATGCACTATAATATCATGAATTGCTTGACGTAAGGCTGGCCCGCCGTGATGAAATAATTCGGCTGGTATGCCATCGGCTCCCGGGGATTTGTTCTGTTTAAGCCGGCCTATAGCCTTCTCAACCTCTTCTATGCTTGGTGGCGGCAACATAGGGTATTCTTCTTGAAGTAGTGGAGCCTCCTCTTCTGTAGTGAGCTGACCATTTAGCAATTCATTAAAGTACACTTCCCATCGCTCCAGTATGCTTTCAGGATCGGTGATCAGATTTCCCTCTCCGTCCTTGCAGTATGTGCAGCGTGGTGTGTACTGCGTCATGTTTCGGACGGATTGGTAGAACTTCCGCGCCTGGTGCGGACCTCGCTCTCGGCTATTTTCTATTTCACAGATAAGGTTCTTCTCCCAGGCTGATTTTTTTTTGTCTGTGTAGCCGTTTTTCTATTCTTCTGAGCTCTTTATATTCCTCTTCGCGTGCCCGCGTTCTATGAGATTGTTGTATTGCTCGGTACGCAACATTCTTACGTTCAGTCGCTAGCTTACATTCATCATCAAACCAGTCGTTCCGATTTTTACGACTGCTGCCTAAGATGGAGTTGGCAGTACTAATGACAATATTCTTAAGGCGTGTCCAGTTCTCATTTACGCCCAGCATACTGGCTCCAGGACTTACTCTCCCTAAATCAAGTGATTCTAGGGCGAGTCCTAACGCATTACCAAAGGTGTTACTGGTGTTTTCATTGCGCAGGGCAGCCGTGTTGATTCGAACCTGATCGGCGGATGCAATGCGTCTTCGCAAGGCAATCCGCCCTCGGAAAACCATACCAACAAGATAGTGATCCGAGTCGATATTGGCACCTCGGTACGTTCGTACCGTCATCAAGTTCGAGTAGTGGCGACGGTCTATCAACACGTGGTCTATTTGGTTACGAGTGACTCCATCAGGTGATACCCAGGTGGCTTTGTAGATATCTTTACGCGGGAACCTGGTACTCGCAACGACCATGTTTTTCGATGCTGCCAATTCTAAGACTCGAAGTCCATTGTCATTAGTGTTCTCATGCAAACTATGGGTGCCTGCGTAATGCCTGAATACCGGCTCCCGACCTATTTTTGCGATCAAATCCCCAAGGATGATTTTAACATCATACCTTGGGCAGGCATTGAGGGCCCTCTCGACTTGTTCGTAGTAAGTCTCTTTTTCTTCGTCTGAGAACTCCTCCGTAGGTCCGTGAACGTTAATGAGGCTGATGTTCGTAAATTTGCCTCACACGCGAAGGGTGCATAGCCTTTCGCTTATAGCGTTAAAGCCGATGATAGTAGACTTCATTTTTTCGCTGACTAGGAAGCCTACCCCGAGCACATGGTGTTTTGTATGACAGCTGTAGTATATGTCATATTCTTTCTTCTGTAGAACACCATTCCCTGTCCATCTGATTTCTTGAAGAGCTGTTATGTCAGCTTTATATTTTGACAGGGCATCGGCTAGCTGCTGAGCAGCTCGAGCTCTATAGAGCGATCGTACGTTCCATAAGAAAATTCGTAAATCGTTTTTCCTTTTTCTTTGCGTGGGTTGTCGTCGTGAGATCAGTCCGTTTCCGAGGCTTGTTGTCGGTCTCGTAATTCATTAAGTTTTACGGGACAGGGAATTAACCTGTCGCCAACCTGAGGAACCAGCCTGATCATATTAGCCAAACCTTTTCAAAGGCTTGTTTCTAGCAGCCGCCACGGAGAGGCTATGATCAGACTTCCACCAGTCCCGAATAGTTACGGCACGTGCATGTTTTCGTATGCTACATGTTATTCCCCCTATTCGTCTGATGGCTGACCGCCACATTCGACTTCACTTGTACTAATACTGGGAAACGCAACACATCGCATGCGACTATTCATATTTTATCGTTATTCCTAATCTCGTATTTGATTTACTTAAAGTCGTATTTATGTACTTTATTACTCGTGTTAAATTTTCTAAACGAGACTTGTTTTTTCGATAAAAATGGACAAAAAGTTAATATAAGTACATTGGTACCTCTTAGTTAGTGCGTTAAACTGTCATACGGAAGGTTTGGAGTTCGATTCTCAGCCGCAGCAAAAAGGTTTTCAGGAGTGTACTGTCTCTTGCAAGGAATTGACAAATCCTCTAAGAGTATATCTGTTGTCTTGGAAATTGCTGCACATTAGCCGTTCGGAATCGGCAGAAAATTGTAGGACCACTCCGTTCCTGGTAACATGCACACAGGAATGGTTGAGAATTGTAAGTCACTATAGGTCCTGGTTCACTTTGAGCTGTTGCACCACCAAATTTTTTAAAGTACATTTTTTATTGGTTTATTTATTTGGACTCAACGTTATTAACGCTTTCATATTTAGTAAAATAACAAATCGTTCTCAATTTAAGGCATTGGTTTGTGCATTGGAAGAAAATTTGGAGGTAGCAAAGGGCCATAGGAAGAGTGGAAAACTCAAAGCAAATATTTAACAGTTTTGGGCGGAACTTTTGATAAAAATAAATAGCCTTGGGCCACCCATCCGAAATGGTCCAGCTTGTCTTAAAGTAAGAAATATTTAACAAATTGTAATACATGCCTCTTTAGGTGTGCAATGACCAAAAGTATTGAGTTAAAACAGAAACTGCATCACAATAAGCAGCAATTTAAAGGCACAGGGGTGGTGAAATTACAATCATATGCTAAAGCAAATTTGAGGAGTGCATTGCTAACATTTTAAATTTAAATTGTTAATCCCCAGGGATTAAACATTGGAGTTTTTCAACCTCCTCCTATAGTCGACACGATAAATGCTGAAGATGAAACTGACATAGTCCAAGAATATAACAAGGATTAACAAGCCAGTAACACAACTCGTACGAACAAAAAACAAAAAGAAAAAACAAAAAAAATAGAAGATGGAACTCATCAGAATTTTATTATAAATAAAATAATTTAATTGAAAAAACAACAAACGACTTTTTCAATTCAAATTTATTGATTTTGACAATTACCTACGGGCGACAATATACGTTGTTTTTTTAAGCTTCTCGTACGCAACGTATACGACTTGAAGAATAACGATTTTGATACGAAACGAGTTCGAGTTCGACTACGAGTACGAGACAAAATACGACTTGTGGAATATGGGTGAATATCTTCTGATTAATCGGTCCCAATAATGTAATTATTTACTGGCAATAAAATAAGCATGGATCGAAGAACCACAAAAATCGGTATGTTCATTGTAATGAATCCCACAGCATGACGTCGTCAATTCTTCACTGTGATCATCAATATTCATACAATTTTTTAATGACCCCACAAATAAATATTTCTTTTTCATCTTTCAATTTTTATTTATCTATTGAAAAGTGAAAATAGTTTTTAAATTACTACGAGTATTTTATTGGCCCGTATCTGTCAGCCAATTCCCCATGATGTTGATGTACGTAATTAAATCTCAATCTTGCCAATGAAATTGTATAGTTCGTTGAACCAAAATTTTAACAAGCCCACACCTTGGCGGCGGCCGCCGCCGCCGTGTAGTTTTGGTGGGCGGATTAGATTAATATCAGCTCAATTTGCATACAGCTTCATCTTCATCTTCATTAGTCAAAAATAAAAATTAAAAATGCAGCCGAATAACGATTTTATTGGAAAATAATTTATTTAGTTTGAAAATAACCTCCATCACTTTTAACAGAAAAAATGGAAAGTTTACTTTTGTGCGGCATTTTTATATTTCTCAATCCAAACGAAAGTGAAAATGACTTGAAAATGAATAAATTGATAATTTGACTGCGGGGAAATCTTCGAGACGCCATCGCCGCCACCACCGCAAAGTTTGGCACAATCGTTTGCTCAAGATTCGACGCACATGCCTTCTTTGTTATGTTCCAATGATAACTGTCATTAGCCAAGCCACTTGGTCTTACGTCCACTGGACACAAGCCTCATTCTCTTTGAGAAAGATGGACCACTTGGATAGACATAGGAACTATAAACATAAATGTCCAACAGTGGGAGAAGACGCGTTAAAAATGGGAACTAATTCATACAATAAAATTTTCTATGTTCATTGATAAAATAAATTGCACAGGCCCTGTTTCAATCAGTATTTATTTTCAGATTGAATTTTTGAATATAATGGAAAAGCCATCTGCCTATTTTGTCTGTATGCATCCGTTTTTGTATTAATTATTTATCCGTCTGGAGTAGTGTAGTAGTGCACGCATACAATACATTTCTTAAATAAAATGCACGACTGGGTCGCACGAACTTGCTCTCCTATGTAATAGACTAGGAATTTAAAAATGAATGTTACTAGAGAAAACTCTTCATAAAAGATAGAAACAGAATGTTATGCAAATATGAATTTATATAGGAACAAAAATTATAAGTCGTTGTAGTGGTTTCTTAAAAAAATAAGATTTTATATACAAAATTTTTAAACATTTTTAAGAAAAAATTTTGGTACGCCAATTTAAAGTTTTATTATTGTTCGAATAAAAATTAAATTTACAAAAAAAAAATCCTAAACCGTTTTTGAAAAATTGAATTTTCAAAAAAAAAAATTATATTTTTTTTTCAAAATTAAAAAAAAATATTTTTCTTAAAGTTTTGAAATGCAATGTTTTTTAAACTTTTTGGAAGCATCTCTGTAAAAAATTTCATTAAAACCCGTGATATCATTAATGAGAAATTCAAAATTCGAAACAATGGTTCTATGGTAGGTACAAGCTGTAATATCTTAATTTCAAATTTTTTTTATTAAATTAAAGATCGTAAAAATTAATCGAAAGAAAAAATTTTTTATCAAAATTCTAGGCGCGCGCCGTTTTCGAGAAAAATACGATTTTTGAAAACCATTTTTTTTTTATTTTTTTAGCATTTGTATGGTAAAATGGTATTTTTGGGTAAAATAATTTTTTTTTCTCACATCTTGTAGATTATATTGAGAAACTTTTATTTATCAAGTTTAAAAAAAATCTAGCAAGGGGTTTTCGAAATATTGAGTTTGAAAAAAAATTTTTTGAAGTTTTTTTTAAAAATCAAAAAAAAAATTTTTTTGGAAATTTGAACAGGCAATTCCATTTAAATTTTTGGGGAGCTTTAGCAAAAAAAAATTATCAAAATCGGTCGTACCGTTTTTGAGAAAATCAAAAACGAAAAAAATGGTTCCATGGGGTGTACCCTCAATAACCATTTTTCGCAAGTTTTTTTTCAACTGCTCCCTAGCTTTAACTAAATGAAATTTTTCTGTATTTTTATTTTTTAAATTTGTCGAACAGTTTTTGAGAAAAAAAAATATTTATAAAAGCTCGAAAAAAAATAATATTGCAGGTACCGTTATTTTTGGTCTTAAAAAAAACGTGTGGGGGAAAAAATAAAAATGATATCTACTAAGTTTCAAGAAAATCGGCCGAGCCATTTAGGCTGTAGTCGAACAGACAGACAGACAGACAGAATTGCGAGACCCACTTTTTTGGTCTTCGCTATCATCGTAATGTCAACTTTGATCAAAATCTCGAGTTCGATTTTTTTTTACGAATGCATAACTTGCCTTGTAGTACCTATAAGTCGCAAGTAAAAATCCTTTTTATAGACTTACAGCCGTATCTATAAGATTTTCTTAAACTGCATCTTAGAGGTTATTTAGTTAAGCATACTTAAATATTTAATTTGGCTTTAAATGACGAAACTTCAATTCGTATCTATAATCGATTTTTCATTGGTACTTAACTAAACAATGGTTGTGTCACGTAACGTAAAAGAATGTGAAAATCTAGTACAGAAAAAAAAAAACAAATGCTGCTTCATTTTATACAACACAGCTGTTTTGTGACACCTTCTTTCAGTAAATAATTGGAAGACACATTTTTTTATTTGTGAAATCAAAAAAAAAATGGCTATCGAACACACATCCACACCCGCCGCTACAAATAAAAGAAAAAGATCTGAAAATTGGGATGTCTCCTACAAGGAAACTTTTTTATTTTAGAATTTGCAATAATACACTATACAAAACAGAATTATTTTATGCACAGATTGGGCGTTTTCCTAAATGCAGTGTTGCAGCGCATCATGAATTTTGATGCTTTTTTTTATTCACTTGCTTCAATAAAATAACGTTATAAAATACGAATTCTAAATCTTAGAGTTTTTTTTAATGAATTGTAAAAGTAAATTTTAGAGTGAAGAAAAACGTTGCAAGGGCATCAAAATCCACGATGCGCTGCAACACGCATTTAGGAAAACGCCTATTTTCTTCCAACAACGAGGAAGAAAGTGTCGATACAAACACTTCAAAGGCGTGGACGAAATTTCTTATGTTTCTTAAATCGTTGCACTTTATAGATCTAATATAATATCACAACAAACAATACCTACAAACTCACAATTTGAAACTTCAAAATTTCAAGGATGACAATCGATATGTCAAAATACATTTTAAAATGCCTTTAATTGACCCTTAAACGCGGTTGATGGCGTTTAAGTTAAGAGGCCTTTAAGTAACGTTACTTAAATGTGAAAATTGATTATAGATACCGATTTCATACTTAAGAGCTGCTTAGAGGTATTTTAAAGTTAAGTAACCTTTAAGATTTGTTTATAGATTCGCCTGTTAGTGGATACAATATTAAGTGCATATGACAACAGAACTATTTATATTAATATAACTGTTTCATTTCGAATATGCAAAACGTTCTGTATAACAACACCGATATAGTTCGAAATGAAGAGAGTACAGCACAAAGTATGTGGGATCTCCTACAGAGAACTTGCAAAGAAAAAGCCAAAACACTGTTAGGGGTTTCAAAAGGACACAACCAACAAGGCAAAGAAACATGGTGGTGGAATGATGAAGCTAAATCAGTTATAAGTAAAAAGAAAATGGCTTTCAAGGCTTGGTCGAAGTGCCCCTCTAATGATACAGAGCAAAAGTCACGCCTCGAAGTGGAATATCGAAACTGCAAGAAAGAAGCGAAGAAGAAGTGCGCCCAAATTCAAGCAAAGAATACAGAAAACCTGTATCGGGAGCTGGATGAAATTTCTACCCCGACAGCTGGTGCTGTTCAAGAGCTACGGCAAAACACGAATAAGGGCGCAACTATCTTCAAAATAGCCGCTCAAAGAAGAAGAAATGCCCAGGAGATTTGTTCGCCAAAGTTCATTAACAATGCTCAAGGCCAACTTCTTGTGGAAGACAACGAAATTCTTCACAGGTGGCGACAGTATTGTGACGGACTTCTAAACGAACAATTTCCAAGGCTGTACTTTCCAATAGCTTCACCTAACTTAAGCGAAGTATCCGACGTCACAGTCGAAGAAGTTAGTGAGGCGGTAAAATACTCCAAAAAGGGAAAAGCTGTTGGCCCAGACGAAATACCCTCAGAGTTTTGGAAAAAGATGGGAGACATCGGGTTTAGATGGCTCATGATTCTTGTCTCCAAACTTATACGAGGTGATCGCATGCCTAATCAATGGAGGGAAAGTTACCTTCTTCCAATTTATAAAGGAAAGGGTGATACTCGAAGCTGTGATAATTACCGTTCGATTAAGCTGATGTCACACACCATGAAGATCGTTGAGCGAGTCTTGGGTAGCCGACTGCGAAAAATAATTAGGCTATCTGATGACCAGTGCGGGTTTGTCGGGGGTAAGTCAACCACGGATGCAATCCAGAGTATAAGAATAATTATGGAAAAACATCGGGATTCTTTGGAGGATTTGCATGTCGTATTGGTTGATTTTGAAAAAGCATTCGATCGGCAACCACGAGATCTAATATGGGTGGCCCTCAGGCAACGAGGAGTTCCAGAAACCTATGTGCGGATAATTATGGACATGTATGATGGAGCAGTTACTAAAGTAAGATGCGCAGCTGGAGTCACCGAAGAATTCGAAATCACAGTAGGTGTACACCAGGGAAGTGTCTTGAGTCCCCTGCTCTTTATTACAGTTCTTGATTACCTGCTTGAAGGCAAAGTGACGGATCCAAAAGTGCATCAGTTATTCTTTGCTGACGATGGAGCCATCATAAGTGAAGACCCGATATCCCTACAACGAGCACTTGACGTATGGGTGGATGTTCTAGAAGGAAGTGGGTACCGCATAAGCGCGATCCTGAGAACCCCGTCAAAAAGGCAATATCATACAACGTTCCAATTCGGAATAAAAAGAAAGGTAGGCCTAAACACTCCTGGTACAAACAAATACAAAAACACCAGCATTCAGTTGGCCTCAGAAATGGAACAATACAAAACCGGGAGGCTTGCCGCCGATTTCTGAGGTCAACCCGGCGAACCCCACAGGCGGATCACTAGTGTGAAGCAGATACGTGGGAGAGTTATGATCCCCTCGACATCGAGATCATAACAGCGCCGAAACAAAGGAAGAAGAAGAACTGTTATACATAGATAAGAGCCATGTCATTGCTCAGCTTATAAGGTGGTAAGTTTTAAAGATATAATTAAATTGCTTTATGCATTTATTGTAGTTGTTAGCAATGTTTGAAATTTAACAGCCAATTATCATTTACTGGATAAAAAATTTATTCACCCAATAATAACTTCATTTAAAATATATGTTGGGTAATGAAGGTATTATTGTCTCATTGAAAGTACTTACATTTATGCATCAAATCAAACTTAATGAAGCCCGTATTAGCCCTTGCTGATTTATTGCTCATAAGATCAGAACGTTGGAAATGTTCGTTCCAACAAGTTTTAGTTTTAACGTGACCAAACGCGGCACCCAACGCGCGCTCAGCTTTATCACGGGTATATCTAGATTCATTATATGTTACAAATACCTTCGTTTAACATAATCAGAGCCTCTGCTATCCCTCTCTCACTGTAATTCGATGGTAGTCTTTAGCTGGTGAACTTTAGCTTTGTTATAGTTAATGGTTGAAGTTCTTGGACGTTTCGAACGTTCATAGTCTATCAAGTAGTTACGGCCAGCTTGATACTCGAGTTTAACCCTTTTTACATAAACAATGAAATTTGTTCACTATTGTGAAACAACAACTGCGCATTCAAAATAGCTGAGTGGTGACAGTACCTTGCAAGAGTTCTAACCTTGCCAAATAAAACTCAGGTGCTGTAGTTTTTTTTTACGTTTTCCTTAATCGATAACACCAGTTCCATGAGAGTGCAAAACCAAAAAAACTCTGAGCTGGTGGTTTCAAAAACTTCGTCTAACATATTCCGACATTTATCAGTTCTGATAAAAAGTGCCGAGAAACTTGTATTTTGGGCCGGCTTCATGATCAAATATACTTTAAGAGCTTAAGCTTTATTTGTAATCTATACTATGTATTAGCAAGTGTTGGTAGATATGTATGTATTATATAAGTAAAATAAACATTTTGCATCGGGAATAGAGGGGCTCTCTAAGAAGATGCTGGCTCGTTCGAAGAGAAACGTAGGGTAAACTACAGGCTGATCTTAAACGTTTGGTATGATACAAATGGCCTTTCCCTTAACCCAGTTAAATAACGAACAGTTTGTCAATTTCGCAGCAAAAACTCGGTCGTGTCTTCAGCTTTAAGGACTTGGGGATTCACTTTTCTTCTAATTTAGAATTCACGGAACACATTAATTACATCGTTAATAATGCGAGTTTCATGCTTGAATTTATAAAACGTTGGGGAAATGAGTTAAACTATCCATATGTACTTCTTTCCTTATACAACTTTTATGTACGACCACATATTGTATAGCCTCCCTTCTATGATATTCATAAAAGCCGTATTGAATCAATACAACATTAATACATTCACTTTGCTCACAAGGGTCTTCCATGGGCTGATCCGCACAACCATAAGAACATCGGATCCAGCCTCTGTAGGTTCAAACTTTATATAAAAGCCGTGTAAATATTGATATAATATTTATTCGTCAACTTATTAATGTTCAAATATATGCCCTGATTTGTTAGCCTATATTGGCATACATAACTTATCGCTAAGATTTGAATTTTCACACTTAATTTTTAGAGTACAAATTAGGTCATAAATGGGGTTCTTAAGTTAAAAAAAATGCTTGAAATCAGTGCTCCCTGATCGCGATTGCTTAACTAAACTTTGTACATCCATGATTTGATTAGAGGTGGACTAATTTTGAACGGTTTACTTCTTATACTTATATGCAGGCGATATTGTGTTACTTACCGATAGCCCACAAGTACTCCAGAGAATGATCCACAAATTTGCGGAATATATTCCAAGGTGGAATATTTCATAAGCCCTGATATGTCTTAAATTCGAAAGTTCCGAAAAAGAGGTGGAAGAACATATACACAAAAATACTAAAAGCTAAACGGCCAACCTATTGAAATTGGGAACAAATAAAGGGTTTTTCAACAGGGACGCTACAAAAGTAGAGCGACAGGGACAGCAAACGACGCCATATTTCTTGCCGCTCTTTTGACATTTCTCTTCAGTAAGGTTTGCCATTTCATGATGGAAAGATATACGAGCCAACAACGAGTCGAAATTATTAAAATTTACTACCGAAATTCGGAGTCAGTGGCCTCAACGTTAAGAGCGCTACGTCCAATTTATGGTCGTCATAATCGTCCTAGCAGATCAACAATTGAGCGTCTAGTGGAAAAATTTGAATCCACAGGCACAGTACAAAATGTTCCCGTGCCAGTGAGACAAAGAAGTGCCCGTAGTGTCGAGAATATTGCTGCCGCTGAGGCTTCAGTTGCAGAAAGCCCAAATGTGTCTCTCACACGTCGTTCTCAAGCGTTGGGCATCTCTGTGACGTCGTTGTGGCGAATTTTGCGAAAAGATCTTGGCCTACATCCTTACAAGATTAAATTGACGCAAGAACTGTAGCCGCTTGACCACCAGAAGCGTCGTATGTTCGTGAATTGGGCTGAGTAACAACTTGAAAATGATTCGGATTTTCATCGAAAAATCATCTTCAGCGGTGAGGCTCATTTCTGGCTGAATGGCTTCGTTAATAAACAAAATATGCGGTATTGGTCAGGCAGCAATCCACACGTACTCCATGAGTCATCATTGCATCCCGAAAAAATTACGGTTTGGTGTGGTTTATGGGCCGGCGGCGTCATTGGGCCGTACTTCTTCCGTGATGATCAAGACCGTCACGTTACTGTGAATGGGGATCGCTACCGTTCAATGATAACCGAATATTTTTGTCCCCAATTGGATGATATAGACTTGGAGGACACGTGGTTCCAACAGGACGGCGCCACAAGCCACACAGCGAATGTCACAATCAATTTATTAGAAACCAAGTTTGGAGAACGTGATATCTCACGAAATGGTCCAGTCGCTTGGCCGCCTCGGTCGTGCGATTTGACGCCGTTAGACTATTTCCTGTGGGGCTACGTCAAGTCTATGGTCTATGCCAACAAGCCAGCGACGATTGATGAACTTCGTACGAATATCGAACGTGAAATTGCAGCAGTATCAGTATATGCTTGAAAACCGTCGAAAATTGGGTTCAGCGTATGGACTTCTGCAAGCGTGCCCGTGGTGGCCATGCAAAAGAAATCGAAAATAATGGCATCGAACGTACTTTCACAGGAATAAAGAATTTCATTGATATCCAAAACCGTTTTTGTTTTATTTAAAAAAACTTTTGTAGCGCTCTTATTGAAAAACCCGATATATCTTGGGGTATGGCGAACACCTGGAGAGAGGTTTTAGCTGGCTCGGTAGGGCCTTAATTTTACATGGAACAATTTTATGGCGAATAAAGATGGAAATTTTCAGCGTTTTTTCTAGGAATATTTTGTGCGCGAAGCTCAAGTTTGATGCAGATTTGCAAAGCGCAGTTAAGTGGTTCAACGATACTTTTTTAAAAAAATACTCGGCTTACCAAACTTTTCAAACGAATTATGTATGTATATGCTAACGCTAGAATGCGAATTGAAGCCAATTTTAAAATATGTACATGATGCGCTGTCACATGAACTATTTGAGAAAATTCTTTAACTCTTATAGTAACAACAATCTACCAAAATTTCTAGCGAGTATTATTTTAGAAAAGCATATTTATTGGGTTGAGTGGTGGAACACGAGACAGCCTAAATTGTTGAAAACAATTTAGCTTCAAATTGGAATCTTTTTAACGATGTGGTTGGCGAAGTAGTAGAAAGAATTGTTGGAGAGGACAAAAATTAAGCATTTGCAAAGAGCATAAAGTACAAAAGCGCATATTTACTTGATTTTGAGATAGGCAAGAACCCAAGAACTATGTTTGTGATGATCATTTATTTGCAACGATAAGATGGAATATTCAAAGCGTGAAAGGGCCTAATAAATCTAAATGGTACAATGGGGTCAGCTCGGGAAATTATCAACGGCTCACTCTGTAACATGGAGGAAGAAGAATCTCTACTTCACTTAATTGGAATTTTCCTGATATTTTGCGGTATACGCAGAAACTGCATGGGAAGAGCTACGAAGGATCAGAACATGGTCGTAAATTTGCTCAATAGAGCCATGAATTATAAATTGTGAGTTTCCTAAAACGCGTGATCAAATACAAAGCACAGTTGATAAGCGAAACAACTACTATTTTTACTATTTTCATACTTTTGTGTTTTAACTGTAAAATTCTACTTTTCATCCAGTTTTTTCTCTTCTTTTACTATTTCGTCATTTGTTTTGACAAATAAGGGGACAACAGAATTTAGTGCGCAAGTTTTTAACAAGATTCAACTTAAAAAAATCATAGTTTTTTCTGTTTGCATTATTTGGCTATGGCCTTATCGTAGAAAAGGCTCGAATTGTAGCCTTACATGAGGAAAATAGGAAAATAGCACGTCGTCGGGTTGTAGTCAATGAGTGGAGTATGCGTAATATTCTTAAGAATTACCAGTCCAGTGGTTAAGTTTCGCGAGAACTTGGAAGTGGAAGGATTAAATCGACAACTTTCAATTCGCAATCGATTTCAACATGCTATAGGCAACAACATTTTCAGTCTAAAACTTGGAAAAAAATAAGTGGCAGAATTATGCAAAGACTGCTTAATAATTTTGGATTGAATGCACAGAGACCTGCAAAAAATCCTTTAAATACTTGCAGAATGAAGAGACAAAGTTTGCAATGGGCGAAAACTTATAAAGACTGCACTGGAAATAATTGGGGACAAGTTGTTTTTTTCGGATCAATACAAATTTAAATTGTTAGGTATTCGCAGATGAATGTCATGTTATGAGGAGCCATTACAATGTTTGGTGTTGGGGCCAGTATTATGCTGGAAGGTACTCGTACTATTAATGCTGCAAAATACATCAAAATCATTAATGAAGGTGTTTTGCCAACTTTAGAGCTCCATGCCACCGAGCGAAAACTGTACGTTAAAACTTAATTCAATGCGTTCTTTTAGACATTTTTAGAAACATAGATGAATTCTTGGGATTCCGTCACTTCTATGACCAGGAAACTGTCCAGACCTGAACCATAATTAAGAACTGTTGGCAGGAAAACGTTCAAAAAACAATTATGATAATATCAACAATAGAAGAAGTCTGGTATCGGAAAATAAATACAAATTATTTGAAACAATTGTTTGATTCGATGCCAAACCGGACTCGTAAGGTTATGAAAATAAAATGCACGACTGGGTCGAACGAACTTGCTCCTATGTACATAATTAACTAAGAATTTTGAAATAGAATATTATTAGAAAAAACGGTTCATAAGGATAAAATTAATTTTGTACACTCTTTTAGTAGTAAGAAACGAAAACAAAATGCTATGCAAATATGAATTTGTGCAAGAACAAAAATAAGTCGTTGTAGTGTTTTCTTAAAAAAAATAAGCTTTTAAATAAAAAATTTTTAAATCATTTTAAGGAAAAAATTTGGTACGCCAACTTTAAGTTTTTATTATTGTACAAATAAAAATTGAATTTCCAAAAAATATATTAAGCCGATTTTGGGATATCAAATTTTCCAAAAAAAATGATTATTTTTTTCAGATTATTTATTTTTTATTTTTCAGATTTTTTAGGAGCTTCTCTATTTTATTAAAATCCGTTCTGCCGATAATGAGAAATTCAAAATTCGAAAAAATAGTTCTATTGTAGGTACAGTCAGTAATATCTTAATTTCAAGTTTTTTTTTTTTTAATTATAGATCGTAAAAATTAATCGAAATAAAAAATTTTATCAAAATTCTCGGAGCCGTTTTCGAGAAAAATACGATTTTCCAAAATCATTCATTCTCAAATCTCGTAGATTATATTAGGAAACTTTTTTTTATCGAACATGAGGTTTTCGAAATATTGAGTTTCCAAAAAAAAATATTAAATTTTTTTTAAAGTCCAAAAAGAAAAAAAAGAAAAATTTTAATATGCAATAATATTCAAACTTACCATAAAAAATGATTTAAATCGGTTGTACCGTTTTCAAAAAAATCAAAAACAAAAAAAAAAAAAAACGGTTCCAAAGGGGCTACCGAAAATAACCAAATATTTTTTCAACCATTACCCAGCTTTAACTAAATGAAATTGTATGAATTTTTTTTAATTATGTGAGACAGTTTTTGAGAAAAAAAAATATTTATAAAATTTCGAAAAAAATCGTATGGCAGGTATTTTTGGTCTTAAAAAAAAAAAGAAAAAAACGTGTGGGGGGAAAAATAAAAATACTAACTACCAAGTTTAAAGAAAATCGGCCGAGCAGATTAGTCTGTAGTCGAACAGACAGAATTGCGAGACCCACTTTTTTGGTCTTCGCTATCATCGTAATGTCAACTTTGATCAAAATCTCGAGTTCGATTTTTTTTACGAATACACATAACTTGCCTATAAGTCGCAAGTAAAAAGCGGCGGAATGACGAAATATTGATTTTTTTTCGTTATTTTTGTGCGTAACCCTTAAAAAAACAACCGTTAAAATAACTTGACCGTTTCATTTTTTAAGTTAAACAAGGTTTTTTTGCCCTAAAATTTTGTAAAGACGAATTTTCCAAAATTTAGAAATAGGACTAAAACTTTTATTATTATTTAAAAGATAAATACACTTTAAAAACAAAAACGCAATTTTCTTAATTTAAAATATAATATAAGAAATTGAAGTTTTTAAGCTCCAAAAGTAACAGTACTTTTTTTGTGTTTGAAAAATCAATATCTTGAAAACGAGTGAGCGATTAATTTTTGAAATTATTTCCTCAATTTTATTTTATTGTATAATTGACATCGCATCTTTTCAGAGAAATTTTTAAAATTTCTTGGAAATTCGTTTAATAATAAAACGATCTTTCAAACTTTGGTTGCATAAATTCATACTTCTCTAGAAATCAGAGTCAGAATTAAAATCATTAAAATATATAAACCAATGACAACTACTACTACTTCTAATAACTTTTTGTTAATAAATATTTTTTTGTATATTGTGTAACTTCTTTATTTGTATAGTGATTAGTTCACTTTAATTAATGCACTTATGATGAGCCTCTGATTGTAGGTTTGAAGTTTGATCTAAGGTCATTATAACAGATATTTCTTACGTTGAAATTTTAAATTCCATAAATGAAAGAATCTATATATACACTTGGAGTTTTTTGAAATATAACAACTTTTTTTATTAATTAACTTAAAGGTGTTGTACATATTTAGAATTGTATTTAATGCGGAGATGAAACTTCTTTATGAATCATCATTTCAAATCTGGTCTATTCGGATTTTTTTTTTGTAGGTAAGAAATTACTCCCGATTTGTCAATAAGCTTGCTCTACTGTGCCGCTTGACACTTACAATTTATTACAGTAAGCAGACAATATTTTATACCAAATCGCATAGACAGTTTGCTTTTATTCTCTGCTTTTGTAAAAGAAGGTGGTTTCTTCTTGATGCGAACGTCGCGTCGATATTTTTAAAATTTATTATTAATTAAACAAAAAGATCGATATCTTCTTTTTAAGGTCGTCGCCGCCGAAACTAAAAATAAAAATCCAATATTGCATAAGACAGAACTTTCATTTTCACTTTCTAAACGTGAAGAGGAGCTTCTTGGCATTTTCGGAGACCAAAATCAAACAGAAGACAAATATTTATGAAGAGCTGGACAAAAAAATTCACTTTCATCCACTTCACATTCGTAATGGATATATGTATGGGTACGGATACTTTTGTTAAAAACTTGTCCTCACTTTGGAAATGCTACCAAAATATAATCGGTCATTTGGCCCAGAGCATTAAGAAGCCGAGTTCGTTTGCCATTTGGTGTGCCTATAAATACTCGCATATGTAGCTTGTTGATGTTGGTCAGTTTTGTCTGATGGCCTAACCAGTGTTACCAGATGCTGATGGCGGCATATAAAAAGTTCATTGAAGATTAAAAAAAATAATTTTACATATTTCAGAATATATTTTGAGAGATGTAAATGATTCAGGAGTTAGCTCGAGCTTAACCAAAACTGGGTCTTTAAAAAAAGCTACTGCGCGCGCCTAAAACAAGATTGTTATTTTAAGATGTTGTCTGAATATCTATTAAATTCAATTTCTTGTTTGCATATTCATTGCGATAAAGTGGCAAATCTTAGGTATTCAGTATTTACTAAGTCAAGAACGACCGCATAATCAAGGGAGATAGATATGTACATATAAGATATTGTTTCTTATCTTGTTATCAAGTTAAAACCAAACAGCATTTAGGTACATACGAGTATATCAATTTGTTTATTTACTTTTAGATCACGTCTGAATCATCTGTGAAGCTGTTTAATCTCCCAAGGTTAAATTAAAACAAAAATACCTCAGAGAATGGTGATCTATAGGAGATATATGCACATACGTAGATTGTTTTGTTCTATTTCATTTAGATAAAAAGCTAAATACACTCCGCTTATCTAGATCAATGACTGACTTTAACTTTAGCACTTTCAGTACTGCTAAGTGCAAGTATTTGTAACATTTTTCTTTTCTCATTGGGTTTTTTTTCACCTTTAGATAATGGGGAAATTCCTACTCGTAGTGGTTGTTTTTTAACGTGGTAATATGGTAATTGTGCACTGAAAATAAATTCCTAGGTAATATTGATAAAAACGTTTTTGTTGACCTTCAACAAAACAATTTTATCGTTTTGATTAAATTTTATCAATACGAAAGAATGATTTTGTTGATTTCACAAATTTTTTATAATTCTGCATGATTTTTTGTCAGTTTAATAAAATATGCACTACAAATAATATTGTCAGTTTAGAAAACCAAGTTTTGTTAATAAAACAGAGATTTTAGTCACATCCACAAATTTGATTGTGATGTAAACAAAATGTTTGTTGTAAATGTTTGTCAAAGTCACAAAATTTTTGTTAACTATTTTTTGTCTGCTTAACAGGAAATGAAAACATCAAAAAATGCGTATTTTCAATACGCCCTCACAGATGAGTCCATGTGAGATTGTTGATTCAACAAAAGAAATTTGTTAAATTGACAAAATATTTTGTTGATTTAACAAAAGAATTGTTAATATGACAAATTAATTTTGTAAATTCTGCGAAAAAATAGTCATATTGAAAAAAATTTTTGTTATTTCAACAAATCAATATGTTAGCTTGAGAAATAAATTTTGAGGATACAACAAAATATTGTTTGTTATGAGTACCTCAACAAATTTCTGTAATTTGTATCAACTTCATAAAAGGTTTTGTTATTAGCTCAACCTACAATTTTGTCATATACATACATATACCTAGAATTTATTATCAGTGTAAGTAAAAGAAAGAGTATGGTCGTTTTATTGGTAAATGTAAATGCAGCACAGGAACATTTTGCGCACTTAACAACAACAACAGGTTTTGATATTTTGAGGATGTGTTCGGCGATTTTAGTTAATTTTATGTTTTTTTTTTACTAGAGCCAAAATTTAGTAGTTGGAAATATTAATAAATCAATGAGTTGACTACTTAAAGTCACTAACAAATTATCAATATTCACAATGTGCTCTAAATGCGTTAAAATATGCGTCAAAGTGTAAACGTTAAAGTGTAAACTTCGAATCTGAAATCGAATAAAGATGCATTTTCTATTCTTTTATTTTCTGGTGACAGTTCGTACTTATTACGTATTGGTATACCTTTTATATAGTTTGTTCGCTATCTTATGAATTGTTCTGCAAGTTTAGTTACATTGGTTTTTGCATACGAGTTTTGACAGGAAATTGTGAGCATTTGTAAGAATTTTGAAGTTACCTAATATTGTATCGCCACCACATTGGAAATCATAATGTTCGAAAGAATGGTCTTACTTTTTTTTTAACTTTGTTTATATACATATCGTACAAGTCATTCAGAAATAATTATGTTAAATATTATGACAAATATCAGTGATCTGAATCCAATGTTTACCATATCCTTACAATTAGAGTGAATTAATGTTTTTGACATTTTTGTTTTTTTTTTATTAAAATTATGTTAAAAGAATTTATAGCGAAAATTGTAAATATTTTATTTTTCAACTCCTTATAACCATTAATTTGAACTCTATTTAATTGACAGTAACGTATAATTTCCCAACAATATCCTAAAGCTAATTCCAAATTGGTTTTGTATTTGTAGGTCTATACCATTTTTACTTGCGACTTATAGGTACTATGTATAATGCAAGTTATGCATTCGTAACAAAAATCGAACTCGAGATTTTGATCAAAGTTGACATTACGATGATATCGAAGACTAAAAAAGTGGGTCTCGAAATTCTGTCTGTCTGTTCGTCTGCAGCCTAAATGGTTCGGCCGATTTTCGTCAAACTTGGTAGATATCGTTTTTAAATATTTCCCCAACAGGTTTTTTTTTTCTTTTTTTAAGACCAAAAGTAACGAATTTTTTTCGAAATTTTATAAATATTTTTTTTTTTTTCAAAAACTGCCCCACAGATAGGTAATTGTTTTTTTTATAATCAACTCACGCTCAAGGGAATATGATTACCCTTTAAATGTTTTAACACAGCGCAGGCGTGAAGTTACGGAAGAGAAAGAAGGATAGGAAAGATGTGTGGCACGATGTTCTGAAACTGAAGGTGGTTGTCTCAGACTTTTTATCTCCAGGGATGGCGGCTGAACTAAAGCGGAGAATTGCCGTGTCTTATTTCTATGTCCCTTATAATTCGGTTCACCCCTTGAACTCAAAAACAGTACAACCGAGTTTGATCATTTTTGTATGCTAAAGCTCCCCAAAAGTTTGAATATTATTGTGTATTCAAATTTTCAGTCTTTTTTTTTTTAAACTCAATATTTTTAAACTTGATAAATAAAAGTTTCTTAATATAAGCTACAAGATGTGAAAAAAAAATTTACCTAAAAATAACGGTACCCACCATACAAATTTTAAAAAATGGTTCTCGCAAATCGAATTTCCTCGAAAAAGGCTACGAGAATTTTGATACAATTTTTTTCTTTGGATTAATTTTTACGATCTATAATTTAATTAAAAAAAATTGAAATTAAGATATTCCTGACTCTTCCTTTTGTATTTCTTACTACTGGCAGGACGGATTTTAATGAAATTTTTTATAGAGAAGCTTCTTAAAAGTTTGAAAAACATTGCATTTCAAGATTTAAAATAAAATATTTTTTGAATTTAAAAAAAAAAAAATCTATTTATTTTGGAAAACTCGATTTATCAAAATCGGTTCAATTTTTTTATTCGTACAGTAATAAAAATTTAAATTGGCGTACCAAAATTGTTTCTTAAAAATGTTTTAAGAATTTTGTATATAAAAGCTTATTTTTTTAAGAAACCACTACGATGGCTTATAATTTTTGTTCTGGCATAAACTAATACTTGCTTGAATCACATGGCATCCTGTTTTAAGCTCCAACTACTAAAGGAGTTGTTTTACACCTTAATTATAGCGACAATACTTGTTAGATTTGCTTCTGCTAATTTTAATGATAAGATATTCTCTTTTTTACTACCTGTTTTGTATCTTATCCTCCTTTCCACTGTAAAATCGTGCGCTAATTTCTGCGCCACCACCAAAGTAGCGTTGGTACCACAAAATCACGCTCCATGATAATACTATAGGTCATATATACAAAGGTATTATCCAGCAGTTTTATCTAATATGCGCCGTCGGTCGGTGGAGTAATCTATGTGCATAACACCGCGTGCATCCCAATAACTGTCACCATGACCTTGTTTGCTGACAAACTCACCTTGGCCTTCTTCGGCTTCTATTCAACAGCAGAAGTCCATTTTTTCGACTTTTCTTTGATCTCTGGTGTGTTGTGGTGAATCCACAGTTATGAAACAGCGAAAACACTGAATCCAATTGTTCTTAAACATCGTCAAAAACTCCTTTGAAGTTGCGGAAATTTTGTTCATGTCCAAATATTTATGTAAAATCACAATCACTAATCTGTCCGCATTTACAAGCTCGATCAACTGCACTCGCCGATGGCAACTATTAAACCGTTGATTTTATCGACTATTTGTGGTGTGGCGACCTCAGTTCGGTGACCAGAACGTTAGCTAAAACGACCGTACCGAAATTGAGTAAACCAGTGATGAATGTTTCCAATTGATGTGGGACAGTCCATAATAATTTTCAAACGCTGGTTTGGACTACCACAATGTTTTTCTCATAAAAAAAAGAGCAATGAGCACTCGAAGTCAACTTTTCTCCATTTTACCAAAATGCTTTTAGGAGTCTATATAAAATGGCAGCCACAACTAAACGACAGGTCTATCTTCTTGACTAAGAAAATGATGAATTTGAGGTGGCGACGTCATTTGTTCTAATTTTCAGGGACTTATTGACAAAATTTTAAAAATTAAGCCTATGTACATATGTACATCTTCACAATTTCTGTGAAAATTGTAAGTAAGTAAGTGCCAATAACAGTGTTTTAAAGGCGATGCAACATTTGCAAGAAAAACACATTTTTCAAATATACGAGTATCCTGTTTGTTTTGAAATTGCGTTCAACCATCATTTGCAGAAGTTTCTAAGTTTTAAACATTACCAATGCAGCAGACTTTGGTATGGAGACTCAGCAATATTTAAATATTAAATATGTAGATGGCATCATTTTTGCATACATATATGTACATATGTATATATTTATATCACGATTAATTGGAGTAAACTAAATCAACTGCATCGGAGTGTAATTGTATCTCAATATCATTTTAATCAGCATTTATCTTCTAATTGTATTGTCTTTTGGTTAAATTATTCTTTTCGGGTTTAATTTTTGTTTCTGTTAAGAACAACAGTTTGTCAATTTTCACCCAGCGAGCAGTCTTAGTAAGATTTTATTTTATTTTAAATAAAATTTAATTACACTTCTGTGTATTGACGTCTGAACTAAATTAATAATCAGGAAGTGTAAACTAAGCTTTAAAGCCACATTTTTTCTTATAAAAAAAATTGCAAATTTATTCAAACTTCAAGCAGAATGCGGAAATTATTCGCCTGCAATGTCCATAGAATGAAGAATTCATTATCGTAACTAAGAGCGGCATTTTTTAAAATTACCATTAAGGGGCACACAATCGTTTCTTGGAATCCTGAGTCAGACTTGTAATAGTTTGTAAACTGGTGCTTGTGAAGTTGTAAGAGAAACATAAATGCATAAATCCAAACGAACAAGATTCGAGTTACTTTTTATGGACATTGAATTGCTTTGGAACACTTTTGATTTCAAAAGCTTGTAAATACCAAAACCAATGCGCGATTATAGAATTAGTGTTGTTCAAGCTTGGGCAAGCAAGAATAAGAAAATAAGTGACTTGAGTTGACGTGATTTATAAGATCTACTTATTAAGTTGTATTCAATTTTGATAATTTTTTATTTAATAAATACAAACAAAAATGCTAAACCAGGTGAGCTGACTATTTGCAATTTATATATTTTATATTCATTTCAGTTCGTAGATATTTTATGTTTAAGTATTTCCAAAAACGTCATCCAAAGAGGAAAATTATAAAATTAAAAAATAAATTTGACTCATTAAAAGAAAATTATGAAAAATTGAAATTATTTTTGTCAATTGATAATACGAGTACATAATGGGGTTTTGAATAAGAACGTAACAATTTTTATATCCATATAAAATATAGAATAATTGAGATATCGCGTTGTAGTACCTTTGTATATATGTGTTGATCAAAATCAAAACCCATTATATCCACTTTTTAAAAAAAATGACTTAGGTATGAGGTTTAGTTGGTATCATTCAAACACATACAATGGGCCCAAGTTTGAATCCCAAATCCCATTTTTTGCCATATAAATCAGACCACAAAATTTTAGATAATTTCAAAACCCCTTTTATCAAATTGAGTTTTTGTTTGGTGCCACTCGAAAGCTAAAACCCTCAGATTCAATTTTTTAACTTAAACTGTGGAGAATACTAATTTGAACAGTCCTGAAACAAAAAAGATCTAAAAATGTTTCGTTTAGAAGAAATAAGTTTTTCTCGATTTACTCGAAATCTCTAAAAGTGGATAAAATGGGTTTTGATTTTAATCAACACATATAACCTAAAGTATTATCATGAAGCGTGATTTTGTATTGCGAACGCTAGCCTGGTGGTGGCGTAGAAATAAGCGCACGCTTTTACAGTGGAGAGTAGGATAACATACAAAACAAGTAGTAAAAAAGAGAATATTTTATTATAAAATTTAGTAAAGACAAATCTAGCAATAGCAGTCCCTAGCCTTAAGATGTCGCCACAATCTTTCGTCTTCTTGATAGTACTATAAGTTTTATATACAAAGGTAGTACTTATGTTAGATCCGAAAATAGAATTTGATGTCGTTCATAGGACCAACATGAGCATATCGACTCAGGATCAGGAAATCAAATCACAGCCTATTTACTTATTTATTTATTTAAGCCTAATTCAAGCATATTACTTAAAACTAAACAACAAAATTCTTAAAACTAGATTAATAATTATAGTAATAATAGATTTGGGTAGAATGTTGGGGCGGGAATCGAAGGGATAATTGTTGGAGAGAGTCCGCAATGGGATAATGTGTTTTTTGATGAGTCGACGTTGGTACCCTCTATAATTGGGCCAAAATTCGAAAATTAAGACAAAAAAAAAATTTTTGTACTCTTAACAGATGAATTCATTATTTAAAAAAAAATTATGTTATTACCTAATAAAGTTTAAGAGAAAAAAATTCCCAAAAATCGTGCGTTTTTTTGGCGTTCTAGACCGTACTAGTACCTTAAGTCGGTTCGTAGTAACTGAGCATCTGTAAATCTCCAGGTCAGATCCTAGTAAAGTAAGCTCAACGTCGTTTATAGTTAACAAGAAAAGAAGGGGGTCAAGATGACTACCTTGGGGGACGCCTGATGTTGAGCGTACAGGGTTGGAAGTACTACCTCTGAACAAAACAGTGCCTAGACGATCACATAAATAGAACTGAACCCAAGATGAAAACGGAGATGGCAATCCATTTGATTTCAATTTGAAAATGATTATATTGTGAGAAATCTTATCAAATGATTTGCTGAAATCAGTTGCAACTGCATCAATTTCGCAGTCTAATTCCATGGCACAAATAGTATTAAATACAAATTGAGTGACATTAGATGTAGTTGATCTACCTTTAAGAAAGCCATGTTGCTTATCAAAAAATAGTATTTTACAATGCTATAAAAATAAAAAGTGTTTTTTCTGAGTATCATTTGACTTGTCATTTGAGGAAATGAAAAAATCCTCCAACATTATCTAATGCTTACACTGTGTCTTGTACTTGTGTACTTGTAAATAAAAAAAATTGTATCATCATGGAGAAGTTTTTATTATCATAACTGCTCGGATTCGACAGTAAATTTTTGAAGTAAAACTTCGTTTCTATGCAGTTGTCAAAAACGACACGTTATCAGTAGATGATAGCGACATGTTTTTAGAATTATTTTTCGAACCTTATTCAAGGTTATTTAAAACAATTTGTAAACATCTTTTTTCCAAAAGAGAAGGTTTTTGTGGTATTTTGTTATATCACAACAACTAAACAACAAAACAATTTAAAACATAATTCCAATAAAAACCACACAATAGAAGCTTTTTTTATGAACTATATGACCGAAAAATTTCAAAAACCACTTTCCTTTGTAAAAGAAAAAACACAAACAAATACATTTTATTTATAAAAATATTAAACACTTAATCCTGCACTGAATACTTATATACTATTAATCTTAAAAACTAAACACTAACATTTACAAAATAATTTATGCTAAATATATAAAAACACTTGTAAATAAACATCCTGTTGTCCAAATATAAATTTCAGCATTGCCATATGCGCTGAATTTTAAGTTCGGTGTCAAACTAAAATTAGCATTGCCATACCATTACAAGAATCCTTTGGCTCGAACACAATAAATGCGATAAGAAAAACGAGATGTGAGTGTGATCAAGCTCGTCGTTGTTGTAAAGTCAGTTTCAAACTATGAAAGCAGACCAGGATATATATGAAATTAATAAATTAAGTAAGGACTGTCGCGCACATTCGATTTTTGGTTTCACATCTTGCTTTATACTCGTATATGGGCTTATATTATACTCCGCAAAAAGTTGACAGTGAATCATGCCTCGCTCTCATTTTCTCGTCTCATTATGAATTGGGCATAGTTATAAAAACTTTTTTGTCTCTCGTTTTCAATTGCATTTTAATATCACCATCTGACAAATTAAAGCAGAGTTAAAAATGTAAACGGCTAATATTGAGTAGATTCGCCCTATTTTTCACGAAATTTTGACATCTTAGACGTCAGTGTTCATTTTACGATTTATGATGTTCACCCAGCTTAATAATCATGTGTTAAAAAAAGCGCCATCTGTGCGTCATAAAAAGAGCGCTATCCATTTTGTTTAGCCTTGGGAACAAACATACAATACATGACTTTCTTGATTTTCTCAATAAATTCAAGAAAGTGCCAGACAGACCAAATTCTTATTCCAAAACTAATTGCTTCATTTGTATAATTGAAATATAAAATTTCAATTTAAGATTCCGTACTTATTTTGACAACCATTTTCAATTCGAACAAATATTTAAAAAAAAAATTCATTTGGAAGCGATTTTGACATCTTTCAATTTGCAAGAATATGCTAAAATTACTTAAAATTTTTTTTTTATGTTTCCGAAAAACTTTGAAAGCTTATGTCAAAACCCAACGAAAAGTAAATTTCCATGTCGTCAAAAGGGGACAACACCCATACTGTACTTTACATCTACGAGTATGTTACAAAACTCATTTTTTTCTAGAGACGTTAAGGTAAATGAATTGTTTCGTTTTTTAACGATTCCAAAAGTAATCGGCTGAATTACAGAACATGTACATACCAGGCACGAGGAGTGATTTTTTCGATAGCGGAAGCACTGAACATAAAACCAAAAATGAAAGACCTTTGAGATCCAACCTTTTAAATTCCACTTTATGGTAATACACACAAAAAAAAATATACATAAATAATATATTACAGTAAAGTCTTATTAAAAAAAAAAAGCTTGATGCCTTGCGCAAAGATTTATCCTTTTTCTTTTAAGGCAAAATTATCTTAGTACGATTTGATAAGAACTAAGCTGCGAGTAAATAACCTTTCTTGTCCACATTTATTTCTAAAAAAATATTTAATTCTTTTAAAACATGAATATATGATCTCTCTACAGATGCCATTATTAAGGGATATTAAAAATCTTAAGATTCTTTGAAGTTTTTTTTTGATTTAAAATTCTCATAATTGAAAATAACCTTTAGTTATATTTCTGCTGGAATGTCAAGAAACCTCAGATATGAATATAAGATATACTATTTTTGACCACTTTTTTTTATAATAACAAAAAATGAACAGAAAACAGGTGGATTGCATTTATCGCCACGAAAATAATTAAAAAACTACCACCTTTTAAATTCATATTTGTTTGTTTTCTGATAGTTATGAATGAATTGCACCTAAATTTGCACATACATTATGTTAAAATAAAACTCTTCTACCCCTTTTGTCAACGAAATTAAACTCATTATCAGTTTGAGACAATAAGCAACTCAATAGATACATTTTTGTTTTTCTATCTCTCTTGTAGGAAATTCTCGTAATGCATTCACTCAACTCATTCTTCACACATTGTGCAAAAGGCAAGAAATGAGACAAAATTATTTTGACTTTGGGTTGAGATCTAAGTTATGTATGAGAAATAATGGAATGCCCAGCTGTTGTGCATTCTATATTGTTTGAGAATCATTTTTGTTTGAGCATTTTGTGAATATTGGTGAGTGATGTTGTAGGTATATTTTCAGTTGACTTGGAGTGGAAGGGTATTTTGAAATTGAGTTATGGAGACGATAATAAGGAATGCATAGCTGTTAAGCATTTTAGTAAGAACTTTCATGAGATTGAGCAATATAAATAATGGAGTGATGTTGAGCATTCTCAGTTGGTTTGCAGTGTGGCATTTTAAGTTGTAATAACCAGAAAGATCTTGATTTCCTTTAGTAATTTTAGTAAAAGATGATAATGTTGTCATAATGATGTTGGAATGTAATTTACAGAGTAAATGAAGATTCATTAATAGACACAAATAAAATAATAAAAATATTAATACAATTTGGAATTTTGAATTTAATTCCTTGCTAGGTACGATTTTTTCAAATGGTTTAACGGAAGCACTCATTCCACTCAATATATGGACGCTTCGTCCCTGGTACATACCTATACAATTCTATTGGAATCCAGTGAAAATTGTCCACTTTATTTTTATTATATACATAATTGTATGGTCATTATAATCTTAATCAGCAATAAGCTGTTATGTTGGTTTGTACAAGAAGTAAATTAGAATCTTACAGTGGCTTTGCTTGAGGTAAAATAAGTTTTACTTCTATCGTGCGTACGTCAGTTTTTGAATGTTTTTGAGTTATTATTTTCATAAACTTTATAAACCTTTGAATTGCATTCTATAAAATTAAAAATTACAAATATTTAAACAAAATTTGTATCTAAATTAAAATAAATTCTCGGCATAAGTCTCCCCCATTGCTAAGCATATATGTATGTAACTCTGCACTTGGCTGGCATTGTTATACCAATTTCGATTGAATTCTATCAGATCATCAGTCCATCTCTTTTTTTCCGTTTGTCTTTTATCATCCAAGCCTATAAGGGTATGCATTTTTACACCCGTTTGGCCCATCTTTGGTCATCTGTTCTTGATACATTTTAATTGTTTTGTTATTTGTATCACCTCAACTATTCTTATTCACTTTCTTATTTTGTGTACTTTTCGTATGTTCAGCAGTTTTTCTTTTTATTCTTATGTGGCAAATCCGCAGTTTTTCATATAAGCTTGATGTCAGTACTAATGTTTCGAGGCCGAATGTCATTTCTGGTAGAATTGTAAAGTCTAATATGTATTTTCTCATGTCAAATTTTCTCAAATTTCAAATTTTCTCTAACATTTCAATATTGCTTGCAAATGTTGTTAAGTTTTTTCTTTTTCCTACTGCTTTTAAAAGATTTCCGTTGAACCAGATAAATATATTCTTCGTGTTATTTAGCATTATGTCCTCTTTAAAATGATTTGTCATAATCTTAGTTTTTGTCAAATTTAAGCATAGTCTATTGATTGTGTCATTCGATAAATAAGATAAAAGAACTACATCATCTGAAAGTCTTAGATATAAAGTCTATATTTGTTGCTGCGTTTGAGTTGTCCAAAAATATCTTAGACTTTAGAGTTATAAATTAATAAAACCTTCGTTCTCCACGAGCTGTCACACCACCAAAAAACGTCAATTAAAATATATCCTCCTCAATGAAAGCTGTAACTGATCCCTAACATCAATGTTTCAATCAAAATAATGACAGCTTCAAAACAAGCAGCTAGATTAAGTCATTCAAATCCTGACCCTCAAAATTCCGAAATTCCACCATACGTCTTCGGGACACCCTGTATAAGCACCCAAAAATATAATTCAGTTGGTTTCATGAGTATAAAGTGTTAACATTCACTTTTCTCAATACATGTTTATTTATGTACTGCACATATGCATGGGTATGCACTGGTAGTTGCATACCGAACCATTTTCTCAACATTAAAAAGAACATTATCTACCTATTACAGGTTCCAAGTCAATAATCTAACTGTAAAAATGTCTTAAAGTGCTCTATACGTTACATTCAAGGTTGCCTTCGAAACATGTATCCTATCCAAACCAAACTAACTTCTATAACGCTTTCATCAGCTGAATTGATACAAACCCGCAAACCAATTAGTTAAGCCTTAGCCGAAAAAGTTGCGAAATCTATAAATACTTATTTGCATAGTAAGTGGCAAATTAAATACCGATAGGTATGCATTTTGTTTATCTACAGTTTACAACTCGGCCATAGAATGAGGCAGTTGAAGGAAAAATTAATAAACCAATCTTGAACTACGTGAGTCTTGCCAAAGATACTTCTGGTCAAGAGCTCAAACTTGAAACATACATAATGTTTGATCAAATATTCACCTTGATTTAAAAATTCGTATTAACTTATTTGCTACAGGGTATATTCTATTTATTCTTTTAGTTGAAGTTGGAGATTGTAATTACAAGACTTTTCAATAAATAGGGGCGTGTTCATAATCTCTGGTTAAACTCATAGGTGCAAAATTTTAAACATTTAAAACCTACTCTAAATCAATTTTAGAATGGAAGTCGACTCTAAATATTGAGTATAAAACGAGAACCGACTTTTTGTTAATTTTAAAGGACATAAACTATACTTTAACGTTAAAGAGCTCGTCTTACTTTAACAGCAGCAAATAGCTAGTTTATCTTTTAAAAGTATACTTTATCCATATTGACAATGGTCATTTCATACCAAAGCAAATGGAAGAAAAAATGTTTACTGATGTTTTATTCAATTTTTTAAAGATGTTTTTTGTAAATAGACTGAATAACTGAATATTATAAATTCGAAATAATCGTACGAAAGTGCTCTACGATGAACAAATCTGTAAATACAAATGTATGTAGGTACATACATATCTTATGTATGCACGCGCGCCGTCGCCGCCGCCGGCCCAGACGAGTACAGCTAAATGAATCTGCACCTTGCAACAACAAATTGAGTTTTTATGCTGTGAATTTGCGATTTATACTTTATTTCCATCTACAATAATGTAAATAACTTATAAACAATCAAAATCTGTACCGAGGTAGATTATAAAATGTACTTTTTTCGGAGAAAAATTATTTGGTTTAAAGTTGTTTGTTCTTTTTACTTTTTTTTTTGTGTTTTTGTAGTTGTGTGAGTTATGTATCTGTCAAATTAAGGGTTGTTCAACGCAAATTTGCTTAGGTTATGTTGTAAAACCCACATCAGTTAGAAGAGTTGTCTAACGTGTTTAAAATTATGCAAAAGTTATACCAAGTCTCCAAGCTAAACGACTGCGTTAAGTAGAGCCGGTTTTATTACTTAAACAAGAATTGTTTAAAATTTTGCGCCATACTTTTTTTAATTATAATTTAAGATCGAATAGGTCATAATTTACTTACATTGGATGGCGCTTACAATCCAGGATGGACTACCTACAAGCCTATTCAGTCAGCTCGGTCCTTAGGTAGCTGCCTTCAGTAACGCACTCCAAGTTGGTTGAGGTCGCTCTCCACTTGTGTGCGCCACCTCAGGCGGGGTTTTCCTCTGCTGCGCGGCCTTTCAGGAGTAGATTCGAAGACTCGTCGGGCTAGTGCGTCGGTGTCCATATGCTCCTTGTGTACCAGCCATCTCAGCCGTCGTATTTTCAGCTTTTTGACCATGTCGACGTCGTCGCTGTAAAGCCGTAATGCTCGTTGTTGACTCTTCTCCTGCATACTACACTGATACATACTGCACCGAAAATAACCCGAATAAACTTCATTTCAAAGCACCCAAGCAGATTCTCATCCGCTTTTGATAGGGTCCATACAGCAGGACCGGGATGATTAGGGTCTTATATAGGTAAGGTCTCTTACGCCTTATCAGTCCATAAGAAACAGCGCTTGGCCAGAGAGTGATTCTTCGTTTGATCTCTTCACTGATGTCATTTTGCGAGGTAATAGTAAAGCTCAAATAGACAAAGTTTTTGACGAACTATCCATCGTGAAGTTTTGCCCTGTAACGAAGCGTTACAATTATTAAATAATTTAATCTCATCACCGAGCAATTTAATCGCATTAACGAGCAAAATGCTACGACCCCAACGACCCCTAATCATACTACCGAGCAAAACGCTACGACACCTGCATACCGCATTATTAAATAATTATATTCCACATTCAGTGTGCACCCGGAGTCATGTGATTACCACTCAATCGGAATCACATGCAATTTTGTCATTTATTTCGTGTAATTCACACTGAGTCCTAGCCGTAGATTTGATAAGTGGTCGTTGGGAAAATGGCAAAATTGTCTTTTATTCTCGTCCAGTGTGGATACCAATCTAGAGTATAGAGAATTTAAGATCGGGCCGCAAACAAAAACCTTGTATAAGGCGTTTCGGTGACAGATAGGCAACACCGCATTGGTGAAGCTAATCTTAACTTTTTTATAAAATAGTAGGATTTTTATTAGCTAGAGTAGTCGAGTTTAAAGATTAATAGGAGCATTAGCTAGAGGGGGGAATATTTATTATTATTATTATTAAGAGTATTATAAGTTACTAAACCAACCCGTTTCTTTCCTTTGATCTCCTCTTCAAGGCAGCTCATTGGACAGGTTCTCTTTATAGAGTTCCACCCGTTTATTTCCCTAGGTTGCGTGCTAGGGACACAGGGCTTCCGATAAGGTTCCCGAATCCGTTTCTTTCCTTTGATCTCCTCTTCAAGGCAGCTCATTGGACAGGTTCTCTTTATAGAGTTCCACCCGTTTATTTCCCTAGGTTGCGTGCTAGGGACAAGAGTTTTCTATAAGAATTCTCGACCGTTTATTTCCTTTGGGTTCCTCTTCAAGGAAGCTCATTGGACAGGTTCTCTCGTTAGAGTTCCACCCGCTTATTTCCCTAGATTGCGTGCTAGGGACACAGGGCTTCCGATAAGGTTCCCGACTCCGTTTCTTTCCTTTGATCTCCTCTTCAAGGCAGCTCATTGGACAGGTTCTCTTTATAGAGTTCCACCCGTTTATTTCCCTAGGTTGCGTGCTAGGGACAAGAGTTTTCTATAAGAATTCTCGACCGTTTATTTCCTTTGGGTTCCTCTTCAAGGAAGCTCACTGGACAGGTTCTCTCTTTAGAGTTCCACCCGTTTATTTCCCTAGGTTGCGTGCTAGGGACACAGGGCTTCCGATAAGGTTCCCGACCGTTTCTTTCCTCTGATCTCCTCTTCAAGGTAGCTCACTGGACAGGTTCTCTTTTTAGAGTTCCACCCGTTTATTTCCCTAGGTTGTGTGCTAGGGACACATTATATGAAATACCGTGTTATTTATTTAAGCTTATGAATACTGTATTATATGAAGTACCGTGTTATGTATTTTAAGAAAAGAAATATTGTTAATAAAAGTATATATGAAATACCGTGTTAGAAATACGAAGCCAAATAAAGTAATTGAAAGTTTTGGAGTATTAAAAACATTATTTCATTCGGAGCTTTAGACCCTCCAAACCCAAGTTTGTTGCTTCTTTGGGGAGAACCCTGGACACCGACGAGTTTTACCTCAGCCACGAAGAAAAAGCATCACAGCCCAAGCCGATGATGCTGAGATTCCTTTCTCGATGATAGCATCTAGTTCGTCTTGTCCTTATTAACATGGTAGCTCGTTGCCTTGCCTCAAATTTTTCTCAAAATCAAAGGGTTCGGTGGTGTTCTTACCGACAGCGAGATCTCCATCGTCATCCTGCACAAGCGTACGAGTTTGGCAGTGATGCCGAGATGCGACATGGCTATGTAAAGTTCGTCTCCCCTTACGCTATGATATGCGACTTTAAAATCTATAAAGACGTGGTGTGTATCGATAGCTTATCTACTCATCAACTCGTCGCTCGAACGAGTGCGAAGGTTAAAGCTGTGCGTGAGCGAATTCGAAGAAATCCTCTCCGGAAGCGGAAGATCATATCAAGAGAATTGGAAAATATCCCACAGACCAAAGGCTTACTGGAGATGAGCTTTATATGAAAGGTTATTGCCGATCAACAGGACATTAACTCATAGCCTTAAAAAACTAGACTTGGACCAAGCAAAAGGCTTTTCGTAGCGACACGCGGTTAATTGACACAAAAATATTCTGTTTAAAGCTGAAAAATTTTTAAAAATAGAAGTTTTCAGCAAGCAGAATGACGAGATTTATGCGACATCTTCCAAAGAAGCGAAGAACGTTATTCCAAGAGGTGTTGTGGGGGGTTTCGCTTTAAGGTTTCAAATCCCAGTATTTTTGTGAAAAAGGTTTGAAAACAAGTGCAAAAGTGTACCAGGAGAATGTTCTCGAGGCTGTTATAAGGTGTTTAGCAAATTCTCTTTTCAACGGGGGAAGATGGGGCTTCCAAAAAAGGAGTGGCTTAAGTCAAATATTCCCGATTTTATTGCAGCTTCAGATTAGCCTTCGGGAAGTCCAGATTTGAATCCACTGTATTACAGTTTGTGGTACGAACTGTAAGATTCCCAATCGAAGTTTGGCCACAACGTTTGAAAACCTGAGTTAAAGCTACAGGAGCCCATTTTGAGTAAAACCTTATGTCTGGACTAGGCATACTTAATCACCGATTATATTCAAAATAGTAACTTTTATCTATTAAATAATGAAGACCATTTCAAAACAAAATGGCGATAAGGCACCGCGAAACATTTTTGAACCCCGAACAAACAAACTTTTTATGTTATCAAGAGAATCACACACAATTCGTTAGATTTTTCATATTTTTCTTTTGAAGAAAACTCTTCTTCGATATTATATTCTATGAATACTAATTTTTCAAATTAAAAAAAAATATTTTACTCTTACTCAAAATCAATTTCTTCATTTCTTTCTTTTTAGGTAATTAAATCAATCCGACCTATTTCCCTAGAAACCGTCATCACTAACTATCTCAGTTCAACAGGTTTGCCTAGCTTTACCTTTCTGGCTAAAGTATTTTAATTGGAACTCATTATTATTTTCTGTAACATTTTTAAAGAATGCAAAAAAGAATAGCAATGTCACCGATCACACAATCGCAAGTACAAAAAATCGAAATGTCAATCTTAATGTAGTACTGGAGGAAGCTGTGTATAGCTTCGGAAAAACCATGATCTGAGCGTTATGCCGCTGCAATTACGAACTTGCTGCAGGTTTTTTTTATTTTTTTTTTCTTTGAAAGGTGAACACGCTTTGAAATACCATTAACAGTTTTGCATTGCAAACAAGTTGGTCGTCGGCTAAACGCGCTGATGTGGCTTGTTGTCGAGGAGTTGCAAGTACAAATAAAAATAGGTGCAGTGCGGTATTGAAACTGATTTAAAATGCATTTTTTATGGTGAGGTGTAATGGCGAATGTTTTGCTTGAAGTCAAGAAGTTATTTGATGAAATAGATTCAGATTGTAGAACAATTATGG
This sequence comes from Philhelius festivus, assembly GCA_963931855.1. NCBI lineage: Eukaryota > Metazoa > Arthropoda > Insecta > Diptera > Syrphidae > Philhelius > Philhelius festivus. The sequence goes on along the minus strand of OZ007556.1, from coordinate 138,831,699 downwards.
CATATTTGTAAAGTTTACGAGATGCTTTTTTGATAAATCAACAAAATTCACATACCGACGTTATAAAAGCCCCCTAGATTCTTCATCATTAACACCTACACCACCCACTGGCTCCAACTGCCAAAGATACCCGTACTACTAGGCAACGATCAAGCCACATCTTCAACACAATGTTAACAAAAATAAACAAATTAATATAAGATTATCAAGAAAATGAAAGCAAATTTGAAAAAAAAAACTTATATTATTAAATTTAATTAACCAATTTTTCAAATAAAAATTCTGTTCCTTCTTTCTGCTAGAAACAAGGGCGCATTATTTAAATGAGCCTAGTATTAAGGTATTAGTATGATACTACTTGGCAGTTTGCTAACTTTTAAGAAGATGACTAACTCTCTCTTAATTTTAAACATTTTGTAACTAGTATCGTGCTAATTCTATATTTTTTAATAAATTGCTTCTGAGCACACCTAAAGCAATGACAGTTCAAGCAAAATGCTAAGCAAATTTTTAGTATCGAGAAAAATACGATTCTCGAAATTCATCTTTGAACATTTGTGTGGTGCGTACCGTTAGGTGGTTAGGTTGGAGTGGCTGTCTAGTTGTTGTTGACTCACTTAGACCTCAAGGATCCGTTGTGATACCACTAAAGAAGTTACTCATGGGAGAGTAATGAATTTAAACAAACCATTTCGTGCTTTTAATAAAGTTAGAGAGACATTTTGTGTCGATCGTTGCCAGTTCACTGGTATTATCGAAGAAGGGATTACCGAGATAGTTATTCCTTCTATTGGAGAGTGCTGGACATGTACATAGAAGGTGTTGGACTGTTTCCTCTTCCTCCTCGTCCATGCAGCTTCTACAGAAGTCATTTGTGTAGACTCCTAGCCTCAAAGCATGTCTACCTATGAGGCAGTGTCCTGTTATAACTCCGATTGTAGAGCTTATATTTTGTCTGCTCAGGGAGATCAAGTCTTTTGAATGCTTGGCCATATTTGTTTGGTTGCCAGGCAGGTGGTACCCTGTGACCATCTAGCATTTGTTGATTCTAGAGCATGTTGTTTGAGAAGATATTTGCATGTAGCAAGTGGTGTTCCTATGTTATGTTTTTGTCTAACAGTAGGCAGAAGTGTTCCGTTTTTGGCGAGCTCATCGGCTTTGCAATTTCCCGGAATGTCTCTGTGGCCCGGCACCCAAATGAGGTGAATATTAAACTGTTCTGTCATCTCATTGAGAGATGATCGACAATCGTGGACTATTAGAGAGTTTGTGGAGACAGACGCGAGAGATTTGAGAGCGGCTTGGCTGTCCGAGAAGATTCGTATATCCTTGCATGATATAACGTTTTCTTTGAGCCAGGATAGTGCCTCTTTAATCGCCATTACTTCTGCCTGGAACACACTACATTGATTGGGAAGTCTATTTCGATGTCATGTTAGTCAGAGGTTTAATCAATTATAAAATCAATTGCCCTCAGCTGCTTTCGTTGATTGGTTTTCATGTTCCCAATCGTGATTTACGAAGTAATCGTCTGTTTTGTATTCCTTTTCATAGAGTTAATTATGGAACCAATGAACCCTTAACTCGCTGTTTAAGACATGCAAATTCTCTATGTAATGTTATTGATTTTAATTTGTACTTAAGTAGAGAGTGTTATAAAAAAAAACTGTTATCTAGTCTTATTAACGGTGGTTAGTATTTATTTTGTATATTTCTTTTCATTATATTGTTAATTAATTTTAAGTAATCTATAAGGGCTGTGTCTCTGCTTGATGAATAAATAAATAAATAAATAAATATATGAAAGACTGAGATTCAGTTTTTTCGAATAGATACCACTTCCAACGCCGTGATCGGTCTTTGAACCGTCTGTATAGAAGTGTACCGCATTGTCTTCCAGGGGTCTCTCTTCTTCCCAAGACGATCTTGAAGGGATGGAAACAAGGAAGCTGTTATCGAATACCATTTTTGGGGTGGTATAGTCTAAGCGATCTGGGATAGATCTGAAATTGTCTAAGATGGTAGTATGACCAGTATTGTTACTGATCCATTGAGAGGTGGCTCTAAGCCTTACGCATGAGTTGGCTGCCACCATTTTGGAGAAGATGTCAAGAGGTGTTAGGTTTAAAAGCACTTCCAGGGCTGCGGTTGGTGTTGAGCGAAGTGCTCCTGTGATGCACATACCTGCTGACCGCTGGACTTTGATGAGTTTTCCTAGATTTACCATCTTGTCCAGTGCGGTCCACCATACGACAACTCCATAAATGAGTATCGGTCTGATTAGCGAGGTGTATAGCCAGTGGGTTATTTTTGGGGAGAAGCCCCATTTTGATCCTATAGCCTTTTTACAAGTAAAGAGCGCTACGGTAGCCTTTTTTACTCTTTCATCAATATTTGCCTTCCAATTTAGTTTTTTGTCTAAAATGAGGCCTAAATATTTGGCTTGGTCGGAAAAGCTTAATGGTGGTGGGTGGGTTAATCTGAGGAATTTTGTACCTTCTCGTAAAGAGTACTAATTCTGTTTTATGTGGATTGACGTCCAAGCCACATTGCTTAGCCCACTTTGTTAGCCTATTTAAGGCATTTTGTAGGAGTTCTGAGAGAACTTGAGGATGTTTCCCAGATGCAGATATTGCAACGTCGTCTGCATAAGCAATCACCTTGAAACCCTCTGCTTCCATTGATGTTAGAAGTTCGTTTACTACCATGTTCCATAAGAGAGGCGAAAGGACCCCACCTTGGGGGGTACCTCGATTCATCGATCTGGTAGTAGTAAAACTTCTCATACTGGAAGTTATTGTCCTGCTTTTGAGCATGAGACTTATAAGTTCTATGAGAGATTTCTCTAATTTCAGCTTGTTCATTGCTGTTGTGATCGCCTGGTAGCTGACGTTGTTGAAAGCTCCTTCGATATCTAGGAAAGCTACTAGGTTGTATTCTTTGTATTTGAGGGAATATTCAATACCACGTACCAGCGAATGAAGTGCTGTTTCTACTGATTTTCCCTTAGAGTACGCATGTTGAGCTGTGGAAATGAGACATGGTTTTAAGTTTTGTCTGATGTGAATTTCAATCAATCTTTCCAAGGTTTTAAGAAGGAAGGATGATAGGCTGATTGGTCGTAGATCTTTAGGGTTAACGTGAGAGGGTTTCCCTGCTTTAGGAATGAAGACTACTTTTGCCATTCTCCAGGCTTTAGGAATATATCTCAACCTTACGCAGCTCGTCAGAATGATTTCCAATGGTGGAATGATCATGTCAGAGCATTTTTGTAATTCGGCCGGAATGATTCCGTCTGGTCCTGGAGATTTATATGGATCAAAGCTATCTACAGCCCATTGCAGTTTTTCCCGCGTTATTAGATCAACTGTGTCGCTTGTAGCGGTTTGAGACTCTGATGTTAAGTCGTAAAGTATGTTAGAGCTACCAGGAAAGTGGGTGTCTAATAACAGATTAAGAGATTCTTCATCTGTGGTAGTCCACGTGCCCGCTTCTGTCGTTAAAGCACTGGGTATAGATGGACTTTTTGAGAGAATTTTCCTGAGTCTTGAGGCTTCTGAAGTATTGTCTATTTTTCCACAGAAGTTTCTCCAAGAAGACCTCTTGCTCTTCCTTAATTCTTTCTTATATTGCTTTAGAGCTTGTTTATATAAGTCCCAATCAGAGGGGGGTGCGTACCGTTATTTTCAAATAAAATGCAATTTTATTGCAGATAGTATGCAAGATGTACGACAAAAATAAATAAAATACACGACTAGATCGCACGTACTTGCTGTTATGTAAAACAAATTTGGAATTTAAATTTTTTTTTATAAATAAATATAAAACATGGATTTAATGATATTCAAAAAATTTCAAATGCATAAAATTGTCGTCTGATTTCTGGAAAAGCTTAAATTTATTCAAACAAAGTTTAAAAATCGTTTTATTATTAAACTCATTTTTTATATAACAAATTTCTTTAAAAATTTTCAAGAACAAAATTCGTTCACACGTTTTGATGATATTGATTTAAAAAACAAAAATTGGAATATTTTTTCAAAAACCCAAACAAAATTTTTTTAAGCAATATTATTTTAAATTAAAAAGAGCTCCTACACAAAAATGTTTGTCCAAATCGTTAGAGCCGTTAATGAGAAAGTCGAAAATGAACAAAAAAAAAAAAAAAAACAGTTCCGTTATTCACATTTTTCCCAAATTTTGTGTTCACCATAATGAAGTCCATGTCCATAAAAGCACGCTTAATTTTTTTTATCAAAATCGTTAGAGCGTTTTCGAGATCAATAAGATTTTGCATTTCGGCTGCATGGGGGTACCGTTAGTTTTGGAGCTAAAAAAACACAATTTCTCGTCTATTGAATCACCAAAGACTCTTGAGTACCGAGTTTGAAGAAAACACCTCCAGTAATTTGATCAAAATGCGTTAAACGGTTTTTAAAATAATAGAAAACGAAAATTTACCCTATAATAGTAATGTCAAGTCAGATCCAAATCTTCAATTTAATTTTTTCTTGAAAAATGTGTAAGTTGCCTTATATCCGCTGATTTTTTTTTCTAATTTAGAATTTGTAAAATGTTTGCTTTCAAAAATTGATAATTGAAATTCGATTAAAAAAGAAACTAAAAACATCGGTATCGTTTTTCTATAAGTTTTGCCGTTGTTTATTTAATATTCTTTTTTTCAATCTACATAGGTCAATTTGACATGAGGGAAATACGAGAACAATTCAATTCTGTCTTGTCTCGGCCCGATACGCCCTATAGTTCAAACGAAGGGGGATTTTTTTGCAACTAAACAATCAAGAAAATATTTTTTTTATAATTCACACGCGCTCAAGGGTATGTTAATAGTCCCCTAAAATCTTAAACACAAGATCAAGACTACGAATGTGTTTACATTTCTCTAGTATGTATTTTCTTTCAACTTTTCTGAAGTCTAGGTCAAATTCGTATTTGAATTTAATAAAAAACTCCCCAATTGCAAAATGAAAAAAAAAAATATACATACATAGGTGTTCCCATTTAACTACTTTGATATAAAATAATTAAAAGTCACAGTGAATTATTACTTTTATTATTTTCTAACTACGAGTTTAATTAATTAATTATCGCAGAATCCCTTGACTGAGCAGTTATTATAGTTGACAGCCCAAGTCGAGCCACCAATCCTCCCGACTAACTTAACGCACATGGAGCTGGTTCGCGCCAACATTATTATTTATACTAGCCGACCCAGCTCTCGAAATTCGAGTGCCAATTTATTTATTATTTATTATTTATATTATTGGCAGTGTTTTCAAGCAAATTTATTAAATTAAATTTTATTTTATGTAATATGCAAAGTGTTCGACTGTGCAAAAACAAAAATGACCCACAGTGTGTAAATGCGTATCTCAAGTATATTCTGCACATCTCCGTAACTGTGGCTTTCCAACCATATAAAATTTATCGAAATCGGTTAAATACTTTTGGAGAAAAGTGTACCACAAAAAACATGTTTGCCGTTTTATTATATGATTTATTTTTAATATAAAACAAAGTACTTTTTCAGAATTTCGTAATCTACAACAGGGTAAAGGTAGAACTGTACTGCCCACTTTCAAAAAACCTAATAAAAACCGCATAGGTCATTGTAAGTTATTCCTTACTTTGGAACTTTTTAACTTGCGATAAAAAGGTACTATGTGTTAAGTTATGCATTCTTAAATAAAATCGAAGACGAAATTTTGATTAGACTTGCCATGACGATGATATGGAAGACGAAAAAAGTGGGTCTCGCCGATTTTCTTGAAACCCATTCACATTTTTTTTTTCGAAATTTTAGAAAATGGTTGGAAACTGTTTTAAACAAATTTTCCATTTTTTTTTTGAAAACTCAATATTTCGAAAACTATATGGTCTTTTTTTGTAAATTTCAAAATGAATAGTTTTTTAATACTATCTACAAGTTGCGATAATTTGTTTCTATATTACGCAAAGTTAACCGTACCCAGCATACAAATGCTAAAAAATGGTTTTCGAAAGCCGTATTTTTCTCGAAAGCGACCGCTAGAATTTTGGGAGTTTTTTTTTTGTACTTAATCTGAACGATTTATAATAATTTAATAGACAAAATTTTAAAAATAACAATTAGTGACTGTGCCTACCATACAACCATTTTTCGATTTTCGACTTTCTCGTTATCGGTGTAACGGATTTTGATGAAATTTTGTATACAGAATCTTCGAAGAAATTTAACAAGTTAAATATTGCATATCAATACTAAAACATTTTTTTTTTGAAAATTCGATGTGTCAGAAATGGAGCAATGATCCTTTTTTGAAATTTGATTTTTATTTGCACAATAATAAAATCTTTAAAGTTGCGTATCAACATTTTTTCCATTTTTTTTTTAATTAATTTAATAAGCAAAAACTTTTTTTTTTTTTAAATTTGATTTGCATAATTAAATCTATGTTTTCATACACACTATTTTTAAATTCCAAAGTTATTGTACAAAAGAGCAAGTACGTGCGATTCAGCCGTGCTTTTAATTGTATCCTAATTTCAGTAGGGTATTAACTTTATCTACATATATTGTATGCGTATTCAAATTTATAAAAACGTTCTTCCTTCAAAACCAACAAGATGCATTCCAAACGTCTACATCAGCATTCCGTTAAAAGAGTTAGACTTAAAAACGGGGTAATTTCCCCCTCACACAATTCAACATTCTCAATGCAGTAGAAAATAAGCTATACGTTTGCTACTTGTCTTTACTTGATTAATTATAGTAATTACTAATCGTCGCGCGTCAGGCACCTACTTCGTCTGGCAGTTTATTTAATTTATTAACCTTACTTTCTGCAGCGAACAATAGTACAATTTATAGTGTGGATTTGCAGTAAGAATAACATTAATGACAAAGGCAACAATGGTGTTTTAACTAACGCACGCAAAAAAGGCGGAGTTGAGTTAATTTGGAACAAGTTCAACATCATGTATCAAGGTCGCATGACATTTTTTTTAACTAGCTCTTAACTGAGAATCAGGTGAGTGTTTATGGAAATAGTGACCATATACCTAAGAAAAGGCCGTGAATAATTTTGTTTGCTTTAAAGTTGAAATAATTAAACAATTCCACTGCAAAAATATAATTTAATATTATTAGTGACTGTGTTAACTTGTTGCCAGTTTCATAGTCGTAGCTTAAACATTAGCTTAGATAAAACTTAACTTCAAATTTAGTTCTTAGGCTAAATGGTCTGTTCCACAGTTTGAACAAGACCACAGTTTACATAAATTTAGGCATATTAAACCAAAAATCTTGTTTTTTCAGAGGTAATGTCAGTTGAAAACAACCTGTAGTCCGACGTCAATATGGAGCCGAAATACAACCTTTACGCTTGCAGGGTTTTGCTTTAACCACTTTAGGCGTTTTTCTTTTTTAGTTGAGAGCAGAGTCCGAGCATGTCGAGCATGTTCTGAACATCCTCTGAACAATGGTGTCACCATTTTTTTTTTAATTTCCATCTATCATAATGCTTCTGTTCAGCATTTAACTCTGTCTGCTCAGTTATATTATTCTGAGCACATAGAGCGCACTCTAAACACGCTCGGAACATGCGCAGAACGAAAGAAGAAACACATATTTAAAGCTAGCTCCGAACGCTAAACTAAAAAACAAACGCAATTAATTTTTTTACAACTCAGGCTTTGCTCTAAAATAAAAAACGCCGTTTGTCATATTCTTTTTGAGTGATTTGTTAAAAACGTCAATAGAATATTTTCATTTTAGGCGTCATTCGACATTTTTACTGCGACTTATAGGTACTACATACATATAAGGCAAGTTATGCATACGGAAAAAAAATCGAACTCGAGATTTTGATCAAAGTTGACATTACGATGATAGCGAAACTAAAAAAGTGGGTCTCGCAATTCTGTCTGTCGGCCGATTTTCCTTAAACTTGGTAGATAGTATTTTTAATGTTTTTTTCGGTACCTGCCATACGATTTTTTTTCGAAATATTATAAATATTTTTTTTTCTCAAAAACTGTTCCACAGATTAAAAAAAAAATTAAAAAAAATTCATTTAGTTAAAGCTAGGAAATGGTTGAAAATTTTTTTTACAAAAAATGGTTATTTTTGGAACCCCCATTGGAACCATTTTTTTGATTTTTGATTTTCTCAAAAAAGGTTTTCAATTTTGTTTTTTCAAAAAACCACATGCTCGATTTTTTTAAAACTTCAAAAATAAAAGTTTCTTCATATAAATTACAAGATGTAAGAAAATAATGTATTTTACCTAAAAAACAACGGTACCCTCCACCTCCATACAAATGTTAAAAAATGGTTTTCGAAAATGTTTTTTTTTTCACCAAAACGGTTGAATACACCCATGTTCTGATTTTCGTTCCGAATTGAATTCGTTACCGAAATTGATTTTCGTACGGATCTGAAAACGACGTTCTTAATTTCGTACGAATTTGCCTTGCAGTGGTACCAACATTCAGACAGGTTTTCTGTTACATATGTATCTTCCCCTTCATAAAAGACAAAAAAATAGTTTTTAAAGATATATTTTCAAAAATACTTACACACATTTTTAGATTTACGAGTTCAAATTCTGCAGACAAAATCGAAACGAAATGAAAACGAAAGTATTACTTTCGTAAACGAAAATTAGAACAAGGGTGATTGCTTATTTTTTTTTCTGTTGATTAATTTTTACGATCTATAATTTCATAAAAAAAAATTGAAATCAAGATATTACTGACTGTACCTACCATAGAACCATTTTTTCAGATTTAGAATTTCTCATTATCGACATAACGGATTTTAATGAAATTTTTTATAGAGAAGCTTCTAAAATGTTTGAAAAACATGGCATCCTGTTTTTACCTCCAACTAATACTGTTTTAGTCTATTAAAAAATTAATCTTATGCTTATGAACAGTTTTTCTTTAATAACATTCATTTTTGAATTTCTTAGTCGTTTACATAAGAGCAAGTTCGTGCGACCCAGTCGTGAATTTTATTTAAATTTCGATTTTTCTGTTAGTTTTTATAATAAAAATACAGAACAATCTTACCATCGCTTATGAAAATTTCAAAGTTTGGTTATATGTCAATGTTGTTTGGGGATCCGAGATTTTTAAGTTTTTAGAGCTATTTTGCATAATGTCAAACTGTGAAACTTAAATCCACAGATATAACGAATGATTTTTTAAGAGCTATCGGAAATTAAAAAAAAACACATAAAATTCAGGAAAATGCATGAAATCTTTATCTGAATCGATAGTACGGTCGATATAATTTAATGGTTGAAGATTATTTCATGCAAATGTTGGCCGCGGCTGTGCCTCAAATCAGTGGCGTAGATAGCTTTTCGCTATGGGGGGGGATAGATCTAGTTCGCTCATTTTTTTTAAAGTTTTAATAATTTAAAAAAAAAAAACAAATAACAAGACTTCATTGAATTCATTATGCCATAAAAAAATTATATTTTTGAAAGATAATATATTATTTGAATATGAACTAGAATAAATATTGATATACAGTGCCTTGCATAAGTATAACCGCACCTGTAAAAATGCGTTTTGTAGAAAATTAAAATGGGAATGACACTTTACTATTTTTTTTATTGAATGGCATCACTAATCAAGTAAATTGAGAATTATTTTCTCTTCTGGTGTTTAAAAATTAAAAACAGATTTTTATATATTGCAAAAGTATAACCGCACAATGCAAACCTCTCTGAAGCTTCATTCAGTTATGTGCTTCGAAATGACAAGCAACAATGCCGCGTGGTAAACATTTAAGCGATACGGAAAAAGTCAAAATTCAAGCTTTTCGGTTAACTGGCCTAAGCTTAAGGGCTTAAGGAAAATTTAAAGATCCGATCGTGTCGTCCGAAATTTCTTACAAGATCCAGAATCTTATGAGACTAAAATAAGACCCGGGCATCTGCAGAAGCTGACACGTCGAGATAAGAGGCGTTTAATAAATGCTGCATCCAATTCGGCGCATTCTTTGCCAGACGTTCGTGACGAATTGGGCTTAGAAATTTCGGTTTCAACGGTTTTTCGTGCCTTAAAAAGCATTAAAATAATTGTTCGGTGCAAAATGATGCCAGCTCCAAATTTGACAAGAGTCTACAAAAAAAAGGAAGAATTTGCCCAGCAAAACATGAAACGGAATTGGAAAACCATAAGTTTAGATTATTTTAGATTATTTTCAGTGGCGAAAAAAAGTTTAATCTTGATGGGTCAGGTGGTTTTAACGGATATTGGCACGATCTGAGAAAGGAAAAAAGTTTTTTTCCAAGAGGAACTTTGGCGCTGGCAGTTGTAAGGTTTGGGGGCCTTCTGCGACCGTGGTAAGGTTGCACTTGCCTTCACCTTTGCAAAGATGAACAGTTCAGCTTGCACCCAGGTGCTTCAGGATAATTTGATACCCTAAATAAGACGATTTCGTCGAGTTCGGCATGTCAGGAATCGAATAACATGCATTTTATGGTGTTCCCGGCACGTTCTCCAGATTGTAACCCTATTGAAAATCTTTGGGAAATTTTGACCCGCAAAATGTATGCCCATAATAGGCAATTATACAGTGTTGCTGAGCTGCGAGAGACGATTGTGGAAGAATTGAACTGTATAGGCGATTCCATATTAAATAACCTTGTCAACAGTATGTCAAAAACAATTTTTAGATTGGTCGAAAATAGGGGCAGTAATGTCCTTTACTAATTTAGCCAAAAAATTTACTTAAAATAAAAAAAAAACAGATAAAAATAAAAAAGCGGTTATACTTTTGCAATAAAAAATTTTTTTTTAATTTTTAACCACCAGAACGGAACTTTTTTTTCTTCTCAATTTACTTGATTAGTGATGCCATTCAATAAAAAATAGTAGGGTGTTCCCATTTTAATTTTCTATAAAACGCATTTTTACAGGTGCGGTTATACTTATGCAAGGTACTGTAGTAAGTAAAATAATATTAATTTAAAAAATAAATCACAAAATAAAATCCAGTTTTCTGTTCTTTTTAGATAAAACACTTATAATCTCGTCTGCTAGTATAGGTATTTCGCGATGAATAGCTAGAGCAGCCAAACCATTCAAACGATCCTGCAAATAAGTAAACATCCAAAGCTTATCACACTGTTATTAAAATAGACATATTTTTAATAATCTCACTTCGTTGGTCATGCTTCTTTGTATTCTTTTTATTTTCTTTACTGACTGGAGAAAGTTCTTTCGGGAGTTGACGTTAAAACCGGCAGTGTAGCTAATATCTTTAATAAAATATATATAGCTGGATGGAAGCGCTTTTTCTTGCACGTTTACCTATTATCAATTGGTGAGAGACGTAAAAAAAATTCAGAGTGCGTTTCTTTAACTTATTTGGTTCATGACTGGTTATGTTGAACAATTATCGATCCCAATGGGGGAGGATATATCCCCCTGATCCCCCCCCTATCTACGCCACTGCCTCAAATGGTCCATCCGCTTAGTCTAATTTTGGCATACTCTTTCTAACATTTCGGCCGGTATCTCACGAATAAATGCTTCAATGTTGGCTTCCAGTGCGTCAATCGAAGCGGGCTTGTCGCTATAGATATGAGCCTTAACATAGCCCCACAAAAAATAGTCTAGAGGGTTAAATCGCACAATCTAACGTTGCGATTCGCATCATCTTTGAAAAAATACGGCCCAATAATTCCGCCAGCCCATAATCCGCACCAAACAGTGAATTTTTCGATGCATTGGTAGCTCTTGCAATGCTTCTGGCTGCTCTTCACTCCAAATACGGCAGTTTTGCTTGTTCACGTATCCATTCAACCAGAAATGAGCTTCGTCGCTGAACACAATTTTTCGATAAAAAAGTGGATCTTCGGCCAACTTTTCAAGAGCCTATTCACCAAAAATTCTCTGTTGTGGTTCGGCTTCAATTCTTGCACCAGCTGTATTTTGAAAGACTTCACACCTAAATCCTTCCGCAAAATTTTCCACGTAGTGGAGTAACAGAAGCCCAATTGCTGCGAACGGCGCCGAATCGATAATGTAAATTTGGTGCAAAATTTAGTCACAATAGCCGCCCAAGTAGGTCGATAAAACTGACCATAAAATGGAAGAAGCGCGCGATGAACTTTCTTAACAGAGCACGCATTTTGATAATAAAATTCAATAATTTGCAAGCGTTATTCGTTTGTAAGACGATTTATGGATAAATTATAGACCAAACTGAAGATGTTTGACAGTGACACAAAACACGAAACGTGCGTGAGCTGTCAAAACCAGTGTCGCCAAAAAGAAAATAGCAAAAAAATCACCCATTATTTGCTTTTGTTTTGTTGTTCTTCACTTGATTTTCGGGAAAGAAATTTCTGCTTTGAGCTTAGCATCACTTAATTTTTGAAATATCTACTAATTTTTTTTAGCTTTCTCAGAATTGCTTCGTATAACAAAATTTAATTAAAAATGGCGGAAGAATGGTATCCTAGCACAATACAATCGAGATTAGTCGGTACAATTTAGAAAAGGCCGTTCCTTATTCGGATCAGCCGATTCATATTTTTCGCTTCGATTGAATCAAATACGGAACTCACTTTACTCGATTGTTTCAAGATTAGCTAGTATTCCAGACTTTAGAAGTAAAATATTTTTGTATGACTAATTTCGCAGAATATTCTTGATAGCCATTCCGCATACCTATTTGGCTGCCCAACTTGCATTCCAAAGATAATAGGCAGCATTTTCAATTCGCTCACTATTAGACCATGTTTATGTACGAGTATTATATTGGTTCATATATTTTCATCAAACTTTGAGTAAACGAGTCCAAGAATTGTATATGTTTTGAATATTTGAATATTGAAAATGATAATATCTCTGATTTCTCAAAAAACATAAACTGAAAAAGCTAGTTATAAAATAAATAATTATTAATTATCCAAAATTTGTACAGTTTTTGTAAATTTAAATCCAGCCTGAGAATTGTAACTTTCTTGTGTCTTGAGATGATGCCCCAAAGACTTGTCACTTGTTGTTGGCTAGAAATGTTTAGCCATTTCTATTTTACTTTCGCTCTTAAAATTAGCTAAGCCTCCTCGTAGGTATTCGAAAAAATATAAAAGCTAGTTGCAGAACTCCATTATTAAAACCCGTTGAGGCTAATTAGTCATAACTATATGAAGTGTTTGGCTATCCTTGAAGTGTGTCACCTTTCCAACTTCTTTACACAATTGTGAGATGATTGCACTTCTAATGGAAAGATATTATTTTTGTACTTGGAATGCAGCTCGCTTACTTTCAATTGCCTAGTCATTGAGTACAAATTCCAGTCTTGAACTGGTCAGCATGAAATATTTTCTATGATATCGATATTAATATCTGCTGATACTTTATAACTATAGCTATTTAAAAACTGTGTAATTAATGTGTTTTTTTTTATTTATTTGAATCAATATGTATTTGCAAATAGTTTAATGAATGAAAATTATTTACTCATAGTTCTTACTCCAGACACAAATTCATATAAGTTATGTTTTTGATAGCTTTATTTTGTAACGAAAACAATCAGATACTGTCTTTCCTTATGTTGCCCAACAAGACTATGAGAAAACGATTTTAGACCTGATGAAGATTCTTAGCATTTATTACAACATATTTATTTTCTCTCTCTGAATAGTAAAAGGCGTTACACTCATAATTTATGATTAACTTCTGACTTAATTTCATCCCAAAAGTTATTTGCCTATTGTGCATAACATTAAACTCGTTTGCTTAACACTTTAACACCTTACTTAAGCTCTTCGCTTTGTTTAAGAGCCAACAAAACAGCATGCAAAGCAATTAATTATGCTTACCATTTACAAAAACATTCCGATCACGAGCCGTCAGATAAAATTAGCATAAAATTGCCATGCAAATAGCATCAATTAACTGACGATATAAAGCAAACTATGCTTCCAGCAATGTGGAGATATAGTCGAAATTTCATTGTCGTTTTTTCGACTGGTTTTGATTTTCGATTCTTATCCAAGTTTTTTGTCGTGAAACTGACCTTAGCACATTAAATCAGCGCCACCGCTTTTAAGTCCGTAAATAGCTCCATCATTTAAAAGTTGAATGCTTAAGTTGTCAATTAATGACATTTATGACGTGAGTCAAAGAGTGTAGGATTTTATTTGTAACGTTTCTAGCTATTAAAATTTTATGGTTTGATACTATTTGATTTTTTTATATTTTTGTTTTTGTCGAAAATAAAAGTCTATTTTTATACTAGCTTTCAGTATATTTTTAGAAAATAAGTTATTTTGTCATAACAAGATAGTTTACATTAAAAGTAAAATAAAATTAATAAACAATAATTATGTATCTATATACCAACTAAAAATATCATTACCTAATTAGCCAAACATTATAAAATAAGAACTTAAATAATGTATTATAGTTTTTGAGAAAATTTCGTATTACAAGAAGCTATATATTCTATCAAAAAAATCAAGAGCTATTGTACATTCGAAAATCGAAACGATGTTGCTTTCCAGCTTCAGCCTCAGTATGGCCTCTGTTTAATACGAACTTTAATTTTATGTTGGCTTAAAATTACTATCTGTAAACACGTCATACACGCTTGTTTCATTTATAGCAGCCCGAGTTTGATAGCAATCTGACTTTTAACGAATTTGATGCGCTATCTGACTCCATATTAGGAATAGTTACCAATTTTCCTCGCACTGAAATCGTTATGACGGACGATTTCAATGTTCATAACATGTGACGTTAACAATCAAAACGGTGCTAAAGGCACTTTTTTCAAAATATGGAGTGTGGTATACCAAAATTTGCGTATTAAAGAGAGCTATAGAATGGTGGAAAAATTGTATTTCAAAACGGGCTGGCTTAGAAGTTATTACTATTTTAATGTTTTTAACAATCAAATGGGTGCTATTTTTCATACAATGCTTGTAATTTTCAAAACAGCTCTATTTTTCTCTAAATGAAATCAAATAGATAGGATTGTTTTTCAAAAGGAGCTAAATAATTTTGGGCGCTAAAATTGTTGACACTTATAAAAGGATCTTTAGTTTACCTATCGTATTCTTTGTTATCATTGTTAAATAAGTTTTAATGAATTCCAATAAAAAGAACTTTTCCTAACTTAAATGTTCTCTTCTTTTTAATTTTACAGGCATTTGAGAATCAAAATTTAAGAAACTTATTTTCAAAACGCGCTAAATATATTTTTAAAAAACAAAACTGCCTAAAAAAAAAACATTTCACTAAAGGACGAAAATAAAAGGTCCCTTTAGTATTTTTATTGGTCAATCTAATAAAAAAAAAACTTCTACAAATTTTACAAAATTTACTGCATTAAGTTATCTTAAATATTTTAGGAATTATAGTTTTCCGCCCTTTTGCTCGGTTTCATGTTCATTTTTTTTAGCCTCTGTTTGATTGTTAACGTCACAATTCTTCTTTTCTTCGACATTCTGGCCAGACAACTACCGAAGGAATGTATGTAGGTTAGATATCTTTGCTGATTTGAACCATTTAACTGAGCTTGTGAACGAGCCAACTCGAATATCTAACTTTGAAGGTCATTTCGCAAATACGCTTGATTTGTTGCTCACATCTGACTGATAAACACACTATTAGTGTATTAGCACCTCTAGGCACGTCGGACCACTGCATCATATCAGCAAATTCCTCAAGCTCCGCGATCACAGTTAAAGCAAAAACTCCAAAGAGAAGCGTTTGGCAATATGAGAAAGCCAATTGGGACCGACTAAATAACTTTTTTTCGAAACTTTAACTATTCACTATGCTTCATCGATAGTGATATAGATTCCAATGCTGATATGATAACAGGCATTATTCTCAATGGAATGAAAACTTTTATCCCTAACAGGACAAAAGCAGTTAGTTGCAAAGTGAATTCTGTGTACGACTATGGCTGTAAAGAGGTTATCAGATTGAGAGCGTTAAACTTCCGATGATACAAAACCAACCCCACTGTGGAAAACCGAAAAAAAGAAAGGCAAACGACGAATACCTGCACTGCTCATATTAGAAGAACAAATATCTTATATGACCCAAAGACAGTAAAAACTTTTGGTCTTTTGTAAAAAATGCTAAAAACTCTTCCAAGTCATCGCTTCCAACAATCGTTCACAATAATACTCCTTTTGTCAGCTCTCAAGAAAAACCAATTTGCTTGCAACGCATTTTGCTGCTTATTCGACTTTATCGCACAGTGTTTTACTCCTCCTGTATTTGAGAGCGTACAGTAGAGTAGCTAGTCCTCACAGATCTTGAAATACTCGTACATAAATCCGCTGATCCAGATTGTATATCCCCTTTAGTTCTGAAGAGGTGTTCTTCTATGCTGGTAAAGCCATTGCGTAAGCTCTGTCATACGCTTTTGGTATCTTTCCCAGTAGATGGGAAACAGCATTTGTCCAGCCGATCCCTAAAAGAGGCGAATCTTCCTCTCTCCAATTACCCAGCAATCGCACTCACGTCTCTTTATTCCAAAGTCATTAAAACGCTGATCACCTATCAGCTTAAGAAATATCTCGAAGAGCGAAAGCTCTTAAATGATGATGATGGCAGATCTCACATCATTTTGGAGAAACAACGGTAATTGCAACTGATATTTCTAAAGCATTTGCTAGGGTTTGGCACAAAGCTCTTTTATCGAAAAAGCGTTCATTTGGTATCGAACAGTCTCTTCTTCGTTGGATTAGACTTTCAGACAGCTCAATACAAGTTGTATTGGACGGTTTTAAGTCCGATATTCATAAAATAAATGCTGGTGTGTCCCAAGGCTTGTCTTCATAAATGATCTTTTGTCTGAAACTTCTTATCCACTTCATTGCTTTGCTGATGACAGCACCCTCAGCTTTTCATATTCGTTTCCAGAATCAACCCTGCTCTTCGGTTGTGGGACTGGACGGCAGAGTATGCTAAGCTCATAAGTTTCCGATCTCGACAGCATTATACAATGGGGAATTAAAAACCGTGTGGAATTTAATGCTTCGAAAACACAATGCTCTCTTCTGTCGGCCAAGCGAATTATACCTCCCATGTCATTATCAATGAATGGCATTTACATCAAGGAAACTGAAAAGCTTTCCATAATCGGTATGTATGTTAATGACCATCTCTTATGGAACTGTCATATATTTGACGAAGCCAAAAACGCAGCGAAATGCTTAGGTTTTCTTCAAAGATGCCGGAAATTCTTTTCCCCTTCTGATCTGGATACGATCTGGACTGGTGCCCCCATTACTCATTTGAAGCTGTTGGATAGAATTCAGAATAGAGCCCTAAGACTTATAGGAGACATATCAATTACGGAAACTTTTGTTTCTCTTTGTTTTATCGCTTTTTCTATCAAGAATGTTCAATTGAAATAGGCAGTTGCATTCCTTCTCTTAAGCAATTCCGCCGTAATATTCGTCTAGCTGTGAATGCTCATTAGTTTCCCCTTGAGCCTAACCTTGGATGTATTGTCAAATACATATATATCTCGACTGAAAAGGTAAAGTATCTTAAGTCAATTTTGATGATTTTTCAGGAGAGCAAAAAAACACTTCAAAGCTGTATCCCAAAAAATCTTTCAAATATAGAATTTATTCAAGAAAGCATTTATATGTAAAATTTTATGATCTTTTTTTTGAAATTATTTTCGAAAAGATATTTTTAATATTTTGGTCATTATGAGGAAAAATATGACTTAAGATAGTTTGCCTTTTCTATAAATTGAATTTTATATTAATTTCCAAAATCTTAAGTTGAGATAAGATATTTTGCCTTGCGTTTTCGAAGGACGTTTTCAATTCTTATGTCCACTTAAGATGAGTTGCGTGTGCAAAAGTGGAAAAAAGGAGATTTAAGATGATATTTGGTGGTTTTTATTTAAGTCGTATATGAAAAAGTCACATTTGTTCTATAGAGCTTTAATAATAAAAAAAAAATAATAACTAATAAAGACTTGAATTTCTTTAAAAAAAGGCTATAAAATCACATTTGGTTCACAGTATAGAAACAGTTTAGTTTTATTCAAATAATTTAATTAAAAAATATTTAAATAAATTATTAAATTATTTAAAAAAAATCATTGATCATTGTAAAAAATGTTACATGAAAACATATTTTTAAAAGTCAAATTAATAATAACAAAAAACTATTGGAAAAAATTTACCTAAGGGACCCAAGGGGAGATAGGAGAAATTGAAAATTGTTTTTACCTCCGAAACTAACGGTATCGCACCCGTAGTGTAAGATCTTATTTATCTCGAAAACGGCTCCCATGATTTTGATAAAATAAAATTTTTTAATAACATGTGTTTTTTTAAGTAAAACTTCTTTTCCGGCGTTGGGGGTAAACAAATTTCTATGCAGCTGTCAGTGACGTGTCAAAAAGACACCCTTTCAGTCAAAGACAGCGACATGTAAGGAAGCTTTACTTCTACCGCCCGTACGTCAGTACACACAACCTTTTCCTTTTTGTTTTCGACTTTCTCGTTAACGGTTCTAACGATTTAAACCATTTTTTTTTAGCAGGAGCCCCCGAAGCAATAATATTTTGTATAAGAACATTCGCAAAAATATGTTTTGGATTAAAAAAAAAAAAATCTAATTTTGTTTTTTGAAAAATCAATATCTTCAAAACAACGACGTTAAAGCTGATTTACTATGAAACTAAGTTAAATCAACGATTTAGCAAATTTTATTTTATTAAAGTTAAAATCATCGTAAGAATATCGTGCTTTTAGAAACGCCACAAAAGGTTTGTTTACTTAGTTTTTTGCACGAACTGTCAATGTTTTCGGTGTGTTCAGGTTCAGAAGCAATTTATTAGGAATTCCTTTAGTACGATACTAGTTGGAAAATGTTTTAAACTAAGAATGAGTTAGTAAACTACTTTAAAGTTAGCAAATTGTTAAGTAGTATCATACAAAGAAATTAAAAATAAAAGGTTGTTTGAAATTTTGCGCCAGTCTTTTTAGAACTATTCGCCAATACTACTACGTAATTACTTAAAATTGGTATCCCAAACTGTATTCTTGAAAAGCTTTAAAGAAATTTCTGGCATAAAAATTCTTTTAATAATAAAACTATTTTTGAGCTTTGTGTGAATAAATTCTTAGTTTTCTGAAATCAGACGGCAATTTCATACATTTGAACATTTTTATCTCATAAAATCCATGTTTTATTTTTATAAAATGTATTTCTAATTCCAAATTCGTGCAATTCCACTCTTTTTTGTTGTATACGTATGTGTTTCATTTGTAATAATTTTTCAATCGCGTATGAAACAAAACTGTCTGAAACACTAAATGAAAAAATAAGAAAAACGGTCGCACAAAAGGTAATCTAGAAACAAAATACGCTTAAAAATATCTTATGTCATTGTTATTACGGAAATTGTTTTAGGTTTGCAAACGGTAAAATATCCTATGACTACTTAGGGAGCGAAAAATTTCAGTTTTAAATTTAAAAATTCATCTTATGTTCACATAAGATGATTTGCGTTTTCACACTTTTTTGGAATTTTTTTAAGGATTTTATCTTATGTCGACTTAAGGATGACTTTTGTTGCTGTTTGCACGCGCGAAAATATCTTAAGTCAACTTAATATGATTTACGATTTCACAATAATAAAAAAATTTTAAGCCAATATAATCTTAAGTCTATTTTAGGTTTTAAAATTAAGCAGAACACACAATCTTATGTGGACTTAAGATATTTTACCGCGTGTAAAGATGTGTCTTTTGAACATAAGATGAAGTTGTTTTTGTCTATAAAAAAGCACAGGAGTGAGATAGAAGGAAGCCGATAACACAGAACTGTAGCTTTTTAGAATGGCACTAAGGATCAACAAAAAAACGCGAAATATCTTAAGTCGACTTAAGATACTTTACCTTTTCAGTCGAGATATAATGGGGGCTATCGTGAATAAAATTTCCCTCGGAATTTTTCATAACCTTCAAAATTGTAAACTTGAATAATGTCGATAGTTTCCCTTGGAATTTATTGATATTGAGAATTAAGTTTCATAGGGCCTTTGGCTCTCATTTTAAAAGGTCACCGGCCAGCTTTCAATGAACAGTGCAGAAATATTGTCGTTTCCCATTTTTGAAGATAGGGAGAATTCCGAGGGAAATTTTGTTCACGATAGCCCTCAATGTCTTTCTATAGCCGCACTACTAGAATGTGGAATACTTTGCTCATCTCGATTATTCCCCCTCTGTGATGTACAAGCTTTCAAAACCAATGTGCGTCGACATCTCCTATTCAATCCTCTCCACTTTTCCTACACTCTCGCACTATATTACATCATAACATTATAAGGGTAGTCATAGTTTATTTGGTCCACGAAAAATTATGTTAGATAAACTAAATTTAACAAAAATTGCGTATTGACAAGGCCCTTATTCAACTGATGAGTCCAAGTGCCGGAACAAAGTGCCAATTCTTGTGGACTAAAGGCCTAAACAGCTATTTTGAATCAATAATTCAAAAAAGTCCAATTAAATAGTGCTAAATCTTCTGCTTAGCTAATTTATTTCAGTAGTAGTTTAACTTTAAAGATTGTTGACCAATTTTTATCAAAAAGAAAAGCAACTACAAAAGATATTTTTAAAGGAGACTTAACTTTTACTCCGGAGTAAATATAGGCAATCGTTTTTTTACACAAGAAGGTTTCAACCTTCATCGATGGAGCTTTGCTTCCGCTCCGAACGGATACCTCGCTAGGGCCGATTAAGATATTATTGGATTAATTGGAGAACACTGAATCACCAGAGATTGCCCTTCACTCGAAGTTAGCTCTAGTCTATGCATTATTAAAAAATTTTAATCGAAAATACAAAGCGCGGAAAAAAATAAACTTTATTCGCTTACAAAATATAATCGAATAATGACATCAACTGGTTTCGACAGTTTTCACCAACCTGCTCTAGCTCAAAAGGTAGTCCAGAATATTCAGAACTAGAGTGCACTAGTTCAGCTCAATGAACGCTAATCAGTGTAAGTCAGTACAGGAATTTTCTCAATGAACACCAAAAAGCTACACTTTTCTGCCCAGAGTAGTCCAGAGCAGCTGGTTGAACAGAGCTTTTTTTTTTGAAATATTTGAAAGAAATTGCTTGAAATTTTTAAAATTATTTTATTATATCTTAGAAAGTTTAATTTTTGAAAATTTACTATTGTACTTTTGCAGTTTCTTAAATGGAATTGTGCACTTATGTGGTTCTTGACAGTTTGACACACCAGTTTGGATTATAAGATTTAAGACCACCCAAATATGTAAAACCTGCGTTATGGACTTATGAACTTGCGACAAAAAAAAAATGATGTACCATAAAGAGCCATAAATAGTTGCGTTTGGTTACGAAAATGATGTTTGAATGCAAGATTTCAAATTAAAAATACTTTTCTCCTCATACATTCTCGTGTGTTCAGTATCTTTATGTGGGGGTGATTATCACTTGGCATATGTGCATCATAAAGTCTTTGTATCATACAAACAACCTTTGTTTTGTTTTTTTTTTAAGTGCACACCAAATATAATTAAATCACTTACTCGTTATGTATGAGCGATTGTGGAAATTTATAATAAAAACAAAGAGTTCTCATAAGCAAGAAAGAAACTCTATTTCCCGCCAAAGTTGTGTGTCTTTCTGTTCCGCATTTTTACGTTTTAAATTATATTCTTTTACTATAATTCAATTCATTAAGTAACACATTCGCCCATAATGCATTTATTAAAAAATGAAGGCTTCACTCGTGTGTCAGAATCCGTGGAGATCGCAATTACACTTTGAGAAGAATATAATTGACGAAATATTCCTGTCATAGTTTTAAGATTACATATCAATTATGATTGTTCTCCTACTTCTTAAAACTATTCATTTCTACTTATTTAAATCAAATCTGTCAAATTCCTTATAAAAAATGTGTAGAAATTTGTAGGATTGGACAGTGCGGGAAGAAACATAATTAATTCTCTGAAGGTATATTTAGTTTTCCATCTTTCCATCTTGTTTTGAGTCACAATGTCATTTTTAAAAAAACCTAATAGTTATTTTTTTCTTTTTTCATAAATTGCAGACCTTTCAAACTTGCCCAATCAACTGCACGGGTGATCCAGACACAATAAGCACAGACAACGAAACACCCGCTCGAACAAGTGCTACAAAACGTCAGGCTCCACAACCGCCACCACCGCAGCTAGTGAATCAACATCAAGGAGCATCAGTCACAAATTCCAATTTCCAGGATTCGAGTGCACAGACACAGTCGGAATCCTCACCATTTTATGCGAATCTTGACTTTTCGTCACTCCGAACACGTTTACAGGATTTTAATTGTCTCAACAGTTTACAGCGATACATACACACAGATGATCGGGCTAATAAATCTAAAGACGAAAGCTGTGGCTCCAGAAATAATTACGCGAGTAATATTCTAGAGTACAACTACGAACAGGCTGAACCAAATCATCAGAAAGAAACACCATTACATAAGTTTTATCGTGCGCAACAGCAGAAAAAGATGCCGGCGTTTCGGGGAAAACGCGGCTGGTGCGGCTGTTTTCAGGTTTGTAAAAGTTGTTTTTAATTCAGCCTTATTGTGAGTTTCGCCCGGAAAACATTTCCCCCGAAAAATTTTTGTTCCCCCGGAATTTTAAAAGCTATTATGAGTTTCGCCCGAATAAAAATTTCACTTCGAATCAGGAGTGACAGTTCGAAAAATAGGCACGTTCAGAAAAATGAGGCCCGCAATAAATTCTCACTCCACTGTGATGGAAACAGAGAATCAAATGCAACCTCCAAATTCTCTGTTAACTAAAATAGTAATATGTATATGAATTTGGATATCAGTTATTTGTCGAAATTACTTGCAATAGATATAAAATTGTGGCTACGCTAGTAGTGCCACTCATTGTGGCTCCCAATTTTTATTTGCATTATCTGAAACGAATAATTTGCACACCCATTTTTAAACAGCGGACTTATCGCGTTCGGAAAATGAACAGACCTTCTTGTGAGTTTGAACAAACATATGTTTGTTTTGACAATTGTTAAATAAGAATTTCAGGATATAAAATTAAATTGTTATTTTATAATAAAGAAAGTATAATTATCACAAATATAGCATAGCATAGCGCTACATATCTTGTTTCTTGTCTGAGGAAGAACAAATGTTTGAGGAGCGAGCACTTGGAAGGAATTTGAGGGATTACTCATTCTGAACCAAAAGAAGCAACCCAACAAATACATAATTCTCTCTTCAGTTTTATCTAAATAACTAAAATTTGTTTAATATTTTCCTTGCCTTATATAAACAATCAAATAAACAATGCAATCTCGCCTTCAGAATCTATTGATAAAATCCAACAAATTAATCCAAACAACACCCCATCAGAATCCACCGGGACTTTGACAGTCGATCAGCTCGATATCGAGACATTTGCATTTGAGTGATTTGTTTTGACAAGTACTTGAAAATGTTTTAATTTTGGTATTTGTTATTTGTTTTGGAAATAGAGTAACATAAACCTATGAGAACTTACATTTAGACTAGGTATTTTAGAAGTACATATAAATGAGGTATATCAGTTTTTTTTAAATGCAAGAGGCTATCCTTCCCGTGTACATAAATTGTTCATAATAACTTTTCTGAGAAAAACCCACTGTCCAGTAATAATTAGTTCGAAATCCGGATTTTCGACTGTCAACCTTTTGCAGAGTTGCCTCTATCTTAAGTTCAATGAGATCTATCTATGTATGTACAAAATTGAATGTAGAATTTTTTAAAAATAAAAATTATATGTTCTTTAGTGGACTTAACCCATTACCTGCCACTGTACTCAATTGAGTACAGTAATTTGTTAAATTTCAACTGGATTTTTTTTAAAAGTAGGCTTTGGTTTTCATTTTTTTTTCAATTGGAAAGCAATTATTGACATGTGCTTTCATACTGGCAGTGAATTTGTCGAGATTGAAAACCATTTTTAAGTTTTTTCATGAACTTTTGTGCCGAGCATTTCTCGTTTGAAGCAATTTGGTGACTTTGCGAAAGTAAAATGTTAGTAAAAATCTAAAATTTTGAATAACATTTGAATAATGGATTCTATTCTTTAGATTTTGTATCTAGAAAAAACATTACGTATAACTAATATAAAATAAATAAATTTGGTGGTGCAACAGCTCGGAGTGAACCAGGACCTAGTGACTTACAACTCTGAACCATTCCCGTGTGCGTGTTACCAGGAACGGAGGGGACCTACAATTTTCTGCCGATTCCGAACGGCTAATGAGCAGCACTTTCCATGACAAGAGATACTCTTGGAGAATTTGTCAATTTCTCGTAAGAGGCAGTACACCCCTGAAAAAAACTTTGCAGCGGCTGACAAGTCGTGAATAAAAGTGGTATACTCAATTGAGTATATTGGCTAAAACCATGCTAAATTTTTTTCGCACTGGATTTGCAAAGAAATGTCTTTTTCTACTATAAACTGCGGTAGCTTTTATGGCAGGCGCTTTCCCAACCTCTACATGGCTGTTGAAGATATTCCAAATGATGGAAATGAAATAGATATATGTAGTGGTTATTCCATCAGTCGTTGAGATTCAAACAGACGAGGTCATGACCAGCCATGACCCTATGGCTACTTTACGCAGAAGAGCATTTCGTGCAACAGGTACGATTCGGGACAATAGAACGAAAAAATGTCCACTAAAATCCTTGAAAACGGTAATGAAAGCAAATCTTGGTTACTTTCATCACAAATTTGACAAAAACAGTTCGCTTGTTAAAAAGATAATGCTGTTGTAACCGTTGCAACCAACTACGACAACTTGAGACCCCTAGGAAAAGTCAAGAGATGGTAATCAACAGAAAGAGAAAAAGCTGTCATTCCTCAGCCAAAGTCTCTAGTTGCATACAACAAACGCATGGGTGGTGTCGACCTTCATGACCAATTTGTGAACAACTACCGCATAAAAATAAAGGGTAAAAAATGGGAATCTCCTTTCATTTTTTAGGACCATAGCCAGAACTTTTTTACGCTCAGAGTCGTCAAAAAAAGCTCCAAATAAACCAAATGTACTAGAAAGTGTTGTTCGCAGCAACGGAGAACATTTCCCACAAAAAATAAAAAATCAACTACGGTGCCACATTTGCCACAGCAGAGTTCGATGGATTTGTGAGCGGTGTCAAACCACTCCTTGCATCGAAAAAGAATGCCTTAAAATGTTTCATAATTATTAGGAGAATGTACCCATATCTGGCCAGTGTACTCAATTGAGTACACCTCTCTAATTACCATACTTGAATTTTTTTTAAATTGTATTTTTGTGCTAATATAAATCTAAATAAACAGCATTTCAGAGATTATTTATTTATCTCTATTTTTAAGTTCCTTTGTTAAGGTCAAAGTTAGTTCTAAATATATTTGCTACGTTTCGGCTTCGCAGCTCTAATTAAAACTAACATTCAACTTAAGTCCAATCAAGGCAATATAATTTTTA
Source organism: Philhelius festivus (assembly GCA_963931855.1). Lineage (NCBI taxonomy): Eukaryota > Metazoa > Arthropoda > Insecta > Diptera > Syrphidae > Philhelius > Philhelius festivus. The sequence goes on along the minus strand of OZ007556.1, from coordinate 138,806,161 downwards.
AGAAGACTTAAGCGTCTACAGGTACTATAAGGCAAGTTACATATGTATGTAAATGCATTCGTAAAAAAAATCGAACTTGAGATTTTGATCAAAGTTGACATTATGATGATAGCGAAGATGAAAAAATTAGGTCTCGCAATTCTGTCTGTCTGTTCGACTACAGCCTAAACGGCTCGGCCGATTTTCGTTAAAATTTCGTTTTTTTTTCGTCCCTTACGAATTTCTTTAAAAATTTTATAAATATTTTTTTCTCAAAAACAGTTCCACAGATTAAAAATAAAAATAAAACAAAATCATTTAGTTAAAGCTAGGTAATGGTACTCGTAAATGAAAAAAAAAAATTATTTGGATTTTTAATAAAAATTAATTTTTTTTTTTTCAAAACTCAACATTTCGAAAATCCCCCACTTGATTTTTTTTAAACTTGACAAATAAAAGTTTCTTAATATAATCTAGAAGATTATAGAAAAAACATTGTATTTTACCTAAAAATAACGGTACCCACCATACAAATGTTAAAAAATGCTTTTCGAAAATCGTATTTTTCTCGAAAACAGTACCCAGAATTTTGATAGTTTTCTTGTTCGATTAATTTTTACAATCTATGATTTAATAAAAAAAATTAAGTTAGAATATTACTGACTGCACCTACCATAGAACCCTTTTTTCAAATTTTGAATTTCTCGCTATCGGCATAACGGATTTTAATGAAATTTTTAATAGAAAAGCTTCTAAAAATTTTGAAAAACATTGCATTTTGAAAAAAAAAACAATTTTTTTTAGAAAATTCGATATCTCAAATACGGGTCAATATGTTTTTTAGAAATTTAATTTTTATTCGTACAATAATACAAACTTTGAGTTGGCATACCAATTTTTTTTTCTTAAAAATGGTTTTAAAATGTTATAAAAGCTTATTTTTTTGAAACTATTAAACTATTATTTGTTTGAATTACATGGCATTCTGTTTTTAGCTCCAACTACTAAGAGTTGTTTTAGTCATTTAAAAAATGAATTTAATACTTATGAAAATTTTTTCTCTAATAACATTCATTTTTGAAATTCTTAGTCTTTTACATAAGAGCAAGTTCGTGCGACCCAGTCGTGCATTTTATTTTCCATGATTTTACTTCACCATAGAATAGGAGTTAAGTCTCGACTTATACTATTACATTAGGCGTTTTTGTTTGTCCAATAGTTGATGTTCATCAAACCGTCTTCGGTGGTTTAATTTAGTGGTTAGTAAACGTAGTTAGCAGAAATTTTATTTTATTTATGTAATTTTGAATTTAATCCAGGACTTAGATATAAACCGCCACTAACCCGCCTTTATTAATTTGCTGCTCGAACGAAAACAGTTGGTGCCAAATCAGACACACTATATCATAAGAACCTGATTAACTATAATGCAATTCTTGTTTAATATTTTTTGTCTTTTGAAAACTCAAATCATGCATCAGTGCTCTAGACTTCATAGCTGATCAATTTTAAAACTTAAATATTGATTATCTGAGCACAATGTTACGTGGGGAAATAAATTTAACAATGCAAATTAAGTTGATAATTTTTTTCAGGTCTTAAAACTTCAGATTTTTAATAAAATTAATAAACAAAATAAAAATATAAAAACCAAATCTGTTTTAAAATTACCTCATTTCCGGTTTTCAATATTAACTACATACCTACCTCCGTCGAAATAAAAAAAAAAATAAAAATTCTCAAACATGGATAAAACATATTTTCTATTTCCTTACCAACATTTAAATTAACACCACCAACTACCACCTCGACTTATGGCAAATTATTCCTTAGTCGTTCACTTACCCACATCTTGACTCTTAGATCTTCTCGAATATCTAAGACTTTCTTATGCATGTAAATTGTATATTTATAAAGGTTTTCCAATAGGTGTTTCCAGGCTTTGAAAGGTAATTACAGCCATATTGTTGAAACTCAATCTGTCGATCGGTTGTCGTTTATTTAGTCTGTCTTGCTAAATCAACATGAAAAGTTATAACGTTCAGCAATGTTTCACGCCCTTCGGTCAGAAAATGATATTCAACGGATCATTTCTGGATGACGAGTTCGTCAACAAGCAAAATTGTCGAATTTAGGGCTGCATAATCCATACGAGATCCAAAGCATCAAAAAGAAAGTCACTGGGGGTTTCATCGGTCCATACTTCCTTGAGAATTATGTTGACCAGTTTCTTTTGACCCGAGTTGGACCGACGACAGTTGGTTTCAACAGGACGGGTCTGCGTGCAACACGACCCGTGCCACAGCAGACATTTTGTGCTACCGATTTTCGAACATGGTTATCTCACGCAGAGGAGATGTGAATTGGCCACCGATTTGACCCCATTAGATTTCTTCTTGTGGGATTTTCTTAAGTCACAGGTCTATGCCAATAAACCACATACAACAACTGTCCTTAAAACCAACATAATCAATACCATTTGTCTAATTCAGCCTGATTTATGAGCCAGAGTTATGGAAAATTGGACTTTCGGATGCGCGCCACCCAATGAAGCCGTGGCGGACATTTGAATGATGTTATATTCCATACCTTTTGACAAACATGGGTCTTGTAAATAAATACTTACTTACTTACTTAAGGTGGCGGTACAATCCGGGGTAGACCAGGGCATTAACTAACAAGCTTCTCCAGCTAGTTGTCTCCAGTTTCGCACGTCAAGTTGGTTTAGCTCCTCTCCCATTTGCGTGCGTAACCTGAGTCGCAGTCTTCCTTAACTGCGTCATCCCTCGGGGTTGGATTCGCAGGCTCACACTCACAGTTAGTTTTATTTAAATTAAAAGATGAAAAACTTTCGGGTATTTAAAAAATCTATGGATTACAAAAGAATCCACCTCCCCATTTTAACAAAAATCGAGTTTACTTTTAAACCTAGACGACGAAAATTCTCCAGAAAACACCAAAAGACGAATTACCTTTTCAATTCAAGATATTAAAAACATTCTGATAGGGCCAAATTACTTCCCCAGCTGCTATTAAGCCTTCCGCAATTTTTTAACTGTATTTGTAAAGCTTTCTAAATATATACATATACAAAATGTGACCTAAGCCTCATTGAATCAATACTTAATTGTTCCTAGTGGTAATTGTGTTCAGAAATCGATTAATCATTGCAAAAACTTGCACTAGGTGCTAGATACACGATTGCAACCAGTTTAATATTCACATGTTGAAGCACGTGCATTAAAAAGTTTCACCGAAAATGTCTGACACGCTTGTTGACATAACGCAAATGCATGTTTTATGATTAAACGAAAGTTGAAACTCAACTCCTTATCCATTCCTCTAGACCTCGACTTACCCAAGTCAACAAACAACTAACAGACGTTGTTCCGTACCACTAAAGCCTTGCAGGCTTGCAGTATATTTATATCTTGAGACAGTCACACTCAAGCTGGAACGTTAAACAACACACTCTCTGTGCCGAGATCAATTACAAATCAATAAATAAGAAATTATCAGTTCATTGGCGCACACCAGATGTCTTTATTTTTCTGGTTCTTCTTGTCTAGGAATCATCTTGCTTGCTGTATAAGATGCACCAAGTACTTTCTAAGAAACTAATAAAAGTGTTCCAATTGCATATTATCATGGTCGTCGTGCACAGTGGTGGATTTTGACGATTTGATGCACATTTAACACATGTGGGGCCATGTCAATCGCTATGATTTTTTGTTTAGTTTTTAGTGATTTCAATATGGCTTGTTGAGCCCTGAAGTCACCATGGGGTCGGCCGAAATCGTTTTTTGAAAAACTTGAACTCAATCTGGTGTGTTAATTAGGCCTGAAGTCGCCCTAAAGTAGATCTAGGTATTTTGGCTGTGGCGTGTTCAGGTAACAACCAAACTGTCAAAAGTGACATGTGTGACATACCTATTTCTTGTTGTAAAGTTGAACGAACGAACCTAATGTGAGAATCATAATTGCGAATCAATAAAGTGCCATCTCGTGGTCTCTATTTGCGAACACAGTGCAGATCAAGCGTTCTGCCACTAGGGATAACTTGGTCTTTAAAACAGAGGCTCGCGCCTACTTGTCGAAACGAATTGGAAGCTAAGATTTAAAGATACTCCTGGCTAAAAAAAACTGTTCTCCATTCGCTCCATGTGACAGATTTAATATAGTCGACGTATTCGGTCTTAATTTACAGCTTGGTGCAGCTTATAAAGTTCAAAGTTTTCTTCCATTCTCTCTCCTAGCACCCAGGGCCAAATATTTTTCTTTCGAAAGGGTTCAGAACCGGGCCCTTCTTATCTCCCTATCCTCCAACACTCATCCAAGACAACCACCGATTTAATAGGGTAATTCCTCATCGGATCTCCGCATAAATCTTAATATTATTTACAGAACTGTTATGTTTCTTGACCAGTCTCGAATTATTAATTTTTAGAGTATCTTATTTTAATCTCCAATTGATGTCAATTTCAGTTTTTTTATTAAAATAATACCTGGAATAATACGTGCCATTTACTTTTTTTTTTAGGATGACGAACCACCTGAAATATGTGTTGTTGAAGGTGCCTTCACACTTCAAACTCTCACGCCTACACAACCAATGCCATCAGTGGATGAGCTGGATACGAAATTCGCCGAACTTGTAGAAGAACTCGACCTAACTGCTCCAAATAAGGAGGCAATGTTAAGTCTTCCGCCACAAAAGAAATGGCAAATCTACTGTTCCCGAAAAAATCCGCTCGATACCGTCGATGGCAATCCAGCAGCCATTACTGTGCCTCCAACAGCAGATCATTACATCGAACGCCTCAAGGACATAGTCATTCATATTTCATTGAATCCTGAAGACTCCCCGTGCCATGAATACAGTTCAAGAATTGAGCCGCATACGGCATTCTTGGACGCTCTCAAGACTGCTTTGCGTACATCTGCGCACAGCTTTGTGCTACGCTTTGTTGAACTGCAAGGATTGCCAGCATTGTTAAATCTCCTGCAGAACTTGGATATTCGTGTAGCGAATAGCTCGTTACATACTAGTCTCATTGGATGCATTAAAGCTCTTATGAATAATTCCGTAAGTATTGAAAGCATATATTAAAAATTTTTGAAAAATCTAATTTGTTGTTTTTTTTTAGACGGGCCGGGCACATGTGTTAGCCCATCCAACCAGTATTGATACCATTGCACGCTCTTTAGCGGCAGATAATATTAAAACCAAAGTAGCAGCATTGGAAATTCTAGGAGCAGTTTGTTTGGTACCCGGAGGTCACAAAAAAGTTTTAACAGCTATGCTTAATTTCCAAGAATTTGCAGCAGAACGTACGAGATTTCAAGTAATATCGCAATTTCTATTAACAAATAAAATGTCCTCAACCAAGGATCCGAAGGATACGGAATACCTTACCAATCAGTTTCGTTTATTTCGAAAACTATCGTAGAAAATGTCAGACATGTCATCAACACTTGCGATTAAGCTATCCTCGGATCGAATAGATTTTGTTGAATTAAATATGCAGCCTACTCCAAATTAAATATCTGAAAAATTAATTATTGTTCATAAATGGGCTATATTAATGTCAAGTGTACAAGCCTCAACTAAATCTCTTATCGATCAGGGGAGAACTTCCTTACCTATTTTGATGATCGTATTACGAATTTCTCGATAGCCTTAAAAGTAAACAGAAGCCTTGATTTTATAGTATTATCTTGTATCCGTTCGGAATGATTATTAAGGACAATTTTAACTTTAGAATTCTCTTCCCCAATCAGAGTATTTTAAACGACTTGGACCGATCAACGGGTGCTTATCGCGACGATGTCAATCTCAAAACTGCCATTATGTCATTTATCAACGCTGTACTCAACTACGGGCCAGGACAAGAGAATCTTGAATTCAGATTACATTTGCGATATGAGTTTTTGATGTTAGGCATTCAGCCAGTAATTGATAAATTAAGGAAGCACGAAAATGAGACTTTGGATAGGCATTTGGTAAGTGATTTGAATAATAACCGCATTAATAAAATAAATTAATTCATTTAATTTGTATTAGGACTTTTTTGAAATGGTTCGTGCCGAAGATGAGAAGGAATTAGCTAGAAAATTCAATCATGAACACGTGGATACCAAAAGTGCAACAACAATGTTCGATTTTTTGAGACGAAAACTAAGTCATTCGCCAGCATATCCACATTTGTTATCCCTGCTGCAACATTTTCTTTTGCTGCCATGTAAGTATACTGTTAGTTAAAAAAGATATATTATACATATGTATATAGATAGATGCAACCTAGATACAATATAGATTATAGATATACAGATTAGCCGCGTTATTTGAATTTTAATAAGAGTGCAATTTAGAACTCACCCCGAAAGTTTCGCATCAAATTGCATTGAGCGTGGCCACGGAAACTCCTGTTTAAATGTTATTTATTAGATTGGCTGCGCAGGTTATAGCGGTGCGTAGACAGTTCTCTTAATGTTGTTGTTGTTGAGGTGCAGGTTGTTAAGAGCAAACGACACACGCAGGGTGTTTTAATCTTAATTTGGGATGCCCGTGTGGTATCGATGACAGGATCCCACACGCGAGAAAGCTTAAAACTGTCGTCACGAATAAAATTTTTATGGAGTTTGATTTCAATCGCCTTACGTACCAAACGTTTGATATAATGTTTTTCCTGAGCTAAAATCTTTGGTTGGGCAAAATAAATAAAGTGAGGTTCATCCGATATTCCAAGATATGCTCACAATTTGCCAACTTTTCCCGCTGTTTTTTGCTCACAGCACTAATGTGCTCTTTCAGACGTGAAGCAATACTTCTTTGCGTTTGTCCAACATAAGAAGACCCACATCTACAAGTATATACGCCCGGTTTTTCGAGAGGAAATTGATCCTTTGTTGACAAAAGCTAGTTTTCTACCTTTTTTGGTGGTATAAATATGGATTTTATTCCATATCTTTTTAGCACCTTACCAACTCTATCCGTCACAACCTTGACGTATGGTAAGAACGCTTTTTTGCCTGGAATGCTCTCGTCTCTTTCCTGTGACATAACTTTGCTTTTTTGAATAGCCATTAGCTCTCAGAACGTTGTCAACAAGACCCAACTCAGACGTCAGATGGTCACTGTCGCATATTCTATGAGCGCGCTGAAATAGTGTCGAGACAGCAGATCTTAAATTTGCCGGGTGGTGGTAGGAAGTAGCATGGAAGTATCTGTTTATTCGTGTTTCTTTGCGATAGACTGTGTGTCCAATGTTCCATTCATTCGCCTTGTCACTTTTGTTAATTTCTTATCTTAGAAAACTATTAGTTTCAAATAGAAAGAAGCATTTACTCGCTAGTTTTTTATTGATCATTTTTGCTTACTTAAATGGATTACCCTCAAGTTCGGCGTTAACCTACGTTTGAACCAATAACCACCTCGTGTTGTGATATACGAGTTGGTAGAAGTCCACTTCCATTTGTGGACGACAGGAAAGTATTCCTCTACTGCATTATCTCTTCAAGTTCGACATGGCTACATGTTAAGTCATTTTTAACCCATATGCTCTACACGAGCTAGCTTTCTATTAACAACAACGGCCATGAGAAAACCATGGTAAAACCGATGGAAAGAGCTTCAGTTTCCTCGATAAGAAATGCGAGGGTTCGTTCCTACTTGATGAAGCATAATCCGCGTAAAGTGACTTAGACTGTCCTCTTCAGACGCAAGCACAAGAAGGGTATTGAAGGAGGGTGAAAAAGAAGCTTACCCGAAGAATACAGAAATTCCAAAGAAACAAAAGCGCGCGACCAAAGCTGCCAAAAAGGTTAAGTCTGTGCCCAAACAGAATTCAGCCAAGGCTTCTCAGAAATCGGCTGCAAAAGCGTTAAGAAACGTTTTCTGTGCAAGCAGTTGAAGTAGGAAGTTTGTTGTATGTGAATAATTAAAAACAACCAAAATGAAGAAAAAAACTAGCCATATGACCTGGCGGATTCATAATCTCTAGACAAGTGATATTTATTTGTACAAATCGATTCGCAGTTGAATCTTTTCCTCCCATCAAAACAAACGGAACCGAATCTAGGAATCCACTTGGTACACTCCTAAATTGAACAGATTGCACATTAGTGTTGACTTTCCGGTATCACAATGTTTTCCAGCATAAGGCTTAAAAAGTTACAAAAGAAGCTTGTCACGCTGACTTTTTTGACGGTTCAAATAAATAAAACATATTTTAAATCGTTTAGAAAAACATGAAATGCTAACATAAATATTGTATAAAACTAAATTTCATGCCTCGACAATTGGCAGACGATCTGTCAATCTGTCTAGAACGTGGAGGTTCTAGTTACTTACAACTATCAAACACTCCTGCTTGCGTATTTTCTTCAGGAATAAAGAGAATCTAACATTTTCTGACAAAAGATACTCCTGTCGATGGTTGTACTTCATTACTCGTATAATGTATTATAATCTTTTTCTTTTTTTTAAATGATTTAAAACGCAACTCCAGGGCTGATCATATTCTGACGTTGTTGAATATAACTGAAAAGAATAATAACTGCTTGTACACACTTTTTCTTCGATTGATTGAGAATTATCAATTTGAGAATTAGCTTGCCTCCATGTATTTTCACTACAAAGTCATATTAAACCGTCATATATGGTAACCTGGTTAGCAGTATTATAATTCGTGTTTGTCCATCTGATTAAGGGAATTTTCGGCATTTTTGCAAAGTGAAAATTAAAACGTCATTTTGTATCACATAGTAAAGAACCGCTATTTAATGTATGAATGAACTTAAATTTAGCAAACAATGAAACACATGTTCATTTATAACAAACAAAAATTATGATAGTATTTTATTTGATAGTATATTATTTGAAAAGCGGTTTGTTTTAGTTTCAAAAAGTAGGTGCACAATAATTATTCGTTTCTTAGGATAAACGGGCTTATTGAAAGACAACAGTTTTATTAAAATCCAAACGCTATTAGTTATATCTCAATTATTTTATTTGTATTTAAAAAGACCAACATAGTTATAAAAGTAAAGAATATGAGCAGACCGATTTTATTTTATTATTCAAATATAACTTTTAAGGTTTTCGCTAATCCGCAAATTTAAAAATGTCATTCTTCAAATGTGTTTTAAAAATTATGTTGCATAATAAAATCACTTCACTTTCAAAATACATAATAAATCAATTAAATTCAAAATACAAAAAAAAAAAATCGGGCGATTTTGGGAGGTCAACATTTGTTTTTATAATCATATCCCCCTAAATCTTACGATGAGTGTTTCCTTTGCACTGAGACTATTTGAATAATACGTCTTTTCATTTAAAAAAGAACCATAATTATTAAAATGATACTTTATGAAACCTTGCAGGTATTTCGTTTATTTTTTTAATTTTTCATAAATTTCTTTTTCTTCAAGTCCTTTGGTTTAAACCTCTCACAATTTTCGGTGATCGATGAAAGTATAGTCCATTTTTGTACCGGGTCAACTTATCATTTCTTTAGTCCCGTTTAAAGATTGCATTGATTCATTTTTAGGTTGCAAGTCTCCAAGTTTTTAAAGCGATATGGCTTCGTTTGAAAAACAACATTGACTTTGTCATTAACTTCTTCTAAATATATGGAAGCACCATCTTATAGTAGATCCATGCCAAAAAGACGCTCAAATAATTAATATAATCAAAAGATGAATAGTGAGTTCTGCTTAACACCGTAAACCAACTCAACTATTTATGATTACAAGCCAGATCAGTTTTACTATCCGCAAGCCGCTAAGATTATGCAAATTATACTAATATTTAATAACTTCAACTATTTTTGTTTGTATTCTTTTCAGACACTGGTCACTGTACTCAACATTGGTTGATGTTTGACCGAATCGTTCAACAAATTGTTCTCCAAACTGAAGAGAGACCAAGAAGTGATATCGATCCGGACGATGTCAGTAAAGAAAACTTTCAATCACTCATTCAAGACCCAGATTGCTCCCCCATCCAAATCAATGTCAAGGAAATCGTTCAATTGCTTGTCAAAGAAGAACAGCTTACAGCTGCTCGCAAACGTGCCGATGAGCTGGAACGAGAGAATTTCGAAGTTCAGTCGCGCTTAGCAAAGAAAGAACAAGAACTCGACTTGCGAATGCAGGAGAAGGAAGATTTAGAAACGAGTCTGGCACGTATGCGCGAGCGTCTGGAGAAAGAAAGTGCCAACCACTCACAAGCGGTGCAACGTGCTCAAAATGCAGAAATGAAAGCCGAAGACTTGCAACATCGTCTATTGAATGAACAACAGGAGAGATCAAGATTGGAAAGACTCGTCACGGAAGGTAGTATTCCGGACGATCAGAAAGTTGCTGGGCTAACTGGATGTAATGGAGCTGTTTCACCACCGCCACCACCAGCGCCAAAGTTCATACCACCTCCACCACCACCAATGGCTGCAGCACCACCTCCACCACCTTGCCCAGGGGCTCCTCCACCACCAATGGTTACACAGCGTATGCATAACATATTTTAATATTATCGACGTTCCAATATTTTTATGATTTTTTTGTTTGCTTATATATAGCTCCACCAGTGCCAAAAATTGAGGTTGCAAAGAAAAATGTGCCGCAGCCAGCAAACCCCTTGAAAAGTTTCAATTGGTCCAAACTTCCTGATGCCAAAGTACAAGGTACCGTGTGGAGCGAACTTGATGAATCTAAATGGTACACTAATATGGAACTGGATTGCATTGATAAGTTGTTCTCGGCATATCAGAAAAATGGTGTAACAGTAAGTAGTTAATTAAATTTTTGAAAGAAGAAACTAACTTTGATTTCGTTTTGTAAAGAATGATGGTTCTATTGAAGATCTAAGGATGATGGGGAAGACCAGGACGAAAATTCTTTCTGTGATTGATGGACGACGTGCACAAAACTGTACAATATTGCTCTCCAAACTCAAAATGACTGATGAAGAAATTTCAAAGTAAACATTTTTTTTCGCATTAAACGTGTACATTTAAAATTTATAATTTAACGATTACAGGGCAATTCTTTCAATGGACTGCAGTGAACAATTACCGATTGATATGGTGGAGCAACTTTTGAAATTCACGCCATCGGCAGAGGAGAGGGCACTGCTGGATGAACATAGTGAGGACATTGAATCATTGGCACGAGCCGATCGATTCCTTTATGAAATTTCAAAGTAAGTAACTTTCTATTTGATTTTAATCGACATTTTGCATATTTGTCTTTCATTTCTCAATAAAAATACAAGCATTGCCTTAACCTTTAAAGGTTTAGTTACTTACGATAAGACAATATGCAACATCTGTAACCTTTCAAAATACAAAATCGAACAAGATTCTCACAGATTTCGAGTTGCACTGCAAGCATTATGACCTACTTTATTAATGTGACATAATTACTTCACCTAAAAGCTATTGCGTACGTTTTCGAGAGTTTCAATTCTATTCAATTCTTCCCGAATAATGCTGAATTCTCTTCGAACTCTCCGATTGTTATAGTTCGATATACAAGTGTCTTCTCCTCCCGTCATCTTTGTATAATTACTTCTGATTCCCTACCTCGTTCTTGAACCAAGTTCGTTATTTGAGATATGGTTGTGCAATGGTCGTTTAAATTTCTGCTGCAGTCAGGCAAACTTAAGAAGGCAGCTTTATGTCCAATATTCACAATAAACAAAATCTGTGGTTTGAATAGTCAATTGTATCAATTAGTTCAGTTCCGCACTCCGTAAATGGAATACCCCAAAGTATTTATAATTCTTAATTTTTTTCTCGTGGTACTCCAAAAATATGTATGTAAAGGGTGGGCCAACTATGTACAAGTTTTTTTGTTTAATGAAATAAAATGAACAAAATTTGCTCCATTTATTATGGCTTTATTATTAAGAGCAAATATCCACATTAATTATGGAACACAACGTCGTTCAATTAGCTGCTTCGACTGGTCGTGCGCCTTCAATTGCTGAGCCAGTTGGACCTTATAAGCGAATAATCCGAATTCTCCTCAGGCTAGTGCGTGAAATGTTTAGCTGTTGAGATCGATGGCGAATTGATATTCGTTAATTGAGTCTCACACTCTACGCTACGGCAGCCACATTCTCGGCTGTGCTCACTGTGCTGTACGACGACGACGGGGACCATGAATGTTGTCCACTAGCATACCAGTCTCAAGAACTTTTTGTACAAACTTGCGTACAGTTGGCACGGTGGTTGCTTCATTTCGGCAAAAACTTCTTTTCAAACAGTGGTTTGGGCTACACAGCACTCACTTTGGAAATAATTTATGGATTACAAATGTTTTAAAATTAACTTAGTCCAAAAAGGTATTGCGATACTTAGAGGAATGGATACCATATTGCGATAATTCCTTCCAACCGTGTATTCCATTTTAAAAATAAGTTGTTTCTTGGAGTGTGAGAAAGCTTTTGCACAAATACAGTCTTCTTATTTCTGCGAGGAAGTGGAAAACGCCTTCACCTACGTTTAAGTTGCATAGGCTATAAGTTGTTATCACTAAATCTGGTCTGCGTAACATAAAATTGAGGTATAGAGTCTCAGTCCTCATTTTACATTTATAGTTCTGATTTCATAATTTGTCAAACTGTCACTGAAATTATTCTTTGATCCTAGGGAATGATTTAACGTACTCTATACATATTTAGATTCAGAATATCGTGACCTGTTAAAACAGCTTTTATAAAAATGTTGATCTATCTGTGCAATGCAATCATAAAACTTGTTTGGACAGTTATTTATGTTTTCGGGAATTAAGCGAAGTTGCAGCCCATGTTCCACAGCTAGGTCGAACTAGTCTTTAAATGGTTTAAATGGGGACAGATTAAATCGAAAAGCATATCTCAATAATTGATTCTGAAGATTTGTGCTTCATTATTTTGATTATAAAATCTGTTCGCTTTGTAGTTTTTAGACTAAATTTGGGGAATTCCGGCCTCTACATATATAGAATAAGTGGTGATTGAAGTATAGTTTAAAAATGCGTTTGAAGAAAAAACACTGCAAGCAGGAGTTAATAGTAGCTATGAATACTTTAAATTTAGATAAAGTGTCTACATTTTTGTTGCATTAAAATCTAGGCCACATAAGATTTATTTCTTTCTTGCATTACTAACTTTTTGTTTAACATGTGGTCTCAAATCAAGATTGTAGGATAATACAAAACCCTTAAAGGTTCACCCGCTGGTTCTTGATTAGATTAGAATAAAAGATTATTTAAAACAGCCATATGAAGAAAGACTATGTTCTACCATTAACATTTTAATAAATATATGAATTCCAGTAGTCAATTCAAAATTCGTAACCACAAATCTATACTATATAAACCTTATAGCATTTTCCGTTTGATATTCCGGAAGAACCTTCGGGAGCTCTCCAATCCAGAATGACAAACAAATAAGTTGCAAAACTTTTTGTATTTGTGAAACGTCCAATGCAGATGGCAAATTCAAGTGGTTTCATTGTTTCTGTAAATGGCGAACACTATTTCGAAAGGTTTTGATCGTACTTTCAAAGAATATATCTCGATAACTTCCAGTAATTTCTACACCTAGGCTTTTTTACTATGACAAAATTTTAAAAGTTTCATCTTTTTGCTTCCGGAGGACCAAAAGAAAACGCTATTTTATATTGCGTTTTTTTCCAGGACAATTACCCAGAATGTATCATAAACAGTTCCCAAATAAGTCCTTTTGTTATCCTTTCTTTGAAAAGAGCGATTTATATTTGTTTTTGTTCTTGTCTTGTGTTTAAAAAAAAAAACATTATAAGCAGTGACTATCAGCTTGGATTGCTGCATACCAAAAATTTCTGATTAATAATTCGAATATTTAAATTTTTTATGAATTCAAAAGAATATAAATTATTTTTGCTCAATATTATAATATAAAATGTGTCCTACTTTATCTTACACAGAATTCCGCACTATGAACAGCGACTCAAGAGTCTTCACTACAAAAAACGTTTTATGATCACTGTTAATGATCTAATACCTCGAATAACAAGTGTTATGGAAGCATCTCGAGAAGTTGCCCGATCGAGACGGCTGCGTAAACTGCTAGAATTAGTTCTAGCATTAGGTAATTTAATTTTTCCCATAATATGTAACTATTTTAATATATTAATATTTTCAAGGCAACTATATGAATCGTGGTGCTCGTGGAAATGCATCGGGATTCCGCCTAGCATCCCTTAATCGGTTAGCTGACACCAAATCAAGTGCTGCCAAAGGAACAACCCTACTCCACTATCTAGTGCAGGTTATCGACAAGAAATTCAGAGATCTTCTCAAGCTGGAAGAAGACATCCCACATGTTCGAGTTGCTTGTAAAGTTTCCCTTGGCGAAATGGACAAAGATATTCAAATGCTGCGAACTGGCCTAACAGAAGTCTCTCGAGAAATAGAATTTCACCGCAGTTCTGGTCCAGCGCAACAAGGTGACCGTTTCTTACCAGTGATGCGAGAATTTCACGCTCAAGCATCAGTCAGATTTGCTGAATTAGAAGATCAATTTCAAGATATGAAGACTCGGTTCGATCGGGCAGTAAGACTTTTCGGTGAAGATGGCTCTGTTGTGCAACCTGACGAATTTTTCGGAATATTCGATGCTTTTCTTGCGGCATTCTCCGAAGCTCGGCAAGATAATGAAAACTTCCGTAAACGCCAAGAAGAAGAAGAGAAACGTGCAAAGCAAGAAGCTGAACTTAAAAAGAGGACGATAGAACGAAAAAATAAAGAGGGCTTAATGAGTTCGGTTGCCAGGAATCTGGGTTTTAAGTCAAATTCAAATGGCAAGGACGCTTCACCGGTAAAAGGTGACAACAAGGGTGAGTTTGATGATTTGATATCAGCCCTACGTACCGGAGATGTATTTGGAGAAGATATGGCCAAATTTAAAAGATCTCGAAAGACACGTTTAGGCAATGGCAGTACTTCACCACCGAGACATAGTCTGCATCGAGAAGAGAGTCGTGAGAGAACTATACGTCGACAGTAACGAAACTTAGATTGTTAGATTAGATAAATAAGTTCGTCTTAATACATTTATACTTCTTGTGTAGTATTTTGTACGCTGAAAATAGATTTAAACTGAAACGTAATTGTAACGTTAAATTATTTATTATTGACAATGGAGTTGTTTTTATATATGTGCGAACACCAAAATGGGCTTGGTCCTAAAATAACAGAGCTGTAATCATTATTTCATACAAAACGAGAATTAAATTGATAAACCCTTGATCCAACATTAATTTTCTAAATTATTTGATGTACGGTTATATTTACTTCGGTTTATGAACAGCTTATTTAAATCTTTGTATAATTTACTTATGTAGTTTTAAAAATATGAACAATTACTGTACCTTCATAAAAAAAAATATTATATTACTTATTAGATCCTTGTTGAAAATATTAGTCTTCTCAAACTTTGAAAGAAAAGGTTTTAAGGTTTTAATCGAACGGAAACAGAATCCCATTTTTGTTTTAAATGTTTAAAATACTTTATTAAGAAAACAAAATATTAAAAAGAACCAAGAATTATTGCAATACAATTTTATTAGAACGGATTTATGTATTATTATGAGAATCTTTATATCGGAATTAAATTATAAATAAATCTAATGAAAAAATGAAAAAAAAAATATAGTAATATTTTATTTTGTAATCCGGGCAGCTCAATACTTGAATAAAGTTTTTGAAATGTGGCATTAAACTGTGAAAATTCATAATTTGCCCGCCTCCGCGCTTGAATCGTTAGTATGTCCCCTATTTTTTGCCGGCAAATGAGTACAAATGCTAAAGTAATGCTAAACTTTTTCTGCCAATATCAAGTTATGTATATTTTTCTATTTGGCACCCAACTTTTTAATTGTGGAGATACTTAGAATAATTTTAGACTGAGAATTTTAACTCAGAAACCCATGCACAAGCGATAAAATAAAACATTTGAAGTAGGGTGTAAAGTCTCTGTCTTGGAATTCTTCCCAACAGTCTAAGTTGAATCAGAAATAATGAATCAAGCATCAACCTTTCAGAAGCACAAGCGATGTTTTGTAATAAATAATTCCAAAATAATATGCAATATGCAGTATGTCTACTATAATTTGACATATAGACTATGAGCCCACAGCAATTTTTGGGTGTGATTGATAACAAAAAATAAACAGCATAATTAGATAGGCCTTAAGTAGTTATTTACAAAAGTGAACGTCTTGCATGCTCTAGTTGGAGCAATACTGGATCAAATATGCAGTTTTTTCCAAAGTCAAAATAATTGTGATAACAACTTTGCCATAACTTCAAAATGTAGAGCTAAGCGCCCTGATTGCAAATATCGAGGTCCAAGACGTTTTGCAGGCGGCCTTCTTCGTGCAAGACGTACCCTATTCTTATCGCATTTTGCAGGCAGAAGGTCTGCAAAACGTCTTGGACCACGATATCAGGGCACTTAGCTCTACATTTTGAAGTTATGGCAAATAATTATTTAGACTTAACAAAGAACTGCATACTTGATGCACAACTATGCACTATTGCTCCCACTAGAGCATGCAAGACGTTCACATTTGTAAATAACTAGGCCTATCTAATTATGCTAATTATTTTTTGTTATCAATCACACCCAAAAATTTCTGTGGGCTCTCAATCTATTAAGAATCAGATACAAATTATTAAAAAATGTTCACCGGAAATTAAAATTATTGTGGTGTTAAAAAGGCTTACCTTATATGTACATACTCGTACATATGTATGTATCTTCATGATAAATTGTAAATACAGTTTTTTTAATGAAAGATGATTTGTGTAATTAATATATTTACAAAATAAAAGGTATATATATATGAAATTTGACATTTACGAAAAAGTAAAATTATTTTTTAAGTGCGAAATGCACTAAACAATTATTGTACTAATAGTTTGACGAAAATGCTGTTGTATGTGACGGTTTTATAGTCTTGAATATTTTTGTCTCGTGTTAGATACGTAGATACTAACACCCTTCAAAAAGGATAAGCAAGGACTTGTTGAAGATCGAACAGCACTTTTCTTTCAGAATTTTTGTAAAAGTGAAAGTGTGAGTAAGGTCGGTTTGATCTTACCAGAATTTGAACTAAAATTATCGATTTCCCCCCTAGAATTTCAATCAAAAATCCATTCAGCAGCTTAGGATGTAAGCATCTATCATCGTAATGTCAGGTTTGTTTTGAATCTTTTCTTATGTACCAAATTTTGTCCTATATACGAGTATATGAGTAATATGAGTATGAGTATTTATAAGTTGTAACACAAAAGTCTGTTTTTATTCTAAGTCTTTGGTTGGGGAAGCGGGAGTTTAAAATAGCAATTTTCCAACTTTTGTTTCAGTGACATTAGCACTTCTAAAAATAGGATTTGATGCTCTGTTATTTTCGCTAAATCTAAAGAATAAGGTCCTTATTATGAATAGCGAATCGAACATTCGACTAAACCCCAATGATTTATGTTGCAAAATTTCACTTATCCCGGTATTACGGTTAGTGAGCTTCCACATTCCCCCCAAATATCAATGTGGCCAAAATTGATTGCATTAAAATAACATGCTAAATGTAAAACAAGGGAAAATTGTATTGTTGTGAGCATTGTGTTCTTTCATATTGTTTAGTGTTTCTTAGTTTGTGATGTTTTTTTTTTTATTAAAAAACAATATGTAATATTAAACAATGTTGATTTTATGAAGAGCTATTATGATAGACAGAGAAAAGCAAAAATTAAGATGAGCCGGTCAATAAGAAACATTAGGGATACAAACTCCAAAAACATTTGTAATAATTGCTTAGATTTATTTTGTATTTTCGACTGAACAAAGATGCGTTTGTGTATTTACTTATCGAAATAAGTGATCAAATGAACTAAGTTTTGAGAGATTTACCTGAAAAATTGGAACAACAAATTGTAATAGAACCTTATGCAAGACTTTTCTTTCGTTTGACGGAGGAGCAAGTAAATTTGGTTCTATTGCAATTACTCCCAATAATCTTTTTTATTTTTTGAAACAAACGCCTGTATATTTTAGCTAAATCAGGATTCTTTTCTTTTAATTTCACAAGCTTCGCAGACTGATTTACATTCGTTCTTGAAATATTGAACTAAATCGCAATTCATAATAGTTCGATTCGCTGTTCGTGGGCGTAATATTAACGATCCGATTAATAGAACTCATTTTTCCGCGCACTATCTTTTGAGATACTAATTACAGAGTAGAGCCA
The DNA here is from genome assembly GCA_963931855.1 of Philhelius festivus. NCBI lineage: Eukaryota > Metazoa > Arthropoda > Insecta > Diptera > Syrphidae > Philhelius > Philhelius festivus. Next base: position 138,787,898 of record OZ007556.1, on the reverse strand, counting down.
ATTTCAACAAATGTCCCCACATTTTGTGTCTTCGGTAATGGCGGATGAAATTTAACCCAAAGCAGTCCTTCGAACTTTGAGTTACAATAAAATGCAAAGTCTGGCACGTTGGAAATAATTTTGTTGTACCTTCGATTTTTCTGTTTAGTTTGACTGCATAGAGATGAAAAATTAGAATTTATGTCTCAGCTCATCTAAGACTTTTTCAAGGATTATTTTTGGATTATCCCCTTATATTTTGTTAATGAATCCTCCAAGTTGTTGATAAAAATGTTAATAGACTTTAGAACAAACAATTAATTTTAAGTATCTACTATTGACTTCTGGTCATACTTTCCCGCCACAAAGAGATTGTAGATATTAACCTTATATTTTATACCTTTGCTGCTTGGCCACATTATTGCCTTGAACTCCAAGAGCAATTACCTGCGATCCAGTCGTGAGTATTTGTTTTAAATGCTTGTTCCCCGAACCCCGATTTAAAAACAATTCATAAAGCTTTGAGAAATAAATGAGAAACATTTGTTCTCCACGAGCTCGTAATCAGTTTGTCAGATAGCGGACGAAGAGGAATAATGCAACAAGTCTAATTAAAAAGTGTTAAGTTTTCTACTTGGCTAATTTATTTCAGTAGAATATATGTATGTATATGTATTTAACATAAACATTTAATTTCAGATTTCCTCTTAATTTAATAAAAATAAACAGAATATAAAATTACAAGTTTCTAGCTCAAATGGAAGTCGTAGTCGCCCGAAATGTATTAATCATACTGCTAGTAAAAAATATACTTACGTTATCGGTATCCGAAATAGCACAAACAAACTTTTTAAATGGATATTTAAATTATGTACACATCGTGGCACAACAATTTTAAAATTAAAAAGTTCCCTTCATGTGGTAACAAAATCCAATTCCTATTGTTTATACATATTTCGGTAAACAAAAAAAAACCTTAGACATTCGTTTTTGGTGACTGCAGTCATTAAATGCAAATAAAATCTATATGTACATTTTCTTGAAAATCATTTTTAAAAATAGAGAAATGAATTATAAAGTGAATTAAATCATGAATGGGTATGAATAAAAGTTATATATCAAACTGCAATCACATAAAATTAACTAATTTCTTCTATAAATTATAAAAAGGAATTTTCTAATTCAATAGTGGTACAATTTTCAAAACTTTGAATCGAGTCTCGGTATATTTGTGCCAATTTTGTATTTTTCTGACAAACTGTTCCACCACCACGTAGTAGTTGATGCTCCTAAAAACAATCCGAATCATAACGTGTTATAAAGTGCACGTAGCTTGTACTTACAGATCTGTTTATATCTCCTATACAAATCCAATTGTCCTCTCCCTTTTCGGAAACTGCCCACTTCGAATGGTCCATTGTCGACTTAAATGAGAAGTCCAACTCATGATTATCAATCAAAGCGATGTTGTAGACTCTAAAAAAAGACATCATACATTTATTAATAACATATTTGAATCAATGAAGCATACATACTTGTCCTTTGTGGAGCAATCCGAAGGTAGTTTTCCAGGACCATTCCTCCAGGTTTCGACCATTAAATCAACATCTAAAATTGGGGCAACCCAATCCTTATAAAGCTCAGTATTTGAACTTCGACCTTTTGCGAATGACTGGAAAATAGTGCCATTAAGAGACCTTAGCTCAATCAAATTTTGAAATGGTGCCACCGATCTCCATTTTTTCGCGATAACTCTTTCAAGATCTGGATACCTTTGCGAAAGTTTATCTGGGATCCGAGAGAAATAAATATTTGGTTCATTGAATATCAATTGTGTGACAACAGCATTCATTTGTGTTGTCGCATTCAATGTCACACATAGAAAACTTTGTCCATAGTGTTCTCCAGTTGACGGATAAGTATACTTCGAAATACTTGGATATTTGGGAACAGAATGAACTAACCAAATAGCATGAATTCCATCAGTGGCGACTACACCTTTAGTATGACCATTTTCGAAATCTATTGGACCGTCTGGTACCTCATCATTATAGGCAATCAAAAGAACTTCAGGGTCGCTGAGAAGCTCGCTTAAGGTTCGTCCAGGAAAGCTTTCGTAGTCATCAATTCGGACGTTCGACAGTTGCCAATTGTTGTTTTGAATAGTTTCTGAGGTCAAATAAGTGTAGCGAAGTCCAGTTAGATCACTGTTGATTTCATTGGAATAATGCTTTGGAAGTTTGTACAAATAATACCTGGACGAAGTTAGAATTTTTGTTTAATATGTTCTATTTGGAAATAATTGTTATATTATACCAATCGAGATCTTCATTTCCTTCGTTCTTGCATGAAACTTTTATGGCTCCTATAAATACACAATTCAATACGATTAAAACTAATGAAAATGTGAAATGCATATTAGGAAAAAATCTAAAATAAACCAGCACACTGAACACTACAGAATTAAAACATGTACTGATGATAAATCTGAAGGTCAAATCGTTTTATGCATTTTAATCTCCTTTTTCTCTTATTGAATGTTCAGTATACCGAACCGATATATGTACATGTACAGGGGTGGATTTAACTAGTTAGAAAATAGCCGATATCACGGGCCGAACTCCGCAAATGTGAAATTATTTCAAATTTGGGATTTAAATATTTTTTATCATAAAGATTTACGAGTACGTAGCATTCCCGTCCAGATGGCTAAATTAAGGGATTGGTCACTTTTGTATCAGTTTGTAATGTCACTTTTATGGTATAATATACATATATAATATGAGATACATAGTAATACTAATGCAATGGACAAATTTTTGTTTCAAGTAATAGCTTGATGATATCACTTGCCCATTCAACGGCCGATTTCGATTGAGTAGAGGAGAGATTAAAGAGTAAAAAAGTGAAACATAAGAGTGGAGGTTTTTGCCTAAACTTTACAATGCTTAACCCAACTTTGTTTTTTTTTTTAATTCAAATGCTTTTAATTAAAAAAACACAACGGCAATATGATATATGAACATACTCGTATATATAGATATCCACAGTCCAAACTCCGGATATGTTTGTGTTGTTGTTTGTTAGCCGATAGGAAAAAACCTTTGATGAACGATACAGCAGAAGTCAAACAGAAATCTCAAGAAGGGAATTTTGAAGAACAGCTGCTGACATTTCAGCTGATCTATTTTGTTTTGTGACTAGTCGCCTTTGGACTAGTAAATATATCAAATGAATACTTAAATACATACTCGTAAAAATAATAGGTACCTACTTGCATAAAAATAATAAAATGCATTTAAATTTAATAATATAAATACGAGGGCGGGCGGTCCGATAAGTACTTAGCCTCACCACCCGATTGTGCCAGTATCGCAAGAGATATTTACTATAGTCTAGGAGGCTACTGTCAAAATTTCAGCCGAATGGGACCCGTAGTTTTGTTTTGACCACGTGTGGAAGCCAGCTTGTCCGCTAATTTTAGAAAAATGGAAAAAGAGCAATATTGGTCGGTGATTCGATTTTTGGAAGGGAAATCGCGCAGCGAAATCAAAGAGCGCTTGGATGCTGTGTACGGTGACTCTTCTCCTCCGATGGCGACCGGAAAATAGCTACCACGGAGGATAACGTGTCGAAAATCCACGATCTCGTATTTGCAGACCGCTAATTGAATGTGCGCGAGAAAGCTGAAACAGTAGACATCACAAACGACCATGTGGCTCATATCCTTCATAAAAATTTCGATATGAGAAAGCTTTCGGCGCAATGGATGCCACGCTTGCTCACTCTGGACGACAAGCGTAACCGCACACCTCCGCCGTCACCACGGCCAAATTAGTCGGATTGCCTACGTACTCCTGCTCCATCCACCATATTCCCCAGATTTGGCCCCGTACGACTTTTTTTGTTTGCAAACTTGAAAAAATCACTCTTCGGGCAGAAATTTGAGTCGAATGAGGAAGCCATCGACTCCACGGAGGCCTACTTTGCAGACTTCGAGAAAATCTATTTTTCGGGTGGTTTAAAGAAGTTGGAGAAGCGCTGGATCAAGTGTATTGAGCTAAAAGGATAATATAATGTTGAGGAATAAATCGCCACTTTTCCAAAAACTTTATTTTTGTTTTGTAGGCTAAGCATTTATCGGAACGCTCTCGTATAAACTTAATAATAATATGTAGTAAGAATGAAAATCAGTATCAATTAGAAGATACCGAGGAGATTTGCCAGCAAATAAAATTTGTTTTGATTTTGAAAGTAAATGTTACCCACCCGGTTTTGGTCGTTCGCCAACGTATCGGATACTAAAGTACCTTAGATACCCTATTGAAATACCGGCCGAACGCGATCATTTACTGTCTAAGTCCAAACAGCTGACAAAACAAAAGAGAATTAACGACGATTTTATTTGACGAACAAGTGATTTTTAAAAGGTTAAAAAGAGTTTTAAATACATTAATAATATACATATAAAATGGCAAATTTTAACTTTAAAATATCGACGAACGATAAAGATTAGATCTAAGGTGCCTCATCAAACAAATTTGTTCATTAAGCATTAATTTAATCTTTTCATCTTTCATTTAAATAGCAAGAATTGAATTGTTTGGAATTTTTTCTGAACAATGAAACTCCTACGAGGAAAGAGAATTATTTCGTAGAGACAATTCCAAGATACACGCTAGATTAGGTGACTTACCACAAATTATTTGATACTGAGTTCCAGTCCAATTTCAAATTATAATTAAATGCATTTTAATAATTTAATTTAAATATATTTATTTTGTTGATTACACGAACGGACCTAAGGATCGCTGAGCGATGAACACGGCCAATTGATTGAATATAAATAGTCAACGTACTTTTTCTTCATTCCGAAAAACCAAGCCGCCGCTCATCCTACATTTTTTGCTTGCATCAGATTTTTTTTATACTTACACTCAATTTGTTAAACTACTTTTATTATATTAATAAATATAACTTTCACTTATTGCTAACAGGTTATGAGTCCAGGGTCCAGGCAACTTGTTTAATTAAGTGTTAAGAGTACTGTTTGTTGTTTCCGCTTTAATTGATAATTAAAAGTGAAGAAGTTTTTTTTGATTGCGACTGGCAAAATGGTGGTCGACAGAGTCTGTATTCCAAAATTGAATAAGACGAATTGGCAAATATGGAAAATTCGTGTAGAAAGTTTTCTTGCCCGAGACGATTTGTTGAGGTTTGTGGAAGAGAATGTTCCTGATGACAAGGATGTGATTACCGTTTGGAAGACAGGTGATCGGAAGACCAAAGGTACTATAATTCTCTTTCTGGGAGACAGCCAGCTTTCCTTGGTGAAAAACTGCGTACATGCAAAAGATGTGTGGAATACCCTTCGTAATCATCACGAAAAAATTTCTCGATCCACCCGTGTAGCTCTCCTTAAGGGTAGGTCTACTTCAGAGTTCAGAAGCAAACTCAGAACAGAACTCATGTAAAAACGTTTGCATGTATTGGTGTACAAATATGGCTCTCTTATGTCGATTTCCTTTACACACTAGGGATTTCGATCCAGCGTTGCCGCCAAAAAAAAATTTTCGTGCCACATTCTTTGAAAAAACGTGCCATTTGTGACATTTTCGTGCCATATGAAAAAAACTCAAGTTATTCTTTAGAAATAAATTTTAATTAAATACTATTACAAAACAAAAAATCAGTTCCTGTATTCGTGTATAGGTATTTTCCAGAAACAGGAGTTTTTGGCAAGTTCATAATAAGTAATAAGTTTGTATTATTTAACTACCTATGTATTTCACATCACATGATGAGTACCTATTATTATTATTAAGAAATATAAAGACGTAATAAAGCTTTGTTATAATAAGTTAAATAAATAAAATTAGCTGGAGGTTTGACATTTTGGTAATTATTAGGCTTAATAATTTCATTATTTGACATCATAGCATTAATTTTTTTGTCTGACAGTCTGTTTTTGTTGCTTATTTTAATATTACTAGCCGACCCAGCTCTAGAAATTCAAGTGCCAATTTATTTATTTAGTTCATTATCATTCAATAAAAGAAGAGAATTCATGATTTTTTTAAATTGTTGAATTAAATGAGAAGTACCTACTAAGCACTCAATCCTGGAGTCCAAAGGAAAACAATTAATGGTAAACAAACTTTCAAACCTATACACATTTCTGACACATTGCAGATTTTTGACACGTTACAGATTGGTTGTTGATGTTGTAGGCCGCAAAAACAATTGTTGGGTTGAACTGATGTTATTTGATGTATCAGAATCCGGTATGTTTAATGTGGATTTTTGGACGTTTCTTAATCCATCGACATCGTAGCCATCCTTTGATGGAATTTGACAGTTTATGACTTGACGAATAGAGGACGAATCCAGTTATGACGTACAAATTGCTCTTTTCCGGAGCAAAAAATAAAATACTTTTTTTGGATATTTATAGAAGTTTTTTAATCCATCGAAATCTTAGCCATCCTTTGATGGAATTTAACAGTTTATAACTTGACGAATAGAGGACGAATTCAGTTATGACGTACAAAGTGTATTTCGTACCAAATGTTAGCCGAAAGCCCTAAAATTGCTCTTTTCCGGAGTAACAAATAAAATACCTTTTTTTTGGATATTTATTGACGTTTTTTAATCCACCGAAATCTCAGCCATCCTTTGATGGAATTTGACAGTTTATGACTTGACAAATAGATAATTCAGCTTTGACGTGCAAAGTGTATTTCGTACAAAATGTCAACCGAAAACTTTTTTGCCACTTTTTAATCCATGTACAAAGAAGGCATCATTCGATGTTATTTGGCAATTTATGGCTTACAATAATAGAATATTTAGTGAGAACTATCAAAGCCATAAGTCAATCTTATCATCGAAATCGAAATTAAAATCGAATAGCAACAGTATTGAATCATTTCATTGAAATGAAAATGATCGAATGATCGGTTGGTTGAAATGATCGTATCATTTTCGTAATCGATTGTTGAACGATTCAATCATTTGAAATGAACGATTTACTCAGCTCTAATTCGAATTTAATATTTTGTTTGTTTGTTAATGCATTCTTGTCAAACCAGGGGGATATTTTATTTTCAGGGAAGATTTGAAAACAGTAACGCATAGAATAAAGCTAGAACTACATGCTCTCTTTTTCCAACTCTTTTAAAATTTCTATCTTCCATATCGAAAAACACAAAAAGTAAAAGTTGAAATGGTTCTAAATTTCACTTTTTGAAAACACTAAGGCTAGGCGCGCACATTCAATTTTTAGTTTCGCAACTGCTTGGTTCGAGCAACTAAAAAGTTTGTGTTTTGGACACAAACTAAACGATTGCCCAAAAAGAGTTCGCTATTTTGTGTAACATAAATCAGACCAAAACCATAAATGTTAAAAAAAGAGCCAAATTCTTCTATACAAAAACCTTTGTGTAAGAAGTCAGCCGTGAAAAGTACTGAGATCTAAAAGTACGCCAAGTTCTTACTTCATGAAGGTTCAATACCGAATATTTAAAGTAGAATAATATTGAAACAGCTACAATGTAATAGTGAAATTTTATTATTTAATGATTACTGACTAAAATTTGATGGGTTCACTTGTCAAGTTTTTAAAACCTTTCGAATTGGGCATAAAAAAAACTTACCAAGTAAGTCCATCAATTTTTTTTCCTCTGCTTGCATGACAAGACCTACCGTTGTGCAAAATTGCAAGGTTCTACGATGTCGGGAAGTGCTCCATAACTTTGATGATCGGTCAGTCAGGTACGGTTTTTGTGATTTTTGAGGCCTTATATCTCAGGAACGGCTTAAGTTAGAAAGTTGAAATTTGGTGAGGCGCCTGTGCCTGACTAGTTTAGCAAATATTCGGAATTTTAGGTTTCTGACTTCATTGGTACTGAAGATAGGGAGGGGTCAAAAATCGCCTGAGTTCGTTCCTGTAAAAAGAGTGTAGTGCCAGAACTTGGCTGGACACTACCGTGCACTTTGATTATATGCACCTGCGCGGACATTCAACCAAATAGTTCATTTGTTTTCTTTAAGCAACCAAACAGATGTGCAACTAAAAACTGAATGTGCGCGCCTAGCCTAACACAGAAATTGCCCGAAAGATGTAGTTAATACTAAAAGACTTAACTATATTCAACTTCAAAGAGTGAAAAGTGAACAAAATGTGCTGTATTTTTTCAAACAATCGGCTCTATTAAAGTAACCGTCGCGTGGGAGCGGAACTTTCTCCGCAGGGCATCCTTTGTCGGAGATTCAATTTCAGTTCGAAGTAGCTTTCATCGGAAGAAATTTTACAGAAATCCAGCGACGCATTGCGATGGATATAAATTTCAGACAGAGATGCGCTAATTAACCGATATATCGAAAATGCGATATATTTTCGATAGTTTTGTATAAAATAATGACGATAAGAGTTTTAAACCATAAAAAACCGGTGAGTGAGTTTAGTTTATTGTTTATAAAAAGTATTTTTTTCAATCATAATGCGCTAGCGTTTTTAAGAAATGTAATTAGATTCACCGATTTTTAAATCAAAACTATCGAATAAAGTCCCCTTCCTATTTCCAAACTATGTTTTTTGTTTCTATTTGAAATGTCAAAAAAAGAATAAATTGAAAAAAAAACTTTTGAAAAACAATATTAGGTACTTTAATCACAATGGAAATGAATAAATGCACAAAACAAAAGATCACGAACGAACTTTTTTTCCATTCAAACATCCATTTGGCTTGGTCCCAATCAATTTAAATGATTGGGCCAGATCTTCCCAAACACAGCTACAATTTCTGGTGTCTTTTTGGTGTAATCCGCTCTTATTGTTGCGAACTTGTTTTTTCGTTCTGCCTAAGAACAAAAAGTCAATTATAAATAGGTAACACAAGTTAACGCAAATAAAGTTAATTTCCTTATTACTTACATTTCAATAAACAATTTCTTTAAAAAGAAAATACTTGTGTCAAAAATAAGACCATTAGAAGTGCTTCATCGCACACAAATGGCATGCGTTGAATTTCATCGGACAGAATTTCCGATCAGCTGATCGGAGAAATACCTTTAAGCAAAATGTCTCCGATTCGGAGGAAATCGGAGAGAATTCCGCTCCGACGGTTACCTCGATAGGGCCGAATAACAAAAGCAAAAGTTAAAATGGTTCTAACTTTTACTAAACTTAAACCAATCGAATAGTATTATATGACAGTATACTGCATGACAGTATAGTGTAAATGTATGCTCTATTTAGCAACAGATGTCGCTAGTCGACTTGACATTTCTAATTGTTTTTGTTTTTGTTTTCCGGGCAATTTTTTAAGAATTTTTATTTGTTGTTTTAAACAATTTCTGTGTAGTATATATAAATAATTTTGGCATTCTGCACATCTATGCAAAAAATGCTTTCGTTTAATATGTAATTTATGCCCCTTCGGTTTTTGTGGGCCGCGAAAAGTGTACCACAAAAAACATGTTTTGCCGTTTTATTATATTGTAATATTTTTACTTGGTTCGTTAAATAAAACTTATTACTCCTTTTCGAATTTCTTTTTTATTTACACTTTTCAAATCAAAACAATAAATCTCAATTTATAATCAACTCCAATACTTTTATTCAAACTTAAATTACACTTCTTTAATTACACTGTCCACAATCCAATAATTCAGCTTTGCACACTTTCATAATCGAAAATAAACTGTGTCCGCTCACCTTGAACACACCCTTATATACTCAAATTAGTTGTTCTCGAAGGTTCTTGTCTTGGAATGTTCTAGTTGCTTGGAGTAATGGGAAATACATATGGATGTTCTTGTTTAGAATATTCTAGTTGTTTGGCTTTTTTTTACTTTATGAGGGAACAAAAAAAGCTCTTTTCCAATGTCATATGTATTTCCCTTTATTCCAAGCAACTAGAACATTCTAAACAAGAACCTACATATGTATTTCCCCTTATTCCAAGCAACTAGAATATTCCCAGACAAGAGCCTTCGAGCTTCGACAATAACTAGTGTTCACGGTGAGCGGACATAGTTGATTTTTGATTATGGAAGTGTGCAAAACTCTGCTTATTGGATTGTGGAAAATGTAAAGCAAGTGTGATTTTAATTTGAATAAAGTATTTGAGTTTATTATAAATTGAGATTTATTGTTGTGATTTGGAAAGTAAAATAGAGAAGAAATACTAGAAAGAGTAATAAGTTTTATTTAACGAACCTAGTAAAAATATTACAATATGATGCTTGCATTAAGCAGTACTGATGGCGTAAAAAAAAAAAGAAGTTATTTCCATTTTTCAAAGACATTTAACTTCACTGTGCTTTCTCTTTCAATTCCTTCAATATTTTGTTTAACAGTCCTACCAACCACCCTGTACTCGTATTTACCTGGACAGTCTTGTTTTTAAATAACCTGTCCCGAATTTACATTCAAGTCCTATAATTTATTTTGCATTAGCTTATAAAAATATGTGCAGCGTACTGATACCGACCGTGAATGGAGTTCACACCGATAATAATAGCCTTATCAAAATTACGAAATTAGCAATTTTAAAAATACTAGCCGACCCAGCTCTCGAAATTCGAGTGCCAATTTATTTATTATTTATTATTTATTATTTATATTATTGGCAGTGTTTTCAAGCAAATTTATTAAATTAAATTTTATTTTATGTACATAATATGCAAAGTGTTCGACTGTGCAAAAACAAAAATGACCCACAGTGTGTAAATGCGTATCTCAAGTATATTCTGCACATCTCCGTAACTGTGGCTTTCCAACCATATAAAATTTATCTAAATCGGTTAAATACTTTTGGAGAAAAGTGTACCACAAAAAACATGTTTGCCGTTTTATTATAATGATGATGATGATGATGATGATGAAATCAAAAATCCTAGTATTCATTAAACTTATAAAATATTTATATTAAAATCAAATTACGGAAAAAGTTGTTAACCCGTTTTTGAATTTTTTTTTTCAAAACTCCAAATCATTTTTTGTTTTCATTTTGATATGGAATCTTTTGCAAAAGTAATTAGGTACTGTCAACTGTCAGTAATATCTGAAATTAATGTTTCTAATGAATTACAGATCGTAAAAACTAAGCGAAACAGAGAAAAATGTATCAAAATTCTAGCGAGAAAAAAATGATCTTCGAATACTGGTGGAATGGTGGTCAAATTTCAAAAAAATGCAGCATGTGGTGTCGAGTCCAATTTCGTTTTCTAAATTTGAATACACAACACTATTCAAACTTTTTAGAAGAATTTAGCCCCCAAAAATTGATCAAAATGACTTCTTGGTCTACGAAAAGTGATTGCAGCCATATTGTTGAAGATACATCTATCAAATTGGCTGTCATTTATTACTATTCGGAACGTGGTGATCGGTAAAAGATCAACGCCTGCTGTCTGTAAAAGTGTGCAGGAGAATCCGAAGCTATGAATTCAGCGCGCGCCGCGCCGTATAGACGACCATAGTAGACTTGTGGCCGCTAACTTGGGCTCTCGAGCAGTTGGAAGTTGATTCTAATTTCGATTGAAAAATCATATACAGCAACAAGGTCCATTTCTGGTTGAATGGGTTCGTGAATAAGCAATATTGTCAAATTTGGGACGATCATAAACATATAAATTATTTGGGGGCCCTCATTTTTGTATTCTGCCTTGTGGCACTCCCGCATCTAATTACGGATACGAAGTAGAAATTCTAAATGAAAATTGTGTAGTTTAAAATTGCGTGTGTAGTTCTCTGTCTTCCAAACGTTGACAGAGGCTTCACACAATATATAATTTTTGGCATGATCGCGTTTACCTAGATGTTTTTGTTATTCAAATTGTATTTTTTAGAATATACCATTGTCACAATTTAAACCCTATGCACCACAGTGATACCTGGTTCAAAGTCCTTGAAAATTAAAATGCAAAAATTCTTTCTACGGTCCACTTTATTAAAAAAAAAATTACATCAAAGAATAAATTGCACCGGAACGACTACAGGCCCATTACTGTAAAGCAGATATGTATAGGTCGCAAAAAATATTAAAGTAGATTAAAGACATTTTTTCCACTTTCTACTAGGCTTTGGATGAAAACAAGTTCCATAAAATATATAGACTTCGCGACACTTTCAAAAGCTAGCCTTGATGCATCACCTCCATTTTCTAGTCCATTCACTACTATCTGTTCAGTAAATTTAACTGCATTAATGATTTTAACATTTGCCCTTTGTAAGCCCACAAAGGCTGAATGAACTTCTTCGGCTGATTGATTTCCAGATCTATCACATACATCCCCAAAATCTAAATAGAGCTGCGCAAACATTCTAATTATTCTTTTTTCAAAACTTGCGGCTTCTTTAGAGCACATAGTGGCGGCAGCAAAGGTATCAATTTCTGCAATTTTTTTAACATTTGCTAATACTCTTTTGGCGTCAACTGCAATTTGGACAATAGAATCAAGTGTACATTTAACGATTTCCTTCAACTCTTGAACTAAAGCAGGTTTGGCGCCGTTCCTTAGTGCATTGTTAGCAGCTTGATTAATATCTTCCAGGGCATCTGAACTGTCAGGATCTTCTTTTGCGGCAACTCCACAACTTCGGTTTTCAATTCGTAGTTGGATTGGGCTGCTTTGAGCATCTCTGAGTGCTTGTAATGATCTGTTGGCGGATTTTTCAGCATCGTAGAACATAACTGCAAATCCAGTTTCGATAGCTAACTTATATACATCAAGTGACGCTTTAGCCGCTTTGCCTCCAGCTTCACTACCGTCATTGAATAAGCTCTCACCGGATTTCAATATTTTTACTAATGATGTTCCTCCTTTTTGAATATGTTTACTTGCGCATAAAAGACTGTGCGGAGCTCCACCATTTGAAACACCCAAAACTTCTGCAATTGCTACAAAGAACTGTGGGCCGGAATTGTGGATTATTGCATCGCCATCCACCAATGATTGCTGCGTAAGTTTTCTGGCTCCTTCAGGGTTCTTACCAAGAATTTTTTCGGCTGCTAAGACTCCATCCGACATTGTGCTTCTAGCCCTTGACAACATTTGTGTACCATTGAAAAATCCTTCTCTAAGTTTTATAGATGCATCAACAGAAGAATTTGCTGGGGCAAGATGTGTAATAATCGCCTCTGATTGATGGGAAAAAACAACCAAGACTGCAGCAGCAACCAAACAAAAATATCCCGAAAAGTTCATATTCGAAACCACAGAACTATACTGACGACTAACTGCACTCTTGAATGCTCTTTTATAGCTTAGAACAATCAGCTAAATAAATACAAAACAAAAGCAAACACACGTCTTAATGTCGCCGAGGATTAGCTTTTTTGTGTGCTTGAGTATCTTATCAAAAAAATTCTCCTATCATTCACATGATATTTTTCTTTTTTATTTGATTTAAATGGAATGTATCTACATATTTACATATGTATTCCTACGTACTTCTTAAGCCAACATGAGGTTTTCAACAGCACACAATTGCGATTCTCATGCATCAGAGGAAAATTGTGTGACAATTTTCAGGTATTCCTTAAAAAAAAAGCATCCAATTCCGAACAAGAAAAATTAACCTTCGTTTTTGCTTTCTAACGAGGGTAAGGGTTAGAGGCTTAGAGCTCTGGGTTAGCCTCTTGAGAGGATGTGACAAATCCTTGAGCATTTCTTGTTATGAAAAGTTTCTCCCATGTTGGCCGTTTGGAATGGAAACGAAAGAAAAGTCGTCAGGAGTTATACATATCATCAGCATTTAACGAGATGAATCACACAATGATAAACAACTCGTATAGTTCATCTTAGGGAGTTTGGGGCAGGGAAAGATTTGTTTTGGACCATGGCTATAGACTGCCATATGACAATGAAATTGGCAGTGTTCGGACAATATCCTGAAGACAAAATTTTGTTATTGGCAGACGCTTAGGACATTGTCAGACTCCTTTGGAATTGTCCAATATAATTGTTTATGTACTTAAAGAAATTCATGTTTTCGGTGTTGTCTTAAGGACTCTGCGGTTGACGACAATTAATGTTTAAAAGATTTTGGAAGAAGCAATGTACCGTCTATGAAAAATTTACCACCTACTGCTTCGGAAGTGCAATTGCAACGGTACCGTATGACAAGCTCATTAAATCTAATCGTTATAGCACAGATAATTATATACAGATGTCGCAGGCCCATAGAAAAAACTGACATATGAAAATGAAAACCTTCATTTGAAAGAGCTTTTAAAAAAGCTGTTTTCAATTTATTATTTTAAGATATGTGAGAAGTGCTTTCTCTCTTTAAAATGTGTGCTCTCTTAATTCACGAATAAAATCTATTTCGTCTGTTGCTCTTGCGTATTCAACTCTGTATCTGTATTCTTCGTTTTTTGTTTAATAACAAATAACGCCAGACCATTTTTTTTAATAGATTTGTTATGAACACAAGTACAAAAGAACATTTTTAATAGAAGAATCTTGGCAAGAAAAAATTGTATTTTGTGTGTTTATCTGGGAATCCAAGGCAATTTTGTTCATAAAAAGGACACTTACTTAGATATTTTGTTGCATTTAGAAGCAAATCAGGAACTTCTGTAGGTAAGTATGTCAAAGCCTTTGGATGGATTTGTGAAATAATATTATTCTCTATCTTTTTAGGTAAATAGGTATTTGTTCTTTGATATTCCCATCCAAATTATTCTAATTTCGTTGATCAATTTTGTCTATCAGAGCCAAAAACAGACACAGGGGCTTAACTCTGTAATTCGATACGAAAGTAAAAATTGTTCGAAAGTAGTTTCCGATTCTAATTTCAAAAGTTACTCCGTATAACTTTCGAATCCAAAGAAAATGTTGCAAAGAAAACTTTGCAACTTTCGAACAAATGTTCCGGACTCGAGCTGTTTTTTGCCGAAAATGATATTTTAAAATAAAAAAAAGTCAAATACATAATTGGTTTTTGATTAATTTAATTTATTCGTTGATAATTGAAGTTAAGTATGAATATGGATTCGGTTACATTGTGGTTTGCTGAAGAAATTTGTGCTAAAGAAAGTATTCAAAGAAAGAATAAGAGACAAATCTAATATAATGGGTTTATCAAGTAAAGGGCAATGTGATATAAAACAAAATTTAATGACGAAATAATTTATCTGTACTAAATATTTTTTTCTATTTTTATAAAAAATTTTCGCTTTTCAAAAGATGCATTTATGTATGAGGAGAATTCTGCACAAAGATCTCCGATTATTTGCTTACAAATTCCAATAGTGTCATAAATTGAAGGCACACGACCATCCGTTTCGTTATTGCTTCGCAGTTTGGCCATTAGAGCATCTTGAATTGGACAACGATTTTGGGCCAAAAAACCATCGAAAAATGGGGCTCAAAAAATTCCTATCACGAATTTTATCGTAATTGGAAACTTCTTACGAATCCCGAAAAAAAACTATCACATAAAATCAACGAGAATTTTAAATTGATTTTGTTTGTATTCATATTTTTGTTCGTGGTTTCCCTTTGAAATAAGAAAAAAATCATCAAAAATATCGATACCTTCCCGTAAGAATGTATTAAGCGACATTTTTAAAATTGTTCAGGAAACGAAAAAAACGTCTCATTTAGTTATTTTTTTGTGTATTTTATTGGAGGAAACAGATTTGGAGAGGGATTTTTACAATACAAAACTTGACATCATTGCAAAATCGAAATTTTAATCAGATAAGAAGTTTTTGTCGCTTAGTACATTTTCGTGGTCAAAGCATTGGCGCTTGATACAATGTCAAATGGGCTTATGATGACAACAACAAAAAAACACTAAATAAATGGGAACAAAGTAGTAGCCTACTTGATAGACATATATTGAAAAGCAAAGACAACCATATCTGGAGTATTATAAGCGACAAAAATGGATCAAGTTCTATTTGGATGAGTGTGCTAAGCGAAAATTTCGGTTAAACTAAGCGACATATAACAATTTTTTTTCATGGACGTTTGGTTGCTTAAGACAATAATATTTTTAAAAATGTCGCTTAGCATAATTTTACTGGCGGATAATACAAATTTCAGGGAGCAACATTATTCCAGTGAGAAAACTTGGCGGTTACTACAATTTTATTTTCTCTCTAGTTTCTTTTGCAAACATGATAGGGCAGTGAAACCCAGGCCAAAATGTGGCGCTTAACTTCTAGTATAGTTCCACATCAAAAAGTCATTTTCGAAAAAATTGTCGCTTAATACATTCTTACGGGAAGGTATCGATATCATCATATTAATATTTAATATGTTTTCTTCAATTAATTTATAATTTTAAATTTATAATTTTACATTTTGGCCTTATCAAAACTTTTCCGGATGGTTAATAGATATCGAATGATATTCGAACGTATTTAGCAACGAAAATAGAGTTGTCAAGTACGAAATTTCCGAATTTCGAGCAAATGTATATAGATAAATGAAACTCGGATTTCAATTTCCGATTTTCGAATAACACAGTACATATTTTCCGAATTCGAACGATTTAACTTTAGAATCGAATTACATAGTTAGGCCCCAGTATTGTTTGTTACTCCTAGTCCTAGTTGCTACATACATACATACACATAGATACATAATACATAATGTACGTATTTTGCATTCAGGTTCATGAGGTTATGATGACACCTGCAGAAAGGAAGGTTATTTGATTTGGTGCGATCTTTTGATGGCGAGAATAGCGTGGTTGACTTTTTTGGGTTTGATAAAAATAAAAACAATCTGCAATAAATAATTAAATTAAAACTTCAATTTGAAATAGGGCGACAAAGAAGAAGAAAATAAAATCTTAAGAAATTGTGGATACAGATTTTTTTACGGGTTAGGTATTTATTTTATACAAATAAAATTATCATTTTCCTTAATTTTCGAAAAGTTTATATGATAGGTTGTATGTTTTAATGAAAAAACCCAACCAGAAGAATAACTGTAGGTACGAGAATATACATTGTATACCTATGTACATACCTACGTAAAGTACATAAAATTTTTCAAAAACGTTTGCCTAGGAATTCATTGCGTTTGTGAAAATTTATTAAAAGGTGACAATTTTCCAGTTATCAAAAAGATAAAAACATACCTTAATTGTAGCAGAAGTTAATTTATAAATGTTACGAATTGTCAAATGAAAAAATTTATACCTACTACAAATTTCAAAATTATTTAATTTCAGCATAAATAAGAAAACGTAGTATGTACATACGAAGGTACATAAGAACGGTTTTTCTGTTTTCTATTTTTTTTTTGTAAGTGAAAAAATAATGATATAGGTAGTTTTATAAAGAAAAAAGGAGCATTTTTTAGCTTTTGAATAGGTATTTTCTGCTCTTAGCCTATTTCATATAAAATGTCTGAAGCATTTATACTGTTATTTGCGTATTTGCTTAGTTCACCCACCCTTCATCCCATTTTACATTTATTATTTTTACAATCCATTTTTAGTTTTTCATACTGTTTAATTCTTAATTTTTTCAAGCATTGGCAAGAGTACCTACGATAACTTAGGCGCCAAGAAATTATAACGGTTTTTTGTAGAACAGTTCAATACAAGCATTTTTTACTATGGGAGGGGGGGTCTATCTCCCCCCGTTTGGGCGGGAGGGGCAATTTTATAAAAAAGGTACTAAAATGGAAACAAAAATATTAAAAAATAACGGTAATACTTACAATTAAGTATTATACCTTTTTTTAAAGCCAATACTCTGATCTATTAGATAATTTTTAAATCAAGTAGAATCTATGCACAGTTTTTGAAAAAACGAGTTTTAAACTCAAATTTTGGTGAAAAAAAACATAAAAAAAAAGTTTAAAGTTTAATTTTTCAAAACTGCAAAGTTATATATTATTATTTTTCCTAAAATTCGTTGCTCTAATATATTCTTATTCAAAAACTGAAAACTAAATGATTTTATGTCGTCTAGTTTTTGAGAAAATTGAAAATAACGAAAACTACTTTTTTATGGGATATTTGCTTTTTTTGCTTGCTTACGCATTACGGCGTATAAACAGTGAGATATGTATGGGGGGGCATGCTGCCCCCCTGCAACCCCCCTGCCTGGGCACACTATAGGATTTGGGGTAGGTGCGAGGTTGGGTGTATGCAAGGTTTCTTTTGCATTTACAGAATCTGGATTTAAAGAAACTTTGAATTTACCCTATGGTCTATATCCAATGTCTACTAAATATATGTATGTACGTAGCCCAAAGTTGCACATTTAAAATGTTCAGACATGAACATTTAATACATTATGAAAAATTCACATTACCTAGGTACTACTGTACGAATGCAGCAAATTTATGTGTGTTTATTGTTTGTTTTTAATGCTAATATGGTACAGGTTATTGTTTACCAAGGTCATTCGTTATTCAACCTTTGTAAGAGTGAAGTATTTTTTTCTTGGAATAAAGAATGGCGACTAAGCATCCACTACTTCATCCTAAATTAAATAACTTTTCAATATTTCAAAAAAAAATATTTCAAAAGCATCGCGTTCTTAGAAGAAATTGGTCTAATTCCAACTAAAGCGTCAACTCCCCTCAACTCCAACTCAAAAAGGTGACAAAAATTGTAAGAATACAATATTATTATTATTATTTATTCATCAACCAGAGCATATTATACTCTTACAGACTAAGATACATAAGTAAATATATAGTTACAATTTTGTAGGTGGGTATATAAAATTCAAAAATATTAAATGATTTACATAGTTAATCTTTTATTTTAATAAATAACGTTACTTAAATTTTGCTTAAAACTAATGATTTAAAAGTTTCCATATAAAAGTTAATCTCAGAGCAATAAACCCATCTATCGGCACATTTTTCCATGGGCCTCATTACTGGCTAGAGATTCGGGAGGTGCTTGCTATAATTTTTAACTTCCCATAGGGAGTTATTGTAATCGGTCCGATTTGTCAAATTGGAATTTTTGATATTTCTCGACGTTTCAAGGTCCCTAGAGGCTATATCAATCATTTTTAGAGAGATGTCTGTGTGTGTGTGTGTACGTACGTTCGTACGTTCGTACGTGCGTACGTTCGTACGTCCGTACGTTCTCGTACCATTTTTCGTCGTCGATAGCTCAAGAACGAGTAAAGATATCGACTTCAAATAAATTTTGTTTAATAGATAATAACTTCGAAAGAGGCTGAAAGGGCGTTTATTAAAATTCAATGAGTAATTTTTTCACTATAACGGTTTAAAAAAAAAGTTAAAATTTTGGTTAGTTTCAAATATCTCACGAAAAAATAACGCTATTGATTTCAAATAAAATTTAATGTACTCATTATAAGATCATACAGATTTGGTATGAATTTGGAAAAAAATGAACATACCGTTATTTTTTTAAATACAAAAAACTGAAACAAAAAATTTCATAACCCAGATATTCTAAGAACGGAAAACAATTTGAAACTCAAAATAATTTTATTTTACGAAAAATAATGTGTTTGACAACTGGTGAAAATTTCAAAAAAAATCAGTTAACAGGTTTTTTACAAAAAATAAAAAACTATATAAAATTCTATTGAAAATTGGTAAAAATTGTTTTTCGACTCAAATTTCTCGAGAACTAGTAGTGATATTGACTTTTAATTTAGTTTATTTTATACATAGTATAATTTTGTACAATTGGTAAAATGTTGACAAACATTGAATTAATAGTTTTTTTTTTTTTAAATAAAAAAACTATTAAAAATTCTTGTGAAAACTAGTTAAAATTGTATTTTAAGTCGAATTTCTTGGGAATGAACGCCGATAGTGCCTTCTAAAGTATGTTGTTTTATACATCGATACCTTCCCGTAAGAATGTATACTAAGTGAAATTTCTAAAATTGTTCAGGAAACGAAAAAAACGAAGAAAGTTCTAGTTGAATCATAGTGTGCTAAGAGACAATTTTGGTTAAACTAAGTGACATCTAACAAAATTTTTTGTTGCTCAAGATCAACATCAACAATCTCAATTTCAAATCTCTTTAAATAATTAAAATGCTTTTCAATCTTAAAAAAATGTTTGTTTGAATTTGACAGCTAAAGTTTGTTTCGCTGAAAATTTGGTTATTTGAAAAAAACTAAATATAAAGTTTTCAAGACCACAAATGGGAAGTTATGAGTGTGGGTCGCACCCAGCCTCTTTTTTTTTTTGTGATCAAAATGGCTGTAAACACGGTTTTAATACATTGAACATTGAAAAATTGACTTGACTATTTTTAAGTAACACCTGACTTACTCACAAACTGACTGACTGAGACGCGAAATGCCATGCAATTCTACCTCCTCTGGTGCATTCTTGGTAACACTAAATGATTTGCTGTACTTTACCTACAAATGAACCACATTAACATTAATCCTCAAAATGAAATCACCGTAGTTAAATACCAAAAATCAAAAATTTCATAAAAAGTAGTTTTAGTAATTTTCGATTTTCTCAAAAACTAGAAGGGACAAAACCATTCGGTTTTTTGTGTTCGATTCAGAATTAATAGTAGCATTGACCACAAAAAGCCAATTAAGCACTTCATTTTACAATTTTGAAAAAAATTGGTCTAAACTTTTTTTTTTCATTTTTTTTTAACAAAATTTTGAGTTTGCATGCAAATTTTTCAAAAACTATTGACATAAATAATTTAATTTAAATTTACGATTATAGAACAGACTTCTGGCTTTCAAAACCGGTATAGTATTTTATTGTAAGTGTTGCCGTTGTTTTTTAATATTTTTTTTTTCAATTTAAGTCATTTTTTCTAAAATCGCCCCTACCTCCTAAACGGGGCGAGATAGACCCCCCCCTCCCATAGTAAAAAACGCTTGTATTTGACCCTTCTACAAAAATCCGTTATCAATTTTTGGCGCCTAAGTTATCGTACTCTCCCCCAAGCATTCACTAGTTCTGTAGCTTCTTAGTTTTATATTATGGTTTTTAGTTTTTCTAACGTTATGGTCATGAGTCCATTTACAAATTTTTGAAAAAAAAAACAATTATCTGTTGTATTTAAAAGAACACCCTTTAACATTGCTACGAAGAAAAATACTACTTGCACATAATCCATAAATATAGATGTATGTATGTATATAACTAAACATACATACAACCTATTTATTATTATTATGTATATATGTATATTACATTGTAAGTAAAGATTTCATCATCCGACACTCGCGTGATCTCTTCTACCGGTTGCGGATGACTTGCTCCCTTTACTCTAAAACCTACTTATAAAATTTATAATTATTAAGCTAAAGTTAAAACTAATAAAACTCTAATAAAATAAAAATAAGAGGTGTTCTTAATAAATGGAAAAAACATAATATTATCAAAAAGTTGACTGTATCAAGTCAGTGCGTACGACATTCATTCTTATTGTCAAACAAATTGAAAAATATATTAATGCAAAATCTTAAGCATTTTAGACATTTTAGTAAGTTACTATACTCTGTCCAACAAAAATTGTCAGTACAGGCCTTATGGGAGAGCTTTGTCCAAAGCACTGGCGCCTGATGCACCCTCACTACAATGCGTTAGGAAAAATTCCACTAAAAAAAGAGCAAGCCACTGACTTTTCTTAAGGAATTGTTGTTGTAATTCTTTGCAAAAAGTTGTACACCCCAACACGACCGTCGTATCCCACTGCTGATGAGATACTGTCAAGATCAAGACAAGAGTGTCAAGTGTCACTCAAAACGATCGTGCGCTCTTTATCTACATCAAAACAGAGTTACCATTATCATTCTCAATTGCAAGCAAAGAGCTTTTTCAGTGGTTTTTATTAAGGAGCTTTTGGGATTTGAAGCTTTTGAGAACACATTTTAAGAATATGAGTATTTTGAGTGTTGTCATATTGCTTTTCAACTTAAAAAAAAACGCGCCTATTATCTTACCGCTTGCTGTTGTGGGAAAAGGTAAATTTAATATTGTTTTCAGTCGTTTTGAATCGGCAGACGGTAGCCCTACGTGTTTTTTACTTTCATTTGCGGCGATTTATAATTTAAACTACGGAATCCCTGTGAGAGCTTTAAAAGGCGACACACTTATGCATGGCAATGCAACCAGAATGAGAGACAAACGTCCTATCTTCCCTGTACTGACAATTTTTGTTGGACAGAGTATAAGTTAAAAAGAGGATTTCGATAGTTTTAAATGATTTTATCATCTTAGTATCTCTTAACATTCTACTTCAGTTAAAATAACAAACTGTTTACTATAAATTTTAGTAATTTACTAAATTAATATCAAATCTGTAATTTTCATCAAAAAAATCTCTTGGAAATTTTATTTGGAAGAGTTAAATTGTGTTTTTTTATTTCGATTCGTGAGTTAATTGTTTTTAAAAGTAAATAAAATAATATAAAATGTTTTCGGAAGACGAAGATTTTGATAAGCATGTGGAAATGATTGAAGACCCAGCTTTATGGAGAATTTTACTCCAGACATAGGTTTGACAAGATAGCAGATCGGTTTTTAGTTGAAAAACTTAGATCCAAGATCGAATTCCGATTGCACCAGAACTTCAAGTACCTACTATTTACATTACTCTTTTTAGGAAGAAGACTGGAAATAATGCGAAATAATAAAAAAATATTTCGAAAAAACTTGTCAAAAATAAACAAATAACAAAATGAATTTAAGGTTTTCCTTATAACTTTTGTTTCCTGTTAATAAATCATTTAATCTATTTATTAATCTAATACAATTTTCTGTTAGGCTTGCATAGGTATTCAACTAAGTGTTGTGAACATTTGTGTAGAAGCTGAAATAATTCTCTTCTAATAGCAACCGATCCAAAAAAGTTAACGCAAAAATCAAAGCCTACTACCAAATTCATTTGAAAATTTGTTTGTCCCAATTAATTTGCACAAGACTGTAATAAGTTTGTATTATTTAACTACCTATTTCACATCACATGATGAGTACCTATTATTGTTATTAAAAAATATAAAGACGTAATAAAGCTTTGTTATAATAAGTTAAATAAATAAATTAGCTGGAGGTTTCACATTTTGGCAATTTTAGCATTAATTGTTTTGTATATGACAGTCTGTTTTTGTTGTTTGTTTTAATATTATTTAGCCTTGAAAACACTCGCTCTGCTGATGCACTGCCGTGAGGCAAACTAAGAAGAATCAACATAAATTTTGAAATATTAATCAACATTCCTTCGTCAATATTGTTTTTTAATCTGTGCAACTTAACCTAGAACGTTTTGGAATATTCAAGAAAAATACTTTCGGCTAGTCTAATCTGAAATTTTTTTTTATTTCGCCAAAAAGAACATCTTTCTCGCACTCTAATAGATGAGAAAATTCTGATACCAAAATATTGAAGTGTCGCAAAATACTTTGTAGGTTTGGACTATTTTTTAAAAAGGTTGGGTTAATTATCTTAAGCGCGTTTAGGTAAAATAATGAAAAAAAACGTGCCATATTGAAACTTTTCGTGCCACCGTGCCACGAGAAAATTTCCGTGTCAAAATGGCACGATCGTGCCACATCGGCAACGCTGTTTCGATCCCTTGTCAAATTTTTCTTTTAGTGTGCGTATTTCGTATATCTACATGTAAACCCCTCTTCAAATACGGATTCGAAGAATTTGATCTCTATAAAAAAAAATACGAGGTGTTCTTAATAAATGGAAAAAACATAATCACCCCTATTATGATTGTCAACTATCAATTTGATAGTTGATAAATTTTTAATTCAATGTTTAAAAACCCAACTGATTAAAGTTTTGATCATTGAGAATGATTCAGACCATTGCGAAACACAAGCAAATTGAAAAAATTTTAAAAGAAAAATTGATTAGTTTTTTAATAAATTGAGTTTTGTAACCCAATTTTCAAGGTTTATCAACTATCAATTTGATAATTGACAATCCTAATAGGGGTGAATATTATCAAAAAGTTCACTGTATCAAGTCAGTGAGTACGGCATTCATTCTTATTGTCAAACCAATTTGAAAAATATATTAATGCAAAATCTTAAGCATTTTAGACATTTTAGTAAGTTACTAAGTTAAAAAGAGAATTTCGATAGTTTTAAATGATTTTATCATCTTAGTATCTCTTAACATTTTACTTAAGTTAAAATAACAAACTGTTTACTATAAATTTTAGTAATTTACTAAATTAATATCAAATCTGTAATTTTCATCAAAAAAATCTCTTGGAAATTTTATTTGGAAGAGTTAAATTGTGTTTTTTTATTTCGATTCGTGAGTTAATTGTTTTTAAAAGTAAATAAAATAATATAAAATGTTTTCGGAAGACGAAGATTTTGATAAGCATGTGGAAATGATTGAAGACCCAGCTTTATGGAGAATTTTACTCCAGACATAGGTTTGACAAGATAGCAGTTCGGTTTTAGTTGAAAAACTTAGATCCAAGATCGAATTACAAGCCGCAGGCTTCCGATTGCACCAGAACTTCAAGTACCTACTATTTACATTACACTTTTTAGGAAGAAGACTGGAAATAATGCGAAATAATAAAAAAATATTTCGAAAAAACTTGTCAAAAATAAACAAATAACAAAATAAATTTAAGGTTGTCCTTATAACTTTTGTTTCCTGTTAATAAATCATTTAATCTATTTATTAATCTAATACAATTTTCTGTTAGGCTTGCATAGGTATTCAACTAAATGTTGTGAAAATTTGTGTAGAAGCTGAAATAATTCTCTTCTAATAGCAACCGATCCAAAAAAGTTAACGCAAAAATCAAAGCCTACTACCAAATTCATTTGAAAATTTGTTTGTCCCAATTAATTTGCACAAGACTGTAATAAGTTTGTATTATTTAACTACCTATTTCACATCACATGATGAGTACCTATTATTGTTATTAAAAAATATAAAGACGTAATAAAGCTTTGTTATAATAAGTTAAATAAATAAATTAGCTGGAGGTTTCACATTTTGGCAATTATTAGGCTTAATAATTTCATTATATGACATCATAGCATTAATTGTTTTGTATATGACAGTCTGTTTTTGTTGTTTTGTTTTAATATTATTTAGCCTTGAAAACACTCGCTCTGCTGATGCACTTCCGTGAGGCAAACTAAGAAGAATCAACATAAATTTTGAAATATTAATGAACATTCCTTCGTCAATATTGTTTTTTAATCTGTGCAACTTAACCTAGAACGTTTTGGAATCTTCAAGAAAAATACTTTTGGCTAGTCCAATCTGAATTTTTTTTTTATTTCGCCAAAAAGAACATCTTTCTCGCACTCTAATAGATGAGAAAATTCTGATACCAAAATATTGAAGTGTCGCAAAATACTTTGTATGTTTGGACTATTTTTTAAAAAGGTTGGGTCAATTATCAAGAGCGTTTAGGTAAAATAATGAAAAAAAAACGTGCCATATCGAAACTTTTCGTGCCACGAGAAAATTTCCGTGTCAAAATGGCACGACCGTGCCACATCGGCAACGCTGTTTCGATCCCTTGTCAAATTTTTCTTTTTGTGTGTGTATTTCGTATATCCACATGTAAATCCCTCTTCAAATACGGATTCGAAGAATTTGATCTCTATAAAAAAAAAAATCGATTTTTTTGGTGTGAAGGAACGTAAAATCTGTCGAGAGATCGAAATCTTCACACAGAAATTGATTTCTCATGTGTAAAGGAAATCGACATTATACATATATACTTCGTTTCGTCTCTACACGATACCTCTTTTTTTCGCATCGCGCATAGAGAAAGATAGAAGACAATATCAATTCAGCGCTCACAATTTTTTTTTGGTTGCAGGTGAATCATAACTTCTCGCATTTAGGTAGGTAGCTGTTTTTATTATTTGCGTATTTATGCAAGGTTAATCTGTTGGTTCTAGGACTTTTACTTTTCAGGATATCTACATACATATATTTTAAAAAATAAAGAAAAGGGAGCACAGATTTATGTACACAGATATTAGGAACCCGGGGAATTTGCTCAGATATTTAGAATTTTTTTTTAATGTACAAAATCAATTTTAAGAAGCTTTCAATTCAAAAATTGCTCCTAACTAAAAAAAATTATTAAATTTCCTAACCAAAGTAAATAAATACACTTCCCCAAATTATATTGGGAACTATGTATGTATGTATATACATACCTTACCTATCCCTATACTATAACAGCCGTATTTATTAGAATTCCCTAAACGCGTGAATAGTTATGCAATGCATAAGGACTTATTCATCCACTATGCAAATTCATATTTATAAAACAATTGCCTACCCTGCATAGTTATAATGAGCTTGTGTCAAATAAAGTACCAAAACGTAAGAATCTATTACATTTAGCCTTCATAACACTCAGTTGTTTATCAAAAAAAAAAACATCTTGTCTGTCTATCGAATTTACGAGTAATAAACAAAAAGGAAACTACCAAAAGCTAAAAGAATTCCAACAATTAGCTTTGATTCATCAGATAAAGTATGTTATTATCTCTAGCACAATACTGGAAATCAAATTGTTATTCGTTTTATTATAGCTGGAATACTCCTCAGACAAGTTCTTTAGGATACAATTCAATAATGCAAGATAATAATTACAACACTAACACACCGGATGAAGAAGGATGCGTGGAGAGACATCACCAACAAGTATATTTATCTATTTAATTCTAAACAATTTTCAATTCAAATTGTTTTTAATATATTAGTATAACATTTTTGTTTCAATAAATAAAAATAACACAAAGTTTTAGTTTCAATATTAAGTCAAAGGCATTTTTTTTGTTGATAATCTTTATAATTCAATGTGATGTCAAAGTGAATGTGACAGTTCAATACTAAAATGTCCTTATGTAGGCACTATTCAACCTCCAAACGCGTTTAGCTTATAATGCCCCTATTCAACGTCACATAAGTTTTATAAATAACGATTTTGCGTTTAGAGGCATTATAAGGGTTGCATAGCCTTATGCAGGACCGGCCCGAGCTAAATTAGAGCCCTGCGCAAGCTTTATCAGTGGCGCCTCTCATTTGGATTGAATTGGCGGAAAAAGTCATTTCCTCATTACCCAAGGGGTACCCTTTGCAATGCTTTTTTTTTAACGAGGAATCCCCAAGAGGCCTATTCCTAGATAATACTTATATTTAATTAAAATAAATATGATTTTTATTAAAAACTAAGAAATCAAAAAT
The DNA here is from genome assembly GCA_963931855.1 of Philhelius festivus. NCBI lineage: Eukaryota > Metazoa > Arthropoda > Insecta > Diptera > Syrphidae > Philhelius > Philhelius festivus. The sequence continues at coordinate 138,760,756 of OZ007556.1, read as the reverse complement.
ATATCACAAAAATAATAGTAAAAAATATATCACAAAAATTTAAGAACTGAAAAAAGTATTTTTTGAAGTAAAAAATATTTAAAAACTAATTCAAAAACATAACAACATACAAATAAATAATGAACTCATTAATTGTTGCTCATGTAGGAAATAATAATAAGATTATTATTTTAATAAAAATAAATAGAACCGAATTTTTTGCAATAGATTAACTTTTCTGGCTTCTGTTTTAGCAAACTCAGCTATCAGATCATCATAATATAATGACTTGACAAGCTCTTTCTCTATAGCCATGATCGACTAGTCAACTTATCTTTCCTGAGTCATTGGGGTCCTGAAGTAGTTTTTTATTAATTTTAGTTTCAAAAAACTGTTATTTGAGGAAACTGTGATGGTATTTATAGATTAGGAGCTATGGCTTCAGCTGATTGCACGTTAGTGAATTGTTCTTCTGATCGCATTTCCACTAAAGAGTTTTTAGTAGCATATTTAGTAGATAAATTAGCAGACAGAGTTTGTAAATACTTACTAGTTATATTGGCCCAAAGTTTGAAACAGCCTATTACGAGTATTAAGGTATTAGTATGATACTACTTAACAATTTGCTAACTTTATAGTAGTTTACTAACTCATTCTTAATTTTAAACATTTTCTCACTAGTATCGTACTAAAAGAATTTCCTTAATAAATTGCTCTGAACACACCTAAAACAACGACATTTCGTTTAAAAAAATAAGCACACGAAACTTTTTTGATGTCTGCAAATGTCAAAGTGTCATATGAAGCTAGCGCGATACTAAAAAAATAAAGTAGGTATTCGATGATTTTAACTTTAATTAAAGGGTAGAGAAGTATGATGCTATATTCGATTAAAATTATTGTTTTAACCTAGTATCATACTAAAACAGCTTTAGCATCGTACTATGTAATTCAATTAAAATTTTGCGCCATTATTTTTTTCTTAAATATCAAACTAGATTAATATGCAACATATACTCGTAAACTTGAAACTAAAATTTTACTTCCTAATGACAGCACGTTTCTATTCTCAACGTTTCCAGCCTCAGATATTTCAATAAGAGCTTCATGTTATAGCTTCTAAGATTTTTTTGAATGGTTTTAAAGCATTTAGTCTACTCCCATCTGGTTTCAGAAAGGGGTTTTAAGGTCAAACCAGCGAAATTTTTTGTATATGTACCTACAACTGTGAGTGTCAAAAGTGAGTAAACACCTAAAAGATTTCTTGAGTTACATGGAATTGGAACCAAAAAATAAACGAAAATTGAATTCCGATAATATAAATTCAAAAAACGAATTTATGCATATTTACCCAATAAAAACTAAATAAACTTCATATTTTACGCGTCAAAAGTAAGTAAACATCTGTTATATCCTTAAATTATCTATAAATATAGTACCTCAAGTAAAAAACTGGGTATTTCATTTGATCAACTCTAGACTTCATAACATCTCTTAGTCAGCGTGACATGGAAACAACAATGTTATTTCTAACATCGGAGGATATTTGGGGCCATTTTTCAATTAAACCCTTTTAAGGTCATCTTTGTTCATGATGGCCCTTTTGTGAAATTTTCCGGTCCAAATGATCCCATAAATATAGTGATTCGGTGATTGGGGAGGGTGGTCTAGGTGCTTTGTAAACGTATAAAGCATTCATTCTTTAAGGAACCGCGAGGTATGCTCAGGGTCATTGTGGTGCTAAGAGATCCAATTGCTAAGCATACCTAATTTGTTTAAGCTCGGTTGAAGATTATTGCTTAGGATGTTAAGATACTCTTGTTTATTCGTTGTACTTTCAATTAAAATAAGATTCGCGATCTAATATGCTGTCATGTATCCCCACACCATCATGTTTCACTATGATCGTTATACAGTGAGCGTCAAAAGTGAGTAAGCACCAATATGATTTCTGGAGTTACATGGAATTCGAACAAACAAATAAACAATGGATTATAATAAAAATCAAATCAATAAAAATACAGTAGATTCTCGTTAACTTGAACATACGATAACTTGAACATTCCAATAACTTGAACAAATATTTTTTCCCTTTACGCATTCTATACCTTATTCTATACTTATACGAGGTGATCGCATGCCTAATCAATGGAGGGAAAGTTACCTTCTTCCAATTTATAAAGGAAAGGGTGATACTCGAAGCTGTGATAATTACCGTTCGATTAAGCTGATGTCACACACCATGAAGATCGTTGAGCGAGTCTTGGGTAGCCGACTGCGAAAAATAATTAGGCTATCTGATGACCAGTGCGGGTTTGTCGGGGGTAAGTCAACCACGGATGCAATCCAGAGTATAAGAATAATTATGGAAAAACATCGGGATTCTTTGGAGGATTTGCATGTCGTATTGGTTGATTTTGAAAAAGCATTCGATCGGCAACCACGAGATCTAATATGGGTGGCCCTCAGGCAACGAGGAGTTCCAGAAACCTATGTGCGGATAATTATGGACATGTATGATGGAGCAGTTACTAAAGTAAGATGCGCAGCTGGAGTCACCGAAGAATTCGAAATCACAGTAGGTGTACACCAGGGAAGTGTCTTGAGTCCCCTGCTCTTTATTACAGTTCTTGATTACCTGCTTGAAGGCAAAGTGACGGATCCAAAAGTGCATCAGTTATTCTTTGCTGACGATGGAGCCATCATAAGTGAAGACCCGATATCCCTACAACGAGCACTTGACGTATGGGTGGATGTTCTAGAAGGAAGTGGGTACCGCATAAGCGCGAAAAAGACAGAATACCTATGCTGCCCATTTTCTGATCCACACAGGCCTATTCCAGACATTTATTTGAATGGAGTAGTGCTTCCCAAGTGTGAAAAGTTTAAATATCTGGGGTCTATGATAAATAACGAAGCTACTTATGATGACGATATCAATCATCGCGTAAGCGTAGGGTGGATGAAGTGGCGGGAAAATTCTGCTATCTTCTGTGACCGAAAAATGCCCCCTAAGCTGAAAGGAAAGCTCTACACTTCAGTTGTGCGTCCAGCACTCACATACGGTTCACAATGTTGGACAATGTACAAAAAGTATGAGAGTAAGCTAACGGCAGCTGAGATGAAGATGCTTCGTATGACAGCAGGAGTTACAAAGCTTGATCGAATTAGAAGTACGAAGATCCGAGGAAGCCTTCATGTTAAGAATACCATTTCCCAAAAAATTGAACACGACCGACTCAGTTGGTATTGCCATGTTCAAAGGAGAGATCCTGAGAACCCCGTCAAAAAGGCAATATCATACAACGTTCCAATTCGGAATAAAAAGAAAGGTAGGCCTAAACACTCCTGGTACAAACAAATGCAAAAACACCAGCATTCAGTTGGCCTCAGAAATGGAACAATACAAAACCGGGAGGCTTGCCGCCGATTTCTGAGGTCAACCCGGCGAACCCCACAGGCGGATCACTAGTGTGAAGCAGATACGTGGGAGAGTTATGATCCCCTCGACATCGAGATCATAACAGCGCCGAAACAAAGGAAGAAGAAGACGCATTCTATACCTTGAACGGACTATTTTTAAGACTCAATACCTTGAATTTTTCCCCTAAGTACTCTATAAGTTGAACAAGTATAAAATGTATGGTAACTCTGTAACTTGAACAAAGTTTAATATTGAATTTCTTAAATTTTTGAATTTATGCAAGGTACCTGGGATGTTGGTACACAATGCAAACGGATTTTGTAAAGGGGAATCCCAGGAAATTTCTTTAGTACTTCCGTATAAGGTTTTATTCTTCATAATCGTGTTCATTTGAACACGTGCGTATTTAGGAATCGAAAAACGTTTCAATTAAAATTATTTATTAATAATATCATTATTTATGTTTTAAAATCATTAAAATGAATTATTGTTAAATAAAAACAACAATTTTTTAACTTGATCCAGTAACTTGCACAATCCTATAGCTTGAACACTCCTGGTTTCGTCCGTGTTCAAGTTAACGAGCGTCTACTGTAAATCAAAACACAAATAAAAATCAAAATATAGCTTCCTATAAATATAATATATAGCTTTCCTAATAAAAACTAAACATACTATCCATATTAACGCATCAGAAGTAAGAAATCATCATAAACAGAATATAAGGAGCACAGTAAAACATGATGGTGTGGGGATGTATGGCAGCATATTCGATCGGAAATCTTGTTTTCATTGAAAGTAGAATAAATAATGAAGACTATCTAAACATCCTAAGCAATAACCTTCAACCGACCTTACGCAATTTAGGGATACTTAGCAATAGGATCTCTTAGCAAGACAATGATCTTAAGCATACCTCGCAGTTCCTTAAAGAATGAATACTTTATAGGACTTCAAAGCACCTCTACCACCTTCCCCAATCAGCGGACCTAAGTCCCATATACTATATTTATGGGATCATTTTGAATTTTTATTTTGGTTTTGATGTATTGCTATTAAATAAAGCTTTTATTTTATATTATTGGAATTCAATTTTCGTTTATTTTTTGGTTTCAATTCCATGTAACTCAAGAAATCCTTTAGGTGTTTACTCACTTTTGACGCTCACAGTATGTCCCAACGCATTGTTGAACATGATACAAAGTTTTATATGCATTGAGAAATGTCAAAAAACTTAACAGCTTCCAATGAACAGCAAGCTAAATCATTAAAAACCAACAACAACCAAAAGGAATGCAAGCAGCCTGAACAAAATAAGCTCTTGATTCAAAACACTTAATTTTGTTTTGAACACCAGCCTCTTTTCCTTTCATTTTTGAATCATTATCATAACCTTATACATACTCGTATACACTACTAAAATAGTAGCGTAGCAAGTTTTATTGTCGATATAGATTCCCTATCCTTTCTTTTGTTTTGAGTTTTTTTACCATAAAACATAGACAAATAAAGAAAGTAATTAGATCAGTCAAAAAATCCCTTTTTAAATGTAAACAATAACTGGCAAGAACAAAAAAAAAGAGAAAAGGAGAAATTGAATAAAACAGATTCACTCATTAACGACAAACCTCAACATTAATCATCGCATCATCATCACTCAAGTATTTCCATATTTCAACCCTTTGTCTCATTCTCGACACACGACAGTGATAAAATTTCACTCATAAACAGAGGCCAGTGCCAAACTAAAACATAGTACAAGAAACACTCAACCGGAAGAGTTTAAATTCCTAGACGCAACTTTTAATTCTGCGCACTGAGTATGAATTTTGTACCTCAGAATTTCTGTTTGAGTAACATTGCTGACTTCGATTTCATATAGAAGAATTGGCATCGTGCTCATGTTATCAACTTGCAAACTGGTAACTGTCTGTATTTGCTGTTGAAATTCTGTTTTATGTTACACTGCATAGGGGAGGGATATCAAAATAAAATAAATGCCTTCACTCATACACGATACACGCGATGGTGAGTGTGAAGAATAACGTAAAGGTAGATTGATAAAGAGAAAAATAGCAAATATGTAGGTATCTGTTGTTAAGCGAACAAAATTGTGCACTTTGTAAAGATTTTGTGATGTAGTTTTTTTTACTGTGGGAATGGGGGTGTGTATAGGAAATTAAACATCGACTTATTTTTGGAAAAGTAGATATGTATCTATATATATATATGTATATCTGTCTTTAAATTCAGAATTAATTATATAATAAATACCAATATTGGAGTGCGCTATAAAAAGAAATGAAACTTAAAAACGATGGAAGGTAGTGGTTATGAAGTAGTGGCGTTAAAAAGCTTGCCCAAGGCGCCTTTTGAGTTCAGCGCCCTGCGCATTTGCACAGCTTGCACGTATAGCTTGTGCGGCCCTGGCCTTATGTACTCACTATAATGAGTTTATAAATATGGCTGTAAATGTTTTGCAATTCTGTTATCTGTTGAGTCTTTTTCAAAGGGCTGTAAAGTGCTTTACACATGAGCTGCGAACTGCAAATGCGAATAAATCTTTTAAAGCAATTTTCACAGCTAATATCAATTTTTGTTTTGTTCTAACTTTACGACGAAGTGAATTAATGATCGAATCAACGATTTAAAAGGAAAACACTGCATAAAATAACTATAAATTGAAATATTTTGTATTTTAATATTTTTTACGCGACCAACAACGTATGTATCTTCTGCGAACTGTCAAATGTAAATTCGCAATCCACAACTAGTGAACGCATTCCACAAACCGCCGCCTAAAAAATTCGTTCGAACCTAACCTCAAATGTATCTATAACATCTCTACTGTGTTGTGTGTTGCTCGTTGCTCGTTGCTAGACGGAAAATTAAAAAAAAAAAATGAGTGAATCTATGGAAAAAAGGGTAAAATAATTTAAAATAATATAATTGGTAACAAATGAAACTGCATAAAAGCCACCTTTTCTTTAAATATTTTTTCTTAGCACTCATTTTACTTTAATTTATTTACTTTTGGTTTTGTTTTGTTGACTATTCGCACTGTTCGGCGACCAAAAAAATTACTCATGTGAAAGAAATGTCAAAATTCGCGACCATTCGCAATTCGCAGTTCGCAGTTCGTGTCTCATGTGTAAAGCACTTATGGCCAAATCACAATCTCGCGTTCGTCGGTCCGGCGTTAAATGGGCGTTTGATCGTATATACGATTTTGTGTGTCAAAAAGCGCGACCGTAGCATTTGTAAAACGAAATTTAGCTTCAAACCTCGAACGTTGACTGACATTTCCATGACATCTTTGATAAGTACCTACTTAATTGTTATATTCCAATGAATTTTGTTACTGTTTATTAATTTACAAAGTATATAATATTGCGTATTTTAAATTTTGGGCATTTAAAATAGTTAATTTGTAAAGCTATTTTCTTAAACAAGAAATGGATATGGCCGATATGGATGATATTGATAACCTCCTTGACTTTTCCTTGTTCGGTGTTGTGAGCTATGCTGGGTATGAGGCATTTATAAACAAATGTGGAGTGAAATCAAGTGTCTGTAAGTTAATTATGATTAAGTGTATTATCTTTTTCGATATACATTACCTACAAACTGTTCAAAAGAATCGCAAGATGTGCTTCCAATGATAGTTTGGTGGTTCAAAGTTAATAGGGTTCATACAGCCGGGTTAAAGATTTCTGAAACAATATAATTATTTAAATAAAAACAGAACCACACTTTTTTTGATTTAATTATTTATAAAAAAAGAATTTCAATTACTTACTTCTTATTTCACTTCAATTTTCAACTTTCAAAACAAATACAAAATACGGCCGACAATGAATTGTCAAACGCCCGACCGAATAGAAAATAGATCTACTTTTGCTTTGGCCTGGCGTTGGTCTGACGTTTACGATATTACGATATAAAGCGGTCTCAACGCCGGAGGTAACATTTCAGATTGCCTCATAAGAGTCTATTGTTTTTATTCAAAATGTCAAAGCCCGACCGACCAAACGCGAGATTGTGGTTTGGCTATTAACTCTGCGAAAAGTGGTCGTGACGTATTGGGATGAAACCAAAAGCGTTTTAAATATTTCTTTTCTCATAGTTTCTAAAAATAAGAAATATCATAGTCAAACATTTTCAATATTTATTTTTTTTAAAGGGCTTCATTGTCTTGAGATTATTTATGATTCAATAAAATTAATTAATCCAAAAAAATATAGCCTCGGATTAAAAAAAGTAGTTCTGTCTTTGACCACTAATTTACATGCAAAAATTGACAACATAATACGAGTACAATGGACAGTTTTGAAAATATGAATACATTCGTTATAACGATACGGATCACAGTGACAGTTATGTTGTACGCTCATCTCCCTTTTGCTTATGTTCGTTGATTTTCAAATGTGTTTTGTCTTGTTTCTTTACACTGTAGTTTACACTATCTTACCATAAAAAGCCATCTACTTGATAGAGTAAGAACTAAGTTTTGGATTTTTGAAATACATATGTAGATCTAGACAGAGAACAGGATCCCAAATTGTTTTTGTAATACATGTTAAAAATTAATCCGGATCCACATAGATCAGTATTTAATAAAACGCACGTCCTATCGTCATTTTCATGAAGATGGTGAATTCGTTGTGGAATTTGAACGAAAGGAGTTTACTCAAAGTAAAAGAGCCCAGGATAAATTCCTGGAAGTTGTTGAGGAATATTTCAAATTAGTTTTCAATAAATTTACAAATACTGAAAAAAATAAAAACAACTTCAATTTGCCAACTGCATTTGAAGCTTCGCAAAAAAAAAAAAACTGAAAAAACTTCAACATAAAAAAAAAGTGTGAGCGCCAGGACTCACGGTTAAGATGTGTAAACATCAACGTTCGTCCGAGTGCCGAATTTTTGTTATTGAACGTACCCAATAAACATACAATGCAATCGTACTCATTGACATACGAGTATTATAATTAATAAGTCAATGATCGTACTAGTTTGTGACTTTAGATACATATATACCCCTCACACACGCCACATCGATCAACCTAATCGACAAAGTGCTTCGCTTTTGTATAGGCATTTACACACCAATACGCTTACGTAGAAGTACATGCCAAAATCAGCTGTTAAATGGTAGAGTTGTAAAATTTTAAATGAAAAGTGAAAATGACCGAAAAATATTTGAATTTTAATGCTCCAGAACCACTTTTTTGTGTTGATCAGAGCTTTATTGAATTGTTTCTTAAGGAGATTGAATTTTATTCTTGCTTTTTTAGGCGATTTGTAAATTTTACCAATTAAAACCGAACAACATCAGAAAAAATTGTTTCGAAGAACTAGTTCGGTCCATTTTACACGCCATGTCGGCATACTACTTCGATTCCCAGAGTTCGCACTGCTATGTCGACACATATTCATTTCACACGACCCAAAAACCTTATTGACAATATGCTTCGATGAAGTAGTTCGTGGTGTGTGTTAGGGGTAATATTCAAATGAAAGCACTATTTTTCCACAATTTAGCCTTAGGTTTGGCACGCACATTCAATTTTTAGTTTCGCAACTGCTTGGTTCGAGCAAATAAAAGTTTGGGTTTTGATACAAACTAAGCGATTGTCTATAATGAGTTCGCTATTCTGTGTAACATATAATTATATGCACCTGCGCGGACATTCAACTAAATAGTTCATCTGTTTTCTATAAGCAACCAAACAGTTGAGCAGCTAAAAATTGAATGCGCGCGCAATCGTTTAGTTTGTGTCAAAACACAAACTTTTTAGTTGCTCGAACCAAGCAGTTTCGAAACTAAAAATTGAATGTGCGCGCCTAGCCTAAGAGTTTACTTTTTTGTTCGTCATCCATTTAAATTATGTCAGATGAAATATTTTACATAATCCAGCTGATTATGATAACAGATTTAGTTCAGTTTCATAACAGATCTCGTTTTCGAAGAAGCATAAGGCCAGGCGCGCACATTCAATTTTTAGTTTCGAAACTGTTTAGTTGCTAAAATGAAATATATGGGCTTATATGGGACACCGCGCACTAAAAGAAACTCGATTCGAGCAACTACAAAGTTTGTGTTTTGACACAAACTAAACGATTGCCTAAAATTAATTCGTAATAGTTGAGCTGTTTTCCATAAGCGCAAGAGAGAAAAGAGTGTGAGCGTGAGTAACGAGTTACTTACCAGTGCGCGGTTCTCTTTCAACTGGTGATTAAACTATTTAACCGCTGAGAAGAAAAAGGAAAACATTCCACAAATATGGGATATTGAAGTAATGATGCAAAAGCGTAGTTATTTTTATAGCGCATATTATAAGCCTTAAAACGAAAACATTCCATGTAAACCTACTTTTAAAATACGATTATAAAATATCATTGAGTGGAAAAAGGAACAGATTCCAGGAATATTTTCCTTTTTCCACTCAACATTTAAAATTTTCCGTTGAAATAATTTTTTTTTTATTTTGTTGGCCGTTATTTAAGTTTATTAAGTTTGGTAGTAGCCTATGCTTTTTGATGAGAAGTTCAATCAAACTTTGACACTTTGACAAGACTCTTGATGGCACTGACTATGAGTGGGAGATTCAAAGTCATTCAACAATATTACCCAGTCCGAGGACATAGTTTCCTCTCCTGTGACAGGAGCTTTTCTGTCATAAAGCGAGTTGTTCGCAGATATGATCGTTTTTCGCCTTAAAAAAGTGGATGTGATCGAGCTCCCTTCTACAGAAGCTTATGATAGAAAAGTTCCAATCAAAAAAAAAAGTTGAACGATATTTCGAAAATCGTTCACTATATCCCGGAGGAAATTAAACCTTATTTCGATGAAATTCTTCAATGGCCTACATCGGACACTGCGAATAGCGATGAAGACGATGGCTAATTTTTTTTCGTTAATAATGATCTTCTTTTTACTTGCGATATAGGTACTATAGCACTATAGGCAAGTTCTGCATTTAGAAAAAAAATCTAACTCGAGATTTTGATCAAAGTTGACATTACGATGATAGCGAAGACGAATAAAGTGGGCCCGGCAATTCAGTCTATCTGTCTGTATGTCTGTATGTCCGTATGTCTGTATGTCTGTACCTCTCCCTACAGCCTAAACCACTAGACCTATGTTCTCCAATCCCGGTAGTTAAGGGTCTTCGGTGAGTCCCTAGTACCCCCCATACACCCGTTATGCATAATCTTATTCATCTCAAAAACGGCTCTAACGATTTTGATAAAAAAAATGAGGTGTAATATTATGGACATGGACTATATTTTGTTCAAAAAAAAATTTGGGTTAAAATGTTATTAACGGTACCTGTCATATAACCATTTTTTGATTTTTTGACTTTCTCATCAACGGCTCTAACGATTTTAACCAAAAATTTTGAGCAGGCGGCCCCTTAAGTATATTGTATATAAAAATATTCGAAAAATTTTTTTTTTGAATTTTTGAAAAAAAAATCAAGTTTTTTTTGAAAAACCAATATCTTTAAAACGTGTGAACGATTATTTTTTGAAACTATTTCTAAAATATCTACTGCTAAATACTTAAAATTTGGCATCCCAAATTTTGTTCTCGAAAAATTTTAAGCAAATTTGTTATATAAAAAATTACTTTAATATTAAAAGTATTAATCAGACGGCAATTGTTGAGGGTGTTGCTGCTGTTATTGAATCTGAGGAAGTTGATACAGGTGCTGCTGAGAATGTAGATGATGTTGATGATGGCATTCGCTCACGACAGTCAAAATCCAATATCTGCAACAGTTTATCTGTATTTAAAGGAATTTTCGTTGCGAAGAAATTTGAATGGTTCCATTTATCAAGTTTTCTATCAACAACTACATTCCAAGCCATAATCGAGTATGCTGCTTTTAAGCTTAATGTTGACCAAGCTAAAATTGCTTGCTAGTTATAAGTTGATCCCAGCTAATCAAGACATTGAAAATCTCCAAACTGTGAACTTCAAAATCGGTGTTCCAATCGAGTGTGCTTCTTCAGTAATTAATCGCAGTTTTTGGCCTGATGGGGTACGAGTTAGGTATTTTAAACAGAACCAAAAAAACTTGAAGATCCCTTTATCTGCCAACAATATGACCTAAATAATCTCAAAAATGATGCTTTTAATGAGGACAATAATACATTTCGTATTTATTATCAAAATGCTGGTGGGATGAGGACAAAAATTGATAAATTTTATGCTGCCGTTGCTGATAATTGCTATCCTGTGTTTGCCTTAACTGAGACATGGTTGACCAAAGGAATATATTCGTCAGAACTTTTTTCCAGTAATTACCATGTCTACAGAAGAGATCGGTATGTGGATAGTGAAAACAGAGGAGGAGGCGTTGTATTATCCGTGAGTTCTAAGCTCATAAGCTTTCAAATATCATTATACAATCAAAATATTGAGCAAATATGTGTTAAAATTGAAGTACCTTTTGCTTGTGTAAATTTATATATCTTTGTTTCGTATATACCACCTGGTAGCGATATAATTACGTATTAGGGTGTGTCAAAGTGCTCAACTATGGTATTTTCAAATGTAATAGCTTTTTAAAGTTGCATTGCTTATCAAAATTAAATCCTGCGTTTACAATTTTCATTTTAATTAATATCTTTGGCTCCCTCAAAAATAGGATGAACTCCAAAAAAATTTGATTTTTCGAGATTTTTGAAAAAGGTGTTGTTTTAAATTGCACCGTGTGGATATAAAAAAATTATATAAAATATTTTTAGGCTTTCAAGTCAAAGATAATTGCAAGGAAAAACTTTTAAGCTTATATTTGATTAAATTGAACACTTGGTAAAGAAGATATGAAATAATAAAAGAAGGAAGAAAAATCATTTTTTTATGTAAAATCGTTTTAATTTTTTTTCAAAAAAAAATTCTTAAAAATCAACGGAACCACCTACAATATCGTGGTATATCTTTTTGTAAAGACAAAAATTCTTTCTGTATTTTGTTAATTTTTTTTTTTAGTATACGTAAAAAAAAAAAAAAAAAAATTACTGTAAATTAAATTTTTTTTTTCAACTTCAACCCATTTGAGCGAGCCAAAGACGAACGATATCTTATTTTTTTTTTACATGTTCTTAAACCTCTGACCCTAATACAACATTTGAGCACTATTACATTTAAAAATAAGAGTACTTTTTTGCGGCCATACAAAAGTGACACACCCTATTACGTATTCATTGCATTTACAAAATATAAAATAAAATGCACGACTGGGTCGCACGAACTTGCTCCTATGTAATCGACTAGGAATTTTAAAAACGAATGTTATTAGAGAAAACTGTTCATAAAGATAAAATTAATTGTTTAAATTCTTTTAGTAGCAAGAGACAAAAACAGAATGCTATGCAAATATGAATTTATGCAAGAACAAAAATTATAAGTCCTTGTAGTGGTTTCTTTAAAAGAAGCTTTTATATACAAACTTTTTAAAAGCTTTTTAAGACAAAATTTTGGTACGCTAATTTAAAGTTTTTATCATTGTTCGAATAAAAATTAAATTTACGAAAAGAAATATTGACCCGTTTCGGAGATATCGAATTTTCAAAAAAAAAAAAGAAAAAAAATAGATTTTTTTTTCAAAAATTCAAAAAATATCTATTTTAAAGTTTTGAAATGCAATGTGTTTCAGACTTTTTAGAAGCTTCTCTATACAAATTTTCATTAAGATCCGTTTTGTGGATAATGAGAAATTCAAAATTCGAAAAAATGGTTCTATGGTAGGTACAAGCTGTAATATCTTAATTTCAAAATTTTTTTTATTAAATTAAAGATCGTAAAAATTAATTGAAAGAAAAAAAATTTTATCAAAATTCTAGGTGCCGTTTTCGAGAAAAATACGATTTTTGAAAACCATTTTTTTAATTTTTTAGCATTTGTATGGTAGGTACCTTTATCATTGTAGTTATATATGTATAAACTATAGTACTCTCATGAAGAGGAACGAACGATGCGGCCCCATACGAGCGTATTCCATAACTTTTTACGTAGAGTTGTGGAGAGTAAGGACAGACGATAATCAGGAAGGGGTAATAATATTTTCGGTAAAAGCAAACCGAAGGTGCAGAACAAAGCGACGGCAATAAAGCTATTTTCTGTTTTCTTTTTATCAATTTTCTATACAAATAAGTATGAGGTGGAATTTTTTGCTTCCACGCATAGAGAATAAAATGCACGACTGGGTCGCACGAACTTGCTCCTATGTAATCGACTGGGAATTTTAAAAACGAATGTTATTAGAGAAAATTGTTCATAAGGATAAAATTAATTTTTAAATTCTTTTAGTAGTAACAGAATGCTATGCAAATATGAATTTATGCAAGAACAAAAATTATAAGTCCTTGTAGTGGTTTCTTTAAAAGAAGCTTTTATATACAAACTTTTTAAAAGCTTTTTAAGAAAAAATTTTGGTACGCTAATTTAAAGATTTTATTATTGTACGAATAAAAATTAAATTTACGAAAAGAAATATTGACCCGTTTCGGAGATATCGAATTTTCAAAAAAAAGAAAAAAATAGATTTTTTTTCAAAAATTCAAAAAATATTTATTTTAAAGTTTTGAAATGCAATGTGGTTTAGACTTTTTAGAAGCTTCTCCATAAAAATTTTCATTAAGATCCGTTATGTGGATAATGAGAAATTCAAAATTCGAAAAAATGGTTCTATGGTAGGTACAAGCTGTAATATCTTAATTTCAAAATTTGTTTTATTAAATTAAATATCGTAAAAATTAATTGAAAGAAAAAAAATTTTATCAAAATTCTAGGTGCCGTTTTCGAGAAAAATACTATTTTTGAAAACCATTTTTTTCAATTTTTTAGCATTTGTATGGTAGGTACCTTTATTTTAAGGTAAAATAAAAAATTTTGTTTCACATTTTGTAGATTATATTGAGAAACTTTTATTTATCAAGTTTAACAAAAATCTAGCATGGGGTTTTCGAAATATTGAGTTTTGAAAAAAAATTTTTGAAGTTGTTTTTAAAAATCCAAAAAAAAATTTTTTGAAAATTTGAGTACACAATTCTATTTATATTTTTGGGGAGCTTTAGCAAAAAAAAAATGATCAAAATCGGTTGAACCGTTTTTGAGAAAATCAAAAACAAAAAAAATGGTTCCATGGGGTGTACCCTCAATAACCATTTTTCGGAAAATTTTTTTCAACCAATACCTAGATTTAATTAAATGAAATTTTTCTGTATCTTTATTTTTAAAATCTGTTGAACAGTTTTTGAGAAAAAAAAATGTTTATAAAATTTCGAAAAAAATTCGCATGGGGGGTACCGTTATTTTTGGTCTTAAAAAAAAAAAGAAAAAAACGTGTGGGGGGAAAAAATTAAAAATGATATGTACCAAGTTTAAAGAAAATCGGCCGAGTCGTTTAGCCTGTAGTCGAACAGACAGACAGACAGACAGACAGACAGACAGACAGACAGACAGACAGACAGACAGACAGAATTGCGAGACCCACTTTTTTAGTCTTCGCTATCATCGTAATGTCAATATATTGTTTGGTTTGAATTTTTTCGTTCGCTGTTTGAATGTATATTGGAGCAAATGTAGGATTTATATTCAAATAGACGAATTTTTAAACGGTTACCACTCAGAACAATTATTTTGTATAGATAGACAATTATTTTTGTAGGCAGATTTTTCAAATGCAGAATTTTGAGAATTGGAGTCTTGAGTATTATTCTGAAATACAGAAAAATTATATTGAAAGCTAAAATTTGGAAGAGTAGAATTTTGGAATGCAGAATTTTGGGAAATAAAATTTTGAAATGCATAAAAATTAATAAGTAAAATTTTGAAGAGCGGATGTTTGAAAAAGGGATTTTGAAATGCAGAAAACTTAGTAAGTAAAAATTTCCAAAGCAAAACTTTGAAATGCAGAAAGCTTAGTAAGTAAAATTTTGAAAAGCAAAATTTTGAAATGCAGAAAACTTAAAAAGTAAAATTCTGAAAAAGGTATTTTGACAAGAGTAGAATTATTCTGAAATGCAGAAAACTTAATAGGTACAATTTGAAAAGCGGAATTTTGTTTGAAATGCCAAATTTTGGGAAATAATATTTTAAAATGCACAAAACTTAGTAAGTAAAATTTGGAAATGCAGAATTTTGAAAGTAGAATTTCGAAATGCAGAATTTTGAAAACTTTAATTTTGAAATTAGTATATTGAAAACTAAAATTTTATCAATTAGAATCTTGAAATTCAAAATTTTGAGAAGTAGAATTTCAAAATGTAGAATTTTGAAATACAAAATAACAAAAAAAAATCATGTGATACAGTACTCGCCCTACATCACGAGTATGCCATTTTTAACTCGCTAAGATGCCTAGCTTAGCCATAAATCACATTTGAAAATGTCAACTTTGGGGGGTCTACGAAGCTCCGTTTAGCCCCAAATCGCGTTTAAAGATAAAAATTTGTTTTTCGAAAAAAAAAAAATTATTTTCACATTTTTTACTTCTAATGGAAGAAAAATATATGTATTAAATGTATTTGTTAATTTGTACATATACACATAAAAAGTATTAAAAATTTTCTATATTTTTTGCAAACAAAGTTTATAGGTATGAATAAATTTTAAAAACTGTTCTATACCTATGTATATATCAAATTTCTTTTTTTTTTATTTTTAATTTTATAAATACCTACCTATCAACGAATAGGTACAAATCTAATGTAGGCAGTTAACCTAGTTGATTGCAATTATTATTTTTGTTCTTCGAAATTACACCAATTATTATACTTTTGAATAACAAACATAATAATAATTGCAATCAGCATAGATAAGTTACCTAATATATTAAGATAAAGTACCTACCTATGTAGGTATACTAAAATTAAAAAAAGCCTAATCCTATCAAGAATCAAATTTCAATAAATTCCTACTTAAATCTATTCAAATAGGTATGTGTGTCCATGCAAATAAAAAGCAACGTTGTATTTTGGTTAAATATACCGAAATTTAACAACGTTGCTTTGTTGCGTATGAAATAGACAAAACAAAACAAATATTCTTGACAAAAAAATATAACAACAAAACACACAGAAGATCCCTCAAAAGAAAAATGCCACAAAACAAATTTCATTTTCTCATTCTCGTCTTTCTCATTGCCAGAGCTGATAAAATTTTCTCGCTCTTCCTCAATTACTACCCCACCCTAAATCAAAAGTCTCCACGACAATATTTTCCTACGACAGCGCCCTCGGTAGAGTGTATTCCATAACACTTTTTTCTGTTCCATGAGAGTACTATAGTTTATATATACAATGCCTTTATTTTTAGGTAAAATAAAAAAATTGTGTTCACATTTTGTAGATTATATTGAGAAGCTTGTATTTATCAAGTTTAAAAAAAATCTAGCATGGGGTTTTCGAAATATTGAGTTTTGAAAAAAAAAGTTTGAAGTTTTTTTAAAAATCCAAAAAAACTTTTTTTGAAAATTTGAGTACACAATTCTATTTATGTTTTTGGGGAGCTTTAGCAAAAAAAAAAATGATCAAAATCGGTTGAACCGTTTTTGAGAAAATCAAAAACAAAAAAAATGGTTCCATGGGGGGTACCCTCAATAACCATTTTTCGGAAAAAATTTTTCAACCAATACCTAGATTTAATTAAATGAAATTTTTCTGTATCTTTATTTTTAAAATCTGTTGAACAGTTTTTGAGAAAAAAAAATGTTTATAAAATTTCGAAAAAAAATCGTATGGGGGGTGCCGTTATTTTTGGTTTAAAAAAAAAAAAGAAAAAAAACGTGTTGGGTGAAAAAATTAAAAATGATATCTACCAAGTTTAAAGAAAATCGGCCGAGTCGTTTAGCCTGTAGTCGAACAGACAGACAGACAGACAGACAGACAGAATTGCGAGACCCACTTTTTTAGTCTTCGCTATCATCGTAATGTCAACTTTGATCAAAATCTCGAGTTCGATTTTTTTTACGAATGCATAACTTGCCTTATAGTACCTATAAGTCGCAAGTAAAAAGTATTTGACAATCTTGATAAAAAATCATTTTTAGTTATGTATATTGGGAGATTTTAATCTCTCACAAATAAATTGGGTTTATTCTGATGAGGACAAAAGTTTATATCCATCCAATGTAACCTCTAAAATAGAATATGATACTTTAGATTTGCTCTCATCTATGAATTTAAATCAAATTAATAGTATACAAGACGATTATGGACGTATTCTTGATTTAGTTCTTTTAAGTAATGAGCTTGAAGCAGTAGTTTCTGAAATAATTGAACCTATTTTAAATAACTCTATACACCATAAAGCTTTAAATATTGAATTTAATTTCTTGTTTCTTAATCAATTGAATTTTAATAAACGTGAAACCTTAGTTGAGTACGATTATGTGAAGGCTGATTATGTCGCTTTAAATACGTTCTTTCAAGAGGTGGACTGGAATAACTTTTTCGGATCTAATGATTTAAAAATATGTTTTAGTAAGTTTAGACATAAAATTGAGTAAGCTAAGAGAAGCTTAGTTCCTAAGAAAAGAAAAAAGTGCAATAGTGGACCAATTTGGTTTAATAAACGCCTTCGTAGTCTAAAAAAATAAAATGGTTAAGGCACATAAAAAGTATCGATCCAATGTAGCTTTCAAAGAGAATTATAGACAACGTCGACAGGAATATGAAACATTGAAAAATTTTTTGTATATTCAATACTTATGGAGTTTGGAATCCAAAATTAAAATCAATGCGAAAGCTTTTTGGCTATTTTTAAACGGAAAGAGACAATCTTTCGGGTTACCAATTAATATGAGATTGAATGATACAATATCATGTGACGAACTTGAAATTTGTAATTTATTTGCAGATTTTTTTCAATCCAACTTCATACTTGAAAATCCAACATTCAAAAATTCACTTAATGTTCAACCAATTACTAGTCTAGGTAGTCTAATTATAACTAATGAAGAAATTTTGGAAGAGCTTTCATCTCTTGATAGCAATAAACATGAGGACTCCGACAGAATTTCCCCTCTGTTTTTAAAAATGTGTAAGGAAAGTTGGAAAGTTTAACTAAACCTTTAAGGACGTTATTTAACTTATCACTAGCCCAAGGAGTATTTCTTGATGAATGGAAGACCTAGGTCATAACACCAATACATAAAGCCGGCTCCAAGCAAGATATTACAAACTATAGACCCATTACTATGTTACAAACAATTCCAAAATTGTTTGAAGCCGTAGTTAAAAAACGAGTGTATGCAAACATAAACCGTGGAATCTCCGAAAACCAACATGGATTCGTTAGTGGTAGATCAACTACTACCAACTTATCTCTTTTTTCGCAATTTTGTACTAAGGGTATGGAGCGCGGTGGTCAGGTCGACGTGATTTATACGGATTTTTCGAAAGCGTTTGACCGAGTTCAACACATTATTCTATTGAAGAAGTTAGAAGCTTTTGGATTTCACTCTAATTTATTAAAGTGGTTTCATCAGTATCTTACTGATCGAATACAATATGTAAAGATAGGTAATAATTTATCTAAGCAAATTAAAAACTTTTCGGGAGTTCCTCAAGGAAGTCACCTTGGGCCTCTCTTTTTTGATCTTTTTATAAATGATCTTCCTTCTTGGGTGAAATTTTCTGGAAATTTGCTGTTTGCAGATGACTTTAAAATGTTCAAACTTATAAAATCTACAACCGATTGCGAACTTCTACAATACGACCTTAATAGTGTGTCTAAGTGGTGTGAAGATAATTGCTTGCAATTGAATATTTCTAAATGTAAGTTCGTTTCTTTTACTCGATCTCCTCGAACTGTTCAGTATTCGTACAACATTAATGGTATTGAACTAGAAAGAGTTGATAGCATAAAAGATCTGGGCGTTGTCTTTGACAGTAAATTAAATTTTAATCGCCATTATGATTACATTGTCTCTAAAGCAAATAAATTGTTAGGTTTTCTAAAGAGAAATTCTAAGGATTTTAAAGATCCACACACTTTGAAATCCCTATATATTAGTTTAGTTAGGTCAAATCTAGAATATGCTTGTTGTATTTGGAATCCATCATATGAAGTAAGCGTAAATAGAATAGAAGCAATCCAGCGCAAATTCACGCGGTATGCTTTAAGAAAACTGAATTGGGTCGATAATGTTATGCCTCCATATAAGCGAAGATGTTTCCTGTTAGGGATGCAAACTCTGGAATCCAGGCGTAAGCATTATCTTGTTATGTTGGCAAGAGATGTCCTATGTTCGCATATTGATTGCTCCGCTCTTCTTGCTTCTTTTTCGATCTTTGCTCCTTCAAGACCCTTAAGAGAAAGAAAAATGTTTTTTTACGTGCCACGTTTTTATACAAATTATGGTAAAAGTGACCCAGTATCCAGCTCTTGCATATTATTCAACTCTGGTTGTGACATAATCGACCTAAATTTAAGCAGATTTTTATTTAAAAAGACATTAATGCTTGTGATATGCTAAATTATTTAGTCCTGTTAGAAAGACATTAAATTTCAACATTAACTTTTATTGATTAAGGATATTAATCCCATAATTTTATGTACCTAATATACGTATTTATATATATATTGTTAAGTCTAAAAAGAGATTGTAAGCTCGATAGATACAAATAAATAAATAAATAAATAAATAAATAAATTACATACATTTGAACATTTTTATCTCATTAAATCCATGTTTTATATTTATAAAATGTATTTTAAATTCAAAAGTACTTCTACATAAGAGCAAGTTCGTGCGATCCAGTCGTGCATTTTATTTCTGTTTATTTTTATTCCCTTGAATTATTATTAAAATATTGTTTAGATGAGTTTAGAGGAAAGTGTAGATCGAATCTACGACAGTTTACGTCCGGAGTATCATATGTATATCAAAAGACGGGATTTCGAAACTCTTGACGAGCTTATGAAGCTGGCAGAAGAGTATGAATATATACAGAGTGAAGACCGAAGCCGTCAGCAAACAATTCCACGACCTTTGTTTGGGCATAATAGAATGCCACCACCAAATGGAATGGCATCACGTAACCGTCCAGGGGCACCACAAGTATCTTTTGAACGCAACAATTGGAACCGACCAAATACGTCCTCTGCTCAATATGATAGAGCAACGCATTGTTGGAATTGTAAGCAACGAGGACATAATAAGAATCAATGTCGTCGCCCCTACCGTATGTTTTGTTCATACTGCGGCGAAGATGGTCGACGAACCGAAGATTGTTCATGCCATCCACACCGTGTCACAATGCTTTGCGACAGGCGCAGTATTATCGAGACGAGCCGAGTTAAACAAACAATAGTAGACTTAGAGAGCGTCGAAGAGGTGTCGAAAGGAATAAAAGGAGTAATAACCGACAAAAACGTAATGCACCCGGTGAAA
This sequence comes from Philhelius festivus, assembly GCA_963931855.1. NCBI lineage: Eukaryota > Metazoa > Arthropoda > Insecta > Diptera > Syrphidae > Philhelius > Philhelius festivus. The sequence continues at coordinate 138,739,940 of OZ007556.1, read as the reverse complement.
CCTCGCAATTCAGAGAAGAAGACTGACCAGTGTGTGTCTGTTCAGAAGGAAGTCATGAAACAAGAAGATAGTCATCCACAGCCTGTTACACAGAGCGACTTAGTCACTAGGACCACTAGTCAAGAGGATTGGACTGAAAAACGCGCCAGACAAGTGCTGCAAAGACCAGAATGTTACCCGGAATATCGAGTGAATGAGGACCGTCTATTCCGGAGATTTGCAGTACACCCATTATCAAATCAAGAAGATGATTGGAAGCTATGCGTTCCTACTGCTGAAAGAAGCAGAATTATTTTTGAAAACCACGACGTGGCCACCGCCGGTCATTTGGGCATAGCCCACGGCGTCCAGAGTTATGAAGTTGTATTATTGGCCAGGAATATATCGAGATATATCAAAATATGTGAGCAAGGCATCTCAGCGAAAGCCGAGTGGGCTCATGCACACTAAAATAGCCGAAGGGCACTACAACTTACGGAGAAGAGCATGGAAGACAGGAATAGGTGAGCATGTAATTAAGAAGGTGAGAACACCCCCTGCAGCCGGAAGACATTTTACTGAGAATCTCGCAATCAGTCATCCAGTAGCAGTCGAGCAAGCAACAACGATGTCACCGTCACAGGGTAACGACAAAGATTTTATCACGATCAGCGATGACGAAAGTGCCCATCCGTGGAAGCACCAGCCAACCAGACCAGCAAGAATGAAGCCAGTAATAAGATCCGTGGTATATCTGCCAGATTTGCCGAGTACGAGCCAAGCAGCACGCCAAAACCAAGAAAAGGCTAAGTTAGCAACCGCTGTGACGCGTTCGCCTACAGCAAAGGCCAAAATGGATGTAGAAACGAGGATCGCAAATAAAATAGCTTCAGAAAACTCCGGAATCTCACAATCAAGGAAGCGATACCTGCCGCCAAGGCCCGGTAGAGGAATCAAGGCGATTGCCGGCGAATTGAGAGGGCCAGCGTCCGCGACGCCTGCTGGTAATCAGCAAGCAACCTCCCACAAACCGCCCACGTCGACTGTAACGGCCCCAACTTCTCTTGCCACCAACATCCACCAGAGAAAGTTGAGTACTATACCAGTGCACGTCACTACACACTCGATCCACGCAAAAGTGCGCACAACCGAACCCGCAATTAGCACCAGCCAGCAAAAAAGAAGAGTCCATAAGCCGAAGCCTGTAGATCCTTTCATTGGCATCAAAATAGTAGAGCATCGACTATACAACCCGAAATACCGACGCCAACATTTTTACATGCAACGGACGTGCGATAAGATTGACGTCCGCATAATAAAACCAGGCGTAGCCATTTTAAGTTATGGCGAGCAGCGAAAGAGGGTGCCGTTCCCCTACAAGAAGTAAGGCCAAAATCGAGACGAAAGAAGTCGAATATTTGTTTTTAAAGTTTTTTTAAAAAATGAGTTTGTGTTAAGATTTTAATAAGAGAGTTACCTAGTTATTGATTAAGGTTGTTTTGGAAAACGAAAAAAAAAGAAAATTAAGTTAAATAAGAAAGTAAGAATAATTCAAAAAAAATAATAATAAGAAGAAAATAAGGAAACGAAAACGAATGAAAAAAAAGAATTTCAAAAAAAGAGAAAAAAAACAAACAGAAAAAATATAATATACCGAAAGAAAAATAAAGAAAGCAAACGAAGAAAAGAAATAATAAAAGAAATGAAATATAGGAAATAAAATTAGAAAAAAGGAGAAATTCCATCGGAGACAAGAAGAAAATGAATTTAGATAGAAGGAGAAATTCTATTAAAGACGAGAAGGTTCTCGTCTCCGAAGGGGGAGTAGTATGTAACGAAGCGTTCCAATATTGAACACACTGGGTGATTAAATTCACCATGACTAAGCAGCCGCCGCCGCAGCGCCGACCGACGACACCATACGACACCGCAGCTACCAACGACACCAGTTACCTCGCCAAGATAAAGGGATTTTATACCTTGTCTTAGTACAATACGCAGTCACTATAAGATCATGACGTCACAGTTGGTTGAACACATTGGGTGATTTGCATTCGACCAGTATATAGTTCACACACAGTTTATACGAAAAATATAACAAGAGGACCTCCTTTTGGGAAGGAAAGTCCCTTGTTTGCTACGGTCGAAGCTGACGAGCTAGATTCTAGTATACGAGTCGTCCGAAATTGTCCGGCAATTTCGTTCCATCAGTTTGGTTCGAAGAATAAAACGTCCTTGTGCCTACCAGCGGCCTTAAACTGTTGATCTTGTGCCTACCAGGGGCCTGTAACACAAAGCTACAAGTCTACAAGTCAACAGCCACTTGTAGGATTATATTAATCTTACAATTGTAGATTATTTTTGTAACACAAAAAAAAACTTTACACTTGTAGAAAACAAAAATTTCCCTACACTTGTAGACATTCTGCTTACAAGTGCTCATTGAAAGAAAGATAAGCAACGTGATAGCATCTTAATAAAAATAAAATGCATGACTGGATCGCACGAACTTGCTCTTATGTAAATGTACTTTGGAATTTAAAAATTATGCATGTGTAAATATAAAACATGGACTTAATGAGATAATAATGTTCAAATGCATGGAATTGCCGTCTGATTCCCGCAAAAGTCTGCCTTGATGCAAACAGAGTTTAAAAATGTTTTATTATTAAATTATTTTTTTTTTAAACCCAAAATACATATATTTTTTTTGAATATTTTATATACAATATTATTTTAAACTTAAGGGGGCTCCTGCTGAAAATTTTTGGTTAAGATCGTTAGAGCCGTTAATGCGAAAGTCGAAAATCAAAAACCCGTTCTATGACAGATACCGTTAATAACATTTTGTCTCGAAATTTTTTTGACCAAAATGTAGTCCTTGTGCGTAATATCACACCTATTTTTTTTTTTATTAAAATCGTTAGAGACGTTTTTGAGATAAATAAGATTTTGCACTACGCTTGTATGATGGGGTGTACCGTTAGTTTGAGAGATAACAAACATTTTAATTTCCCCTCTAGAGAATCACTGAAGAACTTTAAGAAAATAGCTCCAGTGGCTTAAGCTGTAGATCGAGGTACATACAGACAGACAGACGGAATTGTCGGACCCACTTTATTCGTCTTCGCTATCATCTTAATTCAACTTTGATCAAAATCTCGAGTTCCATTTTTTTCCAAATACAGAACTTGTATGGTATAGTACCCATATCGCAAGTAAAAAGGATAAAGAATCCGTTCAAAAATATGTAATTGCCGTCTTGGTAAAAATCCATGAAAAAAAAACATTCTTTTTGGTGCCTTTTTGGATTGGGATTGTATTTTTAATATAATTAAGCATGTTCTGTTCCTGGATCATTTTGCTTAGATTTCATATGTTTTCCATTAGTACTAATTTTTTTTAAATACATATATCATTAAATAAAAACTCAATTATTTCTAAGTAAATCTAATAAAAGTAATAGAATACATTATTTTGTGTTATGTTTAATTTTTTAGTTTACTGAGATTTAAAAATGTTTAACTTTTCAAAACCCTAAAAAGTATAGGTATATTACGAGTAAATTACATATAACACTTTTCTCTAATTATGCAAATATATTGTATAACAATTAGTACCGAAATAATTTACTATTGAAAAAAGATCACAAATATACACTTTAAACAAAAATATATTCACAATTTGATATTGTTTTTTTGGTTAAAAATATCATAGCTACGAAGAAAAAAATTATAGAAATGCTAATTAGTTGAAAATATTGTTTTTTTCGTACATTTAAATACATCTTCTTCATCCTACAAGTTTTGAATCACCTGTAAGATTTAGCCGATTATTCTACAAGTAGGATTTAGTTTTTTTCTACACTTGTAGCTTTGTGCTACAGAAAGAGGGAAATCATATAATTTCCCACTTGTAATGTTCGTTCATTACACTTGTAGAAGAGCCAGCAAACTTGTAGCTTTGTGTTACAGAAATTTGTTACACTTGTAACTATTCACTTGTATTACAAGTACTTGTAGTTTTGTGTTACAGGCCCCAGGGCCTTAAACTGTTGATCTTGTGCCTACCAGGGCCTTAAACTGTTGATCTTGTGCCTACCAGGGCCTTAAACTGTTGATCTTGTGCCTACCAGGGCCTTAAACTGTTGATCTTGTGCCTACCAGGGCCTTAAACTGTTGATCTTGTAAGCGCCAGGAGCGTAGTCTGTAGCCCGTATTTATAAAAGAGTGGCCCGATACCGAAATGCCAGTTGACGAAGGAACCAGATGCCAGAATAAAGCTTTCTAGAGCAAACCAGCAGGACCCCAATACAAGAAGAATAACCGATGTTTACCAGATACACCAGGCAGGGTGTAATTAATTGAAGTCAAGAATATTTAAGTTGTTATATGAATTTAAGATTTGTTTTTCAATAAAGATTTTGTATAAGGTTCTAAAGACCTTCCTACTGAAGTTTCGTGTTTTTCTTCAGAACGACCCTGGAAATCCGGCGAGCAAAACCTCGGCTGGAAAGCAAAAAGCACATCACAAAAAAGAGACGGACTTATAACACTGTTGTCAGTAAGATCCGTATCGTTTTATTTTCAAGGGAAGATCCAGATCGGGATGCAGATAGATTTGTGAATAATAAAACGCATCTAATGTAAACATGGTGTTAAATGCAATCGTCGGTAAGGTAGATTGCTACACGGAACGTGTAACCGTAACGTGTAACCGTAACGTGTTACACGGGACGTATAAGTTTTACACACGTTTTCGATTCACTCTACCGCCGGGAAAGATGTTTACACATCAAAAGTGTTGCAACTAGTTCGTTTGGTATTCCGGATTGGGAAGTTGTGGCAAATGAGAACTCTATTAACATAACATGGGGTCTCACAGTGAGCTTTAAGGCATGTTTTCATTATGCGTTAAGAAGTTGGTAGAAAATTTTTATAATTTGCAAACGTTGCTCGTTCGTGTACTTTACCACGGTGAAGTTACTGAATAAATTGACAATGACAGTTCGATGATTTGTGAAAGGGTGCGTTCACAAAATAAACTCAAAGTTGCCAAGTCCCTATTGGAAAACCCGATACAAGAACAACAAAAAAAATTATTTTAAAATCTTTTAAAACATTTTTAAGAAAATACGCCAACTTAAAGGTCTTATTATTGTATAAATAAAAATAAAATTTGCAAAAAAATACTGACCCGTTTGTTTGTTTTTCAAACTTTTCTATAAAAAAAATTCATTCAAATCCGTTATGCCGATAATGAGAAATTCAAAATTTGAAAAAATGGTTCTATGGTAAGTACACTCAGTCGAAGTAGTCTCTAGTAGTAGTACTGTGTACAAAATAATGTTTATTATTATTAAACTTCAAAAATATGAAATATAAAAGTTATTAACTATTTGCAAGAAAATTAAAAAAAAAAAAAGAAGAACAAGAATGTGGAATAATGCTTATAAGCATACATTACATATGCCAAAAATTAAAAAATTCTTGAAACGATTAAGAAAAATGTCGATTGATATTTTTTCAAATCCATTTTCGTCATGCGACTACTGCCCGATCCTAAAAAATTGTGAACAAAATCATTTTTATATTTCACATATTTTTTATATGTATTGTTCCATGGCAATGTTTTTGAAAAAAATGCTTGTAATCAAAATGTTGTAAGAGGATGCAGTTCTACATTTCAAGTTGGGGGTGGCCGTGGCGCGATGGATGTGTGCTCGCCTGTGAACCTCATGATCACAGGTTCGATCCCTGCCGTCGTCTATGTCATTTTAATTCCATTAAAAACCTTCTAAAATTGTCATCACTGGGTTGCTGGTTTACTCATTACATGTTGTTCAGGCATAACACTAACAACATGAAATTGAGTTAAACTACGAGTAGTATGCCCAACAAGGATGAACACGAAAAAAATAATGTGAATTATAAGCGACATAGAAATAAGACACGGCATTCTCCGCTTTAGTTCAGCCGCCATCCCTGGAGATAAAATATCTGAGACAACAACCTTCAGTCTCAGAACATCGTGCCACACATCTTTCCTATCCTTCTTTCTCTTCCCTAACATCACGCCCGCGCTGTGTTCAACCATTTTAAGGGTTATCATAATCCCTTGAGCGCGTGTAGATTATAAAAAAAAAAAAAAAAAAAAAGTAAGCCCCTTTGTATGTATATGCATGAACATGATATTGCAAGGTTTGCGGTTGTTCTTTTTAATAATTTTGTTTTTAACTAATATCAAATGGTAATAATACGAGTAATTTGATAATAATTGACACATATTGATATTTAAGAACCCAATGACCAATGCAGGTTCGTCCGACTCACAAGAAAATTCATGACTGTTTTTTTTTTTAATTGAGTTCTGAAATATCCAACAAGGTCAACAGGCAGTAACAATTAGACATAATTAAATTTGTCTAATCGGTTTTGTTTTTTATTAGTTCATAAACCTTGGATTAAAAAAGTAGATTTGATAATGCAAAATGTAATAAGAAATCTATCGATTTTACAATGCTGTCCAATATCCATTGCTCTACTGGCAAGGAGGCGGACTTTTACAACTTTAAAGTACGACGAATTTATCCTATGAATAATAAAAAAACAATAGGTGTGTTTTTTTTACAGCTTTAATAGGCGACGATAAATAAAACGCATCGGGGCATTAAAAAAAACTTGGCAGCACTGTGCTGTGGAATGACATTTTAAAACAAAACAAATCTCATCTCTTTCTCTTTCTCATGTCTTCTATCGAACATTTTTGACATTTCCATCCTTCGTCGCTATCTTTCCCCAGAGAATACAATTCATCGCTTTGGTAGCACAGTTTTAAGCCTCGATAAAAATTATGCCCCGAAAATTCTCGGGGCATCGCTGATGCCCATAGTCGCTTAGTTGTTGTTGCATTTAACATGTGAATTGTTTGCCCCAGGCATCGTTTTTTTTATCTTCGCCTATTGAAAATGTAAAAAAAACACACCTAACAAGAAAGTATCGCTTATGAATTTCTTAGTAACCTTGAGTCAGAGAACTTAAAGTTCATCAAATATTTTTAAAAGTTCAAAAATAAAAATGCAATAATGAATCTCGACGATAAGGTCTGATTGTGTGCAGACTTTTTGCTGCTCTCAAAAGTTTCCGCATTTGCAATCGATTAATAATCTTAAGTAATAGAAAAGAACGAAGAAGAAGAAGAGCGAGGTCCGTACCAGGCGCGGAAGTTCTACCAATCCGTCCAAAACATGACGCAGTACACACCACGCTGCACATACTGCAAGGACGGAGAGGTAAATCTGATCACCGATCCTGAAAGCATACTGGAGCGATAGGAAGTGTACTTTAATGAATTGCTAAATGGTCAGCTCACTACAAAAGTGGAGGCTCCACTACTTCAAGAAGAATACCCTATGTTGCCGCCACCAAGCATAGAAGAGGTTGAGAAGGCTATAGGCCGGCTTAAACAGAACAAATCCCCGGGAGCCGATGGCATACCAGCCGAATTATTTCATCACGGCGGGCCAGCCTTACGTCAAGCAATTCATGATATTATAGTGCACGTATGGGAGCAGGAAGAAATGCCAGAAGACCGGCGAAAAGGCATAATATGTCCCATACATAAGAAGGGAGATGTCACAACGTGCAGCAATAGAGGTATCACGTTGTTGAGTACCGCCTATAAGATACTCTCCTCTATCCTACAAGACCGGATAACCCCATACGCTAAAACCGTCATCGGACAATATCAGTGTGGTTTCATTCCAGGCAAATCAACAACTGATCAGATCTTTACCCTTAGGCAGGCGATGGAAAAATGTATAGAATTTACCATCCCAACATACCATCTGTTTATAGACTTTAAGGCCGCCTATGATAGCATAGCCAGGGTAGAACTTTACAAAGCCATGCGAGAATTCGGCATCCCAAATAAATTGACACGACTATGTAGGTTGACCATGACCAACGTAACAAGCCAAGTAAAAATAGCCGGTTTGCTATCCAGACCAATCAACATCTTTAATGGACTCCGACAAGGGGACGACGGTCTGGCCTGCCTCCTCTTCAACCTAGCGTTGAAGAAAGCAATCCGTGACTCTGGCACGGCAACAAGAGGGACCATCGTCAACAGGTCCAGCCAGTTACTGGCTTACGCAGACGACATCGACATTATCGGAAGAACCGAACAAGCTGTACACGATTCCTTTATCCAGATCGAGCAGGCGGCACAAAATCTGGGGCTGCACATTAGTGAAGGTTAAACAAAGTACATGGTGGCGTCGAATGCGAGAGGAACAGTTGGTCAAACAATCAAGGTTGCGGAGCACGAATTTGAAGTGGTGCAATCCTTTAAATACCTTGGGTCAATAGTAGCAGCCGATAACAATATAGAAGAAGAAATACGCGGGCGGCTTCTCAAATCCAACAGAGCCTACTATAGTCTGTCAAAGCTCTTCAAATCCAGAAATCTCACCATAACTTCAAAACTGCTGCTGTACAGGACCATGGTCCTGCCAGTACTCACATATGGATCCGAGACTTGGGTGCTTAGCAAAAGGCACTCCGACCTCTTAGCTGCGTTCGAGAGAAAAGTCTTAAGTAGAATTGTTGGGCCCATATGTGAGGAAGGACGATTCCGGAGACGGTACAATCATGAACTGTACGCAATCTACCTTGAAGCAGATATCGTGACTAAAATTAAGCGAAGAGGAACCTGCTCGGAAAGTTCTTTGTGGTACATTCTATGGTAGACGACAGCGTGGTAGACCATGCTTGCGCTGCACAGTGTGTTATTTTGCACATCTAGCGGAACTTTATTCCTGTCGCACGTAAATAAAAACTTTTTGGTATTTACCTGTTGTATAATGTTATATATGACGTTCTATTTAGTAATTTTAATTCTGTAAGCATTTTATAATTGGATAAATGGAACAAAACTCTACTTCACTCTTTGTGTGTTCTCACCTTGGGTTCAAATGTTTATAACTCAAAGACTAATGAATCGATTCTGTCCAAACATTCACCAAAATCTTTGTAAAAATCTAGAGCCTCATCTCTTTTAAACCTTAAAAACCTCCAAACAAATATATTTACGATATTAACAAAAAAAATTAACTTTTAAAAATATTTATTATTTAAATATTTTTCAGTTTTTTTTTTTTTGAATTCAATGTTTATGTTCATAAATGAATATTGTGTGGCTAGTTGGCATCATCATCATAGTCTTCACTAGAACTGCTACCACCTGGATCTTCTGCGGGTTTCTTTATAAGAGCTATACTTTCTTGAAAAAGTGATTTTTCTTTTACGAGTATATTATGCACTGTACTACGACTGGATAGATATGGATCCGACTATCCGAGCAAAGTAAAAATCTGTTTAGTACATATCTCTGTTCGTATATTTTCTGTAAGACTTTCGGCGGTAATGCTCTCATAATCGTCTGTATTCCTTATTGCTCGCTTCTTGCGCCTCTTTGGACAACTACCCAAGTGGCAGTATACAAGCTTGAATGATCACTTTTGAGTGTATGAAAAGCTTATGTGTGCTTGCAGGCATACAGTATCAGGCATAATGTTGTAGATAAATATTTTTGGTTTCATTTGCATAACTTTCAAACTTGACCGGATCAATTTCATATTTACTCGATAATACATCGAGCAATTTCGCTGGCCGATTTAGTACACACCAATTCTCTAATTTTCCGTTTTTGCACTTTGGGTGTACATTCCTCGAATTGCTTTGAAGGCCGTCCAGGATTTCATTTTGAGTTTGTTGTTGGAACAAGGTCATAAATTTGAAGAGGCAATTCAATTTTATCATCCAACCGTCTTGCATGGATTATGCATATTGTATATTTTTCCACCCCTATTACTTGGTTTCCATCTTTCATGGATTCTGCAACTCATCGAGCTTACAAAAGTAACCAGTACTCTGAGGGGTTTAGCTACGTCCACAAGACCAAAGCTTACCATTATATGATTATAATTACGTTTATTTCGCTCTTCTTTCTTTGCGCTTTTCCATTTTTAAGAAATTTCACTAATTTTCATTTTACTGTATGCCTAACAAGAAAAAGAAAAGTTGTATGGGGGCGGCACTCAAAAGCAAAAACTGTAAATGGATTTTGACAAAGAAAACATTGAAGAAGAGTGACATAAAATATCTCGCCGTATACACGAAGATACATTTTTAAAAGTCTTCACAAAGTCACAAAACAAAATAAAAAACACCAAGCCGAACGCTTTTAAACAAAAGGGATTTCTACCATCTTAGGCTCATAGAAATTTATTTCTTATCTTAAACAATTCGCAGATAACACAAAAATAATAAACAAAAGTAATTTGGGGGCTAGCACTACTAATTACTTTAAACTACTATGATCAATTCGACCTACGATTTACAAGTGATTTTTAATATTTGTTTCCTCATATTTAACGCCTGTTTGTGGTGTCACTGTACTGTACCTACATAATGTTTTCCATATTTTTTTTTAGGATGCTATGATCTAGGGTTCTACCTATCATGTCACACCAAAATATTTTCATTGTGATAACTTTCAGATTTTGAATAAAGTTCCGCTAGATTTGCAAAATAACACACTGTGCGTCGGCTAGAGACCGGGACAGGTGGAAAGAGGCCAGGACCGGAACCCGGTTGTCGAGCCGATGATGATGAATCGAAAAGAACAAAATTTAAGCATAAGTAAACTCAGTTTTAAATAAGTTATAAAATTACATATATTGAAAAATTATCTGTAATCAAGAAATTAATATTTATTGTTCTTGAAAATAGTCGTAAGTTATATCAGTTCTTAACCCTTTATTGCTGTTTTTGTAAGAAATTCTAGATGAATCATTGCGGTGTACATTTATTTATTTATTCTTTAATATTTCAAGAAAATCTAGCGCACAAAATGTTAGTCGATGGTAAAAATAAAACTTTTTAAACAAAATAATAATATTAATTATTTAATAGAACATACAAGAAGAATGATTAATTTAGTATTTTGAAGAAGGTTGTCATTGTTATTTTTGTTTGATTGATAGATTGAATAAAAACTCCTGTAAAAATGTAATTTATGTTAAGGAAACGTTAGAAAAGGAATGCGATGAGTTTTTAATTCTATTCAAACAAGAAAAAACCCTAAATATCATTGTAAAATACATTCGCATAACTGCATACATATGAAGGTATGTACATACATACATAGTTAGAAAATAATTAGTGAAATACTTACATAAAACAATAATGATAATATCTTTTACAAAAAAACTTTAGAGACTTTCTTCGAAATTTTCCTCGAGCGCTCTAACTTTTACTCCTTTTTATGTGTTTTGTCCTTATTAACTAGGCTATACTCTTTAATCTGTACATAGACTTATAAATAAAAGAGTAATAATTTATTCCAAAGAGTATAAAAGTTTTTCCTTTTAACTGCAAACAAAAGTAAAAAGCAACCATAATTTGTTTCCTGTAAAGGAGATTCACCCTATTCTCTCTCATTAAGGAACGGTTTTTCCTTTTTTTTCTCCATTAGTATCTATGCCCGCATTATAACGACCAAACCAAAGAAAAGCCCCCAAAAGAAAACTTTTTCGTTGCAATTATTTCTCTAAGTTTTAAGAAAAACTTTTCTCGTTTTTTTTTTCCTATGAATGGATTGTTCTCCTTTTTATCTTCAGAAAAAGTTTGTAATTAAAATGCCCAAACAAATTTGTAAGATCCCACTGACTGAACACAGGAGACAAATCATAACATTTTAAAATGTTTGTGTTGTTAAGAATCCTTAACCTCATAGGCTAACATAAAACATGATAGATGAATGCTTGTTCCCATGGAGCCTCATTATAAATTCAATCTTCAGCAATTATATTTGGTGAAGATGCTGCTGATTTTCATCCGCGGTGTGGTAAAGTACTGGTAACGGTGACGGTGAATAAAATACTTGTGAATGAGTTTGCTTTAATTATGCATGCACATGAAAAGATCATCGCTCTCGATGAACCTACCATGTCATTTATTTAGATGTTAAAAGAATATGCTTTGCTTGATATAATTCGCTTCCATTTATTCTAAATAATATGGTGACCATCCATCCTCTTAGCTCTCTATTCAGTTTAAATTTCTCAACAAAATAGATTACCTTACCGCCCTTCGCTGGAATCTCGGACACAAGGACACTTCTTTTATCGTACGACAATTTATTCGGAATCGGCTTGAGGTGTAAGGTGTAAGTACTACACCGACAAAATCGTTAATTATACAAATATTTTTGGTGTACTAATTGTGACATTTGGATGGTTCTTAGCTATTATTGGACACTAGGTGACGCTGTTGTAGAGATCCGGAAAATTATATTTAATATATCTAGTGCCAAAAATTTTGCAAGAGGATAGTTGGATAGTTCTTTTAATAAATTTTGAGTGAAGGCTATTACTGTTCAAATGGAAAGTATAATAGTTTGGAGTTAATAAATGAACAAAAAGTCTATAAGTATTTCTTGTTCAATTCTGGAGAATTAATATTTGAACCGGAAACGGCGGATTCTGTCAGCTTGACGCAGGTAGGTACCCTGAGAACTTTGCTCAACGCTGAAAAAACTTTAAAAATGAAAATGAAGAATGCGAAAAAACAAAAATCGACAAAAATCGAAAACATTTATATTATATTTACTAACGGTTTAGATAAAAATATGTGTACAAATAAAAGATTATTTCATCGCCAAAAACGTTGGTCCTTATAACTTTTGCTTTAAGTCAATAGTTTCCGCCATCCATACACATGTATGGTATGTACGTATCAATTCGAGTTGAATTTTTTTAAGAGAGTAAGACGAATTCATCGCGATGATGGAGCAAAGTAATCAAAAATCGCAAAAAGCTGGGCATATTGCAAAAAAATATACTTATATATTTTCGGGTATTTAAAAATGCAAATGTTTCCTACAAAACCTCCTGCATGGTAGGAGATTGACAGTTGGTAACACGTAGAGCTCTAGACAAACTTTTGCGCCTTTTTCATAAATTCATCAAAACATGCAAAAAATGGTATTTTTCATTAGCCTATTGTTTTTTTAACGGAATGTCCAATTTGAATGATATAAAATGTTTTTTGTTTTTCTTCAATGTAAGTACTCCGATAAAAAAAATGTCTTATTATTAATATCTATAAAATAGCAAAGATACAAGTAATTAATTGCTCAAAAATAGACAGTATTTTTTTCAAACATTATTTTGCTCTGATGAAAACAAAGCTAAGAAAAGATTCCTACGAAATCCCGCTCTGTTTGAGTATTCTAATATACATACATATGAAATATATGTACTTTGGTAAAACATATAATTATAAGAATTAGCCTGCCGGTAGTTGCTCATTCGACTTTTAGACTTCATTTTTAATTTATTGTATAAATGCGTTCAGAACGAAGAACCCCGCATTATAGAGTGCAAGTTATAAATGCTGTAGGTATCATTGTTATCTGTTAGTGATTTTCGATTATTCGATAGTGAGAATGATGATGAGGAAGTGAAATATTGTTTACCTCTTCTCTGGTTTTTTATTTCAAGGAAAGCGTGACCGAACAAAGCGGATAAGGACTGAAGACATTCATCGTTGGTGTAAAGGAAGGTGCGCAAAATATCTTGAACATTTACCTAAAAATAATACTTACGTAGGAATACAGGCTCAGAACTTCAGAAACTAATTATTTTTGTCAAAAGAAAAGTGTTTGGATTGGAGTTGTCCGCCATTTAATTTCAGTGAAATCAATATCGAGCTGGTAATCTGCGAACCTAAAAACCCACGACTGTTATATTTTTCTTATAGATAGACATTAAATTTAATAAACACTTCTGCTATTTTGAAGGTATCGCTCCGCAAATTTATAAAAATCTGCCCTTATGCCTTTTTGACCCTTTAGACCTTTTCAGCCCTCCCAATATTGTTCGGCAAAAATGTGTGCGTATGTTTTTTGTATGTGTGTAAAATACATTTAGCATATAAGTATGTACTACCAATGTTTAAAATATTAATTTCCTCTTTATTTTTCTCCCGAAAAATATGGTCACCTTAATTATAAAGGAATACACACGGACATACATACATATGTATAATAAAATAAAATAAAATAAAATATTTTCTTTCAGCTCCCAACAACGGTGAAAAGTTGTCGACTTTTATATGCGCTATAGGTGTGAGTTATGTCCTTAAAAGAAATCCATTAGAAAATATGCTGCTCATCACTTCCTTCCAAAATGCAAAAATATCTGAAGACCGAAGTTGTGTATTTTAATATGAAAAGGGAATGCAACTAAAGGGGCTTGAGTGGAGGATTTGTACACAAAAAATATGGTGCATATGGAGAGGAGGCGTTTCCGTTTCCCAATTGAATGAATGCTCTGTACATGCCTTTTTTTGGTGGAAACTGCGAGAGTGGCTTTGTAACTTGATGTTTGATTGTTGTAAAGGTAGAACTGGGAGCACTTGCAAGAATCTTTTTTGAAAACGTGGTGTTCTGGGGCGTGGTTCAATTTTATGTTTTTTCTTTATTATCTTGAAAAGGCTTAAACTGAATTAGCTTCATTAAAAGAAAGTAATGATAGATATGTTTGGGAAAGTGTTGTGAATAAAATCAAAGAAAACAAAGACGCCAAATTTTAGTCGAGTAAGTAACTATTTTTGCTTACCTATGATAGTTACTACCCTAAAAATATTTTGTTTTAAATGATAATCGAGTTTTCATCCACACTTTAATTTTAGTATTTTCCCAAAGTTAAATTTATCTACATAAGACATACATATATACGCATGAAATGATAGGTCTGTTTTGTTGAGTTTCTTAATGTGCTTATAAAGACACATAAAGCCAACTTCAATTAAGCAAATTCCAACAGCAACAAGTTAACAGCACATTTTCTTTTCTTACTTACTGACTTATGGCGGGGCTTCATTCCGAAATTTACCATGTCAAGTTGGTTGAGCTCCTCTTCCACTTGTCTGTGTCTTCTGAGTCACGCTCTTTCTGTACTGCGCCGTCTCATGGGTTTGGATTCAAAGCACTGAACATTGAACTCCGGGCCGAAGCATTGGTGTCAGTAGCTGGAAACAATGTCTTTTATGTCATCATCTTTCAACTCTGATATGGTTTGACTATTGTTGAATTTGGTCTCGATGCGAATTGTCGTGCTGTGCTCATTCACAGAGTTTAAACTGAAGACTTCTAAGTTATAGTTTTCCTCCAACGACAAACTTGCGCCCAAATAAACGCTCCATTCATTCTCGGTAACAGTTTCCGTATTCAATATGTCAATATCTCAGTTTTTAAACTTTTTTCTGCCCGGCTTATCCCATCGCACTTCTTGAATACCATGCAATACCATGCTCCAAACCGAAGTTAATTGTCCTTATTTGTTTTTTGTTTTTTTGATTCGTGAACAATAAAACCGTCTGATGCGTCCGAGGATAGTTGTAGCTTCGCCTGGAAATTCACACCGGCCGACGACGGCACAAACCTCCACCTGGAGACCAGTTTCTTAGAATATTTTAAAGGACGAAGATCGCATAAACCACCCGCTATCGGTCTCGCATATCATATGTTTCGGAACGCTCCCTTTCAATTTCGCGAGAGTTTCGGAATGTTCCGTTTTAGGCTGAAAACACACCGGATAAAGCAAAACGTTTTTTATTCAATAGTCAAAAAAAACATTTTTTATTTGAACACACACCAAGCGAAACAGAATAAAACAAAACAAAACGTTTTGTTTTTTTGTTTCGTTTGGTGTGCGTTGAAATGAAACAAAATACGAACTATCGTAAAAGCTTAACTCCGACTAAAAGATTATAACTCTACGGCAAGTAAACACAAATAACAATTTTGTGTTTACAAAGTAGACATTATGTTTTTATTTATAAGAAAAGAGAAAAGCTTTTAATCTTGCCAATCTTCAAAAATGTCATAGTAGGAAGAAGCAATCCACAACTTATCAATAGTAAGTTTATGTTCCTTATTTTTATAACTAGATAGAACTTCTTGTCTCAATTAAAAAAAATCAATTTTTCTCCATCTACGTCCATATTTATTTAAAAATTTGGGCACAGAGTAAACGTAGAAGCAACTAAATCTGTAAAGTGCAACGAAAAAGAAAATAAAAAGAACAGAATCCAAATTTCGTTTTGCAAAAAACAATAGGTCAGCTATCGGCAACGAAACATGTTTTTCTGTTTTGCTTTTGTTTTTATGTTTTGTTTCATTTGGTGTGCGTTGCGCCATAAGAAAGTATGCAATTATCGTCAATGACCCTTGTTCGAAACAGTTTTGTTGCATTCGGTGTGTGTTGCTCGTATACAATAGCATGTATTTTCGACAACCACCATCGTAACACTTCAAAACAAAAACACGTGTTTTGTTTCGTTTTCATGGTGTGTTTAGTCTCATAAGAAACAATGTTCTCTTGTTTCACGAAACAAAAAAACATGTTTTGCTTTATCCGGTGTGTTTTCAGCCTTAGTTTCGCGAGTCGCGTGACAATAACGGAATGCACCCTAAGATTCGACGAAAACGTTATTCTAGTCTCAGCCAGCTCAATATTTTTGCTCCCTCCCGCATCACTGCAGCAACGAGGACTGAGTGTGGATAAGTGTGCTCAGAAACTCTCCGCTTTAAAAGCTCTCCTAATGGAGAGCAGAGACCGTTTCGTCTAAGCCGCAGTCGACTTTGCTAAGACTCTCTGCGAAAAACTCGGAATCGAACTCAAAACGAGAAAAATTCACAGGAAAAAACGCATGCATGGTGATGAATCCGCAGATGCAGCTTTGTCTCACGAGCAGGAATTCCATCGAGAGGTGTTCGCATCATTTGACAAGATCATTCAAGAAATGACGACTCGATTCCAGCAAGTTCAAGAAATAGCGGACAAGTTCGGATTTTTGATGCCAGCGAAACTTTTGGACAGCAAATACGAGTGTGATCTTTCCCATGTATTAGAACACATCGACAAGGACGAGTTTCAGATGGACCGGAAGCGTCTCCAACAGTTTGTCGCCGGTTCTAAATCAGAGGAAGATATAAGGGGCAAAGGACCACTGGAGCTCCTACAGTTCATTCAAAAACTGAATCTGGGAATTTCGGTTCCAAATATAGTCATCTTGACTCGTATATATTTGCCTTTGGAAATGAGTGTCGCTAGTTGTGAGAAAGGTTTTTCGAAAAGGTTTCTGAATCGAAGTTGAAGCTAATCAAAAATTACCTCAGATCCACTATGAACTCCACTAATAGACTATTGAACTTGGCTACATTGTCGATTGAACAAGAATTGGCTACAAGTATTGATTTTGACAAAGTTATTTCTGACTTCGCTGCTCGTAAGGCACGTAGAATCCATTTGTTAAACCACTGATCCTATTTTACCTTCAATAAAAGAAACCTCATTGCCTGTGAAATGATGTCTCAAAATTTAATTTTAATTAAGTATTGAATAAGGGCGGCAAAATGGGTCTCCCGCCCCGGGCGCCGAGATGGCATACGCCACTGATTCAGGGTATTTAAATCTTTCAGAAAAGTATAGTATAGTAATCAAAAATGTGTTGCCCTATGTACATATTAGATCCTTCTTAGATGAAAAAAAATAGAAAATGTGTGTTCCCAGTGACATACGTGTTAGACTGAAGTATCTGATATTTTATATTACTCACACAATATTCGAAATTAATAAAAAATAAAAGTAGTAATTTTAAGAGCACACGACGATGTCCCCCCAAGCAATTGGATCACTCTCCACACCTGACAGCATCGACGTAGTGCCACACTAGGCAGCTTGTTGACTGGTAACCAGGCGAAAGTCAATCAACCACTATGCACTATGATCTTCATTCAGAGTCTAGTAATCCACGCTCACGCTGTGTCTCTGACATATTAAGGGTATACAAAAAACCTTTGAGTGTGTGCTAATTATAAAAAAAAAAAATTCGCAGAATTCGGCAGAGAACACGGTACAAAATTTACCGAAGATGGTCTCAGAGACTCAGAGGCATTTCGTTTCATTTTGAAAATAAATCAAGTCCTTCGTATTTCATCCGGAAAATAAGTTAAAGTCACCAAAATAATGCCTTTCCAAATGGTGGCATTATAAATCTTGCAAGACTATTTACTTTTCCTACTGGACTCCACAAATACTACAGTTATGTATGGTAAAGAATACCTGGCTTCTCCGTATTGTTCTCAGTTGGTCAGTTTCTAGGACGTGTTGGAACGATCCTGACTATATGTCTTACCGAATGTAGAATTTCGAAGTAATTGTTTGGGGTTTATTATAGTTTGACCAAATCTTTGATGCATCAAACCAATCAGAAAGCTCTAGAAATGATGATAATAAGTACGTAGATCTCTACGAAACTGTGCTTCGCCGCTTACTCTCCTTAAGTGCCTGGGAAGAGAGTTCCACAATCGGATGGCGTTAACAAAAAACTGGCGCTCTGATGTCAGACAAGAATAACGAGGATGAATGAGTTGTTGAGATCTGCTAGAGGAACCAAACTGTATCCTGTTGAATAGACTGCAAGGTTGCTGTGTATGGATTATATGTATTGAATAATAATATAAGAGTTCGAAAGCGCATAAGGTGATCAAGGGAGATGTTATATATTTGCATGGAGAAATTTGACACATGATCAAACCTTCGCAATCCAAATACATAACGCACTGTATTATTGAAGGCAACATTAAGTTTTCTCCTGCTGACGGCATCACAGTCACAAAAAATTTCGCATCCGTAACTAAGAATTGGTAATACTAGCGTTTTAGTTAAAAGCATGCGTGTTTTAAAAGGGGTGAAATACTGTGAGGCCCATAACCTACGTAGTACTCCATAGACTTTACCGACGGCAGAATTGATATGCATATCCCAAGACAGCGTGCTATTGAATAACATACCAAGATTTTTGGCAGAAGAAACGTAAGCGATGTTCGAGTTGTTTAAGTACAAGTTTGGAAAATAATCAAGGTTCAAGGCTTTTCATCTAATGATAATGCACTCGGATTTCAATGGATTCAGGAACAGCGAGAAATTTCTTCTAGTTCCCTATTAATTGTGTATGCACAATCTTCAATAAGTCCCAAGGGGCAACTATGGTATAATTGAACATCATCAGCATACATCTGAATAGAAGAACTAACAATTCTTGAGGGGAGTTCATTAATATAAAGGGAGAAAAGCAGAGGCCCTAAGATCGAACCCTGAGGGACTCCTCTGGTGGTCGGTAAGAAACTGGAAATTTTATTTCCAACTGAAACAGCTTGTTTTCTATCCCGAAGGTAATTTGACAACAAAAGAACAGCAGATGATGAAAAACCATAAGATGATGATAGCTTACGACACAGATTAGCATGGTCTACTGTATCGAATGCTTTATAAAAGTCGAGCAATACAAGAAAAGTGACATGGTAAGTCTTATGTCTTCAACACTGTTAATAATGGCAGTGGTGCAGCTATGCTTTTGGCGGAACCCAGACTGCTTAGAAGAGAGAATGTTTTGGGCTCTTAGATGGGCATTAAGTTGTTTTTGTACTACCCTCTCGAAAACTTTTGATAAGAAAGGGAGCACAGAAACAGGTCTATATTCATTACCACTCTTACTTTTGGGAATTGGTAGAATTTTGGCTAGTTTCCATTGAGATGGATATAAACTTGTCATTATTATGGTATTAAATGTGTGTGTTATGTAGGGCAAAATAATAGGTAACAATGACTTAATGAAAACAGGATGTATTCCATCAATCCCTAACAAACAAAATACTTTCAACTATGTCAGTGGTTTCCACACAAGTGAACTCGAAACGAACTTCAGACGAATGTCCATAAGGAGATCTAGATAGAGTTGGGGAACAGCTAGGAAGGGCAGGGAACGGTAATGTAACGAATTCATGATTTAGTGAATCGATGTTAATATTCATGTCACAATCCCGAATTTTGTTCACTAACCCTGTCTCCCTCAAGTTCTTCCATAGTTGACGACCATTCATAGAAGGACTAAACTTTCTATTGTATAATTGAATTTTAGCGGTTCGTATTTTGCGGACTACTTGATTACGCAATCTGCGAAATATCATATGGTGAACATTCAATCTATAGCGTTTCCATAAATTATAGGTCTGATCTCGTTGGACCATAAGCCTACGAATTTCGTTGGTAAACCAAGGACGTTCACCGTGTTTTAAAGTTCTGGTTCTCAGCGGAACATATCTATTAAACAAATTATTGTATTGGTTATAGTATAGTATTGGTTTATTACAATCAAAGTATAACTATTGGAAATAGTAGCACATTACTTTTTTGTATAGTCATTTATATTTTTAACTATTTCATAGGTTAATTCTAACTATATTTAACTATTTTTTAACTATTTTTGAATTATTTTTGATGAAAAATAGTCATTTCATAAATTTCATGGAAAATAATCAAATGACTATTGCAATAGTTACAAAAATAACTATTTTTTTTTTTTCTGAGTGTACGTAAGGATCGATGGCACCACGGCTGTGTATGGCCAGATGGCCACAAAATCATCTTAGATTGAAGACCCCACTTTCTGCCAAAACCTTTACTACAAAAGTAGAAAGCTATGCAGGCCTTCTTAATCCTTTCTTCAATATTCAGTTTCCAGTTCAACTTAGGACCTAGAATAACACCCGATATTTTGCACTGGAAGAGAACAAGAGCAGTTGGCCGTTGAGTCAGGGTAGCGCGTAGAGATATATAATCGGCATTCTAATGTCGTAGTTTTCTATACCAAACTCGATGAGTGATTCCACAGAATGAAAGCCCCTTCAACACCTTAGAAGGTAGAGAGAGTATGTTCGGTAAATTTAATAGTTTTCTCAATTATACGCATTACCTTATAAAGGGTCATTTCTGTGGACTAACCCAGGTATACATGTTCAGAGTTTTCAAGGGGACATACTCGTACGTTTAGAATGTCTCTAATAAGGATGTCGAGAATGTGCTTCAAAGTGTTAAGTACAAAAGAAGTCAGACTAATTTGTTGGAAATCCTTCGCGGATTCATGACCCTGTCTATCGACTTTCGGGATAAAAACTACTTTTACTTGTCTCCAGGACTCTAGTACATAGTAAAATAAGAGGCATCCTTTGAAAATTATTTCCAGCCATCGAACTGCCACATCTCGCAGTTCTTGTAGCATAATTGGTAGATACTATGCAATCCAGACCATGGAGACTTATATGGAGAGAAAGAATAAATTGCCCAGGCAATTTTCTCCTTTGTTATAACAGTGTCAGTGATACCACTTTACTTCAATTGAAGTAGATCTACTTCTTTTTTTCAAAATATTTTAAAATCTACTTCCTACTTCGCACCATCAGCAAAATACTGAAATCTACTTCATTTTGAAAATACCTGTTTCAAACTACTTCAATTTTACCAAAACAAGCCCAAATATACTTCTTTTTCTTTATTTCAATCTAGGTTGTAGCAGAATTACCAAAAAATTAATGTCAAGACAATAAATATACAAATTAGCTAGTAATTTTAAAAGCATAGAAGAATATGAATCTTATGAAAATTTCGCTTGCGTGTGTTTTTTTAATGTTTTTCTTTATAAAAGAAAGTTTTATTAATAAATTAATTCTTCAACTACAAATTTCTTTAAAAATAAAAGAAATGTATAGACAATTGTAAGTAGTTAAAAATAGAAATTTAAGGAAAAAATTGTTTGTATACAATATTATTTCCAAATGAAAGAAGCTCCGATATAAAAATTTTAAGCGGAAATGAGAAAGCAGAAAATCAAAAAAGGTTCTTTCACAGGTACCGATTATAACTTTGTTTTTTTTTTGACCAAAATATAGATCCCATTGTACGGTCTACACATATTTTTTTTTATAAAATTTATTAGAGTCGTTTTTGAAATAAATATGATATTTCATAATGGCTGTATGGAAGGAACCAAGCTAAAAAAAAAAAAAAAAAAACATTGTAATTTTTTCTCTAATGTAATTTTGTAATGTTAATTGATGAAAATCTTAGTTAAAATTTTTCTAAAACCAAGTAAGTGATTTTCAAATCTACTTCGATTTTTCTCAATCTACTTCCCTTTTTTCTTCAAATCTACTTCGACTTTTTTTCCTGAAGTGGTAACGCTGAACAGTGTTGATTTGCCTTGCACGAGCCATCGACGCGACGCGACGTGTTAGAGGATCTAATCGTTTCGGGCTGCTGTTCTCTGTTCTGCTGTTCTCGCATATCGAAAATTATTATATATGTATGCAGGTACAGTTCTTTGAATCTTTTGAAAATCTTAAAATAATAAAATATTTATGCTTTGAAGTAAATTCAAAATGATTTATATCTTAAGAACAAATGAATCGGTCATTTCAAAAACCTCTTAAGTCACATTTTTTTCCAAAATGCTTTTTTTGCTGAAAATGGTTCCTTAAAGGGAGATGCGTATTCTGGGTAAGAACCACGTAAGTCTGTACATTCCTTCCTCTTCTAATAATACCGTAGGAAAGACGTTTATTGCATAAACAACATAAGTCAGTGACTTAAGAGGTTTTTGCATGCACTACCAAAATGGCGGGAGTAGTTTGATATTTTAAATTTGCTTTGCTCTGATTGGTTCAACAATATTCAAATCTTCAATTTGATAACAACCGTCATCAAAGTCAAATTTGCGTTTTTCATACAAATATTTTCTGCGAAAAGTAATTTTAGCTTCAAAAATGTCTTCAAGTGAAACAGAGAGTGATGGTGCGCCGAAAAAAAAAGAGAACGTGTAATACCTTTATGAAATGTTATAACTTATAACAAATTATAAAATTGAAAGACAAGACATAAACTAATTTATCTAAGAGATTTGAAAAACCGAGGAACTGTTGATATCAAGTTGTAGAAGAGTAGAATCATATGTCGAAGTAAGATCATTGATCTTGATATTTCTAAGGCATTTGATGGATTTTGGCATCAAGCTATTATATCGAAAATTTTGAGTTTGGTATCAATGAAGCCCTATTCGTTGGATTAGAAATTTTCTACTGGATTGTTCAATACTTTTTTTTTGGAAGGTTTCAAATCGGATCTTTACAAAATAAATGCTGGGGACCCCAAGGTCTCCGTTTAGTCTCAGACTCTCTTTCTCATTTTTATGAATGATCTCTGAAACTGAATGATCTGATCGATGATTTGCACTTCATTGTCTATATTAGCTTTTCATATTCATCCGTCACGTCTGTCAAATTCACGTCCATCTCATTCGAAATTTAGAAAATATAGTCATAGAGCTAAAAACTGAAGATGTTTTGGAATTCATGAAATTGTGGCCAAATTTGTACAAAAAACATGTTTGTCAACACTGAATCTTATAGAAAAAAATCCCACAAAAACAGAAAAAAGCACCTTCGACATTAATGAGCTTTAAGTATTCTTCACATAGAAAAGGTACTATCATAGGTATATTGATGGATTGATTTAACATTTATTATTAGTAATAAATAAAGTTGCAACTTCGGTTTCACTTCTATCAGCAAAGGCTTATGTTTTAAAATTGCCCATCAATAAGAAAATGTTGAAGATAATCAATCTATGTACCTCAAAGATATTAAAACATGACAAAAAGTTATTCTTAAGTGTAATTTTCAATGATAAGCAATACAAAATATAATTACATTACATTACATATTCCACTACTCCGTAGATAAATCTACGAAGTAGAGACACTGAAAGCACTGGTAACTCAGACCATCGGCTTATACAATACAACAGAGAGAGAGACAGACAGAAAGAAAGAACAACAGAAAAACACATGTCAACAGCTCACGGTTGATATTTGAACGGTCCCCCATCCAAGTACTAACCGCGCGCAACGATGCTTGATTTCGCTGATCGATGGGAAGCGATGCTTTCATCGGAGCCAAGGCCGTTGACACAAAATATAATTACTACCACTTTTTTGGTTAAATTATAGGTATACCACTTACCCCAGTCCTTGCTAAAACAACTTAAGTCAAGAACAGTTTTTTAGGTTTTTTTCATTATTTTTATTAATAAACTGAATTTTTTTCGCTTTTTAATTTTCTTACCACTAAAATCGCGACCTTAGAACAATAGGGTTCTAACTGACATTTTTTTCAAAAATGAGTTATATATGTGGTCGTATAAAATCGAGTATGCTCTTTCGATTCGTTTCATCCATTTTTATCTATCTCTTTTAGTTTTCTAATTAGTCAATAAAAATGCATGAAACAAAGTTCTATGTACATCAATTTATTAAAAAACTAAGTTCACAAAGTTCTAAGTGGTATATAGAACCTAGTGTACTTAGAAAAATAAAAAAATATTGCACATAGAACTTTTTTACACAACAGGATGTAGATTGAACTTTGTTGCTTCAAAATATTCAAACGATGCTCGTAGTTAGGACTATTAAGGCTATGAATTTTGTGTTAAAGTTGAATTTTATCTGAAATGCATTTTAAAAGTTTGTGGTGTGTGATTTTCAAAATGTTTGTTCTAAATATGCATAAATTTTAATAAGTAAAGGTAATTTTTTCTAGATTCAAAATAGCTTTTTTGGCATTTAGTCAACAAAAATTGGTGTTTCGTCCCGGCGATCTCACATCGACTCATCAGTTGACTGAGGACCTTGTCAATACGCAATTTTTGTTAAATTCAGCTCATCTTACATCGATTTTTTAACAAAAATCCAATGTGAACTATGCCCAACCAAGATTAAAATTGTAATCAATAACGTTGGAAGATTTTGCCCGTGGCCTAGCATTGATTCTATATGAAGGTTTTATAATAAAAATTCTATATACCACTGAAATAAATCAGCCAAGTAGAAGACTTAGCACTATTAATGGATTTGTTGAATTATTGATTCAAAATAGCTTTTTTGGCCTTTAGTCCACAAAAATTGGCTGATTTATTTCAGTATAGTATAGAATTTGTATTATAAAACCTTCATATAGGTAAGTATTTCTATTTTAAAAGTAAATAGGTGTACTGTATTAAATATAGGTACCACTCATTTAAAATGTCGTGGTAAAAAAAGCTTTTACAGGAATGTTTTCGGTACGAACTTTAACCTTGATTTTCACCATCCCAAGTTTGATAAATGTGGCAAATGTGAGGCCTATAAAGCAGCAAGAAAAGAAGATGCGTTAAGTGAAAAATGTATGAAGGAACATGAGGTCCACTTAAACTTAAAAAAGATTTTGTTCTATCATGTAAAGGTGAAGAAACTTGCCATATTTGCCAGTCTTGGATGCATCACAAAGCCCGTGTAGGGCTTACTAGAACGGAATATCAAAAGATAAGCAAGCTAGATTGCAATGAAATTGCGCAGATACTCTAGTTGCAAATACTATACCTCGTTAAGAAAGATTTAAGGCTGTTATCTTTGCCAAACGTATTATAACTTTCAATGAAAGTTTTGCGCCTCTTGGAACGAAAAGCAAAGAAATACCTTTTACTGCAATTTGGCATGAGGGTACTTCCGTTCGACACTGAATTCATAGCACTTAACTTTTTAAAAAGTCAATATATAAAGTCAACTTTTGTTGAACCATCATCATTTGTTCGCTTCCAACTGTTTACTGAAAATAGAAAACAATTCTTGGACAGTCTTTCTGCGACCGAGCTTAAAGCAAACTTAGACTAGTTTTAAAAATGTTGCAAAAACAATTTGTTCTTAATAAATGATTAAGTTCTGTTAACATAAATTTATGTTTTCTTTTTTGATTTACAGTTCAGTTAAAAAAGAAGAAATTTTAATAGAAATAGTTTGCAAATCGGTGTACATAGAGCTTTTTAAATATATCTTAATAATTAATTTCTATATCCGGGTTATTATAAGAGATTTAGTGTTTTCCTTTATAACTCGAAGTATGAAAAATGTAGTTAGGGCCTTCACGATATTATGGACAGTGTGAGCTTTACTATTAATTAACTTTTCTTTAATAATGTTTAATTGTTTTCCTTTATAAAAAATTAAAAAAAAGGAATTAAATCTTCGTTCAACAAAAATTCTTATTTCTTTAAGATAACAGGGTTCTATCTGAACAATTAAATTTCTTATCATGACACTAAGTTCTATCAGGTAATTAGAACCTTATTGTTCTATGCTCAAATGACTTAGCGTTGAGAAACAAGGTTCTATCCATTTTTTCAACCACCAATTACTGCAAAATTATGAAATATGTTGCACATTTTTAAATTCAGATCAACATAACTTAGTACAAAATTTGTGTTTTCAAAAAATCATGTAGATCCAAACAAAAATATAAAAGTTATAGACAAACAAAATTTCAATCTCTGTTTTCTCAAAAGTGACTTGAGTGCAGTTAGAACCCTATTGTTCTAAGGTCGCGAAATACTTATTTAAGCATAAAAAAGTGGTTTCAAACTCATTTGTTTGAGTATGAAACAGTTTTTATTGATTCCTGAAAAATTCTAATTGAATGACTTATGAGGTTTTTGAAATGACCGATTCAAATGTAAAATAGACTTTTAAATTACATATTCAACGCAAGATTTCATTCATATATTATTTTGATATTTAATTTCACATTTGAAATAAACTAAAGTTAATATTAAATCGAAGTTTATATCTGGTAAAGAAATAACCATAAGCTTTCCGCTATTCTATTTTATTTAACTTTGTTTTCATTAAATCAGTTGATGTTCTTTAATTGAAATTGAAATAAAGTTAACTACAGACTTGACTTCCATTTATTTCCGATGCATTATTTCAAAAGTGCATTCCTGAATACAGATACAAAATAGACAAGAGATATATTGGTATACCTACACACACATTTCATCAGATACTTCAAACACACCCCTTTCATCAGCATCATATCCACACCCAATCCATCTATATATTCTCGAACAATTTCACAAACAGTATTACCACGTTTTAAAAAATTCTATAACGAATCATCTTGACTCAGCCATCAGCCTCTCATCCCAATCCCGAGCCTTTCAACAAGCTGACGTCTGCAACGCCAAAAAGTTAAAAAAAAAATAATAAAATGAAAAACTTTTTGTTTAGCATTTTCATATTTCAGCTTCGAGTTGAGTATCCTTTTTTTAACTCCCATTCAGGATCTGAGAGCCGATTAATTAGCGAGTGCTCGTTATCTTGCGATTTGCCTTTAAATACGAACGAACTCGAGTGCAAATGGAATGCACGAGGAATATCGCATGTAATTGCAGATTTGTTGGTTGTTTTCCGGATGGGCAGGTTCAGCTTCAGCGTTTTTTGCTTTTAAGCGCAGTTTTACATTTTTTTGTAGGTTTCCAGGGTCTTTCCGGAATTTTTGCAGAGAAAAATCAGTGACTCGCAAAGCAAATTGAAAGGATTTATGAGGAAGAATTTTCACGGATGAAATAATTTTTTTAATCGGAAAATAGATACATTTTCTATGAATAGATGAAGGAGCTTTTCCGTTTTTCATATGGAACGTTGCTTGGTCTAGGTCTGGCTGGTAGGGCAGGCAAGGCATTTCTATGATCAAAATGCGGAAGGAGTTTTCATTAAATGAAAATAGCAAGAGTTATGGAAAGGTTGAATGAAACAACAACAACTCTACAGAGATATGGTTGCCGCTTTTAAAAAATCAGTATATAAAGTTCGTGTATATGTAAGAGTATCTACATATATGTAGGTCTATTATTTGAAGAATTTTTTTTTTAAATTAATATTGAGGTTTTAGATGAAAAGCTTTTGTAATTTTGTAACGAGTATTATTGCAGGCTTACAGATGTTTATTATTCTATCATGAATGTCCGTTTCAAACTTGATAATTCTTTTGTCCTCTTTCTATTTACTTAGTGCAAGTCTAATATTTCCCGTGCTTCTAAATGTCATGATTTTGAAATATCGTCGGTAAAAACCAGAATTTTTAGACACGTTTTTCAGTGAATCAAAGCAATAGAAGGGTATTAGGATATGCTGATTAAAGGGCGGAATAGGGAAAAGGAATAGTAAGAACGACAAGGACTGAACCATCAACAACAGGTAGTTGTTTACATCGTGAAAGGAGACACAAACTTTAACCTATTAATCACCAGTAAAACTAAATAAAGATAGAAGAAATCAATAGAGGGTTTTAAGGATAGCAATCTAGTAAAAGATGATGAACAGAAAACGTAGACATGGAAAAATAATGTCAGCTACTGAAACTTGGTATGTGTATATCTAATCTATACGCGATGCTTTATATCCAATGTTAGAACCATCACAGTTCTATTCCACACTCAAATGGAGGTGAGATCCTACGTCTTTCACCGATTTTTTAAGCTTTAGATACTTTATTTCCCCAGAATTTCAAAGTCTGACGTTGAATTGCTTAGAACGGGCTATTTTAAATCACCGCTAGTGTTGCCATAACTGTTTATAAGCTAAAAGACCAATGGAAATTTCTAAAGATCGTTTTATTCCAAAGGAATTTAAAATAAAGTCCTCTACTGTCTGTCGAACATAAAAGGGCTATTATAGTATCAGAGGCATCGCGTAATTTATTTCCAATATTAGGTTTAAAAATCTATGTTCAACCTTGAATCTTACAAATCCCGGTATTCTCTTGAGGTTCCGCATAAGTGAAATTGGACTGAAATAGCATATATTTTTGAAATGTCAGTCTATTACGCTGTGGACTGCATCAAGTTCCTCAATTCTGGTATGTCCCGAAGAAAACCGTTACGTAATCATTTTAATTTTATGAATTTAAGAATGACAACGAATTTTCTTACAGAACTGCATTTAAAATTTGTATTAATGCACTGGTCTTACTATTACCTTATTACTCTTTCCGCTTTGAGTTTCGTTTAACAAAGCTTTATGTTTTCTGGTTTAAATTGCATAAACCAGTGAAATTGTATGTACTTAATTTTCTTTTATAATAAAAGCTATTTTCTATTTTTGCTATTTTCTTTTCGACAACACTGGTTTTGACAGCTCACCCACATTTCGTGTTTTGTGTCACTGTCAAATATCTTCAGTTTGGTCTATAATTAAACCATGAATCGTCTTATAAATGAACAAAGCTTGCAAATTATTGAATTTTATTATCAAAATGCGTGCTCTGGTAAGAAAGTTCATCGCGCGCTTCTTCCATTTTATGGTCAGTTTAATCAACCTACTGAGGCTGCTATTCGGGCTATTGTTACTAAATTTCGCACTAAATTTACATTTTTGGACATTAAACTTTAAACCCCCAACACGACAAGCGACATTCAAATCCACAGTTCGACTTTTCTAGCACACACGTTTTTTCCTGCGTGATTTGTACTATTCTTTCTCTTGTTCCCATAGTTTTTTAATTACCTTTTCCACGTTGATGGGCTTGCGGGTTTCATTTTTGGTGGTGTACTTGTGTCTACCACATTTCGTAGAAAAACCAATGGATCTTGATTACACTCCGTGTTTCTTGCTGTCTCTCTACGCGCTTGTGAAAATCTTCAGCTGAACTAGAATTCGTCTTGTCATTCAGTATGGAATGCATGACTATCAGGAACAAAATCAAAATTAAAAAGCAGTTAAAAAAAAACAAGTCTTCTCACTCATTATTTAGGTTTCCTGCAGCATCATCTAGATCCTTCTTTTTAGACAGTATATGATCCATCATTCTATGTATCAATAAAGATCAGAGGCGCAAAATTTAAGTTGAATTAGTATGATGTTAAAGCTGTTTTAGTATAAAACTAGGTTAAAACAACGATTTTGCAAATTTTTATTGAATATAGCATTATACTTTCTCTATCCTATTTGTTTTCAGATAAAACATGAAAAACAAAAGAAAGCGAAAGGTTCTTCTTTAAAACAAACAAGTGGACTGTATTTACTGAACTTTAATTTGCGAATGATTTTAAAATAAACATAATCAGCTAGGATCGACTAAACACACAAAGTTGAACAGTTAAGTTTTTTTTTGTCTCTGCTTTGAGCAGTGTAAATGCATGAGTGCATACATACAAATAGTTTGAGTTTCTTAAAAAGAACAGTTTTGTGTGGCGTGATGCGCCTTATGTATTTACGACAATTGAGATATATATAAGAATTTAAATTACATAAACTGAACAAAAAGTGTTGTCGTGTTGCAATAATTTATAAATGATAATTTAGTATTAAAAAATAGTAATAGTAATGAATATTAAATGTAATAATCTTGAACATTCCGCCAGCCTTGAATTATATATTCAATCATTCAGTGGTAATCTGCTAAGTTTCGTTACAGGCCTCTTGAATATTCCTGTTTTAGTGCGAACTGTTGCGACTCGTACTAATCCATCGCCACCAGCATGGGTTGCAGTTACTCTACCAATCTTCCAGTAAGCAGGAGGATTATTATCTTCTTTAAGAAGAACGATGTCGTCAATCTTGATATTTGGCTTTATTTGATTCCACTTCTGTCTTGGTTGTAGAGAGGAAATGTATTCCGAAGACCATTTTGACCAAAAGCGTTGGGTAAGCTGTTGTACCAGTTTCCATCGTGCCAGTAAAGACAACTTAACGTTTGTAACATCAGGTTCCGGAATAGATACTAGAGGTCGCCCAGTCAAGAAGTGACCAGGAGTTAAACAGCTGGCATCATCAGTGTCGGATAATGCGCAGAGAGGGCGAGAGTTAAGTATGGATTCGATTTGTGTGAGAAGTGTTGTCATCTCTTCGAAATTGAGTTTAGTTTGTCCAATAGCTCGACTCAGATGGAATTTGACCCTCTTTACACCAGACTCCCATGCGCCACCAAAATGGGGAGCACCCGGGGGAATGAAATGCCATTGGATACCCTTTGAAGATAAAAAATCAGATATTAACATATGATTATTATGAGAAGCAAAAAGTCGATGTAATACGCCAAGCTGTCGAGCAGCTCCGACAAAATTTTTCCCATTATCGCTTCGGATATGAGCACATAATCCTCGTCTAGCCACAAAACGTTTAAGGGCAGCTAAAAAGCAATCACTACTAAGATCACTGACGAGTTCTAAATGTAAAGCCTTCGTAGTAAGACAGATAAATAGAGCAATGTAGACTTTAATTATTGGAGCTCTTCTGCCATTGTGTTGCTTTAGTAAAAAAGGACCTGCGTAGTCGCAGCCGGTATCGTAAAATGGGTAAATACCATGAAGTCGGTATTTTGGAATGTTGCCCATTAGTTGACTACCAGTTTTTTTGCTGTATCAATGACAGGTAGTACAGCGATACACTACAGATTTTGCAAGGTCACGAAGTCCGATTATCCAATATGTAAGTCGAAGGGTGGCAATTAGTGTAGTGACGCCAGTGTGGTGATGGTCCAAATGACAGTCCGTTACGATTTTTTTTGTGAGACTATGATCTTTATGTAGTATTATTTGGTGTTTACTGTCAAAGTCGGTTTCTAAATATTCAAGCCGTCCACCGACTCTAAGAATCCCATAGGCATCTATATACGGAGCTAGCCGCTTCAGTTTACTGTTAGCTTGAACATTATTATTTTTCCTAAGGTTTTTAAGGTCATCGGGGAACGATTCTTCCTGAGAGAATTTGTATAGAACGTTTTTTGCTAGTTGAAGCTCAAAGACTTTTAAAGGTGACTTGTCAAAGTTGTTATTTCTTATGTTGAAATAGAATCTGAAACAGTAAGCAATCACTCGATAAAGTCTAATCCATCTAGATAATCTTTCATTCAAGTCAGCTACTGTTCCTATGGTTTTCGTTGTAGCTTGAAGAGCCATCTGTTCCTTTGAACGTTCTTCTTGTTGAGTCGAGTATGTTGCAGCTTCTGTGTCTGGCCAATGTTTTTGACTCAATGATAACCAAGAAGGGCCCGTCCACCAAAGATTGTGTTGTAAAAGAAGAGATGGAGTTATACCTCGGCTAGCGCAGTCTGCAGGGTTGTCTTTCGATGGAACATGTAGCCACCTTGCTTGAGGGAGAGATTCTAATATGAAAGATGTGCGATTACTCACGTATGTTTTCCATTTTCGAGGATGAGATGACAACCAGGCCAATACTATTTTGGAGTCCGTCCAGCAATAGATTGAATCGTCCCCGATTCCGATAGATGTTTTGAGAGATTCAAATATTCCAGCAAGTAAGTATGCCCCACATAATTCCAGCCTGGGAATGGATACTTCTTTGAGCGGTGCAACTTTAGTTTTAGCCAAAACTATATTAACAGAAGAAGAGACATCAGATAATATTTTACGACAGTAAATCACAGCGGAATACGCTGCAGAAGATGCATCGCAAAAGCCATGAAATTGCACATCTTCCTCCTGTGTAAATAAAATTCGTGGTATGTTTATTTGGTTCAATAGAGGAAGTTGATTACAAAACTCGTTTGATTCATCAATAAGTTCTACAGGCAGTCTATCATCCCATCCAATCTTTAAAAGCCATAGTTTTTGTAACATTATTTTTGCCATTATAATGGTAGGAGAAACCCAGCCGAGGGGATCAAAGATTTTAGATATCTCTGATAAAAGTTTTCTTTTTGTAGTTAAATCTCTGTTTCCTTGAGAGACCTTAAAAAGAAAGCAGTCAGTCACGGGGTTCCAAAATATTCCTAATAAACAGATGTGAAATTCATTCGGTACTTCAATTACAGAGTCAATTCTATGTTCTTGTGGTATATTAGAAATTATTTCTGGGGAGCTAGCCGCCCATTTCCTCAACATAAAACCGCCAGCCATGAGCAGATCATTTAACTGTGACACAAGGTCCTTTGCTTCATCAATGGTATTTGCCCCTGACATACAGTCGTCAACATAGAAGTTTTCTATTAGTGCTTTAGACGCCAAAGGAAATCTATGTCCTTCATCTTGACTTAGCTTATGAAGAGTTCTTATAGATAAGAAGGGGGCAGGTGACGTTCCGTAAGTGACTGTAGTTAGTCGGAAGTGCTTTATAGGCTGATCTGGAGACTCACGCCACAAAATACGTTGGAAGTCACGATCACACTGTTGAACTTCTATCATCCGAAACATTTGCTTTATATCAGTAGAGAAGCAGTATTTGAAACATCTATAGCGTAATATTATTGCATTTAAGTCCTGTTGTAGAGGTTGACCTGGTAATAACAAATCATTTAATGAAGTTCCGCTGCTCGACTTACACGATCCATCAAAAACAACACGAAGTTTCGTTGTAAGACTATTGTTTTTAAACACAGCATGGTGCGGTAAATAATACAGCTTGGTATTTTCCTTAATTATGTCCTCATCTGGAACAACTTCCATATGTCCCTGAACCAAGTATTCGGACATAAAGTTCTGATAGTCGTTTCTAAGCCTAATATTCTTAGCAAATTTTTTCTCCATAGCGAGGAGTCTGTTTTCTGCATATTTATAGGAATGCCCTAGTAAATGACTTTGAGAGTTAAATGGAAGGCGAACTGAATATCTTCCAGCTTCGTTACGTAGTACAGTTGTTTTGAAAAATTCTTCCGCTTCTTGCTCATCCTTGGTAGGAGTAATCTTTTTAATAGGAAGTTCCTCGGCTTTCCAAAACAGTTGTAGTGTATTGTTTAATTCTACTTCTGGGTCTTGAATGGACAGATTGCAATGACTATCAGTTTCAGCCAAATGGGAGCCGCATATTACCCATCCGAAGAGTGTATTTTGGGCAATCACTACTTTGTCTTCCATAACCTGCTCCTTTTGAAGGACAGAAAAGAAGCAGTCAGCTCCTAATAGAATGTCTATTGACTTTGGCACGTTGAAATGAGGATCTGCCAAATCTAATGAATCTAATATATCCAACGTTTGAATTTTAATTGGAGCTGATGGATGATCAGAAGTAATGTTGTTAAAGACTAAGGCTGTTATATCCAGGCACAATTTCTTTGTATAATGGATGTACAATTTGAGGTTGACTCTGCCCTTAGAAACACCGACCTTGCTAGCTGATAGGCCTAATATTTTCACATTCGCTTGATGCCTTGGAAGTCCTAAGCGCTGTGCGCATGCAGATGTTATTAAAGTATTTTGACATCCAGAGTCAAGAAGAATATTGCAGGGTTGCAAGTTTCCCATGTAATCTTCAATGAGTACCATTGCAGTTGGAAGCAATGCGTTAAAATTTATGTCTGAAGATAAATTCTGGTTCGAAGCCTCAGAGCCTTGAGGCACAAGATTACAATTTAGATGGCTATGAAGAGCCTTTGATTCAGTTGTAGTGGGAATCGATTTAGCATCAGTTGGTTGCTCCTCTTGTTTTTGAAGGTTAAATGTGCCAGCATGGGCAGAAACAGTGGAGTATGAACTCAGTTTATTTGTTACATGGAGAGAAGAATGATGTCTAGAATGACATTGCTCGCATGTATGCTTAGACGGACATTTTATGGCTGAATGTTTAGCTTTGAGACAATTAAAGCACAATCTCTTCGAACTAACAAATTCCCTTCTCTTTGCGGTATCTAATAAAATGTATTTCGGGCAGTAGGACAGATGGTGATGACCAAGGCATTTTGGACAGGCGTTTTCAACGGAAGCCATGTAAGCACGTGTAGATTTATATTTTACTGGAGCTACAGAAGCGGTTGTCTTAACACTGGATGATGAAGGTCCTATCTCTAAAGCATCGCAACGCAGATTTAAAAACTTTGTTAATTCTTCTAGTGTTGGATAAGTCTTCTCTACCACATGCTCAGCCCATGCTTTATGGGTATCACTATCTACCTTTTTTAATAGTAACGCAATCAACCAAGGATCACGTCTTAGACCGCGAATCACCTGATCAAAGGTATTGACTACTGAGCGAAGCAGTGTCGGGTTCGAGGAATCTACCCTTTTAATATCGAAGAATGTTTTGACAAGTGAGTCAATAACCTGCGAAGGTTTATCGTATCTTTCCTTTAGTTTCTCTAACGCCTCCTCATAATTAGAGTCCGTCACAGCTAGGTGCTCAATCATCGTTTCTGGTTCCCCCTTTAGTAAACCTTTAAGATACTGAAATTTCTGAACATTACTTAGGCGAGTATTTTTATTGACAGTGGTGTCGAAAATGTCCCAAAATGGTTTGAATTTGTCATATTGACCATCAAAGGTTGCTAACTGGAGGTTGGGCAGACGAACCTCTTGTGTTTGTGTAGAAGGAACGTGACTAAGTGATTGGAATTGTTCGGCTAGTCGTTGAATGACATTAGTGTCGGTCGAACTGACTGAAGTGCTGCTTAAACGTTCTAAAAATGCTGTTTGCTGATCAACTGGCTTTTGAAAAGCATCAGCGCTGACAACAGTTGAGTTGTGCAAAGGTTCATTAGTGAGAGAATTTTGTCGCTCCGAAATTATTTTGGTGTAATCTGCCTTTAATTTATAATACCTATTCTCAAAATCTGCGAACTCTGTTTCCCTGTCTGGCAGCACCTCCCCTAATGCTATAATATCATCATCTAGCTTAGTAAATTCCTGAAACATCGTTTCCACCTTATGCAATCTAGCCTTTAATTCAAAAATTGTGATGTCGTTCGTTACCGTATTTATGAAATTTTCGAACCGAGTTGCAGTGCCCTTACAACGAGCACGCTTCAGCTTAAGTGCTTCCATTTTCTTTTAATTTAAATTTCGTTTTATTGTTTTTAAATAAAATTATTAAGGTTTACCTGATAACTTGGTATACTCTTTGAGCGGTAACAGCGGCGGTTCCTTCTCCAACAGCAACGGGTATTCTTTTTACGGGGACAGCAGCGGTATCCTTCATCCAGAAAACAGCAACGGGTATTCTTCTTACGGGAAAATGCAGAGAAACAGCAACGGGTATTGGGAACAGCAGCGGTATTCTTCATCCAGAAAACAGCAACGGGTATTCTTCTTACGGGAAAATGCAGAGAAACAGCAACGGGTATTGGGAACAGCAGTGGTATCCTTTATGCAGAGAAACAGCAACGGTATCCTCTTACAGCGACAGCAGCTATCACCATGCACAGCAACAGGAACAATTAATTGTCTTTTTTTTTTTATTATTTGCAGCTAGGCACTTTTTTTAAACTTAAGACACTTGATTCTTCTTAATTACATTAAGTCTCTATCAAATTTAAAGTTTAACTGGTTCGATGGACCAACAAATGATCCGGCTCGAAGGACCAAAAAATGTTTTCAGATAAAACATGAAAAACAAAAGAAAGCGAAAGGTTCTTCTTTAAAACAAACAAGTGGACTGTATTTACTGAACTTTAATTTGCGAATGATTTTAAAATAAACATAATCAGCTAGGATCGACTAAACACACAAAGTTGAACAGTTAAGTTTTTTTTTGTCTCTGCTTTGAGCAGTGTAAATGCATGAGTGCATACATACAAATAGTTTGAGTTTCTTAAAAAGAACAGTTTTGTGTGGCGTGATGCGCCTTATGTATTTACGACAATTGAGATATATATAAGAATTTAAATTACATAAACTGAACAAAAAGTGTTGTCGTGTTGCAATAATTTATAAATGATAATTTAGTATTAAAAAATAGTAATAGTAATGAATATTAAATGTAATAATCTTGAACACTATTATTAAAGTTAAAATCATCGAATACCTATTTTATTTTTTTAGGATCGTGCTACGAGTATTTACAAAACGCCGAAAAAGGTGTGTTTCCTTAGTTTATTACACGAAATGTAATAATTGTTTTATGTGTGTTCAGAAGCAATTTATTAAGAAAATTGCTTTAGTACGATAAGTTAGAAAATCTTTAAAATTAAGAATAAGTTAGTAAACTAGCAAATTGTTAAGTAGTATCATACTAATACCTTAATAATAAGCTGTTTTTTTGCTTGCAGTGACATCAACAAATCTATTTCAGAGGAGATATCAGATATGGAAGAAGGGAAATTCTCACTACAAAATTAAATTATCGCACAATCAGCGACTGCGAAGTCATCCCACTCTGAGATGGAAACCGTCTTAAATGTAAAAGACAATGTTCACAGACTTAGAAGAACCAAGTCTCATGAGTGTATCATCTAAAAGTTATTGGAAAGTATTAAAAGTTTAAACTTCCCCCAGAGTGATTTTAAAATAAGAAAGAAAAGTAATTTGTTGACCTTTCATGGATTGGTTCTGATTCCGGTCGGTGGTTTACTATTACTAAGATTTCCACCGTAAAATGTGGATTTAAGACAAATACGACTCTTTTCTTTTTTTTTTTCTATTCCATGGTGTGTCCCCTTTGTAAAAACTCGCAAAGAAAAATCATGTGATTTCTTTAATTCTTTTCAACAAATCTGTCGACATCATTGTCTACATCCCAAAATTTTGTATCGCATTCACGACAATTGATTGCGAGTAAGGCAAAAGGAGAAGATAATAAAGGGAAGGTGTAATAGGGATAAAGTTTGACAGGTGATTTCGGTCATGTTGTTGAAGCTACACCTGTCAAATTGGCTGCGATTATTAGCTCATCTCGCCAAATCATCATTGAGAGTTATAGAGTTCAACTACATGGGCAATTGATAAAATTACTTTTTGTAATTTTATTTTTTGTTTGAACAACATTTGGCATATTTTACGGACACCATATTCTTCCAATTTGTGAATAAGTTCGATTGCAATTGTTCGGCGAACAATCCGCATACATCAACGTAACGCAAGATCTGCTAAAAATATCACATCTGTCCGTGATAGTGTGCAGGAGAATCCGAGGAAGTCAATTCCACGCCACAAAATTTTTGAGTGTGAGGAATTTGTAACGTTTCTCAGCAAGGTGGTTTATTTATTACGAGTACCATAGAGTTGTTAATTTCTTTTTCAAAAAGTTTCGTGTGCACGCTTGTATACACCATTTTCGAAATAATTATTTTATCGATGTTGTTTTTGTGTGCTACCAAACCCTTCCTTTGTGTTTTAGCAACTTATTTAAATGCACGATGATAGCGAAGACGAAAAAAGTGGGTTCGGCAATTCCGTCTGTCTGTCTGTATGTCTGTACCTTTCTCTACAGCCTAAGCTACTGGAGGTATTTTCTTCAAACTCGGTACTTCGGTGATTCCCTAGAGGAGATGGACTCCATTTTGGTCAAAAAAATTTATGGAAAAGTGTTACTAATGGTACCTTAGAACGGTTTTTTTTGATTTTTAACTATCTCATTAACGGCTATAACGATTTTAACCAACATTTTTAGCAGGAGCCCCCTTAAGTTTAAAATAATATTGTACCTATATAAAAATATTCTAAAAAATATTTTTTTGGGTTTTTTTAAAAATCAATATCTCAAAAACGTGTGAGCTATTATTTTTTGAAATTATTTCCAAAAATCTATACTACTAAATACTTAAAATTGAGATCCCAAATTTTGTTCTTGAAAAATGTTAAAGAAATTTCTTATATAAATTTTTTTGTAGGTATAATAAAACGATTTTCAGCTTTGTTTGCATAAATTCATACTTTTCCGAAAATCAGACGGCAATTTCATGCATTTGAACATTTTATCTTATTAATTCGATGTTTTATATTTATTTATACATGATATATCTATAAATTCCAAAGTACTTTTACATAAGAGCAAGTTTGTGCGATCCACCGTGCATTTAATTTTTTTTAGCACAAGTAGGTAAGTATAAAATGTTTATCTAGAGATGTGTCGCTATAATAGCCGCCCAAAGTCTCACTCCAATTGCTGACTTCAATTTTGTTGACTTTAAGTTTTGTTGTTGTTTGTGTGTTAATATTTGCTGACCTCTGTCAGCTGTTCTGAGCCGCTCTAACATAACAGCAAAAACGTGAAACCCAGTAGCGCATTTTCGTTTTTTATTTTTGTTGAGCTTGAGCCTTGAAAAGAAATTTTAAAATTTAAGAAAATACATATATTACAAAATATGTAATTTGCGTTTCTTCTTCATAATGTGAAATCCACTTGAATTTAAAAAAATTAACTTAAACCAGCTCAACTGCTCAAAAATAGCTCACCTACGTAATAAAAGTAGGCACCCGCACTAATCATTTAAGAGAAACAAAAAAATTACTTCGGAACACCACATAACCGCAATATACCCCACTAATGCTGTCCAACAATCTGCTCATATCATTTCCACATCCCCTTCTTCTAAAAACAATCATTCCTCTTTAAAAAGTGTCACGAAAAACTCACCCTTCAAATATGTTAAATATCGTCGAAATGATTTCTTCACTTCTTCAGAAAAGTTCTGCGATTTTAAATGTGAGTTAAAACATCATTAATCCTAATAGCCCAAGGGGTGGTTTCGCATTATCCTTTGCACCCTCTTGAGGACTTCTTGTTTTGTTTTCCACATCCTATGCCACAATAACGAGCGAACATTTATCCTTCTTCTCACAACTCACACCCACTGTTTCAATTACACTTCAGTTATATTTGTCCCCACTTATCGACTTAGAATATCCTTGTTCCCAATGTTCATTCAGCCACTTGACATATACAGGCAAATAATGCAGCAAAAGCAAAAACAACACTTTACGATTGTATTGTCTCCGTGTGATTTGCGGTTGATATGTCCTGAAGTTCTTATGTGACTGAACTCGAGCTGAGAATATCACTCGAAGCGTTTTAGAGAAACAGACAATTTTTAGTTGCTGCTGCTGGAGCTGAGTGCTGGAAATATGGTGTTTTCTGTTGGAAACAATTTTCTATTATTAAAGGAAGTCTTTATGGGAGGGTAAACGAGCGACATTTCGAAATCATTAAGAATGTAAAAGTTAGCAAAACAACATTGTGATGCAAATTGGCTTTTGGAAAACAATTTTGTTTTGCCTTTGTTGTCATTAAATGCATTTAAATGTGTGTCATTATTGAAATACGTATGATTTTTAAAACTAAAGAAAATGTATGCAAATTTCTTTTAAACAAGAACAAATTAACCAAGCCAAAGTGAGCATATTTGTCAGGCAAATACATTTATAAATAAAATAAAATCGCATGACTAGATTGTGAAGACAAGAATCAATTTTATTTAAGATTGATGGTATTGTTTATTAATACAATAATAATTATACAGGGTGTCCCGTAATTCGTGTGCCATACTTTGGGATGTGATTTTTGGACATATTCTAAAAAAAAAATTGTTCTACAGTAAAGTCTGATTTTCAACTTTGACATCACTTTTTGACGATTTAAGAAAAGGCTAACTTTGGTGTACCCTGGCCCATGTTAAGGTCAATTTCTCTGTCAGTATTAATGGTAGGCACCTCATTTTGGATTTTTTTTTAGAAGAAATACTAACCTTTAAAACTACGTTTAAATTGAGCTGATGTATTTTTAGGGTTGCCAGATATTCAATTTTAAATGGTGTTCAATTTTCCTTGCCCGAGCAAAATTTTGACTTTGAGGTCAATTTTTTTCAAAAAATGCGTAATAAACATAAAGTTTTCTTATTTTTACCAGATGACCAAAACAATAATAAAAAAAAACTCATTGATAACTACGTCCAAAAACCCATACATTTTATGATACTTGGGAAAATCTAAAACAGGTAAAAAATCGAATTTTTAATTTTTACCTACTTTTATTGCAGCACTTGGAAATTGCAATGGTTTTCCAAGAATTGATAGTTTTTAGGTAATTTTTAATACTGGGCACTCATGAAAAGGGTTAAAAGTTTAATTACGCCTACTTCACTTGCTGTCAAAACCCTAATCAACTAACCTCTTCTCAGGGAGAGTTAAATTTGGGGTATGAATGTCTAATGGATAAATTAACTAAATAAGTGGTATAAAAGAATAGAAAAACAAATTCATTCATTAAATTATCAAGTTAAGTCACGATTACAGTTGGGTAAGAGCGCTTTTTGAAATGCCTTCATTTACGAGAGAAGAATACGCAGACATTTTTTCGTTTATGGGTTTTGCAATGGAAATTCAAGAAGGGCACAACGAAGATACCAGGAACTTTATCCTAACAGACGACTTCCTTCTCGAAATGTTTTTCGAAATACCTTTCGAAGGCTTCGAGAAACTGGATCAGTTTTAACTGCAAGACCTAACGCGGGAGCTGCAAGCACAAGAAGAGTTTCGGTCGATGAAAGAATACTGGCAGCTGTTGAAATCGATCCTTCCATCAGCATAAGACGCTTGGCCCTACAGTTTAATGTTTCCAAACGCAGAATTTCCAGTATACTGCATGAAGAAAATATGTATCCATATCACCACACACCTGTGCAATTTATAAACAGAATTCTTTGGACAGACGAATCTCAATTCACAAGAGATGGTATTACGAATTTCCATAATCTCCATACATGGGCTTCGAGCAATCTACATTCAAGAAAGATCATTTCAGCACAGATTCAATGTCAATATGTGGGCAGGTATAATTGGAAATAAATTAATCGGTCCTTTCAAATTACGACCCCGACTTAATTCTACTAACTATCTGGAGCTTTTACAAAATAATCTACCAGACCTATTGGAGGATGTTCCACTCGTTCAACTAGCTTCATCATATTTCCAACAAGATGGTGCTCCGGCCCACTATGGTCGTGAAGTGAAAGATTGGCTGGATGAAGAATACGGTGATCGATGGATAGGCAGAAATGGACCAATTCACTGGCCTGCAAGATCTCCCGATCTCACTGTACTGGATTTCTTTGTATGAGGACGAATGAAAGAAATCGTTTACTCATCTGAAATAACAACTTTAATTGAACTAGAAGAACGTATTTCCAAAGGATAACTAAAAGTAAGGCAAGAGTTATCGAGAATAAACATTCAAAATGAAATCAAAAAACGGGCTCTAGCATGCAATCAAAACGCAGGAGGGCACTTTGAGCACTTATTATGACCGTATTTGTGTGTACATAAAATAAAAGATTACAAATTATTGTTTTATTCCAACCCTTTACACATTAAGGCAAATTTTTTTTTTTTCAATTTTAACTGTTTTAGATTTTCCCAAGTATCATAAAATGTATGGGATTTTGGATGTAGTTATTAATGAGTTTTTTTTTATTATTGTTTTGGTCATCTGGTAAAAATAAGAAAACTTTATGTTTATTACGCATTTTTTGAAAAAAATTGACCTCAAAGTCAAAATTTTGCTCGGGCAAGAAAAATTGAACACCATTTAAAATTAAATATCTGGCAACCCTAAAAATACATCAGCTCAATTTAAACGCAGTTTTAAAGGTTAGTATTTCTTCTAAAAAAAAAGTCCAAAATGGAGTGCCTACCATTAACACTGACAGAGAAATTGACCTTAACATGGGTCAGGGTACACCAAAGTTAGCCTTTTTTTAAATCGTCAAAAAGTGATGTCTTGTCAAAGTTGAAAATCAGACTTTACTGTACAACAATTTTTTTCTTAGAATATGTCCAAGAATCACATCCCAAAGTATGGCACACGAATTACGGGACACCCCGTATAAAAATTGTGTGAAAAAAATTTGTTCATCTTTTATAATGTATTATTTTGTAAAAAAAAAAATGTTTATCTAAAAAATCATTTTATTACAGTCTTTTTAAATTTTACAACTATTTTTGCTTTTATAATTTTGCACACACTAAAGGGATTATGACTAACCCTAAAATGTTTGGGCAGACTACGAGCGTTAAGCAAATTTGGAGAGGACCAATCAAAACTGATTCATCTATTTCGAGAAAATATGAAAAACGTTTGTACACGTTATACAGTAAAAACTTCAAAAAAAATGTACCTATGTAATTTTATTTCTACCTAGTCTAGTCATACATAATCAAAGTATTTGCTTCATTCATACTTTTCATTTTAACGTTATTTAATCTTATACTTGTGTGCTTCATTCTCGCGTTTCTATTCCCGTGACATTGTAATTGCCTTCATAAAAAATTGTAAACATGAAAAAAAAATAAATCTTTTTAAGCATGTGACAGCTTGGAATCACTCATCAATGATGTGTTTGAAAATATTTAAGATATTGGTGAACCGTCCAAGCACTTTGAGAATACTAAGAGTAATAGAGGCCGTCAATCAAATCAGAGGCAAAACAATGAGAAAACAGAATGATCGAGTTTATGCACAGACATCAATTTAAGCATCAAAACTCATTCCAAGGGTTGAAAGAGGCACTATCTCGCAAATGTAATCTCGCAATTCTAATAGAGTAATCTATGATAACTCACCTTCATATTTGTCAGAAAGAAGTTAAACCTTAAAAGGTTTATGAAAGATAGTTTTAGAACTAAAATCGACATGTCTTATATATATTTTATATACATACATAAATATTAACCACTCATTCTACGATTCTACCTAAAAATTAAATATTGGTATACCCATCGCTACGTGTAAATTTCTGCTGAAACAAGATGCTAAAGAGAGAATAAACCTTATTTGGAATATCATCTCTTATTGTTTGACAAAACAAGTTTGGCTAAAGCCGGATTTAAGCGCTTTAAGTGTTTTATATCTTTAAGTAGATTGAACAATAGATTAATTGTAGGTGTCATAATACGAATATGTTTAAAAGATACGCACGCAACGCTACTTGTCGTATTTCGATTTTCAGAGAAGATGTATGGACGTGGAAAGGGGGAAAACTGTTCCTTGCCTCCTCTGGACATGTCATTTCTTTTAATTTGATTGAAAAATATTGTTAGCGAAAAAA
Source organism: Philhelius festivus (assembly GCA_963931855.1). Taxonomy (NCBI): domain Eukaryota; kingdom Metazoa; phylum Arthropoda; class Insecta; order Diptera; family Syrphidae; genus Philhelius; species Philhelius festivus. The sequence continues at coordinate 138,696,419 of OZ007556.1, read as the reverse complement.
TGTTTGTTAGTTTTTTTTAATTAGTAATAACAAAATATTTTATTATTTACATACATAAATTAAATTTAGCTTTGATTTTAATAAATAAATAAATAAAATTTCTGCTCTTTCCCTCTTAGGTTAATGATACTGACTTGCTGTCAAGATTTTGAGCGGGAAACAGCCTCTGATATAAAAAGAAGCTACTAGAAGGCCCACGTTGTATATACATATATTTTACGTATAAATATATTTTAATATATTTTCATTCATGTTCTTAAATATGATTCGTTATGAAAATCGCTATAATTTAAGAAATATATGGGCAATTCTACAGAACTTTTAAACTCTGTGTTATGAGCATATAGCTATGAATATCTTAGCTCCAAGTTAAAATATACTTGAATTTCTTTTTTATTCCAGTGAATTACTTTATTAAGAATATGTATTTTCCAAATTGAGTTTCTTAAACAAGCTAAATTTAAAAAATCTCAATTGTAATAATCTCGTTTATTTTTAAATTATGCTCTGATGTACTCGCGGCCCGCAATTTGAGTCATTACTTTTACAAGCAAAATGTTGTCTTTACCTATAAGAAATAAGTATTATCGTAAGTTTCGTAAGTGTGCGCCAGTTTTGTGATAACTTATAGATCTTTCTATAAGTGTAATAACTTTTTAATAAAAATATGATTTTTCGATGTTTCGTTGTTTTTTGAAGACGGCCCAAGGAATATCACTATAATTTTCAATTATCTTTATTCCTCAAGTAAAAACGAAGAAATCAAGCCATGAATCAAGTATGTGCACAATAAATTTTCGAGACTAGAAATGTTTTCAATCAGAGATCGAATTTCTGCAAGAATGGAAATTTGCACTTAAATGTATAGCACATCTTTTGCAAGGCTTAAAATCGATCTTTTCTGCTTCTGATCTTACTGTATGCTTATAGATTTCTAGAAAAACAATGGGCCACAAAAGTAATTGTAGTTTTAAAATTATCAACCTTAATTAGAGTATTTATTCAAATAAATGAAATTTCGGGTCCTGCTCTTATAATACTGTATATATACCCTACCTCAACGGCCCGCGATAAAATCGATGTACGACTATTTATCCAACATACTGATAGGTTCAATAAAAAGTGCGCAAAGTCTCAGTGGTGTGCGAAGTATTTGAAAAAATAAAGTTTCAAAATCACAAGTTTAAAAGTTCTGTAGATATGCCCATATATATAAAATAACATTGCACCACGAAAATAAATCAGTCAAGTAGAAGATTTAGCACCATTTAGTTGGACTTGTTGAATTTATTTCAGTAGTATAAAGAGTTTGTATTATTAAAAATAACTTCATAGTTCAAAGAAACAATGCCAAAGCACAGCCAAAATCTTAGGGCGTTAATCATTGAAAAATTTAATATGAAGTGAATTTAATTAAATATGCGTATTGACAAGGCTCTCACTAGTCAATTCATGATCGCCGGGACGAAACACAATTTTTGTGGACTAAGGGCAAAAAAGCTACATTTTTCGAATCGAGACAAATTTAAGAAAGTTACACTGTACTGATTTATCATAAAATCCGACAATCTTTGAATTTCTACACACAATCGTGTATCTTTCAGGAAATTTTTCATCCAACTAGATAATTGCAAGCCAAACAGGAAGACCATCAGAGCTGGAGTCGCCCAAGGTTCAAAACTAGGCACCTTCCTCTACAGCTTGATGACAGCTTCCGACCAACCTTCTCCATTTGGATGCGAAAACCTTCTGTATGCTGATGACTCGCTCACCTACGCCACATCAATATCCGCACTAATCGCTGTACGAAAAGTCAACAGACTCCTCCAATACTACAAGAAATGGGGCATCCGGATCAAAACTTCCAAATCAAAACTTGTCTGCTTCAGGAAACCTGAAACAGCGGCAAAGCAAAACCCGGAGTACCTGGGAGTGCACTTCAACGAGTTGCTAAGGTTTAACCTGCACTCAAGAAATGGGTCTTCAGCCGTTTCACCCATTGCTGAAAAGAAGATCAGGTCTTCACCAACCGACAAAGACATTAAACTACAAGCAGCACTTAGGATCTGCACTGGAATCAACTTCGACCGCTAATGACAGAAAACTGCAGGAACGAGCATCTCTTTACCGAAGTGAATTTTATCCCACTGGACAAATATCTAGTACTTAGTACATTCAGCAAAGAAACTAGTGCAGAACATCATCGACCACCCGAATCAGCTAAGGAGAAGGATGACCACAGAACAATGACACCCCGAACCGAGGTACTTCAGTGTGATGGAAACTCTGGGTGACAACGAAATCATGGACAACGAGGAACTAGTCTAGTTCTACACTGACATTGGGTCTGCCTCCAACCTACAACAAAATCACCACTGACAACCCCGGAATGAACTCCCTGAAGACCATAAAGTCAACCAACTTTTAGATTTTTTTTTACATGTACATTTTATATATATGTACATTTATATACATTATGTATATAAATATTTAGACTTAAATCACAAAGCCAAATTGTAAATGATATTTTCAATTAAACGAATGAAACGATTTCTGCACGCAGAAAAATAATAATCGGTTAAAAAACTACGTAAAACTCGGGTACAATTAAACAAGTGAAACTGCTAATATACAGCCCGCAAACCTACTCGGTTAAAATAACACGACTCAACTCGTTTAACTAATTAAAACAATTTGTTTGATTATTTTGCAAAATTAATGTATATTGATTAAGAACAGATTAATAATATTTGGAAGTCTGTTACTTCCACAATGTTAGAGTTCAACGTTTTTTCCAGACGAAAGCTGATGTCAGCTTTAAAAAGACGTCTTTTGGCTTGCCTTGCCGAAGAAGAAACTGTTTTCAAATTACACTTCCAGTCTTGCTTTGAGATCCTTGGTAATGGAAATAAGTTACCTGATTAAATGACAAGCAAATTGAATTTCTTTTGAAATGGAACATTCGGATTCAAAGGCTGTTTGTATTTGCTATGTTTGTCGTATTATAGTTCAGAACAAATATACGAGTAGTATTAATCATAGTCTCTGTTATAATATCATAGTATTCTGTTCAAAATGAATTTGCACGTAACAACCGTTTTCGTTAATAAATAATGAACAATGTATCCAAGTGTATTTAGTAATATGCATTTTGAAGTATGTATTAGATAAACCTACTCATTCGGTAACTAAACCTCTAATTATCTTATCTTTCAATTCGTCTAATAAACTCAGCTAATTTTGCCATCACAGCCAAATAATCTATCATATAATACGCTTTTCATATGAACTTTTAAGTGTACAAATCTATCCAATTACCTTGTTGACAAAGGCCAATCAATTGATAAAATCTACACAGTTTACCCTGTAATTTAACCACAGAGAAATAACTTTCCTTTTTGGTTACAATCAATGTGACACTGTTTCCTATAGGTATATCCTCTTTCTCGTTTCAATGCCCGTCACTGATTGATTCGTTTCAAGGCATAACTTTCAAAAGGGGTTGAAGTTGAATATAATTTTTGTAAAACCTCTAAAAACAACGCCAACGCCCGAATAACTCCCTCACTCTCACGCGATAGGATCAAACGTATTATTGTGCTCAACTCACCCTGCTAACGGATTAGAGTGTGTTTACTGTCTATCAATTCCCAGTCAATGACTGTCAGCGATGATTGTAATGAGCACACTTGTTGTAACAAATCTGTATATTTTATGGTTAATTTACGGCAAATTGATGATTGAAAAATAGGGCTATAAAGCTGTAGTTGACTTCATGGCCAGTCGAAGGGGTGGATTTTCAGTAATTTCGTATACCCTCAACAACGTCGTCGGTCTGCGGTCGCGTCAGTTACATTAAGAGGGTTGCAACATCTAAATTTAAATAATAAAAGCACTTGTTCTGTAAGTGCATGCAGATCCAGAATTTGTGATATGACCGATGTGATGTTGAATAAGATAAGACTTGAACTCAAAGCCTTGAATGAATTTATTATGTTCTTAGAGCGAATTATCGCTTTCCAATCAAAAGGAACATTTTTTTACCTATAGTCCAGTAAGACTAGACAAACAAGAAATGATAAAGAAAGGAAAAAATTAGTTAGAGGCTGAAACTTGGCATGAGCATTAGTAATGGAACTCTTTATAAACTGAGAGAGTTCCTCACCGATAGGGGACCTTCTACGCAAGACTATCTATATCTATATTTGACAGATCGCTGGGATAATATTGTCGTAGACATTTTAAAAATGGAATGTACGTCTTTGGGATTGAGAAGGCCAGGTTTAGGGAGGATGAGTAATGGATTCATTCTCTTCTTCATCAATGCGGATTCTGCGTTCGTTCGTTAGAAAGAAGACCAAGCCGCATTGCGTGCTTTCCTATTAGAGAGTGTCGTGTTATGACGACTATTAGGGAGCCCTGTGATCTGCTTAAACATATCAAACACTGAAGAAAGCTTCAGATCCAGTACTAGCCAAATTTGTTTTGTCGCAAAGAAGTGGCGACGTTTTTCCACCTAAGGTTTATTCTCTGTGTAGCATCTTGTTTAAGCATTAGTTTGCAAGTAGCAATAAGAATGAATACCTATACTTAACCTGTCTGGTAAAATAGGTTCCCGTAGATAAAGCAAAAATTATGCTAATGTTTTAACTATCGAAGCAAGCAATACAGAATGCTGAGAAACACATAAATACTCTTGTAGAAGAGAATGTCGACTTACTAGCAATATTTATAGCCTGGGCCCCTATAAACAACAAAAAATAATGCTATGAAATTCAAGCTTTACTTGGAAGTAATAATTTTAAAGCCAATGACCACTCTGTTGATATCAGCACCTGATGAACTTTTTACATTAAGTATTTTCATCAAACCTTTCAGAGATTTTTTTTAATTATGTGAGCATTAAAGCTAAAGGGATTATGAAGAACCGAAAAATTTTTGAGCAAAGTGCGAGCGATTTAGAAAAGTTGGACAGGATTTGAAAGGAGATACCGATGCATTGGGTTTGAATCTCTGAATATAATAATGGGAGGTAAATATAGATCCGAGTAAGCCATTCCACATTCGTGTAGTGCGGCTAAGGAAAAAATCTCTGATTTAAATAGTACGTCCGAATCAGAAGTACGTCCAGATCAGAAGGGGTGAAAAATTACTTGCATCATCGAAAAAAAGCTGAACACAAAAAGCAGCGTATTTAGCGACGTCGAATATGTGGTCATTCCACAATTCCACAAAAGGTGGTCTGTTATGCACATACCGACAACTGAAAGCTGTGCGGTTGCCTCAGTGCAAGTGCCACTCATGGATTGCAGCATGGGGGTGAGTTCCGCTTTAACGACAGAAGACAGGATTGAGTTTTTGAAGCATTCAATTCTACGCCCCCATTTGACAATGCTATTGAGATCTGAATTTAATGAACTCATCATACGCTGCCGTACTAAATCTACATCCGAAGAACAAGGACATACATATGGAAACGAATATGAGAAGCTGAGGTTACTGTCTTCAGCGAAACTATTTATTGGCTAAGAAGTTTTAGACAAACGATCGTTGATGAATATCTGAAAGAGAGTCGGGGATAAAACGGAGCCTTGTGGTACACCAGCATTTATTTTACGAATTTCAGACTTAAGACCACCCAACATATCTTGTATTGAGGGTTTTGAAAGGTAGTTTCTAATTCATCGAGGAAGAGATTTATCAATACCAAATGTACGCATTTTCGATAAAAGAGCTTGATGCCAAACTATATCAAAAGCTTGTTAAATACCAAGTACAATAATCATACTTTCTCCAAAACCATGTAAAGATTTTTGCCACTGTTCGGTGAGATGTACCATTAGATCACCAGTGGACTTATTGTTATAAATGCCATACTGACGGTCATTAAGAATCTTTCCTTCTTCAAGATATTTCTTGAGTTGATAATTTATCAGCGTTTCTATGACTTAAGAAAGAAGGGATGTAAGTGCAATTTAACGATAATTAGAGAGGGAAAAAGATTCACCGTTTTTTAGGGACGGGCTGGACAAATGCCGTTTTCCATCAACTCGGAAAGAGACCAATAGAGTAGGACAGATGGGAAAGTTTACGCAATGGTTTTGCAAACGTTGAAGTACACATTTTCAGACAATTGGAGCGATACTATCCGGAACAGCAGATTTGTATATATCGAGATCTTCTAGAACTCTTGCAATTGTACGAGTGCGAAAGAATATTTGTCCCATAAAATCATTTACGCTCTCAATTACACGAGGAATCATGACACTGGGTGATATGCATACAACGGAAGTATTTACTACAAGTAAAAGATAATAGTAAATACTATAACTTAAAGCAAATGGTTAAATTTAAAGTATTTACTTCATTCCATATGCATAAAGTTTAGTACTTACTAACTGGCAAATACTTTCAGTATATACTAAATTCATCCAAGTAAATACTAGAATTCATCGGAAATTGATAGTAAATACTTTTTTTTTTCTCATCGGGTTAGTAAGCAAATAGTTTTTTGCCAGATTAACCGTTTAATCCCTATATATTAAATTACTGTTGCCCTTCTTGTTGTTTTCTAAACATCTGTTCATGAAATTTTATCAAACATGAATTTATTGAAAGTCGACTGAGCAACAATGAAGAACGAAGGTTTGTCAATAAGCCAAATGCACCTAGTTTTTGTGCGTATTTTAAAAGTACATAGTGTTCTTATGAATAAGTCGCAGCAACCGGCAGTAAAAAAAGCGAAGTCAGAGGCTATGAAAATATTCATAAATGAATATAAATCTGAAACTGGTGTTGAACTCAGCGAAGACCAAGTAAGGAAACGGGTCAATAACTTTAAGTCGGATGTAAAGAAAAAGACGGACCTAAAGAAAACGGGGAATAAGCCCATTAGGCTTAAAGAATGGGAAATAATATTCAAAGATCTTTTGAGCGCTGATGAAAATCCCTCTATCTCTTGCATTCCTGGTAAGCATTATTTTATATCGATGTATAATACATACATACATATGCTTTAATTTTACTAATAAATTTTCGTATACATACATACATGCCTATCTAGGTGGTTTATCTGTGGGAGCAGATAATACCAATCAAGAAGAAACTGAGAGAGAAGTTCGTTCAAAAGCAGATTTTCCAGATCAAACAGAAGATCTCTCACAAGATTCCCGAGTAACAAAGCGGAGGAGATTGAAGTTTGATGAGACAGATGAGACAAAAAATCTCACAAATGGAGAGCTTCAACGCTTGGTTTTGCTCGAGCAGTTGAAGCTTTTAAGAATGCAACAAAAAGAAATGGAAATGAAGATCAACATGGGAAAAGAAGCAGACAGCTCACAATCCTTCAATAGTTCAACTACTAATATAGTTACTGACAGTGGATCTACTTACGAGTATTTCAATTTATAAAATATTTTACGCATTACTTTCAGTTTTATTGAAAGACAATAGTTTTTGGAATTTCTGTTTATGTTTGTTTGATCTGCACAGAATTTTTTAATTTTATTTATGACACATCGTAGAATTTCATTTCATTATAATTTATTTATTTATTTTGTATTTTTTAAAGATATAAATATATATGTAGATGTACATACATATTAATGCACAATAAATTTCTAAGCATTCAAGTTAAAAATAAGTTCTGCTAACTGCAATCTTTTGATTTGACCAGATCTTCGGGTTTCAAGTACACTGGCCATTACGTGTTCATCATCAACGGTGTTCCCATTTTTTCTGCTTTCTGATGGTAAATCGAAATTGTTGTCATCTCTCAAGTATTTTCCAATATTGTGCAAAACGAAACAAGCGACAATTATATTTGGAACGTTTTCTATGTGAAGGCGTATGCAATTTTGTAAGATTGGAAATCTTTTCTTCACTTGGCCAAAACATCTTTCAATTATGACCCTTTCTTTTGAATGCAGTTTGTTGAAAGCTCTTTCTTGGTTACTCGTTGGGTTTTTAAAGGGTGTCATTAGCCAAGGTGTGATCCCATATCCTTCGTCTCCCAGTAAAACAATGTTAGTGGAGTTTCTCATAATGGTTTCCACAGCACTGTTTCTCCAAATTCTGGAATCGTGAACTTGGCCCGGCCATCGGCAATCAACACTTGTAAAATATTCCATTGAATTACAAGTTGCCTGGATATTGATGTAATGATATGTAATGTATTCTTCCGAATGAAATCTAGGTAGTAATATTTCCACGTGAGTACAGTCCAAGGCTCCTATGCATAATGGGAACCTGTATTTGCTTAGCCAATCATTTTTTGCTCCCAGCTGTTCTTCATAGCTCCATGGAAATTTTATCCAATGAGAAGCTTTGTCTTTTATTTTGCAACAAATATTAACTGTTCTGGATACATACTCTGATGAACGCCTATATCTTCACCAACGCCAACTTGAAATCCAGGATCTCCAACTTATCGTAAACAAATTCGCATCTTTTCTTGATGAGTGATTGCCCCTCCTATTGTTTCAGTTTGAGCTCCTTAAAAAGTATTATATACAGGGTGATTGGCATAAGGTGTGACAAAAAGCTAGGGCGTGTAGGTTGGACTTAGACAAGAAAAAAATCGTATGGGAGGGGGGGGTCTATTTCCCCCCGTTTAGGCGGGAGGGGCAATTTAAGAAAAAAATCACTTAAAACAGAAAAAAAATTATTAAAAAATAACGGTGATACCTACAGAGTAATGCTATAGCATTTTGAAAAGCCAGAAATGCATTCTTTAATTTTGTTTTTAAATAAAGTTGTTCGAGTGAATAGTTTTTGAAAAATTAATTTTCAAAATCAAAATTTTGAAGAAAAAAATGAAAAAATTTTTTTTAAACAATTTTTTTTCAAAATTTTACGTAATTAAGTATTATTTTTGTATTCAATATTCAATGCTCTCATTAACTTTTGATCAAACACAAAAAACCGGATGTCAAAATATTTTGTAGTTTTTGCGAAAATCAAAAATAACAAAAACTACTTTTGTTCTAAGAAACATTTACGATTGAAAGGATTAACTTTCTTTTTACTATTTTTTTAATTATCGTCTTATAAACATACAATAATGTGACAAAGTACTGGATTAACCATATTTCACACATTTTTTCATTGAGAACACCTGCGTGAGAGCATTGGTTTAAAATTGACCTGCCACTTTTTTATTATGGTGGGGTCGGCTTGGCGTAGGTGGATTTACGAAAAAAAGGATTAACTTTTTTTGTAAAATTTTTTTATTATCAGTCAAAGTACTGGATTAACACATTTTTCATTGAGAACACCTGCGTGAGAGCATTGGATTAATATTAACCTGCGAATGTTTTTTAATTAATTTTTTGTAATAAGCTTTAGTTAAAAAATAGTTAAAAATTTAAATAAACAGTAATTATGTATTTTATCTAAATATGCATGTATTTCTTATTTTAATTGATTTCAAGATTCAGGAACATTCTTGTTCTTATTTCGCAATTGCACTTTTCTGTCACTAGTTAGGGCGTGTAACGTTGCATTATTTAAACAACATTCGCAGGTCAATATTAATCCAATGCTCTCACGCAGGTGTTCTCAATGAAAAAATGTGTGAAATATGGTTAATCCAGTACTTTGTCACATTATTGTATGTTTATAAGACGATAATTAAAAAAATAGTAAAAAGAAAGTTAATCCTTTCAATCGTAAATTCACGTAAGAATCCAAAGACGTATAAAAACTAAAATAAAAGGCTTTTCTTAGAACAAAAGTAGTTTTTGTTATTTTTGATTTTCGCACAAACTACAAAACATTTTGACATCCGGTTTTTTGTGTTTGATCAAAAATTAATGAGAGCATTGAATATTGAATACAAAAATAATACTTAATTACGTAAAATTTTGAAAAAAAATTGTTTAAAAAAAAATTTTTCATTTTTTTTTTCAAAATTTTGATTTTGAAAATTAATTTTTCAAAAACAATTCACTCGAACAACTTTATTTAAAAACAAAATTAAATAATGTATTTCTGGCTTTTCAAAATGCTATAGTATTACTCTGTAGGTATCACCGTTATTTTTTAATAATTTTTTTTCTGTTTTAAGTGATTTTTTTCTTAAATTGCCCCTCCCGCCTAAACGGGGGGAAATAGACCCCCCCCTCCCATACGATTTTTTTCTTGTCTAAGTCCAACCTACACGCCCTAGCTTTTTGTCACACCTTATGCCAATCACCCTGTATATGAACCATTTGTTCAACATAAGACTCTATATAAACTTGGCGACTAAGGGCAAGTTTTAAAACTTCGCCAGTAACTAAAAACCACTAACTCCTTTAACTAACGGAAGCCTATTGGTATAGTATCGCAATATACATATATAACAGTTTTCATAAGTGTTTGCTTCTTGTAAAATTATAAATTATATTTTTAAGTTAACAGGCGTATAAGAAAATAGAAAGTTTTACACCATTTCCGCGAACTAACAAAAGGCTCCAAATAGTAAGGGTGTGTCAAGTTTTAAAACTACAGATTACGATTTTGCAATGACTTACCAATGAAGTATTCACTCAACCAATCTATGTTTTCCCTCTCAAAACGAGTTGTTTAAAATTTGATTCTGAACCCGATCTTCGACTGTTATAGACTTTTTGTGAACTAACGCGTACAAATTCCGCCATTTCAGTACAGTCAACAGTAACTTAATTTTAATTTATATCAGCGACGTGAATCCTTTGAGAATAGAGTTAAGACTGTAAGTTTTTATGGTTTCGAAGCTACATATAGTTATGTGTTTAAATCAAAAAAAGTATGTACTTTTAAATTTTAATGTTGCTATCCTTTGACTTTGAAAAAAGAAGTAATTCCTACAGAAAAAAAGTACTTGCTACTTTTTATGCATACGGAATAAAGTATTTACTGAAAAAGTTCATCCGAAAAAAGTAAGTACTGTGGCCTCAAGTAAATACTTTATTTTTTATTTATTTTTTTTTATTATATCGATTTTATTAGAAAAATCATAAGAATTTAACAGTTTAAATATACAAAATCATTAGGACTTGGCTATGCCGTCTGCCGATTGGTACAGTTTATGATTTTAAATAAGTTTAAATAAAGAATAATATTAATAAATTGATTGAGCATAATACTAATAAATTGATTGCTTTATTTTGCTGTTCGAAAAGTGATAGTTAGAAGCTTTCATTTAAGATTCGTTTACGATAGGATAAGGCCGTTCTGCAATATCGCATCAGTTTATCATTGCATTCGTTCAGCAAGTTAAAAACTTGATCTGTTGACAGAATACTGCTTCCTAGGAAAAAACGTCGTGTTTCGCGAAGCGTCGGACATCTACCCACAAAATGGATTACGTCTTCTCTTTCTGCTACATTACATATATTGCACAATACCGGGAGGTCATCTCGATGAGGTCTGTAGTTGATGTTAATCAGTTCCGTTCTTAGTCTTAGCATCATTGAGATAGTTGTTACATCATTTTCATCTCTGAAGTAATTGGACTGAAGGAGGTTGTAGTTCAGCCTGCTATATATTTGCCTGTGGATTGATTCTCGTGCTTCTCTCTCATAGTCGTTTCTCAAATTTACGTCGGTTGCTTCTATAATGCTGTACAGTTCTCGTTTCCAATTTATGCTTGGTTGTTGGTCTAATTCTATTTCTAGATTACATGATCTTGCTAGTTGTAACCATTCAGCATACCAACCGGTTTTACTTCTTAATGCCTTCGTCATAATTATTTTGGGAAATCGACTTTCATCCATTTTTGATACCTTGACTACGTAATCTGCTTGAAGCTTTAGAGTTTTGATAAATAGTGCCGGTAATCCAGTTTCCAAGTTCAAAGCATAGTTGGGTGTATTAGGTGGTAGTCTGAATGCCCGCTTTAAATAGAAGTGGAGAAGCTTTTCTACTGTCTGGTATTGGTGACTTCCCCAGACTTGGGCCGCGTAGAGCATGATTGAAACTGCAACCGCCTCGAATACTTTGTATTTCGAACTATGGTTTAGGTATTTATTGGAGAAGCACAATTTCCATGTCGAGTTTATGGCGGATTTAGCTTTTACCAGTTTTTCATTTAGGTGGTTATCTAGTTTTAAGTTACATGAGAAGATCACACCAAGGTATTTATAGTCATTCACTACTTCTAAGGATTCGTTGTTATAGTGCCACTGTTCATTCACCCTTAATCTTCCTCTCCCTCTATTGAAGATCATGACCTTTGATTTGTCGATATTCACGACTAAGTTCCAGTTGGAGCAGTATTCGCACAGTCGATTGATCATTAATTGTAGCGTTTGAGGAGACTGCGCAAGGATAACTATGTCATCCGCGAAGAGAAGAGCTTTGATCTTTGTTCTTTCGATTTCAATTCCTCCGGGCAATCCATCCGTTATATCATCTATGAATAGGGTAAACAGCAAAGGGCTCAAGGGACATCCTTGTCTCACTCCCATTTTTGTTTGAAACCAATCAGAGACTTTTTCTCCATCCCAAACGGCTGCCCAAGTGTCTCGTAAGAGGTTTTCGACAACTTTTCCAAATTTGTGAGACATTCCTTTGCAATAAAGCTTGAATCCAATCAAAGCCTACCACCTTCTCAGCCACTCCCCGCTCTGCCTTCTGTGGAAGTCCTACACTGCATTACATTAAATTCCATTAACTCTCCTACTCCGGATGTGCCTACCATTAAACGCTTTGGAACAACTTGGACTCTCGACGAATGGAACAATAGGCTGACAAAATTAAAAAGCCTAAACGAATATGAACCATTCTTCCTAACAAATACACCCAGCAACGCAGATGTCTCCTGGATCCGTAAACTTTTTATACAAAGATTTAAGTTCAATATTGGAGAGTGTTTTAAAATTAATAAATCATGTTTTAAAATTTTTATTCCTTCACGATTTCAATGGTTATTTTGCTCATCCTATACTGATATTTACTTACTTGGAAAAATAAAAATCTCAAAATGGGTTAATAAACCAATTCGAAAACATTCCAATACAAATGTATCTAAAAGAAAAACTGTTACTAGATTAAAGGCCAATGTTCCTAATTCCTACCCCATTCATTATCCTCAAGATTCAACCGCCCAGTATCAAAAAAATCTATCAATCCCACAAAGCAAACAGGTTCATCATAGTACTGCACAAATTGGTTCCAACCTACACAAAAAAAGTTCCTCTGGCGCGCATTATAGTAACTTCATACACTCTCACACCCTAAATCCTTCTTCTTCGTCATCTAACATCCCTGTTTCAACATCTAACAACTCTTTTCTTTCCCCACCTGTGTTTGATCCAATGTTCCCTCCAAAAGTTAAACTTACATCCAAATTTGTGGGTACTAAAATAACAACTGATACGTTCAATGGCCGGTATTTAATGTCTAGATTGCGAGATACCAAACTGTATGAAAACGTCCGTCTCTATCTTTCATACTTACATAATAAATCTGACTCTGTGTGCATCAATGGTAAAACTAAAACTAATGTAATTGTATCAATACAAAAAGAAGGCCTCCCAACTGATCCTGCTGCACTTTATAGAATTTATACCCGCTTTCATGAATCGTTTAATATTTCTTCTTCGACTGTATCTAAGGACCTTGCTACATATGCTTCACATTTGGGTTCCAAACGACTCCCACTTGCAACACATAAGCAGAAGCCTCGTCTTTAACTGTAATACTTCTTTACAGACAGCATCTTTTGAATTATCTTCCTCTACCTTATCTATATATTATCAGAACGTAAGAGGCCTCCGTACCAAAACTTCAAGTGTATATCTTACATCTCAAAAACTCCCTTTTGATATTTTTGCCCTCACTGAAACCAATCTTTCCTCCGGTTTTCTTGATAATGAATTATTCACTTCTGATTTCGTCGTCTTTCGTGCGGATGGTCAATCTTCTGATCTCGCCCCCTCAGGTCGTGGTGTCCTTTTGGCCGTGCACATCCGTTTTAATGCATCATTAGTGGAAGTCTCAAAATCGCCATTCTTTGAATTCGTCTGCATAAAGGTAATTATCTGTAATCGATGTTTTTATCTTATTTGTTGCTATATTCGCCCTTCACAACCCACTCAAGTCTATCAAGAATTTCTCAACTCAATCGATTTTTTAATTGAAAATGCTGCTTCATGTGACAATTTTATAATTATCGGCGATTTCAATTTGCCAGACTTACACTGGATCCCCTCTGAGGATGAATCTTGTTTTGTTCCTTCTAATCCTACTTCTGAAAAAGAATGTATGTTTACTGATCGGTTACTTGAATCAGGCCTCTTCCAACTAAGTGGGATTCGTAATAATTTACTAAGACAACTTGACCTCATCTTCTCCTCCGACCCATGTAACTCTATCGTCTCCGAAAGCTCACATCTTCTATCCACCCTTGACCTCTATCACCCCCCTCTATCCCTTATTTTCTCTATCGATCTATATATCCCAATTATTGAATCTGAAAATTCCTCTCATTTCAACTTTCGTAAAGCCGATTTTAATCAACTCAACCTACTCCTTAGCGAAATTAATTTTGGCCTCTTTCTCAACACTGAGACCCCCATTGACATTGCTCTTTCCCTCTTTCTTACATCTATTTTTGATTGTCTTATCAAATGTGTTCCTTATACAGTTCAAAAAAGTTTTGTGTCATCACCTCCTTGGTATACAAAGGAGTTGCGTACTCTTCGCAATATTAGAAACAAATTGTGGAAAACTTATTTGAAGTTACAAACCACTGAAAATTACGCTAATTACCAACAAGCATCTGCCAACTTCTCTATTCTTTGCGATGCACTCTACTATAAATATCTCGACAAAATGCAATCTAGCCTTATATCCCAACCTAAGCGATTCTACCAATTCATTAATGTTAAGAAAAAATCCGACGGCCTCCCCACCACACTTAATTTCCGCAACACAACATCTTCTGACCCTCAAGTGATTGCTAACTTATTTGCTACTTTCTTCTGTGAATCTTACAGCATCGGTCAAGATCTTCCTGATTTTGAGTACCACAGATTTCTCGATCTCTGCTCGCAAACCACTCTCCAGTCCATTGACATAAGTCCTCAGAATGTCGCTGAGAAGATGACTTCTTTGAAAGATGACTTTTCCCCTGGTCCTGATGGCATCCCAGCAATTTTTCTTAAAAAATGTGTTAATACACTTTACCTACCCCTTACCATGCTTTTTCGTCTTTCGCTTGCACAAGCAGTCTTCCCCTCCCTTTGGAAAAGCTCATTTATTTTTCCAATCCATAAAAAAAGCTGTAAAAATGAAATTTCTAACTATCGTCCGATAGCTAAGCTCTCCTCTATCCCTAAACTGTTTGAAAGCATCGTGTACGACGCCCTGTATTTTCATTGTAAGTCAATCGTCTCCCCATTTCAGCATGGTTTCCTCAAAGGAAGGTCTACCACGACGAACCTTACTCAGTTTGTGTCGACAACACTCTGCGCTTTGGAAAATGGGTACGAGGTTGACGTTATTACAACCGACTTTAGCAAAGCATTTGATAAGATCAGCCACCAAATAATCTACTTCAAATTAAAAGCCCTAGGTTTCCCACCATCATTTATCAAATGGGTTAAGTCATACTTAGAGAACAGATTATATAACGTTGTTTTCAGATGTGCTGTGTCTAATCCCATCATTGCCACTTCAGGTGTTCCTCAGGGCAGTCACCTTGGACCTCTTTTATTTTTAATTGCAATTAATGATGTAAGTTGTATTGTTACCAACTCTCAGTTAACTATTTATGCAGATGATATAAAAATCATGAAGGTAATCTCTTCTCCATTTGATTCCTCTTCTCTACAGGAAGACTTAAATTCTTTTCTTACTTGGTGTAAAAAAAATTTCCTAGATCTAAATGTAAATAAATGTCAATCAATGACTTTTTCTCGCAAACGTCTGCCCTCTTCCCCAAGAACTTATCACTTTCATAATGCTCTAATACCTGTCGTTACTTCAATTCGTGACCTTGGGATTGTATGTGATAAAGAGCTCAATTTCCGCACTCATATCAATCAAATTATTGCAAAAGCAAATTCATCCCTTGGTTTTATCAAGCGCTGGTCTAAAGAATTTTCTAATCCCTATGTCACCAAGACCTTGTATATGACTTTCGTACGACCCATTCTAGAGTATGGCAGTCAGGTTTGGTCCCCCTATCAAATTACTCATTCCCTCAGAATTGAATCAGTGCAGCGAAGATTCCTCCGCTTTGCCTTACGCAGATTACCATGGTCAGACCCTCTTATCTTGCCCCCCTACGAAAATCGTCTTCTTTTGATTAGCCTGCCTACCCTCGTCAGGCGCCGCGAGATAGCGGATATACTTTTTATCCACCAACTTATCACTGGTACCATTGATTCACCGAATCTCCTCGAATTGATTCCCATTAATATAAATCCACGTAACCTAAGATCGGTCCCCTTCTTTCGCCTCCCTACTCATCGTACCAACTATGGTCATTTCAACCCTCTAACTAGAATGCTACGCCTAGCCAACAGTGCACATAATGTCCTTGACTTTAATAAAAGCCTATCATCCCTTCGTAAAGAATTGTACACTACCTTACCTTAACCCTCCTACCCGTAGCATAGTTTTTCATAAATTATTTTATTTTATTTTCTAATGTTAAGATTATAATTTTATTGTTTTTTTTTGAATTTTATATAATTATTCTATATTATTATTATTGTTATTTTTTAGTTTTGCTTTTCATATATTTTGTTCGCTTGGATTAAGTCAGAAATAAATAAATAAATAAGTACATAAGAGAATTTCTATCTACCGTATCAAAGGCCGCTTTGAAATCTACGAAGAAAACGTACAGTTTCTTTCCTTGAGCTGCGAATGACTCTGCTATATTGCGAAGTACAAATATATGGTCGACTGTTGAGTAGCCAGCTCGAAATCCCGCTTGGTTTTCTTTAAGAAGATTGTTGTGGTTGATCCAGGAAGTAAGCCGTCGTTGTAAAATGGTTGTGAAAATTTTGTAGGACACATTAAGAAAAGAGATGCCTCTATAATTATTTGGATCCTTTTTATTACCCTTTTTGAAAATCGGGAAGATTAGAGCATTCTTGAATTCTTGTGGAACTTCTCCTTTTTCTAAAATGTCGTTGTTCAGTTTAGCTATTGTTTTGATGAGCTCTTCTGTCCCGTTTTTGTATAACTCGCCGGGAATGCGATCTACACCAGGTGCTTTTCCGTCTTCTAGATCCTTTATCACAGCTTTTGTTTCAGATATCGTTATTTGTGCATCCAGTATTTCGTCCTCAAACCACGGAGTAGCATATTTAATAGAATTTCCGGTATTTGATGGATTTAAGAGAGAATTAAAGTGTGACGAGAGTATATCTGCATCAAGACTTTTACTTATGGAGTGTTTTTCACCGTTAATGATACGGACACCTTTCCAGAACTCGGCCGAGTTCATACAGGATGCTAAGTTCCTAGCTTTTTCTTCGAAATACATATTTTTCTTGGTCCAACATAACTTCTTATAAAGTTTGTTTGCCTCAATGTAGTGAACTTTAAATTCTTCTCCTCTACTTTTACGCAACAATTTGAGCCAAGCAAATGTGCGATTCCTGGCTTGCATACATTCAAAGTCAAACCATGGTTGGTTGAAGTTTGACCGGATACCGTGTGCTTGGTTGTTCCCAGGATAGGCGTTCTTTATGGATTGTTCCAACTGTCTGAATGTATTGATTTCTTGCGATGATAGAATCGCGTCAAGGTTTTGTCTAAATATATCCCCGTTGCCAGTTTTCCAGTTTAGCTTTGGTAAGAGCTTTAGCTCTACCGATTCCTCTCGTTCGACCATTTCCACTCCAAATTTGAGCACGAGTGGTTGATGGTCCGAAAAAGGTACTTGATCTACTTCAAACTCCGTGATGTAAGAGCTCCATTCACCCCTTGCCAGACCAAAATCAATCACCGATGAACCTTGCGCCCCGATGAAGGTGAAATTACCAACTTCATCACCTGCATTTGTTCCATTCAATATACGAAAACCGAATGAATCGCATAATTCAAGCAGTTTTTTGCCTCTTGCGTTGCATGTTTTGTCTTTTGAATTTCGTGTTATTCCTTTTTTTGTGTTCTCGTATCCTGGAGCTTCAGCTATGCGAGCATTCAGATCCCCTATGATGACTGTGTTTTGTACATTATTTCTTAAAACCCATTCTTGAAGCTTTGCAAAGTCTGAATCCCAATGGTTGCAGTTTAGGTAGACAGGAAGAATACGAAATTTCTCGTTTTGAAACTTAAGTTGTATGCCAATTAACTCCTCAACTAATATAAATTCCGCCGCGATTTCAAGATTTTTTTTGAACCCAAAGTAGCAGCCTCCACTTGCTCTACCCCTTGTATTGTTTCTAACAGCTGGAATCCACTTAAATTCGTTGTCTGCAAATTTCGCCTCCATATCTTCAAAGTTGTTTTCGGTTAGAAATGTTTCGAACAAAAATACGAAATCGAAATTATTTATATACTTAAAAAAGTCTATATACATATGCTTATTTAATAAACCTGATACATTATACGATAATAATTTAAACTTGTTTACAATTACATTTACATTTACATTTTGTTTTACATTTAGTGAATTTTTCATGTTATTACTTTTATAAATTTCATTTTGACTTAAATTTTTAATATTATGGCAGACGGCATTCACATTAAAATTTCTGTTGGGAGCTTAATGGTCTCACAGTTTGGGAAGCACTGGAACTAGCTCCTGTGTTTCCACCCTCTACTAGCTCGTTGACATGTGTCAAAGAAATGACATTATCACCGAGTATTTTATTCAATGCAGCTGCCGCCTTTTCTCCATCGCAAAATAAATCATTGTTTTTGTCGAAATAAAAAATTTTGTCCTCTACCTTAAGTGTTTGTCCCCTCAACTGCATTTTGATATTTTTGTGTTGTGCGTTTATGCTTGTTTTAATCTTCATCAAAGTCCTTCTTTTCTCTCGAGTTGCTGCCGGGTAGTCTCTATGGATTGATACACCTGTTCCTCTAAGAGCCGATGCTGCTTTCAAGATTTTGACTACATCTTCACTGTCACGCATCTTTAAGATGACGTTTGCCACTTTTCCTGCTGGATTATTCAAAGATCTTGCAGATTCTACAATGTTGTCATTGTTTGACTTCAAAAGATCCATGCATATAGATTTGGCTTTAACCTCTGGGTTTACGCCATCTTGATTCGGTAAATGAGCAATAAGGTTTTTCTCATTTGTCTTCCATTCCAGCCGTTCTACGTGTCTTTCCAATTCTATGCATCGGCTTTTCACTTGTTGCAGCTGCTCTTGTAAAAGATTGTTGCTGTCTCTGAGATTTTTCAGTTCAATTCCCATTTCTTGGAAGTCAGACTTTGTTGGCAAATTGGCCAGCTTCTGGTCAAGCATAGTCTCCATTGATGCACTCAATAAGGAAACCAGACTAGCGACGTCAAGGCTTCCAACCGGAGTATTTGCAGGCATTACAATAGCTGTGCCTTTCTGCGTGGTAAGTAATTCGGGCTGCGAGTCCATATGGCTCCTATGTCTTTTCGCTGAAGATTCGTTGGCTTTCTCAGTTTTGCTGGGTGTGCGTTGCATATTTGATTATATATGTATGCAGATCTTCGCAACCGTTACAGACCGTCGAATACAATTTGGTTTAAATTATATTTCTTTGACTCACCGCTTAAAGTTTTGCTGTTGCAATGATTTAGTTTACTTATTTATGTTTTTGTTTACACAAAATAAACTTTATCTAACTTTAATTATTACAATTTTATCAATTTATTAATACAATTTTTAAGAGCCTTATTAAATTTACTTCTTGTCACTTTCACTACAGTGCTGCCAATCACAAGTAAATACTTTATTTTCAGCATTTACTGCATTTTTATGCATATCAAAAAAAGTAATTACTTAGAAATTATCAAGTAAAGCATTTACTATCTTTTATGCATATCACCCACTATCAAGGAAACAAAGTGGCCAGTAAAAGTTCCAGGAGAAATCATTGTGACCGTTCCAGTTGGATTTCTCGTATTGCCAAACAGTTCTCTTAGGAATTATTTTTCTAACTTGGTTTTGTTGACATGAGAAATTTGCAGATATCATAATACAATGGTGTGATGTGCCTAGGGTGATAAGGATAACACACTATCGCATCGAATAGTGACT
Source organism: Philhelius festivus (assembly GCA_963931855.1). Taxonomy (NCBI): domain Eukaryota; kingdom Metazoa; phylum Arthropoda; class Insecta; order Diptera; family Syrphidae; genus Philhelius; species Philhelius festivus. The sequence continues at coordinate 138,676,245 of OZ007556.1, read as the reverse complement.
TTCTGCCACTTTTTCACTTGGTGGACCTTATGTGGATTAGAATTATCCGTTCATCAAAATCTGAAAACTGTAACTTGCCATTTGGTGTCTGAAAAGTACAATATAAGAAAATTAACAACAGCTTGAATTTTCCTCGTTACGCGTGATTTGGCAGTTCCCGTTTATTTTTTATGGGACTCTTTAAATAATATGTACATATTTACATAAATCATTCCAAACCTTTTCATAAACAAGGAAGTCAATGAAAAAAATAATAATTTTTTAGTAGTTGCTCTATAGTAGTTCACTTGTTAACGGTATTAACGATTCCTACTATAAAAGGTTTTTTTTTTTTAAATGTACGACTTTGTCTTTAGTGGCTGAACTGGTTTTTATTAAGATTTTAACATAGAAGCTCTTTGAAAGTTTTCACAATATTGCATACAAAATAAATAAATCAGAGGTCATTACGGCTCGTATAGCAAATTTGCAATTCTAAACGGGTAATGAGTATCACTGTGCATTGCAAGATACTATTGGAAAAATACTATTCACGCCCTTGAAAACATTTCTACAGCGGCTGACAATCGAACCCACGACGATGCACTACTAACTTTCCAGTGTTTCGATTAAAATATCATGTTCGCAACATGTCGCAAGTACGTGTAGATCAATTTGATTCGATATGATATGTTTTATTTTGCGACAGAAAACCCGCTTCAAAAATGGTCTTGGTTGTTTTTTATAGACTGCGATTTTTTAGCAGCATACGAGTATGTACGAGGATGTAATGGACTCACAATGTGTGCATTTTGTCGGCGGGAAGGAAAGAGTTCTCACTAGCGTTGTTGCAAGATGTAGTTTTGTTTTAAGGTTCTAGTGGCTAAGAATCGAACTTCACCGTGACAGTCCAAAGCACAGACCAATACGCCAAGAAGTATTACCTGCGATTATTTAGTATATATTTATATAGCAAGTTTGAGTGTTTTAGTACATTCTATTGGTACTAACATTCGATAATCACATCGCCTGAAATATGAGAACTTTGAACGCAACCTTTTGTCGTGACAACAGAATATTACATTTGACTTCAATAGAAGATGATTTCTGTTAGCTCGGATCGAAAGCAGAAAGTTTTAGAGAAATTATGTTTCAACCAGAAGTTTGAAGTTTGAACTTGCAACCATATGCTGCAGCAAAAAACAAGACATGCAAGAGAAGAGTATCGAAGAAAGAAAACATAGGAAAAGACGATCTTGCGTAGAAGGAAGAGAGATTATGTATCTTCGCAGCTCAAGAAGATCGAAGAGTCTCGTGACAGAAACAACACCGGACAATTTTTTTAAAAAGCTAAGATAAGACCAAAAGGCATTCTGTTCGAAATAACAAAGATAAAATTTATCACTGAACCAAAGGGATGTTTTCAAGCTGTTTTTCCAGCAACCATTAAGGGAGTATCATGTAGATTGTAGATCATGATGTAATGTAATAAGGTGACCCTATATTTTACAAGAACTATCGACGCAGATCCTTACTAAATTTCCCATATAAGATCATATCCAACGTGCTGTGTGGGCGTCTTAAACCATTTGTAATATTTTATCGGTAACTACCAGTGTGGCTTTCGACCCGCAGATTGACCATAGACCAAATATTTACATCGAAATAAATCCTTGAGAAAACCTGTAATGTCGACAGTAACCACCTTTTCATCGACTTCAAAACCGCATATCACAGTATTTATCGTCAGACCCTATTTGTGGCTCACAATGGAACAACTCGGGTGCTCTTTTGCTGACAGACACATCAACCTAACCTAAACTCTTTATGGCGATGGCGGAACTTAGGATTCCGAGAAAACTAATCCATCCAAAACTATCGCATGACATTGGAAAATACGCGGTGGAATGTCTAACTACGAGTAGGAACAGCTCTTCTGAATTATTTCAAACATACTCAAGGTTTTGGCCAGAAGATGTAACTTCTTCAATCTCACTCTAGAGCAGATGGTGAACAGAGCAGGCAATTATATGGACAGCACTATATTTAATAAATCTGTAAAACTATTAAAGTATGCGGACCATATCGTTAACATCGCCTGTTCCTAAATTTCTGCAATAAAGTCCTTCACGGCGATTGAAAATCAGGTGAGACTTGTTGGTCTTGAAGTGAATGAGGACAAGACCATGCTATAAACATCTGTCCACTGATTAGGGCAAAACGTCACTTTTGATAGCAAAAACTTCGAAAAACCGTGTCTCAGGCAGAGATCCTTGAACTATCGGGAGGCGGTTAAATGGAAAAATTGAAATGTCCTTAAAAACAAACAGCATATGTCATGAGATAATCGGGTATGATGGGATCATATATGACAATATCTCTATTATCTAAAGGTAAACATCGTTTTTTTAAATTTTTTGTCACACAATTTGCCGCCCCCAGGCAAGTGCACACAGTGCCTCACAGTGAGTTTCAAATCCAGGAATGTTAAAATTTCTCAATTTTACCTAAGCTTTTGAAACGAAAAATAAATTGTATAGCTACTACTAAAATACATAAATTAAAGTAGAAGGCCAAGAAGCATCATTTTATTTTACTTTTAAAACTATTGATTCCACAAAAAAAAAGTAAATGACTTTAAGTTCATGAAAATTTTCGTTTCGTTGCGGCGACCTCACTTGGACTATTTAACTAGGGACACTCTTACACGCAATAATTCAACATGTCAAATTTAATAACAATATAACTATTATAACTGGTTAAGAAATTTAATTTTTCTTAAACACAGTTAAGATTTTTGTAAAAATTAATGTAAGACTGAACTATACATAAGCTGAAAATTGCCAATGGCGCAATTAATTTTCGGGAATCAGTACTACTTAACAATTTGCTAACTTTAAAGTAGTTTACTAACTCATTCTTAATTTTAAACATTTTCCAACTAGTATCGTACTAACCCTTACAATGTCTGACAATTATCTACCAATAACAATTAAGTTTTGTGTGTACATGGTTGGTAGAAAATCTACCAATCTTTTATTGTCAGAAGTTGGCTGACAATTTATTTTCAGATAGCTACCAATTAATTGTAAGAGATTGGTAGATTTTCTAATATCCGTGTACACAAACAACTAATTGCCAGTTTTTGTTAGTTATGGAAACTACTTCATTTGCACCTTGGCCCGACTTTTTTCCGACGTTTTTCCAGATTGGAATTAAATGTTGTGTGTTTATATTTTTTTCAGATAGCTGAAGCGGCGACTGCGAATTGGAGTGCAAAATAGGCCGAAATATTCCATCGTTTGGTAGTATTATTTCCACTTCTGGTCTTTCCATATTTCAATTAAATAAATGCAATAAATAGAATAAAATCCAACAGAGCCTACTATAGTCTGTCAAAGCTCTTCAAATCCAGAAATCTCACCATAACTTCAAAACTGCTGCTGTACAGGACCATGGTCCTGCCAGTACTCACATATGGATCCGAGACTTGGGTGCTTAGCAAAAGGCACTCCGACCTCTTAGCTGCGTTCGAGAGAAAAGTCTTAAGGAGAATTGTTGGCCCCGTATGTGAGGAAGGACGATTCCGGAGACGGTACAATCATGAATTGTACGCAATCTACCTAGAAGCAGATATCGTGACAAAAATTAAGCTCGGTAGACTCCGGTGGGCAGGGCACCTAGCTCGCATGAGCGAAGAGGAACCTGCTCGGAAAGTTCTTTGTGGTACATTCTATGGTAGACGACAGCGTGGTAGACCATGCTTGCGCTGGAGAGATGGAGTAGACCAGGACGCCCGAAGCCTTGGGGTGCGCAACTGGATGGCGTCGGCTAGAGACCGGGATAGGTGGAGAGACTTGTGAAAGAGGCCAGGACCGGAACCCGGTTGTCGAGCCGATGATGATGATGATGAATAAATAGAATAAATTTATAAATAAAATTTTAAAGAATTAACCTCACTATCCACATAAACCTAAACGTTCAAATTCATTGCAAATTATCTGACAATAAGAAAATTGAATGATGTTAAAAACGTACATCTTACAATTTCTTAATTGTCAGAAACGTCAGACAACGATAAAAATTGGCGGGCCTGTGTGTGTACACGATTTTCAAATACCTTACAATTCACAGTCTAACAATTAATTATTGTCAGATACATTTTCTAACAATTAATCGCAAGATTACACGATTGTCAGTTAGCGTACCCATGATTGTCAGATTTCTTGCAATTAACAGTCAGACAAATTTTTAAGACTCCACGGTTGTAAGAATGTTTTTCACTGACACATCTGACAATACTGTAAGATCTATCGTGTACACTTAGCTTAACAATTTCATAATCCAGAATTCGTACATTCTTGTCAATGTTCTCTGTAGAAACTCCTATCATTGAAAGTCTTTCTTATGAACTCTTTTTTTATATTTCTTATATTTTCGAACATAAATATATGTATATTGCACACACAAAATTCGGAAGAACGACCTAATTTAGATACATTTACTTTATTTATTTACAATATTTTTTACATTTCGAATTCTCGTCAAGAGCAGTTTTACTCATAATTGAATTAAAGTTTACAATGGACATCCGTGCACGTAACTGACATTCCGAAATATTGCTGCTGCCGCCGCTGATGTTAGAAAAGTGCAAGGATTCGCTGAAGAGAACGATGACAAGGAGGTCGGGCAACATCCTAATGTGGCAGAGTTGGCATGATCACTTGAAAATTCTTTTTCCAAAGTAGCCTGATGACGAAGTTGTTCCAGTCTAAGTTGATTTTGGCGCTTCCATTTTGTTCTGTTTAATAATACAAAAAATTCCACATTAGCAATACAAATGCGATTTTGATAAAATTCAAATTTTTACCTCCTATTTTGATACCACGTCTTCACTTGAGTCTCTGACAAATTCAGAGTGTCTGCAACATCACTTCGATCTGCCACTGACAAATACTTTTGACATCGAAACTTCCTCTCTAGGTAGGCCAATTGCGCGTGGGTAAAGGCAGTCCTTCGACGCCTTGGTTTTCGACCAGATTTTCCTAGATTTGTTTTATGATCATTTGAACTGTGACCCTCCGGTGATGAGAGGTTATTCGAATCGACACTGGACTCATTACCAAGAATATTTCTATTTTGCAGGAGATTGTTGTTGAATTGTATATCGTTGTGACAGTTCATTATACCAGATTCGGGTGAAGAACGATCTTCAATATCAATATCGGTGTTGTCATCTGATATATCGGAATCTGTAAGAAATGCGAATAATGGTGTAGTTAGAAGATTTGTTTGAGCGTATTGAAAACTCTGATTTTGGTTAAATTTGTTTGAAATATTTGTCTTCCATTTTAAATGAAAAACAAAGCAGACAAATACTGTTGATGTGATGAGTTATTGGGAAGAGTAAAACGATTATTCAAAACTGTTCACTCTGCTACCCAGTGTGACAAGTTAATAACCTCTTTCTCATGGGCACCACTTTTATAACTTCCTTGCAAACTACTAATTTTCAAATGTAGAAAGTTTATCTAGGAAATACTTCGACAAAATCTTAAAATTAAATTTGTTAAAATTTTAACCTGATAAACTTTGATAGCAAACTTTCATGAACTATTTCAGAATTAATTGGTTCTTATAAAAAAATTGAATACACATTAAGACCTAAATTGTTCTTTTGACACCAAATACACAAAATCGTTCTATAAATATAGGAAATCGTTAAGCAAAGAAAATTCCATTTCATCCCCGTTTATAGAAAATGCCAGTTGTCAAATTACAAGATATGATATGACAGAATTAAAATGCGCAGAAATTTAGCAATGAATGGATCTGATATTGAAAATCTAAATACGATCTGATATTCTTGATGATCTAAAAGATAGGTTCATTCATTGAACTAAACCAGAATGAAGTCCAAGAGCCTTTAATTTTGAGTTTAAAATATAAGAAACAAGTTCTGTTCAATCAGTGGTCGTAGCTTCACGTTTTAGGAACACGTGTTTATTTGTTGGAAAATAATGGTTTTGCAGGGAAAGTATAGAGTGTCAAAATCAAAATTTTTGACTAGTTTTGGAATGCAGGATAATCTAGCATAGGTATAGGTAGCAATATCTGCTAAGCAAACCTTTTTGTGAAACGGAGTGAAGACAGAATTACTTCCGCATTCCATAGAGAAAAGGAATACCATATAATTGAGAAATATCGGAACAAGTTTAAAGAAGCTCAAAAAACCTATAAGGATCATATTTTTTGCAAGACCAAAAACAATACCACAATTTCCCACTGGTTTTCCATAGGTATTACCCCTTGGCATAATGGTTAGTGCGCTGGACTGTCATGTCGAAGGTCTCGAGTTCGATTCTCAGCCGCTGCAAGAATTTTTTTCAAGGGTGTACTGCCTCTTGCGAGGAATTGACAAATCCTCCAAAAGTATCTTTGTCATGGAAAGTCCTGTTTCTGGTAACACGCACATAGGAATGGTTGAGAGTTGTAAGTTACTAGGTGCTGGTTCACTTCCACCAAAATAAATAAAATAAATAATTTCCATAGGTGAGAAATATGCTAAGTATTATTTCGACTTTGGTTCCGACGTTGTTCAAATGCTTGCCTCGGCTTCTAAACGGTGGCACAAATCTTTTATGACTATTCCGCAACCAACAACTTTTTCGAAAAGTTACGTATACCAATTACACCACACAATGAATCCATACCAAACGGTACCTTTGGATGCATATTGTCCCCTGCTGAACCCAGTATGGTTTGGTGTTGTCCCATATTGTTTAACAAAGCCACTCGTCGTTGGGATGTAGGCCCAAATCAAGACAAAAAAATTCGCCAAGTTGAACTCTGCAAAAGGTCGAGTTCTTGTATACGGCGAAGAGTTGATTGCCTCTGGTTCTGCTGTACACTTTCATAGATCGCGGTGATGTTCTCGACCGATCTTACGTTTCTTTGACGTACAATTTATTGTAGGCTCATTGATTACCGAACCGGTCATAACCAAACGTTCAAACGTTGAAGAGTCGACTATGAAGAGCCACTAAAGTTTAAGTTAAAGTTTTATCACTTGAACGTGCTGTTCAATCATGTTACTTGACATGGTGATTTGGCATCAGTAAGAGAATAATAAACAATACTCATACATTTGGCAGATACCACCAGAACAACATGACCACCACAAACTGCCAGAATATACACTTTACATATGTGCAAGTCTCTTAAATCCTAAATTTCTCATATCTCATACCTACCTATGGTTAACCTTGAACCGTCTGCACTTTGCTTTTTCTCAAAGTCGTAGTTACGAAAAAAATTTCACGTTTATCCCCTAAAGTTTGGTTACTTCGCTACCCTCTATCTTTTTAAACACTACAAAAATTCGATCTTATTTTTTGTGTATGATAGGTGCATATTTATACTTGTTTCACTGAAAGAATTAAAATTTTCGTTTTGATTAATTTTCATCGAAAATAGAAATCGGATGCTTGAAAATAATTTAAGAAGTTGTTTCAGCTTCATATTTGATGTAATTTTAGCATTTACAATAATAGCTGTGTTTTTTTGCAAGTCCATAAAGAATTGTAGAAAAAACCGACATCGGCAAAAAGTTGGGAGCATTGTGCTCGCTATGGCATTTGTCAGCTGTATTGAGACTAGCATCAACCAGCATCCAAGAACGTCACTTTTGACTTCTCTGAACAAATTATCGATACCATTATAGATAATATTATTTTGGCATCACCGTTTTTATCACAACTTAGGTTAAGTCACGAAAATTATCTGGACTTAGCTAAGTCCGTATATACTATGTTTATATGAGATGTTGAAGCGAGCTTGAAGCTCGCTTCGACCCTTTGTATACCTGCATTGAGTTGAAATGAGCTTCGTTCGACTCTATCCCACTCGCTCAGCGGTGGCGAGTCGAAATATGAGACGAAAACCAGGATCGAGGAGTTGGTTTAACAAATTGTTGCAGAATCGCTCAACACCATTTCAACTAACTCCAAATCGAGCTCTTAACTCATATGACGAAAAACCTGGGTCGAAAATCCGACCCTAATCCAACTCGATCTTTCGATACTGCATATAAACATAGTAATATACTAAAGGGGTTGGGTACGAAATCCCGCATCACAAAATCCCGATTTACAAAATCCCGTATCACGAAATCCCGCCGTTTCAATACTCAATTGACAGCACAGTATGGATTTTTATTTCCATATTAATGGTGACTCGAATCAATGAGAAGCAACGAGAACGAAGTTTCCTACTATTGTACTGGAAAATTCAATACGAAGAAGACCGCTCTGATTTCGTTTATTTTTAACGAGCTCTGCTTGGCTTAAAGCTGAAGACAAGTCCAAAAAAATTATAAGTATGAAGTCTTGAAAGTATCTTCAGTCAAAAAAATAAAAAAAATAAAAAAAAAATTCCAAAAAAGTTAAAAAAAAAACATGTGATACATCACTCCCTACATCACAAATATGCAATTCTTAACTCCCTAGATGCCTAGTTTAGCCAGAAATCACGTTTGAAAATGTCAACTTTGGGGGTTCTACGAAGCTCCGTCTAGCCACAAATCGCGTTTAAATATAAAAATTTATTTTTCGTTTCATGCGATACGTGGATTGAAAGATAGCACTACCTAGAGCACGAATATGTATTTTTAAATTCTCTAAGATGCTTGGCTTAGCCACAAATTACATTAAAAAAAGGTGTCAACTTTGATAGGTCTACGGCACTTAGTTTGCCAGAAAATCGACTTTAGAGATATAATTTTTTTTTTTCTAATAATATATTATGTATTATATAATTGGTGTGCTTGCAGTTTATGTTTAATAAACAAACAGTACTTTGGGTGGCTCGCTCCGCGGGACCTTGGGTGGAAAATTTTTGTCAAGAAATATTTTTGAAAAAAATGTATCAAAAATCGAAATTTCTTAAAAAAAAATGGTTGAAAAAAGTTTGTTAAAAAATGTTTTTGAAAAAAGTCCAAAAATAATTGGCCAAACCATTGAAAATCATTTTATCTCTCTAAACATGGAGGAGGTAACCTCCTCGGAGTTCTAACAAGAACTGAATTTTCCCCGAACCAACAGTTCCTTAAATACTTTCCATTTGTTTAAAAATAAATCAAAATGAAATATTTTTTTAATAGTACTAAAATAGTATTGAAAATCCCGCCAAATATTTCCAAAAATATCTGTCGGCGGGATTTCGTGATTCGGGATTTTGTGAGGCGAGATTTCGTTACTCTCCCGACTAAAGTAGTTGTTGTGTTTACATGTAAAGCGCCCCCGATGTCGTTTTTTTGTTCTACAATTCCTTATGGACTTCCAAAAAACACGCCTAATAATTAACTGATTGGAACCATAAGAACCAGGTTGTACGCTGAGTAGAGCATTTAATTTCACTGAAAAAATCCTGACGGTTGCATTATGTGTGGATGTAAGTTTTGTAAATCCCCAAATTATAAAGAGAAACGACAAACAGAATTGACAAACTCTGTGTATCAAAAATTAATATCCTGCGGATATTCTCCAATTTAAATAAAAAAAAACACTCTTTACACTCAAACAAAAAACCAAGTCAAACTTATTTTCTACTGCGTTTAGCATAATTCCATTCCAATTAGAATTCCTATATAGAGCTCTAGAGCACACATGTCTTCTAAATCGTAAGTGGTTTCCCCAAAATAGAAACAGATAAAGGTGGTGGGTATGCCTTGGCAAACATATAACTTGACGTGACTTTCTCCTTATTCCAAATAAAATGCCAAAAGGATTTTATTCTCCAAAAATAACCTTTATCCTTAAAAAATCCACAGACAAACAATAGCGAATAAGCACATTACATATATTGTCCTGAAACCACTCGCTTTTCTTCCCTAATATTTAAGGATAACAACTTATTCTTTTTTGCTGATAGCACACACGTGAGTTCCTGCTTGAGAACTCAATCAGGAAGCAATCGAAGGAAGCACGTGAATCAAATTGACTATAGTGGGATATCTCCGGCGGACATGCTCGTCAATTGAAAAATGAACGAATCCTTTTCTCTTATTTCAAAATATGTTTTTTATAAGAATTGCAGATAAGTGGAACAGTTGGAGTGCAGGACGACGACGACAAGAACGACGGACGCCCACTGGAGATACATTTAGATTCAGATTCAAATTATTGTTCGTATGATTCAACAAAGTTATCTTAAAATATATTATGCGTAATAATAGGGCAAACGCTTTTTTTGATTTATTTTTGCGGTTTACGGTATCTACCAAGTGCTTAACAATAAAAATATCGACTGATTTGCTAAAAATAATAATGGATCTGTGGTGGGACTGTACGAGTCTGGTATTTTAATGGAACGCAGCAGGGTGTTAAGGACTCGTACTTGGAATTTATTCGCGTATCATCTTAAAATGAATGTATTTTGTGTGATGTGTATATGTGATGAAGGATGTGTTAATTGTCCACATGGAACAAGGATAACGATTTTGTCCCCTGGAAAACAATTTGTCGATTTGTGTTGGTACTTATTCAAAAATTGCAGTTACGTATTAAATTTTTCACCCAATAGATACAATTTTTTGGACAAGAATGAATTACTTGAGAAAAATTCATCGAATATTGCCATCATTCAAAACGAAACAACCATAGAGCGTTGCAAAAAGAACTTAAACTTAAAAATTATGTTCTAAGACAGACGGGTCAGGGTTGACAAGATATTGAAGAAATTATATGTCAGAGTAGGAATGTAGGTTCAACAAAAAATATTATGAGATATAATTACTTGACTTCAAAAAATCGTGTGCTAATTCAAACCAATTAAGAATATCTAAATTAAAACTTGATGGAATCGGGCTGGAAGTAGAAGTTTTTGCTTCGAACTCCTTATACTCGCTAAACTCAAGACCTCGTACTGTCCACAGGAAGCAGGCGCGGATACAAGGGGGGGGCAATGGGTGCAATTGCCCCCCCCTGGGCAATTCTTCGTTTCACAATTATTATAAAGTAAATTTTTTTCAATCCCAGCCTTAACCTATAACAACCAACACGCAAACGCTTACGCATCACTTTTCACTTTTCATGTTATTTATGTAGATACCTTTATTCACATTCTTGAAATTGCGTACAAAAAACCATAACACTTTTTTCTTTTTTTCCCAAAGGCAGAATAGAAGTTTGGAGTGCAGCCTGCAACTACGCATTTTAGATATACCTAAGTTCTCTGTATGAAAGTATGTATATGTATGTACTCGTATATGTATATATTTTACGATTCCATAAGTTATTTCCTTTATTTGCGTTCGGCGCCCGCCTGTCGCGTGCGTCGGTCGTTGAAATGCCTATCATGGTTTTATGTTTTTTTTTTTCACTGACTGAAGAATGAACCCTTTTCTCTACCTGCAAGCATTGGGAATAGGAATAGGGATGATGTGTGATGTGTCAACAAAAACAAATTTGACTTTATGATCTAGGAATACTCGTTAATTGCAAAACAAAAGGAGCGCAATAAAACCATAATGTCTTCATTTTCACTGCCTATTATAAATTCCATATTATTTTTTTCAGGCAAAGACAATGGGTTTTTTTATTTTCTTTTGCAAGTCCCAACCACGACCGTTACAAGTAATGAAAATGTGTCTCAAGTTTTAGGTAGAAATAATAAAGAACTCTAAAATAGTTATATGCATCTAATTCAAATTGCAACCTTTCACTTCATATTCTGTTTGCTATTTCTTGTCGACAGTCGACGCGTGTTTGGCTTTTGTGTGTAGTTAATAACAGTGTTTTGTCGCGTGCCGAAAGTGTCAGTATATTCTATAAAATAATATTTGTGCGTAATCAACTGTAAACAAGTGTGCACCTGTACTCGACTTTGTTCTAACTGATTTGCGTGAAAGGTTTCAACCTGAAACATTAGATGTGTTTAAGCTCACGATTTTCATCCCAGAAAATATAATCAAATATAATACTGATGAGTTTGATACCACCGTTAAGTCCCTATTGGATCGCTTTGGAAAACTCCTAAACTTAAATAAAGATGTTGCCCTTTTTTTGCTTAAAGATGAGCTGGTGATGTGGCGCGAAAAATGGGTAAGAGAAAATGAGCAGAAGAACAAGCTTCCCGACACTGCCCTGGATTTAATTGACAAATGCAATAAGGATGTGTTTTGTATTATACATAGTTTCCTTCTTATTCTTGCAACGCTTCCAGTTACAAATTCTTCGGCAGAAAGGTCTTTTTCTTCGTTGCGGCGCCTTAAAACATATTTAAGATCAACAATGGCTGAAAACCGCCTCCGCGGTCTGGCACTCATGCACATCCACAGGCAAATCCCGATCGATGTTGAGAATGTTATTACTAGGTTTTCAAAAACCGGCCACCCAAAAAGATTAGAATTAAGTATTTAAGAACTATGCATATCATGTATAATAATGTATAATGTAATAATGTACTATAATTCCTTTATTTAAATTAATTAATTTATTTATTTTTTTTAATACGTACGAGTTCCTATTTAATACTTTAAGACATGCATACGAGTTCCTATTTAATACTTTAAGACATGCATACGAGTTCCTATTTAATACTTTAAGACATGCATACAGAGCATTATTAAAAGATGCTAAAGTAATGTAAACGAAGATGTTTGATCTACTATTTAAGAGTTATTTACATACGAACTTTATTATGTACCTGCACATGCTTTCCTTCAATTAAATTAAATTAAATTAATTCAATTAAATAAATTGCTATTTTTATATTCGATTGTGTTTATACCTTTTAATATTTTAAGACAGAAATGCAGAGAATCATTAAAAAAGCGTAAGTATTCGATGGACCATTTTTTTTAAAGTTAAGCAAAATATTACGAAAATTGTCCCCCCCCTGAACGAAATCCTGGATCCGCGCCTGACAGGAAGTGGTACTATCATCCTTGCTATGGAGTTTTGTAGTGGATGAACTGCTAGAAAATCAAAGGGCACGGTAGTGCCCAGCCAAGTTCTGGCACTACACCCTTTTTACAGGAACAAACTCAGGCGATTTTTGACCCCTCCCTATCTTCAGTACCAATGTAGTCAAAAACTTAAAATGCCGAACATTTGCTAAGCTAGTCAGGCACAGGCGCCTCACCAAATTTCAATTTTCTAGCATAAGTGGTTCCTGAGATATAAGGCCTCAAAAATCACAAAAACCGTAACTGACCGACTGACTGACAGATCATCAAAATTATGGAGCACTTCCCGACATCGTAGAATCTTGTAATTTTGCACAACGGTAGGTCTTATCATACAAGCAGAGGAAAAAATCGAAAATTTGAAAGTTTCCATTCAGGGGGCGTGGTATCCACCCCCTTTATCCGAATTGGTGTTGGTTGAATGGAGCACTTCCGACTGCTGTAAAACGATGAAATTTGGTAAAACGGTAGGGCTTAAATTGCATACAAAGAAAAAAATATAAAATTTGAGGTTTTCCATTCAGGGGCGTAGTATCCGCCCACTTCCTCAGAACTGATGTAAATTATATATGGCGCACTTCCGATTGCAGTAGAACAATGAAATTTGGTAGAACGGTAGGGCTCAAATTGCATATAAAGGACCAAACATAAAAATTGAGGTTTTCCATTCAGGGGGCTGTGTATCCGCCCACTTTCTGAGAAAATGTTTAATTTATATGGAGCACTTCCGATTACTGTAATTAAGGTAGGTATGTTAGTGCTAGGTATCTTGCCAGGATAAGAAGAAATAATTGAAGCGCAAATCAAAACAATCAATAACAAAAAGAAAATATACCAAAAGAAATAGGAAGCTCTAAACTAGGTTGATTTTAGTAGGTAGAGTACACCCTTCCATATTTCCGTATCTTTCGAGATTTTGACATTGCAAAATATTAAAATCTTTGCAAATAGGAGTGAGATCAGACCAAAAACATGAATGTTAAAAAAAAGAGCCAAGTTCTTCTACACAAAAATCTTTATCTAACAAGTCAGCCGTGAAAAGTACTGAGATCTAAAAGTACGCCAAGTTCTTACTTCATGAAGGTTTAATACCGAATATTTAAAGTAGAATAATATTGAAACAGCTACAATTTTATAGAGAAATTTTATTATTTAATGATTACTGACTAAAATTTGATGGGCTCACTTGGCAAGTTTTTTTTTATGCCCAATTCAAAAGGTTTTGAAAACTTGACCAGTAAACCCATCAAATTTTAGTCAGTAATCATTATTATCATTAATAAAATTTGTCTATTACATTGTTGCTGTTTCAATATTATTCTACTTTAAGTATTCGGGATTAAACCTTCATGAAGTAAGAACTTGGCTTACTTTTAGATCTTAGTACTTTTCACGGCTGACTTGTTACACAAAGGTTTTTGTATAGAAGAACTTGGCTCTTTTTTTAACATTTATGTTTTTTTGGTCTGATAAAACTTACAAACTAAAGTAAAATTAATTAAAACTATCTAAAACTTCTTAACTCTAACTGTAACTATAGAACCGCCACAGTAGCATTTTTTTTATACATAGAAATGTGTATATTTTTTTTTTCTTTTTGTGCCACCCTGACTGTCCCTACCCAAAAAGGACATTTAAAACTTTTTGAAGTCGACAACTCGTCAACTATCGCTATCATTAGATAACCCCCAGAAATGGTTGTTCTGCCTCACCCTGTCCCTCCGGTCCCGATTGGAATCACTCCTACTGAACCGAAAGCGCTCTGCTTCGTCTTGTGCGAGAACGCCTCGACCATAAAGGAGCCGCCTATCCACAGCCCTACGACTGACGTGGTAGATCAGCGAAACCGCCTCTCTATCCTGGATCAGCCGTTGGCTGTCTAAATAGAGGAATGCATTAGGTGCAATATAGCCACTTAAACGCACCCTCTCGAAGTATTCATTGTTGGGGTAGTAAGCCGCAAAGATTCCGCTATTAGCCGAGGTCATCGCTCTCGCAATGTGACACTGAATCAGTTTTATCAAAAAATTATCAATTCTGTTTATGTTGGCTCCGTTGTATAGAACCTAGTTGGAATAATAATGTTTGTAGTCCGACTCTGGTGTTATGCGTAATCTAAGGCAACGTCTAAGACACTGCCTCTCAAACACCCGAATCTTTTCCATTTGAGATGGGGCAACGTTGAACCAAACCGGGCAGGGCACCCATAGGCAATCATCTTCCGGATGAGGACCATGTAGCGAATCACCTTCACCCTGCTTAAGCCGGCTGCTGTGAAACAATAGTTTCGTCAGGGCAAAGGTTGCTCTAGCCCTGTTCAGAGCAGCATTTAGTTCTCTCTCGTATCCCTTGGGGCTCCAGCCACAATGGAGTCCTAAACAAAATAGTTTCTGATTTCTGAAAGTTGATTTTCAACTTTGTGATGACTACAATATCGCTGAATCTTGTCGAAGTCACACCGCAAGAGAATTATGATGACCTTAACTTTTGGAGCTGTTCTGTACGCAATAAGATCGTCGGCATACGCAATTGCCTGAGTTAGACTACCTAACAGATCGCTGGTGTAATGGCTGAATAGAATCGGCGAGTTCACAGCTTCCTACTGAAGACCATTTTTAATGTTGAATTGTGTGGTAGAAGTTACATTGCCACTCTTGACAACAAACTTTCTATCATTGAGCATGTCATATAGCGTATACAAAAGTGGTTTACTCATGGCGAGTATAGTCAGTTTTAGATAAAGACCCTCTAACCATACGGTGTCGAAAGCCTTCTTCAAACCAAGCAGACAAGCACCAGTGCACCAATACCTTGCTGACACTCGGTAGAAGACTTATTGACCGGAGATTCGCCGGATTGGAGTGATCCTTTCCTTTTTCGGGAGAGGGGTCCTATCATAGTCTTGCATGTGAGATATGTATTACTTGGTGGGAAATTCCATCAGGGCTATTTCACCTCAATGATGTCTGTGAATTAAATTGAACTTGTGCATTTTTTTTGTAACTGATAAGGCCTCGCACATATAGAACAATTTTTGGCATGAATAACTTAACAACGTTCAGCCAGCAAGGACCCCTTCCAGTGCAAGCTTGTCCAAGGACGTGGTCTGGACAACCTTCTCCTTTGTTGCCATAACTGGCTTCAGGTCCCTGTATTCTGTGAGTTATAATAGTGGGATGACAAAGGCTATTGCTTCAAGGAGCTTGTATTTACTAGCATTTACTATTTATTGGTTAAAAGCACAACTTAATACTACGATAAACATCTTTTAGATAATTAAGCATATTATAAATAATTAAATAATGCATGAATAAACATTTTTAACCGTTATTTACAAATAAATTATATTTTAAATAAATTAATCCGCATATTATGTATTTTTTACTTGCGATATAGGTACTATAGGGAAAGTTCTGCATTTGGAAAAAAAAACGATCTCGAGATTTTGATCAAAGTTGACATTACGATGATAGCCAAGACGAATAAAGTGGGTCCGGCAATTCCGTCTGTCTGTCTGTATGTCTGTACCTCGATCTAGAGCCTAAGCCACTGGACCTATTTTCTTCAAACTCGGTAGTTATGGGTCTTCGGTGATTCCCTAGAGGGGAAATTGAAATTTTTTTTTTAGCTCTAAAACTAACGGTACCCACCATACACCCGTAATGCAAAATCTTATTTATATCGAAAACGGCTCTAACGATTTTGATAAAAAAAATTAGGTGTGATATTATGGACATGGACTACGTTTTGGTAAAAAAAAAATTTGGGGCAAAATGTTATTAACGGTACCTGTCATAGAACCGTTTTTTTGATTTTCGACTTTCTCATTAACGGCTCTAACGATTTTAACCAAAAATTTTCAGCAGGCGTCCCCCTAAGTTTCAAATAATATTGTATATACAAATATTCGAAAAATTATTTGTTGGTTTTTTTTGAAAAATCAATATCTTCAAAACCTATGAACGATTATTTTTTGAAATTATTTCCTAAAATCAATATTATTAAATACTTAAAATTCGCATCCCACATTTTTTTCTTGAAAAATTTTAAAGAAATTTCTTATATAAAAAATTTATTTATTTAATAATAAAACGATTTTTTAAAGTTTGTTTGCATAAATTCATACGAGTACTTTTCTAGAAATCAGACGGCAATTTCATTTTAAATTCATGTTTTATATTTATAAAATGTATCTTAAATTCCAAAGTACTTTTACATAAGAGCAAGTTCGTGCGATCCAGTCGTGCATTTTATTTTTTATTGCACAACAATCGACCCAATATTCAATTTTGAAAATGATTTGAAACATAAACTAGTTCAATTTTAATAATTTGAAACATAAATTAGTTTGAAAAATATTTCGTTAAGTTTCTCTAAAAATGTTTCAGATTATCTGTTCTCCTTAAGTTGAGGGGGCAACGAAATCCAAAGACGAACTGCACTAACGAAAAACTGTTGCTCAGAAGACTGACATTGACAAGTAAAGCGTGGAATAGAGATTTGGTTGGTTCTGTCAGAAGATAGAAAATTTATATGGTTTTAGAAGTCCGGTGGTTCCTTTGTATGGACATAATAAGCGTTCTAAATTGTTTTATGTTCGTAGAGCCAAATCCATACAAAGTTTTCGTATAATTCGAAATGTGGTCAAATCTTTGAAGTCCTAAAACATAACGAGCTGCATTGTTAAAAACAATCTTCAGTTTTCTCTGCGAAGCAGCATCTAAATTACAAAAAAAATTTCACACCCGTACTTTAACAAGCATTTTCCTAGTTTCTACTGGTGTGAATGTGAACGTCTTTGCAGCCTTTCCTACCCCAGCGTTTACATGATCGCTCCATGTTAAATCAAAGGCTTTAGAGTAGTCAAGAAGATCCAAGAATCAGACTTTGTCTTCATCCAAGGCCTTAATTAGGTACTTGCTCACTGACATTCAAGAGAGCAGTGATGCTGCTATGTTGCTTCTTCTGAAGAGTTGTAAATTTAATGTTTTGTTTTTCGTGTTTTCTCCAGCTTCACAGTTTTGATTCTTTTTCTTTAATGCTTAAGGGAAGTCCCATTATACTTTCGAACATCCATACTTAAATAATTTTTGTCGCAATATTGTTTGTCATATTTGTTTCTCACTTTTTCTGTAACTTATTTTCGTCATAAACTTTGTTTCAATCAGTTGGTCAATGAAAAAATTGAATAAATAATAAGAACAACAGGATTTATTTTTTTATTTATTTATTTATTTATTTATTTTCATCGATATCTATACACATTAAGATACAATATCTTATTTATTGTGATAGTTTTACAATGTCATTTTAAGGTATAAAAGCAAACTTAATTAACATAGCAAAATAAATATCATACTTTACAAATTTAAACAAATGAATTTAAAATTATAAAGGAAAAATAGAATAATGAGTAACTGAGTAGTTAACAATATATGGATAAAGAATGTAAAATTATCAATAGTTTACTTAATTCATTGATTTTATTAATTTTATTAAAGGTAAATCCTTGCAATTAAAGAGAAGAAAACTAAAGTTTTAATTTGTTTTTAAAGATCTGAGTATCAACAAGTATCCTAATATCATTTGGCAGAGAGTTCCATAGGCGCACGGCGTTGACAAAGAACTGTCGTTCTGATGTTAGGCAAGTATATGTCGGGGGGTTATAAATTTGTTTGTTCTGTTAGAAGTAGGAAATTGAAGTCGAAAAAATAGGTATTGTGGTTGATGTGTCTGTTTAATACTGAAGAAAAGAAGAAGTGTTCGATACTGTATAAAATGTACAAACTGCATGTCGTATAAAGTAGAAATGTAGCCAGAGATGTGGTCATACCTCTTAAGACCATAAATATATCTTACAGTGTTGTTAAAGGCGACTGTAAGTTTTCTTCTACTCTCCGAATCGCAGTTACAATAAATTTCACAACCAAACACAAGAGTAGGAATAATCATAGTTTTCGCCAACATTTTTCGAGTTCCTATAGGAGTTAGGTATTGGGATTCTTGAAGGACACGAAGTGTTCCGTAAACTTTACCAACAATCGAATTTATATGATTTTCCCAAGTTAAGGACCTGTTGAAGCAAAGGCCATTTTGCTGGGACCAAAAATGGATGCTTTGAAGATCCTGATTGATATTATGAACGCAGTTTTCAATAAGACCAAGGTGACTACTTAAATACAGTTGCACATCATCGGCGTACATCTGTATGAGTGTGTATTTAAGATTAGATGGCAATTCGTTTACGTAGAGTGAGAAAAGAATTGGGCCTAAAATCGATCCTTGAGGAACACCTTTCAAGACTGGCAAAAAAGGCGAGAGGGTATCGGAAATAGATACAGCCTGCTTTCGTTCGCTTAAATATGATAGTACCAGATTAGCAGCAGAAAATGAAAAGTTAAATTGTTGTAATAGCTTTCGAATGAGAATTGAGTGGTTAATTGTGTCGAAGGCTTTTGAAAAGTCCAGCAAAACCAAGAAACTCACTTTATCGTCATCAATGGCTTGCCTTATATCTTCAGTCACATTCATAAGTGCGGTAATACAGCTATGTTTTGGACGAAAACCAGATTGAAAAGGTGTAAGCATATTTGATCTGTTAATATAAGTATTTATTTGTCTTTGTAATATTCTTTCAAAAACCTTAGAAAGAAAAGGCAATATAGATATTGGACGAAAATCATTGCCATTCGATTTTGGTACTGGAACTATCTTAGCTTGCTTCCAAAGTTTTGGAAAAATGCTAGTTGTGAGTATAGAATTGAATATAAATGTTATGTAAGTCAAAATAATTGGAAGTAAGGCTTTTATAAAAATAGGATGTATACCATCAATTCCGACCGCATTTGACTTTACCAACAAAAAACTTTCAACCACATCAGTGCAATCAATTCCAGAAAATTCGAAACCATATTCAGAGCCCGAAGAAAGGTCTACTTCTTCATTGGGTACTCCATAAGGATTAGTTAAAGATGTAGAGGGGAGTGTTAAAAATTGTTTATTTAGTTCATTACTGTCGACGTTATAACACTCAGACCTTTTTTGCTTACCAATACCGACATCGCGAAGATTGTTCCAAAGTTTTCGATTTGTGTGCTTTGTGTTTATCCAACAGAGGAAAAACTAAAATGGCGAAAAATTAATGTAGAAAAATTAACTAAATGCTATTACAATTTCCCACCAAAAATATCCATAACTTTCTAATATTATCTTAGATCTAAGTACTAGAACAATATCATCTATCTTTTAACTCCATTTAGTACTCCAAAAGAATCTTTATTTACCACAAAATATTTTTAACGATTGTTTTAGTTGAAATTTACTTACACGTTCTCCACGACCTTAACTACCAACTTATAAATTTTTGGCACAAGTCTTCTGTATTCCTGATTGGCTTCGTATAAAAATAATACCTTCAAAAATATTTATTCAATGTATATTATTTTGATGTTCAAAAACAGAACTTTGCACATACAGAATTATGAACATACTAAAATTCTAAAATCTATAATCTATAAATAGTTGCATACACTTTTTATGTACAGATTTTAAAAGATCTTACACATATTAATCGCTTATTTGTAAACACATTATAAAAACATACATCCATGTATATACATACACATAGAAATTACAATAAACCCAATTTTTCATAATTCCTTAAGCAATATTTTAATTGAAACATCACAATTCACAAAACATATGTATCATAACATCGTCATAACATAACATCATCATAAAAATTTAATATAAATGCACTTGCCACGGACAAAATATAAGTGTTAAACGTGGAAAACTGTTTCCCATCCTTAGGCAATCGTGCAATTATAGTAAAACACATTTTAAATCTTATAAAGGACACAGATAAGTAGACATTACGCGGTTTTGTCCTCCATCATTGTCATCATCTCATTAATTACCTCCGAAAGGATCTGCTTAATCCTTCGTGTTTAGTGCATGCATTCAAGAAAATCGCGACGGCATTCAGAAGTCACATGGAGATCCTTTTAAAACATTAGAATCTCACAAGCCGAGATGTTTTTTAGTGTGCCTGTGCATTCTGCATTACAATTATTAGGAGTTGAAAACCTTTCAGTGCAATTATTTCGTTTGAGGATTTCATTCGTTCGCCTGCCAAAGAGGACGAACGTGACAAATTGCAAGATGACACATCGACTGCATTGTCTAAATCCCTAGCAAAAAATACCCTAATTATCCCCTGGGGCTTTCCTCTACAAAATCATAATAATTTCTTTGAAATTCTCTGTGTTTTCAGGGTACTTTTATATTTTATACGAAGAATATATAAAGAGCAAGCCTTTAAGACTTATGGCCTAACTTTGTTAAAATGCAAAAGAAAGGGGTAAGTATTTGTTTTGAATTAAAAGACAATACAATGTATGATTCTTAAAACAATATTGTTTATAAGCAGTTTAATATGCTGGAACTGCATAGAAATTTGATAGATATATTAGCCTGAAAAGTTCTAAAAACTTCTAAGAAGTTTCTATTGCGGAAACCAAATGATAAATTTGGAAACTCATCATATTCAAAGTCATAACTCAAGGTGCCATCCTAAACTAAAGCCAGATAAATACATTTGATAAAAACTGCCAAGGTTTTAACCTTCCAGCTTTTCAATATACAGAAAAATAGGATACAAAATATTTTTTAAATTTAGAGGAAAAAAAGATTTTCAATTATTATCTATGGAAAAATATGTATCTAAATGAAGTTTTATGATTAGAACTCGTAAGTGGATCATTCAAGAGGAACACACAATTTCTGCGGCTGTAAGTAGTGTGCTTTAACTCTTAATCGCAAATTTTTGGTTTTAAAATTGCATTAAATGAATTTGTAAAATTATTTTATTATGTATATCCTTTCAATTTTAAGAATGAGTAAATCTTTAACAAACTTTTTCAAAAATTCACAGTTTTGTGTTTTTAGGAAAAATATTATAAGAGTACCAATATTTTAAGCCCTTTTCTGAGCATTTACAATTCTCACCCATTCCTGTGTGCGTGTGAACACGAATGGAGACGGAGGGGACCTAATCCATGACATTCTGCATGACAGTCCAATGGACTAACCATTATACTAAAGGGTACTATAAATTTCATAGTTCCTCAAAAATATCCACATGCTCAAGCGTTCGTCATCCAAGCTTAAATCTTCGCAATAAAAGAAGCAGAGTTTGGGTGGAAGACCAAGATGTTCAAAAAGTTTAATCAGTTCTTAAAAATTTGGACAACTTCTTTCAGCTTAACCCTAAGAGTTTTTGAAAATTAAGCCAATTTTTCTTTTAACAACCATATTTCGTTGATACCACCGTTAAATTAGATGATAACGTCTTTTAGCTTACGAGATTACACACATAAACCATCTTCAAATTACGATCGACAAAGTTTTAAATTATCAGTCCTTATCTTTTTTTAATTTTTATAATTAACGCACACTCAAGAGGCTATGAATACTCTTTATATGTTATACAATACAGTACAAATTTGTGCATATCATAATGAGAGGGAAAAACAGAGTATGGGAGAGCATTCCACATTCGTATTGTGCGGCTAAAAAAAGATTCTCCTTACTTATGTACTATTAAGTACAAGTAAGAAGAATCTTTCCAAATTAAGTTGATGAGCATTTCTAGATGTGGAAGTTATACTCTAACTCAAAAAAAAAATATAAAATTTCGCTTTAGCGACAAGAGGCAGCATTGAGACATTCAAATATTTTGATGCTCTCGAGACCTTGATTTGAAAAGAATAATGGGATTGAACTTCGAAGGATCAGAAGCCTCACGTACCAGTGTTTCCCCAGTGCCAAAACAGCTGACCTATATATACTACAGCAAGAGGTATGCTACAACAGATTAGCTCGTGTCACCGAATATTACAATAATCCACTCTCTATTTTCAATCATGATGTATATACAAAAACACTGAAACTAGAACAGACGAATATCTAAAAATGAAATTTATTTTGTTGGGCTAGGTAAGCCTTGCAAAAATTCATTTCCACCAGCGTTATGCCTTAGAAGTAATTTACTTCTCTTAATCTGTTATTGATTTGGCAAATGCTTGTATCAAGCATTAAACTCTGTCTATTCTGAGCTAAAAGATCGCACTCTGACACGCTCAGAACATGGTCAGAACGGAAAAAGAAACACATATTCGAAGCTCTGTATAATTTATTTTTAGATAACTCAGGCTCTGTTCTGAACTAAAAAAGAAAAACGCCTAGGCTACGCTGAGCGACGCAAAAAAATTAAAACACATGAAATTGTATGGAGGTGGCCACGTAAGCCCTGAGCGACTTGTGATTTTTTCAAGCGACAGAGCGACGTCGCACAGTGCGGTGACTAGTGGAAAAAAATTTAAAAAAAAATGTGCCAAAAATGGGTAGCAAGTATGCCAAATTCAAGGTAATAAGTCTAAATGAATGAATCGACAGTTTATTTATGATAAAGTTCAATTTTCTGTTGTCAGAGATCCTCAGAAGATCAGCAAAATAACAAATAGTGAGAGTAGGATTTGTAGTTACCGGTTGAAAGAGCGTTTACTGAAGAAAAGAAAAGAACATACGATATTTTTTTCGCTATGCTCACAATCATTAGAGAAAATATAGTTATTCTAACTGCATATTTTTTTTTTACATGTAAATTTAAATTTGTTTTGAGAGTCGAAATCAAAGGTTCTTTGTTCGTGTTAAGTACTGACTTTGATAAGTCATATATTTTATGTGGTGCCAATGTGCCATATGGGAAAAAAGTGTTTTTATTTAAAGAAAGAAAATACCAATATCTTTTAAAAAAAAGTATACAGAATGTGTTCAAACAGAGAGCTTTTTGATGTTTGGTTTTCCAACTCAACAGCCCCAGTACCTGGTGTTTTGCAGTTTATGGATGTAAAGTTAAATATGCAATCAAATTTAGAGCCTGAAGATCAGAAAATCTTAGCAAGGCACGCATCAACAACTTGCTCAGAAATAAATAAACGTTATCACTTCCATCGCTTCACAAGTAGCACAGAATTACTTAACGAAGTCTTTAAGAATTCTAAATCGGTATCTGACATCTTCTATAAGACGGATTTAAGTCCCTATTAAGTAGAGAAAAAAAGAAAAAAAGGAAATAAGAAGATAAATTGAGTCTTAAAATGGTCTTAAATCGGGATATCATTCTTCTTAAATACTTCATTACTCCTTCTTAAATAGTTCCTTACATCTTCTTAAATACTTCTTAACTCCTTCTTAAAGAGCTACGGCAATTCTTAAAAAAATTATTAAAAACAATAAAAATAAATTTTTTTTTATTATCTGTTTGTTTTTTATTATTGTTGATTATATTCGACTCTTCATGTGATTTTTTGCTGGAATGAAAGAATTTTAAAAGTTATTTTTTTTAATTTACCTCTGTGCTTCCACTGAGATTCGAACCCGAGTCCTCTTGCTTGTCGTGCTTGTGCTCTACCTATTGTGCCACTGTGACACATAAAATATCTTGTCTCAAAGTGCTACTCAAGTAACTCTCTCGTGTTTTTAATATTATACTCTTTAAGAAGACTTAAATACGTATTAAAGAATTTGAAAAATACCGATTTAATACCAAAATAAAAAAGGAATGTTTTTAGAAGGATTAAAGAAGGAATTAAGTAACAAAAACAACCGATTTAAGAAATGCCAATTTAAGAAGTATTTAAGAATGCTTTAAGTAGAAGTAAACACACCATGTTAAGTTCTGTAAAGCAATACCTAAAAAAGACGAAATTAAGACGGAATTAAGTAGCCATAAATTAGCACACCTACCCAATAAAGAAGGAATAAAGTATGAATTAAGTATGGACATTTTGTCAGTTACATAAACGGAAGTCATCAAAAAAGTCACATTTTAAATAAATGTGACGTTAACAATCAAACAGAGGCTAAAAAAATGAACATGAAACCGCGCAAAAGGGCGGAAAACTATAATTCCTAAAATATTTAAGTTAATTCAATGCAGTAAATTAAAAAAATACTAAAGGGACCTTTTATTTTCGTCCTTTAGTGGAATGTTTGTTTTTTTTTTAGGCAGTTTTGTTTGTTAAAAATGTATTTAGCGCGTTTTGAAAATAAGTTTCTTAAATTTTGATTCTCAAATGCCTGTAAAATTAAAAAATAAGAGAACATTTAAGTAAGGAAAAGTTCTTTTTATTGGAATTCATTAAAACTTATTTAACAATGATAACAAAGAATACGATAGGTAAACTAAAGATCCTTTTATAAGGGTCAACAATTTTAGCGCCCAAAATTATTTAGCTCCTTTTGAAAAACAATCCTATATATTTGATTTCATTTAAAGAAAAATAGAGCTGTTTTGAAAATTACAAGCATTGTATGAAAAATAGCTTGTTAAAAAATAACAAATACCCTAGTTTTTATCCTTAACTCAACATTAAAATAGTAATAACTTCTAAACTAGACCGTTTTGAAATACAATTTTCCACCATTCTATAGCTCTCTTTGATACGCAAATTTTGGTATACCACACTCCATATTTTGAAAAAAGTGCCTTTAGCACCGTTTTGATTGTTAACGTCACAAATGCTATTTTAATTGTTGTTTGTCTTCAATAATGAAACAATCTCTTTTTTTTTTAAAGATTTAATAAATTCGGTTTACACATTTTGCTTACCATCTAAAACTAAAAGTACGAAAACGGCGTTATAAATCATACTGTTTCAGAAGACTTAAATACGTATTAAAGAATCTGAAAAATACCGATTTAATACCAAAATAAAAAAGAAATGTTTTTAGAAGGATTAAAGAAGGAATTAAGTAACAAAAAAAACCGATTTAAGAAATGCCCATTTAAGAAGTATTTAAGAATGCTTTAAGTAGAAGTAAACACACCATGTTAAGTTCTTTAAAACAATACCTAATAGAGATCATATTAAGATGGAATTAAGGAGGCATAAATTTACATACCTAATAAAGAAGGAATAAAGTATGAATTAAGAAATGTGATACCGAAATTATACCATTTTGTGCTACTTGTGTTATACACTCGAAGACTCGGATAGTGATCTTTTTTCGTAATTTTTTATTTTTCGGTTTTTCCTTTTGTTATTACTTTTTTTGAATAATTATTTTTGTCAACAATAAAAACATCCATTATATTTTGCAAGATCTTTTATGCGATATATTCTGTGGTCGTTGTGCTTTGAGAAAATGTATACTTTCCTACTAACCTTTAAAATTTTACAACTTTTGTATATCGTATAATCATCAAATTTTTTAAATGTTTGGCTTCTAACTAATCATTTTACAATTGTAGGCGTGGCAGTGGGTGGATTTTTGTTCAAATAAATTTTTCCTATCAAACACATTAATTTTGTACATTTTTTCAATATCATACGAAAAATTAAAAAAAAATCAATTTTATAGCAAAAGTGGGCGTGTCAGTGGGCGAACTTTGCGCTTTTTTAACACATAATTTCTTCACTGACCAGAATATTAATAATTGAAATCACTATCGTACTAGAAGTTTTTATGTAACCAATTTATTATCAAAAATGGGCGTGGTAGTGGGCGTGTAAATTCCTCAAATTGAGTAAAATCCCCTATTTATTACATTTAGCAACCAATTTTAGATCACAGTTATCTTACTTTTGAAAAATAGATTTTTGTCCACTACCTGCATACAATCGACGCACTGTGCGTCGGTCGCTCTGCAATCAAATCTGTTTTAATTTTTCAGTCGATCGCTGAGCGACGAAGTTAGTCCATGGAGAAAATAAGCACAGAAAGTTTAAAATTTGAAAATTTTCAAAAGTCTTTTGCCATTTAGGGCAAAATTTACGAGCTTAAAAAACTTGAGATAAAAAGCGACATTCGGAATGATATTTTGGCAAAACTAAGCAATAAAAAAAAAATGCACGACTCGTTCACACAAACTTGCTCTTATGTAAAAGTACTTTGGATTTTAAAATGTTTGTATAAATAAATATAAAGCATGGATTTTATGAGATATAAATGTTCAAATGCATGAAATTGCCGTCTGATTTTCAGAAAAGTATGAATTAATGCAAACAAAGCTCAAAAATCGTTTTATTATTAAAGTAATTTTGTGCATAAGACATTTCTTTAAAATTTTTCAAGAACGAAATTTGGGATGCCAATTTTAAGTATTTAGGAGTATAGATTCAAGGACATTATTTGAAAATAAACGTTTTGAAGACATTCAAATCCAAAAACAATTTTTTCGAAAAATTTTGTAGACCATTATAGACCATATTTTTTCAAAGGAGCTCCTGCATAAAAATGTTAGTTAAAACCGTTAGAGCCGTTGATAAGAAATTCCAAAATCAAATAAACGGTTCATTCATTAATTTATTCATTCATTCATTCAATGTAGTCCATGCCTAAATACCATTTTGCATTACGGGTGTATACCCCCCATACCGTTACTTTTGGAGCTAAAAAAAATTCAATTTTCTCTCTAGGGAATCATCGAAGAGCCTTATGTACTGAGTTTGAAGAAAATAACTCCAAGCTTAAGCTGCAGATCGAGGAAGAGACAGGCAGACGGAATTTTCGGACCCACTTTTTTTGTCTTCGCTATCATCGCAATGTCAATTTTGATCAAAATCTCGAGTTGAATTTTTTTTGTCCAAATGCAGAACTAGCCCTATAGTACCTAAACCTACATATGGGTTATTCTACAAACAATGGAATAAAATGATACAAATTTCGGCATGACATTTTTGGAAGCCAAAAGTCGTAAGAATTGTTCTAGTTGATCCTTAGAACGTCTCTTTGCGTTGTTGAAAGCGGCCAGTAAAAAAAATTAAAAATGACGATTTTAAGGACATTTTTTGAAAAAGGAAGTTCAGGGGACTCAGTTTTTTTTAAGGGGAATGAATAAATCTTTCGTTTTTTTGTATTTTCTCTTTAAAGGGACTCTTTAAGGGGACTGAATAAATCTTTCGTTTTTTTGTATTTTCTCTTGGGTACACACTGAAATATAGAAATTAAATTTAACTACCCTTCATAAACATACAAATTCATGGTTAATATATAATAACTTAGCATTTTATTAAAAGAAAATAATATATTATAATAATTTTTTTTTTTCTACTTAGAATCAATTTAAAATAAATTATATTCTTTTTAAAAATTTTAAAAATATTTCGCAATGAAGTTCGAAGTTCAACATAACTTAAAAATTCTCAGGTTTATGAATTAAATATCATTTGTTTATTTATTAGCCAGGGAACTGAGACCAGGGGACTGAGACCAGGGGACTGAGGTTTTTCATGGTTTTTGCGCAAAAAAGATATTTAGGTTTTACTTTAAAAATCAAAAAAATATATATAATAACTGCTAAACTACTGCTAAAAAAGATGCCTACTTACATACAAATTTGTTTCGTAAAAACTCACCAGAGGACTGATAAACTAAACGGACAATCTACGACTTCTTGCACAAATGTCTTTTTCACAATACTAACATAAGAAACAAAATCGAGTTGCACCACGATTTTATTGTAAGGAGACTTGGTACTTCAAATTGCCGGTGCTGGAAATCCGATCGACGTCCTAGTTATTGATATTTTCGACTGTTTCAATATTCCAGGGGACTGATATGAAATACGGGGGACAAAGTTTAATTAAGTTTTTTTGTAATAAAATCAATTACTAAAAAATATTTATCTATTTCATAGCAAAGATGTATTATTTGGCGTAACTTCGGTGGGATTCATTTTAGTATGAGACCTGAAATAAGAGAACGGTAATAATTTTTCTTTGTGAAAACGCACTGGGGACACGTCAGGGGACTGAGAATCGGACACTTTGAAGAATTTTTTGAGCAATATAAAATAAGGTCACCCTAATAATATTGTTAGGCCAGGTAGATATCAGTCAGATTTAATTTTATAAAATAAAAATCAGATTAAATAATTGAACGGATTTCAAAATATTTCTGGGGCCGCCGAAAATTCCATCGTTTGTAGAATCACCCCTATTTCGCAAGTAAAAACTAACTTTAGTAATAAAATTAGTCGCTTTTCTGCACTAATTGGCTTCCTTTGTTTTGTTAATCTTGGCCGAACTTTTTCCAACAGCAAATTGAAAGATTCTATTGACATACGACAGTATTGATAAAATAGGTCTGGATATTTGCGAAGATTCAACATAATTTGCCCTTTCGATTTATTGGGTATACATCAAACCTTAGTTTTCTTGATCTTATAATGCCTCTTTAAATATGAACGCGACTGTCAACTTAAAGACTACGACGAACTACACTTGACAATTGCATTTTCGCAACTAATCGCTCAGCGATGACGCTCAGTAAATGGCCTTCCATCGCTCAGACTCGTCGCTCTATCACTCGTCGCTCAGCCGCTCAGTCGCTCGTCGCTCATTGCGTGGCAGAAGCCTTAGGCTGCGCGTACAATGGTGCGACAAAGCGATGCGATACGAAAAGCGATGTGACGCGTTTCGAGATTCGATAATTAGATGCGATATTGCACCACACTACAAAGGAAGAATTTGTGAGATGACTGGGATAAGTATGCGAGAAACTCGCAGCACTCGCATAACTGTGCGCACTATTATAAAAATAAATGTAAATATTTTTCTCGCATGCACACGTTACTAGTATCGCATCGCTTTGTCGCACCACCACTGTACGCGAAGCCTTATGTATGTAATTGTCAGGCTAAAACTAAATCAGCCTTATTTACTAACTCGTTTTAGCGACGGAGTAAAGTTACTTCGACTTTACAACGGCTTTAATCCTGAAAACCTTATTTATAATGAAAATGCACGAAGAATAGCGGTGGAATAATTAAAACTGGTTCATAGGAGGTTTAAGGCCGTTTTAGTATCTAAATGTCATTTTGAGATGATAACTTGTGAAATTTACAAAAAGGAGTGTAAGCATTTTTTTTTGTTTGTTAATAAGACAAAAAGGATAGATATTTTGCATTAATAAATTATTTATATTTTTCAAACGCTCTAACAGTTGTACGGTATTGGGGACGCAATGTGGTCAGTACATTCATTTATTGGATTTGAACATTATACGATTCAATTTTAAATGTATTCAATTATTAATATGCATACAATTATAATCAAACGAATAATAATGGAAATCAGCTGGGGTTTGCTTCATCATCATCGGCTCGACAACCGGGTTCCGGTCCTGGCCTCTTTCAACAAGTCTCTCAACCTATCCCGGTCTCTAGCCGACGCCATCCAGTTCCAGTACCATGGAATGTACCCCAAAGAACTTTCCGAGCAGGTTCCTCTTCGCTCATGCGAGCTAGGTGCCTTGCCTACGGAGTCTACCGAGCTTAATTGTTGTCACGATATCTGTTTCAAGGTAGATTGCGTACAGTTCATGATTGTACCGTCTCCGGAATCGTCCTTCCTCACATATGGGCCCAACAATTCTCCTTAAGACTTTTCTCTCGAACGCAGCTAGGAGGTCGGAGTGCCTTTTGCTAAGCACCCAAGTCTCGGATCCATATGTGAGTACTGGCAGGACCATGGTCCTGTACAGCAGCAGTTTTGAAGTTATGGTGAGATTTCTGGATTTGAAGAGCTTTGACAGACTATAGTAGACTCTGTTGGATTTGAGAAGCTGTCCGCGTATTTCTTCTTCTATATTTTTATCGGCTGCTACAATTGACCCAAGGTATTTAAAGGATTGCACCACTTCAAATTCGTGCTGCGCAACCTTGATTGTTTGACCAACAGTTCCTCTCGCATTCGACGCCACCATGTACTTTGTTTTACCTTCACTATATTGTGCAGCCCCAGATTTTGTGCCGCCTGCTCGATCTGGATAAAGGAATCGTGTACAGATTGTTCGGTTCTTCCGATGATGTCGATGTCGTTTGCGTAAGCCAGTAGCTGGTTGGACCTGTAGAGGATGGTCCCTCTTGTTGCCGTGCCAGAGTCGCGGATTACTTTCTCAGGCAAACCGTCCCCTTGTCGGAGTCCATTAAAGATGTTGATTGGTCTGGATAGCAATCCAGCTATTTTTACTTGGCTTGTTACGTTGGTCATGGTCAATAGGGTTTGCTTACGTGTATAATAACCAGAATTTTAGATTGGTGACTTTTTTTGGCAGTATATTTGACATAAGGCAGGCATAGCTAAAACGGGTAAGAAAATATATTATATATAAGGATTTGTTTGACGTGGCGTAAACCCGAATTAAGTGCTTCGGCTCGGTTTAACTATTCAGTGGTTAAACTGAACCCAGTATTAGTGAAAAATAATAAATAAGTCTGAATGTGTTTAGTGGGGAGAGGAAAAAAAAAGATTACTCGTTGTGTTTTGTTTTTTTATTATTGCACTTCACTATTTACTGATTTTTTTTCGAGGAGCAAGTTTGGTTATCATTAATCTTTTTTTAAGAAAAACAGAACAAAGTTAATGTTCATATGCTTTGGTATGTAGGTAGATCGCTTTCTTCATGATGATTTTTCTTCTGGGCCTGATGGTATCCTTATACAAGAATCTTGAAAATCTGTAAAACAACATTAAGCTTCCCCTCTTCTTTATTAAATCTTTGAGTGATAGTTTGCTTTTATAAGATGATGAAAACAATTCTCTTGTTTCATGTGATATTAACAGTTTGAATACCAACCCTTTTAAATGTCAGGCATCAAGCTCTTTTATCGAAAATATGTGCATTTGTTATTGATGAATCTCTTTTTCGATGGATTAGAAACTACCTTTCGAAAAAATCAATACAAGTTTATTTATTTATTTATTTACATAACTAAATTGCTAGTTTTACAAAAAATTTCTTACAAAGGTGTAAATTAAGATTCTTAAACAATTTCATGGAAAAATGTTGTTTTAAATTGACATGAATTAATTATTGTTTTATCAAACAAATTGTTATATTTAAGATTGTAAATATTAAATAGATTAAACATTTTATTTAATGGAGAAAATTTTTCATAATTGGTACGATAGTTTGAAATAAGTATACTCTCCGGTATGTTCCTCAAAGTTCTTTGAGGAATATTAAAATTAATACGAGACAGAAGGTGCAAACAGTCTATGTTACCGTTGATTAATTTTACAATGAAAACGAAACATAAATAGGAACGTCTATTCTCGAGACTAGGTAAATCAATAAGTCTGAGTCTGTTATTATAAGGTGGAAGATCATAAGGATTATCCCAGCCAAGTCCCCTGAGGGCAAACCTAATGAATCTTTTTTGCACCTGTTCTAGTCTATTTTTATGACATTCGTAATGAGGTGACCAAACCTGACAAGCGTATTCTAGAATGGGTCGAACAAAAGATATAAAAAGCTGCTTTGTCACGAAAGGGTCGGAAAATTGTTTCGACTCTCTTTTTATCCAACCAAGAATTGAATTAGCTTTGTTTGAAATGGAGTTTATATGTTGAATGAATTCGAGTTTACGATCAAATGTGACGCCAAGAATAGATATAACTGTTTCACGGGATATTGATATGCCATTAAACAAATAGTTGAACGAAATAAAAGAAAACTTTCTTGTAAAACACATAGTTTTACACTTATCGATATTAAGAAACAAACAATTACGAGTACACCAGTCAAAAAACGAATTAAGATCACATTGCAATTCTTCACAATCACGAGTGTTTGTAATAGTTTTAAAGATTGTTACATCATCGGCATAAATGAGGCACTTGGAGTATCTTAACACAGATGGTAAGTCGTTTATAAATAAAATAAAAAGGATAGGGCCTAAATGACTACCCTGTGGAACTCCTGAGTTGATTTTAAACTTATTTGATTCGCAACCGTTAAATAGCACTGAATAAGATCTGTCTAATAAATAAGATTGAAGCCATTTTACAAAATTTTCGCTAAAACCTAATTTTGTATTGGATGGTTTTAAATCTAAAGTCCATAAAATAAATTCTGGTGTGCTTCGGGGCTCCGTTTGGTCTCCGACTTTTTTTTTCTGATATTCATCAATGATCTTTTGTCTGAAACTTCTAATCAATTAAATTGTTCTGCTGATGACAGTACCCTCATATTCGTTTTTAATCTCGATAGCATTGTCAAATGGGAAACCCTAAACCGCGTAGGATTTAATGCTTCAAAAACGCAATGCTGTATTCTGTCATTAAATGCAAATGCACTAACTATGAGCGGCATTTGCATTGAGGAAACCGAACAGCATTCAGTTTTCGGTATGTGCATCACAGAACACCTTGTGTGGAATGACCACATATTCGACGTCGCCAAAAACGTTCGATGTTGCAAGAAATTGTTTCTCCCTTCTGATCTGGCTGTAATCTATAAGGGCTATATTCGTACAAAGCTTGGGTACAATTCCCATATTTGGGCAGGTGCTCCAATAACTCACTTGAGTCTCTTGGATAGAATCTAAAAAAGAGTTTTAGAAATGATAGGTGATAAAAGTATAACAGAAACATTTGAAACTCTCGAGCACCGCCGCAATGTTTCTTGTATTTCATCATTTAACCTTTATTTTTATAAAAAGTGTTCTAGTGAAATAGCAAGTTGTATTCCTCCCCTTAGACAATTTAACCGCATTACTCGTGCTTCAGAGAGTGCCCATCAGTTTATCCTTGAGCCTAACTTCGCACTAATAAATTCAAGGAATCTTTATTTAGCCGCACCTTAGAGTTCATTCACCTCTTAAGTTGATAAATAAGGTTTTTAGAAAATGGAATTTCGGGATCCCTGTGTTAACCTCGGGCTCGGCTGTCTTGTCTGCCACCGCCACTATTTTGAATACGCATATAAATTTCATTTTATTTATTTTTATTTTATTTTATTTCAGGTTACAATATTTACAAATTTCACATATATTTTACAATTTTTCTATACAGTATCAATTATCAAGGAAAAATTAAATAAGAGAACATAGTTATTCAACCATGAACAATAATTGTAACTAAAATACTTAACATAAAATTGTATTATATTATATTATACTCGTATTAACATAAAATTATGCATGATGGCACAACTTGGGCACATTCCATTCGACGACCTTATTCTTTGAGACAATAAAAAATGGCCGTACAACTTCACGCACATAAAATGCTCTCGTATTCAAATCTTTTTTTTATTATTTTTATTTAACTGATTAATTTTCTAGTTAGCAGACGTGCACTTGCTTAAACGAACTGTTATAATTACCTTGACACTTTGATACTAAGATTTAATCTTATGAATATGCATTCTGTAAAAATGCATATCCTTCCATATTTTAAAATTTGCAATGCATCTTTAAAAGAACACTCAAGCTTCAGAATGTGCAACTGAATACATTATATGAAATAATAAATTAAAAATTAGATTGAAAACAACACACATAATTAGACTTTCATTCAGTATAATATTATACATACTCTCTTTTATACAAGCTGATTTAATTGCAAAGCTAATGAGCGGTGCATTCGTTTAATGTTACGCCCGACGCGACATCACTGGGTGTTTGTCTGAGTTATTTTTTAAATTGGATAAGGTTGCAAGATAAGTATATAAGGGTGCTTTTTATGTTCTAGGTCGATTTTATTTGGTTGGCATTTTTGGGTGGATGAAATTTTTCAGTTGGCATTTGACAGCCGTATAGAGCAGCCTAAAACAACTTATTATGGAGCATTGTTTCACTTTTGGTAAAAAATCATTATGAATGACGAAGCACATTTTGACTTGGCTGGCTTTGTTAATAAACAGAATAACCGCTATTGGGGCACTGAAAACCCTATGTTTATGCACCAAAAGACCACTACACCCTAGTAGAGTAACTGTATGATGCGCATTTTTGCCGACAGCGGCGTCATTGAGCCATACTTCCTTGATGCCATAGTCAATACTGTAAAAATTGCTGGTGGCCACTATCGGGACATGTTAGATATCATCTTTGCTTAAACTATACAGGACAGACAACACCCGAAGGAAGATATCTTGAGATCTTTGCTGAGATGCACCACCTTACACAGCTTGTACTTAGATGAGCTCACTCCAATACCAAATATTGCTGGGCAAAACTTCGACTTGTTTCTTAATTCTCAACCTAGTAAGTATACCATTGAGGCACTTCGGAGCAATGTGTAATACTGGACAATTTCTCGTGTTCCATCCATATAGTTACGAGAAAACCATTGGGACGGTCTTAATAACTTTCTTACGAATCCTATAGCTAGCTTTTCAGATAAAACAAATGTACTCGTAGCTCAATTTGCTGTTAGCTCTACGTTGCCACACAACAACATTGCTCCTCCTGTACTAAAGAGCTAAATCATTCAGTAGCACAGGTATATTCTACACTCGTATAGAGTTGTAAGAGCCCTTCGAGATTTTGATATAAACAAACCAGCTGGTTCTTATTGTGTACCCCCCATTCTTTTGAAGATGTGTTCTATCTCGCTGGCCAAACCTCCTGGAATCTTCCCTGGAAGATGGAAAACAACATTTAATTAGACTGATCTGATAACATGTGTCTGGAACAGATCTTTACATTGTTTTGGAGAAAGTAAGGTTATTGCCCTCGATAGAGTTTAACATTTAAGCTCTCTTATCGAAACTGCCTGATCTCTTGTCTGACACTTAAAATCTACTTTATTTTTTTGTCGACGACTTTAGCCTCTTAGGTGTGATTGATAACAAAAACTAATTAGCATAATTAAATAGGCCTTTAGTACTCGTAGTTATTTACAAATGTGAACGTCTTGCATGCTCTAGTGGGAGCTATAGTGCATAAAAGTCAAAATAATTGTGATAACAACTTTGCCAAAATGTAGAGTTAAGGCCCCTGATTGAAAATATTGAGGTCTAAGACGTTTTGCAGACAGCCTTCTGCCTGCAAGACGCGATAAGAATAGCGTACTTCTTGCACGAAGAAGACCGCCTTCAAAACGTCTTGGACCTCAATATTTGCAATCAGGGCACTTAGCTCTTCATTTTGAAGTTATGGCAAATTTTTTATCACAATTTTTTAGACTTTGAAAAGAACTGCATATCTGATGCACTTTTATGCACTATTGCTCCCACTAGAGCATGCAAGACGTTCACATTTGTAAATAACTACTAAAGGCCTATCTAATTATGCTAATTATGTTTTGTTATCAATCACACACAAAAATTGCTGTGGGCTCTTATGCCGGTCGTCCACTATGTGCGCGATAAGTTCAACCAACTTCGTTCATCTTTTTATTCAACTCTTTCGTTGGATAAACGAATTTACAACCTCTTTTACACTAGTGCAGCAACTTACGTAATTCACGTTGAGCAACTAAAGTTGAACAAAATGCGTTTGGAGCCCCGTACACATAATTGACCAACTTTCCCATATGTTGATTAACCTCGCACACCTAGTTGATCAACTCTTAAAACTTATTCCAATGTTGAAAAGCTCCGTACACCTAGTTCACCAACTTACTCAAATGTTGAATAACATCGTACACTTGTTGATAAATTTGACAGAAAAAAAAGTTTTTCGAGTTGATCAACTGCGTTTTCGATATGGTTGCTCAACCAATTGATGAACGAGTTGATACCTTCGTACACTTAACCAAGAATCACTCGTTGGGGAACGCGTTGAACGCACCACGATAAACAAAAAACTCAAACGTCAAACCTGAAATAATTTTGACTTCAGTTCGGTACAATAGGCAATTGCATTTTCGAGGAAATTTGAGACCAAGCCAATTCCCTGGCATCTCGATTTTTATAAGAGGGGCTCTTAATATCCCATATATTGGGCTTTTTCCCAATTGCTGAAATCAATTACAAAATTAATTCCGTGGTCCACTCTGTTTTTTTATCACCTTTCATGACGAAAAACCAAAATAAACTACAGTTTGCAAGTTGCAACAACTGCAAGTTCATGGCAACGCAATAGTTCAACAAAGTAGACACATTTCACTGCAATCAACGCAACGCAACACAATATTACGTCAAGAAAACCCAAAGAAAATTAAAAAGTTGATCAACGCGTGGAAAAAAATTACAGACAACTCAATCTGGAAACAATTGGGAAACAAAGAAACATATCAGAAATGTTTCTCAAAGCGTCCACACCAAAAAAAAAACAAATCAGAAACATTTCTGAAATGTTTCTGCAATGTTTCTGAAATGTTTTTTAAACAAATGGGAAACATTTCAGAAACGTTTTTTAAACAATGTTTCCTGAAATGTTTCTCTGGTGTGGACACACCTTTACGCTAAAAACTTCAGTTTTTTTTCAGTTTCTGTACAAAAGAATAAGCACTTCTTTTAATGGAAAGGGATGTTTCGGTAGAATTTTGTTTAACATATTTCATTTCACCAAAATCAATTCTCCAAATTATATTTTGCATATCGTTACTTCGCTTTTTGTAAATTCGCTGCCTTTAATTTTGGTTTTTGTTATTTAGCTCCCAAATTATTTTGTCTTGCGAAATATTACGTGTTGATAAATTTCGCGCGAAATTGGATTTTATTTTAAATCGGATTGATATTCGTGATTTTAGTTTGATGGATTAATAAGATTTGTAATTGCGAAATTACGAACTCGACGGTTATGTATGCATGTCTAATCCTCCATCATCACCCCTCAAAATCTATAGTTACATCCTCAGACTGCTATCATCAATCAGTAATTTTCGCCAGGCACTATATGAAATTTAATGTTTTTGGATCCAAAAGTCGTCATAATCCAATTTCAAAAACTCTGTAACCAATAGATAAAAGCTGTAGAGCTACCGGCTACTTTGTCTAACCTTCTAGGTTCAAGTCAAGAACTTGGTGTAAGCTTTATTTGCGACTAGTTAAGTAAGATATCGCAGTGTGGCAGGTTTGACACGGTTGATTTTCATACGATTTTTTCAAAGTTAATCTACTTTTACAACATTTACCCCCAGTTTCTCAGTGCAAGTTCAAACTTAAGTTCAGCTGAACCTGAACTGGAGTTTAAATTTGAAGTTCAAATCATCCGGTTTCACAGTCTTATCTGAACTTCAGTTCAATGGAACGTACTTTTCTCTTTCTTCAATCAAGGAAAGTTTGCTTTGTTTCAGTTGTGACCTGTGACAGAAAAAAAAATTAAAAAATGTAAATAAATTCTATTTTCAAATGTATGAATGGTTGTTGAACTGAGGTTCAAACGGCAGAACAGTGTCGTTTAACTTAAACTACAGAATGAACTCTGTTTAGGGCTGTGAATCCAAATTTATTGTTAAACTGATGTTTAAAACAAAAGTGGGAGTTAAACTTCCACTGTGAAACCGGGGATTAGAAAAACTTTTTATTTGAATCTATACACATAGTCAAACTGCGAAAAACTTGCCTATGCATAATTTCCTCACATATTTTTTTTTAAATTGTCATTGCATATTGAAAAATGGGACAACAGCCTTTCGTTTGCAGCAACCCGGCCAGACTGTGATCTTTGTACTTACCTAAATAGTTATCTACTAGCTTAAGTCTTGTATCTAGTTGGTTATTCAAAGTGGCTTTTAGCTCTTAGTTTATAGGAAGGTAAATGCTTTGAAGCCAGCGATTCTTTTTGTCGAATAATGTCTGCATTCTGAGATGAGCGTAGCAGTTAATGGGCGTGAGATTATTAGTTTTGAGAGGTATTGTAACCTTTCTCAAAAATTAAGTATCAAACACTTGAACGTTTATTTTAACAGAAAACTTAACAAGAAGGAAATTGGCTCTACTTATGTATAACCAATTCACCTCAAACTGAATTTTTTTTTAGTTTTCATTTAAATTACGGCCTTTTCTATTGGTAGTTCGGAATAACACTTCGATAGGTATGAACTCTTCTGCTGTGGATGTTGAAATTAAATCCAGAAGTGAAATATCGTTTTTTTATAATAAAATTCAGAGTTCAGTCTTTTACATTATGTTTGTTTAGTTTGACGTTTCCGTAAAAAGAAAATAAAAAAGAAGTGTACACCTACCGTCGTCTACATGATTCTGATGTCTGTTTATTAAATCCCCAAGCAGGTCTCGAATTAAGAAAGATTTTGCACTTTGCTGATGCATTATTTCGTATAATTGAATCCTTAAAAATTTATTTTTATTACGATATCACTTTGTTTTTCGTTTTGTTATTACACCGAGATATGTAGATTAAATCGTTTAGTTAACTTTTATTCCGAATAGGCATAAAGGATTGACAGGCGGATTTAGTTATACCGAATTGAACGAATAAATACAACTAAAACGCCATCATCGCTATTTCGTTACTTAACCGAATTATACCTAGACTCACAAACACAACGAAATCAACTCTCTGTCACACTAGTCATATATTTGTGTAGGTTTTATTTGTATACTAGGTACCTATACGCAAAATTCAAAATTGCATAAAACTGCGTCTAATAGATAATTTGTCCGTCAAATCATTTAAAAGAATGAAAGGATAACAGCCGTTGAATATCGTTATCAATTTATTACGTACGACAAACACTAACGAGCGGATGCGAATGAAGCGCCAGACGATGTTAATATGATTCTTGATGTACCGATGTTATGCCGTTATGCACAGACAAGTAAAGAGTATGTCATGTGCGACACGTTTATCCTTATTAAATCAGTTGCAATGATGTCAGACGTCACGACTCAAGACCATCATCACCCCCCATTTAACCACAACCACCCTCAATTTGCGCGTTAGCCATTTTGTAAAACGGAAGTTTTCCGCAAAATCATGAATATATTTGTTTCTCTTTTGCACATTTACGAGTTTGTCTGTATTTTCACCCCCTCAAAGTGGGGGAGTGGTATTCCATGGCGTAATCGTTCCTCTGATTGGTTGAGCGATTAACAACCCCCGTTGGTTTCCGTAATTTTATGGTTTTGCTTTATAAACGGTATCCTTATATTCTTGGACGAGGTAAAGAGAGATATTTATGGCACAGAGCCAAAGTTTCCCCAGAAAAATGGTGTAATTTGCGTTTCTCTACACAATTATGACTTTACCTATGAGTGTATCTTTTTTTAAATATTCCCGAAAGGACCTATAACCGCTACTCCAAGCGTGTTTTGGGGGTTAAATGGAATAAGTGATTATCGTGAATGTGCTTTGCTTAATACGTATGAATGTGTGTAGCAGGATGAATGTTTGTATTTTACGTACGTATACATAGGTATTTAGTGTCATATTCTATTCTTATAGGTACGAGTATTTAGAAAAAGGACATGGTGTTAAACAATTTTGTATTCTTATAATTTGAAGTTCTGTTCTTACTTTGAAAGAGAAACAGTAAACAGGGTGATGCTAAATAAACAGACATGAAATATAAATATTTTCAGCCGTGTTTATATACCTTGTATATTTTTAGACAAGCTACAAAACGTTATAGGAGAACATTGAAAAGTTATTTTTTAAGTTAAATAAAGGCAGTAGTGGTATAAGGGTAGGACGCTGTCGAAGAACAACCCAGGGCGACAGACGTGAAAGGGGCGCTAAAAGAAAATATAGTTGTGTTCAACCAGCTGCACTGGACTACTCTGGGCAAAAAAATGTAGCTTTTTGGTGTTCATTGAAAATATTTCTGCACTGACTTAAGCTATGAGCAGACGGCATATAAAAGCCGCAAATGTTTGCGGTTTTGACGTCATTTTTACGTCATCATTTGCGACTATTGACGCTTATCATCTGAACACTCTTTTGGGACATTGCACAAATGCACGCAAATGGTTTGCAGAAGATGTGCGACGGCGAGATCGCACATAAATGTGCGGAGTTTTTGCATATCATCGGAACACCCTCTGACAGTTTGCGTGCATGTGAGAGCATGTGCGACCGTCCCATTCATTTGCGATGACACGAAAACAAGACCACGCAAATGTGCATATTTCCAGTAGTAATTGTTAAGTTGTTGTCATAACATCGGTGTTCAATTTCAAGCAAAAAAAAATAAATGAGCGAGTCAGCACAAATAGATATGGAGGAGCCTCGGCAAAGTAACATACGCCGCATAAGAAAATCTGAGTCTTGTAGTCGAATAGTGCAGACAATTGGACGACTGACAAAGTTAAATCTCTGATTAATGCTGTGGAGAAGCGCCCTAGGCTTTGGGATACAGGTTCGGCAGAATACAAACTCGGAAAGCTGGATTTTTGGCGTGAGGTGGTCGACGAATCCTTATCCCGTAATTGCTACACACCAGATACTTCGCGACTTTTTCCAACTTTATCTTCTTCAATATCTAATGCCAAAACAACAATAGCAGCCCACTTTCTTTTCAACATTTTCAATTAATTTCAACACTTTATTAAATATCTGAAGTTTATAAAATACATATTGATAATTGTTTATTTGTTTTAAATAACTTAAAAGAACATCAACATATTATTATTTTAGGTGATTTTAATTTACCATCTTTAAATTGGGTTTTTGATCCCGATGAAAAATGTTTGATTCCATACAACGTTAGCAGTGATTGTGAGAGTGTGGTTGTCGATACTCTAGCTGAGTTCGGACTTAATCAGATCAATTGTTTTCAAAACAATTTAAATCGTTATCTTGATTTAGTTTTTACAGATAATGAATTTGGTGTGTGTATAGACAGTCCCACTCCTCCCCCTTTACCTAATACTGATAATCATAAAGTTCTGTGTATAAGTTTTGAATTTTTTAAATATATTAAGCAAACATCTGATATTGGTTATGTTCTAAACTTTGATAAATGTAATTTTTCTAACGTCTCTGTTTTTTTGAATAGGGTTGATTGGTTTTCAATTTTTAACAATATTGATATTGAAGAAGCTTTTACTGTATTAACGAACTATCTAAATGAGGCAATTGAATTTAATACTCCTTTAATTCGAAAAAAATCTCAATCGAACCCTTGTTGGTTCAATAAACGGTTAATAAATTTAAGTAATCGGCAAAATAAAGCTTTTAAACTTTACCGTGATTCCAGAGATGATAATGTTTTATATATGAACTACCTTCGATGTAATCGAGAGTTTAATTTTCTCAACAAATTTCTTTATAATCAGTATCTATTGAGTATTGAATCTAAGCTGAAAAAAAATAGCAAATGTTTCTGGAAGTTTATTAATAACAAGAAATGTTCTACAGGAATTCCTAATTCAATACGATATATGGGGGAAACCTCTAGTGACCCGTTTACTATATGTAATTTCTTTGCTGACTTTTTCCGTTCTGTCTTTAAGCCTACTAGTCATCAAATAAGGCCCACCTTTATATCTTCATCTGAATTAATTAATCTAGGTAATTTATATGTGAACAAAAGTGATATAATTAATGAACTATTAAAATTAAAAGATGAAAAGAAAGCTGGATTTGATGGTATTGTTCCCTATGTTTTAAAAAAATGTGCTTTTTCTATAGCAATTCCCCTTGAAATCATCTTTAATCGCTCTCTTCGAGATGGTTACTTCTTAAAACAATGGAAAAATTCGTATGTCTACCCTGTTTTTAAATCTGGATCTAAGAATGAAGTAGTAAACTATCGCCCTATTTGTAAAATATCTGCAATTCCAAAACTATTCGAAAAAATTGTCTATAACAAGCTTTTTTTCTCAGTGAAAGAAATAATCTCTCCTTTGCAGCATGGGTTTGTCGCTGGCAGATCAACCTTAACCAATCTTACGATTTTTAGTAATTATATATTAGGTGCTCTGGAACAGGGGTATCAATGTGATGTTATATATACTGATTTCTCTAAAGCGTTTGACAGGGTTGATCATGCATTATTAATTGTCAAACTTCATAATTTAGGTTTTCATTCTAGCTTATTAAAATGGTTTGAATCATATCTTACTGGTAGGATTCAACACGTTCGAATCAACAACTTAATTTCGAACCCGGTTGTTGTAACTTCCGGAGTTCCACAAGGAAGTCATTTAGGACCACTTCTCTTTCTCTTATTTATTAACGATATTCCAAGTGTTTTGAGTAATAGTCTTTGTTAAAAATAACTTTTGTCTCTAAATAAAAACTTCAAATTCTTGTAGTAGCTTGTCTTTTATTTATTCTTTTTTTTTTACTCTTTTATTATTATCGTAGCTTTTCTAGTAATTTTAAATAAAAAATTCTACTCAAAAATTGTCTCTGATTTTTCGCGTCTACTTATTCCAGCTCACTATCAAAAAGTAACAAAAAGCGCCAAACCCAAAACTTTTTTCTCCCTCTTTCTTCTTCTTCTCTCTTCTTCCGACATCTGGCGACGGAATATGATAAATTGATTTCTTGGGCGTTGCCAACCGTTGATTTTTCGTAACAGTTCCCCCCGGTACAACAATTCCAGGTTAGGATGTTGTTGTACCATCAGAATTCACCTGGAGCAACGCCAACTTAACGGCCGGCCTTTCGAAAAGACCATAAGAAGTTTGTATTGTAGCACTTCGGACTTGGCCATCTGATGATGTCTTCACTGCTATGATTCTTCCTTTCGGATAGTTATTTCTAGGAAGATTTGTGTCGATTATGACAACGATGTCA
Organism: Philhelius festivus; assembly: GCA_963931855.1. NCBI lineage: Eukaryota > Metazoa > Arthropoda > Insecta > Diptera > Syrphidae > Philhelius > Philhelius festivus. Next base: position 138,632,845 of record OZ007556.1, on the reverse strand, counting down.
TTAACTTTTAGTGGAGGTACTGGCTCATACCATTTCGACCGAAGAGTTAGATCCGGTAAATACTCTTTTATGAAACGTTCCCAGCATTTGTTGGCAAAACGTTCCTTGTATTGATAAGTATTTTTGAGGACCTTTATATCGTCATTTAATTTAACAGTTGGTTTCCCTCCGTCAGAATTCAGCCTCAAGAAGTGGTTAGGTGTTAAAGCCTCAGATAAGTCATCATCCAAAGGAACATATGTGAGTGGCCTTGAGTTTATTATATTTTCTGCAGCAACCAAACAGCTTCTCAAGAGTGGATCACTTGGAGTTCTTGAAGGCAAGGAAGTGTAAAGTGCTGATTTAAAGGAACGTACTAAACGCTCCCAGGCTCCGCCCATATGTGGTGATGCTGGCGGATTGAAAATCCACTTAAGTGAGGGTGACACAAAATGTTTTGCTATAAGTGCTGGATCTATCGATTTCAAATCTTCACGTAACTGTCGTTCTGCTCCGACAAAATTGGTACCTCTATCGGAGTAAATTTCTTTTGGTTGACCTCTTCGTTGTATGAAGTCGTTGAAGCACAGGATAAATGAGTCGGAGTCCAGCTTGTGTGCTATTTCGATGTGTACAGCTCTAGTTGTTAAGCACGTAAATAGTACTCCCCACCTTTTCTCTTGACGTCTACCCACAGCTACGTTCAGCGGGCCAAAGTAGTCCACTCCAGTAAAGGTAAAGGGATTGCAATACGGTGAAACTCTTGCTATAGGAAGCTGAGCCATCTCTGGTGCAACTGGTTTGGCTTTCCTTACTTTACACCATTGACACATTCTAATAGTTGATTTGACAGCACATCTCAGTTTTGGGATCAAGAACCTTTGTCTCAATTGATTAATTACACTTTCGTTGTTGGCGTGCAGGAACTCTTCATGGCTTTGTTGTATTAAAAGATTTGTTATGTGATGCCCTCTGGGTAGAATGACTGGTTGTTTTTGTTCCGCGTTTATGGATGTTGCTGCTTCAAGTCTTCCTTTAACTCTTAACAGCTGTTGTTCGTCAAGGTACGGACATAGACGTCTGATCGTGCTCGAACGATGAACTGTTTGCCGTAATGAATTCGATGTGTCGCCTTTTTCTTGTTTTTTCATCAATGAGTTTACTTCGTCACCATAGACATCTCTTTGAGCAATTCTGAACAGAACCTTTTCTGCTTCGTTGAGTTCATCGCCGTTTAGAATCCCATGGGTGGACAAATCAGGTTTAAACTTACATTTTATATTTAAATAACGGATCACATAAGCTACAGTTTTCAGAATTCTCTTCCAATTTGAAAATCTTTTTACATCGATGATTGGTTGGCTTACGATATGAACATTCAACAATTCTTCAGTCGTTTCCGGAAAATTAACATCTTTCGGCCAGTCGTCTTGTTTGCACATCAAAAATTCTGGACCCTGAAACCATCGATCATTGAAATCAAGTTTTGGTGATTTTGTCCATTTTGTTGCTTCGTCAGCGACATTTTGCTTTGAAGGGATATATCTCCAGCTGCTTGCGTGTTGATCATCCTGAATTTCTGCTATTCTGAACGCAATATATTTGTTGTATCGATGAGGATTATTTCTAATCCAACCTAAGACTGTTTTGGAATCACACCAACAAAATATTTTGCTCACCTTTATTGAGATTTCATCCAAGAGTTGTTTTGCAAACCTGCATCCCATCACTGCAGCGTCTAGCTCCAAACGTGGGATAGATCGTAGCTTAATTGGAGCCACCTTAGTCTTAGCACCTACAAGTGAACAAACTATTTGTTCATCCTTGTTGATCCGTAGGTATGCTACGGTTGCACACGCCTGCTCTCCCGCATCCACAAAAATATGAAGTTGTACTTCGGCTTCTGTCCAATTTGGAAACTGTTTCAAATAACACCTGGGAATTCGAAGTTGTTCTACTTGTGGAAGCATTTTCAGCCATCTCATCCAAGCTTCAAATTGGTCATCATTAAGTTGGTCATCCCATTCTAGTTGGCTTCGCCATATATCTTGCAGCAGAATCTTAAGGTATACCAAAAAATTTGCAATGAGACCCAAAGGATCATATATCGACATAAGAATCCTAAGGACTTCCCTTTTTGTGGGGCGGCATTCTCCACATAGCACTTTTTTACTGCCTTTATTATAGCGAAGCGAGAAAGTGTACTCATCTGATTTTAGGCACCACCACATTCCCAATATTTTCTCTGTTGTAGATTCTGGATTCAAGCTTAGGTCCTTTGGTTCGCTAGATGAATTTGGATTTAAGGTATTCATCACTTTGAAGGAATTGGATTTCCAATTCCGAATTTCGAAACCAGCCTTGGAATGTATTTTCGCTATTTGACAAGCCAATTGTACTGCTTCATCTTCTTCATCCACGCTGTCCAGCAAGTCATCCACATAATGATTGTTTGTTATGCTTTGTACTGCTCTAGGAAACTTGTCGCTGAACTTTAATGCATTGTGGTTCTTGACATATTGGGCACAACTAGGTGAGCATGTTGCACCAAATGTCATCACTTGCATAACATAGGTTTCGAAGTTGAAAAAAATCTCAATCGAACCCTTGTTGGTTCAATAAACGGTTAATAAATTTAAGTAATCGGCAAAATAAAGCTTTTAAACTTTACCGTGATTCCAGAGATGATAATGTTTTATATATGAACTACCTTCGATGTAATCGAGAGTTTAATTTTCTCAACAAATTTCTTTATAATCAGTATCTATTGAGTATTGAATCTAAGCTGAAAAAAAATAGCAAATGTTTCTGGAAGTTTATTAATAACAAGAAATGTTCTACAGGAATTCCTAATTCAATACGATATATGGGGGAAACCTCTAGTGACCCGTTTACTATATGTAATTTCTTTGCTGACTTTTTCCGTTCTGTCTTTAAGCCTACTAGTCATCAAATAAGGCCCACCTTTATATCTTCATCTGAATTAATTAATCTAGGTAATTTATATGTGAACAAAAGTGATATAATTAATGAACTATTAAAATTAAAAGATGAAAAGAAAGCTGGATTTGATGGTATTGTTCCCTATGTTTTAAAAAAATGTGCTTTTTCTATAGCAATTCCCCTTGAAATCATCTTTAATCGCTCTCTTCGAGATGGTTACTTCTTAAAACAATGGAAAAATTCGTATGTCTACCCTGTTTTTAAATCTGGATCTAAGAATGAAGTAGTAAACTATCGCCCTATTTGTAAAATATCTGCAATTCCAAAACTATTCGAAAAAATTGTCTATAACAAGCTTTTTTTCTCAGTGAAAGAAATAATCTCTCCTTTGCAGCATGGGTTTGTCGCTGGCAGATCAACCTTAACCAATCTTACGATTTTTAGTAATTATATATTAGGTGCTCTGGAACAGGGGTATCAATGTGATGTTATATATACTGATTTCTCTAAAGCGTTTGACAGGGTTGATCATGCATTATTAATTGTCAAACTTCATAATTTAGGTTTTCATTCTAGCTTATTAAAATGGTTTGAATCATATCTTACTGGTAGGATTCAACACGTTCGAATCAACAACTTAATTTCGAACCCGGTTGTTGTAACTTCCGGAGTTCCACAAGGAAGTCATTTAGGACCACTTCTCTTTCTCTTATTTATTAACGATATTCCAAGTGTTTTGAGTAATAGTCTTTGTTAAAAATAACTTTTGTCTCTAAATAAAAACTTCAAATTCTTGTAGTAGCTTGTCTTTTATTTATTCTTTTTTTTACTCTTTTATTATTATCGTAGCTTTTCTAGTAATTTTAAATAAAAAATTCTACTCAAAAATTGTCTCTGATTTTTCGCGTCTACTTATTCCAGCTCACTATCAAAAAGTAACAAAAAGCGCCAAACCCAAAACTTTTTTCTCCCTCTTTCTTCTTCTTCTCTCTTCTTCCGACATCTGGCGACGGAATATGATAAATTGATTTCTTGGGCGTTGCCAACCGTTGATTTTTCGTAACAGTTCCCCCCGGTACAACAATTCCAGGTTAGGATGTTGTTGTACCATCAGAATTCACCTGGAGCAACGCCAACTTAACGGCCGGCCTTTCGAAAAGACCATAAGAAGTTTGTATTGTAGCACTTCGGACTTGGCCATCTGATGATGTCTTCACTGCTATGATTCTTCCTTTCGGATAGTTATTTCTAGGAAGATTTGTGTCGATTATGACAACGATGTCATTAACTTTTAGTGGAGGTACTGGCTCATACCATTTCGACCGAAGAGTTAGATCCGGTAAATACTCTTTTATGAAACGTTCCCAGCATTTGTTGGCAAAACGTTCCTTGTATTGATAAGTATTTTTGAGGACCTTTATATCGTCATTTAATTTAACAGTTGGTTTCCCTCCGTCAGAATTCAGCCTCAAGAAGTGGTTAGGTGTTAAAGCCTCAGATAAGTCATCATCCAAAGGAACATATGTGAGTGGCCTTGAGTTTATTATATTTTCTGCAGCAACCAAACAGCTTCTCAAGAGTGGATCACTTGGAGTTCTTGAAGGCAAGGAAGTGTAGAGTGCTGATTTAAAGGAACGTACTAAACGCTCCCAGGCTCCGCCCATATGTGGTGATGCTGGCGGATTGAAAATCCACTTAAGTGAGGGTGACACAAAATGTTTTGCTATAAGTGCTGGATCTATCGATTTCAAATCTTCACGTAACTGTCGTTCTGCTCCGACAAAATTGGTACCTCTATCGGAGTAAATTTCTTTTGGTTGACCTCTTCGTTGTATGAAGTCGTTGAAGCACAGGATAAATGAGTCGGAGTCCAGCTTGTGTGCTATTTCGATGTGTACAGCTCTAGTTGTTAAGCACGTAAATAGTACTCCCCACCTTTTCTCTTGACGTCTACCCACAGCTACGTTCAGCGGGCCAAAGTAGTCCACTCCAGTAAAGGTAAAGGGATTGCAATACGGTGAAACTCTTGCTATAGGAAGCTGAGCCATCTCTGGTGCAACTGGTTTGGCTTTCCTTACTTTACACCATTGACACATTCTAATAGTTGATTTGACAGCACATCTCAGTTTTGGGATCAAGAACCTTTGTCTCAATTGATTAATTACACTTTCGTTGTTGGCGTGCAGGAACTCTTCATGGCTTTGTTGTATTAAAAGATTTGTTATGTGATGCCCTCTGGGTAGAATGACTGGTTGTTTTTGTTCCGCGTTTATGGATGTTGCTGCTTCAAGTCTTCCTTTAACTCTTAACAGCTGTTGTTCGTCAAGGTACGGACATAGACGTCTGATCGTGCTCGAACGATGAACTGTTTGCCGTAATGAATTCGATGTGTCGCCTTTTTCTTGTTTTTTCATCAATGAGTTTACTTCGTCACCATAGACATCTCTTTGAGCAATTCTGAACAGAACCTTTTCTGCTTCGTTGAGTTCATCGCCGTTTAGAATCCCATGGGTGGACAAATCAGGTTTAAACTTACATTTTATATTTAAATAACGGATCACATAAGCTACAGTTTTCAGAATTCTCTTCCAATTTGAAAATCTTTTTACATCGATGATTGGTTGGCTTACGATATGAACATTCAACAATTCTTCAGTCGTTTCCGGAAAATTAACATCTTTCGGCCAGTCGTCTTGTTTGCACATCAAAAATTCTGGACCCTGAAACCATCGATCATTGAAATCAAGTTTTGGTGATTTTGTCCATTTTGTTGCTTCGTCAGCGACATTTTGCTTTGAAGGGATATATCTCCAGCTGCTTGCGTGTTGATCATCCTGAATTTCTGCTATTCTGAACGCAATATATTTGTTGTATCGATGAGGATTATTTCTAATCCAACCTAAGACTGTTTTGGAATCACACCAACAAAATATTTTGCTCACCTTTATTGAGATTTCATCCAAGAGTTGTTTTGCAAACCTGCATCCCATCACTGCAGCGTCTAGCTCCAAACGTGGGATAGATCGTAGCTTAATTGGAGCCACCTTAGTCTTAGCACCTACAAGTGAACAAACTATTTGTTCATCCTTGTTGATCCGTAGGTATACTACGGTTGCACACGCCTGCTCTCCCGCATCCACAAAAATATGAAGTTGTACTTCGGCTTCTGTCCAATTTGGAAACTGTTTCAAATAACACCTGGGAATTCGAAGTTGTTCTACTTGTGGAAGCATTTTCAGCCATCTCATCCAAGCTTCAAATTGGTCATCATTAAGTTGGTCATCCCATTCTAGTTGGCTTCGCCATATATCTTGCAGCAGAATCTTAAGGTATACCAAAAAATTTGCAATGAGACCCAAAGGATCATATATCGACATAAGAATCCTAAGGACTTCCCTTTTTGTGGGGCGGCATTCTCCACATAGCACTTTTTTACTGCCTTTATTATAGCGAAGCGAGAAAGTGTACTCATCTGATTTTAGGCACCACCACATTCCCAATATTTTCTCTGTTGTAGATTCTGGATTCAAGCTTAGGTCCTTTGGTTCGCTAGATGAATTTGGATTTAAGGTATTCATCACTTTGAAGGAATTGGATTTCCAATTCCGAATTTCGAAACCAGCCTTGGAATGTATTTTCGCTATTTGACAAGCCAATTGTACTGCTTCATCTTCTTCATCCACGCTGTCCAGCAAGTCATCCACATAATGATTGTTTGTTATGCTTTGTACTGCTCTAGGAAACTTGTCGCTGAACTTTAATGCATTGTGGTTCTTGACATATTGGGCACAACTAGGTGAGCATGTTGCACCAAATGTCATCACTTGCATAACATAGGTTTCGAAGTTGACATCTGTACTGTTGCGCCATAAGAATCTTAGTACATGTTGGTCTTCAGGTGGTATTTTGATCTGATGATACATCTCTTTGATATCTGCGGATAAACCAATTTGTCTTTCTCTGCTTCGCAAAAGGACACCAAGCAAAGATGAGTTCCAATCGATACCTTTCATCAGCAAAGTGTTCAGTGACACGCCGTCGACCTTAGCTGCCGCATCCCACACGATGCGTATCTTATCTGGTTTGTTTGGGTTGCAAACTGGAAAGATTGGCAAATACCAAACTTTATCCCGATGTTCTTGAAGTTCTTTCGAGGTAAGTTTTCGAATATATCCTTTTTCTTCATATTCTTTAATTTGCCGAGTCAAATTCTCCTTTAAATTTGTGTCTGTATCCAATCGCTTCTCAAGACATCTCATTCTATTAATTGCCATAGGTTTAGAGTTAGGCAGCTTGACATTTTCATATCTCCAAAGAAGTCCGGACTCGTAATGATTCTTCAAGGGAATTGTTGTTTCTTTCAGGATAGATTTCGCTCGTTCTTCTTCATGAATAATTTTGGAATCCTTTGGCCCTGATATTCCCAAATTGTCCACGGAAAAAAATTCTTTTACCATTTGATGAAGTTCTTTGTCGGTCTCTGGCTGGCACTCACAAACGTGAAAATGTTCTTCGAATTTTGACTCTTCTTCTGCTTCATTGTTGGTGGAAAATATAGTCCATCCCAGGCGGCATTTAACTGCAATAGGATCTTCATCACTCGCTTCTCGAATCTTCAAGGGAACTGCTACGTGCCAGTTTCGGAGGCCAATAAGTATACCTGGACTGGCATTGTCATAGGATTCAACCGGCAGATTTCTAAGATGCGGATGTCTTTCAGCCATGCGTTCATAGTTTAAACATTGATTCGGCAAATTTAGACATTTCACCGTTCTTACGTTTTTAATATTGAAACTTGGTGCGTTCTTATGAACTCCAGATATCCTTAACGAAACTTTCTTAGATTGCTTCTCCTGACGAGAGATTGACCCACTCCACTTTAAGCACAAAGGTGCGCTTTCTCCATCCAGCTTCAACTCATTTGCAATTTTGTCATTTAGCAACGTACTAGAAGACCCTTCATCAAGAAAGGCATACGTCTTCACTTGCTTTTCATTGTTTGTGAGCAGTACCGGCAAAATTCGAAACCGAACTGAGGTGGATGCAATGTGATTCATTACGTTTTCATTTCTAATGTTCTCGTTTATAGTTCCAAGATGGTCTTGTCGTATGTTGTGCAAAAGTGGATGGTGTCTGCCATTGCAATTTGTTTGGGAGCATATGACTGGTGCCGAGCACTTGAATGGGTGTCTTTTTAGGCATTGTCGACAAAGCTTTGCTCTTTTTACAAATTCCCATCGTTCATTCACATTAGAATCAATGAAACGTGAGCAAGTGGAGTTCGTTTTACAATTACCATCACATATTTGGCACTTTCTGTTGAATTCGGACGAGCTTGCTCGATGTTGTTTCTCATGAGCATTTTGTTGTTCGTGCACATTGAGTTGCTCATTTTTGTTTTTCAATTTATTTGGACCATCTTTGGATTGGAACCATCGTTTTGTTGGCATAACATCACAGATGTCTCCCGCAAGAGAGTGCAGCCAATCTCCTAACACGCAGATATTATTAAAGTCTTCTTCTGAGCGCCTATGTGCTGCCCAAGATAGCTGCAGTGTAGGTGGAAGCTTCTCTACGAGGCTTCGAAGCAAACTAGGATCACGCATGTGATCTTGAAGATCTGCCTGCTCCAAAGTTGAGCATAAATTTGTCACAGCGACTGCATAGTCCACCACTGATTCCATACGCTCTATTCTTGGTGAAGTCATCTTTTTTATCTTGTCGATATAGTGTTCCATTATTACTTCTGGTTGCCCAAAATATCTTCGAAGTGTAGAAACTATTATTGGAACACAGTTGGGTATAGTTAATTGAGCTTCAACAACTTCCCTGGCCTTTCCCTTTAAGCAACGTTGCAGACGTATAAGGTTTTCGCTTTTATTAAAGCCACATGCTGCTGTTGATTGATTAAACGTACTTATGAAAACAGGCCACTCCCCTGGGTGACCAGTAAATGTTGGAAGCTCCTTTGAGATTGCATGTCGCGTAGCCACTTGGTTTTCGGTCAGCTTTATGGGATCATCATAAGCGTTACGTTCGTACAATGGAATGGGTTTTGCAGATAATTGTCGATATCTTCGCTCAGGCAAATTATCTATATATTTAGTCAGAACAGACTTTCCACACGGTTGTTCCAAAAACTTGTTTTGTTGAACTTTATCCTGTTGGGTAGTTTTGTTTTGTTTTAAAGATGCCCCTGATGAACGGCTTCCGGATTCATTTTCTGATAATTCTTCAAGGAGTGCTTGGCGTTTGGACATCAGCTGCTGTCGTTCCTTCAGAATTTGTTCCTCATCTTCTAATAAACGAAGTCGTTCACGGATCTTGTCTGACTTTGATGACGAGATAGACACTGCTTTCGTTGTTCCCGATGTTACTTTTGTTGCGCATACTGCACATTTCCATGTATCATTATTAGCAACTTCGTCTCCAACTCCAGCACACCCGTAATGTATCCATTTTTTACATTGCGTGCATTCTACCATGTCTGTGGGCGTATATCTTTTTTTACAAATGGGGCAATTTTGTGCCACCATCGTTGAAATTGTCGTAGACATACTTTTATTAAATTTTTGAGAAATGTTAAAAATAACTTTTGTCTCTAAATAAAAACTTCAAATTCTTGTAGTAGCTTGTCTTTTATTTATTCTTTTTTTTTTACTCTTTTATTATTATCGTAGCTTTTCTAGTAATTTTAAATAAAAAATTCTACTCAAAAATTGTCTCTGATTTTTCGCGTCTACTTATTCCAGCTCACTATCAAAAAGTAACAAAAAGCGCCAAACCCAAAACTTTTTTCTCCCTCTTTATTCTTCGATCTGCATTTGAATGTTTCTAAATGTCATAGTATGATGTTTTACCGCGGTACATCTCCAATATTATTTTCTTACGATATACATGGATCTTCTCTATCCAATGTAACAGAAAAAAAAGATTTGGGTGTGATCTTTGATTTAAAATTCACGTTTTCCAATCACATTGACTACATCATTTCTAAGGCTAGTTCAATGCTCGGATTTATTTCTCGGAATGCTAAAGAGTTCTCAGACCCTTTTACTCTCAGATCTTTATATTTTTGTTATGTGCGATCGATTTTAGAATACTGTTCTTCCATCTGGAATCCTATGTATTCTGTTCACTCAATGAGAATTGAAAGAATACAGAAACGCTTCACTAGAACTGCAATTCGGATCTTACGATGGAATATTAATATGCCATCATATAATATAAGGTGTTTGTTATTAGGCATTCAATCCTTGGAATTACGCCGTACATATTTCGATGTCATGTTAGTCAGAGATTTAATCAATTATAAAATCAATTGCCCTCAGCTGCTTTCATTGATTGGTTTTCATGTTCCCAATCGTGATTTACGAAGTAATCGTCTGTTTTGTATTCCTTTTCATAGAGTTAATTATGGAACCAATGAACCCTTAACTCGCTGTTTAAGACATGCAAATTCTCTATGTAATGTTATTGATTTTAATTTGTACTTAAGTAGAGAGTGTTTTAAAAAAAAATTGTTATCTAGTCTTATTAACGGTGGTTAGTATTTATTTTGTATATTTCTTTTCATTATATTGTTAATTAATTTTAAGTAATCTACAAAGAGCTGTGTCTCTGCTTGATGAATAAATAAATAAATAAATAATTTACATACATATGAACGTTCCCCAACAATCACAAACTATGAGCAAAACACAATATTAAACTATCTATTGAATTATCGCAAACCTGCATATGATCGCAAATGGGCGATGTGCGGTTTTTTTCCGCATATCGTGTGAACACGTCGCACATTGATGGCAAAATTTGCGCACTCATTTGCGTACACTTGATGTGCGAGTAAATCAACGCAAAAAAATGTGCGGCTTTTGGGACAGATTCTGCACATCGTCTGAAGTTTGCGTACACTGATTTACGTATAGCATTTGTTCTGCTTTTTAAACTTTTTACGTGACGTCAGCACCGCCGCCGTCTGCTTTTAGCTTTACACTCATTAGCGTTCATTGAGCTGAACTAGTGTACACTAGTTCAGAATATCTTGCACTACCTTTTGAGCTAATGCAGGTTGGTGAAAACTGTCAAAGTCAGCTGATGTCATTATTCGCTTATACTTATTTTGTAAACGAATAAGTTGAATTTTGTTCGCGATTTTTTGTTTCTTGGAATTAAAATAAAAAAAATGCATAGATTAGAGCTAACATCGAGCGACGGGCAATCTCTGGTAATTCACTGTTCTCCCAAAACCAAATTAAATTTGGAGCAAAGTAGAAAATTATAAAAAAATATTAAGTCCAATAATTTTTTAATTAAATCTTTCTATATTCAGACGAAGAATTCCGAAAACAAATATTTGAAAGTTCGATGAAAAAAGGTGAAGAGGAGGAAGAGGATTTTGTACCAATCATGCCAACCACGTCGTCGCAGGCACTGCAAATGGATTTCTCGTCTTTGCAGTCGACTTCAGCGCAGGCCGAAAAAGCAGTTTGGTTGGAAAATGATACTCTGCTTCTGATCTCCACATTCAAAAAGTTTACCCAGATTTAGGCAAAAATGTTTTGCTAAAAACAAAAAAAAAAGATGTGGGAGTATGTCACGGACAAAATCAATTTGCACGGCGAAACTTTTTTACCATGTCAGGTAGAAAATAAATGGAAAAGCCTTGAAAGGGCTTTTAAAATAAAAATCCATAAAAACAAAAAATACAGGAAATGAAAGGACAACATGTCCTTATGAAAAGTAAGTTTTTTTATTTGTTTTATACAGTCTTGGCCAAATGTATTAAGCGCCCCCAAAAAGATGCCATAATTTTAAAACCAAGTAAAAATTAAAAAAAAAAAAGTATGCAGAAATGTTGTAAATTTTTTTTATTATTAAAGAAAATTTAATATTTTCTATGGCCACCCCTCGCTTTTATGACTGCTGCTATTCGTTTAGGCATAGAGCTTACGAGCTTACGACATTCGTCAGAACTTATTTTGAGCCATTCTTGCTCAAGAACCTTTTTGAGCATCTCTTTTGCTGTTGTTGGGTATTCTCGGACTTTACGCTTTAAAATTCCCCATAGATGCTCAATTGGGTTTAGATCTGGGGACTGGGCAGGCCATGGAAGCAGGTCAATGGCATTTTCAGCAAACCACTTCATCCCAACTAACAATTTTACTTCTATATTCATCTTGACAAGCTTCTTATTACTATTTCTTGCACACATTTAAGGGTTGTATAAAACTCCAAAGAGTTAAAAGGGCGACTTTTTTTAACTCCTATTCCACCTTTATGGAGTAAATTGTGTTACTCCGAAGAACATACTTATCGTTATGTTATAGAGGTAATATATGCTTTATTGCTGCAATTGCATCGATAGTGGCAATGAAAAGAATATAAAAGAAAATAAAGAAAATAAAAAAATATATTTATTTTGTGCTTATTTTGATTTCGTTTTTATTTTGATGCTTTTCTTGCATGTTTTTCGACTTTTTCCGCATGATTTCTGTAAAGATCTTAGAGTTGATTATTTTTTCTGATTTCATTTTTGCTTTTATTTTTAAAATTAATTTAAAAATTAGTGTAGGCAGATTGTGGGAAATGAACTCGGGTCCTCTCACACCAAATCTCTTGCTCGCTAACCGCACGACCAAACTAGAATATGTAAAACCTAGCGTTGAATTGGAATCACTTTTATCATGAATTATATCCTATAAAGCCACATAGGCTTCCTTTATAGGTGCTTTTAACACTTAAATATTAGAAGGAAGCGATATTTATCGCTTCGTAATTCGCATAAGCTGTGAAAAAAGCTAGAGTTCTGGTATACCTAGCATATGTTCCAGTATTAATTTATTAATAACTTGATTATTCTCAGCTTCTTTATCGAAAATCTACCTGTTAAAAATGTGTCGTGTGCTGCAGTTGCAGTAAAAAAAAGTCTCGTCAATCAATCGACAATACAAATCACTGTAGCTAAAATAATTCATAAAAAAAATAGTTTTTTTCTTAAGAAACAACATGATTCAAGTTTTATATGAAATTTGAATGAAACTTAATATATTTTTTCAAATAAATTGCACTATTGACTTTTTACTTGCGATATAGGCATATGGCAAGTTATCTATTCGTAAAAATAAGACGATGCTTAATTTTTAGAAAGCTTGAAATTTAAAATTTTATAATACAATCTACAAGATATAATGACAAAAATTTTTTTTTTGAAAATGTCAAGAAATTGTTTTCCAAGTTGTATTTTTATCGAAAACTTCGGCTAGAATTTTGATAATTTTCGTTCCTTTCGATTAATTTTAACGATCTATAATTCAATAAAAATTTTTAAATTATTAGATATTACTGACTGTGCCTACCGCATTCAACTATTTTTTGTAATTTTGAATTTCTCACTATCGGCTTGCCGGATTTTAATAATATTTTTTAGAGAGGCTTGATAAAAGGTTAAAAAAAACTTCTATCCAAGAAAAAAATTAAAATATTTTCTTGGTTTAAAAAGAATAAAACTTTGTTGAAAATTTGATATCTTTGTTTCAGATTCAATTTTGTATCCGTTGAGTAATAAAAATTCAAATTTCGCTTATCAAATGTTTTTCTAAAAAAATGTTTTCAAAAACAGTTTCGACCATAAACTTTAATTTTTTGAAATTGTCATTCTTTACATTTAGGCAAGTTTGTTCGACCCAATCCTACTTTTCATTTATAAGGATTTACTCAGATTCAGCATTTTGTTGTTGTAATGTATTATGGTTGTGGTGTATTATGCCAATTGCACAGTTTTATAATAGTACTATAGGAACTATATTCCACTATAAGAGTCCAACAGAAAAATTGATCATGATTATAGAGTCTTGACTTAAACTGTCCAATAATGATTCTATAAAGATAACAAATAATAATATAATAAAATAATATAAATAACTTTTATAGCAGTTTGTGGGGATTACTATAGGAGCATAAACTGTCCGTGATTTTATAGTATCTCTATAGTATGATTAAAGGAAAATTGAGTCTTTACGCCTATAGAGGTTATAAAAAGTGCTCCAGAGAATGTCTAGGCGATGAATTATATCAAAGTTTACTCCTATAGCTATTTGACTTCCAGCAAGAATGGTTATATGAGCACTATAGCTACGAATGATTCTTAATTTCAGAAATAGGAAGCAAAATTGTTAGTTGGGTGAGAGGGCGGACTTGTGACAGGGTGCATTGTCTTGCTGGAACAACACGCCCCGCATATTTGTATCACTAAGAATATGCTGGAAGGATGGCATCAGCGTGTTTTCCATCAAATTAATGTATTTTTTTGAGTCCATGCGACTCTCACAAATGAACATTTTGCCCACCCCGTCCGCAGCCATGCAACCCCGGATCATAACGCTTCCTCCTCCGTGTTTAACGGTTAGAACTACACATTCTGGGTTGTATTCCTCACCAACCCGCCGTCTCAAAAAGGTTACACCAGGGTTTCCAAACACCTGTAAAAATAAAAAAAAATTACCTTTTTCAAAAGCTCAAAATAAACTAACTAAAAAAAACAGTTTTTAAAGTTTCCGAGTTCTGCGCTTCATTATAATGCTTACTTCAAAGTTTGATTCATCTGACCACAAAACGTTACTCCAATCTTCTTCAGTAAAGTTTTGGTATTTTATTTGCCCATTCTAGCCGCAACTTTCTGTTTTTTTCTGAACCATGGCTTTTTCCTCGCCTTGCAACCTTTCAATTCAACTTCTCCGAGTCTCCTTCTAACGGTGCTAGTCGAAATCTGTTTCCCACAATGTTGTGTTATGTCAGCACTAGCTCATTTAATGTTTTTTCACGGTTTTTTTATAGAGGTTCGTATTAAAAACCGATCTTCTCTTACCCTGGTTACTTTTTTCCTGCCGGATTTTTTACGATTTAGATGAGATACAGTCTTCCGAAACCGATCTAAGGCATTTTGCACGATACAACGCGAACAATTCATTCTCCAAGAGAATAGAGCGTAAAATAAAGGGTGCCTAAAACTTTTGGCCAAGACTGTATAATTTAATCACATATTTTTTTAAATTTAGTGAGTCAGCAGAAATTTTATTGGACCAGCCGTCTATTATACCCAAATATTTGCAAAACAAGAATTGAAACACTTTGCCAATCAGGATTTTCGGTAAACCCAATTGTTGACGGTTCTGATTCTGACCTCGTACCTGAAAGTAAGTTTAACAAATTTTTGAGTAAAGGAAGTACTAAATATTTATTTACATATCCATATCTAGCATCAGCAATACAATCTCCTCCTATTGATTCTTCGGCTGTTGTCCCAGAATTGGAGGAAGAAGGCATTCCTCGTCTGAAGAAAATAAAACGAGCAAATACTATTGCAGGTGAGCTAATGCTATGGAGGCAGCAGACGGAGGAACAAAACCGTCGCAAAAATGAGTACAGACAAGCAAAATTAGATGCTTATAACAAAAGAACGGATGTACTCCGCGACTTGTTAGACGCGTTTAAAGATAAAAGCGCATAGTTTATTTTTTTACTTTATTGTACATAGAAATTTATTTATTGTATTAATTGAATTATTTATTAAAAATTGATGATGTGCATACACTTTATTTTTGCTTTTTTTCAATTAAAATAAGAAAAAACTTCTTCACACAAATTATTTCTAAAGGTGGAACCTTGTTCATGAACACCTTCAATATTCTCATCATTGTCTTCCAGACTTTCCTCATCACTATTAAAGACAAGCTTATCATCATTACATAAGTTGTGTACCACTACCACTACACAAGCGCGTATGAAATGACATAACCTCTCCATGCCTCTCAATTTGCAGTAATAGAGCTGCCTAAGTCGCTGCTTTAGAATTCCGAATGAATGTTCAATGACAATTCGGCCGGAACTAAGCTTTCGATTAAAAAATGTTTGCCTTGATGTTAAGTGTCCATTGTCACGGTACGGTGTTATCAATTATTTTGAGCAGGCATACGCTGAATCGCCTAAAAGGCAGAAGTTGCCGCATAAAGTTGGTAGTTGCGAATAAATGCAACAGTTCTCTCTCGTAAACCCTGTTGTCATGGACTGAACCCGGGTATCCAACAAAGATATCTATGAATTTTTTCTTTTCGTCGCATATTCCTTGCAAGCAGACACTTATGACGTTCTTTCTGTCAATGTAATCGTTTTTTCCATATTTAGGTAGATCAAATCTTATGTGAGTGCCGTCAATTACTCCTGAAAAAAAATGTTAGTAATTTTCCTTATTTATTTTAAAAGATTAAAATTACTAATAACACCATACATTCCAGTTTTTTGCTGCATTATACGAGCAGTCTCAATTTTCCTTTCATCATTTGGCCTTTTTATGGTCGATTCGCAGATTACTTAAGAAATATATCACTCTTCGCATCATGAAACACACTGTTCCCAAAGCGACGTCAAATCGATCAGCAATATCTCTATAAGAGCACGCTTCATGGCCTGCAAACCAGAGAAAAAGTGCTAAATGGCTTTCTGCAGAATAAGTTTTAGAAGGATCCAGTTTTGTATACTCCTCGGACCCAGCAAATGCATCAACTAATTGCTTATACAGGGCACTACTAACTCGAAAATGAGTTACAAACTCTTTTTCCGAGTAAAGAGGAACTACTTCATTTAAGTATGTACTGATGTACTGAGTAATGCAACTTTTTTTTATTTTTGAAAAAGGGAACACCGTCGCGTTTCTTTCTTCATCTTCAGATTCGGAAGAAGAATCACTTAACAAATCAATTTCACTATCACTATTTAATAATTCTTCTAAAGTTGTATTTTTAATTATTCCTTCCATTTTACTTGAGCCGAATTTAATTATTTGTTTTCTTGTTTTCAACATCTGACGTATGACGTTTTTGCTTGAGTTTGCACTGACAGCTTTCATGAACTTGCACTGCACTACACTACACTACGCTGGCTTTTTCGTGGTTGAACACAACTATTGTTTGAATTACATATACAAAAATGGCTCAACATTAAATTTTTAATTTAACCGCATTCATTTATTTGTTTTTCTAACAGTCTTAAAAACAATTTTTACTTTGAAAATATACATTCCTACCTAACGAAAACAAATAGAGATCTCCCAGTACTATCACATAATTTAAACTAAAACTCCGTTTAGGGTATGATTGATTTTATTACTTATAAGTTTCTTAGAGTACAAACAAAACATTGCTGTATTCACACAGCAGGCAGCAGCACTAAGAAAATCTAGCCAAGTAAAATATTAGTAATGTGTAGTGTCAAGCTAATCCATCTTAAATCGGTTTGTTGTGAATTAATTTTGTTGAACATCTCTTAATTTTTATTGTTGCTTTCTTTTTTGAAAATAATATACATAAAAGCGGTATTTTTTAACTAGGTCATTATTTATTTTTGTATTTATGTGATTTTTTAAGAGATTTGATAAGAGATTGTATTTATTGAACTTCAATGAATTAATTATAAATTGAATTTCTCTTCGAATAGATTTATTTTTAAAAAATAAACTTATTAGAATGTTCGGCATATATAGGCTGTAATCAAGGAACAAAGATTAATAATTTTAATTTTGGGCCCTTTCTTTAAAGTTCCGAGATCCAGAGAAGCTATATCAAATACTTGTTATTAACAAAAAAAAAGTTTTAGTTTCAAGAACTTCGTTTATTTGTTTGGTTCAATTTTATTTTGAAATATCTGCTCATCCCAAGATTTTTCAAATTCTTCGAGAGCTAAAATTGTTGCTCCAAGTAAATGTATGGAGCCTGTAACAAGAACTTCAACTTTTCTGTTCTCAAATTGCTGCTTCAAATACAAGAGTGCTTCTAAGATAGTTTCAAATACTCGACTTTCTCCTTCTTCTTTGATTCCATTTTTTGTCAGTTGCCGCCAGTTCGCCGCATGAAATTCAGCTCTTTGAATCTGATCCTGATGACCATACACAGAATGAATATCACCAACAGCATTACGAGTAAACGGTATGTTGGGAACGAAAAATGCAACATTAAAGGTAGCTCGATGGGATAAGATGTTTAACAAAGCCTTCGAGTCACGTTCCCCAGTTGCATTGAATATCAGAACTTTGGGGATATTATGACTGCAAGAAAATGCACAACATTTAATGTTTAAGTTTGTAATTTCGTTAGCATTTTTCAAACCTTTCTTTGGTGACAGATTTAAACCAGTCTCCGCATATTTCCATACTTTCCAGGGTAT
Organism: Philhelius festivus; assembly: GCA_963931855.1. NCBI lineage: Eukaryota > Metazoa > Arthropoda > Insecta > Diptera > Syrphidae > Philhelius > Philhelius festivus. The sequence goes on along the minus strand of OZ007556.1, from coordinate 138,614,707 downwards.
GCGCTCCATCTAAATGAATTCTATCACCGTAGAACATTAGGTATCCATATTCAAGTTATTTACTTATATTTTTAGAGCAAACCTTAAATTATGAAAATCCATAGATTGCAAACGTCCAGGCCAAACGCAGTAATCAAATCCTTTAATGACTCGATCAGATATTGCCAAAGTAACATCATCGGACTTAATTTCTTCAGAGATGCCATTGAGATTTTCAGCTCCAGAAACCCGTAGCCAATTATAGGCCAACTGAATTGCCAGCGAGCCGTTTAACTGGACTATCTTATTTAAGTTGCCTACTACCACTCCTCTAGGCCAATGATATTCTGAGATTTCCGGAACTTGTATAATTTTAGCCTGAAGGATGAAAAAACAATTTATGTCAAGAATTCAAAATGGTTGAGCATGAATGTATATAGGGGTAGGTGGCCTAAAATGGCCCCCCTAAGGAAAATGTGTCATATCTCACAAAAATGTGACATTTAAACTTAAATGTTATATTCTTTTCAGAGCTTAATTAATAACGCTTACATTTTTTTGCTTTACGAGTTTAAAAATTTTCAAAAAATATTTAAAGTATTTAATTTTCAAAAACTCTCCAAATTCCAATGATCAAAATTGTCCGGGTAAAATGGCATACTGGTATGCCTTTTACCCTTGCAAGTAAACCAACTTGGCAAGTTAACCAAAACCCATTTTCAATTTCTTTCAAACTTTATTTTAAACAGATCATAGTTGAAAGTAAAATAAACATAAGCAATAATCAATAAAAAAAATAACTTGAGCTTTTAATTGAATTTCATTCAATCACTCCACTTAAACAGAAATAATTTTCTATCTTCAATAAAAAAATAACCACAATTCATTTAAAACAACTTCACTTAAAATAAAATAAGGAAAAGTAGAAATTATAATAATACTCAATTATTGCAAGTACTTTTTTTTGACGGCATTTAGGGCTTTTGTTAATGCATTATCAGTCCAGGACTGCGTCTCTGTACATCATTTATATTTTCCAACTATTTTCACTATAAAGAAAATGAAAATATGAGGGTAAATATAAAATGCCACACTGTGCCATTTTAGGCGAGTGCTTAGTAGGCCATTTTGCCCGTTTAGGGTTTTTTTTTTATTTAAGTTTTAATTCTGAACACACTGAAATGGTTATGGGCCAACTAATTTCAGTAAATTAATAAGAAATACTAGAATTCATTTACTGTTTTCTCCAAAATTGAATGTTTTATATTTTTTTTTTGTCAACAAACTTTTTACAACATTTTATTGGTTCTACTTTTGTAGATGGCTAGAGACAGTTTGACCTGTAAAATTTCAAACAATAGCTTGAAACTGCTAATATTTCGTTTATGTCAGTGATGCCAGATAAACTAAAGAATTGTGTTACCAAAACCTTCTAATTCTGTTCGATTCTACAATTTCTAGCAAGGGGGCCATTTTACATTGGTGGGCCATTTTAGGCCATCTTCCCCTACCATTTTCTTTCTAAACTTTCATATAAGGGTGGGTGAAATTATTATTTACTATTACTATCATTTACTAAAGAAAATTTGGTTGATTGCTGCCTCAAGAAAATTTACTAAAAATATGAGCACATAACATTAACATTTAAAACTCGATCACAGAAAATTTCTTATTGGATTGCCATTTGTATTACATCCCCTTCGCTGATTTTATTGAGGGCACGGAATTAAAAAGGCTTTCTTAAAACTGCAAGCAACCAAATTTGCTTAGTTTCAAAAAAAAAAAACAAACCTGGCCGTTTATTATGAAATTCTATAACATAACAACAATAACTTCCTTTTTCAAAGCAAGGGCCTTTTTCAAAGTAGGACTGCAAATGCATGCTGCTCAGTATTCCAACAAATTATATGGAGTGATCTTGAAGAAAACAGAACTTTAGAACCTCGCCTGTCGAAGTGACAGATCCTACCCATTACGAACCTACAGCCTGAATGACTGGCTTTCAAAAAAGGAAGCTATAGTGCCGCATCATGTAGTATATTAAGACAAAAAAAAAACTTACATCATTTTGAGCAGCTTTCTGTTCGAGAATTTTTAACAACGCTGGCTGTTTGACATTTGTGTAAACCTTTGAAAAAGGTTTTATGATTCCAGCTTTTTGAATGGCAATTTCTTCTATAGTATCACCCAAAATATTGGTGTGTTCCATTCCAAGAGATGTTATACCAGCTATTGAAGTATTTCTGTGAATTATTATTAGATTATCATAAAAGTTTATTAAGAAATTATAAAAAAAGTTATTTTATTTATTTTAAATTTAAATTTATTTTTAATTCCAATTCAACGATTGGTGTATTTTTGTATTCAATTGACTATCTTGTCAACAACTTAACTCACTATCATGATTTTTTCTATACTATTTCCTAGATTGGGAGTTTTTTTGTAAACTTTATACCCACGACCATTACCTTTAAAACCTTCGACCAATAAAGCTTAAAATCCAACAAATTTGACAATTTTTAAATATGTGCGTTTAAAGCTTCAAATATGTATGTAGTGCTTTCGATTAAACTCTACTTAAAAAAATTGATATTTTACTTCATAACTTGGCGTTCTTTGAGATCTCACTACTATTCACTATACACAGGGTTTTTGCAAATATGAGTCGGCAAGATTGGAGTTCTCGAGTTTTACAACTCGCTGTTGTAGTTGTAGAGTTGGCTGGCTTCGTTAATAAACAGAACAGCAGCTATTTGGATACTGAAAACCCTCGATTGATACACCGAAAACCACTACCCATTTTAGCCGGCCGGCCGACGCGGCATCATTGGGCCATATTTCTTTGAGGATGCCATCATAGGCAATCCTGTAACCGATACTGGTGACCGCTATCAGAACATGTTGTAAAAGTTTCTTGCGCCCGAGTCGGATCCACAGAACATGTGGTTCCACTGTTCCACATCACACAGCTTGTGCTACGATACGATGCGAATTTTAGGAGAAATTTTCCTGGCCGAATAGTGTCAAGAAGCGGTGATCGATTACGACGATCCCCTGAGTCACATCAGCATTCAATTTCAAAAATCAACTACAGTTAACAGTTTTAAGATTAAATTTTAAACGTTTAACTATTTAAACTAAGGAATGTTAATTGTTCCAAGAATTTGTGAATGTTAAAATTTTTGAGCGAGTACGTAATTCTAGTGAAAAGTATTCCTATTCAACTGCTCCTAAGTTCATAATAATTTTTAATACAGCAACTTGTGTTCACTGAAAACGCATTTCATAAATCTTGCTTTAGCTAACGAAAAGAAGAATCTTTAGTTTCTAAACTATTATTCACGTATAAGAAAATTCATGGGTAGGGTATACATCAATTTTGCCCGTGCGCCGGTGGAGGAGGATTTATTTGATTATTTGCAGAACTTCGCAAGTAGAATTTTACAAAAACTGGATTTTTAAAAGAGTTTTAAGAGCAAAAATAAATGAAAACAAAATTTAATTTTACAACTTTGCAAAACAAATTTTCTTAAACTGAATTTCAACAACAGCTTGTAGGAAAGAAAAAATGAAAACTCACAACGGGTTTGGGAAAGCTAAAATTTTTAAGAAATATTTTTTATTTGTTACAACACGTTTGTCACTCAAATTAAAGAAAACAAAACAACCATTTGTCTGCATTAACATAAAGCGGAAAGCGGAAAAATAAGAGTCGCAGCTTCCCACTGCAGAGCGATTGACCGCGAGATTTTTATTTTTGCCAGTACCTACATAATATTAGTATTACAATTTTTTTTTGACGAACATCATCAAAACTTTTCTACTATTAAATAATAAAGCAAAATTAATTTTCAATATGGATACAAAAATTACCTTACAATATTTGTTGAATCGAATTCACCACCAATTCCAACCTCCAATATAGCCACATCTACTTTCTCGGCGAAGAAGACATGAAAACACAAAATGGTTAAGAATTTAAAGTATGCCGGCAAATCGTTGTCGGAATCTTTGTGTTTTTCAAGACTGTTGTAGACTTTCCAAAAAGCTTGTGTGAATTTTTTCTTCGATATTGCTTCTCCATTTATCCGTATTCGTTCGGTCACTGAAACCAAGTGAGGTGAACTAAAAAATCCGGTTCGAACTCCGTATTCTCGCAAAATTGATTCTGCTAGTGCGCAAGTGGAACCCTGGAACAAAAGAAATACATATAACATTTTTTCTTTGAACTAAATCTTGGGGTTCCAAGAAACAAAATCGTCTTCATAGTAGTGTACCTAAGAATGTCTTAATTGTCTTAAATCAACAGGGCCTTTAAAACCTTGAATTTTGAAAATATATTAGAATTATAAATAATATTGGTTTTCATAAGTTATCGTATTTTTCCATCAATATAAAACTCGATGTTGGAAATGCAATAATGTTATACCTTTGTATAAAAAACTTATAGTACTCTCACGAAGACGAATAACGAACGATTGGCGCGGCATCTTAAGCATAGCGACAGTACTTGTTAGATTTGTCTCTGCTAAATTTAGCAATAAAATATTCTCTTTTTTACTACTTGTTTGCTATCTTATCCTACTCTCCACTATAATATCGTGCGCTAATTTCGCCGCCACCACCAGGATAGCGTTGGCGTTGGTACCAAAAAATCACGCTCCATGATAATACTATAGGTTATACAAAGATACGAGTACTATATTTGTCGCTGTCTTCTTCTGTCATCGATTTCTTGAAAAAGCTGTTCTTAATACATCATCATACTTGCACGTAAAGTTTTTGATTAAATGTTTGAAGAATTAATAATTGGAACCAAAAATAATGAAAACCTTTTGCTATATTTCATTTATGGAATAGTGTTAATTATCAAAAACGATTTTAGAAATTGTGTTAGCTTTCATTTAATTGTTCAATAGGTATTTAAAATCACTTTTTTTATTAAGATGCTCATAAAGTCAGATTTAAGATTAGGAAGTTATCAGATGAACTACAGCATAATTCGTATCTATTGCATAGATATATTATTCGAGAATGAATTCTTTCAATGTTTGTTATTCTATGTAATTCGTCTGTTGAATAATGCCATGGCAAACTAAGCATCATTTTCAAAATTTTGGTTTTCATTCTTTGTAACTTAATTATGTTACTTTTTGCACATTTTCCCCACTAAGGTGAACCATACAGCATGATGCTTTGAAAAATCACTTTATATAGATTGCCATTCCGTCTGAGTTCCATTAATTGTTAACTTTCGACTGGGTAGAAAGCAAGCTTTTCCTTTTCTGGTGAAAAAGACGGCTTGAGTCTTTCCAGCACTCAATTTAATTTTCCAATTATTTAGGTATGTAGTTATTTATAGTATCCAAAGCTAATTGCAAATTGGTTTCAAATAAGAAACAATTTGAATCCGCAATTAGGTATCATCTGCAAAGATAGCGATTTCACAGTCACTGTGCTTAGGAAAGTCAGGTGTATATAATTCTACAGGATTGGGCAGAAAACCGATCCTTGGGGAACACCAGCAAAAATATCTTTCGAGTCATGCGTGCAGGGTTAATGGAAACTATAAAGGTTCGTTCGGTTAGAAAGGAAAAAATTATTTTATTTATGTGGGTGGTTTGTTTATAAATTAGACCTTTGTGTCATACAGTATCGAAAGCCTTCTCGACATCAAAGTAATACTAAGTCTGTACTTTTTCCTGGTGTGAAGTTACTTTGTATGTCTCTATAGTTATCCGGTTTACTTGATGCACTGTACTGTGATCGTATCTAAATCCAAATTGCTCTGCAGACAATATGTTGTGTAAATTCAAGTGGTTGATAATATTGTTTTTGATCTATTTTGGTCTATAGCTGCATGACATAGAAGAATTCTTTCCCGGCTTAAGAATAAGTACAACTTTGGCATTTTATCATTCCTTAGGTTAGTGATCTTAAATTGAAACATCCGTTAAAAATATTTAAAAGATATTCAATACTCACTGTTGGAAGTTTTTTAAGATATATAAGTTTCTTATACAATCGAAACCAGAAGACTTTGATATTCTTAATCCTGAAGGTATTTTTTTTAAGATCACTTATTAGCTAGGTATTCAATATACTTCATGCTTTTTATATTTTCGGGATTTGGTTTTAATAAGTTTTAAATTTCTTCAGCGGCAACCCAGGCTAATAGTTGATGTTATTTTTTTAACTTAATGAAACTGCGTGTAGTCAAGGTCAAATGAATAATAAATTTGAAGATAGAATTAGTTTTGCTGATTTTCGTCGCTCTTGCGTATTTCTACGCTGTCACTCTATTAGGTCAGGATTTAAGCAAATCGAGCTAGTTTAATGTCTATTACTTATCAAATTTTTTAATTTGAACTCTTAACCGCTGTTATCATTTGATTTTTCACTGAGAAGTCTCAACAAATAGTATGCATAATGCATATGTATGAATTTTAGTGCTATAATACAATCAATGCGACATCGATTTTTTAATACAAGATTATACCATCAAAAAATGTTTTATGTAAATAACTAAAAATTAACGTTGCACATACATATGTATGTCGTATGTATATCGTCTTTTACTCCAAAATAAATATATTCATATCTTGAAAATAGATCTTACCAGGTAAAATTTAGAAACTGTCTTACTCTAGCAGTGCTAGTTTTGCCAGGAACACCAATATCCTATATCTCCCGATATTTAGAGCTCTTTTAGACCTGATTTTGTATGTATCTGATTTATTTAAATACCTTTCTATATTGTCTACTCTTTTCTTCCTCTGATATTCAGCCATTTAAATAATACAGAGGAATAAAAAATCTTTACTTTGGAAGTTCGAAAATGTATTTTTAAAAATTGTTTGCTAAACAAAAATTAGCATTGTCATCAATGGATCAATTTATTTAACTGAGATTTACTTTAACAAATTTTTTGCGCAAAATTAATATCAGAACACGATTTAACAGGGAATTAAATTTTCTCAAGACTACTTGAGAAGTTATGTAACTATTTTTTTTTAATTTAATGATAGGTAGATACTGATGAGTTCTTAAAAATGAATTGTTGCTACGAAACCTATTTATGTAGATATGTATAAGTTCAACTTGACTATTCTACATTTTTACTCTATAAAATACAAAATTTTGATCTGAACTTTCTTTCAAATCCACTTTTATTATTTCACTGATAGAAATCAATTTCAATTAACAGCTGATTTTCGTTTCTTTAACTTGGAACACAATCTTTCCACTGAATGTGTTCGATTCTCTTTCTGTTCTCAAATGTCAGTTTTTCTTTCAATGATCAACTCTTACCTCAAATACCTATAGAATTGGTTGTTATCAGTCACTGAGAGGATCTTTTACTGAAGCCATTTTTCCAATGATTGCTATAACTGGCTTGTCAAAAACATAAAGTCAGCATTTCACTGCATTTCAATGAAAGTTATAACTGGGACTGTTAAAGTAAAATGGCGCAAAATTTTAAACAGCTTAGTATTAAGGTATTAGTATGATACTACTTAACAATTTGCTAACTTTTAAATAAATACCTAACTCTTCTTAATTTTAAACATTTTCTAACTAATATCGTGCTTAAGTTTTTTTTTTTAATTTTCTTCTGAACACACCTGAAATAATGGCAGTTCATGTAAAAAAAAAATAGGTAAACAGACCTATTTTGATGTTTGGAAATGTCAAATAGTCATATGAAGTTAGCACGATATTAAAAAATAAAATAGGTATTCAATGAATTAAAATTTAAAATTTGCAAAATAGTTGTTTTTACCTAGTTTCAAACTAAAATAGCTTTAATAGCTTTTAGAAAAACGGGGCTCTAAAAAAAAGGGTTTCAAAAGCGGGACCAATAAAATTGGGATGTCGAATCCAAACTCAACTTAGTTTAAGTTCTCTATTTTTTTTAAATAGATTGATTCTGAACGAACCTGAAGCAATGTTAGATCGCTCAAAAAAAACTAAGCGAAATATTTAAAAATTTAAAAGTTGATTAAGTACGATTCTGAAAAATACTCTATGATTTTAACTTAAATAAAAGTTAGAGATGTTATGATACTATGATCGATTAAAATTTGCAAAATAGTCTATTAGTTTGGTATCATTTCAAAATAGTTCTTACATTATTTTTAATCTTAATAAAAGTTATTAAACAAACATTTCCAAATAGATATTCAGCCCTATCACGAATGCCATCGTAATCGAAAACTGATTAAGAATCCCGAAACAAACTATCGCAGAATCCATTATAGTGGAAAATCTCATACAAATTGCTGTTACGAACGGATTTGATGATAGCTTTTTTCGGGATTCGTAAAAGTTTCGATTACGATGGAATTTGTGATACAGCTGATTGTCTCAGAAAATACAACCACGTCTGACGCTAGGGGAAATTATTTTATAATTTTTAGGGAGTTTTAAAAACATTGTGCACTTACCGAAAATAACATATTAATTAATTAAGTAATTATTATTTTTTAAACCAAGCTTTTTTTTATTCCAAGTTCAGAACATAATTCAAACTTGATAAATCTTTCTTGTCTTATGTTATGTCTTTATAAGAAATAAAATGCACGACTATGCACGATCGCATGAACTAGCTTTTTTGTTCAGAAGCATGAAATTCATTTTTTTAATGGCTGGAATAACTCCTTTATAAGTCTGAGCTAAAAAAAAGAATGTTTTGTATGACTTTTATGAATTTTCGCAAGAACAAATATTTTAAATCGCTTAAGGATTAAAAAAAAATATGTTCTTATAAATAGAGAAAACATTTTAAAAATAATATAAATTTTTTGAAATATTTTAAAGAAAACAGTTTGGCACGCCAATTTTAATTTTGTATATTATTTGTTAACCCCCCTTTAAAGCAAGACTAGCATTTAAAAAATACTTCAAGTTCTTTAAAACTTTGAACACGAAGTAAACTATGTTGTGATACTTTAAAATCATAGACGCTAGGAATTAAAGGCGTGGCAGTTAATATCTAAACCGTTCTTATTCTTACAAAATTATTAATATCTTCTTGAAGAACAAAACGATCACTGTCAGACTTAAGGATTTTCTTATCATCTTATGTACATATGCATAAAGGTCATTGATAGCTAATATGAAAAGAAGTGACTTTTAGTAACTTCCTTGAGAAACTCCCAATTTAGCTATAAATGGCTTTGAAAAATAATTTCTCTATTTCGCCGGATAAGAATCCAGATCCACTTTCTAAAAAAATTGAGCACTTGTTGTGCAAAAATACAAGCATATTCAATGCTCTGTAGATCGCTTTTAGAAGCTAAATATACATATGTTGCTGTTTACAGATGACACTATTACAGTAAAATGTTAAAATATCGCGCACAACCTGTTCAAAAAGCTTGAGAATGTTAGATAATTTAGAGATTGGCCTGTAATTAGCTACATATACATTATATCATATTTATTACACATTATGAAATGTGGGTTTTTGACAGTCTTGTAAATAATGGAAGTAGTCCAAATCAACATTAACTACTATAATAATTATTGATCTGTTTTAAAACATCGATTTTAAAAATCAAAATTTAACTTTTTTTGTAATGTTTGTTTTGCACTGTTTTTTAAAGTTTTTCAATTTCAATTCGGCTTAACGAAAATGAAAAAATAAAAACTCAAATAAAAAATGGTTAAATGTATACGTACTCTTAATACTGTCGTACGAATTAAGTGATAGATATAGAAAAGGTTTTATATAAATTCTTAAGGACGTTTTCAATAAAAAAAAGATTTAAAAATGTATAGAAAGTGCAGTAAGTTTTGGATAAAAGAACAGTTATTTTAAATAGTATTTAAAAACGATATTAAATTTCAATATATTCTAACATATGCTTTTCAAAATTATTTCGAAATTGTGAAATAAACAATGCCGTTTTAATTTTCCAGGAACTTTGGAATACAAAAATTGATCAAAATCAGTTGTACTGTTTATGAGAAAATCGAAAACAAAACGTGGTGAAGGAATAATTAAAAGAAGCTATTTACCAAGTAAAGAAAACCAACAGCCGTTCACGCTGTATTCGAACAAACTACCCACTCTTTTCATTTTATCTATCATCATATACCAAGTTTGATCAAAATCTTAAGTTTACGATTGCATATCCTACAAAAATATAAAGCCACAAGTAAAAATGTAAATACATATTTCAAAATGTTTGTTAGTACCCACTGCAAAAACTTTTTTAATTTGGAAAAGGGATTCAACTTTTGGTTGACTCCAGAAATTGGAAGCAAGTGTGTGGTGCGGTCGACTCATTATTTGTTATTCATAAACATTACCCGAAAACATTTTGTATTTACTAACAAAATTTCCTAGTCTTCACTCGAGGTACCAGTTCTTAGATAATAAGTTAATATAAATTGAAACTTATTTTGGTCAAATTTTAAAGATAATATTTGAAAAGGAACATAACAGTTTATCTTGCCAAAAATGTACAGAAGTGATCCACCAAAAAAGTTAAATGTTAATTTACTGTGATTTTTGTTAACCGAGGGAATTATACCCTCGTTTTTGTAACCCCTTTTTTGCGACTTTACCAAATTCCTCATCGACAACACTTTGAAAACGAAAAAGACAAACTTTTAATATGAAAGCTGGCAAGTACCTCGATTCGAACGACACGAAAAATGTGAACCCCCTTGAAGCGTTTGACATTTATTCCTCGGCCAACATAATTTTGCAACCACGTGCACCATTTTTGTAATAATAAATCTGTTTTTGTTGGCAAATACATACCTTACACATTTCTTTCATTTTTTTTTTTTTTTTTGATAAATGGCCAGCTAAAAAAATAAAACGCATTTTCCCGCCTAATTATCGCACGATCAACGCAATTGCTTTGGTTTGCCCGAAGTTTAAGGGGTGTGTTTGTTTCTTTTACAGTACTCTTAATTTGTCTATAAAATTTTCTCTTCTTTATTGATAATTCAATTCTTTCTTTCTCTTAAAAAACTGCTCAATATGCTTATTTCTTACCTTTCCTTTCGTTCCGGAAACATGTATCACAGAAAGTTTATCCAGCTTTTCCAAGGAAATTCCACTCCGATTCAGATACTTAACAGTGTCATCCAAGTTTGTCAGCATTTTCTTATTAATAATAGACTGGCGAATACTTGCGGCGTTCGATTGAAGTGTATTCAGCTTGTTAATCGCCCTCTTAAAATAAAAAAAAAAAAAACACGTTTTATTGATAAACATATTAAAAATCGTAAAAATATTTTCATTTTCTTTCAAAACAATTCACTAACACTGACCTCGTATTCCGCAATATCTGTATCTTTTTCATTTTTAAACGAACCTTCCTTTGGTGGAGTTGTTTTGTCATTACAAAAGTTGTTTTTTCTTTGCATATCGAACGTTAGACGCGATCTTCTTACTGAGCGTAAAACAAACTGCAGGAACATTATAACCAGAGTAGCTATACTACTCAATTTAAGTTGTAGTGTAGATAAGAAAGGCGACTACTATGTTGCTAGAGCCGATCCCCTTGATTTACTGTAATTAAAGAATGAGGTCGATATAAGATCCTATGGGAAAAGGTCAAGCATCTGAACATCACTTATAGTCTAAAAAACTATTTTTATTTATTATCTGTAAAAACATTGAAATAAAATCTCGCATTTCGGATCATGTTTAAACATATATGGTCTTGGTAATAGATAAATTCTATATGAACGTTGTCTGAAGCAACCAGACGTAAGAGAGTTGAAGTATAGGAGCTCTTTAGTCAGAAACAGTAGAGCTTCCACCTTTTGTGTCAATATTTTTTAAAGTAAATACTTAACGTGATTCAGTTACATCATCTAATATATTTATAATAAAGCATATGTTCTATAAGGGTATGATATGAAGCCAATAGTTTTAGATATTTTTGATATCTTTTTGGCGGATTGGTGTGTCGATGGGCGAATGGTAATTCATTGTTTATATTTAAATAAGTAAAAACATGAGTTGGTTTTTATTTTGATATGCCCATTATATTTATTCGTAAACACACAATTACTCCGGGAACCCGCTTCTTTCGTGCAAAGATTTTTATTTTCTTGTTTTTTCTGCAGACAATTGAAATTTTATCATTTTAGTGCAAAACTTTCTCTCTAAAATGTATAGTGTTTCAAACACTGTTGCTTGTGTCATTCCAATGTTGATATTCTACCAACCTCCTCCTGGTGTGATCCTGCTCCAAGGGATCTCAATATTGCGACTAGTTCTAAAATTGGTGTTATGAGATCTATTTGTCTTTAATTCCTTCTAAAAAAAAATACAAAGACCTTCTTTGAAAACGGAAACAACTAAAGGAATCTTTTTAAAACAAAATTATCAAATAAGTACATAATAATTAACATCTTATCAAAAACTCTCATAAAACACATGGGGAGAGTACGATAACTTGGCCGCCATAATTTGATTACGGGTTTTTGTAGAGGGGTCAAAAACAAGCACTTTTTACTACGGGAGGGGGGGGGGTCTATCTCCCCCCGTTTAGGAGGTAGGGGCACTTTTAGAAAAAATGGTTTAAATTGAATAAAAAAATATTAAAAAACAACGGCAACACCTACAATAAAGTTCTATACTGCGTTTGAAAGCCAGAAGATTGTTCTATAATCCTGCATTTAAATTAAATTACTCATGTCAATGGTTTTTGAGAAATTCGCATTTAAAGTCCAAATTTTGATAAAAAAAAACGTGAAAAAAAAAGTTTAGACCGGTTGTTTTCAAAATTGTGAAATGAAATTGTAAGTTAGCTTATATGTGTTTCATGTATCTATCAGTTCTTAATCGAACACAAAAAACCGCATGGTTCTATGTCTTCTAGTTTTTGAGAAAATCGAAAATTACCAAAACTGCTTTTTTTGATTTTTTGCGGTGACGGTGATTTCATTTTAAGGATTAATGTTAATAAACATAATGAATCTTTGTTAGTTTAGTACCGCAATTCATTTAGCGTTACCCAGAATGCACCATGAGGAGGTAGAATTGCATCTGGGTTAGTTATTTTGTCAGTCAGTCAGGAGTTAGCCAGTCATAGTTAGTTAAAAAAGGTCAAAATGTATTAAAAAGGTGTGTAAGTCTCGTCAATAAAGCCACCGTCTGTACTATAACTGTCGAGTTCGTTGAGTTACTCTTTTATGGTGGGAAGCCGAGGATGTTTTGGCGGTAAAACACTTACTAAATTTTCGCTCTGAAGGGTGGGAGGATCGATGTCTTTTAACTGTAAACCCTCACATATATCACCATCGGTATAACAAGGGTAAACTTTTTTTACATCTGATAAAAACTATTATTTGCGAACCCCAGTCGTCCTTATATTTCCTTTCTAGGCAGTATTTTCGATAGAAAAATAGTGCCATGTATTGGTGAACATGGTCGGAAGTTTGTTTTGGTTTTCAAGATCGTTTATTGTATTCTATATGTATTTAGTGGACATTGGATAAATAGAATAAATTTGAATTTTTTTAAATACAGATTCTGTGAATGCAAAAGAAACTTTGCATGCACCCAACCTCGCACCTACCCCAAATCCTATAGTGTGCCCAAGCAGGGGGGTTTCGGGGGGGGGGCAGCATGCCCCCCCATACATACTTTACTGTTTATATATTGTAATGTTGGAAGCTAGCACTGATTTATTTATGTAAGGAAGCAAAAAATATCAAACATTTTGTAGAAAAGTAGTTTAAGTTATTTTCGATTTTCTCAAAAACCAGAAGACATAGAACCATGCGGTTTTTTGTGTTCGATTAAGAACTGATAGATACATGAAACGCATGTAAGCTAATTTACAATTTCATTTCACAATTTTGAAAACAACCGGTCTAAACTTTTTTTTTCACGTTTTTTTTGTATCAAAATTTGGACTTTAAATGCGAATTTCTCAAAAACTATTGATATGAGTAATTTAATTTAAATGCAAAATTATAGAACAATCTTCTGGCTTTCAAACGCAGTATAGCACTTTATTGTAGGTGTTGCCGTTGTTTTTTAATATTTTTTTTTCAATTTAAACCATTTTTTCTAAAAGTGCCCCTACCTCCTAAACGGGGGGTTATAGACCCCCCCTCCCATAGTAAAAAGTGCTTATTTTTGACCCCTCATCAAATCTTGGCGGCCAAGTTATCGTACTCGTGCCAAACACATTGAAGATTAAAGGGTGAAGATGCCCTCCTAGTTAGTTTTCTTGAAATTCGTAAATTACAGGATTCTTCTACTTCCTTACGTTTGAAATTAAAAAATAACATCATAGATTCCATTTTTGTATTCAAATAAAAGTTTAGTTTTACTTCAAAGCAAATGACAGCAAATTTCAATGAAAAAATAAAATTCTGGAAGTCATCTTTCAATTGACCGTTAAATCGAAGTCGAAAAGGAGATATAACGAATTGAAATTGATTCGCTTTGTATTCTCTTATTGAATCGTATTATCGTATCGTAATATTCGAATTGCGTAAGCTTGCCTCTTGGTTTATACCGCATTGTATATAGATTTTATAGCACATAAAGCAAAATATGTTTTTGATTTCATTCCTCCATTCTGCTCGTTGCCGTAACACTTCTTACCCATACTAATCTTATCGTTGTGGAAATGGGTATTATCAAATATTCTCTTTCTTACTACTTGTTCTTTATTCCTTATCCTACTCTGTACTGTCAAAATTGAGGCAACTTCAGCGCCACGGCAGTATAGCAGCAGTCCTACAAAACCACGTCCCATGATAAAACTATAACCCCCAGTTTCACAGTGAAAGTTTAAACTCCACTTTTGGTTAAACCTTCTGTTCAACAATACATTTCATTTCACAGTGTCATTTAAACCTTGAACAGAGTTCACTTTGTAGTTGAAGTTAAACGACAATATTCTGCCATTTAAACGGGAACGTATCGGATTCCCGCTTTTTAAAATCCCGTTTTTTCAAAAATCCCTAAAAAAAAGTTTTAAAATCCCGCGTACTAAAATACCGCCTCTTTAAAATCCCGCTTATTCAAAATCCTGATCTGTTATAATCCCGCTTTTTAAAATCCCGACTTATCCTGTTTAATCCCGAACAGCTCGTTTTTTATATTTATATTTGAGTATTACAAACGCTTTATACCTACATTAAAAAGATTAAGAATAACCGGACTAAAAGAAAATGCATCAGCTGATTTTTTATCTCGACTGTATGCATTTGTTTAAGATTAAATTAAAATTACCTTTTCCTCATTTTAAATCACTGTACAAAAAAAGAAAAACAATATGAGTAAAAAAGCGGGATTATAAAATGCGGGATTTTAAGAAACAGGATTATAAAAAGCGATATCCCGCTTAAACCTCAGTTCAACAATCCCTTCACACATTTGAAAATAGAATTTATTTTCATTTTTTCATTCTTGTTCCTGTCACAGGACACAACTGAAACAAAGCTTAATTTCCTTGATTGTTTGTTCTTTAATTCCGATAGAAAGTGAAAACAACTATTGTTGTAACACATATAGCAACTACGTTCAATTCTGCCAATTTCAAATTTAAACTTCAATTCACTTTCAGCTGAACTTAAGTTTAAACTTCCACTGTGAAACTGAGGGTAAATTTTATATACAATGTTTCAATTTAAAAACTCAGTTTAAATTTCTCAAAATTTTCTGGACTAACGTTGAGAATATCGAAAATCAAAAAAAAGAAAGCCGAGGAACAAAAATAGGTTCATTAAAATTGCCAGAGCCGATTTCATTTGACAGACAGAGTGACACTTTTAATAAGTTGCTTATCTTTTCAGTTATTAGAGCCTTAAGCATGACTAGCACGCGTAAGTGTATTGAAAAAGTCACACGTATAGATTGGATGTAGGCTTGAAGCAAAATCAAAATCTTTTGATTTTCTTTCAATCTAGCGTTCTGCATTGAAGTAGTGAATATGCAAGATTGATGATTGATCATGCATTTATTGATTCATTGGCGTATAGTACGTTGAAGAGATGAGAACACAGCACAACATAAGCACTGATTTAAATATTAAAACAGTAAACAAAAATTGTATGATGAAATGGACAGACAAAATAAAACAAATTACTCAGTGAAAATTGAAAAAAAAAATCTTAAAGAAATTCGTAAAATCACAATTTTGCCGAAAAAAAACTCACAAAGCGCAACGTAATCTCACCACACCGTCGATGTAAAAATAAAAGATTGAAGACTCATGCTTGATGTGTGAACTTCAACCGGAATTTACCAATACACTTGTACGTGCTTGTCATGCATTTGAACAATGTATATTTGGCTTTACGCAAATTAAATTATTTTGTTTCTACACTATTTTCAAATCAAATCCCACCATTAGTATTATTTTTTTGGTTATCTTAATAAAATAGTAATTTGAAAAAAATAATAAATTAATAAAAAGCTTATTTGATTTAATACTTACACAAATTTTACCAAATTATGCACTTTTCGCATCTCTAATGGTCGTGTTCGCCTTAAGACGAATAATAATGAAATTTGAAACTAGTCTTAAATGTTGAAAATAGTCTTTTCTTCTTCGAAAGGTTTTATTAAAAACCATAAACCCACTTAATGCTTTTGGAGGCAAATTCAAACGCAATTTAAATGCTGAACTACTGACTAAAGCCTTCGATTATTAATAAAACTTAATTTTTGTATTCTCAACCAAAAAAAATTCTTTTCGGTACAACGAATTATCAATTCTGTGGAAAGGTTGTGCAATAGTTCAATCAAATTATGCATTAAGCACACTAAAATGTTTATGAACAATTCCATAAAATGTAGATTGTATGATTAAATATTATTTAAAAATTAGAAGTATTTTTATGTAACGTTTATGTTACAATAATCCAAGTAATATTTTGTTTTGAATATCAAAATAAAAAATTTAACTAAGACTCAAACTTAATGGAGTCATAACATAGTCATTCATTGTCATAGAAGATTAAGGCCCGGTGCACACATACGTTATTTTGACGCGCGGTACCGCAGCCTGCGAGTCTTTTTACATGCAAAATGACGCGCGATGCCGCAGCGTCATCGCACTCGTGTGTGCACCACTCGATTCAATTGTGAGTACTGTAAGACGCAAAGGCGGTGACGCTGCGGTACCGCACGTCAAAAGAACGCTTGTGTGCACCGGGCCTAAGGGCGTACGTAATGAAGGGACTTGTCCCTTTAGTTGAATTTTTTTTAACTATATTTTTGTTTTGTTGATTCCCAGCGGCTGTAAAAAAGCGGAAGTGAAAATTCCTAACAATATTATTTCTTGTCATGAAAAGCGCTTCTCATCATAGCCACTTTGACTCAACAGAAAATTGTAGGTCCCCTCCATTTCTGCCGACACAGCACGCGCATAGGAATGATTCTTAGTCAGTAAGCCACGTTTTCTGCCGGCTCTTGCGACACGAATTTATTTTTTTTAATTTTACTTCAATACATTTTGAACTACGTATGTATTTCCTTGAAAAAGATGACTAAATACTACCCATTTTATTGCAAAACAACTTATCTAATTGCTGTTAAAATAATAGATACTATAATTAATGTAGGATAACTAATGTTCCTCTTTACTTTATTCGCTCAAAGATTTTATTAGATGGGAAGTAAACTATTGTTTTACTTGTAAGTAAAACTACATTCTTAAAATCGTAATAAATGAAGAGAGAAAAGAGGGCTTGTCTGATAAATTTTGTTGGCACTCTGAATTAACTAAATAATTTTAAGAAATGCATTTTTGCATTTTTAATATTTTTTAATTAACAACATTGAAGTTTAAACTGGTTGGCCTCTTCTGTAAAAAGAGAAAATATCTCTTTTAAATTGCTCTCACACCGAAATCCCTTAAAATGCTCCTCCTAATATAAATTGAGACGGACATATGCATTTGTTTTCTTTAGCGCACGTGCTTTTTGACGTTTAAAAAGTCAGCTGGAACTCCGAATGTTGTAGAAATGCCACTTTAAATTATTATTTAATGTTTGAAATGTATAAAGTTATATTTATTTTTATTTTTGTATTGCTGAACTTTTTTTTTAATTACACTTTTATATTTCATTTTTAAATAAATAAAATAAAATATAAAAGTATCAAGTTATTTTTACGAATCACAACTGATATATTACCAGCTAGTTATAACATTAAAGCTGCTAAGGCTAAACAATAAAATGTATTTACTTTCACATACAAAGTCTACAAAGTTTAATCACTTGCTCACTACGCTAATATAGAATTTCCGAAATCAGTTTACAGAAGCAAGTTGTCAAATTGTTGAAATAAAAAGTGAGACTTGATTGCAAGTCCAATTCGGAAGCCCTTCGAATTCGCGAAAAATTGTAAGTCCACTCCATTCCTTGTAACATGCACATAGGAATGGTTGAGGGTTGTAAGTCACTAGGTCTTGATTCTGTACGAGCTGTTGCTCCACAAACTTTGTTCAGAACCACTCTTATCTCGTGTGTGGTGTGTTGCGTTTGTATCACTTCAATGTAAGACCATATTTATCAGATGTGATGGGTGGTGTGGAAATTCCTCGTTTTTCGATTGCCCCATACCACACTGTGTTGACAGATTTTCTCATGTATCCGATAATGCTCTCGGAAATATAAACAACTTTGTTTAAAAGGAGCATGCGTGAGCAATTAATGGCAAAACGCTGTTTGATATCTGCTCAGTGCACAATCGACGACACACCACACCATTTCCCACCAACGAGAGAAGTGTGGTTCCAACAATTTCAAATATATGCATTAAGGAGAAAATTGATCCAAAAAATATATATAAATGCCTGTAGTTGATTTATCGATGAACATAGTAATTTTTCGATCTGGAACACTCACTTTAAATTAATTTTAATGTCATTTCTATCAATTTTTTCCTTCCATTCATACGATTTAGAAAGTACAAGTGGGATCCCTTGACATTAACAATCCGAATGCTAATTCCGAAAACTTAAAACAGAAATCCATATTTAAAACAAAAACAATATAAAGTTAACCAAAAAAAACTAATTTTATAAAATAATCCTCTAGTTACTGTTAAAATAAAAACAGCAATAACGTTACAATAAACAAACGATCACTTATTAAAAACTACAACCCAAAATGAAGCGCCATTGCGACATGGAGAGTGACACAGATTCAACAACATCCCTCTCATCGTCGGGCACATTAAGGTAAACTTAATTTTTTTTACTGAAATTCTTCAAGAACCTACCTTCTTCATGTTCCTTTATTGCTGCCACATCTATTAAGAATTTTAACACAAACTTTAATTTATCCTTTTACAGTACACGTCTAGGAAAATGTGAAGTTTGTGGAGCCAACGAAGCCAAGTACACTTGCCCCAAATGTGAGGTTAAAACTTGTTGTATTGGTTGTTTACAGATCCATAAGAAGGAACTGGAATGCAGTGGTATTCGCGACCGCACCAAGTTTATTCCATTAAAAAAAATGACAAAAATGGATTTCATGAGTGATTATTATTTTTTGGAGGAATGTACCAGGTTCGTGGAGGATCGTAAGCAAGATCGAATCAAACGTTACACCCGTTACAATAAAATTCTTCCCACGGCACTATTTCGTCTACGAAACGCTGCCGCCAATCGAAAGACCACCCTCCGTTTTTTACTGGAAAACTTTTCTCGTCGCAAAGAGAATACCACGTATTTGAATTGCAAAACGAATATAATTTACTGGCGTGTTGACTGGGTATTTACAAATGCTGAAAACATGCTTTTTGTTGATAAGCAGTGCTGCGAAGATGAAACCTTGGCAACTTTGCTAGACAAGTATGTCAATGAGCAGAACCACGAATTTGTACCGAAGAAAAAGTGTTTGGAGTATTATCAAAGCGAAGGGCTTGGAAATTTGAAAATATTACTAAAAGCAGAGGGTGTAAAGAGATCTCGCAATCGATTCTACAGGCTGGATTGCTCCAAAACTCTGAGAGAGAATTTGGCTGACAAAGTCTTAGTTGAATATCCTTGCATTCATGTTATGTATGACAAGAATACACTTGGATTGGATGTCATTGATAGCGGTAAGTTCGTATTAAAATTTCTTTTCTTTTTTTTGAAATCGTATTTACGAATACATACCTACTTGTTTCCGTAATTTTAATATTACGGGCCCTATTATGACTCACGAGTCGAACGATTTTTCGAATTACTTTTGTCGTGGTATTATTAATAGCGACGTTCGCCTGCTTTTAAAACAATTCTACCAACTTCAAAAAGTGAATAAATGTAATGTCATCGAATGTCATTACTTAGTGAAATTTCAAATTCAATAAAAAAACCTTTGTTCTTGTTGATGGAATATTGTTCACTGTTGAAAATATAAATACAATAAAATAAAAGATGTTTAGTAGTGTTGATTTATTTTTCGAAAATGAGGATTAAAACGAGATGTGAAAACTGAGAAGAAGTTTCCGAGATAGCTCGAACCCACATTAAGTTCCAGATAATTTGTTAGACAAAATCAATAATTATTTTTCAGTTCACCTCATTGTTCTATTTAGATTTTTGAATAATACAGAAAAAAAGGTTCTCTTGTCTCAGTTTGTTTTCGAAGTAGCTTCACTCGTTATCATCAACACTTCTTTTGCGACGGGCTATTCCCATCCCTTTGTGAGAATGTCGTAGCTGATGGCATTTCGACATGTCGTTACTACTTCAGGAGGACGCAGTTAAAAGTGTTGTCCGAAGGTTTCTCAGCCTGTTAAAGACTGAGTAACCCATCCACAGCCTGCTTCAAAGGAGACAAAGAAAACTGCCCACAAAGTTCTCGTCTTTCTTGTTGGTCGCTATTTTTACTTGCGATATACAGTAGGTACTATAGGGCAAGTTCTGCATTTGAAAAAAAAATCGAACTCGAGATTTTGATCAAAGTTGACATTACGATGAAAGCGAAGACGAATAAAGTGGGTCCGACAATTCCGTCTGTCGGTCTGTATGTCTCCCTACAGCCTAAACCACTAGACCTATGTTCTTCAATCCCGGTAGTTAAGTGTCTCCGGTGATTCTCTGGAGGGGAAATTCAATTTTTTTTAGCTCCAAAACTAACTCCCATACACCCGAATTGCAAAATCTTATTTGTCTCAAAAACGGTTCTAACGATTTTGATAAACAATATTAAGTGTGATATTATGGACATGGACTACATTTTTGTAAAAAGAAAATTGGGGCAAAATGTTGTTAATGGTACCTGTCGGCTCAAACGATTTTAACCAAAAATTTTCACCAGGAGCCCCCTTGACTTTAAAATAATATTGTGTGTACGAATATACAATATACAAAAAAAAATTTTTTTTTGTTTTTTGAAAAAAAAATTCCAATCAATATCTTGAAAAGGTGTGAACGATAATTTTTTGAAATTGTTTCCTAAAATCTATATTACAAAGCACTTAAAATTGGCATCCCAAATTTTGTTCTAGAAAAATTTTAAAGAAATTTGTTATATAAAAAATTACTTTAATAAAACGATTTTTAAACTTTATTTGCGTAAATTTATACTTTTCCGGAAATCAGACGGCAATTTCATGAATTTGAAAATTTTTATCTCATTAAATCCATGTTTTATATTTATAAAATGTATTTTAAATTCCAAAGTACGATCCAGTCGTGCATTTTATTTTTTTTTAATTTTAATTTGTAATCAAGCCGTTGAAGATAATATTTAATAATGCATTTCTGGAATAATTTTTGCTTACATACTTTATGCCACTGTTTTCCTTTGTGGTAAGGTAGTTAGTACTAAGGAGTGAGGTCAATAGCAAACCGATCCGAGTATTTTTTTATTTTCACTAATTTCCTATGTAAACAATTTCAAATCACAAACACACAAACTTCATTTTTATTCAGTCACCAAGAATTACAGTTCGACCTATTTTGATGTTCGCTAATTCAAATAAACGATATTTCAAGTCGCAAACGTTATGCCAAATAGTCACATTCACCCCAGATTAAATTAGACGTAGTTTGTTTAAAAAAATATATGTATGTATAATATAATGGTGACAATTGTACAGTTGAATAGGATACAAAGAGTAATGCAATAATTTGTTGTACTCATCTTAAATAAAATTTGAGGTTGTTTCAGACAAAGGGTTCGTTTGATAATATAGGAAACCAATGATTAAAAGATAATACATATCGATACCTTCCCGTAAGAATGTATTAAGCGACAATTTTTTCGAAAATGACTTTTTGATGTGGAACTATACTAGAAGTTAAACGCCACATTTTGGCCTGGGTTTCACTGCCCTATCATGTTTGCAAAAGAAACTAGAGAGAAAATAAAATTGTAGTAACCGCCAAGTTTTCTCACTGGAATAATGTTGCTCCCTGAAATTTGTATTATCCGCCAGTAAAATTATGCTAAGCGACATTTTTAAAAATATTATTGTCTTAAGCAACCAAACGTCCATGAAAAAAAATTGTTATATGTCGCTTAGTTTAACCGAAATTTTCGCTTAGCACACTCATCCAAATAGAACTTGATCCATTTTTGTCGCTTATAATACTCCAGATATGGTTGTCTTTGCTTTTCAATTATTGTCTATCAAGTAGGCTACTACTTTTTTTCCATTTATTTAGTGTTTTTTTGTTGTTGTCATCATAAGCCCATTTGACATTGTATCAAGCGCCAATGCTTTGACCACGAAAATGTACTAAGCGACAAAAACTTCTTATCTGATTAAAATTTCGATTTTGCAATGATGTCAAGTTTTGTATTGTAAAAATCCCTCTCCAAATCTGTTTCTTCCAATAAAATACACAAAAAAAATAACTAAATGAGACGTTTTTTTCGTTTCCTGAACAATTTTAAAAATGTCGCTTAATACATTCTTACGGGAAGGTATCGATATAGTATATCTATGCTTTAATCATTTAAAATGCATTTAAAAAAAAACCCTGAAAGAAAGAAAGAACGCTTAGCTTTACGCATGTGGCTGGAGCAAATAAGCTTTTCAATTTGAATTCATCGGTGTTTTTAGTATATACTTATCATAAATTGTTAATAGTTTCTGGATTATTTTTAATATAGGTATGCATCGTCATAATATTCTCTTGTTACTTCAATTTTGTCGCTAGCTATGTATGTATTTGTTTTTGAAGATATAGCCATTTTAAGTTTTTTTTCACCTACTCTCCAAACGGTGGGCCCTCGATTAACCGGGATTTTTTAATCCGCATAATCACACAAACAAATAACATGTCCTTTTCATAATCGGCCTTATCGAGGTAACCGTCGGAGCGGAATTCTCTCCGATTTCCTCCGAATCGGAGACATTTTGCTTCAAGGTATTTCTCCGATCAGCTGATCGGAGATTCTGTCCGACGAAATTCAACGCATGCCATTTGTTTGCGATGGAGCACTTCTAATGGTCTTATTTCTGACACATACAAACAAAATTTTCTCCGAAATCCTCCGACAAGTTCTTGTTGCGGAAAGTGTTTTCTTTTTAGAGAAATAGTTAATGTAAGTAATAAAGAAATTAACTTTATTTGCGTTAACTTGTGTTACATACATATGTAATTATAATAGACTTTTTGTTCTTAGGCAGAACGAAAAAACAAGTTCGCAACAATATGAGCTATGAGCGGATAACACCAAAAGGACACCAGAAATTGTAGCTGTGTTTGGGAAGATCTGGCCCCAATCAGTTAAATTAATTGGGACCGATGTTTGGATGGAAAAAAACTATGTTCGTGATCTTTTGTTTTGTGTTTTGATCCATTTCCATTGTGATTAAAGTGCCTATTAGTCAAATAAATATAAATATTCAACCTTATTTTGACATTCGATTTCATTATTGTGTTTCCAAAGTTTTTTTTCAATTTATTATTTGTTTGACACTTCAAATGGAAACAAAAAACATACGTCTCGAAATAGGGAAGGGACTTTATTCGATAGTTTTGATTTAAAAATCGGTGCATCTAATTACATTTTTTAAAAACGCTAGCGCATTATAATTGAAAAAAATATTTTTTATAAACAATAAACTACACTCTCTGACCGGTTTTTCATGGTTTAAAACGCTTATGGTGTTTATTTTATAAAAAACTATCGAAAATATATCGCATTTTCGATATATCGGTTAATTAGCACATCTCTGTCTGAAATTTATATCCATCGCAATGCGTTGTTGGATTTCTGTAAAATTTCTTCCGATGAAAGCTACTTTGAACCGAAATTGAACCTCCGAAGGAGAATGCGTTGCGGAGAAAGTTCCGCTCCGACGGTTACCTTGGTAGGGCCGAATAAAGGACTTTTGTAAACATTTTACAAATAGCATAATCGAGTAAAAATGTATGTTCCCAATTTTTTAAAGGGTTATTAAAAAAAATGAGACTAAATTTCAACTAAAATACAAATTTTGGTGATTTGGCGTTTCTTTTTAATTTAATTCTTAATATGTCTTTTCACATGTTTTGCATAGCGTCAGGGAAACACGCTGGGCATTTGATATTAAGATTATATGTAGGGAACTTTGAGATCCCAAGGCTTATCCAAAGTTTTGCTCCTCTTATAATTCATCTTAATTACACTTACTTACCAACTATTTCGTTTTGTTATTTAATTTCAGATGACGACCTTGAAGAGGAAAATAATTCGTATAAAAAAACTATGGAAAAACTTGTTCACAAAGACAAACCAGAAATTGATTCTAAAGAAAATATAGAAAAAAAATTGATTGAGAAAAAGCGCGCCGAGCGACGCATTAAACGAGAGCAACTTGAAAAGGAACCAAGCAATTATCTCTTCTCGGATGAAAAACTTTGGGATGAGATTTCTTCTTCGTCAGATTCCGATAATGGAAATATTACCGAAGAGGAAGGAACGCCTAGCTGCAGTTCAGCTTACAGAAAAAGATGATACAAGCATTTCCTCCTTAAATTGTAATTGTACATATATAAATGCATTTGCTTTTGATCAGAAAAGAAAGAAACACATTTTCAACAAACTTAAGTGAAAAATGGAGTTAAAAAATAATTTTAATTATTATTCATAAGGTACATCGCATTTCGTTGAACCTAATTGAATACCTCCTTTACATAAGAAATTTATTTTTTTATTTGAATTTTTAATTTAATATATTTTTTTAAAAATAATTTATGCACAGTGTGTTCGTTTTTATATAGCTTCTTTGTTTTTCTTTTCTATTTTCTTATAATACCCAAAAATATAATATAAACACTACAACAACAATTCCAGCAGCTGCTGCCTTAACATACATAGATTTACGATTTAAATAAGTTGCATCTTTTTTGTATTTCTGCGACATCATTGACAGGTTTTGAGTTTTCGTATCGAGTTCTGGAATGAAAGATAATTTTTATTATTACATACTAAATAAATATGTAAAAGGTCAAATTTTGAGTTACCTGATAAGACTGTTCCTCTTTGTAATACATCATCGATATTTTGAACCTAAAATATGAACAATTATAAGTTGGTAATATAACATTTGTGGTAAAAATAAAAATAAAAGAACAGAAACAGTTAGAGATCTTCCACACTATCTCACGGTGTATCAACATACATGTGAAAAATGTGTAAAAAAAATGTATTGTAAACTAAATTTGAAAGTTTATTTCACACAACTTCAAAGCCCATCTCACACAATTGGATTACGGATAAAAAGAAAGAAACCGACTAAATCGAGTAAAAATGCTTTACTTTCTCCAATGAAAATTGTCAGTACAGAGAAGATGGGGGTATTTGCTTCTTACTTTGTTGCAAGGAGAGGAAGATTAAGGGTGAATGAACAGTGGCACTATAACAACGAATCCTTAAAATCCTATAAATACCTTGGTGTGATCTTCTCATGTAATTTGAAACTAGATAACCACCTAAATGAAAAACTGGTAAAAGCTAAATCCGCCATAAACTCGACATGAAAGTTGTGCTTCTCCAATAAATACCTAAACCATAGTTCGAAATACAAAGTATTTGAGGCGGTTGCAGTTTCAATCATGCTCTACGCGGCCCAAGTCTGGGGTCACCAATACCAGATAGTAGAAAAGCTTCTCCATTTCTATTTAAAATATATAGCAGACTGAACCACAACCTCCTTCAGTCCAACTACTTCAGAGATGAAAATGATGTAACAACTATCTAAATGATGCTAAGACTAAGAACGGAACTGATTAACATCAACTACAGACCTCATCGAGATGACCTCCCGGTATTGTGCAATATATGTAATGTAGCAGAAAGAGAAGACGTAATCCATTTTGTGGGTAGATGTCCGACGCTTCGCGAAACACTACGATTTTTCCTAGGAAGCAGTATTCTGTCAACAGATCAAGTTTTTAACTTGCTGAACGAATGCAATGATAAACTGATGCGATATTGTAGAACGGCCTTATCCTATCGTGAACGAATCTTAAATGAAAGCTTCTAACTATCACCTTTCGAACAACAAAATAAAGCAATCAAATTATTAGTATTATTCTCAATCAATTTATTAATATTATTCTTTATTTAAACTTATTTAAAATCATAAACTGTACCAATATATAAACTGTTAAATTCTTATGATGTTTCTAATAAAATCAATATAATAAAAAATAAAATAAAACTTTGTTGCAATAGCTTTAAATAAACTATCTACTCTTTTAAGCTCTTTCGGACTTGCCATATTCAGCAGAGGGTTCTGGAATCGCTTTTCAGTCTGAAAAGGGTGTACTGCTTATTGCGAGAAAATGACAAATTCTTTAAGAGTATCTCTTTTCATGAAAATTACTGCTAATCTTAGCAGACTGGAAAGAAAATTGTGCCGCTCAATTTAATAGTGAACTATCTCCATACAAATGAATTTCGAGATAATAAGGTTTTTCCGAAATGATGCATAGACAAAAAAACAAAATCAATGCGCTTTAAGTTAATATTTTGTATTATTCGTAAAAAGTCCAAGATTATAATAACCTTTACAGATTTTATTAATTATTTTATTAAACGGATTTGTGACTTACTTAATTTTTATAGTTAAGTAATAAAATCACTTTAAGAACAAAAAACATTAACTATCGGATATATAATTCGTATTTGAAGTAGATTCTCTTTTATATTGAAAGATATTAACAAATATAATACCATTAAGCAAAGAAATCCATTTAAAAAAAAAATGGATTTACACCACTTTTATAATGAGCGACACAATTGTAGGTACCCCCATTCCTGGCACACGCACATACGGTTGGTTCAGAGTTATGTCACCAAGCCTTGATTATATGCAACCTGTTGCTCCAAGAAATTTATTTCTTTTTTGAATAAACAATCACTCTTATTCCGATAGTTGTTTTACTAAAACGCAAGGCTCTAGAAACGAAAATTAGAATTTTAATGAAACGACTATCGTTATAATGCTTGGAAAAGTGAAGAACATAGAGAACGCTGCCCTTTTCGTATTATATAAACACAAAATTGTGGTCTCCGGGGCCTTCTCGTTTTAAAGGCGTATTATTAAAACGACTACCGGAATAGGGGTGAATGTATAGCTGCCGGTAAAATAATAGTAGTGAACCTTTTAGGGCAACAAAAACTAAAATAAATTAATCCACTAATTTTAAAGAAATAAATAGTCATCTGGTTTTCAAATTAATGTTTTTTAGGCTTTTAATTTCAGAAAAAATTCTTTTTCAAATTCAACAAATTAGTTGGTAATTCCAAATCTATCCAATCATAGAAAAACAGCGTCAAAAAATAGTAGCGCATTAAAAATCCGACTTTAAATATTACAAAATGGAAAATTAATAGACAATTTCTACCATAAGTGATAGTCGAGTGTTTGAACCTTAAATTAATATTTAGTTGCATGTCCCTTGTTAGTAATAACAGCAGCACAACGACGCACAGTGCGGTATTTTGATCAAAAACCTGGCCATAAATCAAAAAAAAAAATTTTACCTCCCAGGATTAAGCTTGTGTCCGATAACAGGTAGATAACCAGGCTACTCTTTAGTGAAGTCTATCTATAAATTAGTCACCCCCGTTCGCGACACCATCAGTTGCAACTAGTACTAGTTGAGTAAGCACGATTTTTGTTGCGGTTTTTAAAAAAAAAGTGTATTTTTTGCGCGTTTTTTTTCAGTCTTAAAAGTGATTTTAGTGAAAAAATTTGATATGGATATCGTTAATCAAGGTATGTATAGTATTTTAAGCAAAAATTTATTTGTATATCCATCTTAACTTTTTCATATCGATGAGTTGAAGTAATCACTTAAAAAAATTGCACTTTTTTCGCTGTTTTTTTCAAACATTAGTGTTTTTGAAATAGCGCAACACGCCGCAACATAGTCTATCATACATTTTATTAAACTGCTGGATATGTAGAACAATCTTACATTTCAAGAGTTTGCACAAGTTTGCACCTAAGAAAAAACAGAGGCTTTGAAAAAAAAACCCTTTAAAACGACCATTAATAATAGATTTTTATATTATTCCAGATGACTCTAATTCCACCTTAGCTATGACCAGAAAACAGCTTCACGAGTTTGTAAAAGGAAGCTCACAAAGGTGTTTTGACGAAAAACTTGAAGATTTGGATAAAAAACTTATGGATATAACAAATTGTCCCCCAGAGAAAGAAGATGAACTTCTCAACATTATCAAGGCGTTCAAACCAAATTATAAACGAAGATGGCAACTCTGCCACAGAATAGAAAGCCGTTTCTTGGATAAGAATGAAGAGTGGCTTAGCGAAGAAATAATACTACCCATTGGCATACTTCCCGGAAGGTCTAAAGGTCGCCCAAGCAAAGAATTCGGGGAATCAAGTGACCGAACAAAACGTCGAAAAACAGTGGAACTTCGAAGGAATGTGTCTGTTGATGAACTGACATACGCAGCACAGATGATTCAAAGAGCGACGGGAAATAATGATGTAGCCAAAGTGATTCAAACTGTGACAAAAACTCCAACCAGGGCTATGAAGTTCCGAAAAGCAGCTGCGAAAACGAAGAAACACACACCTGAAAACGTCCGAAGAAGCCGCGGAAGCTAGAAATAAGCATTTCCGCCAATACAGAGAAAAATTTTCACGAAAATTCTCCAGGACGGCATGCAACGAGGATGTGATTAACCGGCTTCTATTGACGTCAGACCCTTATCTCAGTAGTTTAAGGACAAAAAGTAAGACCAAGAAACAGTCGTTTTCAAAGGAGGCTCTCGAATTTTTGACTGTTAATAACAATGATGATGATGATGATGATTATGATGATGATGATGATGGTAATAATGATGATGATGATGGTAATAATGATGATGATGGTGATGATGATGTTTTTGAAGATGTTTATGATGATGAATAAATAATAAAATATAAACTAGAAAATTCAATTATTCCAGGTCTTTTTTTATTACCTACTTGCATATAAGACAAAAAAGATTAATCTTTTTATTGAGTAATTGACCTGTAATCATAAAATATGCAACTAAAACTAACCCCCTTCTCAAATTTTGGATTAGAAGGGTCGCAGGTATTTTAAATTGGCTACCTGCATTAAGAAAATTTCCGGTTGTAAATCCACTCATAAAAAAATCGAAAAAAGACGTTTTCTGGGAAAAAAGTATCTTTCAGTATTTTTCTAATTTTTTAGAAACTATAATATTTATTGGAATAAGGTTTTTAGTATTTGAATACAAATTTATTAGGCCATTGAAAATTAAAATAAAAAATGTCCTAAAAATTGCAAAACTTTATAAAAAATCAATTAAAAAACTATTTTTTTTTTTCTAAATTTCATCTTTAAAACTTAATTTCTCAAAAACTATTTAATGAAACAGCTTGCATCAAAAAACAAAATAAAGAATGAAATATAAGCTTTAAAAAAAGTTATAGCAGAGTATTGTACGTGCTTTCTTTGATTTTTAATAATTTTTTTTCTCTCGGCTAATCGCGAGGTAAGTGGGTAAGCACTTAAGTGGGTTTTACTGTACCCAAAAAATGAAAATTTATCCTTCCAAATAACTTTTTAGTCATTTGGTACCTATTTGATGTGAAAAATGTGCCCAAATATTTTTGGCCAGGTTTTTGATCAAAATACCGCACTGTGCGACGTTACATTGAATTAATAAGATATTCACATCTTTCTACAGGTATGGACCTCCAAGACTAGCTTCCCGAAGGGCTGTGTTAGTAGTTGGCTTACAACTAGCAACATACTTCTTCACATCGCAACAAAGTTTTTCTGAAGGGTTGAGGTCTGGGGACTGCGTAGGCCACTTCATAACATTAACCCTCTTTTCTTGGAACCACTGCTTCGCAAGTTTAATTGTATGCTTTGGGTCGTTTTCTTATTGAAAGACCCATTTCAGTGGCATTTCATCTTCAGCATATGGGAACATAACTTGCTCCATGATCTTCACATAAAGATTTTGATCCATAATGCCTTCAATCCGGTATATGGGACCAACAACCAATCCGGTCTGCCTTTGGAATTGTAGCAGATGGGTCTTATTTTATATTTGTATTGCCGGGTATTACATATTAGATTAGATTAGATAAAGTTTATTTAGCAAATTAGCTATTTTACGCAGAGCAACTACATATATACACTGACGCTACTGAATTAAAAAGGGCTCTCCCATTAATGGTTTTTACTTGCAATATAGATACTTTAGGGCAATTTTTGCATTCGAAAACAAATCAAACTCAAGATTTTGATCAAGGTGGACTAAGATTTTCACATATTTCTACAGGTAAGGAGCTCCAAGACTGCTGTATAGCTTCAGTGGACATTACGATCATAGAAAACACGAAAAAAGTGGGTCCTGCAATTTCATTTCTTCTTGTATGTCTGTAGCTAGACCTACAGCCTTAACAGCTGGAGTGATTTTCTTTAAGCTTATAACTAGGGTCTTCGGTGAGGAGAAATTTAAATTTTTGTCTAGCTCCAAAACTAACTTTACTTGCAATTCAACCTTCATGAAAATTCTTATATACAGTTGTGTTCATAAAAATAGCAGTGTTAGTCACACTTTATTAATTAGTCATTAATTTTAAAGACACAGATTCTTACAAAAAAAATTAACCTGTTATTTTCATTTAACGGTCTTTCATTTTTATATTTGAGGCTTTAAGTTTGTAATTGAACCTTACTTTTTCCGTTGTAGACGCATTTGTTCAAGCTCCCTGAATATAGCGTGTTCATAAAAATAGCAGTGTCTTGCACTTAAAGTTAAAAAGTGTTAAACATTCCCTTTTTTTTAATTTTTCAGTAAGTAAAAATTTTACTATTTGTAGTTTTTAGTATTCTCAAGATAATATTATAGAAAAAATTATAAAATATTAGCGCAAAAATAAACAATGGGTCGGTCAAAACATTGCAACGAAGAAACTCGAAGTTTAATAAAAAAAACTACGTTTGGAGGGGAAAACTTACCAGGATATTCAGGAAATCCTATGATGTTCAGCAAAAAAGATAAGTAACGCTATAAAATGGCAGAATAAACCGGAAACACGCGGCCCAAAAAGGATGACGAGTGTTAGAGCTGACATAAAAATTATTCAGTTAGCTAAACAGAACCCCTCCATAAGCTCCAGAGAAATTAAAGATAAGCTTGAACTGTCTGTAAGCGCTGTAACCGGACGAAGACGTCTTTTGGATGCCAAATTACCAGCCCGAAGTCCACGCAAGGTACCATTGTTGACAAAAAGGTATGTGGCAAAGAGAATGGAGTTTGCCAAAGCACATCGAGATTGGCCGCGAGAGAAATGGTGGAATATTCTGTGGAGCGATGAAAGCAAAGTCGTTCTTTTTGGGTCCAAGGGTCGTCTGGAGTATGTGAGAAGACCACAAAATGCAGCAAATGATCCACGATACACTGTGAAAACAGTGAAGCATGGCGGGTCGAAAATTATGATATGGGCTTGCTTTTCTTACTATGGGGTTGGGCCCATATATCCCATTAAGGGTATAATGGATGCAGCTGAATATGTTTAAATTCTCGAGGAGGTCATGTTACCCTCTGCTGAAGAGGAAATGCCGTTGGTTTGGGTATACCAACAAGACAATGGCCCAAAGCACACTTCAATAAGGGCAAAATCATGGTTTCAGGAGAACAAGTTACGCTCAATCCCCTGACCTTAACCCCATTGAAAATTTGTGGAGGGATGTTAAGAATGCGGTTCATGAAGCGAAATCGAAGAATTCGAAAGAATTGTGGGAAGTAGTGCGAGATTCGTGGAACGCAACACCAGTCGAGAGTTGTCGAACTTTAGTGGACTTCATGCCACGCAGATGCATTTCCGTTATAAAAAACAATGGTTATGCTACGAAGTATTAATGGTAAGCTAAAATATCAATATAGTTTCATATAACTTTTTTACAGTTTTTCTAACTTTTTGCGTTATAGATTCAGAACATTCAGATGCACTGCTATTTTTGTGAACAGCTATACATTTTAAAAACGCCTCTTACTGTGATATAAGTAACGGTAAAAAATCAATCTTAATTTTTTCTGTTAATATAAATGAAATACCTTAAATTGTTATTAGAAGTTAAGTGAAATATATTATAACGTTGATAATGAAAGCCTTTTTTATTTATTTGGGGAGCACTGCTATTTTTATGAACACAACTGTATGTATGTATCACAAAAACGGTTCTAACAATTTTGATAAAAATAAGTTGTGAGAGTAATACAAGTCCCTGGTGGTTGTCAACAGAATGCCCACTCAAATCGGGTTAAAACAGATTGATTTATCGGTTAGTTTGTCTGAAACCTTACACCACAAAGTGTTCTATTATAGGCATACACTACATTTAAGTCAAGAAAATCTTTAAGGAAAAAATGTGGTCAACGGTACCTATCATAGAACGGTTTTTTTTTTATTTTGACTTTTTCATTAATTAGCTTCATATGATACCGTTGCAATTCCACTGAAAGTAAAGTCGTCGGCAAACAATAAAGTGGATCAGAAGTCTCAGACAAGAGATCATTTATAAAAATGAGGAAAAGAGTGAGAGACAAAACGGAACTGAGTGGATAAAAACTCTTATTTTACACTTCATTTCCTATCTATTAAAACTTTCGAATGGTGAATTTACACAATGGCGGCTTAGGTTCAAAAAAATAAGTTTTTAAAAAATTAAGGAGCCTACGTTTATACTTTTAGAATGGATTTTACTAACTTTTAACATATGTATGTACATATGTAATTTTTATATCAGAAAGAACGAAAAATAAAATTTAATCTACATTTATCATTGAAGATTATTTTCCTTAAGTAAACTTTTCTTTTTGAATTTAACATATTAGTTTTTGTATATTCAAACCCATTTATCCACTCTGTTTGCCCTTTTTTGTTTCGAAAGTTTGTTTGCTTCAATTTTCACGAAAAAAAAAATTAAAGAAACATTGGTATAATGTTCCGCAGCAATTATTTTTGGGAAAAGTGTACATCAACTTCGTCAAGCAGTAAAAGTGAAGAGAATGTAACTGAGCCATTGTTCTTTGAAAAGAGACAATAAAAGATGTTGCCGCTCATTGGAGTTGAAAAGTAGGACGACCGTGACTTCATCTACCGCTTTCGTCTTTTAAAACTAGACACCAATAATGTTGCTAGACTTGATAAAGGATTCACTTCCTTCCGACAAGAGAAGGTAATAGTCTTAAACTAGCCATGACCTTAAAACTTAAGTTCCCTTTTAAATATATCTTGTGAATTGCGGACAATCACAAAGTTATTGGTAGCACTACGATTTTATGCGATCGGATCAATGCAATTCACTTTTCTTCAGTAGAGTAAGCATTTCCATAGTGCATCACGTTCTAAAACGAGTGTCAAAAGCAATAGTCAATCTAGCACCACGGTTAATTCGAATGCCGGAAACGCATGAGGAAAAGCTTGAAGCATCACGAGGCTTTTTCGCTAAAGCCAAGTTTGGTAGGAAAATTAGTGCAAATGATTGTACACATGTCCGAATGCAATCACCAGGCGCAAGTAATGCAGAAACCTTAAGAAATCGCAAGGGATGGTTTTCTTTAAATGTGCCTTCGCGAATTTAAAAATAAATTATACTGTAGCTAGCTGGCAGGTTGTATTAGTTTTTTATTTTTATTTGTATAATATATAAAACATTAAGCTTTAGCAAGTGCATTAATATGTTTATTACATTGGGCTCAGCTCATGACCAAAACATTTTTAACTTATCATGATTGAAAAGTAGATTTGAAATAGGTGAATTTACTCACTTGGGGACTCAGGCTATTCAAATATAAGTTATCCAGAAATACCCGGATTTTCAAACCACAAGTTGAACAACTTTAGATTTTCAACTCGGGAGTTGAGAAAACAATTAGTGAAAAAAAAAAAGAAATTTCAACTTGCGTTTCAACTCTCGAGTTAAAGCCAACTCTCAAGTTGGTCAACTCGAGAGTTTGCCTCAAGTTGAGCAATTGTGAAAAAAATGGCTCTAATTGCATTTAATGAATAAAACCTGCATCAGAGTATAGCATATCAAAAATACAAGTTACAGCATAATTGTGGAGTTGTATGCAATTGATAGCATACGGGGGAAAAATCCTTAGCGCATATCTTGCACAAAATATGCAAAGGAAGCAGTTCCAAAATCCAAACAGAAATCTCAGCTTAGCAGAGTTGTCTAAAATGCAGTCGATATTGTTTTCTTGTGCAAATGTTAAAATCCATGTTCCATTTGCTTATTATGTGTTTTTATATCTGATTTGCAAATCTTTCATTTACCAATTTGCACTAAGTTACAGCAGAATAATGGAGTTGCAACATACTAGGAATACACTTTACAGCACAATAGTGGGACTACTGTGCTTTTGGCTGCTGCTGAATTTCAAATTGGAAAACATTTGAATTTTTACTATTTTTTCAGAAGTAAATGCAGAACAATAATGAGCTAGAAAAATGTATGCAAGTCGAGGTGACGCAATATAGACCACTTAAGTGTAACATGTTTGTTCTTGGAACACACAATGGTGTCCTTTCATCTGTCCTATCACTGTGTTTTCTTGCATAAATAATTTTAGTTTGCAGGTGCATTCATTGAATTCATTACACTTAAATGATTTAATTTAATTCCCAATTACCAATGGGCACTCTGCTTTTATGTATAAATTAGCATACGTAAATTTTGACCTTTGTCATTGTTTTAATAATTGTATACCTACTGAGCTTTAATTTTTCGATTCAAATTCAAATCAAAGGCTTACCATTATTCTCTGAACATCTTGCAACTGTGTGTTGATTGTATTTATGTTTCTTCTTCTATCGGTTAGCTGTTTTTTGGCCTTTTGGATGTAGACATCGAATTCGATAAATGCATATGGACGTGTCACCGAATTAACACGTCTGCCATACGTCCCATGGAACTCTTGGGCAAGATCTTCTAGGTAATTAAATGCTAATCGTTTTGAATACATTTTATCGCACATAACAAGATAGCATACATCATTTTCGATTAAATAGCTGAAGATTGAATATAAGAAAATCTCATCAAATTATCATGTACAAAATTTTGAGTCTTACTGGAATAGATAGGGTCCTGTTTCAATACTGCATCGCGCTGGAGAGTGTGATCCCAATTTTCTGAAAAGCATTTTTGCTTGATTCTGATATTCTAATATACTACGACCAGACTGAAGGTACAAAGAGTGTTATTTTATTAGTATTAAAATCAAGAGATAACATAAAAAACAATAATCATTACTTGTTCATCATCTTGCATTGTGCCGACCAGTGGAAGACCATCGATTACTCTTGCTATCATTGTGAGGAGTGCCATCTTTTGAATTTTATTTTTATTTTAGCACAAATTTGGAATACAACAGAAGTTTTAGCTAGCTAGAAAGTTACATTTGCTTAAACTTTATTAATGAGGAAAGATATATTGAAAACACTTTTTTAGGACGAGATAGCAAATGAAATTTCTAGCAACACGTCAGCTGCGTCAAAATCGTGGAATAAAACACGACAACAACAAATGTCAATTTCATACTAAAAACAATATTGACCGTATGGCGCTATAATAGGTGACTGATTTCTTTAAGGTTAAGACAAAGTGCATTAAGTTAAACGATGCAACTTAAATCGGAAGAATTTGTTTAAAATAGTAATTAAGCTAATGTATATATAAACATGTATAAAAATTAAATTGCCGTGGGTATAAAAGGTCATCACTTGAGAACAACTTGATCAATATTGCTGATTTTTGTCAGAAATTTGAATGATATTTTTATATGTAAATTTCAAATTTCAATTTCAATAAAAAATATGTAGCAAGGACTATATAAGTTCAGTTCGTGGGATATTGTTTTGCAAAAATATCGGTCGGTAAGTCAGATAAGATCAAGATAAAACTGACTATTAAAATGAAATTACTTTTAAAAACTCTCTCATCTGAGTAAATCGTAATTAACGTGTAAATTCAACTACTCTCATCGACATTTGTGACGGATTATAGTATAAAAAAAAACTATTGCTCAAATGATCTGAATAAAATTATTGTTTTCTTTTTGTTATACTTAGCGATGCTCACACATTATGAGAGTTGATTCATTCTATGGCTGCATGCAATCCATCACTGCACATGTCTCTATTTCTAATTTGGCTGCGCAGCTTCATTGCCTTCATTGCAGCCACAACACCTAATCCAAAAATATTAGATAATTTATATCTGGCATAACCAAAATTGGCAGTTTACCTTTAAGAAAATAGTGAAATGGGAATTGTTGTCGTTTTCCTTAAGACAGAACAATGCATTATAAATATCGGAGTGTATGCACATGGTGTTCGGGGTTCAGCGCTGCAAATCTGTTTTAGCCATAATATGTGACGTTAATTATGTGCCAATGTCATGCGATGCCAGACTTTTTTTGTAAAGTTTCATGAAGTCGCATAGACCACATCACCATCTGCAGTGCCCTTAAGGCTAGGCGCGCACATTCAATTTTTAGTTTCGCAACTGCTTGGTTCGAGGAACTAAAAAGTTTATGTTTTTACACAAACAAAACGATTGACTGAAATGAGTTCGCTATTTTGTGTAACATATAATTATATGCACCTGCGTGGCCATTCAACCAAATAGTTCATCTGTTTTTTATAAGCAACCAAACAGCTGTGTAACTAAAAATTTAATGTACTCATCTAGCTTTAGTGAAACCTAATAAATAATGATGGATTTATATACATGTATCTGCATTTGATTTCTACAAAAACAAGGGATGCCAAATACAGAATACATATTTGTTAGATAGAGAGAAAAAAAAAACAAAATGCAGAAGAACTTTATTTCTGCTTTAAGCCTAGTACTCAGTTCAAGTGAAAATGAAAATTTCATATAAAAGTGACTGCTGGCTTACTGGCATGAAATCCGCAACGAGAGGTGAGTACTAAAATGTGGATTGGAAAAACAAATATGTTCC
The DNA here is from genome assembly GCA_963931855.1 of Philhelius festivus. NCBI lineage: Eukaryota > Metazoa > Arthropoda > Insecta > Diptera > Syrphidae > Philhelius > Philhelius festivus. The sequence goes on along the minus strand of OZ007556.1, from coordinate 138,577,309 downwards.
ACAACTTTTTCCACGCTATGATTTTCATTTCTCAATGTACAACCATCAGGAAAAAGTTTAAGGCAACGTGGAAAACTGTGACATTTGTCAGTTGAATTCAATATTTAAGCCTAGTACGCAGATCGGGAAAAATTTTGTCTCCCATACATTTTTTTTCCTGGGACAAATTTTGTCTCGGATATTTTTCCGAGCAGTACGCAGTTCGCGCGCAAAATTCATACTATTGTGAACTGCTCTTCAAAATGTCTCCACTAAATTTTGCCAGGAAAAAGAATGATACAAGCATTATTTTGCCGGACAAATTTTGACAGCCAAACGTGATTTTTGCCAAAACTTTGTAAAAAGTGCTGATGCTTCTCTTGAAAGCATCGAGAGGAGATTCCAAAAAGGTATGAACGATTTTTGTAAGACAACCCGTTTCAGAGATATACAACAAAACACATTAAATTATTTTTTAATTCTCCAACTTCAAACTTTTGCGCGAGATTTGGAAAAGTTTTGTAGAGATAAAATTTGTCTTGTATCGATCTGCGTACTAGGCTTTAGTTTCAAAACAAAAAATTGAAAATTTATAAACAGAAAGAACGAATCAGTTTAAAAATTATTATCATTTTATTTTTCATTCAAAGTGAGTATCAAAAATTCACGTGGAAAAGTTGATTCCATTTTCATTTTTATTCTTCGCGTGTAATTTGGAACGTATTTATTTTTCATTTCACGCTAGGTGAGTACTAGGCTGTATAGGAAATTCGAGAAATGCAGAAGTCAAGTTTATAGTGAAGACGAACATGTTCATCCCTACTATAGCAGCTTCGTCTGCATTTTGTAAATTTGTGATATTTTCACATTTTTCTATAATTTTTGTTGACGAACGTATGATATGCAAAAAAACATTAAATCTAAATGGAAGAAAATGGAGGTAAGTTAAATTTTCATTGCATAGTTTCGTATTAACAGGCCAACAAGTTATAGCAGTTTATAGAAAGTAAAAAAGACTTACCACCTGTGTGTGTTCTCTCCCACTTTCGGGCTTAGACAAACATCTGCCCCTCTCTAGTTTTCTGCATTTTGCAGATGCAGAAACATGTAAGTCCACTTTCACAACTCACGAGGCAAGTGTTGTACCAGCCTTAACTTCACAAGCTTTTAATTCGCCATCTACATACCTGTTCACTATGGCTGTCAAAATAGCCTTCTCGCTCTATTTACAATTCAAATAAGTGCTCTCTTGCTTCTTTTTGACAGGTGGAAAAAAAAAAACGAAAGTTAAAGTTCCAAGTTGGCAGTAAAATTCCGTGACTGAAATTTTGCAGTCTAATTTCTCTGCATTTTTTGATTCTGTAAAAAGCGAAACTAGCTTCAATCATCTTTACATTTCTTGGCCGTACAAAGTTCTCTGTTCAAAAGTTACAACTGCGTTAAAAATATTTGTAAATTTGTAAAGGTAAATAATCTTGCGTTTTTCCTTTGGTGAAAGTTATCTGAAAAAAACTTGTTTATTTGGAAAATTGTGTTGGAAACCTGTCGACTCGGCTCGTTGTTTGCTTAAAAAAGAAAAAGCTATACACAAGAGTGTTGGTGCGGGTATAACAGTAGTTACAAGTAGTTATAACAAAACAAAAAAGTTCTCAACCATCCGATTAGACAGAGACAACCAGTTTAAATCTGTCAACTTGGCACCAGTGTTTCTTCACGAAAAATTTCTGCCGTTTAATATTTTGTGTGTAGATTAATTTTTAGAAAAAACTAAATTAAATTTGCCATTTTAATCGAGTAGTGAATATTTTTGCTCTAATCCACATAAGCTATGTGTGTGTTATGTCTATGGGCAAAGATATTGATCAATTCTGAGTGAAAATTATAGTTTTTTCACGAACCAACTTCATCTTCATCAGCTAGCAACCAAACGAAAACATCCACGTAAACTCGTTGAACGACAAACACCTCAGCCAGCATATTCAATAAAATTCGCTTTTACGATTAGCTTGCACAATCATACATAATCACGAATATAAAATTAAATAACTATGAAATCCAGTTTATTGAGATTCTTGTAAAATGCTCGATAGGTAATTTATTTAAATGCAATAGTGGGGGTAAGTTCAGGCGAGTTTGAGTGCACAAAATAAAGAGTTGAAATAAGAGACTGGAATACGGAGAAAATATCGATTATTCAATTAAGAAAAGTTACGGACATGTCGTGGGCCCCAAATCGCCAGCCGGTGAATATGGCCAAACAACTACCACTATCATTGGTACCGCCTCAGCAGCCGCCACTGCAGCAGGTGGGCGTTGTTGCTAGTAGTTCTAGTGACCATGGTATTGCAGCACCTTTTGGTTCTCAGGTAAATGTCTAATGATGTAGTAGTTGTACCAACTAGGCCAGGAACTAGTTTGTTGTTTTAATTTGTTTATTTTATATACTTAGAACTAGCATAAGAAGTATAAAGTATAAAAATGAGCTGTTATCCTCCCACCTCGTTGTCTCTTCCTACAACTCCTTCCTACATTTACTATTTCTACAATTATTATTCCTAAAAGTTATATTGTGACTTTTCTTTCGAGGAGGAAATGTATTAATATATGTAAATAAAAATAGATAAGCAAATGAAGAGAATGTCGATTCAATTTTACAAAATAAGACTTTACATACAATTGACGTTTTGGACTTTATATTAATAATAAAAAGATGTTTCAATGGCTTTCAGTCGACAAAAATTTGGGGTTTCGTTCAAGCGTTCTCACTTGGGCTCATTAGTTGACTAAGGAGGTATTGACAATGCGCTATTTTAATGTATCAAAAATCACTGATGTTCATATGGTCGAAGCATATTAATACTTAATTTAACTAATTACAAAATTGATGAGTTAAAATATATCCACCCATTCCACAGTTTCTGGACCCAAACCCAACTAATCTAACTAAAAAAATCAACTTGTACATTCACTCCTCTGCATTAGGTGAATGGTCCAACAGCTGTCTAAATTTGATTGTGTAAAAAAATTTCAAAAAATGTTTTTGATACACTTCTGATTTGCTTATACTCGGCACATTTCAAAAATTGATACAAAAAAAAAAAAAAAACAATATTAAAAAAAAAATTATCAATTAAAATTATCTTATATAACTCTCGAGCACTTATTTGTATGGATTCAGAAATTTTTTTGTTTGCCTTTGTACCAGCTGCCCATGTGGAAAACGCTCTCACCATGTTCTTTACCAATGCCCGCATTTACACGCCTAATAATTTGTATAATTTTTTCCATTTTCTTTCTATTTATGATTTGATTGGATCAATAGACACAAAATTTGCACAAAAAAGTCTTGGCGTCATACTGATATCGTTATTGTGGTACCATTTCCAAAAATTTAAATTTTTATTGATCCGGTGTTTACAGTTTAATTTCTACTAATAATCTTTTAATAAAATCAAAATTATATAGTGAAGCATGATTTATCATAAAGTAGCAGAAACAAAAAAAATTAAATACATACATATATAAATCTCTGTTACACATTTCACACTGTTATTTATCGACATAAAGAATTATTTTTAAATTCGCTTATCCAACCGGCTATGCCCTTATCTTTTGATTTTCACTTTTTTTTTTGGCAAATAACAATACCAACAAAAATTAAATAAAAATTGAACCGTAATGAATAAACAAAATATTTGGCTTTTTAAAGAAACTGAAATGAAAAGATCAACAAAAATGATTATATCCAGCTCGTTATGTTCATATAAAGGGTGGGCCACATGCAAGTTTCTTTTTAAAAATTCAATAAAATGAACTAAATTAAGTTTTTTCCCTTGTATTATTGCCTTATTAGTAAGTGCAAACATTCCCATTAGTTATGAAACACTCATTAGTTTAAGTGGCTACCTCGGCTGGTCATGTGCATTCAATTGCTGAGTCAATTCATGCAGAATTCTGCTTAGGCTAGTGCGTGAAATGTTGAACTGTTTCACGAACTTTTTGCACAAACTTGCTTACAGGAGGCACGGTGGGTGCTTCATTTCGGCCAAATTTTTTTTTCAAAAAGGACTGTTTGGGCTATACAGCACTCACTTTGGAAATAAGTTTCCAATATTTCGCAACGTTTTTCAAGCGCAAAGCGACTAATTTCGTTGCGCGGAAGTATGATACTGATTTGCTGTCAATATTTCGAGCGGGAAACAGCTGTCAGTGTCAAAATAACATATGATTTTAAAAGAAACCACTAGATGGCCCACCATGTACATATGTATATCGAACATTGTTTTTTTTTATATGCTTTATATATCTTGCTGCTGCTTTTTTTTTATAATTCACACACGCTCAAGAGTTTATTAAGAGACCCTTGTAATGTTAACACAGCACGGATAAGGATGGATAGAAAGGAGGTGTCGATAAACATTGGTCTGGAATGTTTGCGAATTGAAATGGCAAGGGAAAACCGTGCCGGGTAAAATCTGATGCATTTTGGAACTTAGATTGTATTAAAAATCCCAAATACATATAAACACACTCCTAGGACTGTATTTGTTTTATTTCATCCAAAGAATAGAAAAAAAACCTTATTTATTTTATTCGTTAAAAATACCTTTAAGGGTGATATTAACGTTTTTGTATCTTTCTATGATTGAAAACGATAAATGGAGTGCAGATTTCGATTCGCTTTGCTTAAGTTTTCATTTATGTGGATTTAAAATTTCTTCAATGATATGCAGCATATCTAGCCCAGCTGTCGAGAACTTACATAAGTGGCTACACAAAGAAATTAACTTATATGGTGATACAAGAAAACTGACAAAAGTGGAACGTGGGAAAGTTACAACTATATATTATAATATATATATAATTCAATTCAAGCAAAAATTGCTTTAAAATTTCATAAAGGAATATAAAGGAATATTTTTTTAAAGGAATAAAGGACTATTCGTATGAGAGCGATAAACGACCGAAGAATAAGATAACAATTGGAATTCATAAACCTAATTGCTTTACAAAAACTAGACAAAATGGTAGAAAGCTAAAGGGCATTATTATTAAAATACTAAAATTTACGTTTTAATTGCTAAAATAAGAGAAATTTTAAGAATAATTTTAATCGTCGAATTGCAATCTGTTTGCTACAAACTGTCAGAGTCTATTCGCGTCCCACATACCATCCAAATCGCAACTAATGAATTGTTCTCGCGCGACTAACCCCAAAGTCACTATTCTTTGTTATTCGGTATCAAGTGAATAGTCCCTAACAACAAAAAGGAATATTTAATAGTATCAGGAATTGTGTATGCAAATGTTGCTATATCATTATGTGCTTCAGTAAAAAAAAAAAGAAAGAAAATAGAAAAAATCGATTCATAAAAGAGAGATAATATAATAAAATAGATAAAAAACGTGTACGTGAGCGACAAAATCTCTTAAATGTGATACGGTATAAGAACAAAACCTGAATAACTGCTCAGAGTTTCATAATAAATAATGGATTCGTAAAAATTTTTGGTTTTTCAAAGTTTTTTCTCCGTATTAAAAATTATTCTCTTTCTTTTATAAGTTGATTTTTACTTGCCTCAATGTATCTATTATCCATCTCTTTATTGGAGCAATTGTTGTCTTTTTTCTTTAAAAAAATGAATTCAAAGTCCAAGGCCAAATACAAATCAATGTAGGACATCAAATACAACTTTTTTAAAGAAATAAGTGTTTTTCATTAATTTTGTAATTGAAGATCTTTGTTAGTCCGACATTTATGAAAACATCCATCCATCCAAAAGCATCACTTTAAATATTTCATACTTAGCATATTCATAATTTTTTTTCCTTCTATTTTGCAATGCACAATATTATTGTTTTTATAGTAATTAAAATTTTTATATTGTTTTTTATTATTATTTAATAAACAAAATATTTTTTTCAGCCGGTTTGGAAGCCAAACTTTACCCAGCAACAACCCATGCAACCAGTTCAGCAACCTCCACCAAACAATTGGACTCCAAATCCAGTTACAAATGCTTTTCAGCAACAAGAAAATGTTTTGGCACCTACGCATCCGCAACAAAATAATAATTGGTCACAGCAAGATTTTCAAACGTCCGCAATTTCAAGACCATCACAATCAGCTATGCCTACTTCAGGGTATTTTCTGAATCAAGATAACTTTAACAAATCGCAACAGCAGTACCCAATAATACAACCGGCGTATTCACCCCCTCAGCAGTTCCAACAGCAAAGTATTCAGCAACCTGTTGAATTACCACTAAGTGCTTCAGTGGCTTCTATGTCTCCTGTGGCTTCTGTAATTCCTGTAGCCCCTGTTACCTATTCTCGTCAAAGTACACAGCAGATGGACAACGTACAGGAGGCAACAGATTATTTTGATAATAAACCTATTAACACTAATGAAGGCTGGGGTGATTGGGACTGGAATGATAACAATCTTCAACAGCAGCATCATCAACAACATGAACAGCAAATGCAACAACAAAATCCGCTGCAGCAGATGCCACAACAACATCAGCAGCAACAACAACAGCAGCAGCCGCAAGAACAACAGCTGCAGGATCCACTACCAGTTGCCACTTCTATAATAGGAAATTTGCAAACCAATACGACTAGTATTGATGACAGTTTTCGTATAGAATCAAATGACAATTGGCAATGGGGGCAAACTGATGGCACAACCCAACAAAATGATAATCTGATGCCTGATGATTTCCAAAGGAATTCTCAAAAACCTCCACTACCAGGACAATATGACACTAGTGATCCTCCAACCACATCTAATATTCAAGCATCAGTTGGATTCATTCCATCACCACAACTAAAAATCCCCACCGTTCAACCTGCTTTGGAAACAATTCTGCAACAACCTATACATGAATCGAAAAATCTAGTTAAACCAACCAATCTTCCTCTTAACGACGTATCAAACTTATCTGAAAACACACAGACAAACAATAACATACCAAGTCCAGTTTATGTTTCACAAGCGAAACCCGTTCCGAAGCCACCACGCCAATTCGCCAGCCCTCCTAATACATTAAGTGATGCTGTTAACTCAATTGGGCCCACAACTCCCCCACACGCATTTCAAAATCGGACAGACCTTCAACCTTCTAATGTTGTAACGGTTCCAAAACCAACATCAACATCCAATCCGATAACCCTGCCTCCTCCCATACTTAGTAGTGGTTCGTCTTCTTCAACTGTTTCCAACAACCCCTTCAAAAGGACTGGATTGCCCCAACACCCCCGAGCGGGAATTGTTGCGCCACCACTAAATGTGCAACCATCTAATTTAGTATCTCCGCCAGCTCTTTTTTATGCATCCCCACCACCACCACCCGAAGATTTTGCAAATCCTTCAATAGAAAACCACGAGGTAATTGCTCCAGATAACTCTGAAATCTTGCATGAAAACCAAGAAATCGCTCCAAACAACGATCGGAACGAATACCTTCAGACGAGCCATTTGTCAGAAATTGGTGGTGATCATGCTGATGTCGCATTTAATATTGCAGCCCATGAGCAATATAACGAAGTAGATGACTTTCCTCCTCCAGGACTATCGCGATTAGTTTTAGGACAACCTGAGAATGAATCGCGCCAGGTACCTGGAACAGAAGATGATAGTAGTCTAAATATTGAGCGCCAAGCCGATGGTGAGGATACCGACCCAACACAGCAAATGCGGTCTAATTTTTCGTTGTCGTCCGATAATAATCAAAGCAATGTTTTGCCAAACCAAATAGACATAGCAGGTGATCGAAACCTGTACTTAGTGCCTGGTGAAAGTGACATTCACGAACAGCGAGTTGTTACGGGTCTAGAAAATGGTTCTTCAATAGCAGCTCCAGTTCCCCCTATTCAAGTTGAACAGAGAGAATTGGAATTAGATGGAGAAAATATTGAAGATCAACATCAGCCACAGCAGGCTTTGCCTACGTCCCAACATCATCATTCCCATCAACATCGTCCTGTCAGCCCAGTGCAAAATGTTCGCGATGAAGCACTTGATGGAGCCAATAGCCTTGATCGGCAGGTGCAAGGAAGCAAAAACAAGAATCAAGACATTGGATCAAGTATGAGTCAGGAAACAAATTTAAAAGATCTTTCGAACATATCGACAGGAAATGACGAGAGTGATCAACGCGATCGTCACTACAATAAAACTAGACGTGGGGGCGGTGACAACGACAACAAAAAACGACGTCCTGGTCAGGAATCAAAAGAAAACCGATATGAAAGCGAAGAATCTGAGTTCTCTAGTGATAGAGAGCGGCGGCGATTTCGTGAGGGCAGCGTACGTAGCGAACGTGATAGAGAAAGGGATAGTAAAGAGCGGAAGAGGCGTGACAAACGCGAAAGAGAAGTTGGAGGCGAACGTGATCGAGAACGTTATAGGGTGGATGATCGTGAAAATAGATATCGTGAAAAATTCTACCGCGATCGTGAGGGTAAACAAGGTGGTCGGTACGTAGCTGGTCGTTATGATGCGGATTCAAAATACGAAACTGAAAGTTCCACACGACACGATCGTCGAAGAGGTGGAGACCGTGGTGAAAGGGGTGATCGTCTTGACCGTGAAGCATACGAAGAGTATCGAAGGTATCGCAATTATGAGCCCCGCGAGGAACGAAGCGGCCACGAGAGACGTGGAGGAACCCGTTTAGAAGGAGATAGGCGACGAACAGATAGGGAATACCGGGAAGACCGCGGTTCGCGTCGTCATAAGGAAAGTCGCGAAAAGCCTAGGAATGAATACGAAGAATATCGCAAGGCGAGTAGCCGAAATGCCCGCGAAAGTGATATTGAAAAAGATTCCCGCATACGTGAAAAAGATCCGCGCTATGCTGGCCATAGCATGTACAGTGGATATTCTGGATATGGATACGATCCTTATGCAGCTTACTATTATGAACAGATGGTACGTACAAATCCACAGGCATATTCCGAATGGTACAAAAAGTACTACGGCCAAGCGCCAGCTCCCGAATCGATAACGAACAATGGAAGGGAATCGGTTCATTCAGGGCGAAGCTCAGCAAACAATGAGAAAGATCGGTGAGTTTTATATATCGATAATGACGAAAAATAATTTTAAAATGCTTTTGTACATTTTCACAGTTTCGACAACTAAAAAAAAACATTTTAATACAGTGGTAGTTGTGGCTGTAGATTAATTATTATTTAATTTAATTTCAATATAGCCTTAAAAGGTTAATTTTGGTTGCAGCGATAAATATTATTTTCTTAGTAGATGTGTGAAGATATTTTAAGTGAATGAATAAATAATTTTTGGGATTTTGGTAACTCATTAAATTAGGTATTTTATTATTGTAAAGCACCCTGTTACTGAATTTACCTAACCTTTGTATTTTAATTTTCGCTTTAAATTAAATTTAAACGAGTTTAATAATGTGATTTGAAACAAAATTTATATGAATTTTGTTGAAAGAATTATTAGGGAGTTTTCCTACTCGTCCAGATTTCGCTATGATTATTAATAATAAAATAAAATAGTAACATAAACTCGTCAGAAGAGTGGACAATTTTTTATGGTTTTAATAGTCCTGTCAAATTGAAGTATTAAACAATATTCGTTGCAACTTTTAATGGTAGGTTATCTTACGTTTGCCATGCCACTTCCGCATTTGAGAATCGTAGTTCCGTAAGTTTTCCGATCTGGTATCACGAACATTTTGTTCGCACACTCGCTATAGAAACTTACCAAATTTAGGTTATTAGCTACGAAAATATCTTCACGCATCATTCGAAGTTGAGTTAAAAAACTAATTGCTAAAAAAATACTAAAAGTGTTTATACTGCACAAAATTTGTTTTGAGTTTACACTGCGTTTTTTTTTTTTTTTTTGATTTCTTATTATGTTTTAACCATTTCCTATGTATTCATCTAAACATTTTTAAACAAATCTTTTATTTCACTAGAATTCATCCAACTAAGATTGACAATTAAAATGTTTAAAATATAATAAATAGGATTAAGTAATTATATAACTAAAACTTTAAAGTACATATGATTTACATAAAACATTTCATAATTAGGATTCAAAAACATAAATTCCTTGAAAACAAAATCAATTTAGGTATACTGCTCAACATCATCCATACATTCCACATTCAAGTGATTATCAACGACATTATATTCCTCCTGGGGCAATGACGGCCAATATGGCGTCAACTTCTATGAATTCAACTATGAACGAGTCGCTGCAGCACCAAAACAACAAGCGATGCTATGGTCTCAGTGGAGGACCATCAACTGGGAATCTGTCGCAAATAAATCAGTTATCTGGGACCGATTACTATGCGTCAACGGCACATACATACTATGCCCGAAGTGAATACACTGAATCAAGGTGCTTATAATAAAAAATACAAAAATAAACCGGTAAATTGTAATTGATAGGCATTGAAATATGTAATAGCAACTGGCTCCTTTAATGTTAGTAGGAGAAGCAGAGTACGATTAGAATATTTTAGTTTTGCAGACCTTGAGGCCTGAACCACACAAAAAAGAGAGCTTCAGCAATCAAATTTAAAAACCTAACAAACTTTTCAGTATCACTGAATTAGTCAATTAAATTTTCGGTACCACGAAAATAATGTCAAAGTAATCTTATCCCTAATAATAATTCTCCCAAACTGTAATAATGATTTTGAAATAATGAGCAGTACATAGTAATTGATCTATTAAGCACTCTTTATCTTTCCTCATTTATACTATAGAAACAGCTATCTTGAAAACCACAATGAACTATCATCTCAATCTTAGGTATTTTTGAGCAAAAAAAAATTTAACATTAATTGTAAAATTTAGAATGCTTTTCTTTTGTGTGGTACAGGTTCTGATATTTTTTGTGTGGATTCTATGGTGTCACAGAACTTTTAATAACAACTAAAATATAAATTGAAGTCACTGTTCTTACACTAAAATTGGTGTATTATATTGTTTTAACAGAGTAAAATAATATTATTATATTTTGAATTACATTAACTTTACAAATAACCCTTGGTTATACTGAAATTTAACTGTGCTTGCGTTGCTTAGCTTAATTTTGAAAGAATCTGAGCTTCTGACTTCTTTCATAATAAGGCAGAAAGTATTCCTCCTCTTTGCGTTCCTTATTTTATATATATTTGGGAAATTCCTCCTAGTTCCGTAGTGTTACAGCAACCTCCGCTGTACTACAAAGAAATTTAAAAACATTCTAATGTAGAAAGTAGTTTCGCGGGGCTATAGAAGAAGCATGTACGATTATGTTTATATATATTTATTTAATTTTTACTTGAGGTACGAGTATACATATGCACATATAGGTACTATGCACTGGTGCGGTCAAAATATAAGCAGTAAGAATAAATGAATACAAAACGCTTATTGATGGATATGAAATTTGTATATTTATTAAGCCACATTTATTGTAATCGATTAAACGATAAGAAAAGGTAAAGGTTAAGTATCCCTCCAATTGTTCCGAAGAGGTCTTCATCCATTTGTCCATTTAGTCTCTAAAAAAGGCGAATCTTCTTCTCCCACCAATCATTGTCCAATTGCATTTACGTCCCTTTTTTAAAGGTTATGGAAACGCTAAGCTTTTTACTTGCGACTTATAGGTACTATAAGGCAAGTTATGCATTCGTAAAAAAAACGAACTCGAGATTTTGATCAAAGTTGACATTACGATGATAGCGGAGACTAAAAAAGTGTGTCTCGCAATTCTGTCTGTCTGTCGGTTCGACTACATCCTAAACGGCTCGGACAATTTCCTTCAAACTACATAGATATGGGTTTTGATTTTTTCCCCCCACACGTTTTTTTCTTTTTTTTTAAGACCAAAAATAACGATACCTGCCATACGAATTTTTTTCGAAATTTTATAAATATTTTTTTTTCTCAAAAACTGTTCGAGAGATTTAAAAAAATAAAAACACAAAAAAATTTCATTTAGTTAAAGCTAGGTAATGGTTGAAAAAAATTTTCCGATAAATGGTTATTGAGGGTACCCCCTATGGAACCATTTTTTTTTGTTTTTGATTTTCTCAAAAACGGTACAACCGATTTTGATCATTTTTTTTTGCTAAGCTCCCCAAAAATTTAAATAGATTTGTATATTCAAATTTTCAAAAAAAAAAAATTGGATTTAAAAAAAAAAACTTCAAAATTTTTTTTTCAAAACTCAATATTTCGAAAACCCCAAGCTAGATTTTTTTAAAACTTGATAGATAAAAGTTTCTTAATATAATCTACAAGATGTGAGAAAAAAAATCATTTTACCTAAAAATAAAGGTACCCACCATACAAATGTTAAAACATTTAAAAAAATGGGTTTCAAAAATCGTATTTTTCTCGAAAACGGCACCTAGAATTTTGATAAAATTTTATTTCTTTCAATTAATTTTTATGATTTAATTTATTAAAAAAAAAATTTGAAATTAAGATATTACAGCTTTTACATACCATAGAACCATTTTTTTCGAATTTTGAATTTCTGATTATCCACATAACGGATCTTAATGAAATTTTTTATAGAGAAGCTTCTAAATAGTATAAAACAAAATAGTATAAAAAAAATCTATTTTTTTCTTTTTTTGAAAATTCGATATCTCAGAAACGGCTCAATATTTTTTTTGTAAATTTAATTTTTATTCGAACAATAATAAAAACTTTAAATTGGTGTACCAAAATTTTTTCTTAAAAATCTTTTAAAAATTTTGTATATAAAAACTTTTTTTTAAGAAACCACTACAACGACTTATAATTTTTGTTCTTGCATAAATTCATATTTGCATAGCATTCTGTTTTTGTCTCTTACTACCAAAAGAATTTAAAAATTAATTCTATCCTTATGAACAGTTTTCTCTAATAACATTCGTTTTTAAAATTCCTAGCCTATTACATAGGAGCAAGTTCGTGCGACCCAGTCGTGCATTTTATTTCTTTAGCCGCACTACACGAATGTGGAATGCTTTACCAGACTCAATATTTTCCTCCCATTGCGATATTCAGACAATCAAAACCAATGTGCATCGGTTTCCCCTTTGACTTTCTTAAACTATCGCACTGTGCTCTAAAATTTTAAGGGTAGTCATAATCCCTTTAGTGTACGCAAAATTATAAAAAAAAACTAAGCTGCACATCAATAATCGCTTATGTTATCTTTTAGGGTAAACGTATTGAGAAAACGATACCTATTTACTCGAATTAATAGCTCTGATGGACGATGACTCATAATTTAAATAAAAATTGGGCCTAATGAAAATAATTTTTCGTAGTCGATATGTGTATATATCTAGCTTTTTTTTTATTTTTTCAGCCATTTTTGTTCGCCAAAGTTGTTATTTATTCACTGTGACACAATAAAAAACACTACAATTTCAAGCTTTCACATTATTATTCCTTAAATCTGACATACTTGGTTCTGGTGGAATATAAAACATTATATTAAAAGATTAAAGCTTTTTGTAAGACAGCAAAAAAAAAATAAAAGGAAAATATCCGGACAAGTTTTGTCAATTAAATTGAATAAATGTGAACATCCTAAAAATAAATCGTTCGCTGGCTCTTAAAAGTGTACCCATACTACATTAATTTTAATTTTGGCTATAGTATGTCTGATATGAATGCAATTATTTTTTATATTTTGACAGTATGCTCGAATAGTTTAGTAAAATTTGACACTGATCATAATAATAATAATTTTTAATATTGTTATAATTTGTATTATTATTATCTATTATATTTTATATATTATCTATTTTCATTTTTCCTTATTATAAATAAATATAAAACATTCAATTTTGTTATAGAAACAATGTTAAGGTTTTCTAAATATTTGTTTACGTACATAAATTGCAAAGTCTGAGTAAATACTATATATATATTCATAAGTGAATTTTTTCCTAAAAGTTTATGATCTGAAATACGCCTTTCCCAGCACTGTTCATGGTTCTCTGTTTTGCATCATTATACCAATTTCGTCTATGTTTAAGTAATCGTCTGCCCATCATTTCTTCGGTCTTCCAACTGATCTGCTTGCTGGTGGTGTCCGTAAAGTGATATTCTTTGTCCATCTTTCGTCCTTAAATCTAAAGACATGTCTTGTTAAGCTCCATTGAAGTCATTTCGCTTGTTGCATTACGACTGTTATACCAGTTCTTCATCTGATTTCTTTGTATGTCACTCTCTGGTTATTTAATTTCTTTCGAGTAAGATTAAAATCAGAGTGACAGTTTTTAGTGCATAACAGATAACCTGTTCAGGGTGTTCCTGAGAATTAATTTCTGTATGTCTGTAACTCAACCTACAGCCTAAAGATACTGTAGGGTTTCCGGTGATTTCCTAGAGGAAAAATTTAAATTTTTTGTTTAGTTCCAAAACTAACAGTACCTACCATACAGCCGTTATGCAAAATCTTATTCATCTTGTGTTTTAAAAAAAATACAAATTTTGGACATTTTTATAAATAATTTTAAAATTTTTCAAAGTACTTTTACATACGAGTATGAGCAAGTACGTGCGATCCAGTCGTGAATTAAAAAAATTCTACAATTGAAATTCTGATTACTGACCTTAAATATATTCACTCTTACTCGTATATTTGCTTTTGTCTGCGTGTTAAAATTTGCTGACCTTGATATTCACTCTTTCAATGAACACGAATATTGTTTCATTTATTTTCAATGATAAATTATAAGAAAAGATAGACAATTTACCTCATTAAGTATTTTTAAGAATAACTTTGACTATCGTTATCGTTTAGACTATTTTTAGAATAATGGTTATTAATTGCTTGATGTTTAAAATAATTAATATTATTTATGCAATTATCTTTCAAGTGAACACATACGTATAACATTGTCAAAAAATTTATATACTTTATTTTTTTCTAAAAATTCTCTCCATAATTCAATATACATAATCTACTTCCATCTTATGATAATATTTTGATTTCGCTTGTTCATTATCTATCTAAACCATGCTTTGTCTTTTGATTTCTGGTTCATAGTGATGAACTCATGTTTCATAAAACGCTATTATCCTTTTTATGGGTAAGCAGATGAAGGAATTTAAATGTAATAGTTCCAAATTAATAAAATTTTGATTTTTATTAAAATTTCGAAATTTTATTAGTTTTAACAGTTAATATTTTTTTTTATTTTGTGTAACAAATAAAAAACTCCTTCAGAAAAATAAAAAAAAATATTTTACACTATTTAAATTTTGTTCAAATGCTACCTCGGATTAAACTCATTAATTGTTATATAATTATTTCCAAAACAATAACTATAATAATTTTTTCAGAAATTTTCCTTATTCGCCTCATGTGTTATTATTATGCTTAATGTTTCTATTTGTACAAAATCCTATTCATTCGGTGGTGTTTATTTTAACTTGTTTGGTTACATTTACTAGATTCATTATTTGCTTTTTGGAAAACTATTTTTTTCTTACTTTAAATAAAAAAAATAAATGTTAATATGTTTTTATTAATTACACATTAGGCCAGAAAAGTTGTCACTGAGTTTAGTTGATCCGGTAAATGAGTCAACTCAAGATGATCCTCAACGCCTTACGCCACACAAATTTACTAGCGATCATCCAATTGTTTCGTTAGGACCAGGTTTAATGGTTACTGTTAAGCCAAATTACTCCCATAACGGGATATCGAATGTTGTGAAGATTTTTAGAATGGGTATCAATGATGCCACTAACAAGCTGTTCCAATCGTTCCCTGGACCTTTGGTTCGTGGTCTTACTCACAAGAAAACTATAATAGAATTCTGTGAGGACCAGATTCGTCAAGGACCATATTCGGCTATAAATCGTTCGAGGCAAAGTTCAACAAACAGCTTGTCTGCAGTAGGACAAGCTAATAAACCATCATTTACTTTAATGTGGAATTTATTGATTCTTTTATTGCGACAAAATGGCGTAAGTTCTTTTGAATATAATATTTAACATTTTTTTTTTTTAAATTATACTTGATTTTCCTCTTTCAGATGGTTGTTGGAACTGATATTGCAGAGCTTCTTATTAAAAACCAGCAACAGTTTCCATATGAAACTCCACAAAGTTCTATAACTTCAAACTCTAATGCCCATGAATCTGTCGATTCGGAAGAACAGAAAAAATCAAAAGAGAACAATCCAAGTGACCCAGAACCGGAATTAGATGAATCAATAGCAGATGAATCGGATGAGCAAAGTTCAAAAACATCTTCGCTTAGTGAAGATGAAATAACCGAAAAATTCCGAAACTATTTGCTCTATGGAAATGTAAATGAAGCCTTAGAATGGGCAACAGACAAAAACCTTTGGGGACATGCACTATTTTTAGCTTCAAAAGTTGATAGACGTTCACATGCAAATGTTATGATGAAATTTGCAAATAAACTGTCATTGAACGATCCGCTTCAAACACTGTACCAATTAATGAGTGGTCGTACGCCATCGAGTGTAACAAGTGTTTTAGATGAAAAATGGGGCGATTGGCGTCCACATTTGTCAATGATATTATCAAATACTTCACAAAAACCAGAATTGGATAGAAAAGCAATTACCACTCTTGGCGATTCATTATTAAGTCGTGGAGATTTGTTTGCAGCACATTTCTGTTACTTAATGGCACAAGTTGGATTTAGTAAATATCCAGAGGAACGGAATGATACACTTTTATTGCAGAACTCAGTTAGGTAAGACTTATTTCGTTTACCTTTACATATGTATGTATGTTAGTTTAATAATGCGTGACTACTTTTGAACGATGTAATTTTACTTTTCTATTTTAAGTACGAGAACGAAAGACATATGCTCGAATACTTTCAAATATTGCAATACTATGTTCGCATTGTATTCGTTGAACTTTGAAATAAAATAGATGAGGCAAACGAACACACTCTGTCGCGTCTCTTTTCATTAAATACACGTGGGACAATAATATTATTGTTGTTTTTTTATTCAGATGGTCATGGTGTCTTCCCTTGAGATATTGCCCTTGTTTACATGTCGAGTCCACTAGACATAATATCTCTCAGAATACTGATCCTGGCATGAAATGTCTAATATTCTGATTCTGAAAATACTCTGCTTTTTATATTACAAATTTCGTTGGCGATACAGATATTAAGTGGAACGAATTTAGGGTAACTAGTGTCGTAACGCAATTTTTAAAACACGTCGCTAATAAGTTTCATTTCAAAAAGTCCAATTCGCAACACCACTTTCAAGATAAGTTTCTTGTAAATTATAAAAAAATACAAAAACCACGGTAAAACTTATTCATACAAATAAAACCAAATTGAAGCGCTATTAAGCGGCATTTAGGCTTTCGGTGTTGTGCTCTGTATACGTTGTGTAATGTTTAAATGTACATTTTTGAAGTTTGTTTTGTTAGTGAATGGATTATAAGGAGACTGCATTATAAATTGGGGCACCTATGTATATAAATAAAATATTTTGCCTATAAATTTTATCTTTCTAGTACGAATAATAGATTATATTAGATATAATAATCAGAAAAACATGCAAAAAATTAAGTTATTATAATCATTTCTAACGCTAGTTTAGAAAATAAAACAAGACAAAAACTTACCTAAATAAAATCAGTTTTAAAATAGAACGAAATAAATTTTCTATATATTACCTTTGTATCTATAACTTATCATCATCATCATCATCGGCTCGACAACCGGGTTCCGGTCCTGGCCTCTTTCAACAAGTCTCTCCACCTATCCCGGTCTCTAGCCGACGCCATCCAGTTGCGCACCCCAAGGCTTCGGGCGTCCTGGTCTACGCCATCTCTCCAGCGCAAGCATGGTCTACCACGCTGTCGTCTACCATAGAATGTACCACAAAGAACTTTCCGAGCAGGTTCCTCTTCGCTCATGCGAGCTAGGTGCCCTGCCCACAGGAGTCTACCGAGCTTAATTTTTGTCACGATATCTGCTTCTAGGTAGATTGCGTACAATTCATGATTGTACCGTCTCCGGAATCGTCCTTCCTCACATACGGGGCCAACAATTCTCCTTAAGACTTTTCTCTCGAACGCAGCTAAGAGGTCGGAGTGCCTTTTGCTAAGCACCCAAGTCTCGGATCCATATGTGAGTACTGGCAGGACCATGGTCCTGTACAGCAGCAGTTTTGAAGTTATGGTGAGATTTCTGGATTTGAAGAGCTTTGACAGACTATAGTAGGCTCTGTTGGATTTGAGAAGCCGCCCGCGTATTTCTTCTTCTATATTGTTATCGGCTGCTACTATTGACCCAAGGTATTTAAAGGATTGCACCACTTCAAATTCGTGCTCCGCTACCTTGATTGTTTGACCAACTGTTCTTCTCGCATTCGACGCCACCATGTACTTTGTTTTACCTTCACTAATGTGCAGCCCCAGATTTTGTGCCGCCTGCTCGATCTGGATGAAGGAATCGTGTACAGCTTGTTCGGTTCTTCCGATGATGTCGATGTCGTCTGCGTAAGCCAGTAACTGGCTGGACCTGTTGACGATGGTCCCTCTTGTTGCCGTGCCAGAGTCACGGATTGCTTTCTCCAACGCCAGGTTGAAGAGGAGGCAGGCCAAACCGTCCCCTTGTCGGAGTCCATTAAAGATGTTGATTGGTCTGGATAGCAATCCGGCTATTTTTACTTGGCTTGTTACGTTGGTCATGGTCAACCTACATAGTCGTGTCAATTTATTTGGGATGCCGAATTCTCTCATGGCTTTGTAAAGTTCTACCCTGGCTATGCTATCATAGGCGGCCTTAAAGTCTATAAACAGATGGTATGTTGGGATGTTAAATTCTAGACATTTTTCCATCGCCTGCCTAAGGGTAAAGATCTGATCAGTTGTTGATTTGCCTGGAATGAAACCACACTGATATTGTCCGATAACGGTTTTAGCGTATGGGGTTATCCGGTCTTGTAGGATAGAGGAGAGTATCTTATAGGCGGTACTCAACAACGTGATACCTCTATAATTGCTGCACGTTGTGACATCTCCCTTCTTATGTATGGGGCATATTAAACCTTTTCGCCAGTCTTCTGGCATTTCTTCCTGCTCCCATACGTGTACTATAATATCATGCATTGCTTGACGTAAGGCTGGCCCGCCGTGATGGAATAATTCGGCTGGTATGCCATCGGCTCCCGGGGCTTTGTTCTGTTTAAGCCGGCCTATAGCCTTCTCAACCTCTTCTATGCTTGGTGGCGGCAACATAGGGTTTTCTTCTTGAAGTAGTGGAGCCTCCACTTCTGCAGTGAGCTGACCATTTAGCAATTCATTAAAGTACACTTCCCATCGCTCCAGTATGCTTTCAGGATCGGTGATCAGATTTCCCTCCCCGTCCTTGCAGTATGTGCAGCGTGGTGTGTACTGCGTCATGTTTCGGACGGATTGGTAGAACTTCCGCGCCTGATGCGGACCTCGCTCTCGGCTATTTTCTATTTCACAGATTAGGTTCTTCTCCCAGGCTGATTTTTTTTGTCTGTGTAGCCGTTTTTCTATTCTTCTGAGCTCTTTATATTCCTCTTCGCGTGCCCGCGTTCTATGAGATTGTTGCATTGCTCGGTACGCAACATTCTTACGTTCAGTCGCTAGCTTGCATTCATCATCAAACCAGTCGTTCCGATTTTTACGACTGCTGCATAAGATGGATTTGGCAGTACCAATGACAATATTCTTAAGGCGTGTCCACTTCTCATTTACGCCCAGCATACTGGCTCCAGGACTTACTCTCCCTAAATCAAGTGATTCTAGGGCGAGTCCTAACGCATTACCAAAGGCGTTACTGGTGTTTTCATTGCGCAGGGCAGCCGTGTTGATTCGAACCTGATCGGCGGATGCAATGCGTCTTCGCAAGGCAATCCGCCCTCGGAAAACCATACCAACAAGATAGTGATCCGAGTCGATATTGGCACCTCGGTACGTTCGTACCGTCATCAAGTTCGAGTAGTGGCGACGGTCTATCAACACGTGGTCTATTTGGTTACGAGTGACTCCATCAGGTGATACCCAGGTGGCTTTGTAGATATCTTTACGCGGGAACCTGGTACTCGCAACGACCATGTTTTTCGATGCTGCCAATTCTAAGACTCGAAGTCCATTGTCATTAGTGTTCTCATGCAAACTATGGGTGCCTGCGTAATGCCTGAATACCGGCTCCCGACCTATTTTTGCGTTCAAATCCCCAAGGATGATTTTAACATCATACCTTGGGCAGGCATTGAGGGCCCTCTCGACTTGTTCGTAGTAAGTCTCTTTTTCTTCGTCTGAGGACTCCTCCGTAGGTCCGTGAACGTTAATGAGGCTGATGTTCGTAAATTTGCCTCGCACGCGAAGGGTGCATAGCCTTTCGCTTATAGCGTTAAAGCCGATGATAGTAGACTTCATTTTTTCGCTGACTAGGAAGCCTACCCCGAGCACATGGTGTTTTGTATGACAGCTGTAATATACGTCATATTCTTTCTTCTGTAAAACACCATTCCCTGTCCATCTGATTTCTTGGAGAGCTGTTATGTCAGCTTTATATTTTGACAGGGCATCGGCTAGCTGCTGAGCAGCTCGAGCTCTATAGAGCGATCGTACGTTCCATAAGAAAATTCGTAAATCGTTTTTCCTTTTTCTTTGCGTTGGTTGTCGTCGTGTGATCAGTCCGTTTCCGAGGCTTGTTGTCGTTCTCGAAATTCTCTTAGTTTTACGGGACAGGGAATTAACCTGTCGCCAACCTGTGGAACCAGCCTGATCATATTAGCCAAACCTTTTTAAAAGGCTTGTTTCTAGCGGCCGCCGCGAAGAGGCTATGATCACACTTCCACCAGTCCCGAATAGTTACGGCACGTGCATGTTTTCGTATGCTACATGTTGTTCCCCCTATTCGTCTGATGGCTGACCGCCATCTATAACTTATAGTATTATCATATTATGGAGCGTGATTTTGTATTGCGAACGCTATCTTCTGTTCGTCTTCTTGATAGTACCTTTGTATATAAAACTTATAGTACTATCAGGAAGACGAAAGATTGCGGCGACATCTTAAGGCTAGGGACTGCAGTTGCTAGATTTGTCTTTGCTAAATTTAATAATAAAATATTCTCTTGTTAATACTTGTTTTGTATGTTATCCTACTCTCCACTGTAAAAGCGTGCGCTAATTTCTGCGCCACCACCAGGCTAGCGTTCGCAATACAAAATCACGCTCCATGATAATACTATGGGTTATATACAGGCTGTCCCACAGTCACCGCCCCAAATGAAAACCATGGATTCCTGAGGTCATTTTAAGTCGAAAAACTAAAGAGGTAATTTTCTCGTTTTCGTCCTGTTTTCGAGTTATAACGGTTTTTATGATTTTTGCTCTCTTTTCCCTTAACTGGCTTTATCTTTGCCAAACTACGTCCGATTCGTAAGATTTTTTTATAACCAATCAAGAATTTATTACAGTTTTAGTTTGTCCCAAAACTTTTTTTTCTGCGAACAACCGTTTCTCCGCAATTTTGCTTCAAACCCATTTTTTTTTTTTTCGTTTTTTAAGTTGTTTTTTCACTTTGATATCATTTTATTCAAAAAGACACGTTAATGAGTATTAATTTTTTCGCTTATTATTAAAGCCCAGTTTATTTAAAAAAAAAAATATTTTTTTTCCTTAAAAAGAATACTAAATGTAATTAACAAAAAATAAACAAACTGAGTGAATTTAAAAAAAAACAAATTTTTAAATACAAAATTAATTCAAATGAATTAAAACCTTTTCTGAGCTATTGTGTTTAAGAAAAAGACAAATAGATAAAGTTAATCGCCCCATTTCACCGTATATTAATAACATTTCCAGATATTCTTGATTAGTGTAATCCATTTTTCACAAATAATTAAAAAAAAACACTACAACTCGAAAATTTATAATACCAAAATTTTTTCTTAAAAATGTTTTAAACATTTTGTACATAAAAGCTTATTTTTTTAAGGAACCACTACAACGACTTATAATTTTTGTTCTTGCATAAATTCATATTTGCATAGCATTCTGTTTTTATCTCTCACTACTTAAAGAATTTAAAAAATTCATTTTATATTTATGAACAGTTTTCTTTAATAACATTCGTTTTTAAAATTCTTAGTCTATTACATAGGAGCAAGTATGTGCGACACAGTCGTGCATTTTATTTTGTGTTGCGCTTCACTTGTGTTGCGCTTAATTTGTCTTTTTTACAATTTCTTTAATAGAAATTTTCACAAAACACGAAAACACTAAACGACCGAATTGAATTGAAAAATTAATAGAAGTAATAGTAGTAAACTTTAGATATTGAGATTTGTTTTCTTTTATTAAATAGTAATTTAATCACACTTGAAAAATTTGCCAACTTAGAATTGGCCAAGCTACATAGGGCATACAACCCGTGTTATTTTTAAATAAATACATAATTATTAATTTCAAGACAAATATTCCACTTTGAGATTGAAATGCGTCAAATAAGACCATACAAACTGAAAATGTATTTATTTTTTCACCTTGCCAGAAAACGATGACAAATAACAACAATGCTGCTGTAAAATACATGTTTCATATATGTACATACGATTTGTTTACGTTTTTTGAAGACAAATTACAAAAGATTAATTAAGTTTTTTGCTATATTTTTAACCTGATTTAGAAATTAATACATATTACTATTCTCTTAAAATCATAATATGAATACCGGTCCATATAAATTTGATTAGTTAAAATAATCCTTTTTCGCTTTTTTCTTATGGGAAATACATTGAACGCCAAATAAAAAAAAATCTATCTCCACGCGCTCACTGCCAGGTCCCGTGACTTCATGTGTCAATAAAATGATTCTGAGTTTTCTATATTGTTTTCCATTGGTTTGACCCAAGGATCCATTCATTCAGAAATCCAATGGATCGGTGCTAACTACTTCTACTCAACTTTGAAAGTTTGTCTTTGTATTAGTAAATCGTCGTGTTGGTGAAAATCTGCGATAGTTATTTATTTGAAATGAGCATCTTCTCGGACCGTTGCACAGTGCGGTATTTTGGTCGAAAACCTGGCCAAAAATATTTGGGCACATTTTTCATATCAAATAGGTACCAAATGACTAAAAAGTTATTTGGAAGGATAAATTTTCATTTTTTAGGTACAGTAAAACCCACTTAAATGCCCATCCCGATTAGCCGAAAGAAAAAAAATTATTAAAAATCTAAAAAAGCACGTACAACACTGCGCTATGATTTTTTTTAAAGCTAATATTTTATTCTTTGTTTTGTTTTTTGATTCAAGTTGTTTAATTAAATAGTTTTTGAGAAATTAAGTTTTAAAGTTGAAATTTAGAAAAAAAAATTTTTTTTTCGGTTTTTAATTTATTTTTTTAAAAAAAATTGTTTATCAAGGACATTTTTTTTGTCAATATTCAATGACCTGATATATTTTTAGTCAAATACTTAAAACCTCATTCCGATAAATGTCATAGTTTATAAGAAATTAGAAAAAAACTGAAAGATACTTTTTCCTAGAAAATCCCTTTTTTCCTTTTTTTTATGAGTGAAATTTTCTTAATCCGGATGTTCAAATTTCATTCCAAAATTTTATGTCCCAATATTCAGGTAACCAAGTCTAAGATACCTGCGACCCTTTTAATCCAAAATTTGAGAAGGGGATTAGTTTTAGTTGCATATTTTATGATTACAGGTCAATTACTCAATAAAAAGATTAATCTTTTTTGTCTTATATGCAAGTAGGTAATAAAAAAAGACCTGGAATAATTGAATTTTCTAGTTTATATTTTATTATTTATTCATCATCATAAACATCTTCAAAAACATCATCATCACCATCATCATCATTATTACCATCATCATCATCATCATCATAATCATCATCATCATCATCGTCATCATCATCATTGTTATTAACAGTCAAAAATTCGAGAGCCTCCTTTGAAAACGACTGTTTCTTGGTCTTACTTTTTGTCCTTAAACTACTGAGATAAGGGTCTGACGTCAATAGAAGCCGGTTAATCACATCCTCGTTGCATGCCGTCCTGGAGAATTTTCGTGAAAAATTTTCTCTGTATTGGCGGAAATGCTTATTTCTAGCTTCCGCGGCTTCTTCGGACAACTGACCGATTGGCAACAATGCATGGGATATGACACTAGCAGAATGAATTAAAATCTTATGCACTGTTGGAGACATAGGCTGCCATGGATATAAGCTAACATAATGTTTAGCAGTATCCATCGTGAATTTTTCGAATTTTTAAGATCTATCTCATAACCAGAGGATATCACTTCTAATATAGTTTTGAATTTGTTAATTAATGATAAATCCACGCCTGTAATGGAAGCTGCTTCTTCTTGGCTATTGAAAAATCTACGAGAGGTGTTGCCGTCATTGGTGTTGCCAAACCCAGCTTTTGGAATGTCCACCAGTAAGCCCAATTTGTCGTGGAACTCTTTTTGTATCTGTCTCTTGGCCGCTTGAATTTTTTCCCGGTCACTTTTATCTGTAACGCGTCCCTTATGCACGTCCGCTTTAAGTTTGTACGAAAGATGCACCAGAAATTCGAAAAACCTAATCCTGGCGTGTAGTATTGATAGCCCAAATCTGAAAGTCTCTGGATTCTCTGGTTCTGTAGAAGACAAGTCGTTGAAACTTTTTGAAGTTTTTCCGCATATGTAACAACGTAATGTAGATGAAGTATTCGTAGCTGCATTACACACCTTTCCATCGACCATTGTTGGAAGCAGTACATGGTTGATTCTTATGTTGTCGCTTACTTTTGTTGCTTGAAGATTTCGGGACTGGTTTTCAATGTATTCGATTTCTTCATTGGTTATGTCCTTATTTTCTTTCAAATAAACGAATCCGTATTGGTCGGCACCACCTCGGTGATGAAGAGTGGATATTTTGCCATATAATTTCACTCCCAGACTTTAGACGAAGAGGCACAAGGGAACTCAAAAATATATTTGCATCACTGTTGTCGTCATCTTCAAATTTCTGCTTGTATTGGCTTTGAGTAGATCCATCGCATCCCCACTTATATATTAGCTCTAAATCGGTTTCCCTGTTATCCAAGCACTGTGAGAGTTCTGGTTCCAAATATTTACATAATCGCGATATTGTGTGATCCACTAAATCTTGGAGCTTCACTTCGGCAACTGTCTCACTGACGCTTTTTGGTGGATAACATTCTTGTTTAGCTTTATACAAGTAGGTGTAGCACGGATATATATCTTTGTTGGCTTGATGAATCACTTCGTATTGACTTACAGTTAAATTGGCATCGACGAATATCCTCAAGGCGTTTTCAGGTGTGTGTTTCTTCGTTTTCAGGGCTTTACTGCCAATCGCAGCTGCTTTTCGGAACTTCATAGCCCTGGTTGGAGTTTTTGTCACAGTTTGAATCACTTTGGCTACATCATTATTTCCCGTCGCTCTTTGACTCATCTGTGCTGCGTATGTCAGTTCATCAACAGACACATTCCTTCGAAGTTCCACTGTTTTTCGACGTTTTGTTCGGTCACTTGATTCCCCGAATTCTTTGCTTGGGCGACCTTTAGACCTTCCGGGAAGTATGCCAATAGGTAGTATTATTTCTTCGCTAAGCCACTCTTCATTCTTATCCAAGAAACGGCTTTCTATTCTGTGGCAGAGTTGCCATCTTCGTTTATAATTTGGTTTGAACGCCTTGATAATGTTGAGAAGTTCATCTTCTTTCTCTGGGGGACAATTTGTTATATCCATAAGTTTTTTATCCAAATCTTCAAGTTTTTCGTCAAAACACCTTTGTGAGCTTCCTTTTACTAACTCGTGAAGCTGTTTTCTGGTCATAGCTAAGATGGAATTAGAGTCATCTGGAATAATATAAAAATCTATTATTAAAGGTCGTTTTAAAGGGTTTTTTTCAAAGCCTCTGTTTTTTCTTAGGTGCAAACTTGTGCAAACTCTTGAAATGTAAGATTGTTCTACATATCCAGCAGTTTAATAAAATGTATGATAGACTATGTTGCGGCGTGTTGCGCTATTTCAAAAACACTAATGTTTGAAAAAAACAGCGAAAAAAGTGCAATTTTTTTAAGTGATTACTTCAACTCATCGATATGAAAAAGTTAAGATGGATATACAAATAAATTTTTGCTTAAAATACTATACATACCTTGATTAACGATATCCATATCAAATTTTTTCACTAAAATCACTTTTAAGACTGAAAAAAAACGCGCAAAAAATACACTTTTTTTTTAAAAACCGCAAAAAAAATCGTGCTTACTCAACTAGTACTAGTTGCAACTGATGGTGTCGCGAACGGGGGTGACCAATTTATAGATAGACTTCACTAAAGAGTAGCCTGGTTATCTACCTGTTATCGGACACAAGCTTAATCCTGGGAGGTAAAATTTTTTTTTTTGATTTATGGCCAGGTTTTTGATCAAAATACCGCACTGTGGGCAAGAGTACGATAACTTAGGCGCCAAGAAATTATAACGGTTTTTTGTATAACAGTTCAATACAAGCATTTTTTACTATGGGAGGGGGGGGTCTATCTCCCCCCGTTTGGGCGGGAGGGGCAATTTTATAAAAAAGGTACTAAAATGGAAACAAAAATATTAAAAAATAACGGTAATACTTACAATTAAGTATTATACCTTTTTTTAAAGCCAATACTCTGATCTATTAGATAATTTTTAAATCAAGTAGAATCTATGCACAGTTTTTGAAAAAACGAGTTTTAAACTCAAATTTTGGTGAAAAAAAACATAAAAAAAAAGTTTAAAGTTAAATTTTTCAAAACTGCAAATTTATATATTATTATTTTTCCTAAAATTCGTTGCTCTAATATATTCTTATTCAAAAACTGAAAACTAGATGATTTTATGTCGTCTAGTTTTTGAGAAAATTGAAAATAACGAAAACTACTTTTTTATGGGATATTTGCTTTTTTTGCTTGCTTACGCATTACGGCGTATAAACAGTGAGATATGTATGGGGGGGCATGCTGCCCCCCTGCAACCCCCCTGCCTGGGCACACTATAGGATTTGGGGTAGGTGCGAGGTTGGGTATATGCAAGGTTTCTTTTGCATTTACAGAATCTGGATTTAAAGAAACTTTGAATTTACCCTATGGTCTATATCCAATGTCTACTAAATATATGTATGTACATACGTAGCCCAAAGTTGCACATTTAAAATGTTCAGACATGAAAATTTAATACATTATGAAAAATTCACATTACCTAGGTACTACTGTACGAATGCAGCAAATTCATATAATTCCTTAATTAATATGTATGTTTATTGTTTGTTTTTAATGCTAATATGGTACAGGTTATTGTTTACCAAGGTCATTCGTTATTCAACCTTTGTAAGAGTGAAGTATTTTTTTCTTGGAATAAAGAATGGCGACTAAGCATCCACTACTTCATCCTAAATTAAATAACTTTTCAATATTTCAAAAGCATCGCGTTCTTAGAAGAAATTGGTCTAATTCCAACTAAAGCGTCAACTCCCCTCAACTCCAACTCAAAAACGTGACAAAAATTGTAAGAATACAATATTATTATTATTATTTATTCATCAACCAGAGCATATTATACTCGTACAGACTAAGATACATAAGTAAATATATAGTTACAAATTTGTAGGTGGGTATATAAAATTCAAATTACATTTAAATGATTTACATAGTTAATCTTTTATTTTAATAAATAACGTTACTTAAATTTTGCTTAAAACTAATGATTTAAAAGTTTCTCTGGTGCAATCCATATGAAAGTTAATCTCAGAGCAATAAACCCATCTATCGGCACATTTTTCCATGGGCCTCAATATTGGCTAGAGATTCGGGAGGTGCTTGCTATAATTTTTTTTTGTGATCACAATGCCTGTAAACACGGTTTTAATACATTGAACATTGAAAAATTGACTTGACTATTTTTAAGTAACACCTGACTTACTCACAAACTGACTGACTGAGACGCGAAATGCCATGCAATTCTACCTCCTCTGGTGCATTCTTGGTAACCCTAAATGATTTGCTGTACTTTACCTACAAATGAACCACATTGACATTAATCCTCAAAATGAAATCACCGTAGTTAAATACCAAAAATCAAAAATTTCATAAAAAGTAGTTTTAGTAATTTTCGATTTTCTCAAAAACTAGAAGGGACAAAACCATTCGGTTTTTTGTGTTCGATTCAGAATTAATAGTAGCATTGACCACAAAAAGCCAATTAAGCACTTCATTTTACAATTTTGAAAAAATTGGTCTAAACTTTTTTTTTTCAATTTTTTTAACAAAATTTTGAGTTTTCATGCAAATTTTTCAAAAACTATTGACATAAATAATTTAATTTAAATTTACGATTATAGAACAGACTTCTGGCTTTCAAAACCGGTATAGTATTTTATTGTAAGTGTTGCCGTTGTTTTTTAATATTTTTTTTTTCAATTTAAGTCATTTTTTCTAAAATCGCCCCTACCTCGTAAACGGGGCGAGATAGACCCCCCCCTCCCATAGTAAAAAACGCTTGTATTTGACCCTTCTACAAAAATCCGTTATCAATTTTTGGCGCCTAAGTTATCGTACTCTCCCCGCACTGTGCGTTGTTGATATCATGTTTTCTTTAAACCAAGACAAAGCTTTTTTGATCGCTAAAAATTACCGCAATACTCTAAAAATCAATAAAAAGTCGAATTGTGAGCGCTACTCGTAAATTCAGTTTTTTCGGGTATACGCTTCCATCAACCCCATCATCGGATTTTGATCCATAAGCGAGTGGTTAAACCGTCGATATTATTTTGTATGCATTAAATTGGAAAAGGAAAAACGGGTTGTTTATGAAAAAGCGCATGGAAAATGCAAATGATTCATACATATGTTTTATAATTATAACAAATTGTTGAATAACTTAATAAATTATAGAAAATGTACAACTTGAAAACAAAGAAGTATTTTTTCTTTTCGTTTGACCTGTAACTATGAAAGTTGGCCAAGAAACAGGCGGGTAGTCAGGTATTATAATGATTTATAAAACCAATGAATATCTAAAAATATTTCTTTAAATTTTTTTTTTGTCTCCGAGCCAACATATATATTCTTTTTAACTAAAAAAATCTCCTCTCTTCGTTTACAGATTAGTTCTCCTGGGATCTTCACATCAAAGAGAATTTGAAGAATTTGCAACTAACGAATCAATTATGATGACGGAAGTCTACGAATATGCATGTGCTTTAAACGATGACAAATTTTCCCTTGTGGAGTTCCAGGTTTACTCAAAAAATACTCAAGAAAAAAATAAAATAAAAAGAATACATTTTTACTTTTCAGCCATACAAATTTTTACTTGCTAGTCGAATGCTAGATTATGGGTATCAGTTAAAGTGTTTAATGTATATGGAACAAATTTCTTCGCATATTAAACGAGATCCATCGAAATATGAACCTTCATTTATCAACCAGGTATACCTTATTTAATCATGTTCAGTAAAGAAATTATTTTTTTTTTTTCCATTTTGAACACTATATTGGGGCTTAATATTGAAAGTTTCATTTGGTGAATGCTTTTAATAGTGGTTAAAACCTTATTTATAATTCTGTTTTTGTATATATCTTCTCTAGAATTTAAACGCAGAAAGATGAAAATGACCCTATCCATTGTTACAGAAAAAAAAAACATTTTAATTTATTCTTTGAATATTCTTCATTTTTAACTCATGCAGGTGTATGAACTTGCTGATCGTTTGAAGTACTACGATCCGGTTCTCGAAAAGACCATGGATGAGATCCTTGCAGATGAAAGTCCAAATCAGAACACTGATGTGCCTTTTGATGAACAACCATGGCTACAAGAGCTTCGTTCATTAGCTCTTGAAAACACGGTATAAAATAAAATAATGTGAAAATATATTTAAATATTTTAAATACCTTTTAAAAAATAGGTCCAATCTCGTTCTCAAGATATTAATCAGGACTACCAGCAAACATCGAATGTGATTGATCAGCAATTTGCCGAAATTAACCGACAATTTAACGAGTTGAACTTGCAATACGAAAATACGAATAAATTAATGCAGGAACAGCCACAACCACAACAAGTTCAATCTGAAGCAGATCCAATGCAAGTGCAATATAATCCTCAACCTGAAGGTAGCCAAATTCCACAAAATGAACAGGCGTATCCACAATTCTACAATCCAATTGATGGTCAATCGACAAATGATGTTGTTACGGATGGAATAAGGAATGTTAATGGATATATGCAGCCGACGCAAGAATCGTATCAACAACCATCGACACAATCAATTTACAATCAAGAGAATAATCAAGTATACTCAACTTATGATCAAGGCGAACAGCAAAATTATTGGGCCAATCAGCCTCAAATACAAAACGATGAGGTACGCTAAAATATTTTGTTTGGTTTATCAATTTCACAAAAAGTTTTTTAGAAAAAATCATTGCAATTAAATTTGCATTATAAACATACATAATGTATATGCAAAATGCATAGAGAATTGTAAATTCACTACTGGATAAGAAGGAAACACTGAAATATGATGTGCGTAGTACCCGTCTCAGAGCTTTTTCGTCAAACTAAATGTTTTTTTTCTTAGAATCATCATACATACAAATATTTAAAAAAGATTAGATTTCGTTAATTAATTAGATTTACTTAATTATGTTTTAATTTATTATGTTCACAATAAAACATCACGTTTTTGTGAATTGTAGATAGATAGATAAAAAAATTGATTTTCAGAAAGTTTTTACAAAGGCTTGGTTTTCATTGTGTTAAAATTAAATTAAATGACAATAACTTTTTAAGTTGCCTATCAGGTTAAAGTGTTTATGATAAATTCATTAAAACTTAGCGAAAGATATATATTTTTAAGAAAATTCATTTATAATTAGGTTTCGATCGTTATTTATGAAACTGTACAGTTGACTATAGTTTTGTCCGTTGAGAATTTCGAGGAACTGGTCATGGTTAAGGATTTCACTTCCAAAGAATTGTCTTCTATATGTCCGAAAACAAGAGCACACTCCAACAAAGTGGTACGTATTTTCAGTAGCATCTAGGTTACAGATTGTAAAAATGCCTACTGAATCTCTTCTAAATGCTCTTGAATTGAGATTGAGCAACCCTCACCTGGACTTTAAAACCATGCTAATCATCTCGCGTGAGTTACAGTCTTCGAAGTAGTTTGGCGTCTCGGCATAGTTCAAGTTTCATTATTCATCGTGAAACGGTGATTGAAGCGCTCTGTTTGTGTTTTCCGTCCAAAGTTTTTCTACAAGTTTTGTGCAAGTTTCTATATGCAACGCTTTCCACTCAGACTTTGTTGACCAGTTAAACTCTATATTGACTTCATTAAAGAGTTCTGACCACTCATTTGCCCAGTAAATCTGCTTTCTTACGATGACATCTGAAAGTTTTCTCGGTAGTCTGTTTTCGGGCAGGGTACTTACTCTTTAGATGTATTTGAAATGCAGTGCGAGTGTTGAAAGGAAGGCTTTTGGAAGTCCTGTTTCTAGATTAAGCACGTAATTTGGTGTGTTACTAGGTAAGGAAAAACATCTCTTGCAATTTTTCTACTTCATTATTTTCGGAATAACCCCAAACTTGCGCACAGTACTAGTTCATCACTGATTTTGAAGCAGCTTCATTATTTTGTACTTAGCTGAGTGTTGTATGTTTTTGTTTTTGATGAAGTTTGACCAGATAGCATTTATTGAGTTTTTAAACATTGCAAGTCTCTCCGTAAGATGCTCTGTCCACGAAATATTATAAGTCAGAGTTACTACTAGATACTTGTATTTGTTAGATATTTTGATTTCATCGTTCTTAAAAGTCCACTTTTCTTCAGCTGCCCGACATCCACCGTTTAGAAAAATAACTACTTCCGATTTTTTTCAAATTTACAACCAGATTTCATCTTGAACAATAATTTACGAAGCTATTTATCATTGTTTGGAAGGAAGTGGGATTGTCAGAGAGAAGAACAATATCGTCGGCATAAAGTAAGACTGTTTTTGTGAATGTCTTTATTTAAAAAACATCAAAAATAATGATGGAACTGTATAAATTAATAATATCATTCAGATTTTTTGCACAGCTAAGTTTTCAAGAACCACAGAAGCAACTAATTTAACAGGCATATGTTTCTGACTAGCATTGATTTATTATAACAATTAGTTTATGGCTACATAATGGGACTAGACAATATTCATAATAAGTCAATAAAGAAACAAGACGACAGCTACAATTCGCTCACTTTTAGAACAACGTTAATTACTAGTAAAGATTTTGTTGTCAAATCGAAAGCAATTAAGTGAAGGTACATTGATATGTATGCACATATGGGCTGCGCAAATCTCTTTTTTCAAAATATGCGTATGGTGACTGCTATGATAAAACCTAGTAGCGATCGTAGAACTTGTTTGTGTAGAAAGGGAATCAATGGTTGCAACGGGCATCCATGAATCGGGAGGGGGACAAGTTAGTAAGTTAAAATATCAAAACCACACAAGATCCCTGTAAGTTCCAAATAATGATAAGTTTCCAGTGCATAGTTTTTTCTACGCAAAATTCTTTGTCGTTTTTATTCCGGACCGAGTACGGTTGTATCAAACAAGTTTTTTTTACAAACATGTTCAAACATGTTGAGCTCTTAATATTAATATTGAATTACATAATGTATCATCGTAGTTTTATGTCGAGTTTAGTTTACATTTTCGATCCTTTGTGTGCCTTTTTTCTTTTGTGTATTTTTATCCTTTAACGGATAGCAGCGCATTGACATTATAAGGTGTTTATATGTATGTATGTACATTGACATCCATTTTTATTCCGTCCTAATTCCGCTAGTTAAATTGGTTTTTTCCCTGTCACAGTAAATGTTCGAGCGGTTTTACAAATTTTCAAAAAACAGGACATGCTTACCATTCACGGAAAGCAGATTTTGGATTTGCTTAAAATCTATTCAGGACCGTCTAAATACAAATATGTACCTTCAAATACACGGCTCGTAAAATTCCAGATATTCTATGGTTATCTGACCTTATCTTAGAAGATATCACAAATTCATGGTAACTGGTTTTAAGATTTTAACGTTTGGCGCATTTAATTGAATCAGCTCTGATCATCAAACAAAGTAGAATATTTTTGTGTAGTTAAAGTTTTTCGGCCTTTGTTTTAACTAGTTATTTATAAAAGGATGAAATTAATTCTTGAATGTATTAAATAATTTAGGGAAAAGTTTAAAAATTTAAAGAATGTCATTAAAGCTCTGAGAGTGTGGTGTACATCAGATTATATTCATTATTTTATCTCTGTAACTTACAGGTCCAATAAGTAAGAAGTAAGAAAAATTCCAGAGTAAACGCTAGTTAAAAAATTAATCAATAATGTAAAAAAAATAAAAACAAAAAATGATGAAATGTGAATTTGTGTAAAGATTTAGATATAAAACTTACAAAAGCGAGTAGAATTGGTAGAGTGTATGTGTGTTACTTGTTTTCTCTTTGTTTTATTTCCATGAAATAGCGTGTAAGTTAACAAACCGCACAATTAATAACGTTCCACACATACATTCCAGACACCATCATAAAAATGGTACTAGTTTTACTCGTCATGTATGTCTAAATTATTTTTTGTTATTTTCAAGTAAAATTAATATTATTTTTATAAAACTTGGAAACCTTCATTGAACAATCACTCTTATACGTGCATAATAAGCTTTTGAATTTTTCTTAATACTTAATTGTGTCAACCGTTTTTTATTGGATTTATATTTGTATTTAAAATGAAATAAATATTTCGTTATTCATATAAAGCTAACATAAACCACGTTAGCGTAGCTAGTAATTATATTTGCCTTTCCCATTAAACAACAATTGGAACGCAGCTTGAGGAAAAAAGTAACTCAAAATCGACTTCACAATCAGATAACTCCGATTCCATGAGTAGTACCATAAAAACACAACCACTATACATTAACGGTCCTACCAACGCATTAAGCTCATCCAATCATTTAACCACGAAATTCAAAACCAATCTATCGGAATCTCCAGAGCATTTAGTGGTGGAATCAACGAGATTGCAACAAAGGCAACATTTGAAAAACATAAATTTTGTACCAATCGAACGAAACATAAAAACATTGCAAAACAACTTATCAGCCGTGCGTACACAAAATTCTCCAATTTCTCCAGATTCCGGATTAAAGCAAAATCTTCAAAAACAGCAGCAGCCTTATAATAAAACCACAGATGTAAGTAATAAAGAACTTGCAGGAAGCAAAAACTTACTTGCATCTTCGAATAAAACAACAAGCCAATATAAGAGCCAATCGCTTTCACTTATTCCTCGTAATCTAGCTGATCAGCAATTAGTAACGAAACTAAACCTTAATAACCCAAACTCTCTAAGTTCTTGTGCAGTATCTAAATTAACTTATGCTCCATCTAGTAGTGAAGTTGTTACGAATAGTAAACGAGTAAATTTTGATCTCTCCCAAAATTCGGGGGAGAAGAAAAAAAACCCGACTAGTAGTAATAATTGTGTTAGTAGTAAAATTAATTCCAATAAGTTTGCAAACCAAGTATTGATCAAGCGCAAACTTGAGATGTCTACGAGCTATAAAAATATTGTTTTTAATGGCACGTATCCCATCGATATGCCCCTTAAAAGTCGGTTCAATGCAATTCTCGAGGATTATGATCCAGAGGCAAATAAAAAGGACTTTTATGATGATGACGACGACTATGATGAAGATGATGATAACTACAATGATGACGACGAATACGATATCGACGATGAAGAATATTATGAAAATCGTCATGCGGCTTGGACAATGCAGGAACTTTATAATGACCCTACGATACCCTTAAACTATAAAAAAATGTGTACTGATGTGGAAACTAACATTTATACATGTATTTTCTGCTTTTCTTTTTTACCAGTTATTTTTTTTTATTTAAAGAGAATTATAAGAGGTTAAGTAAAAATCAAGTTTCGAAAGTTTTTTCTATGGACAGCAGTATGTGTTTACACTTTTTAACTCTAAAACTAAACCATTGAGCGTGTGCATGACATTAAACAGTACGGATATTTTTCGCTCAAATTTTAATCGTTGTGAGTATGTCAGCACCAAACTCATGTGAAAAAATCATTCAAATTAATATTTGTTTACATTTAATTATTGCAAATTAAAAATTATTTCAGTGTTCACTATCAATACAAAAAAATATTACACGAAACTAAAAAAATTATAAGTTTAAGATGTATTTTTCTTTTTGATTCTAATGGTGAAAACAAATTCATGAAAATCTTATCTCTTTTGTACAAACATTTTTTTTTTCACCAGATTGATATTTTATCTTGATTTAATTGAAAACTTAAATTTGGAAAATATTTCAAATTAGTGGAGAAAGAACTTGTAAAGTTTTTTCAGGTTTCTAGTCCTTGATATTAAAGAAGTTCTTAGACCATTCAGACTTATAGTGAGGAAGATTTATGACATCATTTGCAACTGTCGTGTATTTGATACAACAGTCCGCCTTGTCAAGGAACATGTCATACTTTGTAGAGCGCACGTTTCGTTCGTCAAAATCAGATTCAAAAATTTGTGGAACTTCTCCATTCTTTTAGCTCCAGATTCATTCGCTTTTCAACGCGTCGAAAAGCGTTTCTCAAACTCATTATTTATTCAGGTGAGAAAAGCAGCTCAGAAATAATGTAAACTTAATGGAACATGAGAGCTTTATCTGGTGGAGAATATTAATTGTCGAAATAAGAGTCTCGGATCTAAAAAGTTAAAGTTTATTACTACTCGTATTTAACATTTGGCGTTCATACAAAATTTCGATACAAACTTAAATTTTGGACTATTAATTTTTTTTGTCAGTGCTCCACACAAATTTTATACATACACTCATATACATGTATTGAATAGAAATGTATATTCTTATGTAAAAATGTTTTAAATTTAAGTTCGGTGTCATATTTAGAAAATAAATTATATGCCCCTCATTTATCTTAAGTATTAAACGAAAAAATAAAAACAAATTGATTTAATAAAACAAACTTTATCAAACTAAAGTATACAAATATATTATAATATAACTCTTATGAAGTCTGATGTTGATTTGTGAGAAGTATATTTTACTATTCCATAACAAATGATTTTCTTCGAATATGCACACTTGGAGAAAACTACAAATTTCTAACAGGGAAAATACATATAAAACATTTTTTGGAGATTTGAGTTTTATGGAAATTTAAAGTAAGACTTTGATTCGTTTTATCTGTGAAATTATACCTTCAAGCCTACATTTTCATAATTTTCTATTTTCACCTGCTAAAACTAAAATAAGCTCTGTTGTAGATTTATTTTGAATAAAACAAAAAAATTAGCATTGGATTCGCGTCCTTGCCAATTGCATTGTACCAAAAATGAAATTCGTCGCTGATGTAGAAAAATAATAGTAGATATTTATACTATCTATTTAGGTTTCATGAAAAAAAAAATTATTTTTGTATGTTTAAACAGTATGATATTGAAAAAGTTCAAAAAGTTATTTTGCATCTCTGTGAGCTATTATAACTCATCCCGCAGCTTAAAAGAATCGTCAAATTTGCTCAAAAATAGATTAAGCAGAAAAAACAGGAGAAGGCGGATCACATTTTTTTCCAAACAGCACAAAGAACAAACGCCTAGAAACCATAACTATATATATCCATAACTAGGATAATGGCAAGAGATACATTTAAGATTTTCATTTTCAATAAATTTATTTCCAACTAATACTTCGTAAAGTGCAGATTATGAACATGTTTATAGGATCGCTTTCTTTTCAATTTACTTTCATGGTTTCATGAACAACTAGTGGTATAAGGAATTTCGATCTTTCCTTACGAAAGCGAAATTTCCTAGAAAGATATTACTCCTTCTTTTCCAGAATGTCTAAATACTTTCTTTGACCAAAGGCTTAGCTTCGTATAAACTGAAGAATGTAAGTTCATCTCATTACGCCCTAACTAGACTAAGATTTGCTAACGATCTAACCTTAGGCTAAGCGCACATGCAACTTTGGCCAAACTAAATAGTTTGATCGTTAGTTGTTCATTTGAGATCGGTTTTCTTCTCTCAGAAAAACTTTGATTACATTTTCTTCTTTCTTTGACTTAAAGAAAAATATTCAGCGATTTAGTTAAATATTTGCGTAGTTACCTATAATTCTTTGTGATACAAACTAAGAAACTGGATTGGGGTAATCGTTCAGTTTATGTCAAAAAACAAATAAATAAATTCCTCGAACTCTCATATATGCTTATGTTGCTAATTTTAGAAACCAAACTATTGCGTAGCTTAATTTCCATCAAATACAAAAAACAACCGTTTGGCATTTCGACTTGGTTGATATTTATTTTTTTTTTGTTTTATTAATAAATAAATACTCAATCCTCCAAACTATATTCTAGTTCTAGCATTCCTGTACTTGATATCCATAAATATTTTTGTGACGAAAGTTTCATCGATTTGCCGAAGAAGGCAGTAAATCAGTTAGCCGTTAGTAAATCAAGTTTTCGGTTACAAAATTGGTTCAAAATAAAGGAGTTTAGAGATTAAATTGTGTTTTAGATAGTTAAAAAACGAGTTTTTGTCACACCGGAAGTACATTGCGGTTTCTGATTCAAATTTGGAGTTATTAGAAATATGCCCCAGGTTGCTGTTGTCTTTTTACTTTAGTCGTTTATATGTTTATCCCTGACACAAAAAATGTTACGAAAGGTTTTCCAAAAATAATACTCAATATTCATAAACAACATCAATCGTGAAAAATTCCCTGAAAGTTTCATGTCACTGGCATTTATAGCCGAATATTTATTTAATTTAGAGAATTTAACATACAATAACTAGCTTACAAATTTTTAGTTTTTGTCGACAACTTTTCACAAAATGTTATTTCTAGACTAGTTTCTAGACTAGTTCCTATTCTTGAACTTGATTGATTTTGCTCAAATTTTGAGGAAAATTTTTCCAAAACCAAACGGCCCTAACTACTCTTTAAATGAATTTAATTAGGAAATGAACAATTTTATTTAATTATTCAATTGCCAAGAAATTTCAACAAAAGCGATATAAAAAATATCAAATTAAAATTATGATAATTTTTCACCTCAGACCCACGTCGTGCTAAAATAAGAGATCAAGTCTTTGATCAGTTGAGATAGTTCGTTAAGGTCGTCGATGAATAACTTTCCGAATAGTTGGATTCTCATTCTAGCCAGAGCAGGACATTTGCAGTTAAATGAATAGTTCTTTCCTTTGCCTGTTGATCCCCACAACGGCGACAATGAGTATTGTAAGGAATGGCCGGCTTTCCTATGTAATCATTGAAAGTATAGAAACGTAACCCAGTGAAATTTTATGAATTGGGTTGAATTCACAATCGAATTGAACACCTTAATGAGTTTTTAATTTTTAAAAACATTTGAAATGAAGCGAACGTAACGTAGCCACTATTCATTCCAACTCAAAACATATCCCATCGAAAATCCGTGTTTGTTGTTACTTTTCACCGCTGATTTAAAGATTTTTTTAATGAAGATTTTAAACAAAAGCATTGTAAAATGTTGTTTGTCCGAGAACTATTTTATTCCCACATAGTTTATGAGTTCTGAGAACCCCATACAGATTAATATACATATATACACAGAAAGATCTGGAACATGAATTCGTGGTATGATTTGTGATAGTAATTAATGTACTTGACTTGAATGAGCTAAAACTAAACATGCTGATATGTATTTTACAATGCTAAATATTGTATTATATGTACACACAAAAACTAACGAATAAATAAATAATTTGCAAAAGAGTTGCAAATAGAGTAGGTATATCTAACTTGCCTTTCCTTTTTGTCCTTTCAATAAAAATCCTAGCTTCTTTTATTAACAATTTTATCTTTCAACTAATGTTTATGTGTTTTATTTAAGAAAATGTATACGTACCTTATTTTGTGTTTGCACAAGCTTGCTAAAGTAAAAAACGAGAACTTTGATAACACCTAATATTTTAGATTAGGCTTAATGATATTCAAAACATTATTATTGTTTAAGAACCGACAAATAAGTTCAATTAAAAATAACTTTAGACCGCACTTCCAACAATATCGATGCCAAACTCGCAATCACAAAAATCTGGTTCATATGATGAAAGCTCACAACCAAGTGAATCCAAAAACAGTGACGCAAAGAAGTCAGGTAATCATGGATCGTCAACTACAGGACCAAAGTCTGATTCGAAAAATGCGTTAAAAGGGTTTGTATAGACATTTATACCAAATAAGAATATTTTACTAAATATAAAACAAAATAACAACAGTGGGCAGAGTTCTAACCAAAATTCTGGATGGTTTGGTGGCATTTGGAATAAACTTTCATTAAAGCCGAAGAACCAAATGATTTTGCCAGATGATAAAAATCCAGCTATTGTTTGGGACGCAGATAAAAAGAAATGGGTGAACACTGATGGTGAAGAGCAGATTGAAGAAAACTTAAAACCACCACCAAAAATGAGTGATCTTATTCCAAGAGTGCCACAAGTTCAGCAGCAACACCAACAAGTCTTACCACATGAGGAAGCTTTACAGCCGCTTGTACAAACAATGCCAACACAAAGTTACGATCCTTTACAGACATTTAGTGCGGCACCAGCATTTGTATCCGCCCCAGCACCTGGCGAGACACCAAAACCGCCAAGCTTGCAATCGAACATGTTTAAGATGCAAAGGAATAGAAGTAAGTAAAATATTTAACTTGTCTTTAGTCATATTTTGAATTTTGTATTTTATTCGATGTAATATTTAAGAAGCGTATACCCAATTTTCTTATTGTTCTTATTGTGCATTGTACGTTGCTGCTATGTATTTCTATATACTTCTTAAAAAATACAAAAAAAGAGTCTTCGTAATCTTCGCTTTTATCAAAAAAAAAAATTGGCAATATAGTGAAACTCTACCTACGGACAACTCCAATAAGCGGACAATTCCCTTAAACTGACACATTTTCGGGAAC
Source organism: Philhelius festivus (assembly GCA_963931855.1). Classification (NCBI taxonomy): domain Eukaryota; kingdom Metazoa; phylum Arthropoda; class Insecta; order Diptera; family Syrphidae; genus Philhelius; species Philhelius festivus. Next base: position 138,537,218 of record OZ007556.1, on the reverse strand, counting down.
AAACTTCTTTTTCGAATTTCTAATACACATTACTTTCCTATAAACGGATACTTTCATAAACGGACGTAGACACTCTTTCTTGCTCATTTTAGATAGAAAACTCCTCCCATCCGCGGACTCACAATTTTATTTAGAGATTATTTTTTATCAACAAATGAAACAAAAGCTCTGTTCTCAGTATAGTTTCTGTTTTATTTTTATTAAGTAAGCAAATCTATAAAAAAATCTCAAATAAACGGATGCGAAGCTTCAATAACTGCTTATTAGTGGATTTCCCGATTAGCGAGTAACTAAGTTGGTGTAATCTTGAGAGTGTGTGTTTCTCTTTTGTGATGTCATTTTTTAATAATAAAAAATTTATAGAAACTTTAAAAAAAGTTTTTCCATGTCTTTACCTTAACCGGACAAACGACAAAAAGTGGTGGACCATGAGTGTCCGCTTGTTAGAGTTTTTACTGTAACGAAACAAAATTAGTACTTGATTAAGTAAATTCAAGAAAAACTACTTTACATATTATTTTGTTTCGACTTAGTTTTTTTTTTAATTTTGAAAATATTTTTGTACGAAAACCGCCTCTATTAAGGTGTAAGCATGGTTTTTAAGAAAGCACTATATTACTGGTTGAACCAGAGCCTCAACCAAAAAGTTTCTCTAGCCAGCATCTATTCGTCGGAGAGAAAAAATGCGCATGAAAAATATTCAGCTTGTGGTTCTAAACATTCGTTGTCATAGGTCCAACTTTCTATAGTAAGGTTCCAAAAGATGGAGCAAAGTTTCGAATGTACATATTATGTTCGTAGAAATGAAGGCCACGGCCAAAGTAGAAACGACTTGTTTGATTCATAGGAAGGATCATTTCTTAATCTGCCAGAGTCTGGCTGTTCCTTTCTTTGTCTACTTATAATATAATATTTTGTAAGTCCAACCCCAACTATTTTAGCCTAAAGTCTGTCAAAGCTCATATAAAACAAAACAAAAATGGTAGCAGCTGGCCGTTTTTTGGACAAGTAAAGTAGCAGACTGAGTTGATGTCATTAAATTTTTCCATGACCATTATAAATATGTATGCATACATTTTTTTATTCTTGAAACTCAACTATATATAAATAAATATACGAGTACATATATGTTGCAGGTCGAAGATATATCTTCTAAAATCTAGTTTCAGATAGCATCTTAACGTCTCAACTCCTGATTTCCGAAATCTTTTTCATTTATATTGTGTGGAATGCTTTATCAGAAATTCAATTTCAGAGTTAATCGAGATGAAGTGTTGGTCTCCTTTCTTTCTTCTGAACGTATCCTTACCAACATAGTGTTTTTGTACGATAATCACCTCTTTAATCGTGTTTAGTTTTTGGCTATTTACCGATTAAGATGGTGCGAACTCCTTTAAATTGTTCAATAATATATCCATATCTACAAAAATCTTATAAGGAAAAACCATTTACATAAATAATCTTTGTTCATTTATATATTTAACAGCCCTTAAAAACTCCTATGTTGATGTGTTTAATCCATCTGGTGCACCACCCAAACCTACAGAACAAGTTCTGGCACCAGCTGTACCGCCTGCCGCTGTTCCATCCGGTAGTTTCTTTGTGCCAGGAGCTGTTCCTAGCGACGGTGCATATCAACAACACCAGCAATCTACACAGGAAGTAAGTTTTTTTAACGATTAAAAATGATGAATGCAATAATAACTCTTTTCATTTCATTTCTTTAAAGGGGGCCCCTCAATTCTACAATCCTAATCAATTCGGTGGATACTAACAGTAAATTCTTTATATGCAACTTAAAAAAATACGAATTGTTAACTTTCAACCATGAAATTAATGTTAATGTCGACCGAAAACTATTAATAGGCTGTTTAACTAATCTATTGGAAAAAATATTTAAGACCTCAAAAGATAAATTATTATTATATAATGAGAATATGCCGATGCATAACATGAATTGTTTAATAATTTTTGAATATTTTAATGGCAAACCAAAATATGAATTAATTATATATTATTTAAACAAAAAAAAAAAACTAATTTACACCTGTATAAAAATTCAATTTTCTGTTGTGATTTATTCTACGTACTTGAAATTTTGTTTTGCATGAAATATAGAGTTCTAATTATTAAATCAGTACATAGTAAAAAACAATTATAATGTAGATAGAAAGAAATGATAGGAAAATACTTCAGTAAGTGGTATAAAAAACTGTTCTGATTAATTTTTAGTGTTATATGTGAAATGTCTTCTTTTTGTCCTTATTTAATGATAGAAAAATAAAATATTTATAGATTTCAATTGTTTATACTTCAATCAGCATTTATTTTTCCGGTTATTTAGTTTATTAAAAAAAATCCTATTATTCTTCGTTTTGTTATAATTTTTAATCGGTGCTGGAGCCAATTTTCGTATTTTTTTTTTAATTTGTTCACATCACCCGCCGATTTCAAAAGTTAAACGTAAAATACAAAATCAAAATATTTAATGCTAATTATATTAGTTTTGTTATTGTTTGAAAATATAGACATACACACTTTCTTTAATTCAATATATTTAAAATTGACTTAAATGCATTTACAAAATTCTTCATAAAGGCTTTCATCAATAGTTAAAAATAAATAAAATTAACGTTTAATAAATACGAGAAAATAGTTACGAAAAATAATACAAACAATTGAAGGATACTTAAAATAAAAAATTGTTTAAAATTTTGTGAAAATAAAATAAATAGATCGTCTCATATGAAAAGAAATATAAACTTGTACTAGGTATTCACTTACTTCGATGGTTTTTAAAGATCTGGGAGACATCATATTTTTTAACTCTAAGATTAAAAAAAAGAACGTTTGCAAGTATTTTTTACTTAAGGTATATGACCACACGTTTGCCGTGTGCTCCATAGTAAAACTAAGCTAAAACAAATTAACAGCTTGTGTTTCGCATTAAAGTGTTTCTAAAGTCAATATAAAATCGCACGAACTTGATCTTCGGTTTGAAAACTAATTAGAAACAATGAAAATAATAAGCATATTTTTTTCGCATTGTTTACACACTTAAGACAAACAAAATTTGCACTGGTAAATTACATTTTTTTGGCAGCTGTCATTACGCTGTTTATTTGTCTATTTTTTTACAATAACCTGTTCGTAGGATAATATTTGAGTCTTAATCCTTAGATATAAGCTTAAATTATTTGGAAAAATAATTAGAAACAGTGAGAAAATATTGAAGAAGCGGAACTATTTTGTAGTTAATCCTTAGCGCTGCGTATATTTCTTACTCAAATATCTTAGCTTTACTATTTAGTTTAATAAATTGAGAAAAAAAAGAGCTGCACACTAGAGTTAAGAAAGCTAATGTATGGATATCATCGCCAAGGCTTTGTTGAGTTCCAAAAAGATGGTGCATGGTGCGATTAAAGTGTATACAGGCACAGGTTGTATAGAAACCCCAAAAAGAAAGCAGAGGGCGAGAAAAACAACTGCCAAAGAGGATAGAGTTATTCGTCGACTAAGTAAGGCAAATCCTTTTATCACCAGCAAGGACATTCACTCAGCTATGGCGTTTCAAATAAGCAAACAAGTTACAAACAGATTACTTGAAGCAGGTTTGCGGAGTTACATTGCACGCAAAAACCAATTTGGTCCCTTTGGACTTCTTTTGTGTGTTTTTTAGCAATCTGTGAGCTACAGCCCGTACAAACAATCAACAAAGTGACAGAATGCGCTATTGCGAAGCCAGCCGAGGCAGCCACTTGAACGACGTTGTGTTAGATAATTCATGGGAATGTTTGCTCTTAGTAATAAAGCCATAATACATAGAAAAAATAATTTTGTTCATTTTATTGCATTTTTTAAAAGAAATTTGTATTTGGCCTACCCTTTATGCCTAAACGCTGTTCGGCTGTTACTGTTAACAAGGGTTCTTTTAATAGAAAAAAGGATCTGAAGTAAAAAATTAGTTTGTTTCTATTTTATTTTGAATTATTATTTTTTTGTAAATACATTTTTCTTATTGTATTACCACACAAAAATAGACCATAGTTTTTTTTTTAGAAAATTATGTATATTTATGGTATAACTCTTAATTTTTTTCTTAGAAGTGTATGTAGAAGTACACAACTGTTGCAATTTGGCATTTTGTATGTATTGTCTATAAGGCGAGCAACATTTTATAAACAAATATGTAAGTCAAAAAATGTTTATTTCTATATTAGTTTTCCACCACTGTATGGATAATGTTGCAAAGTATGGAAGGTGTAAAATATTTAGTTATTAGTAACGGGTGATTTTTTAAGAGCTTGAGAACTTTTTTAAAAAAAAAAACGCATAAAATTTGCAAAATCTCATCGATTCTTTATTTGAAACGTTAGATTGGTCCATGACATTTACTTTTTGAAGATAATTTCATTTAAATGTTGACCGCGGCTGCGTCTTAGGTGGTCCATTCGGAAAGTCCAATTTTGGGTAACTTTTTCGAGCATTTCGGCCGGAATAGCCCGAATTTCTTCGGAAATGTTGTCTTCCAAAGCTGGAATAGTTGCTGGCTTATTTGTGTAGACTTTAGACTTGACGTAGCCCCACAAAAAATAGTCTAAAGGCGTCAAATCGCATGATCTTGGTGGCCAACTTACCGGTCCATTCCTTGAGATGAATTGTTCTCCGAAGTTTTCCCTCAAAATGGCCATAGAATCGCGAGCTGTGTGGCATGTAGCGCCATCTTGTTGAAACCACATGTCAACCAAGTTCAGTTCTTCCATTTTTGGCAACAAAAAGTTTGTTAGCATTGAACGATAGCGATCGCCATTCACCGTAACGTTGCGTCCAACAGCATCTTTGAAAAAATACGGTCCAATGATTCCACCAGCGTACAAACCACACCAAACAGTGCATTTTTCGGGATGCATGGGCAGTTCTTGAACGGCTTCTGGTTGCTCTTCACTCCAAATGCGGCAATTTTGCTTATTTACGTAGCCATTCAACCAGAAATGAGCCTCACCGCTGAACAAAATTTGTCGATAAAAAAGCGGATTTTCTGCCAACTTTTCTAGGGCCCATTCACTGAAAATTCGACGTTGTGGCAGATCGTTCGGCTTCAGTTCTTGCACGAGCTGTATTTTATACGGTTTTACACCAAGATCTTTGCGTAAAATCTTCCATGTGGTCGAATAACACAAACCCAATTGCTGCGAACGGCGACGAATCGACATTTCACGGTCTTCAGCAACACTCTCAGAAACAGACGCAATATTCTCTTCTGTACGCACTGTACGCATTCGTGTGGTTGGTTTAATGTCCAATAAAGTAAACTGAGTGCGAAACTTGGTCACAATCGCATTAATTGTTTGCTCACTTGGTCGATTATGTAGACCATAAATCGGACGTAAAGCGCGAAACACATTTCGAACCGAACACTGATTTTGGTAATAAAATTCAATGATTTGCAAGCGTTGCTCGTTAGTAAGTCTATTCATGATGAAATGTCAAAGCATACTGAGCATCTTTCTCTTTGACACCATGTCTGAAATCCCGCGTGATCTGTCAAATACTAATGCATGAAAATCCTAACCTCAAAAAAATCACCCGTTACTACCTATCTATTTATTTGAGAAGTGAAAGGAAGATAAAGTTTTTATAATATTTTGGAATATAGTATAATTTGTATCATTTAAAAGTATCATTATGGGAAATTATTACAAAATTTGTGCCATTTGCCATTTCTTGAAGAAAATTCGTAAACATCGTAATACGACGCTTTCTTGAGCTAATACAAAAATCATGCAGGGAATCACATACAAATCATCTCTGCCAACTTAAAGCATATCAGTCCCCTCGTTTAAGCTGCAGTTCAATCTGCAGTGGAACAAATTCCCAGGTTTTCAGATATTCAATTTTTTGTGATCTTTCGAAAATTTGTAGGTATGACTGAACTATATACATACATATTTAAGTTAATCTGTTTATGCATACACTAAGCATCAAAAGTGAGTAAACACCTAAATGATTTCTTGAGTTACATGGAATTGAAACGAAAAAATAAACAAAAAATGAATTCCAATAGTACAAAATAAAATTTTTATTTAATAGCAATAAATCAAAACCAAAATAAAAATTCAAAAAACGAACTAATGTATTTTTACCCAGTAAAAACTAAATATACTTCATATTTTGCGCGTCAAAAGTAAGTAAACATCTCTTATATCTTAAAATTATTTATAAATATAGTACCTCAAGTAAGCAACTGGGTATTTTATTTGATCACCTTTAGACTTCATAACATCGGAGGATATTTGGGACAGTTCTTCAATTAAAGCCTTTTAAGGTCATCTTTGTGAAATTTTCCGGTCCAAATGATCCCATAAATGTTGTAGGTTGTTGTTGTAGGTCCGGCGATTGAGGAAGGTGGTGGAGGTGCTTTGAAGTCCTAAAAAAGTACTCATTCTTTAAGGAACCGCGAGGTATGCTTAGGATCATTGTCTTGCTAAGAGATCCAATTGCTAAGCTTCCCTAATTTGCGTAAGGTCGGTTAAAGGTTATTGTTTAGGATGTTTAGATAGTCTTTATTATTTATTGTACTTTCAATGAAAACAAGATTCCCGATCGAATGTGCTGCCATACCATCATGTTTTACTGTGTTCCTTATATTCTGTTTATGATGTTTTCTTACTTCTGACGCGTTAATATGGAGTATGTTTAGTTTCTATTAGGAAAAATTGTAAGAAGCTATATTTTGAATTTTTATTTGTGTTTTGATTTATTTTTATTGATTTTTATTATTAGAATCCATTGTTTATTTGTTTGTTCGAATTCCATGTAACTCCAAAAATAATATTGGTGTCTACTCACTTTTGACGCTCACTGTATATAGCCTGGCAAATTTTTTGTAACTTTTTCTTGTATAGGTGTCATTTTCGACATTTGTATTTTACATTTGTGTGGTTGCAAGAAAAATGATAAAACGTGAATATATTTTAACTACTTTAAAATGATAAAAATGAAAACTACAGTGGTGGAAAAAATAATAGAAACAAGCTTCTTCTGTACCGTTTTTTAAAAACAAAAAGTTTATTGGGAAGAAATTGAAAATTAAAAATACATACAATAAGTCTCTATAAAGTTTAAAATATACACAATATTAAATTTACTAATAAAAAGAAAAATAGTAATGAGAAAAATTAATATTAATATTAACAGCCATTTTACCCTGGAAAAAATAATAGAAACAATATTATAATTGTGTTTTTCTTTTTGGTAAAGAGTAACTTAACAGTTAAAATGGTTGATATTCGTTTAGTACTTGGTCGTTGCACCTTTTTTTTTAATGACGGCTTGACATCTCCGCCCCATGGAATGAACCAACTTGGCGCATGTCTCGGAAGGTATGGAATACCATACATTTTGTATTATAGACCACATATCTTCCTTATTCTTGGCTCTGAAGTCTCCAATTTTCCTCTTAAGTATGCCCCACAGGTGTTCTATGGGATTAAGATCCGGGGACTGCGATGGCCACTCCATAACATTTATTTAATTTTTTTAAAGTATTCCTTAACCAATTTTGAGGAGTGCTTGGGGTCGTTATCTTGCATGAGTTCCCATTTAATTGGCATGTTCTCTTCGGCAAATGGCAGCATAACTTCATTTATGATTCGGACGTAGTCAGTAGCACACATTTTGTCTTTTATCCAAAAAATTGGACCAACCCCAGATGTTGAGAAGCACCCCCAAAATCATGATATTTTCTCCACCATGTTTAACAGTCTTTTTTGTGTACCTTGGATCGAATTCTGCGTTCTTAGGTCGTCTGACATACATTTTGCCATCGGAATCAGATAAATTTATATTTGTTTCATCCGACCATAAAACGTTGTTCCAATTTGCTCGTTGGGCGTATTTATTTGCAAAATTCATTCTCTGCAGAATATTTTTCATGCTCAAGAATGGTACTTTTCTGGGACCCCTTCCAGGAAGCCTTGCTTCTATTAGTCGGTTTCTTATTGTACTACTTGAAACAGGCGCATTTAGTTAAATTTTCAAGTCATTTGAAGAAGAAAAAGGCTTTTTTTTACACAGTCGTACCAATATCTTATCAAACTGCGTTGAGGTCTTTCGTTTTCTGCCTCTTGTTTCTGGCTTTGGACTTGAATGTAGAGCTGTAAATATCTTCTTTTTTGAACAATTTAATGCTTGTGCTATTTCTTCCATAGTTTTCCCATTTTTTTCTGAAGTTTTTTATTAAATTGCGCTCAGTAATAGTACAGTGTACTCCACGACCCATTTTTATAAAATTTTAAAATAACTGTTATATTTTTTTTTTTATTAAAACGACTGAAACACGTGCAAAACTAATAAACAAACTATAAAACGTCTATTTCAATAAAAATAAAAAACGAAATTTAAGTCAAATTGAAAGTCAAAGTACCTTGTTTCTATTATTTTTTCCAGGCAAGATTATCACTTAGCTCATTTTTTTTACCGTTAAGTCCAAACAAAGAGCTAATGACAACAAACGGCTGCACCATTTCAAAGTCATGTTAGGTGCAATTAATATATACAAAATTAGAACCAAGGAAGACGTAATTGTATGTAGTTATTAATGGTTGATCATTATGTAAAGCTTTGTTTCTATTATTTTTTCCAACACTGTATAATTACAATAGGAATGTCCGACTTTGGAAATAAACCTCAGAAATTAATTATCTTAGATTCAGCAAATTCAAAGTAAATAAACACAAACTGTGCCGAGCATAAGTGAGGGAAGTCTATTACTGTTTTTATGAAAACTGAAAAATATACTAAATTAAAATAAAAACGTGGGCGAAAATGTTCATTTATTATTATTATTTACAGAATACCATAAGTAACCAAAAAGAAGAAAAAAAGTAATTTTTTACAAAACAAATGCATTTTCAATTCAGCCATAATTTCATCGAGCAAAAGTAATGGTGAGTAAAAAATGCTTGTTAACCATTTTGTTTTCTTAAAACACTTCAAATTAATACCTAATACTTATGTCGGTTTTATTTGGCAATCCGGAATCTCTCTCCGATCCGGAATCCCATTTCACAACTGAACATTTTTTTTTATTTTGATGATTCTGAAGTTTTTTTTTATTGTAAAGGGTGATTTTTTAAGAGCTTGAGAACTTTAAAAAAAAAAAAAAACGCATAAAATTTGCAAAATCTCATCGATTCTTTATTTGAAACGTTAGATTGGTCCATGACATTTACTTTTTGAAGATAATTTCATTTAAATGTTGACCGCGGCTGCGTCTTAGGTGGTCCATTCGGAAAGTCCAATTTTGGGTAACTTTTTCGAGGATTTCGGCCGGAATAGCCCGAATTTCTTCGGAAATGTTGTCTTCCAAAGCTGGAATAGTTGCTGGCTTATTTGTGTAGGCTTTAGACTTGACGTAGCCCCACAAAAAATAGTCTAAAGGCGTCAAATCGCATGATCTTGGTGGCCAACTTACCGGTCCATTCCTTGAGATGAATTGTTCTCCGAAGTTTTCCCTCAAAATGGCCATAGAATCGCGAGCTGTGTGGCATGTAGCGCCATCTTGTTGAAACCACATGTCAACCAAGTTCAGTTCTTCCATTTTTGGCAACAAAAAGTTTGTAAGCATTGAACGATAGCGATCGCCATTCACCGTAACGTTGCGTCCAACAGCATCTTTGAAAAAATACGGTCCAATGATTCCACCAGCGTACAAACCACACCAAACAGTGCATTTTTCGGGATGCATGGGCAGTTCTTGAACGGCTTCTGGTTGCTCTTCACTCCAAATGCGGCAATTTTGCTTATTTACGTAGCCATTCAACCAGAAATGAGCCTCATCGCTGAACAAAATTTGTCGATAAAAAAGCGGATTTTCTGCCAACTTTTCTAGGGCCCATTCACTGAAAATTCGACGTTGTGGCAGATCGTTCGGCTTCAGTTCTTGCACGAGCTGTATTTTATACGGTTTTACACCAAGATCTTTGCGTAAAATCTTCCATGTGGTCGAATAACACAAACCCAATTGCTGCGAACGGCGACGAATCGACATTTCACGGTCTTCAGCAACACTCTCAGAAACAGACGCAATATTCTCTTCTGTACGCACTGTACGCATTCGTGTGGTTGGTTTAATGTCCAATAAAGTAAACTGAGTGCGAAACTTGGTCACAATCGCATTAATTGTTTGCTCACTTGGTCGATTATGTAGACCATAAATCGGACGTAAAGCGCGAAACACATTTCGAACCGAACACTGATTTTGGTAATAAAATTCAATGATTTGCAAGCGTTGCTCGTTAGTAAGTCTATTCATGATGAAATGTCAAAGCATACTGAGCATCTTTCTCTTTGACACCATGTCTGAAATCCCGCGTGATCTGTCAAATACTAATGCATGAAAATCCTAACCTCAAAAAAATCACCCGTTATATGGAGGGCTCACAGCTGTACCGAATCAAGTCATTTTAAAGAAATCCAAAACTAACGCCAGGATTTCCGCAAAATTTACCTCTATTTAGAGCTGTAATGAACTACATAGTTCATTTAGAGCTACATAGTTCTATTTAGAGCTGTAATGAACTATACATAGTTCATTAAAGCTCTAAATAGAGGTCAATTTTGCGGCGTTGGTTTTGGATTTTTTTAAAATGACTTGGTTCGGTACAGCTGTGAGCCCTCCATATGTGAAACAGCAAATGTGGACAATAATGAAAATAATGAAAATCACATCTGTTAAGTTTGACGTTAAAGTATGTAAATGAATGTATGAGTGCTTCTGGTTTCGATTCTGATTTCAAATCCAGAAACAAGTTTCTCTTCTTTTCAGAATCAGAACTGTCATTTTTTCACTTTCAGAAGAGTCCACAACGATTCCGGATTGCCAAATAAAAACGCCATTAGTTGGAAATCCTTTTAACCTCAAAATTTCTCTCAAACGCTTTGGCATTGAGTGGACTAGTTCCTTAGTCACTTCAGGCGTTATAATGCTGCCATTCTGCAAGAATTATTTATTTTAGTTGGGTCTTAAGTACTATTCACATGAGAGCGACCAACGACCAACGAATAAAAAAAGAAAGGGGATTTAAAACATATATAAGCCTAAATTCTTCACATAAACTTTACAAAAGGGTAGAAATCTAGTTTAATTTAATGTTAATATATTAAAATGTGCGTTGTAATTGATTAAATGAGAGAAATTTGAGAAAATAAATTGGTCGTCGCGAATTGCAATATGACTGCTACGAACTGTCAAACACTATTCGCGTTCCACATACCATCCACACTGCAACGAATGAATTGTTCGCGCGCGACTAACCTCAAAATCATTCTAAAATAATTTTCTTTGTGTTTGGTAATGGCTGAAGCGATCATGGAAAAAAAGGTAAATAAATATGTATATTCAATAAAAATACAAATAAATTTTTAAGCAAGGAATACTAAAATAATGTAAATAATTCTAGGAATTTGACGAAAGATTGATTTTGGAAGTGGAAGCAAATCCAAAATACAACAAGGCCGACTGTTCATATTCAGATAGGTACAAGAAAGAAGAGAAGACAGTTGTCTAAGTAAACGCCATTCGCGACGAATAAAAAAAAATGCATGTGAACGAAATGTCAAATTGGGCGAATGTTCGTTCATTCGTCGGCCGTTGGTCGCTCTCATGTGAATAGTACTTTATTCCTTATCTCGTGGTTTCGTATACGCTTTCAAGATGGTCCCACAAGTGCTCAATGCAATTTAAATCAGGAATTTGTGCTGGTGTTACAAGCATGTGGGGTGTTTTAAACGCAATCCACATCTTTACATCTAGAGCGGAGTGTTTCGGATCATTGTTTTGTTTTAGATAAAACCTGTTTCTGATCCCCAATTTTCAGTACTTTCGTGAAGGTTTTCTTTCAAAATATTTAGGTTAACAGTTTTATTCATTACTTCCTCAATTATTACCAAATTACCAATATGACCAGATACACCACCATATTATAACACTACCACCCCCATGCTTCACAGTTTTTATTCTCTACAATTTTTATTTAAGTCTACCATCTGATCCAAATATGTTGAACTTGGACTCATCTGCGAATATGACGTCATCCCAAAATTCGGTGATCTTATTTTTACGAGTATACCCATTAGCAAAAGTTATTCCTTTTTTGTTGACATCGCTAACATAAGGTTTTTTACGAGCTTCGAAATTGCTGTAGTCAGACCTATGGAACGATCTTCTAACAGTCGACTCGGAAACCGTTTTGTTCAAATTACTTGTAATTTCGATGGCTATTTTTAGTGCACTTTTAAATGGATCATTTTGAATAATTCTCTTTATTTCCCTCTTATCCCTTTCATTTAACTTACAACGAGGTCCCCTGATCGTTGCTTGTTTTCAATCCTTTTTTCGTTATTGAACCGATTTACCACCTTCTGTACCGTTGATTTTGATCTGCTTACAATTTCACCGATTTCTTCATAGGATTTACATTTTTCAATTGTTAATTCTTTCCTGTTGTTCTTGTACGGCTATTTGCACGTTAAAATATTTACAAACATCAAATAAATAAACAAAGCTTTAACTGTTTTATTTTTATTATTATTATTATTGAACTTTATTGACAAATAATTAAATTACAAGATCAATAATTTTTACAAGTTTTAGCACTAGCTACCAGGGCCGTAGGCTAGCAATGTTGTTTTATTTTTAAATTGCATTATTTCTATGTAAAATGAATAAACTGTTTAAAGATCAGTAGGTACCAATACTTTTGCTCGATAAAATTAAAGTGCATTTTTTTAAAATGCGTTTATTTATAAACTATTTTTTTTTGGTTAGTCAAATAATGCAGTAGTACTATAAATAAACTAAAATATACATTCTCAATTCTTGTTTTCATTTAGCAGAATTTTTAGATTTTACAAGATTTTTAATATTGTACATTCATTTTTGCTGGTCACTGTATGTATTTACATAATTAGGGCTATCGTGAACAAAATTTCCCTCGGAATGTTTCCCATTTTCGAAAATTGGAAACGACATACTTCTGCACTGTTCAATATTAGCTAGCGGCTGGCCTTTTGAAATGAGAACCAAAGTCCCTATTCAACTTAATTCCCGATATCAATAAATTCCAAGTGAAACAGTCGACATTATTCAAGTTGACAATTTTGAAAGTTGGGAAAAATTCCGAGGGATATATTATTCACGATAGCCCCCAATGTATGAAATGAACACACTTACTCGTAGTCCTAAACGCACATTCATGAGCTTATTCGAACGCCTTGGCATTGGCAGGGTTGAACTTTCCGACCTACTCGTGGGACTTTATTATTATTTAACCTGCTAAGGACGATTTTGATGAAACAGACTTTGAACCATCAACTATCTTAGAGGATGAACGATGACTGAAGGCCAAAACAGTCAAGGTCGTCGTAGGGCAACCGAAATAAAAAGAGATCGTCGGGTGTTCAAGTAGGCAAGACAAAGTTCAAGTAGGCCTACTAAGAATGAGGAAGCTAGTATTGTAGGTACTTGAGAAGGACCTCACTGATAAGATCATGAAGAATGTTGTTGAATACAACAGTTTGCTGGCTGCGCAAAAAAAGAGATCAACGAAATATTGATCAAAATTAAGCTTGACGGTCTGAAAAAGTCTGAGAAAAGGCCATATTTTAGAGCAGCACAACGGCGGGCGTTCTCTAAGTGAGGTTGTCAGATATGACCTCCAGGGCTCCAGATATTAGCAATGACTTGGAGGGTTTGAGATTCACGCTTATTCCAGCTAAGGATGTCCCTAGGCATCCAAAGGTTCGGACAGGATCTGATCCCCGGTCTTCAGAGGCTAAATCCGCTAGTTCCAATGCATGTCAGGCATTTAGACGGAGCAGCTGCGGAAGCACTTTCTTCCTTATCGTATCTTAATATCTTATTTTCTGAAGATTATCGAGCAGAACTTAAGGGCTCTCAAAAAGTCCGAATACAATCTCCGATTTGGCATCAGGAATTTAAAAATTAAGGTTCTTCAGACTTCAGAAAGTTGATGAAGGCAACATCCTCAATCCAGCCAAAGTCGAAAGAAACCAAAGACTGTCGAATCGGGACGAGGTAGGTGACTGCTCCGCACAATCATTTGGGATTCCAAAAGCAAACATCTGCACTCCAAGCAGTGGCGTAGCGTACTATCTCGGCGCCCGGGGCGGGAGACCCATTTTGCCGCCCCCATTCAATACTAAATGAAAATTAAATTTCGAGACATCATTTCACAGGCAATGAAGTATCTTTTATTGAAAGTAAAATATAGGATCAGCGGTTTCATAAACGGATTCTACGGGCCTTACGAATGAGGCTCGTGAGACAAAGCTGCATCTGCGGATTCATCGCCATGCATGCGTTTTTCCTGCGAATTCTTTTCGTTTTGAGCTCGATTCTGAGTTTTTTTTTCCAGAGTCTTAGAAAATTCGATTGCGGCTTGGACGAAACGGTCTATGCTCTCCGCTAGGAGAGCTTTTAAAACGCAGAGTTTCTGAGCACACTTATCCACACTCAGTCCACGTTGCTGCAGGTAAATTTGTGCGTCATCTTCTTCAGGTAGCTCTGCAGCTCAAAAGCCAAGAAAAGTGAGGAAGTTGAATGACTGCATGACTGTCAGAAGAAGACTGGCTACCGATCCGTCAATTCTTCCACTACCTCAAGAACTTCCACAAAACTTATTTTTAAGCGCCTTTACAGCTTCACGAGGTTCACTTCTTCTGCAGGCTTGTGACTAGATACTTGAGGTACTTCTGGTGAGTGGACTTCGTCTTGACCCTGCTCTGTGATGGGACCAGAACGACTTCCAACTTCGACGGCAGGCCCGTCTTCTTCTTCTGCCTGTAAAATAAGTTATGCATTCCCATGAATATTGGCCGGAGGACAATTCTAGGACACTCACGATTGTAGATGGAGGAATCTTACTTACATTGGAATATTTTCCGCTGCTGCTGGATGCCGCCGAAGACGTTAACGTAGCTTTTGAACCAGAACTAGAACTGAAATATTTCGCGTCTGCTTCTTTCTTAGCCTTTTTCTTGCTTATTCCGCGCCGCTTCCTTTAATTCTTTTCATATTCAAAAACTAGTTCAAAGGTTGAGTGAAGTACTAAGTGTTTAGTTTTAGAAGATTCAACAGTATTTAAACTATAAACAACACAATCGAAACAACTTTCTGTGATGCGGGAGGGAGCAAAAACATTGAGCTGGCTGAGACTAGAATAACGTTTCCGTCGAATCCTAGTTATCTTATCATATCTCGCATATTCATATCATATGTTTCGGAATACTCCCTTTCAGTTTCGCGAGAGTTTCGGAACGTTTTGTTTAAGTTTCGCGAGTCGCGCGACAATACGGAATGCACTCTTACGGCCCTACTCAACGGTCAACGATCAACGGTCAGCAGTCAACGACGAACCACAGATATGGTGGCAAATTTCAAATTTACATCATTGTTGTTTGTTGACTTGTCAAACGATCTGTCATGAAACATTTGATTTCTACTCTACCGTCATCACCTGCGACATTTTGCCGCCCCCCTAGGCCTGCCGCCCGGGGCGGACCGCCCCCACCGCCCCCCCTACGCTACGCCACTGACTCCAAGGGTCAGGAGTTCGAATCTTGCCACCAGAACTCAGTGCAGATTTTTTTTGTATTGCTTTTCGTTTTTATTGATTTTGGTATTTTGTTTTTGAGAATTTAATTTAAAATTTGCACTTTTTATTTGGCGGTATCGCGCGTTTAAAAATAAAATGCACGACTGGGCCGCACGAACTTGCTTCTATGTAATAGACTAGGAATTTTAAAAACGAATATTATTATTAGAGAAAACTGTTCATAAGGATAAAATTATTTTTTTAAATTCTTTTATTAGAAAAGATAAAAAAACAGAAATGCTATGTAAACATGAATTTATGCAAGAACAAAAATTATAAGTCGTTGTAGGGGTTTCTTAAAAAAATAAGCTTTTATATACAAAATTTTTAAAAGATTTAAAAGAAAAATTTGGTACGCCAACCTTAAGTTTTTATTATGGTTCGAATAAAAATTAAATATTTATATATAATATTGAGGCGTTTTTGAAATATCGAATTTTCCAACAAAAAAACCATTTTTTTTCCAAAAATTCATAAAATACTTTTTTTTTAAAGTTTTGAAATGCAATGTTTTAAACTTTTTAGAACCATCTCTATAAAAAATTTGATTAAAATCCGTTATGTCGATAATGAGTAATTCAAAATTTGAAAAAATGGGTTTATGGTAGGTGCAAGCTGTAATACGTATCTTAATTTCAATTTTTTTTTTTAAATTAAACATCGTAAAAATTAATTGAAAGAAGAAATTTTTTATCAAAATTCTAGGCCCCGTTTTCGAGAAAAATACGATTTTTAAAAACCATTTTTTAGCATTTGTATGGTGGATACCTTAATTTTTAGGTAAAATAATATTTTTTTTCTCACATCTTGTAGACTATATTAAAAAAAATGTTCGTCAAGTTTTAAAAAATCTAGCATGGGGTTTTCGAAATATTGGCGCAAAATTTTAAACAGTTCTCGTTTAAGGAATAAAACCGACTCTACTTAACGCAGTCGTTTAGCTTGAAGACTTGGTCTAACTTTTGCATAATTTTAAACACGTTAGACAACTCTTCTAACTGATGTGGGTTTTACAACAGAACCTAAGCGAATTTGCGTTGAACAACCCTTAATTTGACAGATACATAACTCACACAACTACAAAATTACAAAAAAAAAAGTAAAAAGAACAGACATCTCTAAACCAAATAATTTTTCACCGAAAAAAGTACATTTTATGTACTACCTCGGTACAGATTTTGATTGTTTATAAGTTATTTACATTATTTTGGATGGAAATAAAGTATAAATCGCAAATTCACAGCATAAAAAAGCAATTTGTTGTTGCAAGGTGCAGTTTCATTTAGCTATACTCGTCTCGGCCGGCGACGGCGGCGCGCGCGTGCATACATAAGATATGTATATGTACTGTTGCGAACAGAGCTTTATACTCCTACAGCGCCATCTGTTGGGAATTACATATCTGCTTTGTGAGGGAACAAAACAAAAAGCTCTTTTCCATCGCATCTAAATTTCCCCTAATTCCAAAGTACTAGAACATTCTACCCCCATAAGAATTTCCCCTTCTGGACAAGAACCTTCTAGAACAACTGGTTTGAGTATAAAAGGGAGTGTTCACGGTGAGCGGGACACAGTTTATTTTCGATTATGAAAGTGTGCAAAGCTGAACTATTGGATTGTGGAAAGTGTAATTAAAGAAGTGGATTTAAGTTGGAATAAAAGTATTAGAGTTGATTATAAATTGAGATTTATTGTTTTGATTTGAAAAGTGTAAATAAAGAAGAAATATTAGAAACAGTAATAAGTTTTATTTAACGAACCTAGTAAAAATATTACATTGGTGTCAGAGAAAAGTGGAATAAAACTTATTGTGCAGTGAAGTGTGGAAAAAAAAAATAGTAAAATAAAAAAAATGAGCAAGTTACTAAAAGAGCTCAACTGTAATGAGCTGAAAAGTGAATTAGGCAAGCGAGAACTTTCTAGAGCAGGATCGAAAAATGAGCTTGTTCTGCGTTTGGCCGAATATTTGAAACAGCAAAATGAAGACCCGGACATCTTCGTCTTTGAAACTGACGCTGAGGAAGCAGACGTAAGTAAAAATGTAGATGTTTCAAATATGATTAGTCTTCTGCTTCAGCAACAAAAGAATGTTCTCGAACGTCTCGAAGAGCAACGAAATGAACAGAAGAATGAACAAAAGAATGTTCTCGAACGTCTCGAAGAGCAACGAAATGAACAAAAGAATGAACAAAAGAATATTCTCGAACGCCTTGATAAACAGCATAGCGAACAAAAGGACCTTCTCGAAGAGCAGAGAAACATGCTAGAAGGCAAGCTTGTTAACATCGAGAATAATGTATCTGCACTAGATGGACGTGTTTCATTGCTGGAGAATCAAGTCGACAACAAAATGGAGACGTTTTCAAAAGTGTTAGATGAACGTGTTTCATTGCTAGTCGACAACAAAATGGAGACGTTTTCAAAAGAGTTAGACCGTGTTCGAAACATAAAGATTCGGGAAAGTTCTGGGGAAGCTTTGAGAAAAAAAGAGATGCAACCTCCAACCTTTGATGGACAAACTTCTTGGTCTATATACAAGAAGCAATTCGAGGCAGCTTCCACAACAAATGGCTGGGATGAGACTGACAAGTATATAGCCTTAACTCTTGCTCTTAGAGGAGCAGCTGCTGAGTTGTTGCAAACCATACCAGCAGATAAGAGCGGCGACTTCAATTCCTTGGTTTTGGCTATAGACAAACGCTTTGGTAACAGCCACATGAAAGAAGTCTTCAAAGTGCAACTCAATTCCAGAGTTCAGAAGAGGGGCGAAACTCTACAACAACTGCAAGCGGACATTGAAAGGCTTGTTCATCTTGCATATCCAGATGTTGGAGAGGAAATTTGTAACCAGTTCGCAGTTGAGGCATTTGTTCGCGCCATCTCTGACATACATCTTCAAAGGGCCGTACGAACTGCTGGAAAACGAACGCTTTCGGAAACATTAGCGTTTGCCTTGACAATGGAAGCAGCTGAGCAAGCTTCTCACGGAGTACATCGACTTAGAGAAGCCGTCGTCGAAGAATGCTCATGTCAAAGAACTGATGTCCAAAGGAACCAACGAAACGGACTTGCAAAGTGCTGGAATTGCAATAAGACTGGACATTTACAGCATCAATGTCGGTTACCACCAAGAAGAGCTTGTCAACATTGTGGACACGGAGTTTCAAACCCAGAACAAGGTAACAATAACATCAGTGTTACTTCCCGAACAGTTTCCCAACAGGGAAACGAGTAAGAACCAACTTCGAGGGGCAGAAGCTGGTTTCTGGTATCGATGGCCCCAGAAACACCATCCAGGTCTCTCAAACTAAGCGAGACAATAGAAGTCTGACTGTCGAGGCAACTTTAAATGGCAACAAACGTGTGGTCACCATCGACACCGGTGCCACAGCCTCCATTGTGCGTCAAGACCTAGTTCACCTGAATTGGCTACACAACACCAATAGTTACCGTCTAAGAACTGCCACAGGAGAAGCAGCTAGGGTTTATGGTGAAATCCAACTTAGAATTCGAATTGCAGATCTAGAATTCTCACACAAATTTTTGGTGGCAGATATATGTGACGAATGCATCATAGGCATGGACTTCATGAAAGAACATCGAGTAATTTTGGATATTGGCAACCAGGTACTCAAATACCAGAATACAGAGATTCCAATGATCTATGGGCACGAAGAAACAACAACCCTAAGGACTGTCATCAAAGAAGATGTGATTATTCCTACTTCTTCTGAGGTATTCGTTTGGACAAAAGTAGAAGGTGAGTGTGGACGCCATCGATACCTAATGGTGGAACCAGGCCCAGATTGTTCTTCCCAAAACGTCATCATTGGGAAGACACTTGTGGCTCCAAAGAACAATATGGTCCCCGTACGGATACTCAACACCAAACCGTACGATGTAAAGTTAGCAAAAGGAGAAGTTATCGGTAAGTGCGAATCTGTCGCAGCCATAACACGAATTGACGCTGAAACACCGAGAACGACATTAAACCCTGAGGAGCTCAATAGCATCAAGGCAAAGATACTCAATTCATCTAACCTAGACCAACATCAGGTTAAAACGGCAGAAAGCCTTCTGAACGAGTATGCTGACATTTTCGCTTCACCAAACGGAAAATATGGAAGGACACAAATGGTGCAGCATCGAATAAATACAGGAGACGCAAGGCCCATTCGTCAGCCCGCAAGACGTCTGCCACTGGCCAAACAAAGTGAAGCTGAGGAAATGATTACCACCATGAAGAAGGATGGTTTGATTGAAAACTCCAAAAGTCCTTGGGCGTCACCAGTGGTCCTAGTCAAAAAGAAGGACGGAAGTACACGGTTTTGTGTTGACTACCGAAGGTTGAATGACGTAACCAAGAAAGACAGCTACCCCCTGCCAAGAATTAGTGACACCTTAGATGCGATGGAAGGAGCACACTGGTTTTCAACACTGGACTTGAAAAGTGGATATTGGCAAGTTGAAATTCACCCTGAAGATCGAGAAAAGACAGCATTCTCCACAGGTAATGGGCTGTGGCAGTTCAAAGTGATGCCGTTTGGTCTTTGCAACGCTCCGGCAACCTTTGAGCGTTTGATGGAGTGCGTCCTTCAAGGCCTGACGTGGAAAACTTGCCTTGTCTACTTGGATGATGTTATCGTTTATGGAAAAACATACGACCAACACTGTAAGAACCTAAAGGGTGTGTTCCAGAGACTTCGAGAGGCTAACCTTAAACTGAACCCAGAAAAATGTGCACTGTTCCAGACTGAAGTAAAGTATTTGGGACATATCATCTCGTCCCAAGGAGTCAAGACCGATCCTGAAAAAGTTGACACCGTCAAAAATTGGCCAACACCACAGGACAAACATCAACTACGAAGTTTTCTTGGTCTTGCTACTTATTACCGACGTTTTGTTAAGAACTTTGCCGGAATTGCGAAGAGTTTGCATCAGCTTACGGAAAAGAACAAGCAGTTTAGATGGTCAGGTGAGTGTGAAAAAGCCTTCCAAGAACTGAAATACCGTCTATGCAATGCTCCGGTGCTGATCTATCCGACTCCAGGCAAGCCTTTTATCATTGATGCTGATGCAAGCAACGTAGGAGTCGGCGCTGTTCTGTCACAAGTGCACAATGGCGAAGAAAAGGTTGTCGCCTATTTCAGCAAAGTACTGTCAAAGACCGAAAGAAACTACTGTGTGACCAGAAGAGAACTCTTGGCACTCATCTTGGCAACGAAACACTTCCATAAATACATCTATGGACAGAAGTTTCTTCTACGAACCGATCATGGTGCTCTTAACTGGTTGTTGAACTTCAAGAACCCAGAAGGACAAGTCGCAAGGTGGATAGAAAGACTGCAGACTTACGATTATGAAATCCAACACCGAAGGGGAAAGCTGCACTCAAATGCCGACGCGCTATCCCGAAGGCCTTGTAAAATAGACTGCAAGCATTGTAGGCGACAAGAAGAAAAGGAATCCGTCAACATTTTGCGAATAAGGGCTGACCCCATTTGTGGATGGAGCAATGAGGAAATAAGATCTGCTCAACAAGAAGACCCCGACATTGAACCTCTTCTCGCATGGAAAGAACATGAAGAAAAACCCGCATGGAATGACATTTCCGATAGGAGTCCAGTTTTAAAGGCCTATTGGGCACAATGGGACTCACTTCATGTGCGAGAAGGTGTTCTTCGGTGTAAATGGGAGTCCGCTGATGGTAAATCCTATGTGATGCAGCTTGTGTTACCTCAATCAAAAATTAAAGAGGTTCTTCGAGAAATGCATGATGGACCTTCAGGAGGCCATTTGGGAGTCAACAAGACGTTAGAAAAAGTGAGACAACGATTCTACTGGTTGCATGCAAGAGACGACGTTGAAAAGTGGTGCCGAAATTGTGACGCTTGTGCTGCAACCAAAGGCCCTGGTAGAAAACTGCAAGGAAAAATGATGCAATATAATGTAATATTTTTACTAGGTTCGGTAAATAAAACTTATTACTCCTTTTAGAATTTCTTCTTTATTTACACTTTCGAATCAAAACAATAAATCTCAATTTATAATCAACTCTAATACTTTTATTCCAACTTAAATCCACTTTTTAATTACACTTTCCACAATCCAATAGTTCAGCTTTGCACACTTTCATAATCGAAAATAAACTGTCTTCCGCTCACCGTGAACACTCCCTTTTATACTCAAACCAGTTGTTCTAGAAGGTTCTTGTCCAGAAGGGGAAATTCTTATGGGGTAGAATGTTCTAGTACTTTGGAATTAGGGGAAATTTAGATGCGATGGAAAAGAGCTTTTTGTTTTGTTCCCTCACAAAGCAGATATGTAATTCCCAACAGATGGCGCTGTAGGAGTATAAAGCTCTGTTCGCAACATTGCCCCCTTCTTAAGATTGTTCGTCCCGAACAACTCTATCACCAGCTTCGGCACTGTATCGGTGCAGTCGATCGCTATGCACAACTTTTAGCTTTCCTCTTAACCCTCTTTGAATTCGGTAAACGACATCATTGATTTTCGTGACGACAGTATAAGGGCCTTCCCAGTTTTGTTGAAGCTTCGGCGACAATCCCTTTTGACGATGTGGATTATACAGCCATACACGATCTCCTACTTGGAATCCTGTCGTGTTTGCTCTTGTGTCGTACCTTGTCTTCATTCGATCGCTGTAAGTGCTCATTCTAGTCCTGGTCCTTTCGTGGATGCCGATTAGCCTCTCTTTTAGGTCACTCACGTAATCCCCTGTTTCCTGAGACTCTTGTGGTGGGTGTCCAAACCTTATCTCACTAGGCAGGCGTATGCTTTTTCCGAACAGGATTTCAGATGGTGTTTGTCCTGTTGAGCTATGTACTGCACTTCGATAGGCCATCAAAAATAGTGGTATGTGCCTATCCCAGTTTCTTTGGTTGTCGCCTACGACCTTAGTGAGGTGCTCTTTTAACGTCCTGTTGAATCTCTCGACCATTCCATCAGATTGCGGGTGAAGTGGTGTGGTTCTCGTTTTCTTAATGCCAAGGAACGCGCACACCTCTTGGAATATGTTCGACTCAAAGTTCCTTCCTTGGTCAGAATGGAGCTCCATAGGCACACCGAACCTGCTTACCCAGTTAGACACAATCTGGTCGGCCACGGTCTTGGCTTCTTGGTTCGGAATAGCGTATGCCTCAGGCCATTTGCTGAAGTAATCCATTACCACCAGAATGTATTTGTTTCCAGCATTCGTTTCCGGAAATGGGCCAGCTACATCAACAGCAATCCTTTCAAACGGTGAGCCAACATTATATTGCATCATTTTTCCTTGCAGTTTTCTACCAGGGCCTTTGGTTGCAGCACAAGCGTCACAATTTCGGCACCACTTTTCAACGTCGTCTCTTGCATGCAACCAGTAGAATCGTTGTCTCACTTTTTCTAACGTCTTGTTGACTCCCAAATGGCCTCCTGAAGGTCCATTATGCATTTCTCGAAGAACCTCTTTAATTTTTGATTGAGGTAACACAAGCTGCATCACATAGGATTTACCATCAGCGGACTCCCATTTACGCCGAAGAACACCTTCTCGCACATGAAGTGAGTCCCATTGTGCCCAATAGGCCTTTAAAACTGGACTCCTATCGGAAATGTCATTCCATGCGGGTTTTTCTTCATGTTCTTTCCATGCGAGAAGAGGTTCAATGTCGGGGTCTTCTTGTTGAGCAGATCTTATTTCCTCATTGCTCCATCCACAAATGGGGTCAGCCCTTATTCGCAAAATGTTGATGGATTCCTTTTCTTCTTGTCGCCTACAATGCTTGCAGTCTATTTTACAAGGCCTTCGGGATAGCGCGTCGGCATTTGAGTGCAGCTTTCCCCTTCGGTGTTGGATTTCATAATCGTAAGTCTGCAGTCTTTCTATCCACCTTGCGACTTGTCCTTCTGGGTTCTTGAAGTTCAACAACCAGTTAAGAGCACCATGATCGGTTCGTAGAAGAAACTTCTGTCCATAGATGTATTTATGGAAGTGTTTCGTTGCCAAGATGAGTGCCAAGAGTTCTCTTCTGGTCACACAGTAGTTTCTTTCGGTCTTTGACAGTACTTTGCTGAAATAGGCGACAACCTTTTCTTCGCCATTGTGCACTTGTGACAGAACAGCGCCGACTCCTACGTTGCTTGCATCAGCATCAATGATAAAAGGCTTGCCTGGAGTCGGATAGATCAGCACCGGAGCATTGCATAGACGGTATTTCAGTTCTTGGAAGGCTTTTTCACACTCACCTGACCATTTAAACTGCTTGTTCTTTTCCGTAAGCTGATGCAAACTCTTCGCAATTCCGGCAAAGTTCTTAACAAAACGTCTGTAATAAGTAGCAAGACCAAGAAAACTTCGTAGTTGATGTTTGTCCTGTGGTGTTGGCCAATTTTTGACGGTGTCAACTTTTTCAGGATCAGTCTTGACTCCTTGGGACGAGATGATATGTCCCAAATACTTTACTTCAGTCTGGAACAGTGCACATTTTTCTGGGTTCAGTTTAAGGTTAGCCTCTCGAAGTCTCTGGAACACACCCTTTAGGTTCTTACAGTGTTGGTCGTATGTCTTTCCATAAACGATAACATCATCCAAGTAGACAAGATAAGTTTTCCACGTCAGACCTTGAAGGACACACTCCATCAAACGCTCAAATGTTGCCGGAGCGTTGCAAAGACCAAATGGCATCACGTTGAACTGCCACAGCCCATTACCTGTGGAGAACGCTGTCTTTTCTCGATCTTCAGGGTGAATTTCAACTTGCCAATATCCACTTTTCAAGTCCAGTGTTGAAAACCAGTGTGCTCCTTCCATCGCATCTAAGGTGTCACTAATTCTTGGCAGGGGGTAGCTGTCTTTCTTGGTTACGTCATTCAACCTTCGGTAGTCAACACAAAACCGTGTACTTCCGTCCTTCTTTTTGACTAGGACCACTGGTGACGCCCAAGGACTTTTGGAGTTCTCAATCAAACCATCCTTCTTCATGGTGGTAATCATTTCCTCAGCTTCACCTTGTTTGGCCAGTGGCAGACGTCTTGCGGGCTGACGAATGGGCCTTGCATCTCCTGTATTTATTCGATGCTGCACCATTTGTGTCCTTCCATATTTTCCGTTTGGTGAAGCGAAAATGTCAGCATACTCGTTCAGAAGGCTTTCTGCCGTTTTAACCTGACGTTGGTCTAGGTTAGATGAATTAAGTATCTTTGCCTTGATGCTATTGAGCTCCTCAGGGTTTAATGTCGTTCTCGGTGTTTCAGCGTCAATTCGTGTTATGGCTGCGACAGATTCGCACTTACCGATAACTTCTCCTTTCACTAACTTCACATCGTACGGTTTGGTGTTGAGTATCCGTACGGGGACCATATTGTTCTTCGGAGCCACAAGTGTCTTCCCAATGATGACGTTTTGGGAAGAACAATCTGGGCCTGGTTCCACTATTAGGTATCGATGGCGTCCACACTCACCTTCTACTTTTGTCCAAACGAATACCTCAGAAGAAGTAGGAATAATCACGTCTTCTTTGATGACAGTCCTTAGAGTTGTTGTTCCTTCGTGCCCATAGATCATTGGAATCTCTGTATTCTGGTATTTGAGTACCTGGTTGCCAATATCCAAAATTACTCGATGTTCTTTCATGAAGTCCATGCCTATGATGCATTCGTCACATATATCTGCCACCAAAAATTTGTGTGAGAATTCTAGATCTGCAATTCGAATTCTAAGTCGGACTTCACCATAAACCCTAGCTGCTTCTCCTGTGGCAGTTCTTAGACGGTAACTATTGGTGTTGTGTAGCCAATTCCGGTGAACTAGGTCTTGACGCACAATGGAGGCTGTGGCACCGGTGTCGATGGTGACCACACGTTTGTTGCCATTTAAAGTTGCCTCGACAGTCAGACTTCTATTGTCTCGCTTAGTTTGAGAGACCTGGATGGTGTTTCTGGGGCCATCGATACCAGAAACCAGCTTCTGCCCCTCGAAGTTGGTTCTTACTCGTTTCCCTGTTGGGAAACTGTTCGGGAAGTAACACTGATGTTATTGTTACCTTGTTCTGGGTTTGAAACTCCGTGTCCACAATGTTGACAAGCTCTTCTTGGTGGTAATCGACATTGACGCTGTAAATGTCCGGTCTTGTTGCACTTCCAGCACTTTGCAAGTCCGTTTCGTTGGTTCCTTTGGACATCAGTTCTTTGGCATGAGCATTCTTCGACGATGGCTTCTCTAAGTCGATGTACTCCGTGAGAAGCTTGCTCTGCTGCTTCCATTGTCAAGGCAAACGCTAATGTTTCAGAAAGCGTTCGTTTTCCAGCAGTTCGCACGGCCCTTTGAAGATGTATGTCAGAAATGGCGCGAACAAATGCCTCAACAGCGAACTGGTTACAAATTTCCTCTCCAACATCTGGATATGCAAGATGAACAAGCCTTTCAATGTCCGCTTGCAGTTGTTGTAGAGTTTCGCCCCTCTTCTGAACTCTGGAATTGAGTTGCACTTTGAAGACTTCTTTCATGTGGCTGTTACCAAAGCGTTTGTCTATAGCCAAAACCAAGGACTTGAAGTCGCCGCTCTTATCTGCTGGTATGGTTTGCAACAACTCAGCAGCTGCTCCTCTAAGAGCAAGAGTTAAGGCTATATACTTGTCAGCCTCATCCCAGCCATTTGTTGTGGAAGCTGCCTCGAATTGCTTCTTGTATATAGACCAAGAAGTTTGTCCATCAAAGGTTGGAGGTTTCATCTCTTTTTTTCTCAAAGTTTCCCCAGAACTTTCCCGAATCTTTATGTTTCGAACACGGTCTAACTCTTTTGAAAACGTCTCTATTTTGTTGTCGACTAGCAATGAAACACGTTCATCTAACACTTTTGAAAACGTCTCCATTTTGTTGTCGACTTGA